>LR990296.1:5000-4805000 GCA_905147355.2 Apotomis turbidana | reverse complement strand
TATTTTCGAGAGCATGTAGATATTAATATTTTACATTAAGCCTCCGGATTAGATCGTGACATGCAACATGAAAGTTAGAAAGTAATAGAAGTGATAGAAAGCTAATCTAAAAGCTCTATGACTCTCTTTGTTTTTAAATGTTAGACGGCTCTTTATTTTGCACTTTGTAAAAGCTGCCTGAGAATTGTATGTTATTTAAAAGTTTCTGTACAAAATTCGACGCACTTGGTCGTGTGGACGCAAACGACACACGCTTCTAATGCGGCTATTACACTTTCCTAAATTAGTCTGACGAGCGGGATGCAGCAATATGTGAGACACTCCATCTCACTCCTTCAGATCGCTGCATCCCTCTCGTCAGTGACTAATTTAGGAAAGTGTAATAGCGGCATAAGCCAGCCAGTGACTACAAAGAACGCGTTCACGGAGCGTGGCCCTTGTTAAGGGGCTTCTAAACGGGCCATGTTTTGCTGCAATTTGTGGCCGTCCATTATTTGCATCTCGCTCTAGGGTAGGGTGTCAGAGAAGGACGGCCATTATTGCCGGCCACAAATTGCCAAAACATGACCCGTTATAAGCCCCTTAACCTATTGACCGCCAAGCGGTCTAGCAATTTACCGTGCCACTGTCGCCAGAGTAAAAAAAAAAAAGATGTGCCCCAAAATCAACAGGGATTGAAAAATACTTGTAGCGGTTAGAATTACAAAGTTTTTGATCAAATTTGGACGGCTGTGGCCGACGTGGCGTCAGGGGCACGATTTTTTGTTGACGGCCACAGCCGACTGTGGTGGTCAAAAGGTTAATATTACGTCTTAGGCTCGGACTACTGAAGCGGAGCGAAGCGCAAAACATGCGCAATGGACTATTCACAAAATTAAAGCCAAACCGAGATACAGATTTCAAGTCAGGTGATTTGCTGTCTGCGGCTGTCTGTCCACAAGCGGAGTGGCTGCGCCTTTGTGAAGCCAAAACGAAGTTCCTTTAAGTATGAGGAATGTTACTTGTCCATTTAAGACAGTGGACAGTCAGCCTTAAAGTCTACCGCCACAACATGGCCACAACTAGGGTTGCCAACTTTTTTTGGGGAAGTTATAGTATTTTCCAAAAAAAAATTTAAAAAATATAGTACTCAGTAAAAAAATATAGTACTTTAAGACAACTCTTTATTTTGGGGTTAAACTATGCTCAATTAACTGTGAACTCCTTTTACATAAGACTACTTTTGACTTGAACATCTTTCAGGTTATTTATTTAGAACTTTACATCTTCATCAGCATGCGTGATGTGATTGGTGTGATCACTCACTTATCACCTCGACCACCACCATTAATTGGAGCGGAGCGAGCGGAAGCTCCCATGGATCGACTCGAATGGACTTTGTAACAATGCGCAGATCTCAGCGAGTTCTCAACCGATTTTAGAAATTTTGTTTTAAAATGCACAAATTAAATTTCGCTAGGTCGTGACGAAGAGAAAATTTCGAAAAAAAAAAAACTCCGCTCCAATCTATGGTGCAAGCTTAGCCGGTGGCTGACTCTGCATCGACCTAGTTATGAAAGAAATTACATTAAACGATAAGTAATGAAAGCAGACTTAACAATCATACAGTACTCTTTATCGTTTAAATTTATATATTTTTTTGGCTCTGTGCAGTTGTGCACTTTTTAACATTTTTTTATTAGACACTGTGTAAAAGATTCAGTACACTCAATATCTAAATTAATATAGACTAATATAAGTAGCTCACTTTTACTCAAGTTTATATCAGCCCTGTTCCTGTCCTCCCTTTATTTCAGTTTCATTATTGAGAAAACTGTGAATGCAGAGGAAGCTGGTACAGACAAAAGAGTCGAACAATTTTTAATAAATAATTTCCAGATTTTTTTAAAAATGTACTGCCACTTTTTATCTGTACTCATGTCACTAAACCGCCGCTGACTGACACTGACAACTCTGACAAGACAAGAGTGACATGTATTTAACAACTTAACACTGACAGTGACAGTTCACGTTCAGAAACACGCAACGCTACGCAACTGTCGCAAGACTCGCAAGGTGTGCAGGACCGTGTTATTGATTATTGACGATATTAGTGGACGGGAAATGTTGCTATTTCATAAAATTCACTTGGAACGTGTGTAATTTTAAGTACTTTGTAAAAGCCCTCGAAATATAGTATTTTTGCGTACTATATATTTTTTCAACAGTATATAGTACAGAGAGTGAAAATATAGTACAATACTATATAATATAGTACGGTTGGCAACCCTAGCCACAACACAATACTGATAGCTGTTGCGCGTCAGTTTATTACCTAAGCCAGGTCGTAAAACGGAAACGCGATATTTATGCGTTTAGTGCTCAACCAAGGGCTGCCCAAGTTTATCTGGATTAATTTGTCCTACTTGTGCGTCACTGTCACTGCAGTGCGTCTTTCAAAAATGTTATGTCGTATAGGCGTTTTGCTGACGCGCGTTTTTAGCTCCATACACAAACGCGCGTTGGCATGTGTAGGCACGGCTCGAATAAAATGTATGCAGTCGTAAACGCGCGTTGAGCGCTTGTCATCTGAACTGAACATGACCATGATGTGCATGACTGCAACGCCCGCCTCACTTTCGTAGCAACCCGTCTGGCACAACTATTACGCATTGTCGCGCGACTTATCGTCGCACGTCACTCTCACAGTACAGCGAAGAAGGAGATGGGTAATATTTCTCGCGCGAGAAAGTGTCTCAGATGTGCTAGTGATGCTGGAGGGGTCTTCAAATACTGAAATCATGAAGAATTTTAAAGTCAAACTAGTTTCGATAATGATGAACTAATTCTCATTTCTCCTTTGACAACTAATGCACTACGCGCCCACTAGTCCAATACGGGAAGGGTATAAATTGCCCCTCAAACTAAAATAATCCGCATTGTTCGGGTTTTTTTTATAGTCAATAAGGTTATATTGAGTACTATTGGGTTTGAACATTATCTAACGGATGTTGAGTGTGCATTAGGTATAAAAAAAAGTTTTTGTAAGCAACCTCTGAAAATCTTTTTTCACTCGTTTCGTATCGCGCTGACATAATCTCTCGACAAAACTGTTAGAAAATAATACGGATTGTAAAACAGTGAAATGCGATGCCCTAGTGCATAAGAAATGCATTTGTATAATCTTTTCTAGAATTTACAAAGGTTGCTTACAAAAAATTTATACCAAACGCACACTCAAGATCCTTTACAAAATGCAATGTTCATTCCCATCAGTATTCAATATACTCTGACTACAAAAAATTACGGACTTGTATATTATTGAAGTTCAAAACCTTTCGCGTATCGGGTTACACCATGCAATTCGTACATAACTAATTGTCTATATAATCTCATTGACGTATTGAATTAAACTGAATTTCGAAAAAAGTATCGATGACCTTGATTTTAGCATTTTTTACCCACAACGGACGGAACGGATGCGGTATATGTGTCTTGAATTAGAGGTTGTGTGTATGTCTGTTACCATTTTATAGCGAGACCGATGTCGATGCGGTTTTTCGATTTACCGGCTATAATTTATTAGCAGGTTATTTTACGGTTGTAGACTACCACTGCAAGCAAAGCTGGCGTGAATTGTTTCAATTTTTAAAATTTTAATTTGTTTGATTTAAGCAAATACAGTATTGATAAAAAATACGACTCCACTGACCCCACTACCACTTATATTTCACATAAAAAATTAACGTACACCCTGAACCCCCGGGGGTGAAATGAAATTACAAAGTAAGTAATTACAAGTGATTACTTGAGGGGAAGGTCTATTTAGACGTAGATTTTTTACCCATAATCAATGAATTCACTTTTATATTAGCGTAAGAATATAAATTACCACATTGGTTTTTCGAATTAAAGTCGCAAGTCTATTTTTTTTGTAAAATTAACATTTGATCTTTTTCTCACCTAATGTAGAGTCGCAACTGGCTATTCAATAATTCTACTTGATGCCATCATTTTCGATGAGGTTCGAATCAGGCCAATTTAGAAAGATGAGAGAGAGAAAGAAATACATTTATTCGTGACCAAAAAACATAATTATAAATAAAAAAAAAAACAAAAAGCAAAAAAAAAAGCAACAAACAATAATATAATAAATAAATAAATATCGGACAACCTCACACAAATCGATCTAGTCCCAAATTAAGCTCAAGAATGTTTGTGTTATGGGTACTAGACGACGATATACGTACTTATATAGATAAATATATACTTAAATACGTATAACAACCATGACCCAAGCACAAATATTCGAGTTCATCACACAAATATTTGCCCTGGCCGGGATTCGAACCCGGGATCGCCGGCTCAGTAGGCAGGTGTCTACAAACCGAGGCAAACGCGTCGTCATTAATTATGGCTGTGCCACGAAAAGGTCCCAACTCGGCATGATGCTAGTGCTAGCTCAAGAGCCATGCTGCCACAGCTGATCTTCCGGTAGGCCATTTAAAAAGGTAGACCCAGAGTATCTCGTACGAATTAATATAAGTAGTATATAGGCGACATGAGTGGAGCAGTTACATGTAGCAGATTTCCATATTTTATAATAGGGATGATGACTGGTGTTAAATTGTACAGCATACTGTAGTTATTATGAATAAAAGTAGCTCAATATGTCATAAAACAAAGAATTTTTTTTTGAACCGACTTCAAAAAAGGAGGAGGTTCTCAATTCGAACTAATTTTTTTATTTTTTTTTGTATGTTTGTTACGCGATATCTCCGAGAACCGTGAACCGATTTTCAATTTTTTTTTTATCGAAAGGGTATAACTCCGAGTTGGTCCCGTTGGCACTAAGTCGGGATCTGATGATGGAATGTTGGAGAAATCGAGGGAACTCTTCAAATGTTATAGGGACATGTACGGCGCTTTCGGTAATTTATTGATAAGGTTAAGAATTTACATTCAGTAAATAGGATTTGGTGTAAGGAAACTGATGATGAACACATACGAATCACTAAGAAGCAAAAAAAAAAAATTTTAACAAAAAAAAGAACCGACTTCAGTAAAACTAAAAAAGCCAACAATAACCCGTTCAAATACAGATTACATTTGACTCACCCTTGGGATCGACTTCGAAGGGTGAGTCAAATGTAATCTGTATTTGAACGGGTTATTGTTGGCTTTTTTAGTTTTACTGAAGTCGGTTCTTTTTTTTGTTATTTTTTTTTTATATGCGACTTCAAAGGTACGCAGATTTTATGATTTTCATTTTAATCCAAAATTAATTTTAAAATTGTTTTCAGAATCCTCATAATTTAAGAAAACAATAATTGTGAGACAACCATGACCTTAAACGCACTTTTTCACGGTTTAAATGGCAAATTACTTATTGTCTCTCTACAAATATTGGTAACCAAACATATCGTATATACGTCAAGCATATACGTCACGATTAGGTGGCCATTTATATGGAGCGTTTATCGCTCCGTAGGAATGTTGAACTTTGACGGTCATTTCTGACTTTTAGAGCATTCTAAAGCACTGGTACCTATGGACTAACTACACTTAAAGTCGGGTTTCCTAGGATGGCGGTGTGCCGTCACATAGCGGTGACGGAGACCCGAGTTTATGTGTAGTTAAGTTAGTCCCATATTATATAGGTACATTTGATCCTTATCCCTACTAATATAATAAACGCGAAAGTTTGTAAGTATGGGTGTTTGTTACTCTTTCCAGGGCCGGATTTAGGGGACGGCAACCGGGGCGACGGCCCCGGGGCCTCCACAAAAGAGGGGCCCCCACAAGAGACCGAAAAAAAAATCAGACTAGTAAACACTAGTAAACAATTTTGCCTTTCATATTTTTTTCGCGTTTTGCCGTCCATTAGGCGCAAATTGCAGTTCATTTAACATATGTTGGTTAGGAGACATTGATTATTTTTTTAATAATAAATAAATAAATTGGAATACGAAATTAAATTTAAAAATACTCGTACAAAATTTTTATTTTTCTAAATGTATTTTTTTTTAAGATAGTCGCTAAAGGTACGGTACGGCAAACGTAAACATCCGGAGGTCGGAAAGTGAACATAGGGGCAAGTGCTGTACATACTTGAGGATGGTTTTACCTGTGGACACGTGCGACACAAAAGAGTAGAAAACGGATGATAAAGGAACTACAACGTTTCATACAAAATTGTTACCATATTCAAGCACTTTACGTCAAAAATGTGGCAGTTGTAAAGGAAGTGGTGCCCTCATTTATTTTCTACTCTTTTATGTTGCACACTCATACAAAGAAAACGAATAATCATAGACAAATACCAATCTTTGTATTTGAAAAGCATTTTTTTCATATGACAATACTAGCTAGTCGCGTTCTTTATGGATGACAGAAACTGCGTGTTTTGTGTCTGCCGAAAGTTTTTGTGACAAACAGTAAGTTTTTTACCTTCTTTTTAAGCATGTTTTATGCAAAATCTGCCAATGTTTCGGGTGTCTTTGGAGTGACATATTAATTTATATGACCGGTGTATGTGTAAACGTTATTTCTACAAGATTTCGTTAGTCGTAGCCTCGTAGGTAGCATTAATAGTGACCGGTATGAATTCAAAATAAAAACCACCGAAATTGTACCTGTGGACACCAAGTTCGGGAACTTGCATATGAGTTTGCTAAACTAGGATTCTAACAGGCACGCTGTTAAAAAAGCTATTGAGGTGGAGGGATCAAAACGAGCCAATAATAAGAAGACGAAGAATTCTACTGGAACAAAAAGTAAAATAAACTAATAATTTAGAAAAATTATGATATGCAGAACAACTTATAATTACATGTTGATTAATTGTATGTTGTTAATTACGTTATTTTAAAAGTTAATTCTGTTTAAAATAATGTTGTTGATTATTGTCCGTAGGTACGTTACCGTCCATAGATACGTTGTTAGAGTCCATAGGTACAAACAGTGGATGTATACCTATGGACAACATGAGCATTTTTTTTTTAATTATTTTATCCGCCATCTCCGGATAGCTAGCGTAGAAAACATATGTGGACTTTTAAGATTGTTTAACTGTGATTAAAACAAAACAAATAATTTATTGGTAATACGCGTAGTTTTTGTCTGAAAACTGATTAAAAGTAAACTGAATCGCGAGGAATGAAGCAGCGCAACTACTACAGAAGATGCGTGGTCTCGAAACCGCTTTATTTGCAATCTTTTGGAACGATATCTTGGAGCGATTCAACGCAAGCCAGATGTTGCAAGACCCCAAAATGATTCTTGAATCAGCAATGCGTGCATTGAAATCATTCGTAGAATCCAAAAGAAACGATTTTGATAAATACGAGGAAGCTGCCAAATAAATATCTCAAACTGATGAATACGTACAATCATGGACCAGAACGAGAAACGTGAGGCTGAATCCGCTCGATTACGGGAAAGCACAAGAGGCAAATCTGTTACCGAAGGAAAAATACAAAGTATCAGCCTTTATCCCAGTGGTCGACTAGCTACGTGTTTCTCTTACCGAAAGATTGCATGGCTATGAAGCTGTACGTTCAAGATTTGGATTTCTTAATCATATCGAGAAGATGGATGCTGAAAATTTGCACGCTGCAGCAGAGGCATTGGTGATAGTTTATCAGGATGATTTAGAACCTAGTCTTGATAATGAGTTGGTTCAATTTGTAGCTTTGATCGACTCATACAAAATGGACTATGGAAAAGACCAATCTCCGGAACTATTTTACTACCGAATTCTCGAAGATCAAAATTTCAGAGCTACATTCCCAAACCTTGAAATTGCATCGAGAATGAAATTGCACTGGAAAGCGTGCAAAATGAAAATTATAAATAGGCTTCGAACCACAGTGGGACAAAACCGTCTATCAAAGCTTTCTCTCCTGAGCATTCATACTCATACTCATACTCATCGTCAACATTTTACAGAAAGTGATTTGCAACGAGAACTGAAAAAAGCTCGGAAGGTTCCGTTCGTTACCTAAAATTTAATTTTGGATAATTCATGTTTCCGATTATATTTATATGTTCGTTAAATAATAAAATAATCTATACTTGGTTTCACGATAAATTATTTATTGGAAAACTCGACTGAAAAAATTTATCATTTTATTTGGAAAATAATTTGGGGCCCCAGGGGCCTCCACCCCTTTGTTGCCCCGAGGCCTCCACACCTCTAAATCCGGCCCTGACTCTTTCACGTAAAAACTACTTTAATGGATTTTAATGAAACTTAACAATAATATAGCTTATACATCAGAATAACACATAGGCTATAATTTATAAAGATATTGTGTGTTCCCGTGGGATAAGCGGGTAACACCGCGCGGGGCAGCTAGTATAAAATATACGCCAGGCCTATTATTTACACAATTTGGGTAAACACGAGTAGGTAAATATTAAAACCACCTGGACACATAAAGCGATGTATGTCGTACTAGTACGAAATATGGAGACGGCCGCTATATGACGGAAACCCGAGTTTATGTGTAGTTAAGTTAGTCCCATATTATATAGGTACATTTGATCGCAATATAAAATATAATCGATTGACATCCTCAATTTTTTTTTACGCCAGGCCTCGTATTTACACAATTTGGGTAAACACGAGTAGGTAAATATTAAAACCACCTGCACTCATAAAGCGATGTATGTCGTAGGTAACTAGTACGAAGTATGGAGACGGCCGCTATATGACGGAAACCCGAGTTTAAGTGTAGTTAAGTTAGTCCCATATAAAGGTACATTTGATCCCAATATAAAATAGAATCGATTGACATCCTCAGGTTTTTTTTTAAGCCAAGCTTATTATTTACACAATTTGGGTAAACACGAGTAGGTAAATAATAAAACCACCTGGACATATAAAGTGATGTGTGTATTCGGGTAATTCCGAAAGTCGGGTTATTCCGAAAATTACTGATATGTAATAAACAGGGTAACATTTTTTTGCGCTAACAACACTTTTTCTTACTGTACAAGTGAATAGTATCGGCCGCTATATGACGGAAACCGGAAAAAGGTTATATAGGTACTATGGGCTGCAGAAATTATGAATGAATTCATTCATAAATGGGCCATGCAATTCTGCAGCTCATTGTACATTTGATCCCAATTTAAAATAGAATCGATTGAAATAAAAAAAAAACATCATGCTTATTATTTACACACTTCGGGTAAACACGAGTAAATATTAAAACCCACCTGGACATATAAAGCGATGTAGTTCCAAGTTCAACGGCGAAGGTGATCGGGACCAGTTGTTGGTCGGAAAATATCGGTAAATGGAACAAATGCCTTGAATATTAAAGTTGTCGGGTTTACACCTACCGGCAATACTCACTACGCACTGCGAACCGCGCTAGTCACCTACCTAAACTAGTGTGCAGCTATGGTTGGGTCCGGCTTCCACTTTTGTTCGGGCAAAATTGTCACCGGTTCTTAGACAATCGTAGCGGTACACACGCGTTGATCTGTCGCGTTGCCACGCCCCACCTGCTATTGTCTTGTTTTCAAGAGAATAAATGTGTGCAGAAAAGCAATATCAATGTGCTTATTGAACGCCAACCTCACGAGTGCCACGTCTCACGTGCCTAGTAGATATTACATTACATTATTTCAATTTCGAGTGAAATAAGTGTGCAGACAAGCACTATCAAATCAATGTCCTTAGCACAACGGCACGAGTTTCGCGGTGTGGTCGGCTTGGACCCGATTGTTCCGTGGATTTTCAGACTTAACTTTTACGATATCATTGGCAATTCTATTACTTAGGAACCCTTTTAGAACTTTCATTACTTTCAAGTGGCTTCATTATCCTTGAATAGGACAGGCCCTTTGGGTATTGATGAAGCTTTCAGGTAAATTTATTGGATTCGGTCAATTTTAACTTGTATAAAAACTTTACTGAGACATTATTTAATTCAAATTTCTTTATTGTACACGACTATCATATTAATGTTATACAAAAAACTAATTTCCACATAACAACTAAATGACAATAACATGCACCTAAAACTTAACAATTTGAGGTTACACTGGCCCCTACACTAGGCGCAGCCTGTCTCGTAGGAAGCCAATTCAGACATGAGTTTACATAATTGAAAAATATTGTTTAATTAATGTTTTGAATAATTATTGTTTTCAGCGGTTGACACTCACGTGAAATTATCAGGAACGGCCCGACATGTTTCGAATGGTATGGACTTCTTCATCAGGACATTCAGGAAGAATAAATATTTGTGTGATGAACTCTAATATTTGTGCTTGGGTCATGGTTGTTCTATGTATTTAAGTATATATTTATCTATCTAAGTATGTATATCGCCGTCTAGTACCCGTAACACAAGGCTTCTTGAGCTTAATTTGGGACTAGATCGATTTGTGTGAGGTTGTCTGATATTAAAAAAAAAACTTCGTCAATGATTTTCTTTGATCGGCGGCGTGGCGCGGGATTGAAGCCTACAACACAATTAATTGTCCATCCGGCAATCCAACATCACTTTTACCATCGATAGAAATTAGACATTACGCACACTTGAATAATGGATTGTCCAAACGCACAATATGTTTCGCCGTCTTCTTTCGAAGCCTACGCTTCCGGCTTTCATGCTGGAGGTAAAGCCCAACCGCCGCGCCGTCTCTAAAAATATTTATTATTGTCGGGCCGTTCTGAAAATTTCACGTGAGCGTCAACCGCCTAATACAATAAGGATATATTATTATAAAAACTTCGTCATTATATAGATAGCACCTTCTGTAATTGGAAATTGAAACATCCACACAAGCATGATATTCCATGATATTTATAAACGGTCAGACATATTACACGTATTTTCCTGTTGGCAGTTTGCAATGTTTAATTATTACTTTGGTAAACAATAGCTATTGTCATTATTTACTATGTTATAAAAAATAACATTAAAACTAGTGCGCTCCAGACCTCGGGAGTTTGTTTCAAACGGGCTGAATTTTGTAATTTTCGAAATCTTGAATTTCATGAGAATCAGTCGAGAAACGCGACCTCTAGGCGAGAACAGTCGGAAATCGTCTGGACATCCGAACATACGAAGGAATTTTAGGCCAAGCTGTGGCATCGTACCTCCCAAACGGATGAACCAATTTGAGTGCGGTTTTAATCGAAAGACTTGTCCGTCGAGATGGTTCTTAGCTTTGTTTCGTGGATATAGGACAAGTAGTTTCCAACATATTCAGCTTTAATTGAAACAAGTGACAAGATCTCAGCCAATATTGAAGCTAAGAATTCCAAATTTTGTAGTTATATTTCAGTGTTAGTAGCATTTTCAACATCACTCATTGAATGAGGGTCTCATGATGCCCACCTACTTGTGTCGGGGGTGTTTTACATTTTTAATTTAGGTTATTTCGTCGGGGGTTCAAATTACCACACTCGTTAGCGACTGCGTGACCGATTTTGCGGAGACTGGCGGATTTTTATAAATCGGTTACGCAGTCGCTAGCGAGTGCCGTCATTTTGTTCCCATGGTAGTTCCCATGGTAGCGGTACAGATATTTTTTAGGTTAGTTTAGTTCAGTTTCTCCTGGTGTCACAAGCGTCCATAGGCATAGGCCGCATGTTTGTTTGTCATCGTAGTAGTATAAAAATACTTTAGGGTGAGCTACTGTTGTATGAACAAAACCAGCCTTCATTCATAAAAAAATCCGAGTATGTCACTAAGAAATAAAGCGGATCCAAATTTTAGGCCTTCTCAAGGCTTTGGCAATTATCCAAGCTGGAATTGAGCAATTTGAGAGCATTTTCACTTTCCCCAAGGGCGGGGGTAGCACAACTGGGTCACCCGTACTTAGCCTGGCTATTTTTAGCGGCGCATGCAACTGTGACGTCACGACAGTCCTAGTTTGAACAAATGGAGCATTGAACCAGGCCTTCGCGGGGTGAATTATCGTTTGATCGATTTTCACCCAGAAATTTTTTTTTCTGTAAATTTCAAGACATACCATTCTGCCGTACCTATTAAGGTAAAAGGCGTTTGTATAAAGCTCCATAGCAAAAGGTCGCCTTTTGCCTTAGCACGGCAACATTGGCCTCTTGCGTATATACCTAATCTAAATTTAAAAAACTCCCGACACAAGTTGCTGATAAGTATATCATAAGACACTCATTCAATGAGTGATATAGAAAATGCTACTAAAACTGAACATAACTAAATAAATTTGAATTCTTACCTTCGATATTGGCTGAGATCTTGTCATTTGCTCCAATTAAGGCTGAATATATTGAAAACTACTGGTCCTTTTTTCAGCAAACATAACAATGAACCATCTCGACGGAGAAGTCTTTATTAAAAAACCCGCACTCTAATTGACCCATCTGTTTGGAAGCTACGATGTTACAGACAGACACACAGGTACACAAATACACAGATGCACAGATACACATGGTAAACTTATAACACCCCTCTTTCGTTGGGGGTTAATAAAAGATGATTTAGGAAGCGTTCAATAAAGTGCTTTTTAGGCCGATTCGAGAGCAACAGCCTCGGCCATTAGGGTGCCCCTCACTGTGAGCATCTGTAATATACTTAACAAAAATATTTTTTTTTTGGTACATTAAATTACAGAAGAAGACTCCCTTAGAAGTCCATCTAGTCCCAAATTAAGCAATGCTTGTACAATAATTATAGACGATACTTTAAAGAAATACATAGAAAACACCCAAGGCAAATATACGTACCTATTCGTGTTCATCGCATAATATTTGCCCCTCCCGGGATTCGTACCCAGGTCCGCCAGTTTCATAACCTGCTTTGCTGTTGATAATGCGAATTCCTAAAATTATTAATGCCATATATTTGATACTACAATGTGAAAATTATCTCCGTCATATCATAACTAAGTTTTCCAATTCAGATAGGTCAAAAACTCATCTGCAAATGACATTTGCAACTTTGTATCACTATTGCCTCTTAACATTTGCACTTAGGTCGAAATCACCGAGTTATCATCCCAATTTGCAACTTTGTATTTATTAATTGCCTCTTAACATTTGCACTTATTAATCAAAATATAAATAAAGTTATTGTTAAACAATCGGCCCATTGAGTCCTTATCTTAAGCTTAAGACATAAAATGTTGCTATCGCAACGCGATGTCCACTAGAGGTCGCCACTTGTCTAGAGACTTGATTTCTCTTGTCCGCCTTGATTTCTTTACCTGAATACTACGTATTTATATCAATTAGTACAATTATATACCATTATATTAATTGCCGTGCCTTTACTAGCTATTAACCGGCGTTTGAATAGGTGTAAGCGACTCCACGTTTTACGCATAACTGGAAGTCTTATCATGTACGGATTCTCAATGATGGCACAAGAGACTATTTTTTTCTAATGCTTAGGGATGTGAGATTGTCGACGAAGTCCCGTTTCGCGGGGCTCCTATTTCTACTCTCACTCACATTCAAAGGTATGTATTAGTTGCCAAGCTAGTGTAACTCTGCCGCGACTTTGTTTCTCACGTACTGGATGGAAAGAGAGTTATAGATATTTCTTGGGCAACAAATGGCTATTAAATCCGAATGATAGCCGGTGAAATTACTAGCATAGAGGCATTCTATCTTCGTCCTCCGGGTAGGCAAACACTTGTGACTCCTCTGGTGTTGCAGGTGTTTATGGGCGACGGTAATCGCTTTCCATCAGGCGATACGTTTGCTCGTTTGCCCCCTGACATAAAAAAAAAAAAAAAAAAATATGTGTAAAAAAATCGATCATGGTCAAATAATATTTTTTTTTTAAATTAAATGGCTGGTTTCTACACCAGTGTTAGTTTCCTTTATACAGAGTGTCATGAAAATTACGTTAAAGGCAATCTAGATCCTCCTCCTGATCTTTAAATTACGTTTGTTGTTATACAATCAATTGGCAGTCTTCGTAACTCGCTAAATACACTTTTAATACTATTTCGCAAATCCGCGCAGATGATCTCACTCTAATACCACGAATTATCGCTGCACGTGTCACGCCATTTAAGTAAAATATTTACATAATCCTTTGTGTGTTATCACTTATCAATCACTTACATTATTATCGGGCTTCTTTGCAAAGTCAGCAGACAAAGTGTAATTTATCTCAGTGCAATAATAAATCAAGAGGTTTATAAACAATATATGTACCTATATGGAGAGATTGATTTCTTTAACCGTTCAGTCTAGTTATGAAGGTTCCTTTGTGTTGTCCTTAGGCATAGTCTTCTAGTAGTTTGTCGAATAAGGTCTTTGTAATAAAGATGGAACTAAACCATCCTCCTAGCCTTTGTCCCATTTTTTGAGAATGAATTCTCAATCGGGGTCGGCTACCTAAATCCCAAGATGTGGCGTAGGCACTAGTTTTTACGCAAGCGACTGCCATCTGACCTTCCAACCCAGAGGCAGTGCCCCCCATCTGTACCGTGGGAACCCAGAACGATACCTACACGTCGCTTGTCGTGGCCGACACGCTTAGCCAGTCGGTTGCCACACGCGCTCACGGCACAGATTAATATAATAGTTCTTCGAACAGATACCCATGTCTGAATAAAAATCGATTATCGATCGATTTATTTAAATTTATTAGTCAAATTTAATTATCATTAGGTACCTACTAGAAATAGGTATTCACATGTGCTGCGGCACACCATCAAAATCGTTTTAATTTCCCAGTAGGTATATCGGAATCTTACCTACCTATTCTATCTGAACATACCAGAAACCTGAAACAAAAACAACTCTCTGTGTAGGTACCTAAGTAACCTAAATATATCCCGATGACAGTAGGTACTTACTAAATAAAGTTTGGAATGTGTTATATTGTATAATACTAGCATTACAAGCTTCGAAACAGTCACTCGGTACAAGTTGTTTTATAATAATCTGATCACGCGTTTCATCTTTGCGAATGCATTCCTTGCAAAAGGTCTTAAGTGTCAAGAACAACGCCGACGTTTACGCCCTTTTTAGGCCGTGCAATGCACTCCCGCCACACTAAACTGATTTGGTAAATCTTAGTGAGTAAATTATTGTCACTTGTTGATATAGGTAGTGGATGTTTTCTATGAATTTAAGTATATTAAGTAGGTAAGTTTATTTATTCAACATTAGATTTTTTTTTTTTTTTTTTATGTCATAGGAGGCAAACGAGCAAACGTATCGCCTGATGGAAAGCGATTACCGTCGCCCATAAACACCTGCAACAACCAGACATGTATCTATTATAACAGTGTATGCAATGCGTTTCTAGGTAAGTGCTTATTAAGTTCTAAGAATTTTTAGTAACATTTCATCGTCTGTCGGCAAAGAAAAAAAGGATAAATGTCTGTTGCTTTTATGTTTTTACACCCCGCAACACTGCAGCGCGTTGGTCTCATTCGCGACGAAGCCATTTTTTTGGGTGATTTTATAGCGCGACCGGCGGCGTCCGGCCGTGAGCGCGTGTGGCAACCGACTGGCTAAGCGTGTCGGCCACGACAAGCGACGTGTAGGTATCGTTCTGGGTTCCCACCGTACAGATGGGGGGCACTGCTCACGGCCGGACGCCGCCGGTCGCGCTATAAAATAATCAAAAAAATGGCTTCGTCGCGAATGAGACCAACGCGCTGCAGTGTTGCGGGGTGTAAAAACATAAAAGCAACAGACATTTATCCTTTTTTTCTTTGCCGACAGACGATGAAATGTTACTAAAAATTCTTAGAACTTAATAAGTACTTACCTAGAAACGCATTGCATACACTTTTGCAAGGAATGCATTCGCAAAGATGAAACGCGTGATCAGATTATTATAAAACAACTTGTACCTAGTGACTGTTTCGAAGCTTGTAATGCTAGTATTATACAATATAACACATTATATATAGGCACCTACCAAACTTTATTTAGTAAGTACCTACTGTCATCGGGATATATTTAGGTTACTTAGGTACCTACACAGAGAGTTGTTTTTGTTTCAGGTTTCTGGTATGTTCAGATAGAATAGGTAGGTAAGATTCCGATATACCTACTGGGAAATTAAAACGATTTTGATGGTGTGCCGCAGCACATGTGAATACCTATTTCTAGTAGGTACCTAATGATAATTAAATTTGACTAATAAATTTAAATAAATCGATCGTATTTTCATTTATCTTAACTTTTTATAAAATCGTTTCTAAGCGGTGTCAACCCTAGCCTCGTTTTGCCGGCACGTGCGGCCAACGACCCGCGCGTTCAAGGTCGCTCCATTGTTAAATTGAGTAGGCATGAAAAGCAGTAGGTATTTGCCTTTTTATTCAGACATGGGTATCTGTTCGAAGAACTATTATATTAATCTGTGCCAGAGGGGAAACTAGGCCTTATTGGGCTTAGGTGGTTTCCTCACGATGTTTTCCTTCACCGAAAAGCGAGTGGTAAATATCAAATGACATTCCGTACATAAGTTCCGAAAAACTCATTGGTACGGGCCAGGTTCGAACCCGCGACCTCCGGATTGAAAGTCGCATGCCCTAACCACTAGGCTACCACCGCTTGAAAGTCGCATGCCCTAACCACTAGGCTACCACCGCTTTGATGGTAGCCTAGTGGTTAAGGGACGCAAAGATGGAACTAAACCATTGATACAAAAATCAAAGCACAAAGAAAAAGAAAAATGCGATGTGTAACCAGGCGGAAGAGACCGGGTATCGAACCCAGTACCTCAGGATTACCGATCCAGCTTGTTAAAAAAGTGGTTATTCAGTCCAGTCTTATTTTATGGGGAGACCCCCGAGCCCTTCTCAAATATGAAACAGAGCAAAATCTTATTATATGCATAATATTTTGCAGACATTGGTACTTAAATTTAAGCAAAGCGATGATTAGTGTCTGATTTGGTTATGGTCCTATCTGTCAGTCAGACCCTCGTTCGGGCATTGTATAGTTATTCAAACAAAAGGTTGCTGTCTCGTTCTGTGGATTGAGTGTGAACATATTACAATAACAAGTTTCTGTTAAATCTGATATTTAAAAAACGTATGAAAGAAAAAAATGTAAGGTTTATTTTTAGCCAGGAGCCATAAGACACCCTGTATATAGGTATGCAGCTGAATATTAATGTGCTCCTAAGAAACCTTATCTCTGTCGACAGCCGGTTTAAACGATTCATTTGCGATTCATAATCGATGTTTTATCGTTGCTATTAAATTCCATAGCGTCATTGATAACAGTATACCAGTCTATTTAGACCTTGGTGTCCGAACAACTACTATAAGTCCAGGGTTCTGAGTCATGAGGGTTTCTGATGTAGGGTTGCAGACAGCACATTATGGATTGCGAATCTTACGATACATCGTATGATGCTTTATCTGGGATTATTCTCTAACACGTTACTGAATAGAAATAGATCCGCGATATCGTAATTTGCTAACGTATGTACGTGCGTAGAACAGAGGTTAACGTCTCCATAAATTCCATTATGTAAAATTCTATTAGTTATAGGAAGGCGTCGGCAGCTGCGCTATGGAGCAGACTTTTTTCTACGATATACCGTAGCGTAAAAATGCGGGAAGCCAAGCCAAGGATAAAAACCGAATGAAAGTTGCTAAAAGCATAACTTGTATGTGTGTAACAAATAAAAAAAATGTATTTTATTAGTGTAGTTCCAAATATGACCTGAATGACAAATTACTTAAATAAAACTTTTTTTTTTAATTATTCGTCGTAGAATGTCAACTACGTTAAATAACAATTTAGATAGAAAATTTTATGTTTTATTTCACAGAAAAGAAATCTCCGCATGTCAGTACTTTATTATTAGATTACATAATACCTTTTACAATTGTGAAAGTCTGGCAACTATCGTACAAAGTACACTAACTCTAGTGGAAATGCATCTCGCTGCAAATGCATACTTAATTTTGGCTATACATTGCATAGCAATCACTGGAGCGATGCCAAGGCAATTGGTATAAACATTATAAGTGTGTTAGTTCCTGTTTTCCTGCCCTTTGTGTTATCTAGAACATTCTAGAATTTCCCAGCCTGCGCTCCGCTATTTGAGCGGGCGAAAGTAGGACGATGACGTCACGCACGCAGCCATAGAGAAGCAACACAAGCCACGGCGAATCTCACCAACAATAGATCGGTCATATACATATATATATAACAAATCTAACTGTGACAGGTGACGTTATCTCGAATTTGGTATGTACTCTGACTCTATCATGCAGAGGAAGTCCGAGCATGGCCCTTTACCATTGCACGATGCGTGACTCTAAGCTGCCTTATAAATCCCATTCTGAACGAGCACGTTTCAGTTCCGTAAGCCATCACTGGCAACTCCTTAATTTTATCTGCACCATTTGAAACATTTCTATCATGAGTTCAGATACTATTTAAGGTAAAGGCGATTTCATAAAACCAAACTCATGTTTCTTTTTAAACTTTACTGATGTGTCCACGAACAGTTACCAATATGGCAAAACTCCCCATGGAAATGTCTCAATGTTTCCTTTAAGAAATATTCATTTTGAGATATTGTTTTGAATTCTTGTGAGGGTTTCCAAAATGTTCCGGAAATATTCTTAACTTTTTGGAAAATAATCGCAACGTATTTTTTTAATAATAATAAATAATAAAAACATTTATTCCTAGTAACAGTAATATAAATAATAAATATTAAGGGACAATCTAACAGTACTCCTACACATTACACAACTTCTGCCAAACTGTAAAACAGTTTGTTGGCAGAAATAAGCTCCCTTTCTTTACATTACTGTTTTCAGCTTACAAACTATTTAGGTAAGTATTCTATACCTATAGGTAATTATAGGTAATTAATTAACTACATTTAATAATAATAATAATAATAATAAGACATTTATTCATTGTTTTTGTACATTTTTGGTTATTACATGTATAATAGCAGTTGTATAGTATACAAAACAATGAAGAGGTAGATGGCTCAGCTAATGCCAGTGGCCTGAGCCAATATGACTCTTGGTCACCGACGCTGTTATTCTGCCACCCCCATGACTTAGTAACTAAATACATAAACACAACATATATTTATATATGTAAGTACATATACACACACACACATACACCCTATGCTTACAAATGTAGTTACAGCAAACATTTTATATCTAAATATTTTAATGTTTAGCTCAAATTTACATTTAAATTAATTTTGTTTTTATATTGCTTCAACATATGCTTTTTTAGTTTTGATTTAAATACATTTTTACTCGTACTTTTTCTGATAGTTAGTGGTATGTTGTTGTATATTTTAGGGACAAGATATCTTTCCATAATAATTGACCATTCTAGGTAAAATCAATATTTCCTATATTTATTTAAGACCTGTCATTATGTATCAGTTGCATAAAGTAACTAAACTAACTTAATGAATGAAATAAATAATCTATGTGTGTCAGGTTCCATCGAAATCTTTTCTACCGTATTGGAGTTTCTCACAAATTGGCACTCATTAGGTATATGAGTTAGTAGGATTCTTTATTCCGTGAATAGAAAACCAGTTATCCACCATAAAACGATGAACCAAGCGTCTGGCAAGTCGTCTGCTAAATTAAAACCGGTAGGTATAGGTTTCTAAACAAAAGCAGCGCCTTTTCATAAGGGCTTAATGTTTATATGATCCTCATTCAATATTCAGCCGTAAATCTACGCAGACAACGTACAATTTCAAAGGAGCAGGAAAATGGAAATAAGCCCTTTAACTGACCTCACAAGTATGATTAGCAATCTGTTTTTAATCAAAGTAGGATTTGTGGAATGCGGCTGTTTTTTGTATGAGCCCTGAAATGACACAATATTTTGTAACATTTAAAGATCCTGATAAAAAATGCAGGAATTTTAAATATGCGTTATCTTAACTAATAAACAAAGGCATTAAACGTATCTTTGGAAGTTCATCCGCTGACTCAATAATGACGCAATGTATGCGTAATGAAATGAAAAATAAAAATATTCATAATCACTGATAACCAAATAATATTGCCATTGATCTCGTAATTCATTTTTTTGCTTACGTGTTTAGTTTGTGAAGTTAGAAATAATAAAATTACTGTCGGGACAATTAAGACAATTTACACAAGTAAGTAGATCTACTCAAAACTGACTGAGCTCCACTTGTACTATGGGAAGTTGTATTTTCCGGGATTTGAACTCAGGATCGTCAGCTTTGTAGCATGTTGTACAGACAGTAGATTCACAGACATTTGACTACTGGTTTACGTTTAATTGCATATTAAAATTGACAGCTACTTTTGTTGATGAATTTACAACCAACATTGCATAACGCGTCCCCAAGAAAAACAGATGAAAATGAAGAAATAGCTGTTTGTGTCAAAGTATTTAGAACTAACCCTGACCTATCATGTCCCATGTGTATTTAGTCTGTAGAGTACATGATGGTTTGCTCTTGAATTTAGCTGGGAAATGGTCCGGCTGTCTGCCAACTTTGCTATACACTCAACCAAAAACCGACCTTATCCCGTTGCTTCGCAGTGGGAAGTTGTAAAGGTGCTAGTTTTAATATTCATCCAAGTTGTTTACAAGTACGGTGTACTGTGCTTCCGTTACTATATGTATGGATGGGTGTGTATGGGAGTGCTCTCAGAATGCTTTCATATTTCGTGCAATTAAAGCCGGGAAAGATACGGGGTGAAGTGAAAGTTAAGGCTAAAGGTTAGCGGATTATTGTGACAGGAATGGTTATTTAGTATTTATGCGGGTGGTTGACGGCGTTTTATGTATGAATTCCCCGACTGTTTATGACCGTCTAGGTCAGTTAGAGGAGAGACAACGTCCTTACTTATTATTGGAGCGAAGCTCCAATGGATCGACTCGAATGGACTGTAACAATGCGCAGATCTCAGCGAGTTCTCAACCGATTGTAGAAATTTTTGTTTTAAAATGCAAAAATTTAATTTCGCTAGGTCGTGACGAAGAGAAAATTTCGCAAAAAAAAAAAACGCTCCAATTTATGGTGCAAGCTTAGCCGGTGGCTGACTCTGCATCGACCTAGTAGTAGCTATACTAAGTGTGGTGAAAGTCGCTGAAATTAGCTGGATTCAGGTGGCGTAGGATTGGTCATGTTGGTGGTGTTCTTTAGAAGATATCAGGTAAGCTGGATCCTAGGATCATGATGATTATACAGAAAAGGTTGATGAATGAACCTAATACAAGGAATTTGGAAACCTTAAGAGTACATGATTCTAACCTGTAAAGTGCCCCTTTACGTTTACTTCCAGTATTTAAATTTAAATTTCCTAATTCACCATGATTGGCTATTGATTTGTGTGATTCTAATAAGAAGGCGATTCCCAAGCAACACGACTAATAAACCTTCATATTGGTCTCAATTCCCCAATGAATTTACTATTAATTGGCTCAAACCAGTACGCAGTCGAGTTCGCCTCATTGATCGCCATATTGCCTCAAGTCTCGACCTCACACTAATTGTCTAAACAGTTTGCGAATCAGCGATGTGATGTAAATAAATCTGCTCTACACATGACCTTAAATTACTAATAATTTACATCAATTATTACAGTTACGTACGTTCGAAAAAATCCGTTTATGGGCTATTATCATTTTAGTGCAGTCTTCGGTGGACATTATACTTCTTTCTTATCAGGTTGAAAAAAAAACAAACAACGTATCTTTTTTAGGGTTCCGTAGTCAACTAGGAACCCTTATAGTTTTGCCATGTCCGTCTGTCCGCGGCTTAGCTCCGTGATCATTAGTACTAGAAAGCTGAAATTTGGTATGAGTATGTGTATGTATAACGCCGACAGAACGGTAAAATAAAAATTATAATAATTTTTTTTTTCGAGTACCTCTCGAACACCTAAAGTGGGGGTGATATTTTTTATTTATTTCAACACTAGTGTGTGGGGTGTCGTTGAATAGATCTTGTAAAAAATAATAGGGGTCTCCTAACATTATTTTTTGATAAAGACAGCAGTTTTGTAAATATTCGCTCCGAAAACAAAAAAAAATAGTGTCCCCCCCCCTCTAACTTTTCAACCACGGGTAAAAAAAAAAACGAAAAATATCCATGTAAATGAGGCCTTTCAATAAAAACTATATTGAACAAAATCGGTCGAGCCGTTTTTGAGTTATCGCCAAATTTCATATTTTTTCTTTTAAAGGACGTAAGTTGACTTCCAGAAGGTAATAAGTGATTACAGTTTCTAGGGCGTTTACGACCTTTTTATAGAGCTTAAAATCTTTCTTAACTTAAAACTCGGGCTTAAAACAGCAGTTTATTGTGAAGGATGAGCAACTATGGAACCCTACACTGAGCGTGGCCCGACACGCTCTTGGCCGGTTTTTTTCTAACCAATCGAAGAAAACTGTAAAAGCAATTTGGGTTTATCTGATGCTTCCAAGAAAAACATCCACGGAACTGTGTGTGTACTTAAAAATACCGCACTTGCGATGGAGCGGAAAGTCAGTTTGCATTATTTTAGTTTGAAACTGGTGCAATAGTTTCGTTGAATTTGATGTCTCCGTTAGATAACAAAAAGTGCGTGCCAAGATCCGATTGAGTAGAAATGAGTTACCTAATTTCATGAGGGCGCTAATCGTACCGAAACTTACGTTATAAGCGGTTATGACCAACTTTATTATTTAACTAGCAAATTCGTCCGCGTAACCTTCCTTTTTCTTTAACGTAGTTGGTTAAAAAGTATCCTAACCATCTTTGGATGTCCAGCTATACTATACCCCTACCTAATGCGTTCGGCCGTTTTGTCGTGATGAGACGATAAAGAAACTGGCCTAACAGACGGCGCTTCATACTTATTATTATTATACACACCTAGAATTTTATAATAATATACTTGGATGTGCGAACACACTCAAAGAAATGATTACTATTAGTTAGTACCAAGGCAAATGTAAAAAAATGGGGCCCCAATATTTTACGTTGCGTGAAAAATAAGTATCTAGGTTACGGCGAAACTCATTGTTATGTTGTCTAGTTTTACTAGTCGTTTAAATTACATGACGACTTTACTTGTTATAGTTTTACCTGTGACATAATGTCTTCCCGTTTCAATGTCATATTCATATCTTTGGTGAAGGTTTACCGAAGGTTCATTGGCAAGGTAACACAGATGTCTGTCAAGATGTCACGACTATTATGGACGTACTGGCCTTTTGAATAAATTTGCATTATAATGTATGGTAAGATTACGTATAGTTTATTTATTGAAACTAACGTGATTTTCGTACATTATCTTTGCAAAACGGGGCGGAATCTCGTGTAAATATTATTTATTTATAGAGACTCCCATCGACTCGAGACCATAGGCGTGACGCGACGATCGAAACGTAGAAGAATCATCAACGCATGGTAGTTTAAGCATTAATGAAATAAATAATATTTATACGCTATTAAGTCCCGTTATGTTGCGATAAAACGAATCCAACACCTTTAACGTAACTTTCATACGCGACTATTTCTCACAATACTTACCTGTCTCTTTCTGTGCATTAATGTGAGAGGGTGACGGGTAGCGCTATGTCGCGCGACAAGAGTCGCGAAGCATTGTTGTACTAGACGGGCAAGTATTTACAATTCGTTGTACTAGACTGGTTGTTATCAGGAAGTCCAATGAAGACTTGATAACATCAATACTATCTGCGCGGCCTTGATAGACGGCGGGGGTATTCTAATAATTACTAATTGGTCAATCATGTTGCGAAACGGGTGACTACTAGGTACCTGATCCTCTGGGAGTAGGGTTGCCATACGTCCGGATTTGTCCGGACATGTCCGGATTTCAGGATTGCGGCCGGACTTTGTAAGCGTCCGTATATATATAAAAAAAAAATGTTTTTATGAAGCATTTATTACACCGTTTTGAAGAATGGAATGATAGCATCCAAATGTAAATTTTCATTAATATCATATTAAAACACATCTTTTTTACGGCACTTAAACAGAAATATCAGGACTTTTAGAGTGATATCCAGATTTTTATCAGGACATTTCATTTTTCCATATGGCAACCCTATCTGGTGGTAGGTCGGTTCAACGGAAAACAAGTTACATAATATGTTAGGAAACCTATTGCATAAGCCAAAGCATTATAGCACAAACGTATGTAGCGTAAGATACGTGTGTGATCATTTTCCAACCTCATTTCGAGTAAAATGCGGGTTTACGTGATATTTTTAGCCTTTCAAGGACTCCGAGGCGGATGGCTATTAACTTAACTGCATGCGGTCGGTTAAATGTATAATTATGTGTTTTTTTCTACCGTTTAATATCATCCGTAGAGTTACATGAAGTGGGAGTTTCTGTCTGGTTTCCCTTCGTGCACATTCGAAATAATATTTTTCTAAGTTATCTAAAATTTATACATGGATCTGATATCGAATGCATAGTTGATCACTCCCGAAGTATGTCATATATTGCAATGTTGAATTTGCTTTGTCAAAGATGTAAGATGAATGTTTTTGTAGAGAAAGCCTTATACATTTTTATAAGTACGTGCATAAAGTAGTAAACACGGCCATCGTCTTAATTAAGTTCTTTGTTCGACATTCATGTTTTGATCTAACTTCGTGTCTACTTGCGCTTACAAATAAATAAATAAATTAGGAAAATATAATATAATCATTTGCAAATAAAGGAAAATGTCTATATTCTGGTGTAACGCTGATTCATTGCTACAAGAATCGCCGGTGAAAGTATCTGCAACTCTGCATTCACTAATACCAATGCTGCCAATACTGCAGAGAAAGTCGCATCTGTACACATTAGTCTTAATAAAAACGAATAGTCGGATAGTTCAAATTAGCGATAATCTTTTGCGATATGTGCGAGTTATTAGATAATTATTTGTATAGGATAAATAAATATATAAAAAATTATTAGTTTACACACATAATAAAGTAATAAAAGAAGACCTACTCTGCTGACAATTGGATACCTTACCAGAGAGTATGCATGGAGTTAATAGAGTAATTAAAGTTTCATTACTTTCTTATCTAGTCTAACAAACTTGTCTACGGGAAAAATATACTGTTCTCGAACAGGACATGTCCAACGATAGTAATTAGTCACGTCATCTATTGACACTTTTTCTCCAAAACCACGTTTTACACCTAATTGAAGTCTTTTTTAAATCCAGATTATTTACTTGCTATAGAGAATGCCAACATCAGGGACATACAGCAGATAAAGCGACAGGAGAATAAGTTGCATAATAGCAGAACAATAACATGCCTTCCTATCCCCCCAACCACTCCTGTGGCGAGGAGATAATACCGTTAGCGGGTTATACGCCCACACAAAGTCCGACTCACTGGTAGTGAGGGCTAAACAGTCCCGATACAGTTCAAGCCATGTTTAAAAAAAAAACCTTCCTACCATCTGTCAACCCTGCTCATTCCTAATGTGCGATTTCATTGGCACACACGCTTTGCTTTTGTCTTCTTATGATCTTAGATTAGCAAGTCAGGATTTGAATCAGACTAAAATTTCATCTTTGTAAAGCAATCCTAATGTGATTCATGCATTATTATTTTTTCCAATGAATTTCGATTACATTCTCATTGTCTCATGATTCATGTATTAGATAAGTTTTATGAAATAAGCAAAGGACTGCCTGTTTGTTATGCAATCTCATACAAACCTAATTACACTATTACCCTTGACGATTCTTTGAGAATAAGCCTTATTTCTGAAGTCTAGGTTTCATTTAGAACGCACTTCATGAAATAAATGAGTCAGTTTGATAAGTTTTATTTACTTGATAACGATAACGGCCTATTATTGATCAATAAAACAATAACCTTCACGCAGGTGTTTATCAGCTGATTATCGAAGATTAGACATATTTAAACTTATGCGATTAGTATGTTATAGGTAAGTTCCGACTAAGGCAGTTGGCAAGACCGTTGGTAAATACAGACCTACCTATATATGTATATAGAAGTAGTGTGTGTATCTCTTTTCTATAGAGAGCATTTTGAGTTTGTTCAGCTCGACAAAAGCATGCAAATTCAGTAGTAGGTTCTAGACTCAATAGTACGTTCGACAAATTGATAATCACCGTATTGGCTCGGGAAAAGGCATATCCAGAAATGTACTATTACTATTAATCTTTTGTATCTGGTAGAGAATGACATTTGGCATTCAGCATGCCATTTGAACAAATTTTTGTTTTGTGCAATAAAGTTGAAACTAATAATAAGATTCTCTGAAATATTAATTTTAGGGCTTTGATTTTATTTTAATCCCTCGGATTGTCTTTATAATTCAGTTAGATAAAATGATATTCATATTTAGTTATACGAGTATATACGTCATAAATTTGTAACGCGCTATATATTTTACTTTTACAGTTTTTTATATATCAGACCAATAATTTTATGTAAAAATTTCGTAGAGTAAAGAACCTGAGTGCTAGGTGGCAAAATGCCATTTCTCTTTTTATTTTTCCACGTAAATTTCAACCCCTTTCAGCTTTCATTTCTCGCCCTCTCGACTTCCTACTGGGGCAACGCTCTTTTCATACAACTCGTTATGAAAATGTCAGGCTTTTCTCTTTGTAGAATACTTCCTCGCTTCGCGCGGAACCTCTAAAATTATCAGTGTTTCTTTACTATAATTATACGTAATACGTATAAACCTTCCTCTTGAATCACTCTATCTATTATAAAAACCGCAACAAAATCCGTTGCGTAGTTTTAAAGATCTAAGCATACATACATGCATGCGCAGCGTCGTTCGGCCCCCGACTAGCTGGACGGATGACCTCGTGAGGGCAGCGGGGAATCATTGGATGCGGTCTGCACAGGATCGCACTTTGTGGCGAGTCATGGGGGAGGCCTATGTTCAGCAGTGGACGTCTGTGGCTGATAGATAGATAGATAGAAGCATATTTAGGGACAGAAAGACAGCGGAAAGCGACTTTGTTTTATACTATGTAGTGATAGGTGTGTGCCCGCAACTTTGTCCGCGTATTTTATTGCTTCACTGTAGATGGGTAAAAGTAGGTATCGTAGGTATAACTTCTATCGTAGGTAAAACAGTGAACGCATATATTTTCCGGTCAGTGAGGTAAAATCTTTGGGTGTCCAGTTATCCCTGTACCAAAATTGGTTGAAACTTGGCGTTTCGGCGCGATAAGAGGACAACGAAACTATGACCAACTTGTATGAACGACCGTATCTACACCAAATGTATATACAAAACAAAAAACGATCCTGCATCGCGCTGTTATAAAATAGTTAGCTTGGCTTGTTAAACAGTCACACTGTTGCCTGATCCACAGGAAACATAACATTATTAGCAATATTTGGCCTTTTACAGATGAATTAAGCAGCTCTAAAAGGAATTCATTGCAATTATTAAGAGTAAATAACAATTCGTACACATAAAGGAGATATAATGATTACAAAAGATCCATCATCGATTGACGAGCGCTCTTAACACCAATGCTCTTAAGTTTCCGCATCACATAACAGATTAACCGGAATTAACGGCCGAGCTCATGATATCATGTGATAAGAAACACCTGGGCGTCACTTAAGCTATGGCGGTGCGTGAAATTACGTCATTAAAATGCCGACTTCACTATGAGAAAATCATTTAAGCGCACAATTTTATAAGAGAAGACGCTTAAGGTGCCGGTTCACCAGGTCGCAGGTCGGCATGTTTAATTTTTATTTAATCCTAGAAAGTAACTAAGTACTGATTATTATTAAGAAGAGACTTAATCGTTCAAAAAGGTGTTCATATATTTAATTACCTTGACGTTTCGGACCTGGTGTTACGTCCGATGGTCTCCAAGGGAATCCCTACAAGTATCGAAGTATAGCTACGGCCATTGGCTAATAATCCAGCTCTAATATGCAAGTATGTATCTTATTTTGCTCTAAAGATGAGCACGGTATGGTACATTTAACATAGGGCGGTGGATTCGTGAATGTCCCAGATGACCCAGATCGCAAGATAAATATGCTATCTGGCGCTTTACGAATTACCGCCCGCGGTTTGTCTAAAGTTTTAAGTCTTGCCTTGGTACGCCCTAGGGTGACATAAAACCTATGAAATAACGCTAGCTCCTTTTACCTGAGTTTGGTTTGACGTAAAAGCTTTCTTCAATGTGGTGACCAATTGTAACATTACAGTTTGAGCACTGTAATAAATGTTCGATTTTCTTCACTCACGGTTGAAAATTCGAATGTGAATTGGTATATTACAGACCAATGCCACAGATTAATATAATAGTTCTTCCAATGCTCTCGGTAAGGGACCACCAGAAGCTAACGCACCGCACATCGTATCCCCACCCCACAGTTTTTTGGACGCCATTGCCACTGCGTTCAATGTAAAGGTTAAGTGTAGAAAATTACATGTTTCCGCACTGAAGTCGGAAGAAGGGACGAGTGAGGATGGACAGTCATCGGGCAGTGTATACCATTAGGTACTTTAATGGAATGTAATACGTCTCTTTACCCTTAAAACTTCAGTTTACTTTTCCATACAGTGAGCATCAAACTTAGCTGTCAATTTTAGTATGCAATTTGACATAAGCCAGTAAACTTGTCAGCTACTTTGATGCTGACCGTACCCTTAAAAAATACTGTCAGAAGAATGAAGCAGTTTAGAGCATTCGTAATAAATGTTAGTAATTACGTTAATGGCAATTGACCCTGTTTTTTTCTAGAACAGACACCTAGTGACATGTCATAGCGGCCATTTAATGTGGTTCTGGTTTTAAGGAAAACCCGCATGCTTACCTACACCAAATCATTAATTATGTATTTATACACAATTAATGATTCTTTCGCTTTTTCCTACGAATTAATGTGCCTACGTATAAAATCTGCTTTTATATCCTCCTCGACACTTCTGCATTTCTCCGGAATGAGAAGCTGTGTCACTCTGGCATACCTATTATATTAGATGAAAAGCAATGTGGTTTTGTCAGTGAAGACTGACGAGTGATGATGGTGACAGAAACTAGTTGATTGTAATTAGGGATTAGAAATATTTTCTATTAATTGAGATGTGTCTTGTAGAATGAAAATGAATTGAGACTCTATCGGTTACTCAGTCGATAGCGAGTGCGGTCATTTTGTACTCGTAGTAGCGGTACTAAACCATTGCTATTGCATTTAAATTGACGATAATGCCTATCTAATACAAATACTCGATATTACACTCGGAATAGTGTGGTAGAAAAGTGCCCAACAACAAATACCCATTAGGAATAAAATAAACAGTACTTTGTCATTCATTGAGTATGTTTCCGATAAACAAATAACAGAATATGTAAAATCGACCAAAATGCAGGAAGATAATGATCCAGTCCATTATGATTGCGATCTCTTCCAATCATCATTGTAAACAAACGATTAGTCATTTGGAGGCCTAGGTGGAATCAACCAAGTCAATTACATGGTTTTAGTCCTGATCGGAAGGGGACAACCGTTTAAATAGCTGATAAAATCACAACTATCAGTCTATCACGATCGGCTAATCATGGCCAAGGATACGCGCGGGACGCCCGTGGTCCCGTTTTCAGACTATAGGTACTAGATTATAAGCACTGAAGCGAATGTTCAGTTGTAATTTTGAGTAATTTCAGAGCACGGTATAAATTTTAATATACCACCACATGCTCGCTCGCTCGGTGATACCCTGCGCACTTTTCTAAAGCTCTTCGTTATCCTTTTTCTTTCCATGCTTTTCAATGTGTTGACGACTAATATAGGCCGAGTGAAGGACTCCTTCATTTTATAGCCAAGTTCCGCAATTTGATCGCAAATGTACCTACCGCAAATCTGTGCACTAAGGTTGACACCCTGCAAGGGCCGACACAGCGGACGGCGTATTTGAATTTGAATTTTAATTATTTCTATTACACATTTTGACATTTAAAATTGTATTCTAGAAACATTCTAGCCTTCGTTTGTTACTTGTATTAATTTTTCTTTGTTGACGATTCTTCTTTAATTTCTCTAATGTTATTTTTTATGTTTTTTATTTTATTTTTAGTAATAATTCTATCAATACATTGATCTGCTCTTTGTAACTGACGATTTGAAGTGCTCGAAGCTAGGCTTACTTAAATAAAGAATATTTTAACATTGACTTTGACTTTAAACTGCAACCCAACTGCAAAATGCCAGTTCAAAGGCAATTCTGATGTAGTTGGCGTAGCTGGCTTGCAGTTCAAATGCTGTTCGTCTGTGCAACGGAATAAAAATATCAATAACCTACAACTTTAATTACTTAATTCTGGGCTAAAAAGAGAGAACCTTCTGTACCTCATGTTTTACTCTGCGGTATAGATAGATAGATGAGTTAAATCATTCACTTGTCTCTACTTGCTACTGTATATTACAAATATTGGTAATCTACTAGTAACTACATACACTCATTTAGTGATAAGAATTGGACTTGTTAGGCCTACCGTGTTGCGTTACGAAATCAGCTATGACATGATAAGAATATTAAGATTCCTAAGAACCCATTACTTAATTAAATAAACTAATAAATAAATATCGGACTACCTCATACAAATCGATCTAGTCCCACAGTAAGCTCTAGTAGGCTTGTGTTATGGGCACTAGGCGACGATAAACATACTTATATAGAGATAAATACATACTTAAATACAAATAACATCCATGACCCAGGCACAAATATTCGAGTTCATCACACAAATATTTGCCTTTGTCTAATCAATTCCTATCCATCACCTGTGGCGCGGAGATAATCCCATTAGCGGGTTATACTCCCACACAAAGTCAGACTCACTGGTAGTGAGGGCTAAACAGCCCTGATACAGTTCAAGTCATGTCTTAAAAAAAACAGTTCCATCGCGGTTATTAGAAGGTAAGAGGTGGGCGTCAGTTGGATCTTCGTCTTTGTTTATTCAGATAACATTCATGGAGGCAAAATGCAAACTGACTGGTTGGAACAAAGTCTCGAACTTTAGTGATTCATAGGTACATGTGATCATGTATATACATCTATATATAGCCGGTATGTATGACACAGCCTTTATAGCAGACACAGGGTCGTAAAATCAACGGGCTGGTTTGAATCGATGACATGCAGTTGTGGTCGGATTTCGGTCGGTCGATATGATTTCGATATAGGACATAGATATTGTTAATAATACGAGTTATTAACTTCTTTTTTATAAATAATATACCTATTCAAAAATATATAACTGCTTACAATTCACCTAATACCACCTACAAAATTGTATTGAAAATAAGTTTTCCATGGAGAGCCGTCTTCATTTCCGGAAAAATCTTGAGAACGCGATTTGTACAAGCGCACGGCGCAAGCCATACGCTCTATCTATTGGTAAACATTTCTTCTCATCACACCGAAACAGCTGCACGGATTTAAACCGATTTTGGTACTATATCGGTCGATTTTGGTACAGTGATGAATGGACATCCAAAGATGGTTATAGGATACTCAAAGGCCGGCAGCGCACTTGTGACTCCTCTGGTGTTGCAGGTGTATATGGGCGACATTAATCGCTGTCCATCAGGCGATCCGTTTGCTAGTTTGTATATATGACATAAGAAAAACTTTTTACACGACTACGGTAAACATGAAAACATTTCCGCGGACGAAGTAGCGGGATACTTTCTGTATAATTTTCACTGATTTGGTCAAAATCGTAGCGCCCAACCGATCGTTGCTGAGGAGATTTTTTAGGAATGGACTTAATACTGTAAACATATTTTCAGTTGATATGTTATAGATTTTTATTAATTGATTCCAGCATCCATGTGTCACCCATGTTTTTATTTATATAGCCTTGGTATTGTTGGGAAATAAACGTTGAATCATCGCACAAATAAAATCGGATGTTATCAAAACTTAAGAGTATGTACCTACCTATATACCTACTCGTAGTATCCGGGAAGGAGATAAAGATAACCTCATAGTATGAGGCTCATACAAACACGTTTGTTATTGTAGACTGGCATTATTGTGGTATGTCAACGATTATAAATAGCATTTCATAAAAAAAATCGTGCGTGACATTATAATAGGTAATGCTACTTAATAGGCCATAACCATAATATATTTCCTATAATTTATATGTGTGTGGGTTAAATATTTTTTGTGGTACTTGGTTTCGTATAATTTTAATGGTACTTAAATTGTCAAAGATCGTGCAGGGGGTATCAATTGATTTTTATTACGCGATTTTTCACTGCCTCACGTAATCCATGGACGGCTCATTAGGTCATTACTTTCAGTAGCTAGCTTTCCCGTGTTTATTGTACGATAGATAGATTAAATATGTATTTATTCGTCAATTTTCAACACGTATATGCACTAGAATGACGGATGCTTTATCATTTATCGATCGCATGACGAACGTGATTAACAGAAGCCCACCGGAATACATCCAAGGTATTCTTTGTTCTCCGAAATGTCCTAATGTGTTCTCTGAATCCACCTATTATCTGTAAACTGCGTTTTATAGTTCTTTCACCGATAAGAGCCATAGATAGCATTCACTTTAGCTTACAAAGGAATTTCTGCTTAGGATAACGATTTATTAGTAGGTAAGGATACGGAACGACCTTCTGAAAGAATATTTCGATCTTTTATGGTGTCGAGAAACTTCTGTAAAATCGTGGCGCACTTAAAAAGGAGTTACAAAAGGAATATGCCTTATTTTATTTATTTATACCTTATTGCATAAATGAAAAGTCGGAATAAATGGCGGACTTAATGCCAAATGGCATTCTCTACCGGTCAAACAAAGTTACCTACTAACAGGTGGTGCAAATCAGAATTCTAATTGTACAGAGAGCATCTAAGGTACATAAGTAGCTGAAGACTTTTTATGATGCCTTGACGATAAACTTTTACTGGAAAAGAACATTATGACATATGGATAAGGCATAAAAAGTAATTAAACAATTTTATTGTTAATAATTACTTGCAGTATTACCACCGATTACATTGCGCCGGAACCTGATGTCACATAGACTGCTGCATAATTGAACCGTCGAGAATACAATAACCATTTCTGTCTGATTATATTTTGTTATGAGAATCTGGCACCAGTTTTGAGAACGAAATTGTATATAGAATCTATCATACCGTATCGCTGACATCTGTTACAGCTACCAGTACTTACAATGGAGTCGAAACGTAAAAGATGTCTGTAGGTTTTATACTTTGACCCTTATAACAGATTCGGAAGAATTGATATGCCTTTTAAACCAGGAATCTCCTAATATTATTTTAATACGATCTCCGAGTGAAAAACTGAACTTATCAGTTCAGCTTGATCTTCACTTGGCAACTTGGCATTCAGCGACAGTGGGAGAGATGTTCCGTCCTCGAGAACGTTTTCCGATTTGTATGGCGAAAGAACGTTCTCGAGAACACTTCCTGACTTATTATATATTTAGTTAACCTGACCATAAAACATTTATAATCGCTATACAATTCCTTCTATCTTTCCTCGCGCGTGTAATGGTGTGAGTGGCGAAGGTTTCTGAATCTTGAGTTGGTTTCCTACGCAACAAAACGCCTCGGTCGCGTTGATGTTTCGCTTATAAATAACATCGTCCCGACGCGTTCATGCGTTAAATGCAAACTTACATTAGAATCTCTAATCACATCGACCTGACTGAACACATCTAGTACAGACTCGTGCAAGATGCGATTTATTACAGTTAAATACATAGATACATAATTAAATTACATACACATACACATATGATCAGTCACCGCAGTTTCTTACCATCGTTAAAAGCGACTCAAAGGACTTGTGTAATAGAGTATGGGGCAGGTATACTGAGGTGCCGATGGTAAGATTCCAAAATTGCTACAAGCAAAATCTGGATAATTTGTCAAAATTTCCTATATCTAAATTGAAGGTTTATTGTTTATTTATCGAATCGTGCCAGTTTGACATAGTTTGATCTTAGAGTTCCGGATAGACGGCTGCAGAACTGCATGGCATGGTCAATTTATAAATTAATTAATTCATAAATTGGCCATACAAATCTGCAGCTCATCGGCCGTTAAGTTTCAATTTGGACACCTCCGTACCCTTAACCATGAGTTTACAGTGACAGTTCTCGCTAGCGTAAGCTATTTGTATGGATAATTGTAGTTCTACAAAGTAACCGCTTAGGGGCGTTGTACTATTCTCCATACAAATCGTTTACGCAGTCACTATCGAGCACGGTCACGTTAACTCATGGTAAGGGTACTGTTCTGAACATTCAATGCAGTCGCAGTTAATTTTCAAACATAGCCGCGTTCCTAGTAAGGCCACGTGCGTGAAATGTTTTCAAATATGTTGAGGTATGCGTTCGGCTTGTTTGTTGATCAACAATGCGCTTAAACATAACAGACGTCATTCAAACTACTTACGTTCATGCGAAGACATGAATGAAATACCTGTAACAGCTATTTTAGATGTGTTGAAAGTAAACTTCCGTAAGTTGAGGCCATTTTGGAAACCAAGGAATTATTCCAAATTTCTTACTACAAACATCTCTCTCTCTCTCTCTCTCTCTCTCTCTCTCTCTCTCACTCTCTCTCTCTCTCACACACACTTCCTGCAGTGGCGAAGTGTCCATTCAAACAGATTCCCACTGGATTGCCTGTTTTGGAAAATGTTGCTTTTGGAAAAAAGTAAGCTAAAGCGGCCCCGGCTTTCCCAGACATTTTGCTCCACGTGATCCCACTGCTTCCTAGTCCAATTCTACAAATCTTAAAATTAAATTATTTAATTTACTGTACTTATTTACATGTTATTTTTATTGTGGCTACACGACAATTTTTAAGTTTTTAACACGCTGGACACTAATCCAGAGGTACCGCGTTCGACTCCCGGTCTCTTCCTCCAGCTTACGCATTTAGATTTTTCTTTGTCCTTCGATCTTTGTATTAATGTTGTCAATTGTTTCTTTCCAGTGGGTCCTCGAACAGTACTGTCCCGAAATAGTGGCAGGCGAGTCCGCCTGCTGCGACAACGCGCAATTACGCAACTTCGCGGAGAAGATCAAGCTGGCGGAACAGCTGCTCGCGAGGTGTCCGACGTGTCTCGCCAACTTCAGGAAGCATGTCTGCGCCATGACGTGCTCCCCTGTGCAGAGTGACTTCGTGTTTCCCAAGGAAGTCTCTCCGAGGAAAAATGGTGAGTTCACAGACGTTGTCACCCGGTAGTGCCGCCTACTGAGCCGGCGGTCCCGGCTAGGGCAAATACTTATTTGTGTGATGAACATTTGTTCCTGGGTCATTTAAAATTTTTGCATGCATTTACGTACATACATATAGCTACATATAAGTATGTATATCGACGTCTAATGCCCATAACACTACTATAATCATATACTACGAGTCCCTAAGACTCGATTTGCGTCGTGTGAGGTTATAAAAAACCTATTGCACATGTTTGGTCAGCCACCTTCAAGAGAAATGTTTTTCGAATGACGTATGGCTTTATCATCATAGTCACTCAACAGAAGAACGATGAATTTAATGAGGATGGAATGAAACAAATCTACGTCGTTTTCCCTAAAGGCCCAAATATCTATATGAATCAAGCCAAGCCTGTAACATTCAAAGTACCCAATATATCGCGGCATTTATTCCTTTAGGCAAGCAAAAATGTATGACGATGTTTCAGAATATATGATGATCTCTATAAATAAACCGCCTTTTATTTTGTCCTTACAAAAATGTTAAATTGTTCTAATTTGTTCTCAGGCACTGGACAGAACGTGGTGGAAGTCGATTTCCACCTGACCCGACATTACAAAGAAGCTACGTACAACTCATGTTCTCAGGTAATTATATAATCATATTTTCGGAATTGTGTGCTTTGTTAACAGCAATTTTTGATCAAGGGGCCAAATAATCAATGTGGCCGAATAAAGATTAAGCACATCAGTTTGTCCCTCTTTTTATTTGCCAAATTGCATAAGACACGACGCCATCATTCTATTCCAGGTGCAAATGCCCTCAGCCAACCAGTTGGCTATGGACCTCATGTGCGGTGAATACGGCGCGCTGCGGTGCACGGCGGAGCGCTGGTTCACGTTCATGGGCACCAAGAGTCTATACGTGCCCTTCCAGATCAACTACGTAGATTCCGTGCCCGGAGACGGCTTCACACCTTACGATCCGGAGGTTCTTCCCTGCAATGTGGGCTATGGGGTAAGATATTAGACAATCTCTTCTAGAAAGCACTGTTTGTTCCTGAGCATAAATTTTCTAGCCAGCTGGCTGTGCCCTGATGTTTGAATACGGCGCGCTATGGTGCACGGTGGATGGCTGGTTCATGTTCATGGGCACCAAGGGTCGATGTGCTCTTCCAAATCAACTGTGGATTCGGTGCCTTGAGGCGGCTTCACACCTTACGATCCGAAGATGTATCTGCAATATCGGTTATGGGGTAAGATATCAGATAGTCTCTTGTTTTTGGCCATTGACACAAAGAGCTCAATAATCACGTCGAAGCTAGGTTGGACTCTGTAGCAGAAACAGCGATAGCATCATCATTGAAACTTACGAAGGTAAGAATAATATACCTACAAGTACCGATCGTTTCCAACTACTTATCGATAATCATAACTACGTAGAAGTTACATACGTTTCTTTAATATACATTTTTCTGTACGGGATGATACTTTCCAGCGCCATTTTAATGCTGAATGATTAATGAAACATGTTTCTTGCTCGGCCTAAGTAAGGATATGTATGTCGTGTAGGGCTCCCCCGGCTGCTCGTGCCTGGACTGCGACGCGTCGTGCCCCGCGCCGCGGCCCGCCCCGCCGCCGCCGAGGCCCTTCAGCATACACGGCGCGGACGGGTACGCCGTCGTCATGGCGATCGTCTTCGTCATCTTCACCTCGCTGTTCCTCAGCGGCGTGTGCTGCTGCAACCAGCAGGACAATACTGTCGGTGAGTTCAGGACATACAGTTTGGTTGGTCTCGGTCGATCTCTGTCATATATCACTTCTAGCACGACTTTGACATGCGACTCTTGCGCGAGATATGCTACCTATCCCTTTCTGTACAGTATTGTGAGAGAGTGACGGGTTGTGTTATCGCGACATGAGTCGCGAACCAAAAATGTACTCCACAGTTCACACGCGATACACACACCAGCGCCTCTAGCACAACTGTGACATGCGACTCTTTCTCCCGCGACAAATATTACCTATATCTTCGCTGTACTGTGAGAGGCGGGCGATGCTATGTCGCGCGACAAAAGTCGCGAAGTATAGTTGTGCTAGACGGGCTGACACTATTGTAAAAGATCCAGACACTTCTCTCTTTTTCCTAATACGTCGACACTACACAACGCTAAGCCAGCAGGAGAACTGTATACCTACCATTAAACAGCGCAAAAGTCTCATAAAAGTTTACTGCACCACCGCGGTCGGTATCGAAGTGACGGAAATACATACCAACTAATTAAGTACAATAGTTGCAATATTATAATGTACTAAAAATTTAAGTTTCTCTTGAACTATTTGTCTTTTGTATTGAACTACACAATATTCAAAATAAAATACACTCTTCACATGACTTATACTATTATGAAAATTTAAAAATATGACACTTACACACACACTTCTCTTTGATGGTCAATTTTTTCGTAAGACATTGATACTACACTAGTACCGTGCCCAATTTATTTGTGCGAAGAGGATGCGGAAGTTTTAATTAAAATACGTCATTAATTATATAAAATACACCATTTCGTTTTGTGAACAATACCAACCATAACATCAATTGTGCCGAGCGAATACACGCTGAGATAAGATAACGCGTCATACAACAATAAACTTAAATCCAAAGCAAAGATCACGACAATCACGTGTTCTGCTTATGACGTTGAATTCAGAGCGAACATAATTAGACTCTTTCTATACAAAAACGGTGCTATCGTACCCGCTTACTTTGCACTCAAGTGTAGTTCAATACTCGCCAAAACAACCAACACATACAAAAGGTACATAAATACTTACCGTTATTAAGTTTCATACAACACATATCCAATTTATTGCACAACGCAAATACACAGAGATTCAAAACATGAGAGCTATACAGTAGAATAATAAACAGAGGTTAACAACTGGAGATCTTATCGCTAAATAGCGACCTCTTCCAGATAACCTTAGGTAGCGAAGTAGATCAATATTCAAATCAAATGTGTCATATGGACATAATAGTAGTTTTTGTGACTGTACATAATGAAGGGCATTAAACGCGAGTGTGCGTTTATGAAACGAGCCGAAGGCAAGTTTCATAATAACATCACACGAGTGTTTTAATGCCTAATTATGTACAGTTACATACACTACTTTATCTAGCCACATATCATAAGCCTCCATGATGCATTCAGGAGTTGCACATTTTGACAAATATTACCCGGTAATGGCGGTAATGGAGTTTTCTGGCAGCTGTTATAGTTTTTTTTTAATTCAGACAAACTAGAGTCGGCCTTAACTATCATATCGTTCATTTCGACTGATATTAGAATAGAGGTCAAATCAAATTTCTTTGTTTTTCAGAGATGTTCAAAATTTGAATACATGATATTATTGAAATCGATGTTATTATTTAGCAATAATAACATTTGTACAGACAAATAAGAAACAGTCTATTTTTATGGTGGTCATAATGTGCGGTTCTTGAACGCATCATGGAGGGTTTATGATATTTGGATAGATAAACAAGTTTAATTGTCTTCCCGAGGCCAATTCTTAATGCAGTAAACAAATTTGGATATCATACAAATTTTGCAACATACATGACAACATTGTCAAAAACAATACTGACGTCAACGTCCATATTGAAGTTGATTCATACGTAATAAATAGTAAATGAGTAGTTTTCAGTGGTGAATTAATATGACGTTACGGCGTTGATAATCAAACAGTTTGCATCCATTATAAATTTTATAGTATTTTATTCAGATGGTGATGGATAGTCTTATTAATGCTATACCTTCTGGTTCTTTGAAATCTTTGATATTTATCTCTTATATAAGTAACAATAACTGTTAGAAAGAGATGGGCTGGAATTATGGAATGTAGATGATGGAGTATAGGAGTTTGAATTTTATTTGCTGAGCACTTTGGTTTTACACTGCATTCATTACACATTAAAATGTTCTATTATTTAATGTATCTATTACGGTACGTGCAAAGTTCCGTTGTTTTCTTAAATGAAAACCGCGTTGTATTATAGTCAGAAATCGGACGGATACACGGTCTCCTGTATTTAATGAACAATATTCAAACCCTCGATTGTTTTTGTTACATTACAGGTGCTCGCGGTGCACGCTTAGAGTGAAACAAGCTCCCAATCATTAATAATAAATAATAATGATAATAAATTAATATAAAGGGACAATCTTACACAAATCGACCTCCGAATTTTATTTATTATCGAGGGTTAGAATGTTCTCATTTAAATACAGGACACCGTGTAGAATGACGCCCATCCTTCCGATTTCTGATTATAATAGACCAATTTATAAAAAATCGTTATATTAGACAATAATGATATATAAATATGCAGTATAATACCATTCTAACTGAGCACAAGGTTTCTTTATTTTCCTAGTATCACAGCTTGCTATAATGCTATCAATTACATATAATTTAATGCAGATATTGGAATGGCTTTGCCTTAAATACGCGCATGAAACCTTGTGTTAAGTTTCGTAGGGTGAAGGTTTGAGTTTTCGTGCACCATTTTGAAGCCTTATACACGTAAGGGTGCCGCCTCACCGGGAGCATCCGCTTGTAATGTAACAATAAACTAACATTATAATCGAGTACTCGCGGTGAGATAGCACCCTAAGGATTCAAAATTGGTTGCAAGAAGATTATAACAGAGGCTATGACGTTAATAGAATCAATCAAGCCACTGGTTATAAGAAACTCGTAATTATATCCATAACTTTCTTCTTTTCTTCCGAAACGGTGGGGGAATCTGCAATTATTCCTATTTGGCTCTTACTGACTGGTAATAACGACTGCTTACAACATATAATGTGGAAACCGAAATCCCGACTGACTGATTCATAGCTTAATTTATTTTTATAACAATAGAGAGCAACTTTTGTCAAGAAAAAGTAATAAATATAGTCGATAGTGCCCAATAAAAACAATTATTAGCATAAATATATATTATTGGTGATTAGATAATCGTACCGCCATGGTCACGTCATAGAAAAAAAATCAAAGGCGTAAACAATCAACAATAAGAAACATTGCAAAGAGAACAATTGGCGCGCAATTACGTCTAATTAGACATCATGACGCAATCCCTCGATCTATCTCGGACTGAGGCTGTATTCGACTGAACATTTATTCCAAGAATAATGCTAACTCTCGTATAGTAATATCAAAATCCGATTGTGCAGTAAAATTTCAAGTCATGCTCGCTGGAAACCCCACTGTCTGTTTGGTGATTTATTAAGACGTAATGTACACAATATGTACTAAATTAGTACTTACTTAAAAAAATTGGGCAAGTGCGAGTCCGACTCGCGCATGAAGGGTTCCGTACCATAATCTATAACAAGTTTGTTTTATGGGAGCCCCCCTTAAATATTTATTTTATTTTATTTTTAGTATTTGTTGTTATAGCCGCAATAGAAATACATCATTTGTGAAAATTTCAACTGTCTAGCTATCACCGTTCTTGAGAGACTGCCTGTGGTGACAGACGGACGGACGGACGGACATCGAAGTCTCAGTAATAGGGTCCCGTTTTTACCCTTTGGGTACGGAACCCTAAAAATTGCGCCTCGAGAGTACATTAAACTGAATTCAATAAATGCAGGTAAAAACCACAGTAGAATTTTATCGGCCTCTTATTTGCTGAAAGAGTAAGTATTTACGTAAATTTTCTAAAATTAAATTTTGGGGTTGCTACGGAGGAGCTCTACAGCAACTCCGAATTCAGTTTATTGTATTCTCGATCTACTGAGGTACAATTTTTTTTAAAACTACTCTACTGAAGAGTACATATTGTGTTCATAAGCATTAGGTCTTAATGAATTACAAAATAGACAGTGGGGTTTCCAGGGAGCATGACATAAAATTTCGCACTTTACATGATCAGCTTTGTGTCTGTCAGTCAGTATTTCATGATTAAACTTAAAACTAGCTATTTGTCGTCTTTTGCCTTCGCATATCGGAACGCCCAATACGGAGGAAGTTGGGACTTGTTTCGACCAATGTGATCTAGTCAGTTCGTCCACTTCCTCACAAAACAGTAGGTACAGAAATCAATCTAGGTACATACAAGCGCACTCGAGCAAACGCACACATAGACATTGCTCACAGACACGATATCTCAGACCAGTTCACCGTGCCCGTGAGCAATGTCTATGTGTGCGTTTGCTCGAGCGCGCTTGCATGTAGATTGATTTCTGTCCCTATCTTTTTGGTGACTTCCTTTAATATCTTCCATCTTGGAGAGCGCGTCCCAGAGTTATTATGGTCGTATGAGCAAGTCAGTAAGAGCTGGATTGTGTGCTAACTCGGTGCTTGGGGTGCAGACGGCTGGCGGGGCGAGCGGCGCGGCGGCGGGCCCGAGACCAGCCCCTTACACAGCCACAGATCCAGTACGTATACCTATAACCATACCTACACCTTTAGCACTACTGTGACACGCGATGAAGCGTGGTTGTGCTAGAGGTGCTGGGGCCATACAATGGTTGCGTTTATCACGTGATAAATAAGTGACAAATCATCTGCAAGCATATGTTTTTTTTTTCGTTAACATGGGAAGCCGGAAGCCTAGTGTGGCTGCATCCGATTGTCTGTAAGCGGCAGGGGGCGGGGCTAGCCGGCCGCACCTGCCCGGAGCGTGCAAGCATATGTCACTCACACTCGCATTTTGCCAAGTAGTGACGGACGCTTTGTCACGTATGTATCGCGTGATAAAAGCTGCCGTTACAGGCCCGTATCTAAGTTTGCCCCTTGTTTGTCGATGAGGTGCAATGGAAGCGAGAGGCAAACTAGGCTCAGTTAAATTTTAGGCTTAATGAGACATGATAAGAGTGACGTCCTGTAGGTACCAAGTTGTACGGTTACCTAAGTATATTTCGGAAATTGCACAAGGGAAAAAGCATGTTCTTTTTCTTCGCATTTCTTATCTAGTCTCAGATTATTTAATAGTTGATTCTGATAATCGTTTCTTTGAGATTTCTAAAACGAATCACTATATATATATATATATATATGGGAGAGAATAATATCGCCTAAGGTCCAATATTTGACTTTTTGTTGTCGCCTGTGGAATTACGTTTTGGTCAGCACTGTAGCTAGAACGAGTCTATTTTTATGTCTGGACGCTTTCGACAATTATTTCAACCCGTACTGATTTCGTAGATGCATTGTAGTGATTTATTTATTGGTATTTTTATGCGGTACTAATTGCATGGCTCTTATACTAATCGCCTATTACTTTATGTTTCTAAGTAACATACTGCTGTATGCCGTAGAAGTATATAATGTGGAGTAATTACGCTTGTAATTGGTACAAGTAAAATTATAGTTTTCTATTAAATCGAGTTATTTTATAATGCTGGATCAAATAATAATTAGTGTTTCAGTATTAACCATTGTTACTGAAATCATATTGCTTTATAATGTGTCTTGCATTTGCCTTTTGAATATACATGTAATAAAAACCCTAAAAGAGGCCTTTACCATGTAGGCAGAGGATTTGCAAAATTTTCAAATTAATACACATGATAAAGAGTTTGTACATTTCCTTCGTGTAAATGAAAAGTATTTTCAATAGGGCTTATATAAATTTTGTTACGTTAATATGTGTTCCAGAAATCAATTTCGTTCAAGAAAACAATAACACTTATTGAAGTTTAATTTAATTGTATGTTTCCGCGGAAATAAGCTTTTTTGATGTCATTTTCGTGTTATAATGTATAATTTCCTGTTGACTACGAGAACGTTGCTTCGCATGAAAATAGTTCGCTAAAATATCAAATAACTATTACATAATGCGTAGGTATCGCTTCAGACAATGAGCAAGAGATGGCGACCAACCCGCGCTCCATCGACCAGCCGGACGGCTTGCCGGAGGCGACGTTCTTCGAGAAGCTGGGCGCCGACACCGAGACGAAACTAGAGGACTTCTTCCAGTGGTGGGGCTTCCACATGGCCTCCAAGCCTTGGATCGTCTTATTTGTGGGTGAGTCTTCTTTCTCTGACGTCTAATTCTCTTTCTCCTCCCGCCCGAACGATTTAATGGTATATATTTGAATTTTACATTGATAATCTATGTATTTTCCTTAGTGTAGACCTTAGAGTAAGACTTTGCGAGAGCCTTATTTTGTCCAAACTCAATTATTGCATTACAGCTTATGGTCCCTGTCTTCTCGCGCGCTCTTGGCGTCTCATTCAGAGAGTCCAAAATGCGTGCGCTAGGTATTGTTTCAATATCCCACCACGCGCTCACGTCACACCCTTTTTGAATGACGCTAAAATGTTAAAAATGGCAGCCCGCCAAGAGCTTATGTTTGCTTTCTTACTCTTTGACACGATAAATACAAAAACGCCCTCCTATCTCTATAAGAAACTCACGTGGTTCTCAAACGATAGGAGTAACCAACGAATTCGAGCATCACGCGCAATTATATTGCAGTTCCCCCGACACCGTTCAGCCGCTTTTAAAGGGAGTTTCCGATACCGAGCAACGAAATGTTGGAACAATATACCTCCACCTATTCGTAAACTAATAAACAAAATTAAAATATCGCCAACATCTTTTAAATTTGCAGAAATTACACACTTAAAATCCCTTATCAACTCATTTAACGAAATTGTTTTTATTAAAAAAAAATCTGTTCTGGTTTTGTTTTCGTTTATAAAATCGGTTACAGTTTTCGTTTATAAAATCGGTTACAGTATCCTTGCTATTACTCATTTTTGTATAATACACGTAAATTCCAGCAATTTCAACTAACCACCACAATCAATCTCACACTTATTTCACTCACACTTATTTCACTCACACTTATTTCACTCACACTCATACACACAAGCACTCCCATCCGTAAGCGTTGCAACGGCGAAGTTTTTGTTTTGTAAGGTCCTGGCAGAATACCAGCGAAGTGGCTTGCTGCTTCATTATGCTGAGTCAGCGCCTTTTCTCTGCCACGACACATGGTTTTAAAAATGTGCTATATAATTGTTATATACTTGTACTAGTTTTAAGTAGCATGTTTCGAATGTATTATTATATTTACTGTCTAACCATGTAAGTTGTGGAAATGAATAAAGAATTTATCTATCTATCTATCTCTCTATCAAAAAAATACTCGAAATTGACAAAATTCATGCAGAAAACTTGTTTTATCAACTTATTTTCGACTGCACGCAGTGAAATGAAAGTATGAACTAGCTATGTTACTATCAGGAACTCAGGGAAAAATAACATTCACTTCAAAAAGTTGGTTGAAATAATCAATATATTTGTATGTATGTATGTAAACACTTTATAGTGCACAACAACTGGTTATAATAAGTAAATTCATAACAAATTTATTTATTATTTATTCCAGTTTACCTTTGAGCAATTGAAGGAATGGGTATTTGAAGAAAATAGCCAAACTTCACTGCATACAAACGCGATATCTATACATACTGAATAAAACCATGAGTATATAAACTATATTTATCATAATATGAAAAAAACATACAGGTCTGTGCGTGGTGGTGGGGCTGGGGCACGGCATCCGCTACATGGTGGTGACCACCAACCCGGTGGAGCTGTGGGCCTCCCCCAGCTCGCGCTCCCGCCTCGAGCGCGAGTACTTCGACTCGCACTTCGAGCCCTTCTACCGCACCGAGATGGTCATCATCAGCGCCAAGGGCCTGTCCAAGATCGAGTTTACTAATGAGGATAACGTGACGACCACGTTCGGGCCGGTGTTTAATTCCACGTTCATGTTGGAGGTGCTGGAACTGCAGAAGAAGATTATGGGTGAGTTTCATGTTTAAAAACTGACAATAACGTATTTATCTACACCCATCTTGTGAAATTCCTATAACAAGTTCAGATATTATAGGTAACGACTACATTACTTGGCAGCGACCAAAATCAGAGATGTAATTTCATAACAGTACCGTAGCCACCGCGAGGTCCCCTCATGTGTCCCTCTGCTCCTTGGACTGACTGGCAGGACTTTAAAATTTTCATAGTTTAAAATCTATGATAATGATTATGAATATGTGTGTAGATAAAGTAGTGTATGCAACTGTACATAATTAAGTCTTAAAACACTCGTGTGATCCCATTATGGAACTCGCCTACGGCTTGTTTCATAAAACCACACTCTTATTTTAAGACCTCTCATTATGCAGCAGTTGCATAAACTACTATTATAGCCCGACAGGGGGTTTTACAACCCACGCCATATTGCGGATTTGTAGTGGTAGTAATTTATTTTACCGGCAACGACAAATTGTTGGAAACTGACTTTGAAAGTCAGTGAATGTCACTGATGTAAACAAAGAGGAAACAGGACTATTTATTCCGCAAATGTCAAGTAATTTTTGCATAATAAAGCCAAAACTATTCACAGTGATGAGTCATTTTTTTTTCAATAGGATTCAGTATTTATATCCCAAGAAGAACGAAGGATAGAGCAGCTTCCGGTAAACAATGTTTTGAATTTGGTTAATGTCAAATCGCTACTAACGTTTAATAATGCAAATATATGACGTATGCATATTATTGCCATATGAAAGCTGTTTGTAGCGTCACTATCCCTGGGCCGGACCGACACTTGGTAGGCTATATGTAATTTATAGTCTCAGTCTTTGGACTCCATTGGAAAAATTAAATGTGTATATGATTGAAGACGCGGTTGGCGCAGTTTGTAGACACCTGCCTACTGAGCCAGCGGTCCCGGGTTTTAATCCCGGCCAGGGCAAATATTTGTGTGATGAACTCGAATATTTGTGCTTGGGTCATGATGGTTGTTGTATTTAAGTATATATTTATCTATGTAAGTATGTATATCGTCGTCTAGTGTCCATAACACAAGCCTACTTGAGCTTAATTTGGGACACTAGATCGATTTCTCCATGAGTGGTGTTAACTTCTCTAAACGGTCAAGTGCCAGATTTTTTTTTCAAATTTGGTTTTGTCGAACACATACAGAAAGACAGGGTGTTGTTGGAATTTATTATTATTATTATTTGTTTCTCAATTTTTGAGTCACGGGCTCATATGTCCCGGTCTTTTGGAAGGCTTGCGTGGGGATATGGATCCAACACGTAGAGGCCCCTTGGAATTTATTTGCTGTGGCTGTAGCCCTGCTGGAACCCGTTCCTGATCATATCAATAAGATGATACATCCATGAACAGGTCCCAGCAGGTGGTTGAACTATTGCATTGATATTATTATTATTATATTACTATTATGACGACGCGGTTGGCGCAGTGGTTAAGCAACTGCCTACTGAGCCGACGGTCCCGGGTTCGAATCCCGGCAAGGGCAAATATTTGTGTGATGAACACGAATATTTGTGCCTGGGTCATGGATGTTCTATGTATTTAAGTATTCATTTATCTATATAAGTATGTATATCGTCGCCTAGTACCCATAACACAAGCCTTATTGAGCTTAATTTGGGACTAGGTTGATTTGTGTGAGGTTGTCTGATATTTATTTATTTATATATTTTATTTATATGAATGATTCCAGACCTGGGCAACGTGTCCCGACTGGAGGACGTGTGCTTCGCGCCGCTGTCGTCGCCGCTCCACCCGAGCGTGACGGCGGACATGTGCGCCGTGCAGAGTGTGTGGGGCTGGTTCCAGAACAGCGCCGACAACCTGGACACCGACGACGACGCGTACCTGGAGCAGATCATCAAGTGTACACAGTTAGTATTGCGGTGTTTCTTAACCACCCACTAAAAGAGAGGTTGGGTGACAACTTGGACACCGAGGACGACGCGTATCTGGAACAGATCATCGGTGTACACAGTTAGTATTGCGGAGTTTCTTAACCACCCACTAAAAGAGAGGTTGGGTCATAACTTGGACACCGAGGACGACGCGTATCTGGAGCAGATCATCAAGTGTACACAGTTAGTATTGCGGTGTTTTTTAACCACTTACAAAAAGAGGGGTTGGGTCATAACTTGGACACCGAGGACGACGCGTATCTGGAGCAGATCATCGGTGTACACAGTTAGTATTGCGGTGTTTTTTAACCACCCACAAAAAGAGGGGTTGGGTCATAACTTGGACACCGAGGACGACGCGTATCTGGAGCAGATCATCAAGTGTACACAGTTAGTATTGCGGTGTTTCTTAACCACCCACTAAAAGAGGGGTTGGGTCATAACTTGGACACCGAGGACGACGCGTATCTGGGGCAGATCATCAAGTGTACACAGTTAGTATTGCGGTGTTTCTTAACCACCCACTAAAAGAGGGGTTGGGTCATAACTTGGACACCGAGGACGACGCGTATCTGGGGCAGATCATCAAGTGTACACAGTTAGTATTGCGGAGTTTTTTAACCAACCACAAAAAAAGGGGTTGGGTCATAACTTGGACACCGAGGACGACGCGTATCTGGAGCAGATCATCAAGTGTACACAGTTAGTATTGCGGAGTTTTTTAACCACCCACAAAAAGAGGGGTTGGGTCATAACTCGGACACCGAGGATGACGCGTATCTGGAGCAGATCATCAAGTGTACACAGTTAGTATTGCGGTGTTTTTTAACCACCCACAAAAAGAGGGGTTGGGTCATACCTTGGACACCGAGGACGACGCGTATCTGGAGCAGATCATCATCATCATCAAGTGTACACAGTTAGTACTACGGTGTTTTTTAACCACCCACAAAAAGAGGGGTTGGGTGACAACTTGGACACCGAGGACAACACGTATCTAGAGCAGATCATCATCATCATCAAGTGTACACAGTTAGTACTACGGTGTTTTTTAACCACCAACAAAAAAAAAGCGGTGCTATAAGTTTAACACGTGTATTAGTGTCTGTCTGTGGCATCGTATCGCTCAGCTCCCAAACGGATGGCCTAATTTGAATGTGTTTTTAGAGTTCCGTACCCAAAGGTTAAAAAACGGGCCCTGTTACTGAGACTCCACTGTCCGTCCGTTCGTCGGTCTGTCACCAGGCTGTATTGTAATGTTGGCAGTATAACAACAAATACTAAAACCTTATGTGGGGCTCCTATACAACAAACGTGATTTTTTTGCTGTTTTTTTTTATTTGATGGAACCGTTTGTGCGTTTGTGTGATTGTGACTCGCACTTGGCTTTTTCGCTGTTTACGTGTACAATAGACCTAGCGACATTTAGAAAAGAAATTGGCTGCAAACAGCGGTTCCGCCATGCACCATACATCTATTAGGGAGTGTCCTCACCTGTAATGTAACAAACAATTATATGAAAACTAGCGAGCCGCCCCGGCTTCGCACGGGTGCAATGTTGATAAATTTTGCATATAAACCTCCTGAATCACTATCTATTAAAAAACCGCATTAAAATCCGTTGCGTAATTTTTAAAGCATAGGTACATAGGGACAGACAGACAGGAAGCCACTTTGTTTTATACTATGTAGTGATGACATTACATTACAGGCAGGCTTGCGGTGAGAGCGCTCCCTTAAGCTATTCGGATCTAGTAATCTCTCTCTCTCGTCCTCGAATTTTGTGCCAATTGCGGCCTGATACTTCCAGAAGTTTCTTTCGACAGGACTAATGTCGTATTGTACATTTCCAGAAACGCTTACGACCCGGATTGTTTATCAACGTACAAGGGCCCAGTGTTGCCAGCTGTCGCATTGGGCGGGTTCTTGGCTCCGGGAGAGCAGCTCACCAAGCAGTCTCGCTTCCACGAGGCCACGGCCCTAATCCTCACCTTCCTCGTCAACAATAGACACGACAAGGCCAAGGTACCGTCCTTAAGTTCTTAACATATATCTCTGTAATGTCAAAGACTATCAAGTAACGTAAACGTTTTGACGACGCGTTTGGCTCGGTTTGTAGACACCTACCTACTGAGCCGGCGGTCCCGGGTTCGAATACCGGCCGGGGCAAATATTTGTGGGATGAACTCGAATATTTGTGCTTGGGTCATGGTTGTTCTATGTATTTTAAGTATATATTTATATACGTACGTATATCGTCGTCTAGTACCCATAACACTAAGCCTTCTTGAGCTTAATTTGGGACTAGATCGATTTGTGTGAGGTTGTCCGATATTTATTATTATTATCATGTATGTCGCTCCCGCTCACGGGACAATAGTGTCCCGGACCATTGGTAGGCGTGCGCGGAGCCGAAGCCAACGCGTAGAGGCCCTTTCCACAATTTAATGACATGTAAATTATTATTAATAAAAGTATCATGTAAGGGTTAGCCCATACTTGATGCTTCTTGCTCTTTCGGTTGTCCAGGGTTCAGTTAAATTAGAAAAGGGAAAAGATTTGGGGGACGACTTTCTTACAGTAATCCAGTTTTACATGGTTAAGTGTAGACTACAATGCTTCCAAAGATGAAAAGTTATTCCGGAGAACAGAAAAAAATATCGAATACTGAAAAAAAGCAGACCGGATGTGAATATTTCGATTACAGATTCATTAAGATTACGCGTACTAAAACTTAATGGCTGTAAACTTAATCTCTTACCAACAAACATGGTCAGAAGCCAAATGGAATTATATTAATTTAAATTGAGACATAAATTATTTAATGGCCAGGCCCCTTTTCATCTTCCTTTACACTTTCACGACCAAATAAAGACTTAAAAAAAAAAAAATACAAACCGACAGCGCCCGCTACTTGGGTGCGACCCCACCCCAGACGCCAGATGGGCGCTTGTATAGTACAATCCGCCAGCGCGCTGCGCATCCGAGTAGAATTTACGAGCGCCCACCAGGCGGGTTGTTGGTCATGAAAGTGTTAACTATAAACGAATCGTTATTTCCAGCTGGGCCCAGCCCTCGAATGGGAGAAAGACTTCATCACATTCATGAAGAACTACACCGAAACCCAAATGCCGGAGTACATGGACATCGCGTACACCTCCGAGCGGTCCATCGAAGACGAGCTGTACCGGGAGTCTCAGTCCGACGTGTCCACGATACTGGTGTCCTACTTCATAATGTTCGCGTACATCGCCATCTCGCTGGGGCGGTTCACCACTTGTTCCCGACTGTTGATCGACAGCAAAGTCACGCTCGGTTTTGGAGGTAAGCGTCGTAAAAAACGGGAACATTACAATACTCCGAAGTTTCATTTGTCCGAATGCATCATCATTCCAAATTTTCATAGTACCGAAAAACCATGTTCTGATAAAAAATTTAAATTCTTTTTGGGATATCATATAACCCTAACCCAACCTAATTGTAGTATGTAAGTAAGTAAGTAAGTAAGTAAGTAAGTAAGTAAACGCTTTATTGTACACAGAAACAGTTAAAAAATACATCTATTACAATTAACATATAGGTACAAAGGCGAACTTATCCCTATAAGGGATCTCTTCCAGTTAACCTTTGAGCAGTTGAGTGAGTACGAGAAGAAGATAGACAAACTAACACCGTGTACAAAAAGGTATTAAAAATAATAAGACTACTAATAATTACACATATAAACTATTAATACATACATACATATATACATACATACATACATATAATGTAATATAAATATACACATAAATATAAATACATTGTAGATCCAATTCACAAGTCATTGGAAAGCCATAACTTCTTAAGATTCGTCTTGAGTGATGCTACAGATGGAGACTTCCTAAGGGACAGTGGCAATTCGTTCCACAGCTTCACAGCGCTTACTGTGAAAGATTTGGCGTACGTACGCGTCTTGTTAGACGGTACAGCCAGAGTGAGATTGGCAGACGACCGCAAGCGGTGACCACTGCCATCGGCCATATATTTAAACCTTTCACTGAGGTAAGGAGGTGAAGCAGGGTTGTAGAGAAGAGAAGAGTATGTAACATGATCCATGGCGAAAATGATCGTTACGCGTTATTTCACTATCCGAATTTTTAAATTCGGAACATGTTGGTTTCAGATAAATGAAAGTTCAGATTTTTTTAGTGATCCCGTAAAAAACAGGTAAAGTCGCCGTCAATAGAACTTGCTAACTATGTAAACAAAGGACGTAACTTTGTTTTTTCACTGTTTCTCCTTGAATTTTCACACCACCTCATCAAAAATCATTGAAACCATACACTATTGAAACGGTCGTTGCCGTAAAATACAAAACCTTAAAATATATAACTGTATCTCGGATATTTCATTAAAAGTTTAAAATGGTTTTATAAGTTAGGTTATTAGGACCTGATGGAATGACGTTTTTGTTTCATTTAAATTCTACAATTGGCTATGGTGGGTAGTGCTGTGACTAAAATTGGCGATATATTAAAGCCAGTACACATTATCCAACTCACTCTCTGTAACGGCCAATGCGGTGTATACACTACGCGGTAATTTGACAATTTAAAATTCAATAAATACGTAAACAATTAATATTAATTGTTTTAATTTCCTTATTCTCATAAACTTGTGCCATTCTTTCGCATAATTTTTTTAATATTATTTAAACTTCGGAACATTTAATATGGTCGTTTTGGACTGTTTTAATGAATAAAAGTCACCCTACATTTGAATAAAAAAATAAAACAGTGACGGTTTTAATATTATTTTACTCGTTCACTGTTTTTCTTGGCACGGATTGATTTACGGATTTTAATTTGCTTTGTGATCTGGATATTATTGAACTTTGGAACGACGACTTATTGCTACTGGACACGAATTCTGATATTGCTTATTATTTCCGGCAACGATAGAATGAGTGATCAGCCAGGAACATCTCAAATTTCGGACTTGCAGCCAAGAAAGAGATCGAAACACACTTCAGTTCAAATGACGGAAAATGAAAACGAAATTGCCATTATTTTTATTACACATGTACAAGTACGTAGAAAAGACATTTCCAATATTTCCATTCTATCCGCATTCAAAAGGCGTGCCCCAATCGTGCTAAACTTAGCAAATTTGATAATTTTACATTGACAGCTATTAGGAGGAAAGTATACATCAATTTTATTTTGATTTCAGTATTTTATTATTCGAAATAGTTTGACATAAGTAAAGGAGTAAGTAAGAGTCTTGCTCATCACTAGTAAATTCCTCATTCAGAGACAATTTCAATATGGCGGTTTGTTTACATAGTTAGCAAGTTCTATTGACGGCGACTTTATAGTGCACAAGTTCACTTTAAGGGGCTAGACGGCAACGACTCATCTGTCCCAGACATAATTTGATGTTCAAATCCCGGCTAGACTATACATCTCAAGTTCGCTCCAGGCAGGTGCGGCCGGCTAGCCCCGCCCCCTGCTAATTACCGACACTCAGATGCAGCCATACTAGGCTTCCGGCTTCACAAAGTAAAGAAAAAAAAAAAAAACATCTCAAGTTCTTCAAGTTTATTTTTTTCAAGTTCTCCACGTCCCAAAGGTTGTCTGGAAGAGATCGCTCTTTAGCGATAAGACCGCCTGTTGTTTACCTCTAATTTCTTTCATTGTATTTCTCCTGTATATTTTATGAGGTGTGCAATAAAGAGTACTTGTATTGTATTGTATTGTTTCTCCGTTCCTTACCCAGGCGTGCTGATAGTGCTGGCGTCGGTGGTGTGCTCGATCGGGCTGTTCGGGTACGTGGGCGTGTCCGCCACGCTCATCATCGTGGAGGTGATCCCGTTCCTGGTGCTGGCGGTGGGCGTCGACAACATCTTCATCCTCGTGCAGACCGCGCAGCGCGAGCCGCGCCGCCCAGACGAGACCGCCGCGCAACACATCGGCAGGACGTGAGTCGCGGCTCTATACTTGCGTGTTCGGGCACGGGGGCGTGGCCGCCACGCTCATCATCGTGGAGGTGATCCCGTTCCTGGTGCTGGCGGTGGGCGTCGACAACATCTTCATCCTCGTGCAGACCGCGCAGCGCGAGCCGCGCCGCCCAGACGAGACCGCCGCGCAACACATCGGCAGGACGTGAGTCGCGGCTCTATACTTGCGTGTTCGGGCACGGGGGCGTGTCCGCCACGCTCATCATCGTGGAGGTGATCCCGTTCCTGGTGCTGGCGGTGGGCGTCGACAACATCTTCATCCTCGTGCAGACCGCGCAGCGCGAGCCGCGCCGCCCAGACGAGACCGCCGCGCAACACATCGGCAGGACGTGAGTCGCGGCTCTATACTTGCGTGTTCGGGCACGGGGGCGTGTCCGCCACGCTCATCATCGTGGAGGTGATCCCGTTCCTGGTGCTGGCGGTGGGCGTCGACAACATCTTCATCCTCGTGCAGACCGCGCAGCGCGAGCCGCGCCGCCCAGACGAGACCGCCGCGCAACACATCGGCAGGACGTGAGTCGCGGCTCTATACTTGCGTGTTCGGGCACGGGGGCGTGTCCGCCACGCTCATCATCGTGGAGGTGATCCCGTTCCTGGTGCTGGCGGTGGGCGTCGACAACATCTTCATCCTCGTGCAGACCGCGCAGCGCGAGCCGCGCCGCCCAGACGAGACCGCCGCGCAACACATCGGCAGGACGTGAGTCGCGGCTCTATACTTGCGTGTTCGGGCACGGGGGCGTGGCCGCCACGCTCATCATCGTGGAGGTGATCCCGTTCCTGGTGCTGGCGGTGGGCGTCGACAACATCTTCATCCTCGTGCAGACCGCGCAGCGCGAGCCGCGCCGCCCAGACGAGACCGCCGCGCAACACATCGGCAGGACGTGAGTCGCGGCTCTATATCCACTCGATTGCTTCGAATTTTGAGTTGGACTCTATTTATATAATAAAATAAGTTTCTGTCAAAAATGACACTTTAGTGGCAAGCTTTTATAGCCGACTGTACTTTTCTTTGGATATCCATCAAATGCTCACTGAGACGATTCTAAAGAGCCCAAGCTCGGTAGGATTGCTTTTTCTATTATAGAGTTCCTATGGCCACCTTCCGGCTCCATCATCAGATCAGCCCCATGGTAACATATTATTGTATTGTCATCAAAGTTAAGTAAGTATGCAAAATTTCAGCTCAATCGGTTGACGATATCTGCTTCAAAATTGAGTTGCAAGATTTCACCCGAACAAACATACTTAGATACATACATACATACATTGCAAGTTAAATAAAAGCTTGTAATAAGAGCGGTGACAGGTAGCCGTAGTTACCAAAAGCAATCTAGTGGTTAAGTGTACAATGAAGCGAAAAAATGAAGCCCGTGTTGGCCCGGAAAGCCGTTTGAGACGCAGGTTCGAATCCTGTCTGAACCGTTCAATTTTTCAATTTTTTGTTTTATGTAAACATTTGGTTTACGTTAGCAGACGTTACTGCTTTAATACAAATAATTAATTTGGGTGTAGCACATCGTTCATATCGATTCTCAACATGATTTGAGACGATGGTGCCGATTATAAAGTCTAAATCTTTATGGTAGATGGCGCTACGATGCCACCCTAAGGCATGTCGAAGCAACTGGTTGAAAAATTGAATGGATCTGGCATCAGGTTCGGTGGTCCAGTTGGTAGGACGCCCGTAATGGCCCAGAAAACCGTTGGAGGCGCAGGTTCGAATCCTGCCTGAACTGTTAAATTTTTAAATTTTCGCTTTATTGTAAACATTTGGTTTACGTTAGCAGACGTTACTGCTTTAATAAAAACAATCACGTCTCTATACTTGCGTGTTCAATTACTTGTACGTCTGGCATAACTGTGGCCCGCGAGTCTTTGTCACCTGTCACTTTCCTTTCAATACCGTGCGAGCAAGATAGGTGACGCTGAGTCGCGCGACAAGCAGAGACGCGGCAAGATATGGTAGCCCTGCAGGTGCTACTTGGTGGTGGTAATGATAATAACACTTTATCCGTGTACCATATTTACGTAAATAAAGCCTAATAATTAATTGATTCATGTTCCTGAACAAATTGACGATAGGACATTCGCTGCCCCGATGAAGATTCTGTCTTTCATCGGGTCCCTCGTAACTTAAAATTGTAGTCGGCATCGTATGAATTAGTATCAACAATTTACCTTCAAAAGACGTCCGTGACGCGACGTCTTTCCTCCTGTTTTTTTTTTTAAACTGACAACGCACGTCATCGGTTGCCACCTAAGTCCCACACAGGCTGCTCATACTAACAAAACATGGAGTTTTATCCATTTTTTGGAGTAGTAGGGCCTCGTGCAGGGTCCGTCCGGATTGTTACTACCGTCTTGCCTACTCTACTAACCCACCGCCAAACAGCAATGTTCGCATTGTTGTGTTCCGGTGTGGGGGTAAGATAGCCGGTGAAATTACTAGCATAGAGGCATTCTATCTTCGTCCTCCGGGTAGGCAAGCATTTGTGACTCCTCTGGTGTTGCAGGTGCTTATGGGCGACGGTAATCGCTTTCCATCAGGCGATACGTTTGCTCGTTTGCCCCCATGACATAAAAAAAAAAAAAAAATGGAGGAAGCTGGAGATGTAACCATGAACGTATTACACCCTCAGGCTCGGGCAAGTGGGTCCGTCGATGTTCCTGACGTCGATCTCGGAGTCGGTGTGCTTCTTCCTGGGCGCGCTCAGCGACATGCCGGCGGTGCGCGCGTTCGCGCTGTACGCCGCCGTCGCGCTGCTCGTCGACTTCCTGCTGCAGGTCACCTGCTTCGTGGCGCTCATGGCCGTCGACACCAAGCGACAGAACGATAATAGGTAACGACATTTTTTTTTTTTTTTTTTTTTTTTTATTAATACTGCGACGGTGGCGAACAAGCTTCGGCCCGCCTGATGTTGAGCAGTTACTGCCGCCTATGGATGCCAGGAGCATCGCACGCGCGTTGCCGACCCTTCAAGAACCTATTGGCTCCCGAGAGATGGGTATGTGGGTGAATCAACTTTTAAGTGCACCTTTGTTGCTATGGTTACGCAAAATTTGTCCCTCGGACAACCTAAGCATTTTTCTATGAAACAGTATGAAGATGTCACTTGGACAACGGGGATACAGTAAACAATACATAAAAGTTGATTCACCTATATCTCGCGCGAGAGTCGTGTCTCACAGTTGTGCTAGAGGTGTCTGCTCGTTCCTGTGCCACTGCAAACAAGTTAGGAGACTTACAGAACGTTACTAGTCCTATATTCCTATATTCGTATCAGTCTCGGTCAAGTCTCCATGTCCTGACACCCATTTCCGTATCTGTCTGCTTATTTCTAAACGCGCAATGAAACACGTAAATCTGTCTTTGATAAATCAAATCACATTTGTCCAGTGAGAAATCTTTTAGCATATTCTGTCGAATAATGCTAATATATATTCAATATCCTCCTATCTTCAATGCTGTACCGTTAATTTGAAGCTTAGTTTCTACCAATAAGTAATTGAAAACTAACCCTTTCTCCTTAGTTTGTTTTGCCTTGTAAACATTTGCCTTTCTCCCCAGGTTCGACGTGTTCTGCTGCGTGCGAGGCAGCAAGGCCGACACCCCTGACGCGTACGAGGGGCTGCTCTACAACCTGTTCAAACACGTCTACGTGCCCTTCCTGATGAAGAGGGAAGTGCGAGCTTCCGTCATGATTATATTCTTCGCTTGGCTCTGTTCATCAGTTGCTGTGAGTATCCGAACGTGTTTGAACGGTTCGCTGCTCGCCTTAACGACGACTCGCGTATATCCTCGTAACTTGCACATGAAATATGAGTATCATGAGAATCATCAAGACAGACGTCCCAAGTAGCAAAACAGGCTGCGTAAGCGTTGTTACAGTCCTTATACAACTTAAATTAGCTGAACAAGGGTTGTATAAACGCTTTGTATAAGCGCTACTTGGGGTTGGCTGACGCGAATGAAATCACCGACTTGAGCCATGTCTAGGAAACTTAAAGCAAACGGCAAACGAGTATAATTTTTTTAGTCGTGATCCGTACATTGAACAGATTGTTGACGCAAAATGCCGTGTTCATAAACTGAACTTGTATTTAACAGAATAAATAAATAAATAAAAATCAGACAACCTCACACAAATCAACCTAGTCCCAAATTAAGCTCAAGAAGGCTTGTGTTATGGGTACTAGGCGACGATATACATACTTATATAGATAAATAAATACTTAAATACATAGAACATCCAGACCCAGGCACAAATATTCGTGTTCATCACACAAATATTTGCTCTAGAATGCAGCGTAGGTTCATTCATTGACTGATTTTACGCAGCTGGCAACTCGGAAATTTCGTTACACTAAAATAAAACACCGGTTTTCCACCAATTGTAATATGCAACGAAAAAATACATTGTACCAATGCAATTCGATTTTTATACAAAACATATGTATGTCCCATACTGACCAATGTGACCTGAGCACTAAGAACTTCAGAAATGGGAGTCTAAGTGAAACGTGTTGATTGAACGTCAAAAACGCTCCATAGAAAGAGTCGAGCAAGTGTGACGTCACAAATGAGCGCATTTTTAAAATGATGCATTTTGCAATGTAGTTCTTAAAATATTGTGTTTCAGTATTTGCTTGTCATACATTTACGTTTATATTTTAGTGTGAATAATTTGATAGCATTTGGTTAAAATTGTTATTTATATAAGTCTCGTTTCATAAAGTAGATTAGCATTTATTGTGAGGATATATTTGCGTAAATTTAGTGTTTATGAACGGATATAACTAAGTATAATAATTATCGAAATCTAACAATTTTCTAAATCCATTCATAATTTTTATCTTACTTCAGGTGGCGCCTCACATAGACATCGGCCTCGACCAGGAGCTGTCGATGCCGCACGACAGCTTCCAGACCAAGTACTTCCAGCACCTCAACAAGTACCTGAACATCGGGCCGCCGGTATACTTCGTCGTCACTGAAGGCACCAACGGCCTCGACTACTCCGACGTCAAGATACAGAACATGATCTGCGGAACTAGGTTCTGTAACGACGACAGTGTTGCTATGCAGATTTATTCTGGTTAGTTTGAGCTACCGTTTACCCAGTCCATTTTGTGCTCGATCTTATTTTTATCTGATACAACCAGAAAGAGGAAACAATGACTAGCTAGTAATTATGAACTAAGTGCAAATCCATACTAATATTATAAATGCGAAAGTGTGTCTGTCTGTCTGTTAACTCTTCACGCTTAAACCGCTGAATCGATTTTGATGAAATTTGGCATGGAGATAGTTTAAGATCCGAGGAAGGACATAGGATAGTTTTCATCCTGGAAATTATCCCTAAAAAGATTTAAAAGTGAGTAAGTAATTCATGATGACATTGATGACCCTGACCAAAGCACAATTGCTCTTACATTTGCTTAGGCGCCCCCTTTTATTAATTCAGGTGATTAGGTGGATATCTATCGTGTTGTACGAGGTTGCTTCCATACTTCTAAGTTCCACGCGGATGTAGTCGCGGGCAAGAGCTAGTACCTAATAAGCTCGAGAGATAAATTAAAAATTAAAAACACCCCCGACATAATTAGCTGGTCATCTTGAGGCTGTCATCCAATGAGTGATAGAAAATGCAACTAAAACTGAACATAATTACAAAATTTGGAATTCTTAGCTTCAATTTTAGTCGAGATCTTGTCACTTCTTCCAATTAAATCTGAATATCTTGGAACCTACTGGTCCTATTTCCACCAAACAAAGCTAAGAACTCGACAGACAAGTATTTCAATTAAAAAAACCGCACACAAATTGGTCCATCCGTTTGGGAGCTACGATGCCACAGACAGAAGATACACATGTTAAACTCATAACACCCTTATTTTTTTCGTCGGGGCTTAAAAAATAAATAGATAAACATCAGATTTTGCTTCGTAGATATTGTCCAGACACCAAAGAACTTGGTTTTGCACTAAATTGATGATACCTAGTTGTTGTGTTTATAGTTTTAATGGTGTCAACTGACTGTTGCAATTTGTTATTCATGCCATACGTCTCCAATATCACATTTCGATAGTTTCTCGGTCGATAATATGCGGCTTATCTACCTGTTAAGAGAATGAATAATATTTTATCTTGATGCTTGTTTGCAGCCTACCGCGCTCCTAACGAGACTTACATCGGCCAGCCTGCCAATTCGTGGTTGGACGACATGTACGACTGGACGAGCAGCGAGAACTGTTGCTTCAAATTCAAGGCCAACGGAACTTTCTGCCCTCACGATTTACCAACCGGTAAGATATTTAAATTAATTGTATTGCTCGACAGAAAGTAATATTCACTAAAAACAACAAGGGCCCTAAGAAGCTCCCTTGGGGCACCCCATGTTTTAGATCATGAATTACTGATCGGTTTAAAACTTATTTCCATTGTTTTTATATTGATGTAATTATTTCGGGTAAGTCATATAAGATATAAGAACTTATACTATAATATTCATATTATATACGCTCATATTGTATAAGCTTGTTTTGTATACCGTTCAAGGTGTATAACGAACGTTAGATATAACATCAAAATATCTATTTTTGTTAAGTATAACGTTATTTAAGTATAATATCATTGTATATAACGATCATAACGTATAACGTTCATAATATCTTAGATTTATAATGTATATTACTCAATACATCTAACACCAAAATGCATAATGCTCGTATAGAATAACCGTCTGCACATCAATTGTGTAGGTACATACTTATGCAATAGTTTGCTGTAAAATTTTAATATACGAGGGGCGTCTGAAAAGTTCTAAGCCTAAGATAGAAAAAAACAATTTACACAAATGAACTCGTGTTTATTTTTCAATATAGTCTCCTCCTAAATCAATGCATTTTTTACATTTTTTATACAGTGCTTTTAGGCCATTAAAAAAATAATCTTCATTTTGCCCTTCAAAATGCTCCTGTACAGCCGCCTTCATCTCTTCGTCACTTCTAAATCGCTTTCCCCTCAACTCTTTCTTCAAATTATTGAATAGAAAATAATCGCTTGGGGCTAGATCTGGGCTGTAGGGTGGGTGGTCAATTTCGTCAAAACCAACTTCCTTCAGAGCACGCCTCGCAACATTAGCGGTGTGAACGGGTGCGTTGTCTTGCAAAAACAAAATGCCTTTCCTTAGTTTACCCCGCCTTTTCTCAACTATGGCTTGTCGCACCTGTCTTATTAGATTTGCATAATAAGTTCCGTTTATCGTAGAGCCTTTTTCTAAATAATCGATTAAAAGAATGCCATCACAATCCCAAAATACCGTAGCCATTAACTTAGAGGCCGACTTTTGCACTTTAAATTTCTTCGGCGGCCTTTCACCCTTTTCAATCCACTGCATCGACTCAGACTTACACTCCGGATCATACTGTCTGATCCATGTTTCATCAACAGTTACTATTCGGGAACAAACTTCATCTAAATCATCTTCGCACAATTCTAAAAACGCCCGAGAAGTTTCCACACGACGTACTTTATCGAAGGCCGTTAGCATTTTCGGTACCCAACGAGCACTGACTTTACTCATGTACAAATGTTCATGTAAAATTTCTCTGACTCTTTCTTTACTAATACCTAAGACCTCAGCTATTTGCCAAACCTTAATTCTTCTATCTTCTAATACCAGCTTTTTGACTTTTGCTTTTTCTTCGGTCACTACCGATATTGGCCGCCCTGAGCGGGGGTCGTCTTCGATCGATTCCCGTCCGAGTTTAAATAAGCGACTCCACTTTTTGACTGTGGCATAAGAAGGCCCAGAATCACCGTAAATAATAGCCATTTCCTCAAAAATACACTGCGGTGATTTGTCACTTTTTGTAAGGAATTTAATTACAGCACGGTGCTCAATTTTCGTAATATTCGTTGGTAATTCACACATGATGTACTTTTCCGTTGAATATCTCGAAACAGAATAATAAAAACGTGACATGTTATTTTTTAATAATTTGTTTTTAAATGGCCTTTCTAGTGGCCAGTATCATAAACGCATATATAACCTCGAAATACCTTAGGCTTAGAACTTTTCAGACGCCCCTCGTATGTACCTCCATGCAAGCAAGCATTTTGACGCTCCGCTATCCATGGTCATAAAACAAACCTAACCTAACCTACAGTTTTCGGTTTTTGACCCATATTCCATTTTGTCGCAGTTCTTCCAAACGGTATACTCGTATTTGCCAGAATTTCATCTGCCATTATCAATTGTGTACATACTTATGCAATAGTTCGCTGTTAAATTTTAATATACCTCCATGCAAGCAAGCATTTTGACGCTCCGCTCGCTTTGCTCGCTCCACTATCCATGGTCATAAAACAAACCTAACCTAACCTACAGTTTTCGGTTTTTGACCCATATTTCATTTCTTCGCAGTTCTTCCAAATGGTATACTGCATTTTGACGCTCCGCTCGCTTTGCTCGCTCCGCTATCCATGGTCATAAAACAAACCTAACCTAACCTACAGTTTTCGGTTTTTGACCCATGTCCCATTTTAGGGGCATAGGGGTAGCAGTTATAACCTCTTTAGTAAGTATATCATACGCTATTATATTTTCTAATCATTATATTAAAAGAAAGTATATACTATGATCGATATACGTTATGTATGTTATATCAACTGAATTTAGAGTATTTGAGTGTTATATAAAAAAATATTCTACAACATGAGTATTATGCTAATTAACCGTTATTCCTAATAAAAATATTGATTTTGATGTTATAGCAAAAGTTTATTATATCTTGTGAACGTTATTAATATGAAATTATATATTATGTAGTTATATCTCATGGGACGCACCCAATTATTTCGTTTTGTATTTTCTTTTACTTAGGGCTTTAGGTGGGAAGTTCCAAGGCACATACATATCTGATTTAAATGTTCTGATTTACATTATCAAAAGCTTTCCTCTGATCCACGGAATTAGCACAGGTTCTTAATCGCCGATGGCTCCTTTGAGTAAGTAATTGTATAAGTATATTTGCTAATACCGTACATTTCATTTCAGTCGGCAAAGATTGCGAGAAGTGCAACATCTCCCTGATACCGCCGGAAGAGCGGCCCAGCTCGACGGACTTCCGCCGCTACGTGTCGTTCTTCCTGCGCGACAACCCCGACGCCACGTGCCCGAAGGCGGGCCACGCCGCCTACGGGCAGGCCGTCAACTACCACACCTACAAGAACAAGACCGCCGAGCTCAGCGACGTCGGCGCCACCTACTACGCGTCCTACCACACCGTGCTCAAGACCAGCTCCGACTACTACTCCGCGCTCAAGGCGGCCAGGAACGTCGCCGCCAACCTCACTTACACGATCAACAGGCACTTGAAGGAGAACGGTCAGTGACAAACGTGAATGTGATTGAGTCTTATACCTGTCTCGCTCGCTCTTACGCTATCCAGTAAGAACCTCTCAGTTTTTACTCAAACCCGAATCCCAATCTGAGAGCTCACGGACTGTACTTTATTTTTATTTTATTGTAATTTGCAATTGTTTGATAAGGTTCCGTTCGACCTGACATTAACTGAAAAAAAAAAAAAAAACTTGTTTAACGTGATTAATAAAATTACGTTAATTAATTATTACGTTACGTAATTATTTTGACTTATTCAAATATCTGAAGTAAACTGCTGTCTTCAAAATAAAGCTTGCGGAACGAAACCTATGAAATGGAAGGACATCTTTTATACATCTGCATTTGGTGTCTCTCAGTTTACTTCCTTTGTTATCAACATAGTTTCTTCATAATGTACCATCCCCTTTTTCTACTTTTATAACTTTAATGTAATCAAAATTATAATAACAAAACGACTTCGACCATGAACGTTCACGTTCGAAACGTCGAGGGAGTTAAATAAACACTTAACGCGATTAAGTCCCCTTTTTTGTGAGAATCGTGTAAGTTTAAGAGGCCTTATTCCTTTTAAAATGTATTTTTTCATATAATGACAAACATATTGATAATATCAACCAATTTTTTGAAGTGAATAATACTTTTCCCCGAGTTCTAGATAGTAACATAGCAATTTCATACCTTCATTGCATGCAGTCGAAAATAAGTTAAAAACACTAGTATTTTGCGTGAATTTTGGCAATTTCGAGTAGTTTTTGAAACATGACACGCCAAAATTATCAATGAATAATTGAAACAGCAGGTTTCAAATATATAACAATAAATCGCAATAGCCCTGTTCTAAGTAGTAACATTGAAAATATATTAAGAAGAAACATGTTTGATCATAGAGAAAAAATTCTAAAACAATCAGCGTTTTTGAACGGATAAGGAGCCTTAAATCAATATACATCAAAATGTTACCTTCCAGGCAAGAACACGACAGTGAACGTGTTCCCGTACTCAGTGTTCTACGTGTTCTACGAGCAGTACCTCACGATGTGGCCCGACACCCTCAAGAGCATGGGCATCAGCGTGCTCTCCATCTTCATTGTCACCTTCATCTTGATGGGCTTCGACCTCTTCTCCGCGCTGGTGAGCTGTTCATGTCAATAACAGAGATAGTACACTACACTACAAACATCTACAACAACACCGAACAATTCAGATCTACAAACATAGATTACCAAATAAACATGCATGCAAGTTGACAGTTCTCACTAAGATCTCCAATTAAATTCAATCCCATCAAAAACATAAATGTTAAATGAGAGCCAAGTTCAATATCGCGTGCAACGTTGTCAACTTCGCCGACAAAAGAATTTAGATCTATATGGGCGCCAAGTTCTTTGCCCTAATTGTTTTAGATACAAGGACATGCGACATACTCAATGCATTTATTTTACTTGGGGCGTAATTCAATATCAAGATTTGACTTGGCTAGTTTTTACATTATATTATTTATATTATATTTGTCTAATCATTAACCTATTTTCGTAAAGGTAAGTACGCAAGTTAGTGTACGTCCTGTTACTTATACTGTTAGCTGTATAATAATACTATGTTACTTTTATAACTTGCGCTTCCCAAGAGCTATGCTATTCCAATTTCAACCTTGTGACTTCGAAGTGATGATTTAAATTTGTTTTGTTTTTTTTTTTTTTGTTAATTGCTTCCATTTGTCCTCGGACAATGGCTTTCTGGGGTCATGTTTACAAGATAAGCTCTTTATGACCATTCGGACGTCTTAAACAACTTCAACTATACATCCTATTATGTATTATCATTACAATGACACTTTTTGTACCTGTTCGCAATAATAGTTGATAATTTTGAAAAAGAGCTGAGTGAGGAGAATATCTTTACGCATTTAAGTGGTAAATAAAATGAAAATTGTTTTAATAGTCTCTGTGATTTTAGAGTAATTTATTGATTTGTCAATATCATCTATATTTTAATGTCTATTTTCTTTTGTTTCAGGTGGTAGTGATCACGATCACTATGATCGTAGTAAATATAGGCGGACTTATGTATTGGTGGGGCATTAGTTTAAATGCAGTTTCCCTAGTCAATTTGGTAAGTCACTTCTTTGATACGTCTGTAATTAAATATTAAAAACTGCACGTTTAAAATTACTGTGACACGCGACTGTCGCGTGACAAATACTACCCAGCCTGTCAATACTGTGCGAGCAAAACAGATAAAGAAAGAAAAAAAGAAAGAAAAACATTTAAATTCGGGGACAAAACATAATTGCGTAGATAAATAGTGACAAAGAAAAAAAAATATCTATAAACTAAGTACTTATGCTAATTATGAGTGCCTCGAAACGGTCCCACCTCAGCGTAATGCTAGCTCCCGCATCCAATCGAGTAGAAAGTTACTTTGCGTTATATTTTCGAATAACTGTTTTAAATGTTATGGCCCAGTTTCATTGGTCGATAACTCGGTCGACCAGTGAAACTCACAAGTCGAGAACTCGGTCGACATACGGCATGCGGTCCCCGCAGACGGTATAACGACCAGTGAAACTCATAATGGCATGCGTTATGGAAACCTACCGCACCCCGCATGCGGACCCTATCGACCAATGAAACTGAGCCATTAGATTTTTACCAATACATAGATATTCCCAGATTAGTTCGTGTTCAATATGTGGTGATCTCGAATCTACCTAGATTGCAAAATAACTTGTGAAATGTACCCACATACCAACCTATGTAATCATGAAAAAATAAGGTGAAACTTTTAGGCAATTTTATTTAATCAAATGTACTTCTCTCTTCAGGTAATGGCGGTCGGTATAGCAGTAGAATTCTGCTCTCATTTAGTACACAGCTTCAGCGTATCGCCGGGGACCTCGAGAGTCGCCCGCGCCAGTGCAGCACTAACAAGAATGGGATCTTCCGTGCTGTCGGGCATCACGCTCACAAAGTTCGGCGGCATCATCGTGCTCGCCACCGCGAACAGTCAGATATTCCAGGTTTGTGAACTGTTTTCTGCGCGCCTGGTACAAAGCTTGAGGAAACCGTGAACAATGACTCCAAATCATGCATCACATCAAAGTTGTGCTCTCCCTTAGTACACAGTTTCATTGTGTCGCCGGGCACATCGAGAATGGCCCACTAACAAGAATGGAATCTTCTGTCGTCAGATATTCCAAGTTTGTAGACTCGTATGAACTTCTGCGCGTCTGGTACGAGTGTAATGAATAAATGTAAAATTTCATGGACTTCCTTTTATTTAAGATGCTGTGTTACTTTGAAATCCTTCCAATCACCTTTTGATCGGTGTTGTAAAATTACGCCTTTCAGTAAATTTGTCTATCTACAATATTTAAGATACTTTTCCTGTAGCATAGATTTGGGACGCCCTGTATATGTTTATATATTGGCACACCATAGTGGCTCCACTTTGCCTGTTGGTAACCAAAAAGAGGAGCCCAAATCGCATTGGAAACTGACAAGCAACCAACGGTGCCTTGGCAGTTAGCACGGCTATGCTGGCCCGAGAGATGCTTCTTCTAAACTAGGAGTGGAGCTCTGCTCGCTTGGTAGACGACTCCAAGTTGTTCGTGTTCTTTAAAATAAAGCTTTATTAATAGTTAGTTAACTGGGTATCTAATGTATAACCGACGGTCTTATTGCCTCTACAATTGTGTTCGCCACCATCAACTCTCAGTTATTCTATGTATGTAAATTCTTGTCAAGTTATGTGAGCCTGGTCCAATACTTCTGCAAACGTGCTGAAGACGGAGAAATGTACAATGGAATTAGAATTATTAAAACACCGTCACCACTTCCTGGCCAAGGCAAGATGAAAAACTTTATACCTACAGACCTACGGAACACTATTTGTTTTTTCTATTCCAATAACTAGGAGTCCAAATTGAAAATGTTTGAACAATAAGCCCGCACCGACGATTATTACGCAATAATGCGGAAGAAAATTGCATCGTTGATGTTCAGAGTGCGCGCCAGCTCCAACCCCATCCTGACTACTGTAGCGAGCCGGTATGACTCACCCATTATGCGGCACTACGAATGTGTGATGATGATGACCGCTACTAGATAATTATTATTATCTAGTGATTGTATCTTATATGTAATGTTATATTTCTGTCAATCTGTTTACTAACACTGTATCATATGTTACTAACAAATTATGGGCCATTGTTGTCTTTTAAATAAATGAATTTGAATTTGAATTTGATATCCTTGGCAGGTGTTCTACTTCCGAATGTACCTGGGCATCGTGCTGTTCGGCGCGGCGCACGGACTGATCTTCTTGCCGGTCATGCTCAGCTACATCGGTAAGTACGCGCGCCACACCACCGTGCCGCACCCCACGCCCTCGTGCGAGCTGCGCACGGTGGAAGAATCCCCGCCCCCCTCGCCACCAGACACATTAGACATGCCTCAAAGTTCCAAGTACTCGTTTCCAACGGATTTCGTGCCCCCGATTTGAGTTGAGCTCACGTGTGGACCGGTACCTGAACACAGATTTGTCACACGCCACACTAATCTATGGGATTCCCTTATTTCGCTGGCAAACGTTTCATCTATTTTACGTGGAAAACTCAGTGAGTCTCAGACATTAAAACACGTATGAAACGGGTTTAGTCACGTCGTAAGTCGAATACTGATCTCATGTTTCGAGTCAGTTCGCGATACATCAGGAGCGCCGATCGTCATAAGCTTCTCGTAATTCCTGAAAATGTCATCCAGGTTTGATCTATAACTATTCCCAATATTTTACGGTATAATGCTTTCGATGAAATGAAACATTTGATAAAACGTTGGTCGACGAAACAAGGATAAACCCTAATTTGCACTTATTAGGTACACTATTTCAACACAAACCAGTCTAACTTAATACCAAGGTTCGGAAATTCAGATAGATGATTACATGAATGCCTCAACTGAATAACAAAACCGCCACCAAAGTTTAGATAAATATCTATCCAAATTTCCGAACCCTGCTTAATACACAAAATACTTACGACTTAAAACAACAGATAGCTGTTTGTCTATAGCAAACCTTGAGCCTCGATTCTAGATACATTTTCAGTAGCTATAGTCAAAATAAAAAAGAAAGCACGTTTTTGTCCTCTGTTGTGAATGTCGTTTTTTCATTAAATTTTAATTGGAGTGGGGATTTTTGGGGTAAAGCAAAAGTTTTTAATTTCAAATCGGTGACACTCACATTTGACTCACTCGCTTCACTCGTTCAAACTATATACGATTAAATTTACCTTTTCCCCGATAGATGTCGACTTGCATGCGCTCATGCCCATGATTTTACACTTTTAGTTTTATTATTGCTTGTAATTTGGACCTTGTTCTCGAATACGTGATGATGTATGGTTTCCGCGGGCTGTCATGAATTAACGAACTTTTAAAAATTGTTTAAAAAAAGCGAAATCTTATTGGTTTAAACTTATTGTAAAATTCGGAAATTAGAAATACTCTAGTAACATTAAATAGAGATGTTCTCAAGTTTGTGACGGCCTTAAAATTTACAATGAAATTATTTTTCGCATTTTTAACTTTTTGTTGTCATTCGCATTTATTTGTAACTCATTCCTAGTGTACTAACTCTTATAAAGGTAAGGTTTAGTGTCATTTTTTGTTGGTGGTATATTCTGTTTGTAAACTGTCTTTTTTATATTGACTGTGGCATTTATAGATTGTGATATAAGATACGATATAATAAGAGCTGTACCGTAAAGTTTTCTTAATAAATATTTTATCTTAAACTAATTTTTTCGGCTATTTTATTTCATGTAGGTAGCTATTTGCTATGCTATGCAATTTAATATTTAATAAAACACATGATCAAGTAATGATCTTTTAATACTGTTTAATTTTGAACTTCTTAACAGCACGACATTATTTTATTTGCTATAGGCAATAAGAAGGTGAAAAAACTTATAAAACGTAGAAAAATTTTTCGACAATAAATACAATGATATTTTGTAAGTACTCATATAATATTGCACAAGATAGTAGTTTGTTTGAATACTATACAAGTTGACAGCTCGTTGCATTTGTTTCAACGGGCAAATTTATTTATGTAATAAATCTTTACGGTACAGACTAGTTAAACATGATGTCTAAAAAAAAGTTGTGCTTCAGTTATTAAAAGTAGCACACGAACAGCTTTACTGAAACGAAGGATGTGATATAGTCCACCTAGCTAACCATTTTGATTTTACACTTTTTAAAGTACCTGGGTATTTTAAACCAAACATGATTTAATTCTTGGCTTTGTGTATCTCCTATTTTATACGGGCACAAATATAGATAACAGATTTTTTTAGAAACACACCATTTCTGTTTCTGTTTAGTAACAGCTATTCCCGTTTTTAAGGAGCGAATTATATGAATTGCTGATTAGATTACGCAGCTATACATGACGTATCCCTCATTTGGGACACTAATTTGCTTAATTTTGCATGTAATAAGCCACTTTTTACGCGTACAAACCGCGACAGTAATGTGTTACTTTATTTGAGATGCAAATAGTCAGGCAGGTGAAACGGCTGATATTTCCAGGGTCCCCAGTCAACAAACAGAAGCTAGCCAACCAGATGCAGCGGGGCAAGGAGGCGGTGGCGGAGACCTCGCTCACCAGAGTAAGCGGACCCACCACTAGACTGTATAACTTTGACACGCTTCTGGCGTAGAGGATTGGCGGGCTGGGCCGGCAAAAAGAAATAAGGTCTGACAAACGAACACGTTCAAGGTCCGTTTACACGCGCTTTCTACGTTTGTGTAGATAATCAAATGTAGTACATAAACTTGATTATTTTGACATTTGAGTCGTGTCTGCCATTTTGAAGTTTGCATTGTTCAGGTGCGCATAATGGCGGCATATAAGTTAAACTCACATGTTTTACTTGTGTATTAATGAACTAATAACCACACTAAAACATCAGAAAATATTTAGTAATATGTGTTAACATGTCTATGTAAACGGACTAAAGTCATATAATGAGTAAGACCTATTTTTTCTTTTTGCTCTATTACAAGTGCGGTGGACACTACGATAAACCTATGTGATCCGAAACTAAAATTATTAATAAAATTAGTACATAACAGCGGAATGATAGCTGCTAGTTTCGATATATATTTTATAAAAACAAGCTAGTTACAGTAGTCTCCTTATTATCGGTTAAAGTTGAACTTGAATTGTGCGCGTAGCGGTAACGTTGAACAGTATTTTCGGTGCAATATTATAAAAAATGTTATTGTAAATTAATGTAGTTATTTCCAACTAACACCGCTTTGATTAATCCAACTTCCGCCATACTTGTAGAACCTTCAGTGCCTGGCTACGCTTATTCTCGTAGAGGCAGAGTCGAGATGATAATGGATCCTATTCGTGAATGCCGATCCTAGATAATGAAAAGAAAATAAAATATTTCACGATAGAAATATTTTATTTTCTATTACAATGCTTAATGGGAATATGGTTTTCTTCCCATTAACATATATTTAAAAGCATTTATGTGTAAAGGAGGGTTCACAATCAAAATTGAAAAATTATCTTAATCCTTTGGATGTTGCGAATCCTCCTTGCGGGTATGGTTTCTAACCAAAGAATGGTTCATGGGACTCCTTTTAATGTATAGAAACACGAATATTTTTTACTGTCTTGCATGTACCGATCGTTTTAGATGTGTATAGATAACGGTCATTCCTATTTTTTTCGAATTTAAGTTATATATTTATCGATGTTGCGTGCGGGCTTGTCACTGCCTTGATTTTTTTGCACTTTTGCGGTACTTAGATAACAGTTATAAACGGTACTTAAGATTGTGTTGAAATAGGGGCAGTAGGCAACAGAATGACATGTCAAGTGCATTCGTTTGTTATTTGGTAGACCTAACCTCAAAATGGAACTTTTACTTCAATACTTTCTCCTCGATAAAGCAATCTCGGGCGACGGAATGGCCGAGTAATGTCCAAAAAGTTGTCTCTGGTTCCTTTAATAACGAGGAAATTGTTGGTTGTGCTTATAAAGTTGTATTTTGAGGTTAGAAATTCTGCACCAAGTAAAAACAGTGTACGAAAGAATGGATTTTAGAAGATATATTTATTAAGACGGTCACATTTATGCACAGAACTGCACTGTGTCCTTATACTTTAGGCTTTGCGCTGATCATATTTTTTATAATTAATATTGAATTCCAATTATTTTAATAGTGTCGTGATTGAGACATGGATTCTCGCTGGCAAACGAGATTAATTTATTTTGCTTTATATTGATAGTAGTGTAGTATAGTTCAATATTTCAGATTGGTTACGCAGTTAGATGAGTAACATTTATTAATGTAGTTCGTTGGATTTTGAAAGGATCACGCGGGGATTTTTTTTGGCCTAGTGAAAATCCAAAATGGCGCCCATATTTTAGCGAAACACCGTCATAGATATATATATATGAAAATATAAAATAACTTTAGTTAGGTGATTTTGTATACGAATGTATTGGTAAGTGTTAGAACAATCTAACTGCCGATGTATGCGAGAAATTGACTATTAATTTATTCAATAGGTTAGAATCTTTTTGCAAGGAATATTTACTAACAAAGATTTTAGTTCGTAAAGCGACTGGTTTTGAAATTGAGTTATGTGATGAAAGTATTGTCAATTACATCCTTCTTTGCAAAGAGGGCAATAATCAAGTATGGAAGGCAAGCCTCCTTAATTTTGGTTTGTAAATGTTTTTAGCGTAACACTGAATTGAATCAGACCGATTAGGCATATAAAAAGGTATCATTGACGAAGCTATTTGGGGTTTGAATCTTCCCTTGGTATATATGTTTTTTTTTTTACTTACTGCAATACAAAGGCTTTGAAAACAATGCGTTTGTTGAACAAAGGCATTGTCAGGTACAATGACGTTGTATCACGTTAATATACGTTACGTATACGTTAAATATCCTAGGAACTTCCCAAATCGTTCTCATTAGCTCGTCTAAGGATACTTTTTGTGCTAGGACCAATTTTTGTAGTGCAATCCTAAAATTCAACGGTAACACTTTAGTTTTTATTGCGTTTTATAGGAAATTAGATCGATACCTAAGGGAGTGTGAAAGAGATGGCTGATTTAGGTGAGCGATAAACGCTGTGTTTGGAGAATAGGTAAAGTCATCAAAGTTTATATAAGAGCCCTTTGAGATGTGCTCAAAAATACCTTTAGAAATCACGTCGAAAAATATACCACGAATGTTTTTCACTTCAATGATTGCGAAATAATCGCACAACGCAGTACAGCAGGATTTTAACAATGTAGTACATTACATAATTTAAATTAAAAGATGCGAGATACGCGACACGTAAAAGGACTTATTATCGGATATTTTTGAGTACATTTTCGCTCATGGTGACAGATCATAATTTTCATAATAAATAATAGTACCTAATTGAATTTATTGTCAGTTTCTCTGCACGTTAAATTTATAATTAAGCTTTATCGCTGTGCACATTGTATTAATTTATATTTTAATTATTTCCTAAGTTACTAACCAGGGGTACATGAGAGTAGAACTAACTTCAGGCCTGGAGGTGACGGTCTCTGCGTAAGTTTATTTAAAGTGGAGCATCTCTTTCCAGGTTCGCCTCTAACCTCATGGAAATTATGAACAAATTTAAATTAATAGTCATCACTTTTCAATGTATTATTCACAACTTGAGTTTATATGAGATTTTTTTTTTTATTCTAGTTGGTGCCCTCTAAGTTCCTATTAAAATAAATTAGGAAATGTAATGGTACAGTTATTTCGCCAAGTTATAGTGGAATTTCATCTAACACTAGAATCTCCTACTTAAAATTAGTACTTAATTTAGAGGGATTTTCTCCGCAATATCCAAAGGTAATGGTATAGTTAGTCTACCGGCCCACAGTTTATATTGTGATAGCAATAAATTATGTTTTTATAATTATTTTGTTTCGTTTCATTTTAATTTTAGCACCTTGCATGTAGCACCGGTGTTGCTAGTCGCCGCATGGACTGTCGCATCAAAAAAGCTACAATCATGATCATTCATTACTTATGTTACATATAAGTTGAGAACAAGGTCCAAAATATAAGTGATATATTAATAATATAATTTGTTTCTTGAAGGAGCCTCTAATTTCGAGCCCCGGGCCAAGCAACGTAAGACTGCGTTTATTATAAAGCAAAATCACTGTAGTTCGCATACACGGAGAGACCACGATAGCGTAAAGTAGCACAAATTGGCAAATTCTTCAGACTGTGCACTTTATTTCAATGCAATTTGTATTGTTCTTGTTAAACGAAGTCCTTGGATTGCACATTTTTATCTCTTAATGTTATAAAGTGCACAAAGATCCAATGAGAGAAAGAAATTAAAAAAAAAGTTCTTGATTCTTGAAGTGTATTAAGTAGCGTGTTATATTATAGTGCTGTTAGATGTCAACGCAAATATACTTAACAGATATACGCTTGTTGGCGACTTAATTTAGTATCAAATATTGCCCAGTAAAATGCAAAATAGATTGGATACCGAAACATTCATGAATCATCCCGTCAACTCAGAAGGTAGTCACTTCAGGGGCATTACTTCAAAAACGAAATCGAAAATTTCGTTGTCCAACAGTTTACCCGCTCTGTCTCTCTAATATAGAGTGAAAGAGATGGGAATACCATTTGACAACGAAATTTTCGAATTTTGTTTTTCGGAGTTGCACCCCAGTTTGTTGAATCACTGTTATTCCTTAATTACATGAGCTAAAATATACGACATTTCTAATAGACAATCTTACACTGTTCGGACAGTTATTTGATTGAAATAAGCCTTAGGTAAAAACGTAGGTACCTGCTGTTGTACAAAGGCATTGTCCGCAAATTGGTACAAAGCCTTTGTTTTACGTTAAGTACAGTACTATTTAGGACATTAAGAACATGATCGACATTTACTCCACATATTCCTAGATGTAGAATGTAGAGTTGGTCGATATACCTACTATCGGGGTAGGGTTTTAAATGGTCGATAATATCCAATTGACTACAAGAAATTCATTCCTAAAATATAAATGCTGTTTAAAAAACGAATTGATAATTTTATCAAAACTAGCATAATACTAATTGCAGTCTTTATAGGCTAAATGGCGTGTTGGCTTGAATACCTTCTCTGTGAGACTCGTACATTTTTACATCCATCCAACAATTAAAAAAATTTCAAATCACATTTAAATCTATCAAACATCATCATTGATATGGCCTATAGATTATTCGAGCTGCGAAGCTTCTTCGAGACATTCCTATATTCAGGCATAATTTCTAATTGCTAACATTTACTAAGAAAGCACGTTCAGTTCAATTTTTTTTCGCAAATCTGCTTCATTCTTAAATGCGAACTGGTAAGTAAGTATTGTATCTAAATGTTGAAAGGTAAGTATAGAACGCGAATAAGTACGCAAATCAGTAGTCTCATGTAGTGGCGAGATATTACCTACAGTTGTTCGAAGCAAATCTTATAATTCGAAACTTGTTACACCAGAAATCCAGAATACAATTTTCTTTTACTTTTTGAACGCCCAGCCCATTGATAGAAAACTCTTCCTCAGGGGTAACGTAATGTACTGTATGAGTGCAAATGACGTCGTAGTCGTAGCGCTTGTTCTAAAAGAGTTAACCCTTAATATTTCTCTTTTTAAATTTATTATTTAAACAGAATTTATAAGAATATTAACGGTACCGAGGTTTGAACCTGGGTTTCTTTTGGGTTTCCTACTTAAAATTTATACAAACATGCCAGCAACAGCGAATGTGGTCTGTGGCGTTCAAAAAGTTAAACCCCAATTTTGTTAGATCAAACATTTTCGATATGTCTTACAACAGCGAGTTTTCGTAGGCATAACCCGAAATCGGCGGGGCCGCTGGCGCGTGTCCCGGCGCTACGGCACCTACGGCAGTCTAGACGCGTCGGAGCCACGCGCGCACACCAGCGGGTCCGTCAACCCGCTCACCGATGAGATGTAGACGAGTTCCGCACCAGTGGTAACTCAGGACTGTAGGATAGGCATGAAGAAATGAACCGTTCCCAGTCAACATGCAAGAACTGCTTCGTCAGTGGTATGGTTACCAAAAGATGAGAGTCCCATCTCAATCAGTTAAAATAAACTCAGGGTCACTATATAATATGGATGAAGAAGCGATAGCGGAGCACTCGGTAACGATTTCCTCTTCGTTACAAAGTCCGGCAAGGAAAAGGTCCACTTCAGTCAGCAAAAGTAAACTGAGGGTTACGAAGGGTGCGAAGAAGTAATAAAGGGTGTCACACGTGTCCACTTAAAGTTCGATTAGACACCAATCCCATTCTGTCAATAGGACAGGCTCAGTAACGAACATTCTCGTGAAAGTTCAACTTGCGCGAAGGTATCTCTGTTCTACTTCTGCTGATTGTAATGTGCTTAGGGGCTTAGGAAAGGAGACGACAGTGAACGATCGGGGAGCTCCGTTGCGAAGACCGGATCTTGGAGTCAGAAATAGTTACCTAATAGCAAATTGGATTGTCTCACAGGTGGCAGTTTCAAAAATGTATTCAAAATTAATAAACCTAATTGGGATACCTACAAAATAAACACCACATTTTTGTGTCAAAATCTTAAAATAGGTATACGCCAATTTAAGATAATAATTTCATCAGTTTGCCAATTCGATACGTTTATTTTTCTACATAGTTATCATTTTGTGATGACTTCACGATTGACTTGACTTGTACTACTAAACGGCAAGGTCAAAAATTAAATATGAATAATTTTTCCCTCAAAAAAAAATGGTATTTTGCCAATGGAGAATGTTGCTATGTCACAATTTCATAAGGAGAAATCATACATTTTTATCGTTGTATCTTCTAAACATAATCTATAAATTATTTCCACGAAATTACAAAAAAAAAAAATTCAATGTAGTGATGTTGCACTATGACGTCATACTACAGCATCAACTTTGTATGAAAACTGAACTTTGGACACTCATAATTCAGCTAATTTTGATTGTATGACAAAACTAATTATACAGATTAATTCGTATTATCAAAGGCTTCAAAGCTATATATTTATCTAAAAACGTTAACATTCTCCATTGATGGAATAACTACATAATATGTCAAAATAAACTGGGTAGGCTTCGCATATAAAACACCTCTCTGTTTAGTTAAGAGGGCGCCGAGCGTTTGCGACTGAACCATAGAGCGCGGGGAATGCGTATTTAAATCGGCGCGCGGCCGCCATAGTAAAAATGTATGGAGAATTAAAAGCACTTTTTGATAAATCTGTACCTTTAATACCAAACAATAATTGAAATATTTGATGCGGACAAATTGTAACGTAAACATTCATCTTTTTTCTGAACTGAAAATCAAAATAGATTTCCATTGTTAAAGTATAAAAAAACACTTAACGCCTGCTTACGATTTTACAATTTTCGTCCAACTTTACTTAGTTCTCTAGGGTAAAATATGAATAATCTTATAATTTTTCCACGGAGAAGTTGTTAACACATTCTTCGAAATGCTAAATATATAGTTAAGAAATGGATTAAACAATTAGTGTTGACGTTATCTACTTAACGGCAACTGCCTATTTTTTCACATTTCGCTCGGTGCAGTCTTAAGATACATGATGATCGACGGATCTCTATCTTTTGTCAACTTGGCAACTGCAAATCATAGAGACTTTGGGAACAGAAACATATCAAGTAGTAGGAGAAGTGCCCTGAGTTTACGGATGCAGAATTACTTTATGGTGGACCACCAGATGGACTAGTGTAAGTTAGTAATTAAGTGACCGAGGGACCGAGTATTTGGAATTTTGAATTCAATAGCTCGGTATATACATCATAAAGTCAGCAGTATAAGTAAGTAGCTACATGAACCCAGGGATTATTAGGTAGGTACTAAGAAAAAAGTGCCTAAGTACATGTTTTCAGGTATAAGACATTTGTTCCAACTAAGTATTGCGATGGGAATACGTATTGGGCCTAAATTAACATTTTATCAAATAGCCCTTTGTCGGATCCAATAGGGTCAAATGACGAAACTTTACGGAGGTCAAAATGTACACTACTGTATAAAATTACATTTGCTTCTGACTTGTTCATGTACCTACCAATGAAGCTTTGTTTGACTAGACCAAGTTCAACAACTAAATTGAATTTTATTGAGTGACATTAAGGCTCTAAAATTAATTACAAATTTGTTAGGGAATCAGAATTCGAATTGTCTCATGAGAATCGAGTCACTTTGTTACTGTTTATATCATGCTTATGTACTTAGAAATATGAGGTTTGAAGGAATAATGTGTATTAACATTTAATAAATAATAAGGAAATTATAAAGATGGCATGAAAATAATTTCAATCTAAGCATTGAAGTATTATAATTATTATAAATGCCTTTGATATTCTATTGACATCCTATTAAATAGGTAGGTAATCGTATAATAAAGTAGGTTTAATGATTATGATGTTAACAAACGGTTATTGACGGTATTAGTATAATTAAAAATAAGAAATAAAGGTAAATAACTATTTATGTTTGACGGAAAGTTGTAACGACCAATTTATTTTCTGGGATACCTAACTAACACTTCAATCGTAGGTACCTATTGAAGTACCTAGTTAATTATTTCATTTGTAAATATAAATGTTGACATTATTGACAATTAGACATCCTATAAAATGGGCAACTAACGATTAATGTAAATACATTTAATTGATGATATTAATTATAAGAATATGTTTTATCGTATACCTACCTATGTGAAGCTGTGAAGTATTTTTAATTGTAGGTAGTACATACCTAGCCTTATGTAAATCAGAACCAAAACTTTAATTCTAACGGGAGTTGAGTTATGTGATATTTTTTAAATTATTTTTAATACATTTTCTGAATACTTAGGTATGTATGTTTGTATAACATTTCAAGGTTTTTTTCAAATAGCGATTGATATACTAGTGTTGTGTCTGCTAGTCAAAACTTTAAATAGGTACCCAAGACTAAGTACCTACCTACCGGTAGACATATATGTAGCTGAAAATCTAAATTAACCTCATATAGGTAAGTTTATACAATATGTTTTTAAGTGTACCTAGTTCAGTAATTCATTCACTATTTTCATTGAGAATGTATTTACTTAGCGTAGACACTGCAAAGGCTTTGTACATTTACATTGTCATTGTTGTGGCAAGTATAATTCGGACAACAGAAATTGTCCGCAACATACAAGTACAAAGTCTTTGTATCCGTTAAGTAATGTTTACTTTAATGTATCAATTCATCGACAGGCAAAATGAAGGACACAAAAATTACCAGACGCAAACTATACTACAGCCCTTGAGCTCTGAGACTGTGATTCGGACTTGAGTGATAACTGCAAGGCTCTTATCTGGATCGCGTAAGAGCGAATGGGACAGGTATAAAACTCATTCTGATACCCCACGCACTGTAGTAAAATTTGATTTTATAGTATGTACCTACAACTTCCGAATAAATTCTAAATAATATATCAGATTTAGGAATAACTAGGACAGATACGTCTGTTTATTTAGTTTTAAATAGAGTTTTGCGAGTTCGCTGATTTGTATATATCAATGTTGTACCTAGTGAGTAATTTGAGCAATAAAAATACAGTGAGGTAGGTATCACTTGATTCGTCTCGAGTAACAAGGTCCAGTGAGATAAGACAAACAGTTTCAATTTCCTTGGGGTAAGAAAGAACATTCAAATAACACAATGTTCAACTGATTTAGGCGAACGTGAAGGATCTTGTTATAAATATCTATTATCTAAACGTTTCCTTCACTGTCGTATTCACATTAAGTTGATTCATGTTACATCTCTAACCCCAATGTTTCTCTTATCCCAACTATTATGCCGTGCTAAACGTAACTGCAGTGACTCACATCGTTACAATAAAAAGGTTTTACCTTAGTTTACGAGTCTTAAGATACGAGCTTTTTTTGGTACCTTTCAATGTGAGTTACTGGTGCTATGCATAGCACGGCAGTATTATTTTTAGACTGTCATGAACCAATGATAGAATTGACTAGAATAGTAAAAAATGGACCTAAATCAATAAGGTAAAGCGGATTACGACTAACATAGTTTATTGTTTAACGGGGTAAGACAGTTGGTTATTGGACTGTCAGCCTTCGCCCGGTGATAGTTTTACAGGTCGATTGCAAAAAAAAGTACATAGTTAAAAGCTTAGTTAACAAAAAATCACGATCGCTTCCTTTGTGTGACGAAAGTTAGTCATAAGTACAAAATGTATGGGTAACTTTCGTCACACAAAGGAATCAATTAAGTTTTGTTTTAATTAAAGCCCTTAACTATATACAATTTTTTTGCAATCGACCCTTACCCCACCTTACCTTAAACGCTTTTCTTACTTGTCCATCTAGTGGTAGTGTTTATTATGTCCATGGAGCATTCGTCTCCCTCACTCTTACTGAAAAGATGATTAGTTGGAGTGGGATAGATGATAAGATGAATGATATCGATATATAAGCGCTAACATTCTAGGTATAGTAAATAAAGTATACTAGGCTGCCTACTATGTTATATAATAAGCTGTATGATTGATTTTTACATACAAAGAGGCAATACGTAAGTATTATTTTCCGCAGAATTTAAAAAGGAAATTATATTGGTTATTTTTACGCTAGGCTTTATCTTCGAAGGCTGTTGACTGATAAATGTTTATTTAGTGAAATTATCTGTAGGTACCCTTATGAGATAACGTTACCGCACTCGCTAACGACAGCGTAGACTTTATTTCTTACTTTGTAGAACATTTTCCAATCGTTTACGTAGTCGCTAACGAGTACGGTCACTGTAAACTCATGATAAGAGTACGTAATTGTATGAAAATTGTAATTACGTAAAGTATGTTTAATTTTTTTTCAATTATTATTTTGTATAAATACCGTTTATTTTCCAGTAAACGTATAATTTAGCCAATAAACGCTATTAATAATGATTATTAAAAATTTAATATTTATTTCATATCCCCTCAGCTGTGAGACGGCCTGATGGGCATTTTGCCTTTCAACCCCCAAATAACCAAAAGATTAACCCTTAGATGCATATCACATCATTATTCTCTGAAATGATTTCAATTAAAATCAAATCAACTGAGACTTTATAATTCAGGGCCCTAATTCCATTTAATAGCTCTGATATCGAAGATATTTCCGAAGTAGCGATGTATATAGTTTGCGCCTTATTTATATGCAACGCCATTAATATCAGACGTATACTTGACTGGGTAGTAACGTGAAAAGTCTCCATATGAAGCCAAGAAGTCATACCCTACCCGTCGCTCTCTTACAGTACCTACTGTACAGAAAGAGACAGGGAGTATATCTGTCACAGTTGTCACAGCTGCAGGTTGACAAACTACTTGTATCATTTCAGTAGTATAATTTTTGATAGATGTATCTAAGGCTTAATAATGCGTCATTCCTGGGGCCCGTCCACAGACGGAGGGTTTATTCTGTGTCCGTGCCTTGATATGTCAATTTAGCGTTTAAAATAAGCTTAGGATCTTTTGTATATCGAACATTCGTGGCGGCTGTGCAAATGAGATAATAGACATGTTGACTAATTTTTTTAGAGGATGTAAATCGATTCTATTTTTTATTGTGATCAAATGTCTATATGGGACTGACTACACTTAAACTGCTCTAAAAGTCAGAAATGACCGTCAAAGTTCAACATTCCTAAGTAGCGCTAAAAACGCTCCATACAATTGGCGTCCAGGCTAGTGACGTCACAGGCCGGTATAGGTACCAATAATTGTATGGAGATATTAAGAAATTTGCCATTTTCACCGTGAAAAAGTGCGTTTAAGTTCATGGTTGTATTACAATTATTGTTTTGTAAAAATATGAGGATTCTGAAAACATTTTCAAAATTACTTTTGGATTTAAAAAAATATCATAAAATTTGCGTACCTTTGAAGTCACAGTTTATTTTACTGGTTTTTTTATCTTTGTTACGTGATATATTTAGCAAATTTTATTCATATGCTACATTATGCTGTAGAATTCAACATCAGTCAACATGTCTATTCCTTCGTGAGCTATATTAGAATTAGAAATATTAACCGTTTAACCGCTCGCAATAATTGAACTCCCCTTTATAAATGTGGATATGACTTACCTACTTGGACTGGATTTAAACAAACTTTTATTCCAAGAATACTGTTTAGGTACTATAGATATCTATATCGATAGTAATGCCAAAACTCCATATTAGTTTGACATAGATTAAGTATACCTACTATAGTTACTAACCAAATATGGAGTTATATCCGAAATAAAAATTATTGATTGATTCATTGATTACTATCCGAGAGTAAGAGTTAATATTCTTAGAGTAAAAGATTGGTTGAATGCAGTCTTTTTTTTAATCTTTATTATTAGAAAGGGGTTTTGACACACGGTGACTATGTTACCCCAGTTGAGATGAGAATAGTTTTAACAACATCTTCCGATAACGACGATGCTAAGATGCTGTTACTTACATCAAACGACATTATACCCATAAAGCTGCGTACGGATACCCCGTATTACCCTGCTCCTAGCCGTACACTCTATCCGTACCTGCCGTGCTCCAAAAGTGTACGCGGAGCTGCAGGTACGGAAAGAGCGTTTCAGGATACGCATAGCAGGGTACGGGGTATCCGTACGCAGCTTAACACAGCCTTCTTGAGCGTTATTTGGGACTAATCTATTTGTGTGAGGTTATCCGATATTTATTTATTAAATGTGACAAATCATATCGTTGAGCCTCGTTAATGTCTTATGTCACAGAAAGTCCCCATCCAGAACCGTCTTGGGCTTGGCGTTTTACTTCGCTCCAGGTCATTTTCCTATCGCCTTCGCTTCTGCAGTGATCGTCCACCACCAGCAGGGCTAGCTTTATCCTGCCGTGACTTCGCGTTTCGACTCAGTGTCACCTGTCTTGCACCCCCGTTGTTGAAAGGATAGTGACAGGTAGCATTTGTCACAGTTATGCTTTAGGTGCTGGATTGCTTAGAGCGGCCATGTTTCCGCTTTCCTTGGGGGGTGAAGTCAGAGCTTATCTCGGTAATGTGATCCCTTCGAAGCGTGTGGCCGATTCAGTTCCACTTGCGGCGAAAATGTGATATGCTGTATTGATATGTACATGTTGGCAAGTCATTTCATAAGGTCGTTTTTTTGAGAGCATGCAGTTAAAGAAATTTAAACGTTTTTATGACAGCGAACGTTGAAAATTGTTGTATTTGGAGGACTCCATTCCGCATCTTCAACTAATCTTCGCGTGCATCGTCTTATGTAAATAACTGGTTAAACTCTCTACCTATAACGAACGGTTAAAAGGTTAATAGCACTTGTAGTCATATTGTATCATTGTTAGTTAATTGTGTCAAAGTATCGTAGTGTCGTGTTCTTTGCTAATACCAATTGCAAATTCAATTGAAGCTACATTCCGGAATTTCCCTAGTTGTCCCCACCTCCTTCATGACTGGAGACAACTTTTTGCGGTCCCCAGTGGAAGTAAGAACGACATATAAAAATACATCTGTATATATTTTTAAGAGAAGGACTTTTTTAGGGAAGGTTCTATGTTTGACGGTAAGTCTGTACTTACCGTCAAACATAGAACCTTCCCCTTTTTTGGAGTCGGTTATGAAGGTGGGAATTACTGGGATAGTCGCGCTTAACGCTAGATGTTTTTACTGACGATATTGTACATTTAAAAGATTTTCTGATTTACCTTAAAAGTGTAGTTCATCCGAAACTCTAAGAACATATTAAGTATGTCAAATGTATACAAATGGTAAATAGCCTTATGCTTGTAATCTAAGATTAAATACGCCTAGAACGATAGTCTTCATACAACAGATTTGCGAAAGATGACAATTTTGGTTTTATGTGTGCGTGTCTACGAACCGATCATAGAGACGTTTTTCTTGTGATATGATGTGACAGATACGTATTAACGGACGAAACTGAGCCTGACAGGCCGTGGCTAACCAAATCTGGCTTCACTTCCAAGTGATGACTAGGTTTCTGGGTGTATTTATTCTGAGCTTAGCTTGTAATAAAGAAGTCGTTCGATTTGTGCCAATTTGACATAATTCGTTTCCGTGCTGCTATACTTGACACAGTAAGGCAAAAAAAAGATGTTTTAATTATGACAAAGTATTATTTTAACCAAAACGTATATAGTGTTAGAAATAATTTAACCTATTAAAATACATGTTTCGAATCGGTACGCGATTCATTATCAGGAGAGACGATCAGTCGCGGCGGTGGCTAACCGAACACTCATTTATGTATTTTAATATGCCTGAGACTCACGATAGTTTTCTATCTAAAATAATTTAACCTCTCGTAACATCAACAGATATATTTTTCGATATCTATTTCCTGTAAATAATCTATAAATATTTGGGCTCGGGTCTGGTAATTAATTCTAATAGGTTTCATAAAGATGCCCGACAGAGCTATACACCCCTGCGCGCCTAGCACAACTGCTTCGCGACTCTTGTCACGCGACATAGCGCTACCCGTTACTCTCGCACATGGCTGCACTGAGAGAGACAGGTAATTATCTCGCGCGAGAAATAGTCGCGTATAACAGTTATGCTAGAGGTGCTTCGGGCCTATGATGGTTGCTTTTATATCGCGATAAATAAGGGACTAAGCATCCGTTACATTCTGGCAAAATGCTAGTGTGAGTGACAGATGCTTTGTCACTAGGGCTTCCAATCCCGAGATTGGAGGTTCTATTTGTCACTCACTTATGGGTGAAGACCAAAAAGTTTGCTGTCTTAACTCATTTAATTATTGTATAATTTTTTTCCATTGTACGACGACAAATTAACCATCAAATAATGTACTTTAAGGTACTGCTTTGAGGTTCATTATTGTGTCGTAATTTTTTTATCGCACAACGGAACTTTTGTGTTAGCCTTAGAAAAAAAGCGATCGGAAAAAGTTCCGCCGTCGTAAAATGGAAAAATTGATTAAAAAATAATTAAATGAGTTAAAGGCAGCAAACTTTTTGATCTTCACCCTAATTACGTGATAAACGTAGCCATCACCCCCACCACTCTAACTTCAATATTAATATGATGGGTAACTGTAGGTGTGTAAAAGTCGTTTGACGACGCGGTTGGCACAGTGGTAGTGCATTTGGTAATGGTGGTGGGTTCAAAGGCAAATATTTGTGTGATGACTTCGAATATTTGTTTTTGGGCATGAAAAATGTATGTTTCTAAACTACATACATATTATTAAATTCTAAAGTTGTACCGTAAAACTACCCAACTATAGTCCAATCATCCAACTATGGTCCAAGTCAAAACTCGTTTATTTTTATCAAAATCAATATTCTATAAGTGATTTTATACGTTTTTATTTAAGTTTGTTTAATTATGCTGTTCACTTTAAAGTTTAGGTATTCGTTATAATTGTCATATATTAACAAGTAATTTACGGATTAAGTTGGACTATAGTTGTGTGGACTGGACTATATTTGGGTAGTTTAACGGTATTGAAAATCAGTTTTCCATGTAGACAGGTCATTATTTCAAGAAAAAATAATAGCACGATACAGGATGTGTATGGGCGTGGGCCAGCTGTACAGCGCCATCTGTTAGTAAAAAAGTTTCCGCCCTCTCATCACGCCGAAAGTGCTGGACGGACTTAACCAATTCTGGTACAGGGATAGCTGGACACTCAAAGATATAAGTAGGATACTTGTTACCCGACTATTACGGTAAACAAAAATGATTTAAGAGGACGCTGAAATAATGACCCGTCTCCATAGGGAACTTCCTATACAATTTTAGAATTTTACAATAGTATAGACAAAGAATATATGTATATACTGGTATATACTAACGTAAAAAGAAGCGACAGCGACACTTGTGTGCAGTAACAGAACTCGCGGCTATGTGTGCGTGTCGGGGGCGAGCGCGGGACGCGCGAGATGGGGAAAGGCATTCATATGAATGCCGAGTCGAAGGGTCGCACCCAGTGTTGGATGGTATAGATGACATTATGAAGTGTCATATTCAAAGTTACCCATTGTTCTAGAAAAGATTTGACAAGTTGAAAATCAGTTGTTATCTAACCTCCTACCTCTGTGTTGAATTGTGAACCTTATTTTGCACGGTGCAGGGTACATTTTTACAATGAAAACATGGGGTGTGATATGGGGTTCAGATGAGCAGTCTGACAAAAAAGAGTAGAAATTAAAAAGTGGCAATACAGTACTGTCGTTTCCTTTTTCTTAGATTGATTAGAAAGGAACGACACTACAGTACTGCCACTTTTTAATTTCTACTATTTTTTGTAAACGTAAAACACTGTAAGCATAACAGATACGGAAATATTGTAGTAAAGTTAAGGCACATGTATGAGATGACAAATTTATTGCATACAGTTGTAATGTTTTGTATTATTGTATTTCAGCTACGGGCAGTTATCTGAATTGTATATAATGCATTGTTATTTGTAAATTTTATGTAGCGTTTATAAATAAAGGATATAATAAATTTTATTTTTTATTTCAGATCAAGCCCATCCACGTTACGTTATGCCGGTTGCACACTTTCGCTGAGACAGGGTGTGGCAAGCATGCCATCCTTTTCCTATTCTATAAGTAATAAAGGACGACCGTCCAATACGCTGTCCAACATTCAACCATTTAAACGTCAAGTGGTGAAGTAAATTGACAACGCGGTTAGCCTAGCGGTAGTGTAGCTGCATACTGAGACGGCGGTCCTAAGTTAGAATCCCGACAAATACGCGTATTTGTGTGATGAACACAAATGCTTGTTGAAAAATATATCAATTTTTCTTTGGTGTCATTTTGTTCCGCGTGACCCAGGGGACAATAGTGATTATATTTCTTAGGAAAGTGTTGATAAATCATAACATTAGGATTGTCAGGATATAGCCTACACAAGAATAGGTTTATGATATGACTAGCAATTACAAAGTTTCTGGTAAATATCTTAGACGCCGAAACACGTCGCCGTTTTAACGAGTGATCCAACAGCCGTGACTTGGCTTGCCGCGCAAAGCGCTCTGCATTGCTCGCACGGTATTGGAAGGAAAGTGACAGGTAGTAATACCCTACCTCCACACAACTCGCGAAGTTGGCCGAGGTTGGGCGAATATGATAGCAAAAAACAGATAGGTACAGAAGTCAATCTACATACAAGCGCGCTCAAGCAAACGCACACATAGACATTGCTCACGGACACGTCAAGCGGATGGCAATCGCGCTCGCACTGGTCTGAACTGGTCCGAGATATCGTGTCTGTGAGCAATGTCTATGTGTGCGTTTGCTCGAGCGCGCTTGTATGTAGATTGATTTCTGTAACTATCTGTTTTGTGATGATAGTGTGGAGGGGTTAGTTCACTTCGCTTCGGAATCCCATGCTTCGGCTAACTTCGCCTCGCCCAACCTCGGCCAACTTCACGAGAGTGGTGCCGCAATTACAGTTGTGTTAGACATACAGGGGACATCACCATGGCAAGGGCAACAGAAAAAGTTCATCACGCCGATACATCGTGGCACGGTGGTCCGTCTTCCTGTCGATTGTGGTCGATTTCCATATCACGAAGATTTAACGCTTAATTATATCTTGGTTGTTATGATAGCCCACCTTGATCCCAGAGTAGAGACATTTACATTTCCCAATGGGAAATTCCCATATATTTGGATAAAACTGAAAATGGAGCGAAGCTGTGTAAAACGAACCAATCACATGCCTCAGATGTAAATGGGCTGATCAACTTTTTCTTGCTGTTATTCTGTCCCGTGACCCAGGGGACAATAGTAATTAAACTTTTAAGAAAAGTGTTGATACATTTTATTACTGGTATTGTCAGGAGATAGTCTACATAAGAATGGATTATAATTGCTTAAATTACAAAGCTTTTGCTAAAGATAACCACGGAAAATTTTATTTTTAAAAAGCGACCCAGGGGACATGACCGTGGCAACGAGTGGCAGAAAATAGTTGATTGACCCAAATGCACTTCTTCTTGGGGTTTACAAAGGAGATGCCTGATTGGTTCATTTTCTCCGCTTCAGTGAACCAGTGTTCAGTAACAGGCAGCCTTATCCGTGTATAAACTACATTTTGCATTAAATGTTAAGCATTGGAGGTAACGTATGTTTAGTAAAATACGCAAAATACAGGTTAGGTATAGGCATTTTTATTTAAACAAATTCAAATTATATTTTGAACAATAAGTATTTACAAATTATATTAAGTATTGATATTTGTGACTAGATTCATTTTGTATGAGTGAGCATATCATTCACATTGCCCGTACATTCCCACGTATCCCTTAAAGTAGGTACTGCCATTGTATATAAATATAAAGAACAAGTAACAAAAAAACCGACAGTTTTCGTTCGTTTCTTATAATTATAATGATACCACATAAGAACAATAAAAACAAGGGGATACCAACATTCCATTATTCACAAAACAAAACAAAACTTACAAAAATTAAAATTAAGTCTCACTGAAAATATTATATTAAAATATATCTTAAAATAAATCACATTGTGATGTGCTGGGACGGGATAATCAGAACTGAGTAAAAGTAAAACTATCAGAAAACTAAAACGCACACTAAACTTTATAATAACTCTAAAAATAATTTCGATAACTGGCCATTAAGAAATTCAACTATTACGCCGAAAAATTAAAAAAAAAGTAAAGCGCATTTACCTAACTTTTTAATTGAGTTGTTGCAGGTCGCATGTCAAATTATTATGTATCCTCTAACTGTTTATGGCCAGTTTGTTTACAAATCTTGGCTGTATCGATGCGGCGATGATGTATTTTTGGCGTCGTTTACCGCGGTGGCGTTTTGTAAATATAGAAACATGTCCGTCGCGGACGTTAGTGGCCAGGTACTGAAATAATTCACGAAAACTATGACGAACTAAATTTCTTATCAAATAGTGAATAGATAGGTGTGTCAGTCAGCAGCTGAATCGCCCTAAGGGCTGGTATACTACTGCATTATAGCTCTAGAGGGCCGAAGAGGTGCTTGGCTTGGCAGTCTTCCTTCTCGTCCCCGAGGAACTGGGCGAACAGCTCCTGGTATCTGGCCAGGGTGAGACCGCCCTTTTTCCTGTCGTCATCCTGGAACCAAAATAGAATGTGATGTGAAACACCTTACATTTATTAAAACATACTGATTATCCTAACATAAAATGCCGTATCCAAAAATTATGACGTCATCGTTGGAATTTTCTGTCGTTGGTAATATGTTGTTTAATAAATAAGTCATGTAGGAGCGAAAACCTTATAATGATACTGTATTATTTATATAATTATATATCTGGTTATATCCCATCAAGGCTTTATCCTTAAAGAGCTGAATATATTTTCCGGCCTTAGAAGTTGGAAAGTAACTAGGTACTCCATTTACCATTCCATTTCTATGGCAAAATAATAATTATTTTACAGATAGATTATTTACAAAGTTCCGAGCGACGCCTTGTCTATCGGTTACTTTTAACGTCGAATATCCTCTTCACTCACTTAGGAATATTAAATCCGATACGAATATAAACATAGATATATATCCGTTACAGAAAGTGTAGTCCTTAAAATAGAATACGCTATTTCAAAAGTTTGTGTACATCTTGACATAATATACGCATCGATTGACGTCAGAAAAGTTGTTCTGAAAACAAATGGTTGATGGTTGGTATGAGAAGGACAAAAGGATATCTCTTCTACCATGTTGCCAGATTTATGTTTTGACTATGAATGTCTTTCCAAACATACTAAATTTATATATTTTTTTACTACAGCAGTAACGTCAACGTCTGATAGCGTAATCCAAATGTTTACATTGAAGCGGAAAATGATAATAATTTAATTGTTCAAGCTTTATCCGAATCCTCCGGGTTTCGGCATTCCGGGCCAACACGGGCGTCTCACCTATTGGACCACTGAATTCCGATGGCTCACACATCGGTTTGCCTAAACCTTTGCTTCGCTTCATTGTAAACATTCTAAATTAAGTAGCATTGAAATTTCTTGCGTGTCATACAACTTCCTTCATTTTAAATTGTCCGTAACATTATGACTGAGGGAAACCGGTTTATTATTTCATCAGGTAAGTCAATTAGCTTGATTAATTGGTGCATAATAATATCGTTCTAAATACTAAATAGGGGAACCTGAGGAGACTAGATCCCTTGGGAGACTTGTTAGTTAATTTAAAATTAAACCAAACGCGATACGTTTTCTTACGCTAGCAACACTCATTCATTTATGCCTAACTTCACGTTCTTTCGTGGCACGTTGTGACTCCCGTCAGTATTTTGCACATGGTGGCCGTTGAAATATTTGTGTCGCGTCGAACTTAACTTTCGGTAAGTTTTAACTTGATTTATTTAATGAAAAGTGAAATAAATGCTATTGTTTTAGTGTGTTTGTTGTTTTAGTCGTTTATTCAAGTGTAGATTGTCATTGAATACGTTCAAATACCTACGTGATAAATAGTTTTGAGTAGCGCATGTTTTATAACAACACTATGTATGGGGAGACTTGAGAACTTTTGATTTGGGGGTGACATGATGACGGAATCATGTGTCCCCGTGAGGGATCAAGTCTTATCTATGCTAGAATTCATAGAGCTGTCGATGATATATTATTTTTCGCCCGACTACGACAGTTAAAAAGGCTCCCAATTAGGGGTAAACAAATCTCCCTTACATGGGGGATACATGGTAAAAGTCTACAATATTGTATTTCATTTAATATTGAGTTAAATTGTAGCATAATCTTGTTTTCATTCAAACTATCAATGTATATATAAATTTTTAATATTTTGGCTTGAAAAGATATCCAATACTGTAAAAAAAAAAAAAAAATAGAGTCAAAAATCAACTATCCCCAGGTTCCCCTAAAGTTTAGCCTTGCTAGGTAGTACACCTAAACTTCGTGAACACTTCGTGAAAGTCTAGGACGTGTCACAGCTTTCAAGCCACCATAAAACTTCCGTAACAAAAGAAAGTTCATTATTTCAACAGGTAGGCTCCCTGCTAATTAGCTTGATTAATAGCTGCATAATTAAGGAAAGCTGATGCTATCACAAACAAAACTGGCCGCCGGCCAACGAGGAATACTGTTTTGTTGCATTTTATTCGAAACTCTGGTAGGCGGATGGGATGTTATAATAGAATTCTTCATTCTGCTCTATAATAACAATATATTGTGGGCATCACTTGCGTGCCGCCCATGCAACCTGATTCTCTACGGCATTGAGTACTAAAAGTAAGCGAAGTCTTCCCTGGCTCGGTTTGCCCTGAGTTTTTGTTTGACGTTTCACTGTCTTGCTGTAACAGGTACTCTTTGTTGCGCGACAAAAAGTGCCACAGTCACAGTTACCTATGTTAGACATGCTGCAGTGCTCGCATATCTTGCCGCGACTTCGTTTGTCGCGCGACTTAGCGTCTCATGTATTGCTCGCACGGTTTTGAAGGGAACGTGACAGGGAGTATTTGTCGTGCGACAAAAAGTCGGATGTCACAGTTATTCTGCCATGCTACGGCAAAAGGACGTATCTTACGTTGATCCGTATAGAGATACGACATTTGACCGTAACACTACGGCAGTATAGGACGTGTTGGTACCCACCAAGGACCATATAAACACGGGAACGATATTGTTTATATGGTCCTTGGTACCCACCAAGTCACCAACATATAGATGAGCGCTTGGATGGTAAGTATATAGATTTCAGGAAGTCGTTGTCAATTTGTAGTAACAGTATAATTACTGTCACCGTGCCAATCTTGGCTACTGTTTATCTTCCAGCTACATTGTATTTAATTTGTTATGATGTACAATGTGGCGCTTGAGACGACGTGTGTCTTCAGTCTCCAACTACGTTGACCCATTGAGAATGATGTATAAAATATAATAGCCATTTATTTATATTTATACATTATTTATAACTACATTTTATACGATGTCCATTTAAATATAATTTTAAATTACCTACATATAAAGGCATTCATTCATTAAACTATATGAATAGTATAGACTAATAAGTATCGGACATGCCCAAGGATAAACACCTTTTATAGGGCAATAATGTGCATAAGTCATATATTTGCATTATTAAACGCAGGTAGCGATTTGTCAAGGATTTGTCATCAACCAAATTAAATACCGTAATCAATCCTTTTTATGTCATAGGGGGCAAACGAGCAAACGTATCGCCTGATGGAAAGCGATTACCGTCGCCCATAAACACCTGCAACACCAGAGGAGTCACAAGTGCTTGCCTACCCGGAGGACGAAGATAGAATGCCTCTATGCTAGTAATTTCACCGGCTATCTTACCCCCACACCGGAACACAACAATGCGAACATTGCTGTTTGGCGTCGTTCTTCTTGCGAAATAAATATATGGCAGCGATTTAATTGTATCTTAGATTGTACACCGACCTATGTATAATTTATTTGGATTAAACAATAAACCACCTACAAGCACAGAAACTTTTGTCCAGCCCTTTAGTAAATTTTGGCCGAAACCCAATTTTTGATACAGGTCGTATTTACAGAGGCGAGGGTTTCCGAATATTTGTTCGCCAAATATGAGTCATTATGTTCTTTTATCCCGTTTTGAACATTAACTGTTAGAATATCTAATTGGCAAATCTTGAATGGTTTACTAGTTAATGGGATCATTATGGTTCTCATGCCCCAAATGTTAGGTTTCGCTAAATAAGTGTTTCTCCGGAACAGAGAGGTCCTAATCTCGGCCGCGTGGAGTGGAGACACATATAATCCCGAAGATCATTTTAACAGCTCATGAAAATGCTGCTCCATTACCCCTTTTGCGGAATGAGAAAGAAAGAAGTTTTTCCTCCCTACTTATATTGTCACACTCCCCTTTGTATTTTGTAATACCTACCTAACTGACTATTTCCCGGTTATGTGCAATTTGTACCTACTTCACGATTTTAAGAGCTCACGGACGGACGGTTACCTAGCTATTTCTCAAATTCTCTATGAATATAAGTAACTAATGTCCACTTTATCTAGGTACATTGTAAATGTCGTGCTCCCACTCACGAGCAATCAATTCTGCCAATCGCCTACTAATCGCTCGTGAACAGTTCGCATCGTCATTGACATCAATCTGCATCGAGACTTGCCAAACGCCCTATTCCTAGAGGAATGCGAGAATTCCCACGCTTAGTTAATTTAATAAACATCAAGAGACTAATAACAGATGTACTGAATTTATATAGACAGTGATGGGTGGAATCAAGGACTTTAGATTTACTGCGATCAAAACTGGGAGATAGACGGACCAGACACGTTTCACAAAAGTCTGGTACTTTTCATTGGTTTTCTAGGTCGCGTCCCTTTGACGTTCTAAAAATTAAGTGTGCTAACAGGATTTAGGAAAAAGAGAAGAATTAAATACGATATTTTTAGACATTTTTACTAAAAACAGTATTCCGTTTGAGTCCAAAAGTCTTAATAATTTTGCGCAAGTTTATTCATTAAACTACTTCGTAGATATACTTAACTAATAACTTTTCCCGGCGTTCTATTATTTAGATTTGTTTCAACAAGTTGGAAGTTGGAACAAACGCGCGGTGTGGCAGAAAATTGACTTACAAAGTAAAGGAAACCGGGCTGAAAGAAACTTTTTATGTTCACGATCGTCCACGCATTTTTCTCTCTTTTAAAAGTTTGTAGCGGGAAATTAAAATTATGTCAATCATCATAAGTTTCATGACAACAAAAGTCATTTTATATTATGCTAGCCGTTTTCCGTGTATTTATAGCTGAATCGTATTAAAAATTAATGTTCCTGCCTTCATGTAAGGGCCATGTCATCATTTTCAATGCAGGGAATTGTACCAGCTGTCAAAAAGTCTACATGAATACTGGTGTTGGGTATAATCATGGTTCGACAGTAATTTATCACGTAAGGAACTGAATTTTCTTGTGAGTCTTGTTTTCGGGTGTTATTGATAGTTCCGAGTATCTAAGCCCCTAATTACTACAGCACTTCAGTTTGGGTGGGGTTGTTTTGTGAACATAATGATAATGCCCGGAATGATCTATTGAGTGCTATCCACATTTACCTATACCAATAAGGTATCTATGTAAAATGGTTGTGATTAATTCGAGCATTCTGATTACCACGCCAAGTATTCAGTGGTCTATACAAAACTGGGAACAGGCTAAAACGTAATTTGATGGGAAGCTGGACACTACCCTCTTGAAAGTCCTGATTATATTTGCGCAGTTAGAAAACGAGGCTAGGGGGAAAGACATATCATCTGCTGAAACATCATTTACTCGCACATATCCTCCCTTGTTCATGCTTAGAGAAGCCGACTCCAACAGATGTAACGGGGAAATCTACCAGAATGACACACATGACGTCATTCCGGTCATATTTTACTTTGTATTGATGGCGAATTCTTGGACTCTCGTACTTAAAGTAGACGTCATGTGCCCGAGTAGGAGACATTCCGTTTCGGTGGATCGTCCTAATCCTAACGCTAAACGTGACAAATCCGATACTTACATTTAATAAGGAGTTGAACGCATCATCAATGACTTTGATATCTTCCAACACCATCCTTTGCACGCAGTCATATCTGTACTCCTCCACGCCGATGACGCCATCAGCGTTGATGTCGATCATCTTGAAGTTGGACTCGATGAACGCCTTCATGGCCTGAGGGAACTCCTCGTATTTCCGGCCGACGCAGCTGTTCTTCACAGCTTGCTTGAACTCGTCGACGGTGATGGTGCCGTCCTGGAAGAATAGGCTAGTGAGAAACTGGTGGTTAGTGGAAAAGCTTGTGCAATAGCTGTTGCGTTGCGTGTTACTTTGTTACAATGTGTCGGTGAAATAGGCATAATAGAAAGAGCTATAAAACTAGTTTCCTAAAAATAAATAGTCCGTCCATTTACATAACAATAAAATAAAAGATGACGAAGATAAACGATAGTATGTAACTATACAAAATCACCCAATCTTATTATTAGTGCGAAATCCTTCTGTTTAGTCAGCCTAAAACTTACCTTTTTTAGGACGACTAAAATCTTCTTTGCTCTTTCTATTACGTAAAATATCAGTAGTCAGTACCATCGATAACGTAACAACATTACAAAATTAGTACTAACTAATACGAAGCAGATAGAGTTCTATGATTGTGACTAGTGAGTACAACCATGCGACACCTAGGAAGTTGAAGAGTTGTAGTGTAGAATAGCGTGCGTGTGTAGTGTGGTGATGGAAGTGCGAACAAATGCTTCGACAGAAGATTGTTCAAAGTGTTTTGTGACGGAACGAATTCTTGCTATTCTTGCTATATTATGAAAGGCACGATTCGGTCATTTTTGTTTAACTGGTCAACAATTTTTAGTCAGTTAACTGTTCATAGAGTTGTGGTAAAAAGTGATGGTTTATCACGTGATAAATAAGTGACAAAGCATCTGTTACTCACACTCGCATCTTGTTGAAACGTGACGTACCTATGTTTGTCACTTATTTATCGCGTGATAAAAACAACCATCATAGGCTCGCAGGAGTAAAAGTTTATCTTTAAATTTTTACGTCTATTTAAAGCTTTTTAATGAGATCGTGGATGATCTTTAGCCTTGCATATATATAGCTTTAATTCCGGGCACAAAAATGCTATAAGCCATATCCATTAACATGACATGACAAAAGAGTAACTATGAATTCAAATTTCTGTATTCATAATACTTCTATTTCATTAATTTGTTTCAAATGCTGTGACACAATTATGAACTACGAGTATCAAACATGATCATAACGTCGCTCTCTCGAAGCATTGTCGCACGTCTAAAACTAAAAGACAGCGTTGTCTGCGTGAGCGTAGCGTAATGTAAGGAGGGGATAACCGACATAGTCAGGAACCTTATCGAAGTCCGCCAGCTGGGCGATCTCCTCCCACAGCGAGAGCATGATGTGCTGGTACTTCTGGAGGCGCGCGGCGGAGCAGTCGCCCTTGCCTTCCAGCACGCACGACCGGAGCGCCAGGCACTGGAAGTCGTGTGCGTCGAGGTAGCCATTGTTGTCGATGTCTGTGGAAGAGAGAATTTGTTTTATATCATCAAAAGTACGTCGTGCCGCGAGTACTTCTGAGACCAAGGCCGTCTTAAAGCATGCCGGGGCCCTGGGCACTCCACGAACGTGGGTCCACGTAAAAGAGGGGGCCCCCGTGAGACTGGGGGCCCGCATAAGAGAGGGAGCCCTCGTGAGACAGGGGGGCCCTGGGCACGTGCCCAAATAAGTGCCCAGTGGGAAAGAGGGGCCTGTCTGAGACCACGGCACTTGAAACCGTGTCGAACGACATGAGGTAATGAAGGTAAATCAAAAAATATCGCGATAAGCGGTTCCACAAGTTTTAATTATCAAAACGACTTTTATTATTCATAAAATGGTCAGCGATTCATCTTAGTTACACGTGATGGTAAAGTGACAACGGGAAGATGTAGGTCACTGGTTTAGCAACAGTCTATTTACTCTTTCATTGAAGAGACTGAAGAGACCCAAGCTACTACCTTCTACAACACTACAACCCATTGTGGGTCAAAGCCTCCTCAAGGATGTCCTCTCATTTTGCGCTATTCATTGCCTCCCTTCATTATTATAATATTGCAGGCTCCTAGCCGATCTCGGCGCCTTGTCCGAAAGGACGAGGCGTGTCAGCTCCAAGACAGGCAAAGGGCCCCCATGGACCCGCAGTCAAACATAAAAAAAAGCTCCTAGCCGAGACATTTGAAGTTTAAAATTTCGAAGTTCGTACACACAATATCGTTCTTTCCGCTCAGTGCCTATAATGGTCGCGTGTCACGTTTATCATGTGAAAAATAAATGATAGAGCATCCGTCACTTTTACACTCACCAATCAAATAACTAGTCGAAAAGTGACGGAGAGTGTCATTTATCGCGTGATGATGTGCCGACTGCAAAATTCCAATTCAGAAACTTTTAACTTGGAAATTTCTAATAATCAATTTCCCCATCATATATTTTTTAATCCTTGTGAAAGTTGGCAGAAATTTCCGGACAAATTCTTCGAAACATCGGTGCATTCATTTTGTTATCGTTCAGTCTTGCCAAACCTCGAACAATCATAACAGAACTACACTAAAATATAAATACACATTGAGCGATATACATGCGACATGCCGACAATTTAGATCGAAACGGCATGTCGAAAATACTTCCTCTCTAAATATTTAGTATATGGCTGGGAGTATATAGCTGGATAAGCTGGTTTTTTTTTTTTTTTTTTTTTTGTGTTTGCTTGCGGGTCCGACGGACCCTTTGCACTGCTGGTTTGGATAAGCTGGTAATTCTTCGAGGTTTTTTTAGGCTAAGTCCACTTTTGCCATAGAAACGTGTAGAATTAGCAAATAGCAAATTGTAAATTAATGAAACAAACAAGCTTTCGCATTTCTAATATAAGACATTACGCTTTACGATTAAATTAAGACATTTCCTCATACCTATCTAAATTAAAACTTTTGATTAATACAAATCATTTAAACACGATGTACGCATGTGTTTTCTGTATATCAAAGACGTCGTTTCCCGGTTTGACTGATTGTGTAGGCACAATTAATCGACTACGCTACTTCCTCGAAATAAAACAATAAAAACCAAAATACTACACAATTAACGCTCGGTACACTTGTGATCATAAATATCTGAACACTCCCAGGCCATTAGACCACGATAAAATTAACGTAAGGCGGTTCAATTTTAGTTTTTCAATAGTATGTCAGTTTGGGAATAAAAGTCATGTTCTTATTTATAATTACCAGTTGGGCTTGTCAAGTGTCAGCCAGAAATATCTTGGGGAACAAACCAGGGAATACTAACCATGCCAAGAGAATTACAAAATATTAGTAAATATAAATAATTTAGTTAGAAATTGAAACCTAAGTCAACGAAAACAGAAAGAAAACGAAAGAGTCTGTCTAATTGATTTTACGTCAACCTAGGCCGAAAGTGGGATTTTCTACCCGCTGGAGAGAAAATCTCATTTGCTGGTCAAGGCGAGATGTAAAACTTTAGACAAAGCACAGGTGATAATTCGTAAAGCACTAGATCGTATATTTTATGGCCTTCTTCGGTTAGGGCCACAAACATCTGCGTTCTGGCAGATTCACGAATTCACCGTCATAATGCACCTACTACTATTATGACGAAGAATCAGTCCTCGTATTGACGAGGACTACTACTATTATGACGAGGAATCACATTCCTTTGAACAATCCATTGTATGACGCGTGGAGAACGACAATAAATGCACAAAGGGCTAACGAGGTAATAGTAAATTACATACCTAGGGCGGTGGATTCGTTAATGTCCAAGATCGCAGGTGTTTGTGGCCCGAATAGAAGGTGAGGGCCATAAATATGTGATCTGGGGCTTTTACGAATCCACCCGTGGTTTGTCTAAGGTTTTACGTCTTGCTTTGGCCAGGGAGTGGAGTGCGGGAAGCGTAGCGGGCAGAAAATCCCACTTATACGGCCTAGGCGACGTAAAATAGTGAAGCGGAGTGACAATTTTGGGGTTAATTAAAAAAAATCTAGCAGTGGGAAAAGGCCTATAACAATTAGGTACTGAAATCAGTCAGCTGGAGTTATTACAGGCAGTCAATTCTCAGTTGTGTACATTTTTATCTATCCACTTTTTTCGGTAAATAACATACAGATGTAGTGAATCATAGTTTTGCCATCGAATTTCGTCACGTATCTAAGCTCTTAATATTTCCATTTCAACTTTTTACCGAAATTGATAGAGAGAACATGCTAAATAAAACGAACTTTTCCGATAAAAAACGATGGAAAAACGTTATGCACTATTTCTGTATATTATGCATCATCCTAACACGTGCACTAAACTTATAAACATCCCGCTTATCACACGAATTAATAGCCTAGCTTATTTCTAGTATTACTATTAATTAAATTTGGCTCAGCCGGCCAGATCTGTGTCGCAACACGTAAATTGGTCGAGCTTGCCACTTGGCCGGGTGAACAATAGGTATTAATTTAATAGTAGGTCCATGCCAAAACCTACGGAACCTTCGTTTCGCAACTGAGATAATTGACACATAAGATTGAGCTGCCCAGATGCGAGCGGCGATTTATGCTGATATTTATCGAAACGAGAATTACCGTACAATTTGCGGAATACTATAATGCAAGCTCTGCACTAATCGCTACGTTGACCGAAGTTGGGCGAATAGTGTGGAGAGACAGCACTACGGTGGAGGAAGTAATAGTTCGGTCAACTTCGCAAGTATTGTAGAGCCGGGGTACGGATTAATTTGGAAGCTCTCCATTTGGTTTAAAAAAAATCGAATGACGACTACGCAAAGTCAGCTTCCAACAAGATTTAGGGACCTATCAGACAGAGAGCGGTCACGCGGTCAAGCTTTCAAGTCAGGAACAATTCGAGCTACAATTACAATATGACCACCCGATTGGCCGCGTGACCGGTTTCTGTCTGATAGGTCCCATAGACCGACGACCTGGTTAAGTTCAGAGGAAGCGGATGGTTGCAGAAGCCTGACGCCTTCAATATATCTGGGGGCACGGTAGTGCCCCCGCCAAGACGAAAAAAAAGAGGCGGGGCACTACCTACCTTTTCTCGAACCGTTTCGTCTCATTTTCAAACCCTCATAGTTTCGTCCCAGTCCCGTCCAGAGTGCCCAAATTCACAGGTTAAGATGCAGTTAGGGAACATATGAAATGTACTAAATTTCATTGATCTAGCTTTTATACTTTAGGTTTTATTGGTACCTAAAATACGCCGATTTTGCCACTCACTCACTTATGTATCAAAACCTCTGGGGTACTTCCCGATGACCTAGAAAGCTGAAATTTGGTATGTAAGCTAGTATTAGTACACAAACAACAAAATAATTCTAAAACTTGGAACTTTTACCCCCCAACCCCTTAAACTAGGGGATGGAAGTTTGTATGAAACTTCCGCAAATTTTGATACTAGTGATCTGAAAATTGAAACCTATAGGGACTCATTGTTATAAATCAAATACATATTGTAGGACTTTTAAAAAATCATATGGTAAGGAATTAAGTTTATAAGTATATATTATCAAAGACATAAACTTAGTTTCTTGATACCATATGGGCCAGACGGTCCGTTGGACTTATTTACAGTACTCTATGAAACGGCCAAGCCATACTTTTGAAACAAAGGTGGTGGGGTTAGTAAAGTCGGGGCTTAGGGGCTTGGCTTTTCCTGGGATCTGATAACTTTTTTACAGCGAAAGCGTTATGAGAATGTGAGTCTTGGCCGTCAATTTTACATGAAATGTTTTTGGTGGGATAAATCTTTTCGTGAGGCCTGCGGGCACAAAGTATCCGTCACGTTCAGACAAAATGCGAGTATGAGTGACGGATGCTTTGTCATTTATTTATCACGTGATAAACGCAACCATCATTGGGCCCTGTTCAGGGGCACTATGATGGTTGCTTTTATCACACGATAAATAAGTGACAAAGCATCCGTCACGTTTTGACAGTTAGCAAGTGTGAGTGACAAATGCTATATCATTTATTTATCGTGCGATAAACGCAATCATAGGCCCGCAGCAGTGAGTATGGGTTGGACTGTTAAAATGTTCGAGAAAGAAAAAGGTACAGACTACAATTGAAATGATGTCCAATTACGTATCCACAGTTTGCGTGAATTATACAATGGCTACGGCTGAAATATTAGTGAGTTCAATATTTAAAGCTATATATTTGCAAAAAATATTAATGTTTCTTTCAATTAACAAAAAACAAAGGATATGCAACGCAACTACTTAATATAAATGTTTGACAATATATTGAGCCTACTGAAATCCTAGGCTTCGTTGTGATCGAGTTTTTAATTTTATTAAATTTATTTGTTTCAGATTTAAATGCGTATTAGTTATCGGTTACAACAAATTGTGTTGGTATTATTTCATAAAAATAAACAAAATACAGGAGTTGGACCCATCTCCGCAGGAGTGGAGAGTCTCACCGCGCGGTCTGTGAACATAATATGCCTGCATATTATGCTGCTTTAGATTGATTATAATGTCCCAAACAGAAAACGTGATTCTATTTGTACCTAACGCTTGCAATCAGATCAGAGGATATCAAGCTGAGTGATAAATATAGTAAATTACTGACCATTAATTTAACCCATAAATTACCTATTGAACAGAAGAGAGATTGAAGAAGACCTAAACACCGACTCGAAGGAAAACATTGTGTAGCAAGATAAATTATTTATATTACAATAAACTTGCGTACATTATGTACCTACGAGTATGTACATATGCACTGAACTTACATATACGAGTAAGTAAACATTCACGGCCTATTTCAATAAAAGGGAAATTTCGAAGAGAGAAAGCCGACTTCCAATTATTGTTCCGTGAATTATTTAGAGGTTTAATATTTGATCTAAAATAATTGTGAGGGTGCTGTCAAATTGATATGAATTGTATGAATAATTTGTTGAATTCTACAGTAGGTATGGCAGTTAAAGATAAAGGTACGTACGGACAGTACGACTTATAAATAATGCTTCGCTTGCGGTTTCGTTTGACTTTGAATAGAGAATTTCATAATTGTTTCACAATCAATGCGATGGAATAATAGAAGGTAGCTGATAATTATATTTGTTTATTAAGTATACTTAATAAACAGCGAGGTTTCCTATGTTCTACTATAGGTATGTGTGTATTCAACATCAAGTTAATTAAATACCTCGACTTTCCGGACGGTCTCCACACACACAACAACTTTTTTTAACATGTTTAAGTCGCGTTTTGTTATAATATTGTGTGAAAATCATTAAATTTCATAGTTACGTATATTTATGGTCACATTTCGTGAAATGGTTAGATAAATCTTGAATAGCAGTGTCGTCTGTTCTCTAATTTCGTACAAGTCCCGTACAAATATTTCTGTCCCGTACAAATATTTCTGTCCCGTACAAACCGTTAAGTTTTTTTTTTGTTGTTATTAAATAAATATTTCATCACATGTCACATCACATCACACGCTTTCGTGTCATTTAACATGTATGTAATTATAGTGTATTTTTATTTATCGAATAAATACTTCAATTATGCTAAAACTAAGGCAAGATTGAATAAAGCTGGAAACACGGTGGACTGCGCATGTCCCGTACAAACGTTATTATTTCTTGGACTCAGGAATGCATTACTGTTTAGAAGAATAAAAAAATGTTTAGCGTAGGTACATCCCTTATTCCTATATTTATACTTGTTATAAGTTGTGTAGGATAACACTCGGTTTGCTACATACTTTTTATTTTATCTTTAAAAATCCGTACGAACCGTGGAATGCTCCTTTAGGGGGCTTCCCAAGTAGGTAGCACACATTATTTATTTATTTATTTAAATTAGTTACACAGTATTACAGTAAATAAACCAAGGCACTGTGAACTACAAAATTACATTTAAAGAAAAAACTAGCTTAATTTAGGCACATATACACATGCTGTATAAGTACCTACTGATACAGCCCTTACGCTCTGAAATAAGTCGTATAAGGGCTGTATATAAGCTGTTTGCAGCCTGTGTGCTATGTGGGTTATGATGGTTGCTTGTATCACGCGATACATAAATGACAAAGCATCCGTGGGCCATTTTTTTCTAAAGTTGTACACCCCACAGATTGAAAGAGCTCATGATTCCAAATAGAAAATACCCAAAATATCGAAAAAAAAAAACACGTTTTGACAAAATGCGAGTGTGAGTGACAGATGAGTTGTCACTTATTTATCACGAGACAAACGCATTGCAGGCAAGAGAGCCCGAGGCCTTTCACCAACCAGATGGTCTGACCAAGTCAGAAAGAAACTTCCTCAAGCAAATTCCACCAGGCGGTGAGGGTAACGAAGGTCGCACTGAGTCGCACGACAAGCGAAGTCGCGGCAAGATGTGCTAGCCCCGCTAGTCCTGAAAATGACCGGAATGTAATTGGTAGGAAGATCTTTCACATGTTATAGCTGCTTGAACTGCAGCTATATTTATATATTTTTCCATATTTCTTTATCAATACAAAGACTGTGTGTGGATATTGTTGGAAAATAAGTAACTAATACCTATATGCTTTAGTTTATCACGCAAAAAGAAGTAAATAAATGGGTTTTCCTACCCTTGTTTTATACACAAACGATTGTAGATTAGATTAGCGATTTATAGATTAGATTAGTGTAAGTACCTAAGTTTGCATGCCATACTGTGGCGGACCATGCATTTATGTAATTTATTCATTTTATGTATGTTCAAGCAAATTAATAAATTGAATGGAATTGAACGTTACGTCGACTTTTCATTTCGTAGAAAGAACTTTTTTCTAAACCGATAAAATATTTTGGAATTTTATAACACAAACCTAACCTAACTTAACCTAATGTAGAGGTTGACATATTCAAAATTTCTGAACAATGTATGACTTCCGGGGAAAAGTTAGTCTATGAAATGAAAATCCTATGAAATGACGCATTCCGTTAATTGTTTTTCTAACGCCTAATTACCTTTCGAAGTTTTCCTTATGGTTTGCGCGTTGATTTTTGTATTGTTTGTTTGAAAGGCTTCACGCCTAGCGACTTCCATGTGAAAACTTTTATATTCACATCTTACCGCTGTCCTTTACAACAATGAACGAGTAAGCAAGAGAGGGAAACGTATAATTTTTCACAAAACATTTAACCTATTGACCGCCAAGCAGTCTAGCAATTTACCGTGCCACTGACGCCAGAGTAAAAAAAAAGATGTGCCCCGAAATCAACAGGGATTGAAAAATACTTGTAGCGGTTAGAATTACAGTTTTTGATCATTGAAATTTGGACGGCTGTGGCCGACGTGGCGTCAGGGGCACGATTTTTTGTTGACGGCCACAGCCGACTGTGGCGCTCAAAAGGTTAAATGTGGACCACATTTTTTTTTTTAAATCATTGATACAACATCCGTTTTGGCTTGACGACGCGGTTGGCGCAGTTTGTAGAGACCTGCCTACTAAGGTTTCCGGGTTCGAATCCCGGCCAGGGCAAATATTTGTGTGATCAACTCGAATATTTGTGCTTTGGGTCATGGTTGTTCTATGTATTTAAGTAGATATTTATCTATATAAGTGTGTATATCGTCGTCTATTTAGTACCCATAACACAAGCCTTCTTGAGCTTAATTTGGGACTAGATCGATTTGTGTGAGGTTGTCTGATATTTATTAATTATTATATTGGTTATTCAAATTCAAATTCAATTTGAATAACCAATATTGGTTATAAGCTAGGTCAATTAAAGCACTAGTACCAGCCATCACGTCTTTGCATTTAATGTTCTGGAAAGCCCATTAATGTTCATAGCGAAAATAAAAATTCCACTTGTTGGCTAATGTCTGACAGCTATAAAGATGAATTTATTGCCTAGTTTTATTGCTGGTCTTCCACATAACGGTATTTACATTTAATCGCATATTGCCTACGACGAGACGATATTACCACACATACTATAGGTACCTACTTAATAGTCTAACAAGTGTCGGTCCGGCCCAGGGATAGTGGCTCTACAAACAGCTTTCATATGGCAATAATGGGCATACGTCATAAATATACGTATTCTTAAAAGTCATTAGCGATTTGTCATTGACCAAATTCAAAACATTGTTTACCGGAATGCTGCTCTATCCTTCGTTCTTCTTGCGAAATAAATTCTGAATCCTATTGAAACTTGACTTTCATCACTGTGGATAGTTTTGGCTTAATAAGTAATGCAAAAATTACTTGAATTTGCGGAATATTTAGCCAAGTTTCCTCTTTGTTTATATTAGTGAAATTCACTGACTTTCAACGTCAGTTACTAAAAATTTGTAGTACTAAAAAAATCCTCAATATGGCATGGGTTGAAAAACACACTGATAGACAGGTGACTCTCTCCTCTCTCTGCTATCACTCCTAGACAAAGACCGATTTACCGTTTTCCAGCACATATGTAACATTGCTTGTTAAAATGTTTCTTAAAGCTTAATAAGTAAGCATCGATCTGTAAAAGTTACTTGAAATAAATGATTTATTATTATTACCTACATCAAATGTTTACAATTGAAGCGAAAATTGAAAAATTTAATGATTCGGACAGGATTCGAACCTGCGTTTCCAACGGCTTTCCGGGCCAACACGGGCGTCCTCCCAATTGGACCACCGAAATAAGTAATTCGGGTGTAGCACTTCGTTACTATCGATTCTCAACAAATTTGAGACGATGGTGCCGACGATAAAGTCTAAATTTTTACGGTAGATGGCGCTACGATGCCACCCTAAGGCATGTCGAAGCAACTGGTTGAAAAATTCAATGGCTCTGACATCTGATTCGGTGGTCCAATTGGGAGGACGCCCGTGTTGGCCCGGAATGCCGTTGGAAACGCAGGTTCGAATCCTGTCCGAATCATTAATTTTTTCAATTTTCGCTTCATTTGTAAACATTTAGTTTACGTTAGCAGACGTTACTGCTTTAATAAAAAATAATTACCTACATCATCGATGTTAATTTAGGTTAGTATATTATATTTATATTTTCACTAAGTCGAAGAGATACTTTCCAGGGTAGGCAATGTTTTGCTATCCTCATGAGAAAAGTAGACGCAAAACACGGCAGTCCACGAACTCTTAACGGGAAGGCCGGTCATTCGGCCCTTATGCAAGTCCTTAGGGTCTCTTTAGGAACTTTACCTTATTTAGCGAGAGAGAAGTGTTATCACCTTTTTAGGGTTCCGTAGCCAACTAGGAACCCTTATAGTTTCGTCATGTCCGTCTGTCCGTCTGTCTGTCGGTGGGGGTGATTCTTTTTCGTGCCAACACTAGTGTGTGGAAAGTCGTTGAATGGGTCTTTTAAAAATAATAGGGGTCTCCAAAAATCATTTTTTGATAAAGTCAGCAGTTTTGTAAATATTCGCTCCAGAAATCCAATAAATAGCGTCCCCCCCCCCTCTAACTTTTCAACCACGGGTCAAAAAATTATGGATAAGTTCATAAAAATAAGGCCTTCTAAGCACTTTCAATGAAAAGTATATTGAATAAAATCGCTCGAGCCGTTATTGAGTTATCGCAAAATCTCATAATTTTCTTTAAAATTACGTAAGTCCCGCGCGGTGTCCTTATATTTCGAACGTAACACATATTATTTAGGTAAGTGCCATACTGTATTAAAACATTTCACTCAATCTGGTGCGTATAATCGGTAATTTCCAGAAGGTAATAAGTAATTACAGTTACTTTGGCGTTTACGACCTTTTTATAGAGATTGAAATCTTTCTCGTAATTTATATATTATAAGTAACAAGTAAGGTAAGGGTAAGTTCTAAGTAGTTAAGTCTATTGTGAAGGATGGGCAACCACGGAAACCTATACACTGAGCGTGGCCCGACATGCTCTTGGCCGGTTTTTTCACTTACCTAACGATGTACCTACTCAATGAACTAAATAACTAATGAGTAAAGTAATCGTTCACCGTCCAAGTGTCCCGCCTCTGGAACCGCCTTCCCCTCAAGATCAAGCAAGCACCGAAAAAAATCGCTTTCAAAAAAGGTTTGCGTGACCTCTACGCCAGCAGAGTTGTGAATTCTTAGCTAAGTATCTGAAAACTTGCTTGAGTTAGTTAATTGCACCGCCCACAATTTCTCTGCTTTGCCCAAAGGTTGACTGGTAGGTAGAGAATGCCTCATGGCATTAAGTCCGCCTTTTATACGATAAGTTTTCTTTTGTGCAATAAAGATTAAATAAATAAATAAATATAAATAAATGAGGCCTGGATGGGCTGTATGGCAGATATTATATGAATATGATGATTCGCAAGGCGCAGGATAGGATTGTTGCAATTTTCTTTCGTGATGATACATCAGCAGACAAATTGCGTTTAGGGCCTAAATACAACTCTCCGTCACGTAGTAGTGACGACATACGTTGAGTTGTCGTGACGTGGAAATCTACGTAAGTGTTTGAAAACATGACGCAGAAAGTTCCGACAACACACTACGTCACATTCAAACATTGAATATTTGGTGAGTTAGCAATAAGATTTTATACTGTTACTGTTAGGTTTTGTTTTATTGAAAAATAATGTAAAAAGGATTGTTTGATATGTTTTTTCTTCTATATCGAAAGAAGCGAGATAGATTGATAGTATTGCAATAAAACCATTTGTTTTTAACTTTATATATTTCATTTTGTTTTACTCTTCTCTACTCTTTGACTGTGGTAATTAGAATAAAAAATAAATAAAAATTAAGGGACAATCTTGTTTGGCCCTATGGTTGACTGGTAGAGAATGTCATTTGGCATTAAGTCCGCCATTTGTACTGACTTCTGTTTTGTGCAATAAAGTTTAAATAAATAAATAAATAAATCTTACACAAATCGACCTAGTCCCAAACTAAGCAATGCCTGTACCATGGGTACTAGACGACGATATACATAATATTATATAAATAAATACATATATAGATAACATCCATGACCCCAGGAACAAATATTCCAGTTCATCACACAAATATTTGCCCTGACCGGGATTCGAACCCAGGACCGCCGGCTCAGTAGGCAGTTGCAGTACAAACTGCGTCAGCCGCGTCGTCAAAATCTAGAATCAAAGCGTTTTGAGCGAGTGGCTAGATGTCACGGCTGAAATCTAGTCTAGACGCGTTGGCGAGCTGTCCGTTTGTCTATCAGATCTGTCCGTCATGCATGAATCCTAAGTAATTCTACTCGCTTCATAATCATAACTGCATTCTAAAAATATTTCTCTCAGTTAGAAACGATTTCTACACTGATTCGTTCGTTCGAGTTCGGTTGGCCGCCGCCGCGACTGATCGTAGCTCCTGATGATGAATCGCGTACCGATTCGAAACATGTCGAGCGATATTCGACTTTTACGACGTTTCGTATATATTTTAATACTCTTGTATGAATTTAATGAACATTTCTGAAGCGGAACAGTTACTATATTTTAAAGGCAAGTGGATAGAAGTCAACTGTTAACGGCTAAAGAACATTAAGTATACGAAAAAGTAGCTGATTTAGTTTTCGCCATTACTTGATTATGATGTAAAAGGCTTAGGGAATTCGACTTACTTATATATTTAGCGCTTTTTAATGAAATTATCTTTCGTAAAGCTCAAATGTTTCCTGAAAATAAAACTCATTTTGATAAATTATTCACTCATTTTGATATTGAAGACACGTGGTGGCATGGTGTCTTTCGTGATCCTTAACTTCCTAGACAGGGCATAGATTTTAAGGTAGGTAAGTACCTATATCTATCTAAAATGTTTGCCTATAATGTTGTAAAAAAAGCAACTAACCTAACGTGTAGGATGGGATTTGCTTATAACCTTTGCCAGGCGGGGCGCACTCCGCGATTAACGTTTCCCGCTACAAGTACATGCCGGTGGCCTCATGCATGGTGCCTATTCAGTGGCTGCCACGCACTGTCTCGGAACGCACGTACACGAAATTCGCGCGCACGCTCTTCCGATTTATGTACGTCGCAAGTGAACGTTCCTCATTCATCTGTTGATACCAGTGTTATATTATAATATAAAGTGTTTAAATGAGTAAAAAGACAGCGAAAAGATATTGTATCGCAGCGGGTTGTAGGAACAATGATCGAAATTGGAATCACGCGTTTTTCGTTCTCCCAACACGTCCGAAGGATGCCGATAGGTAAGAAAATTAACATAATATATAATAAGTAGTTACTGAATAATAATAAAAAACATATTGCAGGTGTATCTACTTCCATATTTAACACTGGTTATATATTTGATATCAAGTTTGTAAAATTACTTGTAAGTAATGAATAAACGATTGAGTGATAGTTTGATAGGTGAGTATATAAAATATATAAATAAAGAGTTAAAATAAATGTATTGGAAGAGATCCCTAATAGGGATAAGTTCGCCTTTATACATGTTTTATTTGTAACTAGCGACCCGTCCCGGCTTCGCACGGTGCATCCGTGCGTATTTTTAAAGATCTAAGCATACCTACATAGGGGCAGACAGACAGACAGCAGGAAACGACTTTGTTTTATACTAGGTGTATAGTGATGAATATATATGAACAAATAAATAAATATCGAACAACTAAGCAAAAACAAAATGAAGCTCAAGAATTTAATTGCATGTCAAGGTAACGCATTCGTTGCATTATTTTATTATATTATACGTATTAAAATGTTTAAAAATAAAGCTAAAATGTTTTGCGGCCTGGTGGTGGATTCAATTCGTCGAAATTCTGTGATTGATTATTTTATAGTTAAATAATGAAATAATAAATATGTATAATGTATGAAGAATATAAACATATTACTCTCTATATTGAATGCAAGAAATAAATGGGAAATACATTTTTATTTTTAGTCGTTGACAGCCCTCGCTCTCGGCGACGCGGCAAGCGAGCCAATTCATTTTTACCGTTGGCACGCAGCTTTAACGTTCCGTTTGGCTTGCGCTGGGGACGACGACTTTAGAAGGGTCATAAATCATATTTTTTCGGCTAAAAAAAGCGGCTTTTGTAAAGATCAAAGTAGTGTGCCTTCTGTACTTGTACTATTATCTATTCTGTGCCTTTGCCGAAAATTTACTACCCAGTTTATATTTCCATAACGTGCCATAACTGAGATTATATCAAAACAATACACCATCGTTCTTAATGTTTCAAGCCGATCAAAAATACCATCTATCAGTGCGAGCTACGGTCTATTGGCATCACAATATGCGGTGTATCGATAGGTAGATATAGAGCTAGGTATAAATGAGAGTGAGCTACTTTCGTAACATTTCCCAACACCCGTCGACAGATATATCGTATTGTAAAACAAAAATACATCGCCAGTTCAAGGGCAACGGGACAACATTGTTCATAGTTTGTCTTAGGATTTTCTTAATGATTTAGGTGGTGCATTATCTCTTTGAATAGTTCACTCTGGATTTTTTCATTCGATTGTTTATAATCAGGGTCTGTTAAGAGGCCTTATTTCTTTTTAAATTTTTTTTTTCATATTATGATAAATATATTGATAATTACAACCAACTTTTTTAAGTGAAAAATACTTTTCCCCGGGAAATTTGTCAAATTCGAGTAGTTTTTGAAACAAAAATTATCAATGAAAAATTCAAACTGTAGGTTTCAAATATATACCAATGAATCTCAATAGCCCTGTTCTAGGTAGTAACATCAATAATATGTTAAGAAACATGTTTGATCATAGAGAAAAATGTCTAAAACAATCAGCATTTAAAAGGAATAAGGCCTCTTAATTGCGAGCAAAGTTCAGTGAAGGGTTCGTCACTGCCCAGGTAGCAAACAGGCTCTGTATAAGAGATTATACGCCATTATAACTCTAATTAAGCTTTATAAAGGCTGTATAAGTGTTTATGCAGCCTGCAACCAGGTACGGTCACTATCAGTGACCCGACGGTAACCAGGATTAATGTATACAGAGAAGCGAAAAATCTAATTGTTCAGGCGGGATTTGAACCCGCGTCTCTAACGGCTTTCCGGACTACGGACGTTCTGCCTATTGGACCACTGAACCTGATGCAAGAGCCATTGAATTTTTCAACTAGTTGCTTCATGCATGCGTTAGGGTAGCCTGGGATCATTATTGCGGCTCCTCACTATTCGCAAAGTTGGCCCAGGTTGGGCGATAGTGTGGAGGGGCACTTGCCTGCGGAAACCCATAGTTACTTCGGCCAACTTCAGTCAAGTTCGCGAGTAGTGTGGAGGTAAAGTAAAATTTTTAAATTTTTCGCCTCATTGTAAACATTTGGTTCACGCTAGCAGATGCTTTGCATTAATAAAAATAATTAACCAGGATTAAATTGGATAATTTTGTTGACAAAAATTCCCAGTATCTTCGGCCATTATATCTAATCCAAAAATTCACTACGCAAAGTAATTATAGATACTTCGATGGCTATTATTTGTATGTCATTGGGCGTTGATTGATTATTGAATTAGATGGACCATTAAGGAAATAATTGGCAGGTGCGCCTCCTTACATTGTTATTTACGACACTATGTTGCCAGGTCACGTGACCTCTAGTACGAGTAAGTATATAGGGGTGAAGACCAAAAAGATTACTACCTTAACTCATTTAATTAAAATTTGTATCAATTTTCCCATTGTACGACGACAAATTAACCATAGAATAATGTACCTTAGGGTACTGTTTTGAGGTTCATTATTGTGTCGTTGATTTTTGTCGAACAACGGAACTTTTTAGTTAGCCTTAGAAAAAAAAGCATTCGGTAAAAGTTCCGTTGTGCGACAAAAATATACAAATTTTAATTAAATGAGTTAAGGTAGGAAGTTTATTGGTTCACCCAGCCAATTGTAACATGATAGTTGATCTCAATAAAAATGTGTTAGAAAATTCCAATGTCTCGTTAAACATTTAAAAGTCCTAATAGACACAGACGTGGACCAATAATCTTACTTCAAGTTCAAGAACTATGTTTATTTAAAGTTAAAAAAACTCTTTAAACATGACTATGTTTACTAGGTATGTTTTTATTATTATTTTTTTTTATTTTTTTATTTAGGTATACTTAAATCTAATTTAAAATAAAATCTTTTTGATACATCATTAAATTTTATCATATTATATTCTACAAAATGTTAATAAACGTTTTATTCTACGTACCTTAGCACTTTATGGACAAGTACCTTTGTACGTATAACTAATCACTTTTTGCATTCAAATGTAACGGAAAACAATGTAAAATTAACTTGTAAGTTGCCTGTAAAACAAATTAACTAAAGAAAACAATGAAAACAAACAATCAAAACAAAAGCACCAACTAACTAAACAACACAAAACTTTTATACTTTTTTAGAAACAAAACTGTACGAAAATCCCTCCGATTATTACAAAAAATAATTTAATTTCCCTTTCACTCACCATATAGAAATCTAACAACAAACGTGACCCGGTTATCCCACGAGTACGCCATGGCGGCAACACTGACTGACGCGGCGGGCGCGAGGCAACTGCCGCGCGGCGGTCTACGGCGAGCGAAGCTATACGTCACTGGTTAAAATATATATTATGTCGATGCTAGCTAGACTAGAGCTGGAGCTTGGCGGTGCGCTTGTCAAGGGGTTATTCCGAATGTGATGCACTAGTTGAGGTGTTCGGATTCTGTTATAAATTGTTCAAAGTCTAACACGATCACTTTTTAACTGACTTCAAAAAGGAAGAGGTTCTCATTTCGGTTGTTATTTTATTTACATATCTAGAAAAATTGCATTATAAACCTTTAGATAATGGAAACCAAAAAAGTTGTCGAAAAAAAATATTAAAATAAGAACGACTCACAGCAATCAAACCATTTTATCCGATTCGAAAAAGGAGGAAATTCTCTATTCAATTGTATGTTCTTTTGATATAACCATACGTTCTATGAAAACTTGTTCAAATTAAAAAAGCACGATCACTTTCATCATCGACTTCAAAAAGAAATATTTTCTCATTTCGGATGTTTTTTCTAAATATTTATCGAGAAAGTTGCCATTAAAAACCACAAAAGTTGACAAAGAAAATCAAAATAAAATCAAAATAAAACCACTAGCTAACTAAATAAAAATCTATTTTAACCGACTTGAAAAAAGGAGACTCTATTCAACTGTACCTATGTTTTTTTTCATAAAACCATACTTTCTGAAACAAAACTATTTTTGTTTTACTTCCACTCACCATACATAAACTTGACAACAAACGTGACGCGGTTATCCCACGAGTACGCCATTGTGGCAATACTGACTGGTCGGCGCGGCGGGCGCGAGGCAACTGCCGCGCCGCGGCGGTCTACGACGAGCGAAGCTAGGTATACGTCATGGATTTTAAAATATATGTCGATGCGTTAACGGAACTAGAGGTTGGTGCGCTGGACAAGGGGGTTTTCCGAATTAGGGTGTGCTCTCATGTAGATTGAATGTTTGCTATTTAATTTTATATGGCGTTTTAATAATCCCTTATCGCGATCAATTCTGTTGCGGGCAGAAGTTAGTATTATATACATCTCATCTTCAGCGAGTCAATATTTGGCTTTCGCATTTCAGACATACTAAATGCTATTTTCGTTTCTAAAAACTGTGCTTAACACGTTCGGCACCGGCAACGTTTCACTAAGCCATTACGCTATGCCGGCTGGAATTATTCCAATCACGAAGGAGTGTCACTGGCATAGGACTACGAATTGCGTGGTCACATATACGTGTCATCTGGCATTGTTTATAGGTGGAAAAAAGCAGTGAGTAATTTATGAATCATTCAGTGTTTCTCAACCTTTGGTGCTAATATTAACAACATGGCAATTACTCGGACGTAGATTAGCGAAAAGGATAAAATCCGTGCAAAATAAAATTCAAAATTAGAACTTGGTTGCTAATACGAATGATTGAGGAAAAAAGTTTTTTGTGGGTTGGATCATTTTTGACGTCATGTTGGTACGCCGTTATATCAATGTTTTTTTACTCGAAATTTAATGACTACGCTCTTTGCTCAAACGATAGAGTGACGTTTCCTCTGTGGAACAAAATGTCATCAGCATTGTCAGCGAATTTTCTGTGCAATTACGCAATAAGCAAAAAATGATATTGAAATGCCGAGAATTGAAAGTATTAAGTGATCATGTTATTAATTCCTACCGACGACCTTTGGCCCTGGCAACATACAATACGCGCACACCGTGTACTGATGAGAAGATCACTGCACTCAAGGAAGAATTAAGCAGTGGTATCGGGTTTATCGTCCACAGGTCCCTCGTGAACAACGTTGTCAAGATCGAGAGTGTGTCCACAAGGGTAGCGTACTTGATACTCAGAATCACCAAACGGCATTCGCTGAAGGTCATACTGGTATACGCACCAACATCGACACACCCTGAGGTGGAGGTTATGTATGAGGATATCTCTAAAGCCCTACATACCTCCAAAACTTACTACACCGTTGTCATGATAGACTTCATAATGTCGACTAGGAGGGAATTGTTTAATGATGTCTCTGTGATCAATGCCGTTAAAACCGGGAGCGACCACCGGATGGTAAGAGGCACATTAGACATTAATGTTCAGCTTGAACGTTATCGGCTTATGAAGTCTATGCTCCGGCCAACACCGATACAAATCCAAAACCCCGAGCCCTTTCAGCTAGAATTGCAGAATCGCTTCGAATGCCTGGGTAATTGCGAAGACGTGGACGAATTTAACGACAGGGTTGTGGAAACTGTCCTAACGTTGGGATCTAAGTTCTTTAAGAACCACCGTTCAAAGAGAACCAAAAAGATCTCTGATCACACTCTCGAGCTCATGAAGGAGAGGCGCGGTATGGTTCTGCATTCCCCTGATGACGCTTCTCGGTACCGAAGGCTTAACAAACAGATCTCAAAGTCTCCTCTCTCTTGTCAATGGGACAGAGCCAGCTGACAAAGCTGAAGACGGGATGGTAGAATCGTGTCATCTAGGCCTGAGCTCCTGGGGGAGGTCGAGGCGTTCTACGGACAGTTATACACGACAACGCGGACACCTGTCAATAACCTAGCCAAAGATCCAAGAGCTAGGTTGACCCGACACTACACAGAAGAGATTCCGGATGTCAGCCTGTACGAGATTAGTATGGCTCTTAAACAGCTTAAAAATAATAAAGCGGCGGGTGATGACGGAGTTACCTCAGAGCTTCTAAAAGCAGGTGGAAAACCGGTCTTAAAAGCCTTAGAAAAGTTATTTGACTCCATCATACTCGAGCTGCTGCTGTTTTCGAACCGTCTCGCACGCAGGTTTGACGACTTCCAGCCTCCCGAACAAGCCGGCTTCCGTTAAGCTTTTAGTACCATAGACCACATCCATACGCTGCGGCAGGTTATACAGAAGACCGAAGAGTATAACCAGCCATTATGCTTAGCGTTTGTGGACTATGAGAAGGCTTTCGATTCAGTCGAGACCTGGGCAGTGCTTCAGTCTCTCCAGCGGTGCCAAATTGACTACAGGTATATCGAGGTACTAAGGTGTTTGTATGAGAATGCCACTATGTCAGTCCGCGTCCAAAACTAAGACTCGAAACCTATCCAATTGCAGCGTGGTGTGAGGCAAGGAGATGTCATATCTCCTAAATTGTCCACAGCTGCATTAGAAGACGTATTCAAGCTTCTGGATTGGGACGGATTTGGCATCAACATAAAGGGCGAATACATCACCAACCTCCGCTTTGCCGATGATATTGTGATCATGGCATGGCTGAGACCCTGGAAGACCTCGGCAAAATGCTCATCGACCTCAGTAGGGTCTCTCAACAAGTGGGTCTTAAAATGAACATGGAGAAAACGAAAATTATGTTTAACTCCCATGTGGCACCCACTCCACTTAAAGTAGGAGACTCTGCACTCGAAACTGTAGACGACTATATCTACCTTGGACAAACGATCCAGTTGGGTAGGTCGAATTTCGAAAAAGAGGTCACTCGTCGAATCCACCTCGGATGGGCAGCTTTCGGGAAGCTGCGGAATGTCTTCTCGTCTCAAATACCGCAGTGTCTTAAGACGAAGGTTTTTAACCAATGTGTGTTGCCAGTGATGACATACGGTACTGAAACGTGGTCGCTTACAATGGGCCTCATAAGAAGGTTCACAGTTACTCAAAGTGCAATGGAGCGAGCTATGCTCGGAATTTCCTTGCGGGATCGAATTCGAAAGATGAGATACGGAAGAGAACCAAGGTTGTAGATATAGCTCAGACAGTCGCCAAACTTAAGTGGCAGTGGGCACATTGCTCGTAGAATCGATGGCCGTTGGGGCAGAAAGGTTCTTGAGTGGCGACCGCGGACCGGAAGACGCAGCGTCGGAAGACCCCCAACAAGGTGGACCGACGACCTGGTTAAGATGGCGGGATGGCGCAAGATCGATCGTCGTGGAGAACTTTGGGGGAGGCCTTTGTCCAGCAGTGGACGTCTAACGGCTGATATGGTGATGTTATTAATTTGTATTTTGATTGATCAAAAACCGGCCAAGAGCATGACGGGCCACGCTCAGTGTAGGGTTCCGTAGTTGGTCATCTTCACAATAGACTTAAGTTACGAGAAAGATTTCAAGCTCTATAATAAGGTCGTAAACGCCAAAGTAACTGTAATATTAATACTTATTACCTTCTGGAAGTCAACTTACGTCCTTTTAAGAAAATAATGAAATGTTGCCATAACTGAAAAACGGCTCAACCGATTTTGTTCAATATAGTTTTCATTGAAAGTAATTATAAGGCCTCATTTTCATTATTTTTTTCATATTTTTTGACCCGTGGCACAGATTAATATAATAGTTGCTGTGGTTGAAAAGTTAAAAGGGGGGGACGCTATTTTTTTTATTTTTGGAGCGAATATTTACAAAACTGCTCAATTTATAAAAAAAAATGTTTGGGTACCCCTATTATTTTTAAAATACCTATTCAACGACATCCCACACACTAGTGTTGAAACGAAAAATAAATAAACTAGGTTTTCGAGAGGTACCCGAAAAAAAAGTTTATTAGTTTTTATTTTACCGTTTTGTCGGCGTGATACATACACATACCGAATTTCAGCTTTCTAGTAGTAATGATCACGGAGCTATAAGCCGCGCACGGACAGACGGACATGGCGAAACTATAAGGGTTCCTAGTTTACTACGGAACCCTAAAAAAGGTAAAATTTTATTTCCTAGTGTTAAAGTAAATCAAAGGTTGAGAATCTCTGAAGTGTATAAAAAAATGACACGGTTGCGTGTCATCGGCACTGTAGAGGAGTCATTTTTAGTAACATTTCAAAAATTTACCAAATTTGAAACCAAGGTGAAACTGAAATCATATTTGTATAATTATACTGCACGAATAATACTGTACAAATATTACAACGAATTCGCCGAGAAAAGGACACACGTTCAAAATCACGTAAGCGTGTCACTGGCATAGGAGTTAAAACTTTTTGATCACAGATGTTGTGTCACTGGCACCGAACGTGTTAAAATAGTTAACAATAACCTTGAAGCAGAACGATAATAGCAGATAACTAAATTGAATACTTAGGTACCTACTTCACATAGATCTGTTACAAGCAAATAAATAAAATATAATATGCAATAAATTTCTGAAACATGTAATGTCTCATTATTTTGTAATAGAACACGCTGGCCTGGTAATCCAAAGGTATCGGGTTCGATTCCCAGTCTCGCATTTACGCATTTAAATTTTTCTTTGTTCTTTATATCAATGGTATAATATTCAATGTTGTGTCGCCATGCCGTGAAAATCCACGTCGAGAAACGTAGATATTAACGGCACGGAGACGGTAATTCGGAATCAGAATAAGTCTCCTGGCGTGATCACGTCGCTCGTCGCGAGGCCGCACTGCATTTGCTAATACAAAGCTTCGATTGCTCCGTCATACTTTACAAATAACACTGATTCACTCATAGAGTTGATGAGAATAAATTGAGCCAGTTACAGGACCGGACTTAGAGGGCTAGGGCCCCTAGGCACTTGGCATTTGGGCCCCCTCCCCTATAAGGAGAACATTATCATGGTCAGGCATAGGATATTCGGATGCTTTTATACCTAAACTTTGATGTCGGCGCTGAAGTTGCTGGAGTTGTATGGAGATGGACTCGAATTAATTTAATGAATCCCAGGATTTCTACATTAACTAATTAAGCTAACATTCAAACATAATATTAAGTTATAAAATGAACTAATTGAACTTAACTTTATAGTACCATAAAGGTCTACTAAACGTTATTAAATTAACGTGCGTTACGAAATATTTTAATTAAATTGGGTCCGGCTCCATACAACTCAACATCGACACCGACGTCGAAAGTGTACAGTCCGACCAAAAAGAGTAGAAATTAAAAAGTGGCAATACTGTAGTGTCGTCCCTTTCTAATCAATATAAGAAAACGGGGACGACACTACAGTATTGCCACTATTTAATTTCTACTCTTTTTAGTCGGACTGTAGGTATAAAAGCATCTGAATCAGATGCCTGAATTTATGGTTCAAATCCTGCATCTGGGACTGGGCCCCTAGAACGGCTGGGCCCCTAGGCCCAGGCCTTGGGGGCCTAGGAGTAAATACGGCCCTGGCCAGTTATTCGACATATTTAACCGCAGTATGATGGAGCTACGACATTCGTAGGATAGGAGGAGGAAAGCTGAAAATCTAGCTCAGTGGCGTGCCAAGGGGGAGGCCTATGTCCAGCAGTGGACTGATACGGGCTGTTGATGATGATGAACCGCAGTAATTCGTAAGAAAGATCAACACTTCATCGCAGAAGATAGTTTTAAAGAATTCACTAGATGTAAACTAATTAAAAAAATTAACGTAGTGTAAAACTTACCTCCGCCTTCTGAATACTAAATACATTTTCTTGCTTTCCACAAACGTAATTTTAAACAACAGTTTGATATTTCTGTCTTGACGATGACAAAACTACTATACTGGACCCACGCCTGATCTTTACTAAAGATTAATTACCTATAAGTAATTTAAGGTTAACTGGAAGAAATCCCTTACAGGGATAAGTTCGCCTTTGTACATATCATTAGTTTAATGTCCTTATAATTATATTTTAATGTACAATAAAGAGTTTACATACATTACATACATACATTTAATAATTGATTTATCTATGTAGTTTATCCTGGTGTGCGAATAGATGTGCAAACACGAAACTGTAAACTATGTAGATATGTTCCGAAACAAACATGCAAGTGTAGGTCAATTAATAATATATTCTATTTTTTTTAAAATGGCAACCGGTCACAGTTAAGCGACCATTACTGCCAATGTCTCGTTGCCAATCGCACTAGGCGACTAGATAGAGGATTGATACCACGTTGTACGGTGAGTTGAAAAAATCGTGCTTTTTGTAAAGTGATAGCGATTTACAAAAAACCACGCGGACTATCGGGCCTTGACCCAGGAAGGGCTATGAACGCTTCAAGTTGAATTCTTCATTAGCTATTCACTCATACGGTAGATCACTGCACAATACGCTATCAATACTACACATTGAACAACTAAAATGAATAAATAATGAACAACGCAACTTAAACGCATGCGGCCATCTTGAGACACGAACCGGAAGTCCGTCAATTAATATTATATAATAATCAATGAACAGATAATATGCCGAGTGAGCTGTGTAAGGTACCTATGCGGTGTTTGCCACGACATGGCCACGGCCATGTCAAACGACTTTTTTAACTTTTGAAAAAGCGCGGTATAGTTGAGTTTAGTTATCGTATTGTTCTGGAACGTTTTCTTTATTATTGATTTAAAATAAAACTGTTCTGTTCCAACACGTACTACGAATATTATTTGCGGTTTCAAATATGACATCCATTTACAAATTATTTAGCCTGCTTTTTATTAGTGCCACTTATGAATGTGAATCTTCAAATTCAATGAGCAATTTACAATTTAGAAACGACTGCAAAAACTAAACGTTATCTGACAATATTTTGACAAGTAGTCAGGAAGAGGTAAACATCAATGCATAATTAAATTTTTGCTCGTTTGTTAATATAAAATCAGGTCAACTTGCATTAAGAATGATGATTTATAGAAAAAGAAATCTGTGTTTTATTGTATGTCTTTTACTAGGTAAGTAACTCTTTGTATATCACTTGATTTATTGACAATATAATAACCGGTGGCTAACAATTTACTATTTTGTTAATTTTACAGGATTAGTGGTTTCTACAACACAAATCGACGTAGAAGAAGAGACAGAAGTGACTAAAGATGCGGATTTTGAAGAATTTGAAGCAGACGTGCCTAATGTGGACGAGTCAGAATCACTTCTGTCCAACGTCGTGTCGGACGTCGACAAAACATTGATCAACATCTACAATCACGTTACATCCGCCAACGTGACCGCAGAGAACAAAACACAAATCGCTAATGAGACAAGAAAACTTGTAAAATGCAAAGAAATATCGTATGATGAGCAAAACCCAGAAATTGAGGCATCAGTGGAAATTATAAATGGCAGCAGTTTATCCAAGCTATTGCAAGTGAAACCTGATATAACCAGTCGCGACGTTGAAGCAGATTGTGTTCTAGTTCTGTTCTATGCTAGAGCTTGTCCGTTTAGTGCTCATGCTGCACCACATTTCAATGCCCTTGCCCGCTCTTATCCAAGCGTTAAAATGGTAGCATTAGATGCATTAAAATATCATGGAATCAATGCACAGTATGGTATTGTTGGTGTTCCAACTTTAAAAATGTTTCATAACGGCCGACCGGTTGGTAAATTCAACGGAACAGAATATAACATTCATTCTTTCAGTAAATTTGTTCATGCAATAACAGGTCAGCATCCACAAGTACTTTTAGTAACATCAAAAGACTTTCAAGGTCCCGTGTCAAGTGTAGTTGAGAAGGAAACTGACTACTTCTTGGTGTTGTCATGGTTGTTTATCATGGTGTGCTCTGTATACTACTTCATGCAGTCAAAATGGTGGCGGATGATTGTGGAGATGGTACAAAACAATTGGCGGGAATCAGAGGCTCAGCATGAGCATAATGATTAATTTATTTTTAAGTGGAATAAATGTTTGTTTTTTATGTTGATTTAGTTGTATGATTTATAATTTATCAGCACCAAATAAGTAAAGTGCAAATACAGAAGAATTTGCCTTCAGCTTTTAGTATCTTATCTTATCTTATCTTATTATAGGGGTCCTTACGGATACACTTCGACCCAGTGGGATCTTTTGTGTAGTTACCCCTTGTTGCACCTACTCAAAGGATTGTTCCACCACCTCCATATATCGGATGATGGAACCAGTTGGTAGTGCCTGGAATTCCTTCGGTTCTGGGTACCCAATACCGAATTCCTTCATTCTAAGTCTGGCGAGGGCATGACATTCACACATTATGTGTTTCATTGTCTCTGCCTCCTCGCCACACATTCTACAATCTGTATTGTCAGACAGTCCCAACTTGGCCAATAGTCCTTTGACCCCAAAGTGACCAGTAAACACCCCTGTTATGATTCGGAGTTGTCTTTTGCTGTATTTCCATAATTTCTTGGTCCAGCCCGATTCTATACATTCCATGAATAGCTTTGAGTGCCTCAAGCCAGCCATTTTCCTCCACTCTTGTTGGTGCTGGTTTTTGGCATAGTCCTTGATGGCTGTTGCTATGGTTCCCTGCGAGAGACCCACACATGGTTCAGGTCCTATGAAACTTGTCGCAGACCCTTTCCTAGCAAGTTCATCTGCAATTTCATTACCGATGAAGCCTTCATGCCCTGGGATCCATACCAGTTGCACCTTATTGTGCCTTCCAAGCTTGTTCAAAGCTAGGACGCCATTATACACAAGTCTAGAATCCACTTTAGGCGCACCTAGCGCTTTAAGTGCCGCTTGACTGTCACTGAGTATGTAGATGTGCTTCCCTCTGGTAAGTCTATCTATGTTCTCCTGGGCACAGGCGATTATAGCGTATGTCTCCGCTTGGAAGACAGTCGTATAACCTCCCATACTTGTACTTGCATTGAAGTCGTTTGCATGAATGCCTGCTCCCGTACCTGATCCCATTTTAGATCCATCAGTGTACCAGATAATGTCCTCACCATCTGCTGTAGGTGGCTCGCGACCCTCGGCCCATTCCGCCCTCGTTGGAACTTGAACCTTGAAGTTCCTATTGAATACAAACTTAGGCTGCATTTTATCGCAGCTCATGGTTGTTATTCTGTCAAGAAAATTGTTGCTTTCCATGTTAGTGTGCTTAGTCTTCGGCGAGCAGTAACTCCACAGGTCCATTGTTTTTAACCTATGTAGTGATTTGCGCGCTTCGGACTGTATCACTATATGTAGCGGTTGTAGATCTAGCAATATTTCTAGCGCCGCGGTTGGCGTAGTTCTAAACGCCCCTGTTATAGCCATGCACGCCGTTCTTTGCACCTTCGTTAGGGCGTCTCTGCATGTGCTCCTCAACGTCCTTGGCCACCACACGAGGCTGCCATATAGGATGATCGGCCGTACCATCATGGTATAAATCCACTTTAGTACCTTAGGACTTAGTCCCCACATCTTGCCATACGCTGATCTACACATCCCAAATACTCTGAGAGCCTTTGTTATTGTGTAGTCGACATGCTTTTTCCAATTGAGTTCCTTATCTAGTATGACACCAAGATATTTCACCTCACTGGACATTTCGAGTACCTGTCCATACAGTTTTAGTTCCTGCATGTCCTTAAGGATCCTCTTTCTCGTGAATGGTATTACCACTGTTTTGCCTGGGTTGATGGATAATTGGTGATTGTTGCACCATTTCTCCACTTTCCTCAGTGCTTCACTCATGATTGCTGAGACCGTACTGGGAAATTTCCCATTAACAAGAATCACCAAATCATCTGCGTATCCTACCGTAAAGATAGGACCATTGTTGAGTTCCTCCATTAGGGAGTTCACCACCAAACTCCATAGAGTTGGTGAGAGTACTCCTCCTTGTGGACACCCTTTTGTAGCCGTAGCTAGTATTTCATCCCCCATCAGAGACGATTTTATTAGCCTGGCGTTTAACATGTTGCCTATCCATTTGCAAATGGTCGGTTCTATGCCATGTCTTGCAGCTGCTTCGCTGATAGCTTGATACGTGGTGCGATCAAACGCTCCTTCCACGTCTAGAAAAGCCGCCAGACATAGTTCTTTATTTTCTATGGCCCGTTCAGCTCTGTTTGTTACCAGGTGCAACGCGGTATCGGTCGACTTCCCCGGTTGGTACGCACATTGTAGTTTGTGCAACGGACGTCTTTTTAATGGACCATCCCTTATATGTCTGTCCACCAATTTTTCCAATGTTTTTAGGAAAAATGAAGACAGACTTATAGGCCTGTATGATTTGGCTTCTCCGTAATCTGCCTTACCTGGTTTAGGCAGGTATATTACCTTTACCATTCTCCATACTCGTGGTATGTGTCCAAATGCTATGGACGCTCTGTACAGTCTACTCAGGTGAGGAATAAGTACGTTTGCGCCTTCTTGTAGTAGTACTGGGTAGATTCCATCTGGTCCCGGCGCCTTGTACGGCTGGAACGTTGAAATTGCCCATTTTAATTTCTTATGGTCTACTACCTTTTTCGACGTGTCCCAGTTGTGTCTGGTTGTGCTTGCGCTTTGTTCCACCACACTAATTGCAACATCGTCTAATTCGCTCTCGTGTATCACTGAGCCTGGAAAGTGTGTGCTACACATAACTTTTAGGGTTTCCAGCCCTGTCTCCGTCATTTTCCCGTCACTGCCCTTAATGGTTGTGAGCGGAACTGACTTCGACGTAGCTAGTGCTTTTGTTAGTCTCATACTTTCTGGTATAGACCCTATTTGGTCGCAGTGACCCCTCCACGCGCTTCTTTTTGCCTTTCTCACAGCCTTATTATATTCTGTGAGCTTACGTGCATAGCTCTCAAAGTTGTTTGAGGCTTTTGCGTCATTGAAAATAGCCCTGGTTTCTTTCCTGAGTTTTGCTATCTCTGGGTTCCACCAGGGTATTCGTTTTGCCATAGTTTTCTTTTCGGGGCAGTTGTCGGTCCAGGCTGTATATACCGCTTGTACTATTTTGTCAGCTTCAAACTCTATGTCAATAATAGAGTTGAGCTTACCTTTCGGATCACCTAGTTCCACTTTTAGGTCAGCTTTGTATGCTTCCCAGTTAGTGTTCCTAGGGTTCCTTTTGAGTACAGTTTCTACTTCTATCTTCGTATTGTACCTAAAGCATATGTATCTGTGATCTGATAAAGAAATTTCGTTAGAAACATGCCATGAGTTGATACTTTTACTAATGTTATTAGATGCCAACGTTATATCAATTACCTGACCTCGCCTTGCGTTGACAAAGGTTGGTTCATTGCCTTTATTAATAATTTGTAAGGAAGAACTCACCAGAAAATCCAGTACCTTCTCCCCTCTCTTGTTGACATCCGAGCTGCCCCAGATGACATTGTGAGCTTTTAGTATACATGTAAGTCAAAGTTCTGATGGGCTAATTTAACTCAGACAAAAAGTGTCTTATTAGATTCAATGTGTAATTCACCAAACTTAAAAAAAGCTGTTTTTACTTGTCTGGGACATAGTTTTTTGCTACTAAACTGGGTGCATAACTTGTTACTTGGACATGTTGAAATTTCTTCGAATACTGTAATGTATGATAGCATGAGAAAATTAATAAAATAGCCAGTGCATATTTTTATTATTATATATTTATTAGTTTGTTTTATATTATAATATTTATATTCATAATTTGTAAGTCTATGTAGGTATATTTAAGATTTTGTCTTTTTTTTTGCGTAAGCCTTTAGTGTCTCTGTGCATTTTTAATAGTTTTGCGTATCTTCTTGGATCTTCTCTGTTCTCTCTCATTTGCTCAAAGGTTAACTGGAAGAAATCCCTTACAGGGATAAGTTCGCCTTTGTACATATCATTAGTTTAATGTCCTTATAATTATATTTTAATGTACAATAAAGAGTTTACATACTACATACATACATTTTCGAAGTCTCGTTCCACCTGACTGCACGTAAGTCTATGCACAAGGTCAAAACCAACCTTCTTAACCTTACGAAGCCAAAGACGTCAGATCACGTCAACGGAAAGTTGTGCCCCAGACGCTATACCACTATGCTATACTGGCAGCTTAGTGTCTGGGATACGCCATCTAGAACACGACAAAACTCAACGTTGATGTTCACTAACATAGCCCTCTCAACAAACAAGTATGTATATTATGGAAAAGTAATGAAACTGCACAAATTACAATAAAGTTATCAATTTACTTAAAGTTCTCTAATACTATACATTTCTAATTATATATAACATAAGCCATAACATTTATAGTGAAAAATAACATTGTAATACTTTGCACACTAATATTCAAAAGAAGACATTCATCTTATCAGAACACTGTTTATCTTTCATTGTGTTTTTTTTTTTGTGCTTGAGAGAGCAGGTTAAGTAGGTACAGAACTCATTTTATGTATTACAATATTATATATTTTTTGGTGGTTTTGGTACCATGAAGTTAGAACACAATCATGAGAGCTGTTTTAATAGTGAATGTAATAAGCATAAATTGCCTAAATTAAGCAAAGAAATAAATTTCAACTAAAAACTGCATTTTTATTTTATTTCAGCAGGCATCTCATCTCCAGCTAAACCAGCAAGAATGTTCCTTGCAGTCAACTCACTCATTATTTTCCTTGTTTCAATGGTAGCACTTCCAATGTGCGGCAGAACCACACAGTTCTTCAACTTGAGCAAGGGACTATCTAGCGGTAAAGGTTCCGGAACCGTAACATCTAATCCCGCTCCCCAAATTATGTTATTCTGGAGTGCTTCTATCAAAGCATTCTGGTCTACCGTTCCACCTCTGCTCGTGTTGACGAATACAGCTGTAGGCTTCATCTTCTCAAAGGCTGCTTTATTGAAAATCTCCTTGGTCGCTGGGACTAAAGCGGTACAGCAAATAACAAAATCACTTTCCTTCAGTATTGTGTCAAAGTCTGCTTTGATGGCGCCCGTTTCTTGTGCTTGGGGGTGTTCGCTGCGGGCGAAGTACAGGATTCTGGAGGTGCCAAAAGCCTTGACTCGTCGGGCGACGGCCTGGCCGATGCGGCCGAAGCCGACGATGCCGACGGTGGCGTTGGCGAGCCCGGGCCCGGTGAGCCACACGGGGGCCCAGGCGCCGGACGCCGCCCAGCCGCCCGTGCGCGCTTCGTGGATCGCTTCGGGTACGCGACGTGAGGTTGCCAGCAGGAGAGCCAACTGAAATTTTCGTGTTACATGCATAGTTGATTAAATGATCCTAGATAGTTAATGATAGTTTTTATGAGCATCGTTTATGCGCGCGATGAGCACCAATATGGGCGGAATATCTTATTACGCCCATATTGGTGCTCATCGCGGGACTCACTCGCATCGGGGCACCCAAAGATGGTAATGGGATGGTTTACACTCGCCTTTGTTACGCGGACGAAGTAGCGGGTACTTTATTTATTTAATTTTTATTGCACAAAAGAAAACTTATCATACAAAAGGCGGACTTAATGCCATGACACATTCTCTACCAGTCAACCTTCGGGCAAAGCAGATAAATTGTGGGCAGTGCAACTAACTTAAACTAGTTTTAATACATAAATACTTAGGTAAATACAAATATTCACATAATATATACACACATATATAAATAAATACAGATGAAACATACTAATCAGATAAGCTAAGAATTCACAACTCTGCTAGCGTAGAGGTCGCGCAAACCTTTACTTTCAAGTACTTAAAGAAAATAATTATTTCATTACTGAGCATTGTGGTCACATACATTATGTAATAATACTACTAACCAATGAGCTTGTAATACATTACATACCTAGTCTTTGCCGAAGGCCAAGGCCATAAGTATGCGATCTGGGGTTTAGGAAGTGAGATTTACTGCCTTACTAATCTCACCTACGGCCCAGGGTGACATAAATAGTTTTTAAGTAATTCTATATTATGGCCAGCATAATTTACTTACAGTCAACTCAGCCGTAGCATCAGTGAGCACATCCGGAGTGTACCCAATTCTGATGTTCCTCTTCTTACATTCTGCCAGGTCAATGTGGTCATGCCCCACTGATATTGTGCCCACCACTTTCAGCTGGGGCCCTGCCGTGTCCAGCAGCTCCTTGTCTATCTTCTCGGTGAGGGCACAGAAGATACCACTAACTCCGGTAACTCCCTTCAGGAGTTCTTCTCGAGGAACCTGGGAGGGTTTCTCCCATATCCTTACTTCACATCTGTAAAGTTATAATGTTAGGTGTTTGAATATTGTGTTTGTGTATAAATTAAATTAATCATTCATCAATATAATTGCCATATTTGTATGACTATTTATAGGCTTATAGTTAATTGACACAGGCAATACACAGGGAAGTAACAGATTACCAACAACACTACTGAGTTCATACTACAAGGGGATAAAGTTGTATGTTTGGAAAGGCTAGTATTTTTCAGGTCTGTTGTTTATAGGCTGCCAACCAGGTGGATGGACCCTGGTTAGGATTGAGGGTGGATGAGGCGCAAGACCAATTGGTGTGGAGAAATTTTGGGAGGCCTTTGTCCAGCAGTGGAGGTCTATCAGCTGATATGATGATAACTAAATAAATTTAGAAGTACTTTTTTTCTGAATAATGCTTCTAAATTTTATTATTCTGTTTGAGTTTTATTATTATGTTTAATTGATATATTATGAGTCCATTGTTGCCATATTTGTAAACCAATATTTTATAAAAGGAAAGAAATACAATGGTTGAGAAATCATTGTGCAACAGGTTAGATCACTTACTTAACAGACATTAATGAAAAAATGTTTTCAATTAAAAGTGATCCAATTATAACAAAAAATATTTTATAATGCACACAAAAGAACAGAAATGCCAGAAAAATGTATACTTACTTCTGTTTCAGCAGATCCAAGCCACCCTGTGGCATATCAGAACGCGTCACATAAACGATAGGCTTTCCGGTACTCATGCTTCTGACTATACCTCTCACGATGCTGTGACGAACTACACTGCTCACAGGTACTAGTCTCGAAATCATGTAACAGTTTCTTTTCACGGATACGGTGATTTTCCGCGTTTAGGTTTTGTGTTAGCCGGCCTCAAGGCCACTTACTGTCCCGGCAAGTATTTAGGCGGATCAGCAATTGTTTTTTTCTCGTTCTCGCCCTTGAAAAACGATGGTTTGGCCACGTAAATAGTAATGTGTAAAGCTGCCACAGTAGCTAGAATCACTTTGCCCTTGGTCGACTTAATGAATGATAAAGCGCTCATGATCTGTTCCTGGTCTCAAGTAATAGATAATATTATGTAAAACACAGGAACGATAAGGAAACTTGAATAATTCTACGACCTTGAACAAAAACAAAAACAGAAAAACGTAACGTCAAACGTCAATTTAACGTGATTTCGTTTGACAGTGACATGTTTATACCGTTTAGAAACTTGGGCTACGTTCCAAAACCGAAGGAACGTTTTAAAATTTATCAGAATCATCACAATGTTTTTTCTGGCGAAGCGGAAAGCCGTATATTTTATCAAAAAAATATTAGATCACGACACGTCTTGGTAGGTTGGTACGTCTGTAATTAAAATTTTGCAAGTCCGATTATTTCGATTGAGCTGAAAGTTTTCATAGATCATCGAAATCAGACGACAATGCAATTTTGTCATAACATTGAGCTGACCTGATGAACCCCGAAAAAAAATCAAATTTAATACACATAACCGAATCGAGTTTAGACACGTCTCATTCGTCTTACGTCGTTACTCATTACAAACCATACGTAATTTCTGAAATACTGAATACCCTCTACCCTCATACTGCGTGTACAGGTTTTATTTATTTATTATTATTAACCAACTTACACTCACAGCAAATTGCCACACATGAAAGTTATAGGTCACAGTACAAAATAATAAAGTAATAAAAATTAGTAATAAATTAGAAATAACAAGAATAAACATTTATAATTATACATTTTTGTTATACCTATCTATTGTCGTACTGTGGTGAGATAGCGAGTGGCTGTGGACAGAAATCTCGGCTCCGATTCCGTGAACAAGTCCAGAGTCGGGTCATACATCAAAATGTTGTTGATGTGGTTCAAGGCTACGTACAGAGGACAAGTGCTAAGAGGTGCACGTGGGACCATAAATAGGGGCCGCAAGCGTAGACGGAGGGATCCTCTTATGAGTAATGGGATTGAATATTGAGCCTCGCATCAGTTTAAAAAAATATTTTACCATAGCTAATTGTCTACGCAATTCAAAGCTTTGATAAGAGATCATTCCAAGTATAAAGGTTGCAGTTGCAAGTTTAATCTGTTTGGGGCTGTTCAAGTATTACGTAAGTAATAACGTTTTTAAATTGTAATTTTATGCTCCAGTGTTTGTTCTGTGACATTACTGTACTACTTATTGTAGCATTTTTTTCTTTAGGCACTTGTTAATGTTTACTTTTATTTCGTTATATGAATAAGTAAGTGTACTCAGGTAATTCCGAATTTCGGCTAATTCCGAAAATTACTGATATCTAATAAACGGGGTAACATTTTTTACGCTAGCAACATTTCTTCTTACTGTAGAAGTGTAGTATTTTTTTTTTTAATTAATTTATTCATGACCATGGTTACAAGACCTTCAGTCGAAGTCATAAAAATACAATCAATCTTATTTATAAAATAAAGAACTGAAGTTTACAAGAGAGATACTTAAATCTATGTACATTAAATCTTTTCAATTGTTTTTAAAATAAATTTGAACACTGGTATGAAATACACTGGATTCGAGAGTAAGTCTTGAATGTGGCGGGGAACACTTAGCGAGTTTTCGTCTGCTACATCACTAAGGGCACTGACAAGTAGTAGCCGTTGAATAGCGAACTTTTCGCAATCGAATATAACATGTTTGATATCTGCATTTGCCTTCGAACAATATGTACATTTATCATCGTTAATAATATTCATTCTCTTGAGGTGTGCTGGGACCAGGCAATGGCCAAATCGTAATCGATTGATGGATGTTATAAACCTTCTACTGATGTATTTAAAACCATTGTACCACGGTGATTTCGGTAAGTTTTTCTGTATCTCAGCGTACCATTTTCCTTTATTCTGTGTTTCCGTGACATACCTCCAATATTCATTCCACATTCTCTGGCATATACTTTTGAAGTGGTGATAGTAATCGGTGAAAGGTATCTTGAATGACTCTGTCAGGTCTATGAAGTGGTCCTGACGCGTCGCCTGATCCACAACTTCATTTCCTGCTATGCCACTGTGGGAAGGAACCCATACAAACTCGACATTTCTTCCTAACTCATATAACATCTTTTTAATTTTGTATATAATGTAATTATGCTTATAATTTAAATAACTACTACACAAGGCAGTTAATAGGTACACTCTTAGAATCACTAACAATTAGAATATTTACACTATTTACATTGTCATGTACATATGTTAAAGCCTCTAATATTGCCAAAGCTTCAGCAGTGAAAATGCTACAGTTATTGTCTATTTTAAAACACTTCGTAACTTTAATTTGTGGGTCATAATATGCAGCTTTAACATGGTCATTTTTAGAGCCATCAGTATAAATAGTATAGAAGTCAGATTTCTCATCTAACAATTCTAAAAAGTCAAATTTGTTTTTAACAGAATCTAAATGAGCTTTAATGTCAAAATAATGTAGTATAGAGTTATATGGGCAAGTATAAATTGGCCACTTGTTATTAATGTACATATTTCCTGTCAGGTTTTTTGTGTAACTCATTATTGTTGATATTTCAGGTAGAGAACCTGCAATAAGTGTATTAGGCAAGATATTGGATGTCTCAGCTGACTGAGCAATTTCTACTGGATATATTACTTTCTTCAAGACAACATGATTATCGAAGGCAAGCTCCTTTAAGCAAAATCTCTCAGCCAGCTGTAAACGTCGCAAGGACAATGGAGGTATACAGTTTTCAATTTCCATTGAGTTTATAGGAGTGGTGCACATAGCTCCACTAATGACTCTTAGTCCCATATTTTGAATAACATCTAATTTTCTTAATAGTGTGCTACTCGCAGTCATATAAGCTAGGGAACTATAGTCAAAATGGCTTCTGACTATACTTTTGTATAACATACTTAGTGTTTTTGGGTCTGAACCCCAGAATGTTCCTGCTATACTTCTAATTACATTTATGCTTTTCATTGCATTCTGACTTATGTAATCAATATGTTTATCAAATTTTAATTTGTCATCTACAACAATGCCTAAAAATTTGTGGTGACTAACAATGGGAATTAAGTTATTATTATACTTAATATTAACAAAAGTCTGTGCAAGTGGATCTCTACTAATTACTAAAACTTTACTTTTATCTGGACTAATTTCTAATTTCAAGTTGTTACTATAGTAATTTTGTAATTGAGTTAAAGCCGTGTTCATATTCTCAACAGCAATGTTCAAATTTTGGTTCTCGCTGTACAAAAGCAAATCATCAGCAAATTGTAGTATTTGAACTTGAGATGTATTTACAAAATTGAGGATTTGAGATGTATACAAGTTGTATAATAACGGTGACAAGGTTGCACCTTGCATTGTTCCCTTATTCACAACTCTGGGCCCAAACAATTTGTTGTTGAATTTTACAAAAACAGTCCTATTGCTTAAAAAGCTAAAAATCCAATTAAGTACTTTAGATGGCAAGTCTAACATGTATAACACATGTATAAGGCTTTCAATATTTACATTATCAAAAGCTCCTTTGACATCTAGAAATGTACATACAACATTTGGGTGACTAAGTTTAGCTCTTTTGAGATCACTAATAAAAGATACAAAACTTTCAGAACAACTTCGGCCTTTTCTGAATCCAAACTGAATATCTGGCAGCTTCCCTTGTGTTTCAGAAAAATAATCTAAGCGTAGCTTTAACATATTTTCAAAAAGTTTTCCTAAACATGATGACAAAGAGATTGGTCGGTATGATGTGGGGTCATTAACAGTTTTATTTGGTTTTAAGATAGGAATAACACACTGTGTTTTCCATGGCTCCGGTATTACTAAACTATCCCATAATTTATTGTAAATACTAAGTAGTATATCTAGAGCACTAGGGTGTAACTTTTTAACCAACATGTAAGGTATACTATCCAAACCAGGTGTTGTGTCTTTTCTACTTTTGAGTGAGATGAGCAATTCATTTAAAGTAAATGGTCTATTGAGAAATGAATTACTATGATTCACGCTTGTCTGACTTAAAATATTATGCAAATTAATTTGGTTATACTGTGGGGAATCTGATATCTTGTCTAAGAAGCTTGGTACCCATTCATCATTTAAGTATCTATTATGAGACGATCCAATTCTTTTAAATCTTTTAATGTAACCCCATATTCGAGAAACATGCGTCATTCTATTGAAGCTACTACACAAGTCATTCCATGAGTTCATTCGTTCTTCATTTAATATTCTTTTTTTCTGAGCATCAAGTTTTTTGTAAATTATAAAATTAGGAATACTAGGCGATTTTCTGTACTGCAATAAAGCTTCTTTAGACATTTTAACTGCATCAGCACAAGTTTGGTTCCACCACGGAACTGGTTTTCTCAAAACTTGCATTGTTGGGTTTGATGTTTGTTTTGGAACAGTTTCTAATCTAAGATCATAGAGAATATTTACAAAGTTGTTGTATACATTAAGTGGATCAGTGCTATTAACATCTAAGTCAGAAAAACGGGTTTGTGATAAATCGTGATATTTAGTCCAATCTGCCTTACTATAAATAAATTTTTCTTCAACAGGTCGCACCTCATAGATGGATGGCTTCACATTTATAATTACATGAGTTGGATAATGGTAACTGCCCATTGGATCATTGTGTACATGCCAATCGCAAAAAGGAGCTAATGTGGGACTAACTATGCTGATATCTATTGCAGAAGGATTCCTATTTGGATACTGTACAGTAGTTACACTACCATCATTTAAAATACACAGGTCAAATTCATCTATTAGATTGTATAAACTATTGCCTCTACTGTTATTTGAATGACACCCAAACAATATGTGATGTGCATTAAAATCTCCCATGATGATACATGGCTTCGGGGTTTCGAGTAACAACTTTTTCATTTTACGGGAATCAAATCTACTACTATTTGGAGGACAGTAAACACAAAGAATGTACAATTTACCTATAGATGTGTCTATTGATATACAGATATTCTGAATGGATTCATAGAAAGTTGTGTTCACAAAATCATATTGTAAGTTTTGCTTAACTAGTATACCTACTCCATTTTTTGAATTTTTAGAAACTCTATGTACAAAATTATATGGTGTAAAATTAGGGATTTTAGTAGTACTTTTAAGCCAGGTTTCATTTAATAAACAGATATCTACACTTTGTTCTGAAAGAAATGTATTTAATAAGGCTCTCTTACTAAGTAAACTTTGAATGTTAAACTGTGATATATGTAAAAAATCCATTGTTAATTTAATAAATTTGTTAAAATTATTTCCTTTATTCTTTTATTTGTGATCGGAGAATTACTTTTATCATTTCCTAGAGCAAGCAAGGACTTAACTAAAGCTTCTAAGATTATTTCATTACTTGATATTTGTTCAGCAGTTAGCTGACTTATGCCTACAGTATTTTTAGGTGTGGGAATAGCCGGGAAGACTTTAGGGTCGGTAATTGCTGGGGCTTGTGGTGTAGTACTCACCACAGTGGCATAACTTCGGTTGCTGTTCTCATATTTAATTTTTTTCTCTGCCATTTTCTTCTGTTTAACTGGGCAATCCCTGGAGATTGCCAAGTGATTTCCGCTGCAGTTTATGCAGGTAATTTCTTCTACCTCACAATCCTTGTATGAATGTTGGCCGGAACAAGATGAACACACTTGTTCACCTCTGCAGACTCTTGCTGAATGATTAAATTTCAAGCATTTGTAGCATTGCAGCAGCGGTGGTATATATATCCGTATCTGATATCTAAACATTTGAATGTACGCGTGCTGAGGTAAGGTCGTAGCTGCAAAAGTAACGGCAATTGTACTCAGGGGAACAAGTTTGCCGTCAACTTTCCTCATGAATCTTTTAACTGAGATTACCTCGGTGTCACAAGCAATGTTCTTATATATCTCCTCATTACTCATCTCTTTGGGTACGAAACGAATAACGCCAGTAGTCTCGGTGAGGTGCGCGGGAACGAAAGATTTCAATTTATTTTTGCCTAGAAAGTTGTCCATTGTCAAAAAATTGTTAGCTGTTGCCGGTTTTTTAAAGGTAACGCCTACTTTATGTGCGTTCACACGGTGCACGCCGATTATTCCCTTCACATTGTCCGTAAAAAGTTTTGTCAGTTTTATAGGATTTCTATTGCCGATCTTCTCATTCTCCTCCTGTGATTCGACATATACAATACACTCCGCACTGTGATTGTCCGGAAATTGTCTTTTATAATTGGGTTTGGTGAACAATTTATAGTTCGTGGTAAGGTACAATGCCTCCAACTTTCTTTTCTTTGCATCTTTTTCAGCAGGAGCAGGGGACTGCCCCCCGCCGCTGTTTTCACCCATTTTTATTTAGAAACTATTTTATGTACACAAATTTGTTATATACAGCAAAAATATACAAATATATACACAGAAATCTTTTTCAGAAAATTTGCGAAAAATTAAAACACCCGCTTAATTTGACTTCCCGCCAAAAAGTCCAGAAGTGTAGTATCTGAGGAAGTGTTGCTAGCGCAAAAAATGTTACCCCGTTTATTACATAATCAGTAATATTCGGAATTACCCGACATTCGGAATTACCCGAGTACCAGTGTATCTCATAAATTTATAAAATCCTTTCAAACTATCGCCATGCTTAGAGCAGTTTGTTCAATTAGATCTATTAAACACAAAACAGCACAAACTATTTATTTAAACATTTATTCAATTAGGGAAATAGACTTTAGCACGGCTTATATTTTCAACATTCGAAAATTACTCGAAGCTAACTGTCAAACGCGGTAGATATGTTCCACTAGCGCGCGACAACTAGTGTTGTTCCACGAAGATCGGTTTCTTCATCTAACAGATCATTATATTCGTACTCTGCAATTTTCGAAATCTCCAGTATTTTTAAAACAATATATTACACCTACTTATAAGAAAATGAAAATCGTATTCTTCGCTTTGCGTGCGCAAACATTATCCATTAACAGTTCGAAATTACCATGCAATGAAAAGATAAATTAAACTTATTGACTCTGTTTATCGGAGTGCCGCAAACGTGGTTCTCAATAGCCCACCACAAAACAAGTAAAACTGTGTTTTATGCTCTCAGCTGTAAACAAACCGCAATAGTGAAACTTTTTGCTCTTTCTCGTCCAATATGCGACTCTACGAGTTCATAAAGATACAGTCGGAGCAGTCTGCCGGCCGCCGCGGCCTCGAAACGACGCGCGAACGCTTGAATTTTGAATTTCAAACATTTCGAAAAAATAACGAATACTGTGAAGTTTCGGTTCCATGTTTTTGAATGCTTGAGAGTGGATTCGGATGCAGTGTCGTGAGGTAAGTATTTATAATACAGTAGCTATGAGATTAATAATGCTTCAGTGGGAATGGCAAGATTCTTATTATAACTTACTTTTTAATCAGACAGTTAATTTTATTTAAGTTGTATGATAGTTCGTCGTTAATTTGAAATGTCAAAGAAAGTATACGAGGTACTTGAATTTCATTACTTTGAAGTACCAGAATAGTTGTAGGATTAGTATAAGTAGTCGCTGATGTGTGAGCTGTATGGACCTCGCGAGCACAGTATTCGCGAGGCTGTTTCGAAATGGCTGAAATATGTTTTTTGTTCTCAACCTCCATTTACTCTCCGACATTTTGAAAAAAAAACAAGAAACTGAAACAAAAAACAATCCTGCTCAAAAAATGTTAAGAAATGCGGCCTGTAGTTGAGAACAATCAAAATTCGGACATATGAAAGCATTTTTCCTTAATCTGAAACTGAGACGTTTAGCCCACTCCGCCAGTAAAAAATCGAATACACAATACACGTGGTTTCCTTAGTTTCCATTTTAAGATAAAAATCGATGAAAACATCGTGTCGTACTCACTATGTGATTTTTAGCATCAACTCCACTACCCAAAGGTTGTCTGGGAGCGATCGCTCTTTAGCGATACGACCGCCTGTTGTCTACCGTTTTTTAATTTGTTTGTAATTGATTTCTTGTGTAAATGTATTTTGGCGTGCAATGAAGCGTATTTGTATTCTATTGTGCCCTTTGCTCTTATCACACAGCCACCATAAAAATGAACTAAATCTTAAGATAATTTTGCGATGACCAGCATCCTTGGTCCTTTTCTAAGCGATCGGTAGATTGTTTGACCAATATAATTTGATGGTCCTGGATTTTTAGTAAGCTTTACATATATGCTAAGTAGGGTACTTTATACTCGTATATACGCTAATTAACTACGCTAAACTGATGTGTATAGTCGTAGTCTCGTAGTGGAAGAGAGTAGTTTAATAAATGCAATGTTGTACGCGAATCAGACCTGCTTTGACCCACCTTCCATGATGGCTACCCTGGTGGCAGACCTTACATAGAAATAATCTATTGAAGGGGTTGTATGATCTGTGATGTGATTTTGAGGCCCCTGCCTGTCAGTACCATACTAATTGGCATCAGGTGAGGTATTTGATTTGCTGATTCGGTTTTTCTATGGGAGTCCTGTCTCGTAACGTTCAATGATTATGATTATTATCCGGGCCAGGGCAAATATTTGTGTGATGAACTCCAATATTTGTGCTTAGGTCATGGATATTCTATGTATTTAAGTATATATATATATATATCTATATAAGTAGGAATGTATATCGTCGTCAAGTACCCAGAACACAAGCCTTCTTGAGCTTAATTTGGGACTAGATCGATTTGTGTCAGGTTGTCTGATATTTATTAATTTTTATTATCTTTGATGTCTATTCACTCTAATATTTGTTGAAAAGCCTCACGTAATTGACGTTTGATCCCTTGTCATGTTTTGTCACATTTCCGCTGAGAGTTTTGCACCGAAAACGCTTGTCGGTATTGAGTTCTATTTATTAGAAAGGTGGATTTAAGTTTTTTTGGCATTTCACAGCTAACCCTGAGTATTTTATTGAGACTAATATGGAACACCATGAGTATCAGGTTCGGTTCTCTTAAGGCTCCCATATACTATGCCTGTAGCCTGGCGCCAGTGTTAAATATCAGGTACACTTCATGCTGTTGGATATTCCGCCAAACAACCTCGAAGCCATGGGGCTTGTGCACAAATCACGCGAGGTTCGATAGGGGTAGGGGGGTCACGAAAAAACCACGAGAGTTCACGTTGGGGGAGGGAGGGGTATAAGTAGACCTCACGTGTATTTTTCTACAGTGAGCGAAGAAAAAAATCTACCACATGGGCAGAAACTTATTCTCGGTTTCGTTAAAAATAAATCTTCTCGTGTTAAATACTTCAAAATAGCGAGTCTAATATTTTACGAAAATCTGGTGAAAAAAAATACACGTGAGATTGTGAGGGGGCGAGGGGTTAACAAAGAACCTCACCAACTGTCATCAGGGGGGAGGGGGGAGTAAAAAAGTAGCCGAAAAAACCTCGCGTGATTTTTGCACAAGCCCATACCCAGCGGCAATTTGTATCGCTAAAAACGAGCTGCCGGCAAGTGGGCACGAATAACACCAGCTGCTGGCTACCAGGGTGGCAAACATCAAACAGCCAGGTCGCTCGCATAGTTTATAGGAGGAGCCTTTAGAGCCAGCGCACACTGCGGCTTCTTGTGGCCGCGACAGTAGGTACATCTCTCTTTTTCTCACTTTGGGCGTGCAAAAGAGACATGTACTGTCGCGGCCACAAGAAGCCACAGTGTGCTGAGCCAGTTAAGCTGGGCCAGCACTCGCCACACAAAATCGACGAGTCACCTTGACGTTTATGGCACCACACAGAGCCCTTAATGAGCTTCTAAACGGGCTATGTTTTGCTACAATTTGTGGCCGGCCATTATTTGCATCTTGCTCTAGCGTAGGGTGTCAGAGAAGGACGGCCAAAGTTGCCAACCACAAATTTCAGTAAAATATAGCCCGTTTAGAAGCCCCATCAGTGTTGCATCTTCTTTGTTTTTTGTGTCAAACAAGTCAACAATACCAGTGCGATAATTACTTTGACTTACTCTGAAGTTTAAATTTGCTCTAACAGTCCCGTGTACCCAAATATGGGTTAATAAGTCAGCAAAACCTCTCTCGCTATACGAATATCGAATTTAGAATCGATAATAGCTCAGCGGGTCTAATGCGATGCACTGCACCCTTGGTAGCAATTCGGGGCGGACAATGCATTACGTCATACCATCATACTAGACTAGAATTTTCTTAGATATTTTTATACGGTTAGACAAGGGATTGTAAATTTTTAACACCATTAAAAAATAAGTTTCTGTCAAAAATGTCATTTTAGTGGCAAGCTTTTATAGCAGACTGTACTTTTCTTTGGATATCCATCAAATGCTCACTGAGACGATTCTAAAGAGCCCAAGCTCGGTAGGATTGCTTTTTCTATTATAGAGTTCCTATGGCCACCTTCCGGCTCCATCATCAGATCAGCCCCATGGTACCATATTATTGTATTGTCATCAAAGTTAAGTAAGTATGCAAAATTTCAGCTCAATCGGTTGACGATATCTGCTTCAAAATGGAGTTGCAAGATTTCACCCGAACAAACATACTTTAAACATACCATGCAAGCTAAATAAAAGCTTGTAAAATACTAACGTAAGTTAAGAACAGTGTATATATCTGGTAGGTAATTGATGTCAGCTCAAATCAGCTACTCTTTATGAAATGTCACAAACGATCTTTTAGTATGAAGATTCTATGAAGATGCTGGCTTGTGACGTGATAAAAAATTAAAAATCAGTAGTCAAAACACATCTTTTTAGTTTTTATCCAATTAAAAATAATATTCATCACGTATAATGCCCAAAACTTATTAGTAGCTTATTCGGTTCCGTGTATTTTTGAATGAGTGTTTAGTGGTTTTAATGGTACCATTGTCAATTAGCGTATTGCGTATCAATGGATGTTTAAACTTCACAATAGTCGTGTAGTTATACATATCATGTCGTATCAATGCAGTAATCATTTGTCATTTGCAAATCAATTAATACAATGCAAAACTTGTTATGCATAATTAAATTTTCCAATTCCGAATACTTGATTATTATTTTAGTAGTTTTTATAAGTAAACTGTGATTAAACACATATAATGACATTAGTCGGTTAAATTAAAAGGGGTTTTGCGATCAAGATAGGTACCCAACTTTACTCAGGGTTGCATTTTTTATGTTTCTTATCACATCAGTTCAGATTATCACTATACTATACGACTACTTTACAGATATTCTATACTGAACTTGAATTTCTATAATTTCAACAACTACGTATATGACAACGTATATAGGTCCGATAGCAATGCGTTTTCGTCAAACAGTTTTTTTGAGACACGCCTTTATTGCCGACTGTACTTCCTTGCACACGTTAATTGCTAATCAAGACCAATCAAATGACTTCTAACACGGTGAGTTTGTCTTGTGCTGTTTAAGAGTTCCATCTCGATCATCAGATCAGCTCCAATATACCAAACTATTGTAATGTCACGTGACCTACATAATACATTTAGCAGATACTACAACTAGCAGTAGCTTAGAATGGGGAATGCATTTTTTTAATGTCATAAGGGGCAAACGAGCAAACGGATCATCTGAAGGAAAGCTATAACAAACGGCAGCAACACCAGAGGAGTCACAAGTGCGTCGCTGGCTTTTCAGGTGGGTACGCTCTTTTCAATGCAACGACTCAACTCGGTTCTAGAAAAAAGCTACAGATTTTTCTGTAGTAGCTTAAAAAAAAGATGAAAATATTATTTCCGCCTTGTAACTACGGGCATCGCAACGACAACCTAACCAAGATGTTAGTTTTTCGACTTGGCCGGGGGTTGCTGCAATTTTATGTCGTTAACATCCTCCACTACTTCTAGTAACTACGGTGGACTAATGATTCGATACTTTGTAATCATGTTCTTCCCTCATTATTCCATTTGATCCGATCCGATCTCACCCCAACGTACCTGTGCGTTTATTTGACTGCATATGAAGTTGCATTAATAAACGCTTCCGAGTTGTAAAAATTCGTTCGGAAAGCAGCATATTGCACGATTTCAGCGCACCGCAAGTTTTCACAGTGAAAGTCACACTCGCCATTTTGATGGTCCAACTCCAAGGCCGAATGTTACGAAACATTCTTAATTAGAAGAACTACGTAGATAATATATACATAATTTATTTTAGCATTGCTAAACTATTGTAATTTTTTGGAAACGTATCTTAAATATTGCTTTGAAAGAAAAACTTGAGTTATTTATATATTTTACTGTCGACGTTAAAAGACAATAAAATTGTATAATGTATTCTGATGAGTGAAGTTAAACATAATTCGTTTCTTGATACTTTTCATGCATTGCGGGCGATGCACATGGTTATAAATTAGATAAGTAAATGTTGGTTCGTTATCGCAGCATATCACTAATTAGGAATGTTCATATAATACTTTTACTCGCTGTCGGTAGCATAGATATACATATTTATACAAATTATCTACTTTATTTAAACCTTCCAATAAGTAAGGCATAACCAGAGTAATTATTTGTACTATCTTATTAATACATAAATAAGTAATAGGTAGGTATATATAAAAGGAAATAGAAAATTACCGTGGACGAGTTTAATTCGCGAACAACCCTTCGTTCACGAATTAAACTCGCACATCGTTAACACCAACATGATTTTTTAAATGTTATCTTGTAACGTCCAGGGTTTCAGTGCGGGAATAGATTCAATAAAAGAACGTAAACGGGTTTACTGTGGAACAGTGGCGGGGCCACTTTATTATATGAAGATTTCTATACACTACACATCTAACTACATAATTATTTATTTCGTTTAAAATTTTCAGTTCCAGCGAAATACCCCTGTACTGTGACATTAGAAAAACACAGCGGAACCTCACTAATACGGCTCTATGCAAACCCTTTTGGTACGCACGCTAAGGGCTTGTGCACAAATCACGCGAGGTTCGATGAAAAAATCACGACTGATCACGTTGGGGGAGGGAGGGGTATAAGGAGACCTCTCGTGTATTTTTCTAAGAAATAAAATCTATCACATGAGTACTTTTACTCGCTTTCGTTAAAAATAAATCTTCACTTGTTAAATACTTATGCGAGCTTATTTAAGGAAATTCTGGCGAAAAGTAGCCGAAAAAACCTCGCGTGCTTTCTGGAAAACCGCTAAAGAGCTCATAAAAATGACTGCATCCAACTTTCATCACAACGCGGTACGGCCCGCGGTTATGACAGCAGAAAAAAGTTATTACCTAATTAGCGAGAAAAAATCTAGGCGTGTAATCTACAGGTCTGGAAACGACATAAGTTATACACTTTCAGAAAACCGCTGCATAGGAATGCAAGCGGAATTCGTTAAGTTAACTTTCATCTTGTTAGCACAGACTAAACAAGTAAATAATAAAGTAACGTACAAAAATCATTCTGTAGACGCTCGGAAGCCGCGAATCTGATGAAAAAACGTTGCCGATGACTTTCTACCGAGTAATTAGAAGATTCGCACACGAAAGTGCAGCGAGTTATTTAGCAACGCTGAGCGGGAAAATGCGCGATTAATGTTCGCCTTGCCAAATGGAACGCTGTTTTTTGATTTACTCGTTTTCGAACGATACTCGTGGATCCAACCTGTGCAGCAAGTATTCGAACACGAGGCAGTATAATCCTATGGTCATAGCTTCTCAAGAAGGACGAACTATAAAAAAATACACTAACTTTTTACTTTACTATGCTTATGTCACGTCCATTTTCCGAATCCTAACTTTTTCTGATATGTTTCCGACGTATTATGTACAAGCAACACCTACTGATTAGGTTTGTTTTATAAAAGTTCAGAAAACTTTACGGTTTCAGGAAAATCTTGGTTTAGAAGGTGAAACAGTTAAAAGACTTAATTTTCTATTTAAGTATAAACTTTGCATAGACAGAGATAGCATATCTTTTACAAACCCTTTCTGGAATTTATGTGAATAGATGAATAGTTTAGAAAGATATATACATTTTCTATTTCAGTATCACAACTATAACAAGTGCCGGATTCGTTTTGTTTTTCAGTTTTCGAACCCTGTTTTTTATAACGTCCACAGTATGTATTAGTATTATAAACATGCGGAAGCTACTGTGACTAGACTTCTGACCGATTTTTCAGTTCCGAGGAAGAACATACGATAGTTTTTATCCCGAAAAAGGGTTTCTATAGGGAAGTACAACCTTTACTCAAGCACCTCTTGCTTGTATAGTAGTAGACTGTCGAATTAGGCATTTGATTTGTTTGTTTTACACATTTTATACTTGTGTTGTTTATTCAAACATTCGAACATGATGGTTTCTACCATGTTTGAAATTCAAACTTCGTATCGCGCCATCCCGCTTCGCATCTTATAAAATATTGTTTGACGCGAGATCGAAAGGGATGGCTCGGTGCTCGGTACATACTTCGCGAGTGCTTTTATTAAAGTTTTTATAAGTACCAAGGAGCTTTTATGTAAAACAACAGGAGTGCGAACTGAGAATAAAAGTGCACACAAAATTAAATCTTAATGTAAATACATGAAATAAATTCTAACTATAGTGCCAGCCTATAATGCCAGCCAAAACACATTTTTATGCTTATAACAAAACGGAGTAAGGATGAGTCCCACTTTGTTGCTAAATACTTGGTTACCCCAGTGGAGTGGGACAAACCTATTACTTGGTAGGTAGCTATTTCAGTTGGATCGTTGGATCCTAAAAACACGCAGTCAAGGTGTATCCTAGGTCCATGATAAGTACTCACGTACTGTAATATGTCAATTATAATTTCACAGAAAAAATCAGAACAACGCACTTTTCAGACCTGTACCAAAATTCTGTAATCTATGGTACCCGCTACTGAACTTCAATATTCATAAGACATCTCTCTACTCAATTCAAATGAATTTCAAAAATGGAATATCAGCATATTTGGTAAAAATGCTGATATTCCATTTTTTTAAATAGGTCAGTTTGAGTTGAACAAAAAAGGTTACAACAAAAATAAAAATTCATAGTGGGGAATGACGATTATAATAAAAAATGTTTTTCTTTGTTTTGCTCGTATAAAAAGTATTGTATGCAATAGTTACACAAAAAGGCGGTACTCGACTTTAAGAGCCTTCATTGTGCAACGATTGCATAAAATACAATTTTTATATTGTAATGTGATTATAGTGATTATTTGTAGGTATTATCTTTACGCACGCATCTACCTGTTACAGTACCATGGCGAGTGTTCTGAAGAGTTATTTTCTCTTATCCCACCCTCCCCTTTCCGTCATAGAACCACACGTGCCAGCTTGCGATGTCATCGCCTCACCGTGGAGAATATTCCCACCCGTACCAAGAAGTTTGGCAATTCCTTCATCTGCCGAACTATTAAAGTATGGAACTCCTTGCCGGCTCATGTGTTTCCTCCTTCTTATAACTTGGGACCCTTCAAACGAAGCGTGAAGAAGCATCTCTCGGGCCAGCATGGCAGTGTCAACTGACTTGGCACCGTTGGTTTCTCGTCAGTTGCCATTGCGACTTGGGCTCCCCTTTTTGCTTACCATCAGGCGAAGTGGAGCCACTATGTTGTGCCGTTATAAAAAAAAAAAAAAAAAAAGTACTTTTATCTCACGAGCGCGGGTGAGCCATGTTTGTGTGAGTAGATGTACATGCACATTGGCTCTGTGTGGGTGAGCTCGGGAGCGTTCAGTGCCGGCTCACCCACACAGAGCCATTGTGCATGTACATTACTCACACAAACATGGCCCACCCGCGCTCGTGAGATAGAAGTACTGTACGCACTATTCTCAGACTGTCGCGAAGTTGAGACTACCGCATTATTGTTTGAGATTAAATCTTTAATTAAAAGTTTATTGTGGTTTATGCGGTTTCTAAATCAACATAGTGCGATAATGTGTCGCTATTAACTTTACACTTTACAGCAATCTACTAGCATTAAAACTGGGTACTAGTTTTACGATGGAGACTCAACATCTCAGAATACGAGGCATCATTTCAATACAGAACAGTGGTGATTTTTTCCGCGAAAATTATTTACATCGGCAGGCGTAATCAAGTAGGCATAATATTATAGGTGACAGAACGTAGTCTTATGGGCCATAGGAAACAAACTAAGAGCCTCCTTTTTTGAAGTCGATTAATAATGTGGACGGGGTGTACTACTTACCTAATTTTGCATCATTAACAAAAGTTCTTAATCTCTTCATTTGAGAACTGTTTGATCTCCTAATTTACGGTTTTTTTTTAATGAAAAATACACGTCATCATATTTTCTTAAATCCTTATTACCTAGAACTTAGGTAGGTACCTAGGTTTATTGATTAAATTAATAGTTATTTAGCGCTTCCCTTAGTTAGTTAGTTGCGCTGGGCATTTTCCGCAAGTCGACCTCCAACGTGCCCATTTTGCGTGAAAAGGGGGTAGCACTACTCCAACCACCCCAACTCCTCCACGAACCTAAGCAAAGCCTTGATGTTGCTTATGGCTTCGTGTACGGTACTTGGAGATCCTAGGTATTTCATCCTGTATCCTTCCGCGCTTCCCTTAACTTCCCTACCCGTAACAACAGATTATGCAAGTTTCGTATTTAATGAGAAGAAACCGTTAAAGCTTCAGTCCCTAAAGAAACTTCGTTAGATAGTGACGTCATCGGATCATAAAGACATTACTACATATCCATACTAATATTATAAATGCGAAAGTGTGTCCGTCTGTCTGTTACCTCTTCACGCTTAAACCGCTGAATCGATTTTGATGAAATTTGGCATAGAGGTAATTTAAGATCCGAGGAAGGACATGGGATAGTTTTCATCCTGGAAATTATCCCTAAAAAGATTGAAAACTGAGTAAGTAATTCATGTTCCGAGGAAGGACATAGGATAGTTTTCATCCTGGAAATTATCCCTAAAAAGATTGAAAAGTGAGCAAGTAATTCATGAAGACATTAATGACCCCGTGGGAAATGTAATTATTAGACCAAAAGCACAATTGCTCTTACATTTGCTTAGGCGCTTTTAATAATCCCTTTTATTAATTAAGGTGATTAGGTGGATATGGATATCTATCGTGTTGTACGAGGTTGCTTCCATACTTCCAAGTTCCAGACGGACGTAGTCGCGGGCAAAAGCTAGTTATCACATATTATTAAGTATTATTCGCCCTAACATTACTAAACAATGCAGCTCTCCTTGTGAGTTCCTTGATGCAGCTATTACCTACAATATGAGTAAAGCAAAGGTTTCACAAGCGGGTCGAATTCTTAAGCATTCCTCCGTCAACGGCTATCTGCAAAAATGTGGGTGTGTCGGCGATAAAATGCTACCTCGAGCCGCGATTGGAGCGGGTTTTATTCAATTAGTGAGGTACGGGCCATGCTTTGCTGCAATTTGTGGCCGGCCATTAATTATTTGCATCTTGCTCTAGCGTAGGGTGTCAGAGAAGGACGGCCATAGTTGCCGGCCACAAATTGCAGTAAAATATGGCCCGTTAGAAGCCTCATTATGCTTCAAAATAATCTTTTGGTGACCGGATTCATGACCTTAGTTCATATTTTTAGTGGTATGAATAATTTTGTTGTTAACTTAGATATAAGTTTTTCTTATACCCCGCGCGGCGAACGATGGTTCCTATGACACCTGTCATCTCAGTACATTTTTTCGATTATAGGTTATGGACTTCCGGTTCGTGTCTCAAGATGGCCGCATGCGTTTAAGTTTCTATGTTCATTATTTATTCATTTTAGTTGTTCAATGTGTAGTATTGATAGCGTATTGTCCAGTGATCTAACGTATGAGTGAATAGCTAATGAAGAATTCAACTTGAAACGTTCATAGCCCTTCCTGGGTCAAGGCCCGATAGTCCGCGTGGTTTTTTTGTAAATCGCTATCACTTTACAAAAAGCACGATTTTTTCAACTCACCGTACAACGTGGTATCAATCCTCTATCTAGTCGCCTAGTGCGATTGGCAACGAGACATTGGCAGTAATGGTCGCTTAACTGTGACCGGTTGCCATTTTTAAAAGAATAGAATATAATAGATTATAGGTTATAAAATGTACTGAGATGACAGGTGTCATAGGAATCATCGTTCGCCGCGCGGGGTATAAGTCAAAGTATATACAAATTTTATTACTAATTAAACTAACTAGGTACAAAACAATCTCTCGTAAGGTCAGTCAGGGCGAGTGCGTCCGCCGGGCAAGCGCACCCATTATATCGGAAAACTATAGCCCTGTTCTAAGTAGTAACATTGATAATATGTTAAGAATGACGACGCGTTTGGCTAGGTTTGTAGACACCTGCCTACTTAGCCGGTGGTCCCGAGTTCGAATCCCGGCCGGGGCAAATATTTGTGTGATGAACTCGAATATTTGCGCTTGGGTCATGATTGTTCTATGTATTTAATAAGTACGTATATCGTCGTCTAGTACCCATAGCACAAGCCTTCGAGCTTAATTTGGGACTAAATCGCTTTGTGTGAGGTTGTCCGATATAAAAAAATAAATAAGAAACATGTTTGATCATAGAGAAACATGTCTAAAACAATCTGCATTTTGAACGGATAAAGAGCCTTAATCGTTTGTAACCAAGCCGCGTTTACGTGTTACGTTCACGAACCAGTTAAACTGGTTACTTTTGTTGACATTCCTGTACATTGTTACGAGTTTACGAGTTACGAGACGTCATCCGAGGTTCCTGTTGCAGTTCTTCAGAACTGCTGCTGTTTCTTGTTTATATGTAAATGGATACTGACGATGGTTCCGTTTACGTTGGTAAGCATTATATTGTCAGATAATATCAAACAACCTCACACAAATCGATCTAGTCCCAAATTAAGCTCAAGAAGGCTTGTGTTATGGGTACTAGACGACGATACACATACTTATATAGATAAATATATACTTAAATAAGTACATAGAACAACCATGACCCAAGCATAAATATTCGAGTTCATCACACAAATATTTGCCCTGGCCGGGATTCGAACCCGGGACCGCCGGCTCAGTAGGTAGGCAAGTGCGTGCTTACAAACTGCGCCAAACGTGTCGTCAAAAAAATATATAAAAAATATATTAGTAGCCTTAAGGCCTCTCCCCACGATTTCTACAACTTCGTGTTTCGATGAACAACAATTCAAAATTCAAATCTCTATTGCAGAATAAAGTAGGCCTCAAGGGCAGTTTTACATGTCTGATTATGTCATGATAATAAAAATAAATATAAAGTTACAATAATAATTACATCAAAACACCATAATAGTAAATTAATGCAACAGGGCTCACTTTACCGGGAGATGTATTGGATCCGGGTCTATTACTAAGTACTTACACTACTCTTAACCTATACTATCAGAGATGTAAAGGGTCTCTAGGCGTCAATATTAAAATACGGTGCGATAAAAATACATAATACATAACGGAGATGTAGGGCGTCTTCAATGTCAAAAATAAGAAAAAAATGGTTTGGGGATGTAATGCCGAGATTAAACGCTTGCCAATTCGTTAGCTGCTTGCCAAGCCTTGGCAAGCGTACAGGACGCAGTCATATGTTAGAGTGAGACGGAACTACATCATGCTCACTCTAACAAAATCACCCTGCGATCGACCATATCACCGGGACATAATTATATAGCCTTAATTATGTTACATTGATAAATTGTTCTTTGAATATCGCCAAAGTAGACATTTCATGGTGATATCCCGAATAGATATCATTCCAAACGTTGAATTTACGTTAAAGAACACCAAAAAGCTCATAATTTTTTTTTTTTTTTTTTTATTTAATTTTTTTTTATTTATTTTTTTTTATTTAATTTTTATTTATATCAAGTAACGGTTGTATAACAGATGAAGAAATTAAATGTATATTTTACAAATAGATAATGGTCTGACTATAATTTTATGTTTAATCAGCAAAGCGTGATATTATAATTAAGCAGGTATGCTGAAGCCAGCTTATTACATTAATTTACGATCGGAAGATTTACGAGTATTTATAACACAATGAAATCCAATAGGTAATTAGCAAGTTAATGAATTAACATAAAAACACAGGAAGATTGTTGTAAGTATCTAAAGTAGAGATAAATACTAATAAATAGTTTACTGACGATGTAATAGTATGCTTTCAGCCAAATTTGGAGTTTCTCGAAATGTTTCATTTTCAAAAAATTTCATGTTACAAATTAAGTCATTCTAAAACTTTATTTGTTTACAACTTTTGAAAAGCCTAACTTAAGATATTTCCTGACATAAGGACGGCTCTTCATAATAAATAAATAATAATAAATAAATAAATAAATATCGGACAACCTCACACAAATCGATCAAGTCCCAAATAAGCTCTATAATAAATGAATAACCTAAATTAAAGATGTAATACAAATCGATGTATGTCGGTAGAAGTGTAGGCTGGGAATCGTCCCAGTGGAGAAATAATAATAAAAAACTGTTTTGTACATTGAAAGGAAGGTGTAGGTGTAATCGCTAAAGCGCCCATTTCAGAATGGGGTTTGGTTGTAAAGTTAAAGTGGTCATAATATCTTGTCAGTGTTTTCTCTGTGTGGTCTAACCGCGTCTGTCATTTCTCGCTTTCCATTTTCTCTCGTTTCTACAACTGTCGATAGCCGCAAGATGACTACCATGACGTCTGTTGACGACCCTAACTCACTAAGTAGCAAGTACCTACTTAAAATAAAGCTCGAACCTGGGTGTCAATCTACAAACTAGATACCAGGCTTTGGAGAGTAGTGACAGAGAGGCTTCCGGTTCGTGACTCAAGATGGCCGCATGCGTTTAAGTTTCGTTGTTCATTATTTATTCATTTTTGTTGTTCAATGTGAAGTATTGATAGCGTATTGTGCAGTGATCTAACGTATCAGTGAATAGCTAATGAAGAATTCAACTTGAAGCGTTCATAGCCCTTCCTGGGTCAAGGCCCGATAGTCCGTGTGGTTTTTTGTAAATCGCTATCACTTTACAAAAAGCACGATTTTCTCAACTCACCGTACAACGTGGTATCAATCCTCTATCTAGTCGCCTAGGGCGATTGGCAACGAGACATTGGCAGTAATGGTCGCTTAACTGTGACCGGTTGCCATTTAAAAAAAAATAGAATAGAATAGAGTAGTGACAGAAATTTTAGTGAGGGTTGGGTGTCACCAGGCGATGTCTTAGTGACAGTGAGGTATAGTTTTTGGAAGACTATCCCCTTTATTTTATTTATTTAAACTTTATTGCACAAAACAAAAGTCAGTACAAATGGCGGACTTAATGCCAAATGGCATTCTCTACCAGTCAACCATAGGGCCAAACAGAGATACTAGAAGTGGGTGCATATCAGAAATCTGATGGTACAGGGAGGATCTAGAGTACAAGTACATACAAAATATTACTATACAATATGTTACCGCCAAGTAGGGTTTTCTTAAAGTAGAGTAAAGTAACATAGATCTTTAACTTATCCATGAACTTAATTTAATCAATTTACTTAAATTCAGGCTTTATTAACTTTCTAACAAAATTTTAATTGCCAGTAATGTACATTAAAGTAAATTTACAAGTGAGTGTTAAATGACAGCGTGATATGAGTAACTACAATAACGCTGTACACCCACTACATTGAATGTGCGGATTTAAGAAATTTAATTGTGCAGTTAATTCACATAATTATGATCAGCTAATACATGCAAACAATTACTAATGGATTATATTATTATCAGTTTCAATAAATGCCCGCATGCCGGTAACAGGCTGTATAGTTACGAAGCCATTATTGACACGGGTAAAAGTATAAATTCGTTTTTTTTTATATATTATATTTTCCGCTAGTCCTTGCTATAACTTTTTCCTCGCCATGGTTAGTATTATATGATCTGTGCCATGGTCATGATTTTTGACTAAAGCGCTCTCTGCCTTCAATTAATTTAAGGGATATTATTAATGGCACAGCAAACAAATAATCGCCTATCAATTTATTTTCATCAATTATATACTTTTTACATCAAATTAATTATTGCACAGCAAATAAAATAAATGCCTAGCAAAAATTGTACTGCAGATAATTAGAAAATACACATCAGCACGACATTACTTTCATCTTTTTAAAGAACCCAGTCGGTTAAGTTAGGTTTGTTCCATAATTATTCTGAAAAATAAACAGTTTTTGAAAAAATGGCTTTCGGACAAATGAAAATTTGGCGAAACGTTACAGATGGGAAACAAAAATTAGTGTTTCAGATAGGTAACCATCTAATCCTGATCATCTTTCGGAGCAGATGCGACTCGGCCGGGTTAGGTTAGGTTAGTTTTTTTTTATATCCCTTGAAACGCTCCATAATGTGCGGTAGTCATTATTAGCTATGCATTACTTAAATATGCTTTACTTTTAAATAAATAGATGCACGCCACAAATATAAATTGTAGTATATTTAGTAACATTTTGAGTGCAATATTTGCTGTGCAATCAGTAATTTTGATATAAATGTTGATTATTATTGCATAGAAAAAGGTTTTTTTTTGATGTGCGTTTAAATACTACCCATAATTTAATAACACATACGATTTAGATTACAATCTAATTTCAGATAAGATAAGATGCCGAAAAATGTTTACTGCTGGACAAACCAAAAAACGGTTAAGTGTCAGTCAGACTCGCGCAGTGAGGGTTCTGTAGTCTCATGATTCTGGCTCAATGGCTCCACTAGATAAGTAGGTTTTGTTTCCCTTGTATTGACAGACAGACGGATATTTGAACATTTAAGGTTTCGTAAACAAACTTTTCATCGAATATTCATTTCATGAAAAGCCCTTAACTATGTACAATTTTTTCGCAATCGGCCCAGAAATGTCGGTTCATCGAAAGCAGTTTTTACAGGAAACCATAAAATATTATACCATAGTTATTATTAACAGAAACTTAACCTAACCAAATCTAAGGTTAACATTTTCAATTTGAAGCACAGGCCAATCTTAAGTTAAGTGATACTGGTGTTTGCAATGCTATACTTTCTGAACCGACTTCAAAATTAGCAATAAGATTGTAGGTACTATTTAATTATAAAATTACTTAATCGCAGATAACTATTAGAATAGCATGTGGTCTGTATGTGTCACTATGGGGCTGACATGGTCGCTAAGCGATCAAAGCCTTTTTTTTTTCAATAAAGATAAAAAAAAAAAAAAAAAAATTGGAAAAAATATGACTTCCGAGGAAAAATTTGTCTATGAAATGAAAATTCTATGAAATGAAGCATTCGGTGAAGCGTGTTTCTATTAAAGAAGTGGATCCCAACATTTAGTGAGTGAATGATTAATTTATGTAAGGGAGAGTCTTCCGTTTCAGGCCTTCAAAACAATAAATTGGTTGGTTCAGTGAATTCGTTTCTGTGTTGTCAGTGGTGTATCAAAATGCTTCCCTGTAGGTACCCTTGTTACCTGTATGAATCGTATAAAATGGTGAGTCTTTTAAATCAATTATTTCGACAAAATAAAACTAAGCAAAAGAACATGACAATCGTAATGCATAAATGCCGGAAATAGTAGAGTTGTTAGTCCGCTGTTTTCTAACATAATTGTGCGCATCTGGTTACAAGCATGAAATTTCTATCACAGATAGAGTGTTCCACGGTGATTATTTTCAGATGTGGAGGGAAGTCAGATTCGTCCCCTGTGAGGCGGGAGAGCGGAGTGAATACGGCAAAGTATCTCTCTTTTCTTTCTTTATTGCTAGTCAGTTAAGTCTACCAGGACGTGTTTGGTATCGTTTCCGTGTAAAACAAATATCAGAAATTAATTTTTTATGTTATTTTTGTATAGTTCTATATAAAAATATGGGTGTAATGGCCGAAAAGGCAAAAATCACAAGAAGTTTTTTTATTCAGTGAGGTAAATTAGTTCAATTTCGTAAACATTTTCAAACTATTATTATTATTTCAAAAAGTTCATTTAATCTAGTTTCTAAAAATATATGCATGTTGGGTACTTCTCATACAAACAGTAGCTTAAAATATATATGTTTACGTCGGCGTAACCAACGTAAATCTCCGAACGCATCCTATTTTGCTTCATTACATACATTAAATAATGATTATTAACATGCGCTTACATATAATATTTACTATATACGTCCTAGAAAAACAAATTAATGTAATTAAAACAATTTTTTTTGCTACTGTATCACGAGCACATGGGCTAATCTCAACATCAACAATTTATTTAAGTTACTGTTTGTATGAAGAGTGCCCAATATTTATATATTTTTAGAAACAAGATTAAATTTGCTATTTTGCAATATTTTTCTTAGTTGTAAATATTCAGGAAATATACCTAATTTATCTGCCTAAATAAAAAAAACTTGTTGTGATTTTTACAATTTCGGAAATACAACCAAATTTTTATATGGTACTATGAATAAATAACATGAAAAATGAATTCCTGATATCTGTTTTACACGAAAACGACACCACACAAATCCTACTAGCGTTATCTGATCAGTAATATAAAAAGAAAAAGAGGACTCTTTTGTCCTATTCACCCCGCTTTCCCGCCGCACAGGGGATGAATCTGACTTCCCTCTACATCTGAAAATAATCACCGCAGAATACTCTATCTGTGGTAGAAAATTCGTGGTTGTATCCCGATGTACACAATTTCGCGACTTAGCAAAATGTACTAGAACACGCAGGCTAAGCTTAACATCAACATTTTTTTCTAGGTACTTTTTGTATCAGATGTGCCCTATATGTATACATTTTTAAAAACAAGATTAAATTTGCCGTTTAGTAATATTTTTTTAAATTGTAAATATTCAGGATAGATAACTAATTTATCGTCCTGAATAAAAAAAACTTGTTGTGATTTTTACCTTTCCGGCAATAAACCCAAATTTTTATATAAAACTATTCCTTAATAACATGAAAAAATAATAGCTGATATCTATTTTACACGAAAACGATGTCGCACAAGCCCTAATAGCCTTAACTGATCAGTAATAAAAAAAAGAAAAAGAACAGTACTTGGTCCTCTTCACCCCGCTCTCCCACCACACAGGGGACGAATCTGACTTCCCTCCACATCTGAAAATAATCACCGTGGAACGCTCTATGTGTGGTAGAAGTTGCATGCTTGTAACCCGATGCGCACAATTTCGCGGCTTAGCAACTCTACTAAAAGTGTCACTAGCCGGAATGTCATACCTTATTTTCTTATAACATGGGGTTTGGGAATCGGTTAATTCGAAATATACGAAGGTTCATAGCCCTTTGTGAATTTGTGTACGCAGTCAGTATCAGCGATCATGTATCCGAGCATTACTCAAAAAGTTTGTACTTTTTTAATGATACATAATCTGATACAAATGTATTGAAAATCACAAAGAAAATTGGTAACAAAATAGAAAAATTATATTGGACTTGAATTTTCTGTCTTAAGTGTACAAACTTTTTGAGAAATGCGCATCCACGGTTTTCACTAATATAACCAGTTCGTTTAGTCCAAGTTTAAACGAAAGTTGTTTCATAATTTCATAATTATATCGAGTTATCTAATAAATATGAGTTATTGGTTTCCTTATCCCTTGTCGGATGCGATCGTTTAATAACGGAATATATATCGCTCATTAATTCAGCCTTGCGTAACTTGAGCCTATAAATAAAAGTTTTATTTACTTTTTAAACGACCGTTTGTAAACCCGTTTTGATGTTATACATTCCTGAACATGACATCAGAAATGCTGCACTTGTGTAGGTTAATCTCTCACGAAATGTGTATGGAATTTGGTTCACATGACGCTCATTTCAATAAAACAAAACAGATCTATGTTATTGAAATTGAATGTCTATAATACTTATTATAAGATTATAGACTTGTATTGAAAATCAGTTTTATATGGGGTCATGATTTCCACCTTTTATTTCTGTATGGGCGCGCGGCATGCCAATCTGGCGTTATTCAGTCATAATTTTTTTGTACTCTGTCGCGCCAAATACATCCAATGACGGTTATAGGACACTTTTAATCCGACGAAAAAAAAATACATGGACAAAGTTATACACTTCCTAGTTTACTTATACTTATACATTTTTGGACTCTTTAGTCATCAAGGAAATGTAACTTTCCTCATTTTATATGGGAAATAAGGAAATATCCCGTAAATTTTCGGAAACTGCACATCTCTAAAGGAATTTTTGTAGAAGTGTGTAAAACTCATCCATAATAAGATACTTACCTTAAAATGGGGTACCTACCCAGTCGGAATCCTGGTGTATACGCTTCGCTATGCGCTAGTTTCACCTGTCTGTCCATCCTGAACCACCCACTATAAAATAAAAGAGAATTAAAATGTTTATTTAAATGGGAGCGCATCAGTGGGTGATCTGTGGCCTACGCACCCATGGACCACCTGCTAAGGCTTCGCAATTGAATGTTCATCGCGATCCTGTGGCGCCAGAATAAAAACAGTTGACAGTGTTGGGTTTTTAGACGGTAGTCCGAACATCGTAGCCCACCCCGAGATTGGCAGGAATTTGTTGTTCCGACGTAACATCGATAAACGTTGCTGAGTTGGAAGTTGGAACGATTTTCATGATTTGAACCAATTTTCTTACACTTTTGATCATATTACCAAAAATCGGGAGAGGGCGACCTAAGTGAGATTTTCTAGTTAGACGTTACGATGTATTAAATCCAATGATTGACTGGTAGATAATGCTTTACGGTATTATGTTCTCCATTTGTACACTTGTTTGTGAAATAAAGTATAGATAAATAAATAATAGATGCATACGAGTGGCGTGGCGGCAAAGAATTCCCTCAGCAACCCGGAAGAGAACTGATTTAGGTATTTCTCTAAGAACAATTAGAGAACGAACGGTGCAAACGCTCTAAATTTGGCAAGCCTCTGGGAATCGAATTCTATGGACGCTTCGTCACGATAAGTAGATAAATAGATGTGTAGACCAGGATAGATAGTAGATGTGTAAACCAGGATAAATGTCTGACCCTTCTTTTCCGTCAGCCGGACCGAGTCGATCGATCATGAATCATCATCATAGAGATCGAGTTACAAAGTGCTGCTACCTTGAAAATCCATCTATTATCGCGAATAACAGTCCACTTTCAACAGTTGTTTATACCTATAATCGCGGATAGCATAGTTAAACCGTCAATTATGACAATGAATCTAAACCGTATCAGTTTTAGGTAAATGGTTCCCACGTAACGCTTGCAGTTCCGTTTGCCGATGGCTAACGGTCGGCTAGCCTCAATACGAGTGTTTTCTTTCGGTTGTCGTGTAAAGCACTGCGTAGCCAGTACTGTACGGATTATTAAAACTGTTTTTTTTTTTTGGAGAAAAGGACCTTTGTCCTAAGGCACTTATCATTCCTTCCTTCCTTCTTTTAAGTACAAACTACTATTTATTTATTTACTATTAAAACTTTATTGCACGGATCAAACTAGTTCAAATAGCGGACTTAATGCCACAAGGCATTCTCTACCAGTCAACCATAGGGATAAACAGAAACATTGAGTTGGTGCAAGGTCTACGAGTATAACGTTATCACTAACATAGAATTTATTATTGCTAATTGTAGTAGTGTTATGTGCCTTAGTTTCGTTTGAAACGGTATTTTAATAACGTAATGAGATAGGTATGGTGGCATGGTAAACTAGTTGAGCTTGGTTTTTTACTATCTGCCCCACTATGATCTCTTTAATTAATGGATTAAAATCAGATAGCAGATCTTGTTATTTTTCACTCTATTTACGAAAAACCTTCGTGTTCTAAAATAAGCATTAATATTTATTAATTAAGACATAGTTTACAACGTTACATTTCTGTATTGCAAAAGAAGAAGAATACAGAACCCATCGTTCCAAAATAGACTAATGTTACTATGTTCCGTTCCATAGACAATATGATTATGTTGGCATCCATGGAGACGTGACAGGCATTTGCGCGGCAATTTGCAATTCGATTCGCGATTATCTGTGGATACGTGAGTTTTTCTAATAGGGCAAAGATCCGTTGGCCATTCAGCCGAGTGCAGTTTTCTTTATATTAGATAAGTTTTCTTCGGCGAATTTCTTTTTTATTATTTGTAGGTTTATAGCTTGCACTCTCTGGGGACAAAGGCTTTTAATATATGCAGTTTCTCGCCAAGAAAGTGAAACACTATGGTTGATTTTCTCTGGTCTGAACCATGTATGGACTTAACATGTATTCTAAGCGGCTTTCCATCGCTAGTGACTGGTGTTCTGAGTAAGGAATTAGATTATGGGCGGACCAATACCTAGTCGTATTTCAAAAAAGGGTAAATTTATTTTAGTGTAGGATTATTTAAATTGCAAGTTCTGTTCAACCAGGTTTTAGGTTTCGGGGAAAATAACTGTCAGTAGCCTGATATGACAGGTCGGCTTACTTATCGTAAGCATTTTATACTATTTATAGCCCTAAAGTTTAGTTACAGTCATTCCTCATAAAAATACAACACTAACCTTTCTTAACGGCTTATTAAGTTACAGCTCTTTTTAATGCAACTTTTATTTTCCATAAATGCATGTTATTTATTGGGTACATGCAGTAATACAACTGTTAAACATAATAGAATAAGATTCACTTTTAAATTAACCAAAATGCTAATAACCGCCTATAAAGTAGCTCATTTATTCATCTAGACCCATTGGGGCGTAAATCACAGAAGTTTCAACGGCACATGTGTCGTTTCGTAAGTAGGTTTAGTTATTGCCGAGGCTATGTAGAGCGGAACGAATTCCCCAGGTTCCTGATATGATAGTTCTGAATGAATGCGTGTGCGCACCAACGGACTCGTCAATGCCAGGCTGGGCTCACTTTTTGTATCACGTTGGTTGTACACATTCGTCGAGATCGGTACCCTTATTATAAGTTAACGTGATCATTTGCTAGGTATAGTAATAAGCGATGGTGTAAACGATTTGTATGGAGAATAGTATACAGCGCCGCTAGTGGTTACTTTGTAGAACTATAATTCTCCATGCAAATCATTTACGTAGTTGCTAGCGAGTACGCTCACAGTAAACTCGCGGTAAATGTACGGGAGAGACACCCAAGCCACACTCTTTTTACGATGCGTGTAAGCAAATATGGTGACTCGTCCGGTGCCGGCGAGGTGAGTGTGGAGCTGCCATCATGGTTGATATCAGAGATACTCGTATAAAGTGGATGAGCCTATGCCAGATACAACCATTTACCTGTGATTGCCCATCACAGGTAAATGGTTGTATCTGGCATGCATCTGCAGTACCACTAACATATGTACCTATGCTTCGCGACTCTTGTCGCGCGGCATAGCGTCACCTGTCACTCTCTCACACTACTGCACGGAAAGAGATAGATAAATATCTCCGAGAAAGAGTCTCCTATCTCAGTTGTGCTAGAGGTGCAGTGCAGTATTTGATCAGTGATGAGGCAAATCAATGTTATCACACTAATACCATAAAGCCGAAAGTTTGTCAGTGTAATTGTATGTTTGTTACTTCTGACACGCTCAAGTGACTGGACCAGTTTTGTTAAAATTTTGTCTGGAGGTACACTGAAAAAACGGTGAGGGTTGATTTTACGAAAGTTTTACTAAACCTTACTAAAGTTTTAGGTTGATTTGGGACCTACACACGAAAATTGTTGATTTTACTAAACATACTTTGGTTGACTATTTACGAAACCAGTTTAGTAAATTTACGAGCCTATATTTACTAAACTTTGTTTAGTAGCTTATTTACTAAACCAGTTTAGTAAATGATAATGACTATTCTACGAAATTAGTATAGTAATTACTACTGAACTTGTTTCGTGCGATTTACTAGACTACTTTTGTAATTTTTACAAGTGTACTTTTGTGCTTTTAACTAAACGACTTTCGTAGGATTTACTGAAATACATATCGTAATATCAATCTTTTGTTTAGTATTTTATACTAAACGGCTTTTGTTAATTTTACTATTGTTCTTTCATATAATTAACTAAAGTATGTATCGTAATATCAATCTTTCATTTAGTATTTTATACTAAACGGCTTTTGTTAATCTTACTATAGTACTTTCATAGAATTCAATAAAGTATATATCGTAATATCAATCTTTTGTTTCGTGTTTTATACTAAACCGCTTTAGTTAATCCTACTATTGCACTTTCATAGAATTCACTAAAGTACATATCGTAATATCAATCTTTTGTTTCGTATTTTATACTAAACGGCTTTAGTTAATTTTACTATTGCACTTTCGTAGAATTTACTAAAGTATGTATCGTAATATCAATCTTTTGTTTCGTATTTTATACTTAACGGCTTTAGTTAATTTTACTATTGCACTTTCGTAGAATTTACTAAAGTAAATATCGTAATATCAATCACTTGTTTAGTATTTTATACGAAACGGCTTTTGTTAATTTTACTATTGTACTTTCGTTGAATTCACTAAAGTACATATCGTAATATCAATCTTTTGTTTCGTATTTTATACTAAACGGCTTTAGAAAATTTTACTATTGTACTTTCGTAGAATCTACTAAACAAGGTATCGTAATACCAATCTTTTGTTTAGTATTTTATACTAAACGGCTTTAGTAAATTTTACTATTGTACTTTCGTAGAATCTACTAAACAAGGTATCGTAATACCAATCTTTTGTTTAGTATTTTATACTAAACGGCTTTAGTAAATTTTACTATTGCACTTTCGTAGAATCTACTAAACAAGGTATCGTAATACCAATCTTTTGTTTAGTATTTTATACTAAACGGCTTTTGTTGATTTTACTATTGTACTTTCGTAGTATTTACTAAAGTACATATTGTAATATCAATCTTTTGTTTCGTATTTTTTACTAAACTGCTTTTGTTAATTTCAGTAATTTACTTTCGTAAAATTTTACAAATGACATATCGTAATATCAAACTATTGTTTCGTATTATGTACCAATCTTAATTTTGTAATTAAATACATTACAAATAGTTCTTACTAAATTGAATTGGTATAACATACGAAACAAAAAGTGTGATGGCAATAAGTAGGTATGTCGTTTGGTAAATTGTAGGAAAGTAAATTACCAAAATGAACAAAAGCCGTTTAGCTCATATACGGTGAAACAATAATTTGATATGACAATAAGTAAAATATTTGTTATTTAGTTTTGAAACTCTATTGCAATCTTTTTAGGACCACACTCGACGTTTCAAGACTAAAATATTATGTGGCAGAATATACAAACAAAGCAACATGAATACACTTCGGATCATAAAGTAATAAATTACTAAAACTAACAAAAACCGTTCAGTTGGTAAATAACATAATACGCTGAAACAAAAGTTTGATATATGACAATATAGGCTATATATTCTACATTAAAAATTATTCTTTTTTCGTGTAAGATTTTACTGACCTAAAAGAAGTTACAAAATAATAACAAAAACCGCTTAGAATCTAATAACTGAAACAAGGTGGGAATAAATTAACTTTAGCTAAAGTTAGTTCGATCCCGAATAAAATTTTGGGGGTGGGTGAGAAATAATATGAGATTTAAAAACTATATAGATTTTATTATGAGAACTTAAAAAAAATTGATACATCATCTGGTTAAATTAGTACGTTACATACCTAGGGCGGTGAATAAGTGAATGTCTACTTTACTAATTGCCGCCCGTGGTTTACTTAAAGTTTTACGTCACCCCAGGCCGTAAGTGGGATTTTCTGCCCGCTAGGCAGAGATTTCACCTTCGATTCGGGCTACAAACACCTTTGATCTAGGACATTCACGAATCCACCGCCCTAGGTATGTGTAATGTACTATTACGTCTTGCCTTTTCGCCAGAAAGTGAGATTTTCACCCCGCGTAGCGAACAGAAAATCGTAATCAGAAAACGTAATAGACATAGACGTTTTATAGCTAGGGCGGCGAATTCGTGAATGTGCCAGATGGCAGGTGTTTGTGTTCATAAATATGCAAACTGGGGCTATACGAATTACCGCCCGCGGCTCGTCTAGTTTTACGTCTTGCGTGGGCCGGGAAGAAAGATTTTCTCCCCAAAGCGAAGCGGGTAGAAAATCCCATTTACAGCCGTAGGATGACGTAAAGAATATTACATAATGTGGTATGAAGTGATTACATATTTTTCTAGAGGCTAGATTATTCTAGATTAAATTATGCATTTATTGTCAGTATGAGTATTCATTGTTACAAAACGTACAGGTGCCGGCAAACATATTGATTTACGTACAAATCGACTACTGCACACTCAAGATGTTTTCAAGCAACTATTTATGGAGCATCTTATTTCTTCCTTCCAAATAACTTTTCACTACACCCGAGATATAAATAGTTTTTGAGAAATACGCGTTCGAAGATTTTGTCCTTCTAGCAGGGCCCTTTGGTATTTAGTGACTTACACGACCCCAGGTAATTTTAAAAAACAGCCGGTTATTTCTACTTATTGAATCAATTATTACCAACATGCTAATGACAAGTTTTCAAGAAAAAAAAAACAAAAAAATATTATTGTATTATATTATCACTAAACCTGTCACTAGCAAGTTGGTAATAATTGATTCAGTAAGTAGAAAAAACCGGCTGTTTTTTAAAATTACCTGGGGTCATGTAAGTCAATAAAAACCAAAGGGCCCTGCTAGAAGGACAAAATCTTCGAACGCGTATTTCTCAAAAACTATTTATATCTAGGGTGTAGTGAAAAGTTATTTGGAAGGTAGAAATAAGATGCTCTATGAATAGTAATTCATTAAGTCTGTAAACTTACAATTAACAAAGGGCCCCGCTGGCACAGAATCATTTTTTTTTTTCATTAATTTGCAAGTTAGAAATTTTAAAGTACATAAATCGACAGGTAGAAATATATACCAACTCGATTTTTTAGGACCTAAACCATAATTACATGGGGTCCCGCTGCATATACGTATATGACGTATGCTTTAAAATCATACAGGTGTTGAATGCCGAATATGCGCTAGTGTTTGGACATTTAAACAAAAATATTTTTATATTATTGACTGTAAGTGATAAGAAAATTTCGTCTGTGTCTTGTTTTATGGTAGATCTAAACTAAATCTTACAAAGTAACGACAGTCGACATTTACCTAATTTGCCATATTTTCGAAAGTTGTTGAAATCAACAACTTTCGAAAATATGGCAAATTAGCTACCTACTTCTAATTTCTAAGTGAATTAAGTCTGAACTGACAGTATACCGCCACACCATAAAAACTCACTTTTTTATAATAAGTAATAAATGTTACAGTTTTCTGGAATCAGCCTATTTTTAGAGACGATAACTATTTTAGACAAAATCATTTATCTATCATAAATTGAGACATACTTATTGACAGACATAAAGTGGCCAACTAAACACTTTGCAAACTACGGGGTTACTCGTTCCCACAATGTATAGAATTAAGAAGAGGAATAATATTTAGTCCATTCTTTAGAGACATAGGCTAAGTTGCATACCGTTACGTGCAAAATGAACGCATCCTGCGACTCCACGATGCTGGGTTTGAAAAAATTATTTTTCTTGTTATTGTCCCTAACTGTCACTTTAACAGTTGGTGGCATTTTGTGAGACATTAATTAAAAAAATACATAATCTCTGGCATCTGAAACAAATAATAAAATAAAATTAAGATAAAGAAAAAGTATTATACACACACAAACACTGTATCAATAATTTAATAATAATGGTATAGCTACCTTCCGATAGATTCTTGTCAAGTGTATTTAATTCATTTGATTTAAGTTTTTTGAAATGTGGTAGAGCCTTGTCCATAAATTGAGGCCACTTCTTTAGCAAGTTTAGCTCACGGTCGGGGTGTAGGAAGTTGAAATCAATTTCAATCTGACAAAAAAAGTTTTGATTAGGCATGTAGTTGTAATTTCTTGCCTATATTATAAAAAAAAAAAAAAAAACAATAAAATCATACCAGTTTGTAGCCTACTCATGGTTAAGCTGGTCCATTCAGAGATAATGTCATGTACTGTGTTTTCAGTACATGTGAAGGATTTCAATCGATAGTGCCTTGTTAATTCCCACTTTTCTAAAATTTCAGCAAACGGCTCCTTATTAAATTTAAGCCACAACTGGTGCCCTTCAACTTCTTCTAGTGGTAGCGGTATTGATTATCTGGCATCCAGATTCTGGAAATATAAATTATATCTCAAAACTTTCCCCCAAAAGTGACCGAAATGCTTAAAATGTATTATTTATTTATTTATTTCAATTAGTTACTGCTGCGCACGGTCGTATTATACATAATTATAAACCTTCCTCTTGGATCACTCTATCTATTAATAAAAACCGCATCAAAATCCGTTGCATAGTTTTATTAATGATCTAAGCATACATAGGGACAGACAGACAGCAGGAAGCGACTTTGATTTATACTAAATAGTGATAATTAATCATACATAAAGTATCTATGCTTATTTTGCTTACCTGGAGTATCATTTTTGTCCACTGCATTTTGAATGCCAGTTTTATGACCGGTTTTTTTTTTCAATTTTAGTTTTTTTGCCGACTAACTTCCCTCTAGCCGGAATGTATGATTTTTTTGAATATTTCCGGCTAGGAACATAACGTCTCCTAAAATAAAAAATACAAACGTGTTACAATAATAGGCTAGTCGACTCGATGTTAAATTGTATTAAACTTATATTCAATTCGTATAATAGATAGTATAGGAAACCTACATATAGGTACACGATGATTTTTAATCGGTGATCAGGAGTAGGAAAATATTAATATCTAGCTAAAATTAAACTTAATAGGCGAGGCCTCACGCAATTACCTCACTGTTAAAAAAAAAAAAAAAATTAAGCTAAAGAAAAAGTATTATACACACACAAACACTTTGTATCAATAATTTAATAATAATGGTATAGCTACCTTCCACGCAAAATAGGCACGTTGGATGTCGACTTGCGGAAAATGCCCAGCGCAACTAACTATAGCTACCTTCCGATGGATTTTTGTCAAGTGTATTTAATTCATTTGATTTAAGTTTTTTGAAATGTGGTAGAGCCTTGTCCATAAATTGAGGCCACTTCTTTAGCAAGTTTAGCTCACGGTCGGGGTGTAGGACGTTGAAATCACTTTCAATCTGAAAAAAAAAAGTATTGATTAGGCATGTAGTTGTAATTTCTTGCCTATATTATAAAAAAAAAAAACATACCAGTTTGTAGCCTAGACTCATGGTTAAGCTGGGCCATTCAGATAATGTCATGTACTGTGTTTTCAGTACATGTGAAGGATTTCAATCGATAGTGCCTTGTTAATTCCCACTTTTCTAAAATTTCAGCAAACGGCTCCTTATTAAATTTAAGCCACAACTGGTGGACTTCAACTTCTTCTAGTGGTAGCGGTATTGATTATCTGGCATCCAGATTCTGGAAATATAAATTATATCTCAAAACTTACCCCCAAGTGACCCAAATGCTTAAAATGTATTATTTATTTATTTATTTCATTTAGTTACTGCTGCGCACGGTCGTATTATACATAATTATAAACCTTCCTCTTGGATCACTCTATCTATCAATAAAAATCGCATCAAAATCCGTTGCACAGTTTTAATGATCTAAGCATACATAGGGACAGACAGACAGCAGGAAGCGACTTTGATTTATACTAAACTAGCGACCCGCCCCGGCTTCGCACGGGTGCAATGCTGATAAATTATGCATGTATTATACATATAAACCTTCCTCTTGAATCACTCTATCTATTAAAAAAACCGCATCAAAATCCGTTGCGTAGTTTTAAAGATTTAAGTATACAAAGGGACATAGGGACAGAGAAAGCGACTTTGTTTTATACTATGTCGTGATAGTGATAATTAATCATACATAAAGTATCTATGCTTATTTTGCTTACCTGGAGTATCATTTTTGTCCACTGCATTTTGAATGCCAGTTTTATGACCGGTTTTTTTCAATTTTAGTTCTTTTATCGACTAACTTCCCTCGAGCCGGAATGTATGATTTTTTTTTAATATTTCCGGCTAGGAACATAACGTCTCCTAAAATTAAAAATACAAACGTGTTACAATAATAGGCTAGTCGACTCGATGTTAAATTGTATTAAACTTATATTCAATTCGTATAATAGATAGTATAGGAAACCTACATATAGGTACACGATGATTTTTAATCGGTGATCAGAAGTAGGCAAATATTAATATCTAGCTAAAATTAAACTTAATAGGCGAGGCCTCATGCAATTACCTCACTGTTTAAAAATAATTAAAACATAGTTGAAACATAATCAAAACTAATAACCACTACATAAATGATCATCCTACATAATTTTTTGATGTACGATACCTACGTCAAGTGTCATCGCTTTGGCGGGAAAATTTCTACGAATTTATTTATGTAATGACAACGATAATGACAGGTTATTACTCATAAATTGTCATTACCATTAAATTATTAAAAAGGTTGTAAGCTCACAGATACAGATTAGTAAGGTGACTAGGAATTTAATAAAAATTGATTTCAAAATAAAAATTATCAGAAAAATAAAAGTTTGTTTGTATGTTAATTACCACTTCAACGTGACCGCCACCATTTACTGAGTTAGAAAAGTTGGTACCTGATCACCGAATAAAAATCATCGTGTATATTAATCAGTTCATAAAGTAGAAGATGGTTGAAAAAAATTAATTTGAAAATATGCCAACTTTCATATATTTCAATCTAATTTTCTTTAACTATTATATATATGTTAATGATGTTATCACCAGGGGTCTGACTTTCTTTCGCACGGTATGACTAATGGAGAGCTATGGAGCCGATATTAACATTAAAATACTATTCATACTCATACTCATACTCATAAGTGTATTTCATTCGCAATTTTAATTTTATAGTCAAGGACAAAGTCAGAAGAATAAACAAAGACCTGATTTGTGTAGGCATTGTTTTTTTTCGCCACCATAAAATACGTAAATATTTGCAAGTTTATCCATGTTTTCTGAAGTAAATTGGGTTCTATATTGATTGAATATCCATTTATGACTAGAAAGTTCATGATATTGACAATAAATTGAGTTTTAAAAAAAATATAATTTTAGTCATTTAATGCTTGGGAATGTTAACCATAATAACCACAAAGGCAGTTTGGAATGAAATAGATGAATGAGTATGAGTATGAATTGTGTTGATAACGGCTCCATAGTTCTCCATTAGTCTTACCGTGCGAAAGAAAGTCTGACCCCTGCACATTACTACGGACGCCGGAAAAATGGGGTTTGCCTGCCGAGTAGGCCAGGAATACAATGCTAGCAATCCTTTTTCACGTCGAGGTATGTATAGTGTTTTTCTCAATTATGCAATGATATAAAAATAAAAAACGTCGAAGAATTAAAACAAATCACAACATGGAATATTAATAATTTGACCTCCAAAAGAAATTTATATATATATGTATCATGTTTGTAGTTTAGTTTGAATTGTTTGAAAATAATATTAAAAATGACGTAGGTAGGTATGTTAAAACAATTGTGTATTAAAGTCAGACTGCATTTTTTTTCGCTCCAAGTGTCCACTCAGGCCGTACACTAACATGTATTGATCTTAACTTACGGCCAGGGAGTTCTGAAGTATATGATAGGGCTCTGCCCGCCGCGCTTGTCCTGCCGTGTGGTGAAGGTCTTCACGTAGGCCGCGTACCGCGTTTCCGGAATGAGTTTGCCCACCATCTTGAACTGGGTTTGCTTGTCTGGGCATTTGTTATTAGGGAATATTGTAGTGTTGAGGGCCGTTGAGTTGTTGCGGCTCTCCTCGACATTGGCTATGTCGATGATGTTCCAGCTGTAGACATAAAATATCAAATAAGTATAAACATTATATACATTCAAAAAACTATAAATGTGCCCTGGGGTCTCTGATATGGATGATAATTCACATTTTAGTTTGCTGCCAAGGGCGACGATGTTACTCCCCAACAGGTATTTACAAATATGATGACCAGGGGTCGGACTCTTTCGCACGGTAAGACTAATGGAGAACTATGGAGCCGTTATTAACATTAAAATACAATTCATACTCATACTCATTCATCTATTTCATTCCAAACTGCCTTTGTGGTTATTGTTTTTTTTCCGATTACTGGGAAGACGGAAGCCTAATATTTAGCTGCATCCGAATGTCACTAAGTAGCAGGGGGCCTGCCCGGAGTTGGTTATTATATGAGTATGAGTATGAATAGTATTTTAATTTTAATATCGGCTCCATAGCTCTCCATTAGTCTTATCGTGCGAAAGAAAGTCCGACCCCTGGTGATAACATAATTAACATATATAATAATTAAAGAAAATTAGATTGAAATATATGGAAAATTTGGCAAAATTAAAGGATAACTTTTATCGAACAGGATATGTAGGTTATAAAGCCAAGTTTAATTTTATCTACTCCCCTTCCTCAAAGGGGTGCGCGTCACCCCCCGGGCCTGGAATGTGTCCCGGAGCGCGGTATTTTCCACTTTAAAAGAAAACCGTGTACGATACATACAAAATGTATAGAAACAAAATAATTCTGAATACTATAAATCTTTCATACATACTAAAGCGATATCACTTATAGAATCAGCGCACTGTTACCAAATACTAACGTTTTTAATTATTGATCTTTTTTTTCTTTTGACTGACTATGAAACGGCATAACATTAACACATTGATCCGTCTGAATTGTGTTACTCTTTGACAAAACATTAGAATTTTCATTTGGAAATAAATAAATTTGAGACGGCATAACATTAACACATTGATCCGTCTGAATTGTGTTACTCTTTGACAAAAAATTTAAATATTCATATGAACATGAATAAGTTTGAGACGGCGTAACATTAATTGATTGATCCGTCTGAATTGTCTTACGCTTTGACAAAACATTTAAATTTTCATTTAGACATTGATGACTTTGAGACAGCATAACATTAATACAGTGATCCGTCTGCGCATTATTAATCTGTGACACTATAGCAAAATGTTCAGTCTGACCTGAAACACTGAATGCTTAGCTTAGCGCCACGTTTCGCACACATTATTATTCTTTGAAAGATTTACTTTATACACTTCGGACAATCACTACGCTCGTGGTCACTTTTACGACAATAGACACAATAAAGTTTTTTACCTTGCGGCGCACTAGACACGTTCACGTGCGATCGGCGCGGCAACTTCGTGCGAGTTCGCGGTCGTTGCTTTAAAAACTATTGCACATAAAACAATATTAACAAAACTCAAAAACAATACTTGGTACCAAAAATAAATGTATGCTTTTTTAGGGTTCCGTGCCCAAAGGGTAAAAACGGGACCCTACCCTATTACTGAGACTTCGCTGTCCGTCTGTCCGTCTGTCACCAGGCTGTATCTCAAGAACGGTGATAGCTAGACAGTTGAAATTTTCACAAATGATGTATTTCTGTTGCCGCTATAACAACAAATACTAAAAATAAAATAAAATCAATATTAAAGGGGGCTCCCATACAACAAAGGGATTGGTTGCGTTAACTTTGCACCTCATTTGTATGGAGCGCTATACACACCAGGTGCAAACTTAACCACTTAGGGATAGAAAGTGTTTGTACGGAACCCTCGGTGCGCGAGTCCGACTCGCACTTGACCGGTTTTTTTTACATAGTAATAATGCGCATAGCGCATTTCAGTTAACGAAATAAAAAGGACGCATTTAGCCATTAAGTAATTGCTTTTTAACGTAGGTTGTAAGTAAAACATCGACCTACTTAAAAAGAAAAAAGCAGATACATCTGTAACGCATTTTGATTTTTGATTTTTGAACAGTCCTAATACTTGGTACATTATTGTTGAAGTGAAGGAAAATAATAATCTACTAAACAAGGTATCGTAATACCAATCTTGTTTAGTATTTATACGAAGGGATAAAGGGGTATTTACGGTAAAAGGTCTTATCTTTATACGGATGTCATAGTAAGATACGTCCTTTTGCCGTGCTCGCGGCACAGATGCAATGTGATAAAAATACATGTAATGTAAAATAAATGATGATGCCTGGTATAATAATTAAGTGATTATATCTACATATATGTATACGTATCATGAATTTCATCGAGTAACCTAAATGTTATCTCGTTATCTAAAACAATTAGGTACATATAGGTAAATCGTAAGAAATGGCTACATTTTCCATAAAAAAATAACAAAATGGCGCAGCTCAGTAAGTAATAATATTCTTTTTTCACTAATTATAAATGCATAGGTACATATCACTGGATAATTAACACAAAATTACCTAGTAAACTAATGCATGTGTTGTTATTCGTTAACGAAATTAGACCAATAATAAATAAGTAATAGGAACTTCACATGTAAAACTTACCTTCAAAGTTTTTCACAGTTTGATCAGAAAGGCCCCATTCAGTGAGGTACTGTGCAATTAGTTCTTTTTCACAATCACTGTCCATTGGAGCCTTTTGGATACAGGCGACGCGACACTACAGTTCAATAAGGAAAAAAACAGCGGACTGAGCGAGTAAACGTGAACAGACCACTCGCTTTGGGGGGGGAACGCGCCCGCTCGGCGCCTGATGCTGGCAACGTCGCATTTTATTACGAAACTAGTTTAGTAAGATCAAGTTTGGCGATCGATAGCGCATAGCGCGGGCTGGCAACATGGCAACATTTCATCAAAAAAGTACCTATCGTCTGTCGCAAGCTACAACGCTCTCTATCGCACAATTGCGGATGAGAATAAGAAATAATAAAAACACGGCTGACATAATAATAATTACAAAGGCAATTTTTGTTCTGGCGGGGAATTTTGATTCTTATTCTGGCGGTGAATTCCATTTCAACCGGCTTCAAAAAGAGGTGATTGTTGTTCTGGCGGTGAATTTCATTACCAGCGACTTCAAAAAGAGGTGATTGTCGTTCTGGCGGTGAATTTCATTTTAACACTTCAAACAAAAAAAATCGTCCTGGTGGTGAATTTCCTTTCAATAGACTTCAAAAAAAGGTGATTCCTATTTTTTCCCTTTTTGTGTTTGCGCGCTGAAACTACTCCGGCTTGCTTGACATGTCGGTTGTCCTTTTATTGACGATTTTTTTTATTTGGTAATGGTGAAACGTTTTTGTACTTAAAGTACCCAAAGCTAATATCTGCGTCGGTCGGGACATAATTTATGCCATAATAATTATTTTTCGAGTTCCAGTGCCGGTTTTGATTATAACAATCGCTCATTTGTGTATTTTGTTGGTAACTTCTTATTTTCGGTGTGGGGAATCGATGGCGGACGTCACTCTTTTGAAACACGTCATGGGTGTCGTTTTCTAGGCTTTTGGGGGTGAAGATTTCAAAAAAAGCATCCATTTTGGAAATAAAGATGGCGGACGTCACTTTTTTGAATAAGTCGTCATGGGTGTCGTTTTCTGGCTTTTTGGGGGTGTAAATTTCAAAAATGGCATCCATTTTGGAAATAAAGATGGCGGACGTCACTTTTTTGAAAAAGTCGTCATGGGTGTCGTTTTCTTGCTTTTTGGGGGTGTAAATTTCAAAAATGGCATCCATTTTGGAAATAAAGATGGCGGACGTCACTTTTTTGAAAAAGTCGTCATGGGTGTCGTTTTCTGGCTTTTTGGGGTGTAAATTTCAAAAATGGCATCCATTTTGGAAATGAAATGGCGGACGTCACTTTTTTGAATGTCGTCATGGGTGTCGTTTTGTGGCTTTTTAGGGGTGTAAATTTCAAAAATGGCATCCATTTTGGAAATAAAGATGGCGGACGTCACTTTTTTGAATAAGTCGTCATAGGTGTCGTTTTCTGGGTTTTTGGGGGTGTAAATTTCAAAAATGGCATCCATTTTAGAAATAAAGATGGCGGACGTCACTTTTTTGAAACACTCGTCATGGGTGTCGTTTTAGGCTTTTGGGGGTGTAGATTTCAAATTAGCATCCATTTTGGAAATAAAGATGGTGGACGTCACTTTTTTGAATAAGTCGTCATGGGTGTCGTTTTTTGGCTTTTTGGGGGTGTAAATTTCAAAAATGGCATCCATTTTGGAAATAAAGATGGCGGACGTCACTTTTTTTAATAAGTCGTCATGGGTGTCGTTTTCTGGGTTTTTGGGGGTCTAAATTTCAAAACTGGCATCCATTTTGGAAATATTAAAGGTGGCGGACGTCACTGTTTTGAAAAATTCGTCATGGGTGTCATTTTCTGGGGTTTTGGGGGTGTAGATTTCAAAAATGGCATCCATTTTGGAATAAAGTTCGACGGATATATTTTTTTCTTAAAAATCGGTATTTTATTTTATTTATTGCGCAATAAAAGATTACAAACTGGTAGGTACACTATAAGTATATGTTTCGCCAAACTGCGATGCATTTTGTTGGCGAAGACCGCACTATAAATATTATACAATAAATCTATAAATAATCTCATAATATAAATAAATAATCTATAAATATTATACTCTATAAATATTATATAAATATTACAAAGATTTATTTGGCATAATAATGGATCAATTTAATACACATTTCAAAAAGAAAACTATTTCTGGGTCGACTACAAAAACAAAGTTTAGTGAATGGGCTACTGTAGGTATTCATAGAAGCAGAACCAGGCTTTATGAACTGTATGCAGAGAAGGAAGTGAACAAGGACGCAGATTTTTTAAACTATGTTAAGAACTATTCAAAATGGTTTAAGCAAGTGTGCATAGCCGCAAAAGCAAATTATATTAGTTCTAAAGTCAAAATGTCGGACAACAAAGTAAAAACTATTTGGAATGTTATTAACAGAGAAACTGGTAAATCCAAAACTCGCAATTGCCAAGTCAACATTGTCAGTGAAAACGGGCAGACTATGTCAAATCATGATGTTGCCTCGGCATTCGAGGATTATTTTTCCAACATTGCAGTTAATACCACAAAATGTTTAAAATCATCTGCGTCCGAAGCCCATACCTTACTTTGTGCTAATTGTAAGAAATGTGATGTTGAGTTTCAATTTAGTCCAGTAAATACAGTAGATGTTATTAAAACATTTAAATCACTCAATTTAAAGAAAACAGAGGATTTATGGGGAGCATCAGTAAAAATAATTAATCATATCATAGATTCAATTGCGCCTTACCTAGCTTTGATTTACAATAGTTGCATAGCAGAGGGAGTTACCGTTACCGTTGGGTACCTTTTCAATTGATACCTTTATTTAAAGTCTTTTGCGGTTTTTCAATCCCTGGTGCAAACTTACCTTAACCACTTAGGGATGAAAAGTGTTTGTGCGGAACCCTCGGTGCGCGAGTCCGACTCGCACTTGGCTGGTTTTTTAATCTATGCGCAACATTTTTGACCATAATTTTACACTATTAGGTACAAATGGAAAATGTACCTAAAACTGCGGAGGCACATTTCATAGAAATTGTGACGTCATGCTCCCTGGAAACCCCACTGTCTGTTTTGTGATTTATTAGGACGTAATAATGATGTACACAATATGTACTGAATTAGTACATACTTAAAACAAAAATGTACCTCAATAGATCGAGAGTACAATTCATTGAATTCGGAGTTGCTGTAGAGCATCTCCCCAGCAACCCCAAATTTTTTTTTAAATTAAATTCGCGTAAATTTTCAATTTTTCTGCAAATAAGAAGCCCAATAAAATTGTACTACTGTTAATACCGTTGAATGAGTTATATTTTGATTAAATTACTCGTCTTCGAAATTTGTGTCTCGGAACCCTTTAAAATTAATAATGTTTGAACCTCAATATCACGGTAATTATCAAGTTTTAAAAAAGTTGCCCCTAATAAATATGCTTATTTTAGCATCCTCTATACGATAGCATCATAAAAAATAGGTGTCAATATGACATCACACCTGTCGAACATTTTTTAAGTCCTGGGTCCCCTTTGCTACACACCGACCTGTTGCAATATTTTGATAGTAAATACTTACTTACCTAAAGATGTATATGTAAATACTTAATACCTACTATGTAATGTTGCACAATTAATATTATTGCAATATTGTGATAGTAAATACTTACCTAATATATGTATGTAATTACTTAATATTACCTACTTCGTAAATACGAGGGAAGTATTATGTACGGTAGATTGATAATATGACCAAACGCGTGCGGTTGTGCCTGCACACCCCGATATAATAGACTCCCAATTTCACGACTCAGAGGAGGCCCCCTGGACAGAGGTGTGCAGGCAAAAGCGCCCCCGTAAAAACGGCGAGAGCGCCGTCAAATGATGTGAAAAATAGCCACGATGCGCACCTCGGATGCGGAAGTGCCGCCCAAAACATTGTCCAATCGTCCCCATTTTCACAGGATGGGATGGATATCGTCCCCAATGAATCACAAGATACATATCTCTCACTTTTGGGAAGGCCTATGCCCTCCCCCAGTTCAGCCAAACCCAAAGTCAGACACAATTTTCCCCGGTAGCCCCTATGGGTAGATTCAGATTAAGACCGTCTGTAACGCATTTTGATTTTTGATTTTTGACCAGTCCTAATACTTGGTACATTATTGTTGAAGTGAAGGAAATAATCTACTAAACAAGGTATCGTAATACCAATCTTTTGTTTAGTATTTTTATACTAAACGGCTTTAGTAAATTTTACTATTGCACTTTCGTAGAATCTACTAAACAAGGTATCGTAATACCAATCTTTTGTTTAGTATTTTATTTTATACTAAACGGCTTTTTATAAATAAATATGGCTTGTGTTTAAACGCCTACCAAATATGATTAAACGCCTACCAAATATATTGATAAATTACTACCAATAAATTCTTAATGCTCACCAAAACGGATGAATGCACACCAAATAGTGAATCCCAAACTTTTCTATAAATAAAGCAAATAATTCTTTTTCTTACATCCTATAAAAATATATTTATGAACACCTAAAAAGTTAATTTCAGACCAAATAATCTATATTACTACTGTTAAATGGATGACACCAATATTTTATATTATTACGTCCATTTTAGTCATTTTTGCTGAGGCAAAAAACTAAATGCTCACCAAAATGGCTTTTTTCACCAAAATTTCAAATTCGTGCTAGGCGGCTAAAACTCGGTATCGGGGGGCTCTCGGGGCTCAAAAATATGAATCTGAAATCTTGTCCGAAAATTCGGTCAAATTCGGAAAATATCGAAAAAAAAACGATTTGTATGGAGAAAATTTTAATTTGGGAGCACTGTATAGTGAATTTATATTAAATGGAGGCAATTCATTTTATTTGGAATTTATTTTTGGGGTATAAAAGCCATTTTGGTGATTGTTTAAATTGTTCCCAATAAATATTAAGGGACAATCATACACAAATCGATCTAGTCCCAAACTAAGCAAAGCTTGTACTATGGGTACTAGACGACGATATACATAATATATAAATACATATATAGATAACATCCATGACCCAAGAACAAATATTTGCACAAATATTTGCCCTGGCCGGGATTCGAACCCACAAGAAGTAGGCAATTGTTTTTTTTTAGTTACGTTTCCTACAAATAAGTTTTAGTTTTACCGCTTCATATAGTAAATGGTTGAACACCATAAGTCCGGTCCGGTCCAGGGATAGTGGCGCTACAAACAGCTTTCATATGGCAATAATGTGCACACGTTATATTATTAAACGTCAGTAGCGATTAAGATAACGCTGCCCGTGAAGCTATGGATGGCGCCAATGCCGGTACCCCTCCCTCTCCGGGGGTAGCCGCGAATATGTTAGGAGAATGTGAAGCTGTGGACAGCGATTACGCTCATTCTATTAACAGTTAACATTGACACATGATTTAAATAGCAAACTATCTTCAATTGTGAATAATTTCGCGTCTCCAAGCATATCATAACTGATTTTTAAATTAGCGGTAGATCATAAGGTGGACAATAACTTAAAAATAAAATTTCGCACGCTATCGACGGATATAAAAAAATAATGAATGAAAACTAAAATTTAAGTTTGTCAATATCTTGGTTTCCAATTACAATTCAGATATGGAGTAAAGCTTGAATAACTCATAATTGTACGTGTTAAAATACAGCTACTAATAGTTGCTTTCAATTTTGGATTATAGTGAAAAAATTGTTCTTATCCTATTTCCAACACACTCCAAAATATCAACTGTGAATTTTATTCTCGAAAATGGACTATAATGGACAATGGGTCTTTTTCTTTGTCCTTTTATCACGTCGAAATAGCTAATGATAACCATCATAGGATACTTTTTACCCGACCGCAATAAAGGAAAAAAAAATGCAGACGAAGTTCACACCTTCTAGCACTTCCATATATGCGAGATGAGTCTCTGATTGAAAGGAATGTGACTGGTAGTAGATATATGTCGCACGACAGTGTCGCGTATCACAGTTATACTAAAGGTAACCCAATTACAGGTGCAAATTATTATGTGAGAAGTTAAACGCTTCACTGACTTATTGGCGAATTTAGCCATTAAGTTACTGCTTTTTAACGTAGGTTTTAAGTAAAACATACTTATAAAAAGAAAAAAGCAGATACGTCTGTAACGCATTTTGATTTTTGATTTTTGACCAGTCCTTATACTTGGTACATTATTGTTGAAGTGAAGGAAATAATCTACTAAACAAGGTATCGTAATACCAATCTTTTGTTTAGTATTCTATACTAAACGGCTTTAGTAAATTTTACTATTGCACTTTCGTAGAATCTACTAAACAAGGTATCGTAATACCAATCTTTTGTTTAGTATTTTATACTTCGACGACGCGGTTGGCGCAGTGGTTAAGCAACTGCCTACTGAGCCGACGGTCCCGGGTTCGAATCCCGGCAAGGGCAAATATTTGTGTGATGAACACGAATATTTGTGCCTGGGTCATAGATGTTCTATGTATTTAAGTATTTATTTATCTATTTAAGTATGTATATCGTCGCCTAGTACCCATAACACAAGCCTTCTTGAGCTTAATTTGGGACTAGGTTGATTTGTGTGAGGTTGTCTGATATTTATATTTATTTATTTTTTTATTTATACTAAACGGCTTTATATAAATAAATATTAAGGGACAATCATACAAAAATCGACCTAGTCCCAAACTAAGCAAAGCTTGTACTATGGGTACTTGACGACGATATACATAATATATAAATACATATACAGGCTGTTTTTGTTCAATTGCTTTAACTTTAAGTGTTAATTCTTTACGTCTTATTGAGTCAATTTCTCAAAGAAACTAAGTTCCTAACTCGCACCGTTTTCAAATTATTAAATATCTAAATTTTATCACAAATCTCAGTTTATCCAGTGTAAAATCTTCTTATAACCAAAGACTATTCTCTGCTGGTTCGTATGTAAAGAGTTTTCAGTGTTCCTTATGTACGACAAGGTCTAAATAAATAAGTTCTTTTTTATTTTGCTCTCACTTGACACATGTGTCACGTCAAATGGACAATACTAATTTATTATTGTTGTCATGTATTTAATTTTTAATGAAATAATTGTGTTCACTTGCGTTTTGATGCCACGGATAAATTATACGGCTGAAGATTTCGAAGAAGCCAATATGCACTTTGTTCACGGTTTCCTGCAATGCAAATGCGGCGGAAGCAGCAAGGGAGTACCGACGTCGATATCCCAATAAAAATTTGCATAATTTGGATTATTTCGATGATATTCCATTGGAAACACTGCGGACACACTGGATCCAGCATGACGGAGCACCCGCACATTTTGCTGGCCGTTTTAGACAGTATTTGGATGTGCACTTTGCTGGGCGTTTGATTGGATACGGCAGTCAAACTTAGACTTTAATGTCTGGGGTACTTTAAAAGAAAAGTCTACTCCAAACCGGTGGCTTCGAGGGAAAACCTACTGCAACGAATTCAGGAAGAAGCCGATGTTATGCGTGCCACTCCTGTCAAACTAAATCGCGAGATACGATTTCGGTTGAATATTTGTTTGGAAAATAATGGCGGGCACTTTGAAAACAAGTTGTAGTAAATTATTATTTTGGTTTAATGTAAATATTGAGAGTTAAATACTGATGAGGAGATCATTTTATTTTTTTAGGCCAATATTGTTTATGTAAATAAATGTTTACACTTAAGCTTTAATTAGTTTTATTTGTTGACATTGAAATAAAGTGAATAAAAAAAATGGATTAAACACATCGCAAACATTGTTCTGAAATAAAAAATAAGCACGAAAAATTAAACTCTCACTGCCAATGAACAAAAATAAATGCAAAAAGAAAGTACTTTACCGGGGTTTGAACCCAAGACCATTCACACGCATCCCACCTAATTTGCCAAGTTTTTAACGAGCTCTCAATTCTGTCATCGATGAAGTTTTATCAGTGACGTTAAAATGACAACAAGTTGACTAACTATTGCCTAACTCAAAAGGACCTTTTACAATAGCCACCAATTAAATATTTAATTACTTTGTATGGGATACCAAAAAAAAATATTTTTCGGATATCATTTAACGGTTTAAGTGATGAGTTTACGTTAATGTTCCAAGCACTATGTCGAAGTTAAAGCAATTGAACAAAAACACGTTGTTTAGATAACATCCATGACCCAAGAACAAATATTTTCACAAATATTTGCCCTGGCCGGGATTCGAACCCACAAGAAGTAGGCAATTGTTTTTTTTTAGTTACGTTTCCTACAAATAAGTTTTAGTTTTACCGCTTCATATAGTAAATGGTTGAACACCATAAGTCCGGTCCGGTCCAGGGATAGTGGCGCTACAAACAGCTTTCATATGGCAATAATGTGCACACGTTATATTATTAAACGTCAGTAGCGATTAAGATAACGCTGCCCGTGAAGCTATGGATGGCGCCAATGCCGGTACCCCTCCCTCTCCGGGGGTAGCCGCGAATATGTTAGGAGAATGTGAAGCTGTGGACAGCGATTACGCTCATTCTATTAACAGTTAACATTGACACATGATTTAAATAGCAAACTATCATACACAGTCTCGTACTTTTGCTATAAGTTATTTCGTAGGCGCTCAACATCTTTCTTCAATTGTGAATTATTTCGCGTCTCCAAGCATATCATAACTGATTTTTAAATTAGCGGTAGATCATAAGGTGGACAATAACTTAAAAATAAAATTTATAGAAAAAAAAAAGAATGAATAAAAACTAAAATGTTTATGCCAATATCTTGGTTTCCAATTACAATTCAGATATGGAGTAAAGCTTGAATAACTCATAATTGTACGTGTTAAAATACAGCTACTAAATAGTTGCTTTCAATTTTGGATTAAAGTGAAAGAATTGTTCTTATCCTATTTCCAACACACTCCAAAATATCAACTTTGATATTTTTTCTCGAAAACGGACAATAATGGACATAGGTCTTCTATTGCAATTTGTGTTATTACAGCTAACTGTATCGACATCAGCTATCAGCTAAAAATGTCTCACACCAAGTAATTCTATAAAAGACTGTGCTATCATACAAATGACACTTTTAGTTACTTCAACGAAAGCAACATTTGTACCATCAACTAATAGTTTTGTAGTTTTTATTAAATTCACAATGTTTGTTTCGTAGAATCAACCATACAGTTTTGTAAAAGCAGTTAAAAGATTTAGTAGCTTTAACGAAAGCAACATTTGTAAAATCAACTAATAGAGTTTTGTAGTTTTAAAAAAATCACAATGTTTGTTTCGTAGAATCAACCATACAGTTTTGTAAAATCAATTAAAAGATTTAGTAGCTTCAACGAAAGTAACATTTGTAACATCAACTAATAGAGTTTAGTAGTTTTTATTAAATTTACAATGTTTGTTTCGTAGAATCAACCATACAGTTTTGTAAAATCAATTAAAAGATTTAGTAGATTCAACGAAAGTAACATTTGTAACATCAACTAATAGAGTTTAGTAGTTTTTATTAAATTCACAATGTTTGTTTCGTAGAATTAACCATACAGTTTTGTAAAATCAATTAAATGATTTAGTTGCTTCAACGAAAGCAACATTTGTAACATCAACTAATAGAGTTTAGTAGTTTTTATTAAATTCACAATGTTTGTTTTGTAGAATCAACCATACAGTTTTGTAAAATCAATTAAAAAATTTAGTTGCTTCAACGAAAGCAACATTTGTAGCATCAACTAATAGTTTAGTAGTTTTTATTAAATTCACAATATTTGTTTTGTAGAATCAACCATACAGTTTTGTAAAATCAATTAAAAGATTTAGTTGCTTCAACGAAAGCAACATTTGTAACATCAACTAATAGACTTTAGTAGTTTTTAATAAATTCACAATGTTTGTTTCGTAGAATTAACCATACAGTTTTGTAAAATCAATTAAAAGATTTAGTTGCTTCAACGAAAGCAACATTTGTAACATCAACTAATAGAGTTTAGTAGTTTTTATTAAATTCACAATGTTTGTTTCGTAGAATCAACCATACAGTTTTGTAAAATCAATTAAAAGATTTAGTTGCTTCAACGAAATCAACATTTGTAACATTAACTAATAGAGTTTAGTAGTTTTTATTAAATTGACAATGTTTGTTTCGTACAATCAACCATACAGTTTTGTAAAATCAATTAAAAGATTTAGTTGCTTCTACGAAAGCAACATTTGTAACATCAACTAATAGAGTTTAGTAGTTTTTATTAAATTCACAATGTTTGTTTCGTAGAATCAACCATACAGTTTTGTAAAATAAATTAAAAGATTTAGTAGCTTCAACGAAAGCAACATTTGTAACATCAACTAATAGAGTTTTGTAGTTTAAAAAAAAATCACAATGTTTGTTTCGTAGAATCAACCATACAGTTTTGTAAAATCAATCAAAAGGTTTAGTAATACTTACTAAAGTGACGGGTTTCGTAAATAATATCATCTACTTTCGTAAATGTAACTGTGTACTTTCATAAAATCTATTAAATAAAATAATTGAATTTACTAAACTAAAATTGTATTAATTTTACTACTGCACTTTGGTAACTCTAACTAAACAGTTTCGTAAAATCTACGAAAGTCTTTTGTAATTGCTGATTTGAATGTCAACATAAACAAGTTTCGTAATTTTAATCTTTTAGATTTCGTAATATTAACTACAAAAAGGGTAAATATTACTAAACCAAATTCAACTAAAGTGACTTTCGTAAAATCAACCCTCACCGTTTTTTCAGTGTACCTGAAACACTTGATATATATAGTATGTTACTCATAATCCTGAAAAGAAATAGTGTTCTCGTGGTATGAGTGGGTAACACCGCGGGAAGCAGCTAGCAAGACATTATTTACAAGTAAAGATCACCTTTACCCTGAGAATCAAACTGTTGGAGTTTCGTCACAGTGTTAACTTCGCTTCATTTGTGGTGAGGGTGCCTATCAAGCTTGACTTGAGGAAGGTAGACTCCTGCAGGAGGAATTCTGGCCGAAAGGTGTCGTTTTCCGGCGATTTAGCGGATGGGTACCCATCGTGTTTATATTAATGTAATAATATTGTTTCATTTGATATATTAGTTGTAAGGTATTTATCTATGGCCTATATGTTGCCTGAAAATGAATGATTAATTGAATAACCCACGGAGGCTCTACGCAAGGTATTAGAACTGCTATAGCAGAACAGATTGTGCGCAAGTGAGCTCGGTGCTTTATGCAAACCGCGTATAATTTAGTCATGCTTGAACAGACAACCATGTTGCGGAACTTTAAACTCGAAACCTAGACCTATGAGTAACGGGCAGAGTTGCGCTACTGATTCAATAGCACATTACTGCAGACGCCGGGAAACAACACGGATAAGGCATGTATAGTGCTTTTCTCAAACATATGCAATGAAATAAAAATATACATCATTAAAAAAATATATAATTCAGGTGTTAATAGATAAAATTCATGGTTATGAACACAGACGCCAGGTTAAAAAAAATTACTTCCCGGCCTAGGCCTTAAATTTTGTATGAAATTTCCTTACAGTTCTCTTCTGCGTGATTTTTGACAATTTCGAGTAGTTTTTGATACAAAAATTATCAATGAAAATTTCAAACTGTAGGTTTTAAATATGTACCAATAAATCGCAATGGCCCTGTTCTAAGTAGTAACATAGGTAATATGTTAAGAAACATCTTTGATCATAGAGAAAAATGCCTAAAACAATCGGCATTTTTTGAACGGATAAAGAGCCTTTACGTTGCGTATTGCTAACATCAAAGACAACTCAGCACTTAGGTACTAAAACACCCACCGAACCTCTTCCATGAACTTAATGAACAATAAACCAAAGACCTACATCCTACATGAACCTAGCGCAACAGACGCGCTATTTCCAATATTATCACCGATACATAAAGTCCATATTGTTCCATGTGTTTGAGTGCACCGATGCGTACATCCTTCAGTAGGAAGGTCTGTACCAAGGTTGAATCGACACGTTATGCTAACTGTTTCCTAGTTTTTCTACAAATTTTATCTCTGTTGAATTTGCGACATTTTGTATTGATATTTGCTTCAGTTCTTAACACTTTTACGGACTCCCATACAACAAAACAACCGTGATCGGTTGCGTTAATTTTGCACTATTTGCATGCAGTGCCATGCCATATATACCAGGTGCAAACTTAACTTAACCTGGTCAGTTAAGATGGGTTAAGTGTTTGTATGGAACCCTCGGTGTAACTGCTTAATTTGTATGAGGTTCAATAAGATGTATTCGTATTGTATTGTGCATTTAAATAATTCACAGTAAAACGGACAGTACGTCAAACATAAACTAGTAAGGAGATAGAAAGTTAGCGGACCTTCGCCGGATCAGTTATCGGGCATGCCAACAGATGTGTTTCAACTTGACATGATAACACGATAAGATTGCTCGATCTTGAAATATCGATCACGGTGAAAAGTAACTGCTCGAATATTCATGATGGTTTATATAAATTGGTAATTTACATATTTAAACCATTGATACAAAGCTCAAAGAAAACCGGACCGGCATCCCAAGGGTTCGATTCTCGGTCTCTTACACCAGATAACTCATTGAAATTGGTTTAATATAAAAATTGTGGTGCGTACTCACATAAAAAAATGAGACTAGATACTACATATTTAATTTTATAATTTACATGTGAAATTATTCCAATCCTAACTAGTGCACTACTGAAGGTTCTCTCTTCTAACTTAGGAAAAACCCTTTTTATTTATTTTTTTACTACGACGGTAGCAATCAAGCATGCGGCCCACCTGTTAAGCAGTTACTGCCGCCTATGGACGCCTGAGACGCCAGGAGCATCACACGCGCTTTGCCGATCCTTTAAGAACCTATTTACTCCCTGAAGAACCGCATACTGTAGCCCCCGGGGAACACCTCGACAAAGCTCGTTCCACTTCGACGTGAAGACCCTTCTCACGGACGGTACCTACGTCATGAGAAGTAAACTAGTACCCTCATGATAGCACCACGTCAAAATTGTCACTGTCTGCAGCCAAACATTTCTCATTGTTTTTATATAAAAGTATTTTTCGCTAGAACTTTTTTGTGTGAGTTTTGTCTGCAGCATGAAATTTAAAATGGTAGAAGAAATACCACTGCTTATATTTTCATACAAATCGACGTTTTGTTACCTGCTCCAAAATTTTAACTAATCTTTACGAAATTTCAGGACTTGCATGGGAAGAAAAAGTTGTGTCTGACCGTTTCTATTTTTGCGCTAGGTATTACACAATTTGTGTACCTAGAAGGTTTAGGTGTCTGGTTTTTGCCGAATCGCCGCAAACGGACGCCTAGTAGACAAATCCATACTATCCATACTAGTATTATAAATCCATACTAATGTTATAAATGCGAAAGTGTGTCTGTCTGTCTTTTAACTCTTCACGCTTAAACCGCTGAATCGATTTTGATGAAATTTGGCACAGAGATAGTTTAAGATCCGAGGGAGGACATAGGATAGTTTTCATCCTGGAAATTATACCTAAAAAGATTGAAGTGTGAGTGAACATTTCTGTTGGGGTGCGGTGGCCCTGTAGGAAATGTAATCATTAGACCAAAAGCACAATTGCTCTTACATTTGCTTCTTCTTCTTCGTCGTTCCCTCACTGATGAGGATCGCGACCACATATCTGTTTCCACTCCGTGCGGTTATTATGCTGCGTGGACCGCCCGGTGCATGCTGCCGCCCACTGCCTTCTTCACTGTGTCAGACCATCTAGTGGGTGCCCTTCCCTGCGCACGTCTGCCATCAATTTGCCCTATGATAACCTGCTTCTCCAGACAATGCTTTGAAGACCGCATAATATGACCGAAGAAGTTCAGGGCTCGTTTCCGATATATCGCGGAGAGCCGCGTCGAGATGTTGTGTTCATTTAATAACGACTCGTTTGTTCGCATCGCAGTCCAAGGTATACGTAGCAACCTGCGCCAACACCACATCTCGAAAGCATCGATCTTAATGCTCTTGCATTGATCTTACATTTGCTTAGGCGCTTTTAATAATCCCTTTTATAACCCATTTCCACGCGTAGGAACGTAGTCGCGGGAAAAATTCTAAATAACTTGCACAAAAATCAAACCGACGTCCGGCACAGACCATTTCGGTCCCATTCCGTTCCTACAATTAAATTGTAAAGATTGCTTAAAATTTGGAGGAGGAAAGAAACAAGAACAAAACCTAGGGGCCCAATTCGAGAACGCCATTTGAGATATCGCCAAACGTCAAATCTCCATTAGATAACAGTTATATCGCCATTGAACTGTCATTTAAATGCGATGAGCTTAAAAGTGACATATCTCATCTAAATTTTGGAAATACGAAGGCGATAATGATTGTCAAAAATGTTATTCATGTATATACATTTCTGTTTTGAACGAAACGTAACGGACTAATTTCACGTACTACGCGGTCAATTTAAAGTATGCACCTGCTATATATGCCGTCACATACAAAGGAAACGAAAATTTTGCGCGTCCGAATTGACGAAGTTGCGATGTTCTAGGGATATCGCCACTTGTCAAGTAGGCACACGTCAAAAGTGACGGATGGCGATAAAAAGGAGAGATCTCCATTATATCTCTAAAATTGATCGAATACCCCCCCTGGGGCCCAATTCGAGAATGCCGTTTGAGATATCGCCAAACGTCAAATCTCCATTAGATAACAGTTATATCGCCATTGAACTGTCATTTAAATGCGATGAGCTTAAAAGTGACATATCTCATCTCAATTTTGGAAATACGAAGGCGATAATGATTGTCAAAAATGTTATTCATGTATATAAATTTCTGTTTTGAACGAAACGTAACGGACTAATTTCACGTACTACGCGGTCAATTTAAAAGTATGCGCCTGTTATTTATGCCGTCACATACAAAGAAAGCGAAAATTTTGCGCGTCCAAATTGACGAAGTTGCGATGTTCTAGGGATATCGTCACTTGTCAAGTAGGCACAGGCACACGTCAAAAGTGACGGATGGCGATGAAAAGGAGAGATCTCCATTATATCTCTAAAATTGGTCGAATACCCCCCCTGGATTTGTATAACCCGGTTACGTTCAGTTCAGACCTCATCTGTGTGCGATGTCATAGTTACCAGATGCAAAATTAACAAACTGATAATATGGGAAAATAAGCAGTGAGTCGTCTGTTGACAAGTAAAAGTCACCAAGTAACAATTACACATTTAAAACAAAGCTCGTATCTCAGTATCAATCTACAAACTAGATACGAGGTTTTGAAGACTATTTTCGTTGTCACCAAGGGGCATCCTCTTAAGACCGATATCGCCATTGTCAGTATTGTCACGTTGAATTTGGCCCAACAATAGTGTATGCTTGTTATTCTCATGATGTAATAATGACATGACATTGTATCTTATCCATCACAATGTCTTTTAGATCAACTCTCATAACATTAATCATTATAGAGATTGTTAACTGTGATCTAACCTGGTTAATTCCGGCCCAATTTTAATTTGTTATGAAGTTATTTATGAAATGTTATTTGTTAGATTAAGAACAAGAATGGGTAATTTGGCTTTCTCTACAAAATTAGTGAAGGCGTAATTTTCAAATTACTTCCAAAAAGAGGTTCTCAATTCGGTTGTATTTTTGTATATGTCCCATCTAGCACAACTATGCTTCACGACTCTTGTCGCGCAAGATAGCGCTACCCGTCACTCTCTCACATTACAACACAGAAAGAGACGGGTAATTATCTCGCGAGAAATAGTCGCGTATGACAATTATGCTAGAGGTACAGTATAAACCGATTTGGATAATTATTTGTTTGTTCGAAAGGAAGCATCTCCAAATTGGTAAAAAAATCTGTCACAACGTTAATATCACAAGCAAAACATGTCAATGATATACACGCACACATAAATCCAAAAGCGGCTTCATATTTGGCTTATCTGTTGTATAAAGACTCCCGTTCTAGGCGTATTTAATCTAAGTAGAACTTCTTTTTCTATCCTCTAAGATAATCAAACATTTTGATAAAAAAAAACTCAGAAGATTGGTAGGCATAGCTTGATCAGATTTAGACGCCAACAAATGATTAAAGAGCGATAGACAATGAGGGTCACACATACTATACCTCAGGCAAATTTAAGACCTGTATGGTTTTCTCATGGATGCCATTGTTAGAACTGGACCAAACTGAAATGGAACCACACGGGAAGTAGCAGTTTTCAAATAAAAAAGAATCATCAAAATCGGTTCACCCAGTTGAAAGTTCTGAAGTAACAAACGTAAATAAAAGTGAGAACCTCCATCTTTTTTGAAGCCTGTTAAAAATAACAAGTCTTTCTTTGTGCTTTCAATGTGCAATGTCCGATGTCCGATATTCTAATGTCGGATTTGGCGCTGTGACGCAATCTGGTCATGAACACGAATCACGATCATCTGCATACACGTAGACCACGCCAGGGCTGACACCTAGCTTGTAATTATAGGTTTGTTAGCGTCGTGCATGTCATGTGCTGTGTTCTTGTTAATGTGTGTCAGTGTCAAATTGGCAGATGACGATTTTGAAAGTAATTGCGGCTAATATCCAAATAATATACAGTCCTGGTGTTTTTGTAGTTTCTTTACCAAATGATTTTGTTTCAATCTAATAATTACACCGAATCATCTTCCCATGGTATCTTAATTAGTGTAAATAGATGAATAAAAGGAAAGCGAAGAGTCATGCAAGGCTTTAGCTGTTTCCCCAAAATTACCTGAAAACATATTCAGGCTTCTTAACTTCAATGAAATTATAGTTGAAATATTCTAAGCTGAGAGCATATCTTGCATTGCTCGACAATCCCTTTGACTTAATCGTGTAGAAAAGAGAAGCTCCTTTAGAACAACTTCAAGCAAGTAACAAAAAATGCAAACAGATTTCTAAAGTATTTTCTAAGTCACTACAGTCACAAGGTTGAAATTGCAAAATCCTGACTCATTAGAAACACACAACACTTTGACACTGAAGCCCAAAATTTACTTGAGTTCCGCTTCCCTTTGTGACTTAGAGAAGATGATATTTTGTTTGCGTTTTGTGTTTTGCCATTTCTTCTAAATTGGGCTTCTCTAGACGATTAAGAGAGACATTGAGTAGCAATGTTTAAAAGACAAGCTCAAGTGGAAACCGGACTGCGTAAAAAAAATCAACTATACAAGGAGTGAAAAATGTTCTAAGAGACGGAATACAACTTATGGTAAATATGACAATTATGGTATTATTCGTAAGTAGGAGGTGCCTGCGAACTTCGTCCGCGTTTTTTTTTTTCTTTACCGCATATGGATAAAAAGTATCCTATAACCATCTTTGGATGTCCAGCTATCCCTGTACCAAACTTGGTTAAAATTTGTCCAGCTGTTTCGGCGAGATGCGAGGACAACGGAAATTATGAAAACAGAGATGGCGCCAGGTTGGCACGGCGCTGTGCGCCCATGCAAAACAAATGACGATCCAGCATCACGCTATTAATTTTTTTCCTGAAATCATAACCATGATCCATAGAAAAAATATTTTCAATACTAATCGAGAATTTTATAACAGTATAGATTATTGGTAAGTTGGCAACCCTAACGCACGCGCAGTGAGCCATGCACCACTCCAATTCTCCGACCATTATGTTACAGAATTTACCGAACGGAAACTGAGCCAGCCGATTTGGACTCTTCGTGATCACCGTAAGGTTCTCGCTATCGGTACTGCTTTAATTGTTTTGTGTGTCTCTTCCGTATGACCCGGATTTTGAAAATGCAAGGTTCAACTCGACATAGATTATGGTTTTATATTCGAGGATGAATATCATGTGGAAAGTATGGAAAATATAATAGAAATATTAGTACCTACTTAATGAAGAAGTTCCACAGTTGAATGCTAGTGAGTTAAATCCTAATACATTATCTACCCATCAAAACGATTTGAATGATGCTGATAATCACTTTTTTTGTCAACTTAACGGAGTGTTCCTTTGCTGGGCCCTCTTCTCTATATAAACGATCTTATTGATTATACTAGCGACCCGCCCCGGCTTCGCACGGGTGCAATGTTGATACTAACTGTACTATACTATATTATGCATATATTATACGTATAAATCTTCCTCTTGAATCACTCTATTAAAAAAACCGCACCAAAATTCGTTGCGTAGTTTTAAAGATCTAAGCATACATAGGGACAGCAGGAAGCGACTTTGTTTTATACTATGTAGTGATGAGTGGTTAATTATGTCCGGTTGTTGAGGAATGCGTTAACAAATGTAAGAAAAGAAATAAAAAAATACAACAATTCATGATTTAACGACTGGTTCACCCTATGTGGTCGGAAATGTTACATTTAAATGCTAATTTTCAATTACGTATTCGTCTGCCTTCTCGAGACTTATGCGTTGCTGCAACTTTGGTGATAAACGCACTTCCTTTACAAATTATTGGCACAAACCCACTGTGTTCGAAAAGCAATCTTATCACGATACCTACAATAACGTATGTTTGGAGACAATATAAAACTATAAACAAAAAAAGCAACTTTAAACAGTAGTAATAGAGTTTTAATTACGTTTCTTATGGTGCTTTTGGTATTTATCAAACGTTTTGAAACATAGACAAAACCCAACCATAAGGATACGCGAATATCGTTCAGAATTGCTTTCTTTAGTTGTATTTACAGTCTATCTGCATACAATACCCACGGGAAGCACATTGCGCCTCCACGCCCATACAAACGATGTAATTATGACTTACTCAGTGAATTCCTCAGTTTTTATAGGATTCTACCACTGCCGTATCTAGCAAAAAGGGCCTAATGCCATTTTAATTACAGTCTCTATTACGTTTTAGAACAAAAAAAGCGAGGCTTATAGTTCCTAACAATTATGGATAGGTAATTTTGTCTCGGCATAGATTTTGTTGAAAAGATCTGAACGCAGTGTTCGATGTCACAATCTTACAATTATATTTTGTCGAAAGTAATGGTAGTATTTTCTTGTTGCAATGTATCAGTTCATGATTCCTGTGAAAAGTCATCGAAATAGCTCTTTTGTTTAGTACGTAAGTACCTCCAATCTTTGGAGTAAACGTGCTCTGTGGGTGACCACTGACCGGCAGTCGTGTGCCCTCTGAATCCTCTGATTACATGGTCTATCATTAACAAATCATTAAGGTAAATGTCCCTGCGCTCGACACTGTCCAAATAGTTGCCATCTTGAATGTCATGTCATTAGCAATAGAGGTGACAGCATGGTGTCAACTATTAGGCATTAGCGTGTCGAGCACAGGGACGTTTACCTAAATGTCATGTAATTTTTTTTATTGTTCAGTTATCTTAACTGTCATTTTTGCCGCGCCTATTGTCAGTATAAAAGACATTCGAATACTGGTCAATGTATTGAATCATACATGGAGCGTATTATGTATTATGTGATTGATGTAATAAAAAACACGCCGTAGCACTATTCTGAGAATATTCGTTTGGATTCCGAAAGGATATTGTTCGGTTCGAGATACTTAGTTAAGTTATAAAGCTACTAGATACTGCTGGGTATTTTATATAGGTATTCTAAACTGGCCAGTGAGTGACCTCAGGAGTCTAAAAATATCACGCTTCACCACTCAATTGCTTTTTGTAACTACGGCTACCGGTTATCGCTCTATTTTGTTTTATATATAGATTCCAACTGAAAATTCGATGCAATTGAGTCGAATTAAAACGAGAAAACATTAGGCTTTGCCTAATGTCCGTTATTGTAGGTGGAATATACAATATAACGTTAATTTAATTCCTCAACTAAACGGTTTAGATCCCGATACTTTTCTCTTGGAGCTATTAAAACCCATTGAAACGTAAACAATTTAATCAATCAATCCACATATGTCAGACAGAGACAGAGACACTTTCTGGTGTCATTCCGTTCGGAGACCGAACCGAAATTCAGACTGTGCGTGGCCGGCATTGACAAATAATACCTCAATGGTGGCCGGTCTTAAACGGCTTGTTTTGTTTCCTTCTCTCAATTGGGTCTATTACACCTCACTTGAGGAATCACGTATCACATCATGTGATTCACTGTCGAGGTTGATATCATGTGATAATTTAGTGTCTTCTTGGGTAGGACGGAAACTGCCAATGACTGATTGTGTAGGTTTCATTACTTTAGACGATTGGATTTAATCAGTTTGTATGGCGTGACCTAGTTTTGAATTGTATCGAACTGCATCTATTCGCAGTTCTCTACAGTGTGTGAAATGACAACTATCAACAATTTTAGTGAGACAACATACTTTCGATAGCGTTAGACACTAATTGACACTATAGAGTTTATAGCGGAAGTCTTCGGGAGACATCTCAATATTTTACCAATTTTATTATTCTGAGCTGATGAGATCCTAATTTTAATTTACTTCATTCTATAATTTTGTACTGTCTTTATGTAATTGTTAGTAATTAGGAATTCATATGATTGAATATAATTATTATTTAATATATCACGCTCAAATATTTGGACGTATGCTTGTAGGTTGAGCACATTGGAAGTACTGATACCTAATAACACATACATAACACCATTCGACGACGCGTTTAGCTCGGTTTGTAGACACCCTGCCTACTGAGCCGGCGGTCCCGGGTTCGAATCCCGGCCAGGGCAAATATTTGTGTGATCAACTCGAATATTTGTGCTTGGGTCATGGTTGTTCTATGTATTTAAGTATATGTTTATCTATATAAGTACGTAGATCATCGTCTAGTACCCATAACATAACATAACACAAGCCTTCTTGAGCTTAATTTGGGACTAGTTTGATTTGTGTGAGGTGGTTCGATATTTATTATTATTATTCCTGTATGTCACACCCGCTCACGGGACAATAGTGTCCCGGACCTTTGGGAGGCGTGCACGGAGCCGAAGCCAACGCGTAGAGGCCCTTTCGACAATTTAATGAAATGCAAGGTGTACATCGAGCGGATGCTGTCCCTATTATTATTATTATTATATTTATAACAACTTTGGTAATGTCAAGCATTGAACGTCCCAGGTTAAAATTATGATGTCGTCCTTTAATCACTTTCTATGAACTTTCGGATGACAAACTGCACAAATTCGTCAGGTGAATGATCCTAGATTTCGACATCCATAGTGATTAAAAATCTGTCCCTTGGAAATAAGAAACTTTTGTTTTTCTTCAATCTTATCAGCGTGAAAACACGATTGGTAATCATTTTCTCGATACTTTTATCTCTCAAACATAACCCTTTTTTAGGGTTCCGTAGTCAACTAGGAACCCTTATAGTTTCGCCATGTCCGTCTGTCCGTCTGTCCGTCCGCGGCTTAGCTCCGTGATCATTAGTACTAGAAAGCTGAAATTTGGTATGAGTATGTATATGTATAATGCCGACAGAACGGTAAAATAAAAATTCAAAAATTTTATGTTTTTCGGGTACCTCTCGAACACCTAGAGAGGGGGTGAATTTTTTTTTCTTTTCAACACTGGTGTGTGGGGTGTCGTTGAATAGGTCTTGTAAAAATAATAGGGTTTTTTAACATTATTTTTTGATAAAGTATGCAGTTTTGTAAATATTCGCTCCAAAAACAAAAAAAATAGTGTCCCCCCCCCTCTAACTTTTCAACCACGGGTCAAAAAAATTCGGAAAACTTCATGTAAATGAAACCTTATAAGTACTTTCAATGAAAACTATATTGATCAAAATCGGTCAAGCCGTTTTTGAGTTATCGCCAAATTTCATATTTTTTCTTTAAAAGGACGTAAGTTGACTTCCAGAAGGTAAGAAGTGATTACAGTTTCTAGGGCGTTTACGACCTTTTTATAGAGCTTAAAATCTTTCTTAACGTTTTTTAGCTTAATAGATGCACAATTATAAGTTCTCAAAAACTGTAAAACTATTTTCAATATAAAATGCACACGTTTATGATACAACTCAAAAAACATGATTTCCGCGCTTCCGAGCACTCACTTCCATCTCGCTCACGCTTACGCTCAGTGAGAGAGAGCTAGCCAACGCGTCGGCACCTCTAGCACAGCACAACTGTGACATGCGAATCTATCTCGCGCGTGATACATTACCTATCCCTTTCTATGCTATACTGTGCGAGAGTGACGGATGACTATGTCGCGCGACAAGAGTCGCGAAGCGTGTGTGCCAGACGGGCTGCTTCGTCTTACAGTGGACTCGACGTATGTCGCCAATTGTTTCAAATTCTGCATTAGCTTATCAGTTTAGCTTTATTTAGAGTGTGCGTCATTTGTTTACAATACAAGTACACACGCACACATATACTTTATTTTATTTTCTTATTTCTGTTACTAAATCCTTAGATATAAGTTAGGTAATAGAAGTATAAATATCAATTTATGTTATTCTACCCTTAGAAGGAAGAGAGATGCCTCTTAGCATTATATTATTACGTATATTAATACTTAAAAAGAGGCATCATACACTGTAATATGGCTGAAATTATTATTTTGAATAAATACATTTTATTTTTATTTTTTATAATTTAAGTACGCTTTATTGCACACCAAAATACATTTCCACAAGAAATCAAATACAAACAGACAAATTTTAGAACAGAAACCTAGACGCAAACTTTAAAAGAAATAGATGAATGTGTTATCTTTATCTTATCAGTCATATAAAATAAATTATGCTCACTGTACTAAAAATAATTATTTTGTACGACTGATATAGCCGCACTAAACTTGACGTGTTTTACAACAGAATGACTATTAACTTTATGGTAATGAGTTCAAATGGTCTCCATAAATCACGACAACATGGGTTTTTGTTGTATTTTGTTGTATGTTACCATGTAAAACTAAAAATCCCTGAATACTGAACACCGTGTTATCTCAAAAATCTTGTAAATATGTAGGTATACCTATTCAATATTTAAGTACGAAAACGGGATTTATTGAACGAGTAACGAGATTTTTAATAAACATCGAGTACTTGTTAATTAGTTATTTTTTATAATTATAATTGTATTATACGTAGTGTATACATAACTCAATGGTTATCTGGAAGAGATCACTTTTTAGGGATAAAAGAAGCCCTGTTGTTTAGGTACCTCTTTCTATTTCTTGCAATGTATATTCCCTGTTCGTTTTGGGAGGAGTGCATAATAACACCAGTTTAATTAATGAATGAATTGAACGAAAAACATTTATTTCACGGTAACTGTCGGCCATACATTAATACCTTAAAGCTAACATACGTATCAGATAAACAAACAATTAACTGTTTTTGTGTTCAATAAAGTGTTTACTTACTTACTTATTATGATAATACACAAACTCGTTTACTTTACTAGGCGATATAATAATAAGGCGTTTTTGTTGCATTATGTATGAATATTAAAATCAACGCATGTTCATCAATCTTCCGATAACTAGCCACTATAAAGCTAAATTACAAATTCCACCCACATCTTGGGTAGTGAACGAAATTTCATCTCAGCACAAGATCTTACTGACTTTGCAAGAAACTTACCGTTACCACTTCATAACGTAACGTTACCTAACATTTTTTTGCTTTATAATAGAATTATAATAATCTTATTACAGAAAGTTAGCGAGCGTTGCCCCGGCGCATCGATCACGTTTCAAAACTAAAAGGCTACAAATCGAAAACGTATTCCTGCCATTTTGTACTTTATAAAGTACATCACATGTTTGAAAGTGGATTGAGCTAGTTTATTGAGTTAATGCGGTTTGATTTTCGATTGTTGTATATTACGGTTTGAGGCCACGCCGTCAGCGTCATCCGTCATTCATCACTGATAACCTATTAATTATGACGTTTGTCCTTAAACGCTCCTGTCATAAACTAACACTATGGACATTGTCTGAAATAAATATTTTTAGAGATGTGTAGCTCGCGAGTGAGTGATTCAAACGAGCTATATCATTTGGTTTAGCTCACTAGCTCTTTCGCTCACTGAAGATTCAAGTAGCTCAGTATATCATCTCAGTATTACTCCCTCCCTCTCGCTCATGAAATGAATGTTGCCATGCTGCCGTGAATCTAATTCATCGACATCTCTAGTTCTCTGATCACTCGTGAACGATATAGTCTAAAGATCTACTGAGCTAAATGAGCTAAATGAGTGATACATATCTCGGTGAGCTAAAGACACATATCACTCTTTTCACTTTAGTGACACATTCTGCGCATCTATTTTGAATTTGAATTTGATATTGAATTGAATAAAGGAAGTATCACGCCTCAATTTTCCATACAATATCGACGTTTCGTTACCGTATGTTTCCACCTTTACTGAAATTTGGAACTGAATGGGAAGGAAATTTGGTGTCGTTTCGATGTTTGCGCCTATTAGGCTAGGATTTGTGTCTGTTTTTCGACAAAATCAAGGTGTAAATAGGAATCATAATTGGTTTCATATAAAGTGGACAACTGATTTGTTTTTGTATTAGGGATATATTTCATTTTATATCGTGGTAGCGGTATCTATTTACGAAAAATAGGTTTGATTCAAGTTTATTAATGCATTAAATGTGTTTGTGCGAAGTGAGTTTTCTTTCTCGTTGCAATGAACACATCTTTTGCACACACCTATTTTACGGATCGGTTTTATATGTATAGATCAGCGGGCGTATGAGGGTTGCTTTTACCACGCGATAAATAAGTGACAAATCATCCTCCGTTTCGACAAAATGCGAGTGTGAGTGACAGGATGCTTTGTCACTTACTTATCGCGTGATAAACGCAACCATCATAAGGCCCATGTTTATTAGAAGAATAAAATGGAATATGGAATAAAAAAGCTCGCGATTATTAAGACATTTAAGCAGAGTATAACTAGGCAAGTAGTTGAATCCACGAGCGAAAGTTATCATCATCATATAAATCGATACACGTCCATTGCTGGACAAAGGCCTCCCCAAAACTCTCCACAAGGATCGGTCGTGCGATTCTAACTAGGTCGTCGGTTCACCTTGTTTGGGGCCTACCCATGCTGCGTTTTCCGGTACGCGGTCGCAACGAAGAAACCTTTCGGCCATAATAAAAATAGATAACTGATATGAAATCGCTGGCACTATGGCCCGCTGGTCTTGGCGCCTACTGGCATACGGAACAAGCGCACAAGCGGCGCGGTGAGCGGGTGAGCGAGAGATCCAAGCGCAGCGGCCATACGAGTGAGCGAGACACATATACCGCTTACCGCTGCCGCAGTCGCGCAAGTCGTGGCCGACCTAGAGTTATGGAGTATCTCACAGCCATAGTGTGTCATAGTTCACGGAGAAAGTGATTATGATTAGCGAATGATATAGTGTAATCCGATTCCATAGTAACGCATCGCATTGATGTCTATGAATGTAAGATCCGTTTATTGGCCGAGCGAACGTAGCGGCTCTGTTTCAGCTTGGCCGAAATTTCTTTCGTCTGTCCGGATGTTTGGATATTCGGATTTCCAGCTTTTTTCACCTACAGGCTACATTTTTCAGTGCCGAGTAGATTTAATTAGTATCATAGATCATTATGTCTAATATAAAAAATCTATATAGTTAACGAACCTACTCACAAAACTTCACGAAAGCCGGTTAAGAAGTACGACCTCACGGCGAGAACAGCCGGTAACCCAGACAAGCGGACATCCGAATCCGAACATACAAACATCTGCGGGCCTATGATGGTTGCGTTTATCACGTGATAAATAAGTGACGAAGTATCTGTCACTCACATTCGCAATTATCAAAACGTGACGGATGCTTTGTCATTTATTTATCGCGTGTTAAAAGCAACCATGAGCCATACGAAATAATTTTAAGCCAAGCTGTAGCGGCAACGCTACGCTCGTTCAATGAGGCAGCGTTCCCATAAACCACGGAGAAAGTGCTTAGCTAACGATATAGTAAACATTGTCTTATCTAATACCCTCGAGGCACGGCAGAGGTCACCTCTATAAAACGAGGTCAATATTGCTGTTTAGAATAACCCCAGTATAATGTTAGTTCATCAGTGATGTTATGATTGATATTATTGATGATTGATATTATTGTTGTTACATAAACTACTATTATCATAAATCAAAGATAATAGTGGTTTATGTGACTGTACATAATGAAGTAAATAAGTGTGGGTTTATGAAACGAGCCGAAGGCAAGTTTCATAATAACATCACACGGGTCTTTTAATGCCTAATTATGTGCAGTTACATACACTACTTTATCTAGCCACATATCATAAGCGTCCATGCTGCATTCAGGAGGCGCACATTTTGACAAATTTCACCCGGTAATGGCGGTAATGAAGTTGGCAGCTGTCATAGCTTTTTTTTTTCAATTCAGAGACAAACTAGAGGCGGCCTTAACTATCATATCGTTCGATATCTTACTTACGTGCGACATTTGTCAAAATTGACGATTAATTTCGAACTAAACGTCATCTCGACTGATATTAGAATAGAGGTCAAATCAAATTTCTTTGTTTTTCAGAGATGTTCGAAATTTGAATGAATAATATTATCGAAATCGATGTTATTATTTAGCAATAATAACATTTTTACAGATAAGGAATTTGTTTTAACAAAACAGTTTTTTTTTATGGTGGTCATAATGTGCGGTTCTTGAACGCATCATGGAGGGTTTATGATATTTGGATAGATAAACATTTAAAAATGTTTTACCTGAAAATCACACTAATATATTTATTAGAGTTGTTAGTCCGCTGTTTTCATCACATAATTGTGCGCATCGGGTTACAAGCATGAAATTTCTAACACACATAGTGTTCCACGGTGATTATTTTCAGATGTGGAGGGAAGTCAGATTCGTCCCCTGTCAGGCGGGAGAGCGGAGTGAATACGGCCAGGTACCCCTGTTTTCTTTCTTTATTGCTGGTCAGTTAAGTCTACCAGGACGTGTTTGGTATCGTTTCCGTGTAAAACAAATATCAGAAATTTATTTTTTATGTTATTTTTGTATAGTTCTATATAAAAATATGGGTGTAATGGCCGAAAAGGTAAAAATCACAACAAGTGTTTTTATTCAATGAGGTAAATTAGTTTAATTTCGTGAACATTTTCAAATTATTATTATTATTTTAAAAAGTTTATTTAATCTGGTTTCTAAAAATATATGCATGTTGGGCACTTCTCATACAAACAGTAGCTTAAAATATATCTTTACGTCGGCGTAGCCAACGTAAATCTCCGAACGCATCCTATTTCGCTTCATCAAATAATGATTTTAAACATGCTTTTACATATAATATTTACTATATACGTCCTAAAAAAACAAATTAATGTAATTAAAACAAAATATTTTTTGCTAATGTATCACGAGCACACGGGCTAATATCAACATCAACAATTTATTTAAGTTACTGTTTGTATGAAGAGTTCCCAATATTTATATATTTTTAGAAACTAGATTAAATTTTCTATTTTGCAATATTTTTGTTAGTTGTAAATATTCAGGATGTATAACTAATTTATGTCCCTGAATAAAAAAAAACTTGTTGTGATTTTTACAATTTCGGAAATACAACCATATTTTTATATGGTACTATAAATAAATAAGATGAAAAATGAATTTTTGATATCTGTTTTACACGAAAACGACACGACACAAGTCCTACTAGCGTTACCTGATCAGTAATATAAAAAGAAAAAGAGGACTCCTTTGTCCTCTTCACCCCACTTTCCCGCCGCACAGGGGATGAATCTGACTTCCCTCTACATCTGAAAATAATCACCGCAAAATACTCTATCTGTGGTAGAAATTTCGTGGTTGTATCCCGATGCACACAATTTCGCGACTTAGCAAAATGTACTAGAACACGCAGGCTAAGCTTAACATCAACATTTTTTTCAAGGTACTTTTGTATCAGATGTGCCCAATATGTATACATTTTTAAAAACAAGATTAAATTTGCTGTTTAGTAATATTTTTTTAAATTGTGAATATTCAGGATAGATAGCTAATTTATCGTTCTGAATAAAAAAAACTTGTTGTGATTTTTACCTTTTCGGCAATAAACCCAAATCTTTATATGAAACTATTCTTAAATAACATGAAAAATTAATAGTTGATATTTATTTTACACGAAAACGATATCGCGCAAGCCCTAATAGCCTTAACTGATCTGTAATAAAAAAAAGAAAGAGAACAGTACTTGGTCCTCTTCACCCCGCTCTCCCACCACACAGGGGACGAATCTGACTTCCCTCCACATCTGAAAATAATCACCGTGGAACGCTCTATATGTGGTAGAAATTTCATGCTTGTAACCCGATGCGCACAATTTCGCGGCTTAGCAACTCTACTAAATATAAAGGCAAAAGTTTGTGTGTCTATGTGTATATTTGTTACTTCTTCACGCTCAAACGGCTGGACTAATTTTGATAAATTTTGGTATGAAGGTAGCTAGGCTACTTTTATCCCAAAAAAAATAGTGTTCCCGTTGGAAGAGCGGGTAACACCGCGTGGCAGGGCTAGTATCATCTATATGCCATTCAAAAATATGTTATGTTTTTGTCTAATCGTTGATATGCCTAAATTAACTCTAAGAATCATATTCTAAGATAATTACACGTGTCCCTTATAAAGGACGTACACAAGTACAAAAAGGCTAGCAACTGTTTTGACATTAATTAACTGACAGCTCTAACCTTTGTTCCACCACTACTGTTTTAGATTAGGCAATGTTCGCAGCTTACAAGTTATTGAGTTAACTTACTCTGAAATCCCTATTCTGCCCGTCTAGCACAAATCTTGTTGCGCGACATATCATCGCCCGTCACTCTTTCACAGTACAGTGAAGAAAGAGATGGGTAATATTTCTCGCGAGGGAAAGAATGTGTTACAGGCGTTACAGCTGCTGCTGTGCTGGTGTTTCCGACTGCGCCCACGTCGATAACTGAGCGTGTTATGATAAAGAGTTCATTGCGAATCACATATGTCCTATATAAAGGACGTTAGATAAAGTTATAAACAATAAAAAAAACTAATATTTTGACGTTTCTTACTTAACTGACTGCGCTTTTTCCGTTGCCACGTGCTCGTTTGAGATTGAGCAATGTGTACTAACTTACTAAGCTATTAAGTATATAGTTGACTTTTTGAACAAAAATGGCGGATCTGCGCATGTACATTTGTTGTACGTAAATCGACTACTGCGCAGTCAAGGTTATACTCAAAAAGTTTGCCAGCAGCTGTAACCAAAGGACTTGGCCTATTGGAACTTCGAACAAAACCGTTGAGCCGCTGTTTTCGGCTGCGTCCGCGTCGGAAGAGTGCCTTGATTGTGATAAACAGTTCGTACGAAATCAAATTTGACCTATATAAAGGACGTTATATTAATTTTTAAGGCATTTTTTTAATCACTTTCAAAACGTTAAGTAGGCCACAAGGGCACTTTCACATATCTGAATCTACCGGCATTTCACAAGAGGAGACCGCTTTTGAGCACAAAGCCGAAAGAAACTCAACAGTAAGTAAGTCATTTCTTCGTAAATTATACTTAAAACTATTAGATTAAGTAGTTCACTTTTTTTTATTACTGTTTGAGTTGAGATTAAGCAAAATACATACTTACAACTGACAAACTATTAAGTAAGCAGAACCTGTAGAACAAAACCCTAGTGTTGTTTCCGGCTGCGCCCGCGCCGAACAAAGAGCGTGTCGTGATAAACAGTTCGTGATAGGCCGGCGAGCGAAATTCGATGGTGTATTCTGAAAACTCTTGGTAACATAAATAAATATTTTTTTACGTATTATATCGTGTATATTCGTTACTAGAGCCTCCTTAACGTTTCAATAACCTAACGTTGCCGTTTCTTCTACTAATTAGCTACTTTAAATACCCATTATTATTGGTACCTAACATAAGTAGTTGTTGGGTTGGATATTCAGTATCCATAAATGGTATCTAAATAAAGGATATTTTTATTTTAAATGGAAAACAAAGGTCATTATAACTTTGTGCTTCCCTGTGCGAAGGAATAGTCTAGTAAATACTTTAGTCAGTGTTTTAGTTTTATTAAAGTAGCAGACGTCTGCTAGATAGAGTACCTAACCAAACCTACCTAACCAAATGTCTCTATCCCGCTCAAAGTAGATTTTATTTTTATTTTTTCACTTTAATGTGTAAATGTATTGTATTGTATTGTATAATAAAACTATATTAGACTTCGTCAATATTGTATATTATGTATGTACCTATGTATATAAACACTTTATTCTACACAACAACTGGGTATAAATACATTGATAACAAATGAAACATGTACAAAGGCGAACTTATCCCTATTAGGGATCTCTTCCAGTTAACCTTTGACCAATTGAAGGAATGGTATTTGAAGAAAATAGGCAAACTAAACTGCGTACAAACGATATATCTATATTATAATTAATAAAACTATGAGTACATAAACTAAGTACATAATAAATAATAATACACATAAATTTATACTATTTATAAGAATATATACATATATCTACATACTCGTATAATACATATAAATGCCTAAATAAATATAGTAGGTATTAAATAAATTCGCACATCATTAGACAGCCACAATTTCTTCAAGTTAATCTTAAGTTAAAATTGAAATATAATGTTTAAGCGAAAAATGTGCAGAATAGTACTGGCGTAGACATACCGTTCCTAAACGTCACATTCTCTTATTTCCGACCGAACGCAGTTGGCCGACAGCGCGCGATCGCGACGGTCGCGTGTCGAATGTAAAAAGTTTCCGCTGAAATAAATTAAAAAGTTTGTAACTTTGAGTTTATCTGTGGATAACAAGTGCTGTGGTTTCGTGATTCAGTGAAAAGATATAAAGGACGCGACTTTTTCTATTTTTGCGTTCCGTAAGTAGCGTGTTATGTTATAATTTAGTTATTGAGAAAATTGATATTGATGAATACGTATTTTTTAGTTTATATAGCTTTATAATTTTTCAAGAATTTGTATATTTTTACTAACCTAAAGCTCTTACTCACACAAACTTTTTAGGTGCATATTCAAAACCCGTAAAGGTTTTTGGTAAACATAAAATAAATTTATTTTATTTTAATAAACATATATAAAAGTTCTCATATATCAGAATATACATAAACTATCTATGCATGTTTTTATTGGTGAACCTTAAAATGTTCAACATATGTATATTTGTTTTTTATTTATATTATAGGTAAACAATTGCGTTTTGTATGTGCATTCCTTAGTTATTTGTTTGTATGATTTCATCTCATATAAAATATAAATAAACAAGGAACATGCAAACAATTCAAGTAAAACCAAGTTTTTCCTTATTTTATGTAACTAAACCTTTACAAAACTTTGAATACTCAATGTTAAGTTAAAGCTCTTCTATAATCCGTAATACGTAATGCCCTACACTTACTAATTACAACATTAGCTTAGCTAACGAGTAGTGATTAAAGTAAATTTACTTAAACTTGTGTTTTTACGCAATATAAGTATTTTAATTATACAACGCAGTCCTAAATTAAACTGCTCGAATACCTTTTATTTCATAATTTTTAATTAAGTAAATAAGAGTGCATGAACGCAGAAATTATAAAACAATGTAATGTATGTTGCAAGTGTCGTAAGCAGAGGTATTATTATTATAAATTTAGAATTCTGTGTCATTAACTGATAATTTAAAAACAGTATGCGTTTTGTCCCTTGTATAGGACAATGGACACTATTGTGTGTGACGTCAGTTTTATGTCAGAAAGTGATTATGATTAGACATGACGTTAATTGGTCGGTTTGTAATTAGATGAAATAAAAAAGAAATGACAGCTGTCAAAAGTGACATTAATGCCTATTAAAGTAGAAAGTTTAAATATTATTTCTGAGATCGCACTCTTAAATATCTTTGTAACGTGTGATAATAAAACCTCTTTTATTTATTCCTAGGTGTTATGTCATTATATACATATAAAAAACAAAGTTCATGTACGTATAAAATATAAAAAAAATAAAATATTAATATTATAATGTACCTACTTAATTTGATTTAAGCAATGCCTTTGCTGTCCAGCTTTAATATTAAGATCTCATACATAGCCCTTAAAAGTGAGTAAGTATAGTAATTTTCAGTTACAAAATGTTTGACCCTTTATTTATTATAACAAATTAGTTATATATATATCACATTATACCTATAAGAATAGCTGACGATGATCAGTGGATATTTTATTTATCTTGTAACTCTTATTTGGTCCACTTTTTACAACTGGGAAAACTTAGAGGAACATGAATCCATTATGTAGGCTAAATAGGCACTGAATCATGAGTCATTGGAATTGCGACTTACTACACTACTGAGCATGAGAAATCATCTCATTAACAAATATCTTCAAAACAAGCTTCACATTCACACCTTTATTTGTTTCGTCCACAAGAACTCTTTCGAAAACAGAGAAACCACTACACCATTTAAAATGCTGCCAACGACATGTAAGGAATGTAACTATTGGCTCCAATGGCCTCTTTGTACGTTTGCTGATGAGTGAGTCATGAATAACGGAGTTCCAAGGTTCGGGTAGGGCTTTAGGCAAACGTGCTATCTTTGTTTGAACTGTACTGTGTACTTCTGTATTATGTGGATTGTATGCGATTCATGTATAATGCTGAGTAGAATTATTAGGTTACCTTGTTCTTATCAAGGTTGGCGGTTTATTTAATGATACCTGGTTATTTGTACTATTTGGATAAGTATAAGTTCTCGACTACGCCCTTAGTCTACTGCGTGTTACATTTTTAATAAATTATCCGCATGATATGAAACATGTAATGTCTCATTATTTTTAATGTGGGTATGCCATATATATATTTTTTTTGTTTTTTTTTTTATTTTATTTTATAATATTGTACCCTGGATACAAAGAAAAATTTAAATAGTCTCTTCCGCCGCCTTTGTATGAATGGTATCCACATGATTTAAAATTATTTTACTTCTTTATATCATTACAAATAAACTATTTAACACATGAATATGATTAAAATGTAACTTAAAAACACTACGAGTACCTATCTTTCGTGTACATTTGATTCTAAATTAACGGAAATGGAAAGGAAGTGTTGTGTAAACTAAGAAATTACACAAAGTTGAGAATAAGAAGTATATAAAATTGTTTCCTGCCTTTTCCCTGAATTATTTTTCGTCGAAATTCATTTTGGCGAAGTGTCATTTAGTAGAAAGATTTTTTCTCTGAAACCGTAAACTATCTGGACTTATTATAAAACAAACCTGACCTAATCGATTGGATGACATTTTCAAGAATTAAGAAAATAGGTATATGACTTCAGAGGAAAATAAATTCGGCGAAACAAAATGAACTAACTAACTAACTAACTGCGCTGGCTCAGCGACCCAAAATGAATCTTGGCCTCCGACACAAGAGCTCGCCACTTTACCCGATCCTGCGCAATCTCTCGCCAGTTTGTGGCTCCGAGCTCACGCAGATCCTTCTCTAAAAAACAAAATGAAACTAAAAAAAAAATTCAGCGAAAAGGCAAACCACCATATTTATAATATTACCACCTTAATTGAAAACTGCAGAAGTATGTATGTTTTTTTTCTCAAACATGGTCGGAAATGTTTAGTTTTCTATTTGAAAATAGAATAGGTACGCAAAAAACTAAAATATTCGCTCCCTAGGGCAAAAATAGATTTCAAACGCAAATATTTTTTCTACTTTCCGGGCCTCGGCAATAATGTACTACCTATTTCGTCGTTGTGGTAAAATATTTTAAATAGTTTTGGACACGCGTCCCAAAAAACCTACTTATTAGGCACTCGCACCGTGTTCAAAATCAAACAACGTATGCTAGACGAATGACAATTTAATTTTTGTTTCTCAGACTATATATACAAGCAGTAAGAAAATCTCTATACCGCGATGCAGCGGAAATGACATACGGTACACCGACATCTAGCGGATAATTAGACAAACATGGTATTACATACGACATGAACATACCGCCCACTATGGACAGCATGTCCATCAGTCAAATCTAAACATTTCAAACTGCAATACTTTTATAATATACAAAACAATAACTTCGATCAACTAACAATTAGACATAACATCGTAATGTTTTAATTGCATTTATAAAAACATAGTGCACTCCGATGCGTCTTGTTAACAGTCATATTAGTAACTTGTACCTAAAAAATATGACCTAACAAAAATTGAAAACATAACAACAAATTCGAAAAAACGTAAACAATAAGTGATATTACTGATAACTCAAGGCAGTAACTAAGGTAATTAGCATACGCTTTAAAAACGAGAACAACACACAACAAAATATTGACTGCATTAATCAGTCACTGGTAAAATACATAACTTTGAAACAGGCCTTTTTATAATGCTATGATTGCCCCGCAAGCTTACGACACGGGTAATCTTGTCCAGACCAGAGTGTTACTCAATAATAATCCATCAAGCAAAATGGTAAGTTATTTTCCTTAATTAGGACGATACCTCAAATTCTGGACTTATAGACTTTGTCCACTTATGGTGGAACCAAAATTGACTCAAATATTTCCGAAGCCAGCGTCGTCAGAAATCTTGAAGCATTCAGTATGTCATCTGCCGTCGCTTAGTGTTGCTCAAGTTAGTGTTTTCATAACTGAAATAGTAGCTTTTTATTAAAAGTCAGTGCTTCATAACAACTCTAATAGTCAACAATATTATGTAGTAGTCTTCCTTGTCTAACTGACCATTATCTACAAAAGGCCTAAATAAAGAAAAACTAACTATTTCAGTGAACTGACTACGTATATTCCAGTACCGTTTGAAGCTTCGATTTCACAAGGAAAATGCTGTGCTTGATATTTTTTTTATAAACAATTTTAAAGTATCTTACAATTAGGGCCTAGTCTCTGTTACGCACTGAATGTATTTAATGGGTCAGTAACTCACACAAACCTCCTGCAATTGAATAGCACACGCATTGTCCTGCTTAACAACAACAATCTCTCACAAATATCATCTTATTCAGTTGGGTTAGTGGTCAAATGGCATAATGGTTTGGTTTCTTCGATTTTCTGTGGACTGTATCTAAGGTTTATATTTAGTAACCAAACTGGACCCTCATTCCACAACATGCATTCAGCACAATCACCTTATTTTAAAACCTCTGAATGTGTAGTCTACTGAGCGACGATACGTGTAACTATTGACCAACATCTATTGCAGTATCTCCCAGACTCTATACTACAAAGGTCTTCCACCTAACGGGATGACTGCTCAGCCATGCACGAAATTTCAAACGGACCCTTAACAAATCAAGCCGAATATTATGATCCCACTGACAATCTGACACCCAAATCCGTAGTATACCAAAAGTTTCGAAAGGACGAGACATGTCAGATATTTCCTTCGATTTAATTATAGGAACACTTGCTGGATGAAGCTGAATAGAATACTTGAAAACGGCACTCTTCCCATTCCAAGTGATTCCTAAAGACTTCATGACGTCATCTTCCTTCAACTGCAGATTACCTTGATCAGTCTGCTTATCTCCTTGAATCTCACATAGGAGCTCATCACTACTACTGAACCACTTCTGTAACTCAAAACAACTTCGCTTGAGTAACTCATTCATCTCATGACACACCTGTTTTCCTTCCAATACTGACTGACAGCCGGTCATGAGATCAACGTAAAAATCATTTAATACCCTCTCCGAAGCTATAGGGAAATTATTAACATCTTCATGCGCAACTTTTTGAAGTGTTCGAACAGCTAAGTTTTGATCCGATGCAGTTCCAAAGGTCACGCGCAATAGTCTAATGCAATAAGCTTCATCTACTGAATTGTCGCGCAACAGGAGTCGTTGGCAATCTGCACCTGCATCTGCCACTTTGACCTGTCGATGCTCCTTGACAATGTCTGAGATTATGCTCATGGGATACTCACGCCACCGCATAATGATATGTTTTAAATCCAGCTGGAACTTTGGTCCAATTGACATATCATTATTCAAGGATACTCCATTGGTTCCGTGACAAGGAGCGTCAAAAGCAACACTGTCTTTGGTCGTTCTTCTCTCTTTACAAACAACTGCACGGTGGGCCAGATACTCTACGTCTTTATCGTCACGTTGGTCCTTGGGGACAACTTCAGCCTGATCCAAGTCCAGAAACTCGTTTATGACAGCTGAGTATTGATACTTGGGAGGATTACTCGTCAATTTCTTCTCCGACCAAAGAAACCGTTTTAGTGCAATATCTTTTGAATTGCCGTATTTACATTGCAGATCGTCACGAAAAGGCAATTTGACAACACCAGAATCATTTCTATTTGTAGTCTGGCCAAAGGAGTCCTCGCACAACTGCTCTTCTATTGTAAGACGTTTGATGGAATTCATCCCATTGGTTTCCGATTCCATCTCCCAAAACTTTTTGAGCAATTTGTTTTCGTCAACTGATGCATGCAAACTAACAACCGTACTATGGCAATTCACATTCACTGGAACTTCACTTGTATCAACACGACCACTCAAAATCCATCCAAGCTTGGTTTGTTGAGCAATTGTAGAACCTGAAGGATCCTTAATAAATCCCTTGCATAATATTTGCGCATAAACATCAGCTCCTAGGAGCATATCAACTTCATTAGGTGTGCCGAATTCGGGATCTGCTAACTGTAAGTTAGCAAACTCTGACCACAGCTGAATTACAACTTTCTTCTCTGGAAGAAAAGTTGTAAGTTTGTTTAAAACGTGAGCCCCAACCTCTACCTTAAATTCAGGATTGTGAAGTGAATGTAAACTGACAGACACCAACGATTGGGAAGCTAGAGTAGCATTCCCGTCACCTCCTAACCCTGAAATACTAATCTTATTAGGCCTCTTTTTTAGACCTAATAACTGAACGGCGGACTCAGTTATTAAACAAATTTGCGATCCCTGATCGAGCAAACACCGTAATATCACAACATTCCCAGTCGGCGACACAGCTTTTACCAATGCTGTGGCCAGAAGTACTTGACTGCTTGTATTTGACAAACAGCCAACCACTTTCAAGTTGGTCATGTCTAGTGCCTTAGATGTTGAAGCATGAGCGACAACATTTTTATCAACCGAGTAATTCTCGACTTCACTGGTATCGGTTGATACTATAGCATTTTCGGGATGCAATAAGGTATGGTGCTTTTTTTTACATATATGGCATCTAGAAAGCTGACGACACGAAAAGGCTGAATGGTTTGAACACAAACAATTATAGCACAGTCTGCTGGTCTGGACAAGGCTACGACGAGTATCTATATCATAAGACACAAACTTCTTACAACTACTTAATCTATGACTCTCATTGCAGCAGTGACAAGTTGAAGGCGTAGCAATGTGAAACAATTTCATTGGACTAGTTGGATGCTGAGGTTTGGGTTGTAATTTGGGCTCAATGAATTCAAGAGCTCTGAATCTATTTTCCAAAAAGGTTTGGAACTGTACGAACTTGGGAAGCTCATCATTAATCTCACACGCTTTTAACTCCCACTGCTTCCTAGATTCAGAGTCCAGCCTAGATGAGATCAAAAAAATAATCATAACATCCCACGAACTTGTGTTGATACCCAGGTTGACTAACGCTGACAAACATTCTGAAGTAGTATCTAGCAAATTCTTAATTGCATGAGAGGATTCCACTGACATTGACTTTTGATTGAATAACCTCTTCAGAATACAATTTGATAAATACTTCTTATTGTTATACCTACGCTCAAGCATTCCCCAACAAATTTCATAATTATTATTAGTAATCGGGATGTGTCTTAGGAGTTGTTCCGCTTCTCCCAGTAAATGGGATTTGAGATGACGCAACTTAGTAACATAGTCAAGACGCACGTTCTTATGCATCAGAGAGACAAACAAATCGCGAAAACTCGTCCATTCTTCATATTTCCCAGAAAACTTTGGAATTGACACGTCGCTCAATCTGACACTGCAACAGGGATCTCCCATCTGAGTGACGTTGACAACTGGCTCGACATGTGAACACTTCGCAGACTCAGTCTTATTTTGTAATGTCGACAGAACAGTCTTGAGGTCAGACTTGTATTCAACATACAGTTCTTCGGTCTGTCCGTATAAATCATCCTTGTGATACGCGGAATCCTCAAAATCTGTGTGCTCTATTTCGACAAGAATGTTTCTGTGTGTCTCCGTAAATAATGTCCAATTCTGTTCCAAAGTGTCGAGTCTAGTTTCCACATAAGCCTGAGTAATACGATCTTTCGGCGACTTTTTGTAGTTTACCCTAGCTCTATTTATGTTTGACTTTATGTCATCTTGACATTTTGCGTATGCCTCCATTTTTCTAAGTTGAAGAAATTTCTAAAAAAATTACAAGTCTTTTTTTGGCGAAAATTTTCTAAGTGTTTGACAACTGGGGAAAATCCGGCATGGATTCCCCGTCTCACCACTTTTCATTAAACTATTCTAAGTCCTAAAATTCTTCAAAATTTTCTAAGTCCAAACTATCCGAAATTTTTCTAAGTTCCAAATATTCTTCAATTTTGCACAACCCTAACTATTTTCAATTTGGCACAACCCTATTATGAAATGTCAAAGTACTCACAGTTGATCCACTTTACATAAAAGTACTCACAGTTGATCCACTTTACATAATATGACACTTGTCACTTATACCCGTCCGTCTGATGCCGTCCTGCAGCAGTTCAGCTCCTTCGCCTCCTCCGCGGTACCTCCTATCCTCCAGGTAGCTCCAGCGTCACCGCGCTGGGAGCGTCACCACCAGCAGCAACACGCCACCGTTCTGGTGCCCGCAGTGGATGCCGTCGCCAGTCTTCTGAGCCTCATCCGGCTCGGAGGAACATGGACACGCGTCCCAAAAAACCTACTTATTAGGCACTCGCACCGTGTTCGAAATCAAACAACGTATGCTAGACGAATGACAATTTAATTTTTGTTTCTCAGACTATATATACAAGCAGTAAGAAAATCTCTATACCGCGATGCAGCGGAAATGACATACGGTACACCGACATCTAGCGGATAATTAGACAAACATGGTATTACATACGACATGAACAGTTTAATGCTTCATACGAAATTTAAGGAACAAACAAAGTGAGTGTATGATAAAGGTCGAGATTATACTATCACAGGTAAACAAGACCAGATAAGGGAGAAAAGAAGTCGCTTTATGTCTAATATTCAACTACACGTATTTGTAAAGATAGTCAAAATATAGATTTAATATTTTTTTAAGCAATTCTCGATGAGTATATAAATTACATTCTAAAACAAATAGTGGTAAATTATTTCTATACTTCATAGGTACTCGTGCTTTTTTTATGGTGATTTATGGGCAGTCTTCGAAATAGAAGATACTGGTTTGGATCAGGAAATTGGCTTTTATAGCTTTGTTTTATTTCTTGAAATATCCTGATAACCATAAAATTCCATAAAATATAATAAAAAACACATTTTTTTATCATTATTTTGTAATAATAATCAGATTTACAATAACTGTAACGAACTTGGCACATTTATGTAAATTGTTAAGTCAAATAATTAACCACAAATGATCAGCTGTATAAACACAGGTACACCCGGTTTAAACATATTTAGTAGGTGGTAATAGTAATGATTATTATTATTAATAATAGATACAGAGTTGATCATTAAATCACCTAGCTATTAATGTGAGTTTATCAAGACAAAATATATTAGGTACTGAGTACAGCATCAGCATTTTTTGTAAGCAAATATATATAACTAATGATATTAATATAGCTCTTTGAGCTGTGTAGACGTCGCGATGTTTTTGAAGCGGTGAAATATTTTTTTTTACGTTGTTAACACTAAGGTACCTATATCTCCACCATTTTGTTTTCTTTAGAAACTAAATCAACAAAAAATCCTTAGAATTATCGTACCTGCTTCCAAAATGTCACGACAATGTGTTGAGAAACACGACCTGTAGGCAAGAACAGCCGGATATCTGAACTTCCGGAATTCGAACATACGAAATAATTTTTGGCCAAGCTGAAACGGAGACGCTTCGCTCTCTAGGTCAACTAACTTAGAATCAAGTCGTTTGTGTGTTTAACTGTACAAACATAATAATGATATCGCTATATCAACAAAGACACGTGTTTATTTGACTTTCGTTTTCGTTAATTTTCCACAGTTTTCGGTTCAAGGGTAAAAACTAATTTTTGGTTCTAATTAGAATCTTACAATAACAATGAATCACGGTTTTGCAATGTGTTTCTAATTGTGAACGTGTTAAAGATCAAATTAATGTAAATTATGCAGAGGCCAGTTTAGGTTTAGGTAGCTTTCATAAGATCTATCACTTACCTATAGTCCGACAAGCAAGTGTAGAAATTAAAAAGAAGCAATACTGTAGTGTCGTCCCGTTTTCTTAGCTTGATTAGAAAGATACGTCACTACATTATTGTCACTTTTTAATTTCTACTCTTTTATGCTGTAGTACTGTATGTACCTCTACTTATTTCTTCTCACCGCGAAAAAATAAATACATCTCGCAAAACCACAATTGTAAAATATGGATGTAATTGTTTTATCGGTCATTTAGTCTTGAATTGTCGTTCTAGATACCATTTAAAAGTAATAAAGAACATTCTTAGTATTAAATCGTGTAACAAATTTAAATTCCATTTACGTAGCAACAACGAACCAACGGACCCAGGGCTGTACGCATACTGCATTAAAAGATGTTACATCGTATTTTAGATTATATCATTGTTTTACTATTGTACTTTTAAAAGGACATATTTGTACGTTTGGGTACATCGCGCTTATACCATTTTAATCGTGTTATAAAAACATACGTTGTTATTGTTGGCTTTAATCGCAGACTAAGATAATACTAATGAGATTAATCATTTGACATAATTCTATCAGCTCTATAAAGATAATATTGTAAACAATAACACGCCTTTGTATATTCGCACCTATTGGCATAATTTACTTTTAGTTCATGTAGGTACATGGTTCTTGGACTAGTGGCCATATTATGTTACAAAAAAGCTTTGCTTTTTATAACTTTAATTAATAAAAATATATAGTAAGCAATGTTAATGTATACGTTTAGTTAGAAAAAAACATGAAATTTAGGCAATGTTTATAATTGGTTTTAAGTGTACGTATTTCAACATCGTTTGTTATATTCTAATTTGAATGAAGTGCCAATCGTTTTCTTTCAAGATATGCAAAAAATAAATTTGATATAATTGTTTTGTAAAAATATTAGTCACGATGTTATATATCTGTTATTTTTTAACCTTATTTTTTCAGGTCTTTATTGATTCCTAGAACTATTATTCGTCGGATGATATTTGCAAGAATTATGGAAAATGTATGACTACAGAGAAATGAAAATTCTGCGAAATTATTTATTCTGCGAAATAAGTTTGTAGAAAACAATGGGCTCCCTATTTTTTCATTTATTGTGTGTAGATGACGTTTAAACGTAACCGTTTCGTTTTTCCTAGTAACCATCAATGAATCACAACGGTTACATAGGCGAGACGAACCTGACTTTATAAAGGACATTCTTCGGCTTGTACTTTAGAAAGAACAGACTTCTAGCTAACACGCGTCGACAATACGTGCAACCAGCAATTCGTGACTCGACCACTCTTTACAAGACTTGTATAACTTGAAGGACTTAAAATTCAAAACGTTCGTACACTGCTTGTGTATACTGTTAAGTTATAACATGACTACATAACATGTTTACGAAGTTACTTGCAAAATAGGTAATTAGTTAGTTTTTAAGCGAAGTCGGTTATTTTAAACGTCTGTTACTGTTGAACAGTATTAACACGCATTTTGGTGTGGCCTATTTTGAGCAGATTAACCTATTTTGTGCCATATGGGTTATGTGATTTTTTCCGTACAAAAATTATACACACCAATTCAGACGCACCAAATTTTTTTTATGTAATCGTGGCATTCGCGTTATTAGTTTTGTATGTGATCCGGTGTTTTTATTTATTGGATTATTATTATGTAAATATTAAGGGCAAAAATTACTTCATCGATTTTTCCATGGCGTCGATTTTGTGGAAATGAAAAGCCCCACTTGTCCTGAATTTGCATTGGAAAAAATGCTAATTTCCGTCATGGGCAGCAAGGATATTTAGAGGCTAAATCATGTTCCAGGTGAGTAATCCAAGAAGAACAAGTGCTTTACGTATATATATCAGCGATAAACAAGCGAGCTAGAGCGTAACCAAAAATAACACAGCCACTTAAGTTACCCCTATCTGTCGCGGAAACTGCTGTTAAAATAGGATTAGAAGCCCCTATGACCATAAATATCTTCCCTTGCCCTTATCCCATTTATTTCCGGTTGGCACTGCATGTTTTCTTCCTCAATTCTTCCCTATTATTCGTCACCTCATCATTTACTTCTTTCTTATTCATATCATCTCTCACACAATCCATCCATCTTTTCTGTGGTTTTCCTCTTCTTCTATATCCGTCCACATTCATCTGGTTACGTGGCTTTCTTCTTTTCGCCACAAATTCGCACGCTTCGCTCTTGACCACAAATAATTATATACTGTTACTCTTTTATTTTGTGCCGTAGATTTAATTTGTATATTTAGATTAGAAATAGTTGCCTTATCTTCTAGCACCAAATAAACGTTGTAGAGGAGGTCCAGGTCATAGCCCAAATCAAGGAGATCGCCTTGGTTCAAGTCCCGGTTATTTATTACATTTATAAAAAAAAAATGCAGTTTTTACTAAATCAAAAATGGACTATAGGTAGTTTGTGACTTCTCCCTGCTGACCCATTTGGATTGATCACCCTGCATAGCTGTTGCTGTGGGAAGAGATGTCTTACATTGCAACGGACATGGCATTAGCATTCAAATCACCCGTACCAAGTTGTATGTGTACAAATGGGGGTACTTTCTTATCTTCACAGTCATGACATTTCCAGTGGCGTGTTATCATATAACGTTGTTAACATCCGCCCATAGCGAACAGTCGCCTGTTTTTTAACAAGGTTTTACGTAAACTTTTCAGGCCGATTGGTTCTCCAGGAAGTTATAAAATAGTACGAATCAATCCTAGATTTAGGTAGGTAAATACCGGGTATTGCCTGTGATAGGAGCAATAAATTAAAACATAGATTCTACCATGCACTTGTGTTAAGCAATTTAACCAATTAAAAATATAAAGCCATAGGCGCGTATAAGAAATAAAATCAAATAAGAGATAAGAATTGCGTCTGTCTGCATCTTTGTCGTATGTCCTTTAAATATGGTAAGTTTGATAAAAGTGGATTCGAAATAATAAGGCTTTAAATATTCAAATTATATTTTTTATAAATGAAATATTTTAATCTTGATAAATACGTAGGTACTACAAATGACACGAGATACATTGCTGCATATTCATAACATCCTACTAGAATATTACAGTCTAAAACAGTAATGTAAATCACCTGCCAAAATGATATTTTTTACAGTAGACCTATGAATAACATAGATATGGCTAATGGCTTGATTTAATTATTACAAATTAAATATTATTTTAAATAGATTTAAATATTTTATGTGTGCAAATTCTAGGATTTTATATACTCTATGTAAAAACACGAACCTTTACAATTTTAACCGAGACATCCCGGGTATCAAAGTGGAAATAATCGTACTGTACATATTCTTTGAATAGTTAGGCCATACCGCCTGTCATGTAACGGCACTAGGAAGCAAACAGAATAGTAAACGCAGACATTTACGCAACACGAGGTTCCAAATAATACACTACACTTGCCCAACGCAGTGCAAAATTACTAATTAGCCGCGGCTTTACTAATATATGCCCATTTGCAAAATCCTTTCATGTATCGGGCACAAGGAAAACGTTTTCACATTTGTGTGACGTAAGTTTCAGTTTAAAAAGACCAATACGGGTTCAGAACTTCAGACAGAATAAAGGTACTAGAGAAGCCATTTTAGCACTTCGAATGATTGTAGATAGGCGATTAGACATTGGTCTTAATACACACATAGCATTCATAGACCTAGAAAAAGGTTTTGATAAAGTAAACTGGAAGAAAATGATGAAAGCCTTAAAAGATGCAGGACTTGATTATAGAGACAGGAGAATAATATACGAACTTTATCATAACCAAGAAACAATCATACAAGTAGGGGACGAGAAGGGAAAGGCTAAGATCCGACAAGGAGTCAGACAGGGGTGTTCACTCTCGCCGCTCATATTCAACTTATTCATTCAAAGTGCAATTGATAAAATTATAGAAAATACAACAGAAGGTGTTAAATTTAACGGAAATAGAATTACATTTATTAGATTTGCAGATGATATAGCAGTTTTAGCGGAAAACAGCACACAGTTGGAAACAATTTTAAACATAATGGACACAACTTTCCGAGACTTCGATTTAAAGATAAATTTAAATAAAACCAAGACACTAATAATATCTAAACACAGAGAAATACATGAAGTTAAAATAAATAACACAGTACTAGAGCAAGTCCAACAATTTCAATATTTAGGCAGTATAATAACAGAAGACTCGAGATGCTCTACAGATATTAAAACTAGAATAGCAATAGCTAAAAACGCTTTTCACAGAAAAAAAGATATTTTTAAGTCAAAAATGGCCAAATCTATAAGAAAACGTTTTATTAAAACTTATATTTGGAGCATTGCACTTTATGGCTGCGAGACATGGACCATGACACAACGGGACAGAGAAAAGCTTGAGGCGTTCGAGATGTGGTGCTGGCGAAGGATGGAGGGAATAAGCTGGACAGAAAGAGTCACCAATGAGGAAGTATTGGAAAGGGTAAAGGAGAAGAGACATATACTTCATACGATAGAAACTCGAAGAGGGAAAATGATAGGTCATTTGATACGACACGACGATCTAATACAAAAGATAATGGAGGGGAAAATTAAAGGAAGGAGAGGAAGAGGAAGGAGAGGAAGAGAATTAGCTATTTGGACCAGATCAAGAAAAAGGCAGACGTCGGGTCGTATCGGGAAGTCAAAGAACTGGCGTTAAGTAGAACGGACTAAGTAGAAGAGAACTGCACCGACAAGAGTAAAACTCTTAAATAATAATAATATCGCTGCTTTGTCGGCAGTCCATGTAGTATTTAAGAGGTCTTATTCCTTTTTTTAGGGTTCCGTACCCAAAGGGTAAAAACGGGACCCTATTACTGAGACTTCGCTGTCCGTCCGTCCGTCTGTCACCAGGCTGTATCTCAAGAACGGTGATAGCTAGACAGTTGAAATTTTCACAGATGATGTATTTCTATTGCCGGTATAACAAATACTAAAAATAAAATAAAATAAATATTTAAGGGGGGCTCCCATACAACGAACTTGTTATAGATTATGGTACGGAACCTTTCATGCGCGAGTCGGACACGCACTTGCCCATTTTTTTATATTATGATAAATAACATATTAACATTCTATTATGATGATAAATATTGATAACTTCAACCAACTTTTTGAAGTGAATAATACTTTTCCCTGTGTTCTAGATAGTAACAGCGAGCTTTCATTGCGTGCAGTCGAAAATAAGTTGAAAAAGAACAGTTTCTGCGGGAAATGTTGTCAATTTCGAGTAGTTTTTGAAACAAAAATTATCAATGAAAAATTCAAAAAAATAAAAATATATAGGTTTGAAATATATAGGTACCAATAAATCGCAATGGTCCTGTTCTAAGTAGTAACATTGATAAAATGTTAAGAAACATGTTTCATCATAGAGAAAAATTTCTTAAACAATCAGCATCTTTAAAAAAACTTTTTGAGATTAATTATATTAGGATTTTTGTGGGTATTTGTATTAAACTATTGATGTTTTTGTTTCAGGTTTTGATGACTTTTCACGTTCAGCTATAGCCCGGTGACTGACAAAGGTGAGTTATCGATACGTATCTAATATATAAAGTTTTTCAACCATTTCCTTGGTGTGACGTTATGTTAGAGGGCGGTGTTGGCTTTAATATACGGCATTTGATGATCAGAAGGTTTCCTTTGGCAGGATGACTATTTTAAGAAAGAGAGCCATCTTGAATTTTATTGCTGGAAGGAGTTCTGACGTCATCTATTTTTTTGCATGGGATTTTGACATTTTGTGTTCTGAATCCTATTATGTGTGGTATCTAATGAAAGGGCTTCATGAGCTGATTCAAAGCATATACTGCGTTATGATGACGTCATAACTCCTTCCAGCACTAAAATTCAAGATAGCTCTCCTTCTTAAAATGTTCTTAGGGTTCAGAAAGTTCATCCTGCCAAAGGAAATCGTCTGATCATCAAATGCCGATATGACGCTCATATGTCATGACCACCACCTACTACGAATGATAAAATCGAAATCGAAAAAACTATCTGCGAGCCCCTCAAACGTCCTCAAATATACGTTTAATAGAATGCACTTTTTTATAACAATAATTTGGTAGAATGTACCTACATTTCGTATAATATACTTTCATATAACTTTAAGCATAACAGAACCAAATTAAGGCTGCGAATGTTCGAATCGAGGGCTCTCGCTGGTTAGGACGCGTGCCGACACAGAGCACCCTAGAGTGTTTTTGTAAAGCCGGAGGCGCGGAGGGGGCAGCCCTCGCCTTCCGTGCCCGGGCCGTGACACCGCTATTCATATTTCAACTCAAACAATAAGTAAGAAGCTCATATAATAAATAGTGCGCCATGACCCGGTTGTGCATATTTTAAATGGCGAGTATAATGGCGGCGACAATCGGAACGGACGATAAACCATTGTGCGACGGAATTGGAGCAGAGACGAAACATTCCAGTGTCACGTGCGGAAAGCTAGGTTTACATATTTCATTTGTAAACCATGAATAACTGTCAGTTTTCCCGCCGCCGACGAGAAAAGACTCGCTTTCAACTTTTTTCTGCCTTATCGCGTGAATTTGCCTATGATGTATCAAAAATGTATATGAAAATCTCATTTGTCCCTTGTTAACCGTGAGGAAGCACCTTTTGATAAATAATCTTTCGCTTATTAAAATACATAAACGGGTATACTCGCGTCGTGGAAGTTGAATATCGCTCGACATGTTTCGAATCGGTACGCGATTCATCATCAGGAGAGCCGATCAGTCGCGACGTGAGGACAGCCGTTTATGTATTTTAATATGTCTGAAGCTCACGGTAGTTTTCTATGAAATCTCTCGCTTTGTAATAAAATACGAAATGATCAGCTTGAAGAATAAAAACCTAAAGTTTCCATAACTAAGTTTTATTGCACTTGTTTAGATAACTCGAGTTGAGTTACACTTTACCTGGCACTGGCACACTGGTTTATGTTTTTATAATGAGTCGCCTAACCAGCTCATGTTGACCTAGGTTACGTTTTGAGACCGGTAGTGTTCCTATTTGATGCTTTATTTGCGGCCATTGCGTAATTTGACAAGCACTGTTACATCCATTAGATGAGATTATAATGGATGCTCCGATGGCAAAAGGAGTTGGCTATAATTCACAAAACGAAAATTCTCTAAATGCTTCAAATGCATATGTTTCGAGAGCAGCAAGTAAATGCACTAGTGATGTGGTGCTGGAGACGGATGCTTGTATCCTGGATCGTGAACTGAGTTCCGGACCAACGTCTCAATTCTTGGGAGCTTGGAATTTAAGAGCGTCTGCTCTCTGTCGAATCTCTTATCCTCAACTTCTTTGGACACGTGTCTCGGCGAGACGGAGCGTCCATAGAACGCCTCGTTGTTCAAGGGAGAGTGGAAGGTATCAGAGCTAGAGGAAGATCGCCGATGAGATGGACCGACCGGATCAAAGCCAGTGTGTTGGCTACCGTCAATGAATGCTCACGGAAAGCGGCTCTATGGGGCGAGTGGTGATGTGTCGTCAAACGGGTCACTCAGGACTCCACGAATGCATAATGGCCACGAACACTCTGTAAAGAGTTTACCGCAGAAGAAGAATATTTCGAACAAAGTAATTACAATCGTGGTCTCTAAAGAATAACTATATAGTACATCACATATAATTAATTATAATTCATGCCTATTTTAGGTCGAACATTAACTTCCTGTGTGTTATCAACATCCATTGTAGCTACACTGTTCTTGCAACAAATATCTTTATTTTTATCATACCTAGGGCGGTGAATTAGTGAAAGTCCCAGATCGCAGGTTTTTGTGCCATAATTATACGATCTGGGAGATTTACTAATTAGCAATTGCCACCCGTGGTTTGTCTAAAAATTTAAGTCTCGCCTTGGCCAGGTAGTGAGATTTTTCCCCCCGCGGGCAGAAAATCTCACTTTACGGCCTAGGATGCGTAAAATACATTAAATATGTACAATAAACTACTGATTCTGTGAGCTGCCGAGCCTGTAAACCTCGCCATAAGTTTTCAAAATGGCTTAAATATTACGTTTCAACGCCCATATCTTCGCATTTTGTTGTTTTTTTCGAAAATCATATTTAACAAAAAAAGTATAATTCTAAGAACTTGCTCGCAACATTTCACGAGAATCGATTGAGAAATGAGGTCTGTAGGCGAGAACAGCCGAAAATCCGGACAAACGGCCATATGACCGAATGCCAGAAAACTAAAATTCCGCTGGTTATTAAAAATAACAGGATGTTGACCAAAAGCATTCAAGCATCTTCACGAAAATTTAACTCTATAACCAGGGATCGGATACCGTTATTTTTGTATTACCGTTATTGGTCACGTGACGCTAAACCAAAATGAATATTGGTATTGGTTTCGTTTACCGGTATTATAACGTTATTCACATAATACCGTTATTTAGCAAATTCCGTTTCTGTTTAACAAAATTAACCGTTTAATTTGAGTTTGACAGAGATAGAGTGAGTCGTTCTGTGTTGCGATTTTGATTTTACGTACGATTTTGTTTATAGGTATGTCACTCGCATTTGACTCGCGTCGCGGTAGACGCAGCGCAGCAGAGTGATTTCATTTGATTTTCCGCAGTTCATGTGGTTTGGTGTGCGTTTTTGTCTTGTAAGTTAAAAAAGGAGTAATGTATGTATATATCTAAGTATATAATATAAGTATTTATGTTTGTCCGCGATTATCTCGCGTTTGGCTGAACCGATTTTGATGCGGTTTTCAGAAAAGAATTTGTTACACTTAGGAGAAGATTAACATAATTCGACTTAAAAAAGAGGATCTCAGTTTGACCCATATGTTTGTCTGCATTCATGTGTATTAGATTACATTTGAATCCTGTAGTCAGATTGTTTAATTATTTTTAAGGGTCCTCGGGATGCCGATTACGAGAAAGAGATCCATTTTGAAATCCAAGATGGCGGACATTATTTTTTCTTAAAAATCGATATGGGTGTCATCTCCTAGGTTCCTCGGGGTTCCGATTACGAAAATGACATCCATTTTGAAATCCAAGATGGCGGACATAAATTTTTCTTAAAAATCGATATGGGTGTCATCTCCAAAGTTCCTCGGGGTTCCGATTACGAAAATGAGATCCATTTTGAAATCCAAGATGGCGGACATTATTTTTTCTTAAAAATCGATATGGGTGTCATCACCAAGGTTCCTCGGGGTTCCGATTACGAAAATGACATCCATTTTGAAATCCAAGATGGCGGACATTATTTTTTCTTAAAAATCGATATGGGTGTCATCACCAAGGTTCCTCGGGGTTCCGATTACGAAAATGACATCCATTTTGAAATCCAAGATGGCGGACATTATTTTTTCTTAAAAATCGATATGGGTGTCATCTCCAAGGTTCCTCGGGGTTCCGATTACGAAAATGAGATCCATTTTGAAATCCAAGATGGCGGACATTATTTTTTCTTAAAAATCGATATGGGTGTCATCTCCAAGGTTCCTCGGGGTTCCGATTACGAAAATGACATCCATTTTGAAATCCAAGATGGCGGACATTATTTTTTCTTAAAAATCGATATGGGTGTCATCTCCTAGGTTCCTCGGGGTTCCGATTACGAAAATGACATCCATTTTGAAATCCAAGATGGCGGACAAATTTTTCTTAAAAATCGATATGGGTGTCATCTCCAAAGTTCCTCGGGGTTCCGATTACGAAAATGATATCCATTTTGAAATCCAAGATGGCGGACATTATTTTTTCTTAAAAATCGATATGGGTGTCATCACCAAGGTTCCTCGGGGTTCCGATTACGAAAATGACATCCATTTTGAAATCCAAGATGGCGGACATTATTTTTTCTTAAAAATCGATATGGGTGTCATCACCAAGGTTCCTCGGGGTTCCGATTACGAAAATGACATCCATTTTGAAATCCAAGATGGCGGACATTATTTTTTCTTAAAAATCGATATGGGTGTCATCTCCAAGGTTCCTCGGGGTTCCGATTACGAAAATGACATCCATTTTGAAATCCAAGATGGCGGACATTATTTTTTCTTAAAAATCGATGTGGGTGTCATCTCCGAGGTTCCTCGGGGTTCCGGATACGAAAATGACGTCCATTTTGTGATTTTGAAATCAAAGATGGTGGACATACATTTTTCTTAAAAATTGATATGGGTGTCATCTCCAAAGTTCCTCGGGGTTCCGATTACGAAAATGAGAGCCATTTTGAAATCCAAGATGGCGGACATAAATTTTTCTTAAAAACCGATATTGGTGCCATTTCTCAAAAATATATCTCCGCTAGTTTTAAATCTAATTTTTTATTTTGAAATGTACACCCCCGAAAAACCCAGAAAACGACATCCATGATGATTTAAAAAAAAAAACACGTCCACCATCTACTTCCAAAATGAGTGCCATCTTTGAAATTTACACCCCCAGAAACCTAGAAAACGACACTGTCAAATTTATCAAAAAAGTGACGTCCGCCATCTTTATTTCCAAAATGGATTCCATATGTAAAATTAGTACACATTGTATGTAGGATTAGTAAACTCAGGGCTTATGGGCTTGGCTTTTCGAGGGATCTGACAATTTTTTTTACACCGAAAGCGTTATGAGCATGTGAGTCTTGGCCGCCACTTTTACACGAAATGTTTTTGGTGGGATCCTCATTTCCTTTTTTAAGGTAATTTTTAATTTATAGGTTTTTTTATTTTTTTGCGCTGAAGCGTTTCTAAGTAGTAATAATAATTGTGTATTTAAGAAATACTTACGTTTAGCCCCATATATGTACACTTTTATCCCCCATTATGGGAAGCCCATACAAACTTTCATCCCCTTATTTTAAGGGTGAGGGGTGAATTTCTAAAAATCCTAGAATGTGTATTTTATTTATAATGAGTCCCAAAAGGTATAAATTTTCAGACCTCTAGTATCAAAATTTGCGAGTCTCATACAAACTTTCATCCCCTAGTTTAAGGGGTTAGGGGGTAAAAGTTCCAAGTTTCAGAATTATTCTATTGTATGTGTACTAAAAATAACTTACCTACCAAATTTCAGCTTTCTAGGTCATCGGGAAATACCCGAGAGGTTTTGATACGTCAGTGTATAAGTGTATATATGTGAGTGGCAAAATCGGCGTATTTTAGGTACCTATAAAACCTAAAGTATAAAAGCTAGATCAATGAAATTCAGTACATTTTATATGTTTCCTAACAGCATCTTAACCTGTGAATTTGGGCGCTCTGGTATTAACTGGGCCAAAGCTACGAGGGTTTGAAAATTAGACGAAACGGTTCGAGAAAAGGTAGGTAGTGCCCCGCTTCTTTTTTGCTCGTCTTGGCGGGGGCACTACCGTGCCCCCAGATGTTGCATCAAATTGCTATGAATAATATTTGCATGTCCGATTATGCATTCCGCAGAAATCTATATCTCATAGTATTTAGTTGACATAAAGCAGGATAAAATTTTACTGACTATTACTGGTAGCAGTTTGGTTCTAACCCATTAAACTACTTCACTGGTAGCATGGTATACATAAGAAAACAAGGTGTAAGAAGTAACAGTGGGCCGACGCCTTTGATGTTTGCGTAAGTGCCGACACCGCTCAAGGCCGCCGTACCTACCAAGGGTTGTCACAGACTTACGCAACTGCCCAAAAAAGGAGGGTAATGTTTTTAGGGTTCATGTATATGTGTACTAATTTAACATATGGAATCCATTTTGGAAATAAAGATGGCGGACGTCACTTTTTTGAAAAAGTTGACATGAGTGTCGTTTTCTAGGTTTCAGGGGGTGTAAATTTCAAAGATGGCATCCATTTTGGAAGTAAAGATAGTGGACGTAATTTTTTTTTAAATCGTCATGGATGTCGTTTTCTGAGTTTTTCGGGGGGTGTACATTTCAAAATAAAAAATTAGATTTAAAACTGGCGGAAATATAATTTTGAGAAATGGCACCAATATCAGTTTTTAAGAAAAAATTATATCCATCATCTTGGATTTCAAAATGGATGTCATTTTCGTAATCGTAACCCCGAGGAACCTTGGGGATGACACCCATATCGATTTTTAAGAAAAAATAATGTCCGCCATCTTGGATTTCAAAATGGATGTCATTTTCGTAATCGGAACCCCGAGGAACCTTGGAGATGACACCCATATCGATTTTTAAGAAAAAATAATGTCCGCCATCTTGGATTTCAAAATGGATGTCATATTCGTAATCGGAACCCCGAGGAACCTTGGAGATGACACCCATATCGATTTTTAAGAAAAAATAATGTCCACCATCTTGGATTTCAAAATGGATGTCATTTTCGTAATCGGAACCCCGAGGAACCTTGGAGATGACACCCATATCGATTTTAAAGAAAAAATAATGTCCACCATCTTGGATTTCAAAATGGATCTCATTTTCGTAATCGGAACCCCGAGGAACCTTGGAGATGACACCCACATCGATTTTTAAGAAAAAATAATGTCCGCCATCTTGGATTTCAAAATGGATGTCATTTTCGTAATCGGAACCCCGAGGAACCTTGGAGATGACACCCATATCGATTTTTAAGAAAAATTTATGTCCACCATCTTTGATTTCAAAATCACAAAATGGACGTCATTTTCGTATCCGGAACCCCGAGGAACATCGGAGATGACACCCATATCGATTTTTAAGAAAAAATAATGTCCGCCATCTTGGATTTCAAAATGGATGTCATTTTCGTAATCGGAACCCCGAGGAACTTTGGAGATGACACCCATATCGATTTTTAAGAAAAATTTATGTCCGCCATCTTGGAATTCAAAATGGATGTCATTTTCGTAATCGTAACCCCGAGGAACCTTGGAGATGACACCCATATCGATTTTTAAGAAAAAATCATGTCCGCCATCTTGGATTTCAAAATGGATGTCATTTTCGTAATCGGAACCCCGAGGAACCTTGGAGATGACACCCATATCGATTTTTAAGAAAAAATAATGTCCGCCATCTTGGATTTCAAAATGGATCTCATTTTCGTAATCGGAACCCCGAGGAACTTTGGAGATGACACCCATATCGATTTTTAAGAAAAATTTATGTCCGCCATCTTGGATTTCAAAATGGATGTCATTTTCGTAATCGGAACCCCGAGGAACCTTGGAGATGACACCCATATCGATTTTTAAGAAAAAATTATGTCCGCCATTTTGGATTTCAAAATGGATGTTATTTTCGTAATCGGAACCCCGAGGAACCTTGGAAATGACACCCATATCGATTTTTAAGAAAAAATAATGTCCGCCATCTTGGATTTCAAAATGGATGTCTTTCTCGTAATCGGCATCCCGAGGATCCTTAAAAATAATTAAAAAATCTGACTACAGGATTCATATACAAACGGAAGCAAGGAACAATTTCTTGCTTTTTAAATAAAGTCTTAAACTACGTAACTCGTAATTTTTACTTAAAATAAGCTATGAAACATGTCCGACATTTTGAATTTAAAAATTCATGTGACATGTCAGATCATATATTTTTTGTTTACACAGAAACAAACAATTATATAATATAATAGCGATATTTTTGCGGTATTTGAATTTTACTGGCAGGCGTAACGCTTTTACATCCGCCATTTTGTTTACGTTAGCATGACATGGGAAAATTTAAACAGGCGCTATAAAATTTCGCACAGCACATGTCGTATGCACTATTTTAATTGTGTATTGCAAGTTGTAAGACGCGTCAGCCCTCAAAGTCAGCACCCTCATTACTAACAATTTCGTCGTATGACACATGTGCCCGCCGCCGCCTCTGTCACCTCGCACGATTGCCCTTTCTAGACGCCTTCGTCGACCGACTGTATTGTTTCTTAAACTGTGGTATGGCACTGACAAACCCACCGAATTTATCTAGATAATTATAGATTGACACAAAAAAACACGTAAAAAAAGTCCATACCAACATTAAAAAAATATTACAAATAGAGGTAACTTTGTTTTTTTTTCGATCGTTCTGTTTTACTAGTCATGTTGTCGAAAGCGATTTTATAATTGCAAGATGCTTAAATATGACATTTTTTTTTTCATAATCTATAACCACTGTTTAATATGTTTGCGACTCATTAAAAAGCGAGCGAGTTCGGCGTCTACTGGGAAATAGCACCTTAAGTGATCGCGCCGGAATTATCGTAATGCAAAAGTCTCTACCACAATAACAATAAACAAACAATCCTTAAAGCCGGCCGGCACGAGTCAAACAGAGACAAATATACAAAATATCCTTATGCGTAAACAAGATAGCGATGCGTCGGCGCCTACAAAGGAAAACGCGCAGCGAAACTGAGTAATACCGGTTAATACTGTTCAACGTAACGTTATACATTCGTTTTTCTTGAATAACGATAATCGAAATTATTTTGTTACGTTTTTAAACGTTACTCTAAGGAAACGTTATTTCAACAAACGAAATTTTTAACAGTTATCGAACAATATTAACCAGTATTCGGATAACGGTATCGATCCCTGTCTATAACACTTATATTATTAGTTGGAAAGCAATACAAACTATTAACGCATGGGAAGCAGCAACACATTGCAGTGTGGGAAGGCCCACTACAATATGGACCGACGACCGGGTTAGTATCGCGGGCAAAAATTGGATTAACGCGGCGCAAGACCGATCGTTGTGGAGAACTTTGGGGGAGGCCTTAGTCCAGCAGTGGACGTCTATTGGCTGATATGATGAAAATATCAAGCCTTCGTAATTGGAATATGACGAACAATAGAAGAGTGTCTTGTCAAAAGCGCTTATTTCTCTATGAAAGTAATACAAAAATAAGCCCTTTGGAAAAGACACTCCTCAATAGGAGGAACAAATGTGTGATGTGATGCCCTGTTGTCACGTTAGACCAATGGAATAATCGTCGATTAGTCACACTGTTACCTGGGCTATTACCGCACTAGACAAACAAAGAAAACATTGCAACACGCCACGTGCGGGTGCAACAAAGCCGTCTAAGTGCAGTAAGGAGATTACGCAGGTCCTATTGATATCTTTCTTATTGGGTTTTATTCCAAGAATTTTTGTTCAGAACAAATAAAGGTAATTATTTTTTATTGAAACATAATCTACTGAAGCGCACTTAACAAGGCTGTAATGTGTTTTATGATCGGAATAATCAGATGTAATTAACCTAAAATATAACAAAATACTCACTCTTCTTGTTTAAATCCAAATTCAAACGCCCGTCCGTTGACACCAATGATGTATCCTGTCGTTGAGCGCACTTAGACGTATTAATATTGCACTCATACACTGTTTTTGCTGTATTTTTCACGATGTATTCTAATTAACGTTGAATTTCTTGCTTTCAGCGCGAAATATAATTTATTTTACAATTTTAAAACATCTTATATAGATTTGACGTTTGACCTCGGCGTTGCGTCCGGATACTCTAATATTTACAATGAAGCAAAAAAAACAAAAAAATAGAAACAATTTAATGGTTTTCCGGGGTTCGAACCTGCGTTTCCAATCAATGGCTCTTCGGGCAAACAAGAGCATCTTACGTATCAGGCCTGTACGTGTAGCATAACTTTGACACGCGACTTTCTGACGCGCGAGATATACTACCTGTCACTTTCCTTTCAATACCGTGCGAGCAAGACAGTAGATGCTGTCTCGCGCGACAAGCGAAGTCGCGGCAAGATATTTGACGACGCGGTTGGCTCGGTTTGTAGAGACCTGCCTACTGAGCCGGCGGTCCCGGGTTCGAATCCCGGCCAGGGCAAATATTTGTGTGATGAACTCAAATATTTGTGCTTGGGTCCATGTTGTTCTATGTATTTAAGTATATATATATATATCTCTATATAAGTATGTATATCGTCGTCTAGTACCCATAACACAAGCCTTCTTGAGCTTAATTTGGAACTAGATCGATGTGTGAGAGGTTGTCTGATATTTATTATTTATGTATTTATTATTTATATTCTAGCCCTGTTGTAGCGGGTCTGTGGTCGTAAGTAAACAGCTTAACCGTATCAAAAAAAATGAACGGATATTTAAAAGAAAGTTGAAAAAGCATTTACTAGATACACTGCCATAATTATATCTTTTAGAAGTTGATACTGATTTTTATAAATTATACTTTTAGATATTGAAAAGTCTTCCTGTAGACAAACTGTCATAAAAGTTTCACAGGGCTTTAGATTATATGTAATGTTTGTTGTAAAATTAATTAATAAATAAATAAATACAAATAATAATTTGGTTGAACTACGTTTTTTGAATTTAATTCGATTAATTAGCACCATTCCATGCATGCACCACCATTCCAAACTAGCCTATTGTAACATTATCAACATAAGAGAACATACTCTAAAAATAATAATTTTATAGCACAGACAGCTTTGCAGACAGACTAATGACAGACGATAAGTTAATTTAATACTCATTAATCTAATTATAACGAGCATAAATCATAATAACGGCATTAAATCCGAGAAAGCATCATCAGAATTTACGAAAATGTCTAATTACGAGTATATTTGATGCAACCACGTTACGTAATTATAATTAATTTTGAACTATAATTAATGTACATTCCATTCTTAGCCGAACACAAAAAGGCGATTTTTTGTAATGAGCGAAAAACGAAAGTTTAGCGGCTTAGCAATTATTTTTTAAATCAATTTGCGTTTAATTTTGTATTTATTATGTAATAAACGATGAAAGCGCATATTAACATGCCGAGTCATAATCTGAGACTCTATAGTAGTATTGTGGGACAAGTGTGCGCAGTGGGTAAGTGTGCGCAAAACCATTAATTTCGAACTGAAAGTGTACGTAGTCTCACATGGGTTTGTGGACAATTACCCACTACGTACACTTCCAGACTGATGGGCTAAAATGACGTCAGAAAGAACGTGTACCCGATGTTTTGGTGTATCAGATACTTCCGGCCTACTTCTCGAATTGTGTAGATAACTATAGTCATTTAGGGCAAGTGAAATTACATGTATTTCAGTCAAAAATGCATGGGTGTGCGCACACTTACCCACCGCGTACACTTGCCCCACATTACTCTATATTCAGGTATCCAATTTGAGAAGTAGGTTATAAGTATCTGACACGCTGACATCAGTTACACTATCATGCTCGCGTCAGGTGAGTCCATCCTTCTGGACTGTCAGTTTACTGTCATTCATTCATATGAATTTCATATTCACCAGTCCGGACCGTCAGTCCAAGAGGGTGACACGATCATTGTCTCGTCATTCTGACTAGACTGGTGGACAAAACTAACGTCAAACTGAGCGAGAAACCGCTGTATATTATAACTGTAGAACTCAAAAGTCTCAAAACAACATGTGTATATTTAAACTGTATTAAATGTCATGCGGTAAGTTTGACCAATATGTATATGTACCTAGCTTGTACTTTCGTACTTTACTCGATGGATGGTTTTATGCCATCCTGGGTAGGCATCGCTCGCTAAATTCAAATTCATTAGTTCTTGGTACTAGGCCGACAGTTGGCTTCTAACCATCCGTGCACCAAAAACCCCGAGGTATCACTATCATTCAGTTTTGAAAGTAAGGCCCGGTTTTAAGAGGCCTTATTCCTTTTAAAATGCTGATGATTTTAGACATTTTTCTCTATGATCGAACATGTTTCTTAACATATTGTTGATGTTACTACCTAGAACAGGGCTGTTGAGATTTATTGGTATATATTTGAAACCTACTGTTCGAACTTTTCATTGATAATTTTAATTTCAAAACCTGCTCGACATTGACAAATTTTACGCGGAAAATTAGTTTTTTTAATTTATTTTCGACTGCACGCAATGAAAGCATGAAATAGCTATGTTACTACCTAGAACTCAGAGAAAAGTATTATTCTCTTAAAAAAGTTGGTAAAAATTATCAGTCTATTTGTCATAATATGAAAAAATAAATTTTAAAAGGAATAAGGACTCTTAAGAGATCTGTTATCGTAAGTAACGTTCGTTAAATGGACAATAGGACAGCTCTCTATGGGGTGACACCTATCGACATAGTGTCGACACCATTTATAATTTAACTGGTTCGTCAAATGCGTATGCAACAAGCCATTAACACATTCATCTTAGTCCCTAAGTTAGCATAATATCTAGTCGTCGTTGCGCTTACCAAAACTGATATAAGATAGTTACTTGCGCCAAAGATGGCCCTGTTTCTAAGATAGCCCTCTTCAAAATTTTATAGTTATATCCGTTCAAACGAATTCAAATTTCGCGCCCATGTTCGGATATTACCATAGACTTAAGTTAAGTACTTACTTTAGTTAAGTCTTAAGTGGGATATCTTAGGAACAGAGCCATATTTGGCGCAAGTACCTTATGTAAGACATTCATTAATAGAAATAACACCTTATGTGCATCACCTTATGTGTACTAAGACATTAATTTGATTAAAACAATTGATGCACATAATATCAGGTTTGGTAAGCGCAACGACGCTAGGTAGCTGTGTCATCACTTGCTGTGCGACGCGTCATCGCCTGTTTCTCCCGCATTATAAAAGAGATAGAAAAAGTCGCGTGACATGCCACAGTTGTGCTAGATGTAGGTAACAAGGCATCTGACAACGCAACGCCTTTTGCGTGGATGTTGTTGCATGTTTGTTATTAATGTTATTATGTGATGTTTCGCGTACTTATCACATACATAGGTTGGCAAAATATACAATACATTACGTTTTAATTTTTCATTAATTTATTACACGGTATATGTTATCGCGGGCTAGTATTCCGCAACTTACAATGCGCCTCTTTTGCGTGAAGGGTCGCTGGCACTACTCTTGCCAACCCAACTCTACCAGAAAGTCTAGCAGTCCCTTGATGTTGACGACGACTTCTGAGAGTGAACTCGGAGACCCGAGGTGTATTTGGCCACACTCGAGAATGACATGGGCGGCTGTCTCTTCGGCCTCCATGATGGCAAGGAATTCGTCAGATCTTCCTGGAGCTAGGGTAGCGAAATGGTTAACGCGCTGGACCGGCAATCCAGAGGTACCGGGTTCGATTCCCGGTCTCTTCCCCCAGGTAGCTCCTTTTCCAAGTTTTCTTTAAGCTTTGATCTTTGTATTTAAGGCTTAAATATATTTTAATATATTGATGATTGCAACCAACTTTTTGAAGTGAATAATACTATTTCCTGAGTTCTAGAAAGTAACAAAGTTTTTTCATGATTTCATTGCGTTTTCTGGATTTCGTCGAATTCGAGTAGTTTTTGAAACAATAATTATCAATGAAAAATTCAAACTGTTGGGATTCGAATATAGGTATATCAATAAATTTCAAAGGCCCAGTTCTAAGTAGTAACATTTATATTATGTTAACAAACATGTTTCATCATAGAGAAAAATGTCTAAAATATTCATCATTTTTGATCGTATAAGGAGATTTAAAAACGCAATAACTTAGTAATTCGATTTGAAATTATCCAGTCGAGTGTGGTACGACACAATAAACGACGAGGTACGATACAGATCATCGGAAATAGGTAATAAATGCTGTATACATAATAAATTACTATCTACGTATTATAATTACCAACAAGCAGTAAATGGTGGTCAATAGCACTTCTATGTGAAATGGAAAGTAGAGTCTTGTTTAGTAGCTGTGAAAAACATGAACATGTCGAATAGGGAAGGCAGTTTTTTCAAAATAATTGAATTCCTAAACCGAAAATTGAAACATTTTCAAAATAATTGAATTCCTAAACCGAAAAATAAACATTTTCTGGCGTAAGAGATCGCAACACGAAATGAAGTCTCCTAGTCTATCTGCTTAGTATGTTTCATGGCTGTATATATTTATTTATATTATATATGTATATATTTTATTAGGGGTATGTAGGGTTTAACAGTTTATTTTTAAATTTATTTTAGGTGTATGTATATATTTGTATGAATAGCAATACCTAATTATGTATAAGTATTATAATTATGTTTTGTTACTTATGTGTAAGTTAGTTGCACGCCCTATAATTTTTCTGCTTTGCCCTAAGATTGACTGGTAGAGAATGCCTCATGGCATTAAGTCCGCCTTTTGTACGATAACTTTTCTTTTGTGCAATAAAGATTAAATAAATAAACACACTGGATCGGTAATCCAGAGGTCCCGGGCCTCACCCGCCAGGTTACACATTTAAATTTTTATTTGTGTTTTGATCCTTGTATCAATGGTTTGATATGAAAATTGTGGTGTGTACCGGCATTAAAAAATAATGAGACACACATTACATATTTCATGAATTTATAATTGAATTCTCCTTCTGATAGTCCTTGCTACAAGGGTCTACAAGCCGCGCTCTTTTTTATTTCTCTATTCTTCCTTACTGTTTTTTCAAAATATGTTTTGAAATGTTTGTCATGAAAGTTAAAGCTGAAGGGCTCTCTGCCTTTAAAACTCATAAAAAAAAAACTTGTCTAACAATCAGTTAGGTGCTAAAAAGCTATAAATCCTTCAAATCGTTTGCCTGGTTAGGCTTGTTAGGTGCGTTGCGTGATTTGCTCCCATTATTAACGTATATCAATTAATAACTAGAGTGAAGCAAGATATATATAAAAAACCGGCCAAGAGCATGTCGGGCCACGCTCAGTGTAGGGTTCCGTAGTTGCTCATCCTTCACAATAGACTTAAGTTACGAGCAAGATTTCAAGCTCTATAAAAAGGTCGTAAACGCCAAAGTAACTGTAGTTACTTATTACGTTCTGGAAGTCAACTTACGTCCTTTTAAGAAAATTATGAAATTTTGCGATACCTCAAAACCGGCTTAACCGATTTTGTTCAATATAGTTTTTATTGAAAGTACTTATAAAGCCTCATGTTCATGAATTTTTTCATAATTTTTTGACCCGTGGTTGAAAAGTTAGAGGGGGGGGGACACTATTTTTTTTATTTTCGAAGCGAATATTTACGAAACTGCTGACTTTATCAAAAAAAAATGTTTGAAGACCCCTATTATTTTTAAAAGACCTATTCAACGATACCCCACACACTAGTGTTGGAACGAAAAAAAAATTCACCCCACTTTAGGTGTTCGAGAGGTACCCCAAAAAAAAAAAATGTTTTTTAGTTTTTATTTTACCGTTTGGTCGGCGTGATACATACACATACTCATACCAAATTTCAGCTTTCTAGTACTAATGATCACGGAGATAAGCCGCGGACGGACAGACGGACAGACGGACATGGCGAAACTATAAGGGTTCCTAGTTGACTACGGAACCCTAAAAACCGTTCTATCAAACGTTACATATTAAATATCTTTATGGCGATTTATTATATATCAATATATACGTATAGTATTAAGTTAGTTTTTCTGGAATACAATATTTAATAAAATAAATTGTATCATAGATACCACTAATCACACATTCAAAACTATACGTAGAACCAAAATAGTCTACCACAAATTTTTGGGCATTATTTAATACTACAAAAACTAAAACGAGGACGGTGTTTGACTACTGATTTTTGTGATATCACAAGCCAGTATCTTCAAATAAACATACTAACAGATTGTTTTTGACATTTCATAAAGAATAGCTGATTTGAGGTATTATATTAAACAGTACGGACCCATATACAGTCCGACCGAAAAAGAGTAGAAATTAAAAAGTGGCAATACTGTAGTGTCGTCCCCGTTTTCTTATATTGACTAGAAAGGGAGGACGCCACTTTTTAATTTCTACCCTCTTTGGTCAGACTGTAGAACATCGCTGAAATAGGGCGCATAGGGGTTATATTCCGGGCAGCAGCCTGGAGAAACACTGAACTTAGACCAGTTTGAAACTTATGATCTCGTATAATTATCGATAGACTATTTAAATGGCGACCGCACGTTGAAAGGGAAAGTAGCGTTTTGCTTAGTAACGGTGAGTGCGGGTGACAATTATCTCACTTGGTTGCAAGCCAATAAGTTTATAGTTGAGATATAACATTTCTCTCTAAAAGATTCAAAGATTCAAAGATTTTTATTTGCTTCGAACACAGTAAAATGTGATATACATATTATACATAAAAGTTCAGTGCGTTCAACCATGAAATAGGCATGCAAATAGTTGAGAGGGGCGACGAAATTATTTCAAATTATTATTAACTAATTTAGGAAATGTCAGAAAGATCATAATAAAGATTAGAAAATGTCAGAAAAAAAAAACAGTCATGATAATTAAAACAGGAAAATAACATACTATATAATAATAATAACCAAATAATCAATGTCAGACACATGTGTGATCCAAGTAATCCTTAACCTTATAAAAGCATTTTTCTAAGAGCCATGCAGTCAAATTATTCTTAAAACTAGTTCCATTAAGCAATTTTATGTCAGCAGGTAATCTATTATATATTGCAATACACATGTTATACACATTCTTCCCATACATCATCTTATTTACACGTGGTTTGTACAGTAAATTCATTATATTCTGCCGTCTCTACTACTGCTCGTCTCTCTAGCTATAAGATACATTTTAAATACAAGAATAATGCTCCAGCAGCCTCATCATCATAAATTTAAGAGCTACGCTCTTGTTGGTGGAGCAATTTCCATGCATCTCGTTCTTGCACCTTCTTGACAGCCTGGTACGACACGACGTTCACCTTTTCCTTCATTTGGTCCATGTAAGGTCTCCTTCGTCTTCCTCTCTTTCTCCTCCCTTAATTATTTCCTTCTATTAATAGTCTTTATATATTCCTCGTGTCGCAGCAGGGGTCCAATTATTTTTACTCTTCGATTCTCCATCACTCCCATCTCCAATTTCAAATGTCATTCCTCAAAAGCATCCATACTAATATTATAAATGCGAAAGTGTGTCTGTCTGTCTGTTACCTCTTCACGCTTAAACCGCTGAATCGATTTTGGTGAAATTTGGCATGGAGATAGTTTAAGACCCGAGGAAGGACATGGATAGTTTTCATCCTGGAAATTATCCCTAGAAAGATTGAAAAGTGAGTAAGTAATTCATGATGACATAGATGACCCTGTAGGAAATGTAATTATTAGACCAAAAGCACAATTGCTCTTACATTTGCTTAGGTGCTTTTAATAATCCCTTTTATTAATTAAGGTGATTAGGTGGATATCTTATCGTGTTGTACGAGGTTGCTTCCATACTTCCAAGTTCCACGCGGATGTAGTCGCGGGAAAAAGCTAGTAATTTATAAAGCTCAGCAGTAAAGATTCTCCAATAACAACAACCATAAGGCTGCCTAAGCAAGCAAGTAAATGTGCGCCGGAGCGTAGGCTACTAAGGCGGTTCGCAGCGCGCTGTGAAGTGATTGACAACATTTCGTATTTAAAGACTACAACTTTATTACTTTTCTGTATTCCGCTTAGAAAGAGGACGAAATCGCTGTTATATTTTTCCTGAGATTACTGATTTTGTTATTTATTAAAAAAAATACTCATTCTAAAATGTAGTAACTCCAAAACTATGACATAATGGAAGCGTTACTTTAGTCTGGTGTCTAATAAAAAAAAAGAATGACGTTGAACTTGACATTATTGACAGCTTATTTTTTTCCGGAGTAGGTCGAAGACCACAACCCTATGCAGGCGTAGTTGTTGTAGATTTGGCTATTTTATGTATTTTCTTCTATTTCTTTACATACAGAAAAATAAATTCGAATGATTTTTTAAGGTGTACACGACGCAAAGCTCTCTCGATTTCTATATTAATTTCCACCTGTTAGAAATGTGAAATGTTGTCAATTCTGATTTTGCTTGATCTTAAGAACGAAGTGCCTTGTCGTTCTGAAGGGTTACTACGAAGTTCGAAATTGGTATCGTATCGCTATCTCGCTCAATTAAACACATTTTCACAAGAGGGCTAGAGAGACGGCACGATACAAATTTCGAATTTCGAACATCAGATAGCGCTTCTGTTAACGAAGCGGTACAGTTGTTAACTTAATGAGCTTAGTTAAAAAACTGGTATTAAACGTGCACTTATTTACGAATTTAATGTTATTGCTTTGGCTGTTAAAATCAGATTTTACTTGAATTTACTTGAACTCGTTTCACATCACCATACTTGGTGTAAATGCATACTTAAATGGGCTTCAATGATTGTATCGCGTAAATTGCCAAAAACGAAGGTTCTTTCTTTGTATGAGGTTTCAAAACTGTAATTTATATATTTCTCAACTTTTTATTTTCTAAACCCGCTTTAAGAGGAAGTACTACCGCTCTTTTTTTTCATGCAAATAGAGGTTTCGCTTTCGTCTCTTTCCACGAAAATTTTTGGCGGAATTTTGGTCAAAAACAGACGCCTAAGTACACAAATTCTATAATCATTTTCGCAAAAATCAACAGAGAACATTTCCTTCCTATTCAGTTTCTAAAATTCGTAAAGATTAGTTAAGTCTTGGAGGGGGAAATAGAGAAGAATAACCCCTCGATTTGTATAATCTGGGTACGTTAAGTTTGGACCTTATGTGTATCCGACGTCATAGTTACCAGGCGCAAACTTAACGTAAACTTATAGTATGGGAAAAGGAGTAGTGATAAACCCTCTTTAGGCGATGTAAGACCCGAAGTAGCAAATAAACTCTTGTGTTGAAGTGGATACTTTTGGATAAAACGAGCTCACATGGACTGGGCACCGTGCTAAGAGCCTACTTAATAGTTCCGTAATTGTTTGAAATTTGGAGAGGCCACTTGATGTACCTACTAGGGTTCTCAATACCGGGATTTTTTAGTATGGACAATCCGAGTTTCCGGGATAGGAAAATACCGGGATTGAAAGCCTTTTAGCTAGGACTATAGAAACCTGAATTTGTGGTCTGTAGTAGAACCAGATTACGTGCAATAAGCGCATGCGTTCTTTATGCCGACAATGGTCGACGTCATCAAGGCTAATTAAATACAAGATCGGATCAAGTTCACATCAATCAAATACAGACGAAATTAACCGCATAAGGTCTGACCTTTAATGATTGTATCAATTATAGGCGTATAGTTAGACATTTTTTTTGACGATGTCATTCGATTCTATTTTTTATTGAGATCAAATGTCTATATGGAAGTAACTACACTTAGACTGCTTTATTGAAAGTCAGAAATGAGCGTCAAAGTTTAACATTCCTACGGAGCTATAAGGTGTGAAACCTTTCAAATAAACAATGCAAAGATCGACACGCAAAGCATACGGAAAAAATCCTCAGGTTACTTGGAGGGGTAGCGAAGTGGTTAACGCGCTGGACCGGCAATCCAGAGGTACCGGGTTCGATTCCTAGTGTCTTCCACCAGGTAGCTCCCCTTTTTCAATTTTTCTTAAGGCTTTGATCTTAAGTATTAATGGTTCCTACGGAGCGCTAAAAACGCTTCATACAAATGGCCACCTACATGTAACGGCATGTGTGGGCTGGGTCCCAATATTTGTATGGAGACAATAAGTAATTTACCATTTTCACCAAATTTTGAAAAAGTCAGTTTAAGTTCATGTCTCATTAATATGTTTTCTATTCATTCAACCTAAACGTGTAAACTATCATATTGAAATGCGTTTTAAGATATATGGTTTTCTCCATGCTGTTATACGTGAATACGTAATACATTAATATAATATGCATTCAAAGTGTATCAGTGTTAAAAACTTTTCCAAGCAGTTTACAACATTCATTATAATTAATCATATAGGTTGTTGAAAAAGGGACTCCCCCCTTGGGTTAGACTTCAATAAAGGTTTTCCAGTGGCTAACGTGGATTATGGAGATGGATTATACAAATAGGTTATCAGTCCATCTAATTGTCACACGTTGATTGTGTGTTTTCGTGCGTTTCACGCCTAAACAAAAAATAGCGCCGAGTTTTGCGAGAATGCTTAAAATACATTAAACGTTTAGAGAAATTTCATCTATCATTTTTTTATATTTAGTAATGATCAGTCATCGGTTGTCTTTACGAATAAACACAGATGGGAACGAATGGTAGCGAGAGTTATGACTTGCAAGTCACGACCAAACAAGAAAGTCTTCCGAACGACAAATAGACGTGACATTTTACTATTGACCAAATCATGTTGTATTAGCGTTAGGTAGTCTGACATATGAACAACAGTGTTGTTAATTTGTGTGTTGCAAATGTTTTACAGGATGGGAATCTGTAACGTTACCCCAAATGTTAATTTGTCTTATAGTTTTTTTTCCTGAAACCTTTAATATTTTCCGAGTTTTATAAACATCGTTTTAAGAAACCCATTAGGTTAGGTTAGTTTTATAATTATTCTGAAAAATTAACTGTTTTGGATAAAAACGGCTTTCGGACAAATGAAAATTTGGCGAATAGTTACAGATGGGAAACAAAAATTAGTGTTTCAGGTAGGTCACCGTTATGGATATTTGGTTGCATTGGAATTGATGTTCGAATGGTTTTTAGTTTTCGGTTTTTAGTTTGTAGTAGATGTAACAAGGTTACACTTCTTACTTGTACATATAGACTATAAACTAATTTTGTAAACGACGTAAAATTTAATGATTTTATCAAGAAAGTAATAGATAAGTAAAGTCCAGTTTTTATACTATAAACCAGCGTTTCTTAACCTTTTTTGTCCAGGGACCCCTTAGGAAATCAAGCACACTTTTAAGAACCCTCTTAATAAAAAAAGCAGCAATATATAGCACGGCGTGCGTAGCGAATACGAGACTTTTGGTGGCATTTATTTATGATTGTTAAATAGTCCATAGATAAGGCTGCGGACCCCCATACATATGCTCGCGGACCCCCAGGGGTCCGCGGACCACAGGTTAAGAAACACTGCTATAAACAATTGACCTAATACTCGTAGAGAACAAATCGAATTCGCCTCTGTCCTTTGCACAACTCCGTTGTTTTTGTTACGAAATTAAACCTTGTTAATAACTATATCGGTGCACTCGAAACGGTATTTGTTTATTTTGGTATCTGTTGTAAGCTTTCAACCGGCGGCTCTTCAACCCTATTGTACAAGGAATTTGCCTGTATTTAAAAACTATGACAAAATGTTGGGCTGTAGACAGAGTGGCATTATCAAGATAAAAGACGTCGTCCCCAGACGTGGTGCTGTATCACGAGGGTCCTAATTTACGACTCAGCACACTGTCCGTGAAACGTTAACCAATATTGATATGACCACATTAACCGATATTGATATGTCCATATTGGTTAACTTTTTACGGACAGTGTGCCGAGAGACGTTAATTAGGACCCGTGATACGGCACCACGTCTGTGGACGACGGCTTTTCTCTTGCTATTGCTACTCCGTCTACAGCCGAACATTTCTCATAGTATTTAAATAAAGGCAAATTCCTTGTGCCGTTTTTGGCTATTTTTTTTTTACGTTGACGGACGTAAGATTTCGTTATTTTTATTTTTTATTTATTTATCATAAAAAAACTTATGTGGTATGTAAAACATTTATATTCCGCCAAACTGAGGACAGTTTGTTGGCGGATAAAGCGCTCACAAACATTTTCGTGTGCTACCACTTATAAATTACTTACATAATGATTACTTATTAGTTATTAACTGCAACAGTTTTACTGCTACCCATCAACAACAACGCCGCGCCCACCATAAGTACGCGCCACGCTACTGATAAGTAGGTAAATCATAAACTTAGTAGCCATAGTAGAATTGCGTTAAGTTAAATTCTCTTTTTTATTGTATACCTACATATGTACGTAATAATTATTCAATTTTGGAAAATAATGACCCCAATGTCACTCTTTGTTTTCTACATTAGTGCCGGTTTCGTTTTCGGTTTCGGTCCCGGTCTCGGTTTCTGGTTCTCTGGCACGGAAACAAAGACAATAGTGTTTGTTTTATTGATGTTTCCGAAAGTGCAACTGTTTTGTTTCCCAGTTCAGTGCGAAATGGTTATAACGTAACGGGCGTCGATTTGTAATGGTGGGTATCGTGGTTAATTATAATTAACAATTAGTTATGTCTTTGTTTTGACGATAATGCAAAAAGATTGCTATAACTAAAATACTTAAAAGATGCTTTGAATAATTCTTGAAAAGAAATGTTAGAAACTTTCACGTATTAATAATCTAAATTTCAATGTCAGTGGTGTGTCAATTATCAGTTTGTTTGGTGTCAGTTTTGGTGTCAAAAATTGGAACGTGTACGACGTGTGTATGACGGTGATTTAATGATATGCGGAGATAATCCCATTAGCGGGTTATACAAAACCCCACACAAAGTCCCGAGTCCGACTCACTGGTAGTGAGGGCTAACCAGCCCTGATACAGTTCAAGTCATGTTTAGAAAAAAGGGGTTTTTATTACGTATCTGTGACGTAGTGACATCATAAATATTGTTTAAACAAATCTCTTTATGCATGTAAAGCGTTAGCAATTAGTTGACAAGATATCGTGCACAGATCGATCGAGTTTAATATCGGCTGACACATCAAGGTGGCGTGTGTGTGGATCGTTAAGGCTAAGTTGTTACAAAAAAAAATTGATTCAGAAGTGGGACAAAAGCAGGGATCGATACCGTTATCCGAATACTGGTTAATATTGTTCGATAACTGTTAAAAATTTAGTTTGTTGAAATAACGTTTCCTTAGAGTAACGTTTAAAAAAGCAACAAAATAATTTCGATTATCGTTTTTCAAGAAAAACGAATGTATAACGTTACGTTGAACAGTATTAACCGGTATTACTCAGTTTCGCTGCGCGTTTTCCTTTGTAGGCGCCGACGCATCGCTATCTTGTTTACGCATAAGGATATTTTGTATATTTGTCTCTGTTTGACTCGTGCCGGCCGGCTTTCAGGATTGTTTGTTTATTGTTATTGTGGTAGAGACTTTTGCATTACGATAATTCCGGCGCGATCACTTAAGGTGCTATTTCCACAGTAGACGCCGAACTCGCTCACTTTTTAATGAGTCTTAAACATATTAAACAGTGGTTAAAGATTATGAAAAAAATATATGTCATATTTAAGCATCTTGCAATTATAAAATCGCTTTTGACAACATGACTAGTAAAACTTCGAACGATCGAAAAAAAACAAAGTTACCTCTATTTGTAATATTTTTTTAATGTTGGTATGGACTTTTTTTACCCGTTTTTTGTGTCAATCTATAATTATCTAGATAAATTCGGTGGGTTTGTCAGTGCCATACCACAGTTTAAGAAACAATACAGTCGGTCGACGAAGGCGTCTAGACAGGGCAATCGTGCGAGGTGACAGAGGCGGCGGCGGGAGGGGCGCACCCCATGTGTTATACGACGAAATTGTTAGTAATGAGGGTGCTGACTTTGAGGGCTGACGCGTCTTACAACTTGCAATACACAATTAAAATAGTGCATACGACATGTGCTGTGCGAAATTTTATAGCGCCTAAGTTTTAAATTTTCCCATGTCATGCTAACGTAAACAAAATGGCGGATGTAAAAGCGTTACGCCTGCCAGTAAAATTCAAATACCGCAAAAATATCGCTATTATATTATATAATTGTTTGTTTCTGTGTAAACAAAAAATATATGATCTGACATGTCCCATGAATTTTTAAATTCAAAATGTCGGACATGTTTCATAGCTTATTTTAAGTAAAAATTACGAGTTACGTAGTTTAAGACTTTATTTAAAAAGCAAGAAATTGTTCCTTGCTTCCGTTTGTATATGAATCCTGTAGTCAGATTTTTTAATTATTTTTAAGGATCCTCGGGATGCCGATTACGAGAAAGACATCCATTTTGAAATCCAAGATGGCGGACATTATTTTTCTTAAAAATCGATATGGGTGTCATTTCCAAGGTTCCTCGGGGTTCCGATTACGAAAATAACATCCATTTTGAAATCCAAGATGGCGGACATAAATTTTTCTTAAAAATCGATATGGGTGTCATCTCCAAGGTTCCTCGGGGTTCCGATTACGAAAATGACATCCATTTTGAAATCCAAGATGGCGAACCTTATTTTTTCTTAAAAATCGATATGGGTGTCATCTCCAAGGTTCCTCGGGGTTACGATTACGAAAATGACATCCATTTTGAAATCCAAGATGGCGGACATTATTTTTTCTTAAAAATCGATATGGGTGTCATCTCCAAGGTTCCTCGGGGTTCCGATTACGAAAATGACATCCATTTTGAAATCCAAGATGGCGGACATTATTTTTTCTTAAAAATCGATATGGGTGTCATCTCCGAGGTTCCTCGGGGTTCCGGATACGAAAATGACGTCCATTTTGAAATCCAAGATGGCGGACATTATTTTATCTTAAAAATCGATATGGGTGTCATCTCCAAGGTTCCTCGGGGTTCCGATTACGAAAATGACATCCATTTTGAAATCCAAGGTGGCGGACATAATTTTTTCTTAAAAATCGATATGGGTGTCATCTCCGAGGTTCCTCGGGGTTCCGGATACGAAAATGACGTCCATTTTGTGATTTTGAAATCAGATGGTGGACATAAATTTTTCTTAAAAATCGATATGGGTGTCATCTCCAAGTTTCTCGGGGTTCCGATTACGAAAATGAGATCCATTTTGAAATCCAAGATGGCGGACATTATTTTTTCTTAAAAATCGATATTGGTGTCATCTCCAAGGTTCCTCGGGGTTCCGATTACGAAAATGACATCCATTTTGAAATCCAAGATGGCGGATATTATTTTTTCTTAAAAATCGATATGGGTGTCATCTCCAAGGTTCCTCGGGGTTCCGATTACGAAAATGACATCCATTTTGAAATCCAAGATGGCGAACATTATTTTTTCTTAAAAATTGATATGGGTGTCATCTCCAAGGTTCCTCGGGGTTACGATTACGAAAATGACATCCATTTTGAAATCCAAGATGGCGGACATTATTTTTTCTTAAAAATCGATATGGGTGTCATCTCCAAGGTTCCTCGGGGTTCCGATTACGAAAATGACATCCATTTTGAAATCCAAGATGGCGGACATTATTTTTCTTAAAAATCGATATGGGTGTCATCTCCAAGGTTCCTCGGGGTTACGATTACGAAAATGACATCCATTTTGAAATCCAAGATGATTGACATATTTTTTTCTTATGATTGGTCGGTTGACAGGTATTTAATCCTATGTTTTTAGTGATAAAAGTTAAAAGTTAACACTGTTAATACAAAAATAGAAGTTAAATCGATACGAAAACACTAATACTTAATATTAGTAATAATATAATGATAATAATAATAACAGTTAGCTACTCTAGTGCCTTTGTAGGTAACAGCTTCCAAAAACCTTTTCAATTTAAATTAGCTCCTCTGTTTCATTATAGGATAAACCAGTTAACCATCTTTTCAAGTTACGTTTGAATTCAAAGACTGAGCTATCCCTTATGTTTAATTTATTCGCTACCCTATTGTACACAAGGCTTGATACATATGGATCGAAGCGAGTGGCAAAAACAGTTCGTACCAGAGGCATTTGTACACGATAGACTCTTTTTTTTAACAGATGTGTATATTCGGCGGAGGAAATGATATGACTGTGTTTCTGCGTGATAACTTTAGCAATAAAAAGTTGACGCACTGTAAGCACGTCTGCTTCCTGGTACAGTGATGCTGTTGGATATCGGTAAGGCAGCTTCAGCATTGTTTTAAGTACTGCGCGTTGGGCTCTCTCTACTTGAATGAGGACCGTTTTTGCAGCACTTCCCCAACTCGAGTTACAATACATGAGGAGCGATTGACATAACGCGTAATAAACGGTTTTAAGCGTTGTTTTATTGGCTACATTCCGTAGAAGTCGCATTATGTAAATAATTTTCCGGACGGCTTGACAGGGTAGATATGTGCTGCTTAAAATTTAGGTTCTGGTCTATCATGACTCCTAAGTATTTTAAACAATCCGTTTTACAAATAACAGAGCAAGTACAAGTCGTATGGTTATTTCCACATGTGTGGACTTTAATGCTTTGATCCATTGGAGGCGACGATGCAAGTGTTTTGTGGAAGCATACGTATTTGGTCTTATTTGTGTCCAGTGTAAGCAGATTCTGCTGTAACCAATTAGCGACCTTTGTCATTCCCAATTCTGCATTTGTAAAGGCATCACTCCATGTAGGTCCACGGAATACAATAGCAGTATCATCGGCGTAGCAAATTGTTTCAGCGTCTTCCATGGGGAGTGTATGCAAGTCATTCATGTATAGAATAAACAAGGTAGGACCTAGGATGCTACCTTGTGGGACCCCAAAACGTACTTCTCGAAGACTGCTCCTCTGTTGTCCAATACTGACACATTGTTTCCGATCTGTTAAATAGCTACTGAACCATTTCAGCGGAAGACCTCTAATACCGTTTCCTTCCAGTTTCTTAATTAGAATTGGAACGGAGACGGTATCAAAGGCCGTTGCTAGATCGAGGAATACTCCTATGCAACCCTCATTTCGGTAGAGACAATTTGCTACAGACGCAGTAAGAAAGTTGACAGCTTGCTCTGTTGATTTCCCTTTCCTGAAACCTAATTGCCTGGGAGATAGTAGCTTTTCTTTTTCAAGGTAGTTAACGAGACGCGTGTTGACAATTTTTTCTAAAAGTTTAGAGAAAACTCCAAGAAGCGAGATGGGCCGGTAGTTCTCAGGACTATCTTTTGCTCCACACTTATGTATAGGACAAACCGAAGCTATCTTCCAATCATCTGGAAAAATCCCGGTGGACAAACTTAAATTACAAATAGCTGTAAGTGGTTGGATTATGGAGTTTTTTATCGCTTTTATAAGCCTATTGTTTAGACCATCGATGCCAGGAGCCCTATCGTTATCCAACTGCATAATTATGGACTCAACTTCACAAGAATCTGTTGGATACATGAAGAAGGATTGTGATTGGTTGCCATTTGTAAGGTTGTTTGCTGTTGCCAGATTACCTTCAGTGGTGTTCAGCTCTGCAAGAATGTTATCAGCTAGTTTTTGTCCTATATTTGAAAAATACTTATTGCATTTATCTAGACTCGTTTTGGTTGAGTACCCCAGGTATCGACAACAATTCAGTAGGGATCTTTTTCGCCGAGGAAAAGTGGCAGATATCCTTTACCGTTTTCCAAAGTCTCTTAGGATTTCCCTGGCTGTTTTGTAATTCCTTTTCCTCGTGTTCTTGCTTAATTTTACGCAGTAACTCATTACAGAAGTTTCTATAACGTTTGTAAATGACCTCAGTTATTTTGTTATCCTGATCATTTTTTGCAGCCATATGAAGGCGATCTCGATTTCAGATACAGCGTAAGAGTCCTGGTGTGATCCATGGTTTTAATATGGATTTACGACAACTCACCTGAGTTATTTGAGTATGTTTGTTAATAACTGTGTGTAGCGTTTGTGTAAATTCCTTAACTGCATCGTTAACATCTTTCTTATTTATTATATCTGTCCAATGAAATGACAACAATTCAGTTTGAATAGCTTCTGGGTTCCTCTTTATTGAAACTTGTTTCGGTTTTTCATCTCTTCTGTAATTTAGAGCAATGCCAGTTATAATAATACAGTGGTCCGTTATATCAGTATTACATACAATGCCTATAGATTTGTTTTGTGATTTAATAAAAATATGATCAAGGCAGGCGTTTTCTCTGGTAGGTAGAAAAATAGCCGGTGCTAATCCATGTTCTGCTGTCAGACATAAGTATTCAGAGCAATCCCAGGGAGTCATAATAATTATATTAATATCGCCTGCAATACTTATTTGCTGGCTAGCCTTAACGCTATCCAATTGAGCATCGAGCGAAGATAAAAACTTTTCAGTACTTTTAAAGGAAGGAGACCGGTATACGCCCAATATTGTCACTAAGTTTGGTATAACAGCTACAAGACAGTTAGCCTCCTCAAAAATCGGCTCCTCTACTACAGCATTCCAGGATTCTTTTATGTAAATAATTACACCTCCATTTTGATTTACGTTGTTTTTAGTGCTATAAGCCGAATAACCAGAAATTTGAGGAATAAGGGATCTCATTCAACCAACACTGTTAAAACGATTACATCAAAGGTAATTTTGAATCTTTTAACACTCGCCATGAAATAATCAAAAATTTTTTGTACACTTCTTATATTAAGGGCAAGTAATTTAAAATTGAAATCAATGGTCATAAAAGTTTTGCAATGTTCTAGCTCAGTTATTTTGTGGCAATTTATAGTAGAGGATCCCTTTAAGAACGACCTTCACCGAGATGTTTATTTGATGAAATGTATTTTATATTTAATTTAATATGTCAATAAATATATTACATATGGGTTGCCTAACAAATTTTAGTCCAGGGTATGTTTAATTAATGATTAAAAAAATTTTTTTTTTAAACATTTGATTATTAGATAAATTCTATACCAATCGAAAGTATGAAGCCCATAGAATATGCAAACGTTAGGTTGCCTATTCTTTTCCCGTCACAACTATCGGGTAGCCAGGTTTAAACTGGTAAATCTATACTAGCATTTTGCAACGGTCTGATTATTGAATTGAAATTAAATAACATTAAAGATTATTTTATTATGAACACGGTGGTATAGGGTTGCCTGCGAAAAATCAGTCCAGAATTCCGGTTGTCGAATTTTGAAAAGTAAAATATTGCTGCGAGTGAATGTGTGCGACTGAGAGGTCCCAACCAAAACCATCCCATACGATAGAAGAGGACACAGCATAGCAGCTGTTTGAAGTCCGCCCATTTAAAAAAAGAGCGTGCGCATGCTATTTGTGCTTGAAAATTAAAAGGATAGCGATAGACTCGTATATGATGTGCATTATTTTGGAGTAGATTGTCGCTATAGATACAATAAAATTCATGGTATAATAATATACTCCGCCTGGTACTCTCTTCCGAGACTCGCGAACCACGTGACTGACACAAGCCTACGTCATCATGGTGTTCAGAGATTCTCATACTTTTAAATGTTGGAGAATTTTAACCAATGGTGAAAAGTATTTAAACGGCATTAATTTTAAGTGATTCAAGTAGAAACACAGGTAGTAGAATAAAACAAATCTAATATATCTAATCTTTCGTAGTTTCTTCTCAACAGTGGTCACCTCTTGTGAAATGTCGATAGACTCAGACATGTAAAAGTGCCCTTGTGGCCTACTTGCAGAATAAAGTTCATTATTTCATTAATTAATTGATAAAAAAAAAGTTAAATAACTATTTCTCTATTTTAATAATAAACTACTCCAAAATAATGTACAGCATATACGAGTCTATCGCTATCCTTTTCATTTTCAAGCACAAATAGCATGCGCACTCTCTTTTTTTAAATGGGCGGGCTTCAAACAGCTGCTATGCTGTGTCCTCTTCTATCGTATGGGATGGTTTTGGTTGGGACCTCTCAGTCGCACACATTCACTCGCAGAAATATTTTACTTTTCAAAATTCGACAACCGGAATTCTGGACTGATTTTTCGCAGGCAACCCTATACCACCGTGTTCATAATAAAATAATCTTTAATGTTATTTAATTTCAATTCAATAATCAGACCGTTGCAAAATGCTAGTATAGATTTACCAGTTTAAACCTGGCTACCCGATAGTTGTGACGGGAAAAGAATAGGCAACCTAACGTTTGCATATTCTATGGGCTTCATACTTTCGATTGGTATAGAATTTATCTAATAATCAAATGTTTAAAAAAAAAATTTTTTTAATCATTAATTAAACATACCCTGGACTAAAATTTGTTAGGCAACCCATATGCAATATATTTATTGACATATTAAGTTAAATATAAAATACATTTCATCAAATAAACATCTCGGTGAAGGTCGTTCTTAAAGGGATCTTAGACTATTATATTCAAGCGATCTATGTCATCAGCAACATGTTCATGAAACATTTTTAATAATGTAGAAATTTAATAGGTCATTACTGAATATTAATTTATAGAAAATTGCCACGTGATGTTTTTTAACGAAAAGGAATGGTTCATATTTATCAACGGTTAACCGAGAGAAGATTTGGAAGTTGTATTTAGTTATTTTGGAGGCTGATTTAAAATATTGTGCGTGATCCATTATGATAAGACAACAAAACATATAGTATGTTATTTCTAAAACAGTGACGGTTTTAAGAGTCCTCGTTGTCGCGGTCTTCACTGTTGATATCTGGCGTTTCCGACGATGTTTGGGCTGTAGGCTGCGTGATGGCGAGTACGTTTGGCAAGTTGAGTAGATCATTTCCCGATCCGATAAACAAAGCATTTGCGCCTTGTTTTTGTCGTACAAATATGGAGCCCCGCTGAAACCAACAGTGCTCGTAGCCCAGTTGTCTTGACCGCTGTTTGGCATCTCGAAACAACTGGCGGTTCTCCCTGGTAAGCCGTTCTTTGAAAAATATTTTTTTTCGGGTCCAGCAATATCGAGGGCTGAACTCAGAATATTGCGTCTTGACTTTGATGCTTTAACTAACTGCTCAGCTTTTGTGCAGCGCACAACGCGAATGACAACAGTACGCGGGTATTTAAGCCCCTTCCCTTTAGGGCCTACTCGGTGGACCCAGTCAACGTCATTCACGGTCAGCTCTACGCCGACTATGCGGGCCGCAATTAGCGCTATGTGTTGCAAATGGATGTCATTTTCGTAATCGGAACCCCGAGGAACCTTGAAGATGACACCCATATCGATTTTTAAGAAAAAATAATGTCCGCCATCTTAGATTTCAAAATGGATGTCATTTTCGTAATCGGAACCCCGAGGAACCTTAGAGATGACACCCATATCGATTTTTAAGAAAAACTAATGTCCGCCATCTTGGATTTCAAAATGGATGTCATTTTCGTAATCGGAACCCCGAGGAACCTTGGAGATGACACCCATATCGATTTTTAAGAAAAAATAATGTCCGCCATCTTGGATTTCAAAATGGATCTCATTTTCGTAATCGGAACCCCGAGAAACTTTGGAGATGACACCCATATCGATTTTTAAGAAAAATTTATGTCCACCATCTTTGATTTCAAAATCACAAAATGGACGTCATTTTCGTATCCGGAACCCCGAGGAACCTCGGAGATGACACCCATATCGATTTTTAAGAAAAAATAATGTCCGCCATCTTGGATTTCAAAATGGATGTCATTTTCGTAATCGGAACCCCGAGGAACCTTGGAGATGACACCCATATCGATTTTTAAGAAAAAATAATGTCCGCCACCTTGGATTTCAAAATGGATGTCATTTTCGTAATCGGAACCCAGAGGAACCTTGGAGATGACACCCATATCGATTTTTAAGATAAAATAATGTCCGCCATCTTGGATTTCAAAATGGATGTCATTTTCGTAATCGGAACCCCGAGGAACCTTGGAGATGACACCCATATCGATTTTTAAGAAAAAATAATGTCCGCCATCTTGGATTTCAAAATGGATGTCATTTTCGTAATCGGAACCCCGAGGAACCTTGGAGATGACACCCATATCGATTTTTAAGAAAAAATAATGTCCGCCATCTTGGATTACAAAATGGATGTCATTTTCGTAATCGGAACCCCGAGGAACCTTGGAGATGACACCCATATCGATTTTTAAGAAAAACTAATGTCCGCCATCTTGGATTTCAAAATGGACGTCATTTTCGTATCCGGAACCCCGAGGAACCTCGGAGATGACACCCATATCGATTTTTAAGAAAAAATAATGTCCGCCAACTTGGATCTTAAAATGGATGTCATTTTCGTAATCGGAACCCCGAGGAACCTTGGAGATGACACCCATATCGATTTTTAAGAAAAAATAATGTCCGCCATCTTGGATTTCAAAATGGACGTCATTTTCGTATCCGGAACCCCGAGGAACCTCGGAGATGACACCCATATCGATTTTTAAGAAAAAATAATGTCCGCCACCTTGGATTTCAAAATGGATGTTATTTTCGTAATCGGAACCCCGAGGAACCTTGGAGATGACACCCATATCGATTTTGAAGATAAAATAATGTCCGCCATCTTGGATTTCAAAATGGATGTCATTTTCGTAATCGGAACCCCGAGGAACCTTGGAGATGACACCCATATCGATTTTTTAAGATAAAATAATGTCCGCCATCTTGGATTTCAAAATGGATGTCATTTTCGTAATCGGAACCCCGAGAAACCTTGGAGATGACACCCATATCGATTTTTAAGAAAAAATAATGTCCGCCATCTTGGATTTCAAAATGGATGTCATTTTCGTAATCGGAACCCCGAGGAACCTTGGAGATGACACCCATATCGATTTTTAAGAAAAACTAATGTCCGCCATCTTGGATTTCAAAATGGACGTCATTTTCGTATCCGGAACCCCGAGGAACCTCGGAGATGACACCCATATCGATTTTTAAGAAAAAATAATGTCCGCCATCTTGGATTTCAAAATGGATGTCATTTTCGTAATCGGAACCCCGAGGAACCTTGGAGATGACACCCATATCGATTTTTAAGAAAAAATAATGTCCGCCATCTTGGATTTCAAAATGGACGTCATTTTCGTATCCGGAACCCCGAGGAACCTCGGAGATGACACCCATATCGATTTTTAAGAAAAAATAATGTCCGCCACCTTGGATTTCAAAATGGATGTCATTTTCGTAATCGGAACCCCGAGGAACCTTGGAGATGACACCCATATCGATTTTTAAGAAAAAATAATGTCCGCCATCTTGGATTTCAAAATGGATGTCATTTTCGTAATCGGAACCCCGAGGAACCTTGGAGATGACACCCATATCGATTTTTAAGAAAAAATTATGTCCGCCATCTTGGATTTCAAAATGGATGTCATTTTCGTAATCGGAACCCCGAGAAACCTTGGAGATGACACCCATATCGATTTTTAAGAAAAAATAATGTCCGCCATCTTGGATTTCAAAATGGATGTCATTTTCGTAATCGGAACCCCGAGGAACCTTGGAGATGACACCCATATCGATTTTTAAGAAAAACTAATGTCCGCCATCTTGGATTTCAAAATGGACGTCATTTTCGTATCCGGAACCCCGAGGAACCTCGGAGATGACACCCATATCGATTTTTAAGAAAAAATAATGTCCGCCATCTTGGATTTCAAAATGGATGTCATTTTCGTAATCGGAACCCCGAGGAACCTTGGAGATGACACCCATATCGATTTTTAAGAAAAAATAATGTCCGCCATCTTGGATTTCACAATGGATGTCTTTCTCGTAATCGGCATCCCGAGGACCCTTTAAAATAATTAAACAATCTGACTACAGGATTCAAATGTAATCTAATACACATGAATGCAGGCAAACATATGGGTCAAACAGAGATCCTCTTTTTTAAGTCGAATTACGTTAATCTTCTCCTAAGTGTAACAAATTCTTTTCTGAAAACCGCATCAAAATCGGTTCAGCCAAACGCGAGATAATCGCGGACAAACATAAATACTTATATTACTCCTTTTTTAACTTACAAGACAAAAACGCACACCAAACCACATGAACTGCGGAAAATCAAATCAAATCACTCTGCTGCGCTGCGACTACCGCGACGTGAGTCAAATGCGAGTGACATATAAACAAAATCGTACGTAAAATCAAAATCGCAACACAGAACGACTCATTCTATCTGTCAAACTCAAATTAAACGGTTAATTTTGTTAAACAGAAACGGAATTTGCTAAATAACAGTATTATGTGAATAACGTTATGATACCGGTAAACGAAACCACTACCAATATTCATTTTGGTTTAGCGTCACGTGACCAATAACGGTAATACAAAAATAACGGTATCCGATCCCTGGACAAAAGGTTTTTTCCCCAAAGATATGATTAATTAGTCTACCAATTAGATTATACAAAAATTGTGGATACGTTTTTAGTGAAACAAAAAAGGTATGAATATATAAGTTCGTTAAAATAAGGCGACACACAAGCTCAGCACTCCCGACTCACATTTTGGTGTTTGTATTTTTTTATTAACTAAAAAAAATACGTGTCTTACATTTTTGATCATCAAACTGATGGATCGGTATCATCTTTTTTTACCTTGGAAACTACCCATTTTTTAAATAATAATAATACGGACAACCTCACACAAATCGATCTAGTCCCAAATTAAGCTCAAGAAGGCTTGTGTTATGGGTACTAGACAACGATATACCGTACTTATATAGATACATATATACTTAAATACATAGAACAACCATGACCCAAGCACAAATATTCGAGTTCATCACACAAATATTTGCCCCGGCCGGCAATTAACTATAATAACAGTGGACAGTTACGACTAATATTTCTAGCGATATGCGCTGAAGAGCTAGCATATGTATGTACCTGTCTTACCGCGACTTCGCTTGTCGCGCGACTCAGCATCACCTGTCTTGCTCGCATGACATTGAAAGGAAAGGGACAGGTAGCAATAATAAAGAGTCGCAGGTCACAGTTATGCCATCATCATCATCCCCTGTCCTTATCCCACTTATGTAGGGTCGGCATAACATGTTTTCTTCTCCCATTCGTCATTTCAGCGCTTACTCCTTTCTTTCTCATGTCCTTTCACACAATCCATCCATCGCTTTTTTGGTCTACCTATCGCTCTCCCTATATCGGTCACAGTTATGCCATATTTTGGTTTATTGCCGTAAACACATTCGAGTTGACACAGATTAGTTGTAAGTTTTGACATCTTATCTGTGTCAACTGAACAACCTGCTCTTAAAGCTACTATACAATTTTTTTATTAAAGCAGTAACGTCTGCTAACGTAAACTAAATGTTTACAAATGAAGCGAAAAATTGAAAAATGTAATGATTCGGACAGGATTCGAACCTGCGTACGATGCCACCATGTCGAAGCAACCGGTTGAAAAATTCAATGGCTCTGACATCTGATTCGGTGGTCCAATTGGGAGGACGCCAGTGTTGGCCCGGAAAGCCGTTGGAAACGCAGGTTCGAATTGTAAACATCTACTATACAATATAAAACAACATGTTGTATAGAAGTCGCTCAATGCCAGTGGAACTAACTAGTTCCGAGTGCGCGCGCGCATTATGCACGCGGAAGGAAGTGTTTACGTTTATTGGCCTAACGTGCACTGGATCTGATTTATGCGTTTTGAGCTAAATGTACTGGGACATAGCTTATTCATAAAAGTTCTAGCTGGTTTGGAACAGACTAACATTAAGTTGCACCCCGCGGTGTTACCTTAGATAGTATAAAACAAAGTCGCTTCCTGCTCCTCGAAAGTCGTGGTGGGAGGGTGGGATAATTTAATGCATGTATGCATGAAAAAATACGCAAATAAGTATAAGGGGTTAGCACAAATTAACTGGCACGTTATTATATCGCGGATCAGCAAAGCAATATTACTTTTTTTTTTTTTTTTTCGCTTCCTGCTGTCTGTCTGTCTGTCTCTCCTCATGTATGCTTAGATCTTTAAACTACACAATGGATTTTGATGCAGTTTTTAGGGTTCCGTAGCCAAATGGCAAAAAACGGAACCCTTATAGATTCGTCATGTCTGTCTGTCTGTCCGTCTGTCTGTCCGACTGTCCGTCCGTAGGTCACAGCCATTTTTTTCCGAAACTATAAGAGCTATACTGTTGAAACTTGGTAGGTAGATGTATTCTGTGAACCGCATTAAGATTTTGATGCAAAATAAAAAAAAATAATAATAAATATTGGGGGCTCCCCATACTTAGAACTGAAACTCAAAAATTTTTTTTTCATCAAACACATAACTACGTGTGGATAGAGATCTATGGATAGGTCTTCAAAAATGATATCGAGGTTTCTAAAATATTTTTTTTCTAAACCGAATAGTTTGCGTGGCGGACGCTTCCAAAGCGGAAAAAAGTTGTTGCCCCCCCCCTCTAACTTCTAAAATAAGAAAATGAAAAATCTAAAAAAAACATATGATGTACATTACTATAAAAACTACCAACGAAAATTGTTTTGAACGAGATCTAGTAAGTAGTTTTTTTTTAATACCTAACTGCACCTAATTTATATGGGGCGCTATACATACCAGGTGCAAACTTAACTTAACCACTTAAGGATGGAAAGTGTTTGTACGGAACCCTCGGTGCGAGAGTCCGACTCGCACTTGGCCGGTTTTTTAATAGATAGAGTCATTCAGGAGGAAGGTGTATACCTTATAACACATGCATAATTTATCATCATTACACCCGTGCGAAGCCGGGGCGGGTCGCTAGCTCGGAATAAAATGTAGCCTATGTGTTAATTTAGGGTGACAGTTACCTCCGTACCGAATTTACCAAAATTGGTCCAGCCGTTTGAGCGCGAAGAAGTTAACAAACATAAAAATACACTTACAAACTTTCGACTTTGTGTATAATATTAGTGTTATGAACGCTTTAATCCATTAAGCACCTCATTTTTTAATGCCAGTGAACAATGCTTGACCAAAGATTTGATTCGCTGTTACAAATAAATTCAACATCGTTCACACTATTATATCAGCTATTATGTTGCTCTCCTGGCTATATGACTTCTGTACCTATGATTTCAATTGATGTTTTTACTTACTTATTTTCACTGCCCCAATATGTTATTGTCTTGAAATCTCGCTGCTGATAGTCTGACATCAGAGTTTCACACCAAATACAGGTCTTGTCTTGAAACAAAAAACAAAAAGCGAGTTGAAAACTTAAATTTTCATACTGAATTACAAACCGTCACTACCTCTTGTTTCAAGTTTAAGCACTTACAAACGGCACGGCGGTGCTATTAATATCGGACATCTTTACGGCCACATTAGGCCCTAACTATTTCTTTTACTAACGTCTGGTTAAGTCTGTCAATACACTGAGCATTTAATAGGCTCTGTTGGGTAAAGAATGATAATCAGGTGACACGCAATGCGTACCCATGACACGGACTAAACACACTTCTCTCATACGATATAAATGAGCCAATGATCGTCCATTACTGCGTACCAGGAACAGTTAGGAGGCTTTCTCTAATGATAGTCATTTGCCACAACATTCGCCCCACACGGCCACTTCATATTGGCACAGATTGGCCTATCAACATTCTAGAACGAAGCTAAAGAGGGCACTAGAAACTTGGAAGCTTCGTTGACCGATACTTAATAGATTTCGCCTTTTTTCTTTCTATGTGAAAACTCAACGCGAAGGCAAATGCGAGCTGGATCGACGAAAATGGCCTTTACAGCCTTGAGAATATTGTCTTTCAACTCTCATTGCTGTGGGGAAAAAGTTAGAAAACTTGGACTTGAATACTTGTGTTTATGGAGAGATATTGAATACGACGTTCTTGCCGTTTAGTTGCATAACAAAGAGATGTGATTACAGGTTAGGTTAGAATCTTATTCTATTCATTAATTCATGACTGCTTTTTCCCCTAGTTTCAGCCACGTGGCTGGTTTTCAATTGTTTTATGGGAAACTTGCATTTCTGTACAACGTCTTAACTACGATGTATTGAAATTTATTTATAAGAAGTCCCACGCAAGCCCGTAATGAGTTAATTGCCTCCTGTAAATGATTTTGAGCCTTAGTATTATTTTGAGAATAATATATAAACTTGGGGTACAGATACACTTATCTTTTTATAACGCATACCTACTATTAAAACTATGAGACGTGACGAGTAGTGAAATTTAAAAATACACAAGTAAACACGTAAAAGCTAAATTTTTGACTTTATTAAACAGATGTAAAATGTAAATAATGACACTAAGGTAAATTATGAAAAAAAAAATTAAACAGATGTAAAATGTAAATAATGACACTAAGGTAAATTATGAAAAAAAAAGATGTAGTGTTGTCCCAATATGAATCTCAATATGAAGTTTCGCTTTATGTTTTTGTAAGCAGCAGAGTAAAGGAAAATGAGGACAAATAAGCAGTTGAAATAGGTATGCCCATGCCCCATATTCTTAAGTCTACTGTAATATCCTTGAAACAGTGACAGAAAATTTTACAATTCTACTTCTATTAACACGTTCTCTGCGGCAATTACGTTAATTCATATACCGCGGGGTTCTAGAGACCCCGTCCCGCAATGAACGTGAAAGCAATAATTATATGTCACAAAATAGGTATGGTCTACCTGTCCGCTTTATGTTTTTGTAAGCAGCAGAGTAAAGGAAAATGAGGACAAATAAGCAGTTGAAATAGGTATGCCCATGCCCCATATCCTTAAGTCTACTGTAATATCCTTGAAACAGTGACAGAACATTTTACAATTCTACTTCTATTAACACGTTCTCTGCGGCAATTACGTTAATTCATATACCGCGGGGTTCTAGAGACCCCGTACCGCAATGAACGTGAAAGCAATAATTATATGTCACAAAATAGGTATGGTTAAACACTCCTGACATAATACCTATCTTTTCAAGCTTTTTGTACGTTTTTTTGCATTCTATTTGAATAAAAAAGTTCATTCTAAGATGATATCGCCAATGCCTAAGCCACAATGTTTACAAATTAAGTTACTAAAACAAGCAAAGAAACATTACAGCACTTTTACTTGCTCAGTATGCTCTTGCGCAGATTTCATTAAGATTCAGTTAAATAAATACAGCAGACGATTATGCAGGCCGGTTGATATAATTTATGTGCCCACACTATTGTGCAAGTAACAATTATCATCATATATCTTATAGTTTATTACTAAACTTAGGTGAAAGTGTTTTTTTAGTTTTTGAAACAAGGAGCTGATGGCTGGGAATTTTCACAGACGTACGAAATATATTTTTATTTGATCACGTATTAATTTATATTACAAGATATTTGAAATTAGAATTAGAGTAGAGTTGATAGCACACACACGCACACACACACACACACACACACACACACACACACACACAAACACAAAAAACAAAGCCATATACCTACCGAAACTCTATTAGTTGATGGAATGGAATTAAATAATTTATTCAGTAAGTAGGCCACAAGGGCACTTTTACAAGTAAGATTGTGAATCTACCGGCATTTCCCAAGAGGAAACCGCTGTTGAGAAGAAAGCCGAAAGGAAGATCTACTCATCGCTTGTTTTCTCTACGGTAAACAATTCTTGATTCAAATATGAGAGTTGAATACGACACCATCGATTAAAAGATGCATTTAAATCGTCTGCATCAAAAACTTCAAATTCGTTTCATCCCAAACATCAAAGAATGTCGGCAATATTCTTAGAATCAAGTCGTTTCGAGTAAAATATTCCGGCTTGAATGTACTGTTACTGTTACTCGGGTAATCGGGTTTGCCGCAATCTGCCTTAATGTGGCAAGTTTTTATTTAAACGACCATTTTGGATTACAGCTGCGGTACCTTTACCGCCATTTTAGTTCATTCCTCAATGTTTTAATAATACCCTAAATAGTTACTGTAGTGCTGTTTAATATGTATCAATTCACTACAATGTAGTGAATTGATACATGTAGTGTAGTGACTACGTAGTATAAAATAAGGTCACTCCCTGTTGTCTGTCTGTCCCTATGTATGCTTAGATTTTTCAAACTACGTAACGAATTTTGATGCGGTTTTTTTAAATAGATAAAGTGATTTAAGAGGAAGTATGTATAATAATGCATTGCACCCATGCGAAACCGAGGGAGCTAGTGGGTGGCTAGTTAGCTTATATTAGCTTCGAATAACATAAACAATTTGCTTTAATAATGAAGTTTTTCTTTGTAGGTAGTGCACTTCCCGTCTTGCACAACTATGGTTCACGACATAGCATCATCCGTCACTCTCTTACGATATTCGAAAGAATCGCGTCGTCAAAGTTGTGCTAGAGGTGGGTTTAGCTATTACCTATTTCTCGATGTCGATTTTTCGGGTAGAGGTTGACACGTTAGGATAGTTAGAGGTTAGTGGTCGAATTTGTTAGACTCAATCATTAAATTCAGTCCAGCAATTCACGAGAAGAGTCGACAGAACAATACCCACATACACGATGAATACATAACCCGGTTTATGCTTAACAATCGGGCCACTGCAAGATAAATGAAATCTAATTCAAGATAATCTGAGATAATAAATCTACTACGTATACTTAATAAGATCTACAAGAAACTAAAGCAAATATGTACATAGTTTTAACAGAAAATGGATAAGCGTTTTTATCTGTTCCCAATGAAAAGGAGTTTTCTAAATGATTAACACAAATTCCAGCATAACTTACCAAGTCTTAAGTGTCGATCAAATTAAGTGTAAAACCACTGAATAGGCAGTAAAACTATACCTAGTGCTTATAAACAGCCCGCTTGAAACCGAATCCCTCGTCGGTCGGTCGTGTGAGGTTACTTACATACATACAGCACTGTATGCCGCTATATACTTTTTCCATGTGGTTGGTTTCTTAGATATTTTATCAACACCCATATTGTTAAATTAGTATAATAACAAGTACAGAATACTATAGATAAAGACCTACAGCATAACTGTGATACGCGAATCATTGTCACGCGACAAATACTATCTGTCACTTTCCTGTCAATACCGTGCGAGCAAGACAGGTGACGCTAAGTCACGCGCACGCGACAAGTGAAGTCCTCAAGATATGCTAGCTCCGACGGTCGCATTACCGTTAAATTTTCTGAGCAGGATCGAATTCATATAGTTTTGTTTTGTCGATCCCGTCTTTCGATATTTTTTTTAATTAGTGACTTTACAGAGTGAAACAATGACATAACAATAGAATATTTCTGCCATTTCAAAAAAAAAAAAAAACATGATAAGCCCAGCTAGGGCTGCCATCCGTCCGGGTTTCTTCGGCTTTGTCCTAATTTGAAACCGTCCGGGGGTTTTCAAAAAGAGTCCGGGGAAATTAACCATACATGTGAATGAAAAATAAAGCGATTGTTTTTTAATATTATTTTCGGACGTGTCCGGGGAATAAATGCGACTTACACCAAATGTCCGGGTTTTATAAGTCTGTCCGGGTTTTATAATTCTGGCCGGGTTCGGCGAATTTAGAGATGGTAGCCATTAGTTTTTAAAATAAATAGGACAGCGTTTTTTCATAGGATATGCGAAAAGGTCTTTGATACTTAACTCAGTTAGACTGCAGAGATGTAAACTTAGTACTTATGTGGCGTAAATTGCACGTATTGCTGTATTCTGTAAATTGTAAGACGCCGTGTTTATAATTAGGCCTAGTTTAAAAGTAGATCAGTGTCGCTTAGCGGGGGTTAGTGCCATCATCAATTATGTGCGTAGTTCGTTTTAAGTCAATTAACACTTGACTAACGATGCCTCAAAACGTTAATGGGTAAAGTTTGACTAATGACGTTTTCAAAATTTTGATAAGGTATACTTTTCTTTTTAGTGAGTGTAATTTAATTTTTCTTTTAATTTTGTTTTTCGTTGATAGAGATGTGACTCTGCCAATCTTAATTAATCTGTTGATAACCAAAACTTACTAAGTAACAAAATACCTACTTAAAACAAAGCTCGTATGTCAGTATCAATCTACCACCTAGATACGAGGTTTTGAAGAATAGTGACAGAAATTTTTGTAAGTTTTGGTTGACGTCACCAAGCGATTTATGCTCCCTACATCGTTTCACTAAAACAAATGAATCGTCTGATGTAGAAGGGGAAACGAGATCTAGATAACAAGATGTAAACAGAATCGTTCGAGGTATTCGATTCGGTGCTAAAAGTATAGCTTCAACTGCATTATTTTTTCGTTTTCCGTCTTCTCACGTACTATGCAATTCTGCACCTCATTGTACCTCAGTGGTTTGAACCTTTTATTGTACATATAAAAAAAAACGATATGCACAAAGACGAACGTAGGTGTCTATCTCTGTAAGGGATTTATTCCAGTTAACCTTTGAGCAAATGAGACGAGAGAGAGAGCAGAAGACAACAGGAAAGAAAAAGGCGACAATGCTTTGCTCATGGTGTTCCCCTTCAACATTCTTAAAAAACGGCTCTTTATGATCTAAGCAAACTCAATTTAGCCATTTATTTCAATCCAAAAGAAGTTATGGAAGTCAAACAGCAATTTTCTAATAATAACTGTTTTCGAGATTTAGTCCTATAAAAAGTTGCTTTCCATTTTCGGAATACAGTTACTAAATAATGTAAATATGTTTAAGAAGTAACAAGATTGTAAGTACATGTTCAAATTTAAAAGTTCATTGACTCTACCCTACACAACTATACTTCGTGAGCTAATATCACAATTACGCGCAAGTACGAATGAAACTTTATATTCTTAGAATTAAGGTCGTTATTGTAATAAGTGTTGTTGAATGCCATCTTGTATGTGATATTTATGTAGAACACGTGTTTTGTTTTTTTGCAGCTACGCTTCGAGAATATTAAGGGTACATTATCTGTACTATAAGTACTTGTATAAAATACTATGAGTACGTATATGTATATAGGCGTTTGGCTGGTAGGTAACTTTTTCTTTGTTCGATATTCAATAAAAAACGGCTCCTTTAAACTTAAAATATCGTGACTTAATAATACATTTTTTATCCTAATCTGTTCAGTAACTATAACCGGTACAGTCTGTCTGGCTGGTTAGCCACAGTTGGACAGTTTTACCTAACTACTGAAAAACAAAAAAAATACGTTCTTTTTTTTTCTTCGCGCAAACGAAGTAGTAAGCATAACTAGGTAATTGTGTTTAGTCAAATTGCAACTTTCCTGAAATCTATATTTAGAAATGAAACCAGACAGCCAATACACTTGTATAAAAATGCAAGTGAATTCATTGAAAGTAAAATTCGCAAAACAATAGGAAATCCGTCGCGCACCTCGTGACATCGCATAACCTCTAATTTGTTTGACTTGTGCAACCTACTTTCCACCGGTTTGTTTCCCGCGCGAACCATCTGACATCTGTCACTGTGACATTTCTTTGTTTTTTAAATTGCGAATTTACGGGACAAAGGTATGACCTTAGTGCCACAAAGGTGCTGGCTGGATGAACAGTTGATTTCATTGTTTCGTTCGCTTTTACTTTTTTATGGGATTATTAGATGGCTATCATTATGGGTTATTATGAGATAATAGTGTAATTTATTATTACGAGCCTTCACGCATTGAATGGAAACAGAAACCAGTCTCGTAAAATGAAAAGTTTGATACATAATTATGATACATATGCCCATTTATTTCGAACAGCAATGGTCCTTGAGAGATTCAAATATTGATACGGATAATATAATACAGTTTTGGTATTTCAATTGATACTATTAATATGAATGTCGAGTTAAAACAAGACGTGTTGTTAGCCCTAAAGAGCTAAATCACATAACCTTTAAAATAACAAATTAAACAAAACCTTCAAAGAACCACTCAGCTTCAATTGCATCTCATCGCAAAGTACTAACTAATCGATATGCTGACATTTCAACATCCTGCCATAATCATCCAATTTGAACCCATGTGCGGCAAACTGCGCGTCCGGAGAACCGGTCCAAAGGGACACATTGCCCGATAAATATGCTTTTCGGACCGTGTGACCGACTTTTCTCACATAGCAGTGAAATATTTCGTCAAGCGCGAGTCGGACGCGGGCGTTAACAGTTACTTACATATCGCGCAAATGACTAGAAAATTGAGTAGGTATTCCTTCATTCAATTTTGAGAACGATGATTGAACTCAAATTGGATTATTTTCGGTGACTAAATATATAAAGTGAAATCTCACTTCCTGGCCAAGGAAAGACGTAGACAAACCATGGGTGGTCGTGAAGCCCCAGATTGCATATTTATGGATCGCATACAAACGTATGCGATTTGGGATATATATACGAATTTACCGCCCGCCCTAGGTATGTAATGTACTCGTACTATTACCGATTAGACACCTATTTCGTAACCGACTTACAAGGAACTATACAATTGTTCTGTACAATTCTAGGTATTTACTCGATCTAAATTCCTCAAAACAATAAGTAAATGACAGGATTCTGTGCCTTAGCAATCCTTCATGTCCTTAAAATCTATATAATACACAGGTAGGAATATGCACGACATATATGATTTTCTCATTACCTGTCAAATCTGTGTCGTTTTAGCGCCTCCAAGTGATAATTGGCATACTTTGTCAGTAGGTTGCGCCTTCGTTGCTTGACCTTTTAAATGTATGCGGATCCGAACTTAGGGTATTTGGAATTGATGTATTTTTAACTGTTTTTGTGTACAATAAAGTTTTTGGAGTTTACTCCTTAAGAATCGATTTTCATATATAAGCCCGGGGTATGAAAATTATGGGGTATAAAATCGAACGTATCTGCCGTGCTAATTTAAAAAGTCGTATCTCAGTATACGATCGGGGTAAAAATACGACTTCTTAATTTAGCAGGTTATGCGTTACGTTAAGCGTTATAGACTAAGATCCCTATATAAAATGACCTTCACCGAGATGTTTATTTCATGAAATGTATTTTAAATGTACTTAGCAACGGGAAAACATGGCTCCCGTTAGATAAAATTAATATTAATTGTTCTCTGCCATTTATTTATTTTAAATTACCACAAGAGGCTTAACAAATAACATAGACAAGAAACATATTCATAATTTCTCCGCGGAGACTGCGGCGGCGGCCGGCGGCCTACACGGCGGCGCGTTGCTGCGCAAGTGCGCATCGGGCAGCTTGACTGACAGTTGTCAATCTACAACAGCTGAGAAATGTGTTTTTGTTTTCAAGTTTTTGCTAATATTTTGCGTGAATCTCTATCATGTTACGAGTGTGATTGCTATCAGTGCATGAGTACTATCTAGTTATATGTGCAATTATAAACCACCGCTTCTCCCAGGAACTTTATGGGGCAATTTGTATGCCGAAACTTGGAGCGGTTTTTTTTAAATACTTTATTTGTTATCGTAGCCGTAAGTTTTTATCTATTGCGTTTTTTAATAGTTTACTTGATGAATCCTAATAGCACGGGCTCTTCTCAGAATGTCGCTTCCAGGTCTGTGTCGCTGTCGCTGGAGAATTCCGTACAGTGCCCACATTGCTCCCAGATTCGTTTCTTTAAAGGTCAGAAAGGACTTAATATACACATCAGTAGAACCCATGGCATTCGTGCTGGCGCAATTATTACGTCGCCACCAGGCAAACAATTCACAACCAAGTCAGATCAGGCCTTTTTCTGAAAAAATCAGTGAGCTTAAACATTCAATTCCAGTGGTCAAACGAATTCCTCGCAGCGCTCGAATTCAGGTTGCACAAAAAGTGTGCCTACTAAGGTGCCTACCTTTTCGTTCTTGTTTGCAGCGCCCAACAGGGTACATAATGTGATACTTAAACTATTTACTTTCACCTGTATAATCATTATGTGCAATAAACGTATTGAGTATATATTTTATAAACGTTCTTAAGGCCAGGCGCGCACCAAGATTTTAGTCGCACGATAATTTTGTCGCATAAATGCAAGATATGGGTTTATATGAGAGTGCGCGCACCACGATTTTCATAAACCCATTAGTACGCTTATTTCTGCGACAAAAAAGTGGTGCGCGCCTGGCCTGAAGAGTAAACTCCAGTCGTGCGTCAGAGCTGACACACACACTTTTTTACTTAACTTACTTTTTTTTCATGATTAAATTACAAATGTATAGTTTTCAGATTTTTATTTAGACGGAATTACTTGCCAAATTTCATAATTCTAGGTCAACGGGTATACTTACCCTACAAATTTTTATTCCCTTGAGAGTGTCGAAATATGTGTTTTTTTCGGCATAAACGGCCGTATATTTTTTTAATTTTTTCTCAGTTTCAAGGGACTATAGACTTGAGTAAGTATATGGCTTTAATTTCAACTCGATACCTCTACGCGTTCCTGAGATAAAGGGTCTTAACAGACAGATGAAATGAATGGACTGACGGTAACTGAACGGGCGCCAAAGTAATCTTATATATGGGTTCCGGTTTTTCCCTTTAAATACGGAACCCTAAAAAGACGAGAACCTTTGTATTATTCTGTGACAACACTTCGTTTTTTTTCGTGAGTTATGTCTGTTTGAATATTAAATATTTTTAAACGGAAGCTCAGTGCCGTGGCTCGCATATTGATGAGTTTATGAATACAAGTTAGAATCTAGATTTAAAATAAGGACGTGCCGGGACTTGTATGGAGATTCTTAGAAGATGTATGACCTGTGCTTGTCTAAGTAAAAATAATATATTAGTGTTTGCTTTGAAAGTGTCTGGCGAAGGTCGTTTTCGATGATGTTTTTAGTTCTCAGCAAGGTCTTCATGAATATTACTCAGTGCATCCACTAAAGTATAATTAAATAAACATAACCCCTTATTGCAACATTGATTTACTAAGAGATGATTATTTAAAAATATTTTTATTCAATGAAGTATGTAATTAACGCTTAATTAGATCCTCATCATCATTTATCCCATAATGTTTAATGTTGAACTTCAGTCTCTCCAAAAAAACTTATACTGCCAATAAGTAATATAAAAAGTGTATAAATGATACCTACAAATGAAGGATGAAGCATCTGCAGTCATGCTATTTATACTTCCTCTAAAGCATAAACTCCCTTCAAACGCAACTCGCAACAACTAGAAACTGCACTGTCATGTTAAATATAGGCATATCCCTTTTATGTTTACAATTCAACTTCATAATCTAGTCATACAAAAACAGCACTTAATGAATTCACTTAAGGTTCATGTTCATGGTTCAAGAAATGTAATATGAGGGCTTAAGTAAACCCGACTATTCATTATCACGCTTTGTAGTCTGTGACACGCGTTATTGAAGAAATAAAGGCAGTCATGCATGATCAAATAAAAGGGCTCTGCTGACAAAATATATCATGGATGGCGTCCTTTGAGGTGACGAATGAGCGCCAAAGGGCTTTATAAAAATAACACTTTAATTTACACTAAAAATAAAAAAAAAACTCGCAATAAAATGGTAACTTACTCCGCTACCTAAAGGTCGTCAGGAAGAGATCACTATTTAGCGATAAGACCGCCTGTTGTTAACCTCTTTATTTATTGTATCCCTTATGTGTTGTTTCCCTGTGGATTTAAGTTTGTATTTTTTTGTAACTTGCTTTAAACTTTCGAGTAATTGCCCCTTGAATATGGTAGGTACCTACACAATTAGGCTGACAATGGCTTCATATCAGGTAGCTAATCCGTACGACCACTTCATTACATAAAAACTGGCCTGAATATCAAGTGATGCCATCTCTGTGATACATTGTTCACGTAAGAGGTACTGTGGCCAAATTCTATTATAAGTAGTGTAATGGGGTCGTCCGGTGACAAATGTGACGAAACACTATAGCTTGTTTGTCATGTAATGTACTCGTAGGTTAGAGGGCAGGGCAAAATGCGGTTTGATTTCTTCCGTGTGTCGTGGCGATTATGACTACTGTCAAAAGACATAATATGGAAAAGAAATTGTCTGCAACTTATGTTGGAAAATAGACTACAAATTACTTTTTATTCAATTATTGGCTCTGCGAGTTGTGGACTTCGTTAGTTTGTTTTGAAATCTCTAAAAACCCCATACCTATCTCCGCCGAAACTGATTGGACATAAAAGCTCAAACGGGGACGCTTCGCTCGATCGGTCAAATGTAGAGATAGGTATATTGTTTTTGTGTAATGACAAATGAACCTATGGGTAACATTACAATTGTGTTCTAATGTAGATGGGTGAATTGCAGAAAATATGCACCCTTTATGCTTATGAGTGTCCCATGAAAACAGAATGAATTTAAACATATATCATGAGAATAAAACACAATGTAACTATGTTACTTTGATAATAAGAATTCTTTCAATTCAGATAAGATATTTTTATTTCAATTCCTTTTTTCATTTTATTTTTTAAGTATTTTTTTCCTAAGAGGTACGCAGTTACTTCATATATTATTCTCATGTCCCAATTCTGAGTGTATTTTTATCTCGGAAATTTGTTACGATTGATATTATTTATTTTAAAGTTTAACTGTAAATTATTCCTTAGTAATAATCAGTCCTTATTAAATCATCTTTAAATTCTGTATAAATATATTTACGTTTATTATAAATACTTGTGAAATTTTTATAATGATAAACTTGTCCCTGGAGTTTCGTTACTCAGGCTTAGTTACGGAGCATTTAATCCCAAAGAAATGTCACAGTTCTTAGTAGAATTATTTTTTCTTATTCCGGCAGCACTTTGACATGTTCCAAAATGATAAACACGGCGACAGCCACTTTATTTCCAACAAAGTGGTGCGTCGATCGATAGTCTTGAGTAAATGAGCTAAAAAATCTCAGGTTGAGTAACGGCGCTTTTCTCATATAAAATCTTTATTTTCGTACTCCAGTTTATTCATTGCCGATTGCTTTTACTCTGAATCTTACAAATTTACATAGTTCCAGATGAATGCATTACACGTTTGAAGAAAAATATTGTTTTAGGTTGCGATTTCTCATATATCTTGTCTCAGTTTCGTTATGTTTCGTTATGTAACGAAACTGATAAAATGTAAGGGTTAGTTCATACTATAAAACCTTTTTTATAGGTCGAAAAACCTATCTGAATATGGACTGTAATATTTTTTGTCTCTGTTTCAATTCCCTAATTTAATTATTTTAGCATTTTCAGCATATTTTAGAAATAAATTTACTATGTAAAAATATTTTTTACATAGTATTTCAGTACAAAAATAAAAACACTTTTTTACAGTAGACAAATGCTGAAAGGCAAAGGAAATAAAGATAACGTTTAAAGCAAAATCCTACAAAATATGAAGTGTTAAGAGTGAAACATTTAGACAGAGTAAAGAAATCAAGAAAACGTGGAATAAAAAGTCAAAATAAGGAACAAAAAGAAATAACTAGCGATAATTGGAGACGATATTCCGCACGTTATTATACCAAAAAGAAAATAAATCTAATAGGCAGCAGAGTCCGGATCCAGAAATAATACTTAAGAAAGAATTAAGATCATATTTGTTATTATTATTCACACTGTGATTATGTAAACCAAAAATCATTAATCAATATTGCTAATTGAAATTAAAACGTTTTATTAAATAATTCTGCGAACGAAACCATAAAACATCACTAGTTTTATTTCATGAGTCCGACGCTTAATGTTATCAGTTTCGTTACAGCCATTATCAGTTTAGTTACTCTCAGTTTAGTTACGAAATTCCAAAGGTACATTATTTGCAATTCACCCAGATACATTATTGTATTGACTGATTATCACTTTAGATCAGAACATTTAATGTCTTGTGTGTAGTTTTATTTTGTAAGTAGGCCACTCTCACGCACTCTCACAAAAGACAGTTTACTGGCATTTCCAAAAAGAAGACTGCTGTTGAGAAGAAACGTTGAAAACAGTTACTTTTAAAAAACAAAATAGGTACAGAGATCAAAACGGATTGGGAAATTGAAAGCGTACGTGCGTTTCTGGTTGAAAGGTTAAGACGTTGGATCGGTAATCCAAAGATACCCGGTTCGAGTCCCGATCTGTTACACGTATGAGCGCAATTTAATTTTTCTTTGCATGTTGATCTTTGTCTCTATATAGTAATTAAAAAATGTTGTGTTAATTTACACACACAAATAAAACGTCAAAAAGCATAGGTACTTGTGTTTCGAAATACAATATTAGTCAATCTTTTTTTTAATAAAAGTATACATTACTTTTATTTAAAAAAAGACTGACTAATTCATATGACCTATCAGTATATTCATATGACCGCTCATATCATATCTAAAAGGAAATAAATCACATGCGACGAAACACCCAAAATACTTTGAATAATCAGTGCTTTTAAATAAAAAAAAACGCAGGCTCCGACATACTGAATAACGCAGATCACATAATCATGAGTATTCACTATAATATGTTTGACAGTGAATGGCAAGCTTGTGCCCTTGACTCGCGCCTGCGCCCGCGCCGCGTCTGGACGCTTTCTTCGTGCTTGCACAATGCAGTGCGCGGGAGTCGATGACGTCACGATAATGCATTTGTTTAATCTTCGTTTGATTACATCTAAAGGTCAGGTTTGTTTGCGTTGAGCAAAGAGTGACAATTTGTTAGATACCCTTGATTGTATTATGATAACAGATGAATTAATTTGTTATTTTCATTTGTTTAGGTAGTTGTGCTTCCTAAACATACACGTTTGAATATAATACTTAATTTTCAAGTAAATGTATGAAACGTACATATTAATGTACGTTACATACTCCATATCACCGCCATTTTGCATTTCGAAAATCTGACGTAGTAGGCGATATGAATAAGTTAAGAATTATGTATTTTGAGAGATATCGCGGAAACCGAAAAGAATATTAAAGTAAGCTCCAAGGCAATCAAAGTTAGAAGCAAACTCGCCCAGATAGCTAAGTCACGACATTTCAGTCACCTTCACTTTTAAACTATACCCGCCCGCCACATAGTTAGCTGGATCCAAAACAGCTTATGAGGTCTAGTGGGTAGAATATTCATACGTCTCTTGGTTGCCAAGCCAGCTTGTGTGCCTAGGTTTCGAAATGGAATCTATTCCATTCATTATACAGGCTCTGCAACCACGTAGAAAAGTAACTATAAGCTGTGAGCTTATGTGAATGGTATTGTTTAAAATAACCAATTTTTTGAGTACCAACGCGCGTGATCAACAAATATTAATTTACATGCCATATTGACCGACCGCATCAAAAGATTTACAGTGCCCACCCCAGTATAGTCTAGTGCCCACGATGTTGGGTTAATATGTCGTTTTCACGTGATGTACGTAACCTCGCGGCAGTTAGGCGTCAGAGCACTACACCAGGTAAATAGACGACACAGACGTCGTGGGTTCGATATTCACAACATATATTATTATATTTTATATTATATCTCAGACCCAGTAGTTTATACTCCTATACAGCTCGGTCGTAGTATAAGCAAACATATTATTATTGACGACGCGGTTGGCGCAGTGGTTAAGCAACTGCCTACTGAGCCGACGGTCCCGGGTTCGAATCCCGGCAAGGGCAAATATTTGTGTGATGAACACGAATATTTGTGCCTGGGTCATGGATGTTCTATGTATTTAAGTATTTATTTATCTATATAAGTATGTATATCGTCGCCTAGTACCCATAACACAAGCCTTCTTGAGTTTAATTTGGGACTAGGTTGAATTGTGTGAGGTTGTCTGATATTTATTTATTATTTATATGATTGCAGTAAGGTATCAGGGCTGAGATAGTACCTGGTTAGGCATTAGTCGTGTAGTCGTAATATAACCAAGTACTTCATTGCAGTATCAGGGCCCATAACCTGGCTACAGAACTGGTTTGGTATTAGTCGTGTGTCGCAACGAGCAGTCACGATCACGACTCCTTTGTCAGCGGTTGGTAACCTACTCGTTGGCCAAACCGCAGAATTTGGTGAGGCAGTGTGGTTGGTGTTAGTTGTGTTTTGAAACTAAGATCTTTGACCGCCTAAAACGTGTAACTGATTTTAATATTCATTTCCCAACTATTTGTTATTCATTAAAAAAATGCTTTGTGTTTCTGAAATTTGTGACAAGGAAACTCGCTGTTAATCATTGTACTAAGCGGTTTACACTCACGTGAAATTGTCAGGGACAGCCCGACATGTTTCCAACTCGTATGGAGCTTTTCATCAGGGCCTGCTACCCGTACAGTGGCGCGGTAACTTCGTCACCAAATTATTTCTTACGAAACTTTTAATAAGATTATAGATTGCTCTTAGTTTGCACCGGATGCCCAATGCCGCGCGCTTTTACAAATCCTGCATCTCGCTGTTATTTTTTTCCTGTAGTAATGACCCCCTATTTCTCCAAAGAAAACTGTTTTTTGATACAATTTTAGAATTTTATAATAGTGTGGATGTCAGAGTTACGCGGTTATATTATAATCACATCTGTGGGTATGACGGCACAATTGTGCAAAGCTCACACAATGGAAGCGTTGGAAGCGTGAATGCGCCGCGCCGTGCAATACCGATCGGAGCTTTTGTAATGCGCATTAACCAGCGCTGGCGAATGTCGATACGCCTATGTTTTGATCAGATTTTTTTTCATCTGGAGGCACGGCACGGCAGTGCTCTCGCCAAGTCGAGCAAACGCGCACGCCGGCACTCCGTGCCATCCTTTTCTCGAAGCGATTCAGAACATTTTCAATTTATGTATACTGATGCTTGAGCTCCCGACCACGAATACTATTAAGTATACTACGAATTGAATTGTTAGTAGTATAATCGCATCTCGAAGTACAAATTTAGTATTTTTTTTTAGAGTAATAGCATTTTTCAATATTCAATAGCTTCATAATAAACTGGGATGCACCCGCCATCCTGATAGTCAGAACGGCGAGTGTACTTACACATTCTAATAAAACGTATGTACAGAACTATACAATAAAAAAAAAAGTAAAGTAGCTACTACATAGTACATTTTGATATTTTTTTTTGGTTTTGTTTGGTCAGGTTGGATAAGAGAAACACATGGGGGAAGTGGAACACATTGGAATATTTTCTATACTATAGCTTTAATAGACATAAAACGACCAACTACATTTATTTATTTTTTACTTAGAACTGTTTCTTAAAATCTGATTTACCACATATACTGTGATTTATTCTAAGTGTTTCCCTTACCCCAATGTGTTTCTCTTACCCAACCTGACCTTAGTTGTGTTACGAATTCGTGGTGGTACCTACTAGTACACCCAACGAAAAAAAACCAGGGAAAAAACTCGTGTATAAGCGAATTTTGGCATAGTTGTAGGGAATGGTGTTTTAAACGACATACTAAAAGTACTGGTGGGTGGGGGTGAAGCTAACGGGGGGAGAGGGGTGTAAAGGTCCCTTTTTTAGTTTTTCGTAAATAACGCGTAAACTGTGGCATATAGCAAAAAATGTTCAGAAACATAATTAATCTACATAAAATTATTAATTAATATACACCCGTCATTCTGGCTCTCACCTCCAGACCCCTAGGAAACGAAGACGTAGATAAATTCCTGTGAATAATAATATCATGATAAAGTACATAATTCCTCGGTAATAAGACAAATACCGACCATGCCTCTATAACTACGCTCGCTTCTACTATAATACCAGTAAGTAAAGTAGTATTAAGTTTCGTATTCAAAGGCCAAAGATCACAGATTAATATAATAGTTCTTCGAACAGATACCCATGTCTGAATAAAAAGGCAAATACCTACCGCTTTTCATGCCTACTCAATTTAACAATGGAGCGACCTTGAACGCGCGGGTCGTTGGCCGCACGTGCCGGCAAAACGAGGCTAGGGTTGACACCGCTTAGAAACGATTTTATAAAAAAGTCAAGATTCATGAAAATACGATCGATTTATTTAAATTTATTAGTCAAATTTAATTATCATTAGGTACCTACTAGAAATAGGGAATTCACATGCGCTGCGGCACACCATCAAAATCGTTTAAATTTCCGAGTAGGTATATCGGAATCTTACCTACCTATTCTATCTGAACATACCAGAAACCTGAAACAAAAACAACTCTCTGTGTAGGTACCTACGTAACCTAAATATATCCCGATGACAGTAGGTACTTACTAAATAAAGTTTGGTAGGTGCCTATATATAATGTGTTACATATTGTATAATACTAGCATTACAAGCTTCGAAACAGTCACTAGGTACAAGTTGTTTTATAATAATCTGATCACGCGTTTTATCTTTGCGAATGCATTCCTTGCAAAAGGTCTTAAGTGTCAAGAACAACGCCGACGTTTACGCCCTTTTTAGGCCGTGCAATGCACTCTCCCGCCACACTGAACTGATTTGGTAAATCTTAGTGAGTAAATTATTGTCACTTGTTGATGTAGGTAGTGGAGTTTTTTTTATGAATTTAAGTATATTAAGTAGGTAGGTTTATTTATTCAACATTACATGTATCTATTATAACAGTGTATGCAATGCGTTTAATGCGTAGGTGCTTATTAAGTTCTAAGAATTTTTTGTAACATTTCATCGTCTGTCGGCAAAGAAAAAAAGGATAAATGTCTGTTGCTTTTATGTTTTCATACCCCGCAACACTGCAGCGCGTTGGTCTCATTCGCGACGAAGCCATTTTTTTGCCCGACCGGCGGCGTTCGGCCGTGAGCGCGTGTGGCAACCGACTGGCTAAGCGTGTCGGCCACGACAGGCGACGTGTAGGTATCGTTCTGGGTTCCCACGGTACAGATGGGGGGCACTGCAAAGATTAGTAAATGGAAAAGCTAGAATAAATAAAAGACAATTTAATAATGCAGGACACTTGTCAAGTAGCAAAAAAAATGTACAGTGCTCGGGAGGAGTCCAACAAATTCTAATCACGTATTCCTTACCGTATTAAAAAATTGAAGTGTCGTACAAACTTGGCTGGATTCAGCTTAAGGCGCCTCTACACAATGGGCCATTATGGGCCATGATAAGGGACGCAGCTATACGACAGGACCAGACAGCAATATCGCTTGTCTCCTCTAACGTATAGCTGCGTCCCTTATCATGGCCCATGATGGCCCAATGTGTAGAGGAGCCTTTAGTTTCTAAAATATTAACAATTAGCTACGCCGCGCGGTGTTACTCGCTCATTCCACGGGAACACTACGTTTTCGTCGGGATAAAAAGTAGCCTATGTCTGTTAATCCAGGGTGTCAGCTACCCACCAAAATTTATCTAAATTGGTCCAGCCGTTGAAGTGTGAAGAAGTAACAAACATACACAAAAATACACTCACAAACTTTCGCCTTTATAATAGTGTGATTATCATGGATCTATGCGGTGTGGAAAACTCAAAGTTATTACTCTACATGGCTCCAGGAAAACTCCACAGTAATATTCCATTAAAAGCTACATAAATCTACACTACAATCATGCATTGATATCAGTTGGTACATAAACATAAACATAAGGCCACCTAGATACCAGCATACCGACGCACAAGGAAGCAAACGGTATTAATAGACCATGGGTTATCATCCAACTCAATAATAGGTCCATCGTTTACTTTCACTGGTTTCCTTCCTAGAAAATCGTAATTATAACTGGATTTGCGGACCTTGTCGCTTTTAACTTGCCTGATTCGTAACGATTCGTATGCATTAGAGCGAGTCATTTGTTAATGTGACAGGGTACTAGATTTGATTTCCCTTTCGTTCTGTTGAGTTTATGATTTGATATTTGATCTTGATCAGTAAATCTGGGTACTTGGGTTTTTATGGGCTGTTTTATGTAAATGAGTTGAGGTCAATGGAACTGTTTGAATTAAGGAAGTATTTTTTATGATAATAAACTGGTTTAATACTTGGTATGCATATTTTAATAGTGTAATTACTGTCAATATGCGAATTATCTTTGGTTTGATTTTGCGGTATGCTTCGTAATTTATTGCATTGTAATTATTAGCTACTATAATTTATAATTTAGTTAACGGATTAGTGACTTTACTACAAAGTGTAGATAAACATGTGTGCTATGTCAAAAAAACTGAATTTATAAATCGTGTCCACGAAGAAGACTTTACTTTTCTTACTCTTGAAGAGTTACTCTTACAAGAATAAACACCAAGATAATTCTATTTATTACGTACGTGTGTATAGGATAATAGCAGTATTGGAGAATGGAAATTTCTCCACACAACATTTGGGTAGCGGAAATTTGAAACCGTTTATTCTTTGTTTCAGGGCCGGCGCCATGTTGCAGCAGATACTGCGGGACATGTGGGTGGACCCCGAGATCCTGGCTGAGCTGGACGAGACCCAGAAGCAGACGCTGTTCTGCAAGATGCGGGAGGAACAGGTAACACATTACAAAATTCTGGGCTTCAAGAATGCTCAAAGCTAACTCAAGTGTGAACCAAAGTATGATGGAGCGATAGCTATGCTCGGAGCTTCCTTGTGTGATCAAATCAAAAATTAAGTTGGGGCATAAAGCTTAACGCAAAACAGATGGCTGTTGGGGCAGAAAGGTTATTGAGTGCCGAACACATACTGTATAATGGAGAAGAAGCGTAGAGAGATCATCAGTTAGGTAGACTGTTAAGCTAGTTCGATTGCAGAAAGCCTTTGGAGGAGGCCAGTGCACGACAGGTCGGTCGATAAGCAGGTTATTGGGGTGGGGTTTTGTGCAACAGTGTACGTCTTTCCGCAAATACATATGATGATGTCGCTGCCGATGTATTTTACATAGTTACTAGAAGCTTCACTTCGCGTATCAACATTTACTCAAATAAGGTGGTTTCTTATTACACCTTTTGTTAAAAAGACATACGTTTAACATTTACCTGATTCCCAATGTTAATCTTCCATACCAAAGGCATCACGAATCCAATGGAAATCAATTTAGCAACCCAGATTTGTTAACGATTAGTAAACTATTACCACAAACAAAGGAAAGAACAGACTAAGTTTCAGAAACAAATGAGTTGATTGATGATTCGTTGGCCTTCAAATCCCTCGTCCCGTCCCTTTCATCAGTGAAGCCTTGAATTGAAATAGCTAAATGGATGTCGTCGACAATGAGCGGATATCGACAATCTATGGGTCAACCTAACTCGCCACAAATAGATAACGTACATAATTCGATTCTGTTTTTTGTATGAAATACTTTCGACATGGCAAGGTCAGTTTTTGCTTGTAGTTCTGATTTTAAACCACTAATGGTCGCTAATTGAATGGCAAGGACGGTAAAATAGATCGATTCTACGCAAGCGATCATTGTGGTTTTTATCATAAAGGTCTATATCTATACTTAGATCAGCAGATACGAATCTATTGCAAGCTTCATTCACGACGGAATGGCATTTGAACATCTCTAATCTCGATATCCATTTGGCAAAAAGCATTCATGTTGTCTTTCGAAATTACATGAATGCCCGAGAACTTCATTCTCATGTCTCTTGGCCAATCGACTACCTGTCGATTGGCTTTCTATACTTGGACTATTAATGTTGATAATGGCATGGGTTCAAATTATGCGGCTAAAGGTATACAGATGATGCAGGTCGTGCTATTCGTGACGGGGTTAAAGGTGTTGTGGTCTCATAATGTGGTCGTTTATTTCACCACATATTCTGTTGGTAAATGTTCTAAATATCCGTCCGTCGTTTGGGATATCTCACTTCTAAACGTAACAGACTTCAGTGTCAGCATCACGGGTTATCACGATCAATGTTAGGGACTACTATACATATAAGAAAAATAGAGAAATATTTCACCAGTGTTGATTGCAACAGGTTGCCTTGCATCCAACTTCTAAATAGCGTAGCGTAGAACATACCTGAATGCATAGATGACAGGAGAGTTACCCTACCATCTTATAATTTTTATTATATGCTTTCATAAAATATCAGTAATTTTAGCAACTCTTATGATTTATTGACATATTAAACCCAAGTGGTACTATTTGCCAGTGAAAGTGAAAGAGGCATTTAAACACTTGATGGTATCAAAGTTTTTAACGACATAGACTTTCAAATGGTCATCTTTTGCATCGGAACACTCATTATTTAAGCGTAATTATATATCCATCTGAGGTTGCTTTCAAATTCGACAGCAGGTCGTGACGATATTGACCTCGTAATGGTACCTACAATCGACTATTGTTGTAACAGGTCTTCCATAGTGTTACTTTAATAATATCTTTTAATGTCCGTAATGTCTTTTTCTAATCCCCAAACGCAAGGAGAAATCGGAGTGTTTGTGTGTCTGTCTGTGGCATCGCAGCTCTCAAACGTGTGGACTGATTTAGATGCATTTTTTATTTGAAGTCGTGTGATTCTTAGCTATGTTTGTCAAATATTACTATTAGGGTTTCTTGTAATTTTTTTCTGCAGCCGGCCTTACATCATGTTTAAATTGATAATAATGTTACCATATGAAAAGTACTCGTAGAATAAGATCCAGTGGCGCGGCGACAAATATCTGTCTTGACAAGCCGGAGCAGAATTGTCTTACTTCTTCTCTAAGAACTACAGAACAGAAGAAAGTGCTAAAACGCTCTCGCGGGCCTAATATGGTGATGATGTTTAAAGCGCAATATATGTATATTAAATCATGCATGTGTCACTTTCTGATACGTATTGTACGTGCGAAAGTGACGAAATTCTTTATCATTTATCCTCCTATGACAAACCCGACAATCATGGGTCTGCTGAAAAGAAAGTCAAGTTAATATATTGTATTTATACTTTTTTAAATATGTTGTCAGTAACTAGCAATCTTAAACTTGCAGGTACGGCGGTGGCAGATCTGGGACCAGAAGCTGAGCAAAGAAGAGACAACAGACCGGCCGAAACAGAAAAACGAGAAGAAACAGGTCAAGTTCTTGCACGGAGAGGATGGAGAGCCGTGGGTAAGAAACTGATTTGTTATTTCTAACTGGTAGCCGAATTCTTGAACGCGTGACGTCCTGATATTTGGGCCGTCTGTTAGCAGCACTGCGTATTGTCAATGGCTTACCGCCGATAGCGTAGCATTACGGATCAATATACGATCAATAAAATTGTACTTAAATTCATAAATATATTTTTATTTTATTGTTTAAATTACAGACCTCGTTCTGGTAGCATTTTTATTGATAGCATGACCCAATCTTCCAAAGAAAAAATTTACACTAAATATAAAATTAAACCTTGAGAAGCTTAAGAAAGCATAATAATCATTGCGGACTATGATATAAATTGATTATCATTGATTCTAATTGAGAGCTAATTCGAAAAACATATGACAAACAACCACGAAGCCGGCAATATAAAATTATAGGAACCTTTACTATATTTATTCCTTGCAATATTAAATATACATAAAATAAAAAAATATCGGACAACCCTACACAAATCGACCTTTTATAGTATTATTAGATCAGCAGTCGTACTTATATGTTGCTGTCGTGAGTATAGCCCATTAGTTTCAAACCTTGAACGCATCCTTCTCCACACATCAAGCAATTATCACCCACTATTAGTTCCAGCTTCAGACTTCCAAGCTCCCACGACAGCCGCGACCAATCTTCAAAATGTGGTTGCTCCACTTTAAACCGCAACACTTTACTCCGATCGTGAAGTAAGGGCGCCAGCAATGACCTACTTTCCGTAATGGATGAAGAAAATTATGATTATAAAAATGCCAATAAACTTCATTTTTGGTCAGAGGTAAACAACTTTACCTCCTACAAATATAATAACGGCGGTAATAAAGCAATCTTGTAAAATTTTAAGAATAGATAAGGTAAATTTGAAGATGAACAATGTTGTTGTTTTTGAGGAAAATACTACCTGGTTGCCCTCAACCATCTGGTATCGGACTGTGAAATTCAAAGTAATTGTAAACTTAGTTTTAATTGGTTAGTGAATTAATTACCACTGTATTTGACTATATCCAAGGCGTATTGAGTTTCTTTCGGCTTTCTTCTCAACAGCGGTCTCCTCTTGCGAAATGCCGGTAGATACTGTGGCGACTGCCGGGGGATAACTTCAGATGGATTATTAAAAGAGCAGAGGTACGTTAATTAATATCTTTATTGCCCGGAGGCCAGATAAAGAATAACTATATTTTTTACAATTACTACAATCATTGACGGACGTCATTCGTCCATTCTGAATTTCAAACAATCTTTATTTCTTAAATCAGTGGCCAGGCACCGATCGTGAAGATACCATCTTCACATTTCCCGCCGTCTCGGGATAGACGAGGGACGTTCGTCTTACTATATAAACGCTAGACAAAACTACTCCTGCCTAACATATTAGAGGTCCCTACCTATGCAGGAATACCCATACATTCATACCCAGATGGTCTCTTGCTAAGAGATAACCAGGGTCAGGACATGAACAGACACTAGCCTATGGCATGTTACGTAATCTGACATGTTGTCTGACATTGGCTTTGCCTTGACAAAAAACCTGCTAAAAAGGCAAGGCACCAACTTATCCCGAATGTTATTCGACTAATTAATAAAGCATAGACCATTCGATACATCAAGCTTCAACAATTTAATCGCCTAGTGTAAAACCGGCTAACCCGATTAAATCGTATCGAATGTTCCCACCTTAACTGCCTGGAGTATGACATATGACACACGTCGCATGCTCCAAACAATTGTACCACGATATGTCACTGCCCTTATATTAGATGCCTGACACATTGTCTATGACACTTGTCTCAAACATCCATACAGAACTAACAAATAGTGACAACCGTCTATCACTATCTTTATATTAGAATCCTGGCGCATATATATTAAATATGCCCCAGAAATCTGTACCATCGAACCAATACCTTTTATCCTAAATAAATATCTGGAATAAATATTTCTACTTTATTCCAAATATTTTTACCAAACTTAAACAAAAATAAATTATAACCTCATAATTGATTTTACGACCATAGACCAAAGTAGTACACGTCGTATTGACATGTCAAAATGCTATGTCACTGTCGAAAAACCAATCATTAATAAGACACGAAACGAAAGTTAACTTTATTGAGACTTAAAAATTATTAAATTAACACAGACGCAACAACAAACAAAAACAAAAATAACAATCTTCAGTCTGCAGCCGGCCCGATGCAGGCTACATGAAGTCCTTGGCACCACAGCCAAGACCTCATGCTCCTGCCGCCCCTGGAGGATGAATGCGTGAGGCATTCAGTCACACCAGCAGCTGAAATCCCGAGGAACTGGGACAGCTATGGCCCTTGCAGTGTTGGATTACATGAAAAAGAAAAACATATTAGTATACACAAATTAAAATGCTGGAAATAAAGTGTTATAATTAATTATTGGAACTCTGTGAAAGTAATAAGTTAAAATCATCTCAAGTAAAGGTATTGAAAGTGCAATCAATTCAAAGTGCAATAAATTTATAGTGCAATAAATTTATAGTGCAAGTAATAAAAAATTATGCTTCCTATAGTAATATCCTAGAAATGGAGCTGAAATATAGTAGAAAGAAATAAAGAAATTAAATTATATTTACAACGGCGATAATTATAAATGCAACAAACAATTGCATCCAAGTACTGTCTGCCTGAATTAAAAATTTCTGAAAAATAATAGTTTTATTATTTACACCCTAGAAGTATAGAATTGTTTATATTAATTTGAATTAACGATTAAAGAATTTCTTTAATCTGTTAACATGAATTATCACGTTCTTGGCACGACCATTAGGAGTGAGTTTTTGTACCACATAATTCAATGAAGACAATCGGTGAACAATCTTATATGGTCCTACAAATAATCTACAAAGTTTTAAACTTCTTCCAGTCAACCGTCTTGGTTTTATAATCATGACCAAATCATCAGGTTCATATTGAACTGATTTTGTCTTCTTGTCATATTGTAGTTTTTGTGAACGCTGAGCCTTTTCAATATTTTTCATTGCTTTCTCTGATAAATCTTGTATGTAGTTCATTTTCTTCTTTAATGTAGTTTGTTCTTCCTCATGAATTCTTAGTTTCAAATCTTGATTAAAATATGGCTCCCTTCCAAAAACTATATGATATGGCGCGACGCCTGTAGATGCTTGAACTGAAGTATTGTATGAGAAGACAATTCTTGGTAATGCTGACGACCAGTCCTTCTGATCTTCTTGTATACATTTTGACATGGCTGTTGTCAATGTCTTGAAGAATCTTTCTATTAAGCCATTCGCCTGTGGATGGTATGCCGTCGTATGAAGAAGTCGACCACCAAACTCTTCTACTGTATTTTGCACCAGTTTTGAAGTGAAGACTGTACCTCGATCTGTGATTATTGATTCGATGCCCCCGAAGGTGCAGAATATGTTCTCGACAATAAACTGTGCGATAATCTCCGCTGTGACTCTAGGTACTGCTTTACAAATGGCAAATTTGCTCATGTATTCTATAGCCCCAATGACATATCTATGTCCGTCCTTTGATTTGCAGAATGGGCCAAGCACATCCATTGCTATTCGATGACCAAAGTTTTGAATCTTCACATTTTGCAGTGGCGCCCTCTGGTGTAAAATATTCTTTTCCTGACACTTTGTACAGGATTTTATGTAATTTTCTATTTTCTTTTCTGCATTCGGAATATAATAGCGATTCTTGAATTTTCTTAGAGTTTTAAATAAGCCAAAATGTCCTCCACTCCATGTGTTATCATGTAATTCTGCCATGCATTCTGTAAATAAACTTTCTGGTAAAACTGTGACACTTTTCAGCTGGTTATTAACCCATACTTTCTTGCATAAAATATTCCGTTTCGTGTGATAACCTTTATATTGGTTCATATTTGATAACTTTTCAAATATATTTTTGTATTCCTCGTCAGCCTGTTGTCTCTGTAATAAATCTATTTTTTCAAAGCTATACAAACATAAGTCGTCCTGATTCGGTGTGATATTCTCTTCTGGTTTTTCCTCATTGTAGAGGGGATTTCTGCTTAGGTAATCTGCATGAATATTATCCTTTCCCTTACAATGGATTATTTTAAAATTCCACGGTTGTATAGCTAAAGCCCATCTCGCCAAACGTCCATTCATGTCTCTACGTGATCGTAACCATACCAGGCTCTTGTGATCCGTAAATACTTCAAATTCCATGCCCCATAAATATTGTTTAAAATATGATAAGGCCCATATAAGGCCTAAACATTCTTTCTCCGTTATTGTATAACGTTTTTCTGCGTCGCTTAATTTCCTCGAAGCGAATGCTACTGGCCGTAGATCTGATTTGCCTTGCATAATACATGCTCCCAAAGATTTATCAGATGCATCTATATACAATCTCGTTGTCGCATCTTCATCTGTTGTGAAATATCTGAGTATTGGAGCTTCACAAATCTTGTTTTTCATTATATTGAAGGCCTTTTGCGCTTCTGTTGACCATTCAAATTTACGTCCTTTCTTCGTCAATTCTGTCAGAGGCAATGTTATTTTAGCGAATCCGTCAATAAATTTTCTGTAATACGAAAATAGACCTAATACTGATCTTAGTTCCTTTAAGTTGGATGGTGGCTTTGCATCTTGCATTGCCTTCACTTTTTCCATGTCGGGACCAATCCCTTCCTTCGACACAGTATGTCCTAATACTGTTAAGCTTGTGAACCCAATTTTACACTTCGTCGGCTTCAAAGTTAAATTTGCCTTCTGAAATCTTCGCAAAACATTTTCCAAAGCTGTTAAAAACTCTTTATATGTCTTTGCATACACAATGATGTTGTCAACATATACCAAAACATTCTTGTATTTCATTTCCGCTAAAACTGTGTCCATTGCTCTCTGAAAATGAGCCATACTTGTTATCAATCCCATGGGTAATTTTTTAAATGAATATAGACCTGATTGACAAATGAAAGCTGTCTTTTCTTTGCCTTTTCCGAGACATAGTTGCCAATATCCTGAATTTAGATCCAGTTCAGCAAAGAAACGTGCGCCTTCTAGACACGTCAATAGTTCTTCAATGCGCGGTATTGGATATGCATCTGGTTTAATTTTCTTGTTTAAGCTTCTGAAATCTATACAAAACCTTGGTTTCCCATCTGCTTTCTCCACAATCACAACTGGTGATGCGTACGGGCTTTGACAACGTTCTATTACGTCATTCTTGAGCATTTCTTGAACTTGTTCTTCAATAATTTGCTTCTGTTTCTCGGACATTCGATATGGCGGTTTATGTACTGGTACTTCATCAGTCGTTTCGATGTCTATTTTATATCCGTTGTATGCCCCCAGATTCGAAGGACTGTAGGCAAATCTATCTTCATATTTATTTAATAATGTCAGTAGTTGCTGCTGCTGAGAATTGTTCAACTCCTTGCCAATTTGTATACTATCCTTATTCTCTTCTGCAAAAAATACTGTTTCACATCGGATGCCTTGTTTATTTGATTCTTGCAGTAGCATTGGTTTTCTCGGTTCCTTCCTTATATTATTTACCAATGTCGTGGTAAATCTTCCACGTAAACATATTATATTTTTCTGAAAATCAATGTTGGCACCATTCTGTACCAAAAAGTCATAACCGATGATGATTTGGTCAGAATTGATGTCAATAATGTTAAATATGTGATTAAATACTACATTATCTACAATTATATTTAATTGTACTGAACCCTCAGTACAAACAAATTTGCCACCGATTATCTTCAAAGAAATTCTATCATTATCATTAAATTTAATGTTCAAACTTTTGATAATAGACAGACTAATACAAGAAACGCTTGCTCCACTATCTATCAGAGCTAGATAGTTATCATTAAATATTTCTACATTTATATAAGACCTATTATATAAAGGTTCATTATTGCCTGTATTAGTATCGGAGCGTAGTGTGTTCAACGCCGCGCCGCTCCGGTCCCGCGCCGTCCATCCGCGTTTGGGCGATTCTCTTCATTCCGGTATGTTGATCTTGAAGGTGCATTTCCTTGGTAGTTGCCACGGTAATTTTGCTGTGTTCTTTGTCTGAAATTATAGGCAGGATAATTTCGGTTCACAGGCGTGTTCACCGCCTGATCGTTGGTCAGTGTTGCGTAAGCTGGTACCGGCGTATGTACTGGTATCGGTGTAGAAAATGCTGATTGGGGTGCCGTAGACACATTTCAGGATGAAATATTTATTGGTGAAATTGATTGTTCACCCTGCTGGCTCTGTATCAATGTATATGGAGTTTCGTTGATGGGGATGACTACAGAAGATTTTTGTTCTTGCGAATGATATTCATTGTACCGATGAATAGCCGTTTTTAGCTCTGCCTTGGTGTTGATCGCTGACGTTGTAAAGAAAAATTTAGCGCTGTCATGTAGATTCTTGATAAAATGTATTATGAAATCGGCTTCTGCTATGTTCCCAGCCTTAGATGCCAGTGCTTCTAGAGCATAATAGAATATTATTGGTGATTCATGAGCCTCTTGGTGACGATAATAAAAATTTTGTACATAATTTTGGCTCGACGGGAATTCGTTTTTTAACTTTGTCAAAACATCTTCGAATGATGTGAAAGTCGCATAGTTAGCTTTATAAAATTGTAACGCAGGTCCCGATAAATACGCTGCGATTGCCGCTTGTGATTGTGCTGGTTCATATTTTTTCACTTGGGCCAAAATTTTGAATTGAAAAATAAAGTCATCGACGTCAGATAAGCCATTAAAAGTGTTTGTTTCCATTTTCGTATGAAATCCAAACAAATTATATGCACAAATAGATTATAATCGCATGGGATGAAAAATGATAATGGGTGATTCGTCAACTTCACCCGTCTGTCGAACTCGCTCCTTTACATACAATACCACAAATGTGCACTTATTCTTTGTTGTGCTTCGTGCGCATATAGACCGCTTCGCTTCTGTCCGGCTGTTATGCAAACCGTACGCTTTCAGTACGTATTCGTAACAGATGCCCAAGAATCTGTGGACAAAATTAATTGGGAGCGGGGAAACTTTCAATACTCGCGTGACTCTAGTTAAAAAAATTTCGCAGACTCCACCAAGTGTGGCGACTGCCGGGGGATAACTTCAGATGGATTATTAAAAGAGCAGAGGTACGTTAATTAATATCTTTATTGCCCGGAGGCCAGATAAAGAATAACTATATTTTTTACAATTACTACAATCATTGACGGACGTCATTCGTCCATTCTGAATTTCAAACAATCTTTATTTCTTAAATCAGTGGCCAGGCACCGATCGTGAAGATACCATCTTCACAATACACAATCTGACTTGTAAAAGTGGCCTACTTACTGAATAAATTATTTCATTTCATTTCATATTATACAACTCATCAGTACTATAAGCGGTAGTAAAACGAACCAAGACATGGGAAAATGAGATATGAGATCTCATATGCTATAAATTTATATTTGACCCAAATCGAACTAGAACAAAAGGAATTCCAATGCTCAATGCCAAATGGTGATCATCAAAAACCAACATCTTATTTCAATCAGCTAAAGGCCGTCTTTTCTGATCGGAGCACATGTGGCCTTTACCAACATCTGGTCCTTTGTTAAACCAATGCCGTTTGGTTTACTCAATACTTAAACATAATATGTTGCGGACGTTTCTCTGTAGGATTCTATTCAATCTTGATCAGTGGGAAGACGGAACCAATGCCGCTATAGGATACTCCTACGGAAAGCGATGAGACTTCCTTTACCGTTGACCAATTAATAGTAGTAAATGAGCGATTTTGTGAAGACAGCATTGGTGTTGTAATACTTGTAATTGATGACATGTTTTTACAAACATTCGTTTGTTTTATTATCTGCAACAATATAGTTCGCTTATTTATGAATCGAAATCGGCATTTTGTTTTGTAAATGGAAATACATTTTACAAATATTTACATACTTTCAAGTGCCTTGATCACGAAAACATAATACATATAAGTAGGTATAATTTATATTCACATGTTATTTATTTTGATAATAAACTTCAGGTAGGTACTGCTGATTAAAGATAAACTTAAGTAATAGTTTGCCAATGAACCAGTTGTTTAATGCACTTATTTTATTTGCATCTTTTGTAGTTTTCATAAAATTGTATTGTAATTGCTTAGAAAGAAAAAATAAAGAACGAAACTAGTTTATTAAGCATGGTATAGACATAAACATGCGTAATACTAATTTATCAAATTATGCTGAAAAGGTCGTCACTCGGCTTAATGGCATGAAGTAAGCAGTATAGCCTAAACCCAAACAAGTGTCGGTCCTGTCAAGAGATAGTGGCGCTACAAACAGCTTTTATATGGCAATAATGTGCATACGTCATATATATGTATTATAAACGTCAGTAGCGACTTGTCAAGGATTTGTCATTTACCAAATTCAAAACATTGTTTACCGGAATGCTGCTCAATCCTTTGTTCTTCTTCCAAAATAAATACTTCCTGAAAAAAACTTGACTTCTTCGTTGCCAGTAAAATAAATTAGTATAACCACTTAAAATCTGCAGTGTGGCGTGATGAAAAACACCCTGCTGGGCTACTTTAGGTCGCTGATTGTCAGTCCTTAGTAATAATAGCGATCACTGAACCAAATATCTCTGTATTGTTGCAACTAGTATCTAAGTAGGTAAGGTATATTTATGTTCATACAACAGTGTTAGTATAAGATAACGGTTATTCCCTACCATGGCACGGAGGTCCCGGGTTCGAATCCCGGCCGGGGCAAATATTTGTGTGATGAACTCGAATATTTGTGCTTGGGTCATGGTTGTTCTATGTATTTAAGTATATATTTATGTATATAAGTACGTATATCGTCGTCTAGTACCCATAACACAAGCCTTCTTGAGCTTAATTTGGGACTAGATCGATTTGTGTGAGGTTGTCCGATATTTATTTATTATTTATTATTATTTATCATGACAAAGCTATAAAGTACCTAGTCCAGTATTTGTCTCCGGATAAAACACAATCAGTTCTTCCGCCAATGATGTCCGCCGAGTCACTACGCAGTGCAATTCAACATAATTGTGTTGACCATTTGGTTCATTTGACAATGCGCAGTTTTCATGATGTCATGCTTGTTTGCGAGCTGTGATGAATTGTTAATAATATTTATCTGTTTCAGTCTTTTCATGCTAATTATTTTTGAAGATTTTGTTTGAGTTATAAAGTATTTGTGGTTGCTCCGAAGTCCGAATGCCAACACTACACAATATAATTCTTAATTCGTCTAGAGCACAACTGGTACAAAAACTAAGTATATCCCTAGCATTTTCTTCAAATATATGAATTAAACAGAAAGTTTTAAGTCCGCCTAAGCTAATGCGGCATGCGAGGAAAAATCCGCGCTAATACCGAACTGAACCAAGTGACGCCAAGTAACCTTATATTTACCTATGTATTTTTTTGTTCTTGCACTTGCTGCGAATCTTAGGGCTAGTGATAAAGCAGTCTTATATTTGGATTAATAAATCTATGTACTGTAAAAACTCCAATTGTGTCGGGAGATTGGGAAATTAATTTATAATGTTTTTTTTTATTAAGAAAGATTTCGATTTATCTTAAATGTTTTTTGTCATATTGTCTGCAGGTATGGGTGATGGGTGAGCATGCTAACGACAAATCCATAGAAAACATCCTGGAAGAGGAGACTCGAGCGCGGGCCCTCGCGCAGGCGCGGCAGGAGGCGCATCAACTGCGCAAGTCCGTGGAGAAGGAGCTCACACAGCTCATCGACTATCGCCCGCTCGACAGCTTGGAGCAGGTATGAATTAAACTCAACCTCCTCATGGAGCGTCGCCAGTTAGAAAGTCTGAAGCAGGAACGAGAATTCTACGGCATCCTGGTGGAGGAAACTCGTGCGCTGGCCCTCACGCAGGTGCGGAAGGAGACGCATCAACTGTGCTATGGCTGATTACGTGGGGAAGTAGCTCACTCAGGTCAATCAAGTATCGCCCGCGACAAACTGGAGCAAGGCCAAGGAACGAGTCCATAGAGAGTATCATTGAGGAGACTCATACGTGGGCCTCGCAGGCGCGTCAGGAGGCGCACCAACTGCAAAAATCCGTCGTGAATGAGCTTGCCCAACTGATCGCCTACCACCCGCTCGACAGCCTAGTGCAGGTATAGACAGGTTCGAGGCTTCCACAGGTGCACAGCTTAGAGTTCAACATCTTAAGGTCCACCTCAAGCTCGACATAGGTTGGAGCAGGTTCACACAGTAAGTATTGGTGAGGATTCTATTCGAGGGTATCTCAAAGAGTAGAAACCAAAAAGCCCAGACGGTTTTCCTCAAGAGTAAGTTTAACAATAGCTATTCTCTGTAACCTGTCTTTTAAAACTGAAACCACTGCACTATATCTTCTAGAGATTACGCATAAAAATATACTGAACTGTATGTGGCAATTTTATTAACTGTTATCACTTTTCATAATTTCCAGAAATTCGACCTATCCCCTAAAAATGTGGAATCTATCGAGGATGCCCTGGAAATATACTGCACTGTGGACGATCTACGGCAGAGGATCGAGGCGCTGGAGCCAGAAGTGAAGATGGACAAGAGCGAAGGGAAAGTGGAGAAGAATGACTATAGTGATGACATGAAGCTGGATCTCAATAAGAACACGCTGCACTTTAACTTTATTGAGGGGAAACGAGATGGGTTACAGGTAAGCGACTGTTGTACAATTAACTTATGATATTGGTACGAGGATAAATGGTAAAAGGAGGCAGACTTGTTGACTCGCCTGTAGTTAAAAGAAAGTTTATCTTAGTTTTTAGTAAATACCTACCTGTACTGTTAGTAAGCTACGAGTATATAGTCACCTAATTACTTTGCATCATATGCACTCTGAGTCTGTGCTTAGTGAAATCAAATAAAAGTTCAAAAATAAATATTGCAAAATAAACAGTGTTGCCACATACTTATTGTTTTTGTAAAATACGATCAGCACGAAGTAGCTAGTAGACATGCAAGTAGGTAAGTAGATATGCATATTGGACGATACAGGATCTTTATGTTTACCGCACATCTGTACACCTATTCAATATAATATGGATTGCATTTGGAATTTTGATTGTTATAGAATAGAATAGAATACTCTTTATTGCACACCTCAAGAAGAAAGAAATTCAAATGACACTTAACATTACAATACAGGCAAACAATAGGCGATCTTATCGCTAAAAAGCGATCTCTTCCAGACAACCTTTGGGTAGCGGATAGAGTACATCATATAAAGTATTCGTGTAAGTTCATGGTAATTATATAGGTATATATATATATATATCTCTTTAGATGATTGATTTGTGTTTTAATTACTTTGTTTGTCTGTAACCTTTGATCCTGCACCGACTACATATTTCGGTTTAACCCATTGGTTGACTGGTAGAGAATGCATTAATTCCGACATTTGTACTTTTGTTTTGTCTTATGCAATAAAGTACAATAAATAAATAAATTGTTTCTGACTCTTTACTAACTTGACTAACTGTGTATTGTAGCTTTGACCTTCTTCGGACACGATGCAAAAAACTTATTGACAGTTGTTACAATACATATATCAGTTCGGTACAAGAATCAATTAGGCATAATATTAAACACTTCTGGAGATATGTTAATGAGAAAAAAGGCAATAACTCTGTTCCTGTCACTATGAAATATAATAACTTGGTGTCATCAAATCCCACAGAAGTATGCGAAATGTTCTCAAGCTACTTTGGTTCCGTTTTTGAAAAATCTACTGATTCTAGCACATACACATTCCCAGGTTCCTTAAAAACTAACATCAGCTTATGCGATACTAATGTGAATATTGATGACATTCATGCTAAAATTAAAGGTCTTGACAGTGACAAAGGCGCTGGTCCTGATGGCATACCTCCAGTGTTTGTAAAAAATTGCGGTCAGGAGCTCTGTTTACCTCTTTGCATCATTTTTAACAAATCTATTAAGGCGGGTGTTTTTCCGACTCTTTGGAAAATTGCTCACATTATACCTATACACAAATCTGGAGAAAAAAGTCAATGTCAAAATTATAGGCCCATCAGTATTTTATCAATCTTCGCTAAGTTATTTGAAGCTGTCCTATACAACTGTTTTTATTCACATTTTAAAACAATTATTTCTCCTAATCAACACGGTTTTGTCTCAAATAGGTCTACCCTCAGTAATCTACTAGTGTACAAAAATTATTTGTGCTGTGCTTTTGCAAAGAGAACTCAGGTAGAGTCAATATATACAGATTTTTCAAAGGCCTTTGATAAAGTTGATCACGCAATACTCGTCAAAAAGCTAGAAGGTTACGGAATTCATGGCAATTTGTTGAGATGGATTCGTTCTTATTTGAATAATAGAAGTCAGCTTATAAATATCAAAGGACATCTTTCTGCACCAATCACTATAACTTCAGGCGTTCCGCAAGGTTCTCATTTAGGACCTCTCTTGTTTGTTATTTTCATCAATGACTTGATTGAGCATCTGTCTTGCCCTTGTCTTCTATATGCAGATGATCTTAAAATATTTTTAACAATAAATAATACTGAGGACTATGTAATTTTACAGGATAACCTTAATATTGTAGCAGATTGGTGCACTACAAATCGTATGTTTTTAAACTCTGATAAATGTTACATTATATCCTTTACATCATCAAAACAAAAAATCTTATTTAACTATTCACTTAAAGATTATAAATTAAATCGCACGTCAGTTATCCGTGACCTTGGTGTTCACTTTGATGAAAAATTAACCTTTCATACTCATTATGATAAATTAATTTCTAAGAGCATTAAGCTGATCGGATTCATTTCTCGCTCCACCAGAGATTTCAAAAATATTAATACCTTGAAATATTTATACTACTCCCTAGTTCGAAGCACTTTAGAGTACGGATGTGCGATTTGGTCACCCTATTACAAAATTCATATTGACAAGATAGAAAGAGTTCAAAAGCAGTTCCTCAGCATTCTCTCCTATAGACTTTATCTCGGTCGAGAACTCAGATCATACATCAGCAGGCTCAAGCACTTCAATGTAGTATCTCTTTCATCCCGCAGAAAATGCAACGATTTAATTATTCTTTATAAAGTCATTCACGCGCATATTGATTGTCCTTCTCTCCTTTCGCTTCTGAATTTCATTACTCGATATAAGGCACGCAACCCGTCTCACAAATTATTCCAGCTCCAAATTTACAAAAATAACACCTCTTTTTACAATCCCATTATACGAATGTGTCGACTATATAATGAAACTATAGTTAAACACCCTTCTCTGGATATATTTAATCATAAGCTACTTACATTTAAAAATATTGTTAAGAAACTATTTGTGTAACTCAAAATAGGATTTTAAGCCTAACACAACCATAGAAAAGTATAGATTAATAATGCCGTAATATTAATTCCATACCCTGTTACTTACAAATACAACATATATACTCTCTGTCTAGCGATTAATTAGTAATATATGTTATTAAACTTTCTGTGCACACACTGTTTAGAGTTATAGTCCAGACCTAGACGATAAGCAACAATTTGTATGTAATTGACTGTAATTTGTTGTGTGAGCCTAATAAATAAATAAATAAATAAATAAATTCTAGGACCTGTCTCCTGTGAGCGGGAATGACGGCGTGTCGTCACGTGTGATGGCCTGGGAGCGGCGCGTGGCGGGCGCGCGCGCAGGCGACATCCTGCGCGGGATCAAAGCACGACGCGCGCGCTCCATGCGCAGTCAGCTGGGCGACAGGGAAGATGCCGTATGGCGGGAACAAGGTATTCCCACTTGACCGATCGTTCGACCGACCCACCAAACGATCCATCGACGGACCGATCAACCAACCATTGTTCCTTAATAACTAAGCATCATGAGGAGGATCTACTCCTTTTGTCTCTCCCTCATAATTTATCTTATTTAGATAACATGTAGTCAGTAGAATCCTTGAATTTTTCGGTCACATCACATAGTCAGGAAAAAGAATGACAACCTGAAAAAGTTCTTAGTGACAAGAAAAATTCAAGGAAGGAGTTCCATGCTCTGGACCGATCAGATTCGAGACACAAAGGTCACCAAGTTTCCCAACGCCATGCAGTCTGCATTAGCTCGAAATAAGTGCAGAGCGATCGTCCGAAGAGTAATAAATAGAGGTCACCCTCAGCAATGAGGAATACGACACAAAAAGAGAAGATGACACGTTTTGCTTTCCAATACATAAACAATACATTTCTAGAGAATAATTAAATACTCAAGAATACTCAATATGGTTTATTCCAGAGCGCAAAGCCAAGGAGGCGGAAGCAGCGATGCGCGAGATAGCGCGCGCGGCGCGGGAGGCGCACCGGCGCTCCGCCGAGCCCGCGCCCGCGCCGCCGCCCTGCCCCGGCCAGGGTACACACTACGTTCATATTAACTAGCCAACTCAAGTCTTGATATTGAATTACACCCCAAGTAAAATAAGTCCATTGAGTATGTCGCATGCCCTTGTATCTAAAATTTTTAGGGCAAAGAACTTGGCACCCATATTGATCTCAATTATTTTGTCTGTGAAGTCGACAACGTTGCACGCGATATTGAACTTCATCTAGGCTCTTATTTCACATTTATGTTTTTGATGGGATAAGTATTACCGCGTTAAAAACGTTTATGCAAACATGTAAAATAGACCTATTTTTTTCTTTCTTTAGAGTAATTAATTAATGTCTAATGTAACAAAATGAATACTCCATCACTTGCTAACATAACTTTAATTCGTTAAAGTTCGTTTTACAAATCGGAAACACATAGAAAACGAATAAAATATCTCGAGAGGCGCAGAGCGCGTGCTGCCTAATGCCTTGATCACACGTACCGAGTAAACGGGCGAGACAGTGCTCTGTCTCGCCCGTTTGTCTTGTGTGTGACAGGGACGAGATCACTGTCTCGCCCACTGTCTCGGTACGTGTGATCAAGGCATAAGATATGGTAAGAAAAGTGCCTCTCCTCGCCACGCCGCTGCGTGGCGCGACCGAGCGAGCTGTTCGCCGTACGGTGGGGCGCGAGTTGCCATAGCAACGAGCGCGCGCACAAATATGATTCTTACACTAATTATTTGTTTCCACTTTCCAGCTGGCAAACCCCCGAACAGGGAGGCGGTGGTGGAGTGGTTCCGCTCCCAGGAGCTGCCGAAGGGCGTGGGGCTGGACGAGAACAACAAACCCATCAACTGGTTCCACGGTACGTAACCCCCAAAGGGCGGACAGTGGATGCAATATACGTCAAAATCGTGTCAAACGATATACGTAATATGGATATAACTACAAAAACTGCATACATAAATGATACTCGAAATGTAGGTAATGAAAGTGTTATCGATGTTATGCTTTCGTCACCATCCAAAAATGCCACCTTAATGCAACATCTACGAGAATAACTGCGTACAAAAAGAAATGGTTGTCTGTAAAGTCGGTTTACGGACGATAATTTTACGTGATAACGTATGCCGGCCGATGGAGTGGAAGAGAGATAGATGCCTCACAAGTCGAACGCTTAAGCCGATCGTGTCTCTCTATCGCTTGTTCCGCGCTCTCGCTTGCACGCTCGGTTCAGGCGGACCGTGACAATGAGTCATGCTTTTTTGTTCAGCCGGCGTTCATCGATTTATAAGACGTTATCACGTCAAAAACATAACAGAGAAACCGGCCAAGTGCGAGTCTGACTCGCGCACGGTTTCGTATCAAATACTTATCCCATATTAAGTGGCCGGGTTAGGTTAAGTTAAGTTTGCACCTGGTCTGTATGGCGCCGGATACATGAGGTGCGAAGTTACGCAACTGATCGCGTTTGTTGTATGGTAGCCCCCTGAAATATTTATTTTATTGTTTTTTTTTGTATTTGTTGTTATAGCGGCAACAGAAATACATCATCTGTGAAAAGTCTAGCTCTCACGGTTCCTGAGATACACCCTGGTGACAGTCGGACAGTGGAGGCTTAGTAGGGTCCCGTTTTTACCCTTTGGGGCAGGGCTACGAGGGGCAGTTTTGAAGGATCAGGATCGGGAGCGATGCACTGTCATAGTTAAAACAAAGGGGATTATTATAATTAAAATATAAATATTTTTAGAATATAAAGAGCCTAAAGGTTATATACCCACCAGGTCGCCTTTACTAGATATTGTTCCCAGAAGGCTGGCAGCTTGGCTCTTTTGATGGCGAGGCTAAGACGCTGTCCAAAGTAGCTGCCAGCTCTGGTCACCTTTGAGCAGGCGTTCCGATGTCTCTTAAAAGACATTCTCGGCGCCTTGTTCCCACCAAATGTTTGAACTCCAAATGGCGCAAATATGTAACCCTCGCCTAGGGCCTTTGCGCCGCTTGAGATTTTCAGCCGTCATGGCTGCCGCTCCGGCTTTGAAGGACGTGGCTTGGAGGCGGGACGCGGCCAAATAATAGTAATAATACAATATAAAGTGTATTTTAGTGCGAACGCTCCGCTATTGGAATGAGCTCCCTGCCGAGGTTCATCGGTTCGGTTCATCAAGAAGGGAGGCGGCGGTAACTGTTTAACATGAGGCGGGCCAGCTTGTTTGCCATCGTCGTAGTGTACATTACGTAACAAGGGTGGTAAACGAGTAATTACAAAGGAGTGATTATTAGAAGCTCGAAGCCGAACGCGAGGGCTTTAATGACTTGAGTTTGTCACATACGACGTTTTTCATCACAATTTGGAGGCAATAAAACAAAAGTAATAAATAGTAGTCAATACCAAAGTTACTTACATACGACTGACACCCCCCCCCCCCCCCCCTCCGGTTTTCTAGCATGTAAACCCTTGAGTAACGAGCAAGTGTGATTGAAAAGAAATGTCCTTCATGATCCCTCAGGACTGATAACCCGGATAGAGGCGGAGCAGCTGCTGTCGCGCTGCCTGCCGGGCGCGTTCCTCGTGCGCGTGTCGGAGCGCGTGTGGGGCTACGCGCTATCTTACCGCGCGGCGGGCGCGCGCTGCAAGCACTACCTCGTCGAGAGCGCGCCCGCCGGCTACCGGCTGCTAGGACAGGGGCAGGCCACACACGACACTCTAGGTATAACCTAATCACTAGATAGTATAAAACAAAGTCTGTCTGATGTATGCTTAGATCTTCAACTTTTCAGAATGATATTATATCATTCGACTTTAGAAATATACACCTGGAAGACTTCAATCATGTAGCTATTACAAAATTCTACATGGCGCACTCGGTAGGATAGCCCTCTGTCCTATCGACTGCGCCATGTAAGATCTCAAATATACACAAATGTATGAAGTCTTTAGGGATTAATCTTCAGTTTGATACAATTTTTGTCATCTTCAAAAGACGTTATTACAGACACGATATTTTTATTCATCATATTTTTCCAAGAGCGTGAAATAACACAATTTTTGGGAAATTCCTAGAACTATTAGCATGTCATGTTTTATACCTAAACTATTTAAACATTCTTCTAAATTACATGAAACAGCAAATCACCTACTCTCTGCTTATTCCAGCTGATCTCATAAAGCACCACAAGACGGTAGCCATCACGGAAAACGGTGGCGAAATCCTCTCGACCGTCTGCGCGCACCAACAACCGCCTGCCATCCTGGACACGCTCTAGCCTTAGAATATTTGCTTGGATGTATTCTTTCAAGAGAGCCTACTTCTACAGTCCCTTCACAAATAGATTACCTGATGTTCATTGCTAATTTTACTTTGATATATTTTCGAAAGAAACTTTAGGAACGAAACCTAAATAAGTTACATTTGCAAACTGAAAGGTTATTTCAAAGGGTCTAAATTCTAAGTTTGTATCGGTACCAACCTACGTGTTAAACTGTATTAGAATGACTAAATGTTTTCATTCCTCTGTCATGAAATAAAAGTAAGACAGTGAAGATAAGCCCCATTTTCAAGATCCACGCACTATATAAGAAAACAGATTATTAATCAGCATAACTGATTCTGTTGATGTTGATTGATGAATCTGTTGTATACATTTCTTGAAAAAGAAATCACTTTACTTTCTCTATAAAAACGTTTCGGTACTTTTATTCTACAATAATGCATTTTGTGACAGCGCCTACTTATTTAATTATTGTATTAAGCTGTTTACACTCACTAATTATTCCAAACAGGGACCAATTTTACGAGTCATGTATATTTAGTAGTAAGCTATTGTATTATTCTGAGATTTGACAGCTATAATAGAAATTGATTTTAAGGACGTATTACCTATCGGTAGCGATTGGAAGGGCTTTCAATACTCTAAAGCATTTTATTTATACAATTTTCAAAATTGAATAATGTGAAAATTACCTTGAATTTTGTTTAATTTAAAATATCTTTTAAAAATTTCAAACAACAAGATGTTGAGATGAAAACAGCCATATAAAGTCCTACATAAATGAGAGACAAGCTCGAATAATGTTATAATGTGTATACTCAGGTATCAACCTAGCATTTACTTCTATGATTTTTGTTTTATTTTATTACTTGATGTTATAACTTTGTACAATAGCATAATTTTGGTGCTAATTTAAAAAGAAAATAATTTCTATAACGCACTTTAGCTCTATGGTATATTAAGTTTTTTCTACTTTTGGCATCGAGCGTTCTTCCATAGACAATCTTTCTTGTGTGTTGCCAGTACTTTCCCGCGTTAAAGAACAAATGTTAGATTTAAAGGTATAGTTATTTATTGTGATAATTACCACTTCTGCTTCAGTATTATTTAAATTGCTTATCCCAAGCGAAACCCGGATTCTAACAAGCCAAAGTGAAATTCAAATTAGATACGGAGTTCCAGCTTTGATGAAGTTAAGATCTATAGTAAATATTTTTAAACGATCTATATGCCATTGTCGTTTGTAGATAGTCCATAGACCTACGATATTGTACTCTAAACTGCCAACTAGAATAAAAAATATGACAATTATTTTATTGTTTTATTTAAAATTTGGAGTGATAAAAGACAATTATTTGTACAGTGCATGACCTATCAGAATGTGATTCGCGTTTACCTCTCACTCGTTCTTACGCGATCCACAGAAGAGCCTCTCAGTTTTCACCGAATCGCATTCAAAGAGCTCACGAACTGTAAGTGTTTATTAATTTAGTAAGTAATAAAATGTAACACTATACATATTTACAAACTCCTTCCTTTCACGGGGATCAAATAGCCAATGGACTTTGAATACTAGTGCTTTTACTTTTTATGCCTAAGGGTGAACACAGACGAGCTTAATTTGAGTCTCGTAATTTCGTTCGCGCTATACTTAGTGTGCGTGAGCACCTGACTTGATGTATGGCGCGACCGAAATTACGCGACTCAAATTACGCTTCACCCAAAACGTGTGATAGAATGAGCGGTTTATCTCCTTTTCGCGATGATTACATTTTCCCAAATCACGATATTAAGAGAAAAAAAAAATCGGAAAACAAAATTACCAGTAAACCAGTACTTATGACACGTCAAATGTACATATAAATATTATGTCAAAAAATGCGTTTTTTTGTACAGAGCCCATTGATTTCTCGATCCATTCTTCACTAACTGCTGCAGATAGCTATAATGTTTACACAAAACTCTTTCAAATATCAGATAAATTCGATGTTCTAAAAACTCTTTGGCAGTGTCTAAATCTATATCTACTTTTGTAATTATAAAATATGCGAATAACAAATTAACCAGGCTAAAAAAACAAATCACATGAATGGTACAATAGGTGTACAAGTAGAGTAGTTTAGGCACAGATGCAACTGGGTTCTCAGAAGCGTTTCAAACGCCATCTAGTTTTCGTTACGAAATTTAGACGGTTGTGAAATTAATTATTAAGTGTTTATGTGTTTCATTTGTGAGCTCTAAATGAACAGTTCTTGTAATTTATGACATACTTAAACAAAAAATTATATTCATGTAAATTTCATAACGAAAGCTATATGGCGGTTGAAACACTTCTGAAAATAACCAACTGTCTTGTCTATTGGTCTTCTGTGTCTTAGGGATTTTGGTGTATCAGGGATCCGTTACTTTGGGGATTTTTGGGATCGAGCTGCATTCAGTTTGCTATTGCCGGTAGATCTCCCTCACTTCCTATATGAGAATCATCCGGAATTGTATATGTGTTTGGGATAGATGCAACTGGGCTGCTGAGAGCTGGGGGAGCTGCTACTAGTAGAACAATGGCCAGGGCCAGCCGTGGTTGTGGTGTGTACGGCAGGGTCGTGGGGAATCTGGTACTGGGTGCCAACTGACAGGTCCATCGGGACAGATACTACGTTTCTGCTGTATTGCTGGCATCGGGTATATATCAGGCATCTGTTGGAGAGCTGTGGTCAGTAAAAGAGGGCCCTGAGCAAGCCGTGGCCGTGATGTCACATGTACGGCAGGTTCGTGGGGTTTCTGGCACTAGACGCCAGCTCACTGCCATTCCGCTGGAAAAAATAACAAGATACAATGGCATTATTTATTTTAAGTGGATTACCCAAACCTGTCAACTGTAGGTATATACAATCAAACGGATTTAGATTAAAGTTGGTTAACAGGTAGATTACTTCAAGGATTAAAGCATAAAGATATTAAACTCGATAACGAGGGTGAAGACACCGTTGCCGGCGCACAGGCTACTTTTGAAGTAACAACGAGATATTTAAATGGGTAAATAATACGTCAATTTACTGGAGTGGGTTTAAAAAAAATACTTACAGCGGAATCCCAGTTTTCGCAAGACTTATTGGCACCAACTGGCAAATTCTTCTTCGCTAGCTTCATCGGGCTGTTGCTAGCTGCAAAACAAATTGAACATTATACCTACCTAGAACAACATACTTTAACATTTCTATATACAGACCCAAAGAAGTACAATCGCCATCAGACATATCGTAGTATATAAGGCGTTCATAAATATGTGAACATGTACTGTAACACCCAGTCAATAAGAGTCGTGTTCCGATATTTATGGACGCCTTATATGCTTCGTTATATCTGATGGCGACTGTACCTATATAAATTATTGGATCAAAAATAGACTATTGGCAAGCAAAGCAAAGCACAAAATTGAAATGAGTACCCTAGCGTAGGAAACCGGCAATCGAACCTGGTACCTCGGGATTACCGGTCCAACGTGTTATCCTTTCCATCACCCTAACACCAAATAACCTTTAGAATTGTTCCATATGCTTTGTGTGTCAATCTTAGCATTGTTTATTTGAAAGGCTTTATATTTTTATTTGCTTTAATCTTTGTATCAATATAAAAAAAATGTAGGGTACCCACATTATAAAAATAATGAGACAATAGTCATGTTTCATGAATGTCTAAAGTCAAACCACGCTCTCTTCCTACAGTACTTTTATCTCACGAGCGCGGGTGAGCCATGTTTGTGTGAGTAGATGTACATGCACATTGGCTCTGTGTGGGTGAGCTCGGGAGCGTTCAGTGCCGTCTCACCCACACAGAGCCAATGTGCATGTACATTACTCACACAAACATTGCTCACCCGCGCTCGTGAGATAAAAGTACTGTAGCAAATGAACTGTCAAACCATACAAAGTGAGTCAGTTTGTATGGTTTGACTCTATTGACCTATTCTAAAAATTTAATCTATTGATTGAGTTAGCGTGGTTTGACTCTATTGAGAGTGTTGCTACATTTACCTCCCGGGACGTACGGCAGTGAGAAGTCCAGCGTCGTCTTGCTAGCCTTCTTAGCGCCCGCGCGCCCCCGCACCAGGTCGTCGTCCATTACCAGCTTGTGGTTCACCCTGTACAAAAATTGTATAACAAGGTTTGTTAAAAAAATGGTTGTCTGTAAACTCGGTTTGTGGACGATAATTTTACGTCATAACTAGAGAGCGGATTTGAAGTAGCGATCTCAATATTAATATGGATATGACTACTTAGTGCAATTTGTTAAATACATGTCATGTTGTTTACGCACTCCGCAAACTTAGCTATATAACTAATTAGATTAAATGAATGTTATTTTTGCAACAAACTACATTTAAAGAAAAGTATTATATTCTAAATAAAGGAGTTTTTATACACCTCAAAGATTTTCCTATTTAGAGAATTTCCTATTTATTACGCACCTACATGATAGTTCATGTCAACAATGTCACGTTAATATAATAAAACGTGAATGCACACTTGAATGACTCATTGTTTAACGATGTTTTATTGCCCAATATTTACAAAAGCTTCCAAAAAGGTTTTTACTTTTTGTTCCGATAAGTTACATTATTTTTGTGTGTAGAAAAATAATAAATTATGACCAGTCATATCCATAATAATATTGAGATCGCTACTTCAAATCCGCTCTCTAGTCATAACGTATGCCGGCCGATGGAGTGGAAGAGGGATAGATGCGTCACAAGCCCAACGCTTAGCCCGATCGTGCCTCGCTATCGCTTGTTCCGCGCTCTCGCTTGCAAGCTCGGCTCAGGCGGAACGTGACAATGACTCATGCTTTTTCGTGCGTGCAGCCGGCGTTCATCGATTTATAAGACGTTATCACCTCAAAAAATAGAGACACGCTTTTCTTGCCGACGGCACTTTCTTATACAAACGTTAATTGCTCATCAAGGCCAATCAAATGAGTCCAAACACGACGGATATCTTGTGCTTTTTAGGAGTTCCTACGGCCATCTTCCGTCTCCATCATCAAAATGGCTTCAAATTACCAAATTATTGTGTTATCAGGTCAACTACATATGCACACAAAGTTTAATTTTGATACTACAACTAGAAGTAGGTTAAAATGGACTTCCAAGCTCTGATTACATTGTCTCTTCAAACTTGATAAAGTGTACTTAACCCTTCAGGTGGCAGCGCCACCAGTTGCATGGCAGGAGAAGTGGCGCGTCTGTTTTACAAAATTTACCGTTAAGTGGCAGGAACCGGGAGCCGGACCCAACGTCAAGTGGCAGAGATCCGGGAGCCGGATCGGACAAAACAAGCCGTTGGGTGGCAGGATCCGGCTCCCGGACCCTGTGCGATGTCTTATTTCGCACCCGAAATAAAACCGTCAAAACTATATTTTGCTTGCTCACACTTGTAAGTTGCATTCGTTAATAAGCAAGGACGGCATTCACTAACGGTCGAATTGACGCGCAAAGCAAAGTTCGTTAGAAATTGCGTCATCTTCCCGACCCCCCGACCATTACGCGCCGACCGCCGAGCCGTGAGCATTTTAAAAACCTTGTGGTTAGAAAATATTGTATAGTGAGGTGTAATAAAAAGGGTTATAGGTGTAAATAAATATATAGATTTGCCATTAAATTAGTTTTTTCTACGGATCACTGTTTTTTTCCCTAATTATAGTTATTTTTATACATAAAGTGGTTAAAATTTAGTCATTCGACGATTGATCAAGACTAGCAAAATTTCTATAAATGGAATGGCATTTATTTCTATACAATAAATATGGCATTTTATGATGAATCCAACGATATATAGTTTATATACAACATCTGTATTTTTTTTTTGAGAAAAGATATTTTTTGTAACATGCGGAAATTCGCGATGACCACTCGTGGGAGGCCCGCCACTTAACGGTATATTTTGCCAAGATGGCTGTGCCACTTCTCCTGTCATGCAATCAGAAACCTTGCCACTCAACGGCTTGTTTTGTCAGGTCCGGCTCCCGGATGCCTGCCACTTGACGTAGGGTCCGGCTCCCGGTTTCTGCCACTTGAAGGGTTAATAAAAGCATTAAATACTGATGCGGGCATTGTGTTCAGGCCAACGTAAAATCCTGAAAAGTTTCTAGTTTTCATACTATGAATTTGGCCATAGGAAAACTTTTTATTTTTAATTCAGAACTTTCCCAAAATGTTGGAATCTTTCAGCAACTTTCACGTGTGTAGTCCTAGGTGACAAAGTGCATCAGTAGCTGAGCCCTGCTAAATACTCACTTCTTGATGTAGGGTGTCCGCGGATAAGAATTTACTGGCACGTTGAAACTCTAGAAATTATACAAGGAACATAATATTAGAAATGGAGACAGCTTGGAATTAAATACTTTTATGCAGAAATTTGTATCACGATCACGAAATAACAGGTCTTTTCGCAAAGAATGGAAGTGATCTGATTTCCGATTCATACAAAGAAATCATTGGATCATCGTACTAGTCGTTTTGATCAATATGGCATAGTAAATTATTGATATTGGAGTTAAGGGCCTTTACATCTTTTGAAATGACTATACAGTCCTATCTGTGACGTCCGCTAGATTGACATTTCAATAGAGGGTCGTTTGAAGACTGGGTTGGTGAAGCATTTCGGTGTCTCCTCTCGCGTTTCGCGGCTAGATCCTGAAACCAACTTCCGTCATGAGCCTTGCAGCCTTCGGTTAGAGACGCTCTCCATCTGCTACGTTCTTTAGTTAAAGTTTCCCAATTAGCAGGGCTGATGCCAAACGTAAGCATGTCGCCCTTCGTATATTGTGTCCTATAGCTGAGATTTACCTCCTTCTCATCAACATCACCACCAGTCTGTAGCAGTTTAACTGCCAGACATAGGGCTCGCTAACTGGCCCAGTAAGGTTTTATATGTTTGTTTTATTCAACCGATCCTTTCAAACATAAACCATATATGGGCCTGGTATCAAGACTTGTTAAGCGCCCTGACGAAGGACGTGGCCCCTGCGACGTGATGTACAGCTGTAGCTACGCTCCTGTTTGAACAGATCGTGGTACGCGTTCTTCCCCAACTATACTCTTACGAAGAGACAAGTAAACGTACTTGAAAAGTGTCATGCAGGGCAGGACCGAGTGCTCGAGTGGGCGCCGCGCGCGCTGCTACCGCGACCGGTTTGCGCGACGGCTGTGCTGTAGTCTGCAATTAGAATATAAATCACATCACCTCATCGTTGTCGTACCAGTCGAAGGATGCCGAGACCTGGATTAGAACGGAAAATTTCCACAACGACTGATCGCGTGATTACCTTTCATTCTGTTGGATGACTTACGCGGTGTGATAAATTCTGTGTGATTCTTTGAAATGCTTGTGTGATGTTACACAGAAATGTTTAGTACGTGGTTACCATTAAAGAATCTGTATTTTCTGTCTATTTCCACTGGAAACTTTTCTACACATGAATCAAATCTTTTTTCTCTTTAGGAACTTTTCTAGTTTAGATAGCTATCGTGATAATTGACGTTTGAATTACGGATCGGAAATTAAGAAATTATGATTGAAAGTAAAGTACGATTCAGGACTTAAATATGTATATATGTTACGTCGTCTGTGCTAATTCTTTTAAAAGATGCTTACCTCACAAACTTCGACCGAGGGAGAAGGATCTTGTGGCTTTTTCTCCGATACTGTCTCCATCTGTGTGTCCGAACCTGAGACAGATACCACAATCGGATTTGTTTAAGAGGCCTTATTCCTTTTAACAAATATGATATATTGATAATAGATCAACCAACTTTTTGAAAATAATACTAGTTTTCCCGGAGTTCCAGAAAGTAACATAGCTATTCAGCTATCTATTAATTCAGCATTTTGGAACGGTTACAGAGCCGTAAGAGTTCAATTTATCACCGGTTTGTAACATTATATCCGATTGTTATGTGCTTAATGTTAAGAAAGAAGTCTATAAATGAAGTTATGATTTAGTTATCGCCCGGTGACAACCAAAACTCACAAAAATTTCTATCACTGCTCCTCAAAACCTCGTATCTACTTAGTAAATTGATACTGTGATACGAGCTCTCTATAAAGTATTTCATCATCTTTGTCATCTTTCTTTGTAGTGTTTATTACTTAGTGAGTTTATTTAAGGATATTCACTCGGTGTGTAATGGTAGTCCAATAGTGACTCCCCAGCCGCGCTGTCTGTGCAGGATCTGCTGTGGTCCTGAAACAAATGAGTCGATTAGGATTTCATCGTGGCATAAAACCCGTTCCAGACCTTCCGATCCTACCCGATCCGATCCGATCCGATTTATCGGATAATGTGTAGTGTAATAGATCCTAACAATTACACTACCCATTATCCGATTTCATCCGATAAATCGGATCGGATCGGAAGGTCTGGAACAGGTTTAAAAAAAAAGGTATGACACTCCGGCAAGTGAGACTTTCTACGTCACTGATTAGTAGCCGCTTTATGGTAACAAAATAATGATAAGGCAAAAAAATACCGCCAGTCGTACAAAAAAATATAAATTAATTTATGCAATTACGATCGTCATATTCATTGAATAAATTTTATTTTGTCGTAATAAATGATTTATATTATAACACTCACGATTGTATGAGATTCATACAGGTAACATGGGAATCGGGGATTATTATGATACATCACTGGCAACACAGAAACAGATTGACAGGACCAACCAGCCAATCATAGCGTGCTGACGTCAGAAGCCTCGCTTGTCATTCCGAAGTGTCATACCTTCTTTTCTTAATATACCATGGATTTTATCAAACGCGGCTAGCCAGGATGTTGTGTTTCTGTCAAAAAAATAATTTTAGTGACAAGCTTTTATAGCCGGCTGTACTTTTCTTTGGATATCCATCAAATACTCACTGAGACGATTCTAAAGAGCCCAAACTCGGTAGGATTGCTTTTTAGGGTTCCGTAGCCAAATGGCAAAAAACGGAACCCTTATAGATTCGTCATGTCTGTCTGTCCGTCTGTCTGTCCGTCCGTATGTCACAGCCATTTTTTCCCGAAACTATAAGAGCTATACTGTTGAAACTTGGTAGGTAGATGTATTCTGTGAACCGCATTAAGATTTTGATGCAAAAATAAAAAAATAATAATAAATATTGGGGGCTCCCCATACTTAGAACTGAAACTCAATTTTTTTTTTCATCAAACACATACGTGTTGGGTATCTATGGATAGGTCTTCAAAAATTATATCGAGGTTCCTAAAATATTTTTTTTCTAAACCGAATAGTTTGCGTGACAGACGCTTCCAAAGTGGAAAAAAGTTGGTCCCCCCCCCCCCTCTAACTTCTAAAATAAGAAAATGAAAAATCTAAAAAAAACATGATGTAAATTACTATAAAAACTACCAACGAAAATTGTTTTGAACGAGATCTAGTAAGTAGTTTTTTTAATAGCTAACTGTGCACCTAATTTATATGGGGCGCTATACATACCAGGTGCAAACTTAACACTTTCGCAACCAGATATAAAATTTAACCCTACCCCAGAAACCGAGAGCCCGCTAGGTGGGTAGCTCTTAAAGCAAAAATACGTGACCGGCATCTGAGCAATGATTACGAGTGCCTACCAGGCGGGTTTCTGGTAGCGAAAGTGTTCTTAACCACTTAGGAATGGAAAGTGTTTGTACGGAACCCTCGGTGCGCGAGTCCGACTCGCACTTGGCCGGTTTTTTTTCTATTATAGAGTTCCTATGGCCACCTTCCGGCTCCATCATCAGATCAGCCCCATGGTACCATATTATTGTATTGTCATCAAAGTTAAGTAAGTATGTAATATATAAGTTGTAAGTCTATGTTAGTATTAAATAATATTTACAGGCAGTATGTTAAGAGTCCATTGCTGCCGCGGTTTGCCGACTCGGGCTGTGCTCTGTTGAGACGGTGTCTGCGAACAAAATTAATAAATTTCCTAGTATAATAACATAAAGCCTGACCAGAATAATAATATGAGGATGCGCCATATTGCGGAATTTCACTGGAACTAATTTCTTACACTGGCAATGATTTTATGATGGATTGTCAACAATGTCAATGTAATTCGTTGTGGTTTCTTTAAAAGAAAAATATTTAAAATTATCCAAAGAAAATGCCGAAAACCATTCACAGTCGAGAACGTAAGATTATAAATAAAGTGTACACGTGTTTAAGACACGAAAATCAGCCAGGAAAAGAGTGCATTCCATTAAATGATATTACGAGGTTAACATACTGGAACTGACAGGTATTTAAACGAAAGTCATTATAGTGCGTTGTGATTGGTTGCAAAATTGTTGCCATATAAATCTTATAAATAACGCCCTCTTGACAATCCTCATGTATTTCTGGTCAGGCTTTACAATAATAAATTTAATTAATAAAAACATAAATGTAGGACAACCTCACACAAACTGACATAGTCCCACTGTAAGCTCTAAGTACGCTTTGTGTTATGGGCACTAGACGACGATATATGTATAATGTATATATAGATATATGCTTAAATACATAGAAAGCAACCATGACCCAAGAACAAATATTCGAGTGCAGCAAGCAAATATTTGCCCTTGCCTGGATTCGAACCCAGGATCGTCGGCTGTACTACCACTGCGGCGCGTCGCCATTTCATAGCAAAAATACAATAGATACCTAGACGTATTATGTATATTGTCGCCTTAAATACAATAAATATTAAATAAGCTTGCAACGTCAGGAAACGTTAAGCCAAGATTCATCCTTTAGGATCAAGACAATGCAAGCAACAACAGTTTACAATGACCAGAATAATTCCACTGTTCATGCGCGGAACCCAAAAGCAAATACACTACTAAAGAAACAAAACTGCTCAAAAGAATAAATAATGGTCTCTTTCATTGACAATCTTCGAAAATAAACTAACAGTGGATGAATAGTGATGCTCTCTTCATAATACCTCTGTAAAATTACAAAATTTCACATCCTATTCTTTTTTTAAGACTATATTGTATTTAGGGAGTTTACTTATTAACATAAATTAAGTACCATTGTTACTAACAATTGTATGGGTCATGATCTGAAATAAATGATTATTATTATTATAAACGGTATCAAAAATTACGTGCCCATTACATATTTTTCTAGCAATAACTATGCAATGTTTGTAATCATGCCATACAAAAGTTGCAGTACAGAAACGTAACGTAAACATTTTGAGTAGGTACCTGAATATCCTTTCCGAGCTTCTTCCTGAGTTCTGCGTTGAAGACATCTACGAAACCGTCGTGTATAAAATATCTGAAAAATAAAAGTAAAGTAAAAAGTATTTATTGTTTTTTTTTTTGCAAAATCAGTTTTACTCTGTTAATAAATTTTTACTTTGCATGATTTTTTGCTGTTCCCACAACAAATTTTACCTTCTTATAGCCTAACAAGTGGCGGTCCTGTCCTGTCCAGGGACAGTGCCGATACAAACAGCTTTGCAGTAATTATAATGTGCAGACGTCATATAATACGAATGGGTATGTGCGGATGTTGTAAAGTTAGGTATCGCTTCCGATACATATACCTATGTAAGCGAGGCGCATGGTTGTGAGAGATGGCTTGACCACTATATAGTTAGTAAATCAGCTTGGAAGACTATAATAAATATCAAAGTTCTGTCAAATGTATATTGGTCGGACCATTTCCCAGTGTGGGTTGAGTGTGATTTAGGTCATATCAGAAGTAAGTTACAAGTAAGTGTTGATGACTGTAATAAAGGTGTTATTTGGGGCCTGAGAAGCGCGGAGGAAATAGAAAAATATAATAGTATATGTAATCTTAAACTTAAATTAATAGATTTTCCTACAGAGTTTAAATTGTGTGCCGATACATTTTGCAAGGATTGTTCACATAAAAATGCCAAGAGACATAAAAAGACAAGACAATTACTACAAAACTATTATAGATACTTTGCGTCAGGCCTCAATTGACTGCCGTACAAAAAAAGCCTGTTAAAATGGTCAACAGAAATAGGTGCTTGCGAGGTTGGAATAGGCATGTGGCAGATGCGCATAAGCAGGCTAGGTTGGATTTCTCGACTTATGTCCTGCATAACAGACCTAAGTGTGGGCCTGTTTATGAGGCTATGTGTCTCAGTAGGAAGATATTCAAGTCTAGACTTCGGTTTTGTCAAAAGAACCAAGAGCAAATCGCAATGGATATTCTTGCCTCGCAGCATGCGTCTAAACAGTTCGACAAGTTTTGGAAAAGCACTAAAAAGTTAAATGGAAAGGTATCTCTGCCAGTTAGTGTCGATAATAAGTGCGATCCCGTAGGTATTGCCAATATGTTTGGGCAATGTTTTAAGGTTCGCCATTAAATTCTTGTGTGGTATCGGATACTTCGAATACTTCGGACACTTTGGACAGTGCTGCGGTTCCTGTCTATAGCATAACAAGCAAAATGGTTTCACAGGCCATTAAGGGTATGAAAAGGGGTAAGTCTCCGGGACATGATGGGCTGAGCATAGAAAATCTCCAGCATGCTGGTCCGCATCTAAGTAGGGTCTTATCTATGCTTTATACCTTTTGTTTACGCCATTCATACTTACCGTGTGACTTAATGAATACAGTTGTGACGCCGCTCATAAAGAACTCGACAGGTGACATTTCTGATAAAGTGAACTACCGACCCATCTCACTTGCTACAATTGTTGCCAAAGTATTAGATAAAATACTGGACGTACATCTTAATCAACATATACAATTGTGTGATGCACAGTTCGGTTTTCAGGAAGGTCTAGGTACTGAAAGTGCTATCTTAACGCTTAAGCATACTGTTGATTACTATGTCAAGAGAAAAACGCCGGTATATGCCTGTTTTCTAGACTTGTCCAAGGCATTTGACCTAGTTTCTTATAGTGCGCTTTGGAACAAGTTAAGGAAGACAGGCGTAGCCCCCGAGGTAGTCAATATATTTTCATATTGGTATAATAACCAAAGAAATAGAGTAAGATGGGCCAACGCTTATTCTGACGAGTACTCACTCAGCTGTGGTGTAAGACAGGGAGGGTTAACATCGCCAAGACTTTTCAATTTGTACGTTGATCAGCTGATTGGCGAACAGAGTAGCATACATGTCGGCTGCCGCTTGGACAATGTCAGCGGAAATAATATAAGTTATGCGGATGATATGGTGCTGCTCAGTCCGTCATTCTATGGGCTACAAAAGCTAGTAAAAATGTGTGAAATGTATGCTGTGACCCATGGCTTAAGGTACAATGTGAAAAAGAGTGAGTTCATGATATTCAAAGGTAAAAATAAATTACCAAACTACGTTCCACCACTTCTTTTAAACAATGTGGCTATAAAGCAAGTGTCACATTTTAAATATTTGGGTCACGTGCTAACCGACGACCTTAAAGATGATAAGGACTTAGAGAGAGAGCGGAGGTCATTGTCCGTTCGAGGTAATATGCTGAGACATAGATTCGCTCGCTGTACAGTGCCGGTAAAACTATCGCTCTTTAAAGCATACTGCCAAAGTTTCTACACGAGTGGTCTATGGGTCAGTTTTACGCAACGAGCGTACAATGCACTAAGAGTGCAATATAATAATGCATTCAGGGCACTGTTGCAGCTCCCTCGCTATTGCAGTGCGTTGGGAATGTTCGCAGACGCGGCCGTCGACGACTTTTTTGCTATAATGCGTAAAAAGTCGGCGTCCGTGATACGGCGTTTGCGGGGGAGCAGCAACAGTATTCTGCAAATGATAGCGGACAGACTGGACACGCCCGTACTCGGTCGCTTCATAGATCTGCATGTGAGGAGAAGGGATCAATGAGGCGGCAGAGGAGGAGGGGGTAGCCATCGGGTCTCTCTATTATTCTATTTAATTTCATTGTGTAAAAGTCTGTGTGTGTTTATGTTTTAAAGTATTAATAATGTATCTAACATAGTTTATAAGTTAATTTACTAACAATATATGGAATCAAATTTCTGAAATAAACGTTTTTTTTTTTTTAATAGCTTTATTGTGCCAAAAAATTGCGGAATATTTTGTGCCTTTTCCTCTTTGTTCACTGACTTTCAACGCCAATTTTCAAAAATTTGTCATTGCCAGTAAAATAAATTAGTACTTACCACTAACAATCGGCAATATGGCGCAGGCTGAAAAACACCCTGTTTGGCTATAGTTTGAGAAGGACTCACTTATGCCTCAGCAGGGCACCAGCCGAAGGTCTGGCGCGTGGCTCTGTCCTGAGACAAGCTGCCAGCAGGTCTTTGGCGTGTCCAGTGCCCGGCAGGGACCCCCGCGGCCCCGACGTCAGCGCGGCGCCTCCGGACAGCCGGGCCACCACTTGCTGGTGACGGGGAGGCAGTTTCCCTGGAACATTATGTTGGAGCTCAGAGGAATCATCATCTGCATCATCACCGTCGACAGACTTCCTGTTTTGGACAAATGCTTCTTAAAACGCGCCCACCATAAAGGGACTGCTAAGTTTTGTGGTAGAGTTGGGTTGGCAAGAGTAGTGCCATTAACCCTTCACGTTCCCTGAAAACTCACCGACAGTCTTGATGATGAGCGCGAGCTGATCGATGTCAGAGTCACCAGGGAACAGAGGGTCACCCGTCAGCATCTCCGCGAACAAGCAGCCGATGGCCCAGATGTCCACTTCGGGGCCGTACCTGGAAACATAACAATAGGGGTGTTGCCTGATGTTGAATTATACAACATACCTATTGTAGTTATATGAATGAAGTTTGCTCCAAATGTCATGAAACAAAGAAAAAAAAAAGATGCAAATTTTACGTTTTTTTAAATCCAAATGAAATTTTGTCCTCAATATGTCCTCAAGTCCTCATAATTTAATGAAACATTAATTGTATAACAGCCATGAACTTAAACGCACTTTTTCATGGTGAAAATGGCAAATTACTTATTGTCTCCATACGAATATTGGCACCCAACCCACAGAATTTCATCACAATGTGACCATTTGTATAGAGCGTTTTTGGCGCGGCTTTCAGAGTAGTCTAAGTGTAGTTAGTTCGATATAAACATTTGATCGAATAAAAAATAGAATCGATTTACATCCTCAAAAAAAAATCTACTCAAGCCTATTGTATATAGAAAATTCCCGTGAGCCTCAGAACTCTCAGACATATTAAAATATCGCGATAATTTTAATCGAGATTGTGGATGGCCCATGCCCCCCAGCTGGGTCGGTGGTAAGTGCGGAGTGAGACCTTAGAAAGTGAGACGCAGTGAGTGTTGTGTGCAACCCGGCAATCGACATTATGTGTGATGATGAGGGTAGATTTTCACCCCTGCTGGTGACGCCCGTATACCGCAGCCGCGCAAATAAAATAAAAATAAAATATTACGGGACAATCTTAAAAGCGCTTACTATGGGTACTAGACGACGATCGCTTACTATGGGTACTAGACGACGATATACATAATATATATTATATACATATATAGATAGCATCCATGACCCAGGTTATACGAGTTCACCAAACAATTATTTGCCCTAGCCGGGATTCGAACCCAGCACCGCCGGCTCAGTAGGTAGCTGCACTACAAACCGAGCCAACCACGTCGTGAATGTAAATTAATATGAAATATCATATGAGCGTCCCGCGCGACTTGATCATGTAGCCTTAAGATTAACAATTTTAGGCGATACTAACTAATGTTCAATTTTAAAATTCTTAATATAATAAATCCATTATCCAGTTTCCATAGAATCGATTTTATTGTATCTTTATACCCATAACCTGTCAACGCGTTCTTATGGAAACCCACCATATGGGACCTTTTACTAATAACTTATCACATATTTATACCAACCACGGTCACTCTGAAAGTGTCTGAAACAAAGCTACCTACTTAAATAGAGCAAAAATTCACTGTTTGACTGGTATCAAATAAAAGAAAGAACCGTCCTAGATAGCTAAGCCTTGAAGATGTACCTGTGTTCAGCGACCAGCAGTTCTGGCGCCCTGTACCAGCGCGTGGCCACGTACTCCGTGTAAGGTTCTCCAGGCGCCGCCAGGGCCCGAGCAAAGCCCAGGTCGCATAGCTTCACGATGCCAGCGTTGGAGACTAGAACATTTTCTGGCTTCACGTCTCTGTGGATGATCTAAGGATAATGATTTAGAGTGAATTACACAATAATCAATCTAGTATGTCTAACTACCACCAATGATGTAGATATAACTATCACTATCATTCAGTTGCACAGCAGTCCTTTCTGCCTTAATAAACGAAGCGTGTCTCACAAAATTCTGTTGACAATAGTTGACGCCCTTCAGCAGTTGGTTCAGATGCTTTTTGGCGATATCTTGCCCTAGCCTCCAGGTGATGCCTCCAGCTCATCAAGCAGTGTATGATCATGTGGGTAGGTACTTGAATAACGGCACATCTACCGGTAGTTCGTCTTAAACTAGTTAAAACCAATAACACAAACGCCGTCGGAGACAAAAATCAACTCGATGTCCTTCTTGGTACAGATTATTCGTGGCGGTATTTTCCCCTAGCCCACCAGGAGAAGCGTCCAGCTGATCCAGCAACACGTGGTCCAGAGACTCGAAGACCAAGTAGAGCTGCCGGTTGAGAGTTAAAGGTTGGTTAAAATCCATCAAGCACTTACTGAGTTCTGATGGCAGAAGTCGATGCCTTTCAGCAGCTGGTAAAGATGCTTCTTAGCGGTATCTTCCCCCAGCCCGCCAGGAGAAGCCTCCAGCTCATCCAGTAAGGTGTGGTCAAGGTACTCGAAGACGAGGTAGAACCGCCGCTTGCGACGGAACACCTCGATCATGTTTACTAAGTGCTCATGTCGAAGTTTCTGAAAAAATGAAAACATGTAACAGGTAATAGGCGAATAAGCGCACTCAAATCATTATCATCACATTAATGGCATACAATCATCGCTGGACGTTTTGGATCAAGACCTATCACGATGTCAATATAATGTTATTCGCATCGAGTAAATCGCAAACTACCTCCAAGCTATCGAATTGAAATATTTTGAACGGGAAATACATATATTTGAATAGTTCCCATCGTATATTATCGGGATATATCGTTGTTATATTTCTATCTCGAACTTTTTCACCGAAGTTAATAGAGAGCGCACACTAAAACGATTTTTTCTACTAAATACGATCGCCCAACATTATTCACTGCAACTGTACCTAGTTGCCTGGCCTCAGGGCCAAGGAAAAATTTTACAAACTCACACTAATCAATGTGTAAACAGGCCATTATAGCCAAAAAAACGACTGAAAGTTCGTTCAATTCCTACCTAATCGCGTTTTTAGCAACAACTGTTTTAACTCGCACTATTAGTGGGAGTGGGAGTTATACATTTCCTACTTTTGTTAAGCTGCAAATATAGGAACTCGGACTAATCACTATTCAAAATGTGTTTAGGCCATAAATGGTCTGTTTACGCATTGATTAGTGAATAGTGAGAGTTCATGTCAACATTTGCTGTTGCACTTGCACAACACGCAGCGAATTTGCGAAGACATTGAAATGTACGATTCAACGTATTGCTGAGTCATCCACGTGAATTTATTAATAGATTCCGTCATTTGGACAACTTTATCCATTTCAATATAACCTTGAACATTCTTTTATACAACACAAATGTCTATGTAATGTTACGCAAAATTTGTATCTTGAATAAAACTTTCAGGTTTGGTCGGAAAATTCAGTGCTTTCGTAACTGTAATTGAAGTTGTTTGCTTATTTCAGTAGCCTAGAAAATGTAGGTCTATGTTGGGGGTAATAACATAATGGCGACTGAGCAGTGACTCGTCATTTCTGGGCCAATCGGTGTAGAAAGTTATTGTTTGCGTTGTTATTACGACTACATTGCTAGGTTTTTACATAATAATTTATAATGTACTTATCAAATTATCTGCATCCATGTCATAATAATATAAATCCATGAATCGTAGCTATTCGAAATAAATGTATTTATTATTATTATTATTATTCTTGTATGTCGCACTCGCTCACGGGACAATAGTGTCCCGGACCTTTGGGAGGCGTGCACGGAGCCGAAGCCAACGCGTAGAGGCCCTTTCGACAATTTAATGAAATGCAAGGTGTACATCGAGCGGATGCTGTCCCTATCCGTGTCATGGGACGCCCACAGAGACAGCGCCCGCTAGGTGCAAGAACTATTGATGGATATATGGAATCTAAATAAATGGGCTATGGGGATGAAATTGAGGATTGGATAATTGGGCTATGGGTCGAGACTATCGGGCGTCTACCAGAAAAAAAAGTCTCATGTGTAATTGTACTGGTAGACGCTGACTCGCCTCCCGCTAGATGGGCCCCCATAAAATAGCGACACATAGAGTGGCCTAAGGGCAACACCGGTGCGGAAGGCTAAGGGCGGAGAGGTGTAATACTGGGCTTTAAACCGAAGCCAACTAACCCCTTACGTTTCCACATCCGCCCCCGAGCTGCAATTCTCGCGACTCCACTCTGGCCGGCCGGTTAAGGTAAGAGAGAGGCGGAGGCCCCGACCCATCACCCCCCGTCAGGATCCCCCAGGAGCACTCAGGTACGTGGGGTCGCTACTTATTATTATTATTATTATATAAGAGTCTTGCTCCATATGGTATGAAATGTATCGAATAGAAGATATAACCCAAATTCAAAATTGCAGGAACCCGCGACTTAAGTACCTATCTGGTTATAATGAGACCTTAATTTAATGACTGGCATATATATAGAAATGATTATACTAGACCTGAATATAACCACGAAGTTAGACATTTTTATATTTCACTACTAGCTGGCCCGTACGGTGGGGACCCTACATTTCTCGGGATAAAATGTGCTAATCTAGGGTGTCAGCTACCTTCATACCAAAATTTATCAAAATTTGCCCCGCCGTTTGAGTGTGAAGAAGTAACATATAAACACACTCACAAACTGTTGCCTTTATAATGTTAGTGTGATAATGATTGAAAGTCCCTTGCCCTTGAAGCAGATTATACAACTGGGTCATTATTCGAACGTTTCAACCGCCTCACTTTCGTGGACATATTTGGGAAGAATTGGGCGTAGATTTTGATGCCATTTTCGGATATTTGTTAGATGGCATGGCCGGTAAACTTCGATACCTAAACAGAAACGAAATCGAAATCTGCAGCCACTTCTACAAAAATGTGACCACGATTCGGAACAAACGCTCGCGAGAATTAATGACCCAACTATACCTTACCTTGAGCATCCGTATCTCTCTGAGCGCCATCTTTCGGACGGCAGCATCATCTTCCGTCTCTAGGAACTTTTTAATGGCGACAAGCTGGCCGGTGTCGCGACGGCGGCACTTGAGCACCACGCCGTAGGATCCTTCGCCCACCTGATCACAAGTATCATATACGTCATTAATTATAGCCCTAGGGGACAAAGACTGCAAACACTGGAAAAGTGTAACATTTGCTTCTCAAACATTCTAATGGTTTATTGCATTCCTAACCGTTCGGCACCGGACCAACGCTTCATCAACATCTCATTAGCTCGCCATCCATCCGTCATTAACCAAACGCAACTGCGAGGAGATCACTTTTTGTGATTGTTCTCAAGCGCGGGAACCACGCGTGGTCCCCCGCTGGCGGCTAGTTACAAGCGTGATACCCACTTGGGTAAGGCCGCGGGAATTTACCAATGTGACATAGAAGTAACATTAAAAGATTTACGTTATGTTATCATAAAACGTAACATAAGTCGTTATAAAGCTTAGATCATACTGGAAAATTTTAAGTAATCGCGGTTACGGCATGGTGTGTCGTGGCGGATCTGATACGTGAGCGTTGCAATTTGAAAGAAAACTGAACGAAATACAAAGAATACGGCTAGATGTGCGATAACCTTAAAAGTCAGTCTTGGAACGAATAAATGTCATAGTAAAACGAAAATGGGGATGTCTTCATCAGCGCAGCGCAGCACAGACGAAGCTGAGCGAATGGACAGTGCTTCATGACTACTTTGCTCACAGTGCTCGACACGCGTGTGGGCGTCGGTTGAAGCAGGTGATGGGTCAATATACGGTGTGATCCGGCCAACCAAGATCCGATTCACCGGTAGATGTTTTTCTTACGACTTTTTGTTCAGAGATCAGGGTGTGCCAGTGGCGTGCACAGAGTTTTTTGACACGGTAGGCAGAACATTTGTAATTATATTTTCATAATCAATTATGAGAGGAGGGTACGGAGGCTCGTATCTCCGGTATAGATGGAAGCAAATGGCAGGGTTGCCTCGTATTAGATAACAATAAACGATGTTCATTACATAAAACATGACATGACGTGTGCGTTAGGGGGCGCCTCGCTCCAATTTGACCGCGCGCTTACTAGGGAGCGCTAGGGTAATGTTTCCACATGAGCGCTACATGGGCTGAAGACGCCTTTGCTGGTTAGTTCCCACTATCAGTGAGGGAATAGGACTGATGGGTGATCGGGCCATAGCTGCTACTCGAACTGGGGCTGCGTAGCTACTGTGTACAGAGTTAGGAAATGAAGATATTCTCTCTTGAACTTTTGTCAACTTTATCGTTAGAGTTAGGAAGTGAAGATATTCTCGTCGTAGAGTCGGGAAGTGCTGAAGATATTTTCTCTTGTACTCACGACGGCGAGTTGCTCGTATTTGTCCATGGCGCGGCTGCTAGGCGTGGAGGGGGAGAGGGAACGGCGCATCTTGTTCCTCATGGTGGGCCATCTTAGCTGCTACTTGATGGAACTGGGAACAAGACGAAAATAACTGTTTACCCTCTTTAATTTCGATGAATATAAACTTTTCTTTTGTATAAAAATTTTTTTTCTTCCCAATTTTTTGGACACAACTCAGATCACGAAAAAAGCAACACTTGGCATAGTTTTGTTTGCAGTTCACTACATAGTATAAAACAAAGTCGCTTTCTGTTGTTTGTCTGTCTGTCCTTCCCTATGTATGCTTAGATCTTTAAAAATACGCAGCAGATTTTGATGCGGTTTTTTAATAGATAAAGTGATTCAAGAGGAAGGTTTATAATGTATAATACGTGCCTAATTAAACAGCATTGCACCCGTGCGAAGCTGGGACGGGTCACTAGTTAGCGAGTGCGCGAGTGTGTGTGCGGTTGTGGTGCTAGCGGGGTATGAATTGAATTTTTGGTATGTTTTCGCCAATTTTAATATTAGAGATTTGAGACTATTTTTGGAACATTCACCATTAATATTTATGTTCAATCAACCTTCGATTTTTCTTTACATCCTTAGTCGTATCGTAGCGCAGTAATCAATACTATGAACTTTTGTCAATTTTCGTCAGCTTCATTGTTGCCCCTCAAGGATGCCAAATGGCGATTGATTCCGGAGTTTTGTAAATGATTTTAATCCATTACAACGTGAATTTAATCCATTCAACGGGAAAAAGCAGCGCTAAAGGACACTTTACAAGGTCTTATGCTTTATAATAAAAAAGGAAGGATTTTAGCCTTAAAAAGCTGATAATTTTTCGGCCATCGTCGGCCAAACGAGCCCGGGGAAGATCCCCAACGAGATGGAGCGATCTAGTGAAAGGCCCATCCTCAACCAAGTTTTGCTCGGTCATGAATAGGTACCGGTGGAGGCAGGTTATAAAAACTAGGTGTAGATCATCCACATCCACTGATGACCACGATCCTCAGTCATGAGACTCACGAGGAAGGGACCATAGAGAGAGATACTTTAAGGGTAAGGACCAAAAAGTTGGACGTAATTTATAGGCTTAGAAAGAAAGCGATCGGAAAAAGTTGTGCGATAAAAATAATGACACAATAATGAACAATAATTTTATTTAAACTTTCGTGAGACATATTTAATTATCGTATTAAGCGGTTTACACTCACGTGAAATCATACGGCTGAGACATACGGTGTACCGCAAATCCACGCACACTGATCGATACCTGTAAGCTGATTCACATCACCATCCAGTACACTTGTCGTCGGCACCGCGGGCGCTCATTAATAGGGCTCTGCGTTTATGCGACCCACAGTACGTGAATAAAGAGTTGGCGCATGTGCGACAAGTGTTGGAGAGCAATGGATATAAGTGGAGACATAGTCAGCGTGTAGCGAACCCGAGTGCAGCGCAACGACCGCAGACTGTGGAGAGAGCACCTGCGGACTTGCCTTATATTAAAGGGTGACGGATACCATCGGACACATGTTGCGCCGCCGATACAGTATTAGAACCTGGTTCCGTCCGTTGACTAAGGTAAGGCAGTTGTTGCAGTCACCTAAAGATAAAGATCCGTTCGGTAGCCCGGGCGTGTATGAAATACCCTGTGAGTGTGGCAAGGCGTACATCGGGGAGACGGGAACGTAATGTGTCTGCAAGGTTGTCTGAACACATACGCAGTGTACGGAAGCTGGACACGAATAATTCCGCGGTCGCTGAACATGTCGTCGAATCCGGTGCGTCTCATTTTGTCCGTTTCGATAAAGCAAGAGTGTTGGTACGTGAGAAACTTTCTATACAACGTAAGGTACACGAAGCTATAGAGATCGGACGGCGCCCGAATTTTAATAGAGACGGCGGTTGGGCTTTACCTCCAGCATGGAAGCCTGAGCTTCCGGCGGCGAAACATATTGTGCGTTTAGACAATCCCGTGGACACCATTAGTCAAGTGTGCGTAATGTCTATTGATGACAAAAGTGACGTTGGAGGACAGACAGGTTGCGGGCTTGCAAGCACCCCCCGCCCCCGCGCCATCGGCGCGCGCGCTCAGAGCGGAACGTCGATCAAAGTATCAGCAGTGACGAGGTTGCCGCGGCGGTGTACGGGCAGCCGTCCCTGATGAAGGGCTCCATACGAGTTCGAAACATGTCGGGCCGTTCCTGACAATTTCAAGTGAGTGTAAACCGCTTAATACAATAACAATAATGAACCTTAAAATAGAACCTTAAGGTACGTTATTGGAAGGTTAGTGAGTTAAGGTAGCAAACTTTTTGGTCTTCACCCTTAAACCTTTTTAATTTAGACCGTGATGAGGTAATTTCATCCTTGAAAAGTAACATAATTTACATTTTTCTAGTAAATGGGTGTTGAAATGGAAAATATGGAAAGCGTGTAAAGCACCTCGCATATATTTTAGATGGTATGGTATAGTCAATATACTTTTTTACGTACCTATTCAGCAAGTACTAATAGTTAATATATACACTGTTGAGAGAGTAATTTTTTTTTTTTACTTTTTAAGTGTTTTATCGAAGGTCATCCTACTAGTAGTCCGACGTAGTATCAGCTATCAATTACTTTTTTTACTAGTTAGTACATTATTAGCTAAGTTATATAAAGCCTTTGAAATGTAAATATTGACACACAAAGCATAAGGAAAAACATCGAAAGGTAATCTAGCGTTAGGATGGTAGAGAGGATAACACGCCGGACCGGTAATCCAGAGGTATCCGGTTCGATTCCCGGTCTCTTCCGCCAGGTTACACATTTCAATTTTTCTTTGTGCTTTGATCTTATTAGGTACTTGTCGAGAAATTTACGTTACGCAGTGTCCGTAACTGCCCTAGTTTGCCATTCAGGCACATTAATATTTACGATGATGCCGTTAAATTGAACGCAATAAAGACAAGCGGTGAACCGGCATTATAATCTGTCGTAAATAATATCAGGATATCACCTTTAAACGCGATCGTGTACCTATATAGGCAAAAGTTCCTTACAAACAAATCTGTAATATGAACAGATGAAGTGAGTAATATTTTGGCATCGAATTTTGTCCAAATAGCTCGTTTTAAAATGCTTTATTTATTTATATTGACTTTTCCGAAAAAATAAGGCACCGAGATTTAATGTTTTTAACTACAGTTGCTATAAATTATTCCTCTAACTGTAGTTAAAAGCGTTTCATGTCTGAAATTAGCTGAAATTACAGGGGTCTGTCGCTAAATAATTGAAAACTGCGACATCGACCAGCTTTAAATGCAGCCTAGGATTGCGGCGTATAATTACATTTAGTCGATACAACAGACAATAAACGAGCAGTAAGGACATTTAGAAGCTCAAAGATTCCGATAAAACAGATTATAGAATGCGTGGTCGCACACCCCAATAGATATGCTGTGGTCATCAATCACTCATCATTTCATTAATCATTACAAACACCTACGAAGTGGCGGACAGTGTGAACACCATGCCCAGAAGGCAAAAAAAGTACCTGGTAACAATGCAAACCGGTATATTGTTGTATGGAAACTACCCAGACACCCAGACAAAAGATATTCCAGCCACAACTACAATGGAGCCAGCTGGGCCTTCCTGAAATACCATGGTGGTGATGAAGGGAAAGCATCTGCTGGTTGGACATTCCATAGTTTGAGAATCACGGATTTTGATTATCTGCTGGGGACGAAAGACATTTCTGGCACAACCGGTATGTTTGGTCTAGAGATGGTGGACAAGTCGCTGAGTCTGAGCTACATAAAAATATTTCGCAAAGGATTCGCCTCAATCAAAGCAACCAGAAAGATTCAAGCTCATGAATACACAAAAATACTGGTGGAACGGTCTCCAACAAGGGGGATGAACCTGGTTAGGATCGCAGGCAGAAATTGAGGGCGGCGCAAGAATGATAGTTGTGGAGAACTTTGGGGAGGACTTTGTCAAGCAGTGGATGTCTATCGGCTGATTGATGATGATGACGGTGAATACACAAAAATGACCGGTTTCAAAGTTTCTGTCGGCCTGCTACTGGTTCCTTTGGCTTGTGACGAGACTTTTAATGTCAACTCGCCGCCGCACACCCCACACCTGCCGCTCCCACGACTCGTCCCACATTCATATCCGATGCACGGCACTAACTCAGAACCAATAGGTCACATATATTCATTGTATACATTGCGTGCGTATTCAATTTCTTCTGAAGCGTTTTTAACCACAGGTCTAACGTTAAGGTACTTTGCATAAGTTTCATAGAACTGAAACTTGTAATACCAGGTCAAATCGTACTCATTAGAGGTACTTATATAAAGGATAGACATCACTATTCCGAATTTTCATAATTCCGAAAACCATAACCCTACCCTAACCTAGTTAAAATGTGTCACATACCACCCACAGCAAATATCAACGTTTGGGGTGATAGCGCTTTCGGTATTATGAAAATTCGGAATTATGATGGATTCGGATAAATGAAACTTCGGAATTTTTGGGTATTCCGCTTTTTAGAGAAAGAAGCAGAAATTCATACTTCGGCCAACTTCGCCTCTGCCAACTTCGGGTTAGAGTGGAGCCCGGGTAGCGAACATTCAAGGACTACTACTGTACTAAGTGGTTGTGTTTTATAGTACCTAGCTATTTGACCGCTTGGAGAGAGATGGACGAGTAAGAATTAGAAAGGTGACGCAATAAACAAAAAACAGTAATTTATCGCTCAATTATAATAGCAGAAAATATATCCATTACTTCCTGAGTCAACTTATACCTGTAATAGAATAAATAGTCGTGGAAATTCGAAGGCCAAGGTTACCCAAACTCACTAATGGTCGACAGACGCAAATCGAATGAAATTGACTAATGACCGTTCTAATGACATAAGTTGAAAAATAACTCACCTGACGACGCCCACGAGTTTCATTGATGCCTACAGTTTGTAGGTCCTATAGATATTTAGTTTAGATTTGGGTTAGGACCTTAAAATAAGTAGGTACCTATGCCTAGAACTTGTTCTAACTAAGACCTAAGACTCTTGAGTCTTCATACAACAGATTTGCGAAAGTTGAAGCCGCTTTTCGTTTTTATGGGTCTACGAACCAATCATAGAGACGTTTTGCTTTTGACATTGGCATTGTGACAGATGCGCACACGGACGAAACTTAGCCCGAGGCTAACCGAAACTGGCTTCACTTTCAGGCGGTGACTAGGTTTATAGTCGTATTTATTCTAAGATTAGTACCAAAAAGTTGGACGACAACACACTGACTCCGTAACTTCGTGCAGACGATTTTTCGTTGCCGTCCGCACTTCGCAGCGGCATGCGGCGCCGTGGGATAACCACCGAAAGTCTACATTACAGTACCACAATCTGTATTTGCGACGTTACCTAACCTATACGGCCAAAATCAAACCCCCAACTCAAATTTGCATCAAAATCGCTGGTTGACGAAGTAATCAAATCGATCGAAAGCACGCGAATTCATTGATTAATGTCTCCATACATGCCAGTACCCTTACCATGAGTTTACAGTGACCGTACTTTTTGTGTGGAAAATTGTAGATCTGCTCTTGGTGATTTTGGTGTCACATAGCTCGCAAATACCCTGGCGAGAGAGAATGATGGTGATGAGAAAGATGGACGGCACCAGCTAGAACACGGGGATGAAGCCCAATACGATGGTGTGACCAGATATCCAACCAACTGGATACAACGTTAAGCAGCGCGCTCCAGAAAGCAACCGACAGGGAGAAGTGGAGAGCTGCTATCAAAAATATCAGTCGGTGGTCACGATCCTCAGCAGTGAGGGACCGACTTAAAAGAAGAAGAAGTAAGTAGATCTACAAAGTAACCGCTAAAAGCGCTGTATTATTACTCCATATAAATCGTTAACGTTGTCCCTAGCGAGTACAGTCACGTCAACTCATGGTAAGAGTAGATCGCCAAAACGGTCCGTCCTTCGTTTATTTTCGTGTGACATTGGTGACATGGGCGTTCGTGACGATAATGACACGCGGTCAATGCCGGGGGGGCAGTGTTGTCATGGGTTATATCATCATTTATGGATATGGTCATTTGGAGTAAACGTTTGGAATAGTCTGAATTGTTAAGTCGAACGGGTACAATTTAAACAGATTGATATATAGATAAATCTGCTTTTGGATAAAGGATAATTGAATGACTGATTTTTCATTCATTATTACAATTCATCGTCTTCATCATCAGCTTATAGACACTGTACATTGGATACTGCTGAACAAAAGCCTCCGCCAAAGTTTTCCACAGCCATCGGTCGTGCACCCTCATTCAATTGTTTCCCGCGATCCTAACTAGGTCCTCAGTTCACCTTGTTGGAGTGTTGTGTCTCACTCGTCTTTCGATACGCGGTTGCCACTCAAGAACCTTTCTGCCCAACGGCCATCGGTTCTACGAGCAATGTCAATGCCAATTAAGTTTGGTGACTGTCTGAGTTATATCTACAACCTTGGCTCTCTTACGGAGCTCCTTATTTCTGACTCATTACAAATACTTTATGCAAATGACAACCTTATACAAAACGACACGAATAAGCGCCTGACAAAACAATCGCAGCAAAAGCCCAGAAAAATGTAAAATTCCCGTTGCATTCGCAATGTAATTTAGAACAGGAGCGAGCCAGGAGGAGGGAGGAGGCAAGGCATATAAAAATTACCGAGTTACGGCCCAAACAATAATGGGAAAGTTGGCAAGAGACACGCATCGCGAGCACGGTATTCCTAATTTGTGCAGTTTAGGGTTCCTTGGTATAACAGAAAATTTTACTACCATTCGGATCTTATGTTGGCTACCATAGTAGTGTTCGTAATTGTATTTATACGACGACGCGATAGGCGCAGTGGTAGTGCGGTAGGCGGTCCTGAGTTCGAATCCTGGGAAAGACAAACAAACGTTTTTGTGTGCTCGACTCGAATATTTTTTCCTGGGTATATATATGTCATTATGTACGATTGACCCTTAATATTTATTTAGAAGAATAAATAAATAAATAAATGAGAATATTGTTACTGCGTAGTAATTAAAATTATCTAACTCTCTTACTTTGACTACCTTTAACACAAACTTAATTTAAGCAGTTTACACTAACGTGAAATTGTCAGGAACGGCCCGACATGTTTCGAACGCGTATCGCAACTTTGCCGCGCAACAGTAAAGGTTCGAAACATGATGGGCCGTTCCTGACAACTTCACGTGAGTGTAAACCGTTTAATACAATAATTAAATGCCTCGCGAAAATTTTAATGAACTTAATGTTAGCTTTTGTCAAAAAAAACTGTAAAAAAGGCCCAACTCGCGCTTGGCTGGAATTTTCCGTCATGCCTTCAATAACATTCCCATTAATAAACATTCACGAGCAAAGTCGGGAGCAGTAATCAAGGATTAGCACGGCATTATAACGGGCTACGGCGAATATATAGGTCAAGCATAATGCTTGTTAAAGGCATAACAATTTAGAAATATTAAAGCGAGCGTTTTGACGACGACGCGGTTGGCGTGGTTAATTCAGCTGCCTATTGAGCCGACCGTCCTGGGTTCGAATCCCGGCAAGGGACAATATTAGTGTTGTGAACTTGAATAATTGTGTTGTTCCTGGGTCATGAATGTACCTATTCTATATATTTATCTATATAAGACATGCGTATCGTCGTCTAGTGCCCATAACACGAGCCTACTAGTAGAGCTTACTGCGGGACTAGATCGATTGGTGTGAGGTTGTCCGATATTTCTTTATCTCTCCTCTCTCTCTAATGTATGATGAATAAATAAATAAAAATAAAATAAAAAAATCCTTTATTTCGACCAACTGGGATCATAGTGCTTACAAATTTAGGTATATAATAGATAATAGTAACAGACTGATATTTCTTATCCTATAAATAAGTATGAGTATGAGTTCTATATTTGTGTTCCGACATTTGCCTTTGCTTCTTGAGATCTTCTATCATCAATTTTATATTTTTATCTATCCAAATATCATAAACCCTCTATGATGCGTTCAAGAACCGCACATTGTGACCACCATAAAAATTTACTGTTTTGTTAGCACAAATTTCTTATCTCTAAAAATGTTATTATTGCTAAATAATAACATCGATTTCGATGATATTATTTATTAAAATTTCGAACATCTCTGGAAAACAAAGAAATTTGATTTGACCTCTATTCTAATATCAGTCGAGGTGACGTTTAGTTCGAAGTGAATTGTCAATTTGCAATCGAATTTGACAAATGTCGCACGTAAGTAAGACGTCGAACGATATGATAGTTGAGGCCGACTCTAGTTTGTCTCTAAAAAAAAACTATGACAGCTGCCAGAAAACTCCATTACCGCCATTACCGGGTAATATTTGTTATAATGTGCGATTCCTGAATGCTGAAAGTAGTATATGTAACTGTACATAATTATAATTAGGCATTAAAACACTCGTGCGATGTTATTATGAAACTTGCCTTCGGCTCGTTTCATAAGCCCACAGTCGTGTTTAATACCCCTCATTATGTACAGTGACATAAACTACTATAATATTATTCTGCTTAGTGATTACTTGTGACACCAGTGTATTTTGATGTGTAGATTAAGTTTTAGATTGAAATATAATTTCAAACACAATGTATATTTTTATCACACTATATTATAAAGGCGAAAGCTAGTGAGTGCGTGTTTATGTGTATGTTTGTTACTTCTTGACGCTCAAACGGCTAGACCAATTTTAATAAATTTTAGTATGAAGGTAGGTGATACCCTGGGTTAACACATAGGCTACTTTTTATTGCGAAAAATGTAGTGTTCCCGTGAGATGAACGGGTAACACCACCGGCGCAGCTATGTGAAAAAAGTGGCTTACAATCCAAATATTTGAATAAATAAATGAATCAATCAACCAACCTCTTGTGAGCGCTAATTTAAATTTTCGGGAGTCCTCAGTCCACTTGTGTTCATAACACAAGCAACCGACGGGATTTTGGTCGCGAGACTCGCAGCTGATCGCTTGATGGCGTGCTAATATAAAACTTTTATGATTCCCTGGAAATTTCATCAACCGGCCGGCGAACGTGGTTCTTATTAGACACGTGTGGTTTGGTTGTTCATAATAATAAAGTAAGCTGGCAACATTTCGTTCTGTTCGATACTATAGGTTTTAGTCGAGTTTGGTTGCTTTTAACATTACGTAAAATATCTCTGGTCGCTTTCTGCAAAACTACGGTCAAACTATTGACCCCAGCAACACTTTTTAAAGTCTGCGTAGTAGTTTTGGTAGGGAAAAAAACCCTGTCCACAAAATTCAAGGGTGTTTTCATAATATCACACTAATTAATATTATACAGGCGAAAATTTGTGAGTGTGTTTATGTGTATGTTTGTTACTTCTTCACGCTCAAACGGCTAAACCAATTTTGATGAAATTCGGTTCGTAGGTAGCTGATACCCTGGATTAACACATAGGCTACCTTTAATCTGGTACAGTGTCCCCCTGGGATGACCACGGAATTAAAATATATTTGCTTCTCTTTGAGACTCAAACGGCTTGACCGATTGAGATGAAATTTGGCGTGGAAGTAGTTGACACACTGCATTAACACATAGGTTAGATTTTATGCCGAGAATGTGTAGTGTTTCCATGGGATGAGCGAGTAGCGGGGCTAAGCTAGTCATACATAAATAAAACCAGGCTACGGACTTTTCATAGCACGGTACGACGTTAAAGAGCTATGGTGCCGTTAACATTAAATTAAACTTAACATTAAATTAAACATTAAAAACACAAATATTAACAAATATGTGAGGTGAGTAATAAGTATGACGACGCGTTTGGCTCGGTTTGTAGAGACCTGCCTACTGAGTCGGCGGTCCTGGGTTCGAATCCCGGACGGGGCAAATATTTGTGCAAATATTTGTTCTTGGGTCATGGATGTTATCTATATATGTATTTATATATTATGTATATCGTCGTCTAGTACCCATAGTACAAGCTTTGCTTAGTTTTGGGACTATGACGACGCGTTTGGCTCGGTTTGTAGAGACCTGCCTACTGAGTCGGCGGTCCTGGGTTCGAATCCCGGACGGGGCAAATATTTGTGCAAATATTTGTTCTTGGGTCATGGATGTTATCTATATATGTATTTATATATTATGTATATCGTCGTCTAGTACCCATAGTACAAGCTTTGCTTAGTTTTGGGACTAGGTCGATTTGTGTAAGATTGTCCCTTAATATTTATTTATATTTAAGTCTTGTTCTCGTATTTTATTGTAAAAGAATAACGACACCTGCCCGACATTCTGGTGGAATGGCCCGGAACTTAGTGGGTACAAAATGCATCAACCGCGTTAGCGTTCAACCATGTCACTCCTTATGAACACAACAGCTGTTCTACATCACTGAAACTAATTACTAGTGGGTACTAAATGCGCCAACCGCGTCTGCGTTCAACCTTGTCACTCCTTATGAACACAACGGCTGTTCTACATCACTGAAACTAATTACTAGTGGGTACTAAATGCACCAACCGCGTCTGCGTTCAACCATGTCACTCCTTATGAACACAACAGCTGTTCTACATCACTGAAACTAATTACTAGTGGGTACTTAATGCACCAACCGCGTCTGCGCTCAACCCTGTCACTCCTTTTGAACACAACAGCTGTTCTACATCACTGGAACTAATTACACGAAGACAAATAGCAGCGATGAGGCCCAACCAGGCCGCTCGGAGCAGCCGATACGGGAAGTCACCAGCTCGCGTGTCCCCGCCGATTTGTAGCGATATCACGATTACTAATCAATAGCGTCGCATTGCTTCCCTGTCTTTTTTTCCCGTAATGAATCAGTTTTGACAATGCTGAGTATTTTTAAACTAGCTGTGCCCAACCGGGATGTGCTCATCCCACGTTAACACAAAGTTTTATTGAGATAAAAAGTTCTTACCTCACCACCTATTTCTGTTTAATTTTCTTTTCTCCGCCACCCAAAGGTTGTTTGGAAGAAATCGCTCTTTAGCGATAAGCCTATTGTCTACCATTATTTAATATATGATTTCTCATTTAATATTTTTCTTGTTGGTGTGCAATAAAGTATTGTTGTATTGTATTGTTGCCTATATGTGTTAATCCAGGATGCCAGATGCGTCCGTACCAACAAAATGTTGATGCTTTATTTAGCGGCTTCGTTGGAACAATTGGAAATTCGTATGGCCCGGAAAGCCATTGAGACTTGGGAATCCCGCTGGAGACAAAAAATAATAAACCGGAATTTCGAGTCGGACTCGCGCACCGAGGTTTCCATACAAACACTTATCCCATCTTAACTGGCCGGGTTAAGTTAAGTTTTCAACCGGTATGTATGGCGCCGGATACAAACTTAATGCACCTTATCACGTTTGTTGTATGGGCGCTCCACTGTTTTTAATATTATATTAGATTTTGTTAAAAATCGGCAACAAAACTACTGATTTAAATTTCTGTGGCTGTGGAAATGTCAACTGTCCAACAGCCTGGTGACAGACAGACGACAGACCGACAAATAGACAGGACAGTCAGACAGTGGAGGGTCCCATTTTTAACCCTTTGGGTACGGAACCTAAAAAACAATCTTTTGGCTTCAATGTAAACATTTGGTTAGCAGACGTCACTGTTTTAATAAAACTTATTTTAATACAGCCCAGCTCTACAATTAGTGGAAACACTTAGCTTTTCAGTACACTGAAAAAAATATCCAGTGGAGCCTACTGACATTACTGTAAGCGTAACCGTTATTGCAGTTAGGTTTACTGAAATGTCAGTAGGCCTAACTGTTATTGCAGTAAGTCTTACTGTAATGTCAGTAGGCTCCACTGGCTATTTTTTTCAGTGTATTCACTGCTCTTTTCGACCCCAGTGGTGGTTCACCCTAGATTTAATGAGTCACACTATAGCTATGCGATAAGAGTGCACGAAACTCATCCGGATGTCGCCCTTGAATTTAAAGCAGTTTGTTTATGAGCTATGCATGGGAGGTCAACCTTTTTTCACTAATGAGAATAATCAAGTAAAAAATTGACATTGTGTTCAATGTCACATACGAGGGCTGGAGGTAATGGCATTGGGAAATAATATAGGATATTTTTTTACGACGTCATAACCTCTGCCTCTGCTTATGAACTTATACAAAGGCGTATAACTCACTTAAAAGTACATACTACTAAGGGCACTCAAAACCATCTTCAATATGTCAACTAGGTTAAGACTCTTTATCCGTTCAAAAATGCTGATTGATTTAGACATTTTTCTCTATGATCAAACATGTTTTCGGCCATAATATTATAAATGTTACAACTTAGAACAGGGCTATTGCGATTTATTGGCATACCTGTGCTAACTCGGGGCACCGATACTAAAGTAATGTAGCAAAATATTTTATCGACAAATAAATATATCGGTCATAATGTCAACATCTAAATGTTAATCAACATGAATATATATTTTTTCTCTTCATTTCACAATGAAAACAATAAACAAATTAAAGCGTGTATTTATTTGTTAATTTTAAATAATATTCATAGTCTTCGGTATTAAAGATTGCCGTCTAGATGAAAATATCCACTTCATTAGACATGATATCGCACCGTTTTATAGTAATCGAGAACTTTCAATGACACATGTATTAATATATATCGTCATTTTTTTTATCGATATCAAATCCCTAGAGCGTGCCCCGAGTTAGCTCATTTATTGAAACCCAAACATTGAATTTTTCAATAAAAATTAATATCTATCTAATGATTTAACTCTCATCTCTGTTGTTGGTTCTTGGTCCACATGTGTTCATAAATATTTCTTCAAAAAGAAATAAAACCAACAACCACACATGCCAAAAACTAGTAATAAAACTCACCACATTTCGCCGGAGCTCCCGCACAGAAAGCCACAGTCACCATTTTAAATTACGTTCTCAATTTCAGCCAATTACGTACGAAGTAGGTCCCGAAGTTCAATGAAGTTATTATTAAGTACCTAAGTAGGTATGTATAACGTATTTCACATATAAACCTGTTTTACGTGAGTAAAGCCGTCTCGTAGTTATTTTAATATGTATAACGCGTTGAGATTCTTACAAAACTGAAAATTATTTATGGATTAATTTCATTTGGTTTCCATAATTATTTGATTCAGTGTATCCTTTAAAAATATTGATAGTTTCATATTATATTAGGTAATATTTACGGGTACTTAAACATTTAATAATAGTATCATTTGCCGTATTATTGAAAATGTTGGCAGAAATAGAAATCAACTGTAAACCATTTTTTTTTAAATTTTCATTAGATGTAATTAATTAAACAAATTAATAATCGAATGTTTCTAAATGATAATCGTTAGGTACAGTCAACCAAAAAATTGGTCTAAGTACCACTTTTCGGCTATTTTATGACAATTAAGGTCCAAAAAAGGTAGACCATTATGTTCGCTACCTATACGTTTGGTACTGTAATCACATGGGTTGTGTCCGTTTTCCACCATGTGTCCTATTTTAGAGCTGGTATTCTAATATAAATAGAAGAAACCAATTCTACTCGGGCTTACCCGCAAATAAGTTAGACACGGCTAAGTAGAGCAATAAATATTCAGTTTAAAAACGTTTAAAATAATTAGTATACCGTCAAAAATCCTAGTATAGAAATCAAAGTGAAACTCTCAACTATGGAAACCGTTATGAACGATACGCCTATGGAAACCGTTTAGTATGCTACACGTATGTAGAGCCGCTACGACGTAGCTGTGCTACGGGGGCGGGTGGCTACGGGCGCGCGACAGCCTGCACTGACGACAAAATTATGATACGAGACAGATGTGTGCGTTGGTGAAGCGGGGGCAGGTGACACTTTTATCCAGTTTTTTTTTCTTCATAATAAAACAAAAGATGCTCAAGGATATCGACTTAATCGAGAGTAACACTTGTTTGATAGACCAGAGCAGTCGGATTATGCACTAAATATTGTGTTTTAATTTAATATATAACGAAATTTGATCATGATCGCTGATTACTGATTACAATTCATAATATAAAATAAGCATGGGTAACGTTAACGTGCTGTTTTTTTATATGAAACGAGCTATCGATGAAGTCCTAAATAGTTATAGTTTTGCTGTCTACTGCATAATTGTATATTCAAATATATATGTCCATATATTCAATTTCATTGATATCAATGTTTTCATTATTTTTTCATATTCTTGAACCGTAAAATAAGAATGGAAACATATTTAACAGCCTCACGTACCTGATGGATACCATGATGGTTATGCTCTCTCTTTGAGATGTCATCTCGTGACATCTCAAAGAGAGAGCATAACCAACCTTCTGAAACCACAACCGTCGACAGCCTTGCTGGCTCGACGCACACGGTTTAGGGTTACACGACGCCGGAATAAATACGCGGCGACGTCGCAAATAAATCACGAAGGGAAATGCAGCACGAACCGACCGCGGACAAATAAACAAATAATAAGTACATTACTTTTAGGCCGTAGTCGGTTAATGCGTATCCTGCTCTTATCTTTGGATATCTGTATATATATATATATATATATATATATATATATATATATATATATATATATCATGCCCTCTGCTGTCTGAAACCGGCGGCTTAATCACTATAGACGCCACAACGAAATAAGAGACCTTTTTTGCGAACTATGTCAACACGCATGGGACAATGTCACAAAAGAACCCATTATTTTTGAAAATTACAACGGTCTACGAGCAGACTTATCCTGCCGCGGAGTATGGGATGCTCAGAGGGAGGCGTTATTTGACGTCCGTGTTGTTGACACCGACGCTCCTTCTTACATCTCGCGACCCGTAATATCCGTCCTGAAATCAGCTGAAGATGAAAAGACAAGAAAATACTTAAACGCTTGCGAAATGCGCCACGCTACCTTCACCCCACTAGTAACGTCAGTTGATGGCGTCTTTGCCCCACAAATGTCTTCTTTCATGAAACACATGGCAGAAGCCATTTCAGACCGCTGGCACCGATCTTTAAGTACCGTGCTGGGCTGGCTTAGAGCACGGGTAAGCGTTGCCATCATACGTGCAACTAGCATGTGCAATTGTGCATTCGTGGCACACGTTACAGGTTCAAGCCTTTAGTGAAATGGCTGGGATTCGACGACGGTGCTGCCCTCCCACACATCCACTGAATTTTATTTTTTACGACAATTTATTGTACCTATTTGTATTGTATCCACTTTATTGAATAAAACTTTTCTTTTTGTTCATTAATCTTTGGATGTCTTGCCTATTGTATTCACATAATCAAATTTTCTCAAAAATAACTGACTACAAGGGGAAGAAATCGTATTTTCTGTGTCAACCATAGACAAGTTTATTGGGCTTCAAATACAAAGGTCCATTCAGCCAATTTTATCACGAACTGTCAGATTATATTTTAAAATAAATAATAAATAAATACCGATCTAGTCCCAAATTAAGCTCAAGCAGGCTAGTGTTATGGGTACTAGACGACGATATACATACTTATATAGATAAATATATACTTAAATACATAGAACAACCATGCCCCAAGCACAAATATTCGAGTTCATCACACAAATATTTGCCCTGGCCGGGATTCAAACCCGGGATAGCCGGCTCAGTAGGCAGGTCTCTACAAACTGAGCCAACCGCGTCGTCACATTATAATATAATAAAACGAAATGAGAACCTCCTCTTTTTGGAATTTCAATTAATACCATTTCACGTAAGTCAGATAAAACTATAATAACAAAATTGCAGTTTGCAACTAACTGTTACTCTAATTAACAGCGATCCAATGACTGATAGTTACATAGTTCTACTTCACTTACAATTCAATTCAATTACAATTCCCGCGACCTCAATTAATGGAGACAAAATGGTTCACAAATTGGCACACATTCTTGCTAGTTGTTTACTCAGTGAAATCTTTCAATTCAATTCTTTATTCAATAACAATAAATATTGTATTTGAAACAGTTACATGTCAGATTTTACTTAAGGCTATATTATTTCTACTACTATTCTAACATCACATTATATATTAATATACTAAGAAAAGAAATAAAATCAAATAAAGAAAAACAACAATAAAATTACAATTACAATTATATGGTCAAGTAAAAAGTTTGAAATGTCAATATGAATTTTAAATAATAACAATAATAAATCAAATTTCAAATACATACAGTTAAATTATTCGAATATCTCTTCAACACTATAACAGCATCGCGCCAACAAAAAACATTTCAATTTTCGTTTAAAAATGGACCAGTTCGTAATGACCTTTAGCTCAGTGGGCAATTTATTAAATAGCAATTTATAAATTAAACTCACAGCATAGCTGGATCCACTGTCAACTCCCATATCTCCGGCATTTTCACAAATCTCGAAACACAGAATCGACAACAGAAAAGTATAAACATAACTCCCCCATCTTGAACATTTTCAAAAAACAGAATCGACAAATGAGACTATACCTGTCGAACTTACTCACAAAACTTCATGAGAATCGCGTGAGAAATGCGAACTGTAGACGAGAACAGTCAGAAATCTGGATAACTGGACATCCGAACATCCAAACATACGAAGCCAAGCTGATAGTGATACAATGACGCTTCACTCGGTTTGTTCGCTCGGTCAATTGTTCTATTTTAAATTGCCACAATCCCGGAACATAAAAATATTAATTACAACTCAATATTCACTTCAGCTCAAGGATGTTAACCCACCGATCAGTTCGCGGAAATTCCAACCCTCAAACAGCCGAACATTAAACGCCATAACGTGTTATGCGTGCATAACACTAGCATAACCAGCATAAGCATGAGGCACAGCCTTCGGTCATTGAACCCTCGCGTGCGGTCGCGGTCAAGGGGCGAGAGCCGGAGGCGAGATTTCTGTAATCGGGTACTCATACTTCTGCCATGCGGCCTCTAGAAAGTACACGAATCGCTGAAACGTTTAAGTTTGCGCTTCCACCAGTGCGAGGATGCGCAGGGCGGAGTGTTTTATTTCAAAGTCCTCACCTCTCCTCTCCGCTCCGCACGGAGTGGACATTTCGCGCATTGTGAATGCTTTTCTGTATCGAAGTCTTCTCGTGTGGAAAGTTTAGCAGTTTTGGAAACCAGGGCCAATAGTAGTCAAACACGGCCCGCTCCGACAAATCCACTTAACTAGAAACGCAACCTAGGTATTAAACGTTAATGGATTGTAACTTAAACCTCGATGACACCACTAAGTTATTACACAACCCACTACAAGTAGTCTACGACAAAGTCAATTCCACATTTCTGATACAAAAAATCAAAATAGAAGTACAAAACGAATTTCAGTGACAAATCGTCCTGTGACGGAAATATTGCAAGGAGCAATCACAAACCGATTTCTTCATATTCAAAAAGTTTTATCTACATTCGAATTGTAACTACTTATACGCCCTTTTGGACCTGTATCTTGGTTGACAAATTGCCTTGCAAAGCCGCGACATTTATAAGTTTTAGACGAAGCTAAATTTGAATGTCGTTGTTTTATTGAGAATACTTTATACGTACTAAGTCTTCAATGCTGTGATTTATTTATTTTAATCTTTATTGCACAAAATAAAAATTATCGTACAAAAGGCGGACTTAATGCCATGAGGCATTCTCTACCAGTCAACCTTTGATTGATGATATGATTCATCTATTACAAATACTAGCTGCGCCACGCGGTGTTACCCGCTCGTCCTACGGGAACATTATTTTTTTTTGGCATAAAAAGTGGCCTATGTGTTAATTTAGGGTGTCAGCTACCTTCATACTAAACTTTAATAAAATTGGTCAAGCCGTTTGAGCGTGGAGAAGTAACAAACATACACATAAACACACTCACAAACTCTCGCCTTTATAATATTAGTGTGTTAATCAGTTTTCTATGGGGAGGGGTTATTATTTCGGGAAACATCTTCATAGCGTGATTTAGGACTTTATGGTCGCCTGGCTCGGTAAAACATGTGTTTATCTTCTCATCACGCCAAAACGGAAAGACAGATTTTAACCAATTTTGGTACATGGATAGCTGGACAGTAGTGGACCGCCAGATATGATACTTTTTACCGACTAAGGTAAGAAGAGAAGGGTGACGTGGACTCTAGTATTTAATAGGATTGGTAGAAGAAACAGTAACGTATGTCACGTCACATACGTTACTGTTTCTTCTACCAATCCTCACATACGTCTGCTCGCCGCTCACCGCGATAATAGTAGACTCGTCACGCTCCGCTTTCCACTTTAGACCGGATAATTTAGCACGCATTTATAGTCCCACGCATTATCTTTACTAGGTCGATGCAGAGTCAGCCACCGGCTAAGCTTGCACCATAGATTGGAGCGGAGTTTTTATTTTTTTCCGAAATTTTCTCTTCGTCACGACATAGCGAAATTTAATTTGTGCAAATTTCTAAAATCGGTTGAGAACTTGCTGAGATCTGCGCATTGTTACGAAGTCCATTCGAGTCGATCCATGTGTAGTCTAAACTTTATAAAATCGCCCTTCTTTTTAGGAATATTTTATCTAAACGCTCAGCGAAAATAGAGGCTTTACGACGTTTTGGTACCAATTTCTTCAGATCTTTTTTTCATATAAGGTCTACTAGTTAAGTACCTATAGCGTAGTAAAAACTGAGAACAGGTGTTCATTACAAACTGCGTCAACGCGCGTCATACTATCACCGGCTGAAGTCTACCACAGTCCAATAACTACGAGCTGTTATTCTTACCCCATTATATAATAAACTATATTAGTACCTTACTTTAATGGAAACTGTTTTACGTTATTACCGAAAAAGCGTACGGCAAGTAAAGCAAAAACAGTGAAATTTTAATGAAGGCAAAAACTAGGCCGAAACAACATGTGGTCAGAAAGCCGCTCGTTGAATTCTTAATTCGGTGTGTCATATCTTTAATAGGTCATCCTTAAAAATAACCTTATATTTGCTTTACAGCCTGGGAGGTATGCCACCTGCCACGCCGGGCGTGTTACAAAACACATAATCAAAATGAAAAAGTAAATTCTGTGAGAAGGCCACAAGGGCACTTTTACAAGTCTGAATCTGAGTCTTCCGGCATTTCAAAAGCTCCTCTTTAGACCGCTGTTGAGAAAAAAGCCGAAACAAACTCAACAGTGTGTATTATTTTCGTAAATTATACATAATACTAGCGACCCGCCCCGGCTTCGCACGGGTACAATGCTGATAAATTATATATAATAAGCCTTCCTCTTGAATCACTCGATCTATTACAAAAACTGCATCAAAATCCGTTGCGTAGTTTTAAAGATCTAAGCATATACATAGGGACAGACAGACAGACAGCAGGGAGCGACTTTGTTTTATACTATGTAGTGACTATTACATCTGTGTTTATGCTTTGATCTTTGTATCAATGGTTCAGTATAAAAATATGAGGAAAAAAAAATATATGAACCAAAATAAAGGAGAAGGTGAACTTCTTGTCGTACCAGACTGTGAAGGAGAAGGCGCAAGAACGAGGTGCATGGAAATTGCTCCACTGATAAGAGGGTAGCCCTTAAATTTATGAATGAAGTTCGTTTCGTTTCGTTTCGGTAACTACACCCAGTCATTTCTGCCGCTAGGACTTGGAGGCGTTGAGCATGCAAGAAGGGAGGGACAAAGAAGCTCAACGAAATGGCTCAGAAGCGCATACTGGCACAATATCAAAAGTCGTTCAGGGTAGTATAGAAACCTTAACATTCCCTGGCCGGAGCCGTCGGTTTTGAGACAGGGCAAGCAACCGGGTCCTCTCCGTTGCTGCCGCTCCGGCAAGATGAACTTGCCCTCCTATCCGAGGCACCAGGGAGCCAGAAGTTACAGGTTACAGTCCGACCAAAAAGAGTAGAAATTAAAAAGTGGCAATACTGTAGTGTCCTCCCTTTCTAATCAATATAAGAACACGGGGACGACACTACAGTATTGCCACTTTTTAATTTCTACTCTTTTTGGTCGCACTGTAGGAGTGTAGGTTATTTTTGAGGACCGACGGGAGAGATCCGACAAGAATACCAGCATCGAGCCAGAAAGGAAATACACAGATAGTTGTGCAAATATTCAGGGGAGGATAGTGGACTGCGTCTCGTCGTCCGAAGTGTCCGGTTACCCCGTAGGATAACTTCTTGTGTTGTAGGATGAAGTTATATTAAAAATAATGAGCCATTACATGTTTCATAAATTTATAAGCTGTTTATTTCAGGAAAGGCGTATCATTTGCAGGCACGGTGGCTTAGTGACCCTAAACCTGTGCGACTACCCCCCCTAGGGTAAGGCGAGTATGATGGAGCGACCGATACCGATCTAAGTGCAACGACCCGAGTGGGCTAATAACTCACTACTCTGTCTAGTCACGAAACCATAATTCGCCAATTTAATGTGCTTAACTACGGTCTTGGAAATGAAATGAAATGAAATGAAAAAAATGAAATGAAATAATTTATTGATAACAGGCGGTTATAGGTCACAAATATTATTACAAATTAAACACTAATTACATTTACAATGTAAAAAGTAAATTATAAAAATCTTCAAAATTATAGAAATTATCTCGTGGAGCCATTTTTTCAATTGGTAGACCAAGTTTGAAGAGTTATGTTTTAATAACTGCACTCGCAGTGGTACCCGCGGTTCTAAATTGTTTCAGGATAAAAAGTAGCCATTGTGTTAACCCAGGATGTCAGCTGTCACCCTACCAAATGTTATCCCAATTGGTCCAGCCGTATGAGCGTCAAGAAGTACCTTACAAACATACAAACGCGCTCACGAACTTTCGCCTTTATAATACTAAGTGTAATAATGATAACATAAGAGGATCGGGTCAGAGACAGAAGGGCTACGCATGTCCAAAATCCACCGTCGTATAGTGCCGTCCCACTCACTCAAATATACTTTGACAGGAGATCGAGAGAGACTGCATTATACGACAATCGAATTTCGAACGTCAGAGTAGCCCTTCAGATATTATTTGACAAATTTCACGATATGGCAAGTCAAAGTCGCATCTATTTTTTCAATAAGAGATCAATGAAAATACAATTGTATGTAACTCTTCTCTCTTCTCTTTTCAGCAAGTGTGTGTCCACTGCTGGATATATGCCTCATAGTTTGTATAGGAAGTCCGAAAGTGGTACCAATTAAGGAGAGGTTACTAACTAACTGACCATCATGGTACCATATATGGCCATGCGAAGAGAGGGGAACCACTTGACCAGAAAAGAGTTTAGCATGAATGTGGACGGGTACAGCAGGAGAGGAAGGCCAAAGAAAAGATGAATGGATTGTGTGAAAGATGATATGAATGTGTGAAAGAGGGATGTAAACAACCACATGTCGGGTGATAGGGTGGAGTTAGGGAGCGGATTAAGAAATGTGATGAGCCCAAACAAATGGGATAAAGGCAAAGGGAATGATTACTCAATTAAAATACAATACTTTTTGCATGGTAGTTGATGGCTTCAATTTTTTTGTAAGTACGAGTGGTTGGCGCAACCGTCTTCGACACAGAATACGTATACTTAGTATTGCTGTTGAAGTTCCTAATAAATAAAGATAAAGAAAAGTAAAAACAAATAAATTAAGTAGACGTTTCTGTCTCTTGATATTCACAAAAGGGTCATTCTCAGTTCAAAAAAAAAATCGTCCCTTCGGTGGTCAAAAGTTAAGAGCTTAGTATGAATCTAGGTTATATTGCTATTACATCGGATTATAGAAGAGGGAACGTTCTTTAATTCTCACAGGCATTTAATCAGAAAATTAGGCCCTGGAATCCTTAATTTCGCAAAATTTCCACCGGAAAGACACGCACCTAAATCTGACAATGACCCAAAAGCCGTTCTGAGAACATTTATAACTTTATTTATTAACTTTTTACTTTTCTTTCTTTTATTTATTTAACTTATTTTTTCTTGCTCGAGTCGGAAACGTTGGTTACATTGCGGTGCGTGTCACTTCTCAAAATTATAGTGGACCCGTATTTGTTTAGACTATTACTTACCTCATATATATTTTATTGTATAAGCACAGAATAGATAATGTATAAGTCGTAAGTTTGTTTATGATTTTATTTAAGGATAAGCTCGATGTTACAAAGCCTTAGAAGTTATTAATGTTACATTCAGACAACTGATTTAAGCTATATATCTTACTACAATATGGTAGTTATAATCATTATTTTGATCCCATAAATTTGTTCAACGTATTTATTAGATTTCAAGCAGATTTTGTTTAAGCTAAGCTTTAAGTTTTTGCTATCTGCCGTCCTACGTTAAAAGGTCGTATCTTTGTATGGATTTCATAGTAAGATACGGCTTTTTACCGTAGCACGGCAGCTATAGCCACTAGATTGCTTTTGGTAGGTAACTACGGCTACGTGTCACCGCTCTTATTTTCTTATATAAATACAGTCCAACTCAAAATTCGAAGCAATTGAGTGGATAGCGAAGGCCAGACCGGTTATTTTACTATAATAATAACCGGTTATAAACGGGTTTACTATGCTGAAATAACCGAATTTGCATTCCCTAGTCTACTAGCATAAACCAAATAAAAAAAGCAATTATTTTATGGCATTTATTTAATGTACGTGGAGTCGTGGAATGAAGTTCCTGTGACTTAGAATGAATTGTAATTGATTTCTTATTGTAAGTGGTAAGTTACTACATCTATGGAAACACAACTGCTCGATACGTGGGCCCATTTTTATTTTGTTGTCCATTTCCTTTTTTCTCAGATTTCAATCAAATTTGGTGAGTTGGTAAAGTTGCTTATCCTGAACACGGTAAGCCCAATTTCACGCTATGTCCTACAATTTCCACTGAGTTACACTAAATTCTTAAGATTCGCTCTTACTTACATACGGATTTATCGTATTGTGTTGTATTGTATTGTATAGGGACAAAACCGCGATAATAGGCTAGTGTATAAGATTACTTTGTAGCTTATCAGTTCCCGGTAGCCGTACAACAGGATCGAACATGGCTGACCCCGCTTACAAGGAACCCGATAAAAATATGCTTAGAAATGCTGACACGGGTTCATAGAAGTGCGGGAATATGGTTACATGCCATACGGTAGGCTCAATCGTTCGCAATGGAGATCTTTTGTCGAAAAGATACATCTCTGTGGAATTAAATTAATTAATTAGGTAATTGTATTTTATTGCATGTTGTGACACCTAGACTTTATACATCTCTGGGTATATTTAATATTTTTAATTGATCGTTAAAATTTTATTTTAATGTTCCTACCTAACATTGATTTGGAGTATCTATACCGTCTCCTTTAAGTGTATGTAATTAGTGTAATTGCTTGCACAAATGTAATGTAATTGTTTTAAGTATTATTTGCGAAAAAAATACTCATTGTTGAGTTTCTTTCGGCTTTCTTCTCAACAGCGGCCTCCTCTTGGGAAATGCCGGTAGATTCACAATCTGACTTGTAAGTGCCCTTGTGGCCTACTTACTGAATAAATTACTTCATTTCATTTCATTTTAAAGAAAACTGGCCGTTTGAGAGCCATTGACGTGCCAATTTAGACGTCAGAAGGGATGAGCTGAAAGCCCGACCAGTGACCACCTGCGGTAAACAGTATTATCCGCGCGGGTTTGTATAAATAAGATCGGCTACGTCAGCCATGTTGCTTCTTTATCTATATATATATATATATATATATATATATATATATATATATATAACGGTCGCAAACAAGCATGCGGCCCGCCTGATGTTAAGCAGTTACCGCCGCCTATGGACGCTTGAAAGGAGCATCAACACTGCATTAAAGATTGCAGCCAGCTTGCAGTCGACGTGCGGTTGACAGGACTGCACGGCAACTGTAAGCGGACTGCACAGTCGGTTTGCAGTTACATCAACTCGAACTGCCATTTTGCACCTAAGTTGCAGATCGTTTTTTTTTCATGTCATAGGGGGCAAACGAGCAAACGAATCGCCTGATGGAAAGCGATTACCGTCGCCCATAAACACCTGCAACAACGGCCTTTCAGGTGGGAGTACGCTCTTTTCTTGAAGGTTTGAAGGTCGTATCGGTCCGGAAATATCGCAAACGACAATTCATTCCACAATGCAGTCGTGCGAGGCAGGAAATTTCTAGAAAAGCGCACAGTTGTGGACTGCCAACTATCTAAGTGGTGAGGATGAAAGGACTGTCGCGCAGAACGATGGTGGAAAGAAAAGGCAGGAATCAATCCGAACAACTCCTCAAGTGCACTCCACCTGTACCGGCGCTACAGGAGACTCTCCTGCGGTGTTCGAGATACTGCAGCTTTTCTTGAAGGCAGGGTCGTCGCCTATGAGCTTCTTCGCACATTTGTCTATACATCCAAGGCGACCAGTTGGTATTTGGGTGGATCAACTTTTTCTGACTTTTATTCTGTCCGTGACCCAGGGGATAATAGTGATTAAATTTCTAAGAAAAGTTTTGATAATTGATATTACTGGTATTGTCAGGAGATAGTCTACATAAGAATGGGCTTATAACTGTTTAAATTACAAAGCTTTTGCTAAATATAACCACGGAAAATCGTAGTTTTATAAAGTGACCCAGGGGCATCACCATGGCAACGAGTGGCAGAAAATAGTTGATTGACCCATTAAATCACACTAATATTACCTATAAAGGCAAAAGTTTGTGAGTGTGTGTGTGTTTTCGTTACTTCATCACGCTTAAATAGCTGGACCAATTTTAATAAAATTTGGTATCGAAGTAGTTGAGAACTTGGGTTAACATATAGGCTACTATTTATCCAGCGTAGCTAGTATGGAATAAGGCCCAGAATGTCCACCGAGCCGGCTGACCCGGAAGCGGACGTAGTGACACTTCCGCACCGACCGTCGGCTGGTGTGTCGTTTACACATAACTTGCTCTGTTTGCTTTAAATTATGTATAAAGCCCGTTTTTGCTGTTTGCCTCAACATAATGTATGTTGTAACTATTGAGTTTGAGCTGGATGATCATGAATAATACCCCAAGTTAATTGAATTCAGTTAATATGGTATAAGTCGGAGTGTTCGTACTTATCCACAGCGATCCATGGCTGACCCGGAAAGGGACCCGGCAATACTTCCCGCATGAAGTTTGTTTTTGTTGACGCTGTCCAAAGAAGGGTGCGTATTTTAGCCGAATATATCGGTCTGGAATTCAGGTTCCTTATTTTTTATTACATTGACAATCAAATTATTTTCCTTTTAGTAGTAGTGTGAAATCTATCTTAATGAAAATTTACCGCTCAGTAAATTTACCTACACTCAATGTTACCTTGAACACCATGAAACATGCCGATTTTTTATACCGGCTTTTATATAAAACTTGCACTGAACGTATGAAACTAAGTAAGATCAAGTTGCATTGTAAATTTGCTTACGTTTTTCAACCATTTTCTGATTCCCGTTTTAGGCTGTAGTTCACAGAAGCGGAGTGGAGAGAATGAGCCAAACAGGCTGCGTCTTTGTGAAAAAGAAGTGCATTTAAATCTGACTCCAATGGACAACCAGCCTTAGTCGAAACTTAGGTAAATTACTATACTTAATAATGGAGACGATAGGTGGACATAGGATCTTCTACCTCACGCAGATCTATCGAATTTGGACTCATTAGATTGCCAATCATAGTGAATCGATCATTAATTACTGATAACGAGCAGTTGAAGTTTGTGCAAAAATATACAGTTGACAATGAGATTGTCACAAGGCACTTGTGCATTTTAATCCAAAGATGTAAGAAAGGACTCACCGTGAAACACAACACAACAGGAACAAGGAACGATAACACGAAAACACGATCCACAATTTCGATAGATATAAACTTCTTTTGCACTATTTTACTCGCGAAAAACCTTTCAAAAGCTCGTGACATCGGGAACTGTCAATTTTGGAATGTTCGCTCGCGACGAGAAATAAAATGACTTTTCACCATTTTGACCAAAAAGTTTACAATGTATTTCGAGTGGTCCCTTACCAGACACACATACAGGTTATAGGAGAGCAAATGTGTTCTCAACCGACTTCCAAAAAGGAGTTTCTCAATTCGATGGTATTTTTTAGGGTTCCGTAGTCAAAATAGTTTCGTAATGTCCGTCTGTCCGTCTTTGCGATCGCGGCTTAGCTCAGTGATCATTAGTACTAGAAAGCTGAAATTTGGTATGAGTAGGTATGTGTATGTATCACGCCGACAAAACGGTAAAATAAAAACAAAAAAAACTTTTTTTGGGGTACTTCTCGTACGCCTAAATTGGGGGTGATTATTTTTATGGAAAAATGCATGGAAATGAGGCCTTATAAGTACTTTCAATGAAAACTATTTTGAATAAAATCGGTCAAGCCGTTTTTGAGTTATCGCAAAATTTCATAATTTTCTTTATAATGCTCAGACCAATGATCTATAGACTTGACAACCAAATAATAATACCACTACAGAAGGAGATGGTCATATACAAATTATAACAAGAGTGACAGAGAGAAGTATATTATTTTTTTGTCTTTTTCATAGTTTCACTTTTCCACCGCTGCCACAATCGAGTTTGTGGCAAACAAATAAGTACACGTGACATGTAAAAATGATCCGCCCAAATTACGTAGGTTGTTTATGATAAACTGTCAGTCATATTTAAATGTGTTCTTAATTTAGCTGCAGAACAATCAATAATCATGTTAGGGATACCAGATGAAAATATCATAAATTTAGGGGTATTAAATCGTACTTCTATTCTAATAACAAAAAAAAACAAATATTGTGAAGATTAAATGAGGATGTCGGTTCCACGGCTTAGAATCGCCAACGGAAATAATTTAATATAATATGTATTAATAAATAAACATTAAGGGACTATGTTACACAAATCAAGCTTGTACTATGGGTACTAGATGACGATATACATAATATATATAAATACATATATCGATAGCATCCATGACGACCCGGGAACATATATTCGAGTTTGTCGCACAAATATTTGCCCTGGCCGGGATTTGAACCCAGGACCGCCCGCTCAGTAGTATTATTTGTATATAAAAATCGAAATATCGGTAACATTATCTGAATGTGTTTCATTTCTGATTTCTCATCTAACCTTAAACCCCATCCTCATTTTTAGTGATAAGATGTTCCAAGAGCTATGTATTATATGGAGCCACAATGATGCAAAAATGGCATGTCAGTAATATAAAATTATGGGGAAATTTGAATCAACATGGCTACCCCGAATATATGACGTATTCTATGTCTGTCCCTTACGGGTGTACGCTGACGTCAAGTCTATAGATCATTGGTCTGAGTTATAATGACGTGAGTGCCGCGCGGTGTCCTTATACTTCGAACATTACACAATCATATTAACTATAGTTAAGTACCATATTGCAATAAAACATTCCGCTCAATCTGGCGCGTGTAATCGATAACTTTCAGAAGGTAATTAGTAATTACAGTTACTTTGGCGTTTCTGACCTTTTTTATAGAGCTTGAAATTTAAAGTCTATTATGAAAGATGGGCAACTATTACGGAACTACACTGAGTGTGGCCCGACATGCTCTTGGCCGATTTTTTTTATGTTTGTTATCTCAGAATTCCGTTATTTATAAAACGATTCGTATAGATCGGTTAAATTTTGGAGGAGATTACGGGCAAGAACGAAACCTTTATTTGTATGAAAAATAATCAGTGTTATTATTTTCCTCTTAAGAGGCTTTATTACTTTTAAAATTTATTTTTTTCATATTTTGACAAATTATAGTGATAATATTAACAAACTTTTTGAAGTGTATAATACTTTTCCCCGAGTTCTAGGTAGTATCAGAGCTATTTCATGCTTTCATTGCGTGTAGTGAATTTTGTCAATTTCGAGTAGTTTTTGAAACAAAAATTATCTATGAAAAATTTAAACTGTAGGTTTCTAATATATACTAATAAATCCCAATAACCCTGTTCTAGGCAGTAACATCAATAATATGTTTGATCATAGATAAAAATGTCTAAACAATCAGCATTTTAAAAGGAATAAGGCCTCTGAAACACATTAGATCTTTGGGCCCGTCAAATTGTGTGAATAGGGTAACTGGTAAACTAAAAATAAAAATAAAACAAAACTAAAACAACACTTTCAATAAATAACAAATAATCTCAATAACCAATAAATTGTTGGGATAACCTAACACAATACTATTTGTCCTTTCTTTTAGCGCAACACGTGTCTGGGACGCGCCTGCGCGTAGACGTAGGCACTCAAATGCCCTGCTATTGTTCTTATTGTCGCCTTCCATGCACAGAATGACTTAAGTGCCTTCAATTTATTAACATGGAACGACTTTTTATAAAGGCGAGGCGTATTGCATCAAGTTATTTATCGTTTTACACATCTGTTTTATTGTTCTTAGGCAAAAACAGTTCGGATTTGAGTCCGGAAACAAGAAAGTGAGGATTTTTAGTAGCATGCTAGCCATTTCCGTTATAGTATTGTTTGTAATTAAATGGACGGTGGATAGCGATATCAGCTTACAAAGACATATTGTAACTTAGAGGTTCTTGGTGTGTTAAGTTGCATAAATGTTCATTAGTGTTAATTTGTTCTGTTCCGTATACAAGAGTTGTTCCGTAGGTACCTATACTTTACGTTACCTATAATTACTTGTGAGAGATTATTAATGCTGTACGCATGTATCTAAAACAAAATCCTACAGAGGTTATCGAATGGAGACCATTAATCGGAAGACTCATGGAAGGATTTCCCACAAGATAGACCAACGACCTGGCTAAGGTCGCCGAGAGTCGATGCAGAAGACATACTGCTATTCGTAATATAAATCATCATTTTACGGGATGCATTAATGATACTGACCATTTATTTTTATTTAGGTATTCTGTCACTGAGAGGTTTCGCGTTGAATAATAATTTAATTATTGTACAGTAAAAAAAACATCACTCAATTAGTTTTACTACTTGAGAAATACCCAAATTGTGCTTAATAGTAACCAAAATTATGCTAATTTTACACAAATCATTTTGGTTCCTAGCCCTCAGTTTGTTTGAAGGTTCCGTACCCAAAGGGTAAAAAACGGGACTCTATTGCTAAAGTCGCTGTCTGTCCGTCTGTCTGTCACAGTAAAATTAATATTGTAAAGGGGCTCCCATACAACAAACGTGATCGGTTACGTTAACATTGCACCTTATTTGTATCCGGCGCCTTACATACCAGGTGCAAACTTAACTTAACCCGGCCAGTTAAGATTGGATAAGTGTTTTTACGGAACTCTCGGTACGCGAGTCCAACTCGCACTTGACCGGATTTTTCTTCAGTGTAGGTACCTAATTGTACAAAGCCGCGACTGCTACAAGACATATTACGAAGGAGTTCGTCACTATTGGTGACATAGTAATAAAACGGTCGAAACGCTCAAATATGCATCCAAATCCTGCTGATGATACACGTAATTTCTCAAAGCGATACTTATTCATATAATACCATTTCATCCTGTCATCTCGCGTAATAAATTGTTGCCGCGCTGGCAATAAACTCAATTGGTCGGCCGATGCCATTTAATTGACGACAATGAGGCCCCTACGGACCTACCCGGTATAATATAATCAGTATCATACCATGAGTTTACAACGACCATACTCGCTAGTGACTGCGTAAACGCATGGTATACGAAAACAAGGTATGGCATTCCGGAATGACACGCCAGACTGACGTCATCACGCTATGATTGGTTGGTTGGTTCTGTCAATCCTTTTTAGGGTTCCGTAGTCAACTAGGAACCCTTATAGTCCGTCTGTCCGTCCGTCTGTCCGCAGCTTAGCTCCGTGATCATTAGTACTAGAAAGCTGAAATTTGGTATGAGTATGTGTATGTATAACGCCGACAGAACGGTAAAATAAAAATTAAAACATTTTTTCGAGTACCACTCGAACACCTAAAGTGGGGGTGATTTTTTTTTCTTTTCAACAATAGTGTGTGGGGTGTCGTTGAATAGGTCTTGTAAAAATATTCGGGGTCTCCTAACATTATTTTTTGATAAAGTCAGCAGTTTTGTAAATATTCGCTCCGAAAACAAAAAAAAATAGTGTCCCCCCCTCTAACTTTTCAACCACGGGTCAAAAAAAATCAGAAAAATTCATGTAAATGAGGCCTTATAATTACTTTCAATGAAAACTATATTGAACAAAATCGGTCGAGCCGTTTTTGAGTTATCGCCAAATTTCATATTTTTTCTTTTAAAGGACGTAAGTTGACTTCCAGTTTCTAGGGCGTTTACGACCTTTTTATAGAGCTTAAAATCTTTCTTAAATTAAAACTCGGGCTTAAAACAGCAGTTTATTGTGAAGGATGAGCAACTACGGAACCCTAAACTGAGCGTGGCCCGACATGCTCTTGGCCGGTTTTTTTTTAAGCCATGACTTGAACTGTATCAGGGCTGGTTAGCCCTCACTACCAGTAGTCGGATTTTGTGTGGGAGTATAACCCGCTCATGGGATTATCTCCGCACCACAGGGTCAATCCGTTACTGTGTTGCCGGTAGTATATCATAATACTCCCCGATTCCCTTATTATTTATTATTATTATTATTTATTTATTGGTACCTGTATGACTGTCTTAAAATCAAGAGTGTTTTAAACCAATTATTACTACAAAAACATTTATTCAAAAAACATGTCAATTGTAATGCAAAAATATGATTTTTTTTTTGTACGACTGTCGTTGAACATCTTTTCCTTATATAATGATTTTGTTACCATAAACCAGCACCTAATCAGTGACGTAGAAAGGCTCACTTCGCGGAGTGTCATACCTTGTTTTCTTATACCACATGGGAAATTGTAGTTCTACAAAGTAATCGCTAGGGGCGCTCTGAACTATTCTCCATATACATAAATCATTTACGCAGCTAGCGAGTACCGTCTATTTAGGTTGTATAATATAATAAAAGAAAATTGTATGAGCAGTAAATGTAGTTTAGTAATTGGATTTTACTCATACTCATTTATTGATAAAAATTTCAATATTTGGCCCATACAACACAAAAAAACATTTTTTATTTATTTTTTAAGTTAAGTACACAAAAATCTGTGACTTTTTCTATACTCCTCATACAGGAGAAATTCAAGATTTTTTTAGTCATCCATACCCGTGCTATGTGCTTGAAACTTCTGTGGTACCGAAGACCGAAGTGTCCGAAATTCCCAATGGTAAACACTTAACAGTAGTACTTGACAACCCTTAGATGCTGACTCTATACTTCCACTTGTAATTATCAAACTATAAACTTATTCACTAATAAGTTCACACTTAAAGCTCTTCAAAGTTATTATTTATTGTTTTTATTCGAGAGTCAAGTTAAATTTCAAGTTGTCACATAATTCAGTAAGGAGACATTTGTTCAACGTAATACTTACATACTATATATAATAATTTTTCGATACGTATTAGTAACGTTAATACGTATATGTAATTACATATCTAGTGTATACAACGACAAAAAACAAAACAATAGCGTATTTGAACTAGACGGATACCTACATTAAAACACAAATAAGCTATCCTATCCGATCATACATAGAAAAAAGTTTCCTACACTGATTGTGACTGATTAAATCTTACAGCTAAAGAAAGGTCCTGTACCACGACACCGCTACCGTACCGATACGTAGGCGACAGTCTCGTGGTAGACGGGCTGAACGAAAATATTGCTCTCCGAGTCCCCGGCGGTCGGGTGCGCCCACATGTTCGCTCTAGGGATGGGATATGGGACACGCGATGTTTATCGATAAAAAGAACGAGAGTTTTTCAATGGACTTTGACATATACCAGTAGTAAATAAGTAGGTGATGAAACCTCAATACTCGTAGTGGCAAATGTAGTTATTGTCATTGAAGTCCCTACTGTTTACCTATTGTAGACAGTTTTAGGGGGTTGTTACAGTTAGCTACGAATTGGACAAAAGGTATAAAGTAGTATCATTGACGAACAGCCCATGTGTACTTTGATCGAATACCAGCAAAACCGACATTACATCGTAGTACCTATACGTATTTTATTATAGTTACTTTATTTGACACACGATTATAAATATCTATGAAGTTACTCTTTTTTTATAATTAAAACTGCTTGGAAAATATACAACGTTCAGTAAAGGGATTCTTCCGTTGCTTTCTAAAACGTTATAATGGGATCGCTTTTTGAACTACTCTTTACCTATTTACTGTAATTTTTATGTTTGTCTATCTAACTGACATTTACTGAAACCCTGCTGTAAACTCAAGAGTATATCGACAAAACAATCGACAAATCCCAGCATCACCACTGCGCCCCGTCTTAAGGAGCGGCGTCCACAGTGTAGTCGAGGCCGGCGCCCGCGCACCCAGCACGATCCAAAAATACCCGTCCGGCCATCCGACGTGCCCGTGCCGAGCGTTTTAAAAACAAAACAATTCCACGTTCAAAACTTTCGACTGTTTATCCCATTCGAATTTGTTTTCCTTTCGTTCCAAATTCAAGTTTGAATTCAATTGTTTTTAGATTCCAAATTTGAAAAGTGTGAGTGAGTGTTCTGATGAGGGGCATGTCTCCTACCGCCTTGGGGGCTGATTTGCCCCAATGGTGCGGCAAAACGGAGAACTGCCCCCAAGCCCTCCTAGGCTGGCTGTATCTGACACACGATCAGAATGACCAGGTAAGCCGGTGCCCGATTTAGAACGAAATTAAAGCCAACGTCACTGTGTTCCATAAAGTATTTTGGTTCGGGAATTTCACGATTTTTATTGCTTGCGTGTATTGGTGTCAGGAGAAAGTAATCTAAAATGATATATAAAGTAAATGTAGCCAAAGCATCTTCTTAACATGTGGTGAAAATATATATATGTATAAGCAAACCTAATCCAGTTGCAAAAACTTTCTTTAAATGAAGTGACATTTTCGTAAAACTCCAAAACAGTGGCCATACATCTTTGTGACCCATTTGTAATATTTAACATTGTAAGTCAAAACCATAGCTTCCTGTACAGTTGCTGTTTTCATATTGGCTCTATATTTTGGTTGTAATCTACATATTTATATTATTTCTTTTCAATATAAACTTACACTTCTTAGTACGGTATTTGACTGAAGTAATGATAAATTATAATACTCTGACCACTACCACACACACAATCAGAAATAAACGTAATTAAATTATAATTCAATTTTCGACATTATGCTATTTTTAATTAAACAAAAACTAAAAAGAGGGCGTGTTTTGACCACCGATTGTATGACGTCACAAGTATCTTCATAGAAATTTCATACCAACGGATTGTTATTGATATTTCAAAATAGGTAGATGATTTCAACTGTCGTCAATACCGTATGAAATCTATTAAGCTCACGCACTCTCATACATTTTTTATTGAGACCAATTAAAACCTGACCGGGTGCAACTAAATACGGATACAAGAGTTGATTACCAGGCATCGTAAAATGCGAGCAAAATCGATTGAATTGATTCGCATTTTACGAACCATGTAATTACCAACCAAAAAAAAGTTTTAAGAAAAATGAGTCAGACAGCAGAACCAATCAAAGATCTTTCCTGATTCGAATCATTCCTGAATGGAATTCCCTTCCGCTGTTATAATTGTTGGTAACTTACGACCTTGATGTATTAAGGGAAGATTGAAAATGTATCTTTTCAAACCCTTTTTTATGTTTCTTACCTCGGAACTTCGTCGTCAACCGACTTGGATTATTGTTTTTGTTGGAGAGGAGGTATCTCCAGATTGGTCCCATTGTGGTGAAGATCTAATGATTAGATCCAAGAGAAACCGAAGGAGCTCCTCCAATATTATGAGCAACTCTATAGCGACTTCAGGCATAGTACATCGTCCAGTTCTTCAGACAGATTTTTCTTAAGCTGATTTCTTATGGATGAGCCATCGCTAATATCTCTATAGTTTATTTCGTCTAAAGCTTCCGTAAAATTAGCTTGTGAAGTTTTGAGTCTACCGAGAGACTACCGAATTTACCAATCTTGAATATTCTGATTAAGATCATCATCATACGGCAGCTGTAAAACGTCCACTGCTGTACAAAGAGCAAGAGTATCCACAATGCGGCGGACTTATACATGGCGTTGTCTGATATCAATGTCCCAAACGTCCTAATGGCCATCAGGGGGTCTATGATGATTGCGTTTATCACGTGATAAATAAGTGACAAAGCAACCATCATAGGCCCGCAGTTTTAGGAACTGTCGACTAGGTACCACTTAACTTGATGAAGATTTAATAAATTATCAGTCGCTTTTTTTATACACACATGTGTTGGAACAGAAAGGTCCTTTTAAGTAGAGTGGTTGTCACCACGCTACTTAAGGGCCTTCCTATCCCGTATGTACCTGAAAATGCAGGACAAAAGTTCCAAATATTCCGATTCAAATCCCAGGAAACTGTTGGATGAGGATAGCACCGATCATTGTGGAAAGGGAAGGTTCTAAAGGCTAAGGGAGAGTTTTGCATAGCAGTGGACGAGTGGACGTATTTCGGGGAAAACGATGGTGATTGTGACTGTTTCGTCGTCTGTTTGAGATTAAGATTTTTGTGGGAACTGTACGAATTCTCTCTGACCTGCCAACGTAACGAACGTAACTTCATCACAGTGCATTGAGTCTGATCTACAGTTTTTTCTTGATTTTGATCACGACTCCTAGTAACCATGCATTAAGCAGTTCCCATAACCTTAACCAAAACTAGCTTTTCTTCGCGGCTTCGCTCGCGAACCACGAAACCTTGCTTTTTTCGGGATTAAAAAGTAACCTACTGGTATAAATAATCTGTGTTCCTAATCTAGATATGTTGACGGACTTGCTACGATTGATCTCATCATCACCATCATCATATCAGCTGATAGACGTCCACTGCTGGACTAAGGCCTCCCCCAAAGTTCTCCACAACGATCGGTCTTGCGTCGCCCTCATCCAATTTCTGCCCACGATCGTAACCAAGTCGTTGGTCCACCTTATTCGCGCCACTCAAGAACCTTTCTGCCCCAACAGTCATCGGTTCTACCCGGTAGAAAGAAAGGTTGTCGTAGAATTTCTACGACCAATGTGACCTACACGCCACTTAAGTTGGTCGACTAATCTTATTTGATTGAATTTCTAAATTGAAAATCTGGCATTTCGTGAATGTACTATCTTGAGAGACTATATCGTTTCGTTCAACGAGTGTCGGAGCTTAGCTGTGTATAGAAGAAGTCTGTTTGTGTGTACGAAGCTATACATATACATACAGATGCACAAACCATGCACCTTGGCGCGGCTGTTTCATCTCGCGGTTCGACGACCTGTGAATTTGTTACACATTTCAGACCTTGATTTTTAAAAGATAGCTCTTTTAGAAGAGTTCGACATATGGCGGTAATGTCGAAACGTTTGGATGGATCTTATCTGTTTGCTGAAATCAAGTTCGAGAGAGTTAACGGTATTTTTGTGGTTCAGTTAAAATTGGGAATTGTCAAAATTCTGCCTTATACTTACGAAAATAGATTTATTTCCTACGATACTCCTGTTGTACTCATTTATAACAGTTTTTGAAAAATGTATGTTTGTTTGAATTATGGACGTTGACCGTTTTCGTGGTTATTTAACTCGCTACGTAATTTCGGCTAAGCTTTTAGCAATTTGAACTTAAAGATTACACAGATTATTTAGGTTCCATATTTGTTTTATGTAGTCTAATAGATTACAGGCGGCCTAACGAACAAGAAGTATAAATTGCTTGAACGTTTAATTAAATTATAGCCGGTAGAGGATCGAGGAATCGTAGCGATATAGTTTAATGATCACTTTTTAACTCAAAATAACTGACCCCAAAAAAACGTGACGTTTCATGATAATAGTAACGACTATAAAGTTCATTCTATCTAATTAAAAAAAAAATACCGGACAACCTCACACAAATCGATCTAGTCCCAAATTAAGCTCAAGGAGGCTTGTACTAGACGACGATATACGTACTTATATAGATAAATATATACCTAAATACATAGAACGACCATGACCCAATATAAGCACAAATATTCGAGTTCATCACATAAATATTTACCGTGGCCGGGATTCGAACCCGGGAGTGCCGGCTCAGTAGGCAGGTGTCAACCAACCGAGCCAAACGCGTCGTTTCAAAGTATTTCGGGAACAAAAATAAAAAAAATGTCGCGAACTGAAAACCTGCTCCGTTTTTCGATATCAGTCATGCATAATCAATAATTCATTGGTCAATAAAACATGACATGACACTTAACCCCTCGAATGCGATGTCAAAAATTTGCTTATTAAATTGAAACTAACTGATATTTTTAGGTAAGGTTCAAATGTTCCAGACGGATCCGTATCCGTACCTAAGCGTGCGAGGGGTTAAAAAACTTGTCCTCTCAAAACTTATTAAGAAAGTACTATTTCTCAGACTTACTAGACCATCGAGGATCCTTGCTATATTATGTCTTTAGCACGTGTCGGATAGAGGCACTGGTATAATTTTATGAGTCTTTAACGAGCTGAACGATACTCGGCATGAGGGTGTCTGACCATTTAGATTGTACCAATCAATTGATCGGCGTCTATTAAAAGGCATGCTAAACGTACAGTCCGTGGGCTCACAGATTGTGATTCCAAAACTGAAAGATATTTATCTAGCGTAGGTAATATTGAAACATACATTTGAAAGCAAAAATCGGATATACACGTTATACGTTTGATGATTTATTGATATGTAATAAGTTCGATTACTTTTTACGTTTAGCAACGGGGTTTAGCAATTCATTTAATTTTCCACTTGTTGCACAAAATACACCATTATTGGTTACCCACAAACGGGTAACCCCAATTATGCTTACTACGCTGCTTACTTTCCCAACTCTTTTACTAAAATAGTGCAACTATTTTTAGCCCTAAAATCTGTGTGTCTGTCTGTGGCATTGTAGCTCCCAAACGGATGGACCAATTTGAGTACGTCGAGATGGTTCTTAGCTATGTTTGGTGGAAATAGGACCAGTAGTTTCCAAGATATTCAGCTTTAGATATTTAGCTTGGAATAAGTGATAAGATCTCAGCCAATATTGAAGCTAAGAATACCATGCAGTTATGTATAGTTTTAAATGCATTCTCTATATCACTCATTAAATCTCTAATGATGACCAGCTACCTTGTGTCGGGGTGTTTTTTTCAGGGTTCCGTACCCAAAGGGTAAAAACGGGACCCTATTACTGAGACTTCGCTGTCCGTCCGTCCATCCTTCCGTCTGTCACCAGGCTGTATCTCAAGAATGGTGATAGCTAGACAGCTGAAATTTTCACAGATGATGTATTTCTATTGCCGCTATAACAACAAATACTAAAAATAAAATTAAATAAATATTTAAGGGGGGCTCCCATACAACAAACTTGTTATAGATTATGGTACGGAACCCTTAATGCGCGAGTCGGACTCGCACTTGCCCAATTTTTTAAATTTAGTTTATTTTTACTGTTAGCTATATTTTTATTTCCTTTCCCGCCCATTTGAACGCACGTTCCTGCTGACCAAGCGCTATATTTAGAAATCTAATGTTGGACGCTACCTGGCCACGTGTGGAGCTCCCCAATACATTACACCAGCTTACTTTGATCCTGAGACATATACATGGTGTCCGAACATTAAGAATTAAACATTTTTGTTTATTTCAGGCTACATGGCCCATAGACAAAATAGTTTAGACTAACAACAAAAAGACATAACATGTTTTTGAGGTTAGTGATGTTAAATATGTACTTTGCCGCCATTATGGTACCTAAAACAGAGTAATACTAGAAATAAATGAATAATTATATAAGTACCTACTAATGACACCTAGATTACTAAAATTTCAACAAAGGACTTCATAATATAAAATGAAATAATTCATAATAGGTATACAGGGTGACTTTTTTGAAAGAGGACTAAATATTCCGCAAATTTCAAATAAAAGTTTGTATAATAAAGCCAAAACTATCCACAGTAATACTAGAAATAAATGAATAATTATATAAGTACCTACTAATGACACCTAGATTACTAAAATTTCAACAAAGGACTTCATAATATAAAATGAAATAATTCATAATAGGTATACAGGGTGACTTTTTTGAAAGAGGACTAAATAATGAATACAGTGATGAAAGTCAAGTTCTTTTTCAATAGGATTCAGTATTTATTTAGCAAGAAGAACGAAGGATTGAGCAGCATTCCGGTAAACAATGTTTTGAATTTGGTTAATGTCAAGTCCTTGACAAATCGCTATTGACGTTTAATAATGTAAATATATGTTGTATGCACACCTTATTGCCATACGAGAGCTGTTTGTAGCGCCCACAGACAACCCCCACTAGACGGAGCATGTAAGGCGACCCGCGCGCACCAACGATATGGTACGGCAGAACATTAAAGTATGAACACGGCGGCCACCGTTTAGTTGCGTCCTTGTTTATGATCCATGCGTACGTCAACAAAAAAAGAAATTAAATAAATAACATGGTAAATTGTAGTGTTAAGTGGTGTAGAGAGACCTCATAAACATGGACGCAACTAAACGGTGGCCACCGTGTTGGTACTTTAATGTTCTGCCGTACCATATCGTTGGTGCGCGCGGGTCGCCTTACATGTGCCTTACATGCTCCGTCTAGTGGGGGTGGTCTGTGATTGTGACACTATCCCTGGGTTGGCCCGACACCTTGTTAGGCTTCAAATTTTAAATTGCTGTTTTTTGTTTTGCTATTGCGTGGTTGGCCCCGTGGTAAATGGAATGAAAACATTTTTTTTTTCAGGCAACTGTGGCCCATAGATACATACCTTAAAACTAACATACATATCAAATAGAAAATAATAATAAAATAGTATAAAATTGCTCAGTGACCCTCCTGCCACGACCATTACACCCTGGCACTCCCATTGAAAAAAAAAACATTCTGTATAACCTACTCAATTGATTAAAAGTTAAATTGGACCGTATTTGTAAATCATCATATTATGAAGGTGTACTAAAGTGTCATGTCAGTGGCGAGATGCAAACAGCACCGAACACCGTTCTTAATGAGGAGGTGGATCAGGTGTCAAAGCCGGCGGATACGCTAATGGAGCGAAACATAAACAGCGGTAAATGTCATGTATAACACTAGCGACCCACCCCGGTTTCACACGGGTGCAATGCTGATAGAATCACTCTGTCGATTAAAAAAACCGCATCAAAATCCGTTGCGTAGTTTTAAAGATCTAAGCATACATAGGGACAGACAGACAGACAACAGGAAGCAAGTTTGTTTTAAATACAAAGTGATAACTGAGCATTTCTCAAAAAGTTTGTACACAATTAAGACGTCGTTGAGTTTCTTTCGGCGTTTCTTCTCAACAGTGGTCTCCTGTGAAATGTCGAAAGACTCAGACATGTGAAAGTGTCCTTGTGGCCTACTTACATAATAAAATTCATTATCTCATTATTTTTAAAAGACGTTAAAATAAATATTAACTAAATATTAAGGGAAATACACAAATCGACCTAATCCCAAACTAAGCAAAGCTTGTACTATGGATCCTAGACGACGATATACATAATATATAAATACATACATATATAGAGATACCATCCATGACCCAATATTTCGTTCATTCATTATTTCAAAGGCTAAATAGTCGACTCCATTATTTTTAGAGTTAGAAGGCAAAAATTCTATCTTTGACCAAAAGACAATCATCATGAAGCCAATGTTTGGTCTTCACCGGTGATAAAAATTAGAGATCCTCTTTCCATTTGTAACCACTGCATACCTATCCTCCTCTCTTTCTAGTCATCTTCTAAATATACCTACCCTGACGAAAAATTTAAATAATTCTCTTTTTTTATAAATAAATATCAGACAACCTCACACAAATCCATCTAGTCCCAAATTAAGCTCAAGAAGGCATAGTACCTACTATTTAGACGACGATATACATACTTATATAGATAAATATATACTTAAATACATAGAACAACCATGACCCAAGCACAAATATTCGAGTTCATCATACAAATATTTACCCTGGCCGGGTTCGAACCCGGGACCGCCGTCTCAGTAGGCAGATGCTTACAAACTGAGCCAACCGCGTCGATACTCTTATTTTGAGAATTTCCAGTCTCAGCTGAGCTACGAATTTCTAACGTTTCTTCCTAGTATTCCCTAATGTGTCACCTAAGGCGATGACTAATAATTTTGACACTCGACTGCTTCCGATGCTATAATCATCAGCTCTGAGTGTTGCTTTAATTTTGTTGTTATCCAAACATATGCGATATTCACCACCACAGAACAATGTATTTATAAAAATTAAATGCAAGATATTTTGACGTGACAACGTCTTAAATTAGGTTGCGCTCGGAGTCACTCATGAAAAAGTGTAACGCCCGCTCACGTCTGTTAGGAGGAGGGCCGGTTGTCCCGCTAAAACTCGAGAACGGCTGAACCGATTTGACTAATTTTAGTATTGAAATATTCGTGGAAGTCAAGGGAAGGTTTAAACGGTGAGAAAATATTGAATAAATGAGTGGAAAATAATAAAAAGGATAATTTTATATTCCCATACAAATACAAACTGTTCGTACTTACCTGTCAAACATAATATGATGTTTGTTCCGTCGGTTCGGTATTTTTAGAATAATTACATGTAGATCTAGACTAAATAAGGGTTTGGAATCGACAACATACATGCATAATAGTCTGATTATCGCATATTTAGATTTAAAACATGTAAAATAATGACACTATAATGACATTAATGACACATGGTGATGGGTGCGTTCAGAAAGTAACACTTAAAATGTTGTTAGGGAAATTGTGAATGGATATGATACAAATAAATATACTACCGAGAAAAAGACGTTGTCACGTAAAATCTTCCTTCGCCCGTAAAACCGACTTTACAGGCAACCATTTTTTTTTTGTACGATATTTCTTATTATGTTAACAGGCCTTATACATTTTATAATGTATGTTTTTATATCATAACAAATATATTGGTAACCAACTTTTTAAAGTGTAATTTCTAAATAGTAACATAGCTATTTCATGATTTCATTGCGTGCAGTCGACAATAAGTGTAAAAATATCAGTTTTCTGCGTGAATTTTGTCAATTTTGAATAGTTTTTGTAACAAAAATTATCAATGAAACATTCATTCACCGTGGGTCCCAGTTAAAATCAGAATAAATCGCAAAATCCCTGTTCTTACTAGTAACATTGATAATTTGTTAAGTTTGACCATAGAGAAAAAAATGACGAAAACAATCAGTATTTTTGAACGGATAAGAAGTCTTATCCGAAGTATTGGAAAGGGTAAAGGAGAAGAGACATAATATACTTCATACAATAGAAACTCGAAGAGGGAAAATGATAGGTCATTTGATACGACACGACGATCTAATACAAAAGATAATGGAGGGGAAAATTGAAGGAAGGAGAGGAAGAGGAAGGCCGAGGATTAGCTATTTGGACCAGATCAAGAAAAAGGCAGACGTCGGGTCGTATCGGGAAGTCAAAGAACTGGCGTTAAGTAGAACGGACTGGAGAGAACTGCACCGACAAGAGTAAAACTCTTAAATAATAATAATAAGAAGTCTTGAAATGTAAGTACCTCTATAGCTTCCATGATATATTAGGTACCTAACCTATATATAACACGTGGCATGGTCTATTGGCCATTGGTTATTTGTGCATTCAAGCCAATTACTGCCATTTTACGATATCCGAGCCTTGAGCACCTTCCCTTTATTATTTTAGATAAAAAAACTATGTCAAAGCTACGCACTCGTACTAGCCTTTATTTTCAAAGGGAGCCTTTTTGCCTGTTTTGAGTCAAAATAAAATCACAAAGCAGGAGTCTAGAGGAGAGTTTTTCTGAACCGATACCGCAATAATAGGAGTAGAGTATAGAGGTCGGTTCACAAAGATAGTAGATTCCGGTCCGATTGATCTGTACTTACTAATATTTCGAGAGCTAATGACGAGTCATCGAACCACTCGACAGCTCTCTCCAGTCTTCATCATCTGTTCCGAGTACTCCCTATTAATAGCCAATACGCGACCACACTCTAAGAATGTATATTTAACTGAGCCATTACCGATTATGATGAGATAATCAAAGCTTGGAATTCTGAGTGTTCTGTGCGTGTTTATATTTTCATATTAAAAATTGAAAAATTTTATGGGTCTGGTTTGGTTTTACATGAGAAAGTATTTAGGCTTCTTATGGAGATGTTGATATGTACTCAAGTATTATACAGGTACAGTCGAGTTCATTTTATGAGCAAAAATATGATCAAAAGTGTGTACCTAAACTCATCTATATTGATAACGGCAGAGAGGCGGATTCAGATAGTTTTGAACACATTTTTGCTGATATATTTAAGAACTCGACTGTACTTACATATATAATACATTCTATTACAGCAGAAGCTCATACATACGATAAATAAATAAAAGGTAAGAGAATATATCTTACCTCACGAGAGATGAAATACTTATTTATAAACATTGTATATATTTTTGCAAGTTATTGGTTTTAGTATTCGCTCGTTATTTATTTATTTATTTCATTATTCGTTTTTGACCCCCGACGATAAAAGAGGGGTGTATCTTAAACTATTGATACAAAGATCAAAGGGGTGTATCTGTTTATTTGTGTATCCGTGTGTCTGTCTGTGGCATCGTAGCTCCCAAATGGATGGACCAATTAGAGTGCGGTTTTTTTTAAATCGAAAGACTTGTCCGCCGAGATGGTTCTAAGGGATCATCCACATAAAGATAAAGATAAAAATCATTTATTCAAGTAGGATTCATGGGAATCACTTATGCACACATATTACGTAACACCGTAAGGGGGAGGGGGGGTCATACCAAACGTGACAGTACATGTTAAAGGTATAGCAAAAAAGCGTGACATAGGGGGGGAGGGGTTCAAAAAGTCGACATTTTGCGTGACGTAATATGTGGACGACCCCTAAGCTATGTTTGGTGGTTCAGTAACTTCCAAGATTGATCGACAAGATTCCAAGGAGTGACAAGATCTCAGCCAATGGTCCTATTTTAGTAGCATTTTATATATCACTCATTGAATAAGGGTCTCATGATAACCACTTACTTGTGCCGAGGGTGGCTTAAAAGGTTATTAAAAACTAACATTTGGTAGGTTATAACTTTCGATAATCATGGCTAACAAAAGGGATTCAAAACAAAATCAAACGCAACCTAAATACGAGTATTGGAATATTTGAATGAAAGGGCCCTATTAGTCTAATTATGCTGATAAGCCCTTGTACAAAGCAAGTTCGACCCGTGGTCGTCGCATGCGCAAGATCGTAATGCGCGTAGTAAATGCGCGCGCACGCATGGCTGTGAAGCTGACCACCCCAAATCGTTTGCCCGCAAATGGCATACGTATATCGTTAGTTCATCGTTAGTTCACGTTAGTTCAGTAGGTAAAATCGTTAGGATCCGACTCTGTAATATATTTTTTTTAAAAACAAAATGGGGTGGTTGTCTTCACGCTAACCACCCCAAACCACTTTTTCCCACTTTTGACCATTCACTTAGCTAGATAATCGTTAGTTCACGTTTGTTCACTATAAAATATCGTAAGGACCCGACTCTGTCATTTTTTTTTTTTTTTTAAAGTGGGGTGGCTGTCTTCACGCCAACCCGCCCACTACGAAATTGTCAAATCTAAAAATGTCTACGCATCAGGGGACGTTAGTTCACGTTTGTTCAGGCATTAGAAACGTTAGGATCTCATTGGTCTAGCCACAAAAAAATAAAAACGTAAAATTAGAAATCTCCATATAAGGCGATCAGACAAAGTGCTGTAAAATGTTATTTTATGAGATCCTAACGATTTCAATGGATGAACTAACATCTTTAGACGACACTTGATCGATATAGATAGCTAACTTGCGGGCACTCGGCAGCAAATGACCGATTTCGCCATTTAATTTTTTTTCATACATGGGGGCGGCTGTCTTCACGCTCGTTAGTTCACCCAGAAACCAAGCAAATAAACCATTTCTCTGGTGCTGTATGGATGTGAGGACGTTAGTTCGCGTTTGTTCAGGCATTAGAAACGTTAGGATCTCATTGGTCTAGCCACAAAAAAATAAAAACGTAAAATTAGAAATCTCCATATAAGGCGATCAGACAAAGTGCTGTAAAATGTTATTTTATGAGATCCTAACGATTTCAATGGATGAACTAACATCTTCAAATGACTCTTGATCGATATAGATAGCTAACTTGCGGGCACTCGACAGCAAATGGCCGATTTCGTCATTTTTATTTTTTTCATACATGGAGGCGGCTGTCTTCACGCTCGTTAGTTCACCCAGAAACCAAGCAAATAAACCATTTCTCTGGTGCTGTATGGATGTAAGGACGTTAGTTCGCGTTTGTTCAGGCATTAGAAACGTTAGGATCTCATTGGTGTAGCCACAAAAACTTAAAAACGAAAAATTAGAAAACTCCATATAACGCGATCAGACCAAGTGCTGTACAATGTTATTTTATGAGATCCTAACGATTTCAATGGATGAACTAACATCTTTAGACGACACTTGATCGATATAGATAGCTAACTTGCGGGCACTCGGCAGCAAATGACCGATTTCGCCATTTTTTTTTTTTCATACATGGGGGCGGCTGTCTTCACGCTCGTTAGTTCACCCAGAAACCAAGCAAATAAACCATTTCTCTGGTGCTGTATGGATGTGAGGACGTTAGTTCGCGTTTGTTCAGGCATTAGAAACGTTAGGATCTCATTGGTCTAGCCACAAAAAAATAAAAACGTAAAATTAGAAATCTCCATATAAGGCGATCAGACAAAGTGCTGTAAAATGTTATTTTATGAGATCCTAACGATTTCAATGGATGAACTAACATCTTTAGACGACACTTGATCGATATAGATAGCTAACTTGCGGGCACTCGGCAGCAAATGACCGATTTCGCCATTTTTTTTTTTCATACATGGGGGCGGCTGTCTTCACGCTCGTTAGTTCACCCAGAAACCAAGCAAATAAACCATTTCTCTGGTGCTGTATGGATGTGAGGACGTTAGTTCGCGTTTGTTCAGGCATAATAAACGTTAGGTTCTCATTGGTCTAGCCACAAAAAAATAAAAACGTAAAATTAGAAATCTCCATATAAGGCGATCAGACAAAGTGCTGTAAAATGTTATTTTATGAGATCCTAACGATTTCAATGGATGAGATAACATCTTTAGACGACGCTTGATCGATATAGATTGCTAACTTGCGGGCACTCGACAGCAAATGGCCAATTTCGTCATTTTTATTTTTTTCATACATGGGGGCGGCTGTCTTCACGCTCGTTAGTTCACCCGGAAACGAAGCAAATAAACCATTTCTCTGGTGCTGTATGGACGTGAGGACGTTAGTTCGCGTTTGTTCACGCATTAGAAACGTTAGGATCTCATTGGTCTAGCCACAAAAAAATAAAAACGGAAAATTAGAAATCTCCATATAAGGCGATCAGACCAAGTGCTGTAAAATGTTATTTTATGAGATCCTAACGATTTCAATGGATGAACTAACATCTTTGGACGACATTTGATCGATATAGATAGGTAACTTGCGGGCACTCGACAGAAAATGGCCAATTTCGTCATTTTTATTTTTTTCATACATGGAGGCGGCTGTCTTCACGCTCGTTAGTTCACCCGGAAACCAAGCAAATAAACAATTTCTCTGGTGCTGTATGGATGTGAGGATGTTAGTTTTCGTTTGTTCAGGCATTAAAAACGTAAAGATCACATTGGTCTAGCCATAAAAAAATAAAAACGTAAAATCAGAAATCTCCATATAAGGCGAACAGACCAAGTGCTGTAAAATGTTATTTTATGAGATCCTAACGATTTCAATGGATGAACTAACATCTTTGGACGACACTTGATCGATATAGATGGCTAACTTGCGGGCACTCGACAGCAAATGGCCGATTTCGACATGTAATGTTTTTTCATACATGGGGGCGGCTGTCTTCACGCTCGTTAGTTCACCCAGAAACCAAGCAAATAAACCATTTCTCTGGTGCTGTATGGATGTGAGGACGTTAGTTCGCGTTTGTTCAGGCATTAGAAACGTTAGGATCTCATTGGTCTAGCCACAAAAAAATAAAAACGTAAAATTAGAAATCTCCATATAAGGCGATCAGACAAAGTGCTGTAAAATGTTATTTTATGAGATCCTAACGATTTCAATGGATGAACTAACATCTTTAGACGACACTTGATCGATATAGATAGCTAACTTGCGGGCACTCGGCAGCAAATGACCGATTTCGCCATTTAATTTTTTTTCATACATGGGGGCGGCTGTCTTCACGCTCGTTAGTTCACCCAGAAACCAAGCAAAAGTGAGGGTGGGGATGGCTAAAATGGCGGACATGACAATTTTGGAAAAAAAGAGTGTAAATTGGTGGGAAATACGAAAATTATGTCAATTTTGAAATCCAAGATGGCGGACATGACATTTTTGAAAAAAAAAAGACTAAACCTTATCATGTGGGGTATGGATTTTAACTAAATTGGGGGTGGGAAATTCGAAAATTATGTCAATTTTGAAATCCAAGATGGTGGACATGACATTTATGAAAAAAAAAAACTTTTTTTTTAATCATTATCATGTGGGGTATGGATTTTAACTAAGTTGGGGATGGGAAAATTGAAAATTATGTCAATTTTGAAATCCATGATGGCGGATATGACATTTTTGAAAAAAAAAAAGACTAAGCATTATCATGTGGCATTTTAACTGAATTGGGGGCGGGAATTTTAAAAATGACGTCAATTTTGGGATTCCAGATGTCGGTGTAACATTTTTGAAAATATCGCCGAAAGTAATACTTCTTTATATCGTGTAATGTATTTGTGGCGTTGCCATCCAAAACAGCTCAGATATTGTGCAGAACTGTCTCATAAAATCTGGCATATCAAAAAATCAAATTTTTCTCCGTTTTTTCGCTAAAAATATTGCTGTTTCGCCCGCAGATGGAAGAACTCGGCATTTCTATACGTATTTGTGGCGTTGCCATCCAAAACAGCTGAGATGCTGTGCAGGACTGTCTCATAAAATGTAGCATAATTATCAGAAAAAAAACATATTTTTTTTCGTTTATTCGCTATAACTATTGCTGTTTCGCCCGCAGATTGTAGAACTCTGCAGTTCTATACGTATTTGTGCCGTTACCATCCAAAACAGCTGAGATGCTGTGCAGAACTATCTCATAAAATGTAGCATATCAAAAAAATCATATTTTTTTTTTTCGTTTTTTCGCTAGAACTATTGCTTTATACGTATTTGTGCCGTTACTATCCAAAACAGCTGAGATGCTGTGCAGAACTATCTCCTAAAATCTGGCATATCAAAAAAAACACAATTTTTTCCGTTTTTTCGCTAGAACTTTTTCTGTTTCGCCCGTGGATTGTAGAGCTCGGCAGTTCTATATGTATTCGTGGCGTAGCCATCCAAAGTTGAACAGAACTTTTGAAAAAAAGTATCAGGAACTGTAGAACTATTGGAGATGCTACTAGAACTGTCCTTACATTGTGAGATTCTAACATTTGATATGCTAGGTTCACACACATCGTGAAGACAGCCGCCTCCATGTATGAAAAAAATTAAAATGACGAAATCGGCCAATTGCTGTCGAGTGCCCGCAAGTTAGCCATCTATATAGATCAAGTGTCGTCCAAAGATGTTAGTTCATCCATTGAAATCATTAGGATCTCATAAAATAACATTTTACAGCACTTGGTCTGATCACCTTATATGGAGATTTCTAATTTGACGTTTTTATTTTTTTGTGGCTAAACCAATGAGATCCTAACGTTTCTAATGCCTGAACAAACGCGAACTAACGTCCCCGTCTTTTGTGGCTAGACCAATGAGATCCTAACGTTTCTAATGCCTGAAAAAACGCGAACTAACGTCCTCACATCCATACAGCACCAGAGAAATGGTTTATTTGCTTGGTTTCTGGGTGAACTAACGAGCTTGAAGACAGCCGCCTCCATGTATGAAAAAATAAAAATGACGAAATCGGCCATTTGCTGTCGAGAGCCCGCAAGTTAGCTATCTATATCGATCAAGAGTCATCTAAAGATGTTAGTTCATCCATTGAAATCGTTAGGATCTCATAAAATAACATTTTACAGCACTTTGTCTGATCGCCTTATATGGAGATTTCTAATTTTACGTTTTTATTTTTTTGTGGCTAGACCAATGAGATCCTAACGTTTCTAATGCCTGAACAAACGCGAACTAACGTCCTCACATCCATACAGCACCAGAGAAATGGTTTATTTGCTTGCTTTCTGGGTGAACTAACGAGCGTGAAGACAGCCGCCCCCATGTATGAAAAAACATTAAATGGCGAAATCGGTCATTTGCTGCCGAGTGCCCGCAAGTTAGCTATCTATATCGATCAAGTGTCGTCTAAAGATGTTAGTTCATCCATTGAAATCGTTAGGATCTCATAAAATAACATTTTACAGCACTTTGTCTGATCGCCTTATATGGAGATTTCTAATTTTACGTTTTTATTTTTTTGTGGCTAGACCAATGAGATCCTAACGTTTCTAATGCCTGAACAAACGCGAACTAACGTCCTCACATCCATACAGCACCAGAGAAATGGTTTATTTGCTTGGTTTCTGGGTGAACTAACGAGCGTGAAGACAGCCGCCCCCATGTATGAAAAAAAATTAAATGGCGAAATCGGTCATTTGCTGCCGAGTGCCCGCAAGTTAGCTATCTATATCGATCAAGTGTCGTCTAAAGATGTTAGTTCATCCATTGAAATCGTTAGGATCTCATAAAATAACATTTTACAGCACTTTGTCTGATCGCCTTATATGGAGATTTCTAATTTTACGTTTTTATTTTTTTGTGGCTAGACCAATGAGATCCTAACGTTTCTAATGCCTGAACAAACGTGAACTAACGTCCCCTGATGCGTAGACATTTTTAGATTTGACAATTTCGTAGTGGGCGGGTTGGCGTGAAGACAGCCACACCACTTTAAAAAAAAAAAAAAAATGACAGAGTCGGGTCCTTACGATATTTTATAGTGAACAAACGTGAACTAACGATTATCTAGCTAAGTGAATGGTCAAAAGTGGGAAAAAGTGGTTTGGGGTGGTTAGCGTGAAGACAACCACCCCATTTTGTTTTTTAAAAAAATATATTACAGAGTCGGATCCTAACGATTTTACCTACTGAACTAACGTGAACTAACGATGAACTAACGATATACGTATGCCATTTGCGGGCAAACGATATGGGGTGGTCAACTTCACAACCATCGCGCACGCGACGTATTCGTTTGTTTCTTGACGACAATAGGGTTGCCATATGTCCGGATTTGTCTGGACATGCCCTGATTTTGACCCTGTGTCTGGATTGCGGCCGATCTTGGCACGTAAGTATCCGGATTTTTTTAAATCATTTATTAAAAATTAAATTACATATTTTTATTAAAAAGCTCACACAGTTTTGAAGACTGAAATGATAGGTATATGTGAGTGTATTTACATACTCAACAAAAACAAGCATTAAAATGTTTCTTATTTTTTAATTAATATCATATAAAAACACAATTATAAAAATCATGTTTATAAGTGATATTTACAGAAATGTCAGGACTTTCAGGGTGATATCCGGATTGTTATCAGGACATTTTATTTTTCCATGTGGCAACCCCTAGACGACGACGCTACATCATGATTTTATAGATTCTGACTTTGTTCGTACATGTTTGAGTGACGGACAAAGATCATGTATATTTACGAAAATGTTAGCAAAAAATAAGAACTTTTCTCAAACATCCAAGGAAATGTCGTTTTATGGTCGTGGTAATAGAACGCGAAATACGTCTTTGTATAGCACTTGTTGAAGATTCGTTCTAATTTCAAATTAGAGGTCAATAAAGGAATTTCATACAACATTATTGGCCGTGGCCAACAAAGAGATTGTCTTTTGTTTCAGTGGGGTTTATTTCTTTTATTGATCTATGGCATACTGCCAATAATAAAAACGTAGTTTGTGCATGTATATTTACGTTTTATTTCTTATATTTAACTAGATCATTCTATTAGATTAAAACAGATATTCAATAAAATAAACAAGGAATCACGTTTTTTGTTAAAAATATAACAATATCTAATGAATAAGGTGTTGTAATTTTTTAATAAATAGAATCATCTTAACCTTTGGTGGCAAAAACATTAAGCCGAACAGCTTAAAAAATAAATTTTGAAAAAAGTAGGCGGGGTTAGTAAAAATATATGATTATATAAGTTGAACATTTGTATTATTTCCTTGGATTTATTTGAGAAAAGCACTATACAAGCCTCGGCGCGAACAGGGATTGTCGGCCTCGTATCTCTAGATGGCCTCGTTATCACTCGGCCATCTATTACTACTCGGCCGACAATTCCCTATTTCGCGGCCTCTGCAGTAATGTACTATTAGCGAAAACACTTTAACAGGCAGTACAGTATGTACCTACTCTTATAGCACACAATAAATTACTATCAATGGACGATGTTTACGACAATATGTTTCGATGTTGTTAGAGTTCCATATTCAGTTTTTTTTACAAATAAGTATCTGTAATATAGTACGTAATATAAAACAGATACTATGAGAGAGTTCATGAGGACATTTCATTAGATAGATACCCTATACGATAGGGTACAAAATAATTACAAAACCCCATACAAAAATGCATGACGTTATAACTCCTTCCTGTCCTGTACTATAAATCAATCAAATCCTTATCAAAATATTCTTAGGGTTCAGAAGGTTCATCCTGCCAAAGGAGAACTCCCGATCATCAAATGCCGCATTAGTAATAAATAAACTGAAAAAAATCTTATTGCAAACGTAGTCACCTTAGTTCCTTAGTACCTACGAGTACAGCCTCTCAATGGTATTTCCAAAATGTTAACTCATCATCTTTCCTCATATTCCAGTGGCTCCCGGGTTCAGTATGGGGCCCTCTGCCGACAGCAGCAGCCACGCAGGCACCTTCAGACGATGCCAGCTCACTGGCAGAGCAACTCGCAGCACTATCCCTCCGTCGTCCACCACGCCCGCCGCCGCCGCACTACATGTGCCATCTCTGCTTCAACAAGGGACACTACATTGGCGACTGCCCTCAGGTAAGCATCATCAGAAGACGACTATAGTGCCTATGAGCTTTGCTCCATCCAGTGGCTCTCGGGTTCAATATGGGGCCCTCTGCCGACAGCAGCAGTCGCGCAGGCACCCTCAGACAATGCCAGCTCACTGGCAGAGCAACTCGCAGCACTATCCCTCCGTCGTCCACCACGCCCGCCGCCGCCGCACTACATGTGCCATCTCTGCTTCAACAAGGGACACTACATTGGCGACTGCCCTCAGGTAAGCATCATCAGAAGACGACTATAGTGCCTATGAGCTTTGCTCCATCCAGTGGCTCTCGGGTTCAATATGGGGCCCTCTGCCGACAGCAGCAGTCGCGCAGGCACCCTCAGACAATGCCAGCTCACTGGCAGAGCAACTCGCAGCACTATCCCTCCGTCGTCCACCACGCCCGCCGCCGCCGCACTACATGTGCCATCTCTGCTTCAACAAGGGACACTATGTTGGTGACTGTCCTCAGGTAAGCATCATCAGAAGACGACTCCAGTGCCTATCACCCCTGCTCCATCCAGTGGCTCTCCGGCTCAGTATGGGGTCCTCTGCCTACTATTTCTCCGTGGTCCACCACGCCCATCGGCGCCCCACTATATGTGCCATCTCTGCTTCAACTAGGAACACTATATAGGCGACTGCTCTCAAGTAGGCAGGTATCAATTTCGCCACAAAAACTTAGTAGGTATGTCCTACTACTGTCACAGACGACGCTAGCTGTCTAATTCAGCAGCACCCAACGCATCTGTACGCCTGTTCGTATTTTATTGGCTCGTTAGTAGTCCACACTCGGTAGCCCATCGTACCAGTACCTAGATCATACCGGGCGTTGCTTGTAATACGAGCAATAAATTAAAACATACATTCTACTCTTCAAACTGAACCACATTTGTTCAGCAACTTAAAAAAAAAACGTAAATGCGTTATTCAAGTGTTAACAGTCAGATGAATCTATACATCTGCCGGTAAGCAAGACAGGGGCTGTGGTTGTTGACTTCCTTACGGCATGAATATACCTTGAACTTGAACAGGAGCACGACTAAATAGACATTGACAAATCTCATTCGAGAAAGTAGTTATCGTCTGGCGTATTAAGTAGTTCAATTGTTTTGTCCTGAAATAAAAACCTGCAAACACGAAACATTCAAATACCATTCATAATATATTCCTTTGAAATCGTGCGCAGTCGCAAAACTTACGCATAATTGTGATGCAAAACAGGTGTAGCTTCAGTGTGACCTCGAATAGTGACATTTGATGGAAGTTTACGATTTTGAACTGTTTCCTGGATAGCGGGCGACGTGCCAATGATCATTGTTTTTATTTTTGATTCTATTAGCCGTAATCTCAAATAATAGGTTAAGGAAATGCTTTTGTTATGTATCATGGACCGATTATTAAAGAAAACTTCCAACGCCTATAAATATTCCACAGATCTTTAATACTCGTACTACTTTATAAACACAGCTACCATAGCGAGAGCTGTGCCATACTGCCATAGTTTCATCTTAGAATAAATACGCCCACAAATAGAGTCTTCATACAACAGATTTCTTAAATATTAAGCCGCTTTTGGTTTTATGTGTGCGTGTCTACGAACCAATCACGACGTTTTACTTGTTACAGATGCGATTCTTAGCCCGTTAAACTAACCAAAACTGGCTTCACTTTCAAGTGCTAACTAGGAACCTAGGCGTATTTATACTACGAGTTTCATACATTTCGTATGCGAGGTGACCTGCACTAACCTAACAGCCTACGCACTAGCGCACACCAGAGTGTTCAGCTCCGTCTTCCGCATTTGATTGGCCAAAATGGGCGCGCAATCATCGCCGAACGTAGCGGCGCAAAGACGACGACCGACGAATAGTGAAATACAGTGAATACCTTGCGAAGATCGAAAGAGAATCTTATTGTCACAACTGTAGCGACTCTTTCGGCCATGCCACAATTTTCGGCGGTAAGCAGCGCTGCGAGTGGTTGAGCGAGAGATCCGAGCGCGGCGGCCACACGTCTGAGCGAGACACTTATACCATAGTCGTGGCCAGTGTTGCCAGATGACATTTACGAAAATCCGTAGGGTGAGACAAAAAAGTCTGTAGAATTCGTAGATTGTCGCTTAAAAAATTCGTAGTTCTACAGATTTTTTTCCAATGCTTCATTTGACTATACTGAAGCTTAAAATGTTATTAAAAGTTAGTATAGTAACTTTTGCAAAAACTTAGGTGGAAAACAAAAATCTAATATTTTTTAACACCTTGTCCATAGTTTTGAGCTGGTAAGAAAATTAAATTTAAAAATGAACCACTGAGTGACAGTGCATGACTCCGCGAATGTTTCAGCCAGGATTACATAATTTTTCGCAGAAAAAATACATTCCGTTTAGTTTATGTAATTTTTTGGTGATAAATAAGTCTGAAATTCCGTAGGTTCCCCAATAGTTTCCGTAGGTCTGGGCACAAGCCCAAATTCTGTAGATCTACGGATTTTTCCGTAGCTCTGGCAACGCTGGTCGTGGCCAGGCTGTTTCTCGCGCGAGAAAATATTACCTATCACTTTCTATGCCGTATGTGAGAGAGTGACGGGCGACGCTACGTCGCATAAGAGTCGCGTAGCACAGTTGTGCTAGAAGGGGTGTTTTATTCCGTGGCTAATGTATGAAAGATTCGCAATTTCCAAGAAAAATCCAGATAGTTGGCAACGCTTAAGCGTTATCTGATGAGAGACAGAGGCCACGACGTCACTGCCACTGAGCATGACGGCCTGTCATCTAAACTATTATAAAATTCTAAAATTGTATTAAAAATATTTTTTTGTGGTGGGGGTAGGTAATTGTTTCGGGAAAAATGTTAACAGTGCAGTACCTACAGGATTTGTATGGGTAAGGCCAGGCCAGCCATACAGCGTCATCTGTTAAAATCGGACTATTTAGCGGACTTATTAAACATAGAAAGTTTCAATTGCATAGCTCTTATACTTTAGATTTTATGGATACCTAAAAAAACATGATTTTAGAATACCTCCTAATGTAAATGTAGCAAAATGGCCGAACCCTCATATTTTAACTAAGATGTAGAAGCGAGTAATAAGGTGAGTTTGTGAAGGCTTTGTAGAGTTAGGTCGTGTAGTCAGAAGCTTGGCTCTACATGACATCTGATAACTTTTTGACAGTGCGAGTCATAGTCTCGTCTTGACATTATTTTACAGGTTTTTTTTTTTGGTGGGATCTGTAGTTACAATAGCTATTGTCTCTTGGTCTAAAAGAGTAAAAAAATACACACCTACAAATGTAAATAAATACCTATGAAATGTTATTTGTTGATACAAAACCTCAAAGCAACTATTCAATGCGTGGGCAGACCGTATCGCGTTCTCATTGGTCCCTATTCGAATTCCGCCCGATCAGCAAACGCTTGAGAAGCGAATGTAGCTGGTTCCTAGAAGGTAACTATGAGATGTTATGGGTTAGGTATGAAGGCCTCACAAATAGCTAAGCCAAGTACATATTTCTTTAATGTACCTAAACATTGTGTACAGTCAAAGAAATTGAACGTATCGTTTTCGCTCTTGTCACAATGACAAAAATAGTTTCCTTTACTGTACAGTAAACCAATTTGATTTCTAGACCACTATAAAACCTTGTCACAATGACAATGATATGAGATTTCAAGCGGCTTTCATATTGACGTTCACTGTGACTAGGTACGAAATGGCCAAATCAAATTGGTTGACTGTACTGTCGTCATCAGATATATCGCAGCATATAAGGCGTTCATAAATATCTGAACTAATTCGTAAAGCTCCAGATCGCATATTTATGGATATTTGACAAACACCTGCGATGTAATGTACTATCAAAGGTTTAGGCTATTCTCGTGAAATCTATTACGGTACGATAATTATTTAAAACTTTATAGTCCATAATTTTTTTCGAATGTTTTAAAAAGAGAGGTTAAAAACGTAAAAAACATAAAAAATATTCGCAGGGTCCAGCTCACAGAGCTAATTGACGACATTTCATGTTTCTAACAGGTGGAAATTTATAAATAAGTGTAACTACGCCCTAAAAAAATATTTGAATTTATTTTTCTGTACCTATGTAAAGAAATAAAGAAAATGGTATACCTTCACTTGCCCGAATTTCATATGCCCGAATTTCGTCTGCCATAATATTCAATTGACCGAATCTTGTTTCTTATAATTATGTTTCCCATAATCATTGTTTGCCATATTAATCCTATGACCGAATCTTTGTTTCCCATAATATTAATTCCAATAATCACATTTTCCATAAAGATTGTAATCCATAATTGTCACATGCTATAATTTCATATGCTATCCAAATGGAACATAGGCCGAAAACCGACATCTGTAGGTTAGGTTTGTTTTATGACCCCGTATAGCAGAGCGTCAAAATACAAACCCAATCTAATCTAGTTTTAGAAGAACTGCTACCAAATAGTACATGGATCTAAAACCGAAAACTATAGGTTAGGTTTGTTTTATGACCCGTATAGCGTCAGAATGTTTGCTTCAAAATACAAATCCTAATCTAATTTACAGTTTCCTAATCTACAATCTAACCTAGTTTTAGAAGAACTGCTACCAAATAGTACATGGATCTAAAACCGAAAAATAAAAGGACGTACGACATTCGACCAGAACCGAAAACTTTAGGTTAGGTTTGTATTGTGACCATGTAGTACATAGTGTCTATGTACGTACATACGTGGCCACAATATGCCTACAGAAAATAAGATGCTAAGCCAGGTTGGATTCGCACAGAAACAATATTTAGTATGGCGTTTAAATATTCTATCAAACAATATTATGGCACTTTGGTGTTGTCTATTGTTTGACCGAAATTTATATGCAATAATATTGATTTGCTCGAATTTCACTTACCCGAATTTCATTTGCCCGAATGTTTCGTTTCCTAGAAAATTCATTTGACATACTCTTTTATTCCCGAATATTATATGCCATAATGATACGAATGCCATAAGTATTGTTTTCCATAGTATTAAGTGCCATAATATTGTTTGATAGAATATTTAAACGCCATACTAAATATTGTTTCTGTGCGAATCCAACCTGGCTTAGCATCTTATTTTCTGTAGGCATATTGTGGCCACGTATGTACGTACATAGACACTATGTACTACATGGTCACAATACAAACCTAACCTAAAGTTTTCGGTTCTGGTCGAATGTCGTACGTCCTTTTATTTTTCGGTTTTAGATCCATGTACTATATGGTAGCAGTTCTTCTAAAACAAGGTTAGATTGTAAATTAGGAAACTGTAAATTAGGTTAGGATTTGTTTTTTGAAGCAAACATTCTGACGCTCCGCTCGCTTCGCTCGCTCCGCTATACGGGTCACAAAACAAACCTAACCTAACCTATAGATTTCGGTTTTAGATCCATGTACTATTTGGTAGCAGTTCTTCTAAAACTAGGTTAGATTGTAGATTAGGAAACTGTAAATTAGATTAGGATTTGTATTTTGAAGCAAACATTCTGACGCTCCGCTCGCTTCGCTCGCTCCGCTATACGGGTCATAAAACAAACCTAACCTATAGTTTTCGGTTTTAGATCCATGTACTATTTGGTAGCAGTTCTTCTAAAACTAGATTAGATTGGGTTTGTATTTTGACGCTCCGCTATACGGGGTCATAAAACAAACCTAACCTACAGATGTCGGTTTTCGGCCTATGTTCCATTTGGATAGCATATGAAATTATAGCATGTGACAATTATGGATTACAATCTTTATGGAAAATGTGATTATTGGAATTAATATTATGGGAAACAAAGATCCGGTCATAGGATTAATATGGCAAACAATGATTATGGGAAACATAATTATAAGAAACAAGATTCGGTCAATTGAATATTATGGCAGACGAAATTCGGGCATATGAAATTCGGGCAAGTGAAGGTATTACCGTATAGAATGAGTTAATAAATAAATAATTAGTAATCTCAGGAAAATATATAAAAATAGTGATTACGTTCTCTTTCTAAGCGGAATACAGAAAAGTATTAAAATTAAAGTCTTAAAAATATGAAATGTTGTCAATAGCGAATAGTGACTCAGTAGATAAGATGAAGCACGCAGATTGAACGTGCCCCGTGGCCGGAATTACTCTGCCGCCACACAACAGCCGCTTTGTAACTGGAGTGTATTTTCAAAAGGGCTTATTTTTGTATGAGTTACTCCTCAACTGGCCACACAAGCCTGCCTCGTTGTTCCACTATGACCTAGGGTTGTACCGATTTGACGATAGTGTTCTTTCATTATTGTCCACTTGTTTACTTTAAAGATGTAGATTTATTTCCTTTCGGGTCATGGCTGTTCGTATGACTGAATGTCCAAATAGTTCGAATGTGTAGGTGTCAAAATCCAAAGTTCATTAGTTAAAATGTTACGGTGATAAATGACAAAAAGTCAAGACATTGTATTTCTGTTACCATCATGCTTGTGCATCATGAATGTAAATATTTTACAAGGTTTTTATGTCAAATTATGATTCATCGGTCATCTTTAATTGTTCATGTTCATTTCATCTAATTTTTTATTTTTAATTTTTTTGATAAATCTTATTTATATTTAACACGGAAGTCATGCATTGGTTATAAACCAAAAAACTGATACTGGCACAAGCTTAGAGCCGCCATAAACGGATTAATAATAATGTCAAATTATGTCAATTACTTGTATTTTACAAGTACCTTTTTATGAATAAGAAAATCAACTTTAGGTTCGAGGGAATACATCTTAGTGATCTCGTCGATTTTTTTTCACAACGTAGTGGCTTCACGTCGCCTGTTGGTATAAGCAAAAAGGTGAGACAAGTCGCAATGACAACTGACAAGATACCAACGATGCCATGTCAGTTGACACTGCCATGCTGGCTCGAGAGATGCGTCTTCACGTTTCTTTTGAAGGTCCCATGTTGTAAGAAGGAGGAAAAATTATTATGTGCCGCAAAGAGTTCCACTTTTTAATAGTTCGGCAGATGATGAAATTGCCAAACTTCTTGGTACGCGGGGTGACATTTTCCACGGTGAAGCGATGACATCGCACACTGGCACGTGTGGTTCTATAAGAGAAAGGGGAGGGTGGGATAAGAGAAAATAGCTCTTCAGAGCACTTACCATGGTATATGCAATTATTTATTCGTATGGCAGGGTTGTAGGTCGAATACAGCTTAGCTTATATATTAAGTTTGAGACTCATTAGCCATTTGATGGCATCGTCGTTGAGGTTGATCAGGTCTTCGGCGGAGCCTCCAGTGTAGCGAGTTAGAGGACACTCTTCGATAATGTGCTGAATGGATTGCACTTCGGCACCGCAGTCGCAGGCGGGAGAGGCAGCCCAACCACAGCGATGCCTGTATAGGGCACAGCGGCCGTGGCCAATCCGGAGTCTGTTAAGTGTGCACCAATCACGTCTTGGGAGTTCGACTCCGTAAATTTTGTCACCGGGGGCTATCGCTGAGCCCAGCTTGCCTGTCATCAAGGAACTCCAAGACTGCAACCATTCCTGTCTGACGTTGAAATCGCCTTCGGGCCAACTTTTAACAATACTGTAGGGTGCTTTTCTAGATTTTAGGCGGTGTTTGGCTGGATTCAAAAATTCCGAATGGATGGGGAGATTGGGTCATTTCGGATCTTTTTAAGAGTCCGCAGCAAGCTCGATTCTTCATACAAACGTAGTTACGTCCTTATTTTAATATAACATGTCACATTATCATGAAATTCTCTAAATATAATGAGATAAGATATATCTAGGGCTAAAACTAGTTTATGACTCTTGAAATGTTAATAGAAAGAAAATAGAGCGAGTACAAGTTTTGCATTTTTAGACCCCAGAAAGTTGTTCAGTTTGGCGGCATACTACGACCAAAATATAGTTTAGATTGAAGTCAAAACCTATTTCCGGTGTCGATTAAACTATGCAGTTTGATAAGAAAAAGATTTATCAAAATTGATCTCGTAGTTTTAAAATGAGAGCGTAACTACGAAAACCTTAAAATAAATTACAAAAAATTGTTGCGAAACTGCAGCGAATTACTCTAGCGCGGGGAACGGTCCGGGGGGGCGGCGGTAAGCACCGCCCGCCGCTAGCGCGCTCTCGCTTTACTGCTAGCGCCCTGTCTTCCTCTAGGTGAAACAACAACATTTTAAAGCGTAAGCGCGCGATCTCAACGCGGAGTTGAGCGGACCTTGCTGCGGACTCTTAACTTCTCTTGACAGATGCAATAGAAACGCTATATAGCGTTCTTGCTATTACTTATAGCGATCAATGCGCCGAATTCCTAACTTTTTAAAAATATAAAATTCTAAAATTGTATTGTTAAACAAGTTTTCTATGCAGAGGGTATTTTCAGGAAAAATCACAACAGCGCGATGTAGGATATGGATGCGCGATACCAGCTGTATAGCGCCATCTGTCGGTAGTGTCCTTTGTCCTCTCATCACGCCAAAACGGCTGGACCGATTTAAACCAATACGGTATTTGATGACAGCTCAAATCAGCTACTCTTTATAAAATGTCAAAAACGATCTGTTAAGTATGAAGCTTCTATGATAATACAGGCATGTGACGTCATAAAAAGCAGTAGTCAAAACACGTCTTCTTTTTAGTTATTGTACAATTTAAAATAGTATAATGTCCAAAAGTTAGTGTCAGTTTATTTGGTTGCGCGTATTTTTTAATGTGTGTTTAGTGGTTTCAATGCCACAATTTATATTCACTATAATCAGATAGATGGTAGATATTATAGGATACTTTTTTGCCGACCACGGTAAAGAAAAGTGTTACATGAAGTTGCGGGCAGTTGTAATAAAACAACGCAGTCCCGTCGAGTTTAGGCTAGAGATGTGCCGTTCTCAAGAACGTTTGCCTATTTGTATGGAAAAAGAACGTTCTCGAGAACATTTTCCATACAAATCGGAAAACGTTCTCGGGAACATAAATCTATCTATAGTTTAGGCTCGTTTGATTCGTCAACGAGCAACTAATATTTGTGCAAAAAGTGCGTGAAGGGCTGACATTTATTTATTAACATTTACATAAAACCTTCTACTTGAATATGTCTCATCATCATCATAAACTTAAGAGCTAAGCTCTTGTCGGTGAAGCAATTTCCAATTTTCTCTATCTTGAGCTCTCTCCTTGACGGCCTGATACGACACGACGTTCAACTTTTCCTTTATTTGGTCCATATAAGCTCTTCTTGGTCTTCCTCTTTTCCTCCTTCCTTCAACTTTTCCTTCTATAATAGTTTTTAGATATTCGTCGTGCCGTAACAGGTGTCCAATCATTTTCCCTCTGCGATTTTCGATAGTTTCTAAAAGACACCTGTCCTCATTCACCATGTTGAGCACCTCCTCGTTTGACCTCTTCTCAGTCCAGCTAACCTTCTCCATTCGTCGCCAGCACCACATTTCAAGGGCCTCCAGTCTTTCTCTATCTCAATCTCTATCTTCAATATGTCTCACAAATACAAAAAAAGTAAGATACTTATATCTCAATAAAGAAAAAAGACAAAAATAAAGCCCCATGCCTTGTCACCCCAAATCGGGGGCAAAAAGAAACATGTGCAGCCCTATTGTAAAGATTTAATTTACGATCTCGCACTACGATAGTTGTTTAAGTTTTTGCCTACTTCGACTTCGGTTGTAAGTTATGGAGTTTTATAAAGCTTCTTTTGTTTTTGGAGTGCCACTTAAGGAATTCTGTTCTAGAAATCTGTGAAATATGAGATTTATTTTTATTCAAGCATATAGCTCCTTATTCGACTCTGCTACATAATCAGTAGCTCTGTGAGTTAGCACCTGAATAAATGCGATGCTTTGAAAAAAAAGAGAAAGCTGAATCTACAAAAAAAAACGTCCAACAAGAGCCTCGAGAACGTAACATCGCGTTCGAAACGTCGAGGTAATTAAAGAAACTCTTTATGAACGCGATTCCCATTGAAAATCGTGTAAATTTTAATAAATATAATTAAAATCGAGAAGTTAAATGATAGCAATCTCGCTCTAGCTGAAACGAGATTATTCGCGCACGCACAATAAAGGCGTTATTTATAGTACAATAAGGCCATCGATTTTTCTCGAAATCATCTTTGAATAATTGTACATTGCATACTGAAATCAAAATAATGATTACCATCTTCAGATAATTATAATTTTAATTGTGATGATGTTGATGATAAAGCTGACGTTGTTCTAAATGAATTGATTGAAAGTATTTTCTTTACAAAAATATTCAACGGTAAAGTAATTTTTCATGTAAAACACAATTAAACATCCAACTTTTCCTAACGGTTCTAAATTTCTAGGGCCCACTATATCGTTTACTAACGCGTAACGCCGATTGTTCTACATCATCTATGAAACTTTTCAATTACAAGCACACCAAGATATCTAGAGCTAGAAACTAACAGAAACGAACTTAGTAGCAATGCAATAAGATCTTCAGTGCATTAATAATTTGTGGGGCCGTTAAATAACGTAGGTGAAGACGCAGCGACGCAGATTGTTATAACAAAGACTTTTTCTTTATGATGCTGGTATGAGGACGGAAATTGTACCTTATTGCAATGTTACGTTGAATTTAGTCTGTAAGTGTTTGAATGATTTGCTTCGCATATTGGGACGAGATATTAACAAGTCACACTTTAGCCTTCAGAATGTTCAATCGTTTCACGAATGCATCATCTTTGGGTATAATCGAGTTCGAAAATATGGTGAATTAAGCTTTTTTAACGTCTTTACAATTTCACAAACTCTTTCACCATAATAGGTAAAGTAACTGGGGTGACTTTGAATTACGAATGAAGTCATATTGCTTATGAAAATAGGTACTAAGAAAAATAACATGTTTCAACTTGCACACACTACACAACATTTAACAATACGTTTTTACGTTCCAGGCCCGTCCAAAAGGCGAAGGATTGACCCCATACCAGGGCAAAAAGCGGTGCTTCGGCGAATACAAGTGTCCCAAGTGCAAACGCAAGTGGATGTCGGGAAACTCGTGGGCCAACAACGGGCAGGAGTGCATCAAGTGCCGCATCAACGTGTTCCCGCACAAACAGGTGAGTAAAATGACTTCTGCACCACTAGCACGAATTTGACACGCGACTATTTTTCGAGCGAGAAATATTATCAATCTCTTTCTTCGCTGTATTGTGAGAGAGTGACGGCTGATGCTATGTAATGTGACAAGAGTAACGAAGCGCAGTTGTGCTAGACACTCTAAGCCTTAAATGTAAGTCCCCCAAGTTGAGAACTACTGTCCCAGATGTAAGCGCAAGTGGATTTTAAGAATTTGTGTGCCAACGACGCACTAACACGTAAACGGTGGAATCCTCTTAGGAAATGCTGGTACACTCAGACGTGTTAGAGTTTCCTTGTGACTTTACTTGTGAATTTACAAAATAATGCTCTTTTTTTCATAATTTCACAAATAATAAATGACTTGGCAACTAGTTTAACCGAGTGAGCGACGCGTCACCTTTTGAGCTGGTGCAAAAATGCATCCTTTTATCTGCCTGAATCATTCGTGACTGTTATTTTCAACAGTTCACATTTCTCCGGCGATTCTGCCGATCCAGGCTATCATACAGCGCTGTTTCTTAAGAATATATTCAGCTTTGGCTCATATAATTGGTGGTTCATATACTTGGCAGAATAAGAGACAGCGAATTTTTGAATTTCAGAGGCCCCTGGAAAAACCTGACGGGCTGGACGTTAGCGACCAGTCGAAGATCCATCCACAACACCTGTGCCAGAAGTGCCGCTCACTGGGCTACTACTGCCGTCGCGAGTACTAGCACCAAGACGAGCCAAATATCAGACCACATACACCAAACATAATAATAATTATGTTACGTTATCAGAAAAGATGTGCCGAAAATTGGGGTGACTTTAGATAAACATTTGAAGAGATTTTTTTTAGTTTAATATGTTTGAATGCTTTTGAATACTCGTAACCTATTACGTCATACCTGTGGTCATACGAAAAACAAATATATGGACCCAATAGTGTTATTTTATCCAATTTGTCCCAGCGTGATAAAGTCACCCCAGTTAACGAGACCACAATATTGTAAGAAAGGCAAGCCGGCCACGGTTACTGGTTTAAAAAAAGCTTATGCCTTACAGATAATTTTCAGCTTAGCTGCTGGTGCTGCTGGGCAGAACCATAAAAAAATTAAGCTTACATATTGAGAATGTTATCACTGGTTTCTCTATTATTTTAATTAGCTTATATGACATCCAAGTACACATACAACTTCCTGAATTTAATGCTTATCAGTTTTTGCTTTCATTTGATTAAAGTCACCTGTGGCAATTGCGAGCAATTGCGTCTCGTGCTCATAGCATAGAAATACAACACTTTATAACCACCACCGCACTCTTTTTATTAATTAATAGTGCCAAACACTTGGCAGTAAGGGTATGGGTGTTTTTAAAATGTTGTACTTTTATATGATTTATCATCAAGACACAATTTACTCTATAGTCGCAATTGCCTTAGTTGTTCAATTTTCTTATAAAATATCCCAAAGAATAAGAATCTAAATACTTAGATATTTAAAATATAGTATTTTATTTTAGAAATATCTCTCAATTATACGTTTCGAACTGGTGTTATTCGATTTTGAACATTTTATCTAGACATTCGGGGTTCATGTTTCATGTGTTCGCTAAGTTTGCGGAGCAAAAAGGCGAGACACGGGCCGTGAGAACTGAGTAATAAATATACCACGAACGATTTAGGGCCACTTTACTTAACATGTATTTGACCTACACATTTTCAATTTTTTTTCTCTCGTTAGACCACCAGCTAATTACCGAATCCAGAATTTAAATAAAAAATCTCAGGCAGTTCACTTGATTTTTGACATTCTAAAAACAGTTTTATCACTGTCTGGCTTATCAAAATTTTTGACTACTTCCAGGTTAACTACAAATTTGAAATTCAACATCTAATAATGGCATCTAGCTAGGTAACAGTGTGTATACAAAAAAACTGAAAACAGCGTTTTTTTTTTTAATTTTCAATCGGGGTAAGGGGGGAAGGGAAGTGTGTGGATACCAAGAAAAAAGAAGTGTAAAAGAGTGCAAGAAATGAAAAATACCTTCTTATTTGACTAAATAATATTATACAACATCCCATCAAAAGCTGTGTAATTAAAATAAAAAGTTTGTATACGGCTTCGATACTCAAAAAATAGATCGTTTTACCGTTTACGAACTTGTAATTTTTTCACAATTTGTTTCTGATGGGATCATTTTCTGAAGAAAAGTATATATTACTATATGCTTAGGTGTGGTTAGTGCGTTAAAAAGGAACTTCAAATGTTTATGTTTTTATTATGCATTTTGTATAACTGAAAAATATTACGAAACGATCGATCGTTTTTAATTTTAATGATTATTTTTTACTTATTCTGAAATACTTAATTGTATATTTCGTATATTGATATTGCTACTTAAAGAGCTAATTGTGTTTAAGTATGATTTAGAATACGTTCTATTGCTTTGAACATGACATATAAATTAGTTATTATTTTAGTTGAACTTTTATGAAAAATAAACTTAAAAATAATTGGCTTGATTTGTCATATGATTACGTCAATTGGGGTGACTTATAATATCGGGTAAATTAAAACAAATCAATATTACCAATCAGGAACTTGATTGAATATGAGCATTTGACAGTTGGAATGTTAAGTACAGTCACTAGTCAGTTAATAAAAAATGCTAATATTATATATTTTCAAGGAATATTGTTTAAAATATTTTTTTGCATGGATTTTCCTTTTGCTTTAACTTTAAACCTTTTTTAATTAGTAAACGTCCTATATCAAAATTTATTTCATAAATACTTAATATTATTGTTAAACCCATGAAAATACTGATTTCCCTACTTGACGTTAACTTTATTTATTCAACATTTAATTTTTTTTATCATATGACATCAAGTTATTTTATAGCCATAAAGATGTTTTAGCTACTAGATTTTTTAAATAAGGTATGTGATAAGTGTTTTCTCCCAATGGCATTGCAGTTACTTATGGATTTATTTGTATATTAAGTAAATTTGTTACTAAAACATATAAATATATAAAGTGTTGTAATGTTTCAATAGGAAACATGATTGAATTTTTACTAATATTTCACGAAGCAGCTATTATTATGTATATTTTTGTGTCATATTGTCGTTATTCTAATTTTGATGTTCATTTATTCCATTAAATGATTAATTTGTAAAAGCTATTAGTACATTTAAATATTGTTATTATTTTCTGCGATACCTATCTAAAGTCAATTGAATAGCGACATTAGATACTAATGTAATTGTATTATTAATCAACGAGTTATGTTCCTAGACTAAGTGCATTATTATTATTATGTAAGTTAAGTACAAATAATCTGTGAATTCTACGATGTGCCAAAAATAATTATAAGGATCAGTAAAATTGATCAAATTGACAAATGTGCCATAAAATAAAAACATTAATGTAGTAAGCTACTGAAATAATTAATAACGACGCCCCAAAAAAAATTCAGCCACACATTTTTTGACCTATTTCTTGTATAATTTTAGTTCACCTAAAAATTGAAGACGCTTGCGTAGAGTTGTTTTGTGAAATTGGTTTATATAAACTGAAATAATAATATTAAACGTTACGTATTTATATTATCCATAGAAATAACCACACATTATAGTTGTATCTGTTGTACAGTTATTTACCAACTTTGAGTACAAATTAAATTTTCCCGCAGCCGATTTTGCTTAAAAATAAATATAAGTGTACCTTTAAATAAGTGAAAATATAATTATACCAAAGTCAAATATTGCAAAGAATGCATTAGATTAGAACTACATTTTTTGATCAAATTCTAGAAAGATGTTATTAAATACGAAGTTTATTCATTAACCAAACCAATTCTTTATACTACCTAAATATTCTTATTAGCACTTAGTAGATTAAGCTAGTATGTGCCAAAACTGAGATTGATTATTGTAATTTACTTTGTTTTTCTTTAAGCCTCCTTTTTGTATTCATATTATTCATAAATGCGTAAGTTTAGTCGCTGAATCGACGGTGCTTGTAAAATATTAGAATAAGCGTGTGAAAATTATCAACTTTCTTCATAGTTAGCATAAAATTAATTGCTCGTGGATTTAATGATGCTTTGAGAAGTTTCAACTAAATTTAAATACTAATAAATAAAATATGTGTACTATGTAGTTTCAATTTCGTAAAATTCATTGCACGTTTTATTTACTTGATGAATTTATTTTACAGACTAGTAAAACACGGAATCGCGTTAGGAATAATGATGTTATTTTGCATAAAACTTATAGGTACCTGTAACTTGTAATTATAAATATATTAAAGCCAGAGCAATCAATTTTATGCAATAAAAATTTTAATCCTTTACAACTTGGTCAGTCTGTAAAAAATGTTAGGTAAAGCTGGGCATTGGAATCAATATACAAGGAAGGGCAATTCCTAATTATGTAACTATATATGTATATCTACATCAACAGATTGATAAACCTCTATAGGTTAATTCAACCATTTGTTCAAATTAATGTGTCCCTATTCACCTCGTTTTTTCAGATAAGGCCTGTATTTGCCTGTTTATACTCATATTTTGTGATGTCGACTTTATCGATTTTTTAAAGGCAAACCATTGCAGTTATTATATTTAGGTATATTAAAATTTTAGAAGACGTATTTTGTATGATAATTAAGACATTGTATCAGATCATTACTGACCGAGTATTACCGATTTGTATTTCTTATTATTGATGAACATATTATTGTAACTCGTTACTTAAGTAGTTATTATTCTCCGATGATTTATAACATTTTTATGAAAATAAAATAATTTAAATATTTTTTTCTTTAAATTTCTACAGATTCTTTTAAATCTATAACATTAAATGTATTCGGTTATATATGCCAGATTGTGTTACTGCTCTCGATTTCAAACTTAGATATAAACTTTATTATCTGATAAGCAAGTAAGTAGTACAGTGTGGTAGGTGATTCAATAAAAGTTATTAAACGAAAACTCATTATTATGAATTTAATATTTATATAAGCCTTAAAAAAATACACACATTATCCTTGCTCAACTTACATAATTATTTAGGTACACAATCCGTTAATCAATGTAGGAATCCCGGTACTCTGAGTCTATGCGGTGCTACAAAGGCACTCTCATACGCTGGCTCCAAAAAGTCGCTGGTGTCCCCATCTTGATGACCAATTGAACGCTTCACAAGATGCCCATGATCCTTAGGGACTGGTTTCTGAGGCTGATTCTTTGCGCCTTCCGTAGGATTTTGCGGAGAAGCAACAGCCAACGCCAGTAATGCCAATACGAAGAAAATAACTGCCACTCTCGCGGCCATTTTGTTAACCGTGTGTTCTGAATTCAAAATGATTTTTGTATTCTTTATTGTAAAATGTTTGAATTGGCAACCGTTTGTTCTAAGTTCAAAAGGATTTTGCGTTCATTTGTTTGTTGTAACGTATATATATCGGCGAGTGTTTTTGTTTTCAATCATTGTGCTGAAGATGGATGATTATTGACTATTTAGCATACTTAGATTGGAAAAGTAAATAATTATGTTTTCCCTGTTTGAGAAAAATCATTTACATATTATATTCTGGTGACTGTTAGTTAGAAGCGAAACTTGTTATGTAATTAATAATAATAAGAATATTTTTTAATTAGATGATAGTTTATATCAGGGACCGGAACCGGTTACCTTAACAAGGGTTTTTGATGAGGTTATTTTAGAAGTTGTTTTTAAAAACCCTCACATATTGTTAACCCTATGATGTGGTTGTTTCAATGATACGGTTACTGTTTTGTTGCAGTTAACGCGGTTAATAACTACCTTAACTAACCTACCCCGTCCCACTAACCGAGTCTTTAGGGTATTGAACCGAGTTCAAACGAATGTGATCCTTAAGTAATGTGTTATTAGTTCAGTTTTTGAATAGCAGTTATAATAACTACTAACCCTAACTTAATAACCTTAACGTAAGGGTTTTTGAACGAGTTCGAACGAATATGATCCCTAAATTATGTCTTATTAGGTCAGTTTTTGAATAACAGTAACTCAGTAAATTTCTTATCTCTTGCAAGTCATAAACGTGTTTGGCTTTCGAGGTTTGTAACAATATGCTATAAAGCGTCAAATCAGTCAATATTCAACTTTAAGTCTTTGGTGTAGAAACTTCTTATGTTACCATGGTACCGTTGCTTAACTTGAGCGGCGAAAACAGTGTGTTGTTTGTTTTTTTTTCATATTTCATCTTTGCCTTTGGGGCTTGACAAATAAATCTAAGACGGAAAAAATAAAACTCATTCATTTATTTTTGCCGTCACCATTGATATCACATATTGGTTTATCCCAAACATAATTAACTATAATTTCCTTCATTCCCCGTAATACAGATATGAATTGTTTCGATAAAAAAATATAACAATTAATGCGGCATTCAGTTAAGGCACAACTGCATTTTGATTATTCTTAAAACAATAATAAATACCGCGTCTCATTACGGTTTGCGTCTTAGTGTGCAGTAAATGCCATAAGCCCGATAACAATAAAATAAAAATAATCCTTAGCATTTCACTCATCCCTTTTCATCTAAGTATATATTTAGGTTGATGTATGCGTCAATAACGAACTTCAAATTGTTTTAATAAAATTACACCCTTAAATTGTAAAGATTAGCAATATGAATGATGGTTCTGTGGATATTCTTATTATTCAAATTGATTTGAACAAGAATATTTCTTGTACTCTGTGTCTTGATTAAATCATGATGCTTTTTTTATTAATAGTTAAAAACGTAATAATTATAATAACATAAAAAAAAATTATTTAAGTAATTAAAATGTTATTTTTAACAAAGTTAATTTTGTTATATTCTGTATTCTATAACTTTTTTTTTAACTATAAAAAGAAAATGATTTACACACAGACAGATGCCATTTTGTCCGGATTTCCGGCTGGTCTCGCTTAGGGGTCACATTTCTCAACCGATTTATGAAGTCTAGGCTAATTAATTATATGAAATATTTGTGTCGATAAAATTATTTGAAACTTTTGAAATGGCAGAGGTATGAGGTTTGAAAACTAAAAAAAAAACAATTTTCATCCATTTGGAAGAAAAAATAAAACAATTTAAATTAATAATCAATTAAATTAGTTAATTGTTATGTTAATTAGTTTAGGTATGAAACTATATTTGATAAGTTGACTAACCTAGTATCATGGACCATCGTTTTATTTAATATATTTTAAATTTGAATTTGAATTAAGTAACAAAGGTTCTTTCTTTGTTACCTGCCATGACTTACTATCTCTTTCGCTTTCCGCTGATATTAAAGGGATAGCATACGTTGTTAGGAATAGTAAACAAAGATCTAAAATTCAGTTGCCTATTGTTAATACTCTTACTAGTATCTTGTCGGTACTAGTAAGAGTATGTACGCGATAAATCTGTTTTTTCAGTAGACAGTTATAATGAAGTTGTGATGTGACACGAGATATTGCAGTTTCAATTGTACACTTAAAAACAAACCATCAGACCCTACACTCGAAAAGTATACAAGCAACCGTTAAGGAATTCCACTATCCAACTCCTGACTACACCATACGACATTAGTCTCCATATTACCAATTCATTAAAACAGCAAACCCCATATCTTCGCCATATTGAAAAATTGCTAATAACTGAATCAACAATTCATATGAATCGGACCTCTAGTCGACAACAGCCGGAAATCCGAACATCTGGACATATGAAAGCATTTTAGGACAAGCTGATACGGAGATGCGTTGCTTGTTTGGTAAATTACCTTGGTATGCAGGTTAAATATATATATTTAACCATCAAAAAGTAGCGCCGTTCACTTTCTAGTTTCATCATCTGATCTTTATCACCGTTTTGAAGATACCAAAAAAGTACTCATCACAATACCTACTTAGGTAGCAAAATCTAACCGACTGTACAATAAAATTAATCATTATAATTGAACGTCATTTGAAATGTATTTGTATAATAATTATTTTGTCTTTTTTTTTCTTCAATTAATAAAATAAGAATTCAATTTTTGTGTTTATCCTAATCTGAGCGCTAATAGCGTCTTGCCAGCATCAACGCGATTTCTATAATGATACCTTTAAAAGTATTTACCATATTATAATCATGCTATGTTCATAAAATAAAAATACATTTTAGGTGTGTAAATAATTTACTAGAATATACATTTTTTAATCAGATACCTAACTAAAATAGTAAGTTTAATTATAATAACTAAAACCATAAAAATATCATCATCACAGTTTAACATGCATAATCAGTCTTAATAACTACCTATTCTTAACAATTAATACTTATAACACCTATACATTAAAAACACCATAATGAAAAAAAACAATGACATAAATCACAGCAATTAAATAATCAAATCAGTTTAAAATTAGACCATATCAAATATAATACTAAATTATGGATTACTTATTATTTACGTAATTTTAGAACAGCCGTATGATACAATTCTGTCATAAATTTTACACGTGCCCACATGTCCTTCAATTTATCGTCCGGTACGTATTCTAACAATTCCTTGAATTCAGCCAAAATTTCTTTACGTTTTTCATAACCTTCCTTCCTCTCTTGATTTCACTGAGTCTGAAATAAAAAAAAATATATACTTAATTTGGTGTTTCATTTTAAGTTTAGTAAGAAATACGTCACTAATATAAGAAATGTAAGCGTCGTCCAATAAAGTACAACGTTCATGCAATGGCCTATTTTTTGTTAGGAATGCTAAACTGGCAGCTCTAAGGATACCCGAACATTATAAGTAAATTGGAATAATGCAAGATATACTACTCAGATTTTTAGCTAAATGTGCCAACATATTCTGAACAAAATGTATAATAAATGAAAATGCACAAACACACATTTACGAAATATCATTGTAGTAGGTATTCCGAATTTGTATGGTAATTAAATATTATATATTTACTACATTCATTTAAACAAGTTGTCTGGCGGAGAACGCCTCATTTCATGGCAAAAAGCCGCCATTATTATCTACGTTTTTGTGGAATGCAATGTGCAATCAAGTTGAAATAAATAAATATAGGTACGTATATATATAATTAGAATATGGTTGAAAAAAAAAACATATTGCAGATACTATTAAGGAAAAAATATCAGTTCGAGTACCTTTAAGGTCGATAGTATTTACAACGATTTAATGGTAAACAAAATTGAAATATAATCTTAATAAGAATGCATAACTTACCAGTTTCGTCTGTCTTTTAAGTTTATTTACAAAGTCACTATATTCCTCGGGAAAATTGCATGGCAGTGGCAGCAAGCGCTTTTTGTAGTACATTTTAAAGTTTTTTTTTTAATATTTGTTATTTTATGGCACCCGTTTGTAACTGACCAGTTGGACGATTTGGAGGATACTGAGTAACTAACGCTTAGCATCCATGATGATTCAAAACAATACTAATCCCATCTCTTTCTTACATTTTTATCTAATCTGTCATTTTAAAACAGCACGTTGCACACTTAAAAATACTCGTTTGTTCTTATACGATGGTTTTTACTGTTATCAGGTATAACGTTACCAGCAAAGCTGCCGATCGTTCCTCGATAAGAAAAAAAACCGGCCAAGAGCATGTATGCTCATCCTTCACAATAAACTGCTGTTTTAAGCCCGAGTTTTAAGTTAAGAAAGATTTCAAGCTCTATAAAAAGGTTGTAAACGCCCTAGAAACTGTAATCACTTATTACCTTCTGGAAGTCAACTTAAAAGAAAAAATATGAAATTTGGCGATAACTCAAAAAAACTGCTGACTTTATCAAAAATAATGTTAAGAGACCCCTATTATTTTTACAAGACCTATTAAACGACACCCCACACACTAATGTTGAAAAGAAAAAAAAAATCACCCCCACTTTAGGTGTTCGAGAGGTACCCGAAAAAAAAATTTTTTTAATTCTTATTTTACCGTTATGTCGGCGTTATACATACACATACTCATACCAAATTTCAACTTTCTAGTACTAATGATCACGGAGCTAAGCCGCGGACGGACGGACGGACGGACAGACGGACGTGGCGAAACTATAAGGGTTCCTAGTTGACTAAGGAACCCTAAAAACAGTATGAAAATTATAGTTATTTATTATTAGATATTATCACTTTTTTATTAGCAGAACAATCACATCAAATTATCAACTAATTAACAACATCAGTTTAGGAGAAACATATAAAAAGCAAAGATAAAGTACTTATTATCTAATAACAACAACAAAAAACAAAAAGTCAAAACAAAACTAGTGTAAAAAAAAACACGACAATACGTAAACATTCTGCCAACTCCGCTCATCTATAACGATCCTTCAACGTTCAGTTCCAAACCCTAACGCGATGGGGTTTAGAGTTAACTGCTATAAATAACCCTTACGCGTTAGGGTTTTAACCGTTACTGTGTAACTGTGTTGAGGTTGTAGTTAACTGTTATGATAGGGTAACCTTAACATAGTGTTACCAAATGAAAAGGTTACCTTATGTTATGGTTACCAAATTGTTAGGGTTACCTTATATTAGGCTTAACTTTAAAGAGGGGTTTTCCGGTCCCTGGTTTATATATACCTACTTATCATTTTATCAGTGTTCTTATGTTCTTATTCTCTGATCTCTAATTAAACGTATTTATCTAAAGGAAATGGCGTTCAAGTCAAGGAAGATGCATGTCAAAGATAAATTATTTACAGCGAAGGATAAAAGATAAAACATACAAAAACGCAAATTATGTTGCCAAAAATATTTTTAATAATCGTTATATAACGATAATGTCGCCCCCTGCCTGCTATACGGCCACATCTCAAAAAACCATTTTTTCGAGAAATCGCTTGTTAAAGTTTTGGCAGCGTAGTGCGTGGTAGTAAAATGGGGGTACTCCTTGAGTTTTGGGTCAATTCATTTGAAATTTAGTTTTTTTTACTCTACATGATATAACGTTTCTCATGAATACGTCTTTATTTATAAAAAAGTGTATATTTTTTAAGATACGAGGCCTTCAAGTTTGGTACTTAGAGTTGTGGCCGTATTGCAGAAACATTTTGTTGAAATTTTGAGATGCGTCCAAAACCGAACACGAATTATTAGAAAATGGTTACATGAAAATTATTGTACAAACTCTAAAACAATTAAATACCTTTATTAATCAACTTTTGTTACAGTAACAACATCACTGTAAGCCATAATCAGTGCATGCAGCTTTATTACCAACCTTCTAGATGCAGATAGCATCATCATTTTGCGTATAATTAATAATTATCTGGTACTTTGTCTTTAAGGCGCTTGTATCTTTAATTATCGTGTTAATATGTACCATATATATGGTATAATACCATATATAACATGTACCATATATATGGTATAATACCATATATAACATGTACCATATACAAGGAAACCCCATAGTTTTAGGTTATAGCGTGGACTAGGTTCCCGTTGATATAAGTGTACTGTTTCCCAGAATTCTTCAACTTCTTTACAATATTACCTTTTCACAGTGCAGGATAAGCTTTTCGTTTTCTATTTTTAGGTTTAGCAATAAGACGACTGATTCGAATCAAAGTCCCAATTTATGTGAGTATTTACAACGAATTTTTTAGAACACCTTGCACCAAGTTGTAGGACATGGCTCTCACAGGTCTATTTAGACATAGTCTCGAAGAATATAATTCCACCTAAGTTCAACTGCATACACTGAATTCGGGTAAGCCAGGCGTCGACTCAAAGAGTTACCAACCCATTGCTGCACTTAGTTGCGTCTACAAACTTTTGGAGAGGCCAATCTACAATCAAATCAAACCTATAGTTGACAAAATAAAACCGGTGTAGCAGGCTGGATTCCGTAGTGGTCCGAACTGCGTGGATCAGGTTGTGTCGCTCACAACACACATAAAGACAGGCTGGGTTTCAAAGGAAAGAGAAAACCGTGGCAGTCTTTATCGACCTCTCAGCTGCATTCGACACCGTATGGAGACAGGGGCTTATCTATAAGCTCATGACCGTGGTGCAGATGGTGGGACTAATGAACTCTATGCTCAGCAATAGGGAATTTATCGTCCACCTAGGAAACATCTCAAGCAAAGTCAGGAAGCTGAACAATGGACTGCCGCAGGGATCGGTCCTGGCCCCGCTCTTGTTTAACCTAATATATCGTGTGTGTGTATAGGTGGAACAGGAATGGGGTCAGGACCGATTCAAAAAACAGAGAATCGGAAATTTATTTATGCTGATGACATCGCCATCACAAACCAGGATGGCAAATTTAAACCCTCGAAAAAAGCCCTTACTCGCGATCTGGAATGTTTTGAGTAATACTAAATAAATGGATACTGCAGCCCAATGCTAGTAAAACAGAAGTTACGAATCATGAGCCAAATATCTGCTTCAGAGAGACGGCGCTTAAATGAAATCCTACACCGAAGTACTTGAGTGTCAGTACACCGTAATCTTACCTATGCGCCACACATAAGTAAGTTAGGAAAGAAGCTACAGACGGAATAACATACTCCACATATTAAGGGGAACTACTTGGGGTGTAACAGCTGACGTGCTACGCACTACCGGTCTTAGCCTAGTTTACTCCATGGCAGAGTACTGCTTGCTAGTTTGGCTCAACAGCGCACATGTGCATCGGATAGACGTGCTAAACCAAACCATGCGATGCATATTGGGAACCATCCAATGTACTCCTCTGGTTTGGCTGCCTGTGTTGAGTCATACAGCTCCCGCCCAACTAAGAAGACAACAGGGACTGGTCCACGAAGCACAAAAATTCGTGAATCGTCCCGATTTGCCAATCCACGTAGAGTTCGCAATTGCATATGAATGACTGTACATAATGTGCCATACGAATAAATAAAATAAATAATAAGTACTATCGGTACTTACTGTTGTGACATAATCAAATGACGTTCATTTCGCTTATATTAAAGGGATTCATCGTAATAACACTACAATATACGTTATTCCTATAGGACGCAACTCAAAAAAAATATTATAAATGTATGCTATACAGCCACAACTGGCAAGTGGCTGTCTTGCAGGGAGTCAACTGACAATTTTTGGTCAGATCCATAAGGCCACTTGTGGAAAAAAGGCTTCTAAGGACACTTTTTCTTATGGCTCTCGAAATAGGGTCGTAAATTAAACTATTCTGACTACGAATCTGCAATAATCCAAAAAAAAAGGCAGGGGGCGATGTGATTATTGCTCTAACTCACTAAAAAAAGATGTATATTAGTAATAACTGATGTTACAGTAGGCAGAGAAGTCAACAGAAACTAGGTTATTTTCATCAAATAATTTAAATGCATGTTGCACGGGGTAGGCGTCTACCTCAAAATTAATGGATATAATAAAATACATATTATATGTCGCAGTGAAATGGTAAAATCAAATGATAAACCCACTACAGATAACAAAATTGCAACCGAGTTTTGTTATTTCAGTAAACAAATCTAGGGATTTGATCAAATCGCTACACTTGTTTAGTGAAATGACGCAATCGGATGGGTAACTAAATATTTGTATTGCCATTTTACTGGAAAATTTCAGCAATTTGATCAAATCTCCAGACTGGTCTGAAGTGACAAAATGAGCTAGTAGTCTCAACTTGTATTACCATTTCCCTAAATAAGGTCGATGATTTGGTTAAATCTTTAGTGACATGACATGTGACAAAATATCATTTCTTGCTTTGCCATTTCTCTAGGCAACGTCTCTGATTTTAACAAATCTCTTAAGTAACTGGCTTTTTAAGTGAAAGGACAAAATAAATTGTAAACTCAATTCACATTGCCATTTCCCTAGACAAGGTTTGATTAAATTTCTAAGGGATATGACCATGGTAATTTATTCAAAAAGCCGGTAAAGTGCGAGTCGGACTCACTTTGTAGGTAAATTAAAAACCACGATTGACATGAATTCATTCTTTAATAATAATAATATAATCCCTTTAATAAAACATTTACATAACCATTGCACAAGCCCGATATAATATAATCAATTTATTCAATGCAGAAAACCTGGCATCACTCGGATCCTGCGGGGTCTGAAAGAGTTTTCATTGGCGGGTTCGAAGAAGTCGTTGCCGTCGCCATCTTGGTGGTCAATCGAGCGTTTGCCAATATGGCGACCACCTTGGTTCCTAGGCGCTGGTCCCTGACTTTGAGGACGTCCAAACCCTTGGCTCTGAGGCCTCTTCGGCCCCTGCGCTTCACCGTAATCAATCAACGCCACGAACGCCACAACCAGAAGAATAACCGTCACTTTTGTACACGCAGCCATCTTGTTATTTCTTGTTCTAAATTCAAACTGATTCTGTGTTAGAATATTTTCTCGGGCATGTTTTATACAGTGTTTTGTTTTGGTAATCAATAACCATTGTGTCAATGAACGAAACCGATTAACACTTTTTTTTGGAATAAACTTATTTAGAATGCCCTAATTCAATTTGTGTCCATTATAGGATGTACGTTTCAGAGATCTGTAGGGATATAAATTACAGGTTTTAATTCCCTTTAGAAGCAAAATATGTAGGTATTGTTTTCGGCTCTCTAATTTTTCCCCAGATGGGACGAAACGGAGGCCGCATATCTGTCACCTACCATTCTGATGTGATTGGAGATGTCTGTTACCTACCATTTTTCTGGCAAAATTACTGGACTGATTTGGGTGCGGTTGTTTGCATTAAACTGGTTATAAAATAAAAAATAAAAATAAAATAAATATCAAACAACCTTACTAATTATAAAAACGGTATAAACTCACGTAAAAATTGTCAGGAACGGCCCGACATGTTTCGAACTCATTTGGAGCTCTTCATCAGGGGTAGCTATGTGGGTCGCGAATCGCGTAAGCAGCACGGATAGCTACCCCTGATGAAGAGCTCCAAATGAGTTCGAAACATGTCGGGCCGTTCCTGGCCATTTTTACGTGAGTTTATACCGTTTTTATAATTAGTAAAGATGTCTCACGATAGTTTTAATAACATTATCAAACAAACTCACACAAATCGATCTAGTCCCAAATGAAGCTCAAGAAGGCTTGTGTTATGGGTACCAGACGAAGATATACATACTTATATAGATAAATATATACTTAAATACATAGAACAACCATGACCCAAGCACCAATATTCGAGTTCATCACACAAATATTTGCCCTGGCCGGGATTCGAACCCGGGACCGCCTGCTCAGTATGCAAGCGCTTACAAACTGAGCCAACCGCGTCGTTATAATTTCAGATCAGGTTCTTAGATATATTTTATACGGTTGTAGAACACCAGGAGGCACTGCAGCAGCCAAGATGGCTTTACATTACATTTTAGTATCCGGCGTGTGTACAATATTGCTATAAAATTGTAAAAGATGAATAAATAGGCTATTGTGAGATCAACTCGAAATGAAAATTACCTGACTATAGAGAAGAAAAAAATTCCCATTTTTTCCTCCACGCGGACGACTAGTACTAGTACCTACTTTGTAAAACCCATGAACCCATGGTATAAGATGGTAGGTATAAGAGAACAAGGTATGGCTCCGTAATGACAGGCGAGACTCACGCTATGATTGGTTGAACGGTTCTGTCAATCCGTTTCCGTGTTGCCACTGGTGTATCATAATACCTACTCCCCGATTCCCTTGTTACCTGTATGAATCTCATAGAATAGGCTATTTGACTGATGTTGAATTCTACAGCGTACTGTAGTTATATATTATGAATAAAATTAGCTAAATATATCACGAAACAAAGAAAAAAAACCAGAAACATATATATCTTTTTTGGAAATATGTGACTTCAAAGGTGCGCAAATTTTATGTTTTTTTTTTTTTTATCCAAAATAAATTTTGAAAATGTTTTCAGAATCCTCATAATTTAACGAAACAATAATTGTATGACAACTATGAACTTAAACGCACTTTTTCACGGTGAAAATGCCAAATTTCTTAATTTTTCCATACAATTATTGGTACCTATACCGGCCTGTGACGTCACTAGCCTGACGCGTTTTGTATGGAGCGTTTTTAGCGCTACGTAGAAATGTTGAACTTTGACGGTCATTTCTGACTTTTAGAGCAGTTTAAGTGTAGTCAATCCCATATAGACATTTGATCACAATAAAAAATAGAATCGATTGACATCCTCAAAAAAAATTAGTCAACATGCCTATTGTAATGCATTTTTTTTTTCTGTACGATCGGCGGCGAACATTTTTTTCCTTATAATTATTTTGTTAACCTATAAAGCGGCAACAATCAGTGACGTAGAAAGGCTGAAAAAAAAAAAAAAAAAGTAGAAAGGTTGACTTAAGGAGCGCCATATCTTGTTTTCTTATACCATGGTAAAACCAAACCAGGGGGGTAATTCGACCAATTTTAGAGAGATGATGATCTCCCCATTTCATCGCCATCCGTCACTTTTGACGTCTCCCTACATGACAAGTGGCGATATCCCTAGAACATCGCAACTTCATCAATCCGGTCGCGCTTAATTTGCGTTTCTTTCGTATGTGACGGCATAAATAACAGGCGCATACTTTAACTTGACCGTGTAGTGCGTGAAATTAGTCAGTTCGAAACAGAAATTCATATGCATGAATAGCATTTTTGACAATTATTATCGCCTTCGTATTTCCAAAATTGAGATAAGATAGGTCACTTGAAGCTCATCGCATTTTAATGACAGTTCAAATGCGATATCACTGTTATCTAATAGAGTTTTGACGTTTTGCGACCTCTCAAACGGCATTCTCGAATTATGTCCCAGGTTGTCAAAACGAAGATTAGACCGTAACAATAGAACAGCCTAATGCCTTGATCACACGTACCGAGACAGTGGGCGAGACAGTGCTCTCGTCCCTGTCACACACAAGACAGAGCACTGTCTCGCCCGTTTACTCGGAATAGACTGGTAGTTCAAATCAAAATTTTGAAGTCTAACGGCATTTTGTGAGCCATTTTGGCAACATGACTTTTCTGATGTAAAAAAGCCTGCTGAATTCGATTCTGGATGTTGCCAAGCCGAATTTTGCCCCCCTCCCCCCATTTCCCCCCTTTTTACCTCAAAATATGCCCCGAATCACGGTTTTTACGGTTTTATACAAAAAGTATTACAGCTAGAAAAAAAGTGTCAGAGACAAGAATGATCTCTATAAAATTTCCTATAACATGGTGTATAATTTTTTTTAGTAGGCCTTATGGTTTGTGAGCAATATCTTCCCGAACTTCATAGACTGGTAGAAAATTCTAAATATCGGCTTCCTTTACCGTGCTAACGGCATTTTGGGATCCATTTTGGCAACATGACTTTTCCGATGTAAAAAAGCCTGCTGAATTCGGTTCTGAATGTTGCCAAGCCGAATTTTGCCCCCCTCCCCCCTTTTCCCCCCTTTTTGACCTCAAAATATGTCCCTAATCACGATTTTTACGGTTTTATACAAAAAGTTTTACAGCTAGAAAAAAGGTGTCAAAGACAAGAATGATCTCTATAAAATTTCCTATAACATGGTGTATAATTTTTTTTAGTAGGCCTTATGGTTTGTGAGCAATATCTTCCCGAACTTCATTATTTTTTAAAAATTGATAAACTTGGTCGAGGCAGTGAAATGCACTTATTTTAGGATAATTGGTATCGCACAGGATCCAGCCGCTCTGCAGCGCTTGACGCTGACATCCAGTTTGCATGCTGCTTATTATCTGTCAAGACTCACGAGACCTTCAGTCATAAGCAGTCGTCAGATTTACACGCAGAACCGTACCCAAGTCGGGCTAAAAGGGCCGTAGAAAATAAAAATGCTTTGCTTCTGAACATGAAATCCTTCGAAATGCTCAGTTATACGCCAGATTCTCCAGAAACGGGCCTTAGAAATGCAGTTACCCAGGATCTTGCAGCAGAAAACAATAAAGTGTCACTTCTCACTGCCAAGCAGCTCCTTAAAAATGACTCAATACCTTCAAACTAGGTTGGGCTCGCAGTTTTTATCCCGCGAACGCGCGAGCGGGACTAATGTCGTCGTAGTGCGAGGATTTGCAGACGAGACTAAGGTTCAAGCGTCACCAACTGAGGTCGATACCTCAACATACGTGCTATTCACGAGGAAACCGACACTCGACATGTGCTCCACACTGTGCATAGCCCACCCAAAAGACAGGTTATTAGTGTTGTTGTTGCTTATCATTCATCATCATGACAAAATTATGGGACTGCTTTAGAACGTTAAAATATTCTGGCGTTTTACTCAGGCACTGGCGATTCGAACGGCTTTATTGCAGGTAACAAAATAATTAAATTGATCATTTGCGTTTCTAAAACATTTACCTAGACACTCCTTTGATTAAAAGTATTCCGTTTTCCGATATCAAAAGCACTGTGAACTACTCAATGAGATAGACATACACCCCATGAGCGAAAGGCTGAGAAGTTCCTGTCCCTGCTGTACAAGTCGAGTATGTGACGATGCAGGCTATGCTTTGTTTGGCACCACTCCAGCGCCTGAGCGTTTGCCCCCCACATCAGACGCAAATATGATAGATTTTGAACGACCTGCCTTGTACAGGTCTTGAAGGTCGGACCTTAGTTCATTTTGAACTTTGCGTTGTAGCTTGTAGACCTGCACCCCTAGCACAACTGTCGCAAACGGCCATTTCTGGCGCTAGATAATTGCCTGTCTCTTTCTGTGCAGTAATGTAAGAGGGTCACGGGTAGCGCTATGTCGCGCGACAAGAGTCGCAAAGCATAGTTGTGCTAGACGGGCTGCTGTTGGTGAGCCTTTCGGAAACAAACTTCGTTACTTAGAGTGAGCCAAGCTGCTTAGCAGTGTGAATTGGCACTTTATTTTTTTCTGTTGCAAGATCCCGGGTAACTGCATTTCTAAGGCACATTTCTGGAGAATCTGGCGTAGAACTGAGCATTTCGAAGGATTTCATGTTCAGAAGCAAAGCATTTTTATTTTCTACGGCCCTTTTAGCCCGACTTGGGTACGGTTCTGCGTGTAAATCTGACGACTGCTTATGACTGAAGGTCTCGTGAGTCTTGACAGATAATAAGCAGCATGCAAACTGGATGTCAGCGTCAAGCGCTGCAGAGCGGCTGGATCCTGTGCGATACCAATTATCCTAAAATAAGTGCATTTCACTGCCTCGACCAAGTTTATCAATTTTTAAAAAAATAATGAAGTTCGGGAAGATATTGCTCACAAACCATAAGGCCTACTAAAAAAAATTATACACCATGTTATAGGAAATTTTATAGAGATCATTCTTGTCTTTGACACCTTTTTTCTAGCTGTAAAACTTGTTGTATAAAACCGTAAAAATCGTGATTAGGGACATATTTTGAGGTCAAAAAGGGAAGAAAAGGGGGGAGGGGGGCAAAATTCGGCTTGGCAACATCCAGAATCGAATTCAGCAGGCTTTTTTACATCAGAAAAGTCATGTTGCCAAAATGGCTCACAAAATGCCGTTAGGACGGTAAAGGAAGCCGATATTTGGATTTTTCTACCAGTCTAGAACGTGTGATCAAGGCATAAGCACGATCCGCAAATCCACAGTTGCGATATGCGCACGAACTAAGCAAATATTTCCATGAAGTGTTTGTTCGTATTATACCTACTCACTATTTATTTAAGAAGGATAAAACGGTTTGTCAAACGAATTATCACTTTTGATGCAAAACAAGTCTGGGTTTCATTTGATCACGCGGTCGATGTGATGTTTACTATAGTTGTGTTTTGATCTTTTCATTGCTTATTTAAAATATAATCTACAATTTCTTTACCAATTTTTAATTTTTCTTTAGAGGTGAATCTTTGAAAAACCTTGGAAGTGTTTTTAAAAGTGGTCACCAACGTTTTTTAGGGTTCCGTAGTCAAGTAGGAACCCTTATAGTTTCGCCATGGCCGTCTGTCCGTCCGTCCGTCCGCGGCTTAGCTCCGTGATCATTAGTACTAGAAAGCTGAAATTTGGTATGAATATGTGTATGTAGTATAACGCCGATAGAACGGTAAAATAATTTTTTTTTCCGGTACCTCTCGAACGCCTAAAGTGGGGGTGATTTTTTTTTCTTTTCAACACTAGTGTGTAAGGTGTCGCTGAATAGGTCTTGTAAAAATAGTAGGGGTCTTCTAACATTATTTTTTGATAAAGTCAGCTGTTTTGTAAATATTTGCTCCGAAAACAAAAAAAAATAGTGTCCCCCCCTCTAACTTTTCAACCACGCGTCAAAAAAAATCGGAAAAATTCATGTAAATGAGGCCTTATAAGTACTTTCAATGAAAACTATATTGAACAAAATCGGTCGAGCCGTTTTTGAGTTATCGCCAAATTTCATATTTTTTCTTTTAAAGGACGTAAGTTGACTTCCTGAAGGTAATAAGTGATTACAGTTTCTAGGGCGTTTACGACCTTTTTATAGAGCTTAAAATCTTTCTTAACTTAAAACTCGGGCTTAAAACAGCAGTTTATTGTGAAGGATCAGCAACTACGGATTTTTTTTTAAATATTATTATCTCTTGGGTGAAATGTAGACTTGTACCTACTTGAGCATGGAATTTTACACAGAAAAAATTATCCTACAAAAATATTGAATGATTACCTATCGCGAATTTTTATGACGAAAAATTTATGACGCTTTTTTTAGGTTTTGGATCACAAGTCAAACAATTATTTTGAGTAAGAAATCATAAACATAAAATGTAGTGGCAAAAATAAATAAATATACATACAGTAGAAAATTCTCCTTTTTTAAGTCGGTTAAAAATGAATACATATAACCAGTTATTTGGAACATTTCCGTATAATAGCATAGATAAAAAAACTTTTTTCCTGTGGTCCTTGCTATCAGCTGCAGCGCTGTAATATTTCTCTGTAACCTTTTTTTTTCGTCACAAATTAAAGAGCTGCAATTAGAAGATCCTTATAGCATGGACAATCGAAAAAGAAAAAAAATATTTTAACTGTCTTCCAAAAACTTTAAATACCCTATTAAGGGTACACATACACTGTGTGCACGAGAAGTTAGATTACTTAATAAATAAATAAATAAATATAAAGGGACAATCTTACCCAAATCGACCTAGTCCCAAACTAAGCAAAGCTTGTACTATGGGTACTAGACGACGATATACATAATATATAAATACATATATAGATAACATCCATGACCCAAGGACAAATATTTGCCCCGGCCGGGATTCGAACCCGGGACCGCCGACTCAGTAGGCAGGTGTCTACAAACCGAGCCAAACGCGTCGTCAAACTACTTGGTCATGACTTAGGACGACCGTCACAGTTACCTACGGCCTAGGTCAAGCCAAATAAGTAATGATTGTTGGCGATCCTACTTAAGTGCCTACCTATTGTTCTTATATAATTACTAGATTCCGCTAATGGAATTATGTAATTAAATATTTGTCACAGCAACGATTTTTCTCGCAATTAAGCATCATATCTTCGTTTAAATTTCCACAATGGAAAAACGTAACATCAATTATAGCGGCAATAGAAATCCATTGTGGAAAATAGACCACTTTCTGCGCTTTTTGCACCGGACTGCTGCAACCTTCATTATATCATCCGCTCACCTTGCCCCACGGCCCCACGCTATGGCGTCCGGTACGCGGTTGCCACTCAAGAAATTAAGAAGGCCTTTGTCCAGCAGTTGACGTCTCTCAGCCGGATACTGATGCGATTGGGAGCGGTATATTACAAAGCTCCACACTACTCGCCAATTTGATCGAAGTTGTCCGAAGTACGGTTTCCGCAGCAAAGTGCCTCTACATTATATTCAGTCAACTTCGGAATTAGTGTTGAGCCGCAATTAAGTGTCATTGTCAAGTTGTCATTTATAACAGAAGAGCACATTCAGAAATTGTATTGATAAACAGGGGGGTAATTTGGCCAATTTTAAAGAGATGATGATCTCCCCATTTCATCGCCATCCGTCACTTTTAACGTGTCCCTACATGACAAGTGGCGATATCCCTAGAACATCGCAACTTCGTCAATCCGGTCGCGCTTAATTTGCGTTTCTTTTGTATGTGAAGGCATAAATAACAGGCGCTACTTTAACTTGACCGTGTAGTGCGTGAAATTAGTCAGTTACGTTTCGTTCAAAACAGAAATTCATATGCATTAATAGCTTTATTATGAATCATTATAGCCTTCGTATTTCCAAAATTGAGATGAGATATGTCACTTGAAATATCACTGTTATCTAATAGAGTGTTGACGTTTTGCGATCTCTCAAACGGCATTCTCGAATTAGGGCCCAGTTTTCTATGGAGAGGAGTCATTATTTCAGCGCGAATAGCGAGATACAGCGAACAGCAGCGTGGCGCCACCCGTACAGCGCCAACTGTCGGTAAAATTTTCTTTGTCCTCTCATCACGCCGCCACGGCTGGACGGGTTTTAACCAATTTTGGTACAGGGATAGCTGACCATCTAAAGATGGTTATAGGATACTTTTTACTCGACAACGGAAAAGAAAAACGTTTTACGCGGACGCGGTTGCAGGCACCTTCTAGTACAGCATAGGGTAAATCGCCAATTACTGGCCACCGTTCAATAACTGGCCACCTCATACTAAAAAATAACTTTGTCTACTGAACTCATTTTAGTATATCGTGGCCAGTTATTGAAGGTTGGCCAGTAATAAACACCTTATACTAAAATGAATAACGTTTGTTGGTGAACAGAGCTCATTTTTAGAATGAGGTGGCCAGTTATTGGCCGGTGGCCAGTAATTGGCGATTTACCCTACCAGGTGGGTCCTGTAACAGGAGCAATATATTAAAACATACGTTCTACCCCTCAAACTGAACAACATTTATTAAACAACTTTTAAAACTAACTCATTTATAATGTAAACTTGTAAATAGTACATTACGGCAGAGACCATTAAGTAAGCCATACTGGCCGAGTAGGAATTAGACGGACCGAGCCGTAGGCGAGGTCCGGATATAATACGAGGCCAGGATGGCTCTTACGGTCGAAGCAAGTATAGTGCTTTTCTCAAAAATTAAACAAGAAAATTAGATTAAAATTATATTTTGTAGGTGCCATTCATATTCGGCCATTTTCCAATGAATATTTTTGTTATATCCCATTTTTATTATTACACATTGTGATATTCGTCGTCGCAGGCACCATTAACTCCCATGATAACAACCTATAACAAAAATAATTATGAGTTTATACTTGGATAAAAGATATAGTTATATCGTTATCAAATAGTGGCAGAATTTATTTACCTTCATCGCCAAAATGGTTATCATCTAGAGCTTGATTTAAGAACTTTTCTATATTTTGCTGCTGAATATTTGTGATTTATTTCCTTTGTAGCCATCCGATTGTCTCAGAAAGATTGTTGAAATATTCTGACCAATTATTAACTTGATTTTCTTCCTTCCATTTAATGAATCTCTTGTATTTTTTTATATCTCCTTGGATTAAGTCGGAAGTAAATTATTTTAGCTAACTCTGCCTCCGCTTTTAAGTATGGAGGAGTGCCGTCTATTCTGAATCAGACTCGTCTGAACTCATTTTTGCTGAAATATTGTAATAGGTCACACAAACAAATTTGAAATTTTTGTCTTTTAATTAAAATCCCGCCTTAATTTCTTTTTTTATAAATACTGCGTTTAATTATTTGCACTGTCTTACAAATCTAAGTCTTAAAGATAAAATTAAAACATTGTTGTATTTTCTAACTAATTTTCATATCATAAAGCTTACCTTCAATTTTAACTCTGAGGTTTTTTCCAAACGACACAAAAAAGGAAGGAATTCCGAAATATCATTGTCATTTTACACAGCACAATTATGAACTAAACGCTGCATACAAATTTCCGCACTAAACTTTGTCGCTACTTTTTTTTTTAAATTTGCATCTTGAGTTACTTTTATACTGCCAATAGTGCTAACCTCTTTTTATTTTACATTTGCTCTTAGTAAGTTAGTAAATTGCAAGTGTATACTGCAATGTCGTCTCTTTCTATTTAATCTATGAAAAAGGGACGCCACTTTTTTAATTTCTACAATTTGCTGTCGCACTGTACTTATAATTAAAACAATTTGTGGAATGCATCCTTTTTACATTTATATACGACCTCATCGCCTTCACATCCTTAGTTTTTTTATAGGTCGGTGACGATGTAAATCGTGTTTCGATATTCAAATATCTTGATACGTAATAGGAATTACATACTTACTTACTGGACAAATATTGATTCCAAATTTAAAATCTCGCTATTTACTGGACACTTCTAAAAAGTCTTCGGTATGTTCCATGTACTGTAGTCTATCTAGCGATGGTAAGGCAACATTACATGCAATTTTTGAGTAAATAAAGAAGCAATGTATTACGAAACATTTGATATTTAGTAATCTGACAGCATGCGTGACAGCTATGTCAATGCTACGGTGATGTCTATGTTGGACGGCGTACATTGAAAATGCTATAAATTTACTTTGTTTGAAATAATGAACATATGAAAACAGTAGGTTAGGTATTTTAAAAAGGGAACAATTTAAACGCTCTCCAAAATGGCTTTTATACCCCAAAACTAAGTTCCAAATAAAATGAATTGCTTCCATTTAAATTAAACTCTCTCTATATAGTGCTCCCCAAATAAAATCATTTTGTATTCCAAAATCGATATACATTACACCAGAATAATTTTATGTTGAGTCAGAATATCTTTTTGCTTCCCAAAATGGATTTTTTGCTCACCAAATATTGTTTTCATAAAACATCAAAATTATTACCAAAAAATATCTTTTTGCTTCCCAAAATGGATGTTTTGCTCACCAAAATGGATTTTTTGCTCACCAAATATTGTTTTCATAAATTAGTGTTTCAGCTAGGTAACCATCTAATCCTGATCACCTATCAGAGCAGATCCGACTCGGCCGGGTTAGGTTAAAGGTTAGTTTTTTTTTATATCCCTAAAAAACGCTTCATAATGTGCGGTAGTCATTATTAGCTATGGTATATCAATTTGAAATTTTCTCCATACAAATCGTTTTTTTTTTCGATATTTTCCGAATTTGACCGAATTTTCGGACAAGATTTCAGATTCATATTTTTGAGCCCCGAGAGCCCCCCGATACCGAGTTTTAGCCGCCTAGCACCAATTTGAAATTTTGAATCGTTATTTTTCGATATTTTCCAAATTTGACCGAATTTTCGGACAAGATTTCAGATTCATATTTTTGAGCCCCGAGAGCCCCCCGATACCGAGTTTTAGCCGCCTAGCACCAATTTGAAATTTTGAATCGTTATTTTTCGATATTTTCCGAATTTGACCGAATTTTCGGACAAGATTTCAGATTCATATTTTTGAGCCCCGAGAGCCACCCGATACCGAGTTTTAGCCACCTAGCACCAATTTGAAATTTTGAATCGTTTTTTTTCGATATTTTCCGAATTTGACCGAATTTTCGGACAAGATTTCAGATTCATATTTTTAGCCCCGAGAGCCCCCCGATACCGAGTTTTAGCCGCCTAGCACCAATTTGAAATTTTGGTGAAAAAAGCCATTTTGGTGAGCATTTAGTTTTTTGCCTCAGCAAAAATGACTAAAATGGAAGTAATAATATAAAATATTGGTGACATCCATTTAACAGTAATTTAGATTATTTGGTCTGAAATTAACTTTAATGGTGTTCATATATTTTTATAGGATGTAAGAATAGTATTTTATGCAACCGTTGTATAAGAGGGGGCAAAAAACGCGAGTGGCATGGGTTACGATGTGAGCGTAGCGAACATCGTAAGAAAGATGCCACGAGCGTTTTTTGACCTACTTATACAACGTTGCATACAATACTTTTTCTACGACTCGACATTTCATAAATAAAATGCAAATAAACAACAAAGAAAATAATTACATGTTCCCGCTCGGAATCAACAAAATTAAAAAGAAAAATTGTCTCTGATAAACTTTTTTTTTATTGACATCCATCTGTCAAAAAAATATTAACTTATACATAAAGGTATACGATCACCATACTAAACATCTGTCAAAAAAATAAACTTATACATAAAGGTATACGTTCACTATACTAAACATCCATGCACTGAAGATAAAACTTTTTTTTTAATTTGGCAGCAATGCCTTAGTACAATAAGTTTTTTTTTAATTTGCAAATTGTGTGAATGCAGCTGTTCATCTTGTAATCTGTGGTACTAAGTGATGCTTTTTTGGCGACATTATAACATCGGTTAGCAGTGTGTTTTTGGGCAGTAGAGTATAGACTTTTACAGACTTTCATAATTTATGTCTTTATATTAGAGTTAGTAACTATATAAATGACAGAAAAAAGTACTGGAGTAGAAAAAAATAATTATTTGCTTTATTTATAGAATAGTTTGGGATACACTATTTGGTGAGCATTCATCCGTTTTTATTATTAAACGCCTACCAAATATGTTGATAAATTACTACCAATAAATTCTTAATGCTCACCATTAAGAATTTATTGGTAGTAATTTATCAACATATTTGGTAGGCGTTTAATCATATTTGGTAGGCGTTTCAACACAAGCCTTTTAAAAATGAGTTTCTGAACAAATGTTCAGTTTCACGAGTAAAATCTATGTATTATTTTTTATTCCTGTTACAGGACCCATCTGGTACCTATAGGTAGGTAATGTTATTTTGGACAGATGAGAATAAGCGTCGAATTAATCCCAGTACTCCGAGATAAGCTATTGTCAAATTCGCTATCGAGACACAAAAAACAGGCAGGAAATTATTTTAGGATGACTATTTTTAGCATTATTTAAACAAACGTGGAAAGGTACAAGTGTTAATTCTATGTTACTTAAGATATTGTGTAACTAATTGATAAGATAAGACGAGATATGCATCAATTCATCTGTGGTTTCCCAATTAGTGTAAGATACTAGACCAGGGCTTCCAACTAAGTGCACAGGTCTAGTTTTAATATTAGTCCTTTATTCAGCCCTCTATTAAATAATCACGTGTCTTAGTAAACTAAAAATATTACCTGAATCGAAGAAATATACTTTATTCAAGCAATCGGTGATTTTAGTTACAAGACTGTATGTGATGACTTGATGCTACTATTTGAACTACTTCTGGGCTAAAAAGGTTAGTTGTATCCTCTTAATATATCAGACAAGGGGGTTACCTATCTGAAACGCTAATTTTTGTTTCCCATTTGTAACGTTTCGCCAAATTTTCATTTGTCCGAAAGCCGTTTTTTTTCCAAAACTGTTAATATTTAGGGTTCCGTACCCAAAGGGTAAAAACGGGACCCTATTACCCTATTACTGAGACTGTCCGTCCGTCCGTCCGTCCGTCTGTCACCAGGCTGTATCTCAAGAACGGTGATAGCTAGACGGTTGAAATTTTCACAGATGATGTATTTCTATTGCCGCTATAATAACAAATACTAAAAATAAAATTAAATAAATATTTAAGGGCCCCCCCGGACGGACGGACGGACAGCGAAGTCCCAGTAATAGGGTCCCGTTTTTACCCTTTGGGTACGGAACTCTAACAATCAATGGTTGATTTTATCGACAATTCATTTCTGTCTTAGTAAGTTAGTTTGTCATGTGTAATTTTAAACGTCGGTCCACTGCCTGAAATATAGGCAATAATAATTATTATATCATAGTCTGCGCCACGTAAAAAGAGCGCTGGCGATCTTAGCGCATTATAAATGACTAGTGACTCGACCTGTATTTGTGTAAATACAATTTCTGAGGACTGGCCTAGACCAAGAAAGTAAATGCAGGTGCCATAAATGAGGGTTTTTGTGTTGTCCTTTCCTGACAAGACCGCATAAATTTCCGAGCAGATTTGAGAAATGTTTCTTTACGAAACCGTAACCCAGATGAGGCCTTGGACATTGTCAACATTGTTTGATTATTGAGCTACTTAATGCCACTCGTTACTAGTTATTTTGTCCTCAATTAAGAAGCTCGAAGATCACAACAGTGTTTAACTTCGGAGCCAATCGACTCGCCTGTTTTTGTGTTGCCTGTGAGAAGTGTCAGTGAATGTGAAAAGTGCTTGGCCATTGGTCAAAAAAGTAAAGTTATTTTAGTGCACGTAGAGGCTAGTGTAAGTTTTCTTTTAACTTAACACGTTCACTAGGACCATTATGCATATTGCATTCGGTACAGACGAAACTTATCCATAAACTATCTAGTCAAAAACGGCACAAGGCCCTATATACTATTAAAAATTAGGCTGTAGACAGAGTAAAAGTTTTGTGATCTATAGTCGTCGGCCACAGACGCAATCCCGTATAACGAGGGTCCTACGTCTCTCGGCGCACTGTCAGTGAAAGAGTAAAAAAAAACATACAGTCGAATCGAGAACCCTCCTCTTTTTTTGAAGTCGGTTAAAAAGACCTCCAACGCATATGTGGGTAAATTTTTATTTTGTTGTCGATTTCGTTTTTTTCTCAGATTTCAATAAAATTTGGTGAGTTGTTAAAGTTGCTTATTCTGAACAAGGTAAGCCTAATTTCACTATACATGTCTATGTATATGTCCTACAAAATTTTCCACTGAGTTACAAAAAATGTATGGATTTTTTCAACTAGTATATTTCGTATTTTGTGCTAAAATTTAGTAAAAATGAAGAGCTGGAAATGAAAAACAAATAATTCGACAGCAAAATAAAAATTGGCCCATGGGTCAATTTCTCTAATACATTTTGTGTAATTCAATGGAGATTTTTCTTTGGGCAAATCGTGAAATTGGGCTTACCATGGTCAGAAGAAGCAACATTACCGACTCACCAAATGTTATTGAAAACTGAGAAAAAAAAGAAATCGACAACAAAATAAAAATTTGCCCATGTACGTGATAGGCTGATATTTAGGCAATGTTTTTTATTTAAGGTAAACGTAAACGCGATGTGCGAATGTTTTTTATTTATTTATAGTTTTGCAAAGTCAAAGGATACCAAAATGGGATACTTTAATACACGACTTTGCTTAATGTTAATTTTTAAGAATCCATATCATGGGCCTTGCCACATTTTTATTTGAAGTCGGTTCTCCTAATTTGTCGGCTCCTACGATCTCGATTCAAGGTCGACGAAGGTTCTATGTCTGGTTTATATTAATTTCTAGAATTATTTTCTCACCGAATGTTTAATTTCTCCGGAAAATCATTTTGTTGGAAGCGTTTTTCTTTGCAACTGTAATCTATTGGAGATTTCTATAAAATAAGCCTAACCTAACCTCATCTAATCAATAGGATGACATTTGCAAGAATTATGAAAAATTTATGACTACAGAGTCTAGAGACTTAACATTCGACGAAATAAGTTTCTGGGTGTCAAAGCGCTCCCTTTTATATTGCCAAAACATAAAAATAATATCCTAAATTATAAATTTTAAACACCCCAAACACAAGAAGCTGGTCATCATGAGACCCTCATTAAACGAGTGATGTAGAAACTGGATTCAATTCAATTCAATTCAATTTTTTATATTTTTATTGTAAAATTATGAGTATTACAAAAGGTCTTAAGTACTATTTATGTCTCGTCATAATAAAGGTTGCACAATAATATTAAATTTTTCAGGTAAAATAGATGAATACATTAATATAAGTCTCATACAATTTGTGGGTCCATTGATACAGAAATCATTGAGTGAGTGAATATGTCAAGTATAAAATCTACATTACTAATTAGCTACTACATATCAAATCGATTATTAATTTAAATATGTCATTCAAGCCTCGAAAAATTCGGATCTATAAAACATTTTTTGTAGACACCATGCATAAAGTTTGTCCTTGTACGCAGGAAAGTAAAGTGTCTTGATGTCATCTGGCAAATTATTAAAGATTTTTATGGACATGTTAAAAATACTTTTATTAAAATAAGCGGTATTGTACACTGGGCATTGTAAGATTAGGCCATGTAGTTTAGAAGTGGATCTAGAGCTTGGTTTTTGTATTTTGAACATGTCAAAATTTGTCTTTACAAACAAGCATACGAGTACTTCATATACACGATGATTTTTAATCGGTGATCAGGTACCAACTTTTCTAACTCAGTAATTGATGGCGGTCACTTTGAAGTCGTAATTACATGAAAACAAACTTTTATTTTTCTATGATAATTTTTATTTTGAAACCAATTTTGTCTTAAATTCCTTGTCACCGAACTAATCTGCATCGGTGTGCTTACAACTTCTTTAATAATTTAATGGGAATGACAATTTATGAGTAATAACTTGTCATTGTCATTGTCATTACATAAACAAAGTCGTAGAAAATTTCGTAAAATTTCCCGCCAAAGCGATGACACTTGACGTAGATATCGTACTTCAATAATTTTTGTAGGATGACCATGCATCTAGTGGTTATTAGTTTTAATTATGTTTTAACTTTTAATTAATTTAACAGTGAGGTAATTGCGTGGGACCTCGCGTATTAAGTTTAATTTTAGCTAAATATTAATATTTTTCTACTCCTGATCACCGATTAAAAATCATCGTGTATAGACAGGGTTGGTAAGGGCAGGATATTATTTTTTAAATAGTGGCCGACAAGAGTCCATGTGATGGGCACAGCATAGGGCTCGTAAGCATTTTTTTTGTAACCTAAATACTTTTTCCACTCTTGACGAATTACCCCAGAGAATCAGCCCATATCGAAGATTGCTCAAAATATGGCCATGGAAAGCAAGCAATGCAGCTTGTTGCGAAGCAATATGTGTCAACCTGCGCAGAGCGTGTACAAAACGGTTTAATTTAGAAAGTTGGTAATCGACATGGGTTTCCCAATTCTCATGGCAATCTATCATTATTCCTAGAAAACGCGTTGACTGAACAGCTTTAATGGACACACCATTATAACTTAACTTAATGTTTCTAGGTTTATTCTGTGGCGCATAAAATTCCATTAGTTGAGTTTTTCCTAGGTTAACCTTGAGTTCGTTCCTTTCTAGCCATTTATTGACATTCGCGAACACTTCATTTACATCTGATTCATAAGTGATACTATTACTCGGTACTATCAGTGAGCAGTCATCTGCAAATAGGATTACTTTATGATGAGTTATATCAGGCAGATCATTGATATAGATCAGGAACAAGAGAGGACCCAGTATGCTTCCCTGTGGTACGCCTTGTCTTACGTATTCATCAGACGATTTATATTTTATCAAAGTTTTGCTTTCGGGACAGTATCTCGTAATCTCGGTGTATTGCTTTCTTTTCAATAAATAAGATTCAATCCAATCGTAACAATTGCCTCTTATGCCGTATTTTTTAAGTTTTTTTAGAAGGTTATCATGGGATACACAATCGAATGCCTTCGACATGTCCATAAATATGGCAGAGACGGACATTCTTTTGTCTCGGTATTCAGCTATGACTTTCATTAACTCGTAGATGGCCAGAGTCGTAGATTTGTGTTTTCTAAAACCTAATTGAGTGTTCGATAAAATATTGAATTTATCAAGGAACTTGATAATTCTACTAAATATAACTTTTTCACAGATTTAGAGAGTATCGGTATAAGTGCGATTGGACGGTAATTCTCAGAATTAGACTGCTCTCCTTTCTTAAAAATTGGTTTTATAATCGTGATTTTTACTTTATTTGGAAATATTCCTTCGGATATGGATTGGTTAATTACGTAACTAATTGGAGCAGCTAGTACGATAGCGTTATCTTTAATGATTTTTGTTGTTAATTCGTCATTACCTGTGGATTTTGTATTACGGAGTGATTTCATTATTTTTACAATTTCCGTGGGATTAGTTGGCTTTAGATATATGGTACTCATTTATTGAAAGGCTATTTACGGCATAGAAAGTATCATGTACAGGAGTGGTGTCCAAGATAGCAAATTGTTTGTTGAATGCATTCGCGATATCCTCCGGTCCCGTCAACTCATGCCCCTTAAAATATATCGAATCTGTATTTTGGTGATAAATCACCAAGAGAGATCATTACAAATGTATAGTTTTCAGCTTTTTCCCTATATTTGCAGTATAAGACGGTATTAGGTACATAAAATCATAACTCAATCTACATAATCTAAAAGTTAAAAGAAATATAAATATTTATAAAACCTTACTCTAAATAACCTAAAATACAATAATAAAAAAAGTGTGTGTGTCAGCTCCGACGCACGACTGGAGTTTACTCTTCAGGCCAGGCGCGCACCACTTTTTTGTCGCAGAAATAAGCGTACTTATGGGTTTATGAAAATCGTGGTGCGCGCACTCTCATATAAACCCATATCTTGCATTTATGCGACAAAATTATCGTGCGACTAAAATCTTGGTGCGCGCGTGGCCTTAAGAACGTTTATAAAATATATACTCAATACGTTCATTGCACATAATGATTATACAGGTGAAAGTAAATAGTTTAAGTATCACATTATGTACCCTGTTGGGCGCTGCAAACAAGAACGAAAAGGTAGGCACACTTTTTGTGCAACCTGAATTCGAGCGCTGCGAGGAATTCGTTTGACCACTGGAATTGAATGTTTAAGCTCACTGTTTTTTTCAGAAAAAGGCCTGATCTGACTTGGTTGTGAATTGTTTGCCTGGTGGCGACGTAATTGCGCCAGCACGAATGCCATGGGTTCTACTGATGTGTATATTAAGTCCTTTCTGACCTTTAAAGAAACGAATCTGGGAGCAATGTGGGCACTGTACGGAATTCTCCAGCGACAGCGACACAGACCTGGAAGCGACATTCTGAGAGGAGCCCGTGCTATTAGGATTCATCAAGTAAACTATTAAAAAACGCAATAGATAAAAACTTACGGCTACGATAACAAATAAAGTATTTAAAAAAACCGCTCCAAGTTTCGGCATACAAATTGCCCCATAAAGTTCCTGGGGGAAGCGGTGGTTTATAATTGCACATATAACTAGATAGTACTCATGCACTGATAGCAATCACACTCGTAACATGATAGAGATTCACGCAAAATATTAGCAAAAACTTGAAAACAAAAACACATTTCTCAGCTGTTGTAGATTGACAACTGTCAGTCAAGCTGCCCGATGCGCACTTGCGCAGCAACGCGCCGCCGTGTAGGCCGCCGGCCGCCGCCGCAGTCTCCGCGGAGAAATTATGAATATGTTTCTTGTCTATGTTATTTGTTAAGCCTCTTGTGGTAATTTATAATAAATAAATGGCAGAGAACAATTAATATTAATTTTATCTAACGGGAGCCATGTTTTCCCGTTGCTAAGTACATTTAAAATACATTTCATGAAATAAACATCTCGGTGAAGGTCATTTTATATAGGGATCTTAGTCTATAACGCTTAACGTAACGCATAACCTGCTAAATTAAGAAGTCGTATTTTTACCCCGATCGTATACTGAGATACGACTTTTTAAATTAGCACGGCAGATACGTTCGATTTTATACCCCATAATTTTCATACCCCGGGCTTATATATGAAAATCGATTCTTAAGGAGTAAACTCCAAAAATAAATAAAGGGGTCATAAAAGGAATACCCCATCCATTATTTTGGTTAGTTACATTTGATCCAGTGTTTTTTTGGTTAATGAGATTCCAGGTGCTCTTGACTATATTTTCTGATTGGGCTATATATTGGTTATTATGACGACGCGTTTGGCTCGGTTTGTAGACACCTGCCTACTGAGTCGGCGGTCCCGGGTTCGAAGGTTCAGTTGTTGATATTTTTTTGCGGTTTATTGGAATCTCAACTAACTGAGCCGAATGGTCAGATAGGTTCAACTGATGTACGGATGTCATAACCAGATCTTTAAAATTTATGCCTACATTATCAATGCATGTCTTAGACCGATCTGTTATTCTGGTAGGTTTTGAAATTTGCAGCTTGATATTGTAATTTTGTAAGATTCTCTCAAATGTTTTTGTTATATGCGAGTTGGATTTTAAACGGTCTATATTAAAGTCCCCACACAATATTATTTTTCTTTTATATCTTGTTTTATGTGTTAAGGTTAGCAACACTTTATGAAGCTTGTCAAAGAAAATGTTGATGTCAGCAGACGGTGTTCTATATAAACAAATCAGAGCAATATTACATTCGGAAATGTCATATCACAGCATTCAAATATATTCTCTATACAGTAAATGTTTAGCCAATCCAATTTGTTGTAAGGTTACTTCATTTTTTTGCTAAAATGCAAACGCCACCTCGTCTTGCAGTGAACCTAGAATAATTGGATATCAATCGATATTGCTTAAGAGCCAATTTTTTCTCATCTCCGAACATAATAAAGGTCTCACATAAACGGGGAAACTTTACGCATACTTAGGTACTGGTATGGGAACCAGGTCAATTGCGTTAGATGGGCAAATGCGCTGTCTGATGAGTACAGATTGGAGTGTGGAGTGAGACAGGGGGGTTTGAGTTCACCTACACTTTTCAATCTGTATATGAACGAACTGATCGAGGCGCTCAGTAGCATTCATGTCGGATGTCATGTTGATGGAGTTTGCGTAAACAACATCAGCTATGCGGACGACATGGTGTTGCTGAGCGCGTCGGTCTGTGGCATGCTCAGAGTATGCGAGACATATGCGGCTAGTCATGGTCTCAGATACAATGAAAAAAAAAGTCAGTATGTGGTCTTTGAGAGCGGCCGTAACAAGCATACAGAATTCCCAGCGATATTTCTTAATGGCAGTCCGATGAGCCGAGTGAATCAATTTAAATACCTCGGCCATGTAGTTGCGGCCGACCTCAAAGATGACATAGACATCGAGCGTGAGCGAAGAGCTTTATCGGTGCGGGCAAATATGATAGCCCGAAGGTTTGCGGGATGTTCCAGGGAGGTGAAGATAACTCTGTTTAGAGCTTTCTGTACCTCCTTGTACACATGCAGCTTGTGGGTTCATTATTCGCAACGGGCCTATAAGGCCCTAAAGGTCCAATACAATAATACTTTCCGGGTGCTGGTGGGACTGCCTCGCTTCTGTAGCGCATCAGGGATGTTCGAGGCGCGTGTGGATGGTTTTGAGGCCACCTTGCGAGGGCGCGCCGCATCCCTGTTGCGCCGGGTGCGGGACAGTCCCAACATCATCCTGAGAATGATAGCGGACAAACCGGACTGTCCCATTATGTTGCACTGTGCGGGGCTACATTCCCCCACAGGTAACATACTGTGGTAGAATTAGTTTATTTATATAATATATTGTAATTATTTTTAGCTAATACTAACCCCTAAATTTAAGGTGTACTAACATAATATGTGTCAAGTCAAGTTACACGAAATAAATGATTATTATTATTATTATTATTATTATAAACAAACAAAATCTAAAATTTTATTTAGACCTTGAAGTGATAATTCAAGTGCACCTTGTTTATTAAGGATACCAGCAATGTTCTGAAAAAGTATTGTAAGGTATATGTTATTGACGAAAAAAATCGTCTCTTCTATCATGGATAGAATGATTGTTTGTATAGTCATTGCGCACGCTGTTGGGCTTGTTTTTAATATTTGAAATAAATTCTTTGAGTCCTGAAATCGCGCACTTTATACCCGATTTCGTGATTTTTCCAGAGTAGTATGAAAACATCTAGTGTTGTCTCTATTGGTGTCAAATATGTAGGCGTAGTTATTAGTTTGCATGCCCATTGTTAAAAGATTGTTGAACATCTCGACTTTATAATTATAGATAAGAGCCCCATATACATAGGTTGGTACACATATCGTCGACCGTAGGTTCAATTGGGGTAAGGGACAAAATACGATTTTTCAGGAGAGGCTGACAAAGTTTTTTTTTTAACTAAATCGTTCATAACTTCTTTTGTAGTGAACCTTTTTTGGGCCTGATTTCATACATAATCTTGTATTTTAGTGTTCTGTCTATCTATGTAGTACTCGTTTTAATAATGTATATATTATAGAAAATGACATGTCCCTTACACCAACTTATTTCGCTGCTGATGTCCCATACAGACAAAGCATTCTGTAGTCTCGTCCCTTACCTTGAATTTACCTATTCATTGTATCCACTATATTGATGAAGAAATGGCGTAAGGGACTAGTTTAGATTATGTATGAAAGAAAAAATAACGTAAAGGGTTCGTTGTAAAAATAAATAAGCACATACATTTGACGTAAGGTGTATCTTAACACCAGAAACCTTTAAATAATTAATGTAAGAGGTATATAAATGTATTGAAACCGTGTGAGTATTTTTTGTGTGTCCGTTACATGCAATATTTTTATCGTTACACGTAACGTTTCTATCGAGTGGAATAACCCACATTTTAATTTATGATTATTTTTTTACTATAATCACATTAATTATTTCTCAGCCTCTACGATCGAATACTGAAATAAACACTCAATGTAATTTATACAGTAAAATTATTAAAAGTTTAGGGCTTGTGTTGAACGATAAAAAATACAAAATTAAATGCAGTTCAGAAATAATAATTTTACATTTGTACTTTTTTAGGAGTCCTGTTAGATAACATAGTAGTTGCTCACAATTCAGTGCCTCCAGTTAATAAGGGATAACTCAAAAACGGCACTTTTCAGAAGAGACAAAAAACAATTTTTCAATAGTAGATATTTAGAAGTTGAACTTTTTAAGAATTTTTATACAAGCTATAGTGTTAGGCTTTCATTTAATAAATAAAGAACTAATGCGTTGACCCTATAAATATGTTTTTCGTAGTTATAGCTTTTGTTCGCGAGTATTTAAAGACATACTAATAAATTTTATCCTTATGAACGTGCATAAACGAAAGAATACGACTTGTACCTGTGTGAACGACATGCATAAACGAAACGAAATGACTTATTCTATTATTTATTATGGTATTTTATAAATTATACTACTTGTCAAACTTGAAACTTTTTACCTAAGGAATCAAATAAAGCTGTATAATAAAATGACCGATGAAGCGGCTAGAGAAAATCTGGATGAACAGAGGTATCAGCAGGAAAACGAAAACAACGCTGATGAGAACCCTGATCTTCTCTATATTTTTATACGCTTCAGAAACCTGGACCCTTAAGGCACGCATTCGGAACAGGATTCGAAATGTGGTGCTGGCGAAAAATGCAAGGAATCTCATGGACGACACGACGCACAAATGCGTCGATCCTGGCCGAACTGAAGATCAAGAGCCGCTTATCCACCATTTGCCTCCAGCGGATCCTGCAGTATTTCGGTCACGTGGCTAGACGCGAGCCAGATAGTTTGGAAAAGCTTATTGTAGTTGGCCACGTGGAAGGAAAAAGGGCACGTCGGAGATCACCGACCCAATGGACCGATGCCGTGAAAGAAGCCTGTCAGGAAAATCTACAGGCGTCAATCCGGAAGGCGGAAAACCGTGTGGAGTGGAGAGCTTTGGTGCAACACATAACGGCCTCAAATGGTCACGACCCTCAGTCATGAGTAAGCGAGGAAGAATAAGAATAAAATGACCATAAGAATAATGTACTTGAAAAACATCAATGAAATGAAAAGTTCTTATTTATAGCTATGAAATATAATCAATATCAACATCAATGTCAGTCAATGAATAGCAAGAGCTCTAGTTAGATCCTTTGATTTCTCAACACTACTTATCGGTAGCGGAATTTCAGATACTGACTATTAAAGTGTGTCGTATCGTGTTCGTACTTAGGAATGCCTTTTAATTGACAGTGAACATTTTCCTTTGCAATTCATCAAGTATCGAGACGATTTTAAGAAGCCCAAACTCAGTAGGATTACCTTATCGTTATCTATAAAGTTTTACCCATGTCGACTATCCGGCCTCATATACCTAATTTCAACTCGGCTAGTCATCGGAAAGTCAATCTAATCTTCCTTGAGATATTTTTAAACATACAATGTGTAAAGTTAATTAAAAACTTTCAATAAAGAACGTGTTAATACCTCCTCCAGTATTCCATTGATTATTGCTTTTTTCGACAATCTTAGCCCACTTTTTTGAAGTATCCGCCTAACAAAACACTTCACGGGTAGATTAACAATCACGAGATGTCGGCAAAGAGTTCAGTACTTAGTTCAGAGACGTCAAACTGACGAATTATACCTATAACATAAATAGACACTTATATTTCTCGGTGGACTGATTATAAAATTTGAAATTTTCTTACCAAATTTATTTGAATACCTTCATTTATCGTGAAAGTTTGCATGTAAATGAGTCAAACTACGCTAGTAATTTCAATGATTTACAATGATACCCGTATAAACAAAGGTTATAAAACTGATGAAGGTGTTTTTATTGCAACATAACACTATCTTATGATTAAAATAATATGAAGTTAGATGTGTTTGTATATAAAGGTAACAGGGGTAACGTGATAAGTAATTCATTGATTCTCACGAGAAAATTAGCGTAACGGACACGGAATCTAAATATAAATCGGATCAAACCTAAATATCGTCTTAACCAAATTGGTGTAAGGTTCACACTGGTAAAAATATAAGATGGCAAATTGGGGTAAGGAGCATTTTTTTTCAAAGCTCGTGCAATAATTTTAAGGTATGGGTGTTATTTATTCATGAACCAAAAAAAAGCATTAGTGTAAAAGCCAGGTTCATAAGATTGTCTTCAAAAATAAGTCATGTAAAGGTAATTCCTTAATTGGAAAGACCTTTACCTTATTCAAAGTGGATTGGTGGCAGTAGTTACCCTATTTGATATTGCTTTATTAAAATAAAAATCAGATACATGGTTTTTGTGGGTCAGATTTCATTTTGAACCCATAAAAATCAGTAGTGTAAGGAACTCTTTTTTCAAGCTAGTTTTTTTTTACATACACCATTCGATAGAGCGGAAAATTCTGAACAAAACTGTATATTCAACTCATTTTGCGTATTTTGTCCCTTACCCCAATTGAACCTACGGCCGACGATATTATTTTATTGGTATGTTTAATTGTTTCGAGTGATTTCCGTATATAATTCACCAAGTCGATACTGTTTTCAGACTCTTGAATATCTTTTTCGCCGATAAATATAATACAGTAGTCATTCATTGTAAAATTCACAAGTTTATTTCCTAAATTATTTATGCACTCAATTGCTTCGAATTTTGACTTGGACTTATTTTGCATTCCATGTTATTTGACATTCCAGGTTGCAGGCAGTCCACCACCCTAATGCCAAATAACCTTTCGAATTTTTCCTTATGCTTTGTGTGTCGATCCTTGTTTATTTGAGTAGCTTTACACTAAGTTCAATAAAAAAAATGGTGTGTATATAGAGAAATTACATGTTTCATAAATTTATGATAGTATACATATTAATAGTCCCAATCATTTCGTAGCAACCAGCATGGCAGCACGAATCTTAAAGTTGAAGACTAATCTTAAACTAAAGTGCAACCTCAGTCCGTCCCGATTTCAACCGTGAGACATGTCAAATAGCGTTTAGAGTGAAATAATTATATTTCACGTGCAGCTCTTTTGTTGTAGGCTATTGTTAAATTGGTTTCAATTCTATCAATAAAAGCAACTTTCGTGCTAAGACACTCATCAACATCAGGGGGCACGGCAGTGCGCCAGCCAAGACGAACAAAAAATAAGGCAAAGGTACATTTTTTCGAACCGTTTCATCGCAATTTCAAACCCTCATAGGTACGTCCCAAATAACACTCCCCAGACAGCCCTAATTCACAGAATTTTGCTTAGGGAACATATTTAATATACTAAGTCACATTAATCTGGGCCAAGAATAATACCACTGACTGGATCAACCTAATTCGGCTTCGCGATAGACCACGACGGAGATGGCGGAATCCGCGGAATGACCTAGACATATTCCGAAACGATGGGTTTGCTGCTACCTTGAATAGGGACGACTGGAAGAATGAGAGGGAGGCCTTTGCCCAGCCACTGAACAGCACACGCTAAAAATAAAATAATAAAATGAATACATCAGTCTAGCTTATATACTTTAGATTTTTGATATCTTAAATTACGACGATGTGGTCACTCCAATCGCTCACGTATAATAATAATCATGGAACAACTATGTAACAACCTCTAGGATACCTACTGCCGAAATTTATATTTTTTTTGTTTTCCATTCCATCCAGTTAATTTTTATGCATGTCTGTTTTTCTTTCTTGTTTATATCATCATCATCATTGGCTACATCTGTTGTAGATGTTTGTTGCAGCACTTGTGAGTTTACGGGTTCCCACATGGCCGTTGATTGGTATAGAGTCCGATAGCAGCGCGGCATTTCTTGCCACATCGATCGCACATAAAACGCGAGTCCGCAGGTGGTAGAGCACGACGAAGACTTTTCTTTTCTTTCTTGTTAAGTATTCTATTCTGCCTACTAATGAAAGACGGTGTTTCTACAGTTATACGTATAATTAAGCAAAATGGGGAAAGACAAAGCCAGCGAGAAGCTGTACGACATCTCAGAGGTCATGGAGACTTTCGGAAGGTTCCAGAAGATGCAGTTCCTCTACTCCTGTTTGCCAGCGATCTTCGTCACCATGATCAATATCAACTACGTGTTCACCGTCGGCGCTCTCAACTATAGGTAAATTCTGGTCTTCTGCTTTATTATCTCTTACTGTTCTTTTTCTATCATTTATTTCATTCCCATTGAAATTTTTGATCTTAGTTGTTTTTGCTAAGTTGGCCTCCAAACCGTAAACTGTGAAACGAATAAAATTTACATGTGAAGTTTCTTTTTCTAAATGGAAACGTCTTTTTATTTGTTTCTCTTTTGGTTACCAGACCTGCTTACGATGTTTTCCATTCGCCTTTTGCATCACCTACTCTCTATTTGATTTATTTTCTCCCAATTTCACTCTCCAAAGATTGTCTGAAAGATTACTCTTTACCGATAACACCGCCTGTTGTCTACCGTTTTCTCAAATGTTGTGTGCACAAATTACGTGAGGTTCGATAGGGGTTGGGGGGGTCACAAAAAATCACGATATATCACGTTGGGGGAGGGAGGGGTATAAGGAGACCTCACGTGTAATTTTCTACAGTGAACGAACTAAGAAAAAAACTATAATTTTCGGAAAAAAAAATCTTCACTTGTTAAATACCTACTTCAAAATAGCGAGTCTATTTTACGAAATTCTGACCGAAAAAAATATACGTGAGGTAGTGAGGGGTTAGAAAAGAACCTCACCAAATATCACCAGGGCGGAGGAGGGATCAAAAAGTAGCCGAAAAAACCTTGCGTGATTTGTGCACAAGCCCTTATGTGTATAAATGCAGTTTGTTAATGTATTGTATCATAATGTACTCTTTTTCCAGATGTCTAATTCCTGGATGCGACGGCATCCAACCAGAATACTCTCCGCCCTGGTGGCCAGGCTCAGTAGACCGGTGTTCCAGGCCTGTTCTGAAGCAATCCTGGACCGGAACCTGTACCAACGAGAGCTTCACCGGAGATGTGGAAGCTTGCAGCTCGTGGGTCTATGAGACCAATGATACCGTTGTAGCTGAGGTGTGTATTTATATATATTTTCAAAGAAAATATACTTTATTAACCGACTTCAAAAAGGGGAGGTTCAATTCCGTTGATTTTTAGGGTTCCGTAACCGAAGGGTCAAAACGGGACCCTATTATTAAGACTCGACCACCATCCTTCCGTCCGTCCGTCTGTGATAACTGATAGCTAGACAGTTTAAATTTTCTGTTGTCGCTATAACAACAAATACTAAAAACAGAATAAAATAAATAATATAAGTAGGCCTCCATACAACAAACGTGATCGGTTGCGTTGGAAATCGTTTGTACCCGGCGCACATACCAGGTGCCAACTTAACACGGCGTTTTTTTTTTTTATGGTACCCTTCGTACGCAAGTCTGACTCGCACTTGGTCGGAGTTTTCGTGTTTGTTACCTCATAAGTCCTTCATTTATGAGCCGTATTGAAAAAAAAAATTGTTTGAGATTAGGCATTTTCCGGTTGGTCCCATGAAATTTTTATAAAAAACTTAAGACGAAATCGATGAGGAATCGAATTAGGAACTTCCCAATTATTATTATTGGTACACATCTGTGTCGATTGTGGTGTTCTTTAGTAATTCAATTGTTCTCGGAACCACGATTTGGTGAAGATCTGAAGACGAGATCCAGAAGGAATCGAAGATATAACTCGATGTTTTAAGAACAGAATATTCACTCTTGCCTTGGAAATACCCAAATTATAATTTTCTGGAAATACAAACGATGGGCACTGTAACAAGGTGGAGCGACGACATTCGTAGGACAGCAGGTAGTAACTGGAGGACGAGAGCTGAAAATTGAGCTCAGTGGCGTGCCATGGGAGAGGCCTATGTCCAGCAGTGGACTGATACAGACTGATGATGATGACACACGATGGGAGCAAGCTCCATTCCTTAAATTATTGCAACAAATTGCATTTCGATACTCATAGAACACACCGAAATCATCTTCGAAAGCACAATAGTATTTTATGCAACCGTTGTATAAGAGGGGGCAAAAAACGCGAGTGGCATGGGTTACGATGTGAGCGCAGCGAACATCGTAAGAAAGATGCCACGAGCGTTTTTTGACCTACTTATACAACGTTGCATACAATACTTTTTCTACGACTCGACATTTCATAAATAAAATGCAAATAAACAACAAAGAAAATAATTAAATGTTCCCGCTCGGAATCAACAAAATTAAAAAGAAAAATTGTCTCTGATAAACTTTTTTTTTATTGACATCCATCTGTCAAAAAAATATTAACTTATACATAAAGGTATACGATCACCATACTAAACATCTGTCAAAAAAATTTAACTTATACATAAAGGTATCGTTCACTATACTAAACATCCATGCACTGAAGATAAAACTTCTTTTTTAAGTTGGCACCAATGCCTTAGTACAAAAGTTTTTTTTTTTAATTTGCAAATTGTTTGAATGCAGCTGTTCATCATGTAATCTGAGGTACTAAGTGATGGTTTTTTGGCGACATTATAACATCGGTTAGCAGTGTGTTTTTGAGCAGTAGAGTATAGACTTTTACAGACTTTCATAATTTATGTCTTTATATTAGAGTTAGTAACTATATAAATGACAGAAAAAAGTACTGGAGTAGAAAAAGTTGTTTAAATGATTGTTAATAACACGTTATTGACACTTACAGCAGATTTAAATAATGCCAATTACAGACGCGGCAAATGCGCAATTGTTTATTAAGTTAAATCGCGTATCATTAAATAAATATTGTAAGATCAAACAGCGTGCTAAGACATTTCATCATTGTCATCATCTGATTTAATTCACGTGTAATCGTAATAAGATGGTGCACCTTTATGATAAGAGCATCTCAGTCAAATTGTATAAGACACGCAATCTGATCAAATATAAAGATCCCTTTCTTTATGTTTCTAAATATTTATATTAGTCTCTACAATATTTCATTACTACGCTTATCCTAGTTACTAAATGCTTTTATAATGCTCCTTATAAAAACTCGGCAATGCTCAAAAGTTGTTTCCATTTAGGTCAAAAGCTGATGATCAACAAACATATATTAAGAATGTGAATTTGACTACAGAAAGAATTATTTCAGGCAAGACAAACATGAAGTCCTTCTGTTACCTTACTTTCTTGCAATCTTTACTTTGATCAGTCTGTTCTAGAATCTTTCAACCCCTGTGTATGCTGTATGATTCGTGCCTCTCAGCAATATTGTACAAACCGTCAATGCCCACTCTTCAACTGTTTTCCAGTGACGGATCTAGATCGACACTTTTAACTTAGCGTTAGCGATATACTTATAGATAGCGTTACGTTCGTTGGCTCTCTATCTCTAAATGTTTAGCGGTGAAACTGTCTAGCCGAAATTTATCGAAAAAGGAGCATAAAGATTACAGCCCTAGTACTGTGGGCCTATGATAGTTGCGTTCACAACGTGATAAATAAAATAAGTGACAAAGCATCTGTCACTCACACTCGCATTTTGTCAAGACGTGAAGGATGCTTTGTCACTTATTTATCGCGTGATAAACGCAACCATCATAGACCCGCTGGACATGTTACCTTAAACAATAACAACTCTCTCTCGTATCTCTATCTTTAACTTTGTTTTGCCTTTAAAATAACAATTTTATCTCGTGAATAGTTAGGGATCTAAAACACAACACACATCTGAAATTTTGAAGGCGTCACTTGCCGAACTCTAGCACTTCATTGTGATGATGAGGCACTTAATCTGGATGTGTTTTCAGCTAGACCTGGCGTGCCAGCCGTGGAAGGCCAACCTGGTAGGCACGGTACACAGTGCAGGCATGGTGCTTGCCATGACTATGTCCGGCTGGATGTCAGATAAGTAAGTTGGTGTACCTAAGCAACATTATATACAACCAATAGGAATGATAACAATTCTTCGAATTTTAGAAATTTGCTTTCGGATTGAAAAAAACATCAATTTTAGTGTCATAATATATGTCTCCCTTACTTTTTTTTTCTTTATTTCATATTTTAGACAGTATATTGTAGAATTAAACACCAATCAATACCCCTAATTGTTATATAATGTTATAAATATTGCTTAATCCTTTTGGGATATTTTGGACATAAATTTTTGGAGCCCGCTCCATAAGGAGTTTTCCAAATTATTAAACGCAATTCAGCATGGGGCAGCAAAGTCCTGGAGTGGCGACGACCGACTAGGTGGACAGACGACCTCGTTAAGGTCGCAGGGAGTCGATGGATGCGGTCTACACAGGATCGCACCTAGTGGCGAGCTATAGGGGAGGTCTATGTTCAGCAGTAGATGTCTGTTCTGTGGCTGATAGATAGAAAAATTGATAAGCGCAATTCGGAGGAACGTGATTTATAGTATACGTTATATGGATTCAGGATGTATGGTTATTTTATTTTTACGTCTTATAGTTTTTCAGATATATATTTCTTTAAAGATGATGTGACATTTGGTCACATTCCGAAGGTATACCTAAAAACAACTGCCTTGGTCTTTATGGAATTAGAAGAAGGAATAGTATACTTAAATCCCTTACAGGGATAAGTTCGCCCTTGTACACATGTATTGTTTTTGAGTTTTTGTCAATATTGTTTTATGTGCAATAAAGTGTTTACATACATACATACATACATACTTAAGGAAAGCAAGAAAGTAGTCGTGACTTTGACAGTTCTTTTTTTCACATCACGAAAAACTGATTTTATTTTATTTTACTAGCCTTTCGTCCCCTTCAGGTTCGGCCGCAAGCCAACCCTGGTGATCTGCTCCATCGGTGGTATCCTGGGCCACTTGAAGACCTTCGTCACCTCCTACTACGTGTACATCGTTATCGAGTTCTTTGAGGCGGCCATCACAGGCGGCACATATTCCGCTGCCATGGTTATAAGTTAGTGAATTTTATTTTACATTGAAAATTATCGTGAGTTTCAGACTTGACTGAAGAAATATATCTTTAGAGTAAAGGAGACTCAAAAAAGGAACGACTTGCTATCAGTAAAAGCCCATTGTGTCCCACTACTGGGCAAAGATTCTCCCGCGCTTTTCCACTAGGGATTATGGGATATGAAGCTCTATTTTCCACTGTTCTCAATAAATTTTGTGCTGCATGCACCTGATCAGTCCTTAACAAAAAAGAAGCTCCCCACGGCGCGTGTCTGATCGTCAATAGGTTTTCAAAAGTTCTTAAATGGACAACTAGATCCTTCAAACCGAAATATGTCCCGGCGTACTGGGGCCTAAGGATGCCACTCTATCGGTGGATTGTTACTTTTGTTTTTTTTTCTGGAACATTCATCTTTCGTGTTTACTTTCCTTATTTTGTTTCAATAACTGTAGGCTGCTCCCGAAATTTCCAATGTAGATTGAAGAGCGATTGCACAGGTGAGCCAAAGTGCCTCTGCAAAACCCCATTATAAACCCCTTCGGATACTCACACTACCTGCCGTAGTTATACTCCAGGTGGCAACGTACGTGCGGTGCCACCTGGACCTGAGTATGTGAGACCGTCAGAAGTGCACGGACGCAACCTGCGAAATGCCCACAGACTCGTGGGAGTCAGGCACCGACTGGTGAAATCTGGCAAACTCACCCACGTGATGGGGCCCACGGTTTACAACCGACTGCCTGCGCACATCACGGATGGGGTACGTATTATAATCCCGAAAGTTCATAATACCTACAGTTGAAATACCGATGGTCAAAATACCGAAAATCAAAATACCGAAAGTTCTAAAAGCCGATATTCGATACACCGAAGCTTAAAATACCAATTTACAAAAGATCGAAAGTTCAAAATCTCGATATTTCATAATCCCGATAGTTTAAAATCTCGAAATTTTATAATCCCGAAAGTTAATGAGCCCTTTAAAAGTGTCACGACACTAAACCAATCTGACTTTTCCGTGAAACAGATCGGTTCCACAGAAGAGTTCGCTTATAGTAAGTATAGTAGTAGGCAAGTAAGTTACGTAATTTAGGTTAATATTATTTGTATAACATAAACTTCATTACAATCTTCATGCAGGATCATAGTCTTCGGGATTACAGTCTTCGGGATTACAGTCTTCGGGATTACAGTCTTCGGGATTATAATATTCGGGATTTCATCCTTTCGGTCAAACGTTCCTTCGGGATTTTAAACTTTCGGTCAAATAAACATTCGACATTTAAATTTTCGGCCTTCCGTCCATACGTCTTATGAAATTCGCTCAGACCATCTGAGGAAATTCGGTATTTTGAACTTCGGCATTGTATTTAATACGTACCCCACGGATGCGCCGTCGCTGACCAGCTTTTAGCTTTATTTGGTATATGAATTTTGCTAATTTCAATTTCAATTTTTCATTGTTTAATGTAATTCTAATCTTTCATTTTATATAAATTAGGTACATTTGAACTGATGAAATTATTATGATATGACATGTAATATAATGATTATGAATAAATTAATATGAATATGAAGACAGTCAAGTCAGTGAATTGGAGCATTATATTTATTTATTTTTCCAAATTCCTTTCATAACTGAAAGTCAGTCATGTTTCTTTGTCAAACGCCGATCTGAGCAGTTGCTCGACGGTCTGAAACCCTGTCCACTTTTCATTCCGCGTAAAAAAAATACAATACCAATTTTGAAATCATTATAAAGAAAGGGTATAATTATCATCGTTAAGAAAGAAAAACATTATTGAACTGAATCAAATAAAATGATGATCCTATAGTTGAGAGCATTGCTCCGGACAAGCACAGGTCGTGGGTTCGTTAGCCACTTGTACTTCAGAAGACTGTGTAAAATTTTGGCTTCTTATTTATCCTTTGTATTTATGTATAAAGGAAACCATGTTCAAATGACACATAGCAGCCGCCATAACTATTTATCAACGTTAAACAATGAGATTAGTGTTTGCGTAAATTGGCTTACATTATCCAGGTTGCACTATCAGTCAACTGTTTAGCTAAATAAACAATTTAGCACTTAATAAACGCATTATTTAGCGTAGTTAAATGAATACACTGTCGCTATTTGCTTATGTTTGTAATAAGTAGGTACGCAATCCAATGCATATATTTTCGTCACAAGCCCAGGATATTCTTACAAACTTGCATCCTACTCTACTCTGTTTAACTTTAAATTTCCGAATTTCCCCTCCTAGTTCTCATTTCTTAAGTGCTTAGTTGCATACCAAATTTTATGTTTTAAATTTAATAGTTTTGTTATATTATCTAGGAACATTGCGAGTTAGTTTCTTGTCAGTGACCATTACGAATCTTGCAAGACAATTTTATCTCGAAGTCTTAATATATTCTAATAACAATTGTAGACGTGGAATCAACTTATTATTTTTTTTCAGTGATAGAAACCAGCGGCCGAGACAAACGAGTCTTAGCAGGAGTAATTTTTGCATACGCCATATATGTAGGCGAAGCCATCTTTGCAGTAATCGCCATGGCAGTTCCATACTGGAAGACTCTAATCCGGATCATATGCACTCCTCCAATCATCTTCCTCTCTTACACCATCCTGATCAGAGAGAGTCCGCGATGGCAGATACTGAACAATAAAGTCGAACAAGCCAAAAAAACTTTACTAGTGATCGCCGAAACTAACAAATTAAACATAGATCATCATGAGTTCGTCAACATAGATGAGGCGAAATTGAAGAACAAGTTTAACTTGGGAGCTCATGAGAAGAAAGAGTCGTGGAATCGGGTCTTTACTTCCAAAGAGATTTGGAAAAGATTGCTCGTTCTGATGGTGTGTAGATTCACAGCGTCTTTCGTGTATTACGGGTTGATGATCAACTCTGTGTTGCTGCCGGGAGACAAGTACACGAACTTTTTGCTAGCGACAGTAATGTCGTTCCCTGGAGAGGCGATTGCTCTAGTTTTGATGAACAAGATTGGAAGACGAGCGCCGCTGATGTACGGGTATTTGGTGTGTGGAGTGCTTTGCATTGGATCGGGATGCGTGCCAGACCGTAAGTTCATTTTGCCAGTAAATTTTGCTAGCAGTATAGCTTGTGGATGTCGGTCTGCATTGATGTCTTATAATGTGCAGCAAAGTTAGGAAAATGATTTGAAATCCTTTACAGTTGCCACTTGTAAATTATTTTTATAGTCATAGCACTGCATCAATTAAATTTCAGTTTGTGCAGTTGAAATAACCTAAACACACAAAATAAAAAAATGGTTTGGACTAAACTCAGGAGAAATAAGCATACCTTCATAATAATAACTACTTCTAAACAGAGGTCAAAGCAATATCAAAGCATAAATAATGTTTCAACCGACCACTAAAGTCCTGTTTAAAGAAGCGCTTCATGGAACCTCTTCAATTTTAGACATCACGTGGGCAAAGATCACCCTGTTCTTGCTGGGCAAGATGATCATCTCTGCGTGTTTCACCGGCGCCATCACGTATACCATGGAGCTGTTCCCGACCAGTGCTCGCGGCACTCTGATGGGGCTGTGCTCCTTCACCTCCAGGATTGGCGGGATGCTGGCGCCTATCACACCCATTCTGGTGAGTCTATCTATCTATCTATCTATCTATCAGCCACAGACGTCCACTGCTGAATATAGGCCTCCCCCATGACTGGCCACAAAGTGCGATCCCGTGCAGATCACATCCATTGATTCCCCGCTACCCTCACGAAGTCATCCGTCCATCTAGTAGTGGTGAGTACAAAAGTCGAATGAATCCATAATTCGTTTAATGTTACCTTGAAGGGTGATTATTTGAGCGTTTTAACCGTCTCATTAATCTGCCCGCAATATTCGCCAACTCATAAAAGCTATCAACATCATTTTGATAGGAATTGTAGAAATCTGCGACTTCTACAAGACAACCGAAAATGGCGCCTCGAATCATACAGAGTTCGTCAATATTGCAGACAGATTAATGAGGCGGCTAAAACGCTCAAATAATCGCCCTGAATTACCTAAGTGTGAGTGTTAGTTACCATTACCACCATTCAGCCCCAAAGCCAAATCACTGTAAAACTCTGCTGGGTCTTTATTCACGGTTCTTTTGGGCTGACCCCTTCAGCAGAGGCGCCGTGGTAATTTGAACGTCTTGTCTCCCTATTATTACGCCACAGCATAAAATCATGAAATCCTTTTTTTTTTAATTTCGTCCGTATGAATGCTTTCCATTGTGAATTAACTACTCGTACATTTATATTTTCAGACACCAATATCGCCTGCACTGCCATCCATCTTCTTCGGTGCCTCGGCTGTGTTGTCCGCAATCTGCCTCACTCTAACTCCAGAGACCCGGAAGTTGCCCCTCATGGACACAGTAGACCAAGTGGAAGCCAGCGCCAGACAAGCCAAAGAAAAGAAGGGCCAAGGGAGTGAGAATCCAGGATTTGATGATACAGCTGTGACAAATCTATAATCGCCAGTCTGAAGCCTCAAGGATACCGTCTCACAAGACAGGATAGCACCAGGAAAAATTTGTCTGTGAAAAAACCAAAATTAAAAGTACTTACTACTGTGGAACAAACTTGGACCACGACTTCAACGATAAATCTGGTGTCTACGATGTCGTATAAGAATAAAAATAAAAATAAAAAATAGTTTAATCGGACTTACGTAGAATGGTTCTCGGCGTGTGTTCGTTGTTACTTCAGTATTTTTGTGTGATTTTTATATTTTGTTATATTTCGTGAAACTCGTATGCTGAATGCAAATGGTGTTGATTGTACCTACTTATTTGACGTGCAGGTTATAGTTGCGGCTTGCGATAAAATAAATAAAATAAATATTTATTTTTAAATAATTTCCTAGTTCTTTATTTCAAAGTTTATAGTAAGTGTCTAAATACCTAGTATAGACACAGTATAGGTAGAGAGGTAAAAGTCACAACCTTACAGTTATAGTTACAATCTTAACAAACACCAATTGCTTTATAAAATAGGCTAGTAGACCCAGTTTTGAAATATATTTGAAATGGTTAATAATGATCTTACTAGCTCTAAAAAAAATGTCTTGTATTTTTGTGAAAGCTAGAAAGCTAAATTTTAGCAATTGAAAATTAGAAATATCATGAACAGTAAAAAACGCCGTCCGCCATTTTTCCCTTTTGCTAATCTGTGGCGTGACGTAGAATTACCTGTAAATATTCGAAATTCGACCGTCGTATAGTGCCATTCCGCTCACTCCAATATACTTTGACAGGAGATCGCGAGGGACGGCACTATTCGAAGTCATCAAAGTAGACTTTCAGTTTTGTTTACATGACCGATGACGTCACTATCATAAGCGAAAATGGCGGACACCGTTTTAAGCATTTCAAAATACGGATTAAAAAACCATATTTACAAATTCATTTTTTTCAGCCATCTTTCACTTTTATGAATTGAAAAATATATATTTAGGTTTCCTCTGCTAAATACTATACGGAATAAACATAAGTTTATAACAATTTGATATGAGTCAACTAGCCTATTGACAAAATGAGAAAAACGCCTCTAAATGGATGACAGCGTTCCACTTTACTTTGATTAGCGTAAAAGTAGCGTAGCGATGAGCCGATGGATGACCATGTACAGTCCGACCAAAAAGAGTAGAAATTAAAAAGTGGCAATACTATAGTGTCGTCCCCGTTTTATTATATTAATTAGAAAGGGAGGAAACTACAGTATTGCCACTTTTTGATTTCTACTCTTTTTGGTCAGACTGTAATAAATACAATCGTCCGATCTATTATTAATCGATTATATTAATATAAGGTGTAACATTGTAAATCGCTGCTTACTTTAAATATTTTATGATCAAAATGACTGAAATAAAGTCATACAATAATACTACGTAATGTAACATAATAAGGTTTGACCAGATACGAAGTGGAACGCACTCAACCTGTGTATTCTGTACTGTATGTGTCATAATGTCAATGTCACGCCATTGTCACTGTCAGTTGATAAAAATTCTGTGAAATTTGTTTGTTGTTTTATTTCACTTTTAAACTGAACAAATATAATATCACTTCCTATAATATCTTAATGTGAAGTTAAGCGAGCAACAACGTTTTTCAAAACAACAAAATGGTGGAAGAATCAATTGCAAACTCAAACAAAGCTAAGGTATGTTTGGAAAGTTTGTTGATTTCTATGTTTCTAGAAACAACATTGTATTATTTCATTCGAAATACCTAACCTGTAATTGTTTTTTTAGACTAGAGCCACTCGCCCTAAGGCTGTCTATCTATGGACGGAGGCGGACGTACAGAAATGGCTCCGCCGGCATTGCAGCGACTATTATAGCATGTACTGGGAACGATTTCATGAGGTAAATGTTTTACGTTTTTGTACATGTAAGCTACAAAGTTCTCTTGCGCACGACAAGTGTGGCATAAGCAGCCATTCAATCTATTACCACCCAAATCTTGAAATCTTTTTGCGTGGTTAAATTTCTACCTCACTTCATTCTAGTAGCATTTTGCATCTACTTATTAATGTGTATATTAATCAAGAAATACAAATTACCGTTGACAACATTTTGTTGGCTCCATGGTAGCATAGCTGCATAAACCAAAGCTTTGTGTGATCAATTCAAAATTTTTGGTCCTGTGTTGTGGACATTTTCTATGTACACTCGGGTGCAAAGAAATCGGACCACCCCAGCATTTTTAACAATTTTCCAATTTCTGTAAAAACTGTAAGGGTGGCCATAACATATTATATACCATATGAATGGTAAGCTTTTCCTCTATAAATTCATCTGATTTCCGAAGGTGTGCGGCCAATACGTTCAAATTTTCAGGGCTTAGAACGTTACCGCCCTAAAAATGCGTACTGGAGTAAAACTTTTGCCTAAGGGGAAAACTGTGGTTCTAAGGAAATCGAGTAAAAATTAAAACAATTTTCAGCAATTTAATATCGTGTAATGCCTCCTCTAGCCCTACGACAGGCCGTCATACGGTTTTTCATCGACCTTATTAATTTTCTTACGGTATCTTGAGGGATGCCCGCCCATTCTTCTTCGATCGCATACCTAAGCTCCAATAAAGTTTCAGGGGCGGGATTTCTGGCTCGGATTCTTCTTTTCAGCTCGTCCCAAATGTGCTCGATCGGGTTCAGGTCAGGACTTCGTGCTGGCCACTCCATAACGCTGATGCCCACCTCCTCCAGGTAGTCCGTAGTGGCCCGGGCTGTATGCGGCCGTGCGTTATCTTGCATGAGGATGAAGTCATCGCCGATAAAATGCTTAAATGGAACCACATGATCAGCCAGGATTTCCTCTACGTATCGAGGACCAGTCAAACCGCCCGCATTTCGCCTTGTACCTGGCCCTGTGATGAACACAATGTCCGTCTTCGCTTCCAGAGAAATGCCAGCCCAGATCATGATTGACCCGCCACCATAGGCAACACGTTCCTCGATGCAGCATTGAGAAAACCGCTCTCCAGGCCTCCGGTAAACTCGTGCTCGTCCATCATTACCGAACAAAGTTATCCTGCACTCGTCGGAGAAAAGTACGGACCTCCATTGCTGAAGGGTCCAATCTTCATGTTCGCGAGCGAAGACACGTCGTGCACCGCGGTGTCCTGGGGTAAGTTTTGGGCCATTGGCAGCCCTGTGAGCTGTCAATTCCTTCTCCTTCAGTCTTCTTCTGACAGTCCATCGGCTGATAGACACATTCCGGGTCTCTCGGAGCTTCTGCTGAAGCTGAACAGCATTCAATCGACGATTTCGTAGCGAGGAAACAGCGATAAAACGGTCATCTCTCTCTGAAGTACTGCGAGTTCTGCCTGTTCCGGGTCTTCTGGAGAACGTCTGATCTTCGCGGAACCTCTGGTACACACGTTGAACTGATGACTTCGATAGGTTCAGTTGTCGAGCCACTTCACGTTGACTAAGCCCACTCTGCAACAGGGCAACTGCTTGGGCGGCTTCATTTGGGGTAGTATCCATGTTTCTTCAGTTTTTCAGGGTCGAGTCGATGAGAGCAGTGTTCAGGAAGACGTATCAATTACGAATGATGCATAAACAATGATAATTACTGGTTTTATGCCTAATGGTAGGTGGCCAATTAGTGCATGCGTTAACGAGGCAGTTGGAGGGGGGTGATTTCCACGCCCACATTTTGCACAATATCCATTCCCGCCCTTGAATATTGGTGTCATTTGATAGGGAAATAGAAAATTATCTATCACGTGGTATTTAAATTGTTATGGTCGAGCTTACAGTTTTAATAGAAAATGGAAAACTGCTAAAAATGCTGGGGTGGTCCGATTTCTTTGCACCCGAGTGTATTTAGGTATATGTTTATCTGTATAATTATTAATTTGTATGTTGTATCTATAAAATAATTTGCAACTTATATTATTTACTTACTTTTGGAATGTGCCAGAAACAGAATAACAGATTAAATTAAAAAAAGTAAACTATACTGAATAACCTTATCAGATCTTTCTTAAAATAATAGATAACCTTATGATTGGAAATATCATCTCATAATTTATAATCTCTAGCAACTTAAGGACATGTATTCTAATTTGAATTTGTTTAACCTATCTGCAGCATGACATAACTGGCCGGGCTCTAATACGAATCAATGACAACACTTTACTACGTATGGGCATCACCAACAAGGAGCACCGCGAGGCTATATGGAGGGAAATCCTCAAACTACGGCTAAAAACGGACATCGTAGACATCCGAGACCTAGAGCGCCGTCATAATTACTTTGACTACGATATATGACAAAGAAAACAGTGGCTCTCTTGGGCCTATATATTATTCTGTATATTATATTGCATACTTTATGCGTTTTACATATATATATTGGATTTCGAGAAAGTGATAGCATCAATGAATCAACACCCGTGTGTAATATGACTTGCTTTTAAAGTAACAAATATGTACCATAAAACTACCCAACTACAGACCAGTCCACACAACTATGGTCCAAATTAACTCGAAAATTATTTTAAGAAAATAACAAATAAATTTCTAAATGGTTTTATTCAATATATGACAGTCGCGAAAACCAAAGAAGTTATTTCGAAAATTACTTACAATACAATACAATACAAATACTCTACTCTATTACTTGTTAATTTCTGACAATTATTATGGATGAAATCTGAGATGAACTACATAATTAAACAAATTTAAATAAAAATTGATAGAAAATGGGTTTTGATAATAAATAATGAGTTTTGTTTAGCACCATAGTTGGGTAGTTCTATGGTTTTTACACTACATCAATTGAAAAAATAAGTTTGTGAATAATGTTAAATTTATATGTCAATGTTCTGGAGTTGTGGGATTTTACTTAAGATATTGTGTAGTGTTGATGGCTCAAAGTAATTTAACTGTTTTTTAATTTTAGTGTGGTTACCGCCCTGATATTTTGTCATAATTCATGAACAAATTAACTTATGGCAGTACGTACTATGCCTATCATGTTGTGTACAGTCGAGCTAGCTGTATGTATCTTCGTATTATCTTGCATCTTGACTCATGCTATACAGAAAGAGGTACCTGGTCAAATATAGGACACCCCAATAATGTAGCACTATACAGGCCTCGGCGGGAATATCAGTTCGCAGATTTGTAGTATTGAAGGACTCGGCTACGTCTAGTCCTTCAAAATCATACTCATCCACAAACTGACTTTTCCCTGCCTCTGCAGTAATGTACTATAAAATGCACGTGAATTCCTATTAGATAAGCATACCCCGTGGTGTTTGGTGCACTAATGATTTGACGCATACTGTGGCCTAGTGTTAACATTAGAACACGGAAAACCCAGGGGTATGGTAGATAAGACATAGTCCATTCCTCTACTGTAAAACAGTAAGTAAATAGTATATCTAAGAATAAATGTACAATGTATAATATTAATAGTAAATATCAGTATAATTTGTACAATGTAAATAAATGTATGACAATACTAAGTGTTGTATATCTTTAATTTAATTAAACTTGTTGATTTACCGTTAGTGACATTTTATAACGCCTCTAAAATTATAAAATTGAATTTAAAATCAGCTTTTCTATGGAGAAAGTAAGAAAAGAGAAGAGGGTCGTTATATCAAAAAGATCATAACAGCGCGATGCACTTACTCTTCTGTGCCTACTATTATTAAATTCTATTCTAGATTTGTAATGAAAATCAGTTTCCTATGGAGATGAGTCATGGTTTCAAAAAAAATCTTAATACGTTATTAATGCACGATCGTCTTTTTTTGTATGGGCGCGCGTCTTGCCAGTCTGGAGCCATCTGTTGGTCATAATTTCCTTTGTCCTCGCATCACGCCGAAACGGCTGGACAAATTTTAATCAATTTCGGTACAGGGATAACTGATTAAAAAAACTAGCCGGAAAAACCTCGCGTGATTTGTACACAAGCCCTTATTAGGTATTTCATCAACTGATGTGGCTACACTAGTTTGTCATACCTGTTACTCTGCTGATATCAGTGATGTTTATTCTTTCTGCCTTTTCGCCGAATTATTTTTTTTCAAATGTTTGATTTCATCGAATTTTCATTTCGCAATTTTTTTTCCTCTGAGGTTAGGGTCAAGGCGGCAACAGTGGGTCACTTTTTTTTGCAGTCATGTCATTTGATTTGGGTGAGTGTTGGAAAGATGTAAAAGCATCCGTGTTATAGTGTAACTAATGGAGATTGATTATTCCAATCGATTGAGCGCAAAAAGATAATATTTTGGAAAATAAATAGTACTTTCTAAAAAAACTCATTTGAGCCATTGTGTACCATGGGTGGGATACAGTGAATCGGTCCTCAGTTTACAGTGAATCATGCAAGTTTACAGTGGATCATCTATAATATACCTCAACTAAAAATGCATTTCTTTGCTTTTTATCGGTCTTTATTCTTTTGTTTTAATCGAACAATAAGTTACACATCAGAATAGAAAATTTAGTTTGACTACTTCAGTCTGAAAGTGACTTTTCAGACTTTCACATTCAAAATATACTAAATTAGCTTAATTTTGTATGACTTAGTTAATAATCAACGCATAACTTCTACATAAACTAAGTAACTATCATTACTTATCAGTATCTTGCATAAAATATCATAAAAAATGTCTCTTTGTCCTTAAAATAAATAATCAAGTTATTTTTCGGCATTCTATATATACTCAATCCGTAAAACATTAACGCACCGTATTTGAAATAATCTTTCAACTTTTTTTGTTGCTCTTCATTGAACATTTTACTAACGTTATAATTTGGCGTAAACGAACCTCGTCGAAATTAATATTTCAAGTCTTAAAATGATAACATCTAAGTGCAGTGAAAAGAATTCCTGAATCTTTAGACGCATTTCTCACGCTCATACCATTTTTTTTTACATATTCATGTTGTCAGCTGTGTGTTTCCCTATTTCACGTGGCCTTGCTGGACGAGCCATCCTAAATGGGAAAATTAACAAAAACTATTACATCTCGCTAAATTTTCTAAATTAATGTCTGGATAACCATTATCCAGTACCGATAGTACACAGTGGATCATGAACCACTGTGTACTTAAGTGTTTTGAGCCACTGTGTACAAAACTGCCATTTTGGATTTAACTCATACCACGTGTGATGGTTTTACGTAAATCGAAGAGCGGTATACGCGAAAATGACCTCAATTAAGTTTATTTCTTAGCAAAAATATAACTCCATAGGAAAGACGAAAGGTTTGTGAAAGAATAAAAAGTGCATCTTACCTTAAAACTCACTTTTTCTCCGTCAAAACAAAAAAACACTCGCAACACGGGTTTGTTACATGGCTGACGCAAAGGAACTGGATGTGACCTGTATATATCGGGAGGGCTTCCGAAGAGTAAGAGAGACGGAAAGCTACCTATGATACTTTTGAAACAACGGCCAGTGCGCCACTGTTGTCGCTATAGCCACTGTTGCCGCCTTAACCCTACACAATTTTTCATGCCTAGTCCTTGGAAGTTTCAAACTAAGTATAGATTAGATTAGGTCTGTTTTACAACAATCCTAAATAGTTTACGGTTTATGAGAAAAATGCTTCCAAAGAAATGTCATCATCATCATCATCATCTCAGCCATAGGACGTCCACTGCGGAACATAGGCCTCCCCTTTGGACTTCCATGTATACCGGTTGGAAGCGACCTGCATCCAGCGCCTTCCGGCGACCTTTATAAGGTCATCTGTCCATCTTGTAGGTGGACGTCCTACGCTGCGCTTGCTGGTCCGTGGTCTCCACTCGAGCACTTTTCGGCCCCATCGGCCATCTGCTCTGCGTGCTATGTGGCCTGCCCATTGCCACTTCAACTTGCTAATCCGGTGAGCTATATCGGTCACTTTAGTTTCGTCTACGAAATGTCACTTCGGTGAAATTAAACGTTCGACGAAAATAATTCGGAGAAAAGGCAGAAATCAGTATCAGGAGGGTCACTCCAGTATTCGAACTTCGTATCATTCAAATATTGTTTGCCATCCCGCTCATTCAAATATTGTTTGACACGATATCGAGAGGGATGGCATGCAAACCTCGAATTTAGATCTTCGGATATATCAGTATCATTCATAAATATTGGTACTATTGATGCACATTGGTTCGGATGCCTTTCACGACTGTAATGTAATTATAAACGATATAAAAAGATTATTATAATAATTATTCCTTCCTACCCATTTATACAATTGCATGCTGTATGAAGACAGCCGAAAAAGGTGGAACTTTAACATAATAAATATCATGTAACTAACCCTTTTTCTGCAATAAACATTATCTTATCTTATTATCAGTGACATTTATAGCAGCGACTAACATAATAAAGCGGCGTTTTGTGCCCGCGTAACATACTGCCTACATTCCCATACACAAATACATCGTATGCATTGATCCCATTGTCGTGCCAGATCGGGCTTGCCCTAAGACACTAACTTTTGTACCTACAATATATACGATGGAATAAGCAATTTGCTTTTTTTAAATAGCGATGAGATTTATTAGGTACATAAAAGTAATTGTAAAACAACATTACCTAATAACTAAATATAATGTAGGCCCTAAAACAAAAACCTGTTGTAAAAAAAAATGGTTGTCTGTAAAGTCGGTTTTACGGGCGAAGGAAGATTTTACGTGACAACGTCTTTTTCTCCCTAAGCCTAAGCCTACGTCATCATGCTGTTCACAGATCTCAAACTTTAAAATAAGGGAAGAGGGAAGATGGAAGAGGGAAGAGGGATTCATATCAATAAATATTCTACCGAGAATAAGACGTTGTCACGTAAAATCTTCCTTCGCCCGTAAAACCGACTTTACAGGCAACCATTTCTTTTTTTTGTATGCGCGGCCGGCGTTCATCAATTTATTAGACGTTGTCACGGGGTATGGTGCCCAGACGCATTCCTTTGCCGATTTGCTTCATAATTTCTATCATTTAGTTAATGCCATAATTATACTTAGGTACCTACGTCTAAATTATAATTTTGATATCAAGGACGTAAACATATATATGAAATATCGCGGTTTGATAATACTCGCTCCCGTCGTTTTTCCAACACCTAATATGTATACTTGGCACAACTGTGACACGCGACTCTTTCTGGCGCGAGAAATATTACCTATCTCTTTCTTCGCTGTACTGTTAGAGAGTGAGGGGCGAGGCTATATCGTGCGACAAGAGTCGCGAAGCGTAGTTGTCCTAGACGGGCTGATTATAAATGTCTTGTCAAGGCGAGAACGAATAGGCTGAATCAGCGAGCATCATCCTCCCATCGGATTATTCAGATCCCATCAAGTCATATGGGCCTATCGTTGCTCACTTTCTGCATAACACATGTTAACCATTTTTCTAGGTTATGAACAAAGTGATAAACTCCTTTAGTCCCATCTCGTAGCCAGATTTGGTAGCTAGCTACGAAATGGGAGAAATAATTCCGATTCGAAGCTGGCTACGAAATGGGAATATTAAAGTCTCATTTTGTAGCCAGTTTTTGAAGCTGGCTACCAAATGGGAAAAAAATAATCCCAATTGGAAGCTGGCTAGGAAACGGGAATATCAAACTCCCATTTCGTAGCCAGGTTTTGATGCTGGTTTCCAAATGGGAAAAATAATCCCAATTGGAAGCTGGCTACGAAACGGGAATATTAAACTCCCATTTCGTAGCCAGGTTTTGAAGCTGGCTTCCAAATGGAAAAAATAATCCCAATTGAAAGCTGGCTAGGAAACGGGAATATCGAAATCCCATTTCGTAGCCAGGTTTTTTAGCTGGCTTCCAAATGGGAAAAATAATCCCAATTAGAAGCTGGCTACGAAACGGGAATATTTAACTACTTTAACTTCCATTGTGTAAACAAAACCACAGAATAAGTAATAGTAGTACAAAACAGGAATTGTTTAATTCAAAAGACAGTGACTACTGCATATAGTGACAACTGCATGCATAGTAGCGACTTATTTTATGACATCTTCATTATAAGTAAACTTTGACGTTGTCAAATGCTTGTTCGTATCTTATATCTAATCTGAAAATTACATCATTATATCGTGGAATGATTTAGCTGTGCATTATCCATTGCTCTGCACTCTATTGTGATCCATTGCCCGGGACATCGTCTTCAGAAAACAAGTCTAGCATAGACTTCATTCCCACTAGCCGGGGAGGAACAGCGTTACTATTTAATGGATTGAAATTTTACAAACGGAAAACTTAACAATAACGGTACGTTGTGGATCTGTGCAAAACCGAATTGTGATGGTAATATCACATTATCGTCTGATAATAAGATTATTCTAAAGGAAAAAAAGCACTGCAGTAATTGTATTCCTAATCATGCAAGACAAATATTGATGAAAAATATTGCAAATTTTAAAGATGAAGCTGCAAAAAACGTACAGCCTATACAAAAACAGTATAATGATATGGTGTGCCAATTAAGAAAGGAAAATATTTATTTGTATGAAAAAATACCCAAATTCTCAAGCCTTAAGTCAGCGACTTATCGCCAACGCAACAAATTCTTAAAAGTTCAGAAAGTTCGATGTAATTTACCAGAAGACATGTCAGTGCCAGAACAATTTCTTGATTTTTTGCTCGCCGATTATCAGGACGATAATACGCGTATACTGGTATTTGCTGATAAATGCAATATTGTTGACATAGGCAAATATAGGCACTTTTTTGCAGACGGCACCTTCAAGTCGTGTCCGCGGCCATTCCTGCAAATGTACACCATACATGCCCTGGACGGTATGTCAAATTGCATCGTACCGTTATTTTATGCATTTCTGCACAACAAAGATGTGAAAACGTACGAGGTTATGCTGTCGGGTCTCCTTCGCAATCCATAATATCGTATGTCCTAAAGTCAAATGCCATACCACATTTACTCTAAACACTTTTGACATATCAATCATTTGTCATAATGATTATTTGCCATAATGATCTTACATCCTAATGATCATAAACCATAATATTACATTACCTAATGCTCTAAATACCTAATATGTTTTGTACTAATCTATTAACACATAAAACTTACGAGTCATAATATACAAAACCATAAATCACATGTCCTAAAGTCAAATGCCATGATGATTACTTGCCATAATGTTCATAAGCTATAATAAAATAACATTACCTAATATCATACTTTAAGGCAGGTCGGACTTGGGTTAGGTTAGGTACACATTCGTATTTTCAATAATCGGAAATTTATTCCTTAGGAATTATGAAATTCGAAGTTTTAAAAATCGGAATTAGTAAATTCGGAATTAAATATTTCGGAGTATTTGGGTAAAGATTATTTTTTTTACCAATTTTTTACGTTAAAACAAAAATAGAAAACCGGATTTGGACAAATATCGAATTGGCTAAACCCCGAAAACTGTAGGTTGGGTTATTGGCTGAACCCCGAAAACTGTAGGTTAGGTTAGGTTTGTATTGTGACCACGTATAGCGGAGCAAGCGAAGCGAGCGGAGCGTCAGACTTGCTGAACCCCGAAAACTATAGGTTAGGTTATTGGCGAAACCCCGAAAACTGTAGGTTAGGTTAGGTTTGTATTGTGACCACGTACAGCGGAGCGTCAGACTTGCTGAACCCCGAAAACTGTAGGTTGGGTTATTGGCTGAACCCCGAAAACTGTAGGTTAGGTTAGGTTTGTATTGTGACCACGTATAGCGGAGCGAGCGAAGCGAGTGGAGCGTCAGACTTGCAGAACCCCGAAAACTATAGGTTAGGTTATTGGCTGAACCCCGAAAACTGTAGGTTGGGTTAGGTTTGTATTGTGACCACGTATAGCGGAGCGAGCGAAGCGTGCGGAGCGTCAAAAGACTTGCTGAACCCCGAAAACTGTAGGTTGGATTATTGTCTGAACCCTGAAAACTGTAGGTTAGGTTAGGTTTGTATTGTGACCACGTACAGCGGAGCGTCAGACTTGCTGAACCCCGAAAACTATTGGTTAGGTTATTGGCTGAACCCCGAAAACTGTAGGTTAGGTTAGGTTTGTATTGTGACCACGTATAGCGGAGCGTCAGACTTGCTGAACCCCGAAAAGTAAAGTTTGAAAATCTGTGCGTACATAACTATACAGCATTAAAATTGTGTAGGCTCTACTAAGACATATGATGATTATGGCAACTAGTATTAGGATATATAACTGATAGGACACTTGATCATTAGTACTTAAGATAATAGTACAAGTAATCATTAGGATATTCAATATTAGGATGATCAATATTATGGCATTTACATTAGGATAAACGTTATTATGGCAAAAGATCATTATGACCACAGTTATTATGGAATTTACAAATAGGACAAAGGAAATTATGGATTCCAATATAGACCCTATGTTGTCGTTGATAAAATCCCAAGTAAATGCATGGAACCCCGAAAAAATTACTCTAGATTTTGAAACTTCTGCTATAAAGGCATTCCAAAACATATTCCCAGAAATTACGATCAAAGGGTGTTTCTATCATTACTGCAACAGCCTATGGAAAAAGGCACGTCAGTTAAAAATTAAAAGCAGACCAGGACGAAGGCACGTAGCACGCTATGCAGCTCTTGCTTTGCTTCCCTTAGAATCTGTTCCAGCTGGGTATAGGTATGTCATTAATAAGTCGAAGGATGGTGAAGATATTTCAAAATTCAACGCATATACTCGAGACAATGGCTAAGGCGTGACATCATTAAAATATGGTGGTGCGGGAGATGAACCAATCCGCACCAATAACAAGCTTGAAGGCTGGCATGCAAGAATCAATCGTTTTACATCGCGTAAAAATCCAACTTTGCCCGAATTGCTACAAGTTTTGCAAAAGGAATCGGTCGGTACAGTATCTCAAGTGCACCCATGAACAGCAATTTTCATACCACCAAACAGAATAAAAACTATATGGAAAATGATTTTGAAATAAAAGCTCCTTTTGAAGAATTACGAAGTAATAAAATCAGCGTGGTTCACTGCATCGAAATGATTGCACCTTTGGAGTTTTATGTCAAAATAGTAGTTTAGTTATTTGCTTCTTAAAGCAGAAATATTTCTATTTAATTTCATTAATTAAAAGTCGAGTTAAGTTGGTTCATACCTATTATATTTATCTTTTATTTATAATTTAAGTGTAACAGCTAAAAAGCTTGTGTGGGAAATCCATACTTAATTCAATCCTCGCCAAGACTAAATACAGCAAATTTTATTTTATCAAAAAAAAAACCACTGCAAATAAAACAAAACACAAAGGTTAAGAATAATATCAAAATATATTCAATACTAGACTTTGCCCGCGGCTTCATACGCGTGTTTTTTTAAACCTAATTAAATGTGCCTACTCTCATATGGGGAAATATGTATATGGAACTCTGAAATGTGTCGCAGTAAACCCTCAGAATACATTTTTAGTAATTGGTTGCCTACAAAATGGGAAAACATATTTACCTTTTCGTAGCTTCTACCAAACCTAACTACAAGATGGGACTAAAAGCCCATTTGGTAGCCAGCTACAAGATGGAAAAACACATTTCCCATTTCGTTGCTAGCTACCAAATCTGGCTACGAGATGGGAAAATCATTCCCATTTGGTAGCTAGCTACAAAACGGGAATTGTGTTTTCCATTCTTGTAGCTAGCTACCAAATCTGGCTACGAGATGGGAAAATCATTCCCATTTGGTAGCTAGCTACGAAATGGGAAATGTGTTTTCCCATCTTGTACCTACTAGCTACTAAATGGGAAATGTGTTTTCCCATCTTGTACCTAGCTACCAAATCTGGCTACGAAATGGGACTAAAGGGATAAATTGGGGCACTTTTCATGATCAAAGTAGCTTGTATTCACAATATAAGGGCGCGGCGCTATGAAAAATGCCCAATTTATCACTCGGTCCATAAGGGTGCGTCTCCACTGAAGCGGAGCGGAGCGGAGACGTGCGAAATCGACCAATCAACTGACTTGAAATCTGTATCTCAGTTCCGCTTTACTTTGGTGATTGGTGACCATAACACATATTCGCTCCCGCCTGTCCCTCGCACCGCCTCCATTCGGTTCGGGCCGTTACTTACGCTGACCAGACGATCCGAAATAGCCCATTTTAATGACTCTCCTTTGTTTATTATTTTTCGTGTACATCGCGAAGACAGTGGGTTTATACGCGACAGCCCGGATTAGACGCTAATAAATGGAACGGCAGTTTGGGTCGCTGTTATTAGGAACTTTGTTGCTAGACTCTGGAATACAAAGTCTTGTCTGCGGCACACCTTTGATGGCTTGGCTTTTTTAAACATGACTTGAACTGTATCAGGGGCTGTTTAGCCCTCACTACCACACTACCAGTGAGCTTTGTGTGGGAGTATAACCCGCTAATGGGATTATCTCCGCGCCACAAGAATGATGAAAAACTTTGATGGCTGAAAAGATGCTGTGATATGAGATCGGCATACCCGTATAATCATAGGTTATAGGCACAAGCAAAATGCTGGGGCGAATTAAAGTTTTGACCGACACTTTTGATTGTCTCCGGCGTTAGGTACTCTAAATGTTTCTCCAGCAATCGGGCTTCCAATGTACCTACATAATATTTTCTGTTTATTAGGTGTAACAGTGAACCATAAACAGAGAATTATTTATATTTAATGATGACAGTTTACAACTAAGTTTAGGTACCTAAAGGTTTTGTACAGATTTGTGTCGGTCATAAAGTTTATTCGCTGACTACAGTGCGACCAAAAAGAGTAGAAATTAAAAAGTGGCAATACTGTAGTGTCGTCCCTTTTTTTATATTGTTTAGAAAGGGAGGACACTACAGTATTGCCTCTTTTTAATTTGTACTCTTTTTGGTCGGACTGTACTTGCGGCAATGGAAACGCGACATCCCTATCACAGGTTTGGATGTCGTATGAAACTGCGTCTGCACCCCTAGCATGAGTTAACGTGACTGTACTCGCTAGCGGCAGCGTAAACAATTTGTGTGGATGATAGTTCAGCGCCCCTAGTGGTTACTTTGTAGAACTACAATTCTCCATATAAACCGTTCACGCGTAGTTGCCGAGTGTACGGTCACTGTAAACTCATGGTAAGAGTACTAACTGCATGACTTATTCGGTAATGGTGTTCATTTAACATTAGTAGAATAGAAACTAGAAAAGAAATGTTGGCAAAGCGTCTCGACCTAGAGCTCGTCAACACGCGCCTACGCACATCGTCACCCTCGTGGCAGTCGTGGCGCGTCCAGTGTTTAGGTACACGAAAGTTTTGTTGTCATGTCAAGATATTGAAATTGGAATATTCTGTGAATATTCCTATGTTGTTACCTACTAGTAGCTTTGTGAGCTGTACCTAGATTTCGCGAACATTTTTCAAAATGGCTAAAATATGTTTTTTTTACGCTTTCAGCCCCCATATCTTCATCGACTGACATTTTGAAAAACTGAGTCGACAAATCAAATCTATAATTAACGACCCTGCTTTCACAATTTCACAGGTTTCACTTGAGGAATGGCACCTCTAGAGGAGATCAGCTGGAAATCAGGGCATGTGCACTGAAAAGAAAAGCAGCAGATAAACTGAAGAGACAGCTTGTGAAGAGGCCTAGAGAAGATAGGTAAACCAGAAAAAACCATATCAGACAAAAAAAGATGAAGACATAGATCACTCATTAAATTACTCAATTGGTAGCCAATATTATTTACTTTTGTGACAGGCAGTTATAGATACTTTCGATGACTGTGTTTTAAATACAGCATAATTGTGTTTAAAGATTTGACTGAAGCATAACTGCCAATTTGGACAGCGAAAGAATTTTTGCCGAAGCTGGCTTTCACTCGCTCAGTCAACTAGGTACCTACAATTATAAATCCGTCGGACAAGTGTCCTCAGCCACGCGCACTTTGCCTTAGGGTGCGTTTCCACTGAAGCGGAGCGGAGCGGAGCGGAGACGTGCGGAATCGAGCAATCACAAAAGAGAAGCGGAGAGATACAGATACGTTTGCTCGTTTGCCTCCTATGACATAAAATAAGTTTCTGTCAAAAATGACATTTTAGTGGCAAGCTTTTATAGCCGACTGTACTTTTCTTTGAATATCCATCAAATGCTCACTGAGACGATTCTAAAGAGCCCAAGCTCGGTAGGATAGCTTTTTCTATTATAGAGTTCCTATGGCCACCTTCCGGCTCCACCAACAGATCAGCCCCATGGTAACATATTATTGTATTGTCATCAAAGTCAAGTAAGTATGCAAAATTTCAGCTCAATCGGTTGACGATATCTGCTTCAAAATTGAGTTGCAAGATTTCACCCGAACAAACATACTTAGATACATACATACATACAATGCAAGTTAAATAAAAGCTTTTAAAAAAAACCATCGAATTGTCACGAAGAGATTATGCTAATGCAGCAAGCAAACTACCTAAGTAATTGTGTTTCTTTTTCCTAGTTAACTTATACAGTAATAGTGTCCATTACGCTCAGTAGGCAGCTTGTCAACGCATGCCTACGCACGTCTACCTACACGCTTATAACGTGTCCAGTGTTTACATAAAATATTCTGTTGTCATGTCGGGATATAGGGATCTTCCTGTTTTATTATCCTGCATAATCATAGGCTAAAGAAAAGACGGATCCAAAGAAAATGACGACAAGTACAGATTCTAAAGACATTTCTATTTCATCTAATCGGTTGATCTGCCGATTCCGTTTCAACCAGATTTGTTTATACCTAAGTCTCTTTTTCATGTGATGGGATCAAAAAATCAGAGTTAGGGTAGGTATATAATTATTTTGACAATGCATTTTAATGCGTTATCCGTTATTTATAACTTAACACTCATCGCTATCCTCGGAACAACAACGATCCATTACTCATTCATAAAAGATATGATGATCTAAGTTGAATTCTGGCTAAATCTGATCTGAAATCTTCCACTTAATTTGCCACTAAGGTTCTCGGATTGTGGACCAATTAGTTGTGAGCCAATAAGTTTAAATGGTCAGTTTTCGAGCTAGGTGAAGACCTAATTAGTGTAGGTATTTACTTTCTATTTATATAACCGTTATACTATTTCAGTATATGATGATGAATGTTCTTTTTGTAGCATGTTATACCCCACCAAAAAGTAGGTACCTACTTAGGCCTTTTTTTTCGTTCCTCTTGGCGGGGACACTGTAATTCCCAGTAGATGGTAACGCCCAAATCTTTGTCTGTTTGTAGGTATTAATGTGCTCCACTTTTAAAGTGTTCTGAGAAACTCTTAAACCTAACGGATTAATTAAGTTTTGTTTTATGGCGAGCACTAATTAGGTATTTAACTGAACCCTAAATTATATCTCATGAATCTTCCCGTTGCAGCTGGCTCGTGTTGGAAGCTAAACTAATACCAATGTTACGATTGCGCTACTGCCAACATTGAAAGAAAATACCGTTCAAAATTAGTACAAGTACAAATTAGAATAACTCTTACTTACCCATTAGGGTAGACCACATTCTAGTACGTATTTTCGTATCTAAAATGTGCACCTAATCCGTCCATAACTCAGTCTGAAAACAAACCGAATCATTGGCATCATTACGAAATACATATACGATTCAAAGTATTCACAACGGACCTCGCACCATTAAAGTCATTTGGCAAGATGCTGTTGCCAAATTAACTCTGAGAAATGGCGCGCGAATCCCGTATGGTTATTATATTACGAAATTTACGCGGCGTGTGTCGGTGCCTGAAATCTGGATGCTTAATTTTATTGTGTCAAACGACAGCGGCCCAGTAACCCGCGCGGGAACGGTTGCGCGGTGGCCATCATTGTCCTTTTTGGCGGGAACTCTGACGTTTGGTGGCTCTGTGGATTTTAAAAGTGAATGTGTTTTGTTTTTTTTCGGATGCTTTGGGAAACAACGTGGTGAGTTAACGAATCTTTCTCTGGTTTGGATGGACAAGGATAAGAATATTTATTAAGATACTTAGATCAGATCAACTAATATTATAATAATATAATTTTTATTAATTTTATTTTTGAAGTTTACAATTTAAAATAATCATTAGCTAAAAATAGTTGATAATAATTTACTATGTATGTTTTTAATTTCGCAATATTAGCACTTATTCCCAAATTATTGGCTCATTTTCATTAGGCACTAACTATTTGTACCTAGGTACCTACTAACTAGGTTTCCTCTTACTTAAGTTCCCAACTCAAAGCTTTTCTCATAAACATTATTTTTTCTTTTTTTTTTGGGTAGGTATAACTAAATAGGTTAAATAACGTTTGTTATAATAATTTTTTTTTAAAGATAGGAAATTAGTTCATTAAGTACTTACCAGTGCGAGAAACATACAATTTTTAAGTCCATCTGAAATATTTCTGTGATCTGAATGTTTTTCTTTTTCAACAAAGTTATACCTTTTTAAAATACCTATTATACACACATGTAATGTAGTATTGGTAGATACACTGTATCTAATTTAAGACTTAAATGTAGATGGTTAACTAAATTTAGTTTTACAGCGCACTCAAAGTCGATGGGCCAAATTAAAACACATTATAAGATATGCACAGACGGATGTAACGACATTAAATGTATTTAAGTAGTCCACTCAAATTAGAAAGAAAACGTGATAATTGACAACATTTCATATTTATAACAGGTGGAAATTAATATAGAGATCGACAGGGCTTTATGTCGTGTACCTTAAAAAAAAATCTTTGAATTTATTTTTCTGTATTTAAAGAAATATAAGAAAATACATCAAATAACTGCAATCTAAGACAATACGGGCTGAATAGGGTTGTTGTCTAAACCAAAGAGCGAAAAAAATTTTTTTTTTTTTTTATTTGACGTTCACAGATGACAGATGCATACCGAGTTTTATTAAGTTTTTTTTTGACTTCCGGTTTGTGACTTAAGATGGCCGCATGCGTTTAAGTTGCGTTGTTTATTATTTATTCATTTTTGTTGTTCAATGTGTAGTATTGATAGCGTATTGTGCAGTGATCTAACGTATGAGTGAATAGCTAATGAAGAATTCAACTTGAAGCGTTCATAGCCCTTCCTGGGTCAAGGCCCGATAGTCCGCGTGGTTTTTTGTAAATCGCTATCACTTTACAAAAAGCAAAACCTCACCGAACAACGGCATGCTCTACGAGCAAACTTGAAATTGGCGAAATCATCATTAACCTGATGGAAGCCATATTTTAAAATTAGAATTAGAATTAGAAGTTTTTTTTTTTGGGCTTCCGGTTCGTGTCAAGATGGCCGCATGCGTTTAAGTTTAGTTGTTCATTATTTATTCATTTTAGTTGTTCAATGTGTAGTATTGATAGCGTATTGTGCAGTGATCTAACGTATGAGTGAATAGCTAATGAAGAATTCAACTTGAAGCGTTCATAGCCCTTCCTGGGTCAAGGCCCGATAGTCCGCGTGGTTTTTTGTAAATCGCTATCACTTTACAAAAAGCAAAACCTCACCGAACAACGGCATGCTCTACGAGCAAACTTGAAATTGGCGAAATCATCATTAACCTGATGGAAGCCATATTTTAAAATTAGAATTAGTAAGTTTTTTTTTAATAAGAAAACCGACTAAAGTAACCGTTCCATTAAGTTCTGGTTTTGGTTTTGCCACATTTTAAAATGAGTATGTTTTTATAAATTAATAATAAAATAAATAATCATCTCAGAACATAAATAAAAACAGAGATTACTTCACCTTTTTAAGCAGAATTCAGAAAAGTAATAAAATGATAGTCTTAAAAATATGAAAAGTTGTCAATTGCGACATGCAATCTATACTATTATAAAACTCCAGATTTGTATTGGATATCAGTTCTATGGAGAGGGGGGTCCATGATTTCAGAAAAAATCTTAGAGCGCGTTGCAGGATCGTGTTTTGTTTTGTATGGGCGCGCGGCGACAAGCCAGTCTGGCTCCTCTGTCCGTCAGAATTTCCTCTCATCACACCGAAACAGCTGGTTTTTTTTTTACCAAATTGGTACAGGGATAGCTGAACATCTGAAGATGTTACGGGATACTTTGTACCCGTCTATCTACGGAGGAAGTTGCGTGTGCCTCCTAAAATATTTAGCTTTCTATTTTACTTGTCAAAATTTTACAATAAAAAACCGCAGAAGTGAGCAATCGGCATGCACTAATAATTTTTTTTTTTTTTAATTTACCATAATAATAATAATCTTCATTGTGCACAACATGAAAAAGATGATGACAAAGAAATAAAGCAACATTAAATAGAGCAACAACAGGCGGTCTTATCGCCTTCTCTTCCAGACAACCTTTGGGTAGCAGAAAAAGTCAAAGGATAGATACTTACAATATTATTAGGTATATTAATATTTAATTTGCCTCATTATTAGTTTATAAATTCATCTTTAAAATTAACTTCTTATACGTACATTTACAATGCTGTGTGCTTACGTTTGAATTTCTAGTTTTTAAAATAGATGTTTTATCCAAGATTTATTGGTTTTAAACGCAAATAGAAAACGGTAATCCCGAAAGATCTGTCGATTCCAAAGGTACCGCGACTATCGAAACAATCAAGCGATCCGCACTTTAGATACAAAAGAACGTAAAATATCCTATCTTTACTATTATTAATTTTTCAAAAAAGAAATCTTTTTAAAAATAATTGCGAAATAGGCTATTTGGAGGTCGCTGAACTTGTAGGAGTTGTAGGTATGTTTGCTTGTGTTTTTGTCCTGAAATTTCAATTATTTTCGGTGATAACCAGCTGTCCATCCACAAATTGTTAAGAAGTATAGAAATTTATAGCATCGTTATCGTGATAAAGGTACCTTTAGAAAACGTCACATACATACTTACATACATATACCTAATCCTTTCTTCTCACAATTCTCGAAAACTACGTTACAACTGAGAATTTTGCTGACTTACTGACTGGATCTTGTAGCTTAGTTGGTCCAGAACACGTATCCTCGGAATGGCACTCAAAATCCAGTCGATCTAAAATTGCTTCATTAAGTTTGGGTTCATGGCGACGTCTCACGAAGGCCCTCTGTACTCCAGTGGTACCACTGGGGTACGATAGGACGGCAACACAAACACACGCAGCCATAAACATTCAGAATTAAGTAGACTTATATTATGTAGGTTTAGGCTCCTTATCCGTGAAAAAATTCTGATTTTTTTAGACATTTTTCCCTATGATCAAACATGTTTCTTGGACATGATATAACTTAGAACTGAACAGGTATTTTGCGATTTATTGGTATATATTTGAAATTAACAGTCTGAATTTTTCATTGATAATTTTTGTTTCAAAAACTACTCCAAATTGACAAAATTCAAATAAAAACTGTTTTTTTTTCAACTTATTTTCGACTGCACGCAATGAAATAGCCATGTTACTATTTAGAACTCAGCGAAAAGTATTCACTTTAAAAAGTTGGTTGAAATTATCAATTTATTTGTCATAATATGAAAAAAATACATTTTAAAATGTATAGGTAAGGCCTCTTAAACGTTTGCTATCTAGCCCGAGGTTAAGCCCTAGTCCCAAGCGTAAATTAGACGTCGTATATCACGACGACCCGCCCCCTTGGCACTCGCGAGGCGTTGCAAAGAGCAACCACCTATTACAACCACTGATAAACAGGTGTCATAATTAAAAGGTTGACTATAAATCAGCGACACTACTGGTCGTCACCCACACTGTGGAATAGGTCCCCCTCTGGCAACCCCACCCGCTTTCTCCGTTCGCCTCAAACAGAGGAAAGACTAGGGCCTGTTAATTACAAAAAAAAACTGGTCTTTGTGGAGATCCTTGCACGAGCCTTTCTCCAGCAGGGATACCGATACTCCAGCTAGTGATACTTTCTACGTCCCTAATTAGTTGCCGCAGGTAACAAAATAATTATAAGGAAAAAAATGTTTGTCGCCAGTCGTACAAAAAAATATAATTATGATCACGATTGACATGTTCTTCGACTAAGTTTTATTTTGTCGTAATAATCGATAAAAACACTCACGACTTTATGAGATTCATACAGGTTACAAGGGAATCGGGGAGTATTATGACACACCACTGGCAACACAGGAACGGATTGACAGAACCAACCAACCAATCATAGTAGCGTGATGACGTCAAAAGTCTCGTCTGTCATTTCGGAGTGCCATACCTTATTTTCTTATTCTATGCTCCTAGCCAGCCTATTGACTGCGCAGTTACGACGCGCACACAACACCACAGAAGAGTAATTGTAATATAACTACACTAAGTCTAGGGCTATCTCTCATATACAGGGTGTAACCGACAGCGTACCGAAAACGAAAACCGTAGTTTTAGATCATAATCACGAACTGAAAACGAGTGTTCATTTTCTCGCAAAACTCAAGGATAACATTTTCCAAAATAAATTATAAAACTCGACGCGTAATGTATTGCGTCCAATTCTCTCGGGTGCAGACGCGCGGGAGGGGAGCACGCGGCGAGCGACCAGCGAGGCGCTCCCCACTCCACTCACGCGTCAGCGCAAAACATACCGTTACGCCAATGCGCATCGAATGACATGAATGAATGCAACCACAAAAACAACACAACCACAGATCACAACTAGTGTACTACCTAACACCAATAACAACTGACCGATAAATTAAAACAGTCTAACAAGATTATTTTCATTCAAGCAAGTAAAGCAAATAAAATGTGCGGGTAGGTAAACATTAATCATGCGTCCGACCACAGCGGCCTGTGCGAGCATACTGGCCTGGCGGATCAATGACCGGCCAGTACCGTTATCTTTCCCACTCCACGCGCTCCTTGTTGTACCGTAAAGCTTACATAATATTGTTTGTGATACATTGTGTGTTTTGCGGAAAATGCTATTTTCATGCGATTTTTCATGAAAAATTGTTACCGGTAGAGTTCGATTAACGGAAAAATAAAGAAAAAATGAAAACTCGCGAGGAAAATTTGTGAATTTTCTCAAAGAAATTTCCACGATTTTCCAGCCCAGAATAATGGTCTGAAGCCATGGTTTCAGTTTTCGGTACACCGTCGGTTACACCCGGTATGGTGTAACCGACGGTGTACCGAAAACGCAACGTATCACAAACAGTATTATGTAAGCGTGTGGAGTGGGTCAGATAACGGTACTGGCCGGTCATTGATCCGCCAGTGCGCGCCCGTCGGCCATTACGATCGGACGCATGTTAAATGTTTACCTAGCCGCACATTTTATTTGCTTTACTTGCTTGAATGAAAATAATCTTGTTAGACTGTTTTAATTTATCGGTCAGTTGTTATTGGTGTTAGGTACTACATACTAGTTGTGATCTGTGGTTGCGTTGTTTTTGTGGTTGCATTCATTCATGTCATTCGATGCGCATTGGCGTAACGGTATGTTTTGCGCTGACGCGTGAGTGGAATGGGGAGCGCCCGAACCGGTCTATGCTTGCCGCGTGCCCCCTCCCCGCGCGTCTGCACCTGAGAGAATTGGACGCAATACATTGCGCGTCGAGTTTTATAATTTATTTTAGAAAATCTTATCCTTGAGTTTTCCGAGAAAATGAACACTCGTTTTCAGTTCGTGATTATGGTCTAAAACTACAGTTTTCGTTTTCGGTACGCTGTCGGTTACACCCTGTATATCAGGTTTCATAAAGTAGTAAGTATCTTCGTACCTATGTCATACAGTTTCAGACTTGCCCATACTAACCAATCTAAATGGCCTGGCAAGAATTTATGCTAAAAATAAAAAAAAGAATCTTAAATTAATAAAGTTGTCTTCAGAAAATATAAGAACGTTTTCGAAATATTCTGGAAACTTCTACAAAACTCTGAAAAAGTGCAATCCGTATAGGAAATATAAAATTTTCCTTCGGCATAACAGCCGAAATCGTTGCCTGTCTGACTCTTATTCATGGTATAAACCGTATTTATGATATTCATCAAGTCTATTGGAGTGGCTACCAGTTAAAATTATTTATTACGACACCGTATGACGTTTGTGGAAAAACAAATGACGTGTGAATATCACCGGCTGGCAGAGATTGTCACAGGCGCGTGCGCAGAATTAATGGGTCCAGCCGAATGATCAAGCGACTGGTTGTTAGACTCTGACGGGACATCGTGGTGAGATGCATCGCAGATAAGCACGGAATATGTATTACAATTTAACATTGACGATGGTCCAGACCATTGACGTAATAATTACATGGACACACAATCAGACGGAAAAAATGGCACCCTCCCAACTAATGCAAAATCACAAATCGCATTAGTTGGGCGATCAGTCTCGTTTAGACCATGACACGTGACGGGTCTCAAAAGTGACTTAATTTTCAGTGAAAAATTACAGAAATAACAACTATAAAATAAAGGAACAGGACGGAATATTATTTTTTACTTATGTTCTATTGATTAATTAACGAATCCTATGTAAAATCATAGCAATTTTTGTATTAGAATTATTAACTTTGTCCCTACAAAATGCACCTCATCACAGAACAAAAATCGAAGGAGTCGCTATAGTTTTATATTTTATTAATAAATTAAGGAGTGCAATAAATAATTATCCTATTTTTTTACTCAAGATTCCCATTCTCAACAACGTAAAAATGGAGATCACATTTAGCAAGAGACAAACGCGAAGAATAATTGAAGCCAAATAATTCGTCTCTCGTGTGTTCGGCATAATCATGTTTTTTTTTTATGTTAATCAACAGAAGCGTAAAATGATAAAATTCATAAATTACTAAAAATAGCTCTGTTGTTATTGTTTTATTTTGTCACAGAGTCTAGACACTGTCAGTTTAAACCTTTGAACGCCAAGAACACATAAAGGCGACGGCGACGTGTGCTGCCGTGCATACCACGCCACCGACAAATAAGATCAAACTTTAAAGGGTTAATAATGTCAATATTTTGCACTTGTCTTACTCTCATTTCACATACTGGAACAAGGAGAAATAATTTCATTATTACGGATCCCTTCTATCGGAAACTTTTTATGCAGTTGTTAAATAAAAAAATTTCATTATTACGGATCCCTTCTATCGGAAACTTTTTATGCAGTTGTTAAATAAAAACGTAACTAAATTTGTTATTAACAATTTACAATAAAAACGTAACTAAATTAGTTATTAACAATTTACGAGTTTATTTAGTTCAAACATAAAATATATTTTAATACCTAAATAAAATAATAGTGAAAATATTTTTAGTATGTAAAAATATTAAAATCTGATCCATTCGTACCATGTTCCAAGTTTGACAAGAGACTTCAGTCAGAATATGCTAAAAAAGTTAATTTACACGTAAAATATTTGTGGTAATAAGTAATTAAGTCAATTTGACACTTAAACGTTTAAACAAAGAGTTCTTTTGTACGAAGTCAATATGTTGCTGCAAATTATAAATAAGCGTTATTGGCATCTACTTGAACATGACACCGGTGCCACTTTATTTGACACTTTTGTTCGGGTCTGTGGCTCTATAATAAATAATACCTCAATGCAATTTAATTATTTATTTAGGCGCCTATTAGCTGTACGTACTATGCGCTGCACAAATGCATGGCTCATTTATGCCTTGCAATTCTGCAGCTCACTGTACCTGTAACTACGCATTGGGTTACTCCTGCGTTTAGACACCTGTAATGTCGTGATAACAACCAATCGCTTTAGGGTGCATCATGGTGCACTCTGCTGTGTTTTCTATCGCCTACACCATGGCGAGTGCTCTCAAGATCTATTTTCCTACCCGCCCCTTTCCATCATTCAACCACGTGTCATAGCTTCACAGTGGAAAATACCTATAACCACGCGTGCCAAGAACTTTGGCAATTCCTTCATCTGCCTTACTATTAAAAAGTGTGAATTTGCCGGCACATGTGTTTCTCCTTCCTACAAGATGGGACACTTCAAACGAAGCGTGCAGAAGCATCTCGCGGGTCATCATCAGCCAGCATGGCATTGTCAACTAAAAGGGCACCGTTGGTTTTGGTGCCATTGCGATTTGGGTTCCCCTTTTCGTTCACTATTAGGCGAAGTGGAGCTACCATGTGCCAATATAAAATAAACTCTTCTGCCATCCACTTTTGTAGGGCGAAATCAAGCTTTTCATTGTATACGCTTTATAAAGAAAATACCCGTCGTCCGCCAGATATTATCAGACGCGTGGCGAGAATTAATGGGTCCAGACCATTGACGTAATAATACCTCAATGGTCCAGACGAATGATAGCCCGATATATACTGAAATTACTTGCCTACAAATGAAAGAAATTACTCATTAGGGAGATAGGGCCAAATATGGTTTATATAGTTCATTTGTATACCACTGTATCTACGAGGGGTTTTTTCGGTTATGAAGAAAAAAGTCGTGAAGATCTGCCGCCTGCTAGTCATTGTCACAGACGCGTGCCAGTGAATTAATTGTCTTTAGGCGAAATGACTTAAGAAGAAGCAAGTTAAGTAGGTACACTGACGGAGAGATTGCGTTAGATTACATAATAGAAATGAAAACAACATTCATCGTTGCTTTTTAAACGTCAACACATTAAAACATTCGTAATAATTGTGTAACCCATTACAGCAAATGCGTTCCGCCTTTCCTCGAACGCGTTTATTTTAACAAAAACAATAAAATGTTTATTTCTCGCTTACGTACAGACTGCCAAGCGGTATGAAATACGGTGGTATTGTTTTGACGAGCAAACCTTCGTGTTATATTTGTATGTCAAACAAACGGGGATTTGTTTAATATCCTGGGCTTTTGAATCAACAAAACTGAAAAACTGACATCGGCATTTATTTATAAAATCATACATTTGGCTCGTTGCTGATTTCTTCGCGTGCCGGCAGTACAGTACCAACCAAAAACCTAATCTTACTTGCTTGCATATAACCTAAATAAAAAAATTAAAACACCTCCGACACAGTATGTTGCATCATTCATCATAAGACCCTCATTCAATAAAGGATATAAAATATGCTAAGTAATAAACTGAACATAGCTACAATATTTGGAATTCATTGGCTGAAATCTTGGCACTTGTTCCAATCAAAGCTTGGAAATTGCTGATCCTGTTTCCAAAAAACCCGTAGTTGCCCATCCTTCACAATAGACGGGCTTAAAACAGCGGTTTTAAGGCCAAGGTTTAAATTACGAGAAAGATTTCAAGCTCTATAAAAAGGTCGTAAACGCCAAAGTAACTGTAATTACTTATTACCTTCTAAAGCTATCAATTATACGCGCCAGATTGAGCGGAATGTTTTAATGCAGTGTGCCACTTAACTAATATGTATAACGTTCGAAGTATAAAGGACACCGCGCGGCACTTACGTAATCTCAAAGAAAATTATGAGATAACTCAAAAAACCGGCCAAGAGCATGTCGGGCCATGTGCTCAGTGTAGGGTTCCGTATTTGCCCATCCTTCACAATAGACGGGCATTACAAGCAAGAATTCAAGCTCTATAAAAAAGTCGTAAACGCCAAAGTAACTTTAAATTACTTATTACCTTCTGGAAGTTATCGATTATACGCACCAGATTGAGCGGAATGTTTAATGCAGTATGGAACTTAACTAATGTGTAACGTTCGATGTATAAAGACACACCGCGGCACTTACGTAATTTTAAAGAAAATTATGAAATTTTGCGATAACACAAAAACGGCTCGACTGATTTTATTCAATATAGGAGTATTATATGATCTAGGTTTCATTTAAGGTACTTATAAGCTCAAATTTTCGTGATTTTTTTCATATTTTTTTGACTCGTGGTTGAAAAGTGAGAGGGGGGACGCTATTTTTTTCCGGAGCGAATATTTACAAAACTGCTGACTTTATCCAAAAATAATGTTTGAAGACCCGTATTGTTTTTGAAAGACCTATTCAACGACATCCCACACACTTTATAAGATTCATACAGGTAACATAGGAATCGGGGTATATTATGATACACCAATGGCATCACAGAAACGGATTGATAAAACCATCCAACCAATCATAGCGTGATGATGTCGTAAGTCCCCATGTCATTCCGGAGTATTATACCTTTGTTTTATTATACCATGATCACATCTACCTAACAACACACAAAATAATTAAGGGGCTCCCCGCTCTCAATGACCTTCGATCTGTTGCGATAGATTTTCCCATATTATAAATAGCTAATCATAATAACATAGTTTTTCCACAACAAAATACCGTATCAAGTACCTTTCACATGTCACTGACTTTGAGATACAGGCCGTCAAAGTTTACGATTTTTTCGGGGAAAAAGTTGTGGGAACGGTTTTTTGCGTTTTTCTCGAAAAGTATTGAGAAAAATAGAAAAAGCTTCAGAACAAATTTTGTGGAATATGGTTAAGAACAATAAAATGTAAGATATTTTCTACATATACACCGGGGATAAAAGTAGAAACGAGATTAGTGTATTTTTGGTCCTTCACCGAATATTTTTTTATAAAATACACAGTCGTTAAATCAAAATTCGGGTCTAGACAAAGTGTTAATCATAGACCATACTACAATATATATTAAATAGGACTTTATAACTCTATAATCCACAAACTAGATACGATGTAAAAATCATCAAATTGGCTGATTTCTGCAGGGAGCCCCTTAAGCAAATCTGTCGACATCCAGCCAAAGAATCATCAATCTAGCCGGCAGCTAACGTCAGCGTAAATCAGCGTCGGGCCGTAACAACTTTGTATTAGCCGTGCCGTAAAACGGTCAGTAAGACGCGTGTTACATTAGTGAGTCCGTAAATTGTGGGTTTTGGCTTGATTTGTATACGATTAGCATTGAGGTTGTCATTATTAAAGAAAGAACATACATTACTACAGATGCTGGCAAACCCTTTTCACGGCTAATGCACTATTGCTTTTCTCAAACATATGCAATGCAATAAAAAACAACACCACAAAAAAAAAACAATTGACAACATTTCATATTTATAACAGGTGGAAATTAATATAGAGATCGACAGGGCTTTATGTCGTGTACCTTAAAAAAAAATCTTTGAATTTATTCTTCTGTATTTAAAGAAATATAAGAAAATACATCAAATAACTGCAATCTAAGAGAATACGGGCTGAATAGGGTTGTTGTCTAAACCAAAGAGCGAAAAAATATATTTATTTTTTATTTGACGTTGACAGATGACAGATGCATACCGAGTTTTATTAAGTTTTTTTTTAATAGAAAACCGACTAAAGTAACCGTTCCATTAAGTTCTGGTTTTGGTGTTGCCACATTTTAAAATGAGTATTTTTTTATAAATTAATAATAAAATAAATAATCATCTCAGAAAATAAATAAAAACAGAGATTACTTCATCTTTTTAAGCAGAATTCAGAAAAGTAATAAAATGACAGTCTTAAAAATATGAAATGTTGTCAATTGTTAAGCTTGATCATGAACACAGACGCGAAGTTTATAAAAAGTTTCCTTCCCGGCCTAGGCCTTAAATTTTGTATGAAATTCATTTACAGTTCTCGTCGAGTTGTTCCGCCCGAAACGTGATACTTCGAAGCTTGTTAGTACGTTATAACGATATTTCACTGCATGTTTGAGAAAAAAAATACTTACAGTCCAATCAGGAAAGAAATCGGTTGAAGGCCATTTGAGGCTTAATTTGCGACTATAAAGCACATCTGAACCTACATGTGACGTTATTATTATGCTATGGGTACCAATATTTGCATTAGACTGTGAGTAATTTATTGCCATTTTCATCGTGAAAAATTGCGTTTAAGTTTATTATTGTTTTGTTAAAATTATGACTGAGGATTCTGGAAACAATATCAACATTTCTTTTAGATAAAAAAAAAAAAAACAAAATTTGCGTACCTTTGAAATCACATATTCCAATTTTATTTAATCGCATCACGCCGAAACGGCTGGACAAATTTTAACACATTTCGATACAGGTATAGCTGGACAGCCAAAGATGGTTATAGGATACTTATTACCGGACTATAAAAAAAATACGCGTACGAAGTCGCGAGCACCTTCTAGTCCCTATTATAATTATTCTGTCCCTCTCTAATGATTGGCATCTTCTCTGGTCATATTCTCCTTTGCTCGGCATGCATAACAGCGTCAAACCAAAACCCATCCCTCACACTCAGTCCGCGTCTCCTAATTAAAGCCACAAAGTGTTTATCCGACACAATCGCCTCTGTCGCAACGAACAGCTGACGTCGTATTTTCGTCCGTTTATCTGTCACGTTCAATTAAGTGGCATTCCGGCCATTATTAACAAAAGCGCGGGATAACAGTTAAATTTAAATGCGTCCGCGCATTACGTGCGTGTGAAACCACCCTTACCATGATATTCTGTTCGGTTTCCGCGACTGTACTGTACTGACTGCGACTGTATACCGTTGTCAAAGGTTGACTCCTTCAACCTTTGACAACGATATCTGTAAAGGTACTGAAACGTCAGGGAGGCTCAAATAAATAATACACGCGATATAATCCGTTTAAATTGTTTTATTTAAACCCTTACCATGAGTTTACAGTGTCAGTACTCGCTAGCGACCGCGTAAACGATGTGTATGGAGATGGAGAATAGTACAGTGCCCCTAGCGTTTACTTTGTAGAACTACAATTCTCCATACAAATCGTTTACACAGTCGCAAAAAAAAAATAGCGTTATAGCGAGTACTGTCACTGTAAAGTTGTAAACTCATGGTAAGGCTACAGTACCTTTACCATGAGTTTACGTGACCTTACTCACTAGCCCTCGCTACCGCTAGGCGCTGTATTTATTCTCAATTCTAGCGGTTACTTTGTAAGAAGTCGTAGGAAGCAATGGAATCACAGCAAAAGTAAACAGTGAAGAGAGCTGTCAAAAGTGTCGAAGAGGTTGACAGCGTCATTTTTCTTTTAATAGATCTGGATCGTACCTCTGAACCGCCGATGTGGGCTCAGAGGTACCGAACTAAAACCTCATTGATTATTTAGAATAATCGGCGCAGCCGAAAAATCTGTCCATAATCTATCCATAGCACTTCTAATATTTTCATCCGTTCCCCATTCTCCATACAAATCGTTTACGCAGTCTCTAACGAGTACAATCACTGTAAACTCATGGTAAGGGTACAGAGCGGCTTATGGATGTTTACTGTCAAACCAGCGGTTGCCAACCTTTTAGCAAAATCTTTAATCCACATGCTGGTATCCTATTTAGGGAACCCAAAAGTAGCTTTAGTTTGCGACCAAGTAGAGGACACGTCTTCCTTCAAGTTTTGCTCGGTTGTAAGGAAAGCAATGGACAGGACTCGATGCAGGCAAATCATTCACTCCAACTGTAAGCCATCCAGTGATGACCACGATTCTCAGCCATGACGGAGCGACAAGAGAGAGAGAGTTTGCGTTTACAGAAGATGCTAACATAAAGCATAACATTTCTATTGTAAATTTCATTGATAAACGAGAACGTCAGACTGACAAATACAAACTGTCTCAGGGACGTACGCCTCGCATTCCCATTCACGATTGCCAAAACTCAACACAAAGACAAAACAGAAAAAGTGCGGTCGAACCAAGCGACAAAAACCTTTTTCTTCTCCGGCATAAGTTCTTTTGAGTTTATTTTTGATTTCTAATTCAGAACAATAGCAACAGCTGGGGCTAAATTCGACGTCTCTAATCAGACATATCCGATATAGCATTACTATAATTATGACTTCACTAGTATAACGGTGTACTCTATTTAAAATAAATGCTATCACATTTCTATGAAAGTGGCAACTACGTTCTTAAACTTCGTTACATCTACTGTTTTTAAATTTAAACGCCCTGTGCACGGCCTATGTATATCTATCGACTAGATATCTGCGTCTCAATGTTAAGTCGAATTTGGCTGCGCAGCTGTTCCCCGTTACAACTACTTTGATGATGTTCTCATTTCAACCTCTTTTGTTTCAGAATCTTTGACGCCACGATGAACAAGAAATCTCACAAAAAGAAGGTAATTAAAAATATCAAAGCAGTTTTATTCCCTTAGGCTTATAAGCGATATGCTAGCATTAATGCTTAGAAGTCTGCTGCCAAAGTAAATTGACCATTTTACAGTGATGAATGTTGATTTGTAAATCCACGTGCATCATTCAGTCCAATTTAAAATACATTAAATCCTGTAATGACCATTATGCATCAACACCAAAACGGAGCATGAGGCTGAGGTTTCAACTTTAAAATGTATTCAATGCACGTGGTTCTTTGAGAAATAAGTACTCAACCAGACAACAACCAGAAACATAAATACGCTCCAAGACAGTTCTACGTCTTCTGGTATGTCCATGAGTCAAAATGACTTCCCTTCGGTTACCTATTGTAAGTCCGAATTTTTGTTTCCCATTTTTTTTCAAAAACTGTTCATACTTTTTAATAATTATAAAACAAACCTAACCTAACCTAATGGGCTCTTTAAAACGATGTTTACAAGACCCTGAAAATATAATGGGTTTCAGGAAAATAAATACACAAATGAAAATTTGGCGAAACGTATGGAAACAATTCTGAGTTAGGGTAGGCTCGTCCAACCGTTTGCTAGTCATCACTTAAATCGAAGTGGCAATTCTCCATAACCTAGATTAGGCTACGTCGCCACGGTCATCTCAGCCCTTGAAATTAGATAATAACCGCGTCTATTTCGGTTAGGAACCTTCCCAACGTCCTGTATTACACACCCTTCTCTTATTTTGAGCCCTAGCTACATGCATCGGAGTTAGTTTTGGTGTAATCATTTTAGGGTGCTGAGAGTGTGTGGGGGTGTTGGCAGCATATTCTGGCAATGCATTCGTGCAAGCGGTGCACTTTACGTCAATATGAGTTTTTTGATGTCTATTTATACGTTCACATCCAGTTGGACATCTTAAATTTGTCAGCGATTCTTAGATTGCAACAGATGTTTATTCAGTGCGGCTGGCTGAGTTTGTGTTGCGCGACTGATATATTTTATGAAATGCTGGTAGCTTAAACATATTCTCTACTATGAATTTGTTTTTTCAGTTTCTTACCATTTTGCCATAATTTTACGGGCGTTGTGGTAATTCTTGCATGTTGTTGGCTTTTTTACTATAATGCCAGATGGGAAGCGCTGCCGAAACCTACGGTGTTGTGTAATGTAGAAGCAAAAACCTTTGTGATACGAAGAACGGTGTAGATAGCCACAAGCAATGGCGAAGCTACTGGAAGGGCAAGGCGGTGTTAATCCCCGGGACTACCAAAGTGGTCTTGACGAAACTTAGGATCAAGACGAGCCTGAAACTGTCACGGGGCCCCAATTTTTTCTTATATAACTATCGAGTCTCTTGTTCACCTAGCTACGTCGCTGGCCGCAAGTGTGTTTTTTTGTTTGACGTCTGCGACATACCTTTCCATCAACTCTTGAGTGATCAACGAGTTACATTAAATGTGCGCCCTAATTACGTCTAGAGCCGTCAGATCGGTCGGCTACCAATTAGGGGCAAGCGTCACGACGCGCGACAAGTGACGGCGCGGGCGCAGAGCCAAGGGATCCTGTTTATCTGGATTGATAATTAATCGTGCTTTTATTTTATCGACTAACTGCGCCTCACGATGAAACCCGCTCATCCAATAATAATAATAATAGCCCTTTATTAGATTTTTCTTAGTTCCTATTCATACATTTTTGTTTTTCTTTACTTTTGTATGTCTGATTGCCAATTGGCAAATGCATCCTCCAAGCTTCTACACTCTAGCCTATCGATGGCCACTCTACCCCACGTTGTTCCTAGTCCTACTACCTGTCTGATGTCGTCATCCCACCTTTTATGTGGCCTTCCCCTTCTCCTTTTCCTCTTTCTTGGGTACCATTGTGTAACGATTTTGCTCCATTTCTCTCGTCCCCTTATAATTTGGCCTGCCTATTTTCATTTCTGCCTCCTTATTTTTAGGGCAAACTGTTCAATACAAGCATTCTACCAGTCCTGGTATATGGAAGAGAAACGTGGACACTAACAAAAAACACAGTAATCTTACCATATGCCGGCATAATATGGAAAGAAGCATGACAGGATTGAAAAGAACAGAAAGAACAATAAACAGTGTCATCAGGACAAAGACTAAAGTTCAGGATATAACCCTAAAAAAAATAAGGAGGCAGAAATGGAAATGGGCTCATCCAATTGTAACATTAAATTTTTTCGCGATAAAAAGTTGCCTATGTGAATCGGTTGTCACCACCATACGAAACCATATTTTACCGAATTGGAATCCAGGCGCTTGAGCGTGAAGAATTTTCTTTATTTCTTTTCATCTTTGTGATCACCGTCACATTTTACCCTGGCACCTTGTGTTCTGTAAAAAGATATTGAAAAAATAATATCATGCGCAACATTCAAACCAAAGATAACAGAAAATAGGGCTTCTAATTTGTGGAATGAAAACCCTAACGGACATGCCCCGACTTCAGCGGCAAGCGGTAGCGGCGAGCGGTGGTCATAGGTGGGAGCGAAAGGTCCGAGCGCGGCGGCCATACGAGTGAGCGAGACACTCGCACGGCTGCCACTCGTAACTACCAAGCCGAATTCGTGGCTGGGCCGTATGGCCGTAATAGAAAACTATTCCCCTAGCAATCCAGTTGCGAATAGCAATATCGTGGCAGACTGTCCGCTTTCGCTTTTATCCCCCAAACTCGCTAACGCGTTGAAAAATCACACTAATGTTTCTTTTGAAACCGTAGATTTCCCAAACGTTTCCGGTCGTAATGGACCGCTGTGACACACCGCAATATTTCAGCTCGTAATGCGAACAGAAACTTCGGTTAACTATGACACTTTATACTCTCGCGGTTTGTACACATAATGACCAACACATTATAACGGGTTCGGTTAACTACATAAGTTTGGACAGCCGTCGATTCAGATATTCGATTTTTTTCAACCTGAAAATGACTTCGTTCAGCCATTTTGATATAATCGACGCGACGTTTTAATATTTTTCCTTTTATTATTAAAATCTACTTATTCTAAAATGTAGTAAGTACAAAACTATGACACAATGGAAAGGTGATTTTAGTTTGGTATTGTATTAAAAAAAAAATTACTGAGCTTGACACTGTTGACGGCTTATTTTTTTTACGGATACGTCGAAGACTACGTCCCTATGCAGGCATTATAGTTATCATAGTTTTCAGTTATTTATGTATTTTCGTATATTTCTTTACATACAGAAGAATAAAAATCGGTGTCATTGTCCTGTTTGGGCAGTCGAATATATTTTCCATATGGCTATTGAATTAGGACAAATCGAACGTCACATGTCCAACCTCGAATCAATCACGATTGGCAAGGTTGCCGCGCGCGCCAGCCGCGCCGCGCGTGTTTGTCTGGATGGTTGGCAACGGTTGGCAACGGTTGGCAACGTTGGTGGTGCACTAGAAATGCGATGCGCGCGGTTGTGAGAAGCATGCGCGGTATCGGTGTTAATGTGTTTTATTATAAAACTAACTGACAACTGTTTTGCACCACGTAGGTAAGGTATAGTTGCCGGCAAACTTTTAGAACAAAAATGGCGGATCTGCGCATGCATACATATATATATACATACATCCTTGTAAGTAAATCGGCTACTGTGCAGTCAAGATTATGCTCAGAAGTTTGCCGGCTACTTACACAATTCAAACGCTCGGCTGCCTAAAGGTGGTCTGAAAGAAATGACCATGTAGCGATAAGACCGCATTTTGTTTACATCTGATTTATTATTTATTGTATCTCTTACGTGTTGCTTCCCTGTGTATTTGAGGTTGAGGATTTTTGTATTGTTTAACTGGGTTCTGCCGCGTCTTCGCCCACGTCTCGTATAGGTATTTTGATTAGCTTATTTCTAAATCGGAAGCCGGGTATTCCCTTTGAAGAAAAATATATATTTATTTTACAAATATAAAACTAACAAACCTATTTTATATTAAACTAACAAACAAAATTACGGACTTCATAAGGCTAGGTCTATATTATATGCCAGTCAACTACTATGGCAAAAAGAGACATTCCATTTAGAAATATTTTCATTATTAGAACTAAACTATACGGCGAATGAAAAAATTACCATAAACTTGTCATTTTTCATGTACATGTATAATTGATTGTACATGAATTAATTCATTAATAAATGGGCCATGCAATTTTTTTTTATCTATGAAATCTGGACACTATTTGAGATTCACCCTAATGAGCCAAACACCTCGCTAAGGTGCCGCCGTCTACGTGGCAAACGTGATTTTTCGTAAGCATTCACCTCCTGCGTCATTGGTCCATCAATCGAATCACGTCCCAGCTGTCATCGCGCCATGCGCGTGCGCCGACAGAGCGACGCGTCGTAATCGTAAAGGGCGACACGATAAAACAAGCTGTCACTCTGCCTAAGAACTCAGCGATGACGAGTTGACGACTCGAGTCTTATTCCGGCTCCACACTACTCGCGAAGTTGGCCGAGGTTGGGCGAATATAATAGTGTGGGTGGAGGGACATTTCGCTGAAGAAACCCATGCTTCGGTCAACTTCGCCTCGGCCAGCTTCGGTCAACTTCGCCTCGGCCAGCTTCGGTCAACTTCGCCTCGGCCAGTTTCGGTCAACTTCGCCTCGGCCAGCTTCGGTCAACTTCGCCTCGGCCAGCTTCGGTCAACTTCGCCTCGGCCAGCTTCGGTCAACTTCGCCTCGGCCAGTTTCGGTCAACTTCGCCTCGGCCAGCTTCGGTCAACTTCACGAGTAGTGTGGGGCTAGGGTTAGCCCTCTAGTAATTTGACGTGACAACAATCTAGTTTGAACTATACGCCGCAGATGTAGATTAGATTTTGTTTTAGTAATGACGGCTAAAGGGGTTTTTTCGTGTGAAGGGATGCATTCAACTCTGACATAATTGGCATACATTTAGAAAATCTTAATAATAATAACATTCCACTTCGTTACTATTTCTAAGACACTAATGTGGATAAGTTAGTAAAAAAATGGACAGAATAGACAAAATTAAGTACCTATGACATCTTTTACATAAATTAAGCCACATCATTACTTAACAACATTTCACTTTGTTACCAAGTACTAGCTTGACATGAAAATGTTGGTTACTAAATGGAACATAATGAATAAAGTGTATCCCTTTAAACGAAAATGCTTAAAAATAGTGTCGTTCTTCATGGTGGTCATTTTCCTATCTTACTATTTAATGCATGTATGCATGAAAAAATACGCAAATAAGTATAACGGGTTAGCACAAATTAACTGGCACGTTATTATATCGCGGATCAGCAAAGCAATATTACTATTTTTAGTTAATATGTATATCCGCAAAGTAACGCCTTATTCATTTAATTATTTAAAAACGGCTAGCGAAGCCGAACAGGCCAGATTTTATCCAATTAGCTTCGTGCAACTGTCCAGAATGTGTCGTTACATGACCGTTACTACTTATTTTTGCATCTTACCCTCACTTACATAATAGGGATGGCCAGATTATATATTTGGCCGACCTGTCTGGGCAGCTCATTCGGTCGTCGGACTCCATACCGTCGACATCTCCTGATGATATCTCGTAGAGAGGCGAAACACGTGTCGAGTAAGTTTTGTTAATTTGGTGGTGGTTTGTTATATTTATTTGCGTATTTATTTTATTTTTTCCTATCGTGGTGGGAGGGTGGGACTATTTAATGCATGTATGCATGAAAAATACGCAAATAAGTATAACAGGTTAGCACAAATTAACTGGCACGTTATTATATCGCGGATCAGCAAAGCAATATTACTATTTTTAGTTAATATGTATATCCGCAAAGTAACGCCTTATTCATTTAATTGTTCTTCATGGGTTAACCTTTTAGCAAATTGTAAATAAAATAAATAAATATTAAGGGACAATCTTACACAAAACGACCTAGTCCCAAACTAAACAAAGCTTGATGTATTATGGGTACCTAGGTACTAGAACGACGATATCCATAATATACATATATAATATAAGAATATTTATATGTAATAAATAACATCCATGACCCAGGAACAAATATTCAAGTTCATCACACAAATATTTGTCCTGGCCGGGATTCGAACCCAGGTCCACCGGCTCAATAAGCAGGTGCACTACAAACTGCGCCAACCGCGTCGTCGTGAATAAGATAACTCTTAGTTTTGCGTCAAAGAATTTAGAAGCCCGATTTCTTAGTAACTCCAGAGACATTCTAAGTGTCGGTCAAAAACTTATTCGCCCAGACATTTAAAAGTAAGCATTATCATTAATATCAGCTATTCTGAAGAACTGTGAAGAACGGAACTCTGCCAAGGATATATGAATCAATTCCCCCGATACTTACCCATCTCTAATGTCAGACATTCGGCAGATGGCGCCACACGCCTGTCTCGCTCCAAGTCATGCGTTACAATCCAAGCCGCATCGTATGGATTGTTGTTGCAGCCAAGTCGAGTGCCAAGCGGCACGAGCCCTGCGTATCAGTTTCACTTTTCATTGATGTAGTTGTTTTTTTTAAGCTGATGCATTACAATGCCATTTGTTGGCAAAATTTTCATTATGTTCTCTCATCACACAAACGGCTGAATGCAATTACAGTTTAACTTTGTACTTACTGCATACATACATGATGTAAAAATTGTACTACTGAGACGGAAAACTACTGAGTGAATAATATAAAGTAAACCAATGCTAATTAATTAACTGGTATATCCTAACAGGGTCCTTGTACCTAGTTATAAGTACTTAGTTGCAATAAATGATTATTATTAAGTGTGATAAGGCCCTTATTTATGTAACTACATATTTAGCACTTTTCGACCCACCTGGCCACGTGACCCCACTCTATTTTAATTGGACCTATGCAAGTATGCACCAACTCTCATAAGAATAATACAAGCAGCACTTCAAAGCGCATTATCTTATTAAACGCATAAACGTTTCGCAAAACTTCTAAATCAATCGCTGACCCGCTAAACATTTTTATGAGAGAAACATAAAAACCTCCTTTATACACAACCATAAACCCGAATTGATGTTGTACATCACTTGTCGATGACTAGATTCTGTTTCAATGGTTATTTTCGTATGAAAATACAAAGTTAGATCTGCTGCCGGCAAACATAAACTGCCGTACTTTCTAACAGAATTACCATACGTTTTTTTTATTTTTATTTAGGCAAGCTACAAAGATAAGTTTGTAATCGTAAGCGAGAGGGAATTAAATGTTCAGTGGTACAAGTATATTATGTATTCGAACATCGTGTAGCCGGAGATTGTAATAACCGCCCAACGACGCGTCAAATGTGCGTTTTATAATTTTCAGCAAATTTACGAAATCTGCCCACATCCGCAGAAAATGGGCAAGAGCTATAGAGATTACGAAATCTATTTTAAGATTAGACGTGATTTCTGATTTAGTGAAGACGAGGAGGTAAATGAAGAAAATGATGATGATAATTCCCCTTTCTGAAGGAAACATTTTTTTATAAAAATAATGTAACGCACGACATATAAATAACTGCATATCTGGTTTCCCATGTTGCGGAGGGCTACTTCGACGATCGAAATTTAAAGTTTGTTCCGTGCCATCCCGCTCGATCTAGTGGCAAACCATATTTTAATGAGCGGGATAGTACGATACGAGGTTCGAATATCGAAATTATCGAACATTGGAGCAACCCTGGTAAATAGGTCTAGCCTAAAGCAATGCCCCTGGGACCTTTGTAACCTAATTGTTATGCACTTAACTCTGGATTTGCATTGTATTTGATTGTAAGTTACTTATTTGTGCAATAAATTACATTTTTATCTTTTATCTTCTACTCAACTTTTATATCTTTAGGAATCTGAAAGCTCGAAGCTCGCAAGCAAGAACCGATGGCCGTTATGGCAGAAAGGTTCTCGAGTGGAGACCACGTACCGGCAAGCGCGCCACCCGCACGATAGTCGGGCGACCAAGTTAGACTTGCGGGGACTCGCTGGATGCGGGTCGCTGCTATCCGGCCCATGTGGAAGTCTATTGAGGAGGCCTGTGTCCAGCAGTGGACGTCCTATGGCTGAAATGATTTATTTATTTATTTTATTTATTTATTCAAATTAGTTACACAGCATTACAGTGATTAAACTAAGGCACTGTGAACTACAAGATTATACATAAAATAAACTTAAATCTAGTTGGATTTAGGCGACGTAACAGCGTGGCTCCGTTGCGTCGTCTGATCTGGCGCAGGATTCGGCAGATTGCCCCGGAACTGCCGAAACACAACACCCTTCGGCCAGAAGTCTGCACTTGCGATGGTGTCCTGCAGCGGCCGCGGTACGCGCACCACAAACGAGCTGAAGTGCACGTAATGGCGGGACTGCAACTGTTGCACCCTCAGCGTGAAGCCAGTCTTCTGGCGAACGTACTCCACCACATCATCAGCCACGGCGGAGTGATGCAAGCGCGACACATAGAGCGCCTTACTCGGTGTGGTATGATGATGATGATCATGAATCTGAAAGCTATTAGAATGCTTCAAAGAGAAGCAACCAACAGTGTGCTCTGTCTAGCTGAAATTAATTCGTTCATGACTGGGTGGATCGACTTTTTCTTGCTGTTATTCTGTCCCGTGACCCAGGGGACAATAGTGATTAAACTTCTAAGAAAAGTGTTGATAATTTATATTAATGGTATTGTCAGGAGATAGTCTACATAAGAATGGGCTTATAACAGCTTAAATTACAAAGCTTTTGCTAAATATAACCACGGAAAATGGTAGTTTTAAAAAGTGACCCAGGGGCATCACCATGGCAACGAGTGGCAGAAAATAGTTGATTGACCCAATTGAATCGGGCGCAAGTTCGAGCTAACGCAACAAAGCGCAATCGACATGAGACAAATGTTTGTAATGAGCCCAGTAGGTACAGTGCGTGGCTGTCAGAATGCGGTTTGCGTTTTATGCCTGTCTCGCTCGCAATTACGCGATCCAGATAAGAAACTTTCAGTTTTCACGCAAACCCGAATGGCAATCTGAGAGCCCACAGAGTACCTACATAGTTTAACCTCCCTACATTTGCAATTATATCATATCGCAGCTAAAATTACATTGACCAGAGGTAGCTTAAACCAAATTTAATCAGCAGTACTTATTAAATACGGAACCCTAAAAACCGGCTAAGTGCGAGTTGGACTCGCACACCGAGGGATCCGTACTAACACTTATCCCATCTTAACTGGCCGGGTTATGTAAGTTTGCACCTGTTATGTATGGCGCCGCATACAAATGAGGTGCAAAGTTAACGCAACCGTTTGTTGTATGGGAGCCCCCTTAAATATTTATTTTATTCTATTTTTTTGTATTTGTTGTTATAGCGGCAACAGAAATACATCATCTGTAAAAGTTTCAACTGTCTTACTATCACGGTTCATGAGTTACAGCCAGGTGACAGACGGACAGTCAGCGGAGTCTTAGTAATAGGGTCCCGCTTTTTACCCTTTGGGTACGGAACTCTTAAAACTGCATTTCGCACTTCGCAGCCGGATGCGAAGGCGGCAGAGTCATAACCGCATCTTAAAACGCAAAGAGAAATAAAATATTAATACGCTATTTGTATATTACACTTGTTTAAATCGTCCAAGATTTAATTTTTTATACTATAACGATGGCAAACAAGCATGCGGCCCGCCTGATGTTAAGCAGTTACCGCCACCTATGAACGCTTGCAACGCCAGGAGCATCACACGCGCGCTGCCGACCCTTTAAGAACCTATTTACTCCCCTCTTGAAGAACCGCATACTGTAGCCCCCGGGGAAAACCTCAGCAGGGAGCTCATTCCAATGCGAAGCGTTCGCGGTAGGAAGTTCCTCTGGAACCGGACAGTTCTCGACCATTTAGACTCTAGCATGTGAGGATGAACACCCTGCCGATTACGAGCAGTGCGGTGGTAGAAGGTAGCTGTGGGCATCATGTCAAACAATTCCTCAGAACACAATCTATAAAACACGAGAAAAAACCCTTGACGCATATCCTCTTACCAAAATAACCATCTTACTCAAATAATCTTCCCGAAACTTATACATCAGACAATTCCAATAATCTCTGGTACGATCAAAACAAACGTTCGCTTCCCGTAATCTTACTCATCGTTTACGAGGTAATGGTGGGAATCTGTTTTGGTTATGGTTTACTAAATATTATTTATTTGGACTGGTTCGCTTCCTGCTAAGGATCAATCCATCAAAGGCCTTTCAGTCTTACAGACTATACAAAACAGTGTCATGTAGGAAAATAACGCTTTTCATGGCTATGCAAGCCAATACGAGATCGGCAAACGACGACAGGTTTGGCAGATGTAAGACTCGCCTGCGCACGGTGAGCATGGGCCGAGCTGATGTCTTTGATGTGTTTTTAACAAGTGTGTATGTTGCATTGCATTCAATTCAAACTTCTGCTAGAAATGATTCTCGTGTTCTTTCTGACTAGTGAAGCATGAGACAATGTGTGCGAATTTTCTTTAAATTGTAGGTACATCTCTCTCCGATTATCACCAACATCATCATCATTATATCAGCTGAAAGACGTCTACATCTACTATCAGTCTTCCATCAGCATAACCTCGGGGCTAGGCCAGGCCAACAGTGGCTTCAATTTTTTTTTTTTGCGCGGGAGGAGGTAAGTCCATCAGCCATTGACTTGTGCGCCCGCGGGGCAAGCGCACCGACTCAGTCAGGATTCCCGACTTACCTCATCTATGTACCTATCAGCCTTGAAAGTCCACTGCAGAACATAGGCTACAGTTCGCTACAGAACGCGATCCACATTATTATGTGCCTTCCATGCTGCGTATCTCAGTGTGCGAAATTTACTTTACATTTTGCTCTAGAATCGATCGCATTGATGTGAATAATAAAAAGACGTGTCCCAAAATTTGTAAAGAATTCGGGACGTAGTGGAACGGACAAAATAAACGGCACTTTTTTTCTAAAGCGGCTCTTTAACGTAAAATTCGTTTCTGAACAGGACCAAAAATCGTTAAGTTCTGAAAAAAATATCGGCCAAGTGCGAGTGGGACTCACGCACGAAGGGTTCCGTACCATTATTAGTAAGTTTGTTGTATGGGAGCCCCCCTTACATATTTATTTTATATCATTTTTAGTATTTGTTGTTATAGCGGCAATAGAAATACATCATCTGTGAAAATTTCAACTGTCTAGCTATCACCGTTCTTGAGATACAGCCTGGTGACAGACAGGCGGACGGACAGAGAAGTCTCAGTAATAGGGTCCCGTTTTTACCCTTTGGGTACGGAACCCTAAAAACGGGCATTCGGCTTTATGTACTCATTATTTTTGTAAAACGCTCTTCTAACTGCCATTGGTTCTAGTTATTTTCTGCGAACAATGCCTACTATATTATTATTGTCTTTAAATTGTTCCACACAGGTATTAAAAAAACGAATAGTGTGACAACCTGGTAAGAGACCTGCAATGCGGTTTGATAAAATTCGATATAACTATTTATATGGAATGGTTGAAAACGGTTTGTTGAAGACAAAAGTAGATATTGTATGATATGCCCTGAATTCCAAGTTTCCAACGCTAACCCGAATCGAAATGCTAGCAATAATTCTACAGTATTTGTTGATTCTATTATTTCTCTACTAGTTTAGTATTAAGGCAATTTGAACCCGCTCCAAGTGCTAAACAATACTAGTCTCGCGTTCAACTACTGCCAAGAATAATGTGATAATAATAATAATTAACTGGACGTGAATAAAACATATGTGAAAGAGAAGGTCATATCTAATTGTGACTTTGTTGTATGATGGAACTTTGTCATTGCGAAAGTTTACTTTGTTGCGTGTATGTCCTTAATCTTATTTATAAATGGGAATGTGTGTTTGATAGTTTATGTACTAAATTATATTGCACGAAACAAAAAAAAATACAAATGGCGGACCTAATGCCAAATGGCATTCTCTACCATCCAACCAATATATTAAATCAATATATTAGAATCGGCGCAGAGCAGAAATCAAAATAATTGGATTATATCGCATATATTTCACAGTCGCAAGACTCGAAAAAAATGAATGATGGTTTTCTATCTTGATTTTCTTCTTTAATAATCGAAAAGATCGAAATAATCCTTATATCCCGAAAACATGCACATTTCCCAAAGGATACCTAAAAACCCTTAACAACGCGAACAAAGCCGCAGAAACACCCTAGTGTAGGTTATAATCGTCTGTCGCCGGGCGTTACGCGTCCCGATTTGGGAGACAAGGACGTATCTGACATGGCTATCATAGTGAGATGGGACCTTGTCTCACGAAGGTGCGTACTCGTCAATGTGATCTCAATATGAAAGTCTAGTCTAAACTGTGATCTCTTCATGACAGGGCTTAGACCAGCCTAGTGCAGTGAATACGAAGGACACCCATTTTTGAAATTTGTTGTATGTGATAGTGCCCTATGCCGGTATGCTGATATCGGTAAGATGTGTTGCTTAATGGTACATAAATGGGTTTTTCTATACGTACATAACCCTAATCCAAACTGACGCGCAACCGGGTAAAGATCCGCGTTAAAATGATAATGTTTGAGAACCACTGTTCATTTTCCCATATAAATCAAGGTTTTGTTCTCGTCTGTTTCTTCTTTGAAAACTTAACAAAATAGAATGAGTGGAAATGTTTTATGACCATCCGTTACAGTTTTTGCGTTTAATATTATAATAAAATTTGTGTACTGAGCTGTTTGTTTTAGCCGAAATTTTGCCGCAAGCAGACGCATAAGTAGGTACAGATACGTAGTAGAAACGGCCCTACACAAAACAATTCATTTCCATTCAGTTTCCAAAATTTCGACTTTTTCAGCATGTAAATTTATATTTAAAGTCAAATCCTGTGTTTCCTTCATCGCTAACATCACTATAGCAAGGGGGTTTCACTCAAAAATTATACCTACAAAATTCGGGTCACAATTGTGACCCGGCCCGCCCATCGCTCCGCCTTTATTCGGCTACGGTAGGCCCGTTCCAAGCAAAGTCAACACATCAAATATATTCTTATTGTTGCGGCGTCCGGTGTGTAAATGAAACAAAGGATTTTTAAAAATGTAAAAATGCGTTTAATCCGTTAAATTTTAAATATGTAAAATAACGGCACAACCGTTGCCAGCATAAAAATAGGGTGTGGGTATTAAGGCCCGTCCGGTTTCTCAATTCGGTAAACGACCGTTACAAGTTCTAATTTTCAAATTTTAAATTCGCTGTCCGTTGAGACAGTACTGCCCTGATGGTGGCCTTGGGACGGGGCGCGGCCGGTGGTCACGGACAGACGTGCAGATCAGCCAGGAACGGGCGGTGAAGGCGGAATGTCACCCACGGTGACTCGGCAGTTCCGGAACTCCTTTCCGTCGGCGTCTACAGCCGTAACTTTGCACCCTGGAATGTTCCACGAACGGTGTGAGAATAAAGTCCACAGTTCCACCCCGCTGATTGTGACCGTAAGCGAAGCGACAATAAGTACTGTGCGAGAGTGATATTATGATGGTAGTGCAAAGTCACAATCAGACGGAGTTACAAATATGTTGGTGGAAAAAGAAGAAAGAAACAAGCGTATAACTATTTAAACCAAACTGCCAGCTGATATTAATTAATATTAACATTATGGTTTAAATATGCAATCTGCTGCATAGTGCAAAAGGCTTAACAAAGAAAACATATTCATAAAAATAAATATGCAATTAAGTTCTTTTAATTTAAATTACACAAGAAATGAAAATAGGCGCAATTACATGTATCAATGCTGCAAGAATGTTACAAGGCAAATAATAAGATGAAATTATGCACAAATAAGCTGAATTTAGCGTAATAAAACGGACACACCCTACTTAAAACTACCTGCTATAATGAAATAAGTAAATTACTCATGATCACTTACCCTATCTGGGGTTTTACCACACTCACATTAATTTAACAACTTCCTAAGGACAATTATATTATTATATTGCAGGAATTAAAATAAAAGTTAAAATTTGGGCAGAGCTCGCGCACACGAAATATGTCGCGCTTGCGCTGGGATGAACGTCCGCTCTTGATGGCTGCCCGTACAGAGTGTGACGTTAAAAATTTAACTAGAACCGGCCAGAGCGGCGCGGCGCGCGGCGCGGGAGGCAGGGAAGCTTATCTATTCAACGTCTTTTTGCGAACAAAGGATCGCTTAGGGTCCGCGCGGAACTAAATAAGACGAAACGAAAGGTTCATTTATTTACTTCTTACTGTTAGATTATACTTATTTTAATACTTATTTTAATATAAATGTTATAATTTGATAACTACAAAGTCCTCATGGAACTTTTACGTTACATTGTTTATATGTTTTTATGATTTTTTATTATTTTAACCAACTTTAAAAAGGAAGAGTTTCAAAGTTCGTCGGTGTTGAATATTTGTGTACTTATGTTCACCGACTTTCTCCGTAAAATAAAAACAGTTTTTTTTAATGAGAGTATACAACTACTGTTTTCCCATTGTCATTAAGTCAGGATCTGAAGATGGGACACTTGCCTACTAGATCTCAGGATTGGTTTAACGCAGACATGTGTGATTTTCGTTTTTCTACTCACCGCAATGAACATTTAGAGCCAGTATCATAAAATTGACCTAATAATGGACTAATAATGGTTTCAGTAAACATTTGAGTCAGTATCATAAAAATGACCTGATGATGGATCATGGAAGTGCGTACTGGATCTCGTAACTGGTTCAACGTCGAAAAGTGTGGTTTTCGTTTTTCTACTTACTTTAATGAACATTTACACTATTTACAGCCAGTATCATAAAATTGACCTGATGTTATTGACCCTTTATCGTAATTCTAGGCAAACAAGCATACGGCCCACCTGATGTTAAGCAGTTACTTTCGCCTAAGGACGCTTGCGATGCTAGAAGCATCACACGCATTTACAACCTTTAAGAACCCAATTACTCTCCTCCTTAAGAACCGCATGATGTAGCTCCCGGGGAAAACCTCGGCAGGCAGTCCTCGGCCTGCATTATTTGTCTCATCATCATTATATCAGCCGATAGACGTTCACTGCTGGACAAAGGCCTCCCCCAAAGTCCTCCACAGATCGGTCTTGCGCTACCCTCATCCGATTTCTATCCGCGATCCTAACTAAGTCGTCGGTCCACCTTGTTGGGGGCCTTCTCACGCTGCGTCGTCCGGTGCGTGGTTGCCACTTGCCACTCAAGAACCTTTCTGCCCCAACGGTCATCGGTTCTATGAGCAACGTGCCCTGCCCACTGCTATTTGTCTACTTACTATGATTTCTGCATTGATTAGTAATAGTCTATTTTATAAACTTATTGTTTAGTAATAGTTTATTTTATAAAAACTTTCGAAGTTTTTATGAATGTGACTCCAACATTCAAAATGACCCCAGTTTACTGTACTTATTGGCACAAAATAATTAGGTCGTTTTAATGATACTGGGCTCTTTTTCCGCTGTCTCTCAAAGTCAAGTCAAACTCAAGTGAATCTGAATGCGATAACTGCACATGTCTGCGTTAAACCAGTCGTGAGATCTAGTAGACACAGCAAAAACCGCACAATGTTTACGTTAAACCAATCCAAAAATCCAGTAGTCACTATTGGATCCCATCGTCATGAAGATCGCTCTAAGTCTGTCTTATTTTGGGCGTATTAATTGAAGTAGCTTGTAAATCAAGTACAAATACCGAGAAGCAGTTTCCCTTTTGTTGGTGTAGGCAACCCTAGGAGTATGGCACGCCCCACAGAAGCTACAACCAACAGCGTCGCACGTCACTAAAAATAGCCAATCGGATACGAGTAGGCTAATTTCTTTGCAAAAGCGGCATATAACAAAAGAGTGCGGCTTTTGTAGTGTCTTTATTCTGTGACTATAGTAAACAGGAAATTATGGATAGAGTTCTATATCGCACTCAATTAATGAAGACACATTAATTGAGAGCGCTATAGCTTACAAACTTCCAGGAGATTTCATCAAAAGAGTGGATGGAAAGCTCTTCCTCTCTTAGTGAGAATTGCTATAATTTAAATCCAGAAGAGGAAGGAAACAGAGGTCCCCCTCTGTTTCCTTCCTCTTCTGGATTCATGAAATTTACAGATGCCCTGATAAGAAATCCAACTATTCAAATATTTCCGGGCATTTAAAAGCTTTGTGGCCTCTGCCCTTGATCTTCCCATCGTCTAATAGCTAAATGGACCATTTGCACGATATTTTTCAAGTGCAAAGGGTACTATAAATATCTGTCGAGCCATTAGGACGCCCGGACGTTGACTTACGATCGAATGTGGTCTGCATTATTTATCTGAATTTAATGTACGATGGGTAGTAAACGCGTTTTGAACTCAGACAAATGTATTAAGATTCTTCTCAGACAATTGTATTATTTTCCACAAAACATAACCGGCTTCAACGAGAAGATATTGTATTTCCAAAAACAACTGAAACAGCTACTTATAAAACCAGCGAAATTGTCATAGACTAACTATAATATTTGGGGAGTTCCTTCGATTTCTCATGGATCTCGTCATTAGATCTTCACCAAAATTTTATGGGGCCAACTTGGAGATACACTTTCGAATAAAAAACATTTTCTAATTCGGTATATAAATGACGAAGAGGTAACAAACATTTAAAAAAACAACTGAATTGAGAACTTCCTAGCTCTTTTTGAAGACGACTGAAAAGAGCTATCAGTAACCTGGTACCCGACTGATTAAATTTTCATTCTTACTCAATTGTCTACTTTTTATCAGAATTATCTCCGATGTAAAATTTGAAGAATTTCAAATTAAGAATATTGAAGTTTATGATCATGATCACGCATTAAAAACATCACGTGTAGACGATACGGATATATGTATATCCTCGTCCTGCCCAGTGTTCTCAATAAAGAACACATTGGATTTAGTGGTTCCTGCCCGAGGTTTTTTATTTATACTTCAGGATTCTGCCCAACGTTCTCAATTAATCACATATTCAAATTTGGCGCCTAGCGTCTAAAATTTTCATGATTTGCGGTTTTATTTGCTTGTTTCTGATTGGTTAGAGTATTGGCCAATACTTTGTCAAGGCCTTGCATGGAAGTTCCTTGAACTCCACGATCAGTGTCACGCCAAGCATCCAGGATGCCGCATCTTCGCTAAGGAGGTATGTTTAAGCCACATTTATCTTAGTAATCGTGCATATGTTTTTAATAAATACCATATTAATTTATGTCCGAATAGTTCTAGTTTATAATGAAAAGTATATTTTTGTAATTTGTTATTTTTGATTTTTCAAGTCCATTTTTCGAAATGTGTGATTTATTGAGAACATTGGGCAGAACTGACTACTGTTTTTTGTTATATTACTGATTGATCGAGTCGAGGGATTGAAGGTGTATTGAGTCAGATTTCGGAAATTTTATGCCAATAGCAATTAAAGATGATGAACATCACGAACAACGGTGAAGAAGATACACATTATGCTCTGCCGCGTCGTTCCGCGATAAACCCCAGTGAGACCAGCACGGATACAGCAGCTGAGACTGATGAAGTACCTATACCATTTTTGCCGAGTTCAATCTATGAGGCAGGTAGACGTGGCAGTGGTGGACGCGGTCGTAGACGTGGTGGTCGACGTGGGGATACGTAGTGGACAAAGCGATGCTAGATGCAGTGAAGGCACAGGACTCCAAGCTCAACTAACCCGTGTGTCGTTGAGTTTTAAGTTTTGTTGTTATAATAGGGACTTTATATAATGTCTTTTTAGAAATTATGCCCTTTAGATGCCATTAACAAATCGTCAGTTGGTATTTTCATTAATCTCGACTCTTTTTTTATTATCAAAATACTTAATTACTATAAAATGTAAACCTGTTTTATTTATTATCTCACAACTGCTATTTAAAAAGTACGTTATAATAAAGATTTTTATGCCCAACGTTCTTAATAAATGACAAAAAAATTATATACTACGCAGGCAATTCTGCCCAATGTTCTTAAAAAAGAACAAAAGATATTGACTCCTAAACTGGCTCAGTCTATCAAATACATACCCATTATAACCTAAAAAATAGTTTAAAAAATCTGGCTTACCTGTAGCACCACAATTTCATTAAAAAATGTGTTGGGCAGAACCCATATAAATTAGAATGTACTTAATTGAGAACATTGGGCAGAAACGGGATGACTGTCTAAAAATGCTTGGGCAGGACGAGGATATGTAAATCAAATAAAGAAATGCTTCTGCATGCCTCTGGGAAAACCTAATATTCAGTCAAGTGTGTTCAAGCACTAAGATTTTGTAAATCGATCCAAATTCTGGCTCGTATTAGCTATTTCGAGGGCTCTTGAGACATGCGATATTCCGAGTATTATTAAAATTACTGTCAATTTCCCTAAAAAGTGATCGTTTCAAAGATTCACAGGGCTTTTCGGTTGCAAATGCGAACCTTAACCTATCCCATCGCTTGGCAATAAATCAGTCTGTTATGAAACGAATTTTTACACGAAGCTATTGGCACGGCAGTCAAGTGGCGCCCAGAATACATCTAGACAACGCCTACAGCACCCATTCATAAGATACCTACGTCACTTCAGTACATTTTGCGTCCATGTCAGAACGATTCTTCCTGGCATTTGGTTCCGATCCGCTTGAATGTTCCGCCGCATATTCAGAGTAAGTTCAATTGTTTTGTTTTGTTTATCTTTAGACATCGCTTACGCTTTTCTATGTGTCTGTGTCGCTCAATGTTGTCACGATTTATTCGGTGTTTAATCGACAGTTATTTATAACTTTTGCATTAACAATGTTTTTGTTTGACCATGTTTTGACCCAAGAGTAAGATTTGCATGATATAAAATTGATATAAATACTCGAATGTCACCGTTCGAGATCTTCGTAACGGAAACATATATCTTTCACCAGGAATGTAGCGAGAAGACGAGTTGCTTAATTTAAACCGGAATTTTGTTTATTGGGTCTGACAATCAAATTTTTATTCGGATTATTTTCGGGTGAATGGCGGAATGTTCGGGGAAAATTGACATATTTCGTCGGTCGGGCTTCAAAGTAGCTGCGTAAAGTGTTGCCGGACTTTACGATTGTGCGTTACTAGCTTTTGCACACATTATTTTGATGGATGTGCGTCTTGTTTCTTTGATAGATTCAGGCGTAACTTTGCGAAATTACGTATTAAATTACTACTGCACCGCAGTTCATTTGCTGGTCCACGAATATTCGTTTCAAATTGTGTACACTTGCGTTTATACCTCCACACATATATGCAAGTAAACATCAGTAAGTTTTTTGTTCGTTTCTCTACGAGGGGTCATCATCATCACGAAAGCCTAGAGATGATGATAGACATGACGCAATTTCGTGAAAAAACGTCGGAACCACCCAAAAAAATCCAAGTATTTTCTCTATTATCAGGGGCGGCTCTCCTTGTATGATGTCCATAGGTACCGGGGTTTTCGATGCAAGAATGATTCAACACTAGGCTGACAGGAGGCATCAAATCATTTATGCACCGAAAACCCCGAGGTATGAATTGATGTCTCCATTTTGATCAGCATTGTGCGGTTTCGGCATCTACATTATCTTAAAATAAAAAATAAAAAAACTTTCGAGTCTTTTGTGACCGTCTTTGGCCAAGTGGCGGGAGGTTTTCCTCGCCTCCTTTTTTCTGTGGGTCGCTCAAACGCTACTTTAAGCATATCTTCCGCCGGTCACCCTGCTTGGCAATTACCCAGTAATTTACTATTAAGGGTGAAGCCAGAAGAGCGTAATTTGAGTCGCGTAATTTCGGTCGCGCCATACTTAGTGTGACGTGATCACGTGACATGATGAATGGCGCGACCGAAATTACGAGGCTCAAATTACGCTCATCTGGCTTTGCCCTTAGCCCCGGTAGTAGGGGCTCAGACATGAAGAAGTTCCTGAGGGAAGTTAGGCGTCGGCTGCAGGAGGGGGGGGTCATGACACCCGTTCCAAGTCTTTCTTGGTGCAGAGGCTGTTGTACATCGCAATCGCGATCCAGCACGGTAACACGACGAGCGAGTTGGGCACTTTTGCGCCGGGAATGATTCGGGGTGTTTATTTTTTTTTGTTAATATTTATTTAGGTTTAGGTATAGTACTAGTAATTACATAGTTGTGTATATCCTTGTTATTTTAATTTGTTTTGTGTCGTGGACGTTTTGCATTTTTTTTGTTATAAATAGGATTTCGATTGAGCTCGTTATCAATTTTTATGTTATTTGAAAAAATACGACTTCAACGAGTAGAAATCATATTTCCAAAGACAACTGAATAAGTTACTATGAAAAGCACCGAAATCACCATAGATGGTGCCCATAATATTTCAAGTCATGCTGCTGGTGAAATGTGTGTTTCAATGTAACTATTAGCATAAACAACCTTGTACCACATTTTATGCAAATAAAGATCATTCATTCATTCATTCATAGCGTCGCCGACGACGCGGTTGGCTCGGTTTGTAGTGCAGCTGCCTACTGAGCCGGCGGTCCTGGGTTCGAATCCCGGCCAGGGCAAATATTTTTCTGATAAACTCAAATATTTGCTCTTGGGTCATGGATGTTATCTATAATATAATGTATATCGTCGTCTAGTACCCATAGACAAGCTTTGCTTAGTTTGGGACTAGGTCGATTTGTGTAAGGTTGTCCCTTAATATTTAGGTATTATTATTTATAGATGTCGTCATCAGATCATGAACAAAATTGTATGGGACCTAGTTGGAGATGAATGTTCTCAAACAAAAAGTAATTTTCCAAAACTGTTTATAAATAACGCCATTCTGAGGTAACAAACATAAAATAATACAACCAAATTGAGAACCTCCTGTTTTGGAAGGTGGTTGAAAATAGGGCATGCAAACCGGTAAATTTTTGTATGAAAATTACTGGAATACTGGTAAATTACCGATATATCCGCAGAATATTTTCCTGTTTGCACTCCCTCGTTGAAAATAGCAGATTTGCACAAATATTATTGTCAGATTACGAGTCTGCCAGAAAAATAAAATTCACTCATCGAACAATAGACGTTGTTACGAAAACTGCAATAAAACTCAACTAAAATGAAACTGTTTTGTTTCAGCAAAATAAGCGTGGGAACCAGGAGAATGTGCCTGAATATACAGAATTTTATTCAAAAAAACTTTGATCACTGTCGATAGTTTTAGCTTTATTATGCGCAGATTTAGTCCTGTTTCCTCTTTGACATAAATGAAATTCACTGACGTTCAACGTCAGTTACCAAAAATTTGCCGTTGCCAGTAAAATAAATTAGTAGGTACCACAAAAAAACCGAAAAATGGCGCGGGCTAAAAACCAAGCGGTTGGGCTATACACAGAACCAGATTGAAAATCTCTCTTTTTTTAAAGTCGGTAAAAATAGAAAATTTGCACTTTTTTTTCTCAGAAAATAATATTCACTCATCATTTCATCAAACAATAGACGTTAGTGTTACGAAAACTGCAATAAAACTCGACTAAAATTACATTGTTTCGTTCCAGCAAAAGAAGCGTGGGAAGGGAGATGGACGGAACAAGGAGAATGTGCCCGAGCCAGATGTTGAGGAACAAGAAGAGGCACCGGCTCCCGAGCTGTGCTACCAACTCAAACACTCTGATGTCATGGGCAGGTGAACCTTTGATTATGTATATTGGCAATTTATATATAAACTAGCGACCTGCCCCGGCTTCGTACGGGTGCAATGCTGATAAATTATGCTTGTATTATACATAATAAACCCTCTTCTTGAATCACTCTCTCTATTAAAAAATATCCGCATCAAAATCCGTTGCGTAGTGTTAAAGATCTAAGAATACACAGGGACAGACATGCAGGAAACAACTTTGTTTTATACTATGTAGTGATAGTTTTATCCTTTGTATTTTGTATCTATGTTTTATAAATAAGAAACGTGATATCACCACATAAAATATGATCAACATTGTTTCTATTTAATATTTTAAATATTGGCAATTTTGGGGTTTCATACCTCGTTCGGCAAAAACGGAAATCTTTGTTGTCCGTCTGTACGTTTGTCAACTGTCAACACCCTTTTCTCAAGCTGAGAAAGCTTATAGTAAATTCCGAAGTCTGCCCCTTGGAGCCGTGAAAATCAAACTTATAAGTCAACGAAATCGATAGATACGACTGTTTATTTGTTGAAGCTGGCTGGGAAGCCATTATGCTGCATCTTTTGACGCTGGCAAGGGAATCAAAACCTATAGATTACTACCCCTACCGTAGAAATCGTGGCAGGAAGCGACATCATTTCTAGCACAAGTAAATAATTACTTCCGAAAATCTCACAAACAATGGACGGATAACAATTTTCCAATGAAAAGTTAAGCTTGGTCCTCAGTACAGATTATTAGGTTAGAGCAATATTTAGAGCTTTAATAGTTTATGGCGAACCCTACGTGCGCGAGACTGACTCGCACTTGACCGGCTTTACTGTTACTGCGCGCTCGAAGTTTTGGGCATGTAGATATACCTAAGGTAGTGGGTTAGGTAGGTAGGTACAACTTCGAGCAAGAAGTCAATCCTTGAATTGGACGTTGGACTCTTGGGAGTATGCGCAATAAGTATATTTTGTCCAATATCCTGCAGTCTCAAGAAAAAATCCTCGACCAGTGTATGTAATGTACCTAGTGATGACTATCTGCATTGAAGCGTGGTCGCTCACAATAGGCTTTATTAGAATACTCAAAGTCGCACAGAGAGCAATGCAGAGAGTTATGCTCTGCGATATCGAATCAGGAATCAAAATTCTCATTATTGACTCCTCATTGTCGTTATTGACGACGCGTTTGGCTCGGTTTGTAGTGCAGCTGCCTACTGAGCCGGCGGTCCTGGGTTCGAATCTCGGTCAGGGCAAATATTTGTGTGAAGAACTCGAATATTTCCTTTGTTCCTGGGTCATGGATGTTATCTATATATGTATTTATATTATGTATATCTTCATCCAGTACCCATAGTACAAGCTTTGCTTAGTTTAGGGCTAGGTCGATTTGTGTAAGATTGTCCCTTAATATTTATTTATTTATTTATTTATTTATTTATTTATTTATTTATTTATTTATTTATTTATTTATTTATTTATTTATTTATTTATTTATTTATTTATTTATTTATTTATTTATTTATTTATTTATTTATTTATTTATTTATTTATTTATTTATTTATTTATTGATATAATCCGACAAGTACGATGTTAAGTATATGACATTAGGTGCATATAGCTGAAAATAATGTATATGAGCGCGATCTCGCCAGCAAACTATCTTAGCAGTTTGGCGAGTTGATTTCAGTTGCATGCAGCTACGTACACCTTTTTTTTTATATTGGGGAGGGTCACACTGAGCAACTTTGACTATGGGGACAACCACGAAATCTCGAAAAAAAATCTCCTAATTAAGAGTTACTTGATACATAATTGATAGTAATTACCCTCCCCAGTACCCCGTTCTCTTCTGCTCCATGGCCCAAAATCCACCCTGTATAAATAAAAAAAACGTTCCAGGTACCTAGTGGCGCGTCGTGACATCCGCGCGGGAGAGGTGATCCTGGAAGCCCCAGCCCTGGCCGTGGGCCCGTGTGCCGGCTGCGTCGTCGTGTGTCTTGGCTGCTATCGCGAGCTGCACGACGCGGTTCTATACAAGTGAGTTTGAGTTTACTTTCGGACATTGAGCAAACATAGCGACATTGAGTACGGGAATTGGGGCCAATTTGAATAATAGGCAAATTAATGGATATTTTTGGAACTTTTTAATAGAAACTAAATCCTTACTTATTTAACTATCGTTTAATCACAAGATCAACGTTACATTATTAGGCATTTGACTTTGCGGGAAATGAGAACCTATAGATTCCCATATGTTTAATGGGAGCTACTTTTATTAAGTCAGCCTCAAAAAATTATATGTCGGTCTGTTTCACTTATTCATATAAATATTAACATAAACGTAACCGTATAATAATTAGGCTTATTATTTTCGCGGCGACAGAAAAATTAAAGAGCAGCAAACTATTTGCAACTAAAATAATAACTTGTCAGCGATTAAATATTTTGGCAATCATTTATATTAAATGAGCTTTAAACTAAGGATATTTTAAAATTCAAATAATGGCAGCTACTTTAAGGTAGCAGAAATAATAAACAAGATTACTGAAATCATAGGTGAGGTACTATAAATAATGACCTGGCGACGAATATTAGCAGAAGGATAACAAACTTTATATTAGTGGCAACTACAGGTCTCCATCTAAAAAAGCATTTTGGGCTTTGATTTGCTGGCAGCTTAAATATTAAAATGGGTAAAAATTAAAAGTAATGGGGAGTAATTTTTTTAGTTTTCGAAACCATAATTTAATGAAAACGGCGATAAGCGTTTTTTAGGTAAAAATGTTTTGCCCATACAAAACACGCTTATTTTAGTCCGAATCTAGCTAAAACACGCTACGCTAAAATAAGCATTGCATTATCATAAGACTTGCCTCAGAACCGAAGCTGTCAACCCCGATTCCACGTGGTCTTGTCTGCCCTACCCCTAGAGTGTATATAAAAAGCCGGAGGCGCGGAGGGAGAGCAGCCCTCGCCCGCCGTGACAAAGCTCGGGAGCCGTGCGGAGCGGAGCGGCTGAGGCTGGTCGCCGAAGGCGACCAACAAGCCGAAGCTGCGGAACGGAGTACGGGCGACCGTGCTTTGCCACGCAAGGGCGGAAGGGCTGCACTTCCCGCAGCGCCGGAGCTAAGGCAGAGTCTGACACAATATCCAAAAAAATATTGTCGGTTTTAGGAGTCCATATCTCGGGAACTATTAAGTTTAGAAAAAAGTTGTCTATACAAAACACGTTTATTTTAACGTATTCTATACGATAGAATCATAAAAAATAGGTGTCAATATGACATCACACCTGACGAAAAATTGACCAAAATCAGAGCCACTAAATAAAACTATAGACCAAAATTATTATTTATACATGCAATTTTCAACTTTGATTAAAGCTCTTAAATTGTCGCACAAAGTATTTTTTATGACCTTGATATGTAATCTCCATTGAACAATTAGAGTAGGCCATTTTCAACTTTTTATCCGCTGTCATGTTTCCGCTTAATTAGTTAATTCAGTCGCCAAAACAATAACTCGATGCTAGTTTATATTGAAACAAAGCCGAAAATTGATTACTTAGCTGCTACTTTTTACTTTAATAGTCTCCGCAATTAGTCGCCGACTTATTATTTTTGCTATCCCCTTTAATTTTTTATAAATCCCTAAATCTGATTAATTTGTCGCCGCGTTAAATACATGCCTAATAATTACCTTTAGTTTTGTCTCTAGTCGCACCGCTCTTATTACCCTCTGGCTCCCCTTCCCTTACATTGAGATAACCTCCCACACGAGATGAATCTCAAGAAACGCTCGAGGTGTTGCATCTTCTGTGCACAATTAGTAGTAGCTACAGCGAAACCTTTAATATCATCAACACAAGTTTTTTTCGTATGATTGATGGAAAAATAGATAGCATGTAACGTTTTGAAATTAACATCGCTATCTTTAAAGATTGCTAAACGCCTATAAATATATGAGAGCAAGGCTACCTAGTCTGATCTACTTTATTTATCAGTGGCAAGGCGTCTCTAATCAACGACTCTCATGAACTTGGGCCAAGGCTCACAGGGTTAAAATAGCCAAGTTACTTTGCTATTTTAACCTTGTGAGGCCCAAGCCTAAATAAGGCCTAAACGCCTTAGGTACATGCCAAAGTACAATTTATTTACACGTACCTGTAGTTCAACACTTTTTTGTGTTTTCTCAACTAGGTTTTTTTTTAAGATGCTCTATGGTCTAGACGAATAGAATGCACCGAATGAATCTTGTACATCATGATGTACACTAGTCGTTTACGCATGCGTATAGCACTAACTGTCTGGGTCCGAGCTATTAGTGTTACTTCGTGCATTGAGAGGTACCTACATTGGGCCTCACGAGGTTAAGGTATTTAAGCAGTTTATTCTATTGTTCTTAAAATATTAAACTGCATCTACTTTAACTTAGTCATCTAATCATTCATAAATCAACACTTGCTTTGTTATCTCTCGTTGACTAAATCTTCACAACCTCCTTTCGCCACTGTACCTAATATTTACAATATCCCTTCCACAGATGTGACGGCTGCAAATGGCCACTTTGCAGTAAGTCCTGCCCTGGACGAGGGCGGTACACCGGGCACTCCACGTACGAGTGTGAGGCACTGCAGAAATGCCCGCCGAACTACACCGATATGGAGGATTTGAAGGAGTCTTATCACGCTCTTATGCCGTTAAGGTGCGTAACTTCATGGAAAATAGATGCCCACTTCTAAACAAAACAAAAAAAACTCAAATTACGCCATACGCGCAACTATCAAAGGCATTGAAATAGACATAAAGCACACGATAAAATTGTACTAATTTGTGTTCTGCTAGCGCGTAAGGGACCCGCGGCAGCGAGCAGCGGTAGGATAGGCGGTAGCCTACATATTTTGTCCGCCCGCCTCCTAAGTCGGCTCAAACTGTAACTTAATTCAATTCAGAAAATATAAACATTTTCAATGTTAAAAAAGTTGCTTAATTTCACTTTCCTGACAACAAATTACCTTAACGTCAAGTAATATCTATGAACCATCAAATACCTACACTTTGGCATTTATAATGACTGTGTCGGTATGTGAAAAGTCAATATCGATACCCATCGACATTCACAGCATCCGACACGATTCAGGGAGCCTATGATGGTTGCATTTATCCCGTGATAAGTGACAAAACATCTATCACTCACACTCGCATTTTCTCAAAACGTGACGGATGCTTTGTCACTTAATTATCCCGTGATAAAAGCAACCATCTTAGAGTCAGACCACACCTACTCTTTCAAGCAAATGAACTGTCAAACCATGCAAAGTGAGTCAGTTTGTATGGTAACCATAAAAACAGATCCTTGAAATTATTTCACTAATTTATTAAAGAACTCATTGAAATCTTCGCAATCCAGATGCCTCCTCCTGAAGAAAGCAGACCCATCAAAATGGGCAGCAGTCTCGACAATGGAATCCCATAACGAGCTGAGGCGAGTCCGGACCGACATCTGGCCCAGCAACGAGACCCACGTGCTGCAGCGGCTGAGGAAGTGGGGGATGCAGTTTGAAGACGAGGAGGTGCACACTATCTGTGGGATACTTGAGGTTTGATGCCATTTCGCTCTTGGAATATTTCTTGCAATATCAGTAGCAAAGAATCTGTTGAAGGCAAACCTATCGAATTATAGCCAAATTTACATTTCTGGACGGATTATGTGCAATAAGTCCCCTAGAGACCATTTTTTTCGTAAGCATGTACGGTATACACCATCATTGGATACAAAACTCTGGCTAATCCAAATTGAAGAGGGCATTTACCTGTCCAATAAAGAGTCTGTAACGTATACCGCACAAAACGTCAGTTGAGTGAAACATTGCGAATTGGGCGAATCACCTTTCAATAACTCCTACTTTGTGAATCTTTATTAGACTTGACGCCTCTCTTGAGACGATGCGGTTGGCGCAGTGGTAAAGCAGCTGCCTAATGAGCCGGCGGTCCTGGGTTCGAATCCTGGCAAGTGCTGTCGTGTGATGAACTCGAATATTTGTGCCTAGGTCATGGATGTTATTTGTATTTAAGTATGTATTTCTCTATATTAGTATGTTTATCGTCGTCTAGTGCCCATAAAACGAGCCTACTGAAGCTTACACTGGGACTAGATCGATTTGTGTGAGGGTTTCCAATATTTATATATTTATCTCTGTAATCAGTTGTTCCTGAGAGCTCCTATTTCTTGTCTCCAGGTGAACGCCTTCGAAGTCGGCGGAGGTGGTGCGAACGCACGCGCACTCTACGACCAAGCCTACCTGCTCGCCCACGACTGCACACCCAGCACGACGCACACGGACGCCGAGATGAGGCCGAACCGGCCCCTGATCGTCCGGGCGGCTGTGGCGCACAAGGCAGGGGACCTGCTGTCTCTTTGCTACGCTTATACATTACAGGTGAGTCGATTATTATCTCTTCTCTTTCTCAAGATAAGACAAACCAAGTAGTAGTGTAGCCGTTCTCGAGAACGGCACATCTCTCTCTACTTTCGATGGAGTGGTATCTTGATAAAAACAAACAAACAAAAATTATTATATGCCCGTATTGCCCGTAGACGAAATGAAAAACAATTCCTCCTGTGAGTAATACCAATATATAATAAAATAACTGTTATTCCAAACATAGGAGAATGAAATATAAAAGCAGCAGAGAAGAGAAAAACCGATTATGCCAAATTAAATCGTCGTTTCAAAATAACCGCATGAAAAGTTATTATTTTACGAGCAACTAGCTGCGCCCCGCGTTGTTACCCGCTCATCCCACGGGAACACTACATTTTTTCGGGATAAAAAGTGCCTAGCCTATATGTTAATGCAGGGTGTCAGCTACCTTCATACCAAAATTTATCAAAATTGGTCCAGCCGCTTGAGCGTGAAGTGAAGAAGTAACAAACAAACACATAAACATACTCACACACTCACCTTTATAATAATAGTGTGATTTCCGTGTCGATGATTAACTGTATGTATTGTATGTAAAAGTCATATGAATTTTGTTCATAATGTCTGCTTCCAGTCTCGTCGTTTTTCCTCCTTAAAGTTATTCATGAGTTTATTTTCCTAAAATCTTGCAATAGAATCTCACCATCAACTAAAGTCCATCAAATAAAAACCATTTAAAACTTTACAGGGCACATTGAAACGTCGCGAGCACCTCAAGCACAGCAAGTTCTTCGAATGCTGCTGTCGCCGCTGCTCCGACCCCACAGAGCTGGGCACTTATGCCAGCGCCTTCAGATGTCCCAAGTGCGCCGGCCGCGTGCTGTCCTCGGCACCCCTCGACCCTGAAGCCACGTGGAACTGCATCGACAACGGATGCAGCTATTCCATGCCGGCGGCAGCCGTCCAGTTATTGTTGAAGAGGTACAAGCCTACTTTACTTATTTATTTATTTAAACTTTATTGCACAAAAATAAAGTCAGTACAAATGGCGGACTTAATGCCAAAAGGCATTCTACTTTCTGCGATGTCCTTCAAAGACTCTCACACTGCATTATTTTATTTCTTAGCGTAATCATTAAAAAAATATTATACAAATAATATTCGCAACAAGCTTCGTCAACATAACCTATAGGAACAAAATAATATCCGCAACACGCTTCGTCAGTCAAGGCCTTACTTAAAATGGACATACACAAAGTTACACCCGCAATACGCTGTCAAAACTACCCACCCAAACCCAACTTAAAATACCCCGCCCCGCAGCGCACCCGGCTCAAAAGTCCCCATAATCCCAGCAGCATTACGGACGGCGCGTTTGGCTCGGTTGGTAGACACCTGCCTACTGAGTCGGCGGTCCCGGGTTCGAATCCCGGCCGGGGCAAATATTTGTGCAAAATATTTGTTCTTGGGTCATGGATGTTATCTATATATGTATTTATATATTATGTATATCGTCGTCTAGTACCCATAGTACAAGCTTTGCTTAGTTTGGGACTAGGTCGATTTGTGTATGATTGTCCCTTAATATTTATTTATTATTTATTATTACCCCTCTGAATCGCTATGGAGACTTGTTGAACTAGGTATGACCCAGCGCGAGGATCGCAGCCCCTGTCCCGCAAACGTCGACCCAACTCTATAAAGAGCTTGCGCGCTTCCGAGCACCATGGTCCAATCGTCTCGACTGCAAAGGGTACAAAATCGTACGCTGGCTCCAAGGCGGAATACTTATTGTGCTTCAATTTCGCAGCACTCTCTGCTGCTGAGCCGGCACACCGCTCTCACACTCATATGATACAAAACTGAAAGTAAGGCAATATCTCTAAATCCAGTGAAAATGCAATTGTTTTACTTATTTTAAGAAAGGTCAGTCCCTGCACTAGACTCTGTTTATAATATGACCATGCTCATTACCTAAACTTTATTTAAATTTCTTTCGCATATTGTTTTTTGCAAGATTTAGGCAAAAACACGGTTGTTCCTCTGTATTTTGCGATGAGTTCAATTTGTGGTATTGAAGAATGAAATAACACTAGGGGCCGATGAACGATTTCACGTCATCTTTATTCGGAACTGTTTTAAAACTTCGTATACCTAACGTATCACATTTGTTTCCAGGTTAACAGACGAGTTCGAGCAGATCGACGCCAACGACGTCCCAGGATACGAAACGTTCCTCCACAAATACCGAAATGTCGTCCACACCGGCCACTACCTTCGTCTGTCCGCGTTGCACTCACTGTCGCAGTTGTATGGGAAGGCGGCACACTACTTGATCCATGAGATGCCGGATCCGGAACTGCATAGAAAAATAGAAGTATGCCGCCAGCTGATGACGGCGTTTGATGTCATTGAACCGGGATTCTCTAGGCTGCGAGGTGAGGACGCCATAGCCTGTACCTTTGCCAACTAGTTCTAGTATCTACTGTAACCAACTTTTGATGTTCAATAAACTGTGCCACACCACAAGGAGTACTTTTAAGAACTCCATGAGCTTTTTTTAATTCATAAACTGACTATTGATTGACCTTAGTAATATCTGATGGTAAATAACTACGGAATCGCAGATGTTGCTCGCTGGTTCAGCTACAGCCTTAACGAGACCGAAGTTATAGGTAATTGTCAGGAAATACACACGATGCGATTGAGTTCAATTCCTTAGCGGTTCGCTACTTACACTAGAAATGATAAAGCAAATCGCTTCGTGCGAATACAAGATAAGGATGAAGGCTCCCCTCGCTGAACTTATTGCTAGTTTTCTGGTATTCTACAAATGGTGCCACGGCAGTCGAATAACTCCACGAACTAACCTGTATCAACTAATATATATATTTCTACTGTAATAAGACTACGACGACTTATCCATGGATTATTGTATCCTTTTCATTAATAAACTTATTTAATCTTCATTTTGTGTCAGGTGTAACACTGTACGAGCTGCACGCGCCGCTGATGATCCTGACCACGCGCAAGTTCGAGAGCAAGTCTATCTCGAAGGACGAGCTGCGAACGCGACTCAAAGAGGTACCAACATGAATACCATTTTAGTTTAGTAATAAATTTTATGCATGTAGGTATTTAATAGCAATCTAACACTACATCAAGCGGCCTTCGGGATTTGATTGGTCACAACTATAATATTTTCCGCCACAGTCAAAAATAATTATATACTGCTATAGTATCTATTTTGTGCCAATATTTCTAGTATTAATTAAATGAAAATTGGTGAAACGGCACTGAAAACAAAGCTATAGTGTAAATTTAAGCGGGGATAATAAAAAAAAAAAAAAAAAAAAAAAAAAAAAAAAAAAAAAAAAAAAAAAAAAAAAAAAAAAAAAAAAAAAAAATTGAGACAACCTCACACAAATCAACCTAGTCCCAAATTAAGCTCAAGAAGGCTTGTGTTTTGGGTACAAGGCGACGATATACATACTTATATAGATAAATAAATACTTAAATACATAGAACATCCATGACCCAGGCACAAATATTCGTGTTCATCACACAAATATTTGCCCTTGCCGGGATTCGAACCCGGGACCGTCGGCTCAGTAGGCAATTGCTTAACCACTGCGCCAACCGCGTAAAACCGTGTATAAACTTAAGAAAGTTTTAAGAATGTATGTATCTATTGAGCATTACCCGCGTGTACACAAATAACGTTTAAAAATAACACATTTATGTTTATCTCGTTATTCGACAAAATTCGAATATTGTAACACTTGATAATTGAGAGAAGACTAAAAATAAGCTTTATGTCTATAGCATATATTTACGTTTCAGATCGTACGCTATCTCGCAGAAGCAGCTTTAATCCTGGGCTTCGAGCCCTCTCAGTCCTCTGAGGGTCTGATGGCATCCGCCGCCAAGGACGCCCTCAAGAAGATCAAGACTTGGGAGCAAATCATTGGAAAGATCTCATGAATATAACCGCCTTCTATTCGGTTTGAAGATTGCACCGTTGATATTTCATTTTCTGATTGGTTCAGTTTTTTGCATTAATCCGTTTGGCATTTGTCGCTGGACTAAAACGTTGGTTCCTTTCGTATTGTTACTGGTTATAAAGAGAGTTGTTCTGGCCACGTTTAGATTGTTTACCAGGTACCGAAAAAGTATTTTGATGAGTAATTGATATTTCGAGTTTAAAAGGTGTGTAGCTGGTAAACATCAGACTGGAATGATGAAAACTTCAATGAGTTACATTCGAGATTGAGTAGTTTTATGGCCAGCTAAAGGCATTTGGAAAGTATTTAGATTAGTCTAGTAGGTCTGTATTGTTCTAGAAATGTTCTATGTCTTTAATCTTGTTTCGAAGGGTCGGGTTATTAACCTTTTGATCGCGCCGCTAGTCGACAGAGAACTGTGTCCCAGACGCTAAAAGCACGCAGCAGTTAATATGATATTGTATAGCGGCCAATGACGTCGTGGCGCCTGGGGCACAGCTGTCCGTCGACGTGATTTGCCGTCTTTAGCGCTCGAAAGGTTATGAACCCCCAATCTTATTTATCCTTCTTAATTTGTATCGTAATACTGTCCTAAGGATCAAAAATAATTAAACAATGCATAAATACATTTCCAAAATGTTATTAACACTTACTTACCTAAACTAAAGGCATCATGGTCATTGGAAACCTATCTCTAAGTGTATAGTTTTTTCTAGATCCTTTTAAAAATCGTGTAAAAAGAAACACTTCTTTTTGTAAGTTTTAACAGAAATACCGAGGTATTCAACTATATATGTAGAAGTAAAATAATAATAATGACATAATTATTTCCACCCAAAATTTCCAATAATAATCACTGTAATACAAGTTCTCTCTAAGTCCTTTCTACGTACTTAACACTACCTAAGGTAAGCTGGGGTAAGACTGTCACTATAACTAACTATTTTAGCTCCACTGAGTTTTGGGTCACTATCCAAACAAACAGGATCTTAGCCTCCGAAACGAGAGCACGCCACTTGTCCCGATCCTACGCAGTTTCTCGCCAGTTTTCGACTGAAGAAGCCTGCTACAGTCCTATAAATAACTAACTGATAGTCTTACCCCATTAGACAATAAACTACGAGTATTTAATCAATTATATTTTGACGACGCGGTTGGCTCAGTTTGTAAGCACTTGCCTACTGAGCCGGCGGTCCTGGGTTCGAATCCCGGCCAGGGCAAATATTTGTGTGATGAACTCGAATATTTGTGCTTGGGTCATGAATGTTAGGTATCTTTATATTATGTATATCGTCGTCTAGTACCCATAGTACAAACTTTGCTTAGTTTGGGACTAGTGTATGATTTTCCCTTAATATTGATTTATTTATTTATTAGTATGTTACTCTAACACCACCTTACCTTATTTAATTGACCTATTCGCACTAGTAATACTATAACTTCTTATTACTTATTCTAAGTACCTATTATAACTGTGAAACTAAATTGTGATCTACTGAACTTGTACCTATGATACTCTTATTTATAATTTATTAATTATTAACTCGCAAAGATCTTTATTGATTATTACACTAAATTATTACTATTTTTATGAATATAATATACTTTTATTATACAACTTTTATATTCATTCCTTCCACTAAACCAAAAAGACAATTTAATAATGATCGTGTGAATTGTATACAATGAAGATTTATGTTTTAGATACTAATTTAACGTGACAATAAAAATGTTTTTAAAGATATCATTATTATGTGTATTATTGTTTAATGCCTGATGCTTAGCAGTTACCACCGCCTATGGACGCTTGCGGTGCCAGGGGCACCACACGTGCGTTGCCGACCCTTTAAGCACCTATTTACTCCCCTATTGCAGAACCGCATGGTGTAGTCCCTATTTTGCAAAATAAGCTAAGAACTGCATTGTCCCGTATAAGTAATATGGCAGCGATAGCGAGCAATAGTCAAGAGGATTTTAAAAAAGCAGTGTAGATTTTATTGTTTTCTACATTTGGAGAAAATATATAGGGTATTCTAATTTATCTGCCTGAGCACTATTAATTCTAGTAGGAGAAAAAGGATTCTAGTGTTGGAAGCAAATATAACGCTTTACTCCCGCAGTTCGTATACATAATTACCTGATGTTTCGACACGGTTTCACGCACCGTGGTCTAGGACGTGCTGAACAAAATACAGAGCGGTTAATAAAAAGCATCGCGATAGACGCGGTAGAATAAGTTTTAATTATTGGAAGGAAATATTCTAGCGAATAGCATTGCATAATTTGCAAAATATCATAGGATCCAGAAATTGAAAAAAGGTGTAGGTTGATAATTTTTGGCTCGCCTATTTCCTATCACTGTAAATTACTATCAGCCCCTCTAGCATAACTGTGACACGCGACTCTTTGTCGCGCGATCAATACTACCTGTCACTTTCCTTTCAATACCGTGCGAGCAAGACAGGTGACGTGAGTCGCGCGACAAGCTCAGTCGCGGCAACATATTATGCTGTTGATTGTACTTGCATTGAGTTGTTAGGGAATACGGGCACATTGCGTGCCATCTACCGGCAAGAACTTAAAGCACCGGCAGTTAGAATGCCCTGCTGTTAAAAAGCTCAGTAACATTTACCACAGTAACGCCATCTCGCGTGAAATGCCAACGTTTCTTCGATTAAGCGCCTAATAGAAAAAAAAGAAGACTTGTAAAAATTAAGCCGTGCAAGTGAAGAGGGAATGTGCAACAAGAAAAATATCTGTATAGATCACATGATATTTAAATGAGAATCATGTTAATACCCTCGGGGTTTTCGGTGCACTAATGATTTGACGCCTACTGACGGCCTAGTGTTGAACCATTTTTGCACCTAAAATCCCGGGATATGTGTCTCATATTGAAAAACAGTTGAAACTAAGAAATGAGAATAAAAGGGAGATGTGTTAAGGGAGCGTTAAGAGCTCAGTACACATCTCTTGCATTTTATATTGAAAATAGTTTTACAGTTTTTTGAGAACTTATAATTGTGCATCTGTTAAGCTAAAAAACATTGTTAACAACGGAAGGGTTTTGAAGATCCAACCGAAAATATCTAAAAAAAGGGTTATGTTTGAGAGATAAAAGTATCGAGAAAATTATTACTAATCGCGTTTTCACGTTGACAAGATTGAAGAAATACTGTTTAAGTTTCTTATTTCCAAGGGACAGATTTTTAATCACTAGGGATGTTGAGATCTAGGATCATTCGCCTGACGAATTGTGCATGGGTGGGCTCTTAAGTTTGCACCTGGCGTCGCATTCAAATGAGGTCCAAACTTAACGTAACAGGGCTATACAAATCGAGGTTTCGTTCTTTCTCTGTTTCCTCCTCTAAAACTTAACCAAACTTTAAATAGAAAAGAAATGTTCTGTGCTGGACCGTTTTAATTTTTGCGCAAGTTATTATAGAATTTGACGACGCGGTTGGCTCAGTGACGACGCGGTTGGCTCAGTTTGTAAGCACTTGTCTACTTAGCCGGCGGTCCTGGGTTCGAATCCGGGCCAGGGCAAATATTAGTGTGATGAACTCGAATATGTGTGCTTGGGTCATAGATATTATCTATATTTGTTATATATTATGTACGTCGTCTAGTACCCATAGCACAGTATAAGACAGTAGTTAAAGTTCGAAGAAAAGTACATCGCGCGGTTTGTATGTGTGCGCGCCGTGTAGGTAAGTACGCGTCACATGCAAACGGCGAGTAATAAATAGACATGAATCAGTCGGGGCCGCGCTGTTGCCTTGTTCGGAACTCGATTTATGAGGAAATAACCAAAATTGAATTCACATTACCCTGCCGTTGCTTTCCAAAAGAATATTTGTTAAAATTATATACAAGAATGCGAATTTATTATACATTGAAAAATAATAATAAGGCATTTCGTACATCGCGAAATAGACGAAAGTATTTCAGTGTGGCTAGTTTATAATAATTGTTATTTTTTTCAATAAATATTTTTGTTTTTCAATTAGTTGTATGAACTTTTATTTATCGTACCTACCAACTTGTAAAAATCCAAGATGCAATATAAGTATAATTTGTAATAATAAACGTTAGTGCGCTTCTGGCACAGTATAAGGACAAATACAGTAGTAAATGTCCGGCCCCTCAGGCGCGTTTCGTTAACGCGCGCAGGGTTGTACCTACAAATTTGTGGGGTAACATAGGTATATAGTTATTTCGATTGTTAGGTGTCGTGTAATGTCAGGTGTTATTATAAAATATTTATATAAGTACCTAGATATAACCATGTAATTAACAATACCTACCCCATCAGTCAGTACGGAAACGAATTATTATAATTTTACGAGTACTCGTAGCTACCTACTTCGTCCAACGAATACTCGCTACACTTGAATACGATTACTTATTTCAATATTTGTTACCGAACTAGCTAGGTTTATATCTAATTAGAAGGTGCGGTACCTCTTTCGCGCATTCGGCATCCTTTGATAAGTGGCGGCGATTTCCTTTGACTGTAGGTAGGGGGAGCCGCTTGGCTTGCGCGCGGCACTTTACAAAGAACTCCACATAGACCAGAAGCGCACTAACGTTTATTATTACAAATTATACTTATATTGCATCTTGGATTTTTACAAGTTGGTAGGTACGATAAATAAAAGTTCATACAACTAATTGAAAAACAAAAATATTTATTGAAAAAAATAACAATTATTATAAACTAGCCACACTGAAATACTTTCGTCTATTTCGCGATGTACGAAATGCCTTATTATTATTTTTCAATGTATAATAAATTCGCATTCTTGTATATAATTTTAACAAATATTCTTTTGGAAAGCAACGGCAGGGTAATGTGAATTCAATTTTGGTTATTTCCTCATAAATCGAGTTCCGAACACGGCAACAGCGCGGCCCCGACTGATTCATGTCTATTTATTACTCGCCGTTTGCATGTGACGCGTACGTACACGGCGCGCACACATACAAACCGCGCGATGTACTTTTCTTCGAACTTTAACTACTGTCTTATACTGTGCTTCTGGTCTATGTGGAGTTCTTTGTAAAGTGCCGCGCGCAAGCCAAGCGGCTCCCCCTACCTACAGTCAAAGGAAATCGCCGCCACTTATCAAAGGATGCCGAATGCGCGAAAGAGGTACCGCACCTTCTAATTAGATATAAACCTAGCTAGTTCGGTAACAAATATTGAAATAAGTAATCGTATTCAAGTGTAGCGAGTATTCGTTGGACGAAGTAGGTAGCTACGAGTACTCGTAAAATTATAATAATTCGTTTCCGTACTGACTGATGGGGTAGGTATTGTTAATTACATGGCTATATCTAGGTACTTATATAAATATTTTATAATAACACCTGACATTACACGACACCTAACAATCGAAATAACTATATACCTATGTTACCCCACAAATTTGTAGGTACAACCCTGCGCGCGTTAACGAAACGCGCCTGAGGGGCCGGACATTTACTACTGTATTTGTCCTTATACTGTGACCCATAGTGCAAGATATAAATTATTATGTACGTCGTCTAGTACCCATAGTACAAACTTTGCTTAGTTTGAGACTAGGTCGATTTGTTTAAGATTGTCCCTTAAAAAAAAAACAAAAAAAAATGTACAAAGCGTCTGTTTGTTTTTCACCTAATTTCCGGCGCAAACGGACGCCTTGTACAATTTTGCTTCACAGAAAAAGCTCGAGGCAAATACTTAAGAGGCCAACTAAATTTATATTAACCTACTCATACCACCCATAATACAGTATCTATCTAACACGTTATTTAATACTCTTGGGGCTTGTGCACAAATCACGTGGGGTTCGATAAGGGGAGGGGGGGTCACGAAAAAATCAAGATATATCACGTTGGGGGAGGGAGGGGTATAAGGAGACCTCACGTGTATTTTTCTACAATGAACGAACAAAAAAAAGATCTTCGAGTTTCTTCGAGTACATTCAGGAAACCGAAAGCAAGTCGATCTATTTTCGTCGGCGCGTACGCAGTCGGCCCGGCGCAACGCACGTGGCATCAGCTTCCATTGTGATAAAAAAGTGGATTCGTAGACCGAGGTATGATGAAACGAATTGTGATTTAAAGTGAAAAATATTTACCTAAATTTAACGTATGAAAAACCGCTTAATTCTTTAATATAGGTATATATAATAAAAAGCGCAACTATTGTGCTATCTTCAGAACTGTACCTAGCGGCGAAATCTGTTGCTTTTGGTATCAATATCAATAAATAGATTTTTAAGTGCAGATAACTGATTAGTAAATCATTTGTTTTATTTGTGGCCATATAAATCCATTGTAAAGTGATTTGTGCCTGAATCAAATGTGACTATTCTAAAATTTACTTCAGTGATAGTACGGACCAAATTATGGCGTCTATTTAGAATATCCATCACAAACGGAGCTATCAGCGAATTATCCAACGACTAGATACAAATCGTGGGAGTAGAACAGATTGTAAATTCTTTAAGTGTGGTATAAAGCAAATTGGATTTAAATTTAGTGCAATTGTAAAGGGGACGAGTGGGAAAGGTAAGTCATTCACCGGAGATGATGTTGGGTATAAATAAATTTGAGGAAAGTAATGACTGTAGAGTGAAAATAAATGCTGCATTCCTTGTCTTGACAGATAGTTTTGTTATTACTTTGCTATAGCCTGAACTATATGTAATCAGTATAGAAGATTCAGTGTTTGTGGATGTGTTGGGAAATATTGCGAATATAGTGACAAGCGGCAAAAGTTAACCTTCTCATCTTTTTTAAACGCCTTGATGTTTTTAGTAGCAATGTTCGTAAACTATGAATTGACAGATATATATAAAGACAATTGGGCTTTTTTTTAACCCCTGACGAAAAAAGAGGGGTGTTATTTTCCTTTCGAATATTTGTTATTGAAATGTTAAAACTATTTTGAATAATTGATCAATGATCAGTCATTTAATTCTTTTGTGTCCACTGCTCAAAAGTACCCGAATCCGTTGTAAATATTATTATCCATCCATCATCATCATCATTTCAGCCACAGGACGTCCACTGCTGAACATAGGCCTTATTACTCGTATCCATCCATTTTTTTATTATTACCTACGTTAGACTTCTAATGGAAATCATCACTAGATGATAGTATAAAACAAAGTCGCTTCCTGTTGTCTGTCTGTCTGTCTGTCCCTATGTATGCTTAGATCTTTAAAACTACGCAACGGATTTTTTAATAGATAGCGTGATTTAAGAAGAAGGTTTACATGTATAATACATACATAATTTATCAGCATTGAACTCGGGCAAAGCCGGGGCGGGTCGCTAGTATAGGATAATTTTCAAAAAAACTGCAAAGCTGGTATAATAAATGAAAAGCAGTAAGCGCTGCGGCAGTGGAATTTCTCATCCGAGTCTAAATAAATTAATAGTGATATTAGTGATTTATATTGTCTAAGTATAGTTGTAATGTGAACCAAAATCTATATTTATTTACCTACCCCTCTAGATCAAAATGAAGTCACTCGGCTCCTGCTATATCTGCCTAGCGCCGTCCTCCCAGAAATGTTCCGGCTGCCAGGCCGTCCATTACTGCTCGCGTGAGCATCAGAAGCAGCACTGGAAGCAACACAAGCAGCAATGTACACCCGTCAAAGTCAAGGAAGATGAGAAGGTGGGAAGATACCTGGAGGCGACCAGGGATATCAAGCCTGGAGATATTGTGGTGAAGGAGGCATCGTTGATCACCGGGCCTTCGCAGGTAAGATCTGTGTTTATACCTGGCTAGGCTGGCTGACCACTCTCACTTCACTATCCTTAACTATATATTACACTGGTTGTTGAATTGGCTTTGGGAGGCTTGGAACGTCATAATATTCTGTAGACATTTTGTTAGCTAGTTTGTGGATGTACAGCGACATCTAGCAGGTAATTCAGTAAACGTAATTGAAGTCACTGTTTGTATGCGGCGTGGAGGTACTACCACCAGTTTGTAACTCTAATTCTCAACAATCTGTTATCATGCCCCCGGGACTGAAAATCACGGAATTCATTGGGTGATTAAATGGACTTGGAATGAATGATTTTCCTTCATCAGATAGTATCCGTTACGATCCTTACGGTAAAAAAATAGAGACCCTTACTCGATCGGCTCTGGGTGGAGGTTGGAATCGTACCTACTCCTTTGCGATTTGTTTCTGTCTACAATCTATCTTTCCATACCCATATCCTTGACGCATTTTGTTGCCGAAATACGCTTGGATTTCATTGGCGTAATAGTCTTGTTGCACGAAATTGTAGTTTTTCATTTGTTTGCGCTGAAATCCTATTAATATTGGAGCAGAGCCGAAGCTTCGTCGCTTACGGGTAATTAATTCCTGACATAGTTGTAGTTGTTGATAGCTAAAATATAATTTACTATGACATCAGACACTGGCATGATGCTCGCATCGGATTCCAAATACATCTCTTGAGGTTCTATCGGTTTAACATTGCAGGTGACACCCCCCGTATGCCTCGGCTGCTACAAACAACTAGAAGAAGGCAAGACGGTTGACTGTGAGCTGTGCGGCTGGCCCTTTTGCTCCCAGGACTGTACCATGCGTGACGAGCATACGCCGGAGTGCCACTACACCGAGAAAAGGGGCGAAAAGGTAACTATCTCGTTAAGCTATTCATAAGCCATTCAAACTCTAATATTTCTTGTTACTTTCTACCCATACCAAGCCAGCCATACCAAGAAAACAGAAAACTGACATGGTATGGAAATGATACCTCAGTAGACAGCCTTGACGTTTAGGAACAGGGACAAAGAACCTATATAGCTGAGAAGTTATAGCCAAATCCGTCGAGTAAATTTTACTGTAGAGATCTAGACAATGCTGATCTGACAATAGTGGTAATACAGATCCCTGGTTAAATTCCAACTCAGTAATTTCAGTCAGTACAAGAGCGCCAGCAATTTATGCGCAACATATAGAAATATCGAAAAGCACAGATGTTATACTACTAACGCCATCTTACAAGCACATCACACAAGCACATAACTATATTAACTATATTTTTTCATTGTCTTTTATTGTTAAATTCTATATTCTACTACTTCAAATGTTACAGGCATCCATACCATCATCGACCTTCAGCAAACCGCATCCCAACTACCAATGCATCACCGTTCTCCGCTGCTTATACCAGCGCGATCACGACGTGAAACTCTGGGAGAAGCTGCAGTCCCTGGAGTCCCACTGTGAGGACAGAAAGGGCACTGACAAATGGCAGAACGACAGGAAGATGATCGCTGAGTTCATCTGGAAGTACTTTAAGCTGGAGGGCGTCTTCAGTGAGGAGGAGATTATGAAGTGCTGCGGCATTTTGCAGGTGGGTAAACTACTTAAACTACAAAAGTCACAAATGCCGCATCTTGCCATTTAAGTTCTTGGGGTGTGTGTAGTTAATGAATAATAATAATAATAGTACTCTTTATTGTGCACCACAAATTAAAAGTAAAAATAACAAAAGAAATGAAAAATAAAAGTATTACAAATGGTAACAACAGGCGGTCTTATCGCTAAAAAGCGATCTCTTCCAGACAACCTTAGGGTAGAGAGTAAATTAAAAATAATTTTGAAAAAGGTAGTGCAAAGCTGTTGAAAACGATACATTAACACAATACACCTTTACAGATACTTAAATATAAAAACCAAAAATAAACAAATATACTTTAAAATAGATACTAAAATAATATACATACACAATACATATATACATAAATATATACATACATACGATGACGTACTTAAAAATGAAACAACTACATCGACATCTAGGCCTAGGGAAGTGACAGATAATGCTGCTTAAGAAGAGTTTTAAAAATTGGAAGAGATTTAGCGCGTCTCAAATCTAGCGGCAAAGCGTTCCACAGCTGGATTGCGTGAAAGGTAAATGAGTCGTTGTAAAATTTTGAAGATGAATGTAATGATTTCAGGATTATCTTGATAATACGGTGAAGGAAAGTCACTTGTAAAAAGCGCCGTCTGTAAATAACCGTTCTTCCATACAAAGGTATAGATTTAAGCCCCGCAGAGATACCCGGAGAATATTAGTCTATCTGTATTTTTCACAGCAGGAACCAGGAAAAAAAATCATAACCAGTAAAAAAATCCTGTGGAGTATCCAGTTGTTAGGATAATATTATAAATGCGAAAGTTTGTCAGTGTTTGTATGTTTATTTTTTTACTTCTTCACCCTTAAACGGCTACGACAATTATGATAAAATTTGATATAGAGGTAGCTAACACCCATATAGAACCTATCCTGAAATAATGTAGTGTTCCCGTAGGCGAGTAACTCAGCAGAAGAATCTAGTAGAGGAATAAAGGCTAGGAGGCTATGATATTTCTGTGATGAATGTCTTCTTTTAACCTTGCTACAGATCAATGGGCACGAGGTACCACTTTTGGAGCCGGAGTACGTGTCAGTGTTCGACCGCATCTCCATGGTGGAGCACAACTGCCGTGCTAATTGCAACAAGAGCTTCACTTCCGACGGACAAATCGTATGTTTCCGACACATGCTATTGTTTTAAATATCATCTTCATCATCATCATCATCATAATCATCGTCATCATTCCTTTTCCCTTATCCCATTTATTAAGGGTCAGCGTAGCATGTTTTCTTTCTCCATTTTTCCCTATTATTCGTCATCTTGTCGTTTACTTCCTTCTTATTCATATTATCTTTCACACAATCAATCCATATTTAGATTCACAAATTACCTAAGTAAAATACTCCTTTTGATGCAAATCTGACCTATGTTAAGCATATATCTGCATAATGGTCTCACTCTCTAGACCTGAGAGTGAGACCATTATGCAGATATAAATAAGTAACTTTGTCTAACAGCTAGTGGCGGGTATCTAGTGATTAACTTCTATTCTCTTAAAATATAACATTCTTACGTTGTTGTATTGAAAATATATTTTCTATGGTCATCATTTCAGGAATAGCGCTAAGCATCTCATACTATGACGATGATTCTTTGTCAGCTGTTCGTGGGTATTTCTACCATTTCGTGCAAATCACATGTTCGTAGAAAAAAAAACATGTATTAAGTGTCAAATTAACTTCAAATATTTTTTATGTATTGTGTCAGGTACATAGGTATACTTTGCATCTAAAATATATTATACTATTGCAATATAAATAAATATAAAAAAAAATAACATGCGAAAAATTCATTACCATCACCGTTCAGAACACAAATGTATAGATTTGACAGCGAATAACTAATCTATTTTACATGTATCACATTAAATTTAATCTCTGATATGGTTGAACTATTTAATAAGGGATATAACTTTGAGAGTCTAACAGTCGTATAATTCTTATTTACGTTGATTGTATAGCAAAATATTTTTGTCCATCAAAAAACTTCATTACCATCAATTAAATTTCCAATGGCAACATCGGCCTGTAGACATACAAAGTAGTATTTCATGGGTTGTCCCTTCCACTCGCGATCCCACTTCAGTCGACTCAGTGAATGGTGAAGAGTGGACGCGTGCCATAATTTTGTAAAAAAATAATTCGTGGCGAGATTTTGGAATTGGTACGTTTTTTTTTCATTGCCATTCGTGCTGTTTTGATATTAATGCTTTAGTGTTTTATTGTTCTGTTGATACTTAAATAAGCAACATTAAGTTCGAAAACTTAGTGTATGAATATACCTACGATTGCATTTATTCATAATGAGTAAATCTGCAAAAGGTAAAGAAAATTCATTACCATCCTCTTCATTACCATGATTTACCAGTCACTTTTAGGCGAATGGTAATGAATATAAAATACTGGTAATGAATTTAAGTATTAAAATTGTGAAAATCCTATCTTCTATCCGTTCTTCTTTTACGTGACAATACGATTTCAGTGGGTATATGTATGCAGAACGATATATATATATATTTTGCGGTTTTTTATTTATCTTCGTTATAGGGTTCATTGATATTATCCCTGCATCTGACAATGCTTTTGTAGAACTAGGAGACTTTATGCATCAACGTACCACCGAAAGTTTTTTAAAGAAGTGGAAAACGAGTCAATCTGTCCTTCCCCAATTATAGAAAACTTATTCACTTTAGAACAAACACAACAGTTGCAACATAATATCAGAGCTGCTCATGTCAAGGCGAGTGGAGCTACTCAAAGAAAAACGATCACTTTGCTTTCGAATATAAAACGACATTGGACTAACGAATCTTTTATTAAAACAGATTCCAGTCACCCGAAAAAGAACTGTTGTTGACTAAGAAAGAAAATAAAAGTGATCAGAACCAAACGTCATATACGAAAAGTAAAATAAAGAAACTAAACTAACTAAACTAACTACTTTGGCGCAGCAACCCAAAATGAGTTTTGGCCTCCAACACAAGAGCACGCCATCTTGCCCGATCCTGCACCACTTCGTGCCAGCTTTCGCTAACTCCTAGCTCACGCAGAACCGCCTCCACCATGTCTTTCCAGCGATACTTGGAGCGACCAATAGGACGTCATCCAATTGGTCGGCCCAAGCATGCTCTCTTGACATTTCGATCGTCCCCCATTCTCTCGACGTGGCCAATCTAGCGAAGACGATGTACCTTGGTTTCGCCAATGATCTTAGGTTCGGCCACTAGTTCGGCGATCTCCGTGTTTTTGCGGATCCTCCAGCGTCCATCTTCTCTATGAGTAGGTCCCAGAATCTTTCTGAACACCTTTCTTTCTGCAACTAACCAACTTTTCTCCTCCCTAAGGGTCAGCGTCCAAGCCTCACAGCCATACATTAATATGGGTCTGATGACGGTTTTGTATATCCGTAGTTTTGTAGATCTGCTGAGGAGCTTGGACACCAACACCCTATGAAGTGCCGCGCTGCAGCGTAAGGTGTTCTGGATGCGGATGTTGATCTCGTCCTCTCTTGTATGCGAGTTAAGAAACCGACACAAGAGAAAATAAAGAAAAGTATTGCTAAAACTGGAAAGGGCTGTAAAATACTGAAGGCCACAATTAGTAATGGTTCTTCAGAGGAAAATTATAAAGGAACGAAAGTTGGAGCAAATTATAAAAAAGAAAGTACTTCTAAACTTCTAAACACTTCTAAAAAAGTGAGCAATTTTTTCGACAGTTCTTCATCTGACGATGAATTTTTTTTTTTAAGTTTTGATATATACTATCTAAAATCATTATAATTATGAAGAAGTTCCTACAGCACGTTGTTTGAAGTCTAATTGAAATGTTCTATTGTGGTACACAGTATCTATGTTGCGTTCTATTGTCAAGACTGTTAAATATTAACCAATTCGTTTGAGTCAAATTCACAACTAAAACTTTGTTATTGTAATATTAATTCGGGTTACACAATAATTTAAGTAAAGTATTCTAAGAAGTGGATTTCAACTGATGATTAGACGTTAAATGGTTAATAATATACTTAATACTTTATTGCACATTATGGTTTTACAAGTTACAAATTTGAGATCACATCATGTACCCTGAGGTAGGGCGCAGCAATTTGTGAGATACTATTTATAGGTATACAATTTGACATAAAAATAAGAATAATAAAAAACTTATTCTAGGGACTTATATGGTTTGAAGTAGGTAAAATTGAAAGCAAAAAGTAACATTATTAGGTTAAATTGTACAACACACGTAGTACGTTGTAAATTTAACTCATTTCGAAATTCTGTACTGTTAGGTTATTTAGGCTTTTGTAGAATTAGATGTGGATTTCTATTCATAAAACTACTAAATGTTTACGAATTAGTTTTGAGTATAAAACATATACTTAACTAATACTTTGTTCTGGAATGTTAATGTGTATAATATACAATAACTATCAGAATTTAAAAGATTTTTATACTATGTGAAGAGTTATATTTTTGTTAGCAAAGTATGATAGATCAAAAACATGTGCACTGCTGGACTGTTTTTTTGTGAATATGTCGTAATCACTCTTTCATAGAGTAATTACTAAGGATAGGAAGAAATAAAAAAATATCTAATATCGGCTTTTTGCTTAATCCTTCATTACCAACACCATATTTTCATTACCATACCACTTTATATCATTACCATATTCCGTAGTTCATTACCATTCCATTTGAAAAAACAAAATTACTTATATCTCGGTAAATTTTGGGTATAATTCTAAATAAATTATATTACAGTTATTCTTTTTCCTATTTCTTCCCATTGGCATAGAAAAAAATAAAAAATAAAAATTTCTCCTCATGTCTGCCGATTTACACGAAATGGTAGAAATACCCTCGTATGGTTTTCTAGGTCCTCTGCGCCGGTACAGACATCCCGATCGGAAGCCACATCACGGTGTGCTACACGGACCCGTTGTGGGGCACCGAAGCCCGGCGCCACCATCTCGCTGACTCAAAGTTCTTCGAGTGCGCGTGCGCGCGTTGTGCAGACCCTACTGAGCTCGGGACCAACTATAGCGCCATCAAGTGTAAAAAAAAGTGAGTGATTCAGTGCCGAGATTTTGGTAGCGTTAATGGCATGAAACCTTTTCTCATCTGTAGGTACATCTATATATTTTTAAGACTTGATTTGAACTGTATCTGGGCTGAGCTGAGCCCTCACTACTGAGTCGAACTTTGTGTGCCGTACTAAATGTCCCCACGTTGTTTTCAGTTTTTTTTTTTAAACCTTCATTAAATTAAACCATGAATACAAAGATCAAAGCTTAAAGAAAAATTGAAAAAGGAGCTACCTGGTGGAAGGGTTCATTAAATTGTTTAACCCTAAAATACTATGTTTACAATAAAATTTCCGTAGCTTATGATTTTAAGCAATAGGTACGGGTTCGTTGTTACCTTGTAAGGTACCTTCGAACCCCAAAAAAAAAAAAAAAACGCACTAAGTGCTCGTATAAGTTTTTAAAGCTTCTTAAAAAGTTATTTGTTACTTAATGTCGATTTAAGGTACAGAATTTTCCTTGTAAAGTATAAAGAAATATTCTTTTTTTCACAAGAGTGACTGAGACTGACTGTGCTAATTAAAAATGGATTAAATTGCTGCTCTTCTTCGAGTCTGGAAATCGTGATAAATGATTTTGATTGTTTGAAGCTATACACAAATAGAAAAGTATCTATATGGACTGACGTGGTGCAATGCAACTAATGCAAGTTAACTTAAATTCTACTATTGCCACTTCTTATTTCATCCAATCAGAAAGTGACCTACAAATACACATTTAGGTAGCTTTAATTTCCACTTGCGCCACTGTGTGTCAGTGTCAGATCGTCTGATCGCAAATATCTAAACGTGCACTGTTTGTGTAAGATAAGACATTGTTTGCTAATTTTGATTCACGTCGCGATAATTTTTTTTTTTGGAGATCTGATAAGCATTTATGGAAAAAGTGATTCTCTGTGTAATGTACAATGTGTACGTTGTAAACTACAAGGCTGTAAATTTGTCAAACACGTGAGATATGCCCATCATCATCTCGCCGAGTATGTTATTGTCTAGCACATGCCTCTTTCCACATTTTCTATTTCTTGCTTTCTATTATTTTTTCCGCCTTCTTAAATATATATTTTTTTAACATGATTATTTCTTTCTTCTTTAAAATCGTTTATTTTCTTCTCATGACGAGACATGAGAAGAAAATAAACGATTTCTTCCTCCTACAAATCCACTTTAAAGATAACCTCTAGTGCTAGGTCTATCTAGTGTATGATCTTCGGCACTCAAATCGAAGCCTCCACTTTCACTCCGTTAGCCCCAGGACAAGATGACGAAATTTATTGTTCCATTCCTAATAATTCCATATTTCGTGATTAGGATTAATCTCAATAAAAAACATCGAGTTTTTTTGGTAAATGTTTTCTGTGTATTATACAATACAATACAATACAATACAATACAATACAATACAATACAATACAACGATTCTTTACTGCACAGTGCACACCAACAAGAAAAAGGTTACAAATGTTACAATTGAAACCTTAATTTATAAATGGTAGACAATAGGCATAAGTAATTATAATAACGATATTTGTACAGTTTATGTAACACGTTTATGTAGCTAATTCTAATACGTTCGTGCCCTAACAATAAACAAACTGAATAGGACGCCTTATCACTGGTAGTTTGATAAGATTATACGCAAAAATCTGTAATTAACCGCTTAGTTCACATTATTACGTGACGTTTTTACTACACTTGATGTTAAAACCAAAACTTCTGCATCACTAACATTAAATCTGACTTAATTCACAATCATAGTTTTACCCTAGCTCAAACTACTCGCGAAGTTGACCGAAGTTGGCCGAAGTATGGGTTTCTGTAGCGAAGTTTCTCCTCACTATCATATTCGCCCAACTTCGATCAACTTCGCAAGTAGTGTGGCACCGCAATAAGAAGTGATTGTTCGTCGACATGTTGGTTTAGGAAGGTCAAGTTTAGCCTTGCCTTGAGAATTGAAATTTATCTGTGGCTTATCGATCGGAGTATTTTTAAAGCATTCACAGTTGCGCATATGAACTTGAACAGTGACACATTTCTCAAATTATTTCACAGGGACTGCAAAGGCTACCTCCTCCCTGAGACGTTCCTCGTCCCAATCATGCACAAGACCAAGAGCCCAGATCCAGAGACCCGCAACCTGGATACCAAGATGTGGGTCTGCCGGGTGTGCCAGGACGCGGTTTCCGATGCTATCATGCAGCAGCTGCTGCAGGACATTGGCAGGGAGCTGAGCGTCATGCCTAAGGGTGATGCTGATGCTTGTGAAAGGTAATGCAATGAGTTAAAAAAAATACAAAAAGAACCAACTTCAAAATCAAATAAAAAGCCAAAAATAACACGTTCATGTCACAGATTACGTTTGAAGTCACCTTCCATCATCAGCTCAGCATAGGAGAGATGATGTCTGTCAGACGAAAACACATTAAAAACTTTTTAATCGCGGACAAACATACATTACACGGGTCAAACTGAGAACCTCCTTCTTTTTTTCGGTTAAAATACCAAAACCTTCTCCAAAGTGTAACGAATACTTTTCTGAAAACCGCATCAGCCGGTTAAAAAAGCTGCTAATTTATTTCTACAGATGTCGTCACTTTTGAATCAATCTTATAAGATTACAAGGTACGAGTATATAATATTATTATAACCTGTACTTCAGATGTCGTGTCAGAAACCTTTCCCTGATGATAATAGATTGGGATAGATTGGTGTTTAGATGGATCTCGATTTGAGGTATTAAGTTGGTACCAACGAAATTTAATATTCCAGATTCATAAACCACTGCAGCTCCTACCTACATCCGCGCCACTACTATTTGATGGATGTCTCGCTCGCACTGGCTCAGTTAATAGGCCAGGAGAGTGAGATGGGACTGGCGACCGTCAGCGAAGACAGACTGCTGTTGAAGAGCCAGCTCTGCCGCAGCATTGCTGACCTTCTGGAGACCTTAGCACCCGGTAACTTAAGAGTTTTAAAGTTTGCAATCAACCTACTACAAACCTTAGGTAGTATACCTACTCTACTGTTAAGAGGCCTTATTCCTATTAAAATGCTGATTGTTTTAGACATTTTTCTCTATGATCAAACATGTTTCTTAACATATTATTGATGTTACTACACCTAAAACAGGGTTATCGGGATTTATTGGTATATTATTTGAAACCTACCGTTTGAATTTTTCATTGATAATTTTTGTTTCAAAAACTACTCGAAATTGTCAAAATTCACGCGGAAAATTACTTTTTTCATCTTATTTACAATGAAAGCATGACATAGCTATGTTACCAAGAACTCGGGGAAAAGTATTATTCACTTCAAAAAGTTGGTTCAAATTATCGATATACTTATTTGTCATAATATGAAAAAAAAAATTAAAAGGAAGTCCTGTTAAAGACTTAACTCTGCAACGGCGTTGTTAATCTACTGTAGCCTCGTGTTGGTATCTTTCACGGTACCTGTTTGCCCTGGCGGCGCCATTCAACGAATACCACTGCCATGGCTGAGATCGAGTTGATAAACGTAGCGGCAGTTGAGAAACCTTTGTCAGCTGACAGATTTTGAGGGAACACACGAATGAATATTCAACAAAATCCCACTGCAGCCATTCGGCAGCTCTAGCACGACTGTGACCCGCGACTCTTTTTCGCTCGAGATACTACCTATTTCGTTCTGTACAGTACTGTAAGAGGGTGACAGGTGATACTATGTCGCGCGGTAAGAGTCGCGAAGCATAGTTGTGCTAGACGGGCTGGGTACTAAAGGTAGCATAGATTTATTTTCAGTTATTATTTGAGAAGATAACTTTATCTTAAGCTTAAGCAAGAATTTGCTACAAGAGCTGAAGTTATCAAACCCAACGCTATTTAGACGGGCTGGGTACTGAAGGTGGCATAGATTTATTTTCAGGTATTATTTGAGAAGATAACTTTATCTTACGCTTAAGCAAGAATTTGCTACAAGAGCTGAAGTTATCAAACCCAACGCTATTTAGACGGGCTGGGTACTGAAGGTGGTATAGATTTATTTTCAGGTATTATTTGAGAAGATAACTTTATCTTACGCTTAAGCAAGAATTTGCTACAAGAGCTGAAGTTATCAAACCCAACGCTATATATTCTGAAGCTCGTCGTTTATGTATGTTAACGTGATGAAAATTTGAGGTACTGTGAGCGGACGTGTCTCCTGTTTAAATTTGTAAATGATTATTTATTTTAGTTCCTGGGTACTGTGTGTCATCGCATTTTTTTAAATTTCACATGTTTTTGGTGGTCTGTTATGCTGTGAATAAATAATTTAATAAAGGAGGCTGCAGAGACTCTCCATCGCGATCCGGCGTCGTACTTGTTGGACAGTTTTAGGTCGAGAGCGATTTGGGGCGGGCTCTTTAACAGCTCTTACACAACTAATTTAAGCTGAGTAAAGGCTGTATAAGCATTTATGCAGCTTCTGTGCTACTTGGGTTTGTTTAGTTATTAGTTTTATTGTCTACTGTTTGTCATTTAATAATTGTTCGCAGCGGAGGTGCGCCTGCGCGGCACGCTGCTGTTCGAGCTACACGCGGCTGTGGCGGAGACTGGCCGAAGGAGGTCCCTCACTGATGGACCGGGAGTTATGCTTGGTTACGTCACGGTAAGTTCCCTTTCAGTCATTTCCTAAGGTGAGGCTATTTGGAACCCAAGGGGTTATTAGGTACTAAGTAAAAAAAAGGAGAAACCAGCTTTTTTACCATTGGAATATTAGGATAATTGTTTTCAGGTATTTAAGACATATTCATCTATTTCGAAAGGAATAAAGGACTTAAAATCATTACCTAATTTGTAGATTACCAAGCCCGAATAACCTGACCTTATTTCAATTCTACATCAAAACTGTGGAATTGCGGGGAAAAAGTTTACAGTGTGATACACATTTTCCATGAGCATTAACACTAACAATATTAATCACTCGGAAACTCGGAATATCTTAAAGGCCCTGACAAACGAACACATCTGAACCGTTTATAACCAATTTTATAAAATAGTAAGTGTATTAGATATACAAAGTTTATAGAATACTTTTTACCCGATCACGGCAAAAAAAATGTGTATGGGAAAGAAGTGGCGGGCATTTACTCGTTAAACGACAATCACACACTTTGCCCTAAACTAAACTATATATCCAGGAGGGTAGGTACAAGGGTAGGGGGAGGGGCTTCACATTCCAGCGAGGTCCACAGATATTGTAACCGTGTTGTAAGTGCAAACTTTCGGTTAACTATGAGGAAAATAATCGGAACTAACTCTGTTCCCGAAGCGCTCTCGCACTTATGGCTCGTCACATTGGGTCGGACGGCGGGGATGGTGGGCAGCGATGACACGTCCTTCACCCTGCAATACAGATCATCACACTAATATTATAAAGGCGAAAGTTTGTGTGTGTGTCAATGGTATGTTTGTTACTTCTTCACGTTGAAACGGTTGGATTAATTTTGATAAATTTTGGTATGAAGGTAGGCTGCTCCTCCCCTTATACACTCCATAACCTCAGCTTTTCAATTACTTACCATAATAAGTTGATTGACGTCTGCGTCACGCTTCGCTCTAAAGATTTACACAAAACGCCGTTAAATTGGGTGTTTAGTTTACTTTCCTTCATTTCCAATTGCTGGTGCGAATGTACCAATGACAACTTCCTTTGTCAATAAAATAAAATGATTTAAAAAATTATGGTAGATTCAACTCGTGCTAATGTCTGACACATGACCGCCAAATTATACATATACAAAGTATACCCAGGATTATCACAAAGGCAGAAGGAAGTCCCTTAGTGAGAGGTTGTAAGGTCAGTCAGGGCAAGTTCCCTAGCCACACCTGCCTGGCCTAAGTATAAAAAAGTTCAGATGTTAGCAGCATGCAGCTAAGTTAGTTGCATTCGTTGTAGGATAGCGTTAGTAATTTAAATTTAACATGTCTAGTTTTCAATGTCAAATACTTCATGTGGCGCCCTTGTCCCGATCTCGACTGCCCTTAGGTGTGTATTTGGTCACGAAGTTCTTCACGGAGATGCCACGTCTTTGCGTGACCAGCGGCGCGGCGAGCGGTAGAGCGAGATGGCGGACTTAATGCCAGAACCACTCAATTGCTTCGAATTTTGAGTTGGACTCTATTTATATAATAAAATAAGCGCGATGACTGGTTGTGTTGAGTGGCTTAAGCCATTCTCTACCAGACAACCATAGGGCTAAACAGAAACATTCATTAAATTATTAATATAGAGAGCACAACTGATTTTTAAAAAGCAACGTTTATATTTCTTGTTAGTGAAGTCCATTATAAAGTGACAGATTTCTTAACAGACACCATGTAGTAGTGTTGATGTGTACCACACGGCTCACTCCATTAATTACACATAAATTTTGTATGCCTGAGGGCCCAACATAGTGATACTGTATTAAATTTTTAAGACCCTAATGTATTTTAGCACCTACCTATACCTATGTTGAACAAATAAACGATTATTATTATTATAAACCTTATCACACAGGAATCCCGCCGCATCCTCCTGGAATCAGTGAAACTGCTTTTTTAAGACCCTAATGTATTTTAGCACCTACCTATGTTGAACAAATAAACGATTATTATTATTATAAACCTTTTCACACAGGAATCCCGCCGCATCCTCCTGGAATCAGTGAAACTGCTGCGGCACGAGCCCCCGGAGCTGCCCGAGGGCCGAGTCGCGCAGCAAGCCCGAGCCAACATCATCCACATGGACGAGCTGATCAAGAACTTGGCCGCTAATCTGCCTGCGCCGCTCTAAGGCGATTACCATTTTGCCGTCGCATCCCGCTGGGAAATGGCTTTTTTTTATAATTTCTGTAAAGGTTGAGTTGTGATAGGACACAACTCCAAACCCCCATTGTTTTTTTTTTTACATTTAAAACAATAAGTGTATCTGTGTTTGAAAATCTCATTGTTTCCCATCTGTAGAGATAACACGACTGTGAAATTGTGTTGCTGAAACATGGAAAATTGTTCAAAATTTTGTAAAATTATAATAATAATCATACCTGTGCTAACTCGGGGCACGCTCTAGGGATTTGGTGTCGATAAAAAGATGTCGATATTATATTAATACATGTCTCATTGAAAGTTTTCGATTACTATAAAACTGTGCGATATCATGTCTAATGAAGTGGATATAATCATTTAGACGGCAATCTTTAATACCGACGAATATGGAAAAAATATTGACTGTATATTTACTATGAAAATTATTTAAAATATACAAATAAATACACGCTTTAATTTGTTTATTGTTTTCATTCCGAAATGAATAAAGAGAAAAAAATAATATTTAAGTATGTTGATTAACATTTAGATGCCCAAGCAGCACATTAGTGAATTTTGCAACTTATCTTATAGCTTTAAGTTCTAAATGAGTGTTTTAACAGTGTTTGATACAACTTATAGCTTTAAACACAACTCAAAACTGTATATGAGTTCATCCTATCACTTGTAGTTGCATAGGAGCGTTTTTTGTTTCTACTTTATTACTTATGGTGGGATAAAGTCGATTTTGCTACTTAAAGTTGCATGCAGGTTCAAATTGTCACTCAATAAGTAGCAATAGTGCTATATAAGGCCTTAAAATCACTTATAAGCAACTTTTACATATAAGTGGGAACATACCCTTATTTGGAACTAAAAGTTCCAAATGAATAGTACAATAGCGAATTATATCACCAATAGTGGCTAAAGGGATAATTTTACGGCTCTTTTGGAACCAAAAAATATTGCAACTTTAAGGCCTAAGAAGTACCTTATTGCCACTCCAACGCATAAATAGGTCTCAGTAGGAGGTTCTTGGAACCAAAAGCAGTTATTTTCACTTATTTCAAACCACTAACGAACTAAAAGTTCTATTATAGTTCCTAGTTGCGCCTTGTCAAAATATATTTAATAGTCTTGCTTGTTTAATAGTCTACAAAAGAGCAAATAATTACTGTTGGTAATATCATTCACTGCTTTGCCACTCGCGATATACAAATAAGTGATTATTAGACTTGATAGTTCCAAATAAGGAACAAATAAGTGAAAATAAACACTGCAGGATCTTTTTTGTTTCGCCATGTTTACAAATGGAAGCCTATGAAAATTGATTATTTTAACCAGAATTTTATCACACTCACGCATAATCACAGACTTTTGATAGTTGTGACGATGTTACTTTAACATTGTACGTAACCTACAATCATTAGGTCAGGTTTTTAACAGTTTTATTTCTTATCAGTATCTATTCCTTATTTAATTTAGCACTCTTATTTAATATTCCTGATCAAATGAAGGGCGCGTCGAAATTTACAAAGAAAACATACTATAGTTTCACAGTAAAAAAAAATCGCAAGATTTTCGTGCTTATTTCAATGCTTGTATAACGTAAAGTTTTAATCACAATCAAACAGACATATAAATCCAAAATTAATATGGCAGATCACGTATTACTTTTAATAAAACACAATTTGACAGTTGCCTCGCCACTCAAAGATAATTTTGGCGACTCATTTATCACTCATTGACCGAACTGAAATGTTTTCATTCATTCACTGCGCATAACTTTCACCCATAGTTCTAATTACCACTTAAGGTAATTGTGAGATCTCTTATGGATTCTATTTAGCACCAAAAATAGGCTGCAATTTTTCTCCTTTTGGTTCTATACTGGTGGCATAAGGGTTCTATAGCACTTAGTCATGGTGGTAAATTTCACTTAAGCATCTAATTAGATATGATATACGAGCTATTTAGACCCAGTTGTGCTACTTGGGTGTTGTCAGTAACATCGATCATTATATTTATTTGTCGATAAATTATTTTGCTACATTACTTTAGTATCGGTGCCCCGAGTTAGAATAGATAAAACTGTTTGACCGTAATTTGGCATTGCCGAAATAAATAAATATGATATAGTTACAATTTTTCATGGAATGCACTTGTAACGTTTCACCAAATTTTCATTCGTCCGAAAGTAGTTCCTGAAACCCGGCTTTATAAACATCGTTTTAAAGAACCCATCAGGTTAGGAGGTTTGATCAATACTTATTCTGAATTATGAACAGTTTTGGAATAAAATGGCTTTCGGACAAATGAACATTTGCCGAAACATTACAGATGCGAAACAAAAATTCGGAATAAATATCGTAAATCTGTAGAATATTGATTTGTATACAAAAACCGCACGCACACACTAACTCCGCACCTTCGTGCGGACGATTTTCTATTGCCGTCCGCACTTCGCAACGGGATGCGGCGGCTGTGTAGTATTGATAACAGCCTAAGGGAAGTATCGAACTGAAACCACTTAGGTTATGCCATTACTCCATATTGTTTTCAAGTTTAATATGCTAAAATAAAGACATGCATAAGTTATCACCAAAATTAAAGTGTATTTATTGATTGATGGAACCAACACCAAAGCCGTCTAAGGTACTAAGGGACCTCTGTTACACCCCAGGCCAAAAGTATGGAAACAAAGTTTATTCCTTGAATATTTAAAGTTTCCAATAATAAAATTATTCCTTGTGTAAATGTTAGTAACCGTTAGGCCACCCCCAAAAGATAAAAAAATAGAACATCCATTTATTAAAACATCTGCATATTGTAATAAATATATACTTACCTAACTCCGGGACAAAGTGCAATGCCGTCGGTTTGTATAGTAATATAAGCTTGTTTCCATACTTTTGGCCTGGGGCGTATGTAACAAAATTTGAATGAATATCTCATTTGTTTTTTGTTAGATTACAGGTGTAGTGATCCCTAGATCACCCTTAAGTAAGCCGCACTCATTGGCTCGGTATGGCACCAGCGGGTCAGACTTCTTCCCACCCGTACTCTGAAGATAACGTGGTAGTTATGACGTTTTATACCTAATAGGTTTTACACAGATCCACAAACACTACAACAGGCGAATGCTTGCGGCACTAAGTAGGCAGCAACAGAACCCTGACCTTCAATTATTTTATCAATTGCTTTCCTTGTTTACTCTATGTAAATATGATGGCAGGAAAAATACTACAGTTGTGTCACCCTCAAGAATATAGGGTAAATATTACAAATATTTTTTAAATGTTCTTCATACAGTTTACTTTGTTTTTGGCTTAAGAGCTCTGTGCCTTTAAAACCTAATTAAAAATATATTATGTTGTCGATGGTCGGCACTTGTCAAATGTCAAACCGTTGAATTTCCGACACATGTCAGTGTCAAACCATTGAAATGTTGACAAATGTCAATGTGAAACCGTTGAAGTTTTGACATTTGACAAGTGTCAACCGTCAACATTTGTTTTAATTGGGTTTTGAAGGCAGAGAGCCCGTCGGCCAAAAAGAAAGCAAACGGTCATGACGAACATTTAAAATATGTACCTATCTTTCTTCTTTCTATCTTTCTATATATATAAAACTCAAAGGTGACTGACTGACATAGTGATCTATCAACGCACAGCCCAAACCACAGGACGGATCAGGCTGAAATTTGGCATGCAGGTAGATGTTATGATGACGTACGCATCCGCTAAGAAAGGATTTTTCAAAACTCCCCCCCTAAAGGGGTGAAATGGGGTTCCAAAGTTTGTATCAAGATTAGTTCAACTATTTTATTCGAAACTTCACAGGAGTATTCCTAACGATAAATGAGTAAACACGTGTTTCAGGTTTTTTGAAAATTCGACCCCTAAAAGGGAGAAATGTGGTGATAAATTCTGAAAATCAGCATGGGTATTGTTTTTATGGTTTATCGGGTCGCTGATTACAAAAACCGCAACGATTTTAAAATCCAACGTGGCGGACGTGAGTTACCATCTCCCCTATTGGGGTGAAATGGGGTTGAAATGTCTAAATACTAAACCGCTGGTTCTAGAGAATTCAAATTTGGCACGTAGGTTCCTTATAAAGTGTAGGGGTGCACTAAGAAAGGATTTTTCAAAGTTTACCCCCTAAAGGGGTGAAATGGGGGTCCAAAGTTTGTATGGGGAAACAAGATTAGTTAGACTATTTTATTCGAAACTTTACAGGAGTATTTCTAACGATAAATGAGTAAACACGTGATTCAGGTTTTTTGAAAATTCAACCCCTATAAGGGAGAAATGTGGTGACAAAGTCTGAAAATTAGCATGGGTATTATTTTTATGGTTTATCAGGTCGCTGATTACAAAAACCACAACGATTTTAAAATCCAACGTGAGTTACCATCTCCCCTGTTGGGGTGAAATGGGATTGAAATGTCTAAATACTAAACCGCTGGTTCTAGAGAGTTCAAATTTGGCAGGTAGGTTCCTTATAAAGTGAAGCGGTGTACTAAGAAAGGATTTTTCAAAACTCACCCCCTAAAGGGGTGAAATGGGGTTCCAGAGTTTGTATGGGGAAACAAGATTAGTTAGACTATTTTATTCGAAACTTCACAGGAGTATTTCTAACAATAAATGAGTAAACACGTGTTTCAGGTTTTTTTTTAATTCAACCCCTAAAAGGGAGAAATGTGGTGACAAAGTCTGAAAATCCATTGGTAATGCTTTTATGGTTTATCGGGTCGGGTCGCCTGTTGGGGTGCGATGGGGTTGAAATGACTAAATATGAGTACGGGTGTAATTTTTATGGTTTGTTGGGACGTTAATTACGAAAATGCCACCGATTTTGAAATTTTATTTGTGGTCATGAAAATTCTTGAAAGCATTTCCGCCAAATTGCAATTTAATCGGTCCAGTAGTTTTGCAGCAAATCGATTGTAATTTGTAACAGACGGTCTGAAAGACAGCTACACGTGATCCTATAAGGGGGTTCTTTTTTTGCTTTTGAGGCATGGATAGAGACCCGCGTTATCCTAATAGATTAAAAAAATAGTATTTGGTGGCATCTCGATCGTCGTCAATCGGTACCTATAGGCGGGCGGCGCGTTGGGACGGGATACCTGCGTCCGTAATAAATACATTCAAGCTTTTCAATAATAAGTCATTTCAGAATTCTGAATTACGTTTATCTGGCTCAGAATAATACATTTTTTATTCATCAACGAAGAGAACCTCAATATCTTACAATAAGAACATGACGTAACTTAGAACATGGCTTAGAATCATTAAACCAATCTCGAATATCCCAAATCGATAAGCGGAGGCTCTGGACATTATAAAAGCTTTATACAAATAAAATGCACACATATCCCGGTGTCTTAGCTTCACTTCGAGTTATGAATTTTGAAGTGAACTTTATTTGGTACAGTAAAAGCTGAGATCGCTTGATTTGAGTGCTTGAGTTTTCGGTTTGATTTGATAAAGTGGAGTTATGATAAAATAAAAAAGTATTTCCCAGTAATATTAGAAATCAAAAGTCTGTGTATGTTTTGTTACTTCTTCACGCTAAAACGGCTGGACGGATATGCATGAGGGAAATGCAGATTGCAGATTATACCCTAACTTAACAAATAGCCTACTTTTAATCCTGAAAAAAAGAGCATTGTTCCCGTAGGATGATGTATATTATATAGGCACGCGAGCGAAGCCGCGGGTTAATGCTAGTTGATAATATATATTGGAAAAGCCGTGGTGGGGAAAATATTAACATTAATTAAGATGCTGCTACTTGTAGAACCTAATAGCAAGGACTATTGAAAAAAAAGTTTAATCGTGTTCCTAAAACAGTAGGTACCGAAGCCTATTCTCCAGAAAGGACACAACTCAACAAACTAACGCCGAAACCGAGGTTGCGTTATTGTAACTAATAGGCTAGTTGACCCATTTTTGAATGGTTACTCGTAATAATGATACTAGCTCTAAAAAGATAGTGTATTTTTGTGAGAGCTAGAAATCTTAATTTTATTAATTGAAAATGGAAATTTCATGAACAGAAAAAACGCCGTCCGCCATTTTTGCCTTTTTCTTATCTGTGGCGTGACGTAGAATACTGAGTAAATAAACAGAAGGGCTACTCCGATATTCGAAATTCGACCGTCGTATAGTGTCGTCCCGCTCAATGAAATATACTTTGACAGGAGATTGAGAGCGACGGCACTATTCGGAGTTGTCGGAGTAGACATCACTTTAAGCATTTCAAAATACAGAATAATTTAAACCATTTTTTCAAATTCATTTCTCAGCCATCTTCTATTTTTATGAACTGAAAAATACATATATTTAGGTTTCCTATGCCAAATACTATACGAAATAAACATTAGTTTGATACAATTTAACATGAGTCTACTCGCCTATTTCACAACATCCCAACATCGCCAGTGATTTACTTATAAGCGCTGATGAAGGTCACGCGGTGAGAAAATTCACACCAACATGCGAAAAGTGTAATACACATCCACAATAGAATAGAAGAAACCTCTAGCAATTAGATATATACTATTTGCGAAGGTTTTCCAACAAGTGTTATTAATTTAATGATTTTAAAGTATCAGTTTTCATGATTTGATTACCTAGAATCTAGGTAGATAGGTCTTAGATGATTATAACATTATAAGGAGACAACCATTTTGAATTGGTGTGGTGTTTCATTTATTTTCCAGAATTCAGCCAGTCACACCATCATTAGATTTTGTGGAATTGAGTGATGAGTGGAATTATTATTATTTATTATTTATATATATATTTTTTAATTCTCATAAAAATTCAATTTTATTTTTGGTTCTCATTCTTCATTCAGCCTTTAGTAGGAATAACATCTTTACTTTCCGTTATTTTGATATGATATGTACATTTGTCCCGTTGGGGCACTTGTCCCGATCCTTGACCTGATTTCGAAAATTCAATAGTTCAAATGTTTTGGAATAACTTTCGACAAATATATATAATTACCGGCCAAGTGCGAGTGGGACTCGCGCACGAAGGGGGTTCCGTACCATTATCTGTAAGTATGTTGTATGGGAGCCCCCCTTAAATAGTTATTTTATTTTATTTTTAGTATTTGTTGTTATAGCGGCAATAGAAATACATCATCTGTGAAAATTTCAACTGTCTAGCTATTCACCGTTCTTGAGATAGAGCCTGGTGACAGACGGACGGACGGACAGCGAAATCTCAGTAATAGGGTCCCGTTTTTAACCTTTAGGTACGGAACCCTAAAAACTATGTTTAACTTGTATACTTGTATAGTTGTATAGCCGAATAACGCCGATCAACTCCACCACTTCTACTTCTACTTCGTTTTCTCACATAACTAACATCGAAATAAACCCAGAAATCATTGTCAAACTTTTATTAAAGTTAGATCCGTCCAAATCAGCTGGACCAGACGGTCTGCCAGCTCAATTTTTGATTAAGTGTGCTAAAACGATTGCTAAACCTCTAGCTTTGTTATTTAAACGCTCTTTCTCGGAATGCACAGTACCGTCGACATGGAAATCTGCCTTCATTACTCCTGTTCATAAAAAAGGTTCCAAAACCGACATTACTAACTATAGGCCAATTTCTAAACTCTGTATTGTTTCTAAAGTATTAGAAAAACTTGTCTATACTCAAGTATATGAAGCAATCAAGAGCTATATTAGTCCCAATCAACATGGTTTTTTACAACGGAAATCGACGGTCTCCAACTTGACTCTTTTTAATGATTATATTACGCGAGCGATGGCCGGGGGCGGTCAGGTAGACGTTGTTTATACGGACTACAGTAAGGCATTCGATCGAATTGATCACCATCTGCTAATTTCTAAATTATATAATATGGGGATTCAGGGCGACCTGCTTCGGTGGTTCTCTTCATACATCGACAATAGGTCACAGGCAGTTGTCATTAATAATTATATGTCTGGTTGGGTAACTGATCCGAGTGGTGTCCCTCAAGGATCGTTGCTCGGGCCGCTGCTTTTTACTATTTTTATTAATGACATAAGTGACTGCTTTGTCTTTTCTAAATTACTCTGCTTCGCTGATGATATGAAGATTTTTGCTACAGTGAAAACTTTGAAGGATTCCGATCTCATCCAAAATGACCTTTTGCGGCTTGATGCTTATTGTCAATTAAACAAACTGGATCTGAACCCGTCGAAATGTTTTAAAGTTACCTTTACAAGACAGCGTTGCCCAATACCAACTGCATATAAACTAAGGGACCAGTTACTGAAAAAGGTATCAGCTATGAAAGACCTAGGTGTCACACATGACAGTAAGCTTCTGTTTGATACCCACATGAATAACATTGTTGCTAGCGCCACCAAAGCATTAGGATTCATTATGCGTAACTCATTAAATTTTACTCGAGTAAAAACTATCAAAATTCTTTTTTGTACATATGTAAGAAGCAAACTTGAGTATGCGTCTCAAATTTGGAATCCATGTTATAATACTTATATAGACCGAATAGAACGCGTCCAGAAAAGATTCGTCAAATACCTCTGTTATAAATCAAAAACACCTTACAAGACGATGAATTATGTCGATGTGTGTAAGAAACATCATCTCCATTCCGTTGCACATTCGAAGAGAAATCGCGGACATAACTTATATTTTAAAGGTTATAAACAACAATGTTGACTGCCCTGAACTGCTTGCTGAACTTTCTTTCAATATTCCATCCAGGCTTAAAAGACACTACCCTCCCCTCTCAGTTCCCTTTTCCTCGCGTAACTATAGGAAGAATAGTTTTCTGTTGCGTGCTGGTAAAAGTCTTAATAAAGTAGCAAAAGAGCTGAATATCGACATCTTCAACAGTAATATCCCGGCTGTAAGGCGTAAGTTGACGTACGAATTTTCTAAGTGAGCGTGCTTTAACCGAATCTGCTGTCTGATGCATTGATTATATTAGTTATTTTATTTAAATTAGTTCTATTACACTTAGTTTGTAGTCACAGGTATTTGCGATGTTGTGCATTGTGCGAGCACTTTATTTATGTATAAAATGTCACTACCGGTGGGAACCTGTAATTGGCTTTCCATTAACTATTTCTAAGAGCAATGTATTGTATGTAGCTGTTGGTTCTCCTAATAAATAATAAATAAATAAATAAACTTGTTCGTAACTCTACCACCAAAGAAAAAAGCCAAGTACTTGACCAATCATTCCCTAGAAGTATTACCTACAGTCCACATCGGGTACGAGGAACTATGCGCCGGTTTTTGCTCTTCTCAGGAGACGGCCCGCTTTCGCTCGCTATTAGCACTAGGTACTTTTAATTAATAAGTGTAAATCATCGAGACCGTTGCGAGGTGATCGTGCCAACGGTCAGGTTAGCGCGTAGGTACAAGGGAATGCAAACCGGTAAATTTTTGTATGGAACATAACACATTAGCAGTTAATTACCGGTAATTTCTATAGAAAAAATTACCGGTTTGCATTCTCCGCAGGGTATGCCAACCGGTAATTTTTTGTAAGGAAATTACCGGATTACCAGTAATTTAGGATTCCGTACCGTACCCAAAGGGTAAAAACTGAGACTCCGGTGTCCGTCTGTCACCAGGCTGTACATTTTTTTTTTTTTTTTATTCACAAACTGACGGCGATTGACCTCAGTAACACCTGCTGGAAAGTGACTACGGGGTCGAGGATGTAGCTCGCCGGTTCAGTAATAGCCTATTCACTTACCTTGAAGATACCTAAATTATATTTTTTTGGAAATACACACGATGGGAGCGAGTTCCATTCCTTAGCGGTTCGCATTAGAAATGATGAAGCAAATCGCTTCGTGCGAATGAGTGGTAAACTGACAACATAAGGGTGAAATTGCTCCCCTCGCCTGGTTGTCCGATGGTGAAACGGGTATGGTGGATTTATATCGTGCAACTCCTGCGCACACTCTCCAAAATATATCCGATAGAACACTGACAAGCTGGCAACTTTGCGGACCTATCTCATAAACCGTGATAGTCAGCTGAAATTTTCACAGATGATTTATTTCTATTGCCGCTATAACAACAAATACCAAAAAAACAGAATAAAATAAACATTTAAGGGGGCTAGTAGCCCATACAATAAACGTGATCGGTTGCGTTAACTTTGCACCGCATTTGTATCCGACGCTACAGGTGCAAACTTAACTTAAACCGGGCGGTTATGATGGTATAAGTATATTTGTACGGATCCCTCGTAGCGCGAGTCATACTCGCACTTGGGTGAGTAGTTTTTTTTATTTTTTATGTAAACCGAAAGAGATGCATCACTTTACTAAACTTAAGGCTAAGTCTATGCAGTGCCTCCATACAAACATAACAAACCATTACAAACATTACAAAAGTGCAAGCCACAATAACTAGAAGTCATTAGATTTGTTAGCCGTCGCTTATCACTAAAATATTATGCTGTGCAACTAATTTGAATAAAAATAAATAAATAAATAAATAAATAAATCACGAATGCACGATAACACTTCTATTCCATATCATATTTTAATTCAACTAAGAGTATTCTTAGTTTCTATAAAGAAAAATTATCTTTGTGAGTTCAAAAAGTAAAAAAAAGTTTTCCAAAAAGTATAAAACGAAAGTGTCCGTAACAGGACTGACATTTCGTGCCTGCCTTAACTGTGGCCCGCGACTCTTTGTCGCGCGACAAAAACTACCTGTCACTTTTCTTTTCAATATCGTGCGAGCAAGACAAGTGATGCGACAAGAGAAGTCGCGGCAAAAGATATGCTAGCCCTGCAAAATTTTTGAATCATTGCTGGAAAAAAGAGAGCAATCATGTGAATTAGAGGGAAATGGCAATAAAGGTAAATCAAATTACTTATCGCTTGGCTCTACTTCTGTTCCCCAAGGTTCAGTTATAGGTAATTATCTGTTCATAGCACTAGTAAATAACCTACCTGCATGTACATCGCATGGCAAACTAGTTGCTTATGCCGATGACAGCGCATTTATTGTTACGGGTACTAATTTCGAAGAACTACAACGAAAAGTAAACTATCTAATTATAGATGTAAAGAATTGGTTTACTGTAAATGGCATGCAACTAAATTTTGAAAAAACCAATGTCATCCAGATTAATCTGAAGGGCTTGCCACCAAAAACACTTAGGGTCAATTTCGATAATATTAATGTTCCACTAGTAGACAAAGCGAAATATCTGGGCTTCATGGTAGATTCAGGATTAAAGTGGAATAGCCATATCGAAGAACTGAGCAAGAAATTAGCAAAGGCATGCTTTGCAATCTCACGCTTAGCAATAATGCTTGATGACCAATGTGTGAGAAATGCATACTTTGCTTACTTCCAATCACTCATCACCTATGGCATCGATTTGTGGGGGCAGGCGGCAGATATGCAAACAATATTTGTATACCAAAAAAGGGCAATCAGGATAATGGCTAGGGTGCCTTGGGATACACCTGCTCGCGACTTATTTCGTAAATTAAAAATTATAACATTTCCAGGGCTTTACATATTAGAGGTGGCAAAAGTGGTTCGTAGGAATTTCGACGAATATAAGAAACGTAGTTCGAATAGTCGCAATGGAAATAATCTCCTCCCAAACAGGCACAGACTAAAAAAGTCTGAACAATATGTATTTTTAGCAATCAGAAGCCGATTTAGGTTTTAAAAAAATCAATTTAATATCATTATTGTATTAAGCGGTTTACACTCACGTGAAATTGTCAGGAACGGCCCGACATGTTTCGAACTCGTATGAAGTTTTAATAAAATTAATTTAATATCACTCTCAAGAAATATAACAAACACTAAATTTAACAAACATACATAATTACAGATCCTAAGAAAACTAACAAATATAACAAGAAATCAATAACAAAGCTAAGCTACGGGAGCACACAATCCTACGTCTACCTCGTACGACGGTTGACAGCCAAAGAAGTACGAGAACCCTTCCACCGCTTCCACCACCCTTCTCATACTGTCAAACGTCGTACCCGCACTCTTAACCTAAAAGATGCCTAACACGGCCTCTCCTGACATCCTGACGTCCCCGTCAGGTTAGTTCGTCAACTTCTGACACATCGTTGTTATGTAACGATTCTGATTCCACGTCGTCTGGTCTCGTTGAAGGCCCTGGTATTGGCTCATCAGCCAATATAAGCTCTGGCTGGATTGGCCGCGAAGGAAGCTCTGATTGAGTCTGCTCTGGGTCATCATCCTCATGGTCATCCTCTGTTGGAACAGAAACACAATGAGAACATTTTACTATGCACTATGAACATTAGCCCCATGCTGGTTATATTGGGTTAGAGTTAGGTTTAAATTAAGTATACCACTACCAAACAGTGACTTTATGTGAATGTTTGTGATCTACAGTATTAACTTGTTGTTAGTTTATTACAAAATAAAGCTAAATAACTTGACAATAAAGTTCATCAGTCCTCCAGAACACCGTACATTCACATAAAAATAAATATGAAATAATTAAAAATATCATGCTTAACAATAATAATAAAGGACACCGTGTGCGCACTTCACACGGTGACTGGTCGGTTTGCAAAGCCGACCAGTTTGAGAGGTCGTGTGTAGGTACAGGGTACCACAACGACAGAGAGGTCGGTGGTATCACCACACTTGGACACCACACCGACTAACAAAAAGGTCGTGGGCTTACCCATCAGTAGGCCACAACGACGGAGAAGGATCCAAAACTCCCGATGATATCATCTCGAGGGTCACTCACCCTCAAAAAAGGCGGAACATGCTTCGGGGGTCCATTCACCCATCCAAGGTACCATATACTGAGCAGCATCATATGTCGTTTTCCCGTATGACCCAGCCAGCAGCTTCAATTCATAGCGGCCGTGAGACAGGACTCTAGCCACACGGTAAGGGCCGCGCATTCCATGATCCAGCTTGCCCTTGGATTGAGCATACTTGATCACGAAAATAACGTCTCCTTCCTGAAAGACACGAGGGCTGCATCTGTCTCTGTTAGTGCGGGCGTCCATCGCCGCCTGGTTTCTAGATAAACATTCGGCCGTCCTCTGTCTGACGATCTCCCTTCTTGACTCTCGGTTGGCTAAGGCAGGCCCCAACGCGGCGTCTCTTATTAGAACCCGGATTGCTGGAGTTGTATTTTCGTGTCCCACTAACAGATTCAAAGCAGTTGTTTGTGTAGTTTTCTGCTGAGTTATGTTGAGGATCAGTTGAAGCTGCCATAACTCATCAGCCCAGGCATGTTTTTTGTAATTCACCTCAACCCTGACCATATTTAAAACAGTGCGAGCATAACGTTCAACTTGGCCGTTAGCATGATGCATCTCAGCAGTAATGAAATGGAGCTCAATTCCCAGGATTGCATCCAGGACTTGAAGCCAGAGGATTCAAACATTCGGCCTCTATCGGAAACTATTAACCGAGGTGTACCAAACAGAGAAATAACAGTCTTACAGACCTTTTTCAGCTTCTCGCAATCTTGTCGGCGGATAGGTGTAAGTAGACAGTACTTCGTAAAAGCGTCGACGACTATCATCACATGTTTGAACCCTTTTGACTCAGGCAAGGGGCCTAAAACGTCGAAATGCAAGGTATCGAATGGGATGTCAGGTTTAGACCAGGAGTTGATAGGCTGAAGGGGTGCTCGAGGGACTCGTTTGTGCGCAATGCAAGTTATACAATGGCGTATGTATTTTTTTACAAATGTCCTAAGGGAACCAAAAATGTCTCAGTATGAGCTCTAAAGTTCTATCGGCACCAATGTGACTGTGCTCATCATGAAAAACCCGGAGAAGACTTAAAAGCTGCCCCTTAGGAATGTAGCATAGGAGCCTTGGCTCTTTTCCAACATGAGTGTACTGGTAATACAGAATGTTGTTTTGAACACAGTAACGTGAGGAGTCCAACTCTCCGCGTTCTAAAGCCTGAATCATATTCCGAGTCTCCTCATCCCCAGCTTGAGCAATCTGGGCCCAATTACGTGGTCTTTCAATATTACTAACCGGGTTACTAGGATTGCGACTTAAATAGTCCGCATGTGGCAACATGGCGCCTTTGCGATAAGAGATTATAAAATTGAAATCTTGCAAGTAGACCCACCATCTTGCCACACGCGGTAATAGGTCCCGTTTGTTTTGAGTGGCTTTTAATGCGTTACAATCCGTAACGACAGTGAAGTGCAAACCGATTAAGTAATGCCTAAAGTGTCGTAGTGCTCTTACCGCAGCCAGGGTCTCGAGCTCGTATGAGTGATATTTAGGCTCGGCACCTTTGGTCACCTGGCTGTAATAAGCGACCACGCGTTTGACATCATTCTGATGGATTTGTATCAAAACTGCACCATAACCAAGGCTGCTAGCATCGGTGTGCACTTCAGTGGGTAAACTAGGATCAAATATTTTTAAGACGGGTGCGCTTGTGAGACTCGAAATAATTTCTTGTCTAACACGCTCTTGATCATCTCCCCAACTAAACGGAACGTCCTTACGTGTCAAACGTGCTATACATGCGGTTCTAGTTGAATAATTTTGAATGTATTTACGGAAATAACCCGCTAAGCCAAGAAATTGTCGCACTTGTTTTACATCTTTTGGGGGGTGAGAGTTAACTAATGCCTGCACCTTACTAGGTGAAGGTCGTACTTCCCCATTTGATATAACACGTCCTAAGTACTCAATTTCGGTGCACAAAAACGAGCATTTTTTTAGGTTAATCGAGAAACCTGCCTTGGTCAAGGTACCAAGTACCTCTCTCAAGGTATGGAGACCCTCATCAATTGTATCAGATAGGATTAGACAGTCGTCTATATACACCAAAACTTTTCCAGCATCTATAAATTCGCGCAACGTGTTACTTATAATCCTCTGGTGTAGAAATCCAGAGGATCATAAGTAACACGTTGCGGCTTGGCCAATGCTCCTCCTATAGTGTACTATTTTAAATATTTTAAATATTCAAAATACCCTTCAGCCGTCACGAATCCGGTGAGTGGCACAGAGTCATCATCTAATCGGATTTGGTGGAATCCCGTGGCCATGTCTAATGTCGTAAAGTACCTACACTTGCCTAGTCGATCAATGTGATCATCGATCAATGGTAATGGGTACCTATCCTTGACTGTTAGTTTATTAAGAGCACGGAAATCTACACATAAACGGTCAGACCCATCTTTCTTTTTGACCAATAAAACAGGGCTGGCATAAGGTGATTCCGACTCGCGGATAATACCTTTTCACCTCACTAGCTCGGAAAGCCCAGTTTGTTTGTTTGATATCTATTGAGAAAATCGCTTGTTATCCACATGTGGAGAAAGAGTTTTGACGTTTCAACGCAGCTAAAGTAAAATTTGACATGAGCTTATTTTCTGAAAAATCCCGTTTAAAATACCTACATGAAAGCTAATTAGACCTTAGTTTTAATAAATGGCAAATTGGTTGATTATTGCAGTTATTTTTCAAAGATATAGTACAAACCCTTATTCTTTTTTCCTCGCTGTAGTGAGGTGAAAAGTTTTGTGTTATACTCGGGCGAAAAGTTATTTTACGTCTCGTGTATTGAAACACTCGCTACGCTCAGGATTCTATTTTGAACCACTCGCTGCGCTCGTGGTCAATCATAGGATCCTTTCGCTAGCTCGTGTTTCAAATAAACACTCGCGGGTAAAATACAACTTTCCCCCCTTGTATAACAAATAACTATTAGTCATTAAGTCTTGAATTATGTCGCGGACTTTTAGTTTTTCGCTGTGTGACATCTTATAGGGGCGATAACACACGGGCACGTCGCTGTTGAGTTGAATACGCATGCTACCAGTGCTAACAGTTGATGTGGCAGTCCCAGAAATCATGTGTTCGGAATACTCTTCCAAAATAGTTTTTATTTTAGTTAACTCGTCACCGGTCAATGGAGTTTTAATTACTGGCTGCGCATTCGACTCCACAGTTGACACAGTTAGCGGATTCGAGTCGCGAACGATGCGCTGAGTATTTTTAGTGCGTATATAGATAACATCATCCCTATTAAGCACATCGGTACCAATAATGAAAGGGGCGTTCATACATTCACTAGGCACTACTAATAGATCTACCTGCAGTGAAATACCCTCTAATTCAATGGTCAGTGTCACGTATGAATTAACTTCAGTCATCGACTCACCTACTCCTTTTATTTGGCAACTAGTGGACTTCCTAGCACACGAAAAATAATCTACAACGGAAGATGATAGTAACGAAACTCCAATAGCGCCACTGTCAATTAATATGTCTACGGGGATGCCCTGAATAACGCCTACAACAGTATCACTACGCTTATGCGAAGGAGCAGAGCAAAAGTTAACTTTTTTATTAGTGCTACGTTGCTGATCAACACGTTGTTTGGCAAAACACGATTTAATATCATGGCCTGGCTTCTTACAATAACTACAAGTCCCAGCATTTGAACTAGTCTTAGTTTCAGCTGGAGGCTGTTCTGATCTTGTAGAAGAGTGCTTTGGTTTCTTAGGACACGACGATTGATTATGGCCAGGTTCACCACAACTATAACACTTGGCCGTTTGTAATGCCTTCTTAAAACCCTGTGATTTGTCATTCCCTGATGGGAAAATTTCACGTTAGACGTGATCGTCTAACGTGAAATTGACGGCCTGTTCGGTTATTTATATTTGCTTGTTTAGAGGGTTTCAAAAAGGTGGACAAGTAATTTACCAAATCAACGGGTTTTAAGTTTGCATTTGTTGCAGTCGCTTTTATATGGGGGTCGGTTATACCTCGCAGAACTATATCGGTAGTCAAATCATCGCTAAGACCCTTTACTACACGTAGCCGTAGCAATGATTTACGCGCATAATCAGCATAGGTACAAAACTGATCTGAATTTGTTGACATAACCTCAAATAAAATACCCGCAGAGTCTATCTTTTTAACACATAGAGGTTTAAAGTCGGTTTTAAAATTAGTCCACGTACGATCGACAGACACCCACTCATTGAGCCACGATTTGGCGTCACCTTTCAAGCAATTCCCGATACGCGAGAGACATTCACGATCATCCCATTTGTTTACGAGTTTAGCCCTATCGACTTCACTAAACCACGAGTCTACATCGTGAAATTCGTGAATGCTAGGATCAAAATTGGACACGTAGTAGTGATTGGTACTCACAGACTTTAATGATTGTATTGCTTCTACGATTTGATTTGTAACTGGCTGCGGGGAGGTCTCGGCTACTACAGTTGCTTGCGAGCGCTTTTCTAAAGCCTCTAAGCGTGATACTAAGCTATTTAACGATCGTGTGAGTGAAATAGAAGGCGATCGCGAACGTTTCTCTTCGCGGTTGGCATGTCGACGAGCCCTTGTTGATGAGCGAATACTGCGAGATCGACGGCTATCCGAACTCGACCGGCGGCGACGCGAACGCTTAGATGGCGGTGATGGAGTACGCGAGTGGCTACGCGAGCACCGGCCCCGGGAGTGCCTATCACGAGAGCGTCGGTTTCGCGAGCGCTGATAAGGCGGCGTATAATGACTACGAGAACTACTGCGCGAGCGCCGGGTGTGAGGCGACCGGTCACGCGAACGTCTATTATAACGTATGTCTCGAGACCGTCGACCGGAAGAATGTCGGTTACGTACTCGTCTATTGTTCGATTCGGATAATCGCCCGTTACGAGAACGTGAACGACTTGACCTATACATTTATCGAAAAATTATAGTCACAAAAGACAAATAAATTACAGTTTAAAAATGTCAACCAAAAAAGGGTAAGCTAATGTTTCTTTTTAAACACTATCACAAGTAGGATCAAAATATGTAACTAAGAGATGTTCCAGTTAAAAGTGGGAATGTTTTCTTTATCCCAACTACTGATTTTAGCAATCAGAAGCCGATTTAGGTTTTAAAAAAATCTATTTAATATCACTCTCAAGAAATATAACAAACACTAAATTTAACAAACATACATAATTAGATCCTAAGAAAACTAACAAATAAATATAACAAGAAATCAATAACGACAATAACAAAGCTAATTATATTGGGAGCACACAATCCTACGTCTACCTCGTACGACGGTTGACAGCCAAAGAAGAACGAGAACCCTTCCACCGCTTCCACCACCCTTCTCATACTGTCAAACGTCGTACCCGCACTCTTAACCTAAAAGATGCCTAACAGTATGGTACATAGGTCCCAAAATATATAATCAGTTGCCAAAAAACTGTAAGGAAATCGGATTAACAGACAATATATTTATAAGTAATTTAAAAGAATATCTAATAGATAATGCTTTCTACTCAGTGGATGAATTTTTAAACAAAAATAATTAAATCGATGTAATAATACTAATAATATGATATGTAATAATGATAAATTTAATGTAAAATGTAATGTAGTAAATGTAATAATTATGATTTATGTAAACCTTGAAATGTAAATAATTTGACTTGTAACTGTTGTTATCAATAAATAATTGAATTGAATTGAATTGAATTGAATTGAATTGCATCTATAGCACAACTGTCAAAAGCACTATTTCTCGCTTGAGATAATTGCCTGTCTCTTTCTTTGCAGTGATGTGAGAGAGTGACGGGTATGTCGCGCGACAAGAGTCGCGAAGCATAGTCGTGTCAGACGGGAGGTAGTTAGGTACTTTATGCAAGTTATGCAACGAACGACGCCGGGGCCTGAGTAAATGTATCAATAAGAAGAGTCAACAGACGTTTAAGGCTCCATAGAGTTTCTAGTAGCTTTGCTATGGCTTGAAAAAATATTATTTTGTAAGGATACCAGCGAAGTGGCTTGTTGCTTCATTATGCTGAGTCAGCGCCTTCTCTGCCACAACACTTGGCATGTGTTGACTGTTTTCTCAATTTCTTACTGTTTCTAAGGATATACGTTGTGGATATGAATAAAATGTGTATTTATCTACATAATTAAGTGTGTGATGAACTCGAATAGTTCCTATATCATGGATATTTTCTATGTATGTATTGTAATGTATATCGTCGTCTACTACCCATAACACAAGCCTACAACAGGTCCCAATCACATACCCCAGATTTAATTTTTTTTATTGAGCTTCTCAAAGACGTAGCCGGATTGATTATTTTCTCGGCTGTACTCCTGTGGATATGGTCAGGCAGCCTTATACAGAGCTTCCTCCAAGGATCTACACCCTCCCTCACCCAACGTTTCATCCAATGACTTAAAGCAAAACCGAGGAAAATTGCTCGTAGAAGTTCTACGGTAGAACCGATGGCTGTTGAAGCTGACAATTATTAGGTATGTGGCGGCCACAGAGGTACCTGACTAGTATTGGAAAGCCCCATGTAAGGTGGACCGATGACCTAGTGAAGAACGCCGGAAACTCTAGACAACAGAAGGTATTTCCATCTCTCCATCTTCAAATGCAGTTTAGTTGTCTTCATTGGCGTATCTAAGATTATTTTTCAGGCGGGACCTGGGTAGAGGCCTGGCCATGGCGTATGAGTTGAAGTCATGAATTTCTATCGGTAACTCAAAATCCTGGGGTGGGCAATAGACCATATTGGGGTGGGCACCTGGGCACGGCCCACCCGACATCCCCTATGGTTGTCTTACCGACCCTCTTGTCCCAATTCAACCTCATTTTCCGAGGTTGGTATAAACCCAGCAGAGCCTTAACGGATGCGCCTGCGCGTCCAAACATGGCAGTCCTTGCGTCACTCGCTCAGTTATCTCCTAATACCCAAACCAAACCAACAGCGCGCTAACTTTATTAATAGTACGTGTTTTATTTTCCATAATTTCCGCTAGTTGTGAATAAGAACAGCTCCTAAAATTTGTGGGATGCGTCCATTCAGCTTGGTGCCTCTGTGTAAACGTTTGTGTGAAGCCCCTATTTTTGAAGAGTGAGTTATGGGGTAAGCAGTGGATGCACCGAAGGACTGTGTGCTGTTTATGAAGTTGGATTTTCGGGATTGACTGAGAAGTAAGTATTACAACTTCTTCGCAGCATAAATTACTGCTGGGCATTGAGTTTGAGACCGCTCTTTTTGCGTGAAACCTAAAATATTTCAGTACTTCTTTAAAATGTGACTTTTTTTAAGTAGTGGAAGTGATAACTTGCGATTAAGCAATTTATGCGTAATATTAAGGGGTAGGTAATCCGCACCGCACGCAAAAACTATTGGATATTTTAGTGTAATTTTTTGAGGCCATTAGAGCAAAACAACTAAGCATTATAAAATTCAAACATAAACCTAACTAGGTATATAATATAATCCTTCTAAATATATTCTCAATCTAAGTCGTATCACTGGGGAGATTCGGAGCCAGATGGGTATATACGACATGTTGTAGATGTAGAGAATATTAAACTCCACCGAAACTTTATCTAAACCCGTGGCAAGCACAATAGGCAAACATTATCCTACCCACCAAATCACAACAAAATCTTCAAAATCAAATCGCTTCCCTTGAAACATGCGGCACCGAAGCACATAATACTTATGAAAAATTATGAAAAATAATCTTGCCGGGCCTCAATAATCTGGGCACGCTACAAAATTTCCTTTGTATCTATGTATACCAGTATAAGTTCAACAATCATCTTTTTTATTCCACCACCAAGATAGATCCTGAAGAACTAAAGCTAGTTACGGATTCTTTTCATGGTAAAAACTTTGAAGTAGGAAGATTGGTGTTGACCTAGCGCAATGCTTCACATGAAGCATTTGAGATCAGGTTCAGGCTGTTTCCACTTTTTGACTATTTTTTACACTACGACGGTGGCAAACAAGCCTGCGGACGCTTACGATGCCAGGAGCATCACACGCGCGTTGATATTTAAGTACTTTATTTGAATCCTATAAAACTGTTCTGTTTATGATATTAAATCATACTTTTCTATAAACAGCAAAGAAATAACCACAACCCAGTTAACATATAAAGTATCAATCATTAGCACCTAGTTGCAGGATACCGACACATAGTCCTTGGTTAAGTTTTTCTCCTATAGTTTGTTTGATCATTCGAGAACAGTATATTAAATTAAAATAGTCAGAAATACGATATACAGAGAAACTCAATACACCTGTGGCGCGAAGATAATCCCATTAGCGGATTATACTCCCACACAAAGTCCGACTTACAGGTAGTGATGGCTAACCAGCCCTGTAATCTAAACATTCAGTGTACACGCTGAAAAATTCGGGTAATCACCTCTCATCACCTCTCGCGTCAAACAAGTCAACATTTACCCAACCATTTATCGTAAATTAAACCTTATCAAACCTAGTTGCCGCACAAATTTGAGTGTCGCGTCTTGGTCTTGCCAAAGACGTTATCGCAAGCAAATGAAATGAACCAATCATGAAGCGTAGTTTTTGGCAAATTACAACACTAATATTTGATCACTGAAGCCTTCATCTGAACTTCAGCTGTACGTCAAGTATCGAAAATTATAAATTTCGTATGTCATTGCCGATTCACAGCAGTTAATTTTTGGATGTTCTTTGGAGCTTCTATAGTAGTTGTCTTGAAGTGCAATAGAAGTTACACTCATGGCCGTGGCAGTGTCGACCAAGCGGCGACTTTTCCCGAAATATCTGGAAGACAGCAACGATTGATCGACGAGTCTGTCCAGGGATCAGGTTCGTAATGTTTTATTAACTAAACCATGAACGAGTCGGTACACGCAATTCGGCCAATCGATGCAGATTTTTTTTTCTTTGAGGTGCATATATACCTTTATCATCTCAGCAAATGCTTCACAATGACGGGGAGGGACTTGGTTCTGACCTACTCTCCGTATCTATCGACTCTTCCAGATTTTGTAAATCGTTATCCAATATCCTATTGGTCGAATGTTTAATTAACCTGTAATGCACCTGTAATGCGAGAAATTACATTCCCGACAGTCAACTGTTCGTTCCTTTAAATTCTCTAATCAAGTAAGTTTTTTTCGAAGCTGACTAGATTATTTGCTTTGTACAAAAATCTACAGGTTTTTGAACCTAACAATTAGAAATTTTGTGTATCTTTCCCAACTCGGAGTGGGTAGAAGGTTGTATGCTTCTCAAAGTGACGCTCGACCAGTCTCGCTAATAAATAAAACACACGTTTTGTTGAATTACCTAGTCACTAATGCAATAACAAATATGCTACTATTGTACAATGAAACATAAAATTGTACAATTTTTAATTTTATGTCCAATGCATATATTCAGTGTACCATGGTGTGTTCAGCAGCGCAAATAACATGATTGGAAGCACCTGTGTATGCATTGGAGATTATATTCAAAATTGTACAATTCACCAAAACCGAATGGCCATTTGGATAAATATTACATATATAAATTACATTTGGATAAAAAGGTCGAACATCCTACATTATTGAGGATTTTGTGTCTCAGCAGTCTCAGTATTAATAGGTACGACAAAAAAATATATGTAAAATTCCGCCACGCTCGGCGCTCGCTCGTTTGCGAAAATTAAAAATCCTAACAAAAGCCGGACAAGCTGGACACCGTTTATTTTGGCCGGACGCGCAATCAAAAATCCTAGCAATTTCCGGCTTTATCCGGAGGCCTGGCAACGCTGCTCACAATGATTAGTACTTTCGACTGAAAGACATTGATTCCATGGTCATGAAATAAATTAAAAAAAAAAGGATCTGTACAGCCTTATTCCCTTGACAACACGAGGTGTATGTACGTTTTATTTTATAACCTAGCAAGGGTCGGTCCGACTCAGGGATACAAACAGCTTTCATATGGCAATAATGTGTATATTTGCTATATTTAACGTTTTAGCTAGGTATTTGTCGAGGATTTGTCATTTACCAAATTCAAAACATTGTTTACCGGAATGCTGCTCAATCCTTCGTTCTTATTGCGAAATAAATACTGAATCCTATTGAAAAAAACTTGGTTTTGAATATTTCCACTAAAAATCCGCAATATGACGTGGATTGTAAAACTCCTTGTGGGGCTATAGCTATAGCTAAAATAGTTGCTGACTGCACAATGACCAAGAACTTGTCCAGACTTGTCTTCTTACCATTAAAATGCATACAATTACACTAATTTTATTTCTGAAATGACGTAATTACCAATGAAATTCACGTCAGTTTGAGACTTAGGGACAATCTTGACAAAGTTTATATTGACTATATACAGGTTTTGACATGTTTCATTTCAGTAACGTGTATATATACATCATCATGCATTTAAGGGTTAACTGTGTATGTACTAGCAGCAAAGTAGCTACTGTTAATTATGGCTGAGTAAACTAAACTAATGAGGGGCCAGTAAAATTATTTGTTGTTCCATTATTCACTTAAACAGTTGTGAGACTAATTGACTACCGTGAAACATGCCAACTTTGCCCGCTTTTTGCGTAAAAACCCGAATTTCTCTCTTTTTTTCTATGACGGGATAAAGTTTTTTTTGTCTAACGCATCCATCGTATTCATATGCATGCGTTTATTACGAGAAACAATTTTTAAATCTACATTTAACCAACTTTTTTATCAATTTTCACCTCGGGTAAAGTTATCTAAACTTTTGCCAACATTGCCCAAATCGATTTTTTTCGTAACTATAGCCCCTACAACGTTAAGATAAGGATCAGTATAAAATCTGGGGTAATAATGGCGTTCCACGTAAATATCTTGGTCTTAACTATACAAACACGTGTGCAATATGGGTGGGCAATGTTATATAGGTATTTTGTTTTACTCCATACAAGCCGAATCAAGCAGTTTGAAATTGTCAGGGTTGTCACTTTTGGTTGAGTAAACCATCTTTACCAATACCATTATCAAAATGAAAAATGTACTTATGCTTAATATTGGGTACTAATAGTTAGGCGGTTATTTTATTACTCCACGTTAGAATAATCGAAATAAAAATTGTCATTATTGAATATTCTATGTTTTTGTGTTTTATGGACATGACATGACAAGACATGCAGCTACTGCTAAAAGTACAACGGCTTAATAGAAATACAATTTACCTTATCTTAAATACATAACCCTCCTTTATTTACGAAGTCAGGTAAAATTACAACAAGGTGACAACCCTAACCCTATTTTTAGGCTGGGCAATGTTGGCATTCATAGGTTAGCCAGTTACTGGATAACATTGCCCATCATCATAACTCTGGTTTTAATAAGTATTTTTAGTACAAACTATAGTAAAAATGATCTACAGTTCTTATTTTATAACAAGTAATACAAATCGCCTCGCGCACAGGTTTGACGATTTCCAACCTCCCGAACAAGCCGGATTCCGAAAAGGTTTTAGCACCATAGACCACATTCATACGCTGCGGCAGGTTATACAGAAGACAGAGGAGTATAACCGGCCCCTATGCTTAGCGTTTGTGGACTATGAAAAAGCCTTTGATTCGATCGAAACTTGGGCTGTGCTTCAGTCTCTCGAGCGGTGCCGTATCGACTATCGATACATCGAAGTGCTGAAGTGTTTGTACAGAAACGCCACCATGTCAGTCCGAATCCAAGACCAGAGCTCAGATCCTATCCAACTGCAGCGAGGAGTAAGACAAGGAGACGTAATTTCTCCAAAACTGTTTACTGCTGCACTGGAAGATGCCTTTAAACTACTGGAATGGAACGGACTTGGCATCAACATCAACGGCGAGCACCTCACTCACCTTCGATTTGCAGATGATATCGTGGTCATGGCGGAGTCGTTGGAGAGATTAAGCGCTATGCTCGAAGACCTCGACAGAGTCTCCCAACAGGTAGGTCTGAAAATGAACATGGACAAAACGAAAATCATGTCGAATGACCATGTTGCGCCTTACCCGATAGTGGTTGGGAACTCTGCCCTCGAAGTTGTCGACGAGTATGTGTACCTGGGACAAATTGTCCAGCTAGGTAAGTCCAACTTTGAGAAGGAGGTTAATCGACGAATTCAACTCGGCTGGGCAGCGTTCGGGAAGCTACGTCATATCTTCTCGTCGAAAATTCCCCAGTGCCTGAAGACGAAAGTCTTCGAACAGTGCGTGTTGCCAGTGATGACTTACGGAACTGAGACATGGTCGTTCACAATGGGAGTCATGAGGCGGCTAAGAGTCACGCAACGTGCAATGGAAAGGGCAATGCTCGGAGTTTCTTTGCGCGATAGAATCAGAAATGAGGATATCCGCAGAAGAACCAAGGTAACCGACATAGTGCACAGGATTGCCCGGTTGAAGTGGCAATGGGCAGGCCATGTAGCCCGGAGAACGGATGGCCGTTGGGGCAGCAAAGTTCTAGAGTGGCGACCACGTATAGGAAAGCGCAGCGTGGGTCGGCCCCCGACTAGATGGACGGATGACCTCGTGAGGATAGCGGGGAATCATTGGATGCGGTCTGCACAGGATCGCACTTTGTGGCGAGTCATGTGGGAGGCCTATGTTCAGCAGTGGACGTCTGTGGCTGATAGATAGATACAATAAGATAAATTCACCTGAGGCTTCCCCATTCTGTAAAAAATACACCAAAACTTCACCTAAAATTGGCCCGCCAAATCACGCACATTATTCGACTAGTTCCAACACGTTACGGAATGAAGTTGCGCGCAAATGTGATTCCCAGTGATACCACAGATATAATCTATTTTCCACTAAAAATAGTAGTGTTGCCATAATCATCTTGAAATTGTCTACAGTAACGTTTCTTTTTGTAAGTAGCGTTTTGGGCAAAGTTCCCTGTGGAGGCAAAGTTGGCGTATTTCACGGTATTTAACTAATAACAGCGAAATACGAAGAAGTTAGTTCCATCGATAAAGAAGATGAGAAAGAGATTCGTTTTGATATTGGCTTCTACTCGTAATAGGCTAGGTACTTATCACATACCTAACAAATGTATACAGGTACATAATGGCCGCGACCACTCTGTAAAGAGCATAGTTATCGAAGAAGAAGGAGAGACGCAATTCTGATTTTTCAGATTGCTTTCCTAAACGCTTTCTTTTCTACCTGCGTTTTCTTTTTGAAATGTAAACTTTTCCGATTTTATGAAAGAGTAAAACAAATTTAACGAAACTTATTTTGAATTATAATCTGTTTTTTTTTTCTTATAAAGGTATGAGTACTATGCTTAGTGATATTTGGGATAGATACCAATAGAAACGCCGAATTTCGCTCTAGATTACTGTACAGAGAGAAAACACAGCAATATACTCATGCAGATATTTAGCACGTTTTCTCGGTAACTCTAGAGACATCTTGAGTAACGTCGGAGACTGTGAAGTTTCAGTCAAAAACTACCTAGATTCACTCGTGTATTAGAATAGAAGCCAGAATTCTTGGTAACTTCAGAGAAATTTTAACGCTAGAGACTGTCAAGAAATAAATTTACTTGTATATTAGGATCCCGATTTCTGGTATCTTCAGGGACATACTAACTAACGCCGGAGTCAGTCAAAAGTGTAGGTTAAAAAGTTGATTCACCCGTATATTAATAATGCTCGCTTACTAAGTATTAACTCTATTATTAATTCAATAAAATTAGCTGATAATTTGGCAAAATTAAAGGACAACTTTTATCTATCAGGATATGTAGTTTATAGAGCCAAGTTTAATTATATCTACTCTCCCCCCCCTTTCAGGGGTGGGCGCGTCACCCACCCGCGCCCTCGAATGTGTCCCGGAGCGCGGTATTTTCCACTTTAAAAGAAAACCGTGTACGATACACACAAAGTGTATAGGAACGAAATAATTCTGAATAAATTTACTATAAACCTTTCATACATACAAAAGCGATATCACTTATAGAATCAGCGCAATCTGTTACCCTGTCCTGGTAGATAAAAGTTGTCCTTTACCTTTAAAGTTGTCCGTCTGATATCCTGATAGATAAAAGTTGTTCTTTAATTTTGCCAAATTTTCCATACAAATCAATCTTATTTTCTTGTACTATGTAGGATTTTCCTATTAACAAATATTTGACACTTGTTTATCGATGTTTGTAGCAATGTAGCTAAGGGCGTGGCCACATGTCCACGAGACGGCGTCGTAAACGTAAAACGACACGGTGTCCCGTCGGAGCGCGGCACATTATCCACCGTGCGAATATACGTTGCCGCGTCATGAAAACACACGACACGGCGTCGTAAACGTAAAACGACACGGTGTCGCGTCGGAGCGCGACACATTATCCACCGTGCGAATATACGTTGCCGCGTCGTGAAAACACACGACAATCCCAACATCTCCAGAGGTTCAACTGGTTTCCTAAATACATTTTGCCTTTTTAAACGAGGCGATATTTTCCATAATAGTTCTTCAAAACTTGACACAGACATTCTAAAATAATCATAAAACTTGTGATCACTTATTTATAAAGCCTCGTACTTCCTTTTGAAATGACTGCCATCATGGTTCATAATAGAAATATATGGATTTATCCAACATTTTCGTTTCTTCTGCTTTTTCTTCATGCTTCTTCTTAAAAGCAACAAGAGCAGAATACGTGTGATAGGATCCATGTCGAATTGAAAACTGATCGCAAAATATTTTGAACATGTACGAGAAGCTGCGGCGTCGTAATCGAACGTGGCACCGCACCGTGCATCTACTCTACTCAATCTAATCTACTCAACACAGCAAAGTTAATCTGCCCGGCGCGCGGTGCGACCTGCGGTGCCCGGTGCAGCATGTGTTTTCACGACGCGGCAACGTATATACGCACGGTGGATAATGTGTCGCGCTCCGACGCGACACAGCGTCGTTTTACGTTTACGACGCCGTGTCTTGTGTTTTCACGACGCCGCAACGTATATTCGCACGGTGGATAATGTGTCGCGCTCCGACGCGACACCGTGTCGTTTTACGTTTACGACGCCGTGTCGTGGACATGTGGCCACGCCCTAAGACATATTGTATGCCAAATCTAACGATTATTAATCATGAACAGTTGATGGACTTGATTTAACTGATGATATTTTTTTATCGAACGTGCTTTATTGACGGCGTATCGAGGGAATTACCTCGATGGCGCTCGATCGCCTCTTAGTTTTTGAATGCCCGAACTTTTTAGTATCTACATATGTAGTACCGAACTCTGAGAAGGTGGTCATCTAGGACGGGATTCATTTTAAATCTGTGACTCATCAGAGCTTTCTATTTAAATAGTGATTAGGTTTATTGTTCTTCCTTCAGGTTGTAAATTTGTTGATTAGTAGGTAGAGACATTTTGAGTAACGTCGGAGACAGTCAAAAGTATTGGTCAAATAGTTGATCGCCCACCTACCAATGACTGCGTGGTTATATTTAGTATCAAGCGGTTTAATACAATAATTAAATATACCTCACAAAAGTTTTAATAAGATTAATGATTGCGTATGTTGGGTACGACGTTCATATACAACGATTATCATTCTTCACCTATACCTACCATGTATGTATGTAAACACTTTATTGTACTTACACAAAAACAAGATAATACATTTCAAAAGAATAAACAAGTATTAATGTCAATTAACAATTAAAATAACTAAGTATTAACTTTCTAGAAGACGTTTTGATAACGATTGTTATCAGTGAAGATCTATCATCTAGTTCACAGCTTGTAAACAAATACTTCCTGCGTTTGACTAGATGCGGTTTATTGCATTGTTTTGATGGAAAACTAACGAAGGACTCAATTAATGTTACTGTCATTCTATATGCGTGCGATATGTTTGCTTGGGCTTTGTTAGAATAAATCCAGACACACGGCAGTGTGTTCGCCAAGTTTGGGATACAAAAATTTGCCGGTTTGCATTCCTTAAGCACAGCGCACCTACCATATCGAAATATCAAAAGAACCGGCCAAGTACGAGTTTCACTCGCGCACCGAGGGTTTAGTTAAGTTTGCACCTAGTGTGTATTGCGCCTGAATGAGGTGCAAAGTTAACGCAACGGATCAAGTTTGTTGTACAGGAGCCACCTTAAATATTTATTTTATTCTGTTTTTTAATATATTTGTTGTATTAGCGGCAACAGAAATACACAATCTGTGAAAACAACCTAACTATTACGGTTCATGAGATACAGTCTGGTGACAGACGGATAGACAGACGGACGGACAGTGGTGTCTTAGTAATAGAGTCCCGTTTCTTTTACCCTTTGGGTACGGAACCGTAAAAAGTACAGGTAGGTATTATGCAACTAGCGCCATCTTATTTCTGCAACTAATAGTTACGTAACAAGGGTGGTAAACGAGAAATTACAAACGAGGATCTATTTGAAGCCCGAAGCCGAAAGCGAGGGCTTTAATGATACGAGTTTGGAATTTCTTAACCACCAGAGTCACGTACCACGTTTTTCATCACACTTTGGAGAAAATAAACCAAAAGTAAGATAAAATAGTCAATACCAAAATTACTTACCGCCCTAGGGCGTAATATACGACTTACCACCCAGTTTTTTAGCATGTAAACCCTTAACATGTGATAAAAATTAATGTGTGGTGTTTTAGTCTAGCTGTACCTACTTCTAAAATATCTACTGCGAATGCGCCGCTTGGTAATCTGTTAAAAAAAAAATTTAACCGCTCATCGCGCCAAAATGCCTGGATGGATTTAAACCAATTTTGGTACGACGATAGCGGACATCCAAAGATGATACACTTTTTCTCTGAAAACCGTAAAAAAAAGTTTTACGCGGAAGTTCCGGGCGCTTTCTAAAGGGTGCCTGTCGTATCGCATAACGGTTTTTGTCCTAAAAATGTTTGGCCGAGAATGTTTGGCATACTGTTGAATGGCATACTACTCGTTTGTCCTAATAATTTTTGTGCATACTCATTTAAAGTCCTAAAGCAAGTTTATCCTAATATTGATAACTCTAAAATCTAATTACCTAAAGCATAATATTCCTAACATGAATTGCCCTAAGAATTATTTTGCCTATTATTAAATTGGCTAAAATTACGGGTTCCCTTTATCTTGCATAATATCGATTCTCCGAAATACATTTTGCATGGCAGCTATCACCGAAATATTTTTAGCCGAATGATTCTTTAGCATAATTATATTATATGTATCATAATTGTCAGTTAGCGTACTATTAATTTAGCATAATTTTAAATGGCAGAACACTATTATAATATGGAACCCTCATGAAGCAAAATACAATACCATGGTTGAGAAGATACAGAACAAATTTGCAAGATATCTTTATTTAAAAGAATACGGAATTTACCCGTGCTATCCACTGATGTACCCGACTCTCTTTGTTCTCGGGATGGTAGGATACGTCAAATTGGAAGTACGAAGGAATGGTGCGCTGGCCACGTACGTATTTAAGGTGTTACGAGGTTGTCTCCATAACCCTACTGTCCTAGAGTCGCTGGAGCTGGTGGTGCCGCGCGCAGGCGGGCCGCGCCGCCGCGCGCCGCGCCTGCTCGCGCGCCCGAGCGCGCGCACCAACTTGCTAGCCAATGCGCCACTTGTCCGGGCCATAAACATGCTGAACCAAATATCTAAAAAAACTGATTTGTTCAACTGTTCTCTGGCTGAATTCACAAAAGTCGCTTATGAATTATTATGTTATCCCGATAGTATTTAGGTAGTAGGCTTAGATTATTATTATTTTCAAATTATTTTTTTGTTATTTCTTTGCACTTGTTTATTTTTTATTGGTTCTTTCTGTTTAATATGTATCACGTGTTGGATTATTCTGTAAGTGATATGTATATTTCAATTATTAATAATAAAAAAAAAAAAAAATAATAATAATAAGCCCGCAGGGCAGCTTGTGGCGAGCTGTTGGGGAGTGACGACCCCACGGACCCGAGATCTCCAGAGAGTCGGTCAGGGTCCTCATCTCCGGTGTGCCTTCATCGGCCGGAGTGGAAACCCAAGAGGACCCGTAGGACTCTCAGCTATCTGGCTTGCCTTCATTGGCCGTCCAGAGAGGAGCGTTAGAGCTATATGCTCCAGGGGTGGAAGTGTTAAAGGCATCACGCCGCGAGTAACTTCGGAGAAAGCGCAGCACACCTCTCGACACCCCTGAGCCCTCACGCTCGTGTTGCTTCCGGCCGTCTGTACGACGGCATTACAGGGCCCACCTAGTGAGGGGCGAGTCACCACCCGCCAGAGGTAACAGTCTTACTGATGGTTACGGCGGGTGACATTTTACTATTGCAATAACCCAAATAAAGAGTCCACCCATACTCCATTTTAATAGCCCGGTTTTTTCTTTTCCATATCAATGCAATAGTTTAATCACCTGCTGGGACCTGTTCATGGATGTATCATCCTATTGATATGATCAGGAACGGGTCCCAGCAGGGCTACAGCCACAGCAAATTTCTCCAAGGGGCCTCTACGTGTTGGATCCATATCCCCACGCAAGCCTTTCAAAAGACCGGGACGTATGAGCCCGAGACTATGAGTCGAGAAACAAATAATAATAAAAAAATTATCACCGACTTTTATTTCATATAATTTTATATGGCTTAACATTTATATCGCCGAATTTATTATGGCATAAAGACATAGTTTACGGAACAGACGGGTGCTAGGAATTTAGTTTAGGTTTTAGGTTAGATTAGGCGAGTATTAACTAAACTGATACCAGTTAAATGGGTTAGGTTAAGTTAGAACTGCGACCACAACAGAACCGAACTGCTGCCAGTAAAGTAGGTTAGGTTAGAACCGAACTTAATGGGTTAGGTTAGGTTAGAACTGCGACCACAACAGAACGGAACTGCTGCCAGTAAAGTAGGTTAGGTTAGAACCGAACTTAATGGGTTAGGTTAGGTTAGAACTGCGACCACAACAGAACCGAACTACTGCCAGTAAATTAGGTTAGGTTAGAACTGCGACCACAACAGAACCGAACTGCTGCCAGTAAAGTAGGTTAGGTTAAAACCGAACTTAATGGGTTAGGTTAGGTTAGAACTGCGACCACGACAGAACCAAATTGCTGCCAGTAAAGTAGGTTAGGTTAGAACCGAACTTAATGGGTTAGGTTAGGTTAGAACTGCGACCATAATAGAATCGAACTACTTTTCAATTTGAATTCTTATGCAATCTAAATATTATGAGAAATAAATTTCTTCGAAATAACTATTCGGACATGTAAATATTTTGCTTATTCATATTCTGCCATATGAATGTTCTGATATAAAAAATATGTAAAATCACAATATGAGAAAAAAATATGCAAAATAAAATTCGGAGAAATGATGTTTCTGTCGAAGGTTGTTATACAAAATGAATTTATGAACCTAAAATTACAGCACCTAAACTAAACTATGGTAGGCGTGAAGTCAGAATCTTTACGTAGGCAGGTCAGATTTTGGTTAGGTTAGGTACGACGACGAGCGAAGCGAGGAGGAGTGTTAGGTAGAACAGTGACCCTAACGAGCGAGCGAAATTATATTAAAATTTAGCAGTTAGTAGGTTAGTTTAAAGACCGAAAACTGTAGGTTAGGTTAAGTTTGTTTTATGACCATGGATAGCGGAGCGAGCGAAGCGAGTGGAGCGTCAGAATGCTTGCTTAAAAATCTTCGAGATTTAGGTATAATGAAATGTATTCAAAAGATTTTTAGCACATTAAATATTAGGAACTTTACAATTATGCACATCAATCATTCGATAGTTGAATCACATCAAACGATAGGACAAATAATATTTAGGACAAACGATAATAGGAGCAACAATTTCGGACAATCAAAAATATGCGGAACAAAGTGTATGCCAAACGTTATTAGGACAAAAGACGTTATGCGACACGACGATAGGACTAATAATTGTATGCCATCCGAAATAGACCCCTTTCTAATAGCAAATAATCTATTTCTCGAAAGATTTGCAGACAAAGTAGGTAGCTAGCGAGGAAATTCTGGTTTTAAATAAAGATTGAATACTTAATACCTACCAAAAATATTTACTAAAATAGATTTGCTAAGAGAAGAACCAAAATTCACTAAAATACTGTTCAAATCAAAGCTTAGGGCTTTCCTTCTCAATAACAAGCAGCTTGAAAGTACACCACCCTATAATACAATCGGACACCTGTGGAAGTTGTTGTTCCGAAGGAATTATACCACTTCATTGCTTATTTGTTGATAAGATACGCTAAGTTGTTTTGTTAAAGTTCAGCGCGTCTCGTCAATAAATGTTATTGTTTGGCGAGAAATTACTTAAATTTGTATTTTATGTACCTATGTGTTTTTTTTGGTAAAAAAATAAAAATAAGAATAAAAAAAATCCATTCCTTTTCCATTTTTCGCAGAACGGTGCGCGGGAGATGGTCGGCGCGAGCTGCCTGTGGCTCCTGCTGTGCTACGCGCAGTGCGCACGCGCCAACCTCGTCAACGACTACGAAAAAATTGCCAACGCCATTCTATCTCAGGTACCACTACGATTCCATTGCCATAGATTCACTTCATCGAACCTGAACAGCCATTATAACTGTAATTTAAGCTGTATATGTATAGGTTGTAAAGTGCTTATGCAACTTTTTCCTATCCGTCATCATAACCACCATCTCCATCAACATCATTAGCCAATTCGTTTGTTACAGGCAATTAATGCAGTGCCTTAAAAACAACTCAACCATCTACGCTACATCCAAGTTATTCCGCATAAATCGCCTTATCCTTTTCTTTACATTCCGATATGTCACTCATCCTTTGACTTCACCATCGTTTATTCTTTACCACCTCCGTGCTCCGTCCATAATCTTTAGTATATTGCTGAAATATCGTCTCTTGTATGTTCTCAATGTAAATACATCTTGGACCCGAGTATTAAACTTATTTGCAACTAGCTGCGCCTTGCGGTGTTACCCCTCATCCCACGGGATCACATATTTTTCGGGATAAAAGTAGCCTATGTGTTAATCCAGAGTGTCAGCTACTTCCATAAAAAATTTTATCAAAATTAGTCCATCCGTTTGAGAGTCAAGAAGTAACAAACAAACATATACACATACTCACAAACTTTCTGTAATATAATATTAGAGTGATATACAACGATGCTTGCTTTAGAATCATTGGGGCTGTTTTACTTTATACTATAGGTTATTAACTAAACAACAACTACTTTATCACCAGACTGAGGACCGCAGCGTAGAGTTACCTGTAGAACTAGGCACGGACCGCGGCTCCGGCTGCATCTGCCGAGCCAGCGACAACCGCCAGGTCATCGTCTGCTTCGGCAATTACGAGTGCAGGAAATTCCCCAAGGTACGGTTACTCTTTGCAACAATTTTAGAAAAATAATCCCGCATTAGTCGAGTTATCCTATTCGTCAACAACAACAAGTCCTGGCTAAAGAGGAAGCCTAGCCACACCATTGTCAGTGTTCATGCAAAAAATATCAGCTGAGCTTATAGTGACACCAGGCATGCACTTTACCACAGGATTTATCTGCAAACATCACTGTTCCCTCAAAAACTGCAAAAGCTCCCGCACTCAAGGTATTTTTAGACCTGACTTGAGGCTTGGTATCAGGGCTGGTTACCTCACTTCCAGTGAGTCGAACTTTGTGTGGGAGAGGAGCATAAAGAGGAATATCATCGCGTCAAAGAAGATCACTCCTGCGACTAGCTCCCACGAACGTTGATTTTATAATATTGAACAATATATTAAGACAACAAATCTCCAAATTTTACCTCATAGTTCATCAACCGCCCTGAATAACAGATGGATGCATTAACATTGCTTGCAAACACGGAGCAACCATATCTGTGAATATAAAAATCTCGTGCCGTAACTAGCATAACTTTGGTTATTGCACCTGTAAAGATAAGATAAGAGATAAAAATAAAGTTAAAGTTTGTGACGTAGCTGCGAAAATAAAGCCACGGCGTAGAATCAGCCATTGATAACAGAGATTGTTTGTATAATGCTGCAGTAAACAAAACGTGACTTATGTTTGTAAAGTTGGTGCTAAAGATGTTAAAATTAGAAGTCTAAGTCAATTATAATGTTTTGATAAACAATTAACCTAATGTTTGCCGAATATTTTAAGTCAACTATATAAAAAAGAAACAGAACATACTTTCTTTCGAAATTAAAGCAATTCGTATGCTAAATCATTGGATTTATCTATTTCTAGAGACGTAGGTGCCATCAAATTACGAGTATATGATGTTATCTAACCAGGCACTGTAGTATTTAAAATTTTGGTATCTTATCAATTCACTGTACCAAAATAGTTAATTATTATTTCGCTCACTGAGAACCAAAACGTCACTAAACAAAAAAACGTTTTTTGGGTACAGAGGTTTGAAATTTTTAAAAACTACAAACGTTTATAACTGCGATATTTTGTAATATAATTAATGGTTTTTTTATTATTCTTGTTAGCTATGAGACCTGGCTTGTAACCTGTTACATTTTTTTAAATTAAATACTTAGATATTAAAGTTTAAAAAAAAACAGTAATGTCACTTTTCCAGTTATTTTCGCTTAATGACGCTATTCCAGGTACGATATTACACCAAATATTAAGCAATACCGTCATTAAGAATAAAGTGACACTCTTCACCTTACAAAATGTTAACAAATGTTTAATCAAAAGTGTCACTAAAGCAAAAAAGACACTATGGCTTGATATTAAATCTTAATATTCCTGCTACATGAGAAGTCAAAACTGACATGTTTCGGATAGATACGTTTTTCCATTAAAAAATGTAGTACTTAGCGCATACTTTAACCGTCCTCAAACAAAAAATTACGCACAGAATAATCCTTGAACTCGGTCGGCATCCTTGGCACTAATGCAAAAGTGACAGTGTTCCAGTGACGCTCGCGTTTATCCCCGCGATTTGCCATAGTGACATTAGCGCTATCTCGCGCTTAATAATTGCGCTAAAGCGATAGGAGTTTTTGTATTGTATTCTTTACCATTAGATTGGCTAGAGTTTTTGAGTTGTCAGCGCCAGACAACTCAAAAACTCAATTTTTCGGATAGTGACGTTTTGGTTCTCAGTGAGTGATTTGATCTGTGGTTCTTCTATTTTCTATTCTATTTGTTATTAGAACACACTTCGTGTGACAACAACTTGAGCTAAATTAACATAAATTCTCCAATATTTCTTGATTACCGAAAATTTTTCTTCATTCAAATCATTATTTCAGATTCTTTACCAAAGCAGAACCTTACGAGTGAGAACCGCCGCCATCACAGGGTTGTGGAAGGGGGACCTGGATACCTTGCACCATCTGAAGATCCTGGAGGTCGAAGCCAACCACTTACTCAAATACTTGGAACCTGGCTTGTTCCGCAACATGAGCAATCTCCAGCATCTCTCAATCTCCTACAACACAGGCCTTATGACTCTGGCCGAGAATACCTTCGAGGGTCTCACAAACCTCAGGAACCTAACATTAGTTAACAACGGATTCACTAACATACTTGATCTAACTCCCGCTTTCAAAGTCAGCATGCTACCCTCTTTGAGAGGCTTAGATTTATCACAAAATTGCTTCGAGAAAATACAAGCAGAAGCCTTCATTCCGATGGTAGGAACTAGCCTAAAGCGCCTCGAAATACACCTGTGTTCCCTAGATTATATCCACCCCAATAGCTTCCTTCCATTGAGGAACTTGAAAGAACTGCACATTGGAGAAAATGATCTAAATTCTAGTTTAATTGGTGATTTTCTTCTAAAAATGATGGATCGAGGCATCAATTTAACGCATCTTGACTTATCTGGCATGGGTTTCCGAAAACAGCCGCCACGCAAACTCATAAATATAATAGCTCATACGACGGTGAAGAGCCTGAATCTAGCTAACAATCAATTTGAAGCGATAAATAAAGACGCTTTCCCTTACATGGAAAATATCGAAGTCTTAGACCTGAGGCGAGTGTATGCGATCACAATCAGTCCCAATACGTTTGATCCTGCCAGGTTTCCCAACCTCAAAGTCTTATTACTAGGAGGGAACAACTTACCAGGAGCACACCAGACCCACCTATCTAATCAACTGCAGTTACTAGACTTATCTAATAACAAAGGGAGCGCTGCGAACCCATTGTACTACGAAATAGGTAATGATACATTTAGCCAAAGCAAGGAACTAAGAGTTCTAAACCTTTCGTATAACAGAATAAAAACACTCTTCGGATACTCGTTCAGGGGTCTTGAGAAGTTAAAAAGACTGAACATTGAAAATGGTACAATATATTACATGGGCCGTGACACTTTCAAGCCGCTAAAACAACTTGAAATGCTCAATTTAGGAAACAACCCGCTCGTCGCCAACGAGAACCTAACAAGTGCTCAGTTTAACGGGCTCAATGAACTCAAAATCCTGATACTGAAAAACTGTGGAATAAAACGTTTCTACGATAACGACAATATTTTTGAAATGATGCCGAACCTGACTCACTTAAATCTGAAGAACAACTTGCTCTACTACATCACAGCTGAAACCATAAAACCATTGAAAATGTTGCAGGTTTTAGATTTAAGTGAAAATCTCCTCATATCTTGGTGGAATCCACTATTTTTAGCATCAGGAGTTGCACCTAGGCGACTTAATTTGAGGAATAACAAGATAACACACTTTTCAGTTAGTATGATGCAGGACATCAACTATCTTCTAGAAGATGGAAGGAACTCAACCGCTGAGGTTGATTTAATGGAGAACATCTTCGTTTGTGACTGTGGTACCATGTATGATACATATTTATGGCTCGACAAAAACGGATCTACGGTCCTTAAAAACTATTTTGCTCAATCACAATTCCAATGTAGCAGCCCGGACGTTTGGGAGGACAGGAAAGTCTCCGAATACCTATCTTCTGTGAAGAAACTACACTGTCTAGTTTACGAAAAGATTTCGAATATCATGGTGCTCGTTTGGACGGCACCTTCTCTTGTCACAATTATGTTAATTGTGTCATCTGTCACACTCATTTACAGATACAGGATATACATACGGTATTGGATATTCTTGGCTAAGTTGGCTCTTGGCAGAACTTTGATAAACAAGAGCCGAACTGAGAATATCGTGGAGAGGACGTATAAATACGACGTGTTTGTGTCCTACTGCACTGAAGACAGGGACTTTGTAATGGAGATGGTTTCACAGTTAGAGTCGTCACCTCCTTACCTGACACTGTGCGTCTATGAAAGAGACTTCGAGATTGGGTCATTCATCTCAGAATCCATAGTGACCAGTATAAATGAGAGTAGATACGTTATTTTGGTGATAAGCAACAGTTTTGTACAATCGCAGTGGTGTAGATGGGAGACACAACTAGCGGAATACCATAGATTATTCCTAGAAGATGGTACATCATATGATCCATTGGTGTTAATAAAAATAGGTGAGATAGACAAGAAATACTTGACGACAACATTGAAGTATCTCTTAAGAACGAAAATATACCATTCATGGGACGAGAAGAAGTCAGAGGAGTTTTGGAAGAAATTGAGGAACATTCTGTCAAAAAAATGACTGGTGAAATCGGCCAGTGCGTTTATTAAATATTTTTATTATATACTTTCTTTAAAAAATGTGTTTTTATTTCCTTGCTTTTGTTTAAGTACCATATCTTTAAAAAGATTAAAAAAAACTGTTTTTTATTATGTTACGATAACGAGTAATACTTTTTATGAAATGGCCAAAATATGTAATTATCCACAAGATTGAAAAATGTCGAAAAACCGAATCAGAAAAAATATATGATTATCTAACCTCCTCACAAAATTTCACGAGAATGAGTTAAGACTTGCCAGCTGTAGGCGAGAACAGACGGCATCTGAACATCCGGAACTCAGACTTCAGAAAGATTTGTGTGGCCAAGCTGAAACAGACATGCGTCGTTCGCTCGGTCTACTTAATATACCATTTTAAGGGTTCCGTAGTCAACTAGGAATAGGAACCCTTACAGTTTCGCCATGTCCGTCTGTCCGTTTGTCCGTCCGCGGCCTAGCTCCGTGATCATTAGTACTAGAAAGCTGAAATTTGGTACGAGTATGGGTATGTACAAAACGGTAAAATAAAAAGTATAAAGAAAATTTTTTTTTCGGGTACCTCTCGAACACCTATAGTAGGGTTTCAACACTAGTGTGTGGGGTGTCGTTGAATAGGTCTTTTGAAAATAATAGGGGTCTCCAAACCTTATTTTTTGATAAAGTCAGCAGTTTTGTAAATATTCGGTCCGAAAATAAAAAAATAGCGTCCCCTCTAACTTTTCAACCACGGGTCAAAAAATTATGGAAAAATTCACGAATATGAGGCCTTATAAGGGTCGTGCTCAAAATATTTGCACCGCCACCTGTCAATAGGTTTGTCTTAGAAGAAGTTTTTTACACCGCATTATTTTAAATATTCAATTATCAACACATATTTATAGACACTTTTTACATAGAGGCCAAATGCTTTTAATTAAAAGTACAGTATATTAATAGACAAAAAAAATATTTAAAACTACGTTTTGTCGGTCACTTGCCGTGTCCCAACGCGAGGTACTCATGTTTCGTTGTAATAAAAACATATACATTACCGACTTAGCTTTAGTTTAGTACTCCATTTTATTTTCATATATGATGAAGATTGAATACTACCATATCGAATAATAATACTATGCTTATGTTGCGAATTATTTGCAATTTAAGTTTGTCCACGCCATTTTTTGTCGTTAACTTGTCATGAGACAAACATTACAATTGTGTGACTACTATTTCATTTCCCCTGCCTCACCCCGCATAAATCGAGACCTTCAGTTGCCACCTAACACTGTTTCGAGTGACACGTCGTCAGTGTGCTGCACTAAAAAAATATAATACATACACTTACGCGAGCGGGAGTTTGTAATGGGTATGTAGTCTATATTCTGCCTTCCATATTTTGGTTGACGTGTGTACTATTGCATTAATTTTAATTTATAACGCGTAAAGTATGGTGTACTTTTATGTGTATAAATATGCAGTTCATCAACGAAATACTTTATTTGTTTTGATGACATAACTGTCATTTTATCCATCACCTGTATGTCGTTCACTTGTCTATATAAAAACAGGTGAACGACACATACGGCAGGTGAACGACAATTATTTAAACACTCATACAAAAATATTTAAAAGCCAGGTTTTATGGGTCACTCGCCGTGTCTCAACTCATGTTTCGTTGTTATAAAAACATATATATCACCGAAGTAGCTTAGTTTGAGTATTCCATTTTACTTTTAAGCTGTCTTAGGAATCCTTAGCAGGCGGCGCCCGCACCAGATTTCGAAAGCATCAATCCTCTGCCTGTCAGCGGCTTTGAGCGTCCAGGTCTCTGCCCCATAAAGAGATATGGAGAAGACAAGTGCACAGATGAGGTGCATGTTAGTCCGGTTAGGGATGTTTCTATCTTTCCGTATTTGGCCGCGTTGGGTCATCGCTGTTTTGGCCATTCCGACTCGCCTGCGAATCTCTGGTTTGCATGTGCCTTTGTTTGTGACAATGGAGCCAAGGTACTGGAACTGATGAACAGTTTCGAACTCTTGAAGCAGGTTAGTACTTTGTCGACTAGTAATGGTCGACTAATATCAGCTCGGTCTTATTTTTATTAATATCGAGACCCATTCTGAGGCTGGTTGTTTTGAGTAATTCCAAAAGTTGGGCCACTTCTGCTTCGGGTGATGCAAAATAGGCGATGTCTACCACGTACCTTCAAGGGCTCCATATCTGTTAAATAGTATTGGGGATATTATGCATCTCTGTCGTACGCCTTTCCGGAACTTAAAGTTCTTGTATGTGACATCTCCTACCGACACCACTATTCGTAAAGGCTTTATAAAGTGTTACCAGATGTGCTGGCAGCCTCAGACAAACCTCCCATAGCTTATCCCACCTAACGCAGCCGAAGGCTTTCTGGTAATCAGATGTGAAGGAATTCCTTAAAGATGACGAAAACAGCAGTAGGTTACTCAGCGGGTAAGAAAGAATATGTCAAAAGAGGCAGCATTAGGATGCAGAAACGTTATTTAAATGATTCGCTGTTGAACCTTCATAAGAAATTTGTAAAATCACGTGGGTATGCTTGAGTTTTGCATCTTTTTGCCGGTTATGACCTTTCTGGATTGTACAGGCTTCAAAAAAACCTCCTGAGAAATGTCGTATGAGATGAGAATTAAAAGCTTGTTTTCTTTATGCAAATTACTAACATAAGGAAAAAAGAAAAAAAAAACAATCAAGAAAGCACGAGTTGACAGCTCAACGGAGGTTTTATTTAAAATGTCACTTACCTGCAACCGTCGTCGTTAACCTGCAAACAAATTCAGTTAAGTTGGAACATATTTGTCGCAAACCTGCACCCATTGTCGATAACTTGGTACAAAATGTCGTTTACCTGACATCGATGTCTTTCACCTGTCGACCTAAAATTTCAAACCCCTATATCTTCTAAGATATTCAATTTAACTACTTCCCTCGACGTGATATCAATTGTCTGAATATGTTTCTAGCGATCCTATGAAAAATAAAAGAAGAAATCGCAACTTTAAAAAAAAATGCAAAATTAACGCAGCGGTGCAAATATTTTGAGAACGACCCATAAGTACTTTCAATAAAAACTATATTGAACAAAATCGGTTTAGCCGTTTTTGAGTTATTGCAAAATTTAATAATTTTCTTAAAAGGACGTAAGTTGACTTCCAGAAGGTAATAAATAATTACAGTTACTTTGGCGTTTACGACCTTTTTATAGAGCTTCAAATCTTTCTCGTAACTTAAGTCTATTGTGAAGGATGAGAAACTACGGAACCCTACACTGAGCGTGGCCCGACATGCTCCTGGCCGATTTTTTATTGTAAGTACTTAAGGTATTCTGCAGCTGACAATGTATGTTTAAAACCTAGCAGTATTTTAAAAACAAGAACACTTAAATTAAAATACAATAAACACCCGCAATTTCAAGCTTTCGAAAGTAATTAAGTAGGATTTAAATACATTCTGCAACTGTTAAGTTTTAATGAAACATTATCCTCGAGAAAGTTTGGAAAAGGAAAGTGCAATAAACACAATATTGACAGAAGCGGGCAGGTTTCACTCGACTTTCTACCGCTTAAGTGTTAAGGAAAACGTTACGTTATCTTAATAATGACCAGTGATCAAATCCTTCGAAAGCCTTACTACCACAGCCTAAGATGACATATTCTCTAAAGCGGGGTTCACACTGGTGACTAAAGCCGCAAGCCCCAAAGTTGCGTAAGTAGCATCCGACTTTGGCCGCACGGCGAAAATCGAACCTTGTAAACCCTCTTAAAGCAATTCAATCGCCAGACCTAGGGTTGCCAACCCGTTTCTGATCGTCTAGCACAACTCACCTGACACTCTCTCACAATACTGCATCGAAAGAGATAAATCAATATCTCGCACGTGAAAGTCGCGCATCACAGTTGCGCTAGGGGTAATGCGGGGTTGTTTATTTTGACGCGACTTCGCTTGTCGCCCGACGTAGCGTCACCTGTCTTGCTCTCAGAGTACTGACAGGAAAGCGACAGGTAGCATGTGTCACGGGATTTGTCCCGTGAGTCGCGGTTAGGGTGCTCCACGGAGCGGAGCGGGGACGTGCGGAATCGACCAATCACAAAAGTGAAGCGGAGATGAAATACAGATTTCAACGCAGATGATTGGTCTATTCCACACATCTCCGCTCCGCTCCACTACAGTGGAGACGCACCCTTATGATCTATCATTTACTTTCTTTTCATTTCCAGCAGGCAATTCTATTGACAAATATTAATTTTTAACACAAGTAACTAATTTTGGTGTAGATGTACAATTTTGGTGGCCAAAAACTCAAATTTTTGTGGGCACAAGCAATTTTGGTGGCAGGCAAATTAATAAAATCATAATACCTTTAAAACTATTATGTATAACAAAGGGCCATTAGTACACAATATTGGTTATGACTTTATTCGTATTATTGATTTATATTACTTTATTCGTATTAATGACAAAAATAAAAAGCCACCAAAATTAGGTAAATTTCGAGCTTGTTGAAATTCACCCATAGACGTGTTGGAACCCTAAAGTATGCGCCACGCATGGTTTCCAGGATTTTCCCCTTTTCAGGCTAGCCTAAATTATAAGCTCGCTTGCTGGCGCCCTGAGCCATTCTCTCTCCTTTTTTATTCCATGCTTTTCAATATGCTGACGGTACCTTGCGGTCGTGTGAAGGAGTCCCACTTTTATAACCAAGTCTCGTAATCTGATCGCAAATGTACTGCAAATTCTGTGCACTAAGTTTGACAACCCTACCCAGACCCCAGCTAAGATATTATATACATATTATATAAAAAGTGAGGATACTCATTTTTAAGGCACGTAAATTTAATATAAAGACACTACCTAAGATCATGCTGGGGGGCGTGCCTCTCAAAATAGTTGATAAGTTTAAATATCTTGGGCCCATGCTCACTGTGGATTTAAATGATGATATGGATGTGGAAAGGGGGAGGAGAGCGTTGGCAGTGCGTGGTAATATGCTCGCCCGCAGGTTTACACGGTGTAACGAACAAGTAAAAGTGACGCTTTTCAAAGCATATATTGCGAAACGTTTTACACGTGCATCCTGTGGGCGACATTTCCGCAAAGGGCCTATAAATACACTGCGTGTGCAGTATAACAATACTCTTAGGATGCTGCTGAGGTTGTCGAAGCACTGCAGTGCGTCGGGCATGAACGGATGACTTTTTTGCGATCAGGCGAAAAAGAATAGCCTTGCTTCTCCAACGCGTGCGCGGTAGCAGCAACAGCATGCTGAGAATACTGGCCGACCGTCTCGATTGCCCGCTCACGAGATATACTGGGTAGACGTGATCATCGGGAGGGCAAACTAGTGCCCTTGAGAGGAACTACTGGCCCTCCCGATATGCGCTAAAAACAGGTGTACGCTTGTTACTAGAGCTACATACACAGACAACTTAAAGTGGTCTGTGGCTACATATAATCGACTAACATAGAGTTTACTTAACACTAACAACATCATATGGATTTCTGATAGTCCGAAATAAACTTTTTTTTTATTTATTTTTTTATAGCCTACCAAGTTTCAGTTTAGCCCTGGGATAGTGGTGCTACAAACAGCTTTCATATGGCAATAATGTGCATACGTCACGTAACGCATTATAAAATTACAGCTGCAGATGACATTATCGTCATCAACTTAATTCAAAACATTGTTTACCGGAATGCTGCTCAATCCTTCGTTATTCTTCTGAAATCAGTAGAGAATTGAATTAAAAAAAAGCTCAACTTTCATCACTGTGGATTGTCTTGGCTTTATATGCGCAAACTACTAAATACGCAGACTATTTAGTCTTGTTTCCTCTTTGTTTACATTTTCAACGTGACACCAAAATTTTACTGTTACCAGTTAAATATATTTTTATATAGATTCTACGACGGTGACAAACAAGCATGCAGCCAAAATAAGGGCCGAATTCAGAAGGCGGTACTCCTGGATACAGCGCGCATCGTCACGAGGTTCCTCTCTTTGCAGCCCTTACAACCAATATATAGCCTGGGCCCTGCGCCGCTGTCGGCGGCACCCTAGGTTAGGATTTTTTATAATACCTATATGTATATGTCGGAGATGGTCATGAGTATGGACGCTCAACGAAACCAGCGCGTCATTGGAAGGCGACAGTAGCGCCCCCTTGAACCTGTTTTGGCGCGCTAGACAGAGTATTGGTGGTTCACTCAACAAACGACCACACCACACTTCGCTTTGGGTCACCGTCGAGTGCAGTACTGCCTTGGAACTGTCCCGTTTCGTAGTGCCATACAGTGAATTATTATAACTCAACAATACAGTGTTAATTTAATAAAGACTATTCTGTTCGAGACTTCGATAAGCTAGCTTACAGACTTCTGTGCCAGGAACTGTTATTTTGTGCTCATTGTATAAGGAATAAATCAAGTTAATTGTACCTGAAGTGTTTCATCTCGCTCGAACTACCTCCTCGTCCAAAACTATATAGAATAGCTCAACTAACGTGCCACAAACCGCACCCGGCCATCCCGACCCTATCCCGACATATATTTTATAAATTCTGTTTTGTATTTTACCTTTTTATAGATATATTATGATGTATAAAAACTTATCCCAAAAAAGAAATAAATTAGTGAAATCAATAAATTATTACACTTCAAAGGCTTTGAAGGACGACAATTGCAAAGCGTATTATTAAAAGTGAATGTAAATAAACGTCAGTAATGAAATTCAATCTGTTTTCACATAACCGTACTTGGAATCAATAAGAGTAAGGCGGTATTTGCGAATTCATGCAAATGAATTGAAAGTACATCTCGATGGCTGAAAGTAGGAACGTAGTAAGCGCCAACTGGTGCCCATGGTAGTTAGCACGTTTTTGTTCTTTGATATTGAAACGCATATAGCTACAAGAGATTTGTCAATCAAACCATATAGTTAGAGAGCTCACGACCAAAACCATGTCTCATAGCAATACGGCAAAAACCCTATAAAATCGTTAGATTGTATGATTCTGAACCCGACTAGGTGTGTAGTAACGGTCGCAAGTGTAGCAACTGCGTGGGAGGCCATTTCTGCTGTGTCAAAAAAAAAAGACAGTCGGTATTATAGCAATACGTCTGATAGTGAAAATGTATATAGATTTTATAATTGTATTATGAAAAAGTTTGTTTTCAGACATTTTGCGCGTAGCATATAGCCTGAGCGCATTTTTGAAAATGTCAACAAATTTAGCCGACCTGTATCATAGCAATACGGATAAATTTTTTTTTCAACTTTTCGTATTGCTGCCATGATTACCAAAAACCTGTTTTCAGACACTTTAAGTGTAGCATATACTCCCAAAAACGAAAATAACGTTTCGGAGTCGCCTGGCCGACGCCTCTGTTAAATGTTTTTTTATTAATTTACAGCCTTCATAGATATTCAAGAATCTCCCTTGTCTATTATATGTACTTTGACAGATGACAGATGTCATTACTTATTTCTTTTGTAAAAGTTACTCAAGTGTGCTTTAAATAAAACCAAAACTATCAAATCAATCAGTATTTAATTTCAACAGCCTCAGCGCTTGTTACGTTACATACAGCTCACTCGCCAGCTGCTCCAAACGTTGGAACCATGGTATAATAATATACTCCGCCAGGTATTCCATTCCGAGACTCGCGAACCACGTGACTGACACAAGCCTACGTCATCATGCTGTTCACAGATTCTCAAACTTTAAAATGTGGGAGAATTTTAACCAACGGTGAAAAATATTTAAACGGCATTAATTTTAAGTTATTCATGTAGAAACATAGGTAGTACAATAAAACAAATCTAATATATTCAATCAAAATTTTATTTATCTATACAAGAGAAACTTTTGAAAAACGAATCCACATCTAATCAATAAACGGTATTCGACACTAAGCTATTTTCGTTTTAATTTCTTCTGGAGTTGAATACTAACGATTTTTTTATTTAATTCTTTTAGTCTTATGTAACTATGTCCTCGTTGTGACTAAGCAAAGCAAAGTATTTTCTAATAAGCATTTCTATTTGAGGGTATTGTTTTTGACGTGCTTGTGTACAATATGCCGACGCGGTTGGCTCACTTTTTAAAGCACTTGCCTACTGAGCCGGCGGTCCTGGGTTCGAATCCCGGCCAGGCCAAGTATTTGTGTGATGAACTCGAATATTTGTGCTTGGGTCATGGATGTTATCTATATATGTATTTATATATTATGTCTATCGTGTCGTCGTATCTATATCTCAGTTTCCTTTTGTGCGATTTATTTCAGTCCTTCAACTTCAATGTCACGGTTTCGGGTAAATTCTTTGTTAATTATCATCTAATAAATTCAGGGTCGCAACGTATTCATTGGTTTGTAACAGAAAATTCAAGATGCCTCAATACGATTTTTAAATGATATCTGAGTATCGAAAAGTTGTCTGATAGAGAAGGTGCTACACTTAATTTGTCTGATATAAATTTTTTGCACATGTGGACAACTTATGTTATCATGTCCAACAATTTTCAGACATATTGCTATGATACCGATCGGTAAAATTTGTTAACATTTTCAAAACGGTCTCAAAATTTAATGCGTTCACATTTCCGTCTGAAAATTGTTTTGTTCGCATCAAATAACCAAAATTTACTAATAAAAAAGATTTTCAGACGTATTGCTATGATACATTTTTTTTGTCCCATTTTTATTTTTTTTAAGTGATTTTACGGGTTTGCGCTACACCACTAACGTCTGAAAAATATGTTTCCGGTATCTCAGAACTATCATTCAAGTACAGTCTGCAAATCAGACATATTGCTATGATGCAGTTCGGTAAAATTCTTTGACAATTTTGAAAATTCGGTCAGATCAAACGCTACGCGGAAAATGTCTGATATTGGTATTTTCGAGTTCAGGCTAATCGTATCTATCGATTTAATGCGGTTTTGGCCGTATTGCTATGAGACAAAAATTTTGGTCGTGGGCTCTCGTACTAATACTGTCACGCCTTGTCAGTATTAACTATGTTTTATTAACTAGGATTTTCACATGCTCATAGCTCAGTTACCAAATGCGGCAGAAACTTTCATATCTGTGTATTTTGTATGAAAGCCACACATTTACCATCACAAATGGATTTAACGTCGTCGACATTGTGCGCCTTTAAGAAAATGAGCTTTTTTTATTTCATTTCACATTCAGTAGGTATACTATTTGAAGTCACCAAATATAATAATAATAAGTAGTAGCTAAACAAAAAACAAGCGCTAAAAATAATAAAATAAACTTTTCCTTTAAAACTTTTGGTATCAACTCATAATGTTTATAAAATTACACAATTTATATGATATAATATAAAGCCTGACCAGAAATATATATATGAGGATGGTCAGCTATTTATAGGATTTATATGACAATAATTTTGCAACTGTCAGTATACTTAGTCCGAAAACATAATATTGGCAACTAAATGTTTTTTCTATGACATGTTTACTTTTATTATTTTCTTCCTACTTGTTGCAGATCATTGAAATTAAGTGACGTTCGATTTTTCTACAGTTCATAAAATTTGTTCCTACAGTTCATTGGGCTTTCCCGACTAGTCGTCATATCTCTACATTTACCTGTTTGGTACAAATAAGAAGTACCTCAAATACAGAATATGAAAACAAGAAATTTCACGATTCAGAGATCTCTCTCTAAAGCCTACTACAGTTAATTTTATAACAATAAATTTAGAATCACACATAATTATTACAACAACAACCAACCTATCGCAACCGCACTATAATTATATTTAGCATAGCTTATCTGATTACTTTGTTCATCTGTATTTATTTATATGTATATAAATATAATAGTACATTACTGCAGAGGCCGCGAAATAGGGAATTGTTGGCCGAGTAGTAATAGATGGCCTCGTTAATACGAGGCCGACAATCCCTGTTCGCGCCGAGGCTTATATAGTGCTTTTCTCAAATAAATCCAAGGAAATACCTAATACAAATGTTCAACTTATATATTCATATATTTTTACTATCCCCGCCAACTTGTTACTTTTTTCAAAATTTATTTTTTTAAGCTGTTCGGGTTCATGTTTTCGCCACCAAATGTTAAGATGATTCTATTTATTCAAAAATGACAACACCTTATTAATTAGATATTGTCATAATATTTATAAAATTAACGTGATTCCTTGTTTATTTTATTGAATATCTGTTTTAATCTAATTAAATAATCTAGTTAAATATAAGAAATAAAACGTAAATATATATGCACAAACAGCGTTTTTTTTATTGGCAGTATGCCTTAGATTATCAATAAAAGAAATACACCCCACTGAAACAAAAGACAATCTCTTTGATGGCCACGGCCAATAATGTTGTATGAAATTCCTTTATTGACGTCTAATTTGAAATTAGAACGAATCTTCAACAATTGCTATACAAAGACGTATTTCGCGTTCTATTACCACGATCATAAGAACGACATTTCCTTGGATGTTTGAGAAAAAAAATATATATATTGTGTGTATATCCTATAGGAATATGTATTTATCTAAGTATATATCTTTTGAGATTGTTTTAATTTAGTTGCACCGCCCAAAAATTATCTGCTTGGCCCAATGGTTGACTGGTAGAGAATGTCCTATGGCATTAAGTCCGCCTTTTGTACGATAAGTTTTTTCTTTTTTTTAATAAAGATTAAATAAATAATTATAATTACATTAGTTTAAAAATCTGTCAGTTTCTATGTTAATCTCGTAATATCATTTAATGAAATGCACTCTTTTCCTGACTGTTTTTCGTGTAGTACACACGTGTACTCTTTATTTATAATATTACGTTCACGACTGTGAATGATTTCGGCATTTTGTTTGGATATTTTTAAATATTCTTCTTTTAAAGAAACCACCTCGAATGACATTGGCATTGTTGACAAAACATCATAAAATCATTGTCAGTGTAAGAAATTAGTTTCAGTGATAGATTTCTGGTCAGGCTTTAAAAGCTTGTCGCGAGATTTAAGTACTCGTATTTGGTTATCATTATAACAAAAATTGGGCAAGTGCAACTCCGACTCGCGCATGAAAGGTTCCGTACCATAATCTATAACAAGTTTGTTGTATGGAAGCCCCCCTTAAATATTTATTTTATTTCATTTTTAGTATTTCTTGTTATAGCGGCAATAAATCATCTGTGAAAATTTCAACTTTCTAGCTATCACCGTTCTTGAGATACAGCCTGGTGACAGACGGGCGGACGGACAGACGGACAGCGAAGTCTCAGTAATAGGGTCCCGTTTTTACCCTTTGGGTACGGAACCCTAAAAAAGGGACTTAATCGCGTTCAAAGAGTGTTGATTTAATTACCTCGATGTTTCGAGCGTGATGTTACGCTGATGGTCTCGAAGAGGGACACGTTCGACACGTCGAGGTAATTAAATAAAAGTGTATGTATCGATACCGTACCAATTACAATTATTTTGCCCATGAAAATTAAACCACATATTAGAGTTGAGTGCTAAAGTCCTTTTTGCGGTTACTTTTTCTTTAAAGAAAAGTTAGTACGATTGTGCTCACTTCACGCTGAAAAATCATGACAGATTTACATGAAATTTGGAACACAGATAGTGTATGTATACCCTAACTTAACACATAGGTCACTATTATCTAAAAGAAAGCACGGTTCCTTTAGGGTAGTGTATGCAACATCAACGCGAGCGAAGCCGCAGCCAAAAGCCTAGTTCACGAATTAAAGCTCATCAGTATTCTATAAAGTGAAATTCTCATCTTAATTAAACACAGACCCACGACTAATGAACACAAGCAATTAAATTAATCAGGAGACTCTCCTTTTCGAGTTGCACCCGCCATTGTGCGGGAGAAAACACCATCTTCCATTCAAGATATCGCCGCGGGATAACGGTGCGGCGCACGCGCATATCCCCGTCCCGCTCTAACCTACGTGTAAATGTGTGGATGGGAGCGAGATAGTTGCAGACGGCGGCTGGCAAGCGATTACTCGACTGACCTACTCTGCAACCCAAAGTCAAAAAGACGTATCAGCCTAAGAACGTCATAGTGAAATTGGACTTTTTTGTTTTGGATGGCGGTACTCGAGCGCGTACACTCTTTCTTCCAAGCAAGCGGAACCTAATTTCTGTATCGTGAGAATTCGCAATGTACCCACGACACCTCAAGTGTATGTCTGAAACTATGACTTATTGTATAGGTAATAGTGTTTGTGACGTTTGTTAGGTTGAGCGTAGGCAGCGAGTAATAGTTGGTATTAAGGTAATTGCTAGTTTGCGACGCTCTTTACCCGGCAGGCATCTTGGTTATTTTAATAGTCGTATCAGTAGAAATGTGGAAGATTTATGTTTTCTGGTTAGATTTAAAGATGCCTTCACATGGGATGGAGTTGTCAGAATCCATAAATCCATGTCGGTCATAGAGTTCAATTAGCTGTCCTAAGTTGTGTAGGTATGGTTGAAAGAAAATCCGTTATTATCAACTTAAATTTTATTAGTATATCGTAAATTTTACACATTATTGCTATTCTTCCGTGCTAAGGTAAAAGGCGATTTTTTTCTATACAAAAAGGTCTCCTTTTAGCTTATCATGGCAGCATTGCTACCCTCTATGTCATTTGAAGTTAATTATCAAAATTTTCACGTACCAATGGTTAACCTAAAAATGCAAACGTCCGATCGCAAAAGCAGTATAATGTGTTAACGTCTGATTTATGACTAATTACTTGTGTAAAATGATCCACATTGACAGGCGTATCTCGTAATTACCTAGTCATTAATAAGGTCTTGATCCGTTTAGGTTCCACTGACATTAAATCAGAACTTCACTACCTGTACCTAATCTCAAGTAAAAAGAGCGGCATAGGTAAGTAAAAGAGTGGTGTCAATCTCATTACGCAGTAGACATTTGACTTAAATTGAACTGGACATAATCTCCCTACTGACCAGTAAGTCGTACCAATGGAGCAATTAGATATACTTAAGATAGGTAACCGAAAAGTTTGTTGACTATCATAGTCATCATCGTAGATCATCACTGTTTACTACAATCACTACGAAAACAAACTCAAAAAGTTACATAGACGCAACAAAAGCCATTAAATCCGTCGCAACTTTTCCTTCAGGGTCGACAGCACAGGTGCAAGGACAGCCACGAAAGTGGACCATCCGTGGCCGCCAGTCGAAGCCGAGCGGTGGCCACGGAACCACGTGCCACGATGAACACTCGCGGATCAGTGAAAGTACGATAAGATGCGAGTCGCCATCGCGTTGCTATTTGCGGTGAGTTCGAAAGTGCTAGTGGGTGTTGAAATTAGTGTGTGAAACGGATCAGATCAGAGGAGTACTAACAGGAAGTAAACCCCTTCATTTTCGCGATACCGAAATCCTACTTGCTAGAAATCTATTTAGCTACTTTCGTCGGAACTTGTAAAGACGTGTTGATGCCTCGAGGCAATAGATCCGTTGGGTTCTGGGACTAAATTCGGCGTTTCTAATGGCATGTATTCGACATCTCGTCGACGTATGTCTACTTTAGCAATATGCGGTGATTCGTAATGGCTTATGACATGTTCTTTCTCATCAAGATGAAGTTATTCTACTCAAATGGGAGTAAAAATTTCAAAGGAAAATTTGCTATTTGCAAATTTCCTTTTAGACCAAAATGGCAGACGTGAGTTCAATTCAGCCGCCCATTTTCTTTACTCGTAAAATGTTAAGCCAAAGTAAGTAAGTCAAGTCACTTAATACGACTCAAACAGCAAAAATCTACACACATCCCATTATTAAATTGGCGTTATCACAAGTCAGTGAATGAGAATATCCAATTGACAGTCTACTTTTCTGCAACTCGCTCAATCGCTACCTTATTGGTGTTAATGGTATGTGCGACTACAGTTAACAAACCAAGTTAAGTTAACATGACACCCTTTAACAATGGCTCATTAGTTGGTTAACAAATAATGTTGTTTATGAGAGGCCGATGAACCCAGCAGTCGGGTAACAATGACCGAGAACATCTTTAGCCATTTCATTATTGGTTACATCTTGCATATTGGAAGGGATACGGAGATAGAGACTTTACACAATGTTTTGAAATGTGATAAGTAACACAAACCTAACCTAACTAAGTTTATAGGTTGACATATTCAAGATTTCCTGAAAAATTGGTCTATGAAATGAAAATTTATTGTAGATAGGTACCTACACAAAAACAGGTTATATAACACGATATATACATGTTAGGTACAATCGATTAAAGCAGAAAGAGAAGAATAATGCAACAAGCATCATTGCTGAAAAAAAAACAGCTAAGTCTAGGATAAATATAATAAAATAGGTATGTATGAATAGTATCCCATGTTCAGAAACTAGTCCATTGTAGTTTATATTGAATGTGGCGACTTTAAAAGGCCATAAACCATGACAGAATTATAGAAAGGCAGAAGACTATGAAAAGATAGACAATATAAGCCCTTCTCAAACGATCGTGGTCTCATCTCAAGCCAACCTCAGAATGGTATGGTATTAACCTAAATCCTATGTTTACATGCAGATTTATGTTCTGTTTTATTCCCATTTTGTCCGTTGATAGATATACATATACACACCTACCTTTTACTGTACACCTAAAGAAATACGTAAACTTTTTTAACAAAACAAACCGCTTCAACGAAAATACCTAAATTACTAAGTTACCGTAAGACTATACGGGTTACAGTACCTGATAAAGAACTCCATACGAGTTCGAAACATGTCGAGCCGTTCCTTACAATCTCACGTAAGTGTAAACCGTTTTATACTTTTATGAAAACAATTCTATTCTAGAAGGCTATAAAAACGTCACAATTTCTTTATAACGTGTGCTTACAAAAATTGATTATAATTTATGAAAACAATTCTATTCTAGAAGGCTATTAAAAACTTCACAATTTCTTTATAACGTGTGCTTACAAAAATTGAGGAGCTCCGACGATCGTTCATTGATCAAGTCATGGCATCTCGAAAAATCTCAAAAAATATGGCATGTATTTCACTGGGCTTCTAAAAATTATAGAAGTCTAACCTACAAACATAATAACTTGGCAACTAAATTATAGAAGTCAACCTACAAACATAATAACTTGGTAACTAAATCAACAACTTGGCGTCTATGCCAAGTTATTATTTAAGCTGCCCCCAAAATAAATCATGATAAATAATAAAACTGGCCAAGAGCATGTCGGGCCATGCTCAGTGTAGGGTTCCGTAGTTTTTTCATCCTTCACAATAAACTGCTGTTTTAAGCCCGAGGTTTAAGTTAAGAAAGATTTTGAGCTCTATAAAAGGTCGTAAACGCCCTAGAAACTGTAATCACTTATTACCTTCTGGAAGTCAACTTACGTCCTTTTAAAGAAAAAATATGAAATTTGGCGATAACTCAAAAACGGCTCGACCGATTTTGTTCAATATAGTTTTCATTGAAAGTACTTTAAAGGCCTCATTTTCCGAATTTTTCCGAATTTTTTGACCAGTGGTTGAAAAGTTAGAGGGGGGGGGAGGGGGGGGGGGGCACTATTTTTTTTGTTTTCGGAGCGAATATTAACAAAACTGCTGACTTTATTAAAAAATAATGTCCAGTAACCCCTATTATTTTTCCAAGACCTATTCAACGACACCCCACACACCAGTGTTGAAAAGAAAAAAAAATCACCCCCCCTTTAGGTGTAGGCCAGGTACCCGAAAAAAAAATATGTTACCGTTCTGTCGGCATTATACATACACATGCTCATACCAAATTTTAGCTTTCTAGTACTAATGCTCACGGAGCTAAGCCGCGGACGGACGGACGGACGGACAGACGGACAGACGGACAATGCGAAACTATAAGGGTTCCTAGTTGACTACGGAACCCTAAAAATGGGCCGTTGGGGCAGCAAAGTCCTAGAATGGCGACCACTTATAGGAAAGCGCAGCCGCACCCGACTAGATAGACGGATGAACTCGTGAGGGTAGCGGGGAATCAATACGGTGTGACCGGAATCGCCCTTTGTTGCAAGTCATGGGGGAGGCCTATGTTCAGCGGTCGACGTGTGTGGCTGATAGATAGATATAAATAATTATCACTTTCTGGGTGCAGAGCATGCTCTGTCTCGGCTTCACGTTACCTTAGCAACCAGGTCAGTCTTAACCATACGGGCGCCCTGGGCGAATCATTCGTTGATTGTGCCCCCAGACTTGGTTCAAGAAACGCCCTTCAGTAGCCAGCGCCCCGGGCGGCCGCCCTAATAACTGTTATCAATCAATATATTTAAAAAATATATATATTAGACAACCCCACACAAATCAATCCAATCCCACAGTAAGCTCTAGGAGGCTTGTGTTATGGGCGACAACGATATACATACTTATACTGGGTGTCCCAAGACTATGGGACATCAAGGGAAAGTACCGTAATATTGTAGATAGGATATTTTGCTGAAAGAAGATGTTATTTTTAAAAGTCAGTAATTCTGCATATAAAGATTTTCTAAGAATTAATTGCTTCGTCTGGGAGTAGATAAATACATACTTAAATACTTACACAAATATTTGAGTTCATCACATATTCGCCGTTGCCGGGATTCGAACCCAGGGCCGTCGGCTCAATAGGCAGCTGCTTTACTACTGCGCCAACCGGGGCGTCAAAACCAAGGTGTATAAGTTCTAATTCCTTTTCTTAAGCGAATCCCATTAGCTTTGTACCCGATGAACAATACTCATTATCTGTATTGTTAACTGCGGCCACAACTGCCACTTCGAAATGTAAGGCGTTATAAGTGCAAATTACTTTTACACTAAAGGTTTACTCTTAAACAAAGAGAACACAGGTGTTGGTCACTTCATCGTCATCCTAAGCATCGATACGAACTTCACTGCTCTTTCACTTACGAAGTGACCAACATCTGTGTTCTCTTTGTTTAAGAGTAAACCATAATAATAATAATAATAATAATAATAATAATAATAAAAACATTTATTGTACATAAATGCGTTACATTAAAATACTTACAAAATTCTTATGATTTGTACAAGAAAGACAAAGTAAGGTGATCGAGCTTCGACCCCTAAACTAGGTATAAACCTGTGCCTTAGGGGCTTGAGTTCGTCCGGATACAGTGAAAAATTTAACAAACATTTTGGACTTTGTAACAGCATATAGGTATTAAGTAAAACGGATTAAAGGGGTAAGAGAAAAAAAAAAAAAAAACATAATTAGAGTTTAGTAACGTGGTCAAACTGAGTTTAACTGAGTTAGCGATATGATAGAAAAAGAAAAAACATGTGAGCGTAGAAATTTTAAATTACGTGTTAATCTATGTCTAAGTTGCTTTACATTCAAGATAGCGTTAGCAAAAGTTTTTCAGTGTCATGGTAAGATTGAGTTTGTAGCCATTGTTGTAATTTTATTTTTGCTTCATATCTGGACATGGAGTAGATGGAGATTATCGAATTTATTTTATTGTAGAGGCGCGAGCCTTGTGCAGCAGTCTGTCGGCGTGCAAGTGCCGTGCGGCAGGTGATTGTTTTACTGACCGGCTGACCTTTTCGCTTCTGAGCCTTGCTATGTTGAAAGGGAATTATTGAGTGTTGGCGTAATATTATACGGAGCAAATACATTTGCCTTACTGAGAGCATTTTTGACTCTAAGTAAAGCTGATTCGTAGGATAGTCACGTCTCTTGAAGAGCATCACTTTTAAAATAGCCCTCTGCGCTCTCTCAGCCAGTATTAATGTGGTTTTGTAAGTCCCACCCCAAATAGGGATACAGTAGGCTAAAACTGATTGGCATAGGCTTTGATAAACCAAAGTAAGAGTGTCACGGGAGGCAGAGTGCCTAAGCTCTTTAAAAATGTAAATGAGTCTGCGGAGGCGAGTACATACAGCTTCGATGTGTGTACGCCAGTCCAGCTTGTGGTCAACGTACACACCTAAGTATCTAACGCTAGGTACAGCTAAAAGGGTAGTACATTTACAGTTAATCGACTGAGGGGGACACGTGTGGGCTCTGACTGAATCGAACTCGTTTGTACTTTTTGGTGAATTTGGTAGAGAGAAACGTACTACTTTGGTCTTGTCCACGTTCAACGTCAGCTTGTTTCTCATGAGACACTCGTTGACAGTTTGAAGCGCACATTCTGCATTTATCTTGGCTCTTTCCCATGTAGTGTCGTACACTAGTAATGCTGTGTCGTCTGCATATGTGAATATCTCACAATTAGGTATGGCCATTTGACACAACTCATTCATGTAAACAAGAAAAAGAGTCGGGCCCAGTATGCTTCCCTGAGGGACTCCAAAAAGGATGGTTTCTTCAGTGCTACAGTGGGAATCAATCTTAACAAATTGTGTGCGGTTCTTAAGGTAGTCCGTAAATATTTCCAGAGCTAAGCCACGAATGCCCATATTTTCCAGCTTTGATATTAAAATGGGGATAGAGACAGTGTCGAAGGCCTTCGAAAGGTCTAAAAATACACCATAGCAATTGAGTTTTCTATCTAATTTATTAACAAGGCAGTTGGTAAAAGCACAGACGGCATCTTCGGTGGAAATTCCTGTTCTAAAACCGAACTGATTTGAAGCTAAGATTTCGTATTTGTTGATATAGGATGTGAGTCGATTGTTAAGTAATTTCTCTAGGATTTTTGAAAGAGAGCTGAGAATAGATATTGGCCTATAATTTGCGACACTGGCTCTATCTCCACTTTTAAAGATAGGGTGTATAACTGCCTTCTTAAAGACATCAGGGAAGCATCCGGTATTTATTGCCAAGTTGCAGACATGGGCAATTGGGGCTGCCAAAACGTCCTTAGACTGTTTAAGAACCCTACTAGGAATATTATCCCAGCCAGTGGAGCAGTCCGATCGTAAGCCAGTTATAATTCGATCGATTTCTGCTGGGTCAGTGGGTAAGATGCTGAAAGAGTTACTTGGAGTAATTGGAGGAGGATTGCCAGTTAAAGGGAGATAAGAACTGCTTGGGGTAGGGACTTTTGAAGCCAGGTTTTTGCCTACATTAACAAAATAATTATTAACTAAGTTAATGGACGCTTGGACGTCGACAGACGGCTGTAATAGTTCAATGGGAGACTGTGTAACACGGTTTGTATTGGTGATTGTCTTAATTGCTTTCCAGGTGGCCTTGGGATTGTTTTTTGCCTTTTCCAATTCATTTTTTTGATAAGATAGTTTTAATTTTCTGAGAAGTGCGTTGCAGAAATTTCGATAGCGAGAATATGTTATTTTTAGAATTGAATTGTTAGGGTCTTTTTTAACTTTTTGATGCATACGGTCACGATTTCGTATACAGCGAACTAGACCAGACGTCATCCAAGGTTTAATTACTTGCATAGATTTTGGTACAGGTTTAGTATACATATGCTTCATGATCGCAATTCGTAGCAAGTTAACTAGCTGTCTGGCAGCCAAATTGGAATCTACAGCTTCCAGGATAGAATTAAAATCGGTTTGGTCTATTTCGTTTTTAATTGCAGGAAAGTCGTATCGAGTGGAAATGTTTGAAATTTTCATGTCATTTTTTTGATTTTGTAGACATAGACATATTGGTAGATGGTCAGTAATATGTGTGTCTAAAACGATGACAGTTGCAGCAGACTTGGTTTTTAAAAGTATGTGGTCCAAACAATTTCCTAATCTAGTTGGAATGAGATGAGCTGGTAGTAGACCTAGACCAGCAGTCGTTGTCAGGTAGTCATTTGAATGTCTATCAGTGCTATTAGCTTTGATGTCTATGTTAATATCTCCCACATAATTCGTTTGACTTAAAGACTAATTTATTGTAAAAGTAATTTGCACTTATAACGCCTTACATTTAGAAGTGGCAGTTGTGGCCACAGTTAACAATACAGATAATGAGTATTGTTCATCGGGTACAAATCCAATGGGATTCGCTTAAGAAAAAGAATTACATCTATAAGTCCATCTCGCCCTTCATCAAAACAACCGGTCTAGCACTACTATGCTTCGCGACTCCTGTCCACATTTTATACATCACTTCGCTCCGCTTCTGTGCACAGGCAGTCTAAAGCATTGTATTGTCCTGCCTGTCTAGCACAACTGTGGTTCGACTCCCGTCACGCTCTCACATTACTGCACAGAAAGAGACAGGCAATTATCTCGCGCGAGAAATAGTCGCTGTGATATTTTGGTAGAGGTGCTGAGTAAAACGCGTAACAATTAAAATATAATTATGTTTTTAAACTTGGTCACACATTGTACATTCGGCGTGGGAAACGGGTCGCACCCGCGTTAATTGCCTGCGACTGTACCAGCCAATTATTTTTATGAATAGCGAATCTTTATTTACTGCCGATAGAGCCCATTGCCGTTAATTGATTTTACTGACGAGCATCGTATAAGAGAACCTATACCTCTGATTAACAGGGTCAGCTTGTCAACCACTCCACTACCCTGACGCCAGAAAACCTCTAATTTTTTCCTTACTCGTGTGGTGATCAGGCTCGTAATTGCTTTAAAAAATATCAAATTGTAACGTAGATATTTAATTTCCCACATTATAGAAGCAAATTCATAAAATATGACAAGATCAAAAATTCTGTCCAAGTAGGTAACATAAGAAAAAAAATTAACAAAAAAAGAACTGATTTCAATAAAACAAAAAACCCAAAAATAACCCGTTCAAGTACCTACAGAACTTGGTAATTGAAGTCGGTTCTTTTTTTGTTATTTTTTTTTAGCTTTTTAGTGATTCATTTAAAATACTTATGGCGGGGTGATAGGGGAGGTCTTGAAGGCATGCATCTCGTTTGAATTATCTCCTAACTCCTAACCGTTAAGGAGTTGTACCTTCCATCATCAGCTCAGCATTGAAAGATGATGACAAGTATAAGAAGAAGAAGACGATAAAAAGTATATAATTAAACTAAAGCAACTACTACTAACTAAAGCCTATTACACGCTAAATGAAGACTTAGAAGATAAATTATAAACACTTAGTAAGTCCTCCTCTCCCTAACATTGCTGTGCCCAACAGGGTTCACAATGATCTGTAGCTTTAAGTTAACATCTGTACCTACTTTTGTTATATTGCAATAAATGATTGAGTATTGAGTATTGACTACCATATGGTAGTCATCATTAGTAAGTATTTCCATGTGCAAATACTTAAATAGTTTTAGAAAATATATTAAAAACATTATGAGTGCCTATAAAATTTCAGGAATTCCTTCGATTCCTCATGGATCTCGTCATCAGATCTTCACCAAATTTTATGGGACCAACTTGGAGATGTCTATTCATGAACCTAAAAATATTTTTCCAAATCGACTCATAAATGACGGAGGTCTGAGATAACAACAAAAAACAAATACTACCGAATTGAGAACCCCCTCCTTTTTTTGAAGTCGGTTAATGAGAACCTTACAGTAGTATAAGGACTACTGTTATGCCACTGGGCTTCAACACCAAATACGGCCCATCAAACAGACAAGGTGTCTAACACGGCTTCTGTGTAAGGAAATGTCAAATCAATGAAAGCTATGAAGGTTGTTAACCGCGCCATAAAACTTACGCTACTGTACGCTACTTATTTAACTTTTAAGGCACCCGCCATTTTTATACCATAACAAAATACTAAAATTCAAATCAAAATCAAAAATAGTTTTATTAAAACTTTCGTGAGACATATTTAATTATTGTATTAAGCGGTTTACACTCACGTGAAATTGTCAGGAACGGCCCGACATGTTTCGAACTCGTATGGAGCCCTTCATCAGGGACGGCTGCCCGTACACCGCCGCGGCAACCTCGTCACGTGCCATGGGCAATTCGTTCACAGTGCAGGCAATTCATCTCTGGATCTGTATACAGAGGGGAAGTGCCCTTCCCCTCTGTATACAAGGGCTCCATACGAGTTCGAAACATGTCGGGCCGTTCCTGACAATTTCACGTGAGTGTAAACCGCTTAATACAATAATCAAAATCAAAAAGTTTATTCTGTAAGCCGGCCACAAGGGCACTTTTACATGTCTGAACCTGAATCTACCCGCATTTCACAAGAGGAGACCACTATTGAGAAGAAAGCCGAAAGAAACACAACAGTAAGTAATTTTTTCGTAGATTATACTTAAAACTATTACAATTATAATCTAGGTAATATACATGTTAGAGGAGATTTACAAGACTCTCCAAAACAATGTTTACAATAATAATTTTATAAAATAAAGTAATGTTTTCAGAGATGTAGAAGGTCTCTAGGCGTCAAAGTACCTAAATAACTGATGCTACAAAATAATTATTTAATTTAAATTTTTAATTATTAGTACCAAAACAACCTAACCTTATGGTAATAATATAAGGACTACTGTTATGCCACTGGGCTTCAACACCAAATACAACCCATCAAACAAACAAGGTGTCTAACACGGCTTCTGTGTAAGGAAATGTCAAATCAATGAAAGCTATGAAGTTGTTAACCGCGCCAAAAAACTTGCGATACTGTACAGCTACTTATTTAACTTTAAACCCGCCACTTGTATACTATTATCTATACTATCATAAAATTCTAAATTTGTATTGAAAATCAGTCTTCTATGGATAGGAGTCATGTGATGCAGGATCGTCATTTGTTTTGAATGGGCGCGCAGCGTCATGTCAGCCTGGCGCCATCTGTTTTCATAATTTCCTTTGTCCTCGCATCACGCCGAAACGGCTGGACAAATTTTAAGCAATTTCTTTACAGGGATAGCTGAACATCCAAAGATGGTTAAAGGATATTTTTTACTCGGCGACGGCAAGTTGCAGGCGCCCTCTAGTTTGTCATATAAAGGCAAATGGCTTGTGCTGATTTTCACTAGAACTTTTTAACGCCCGACGAAAAAGATAAGTTTAGCATGTGTATCTGTGTGTCTGTCTGTGGCATCGTAGCGCCCATACGGGTGGACTGATTTGAGTGCGGTTTTCTTTAATCGAATGCGTGGTTTGTCGAGATGGTTCTTAGCTTTTTTTGATGAAAATCGGAGTTCTCGTCTTGAAGATATTCAGCTCTTAGTGGAACAAGCGACTGGCTCTCAGCCAATATTGAAGCTAGGAATTCCAAATTTGGTTTTATGTTTAGTTTTAGCAGCATTTTCTATATCACACATTAAAACCAGGGTCTCATGATGATCAGCTACATGCTACACGTGTCTGGGGTGTTTAAAAAAAATAATTTACCGTTAAACTACCCAAATAGTCCAGTCCACACAACTATCAGCATCAGCCTGTTTCAGTCCACTGCTGGACTTAGGCCTCTCCCATGGCACGCCACTGAGCTCGATTTTCAGCTCTCGTCCTCCAGTTACTACCCGCTGTCCTACGAATGTCGTCGCTCCACCTTGTTATAGGGCGCCCTACACTACGTTTACCGATTCGTGGCCTCCACTCCAGAACTCGTTTGCCCCGGTGGTCATCGGCTCTACGGCAGATATGACCAGCCCAATGCCACTTCAGCTTGCTTATCCGCTGTGTTATGTTATGTCGGTATAACTTTGGTTCTCTGTCGAATTACTTCGTGTCGGATCTGATCCCTAAGAGACATACCAAGCATAAGCTCTTTCCATGGCTCGCTGAGTGACTTTGAATTGGTGGACTAGTCGTATGGTGAGTGGCCACGTCTCGGCTCCGTAGGTCATAACAGGTAAGACGCACTGATTAAAAACTTTAGTTTTTACTTTTAGACTTTGAGGCTTTTTTACTATGGGCGACGTGAAGACTGGACGCAGTTTTCCGAACGCTGCCCAGCCCAGTTGTATTCGCCTCTTAGCCTCCTTGTCGAAGTTGCCTCTACCTAGTTGGAGCATTTGCCCTAGGTATACGTATTCGGAAACAACTTCGATGGAGACTCCATTTACGGCGACCGGTCCCACACAACTATGGTCCAATTTAAGCCGAAAATTACTCGTTAATATGTGACAATTATAACGAATAAACTCTAAATTGAACAACATAATTAAACAAACTTAAGTAAAAACGTATAAAATCACGTAATAGAACATGGATTTTGACAAAAATAAACGAGTTTTGTTTTGGTCCATAGTTGGATGATTGGACTATAGTTGGGTAGTTTTACAGTAGGTTATTTGTACTATAGGTTTTGTCTGTGCCGTAGCATGCAGTTTTCAAAATGGTTCTGTGTCTCTGAACCTGTTAACTACGACGCGATGATGGTTAAATTGGCACGTGTCACTTTACAAGTTGGCACGTGTGTCGTGTCATTGACAATATAAAGGGAATAATGTTTACCGCCGTGTGGGCGTTGAAATGAATCACATTCCGCCATGTGTCATTTCGTTGGGCAAGTAAATGGTTTAAAGCGATCGATTCTCGATTCTAAATTTAATCTAAAGCAATTTCTCAAATCAGGTTATAGTGAGACCATAAACTGAACGGTCTTTCTTCAGTGTTACAAGTTTATGCTAAATTTAATTTTATAATGATGACTAAACATTTATTATAATTTTGAACTTCGTATCTCCTAACGTTTTCCCCACCGCATGATTTGACTCCGCACATTGCCTTTTGCCAATAAATCTTCTTAAGCCCGTCGACTTTACTATAAAGGAAAACCGTTAAAGACGCAGGCTCGAACCCTGCCTGAACGTGTGCTGCTCTGTGGCGGCGTCACCATAATGAAAATCAATGAATTATATAATGAAATGATGTACGTTGAACGTAGACCATGTACGTATCATGTTTTTGGCTGTACCTGTACCAGGGAACGAAATAATGGACTTTGTTTGTGGCGCTGCTGGGGAGCATACTCTCCAGCAAACTGTGGCATTCATATAAACGGGAAACGGCTTCACCACTTACGGTTTGCGGATGATATTGTTTTGATTGCAGAAGACCACGCCGAGCTAGTATTCATGCTAGAAACGTTGCAACTAGAAAGTCAGAAATGCAGTTTAGAAATGAACCCTAAAAAAAAAACACGTATAATGACTAACAGCGTCGCTAAAGTAACTACTATACAATCCAATAACATTGTATACGTTGATGAATATACCTCGGTCAAAACATATCTCTTAAAGATAGACTTCCCGTCCAAGAAGTAGAGAGACGAATTAAAAAGGCCTGAAGCTCCTATTGGTCGTTCAAGCATATATTTAAGTCCAAAATGGACATTAAACTAAAGAAAAAGGTCATGGACTCAGTAGTCACTCCTACCTTATTATATGGATGCCAAACATGGCCGATAACAAGAGAGGTTATACATAAAATTCAGGTTTTTCAAAGGTCCGCCGAAAGAAGTATGCTGGGCCTTAAGATAAACGATAGAGTAAGAAGTACAGACATTCGCCATAGAACCAAAATAAAAGACGCGGCAGAAATGGCATGCAGACTAAAATGGCGTTGGGCTGGACACACGGCTCGGACCACAGATAGCCGATGGAGCGAAGCTCTAATACTACACTGGTACCCGCGCGACCGCGGCCTGCCGCGGGGCCGCCCGCGCCGCCGCTGGCCAGACGACGTCGTCGCCGAGGCGGGCGTCACCTGGACCCGAGTAGCCGCTGACAGAAACGAATGGAACAGGAGGGAGGAGGCCTATGTCCAGAAATGGACATCCCAATAGAATATACACAATGTATAATTTAAATGTTAAATAAACTACAATTTAAGAAGTTACAGTTAGAATTATAAATACTTATTAAATAAATTACATGTTAATATAAATCAAATGAATTCAATGTAAATACTGATAAATAAGTAAACGGTACTACAATAAATTGATAAATAAGATTAATGTTTTTAAAAATATTTATATTTAATATTAAACAAACTACAATTTAAGAAATTACAGCTAGAATTATAAATACTTATCAAATAAATTACATGTTAATATAAATCAAATGAATTCAATGTAAATACTGATAAATAAGTAAACGGTACTACAATAAATTGTTAAATAAGATTAATGTATTTAAAAATATTTATATTTAATATTAAATAAACTAGAATTTAAGAAATTACAGCTAGAATTATAAATACTTATCAAATAAATAACATGTTAATATAAATCAATTGAATTCAATGTAAATACTGATAAATTAGTAAACGGTACTACAATAAATTGTTTAATAAGATTAATGTATTAAAAAATAAATTATGAGATCATACAGATTATAAATGTACTAAATATTTCGTTATTAATGAGTGAGACAATAATTAATACTGTATTTATATGATGAATTTAAATGAACTAAGTATAACAATGAATTAATGAATATAGGTAATAAACGAGTATTGTAAGTCTTTCAATAAAGAAAGACGTCAAATAATATCTCAGTAAATATAAATATATAAATAAATAGAAGAAGAACTAATCTCATTGCATGATAATGATAAATGTAAGATATTGTATTTGGAAATAAATGGCTTTTATTATTATTATTATTTATTATTATAGTGTTATTTATTGAGTACACGTGTGCTGCACATACACCAAATAAACTTGACACAACAAGATGACAATCTCTCCGGCCCAAACTTGACACAACACAACAAGATGATAATCTTATCTGCGACGTGACATAAGCCGCATAACGTGGCCGCGGCGAAAGTTTCGGTGGTTTCACCTGCGCGGGCGCAGGCGCGGTTTAGGGCATCACGCGTGCGTGTTACACTTACTAACCACACGAATAATTACGACGCATATCAAAAGCTACTACTGATGTTGCAAACGGAAAATTAAAGATACTTTCCTCATGGTGAAGATCTCGGTTTTTTTTTTCAACATTTAAACGGATTATATCGCTTATATTAATTGTTTGAGCATCCCTAAAAATGTGGACCGCTTCTCAATTTTTCGTGTCATCCGTCGTTAGCGTTCCACATTTTTAGAGGGGCTCAAATAATGAGTACTCGTATGTCCTAGAAATCGAAGAAAATACTGTTTTTTTCTACAGCTTCCGATGACAAGCCTTCGATTACTCCGAAACCACTAACTGACGCAAATATGCTTTCTTGACAGACAAGTATTTTCGGTCATGGTAGTCAGACGGGAAGACTAATGAAGGAAGAATCCGACAAGTTAATTCGCGTCTCTGGCGATCCGAGTTTGAGTCAGCAGGATTCACATGAGTCAGCAGTAGCGTCACATTTTAGCATTTTACACAAAAATCCAATTAAATATAGTACCTACACAGGTAGCTTTTAGGGTCAAAAGACAGAGTCTTTCATTCTGTAGCCTTTATTAACATAACAGACTCCAATAAAAACACGTGCTATCGTTATTGATTGCCGAACCTTTGTTTTGGTACGGTTCAATCTCCTGTTTACCAGCTCACTCATTTTACCGTATCATGGACTTCATCCAGCCTTAATGACAGCCCATCTCATCACAACATTGTCTAATGTTTACATCACCACCATGGTCATGACCATGACGTCATACTCGATCACTCACTTTCACTCACTAATGACATATAAAAAGGTTCAAACCTCTTGTGAGGGATAAATTTTATTGCCATTCGAAAATATCCTCGGAGCACTCCCATTCATGCAACAGAAAATGCTGAGCGAAGCTACATTTCTCATCGCTCTTTCGGGCTCATGTGTTTCCTCCTTTTTATAACATGCGACCTTTCAAACAAAGCGTGAAGAAACATCTCTCTAGCCAGCATGGCAGTGTCAACTGTCAACTGACATGCCACCGTTGGTTTTTTGTCAGTTGGCGTTGCGACTTGGGCTCCCCATTTTGCTCACCATCAGGCCAAGTGGAAGCACTATGTTGTGCTGTTATAAAAAAAAATCATTTCTACGCAGGGCCAAAAAGTAAAGCCAATCAAAATACGCTGGCAGCCGACGATTCTAGAAATAAGAACGTGTGCTTGTTATAACCTTGGTACGGTTCAATCTCCTTTTAACCTGCACACTCATTACACCGTATCATCGACCTCATCCCGCCTTAATGACAGCCCATCTCATCACAACATTGCCTAATGTTTACATCAACACCATACCGTCGTGACGTCAGGGCCGAACTATCGCTCACTTTCACTCGGCTCACAAATGATATGTAACACTTTCAAACATCTTTTGTTTTTTTTATCGAGTTTCACTGAAGATGTTTTGTTTGTATTTATTAGGTTACATTAGAAGGCTTTTTATTACGGAATTAAATTGGTTCGTTTCTGGGAACAATTTATATTGAATAGGTTGTTTTGGATGCGTTTCTAATAATTTTCCTGATGTGGTTGTGAAACGCAATTACAAATGCGCTATAAGGTGATATTTTTAATCACAATTTATTTACAGTTTGGAAAGAAAAGTAGGTACACACCAATTCCCTTATGGGTTGAAATGATATTGACTTACTTTTTAAGCAACTTTAAAAAAGAGAAGGTAAAGATAACAACGCGTATTTTTTTTACCGATTTTATACCAAGGCATTATATCATGAACTGATTGCATTTGCTCCTATTAGAATGTTTTTTTTTCGTTTAGTGATTTACTTATTTCTCAAAGCAAAAGATAAAGTATACTGTTTTTGTTTTTGTCCTAAGGCAACCCGGAAGTGCAGATGCCCTTACAAGCTCGCGCCACGCCTTTCTCTCATCAGCTACTCCTTTAGCCTCGATAGCTCCAGCTCAGTCCGATAGCTCGCAGCTCGCTTTCAAGGGTGCGCCGCCAAGAGTGTACGGGTGTCTACGGCTAGATATGCCTCCCGTCCCGGCGGCTTCCACTTGAAAGCGATGCTTGCATTGTGTGTTTCTCTATCTCCATTTGCGTATAAGTTTAGTATGGAAAATCAACAATGTATTCAATTAATCAATCAATCAATATCATTTCAGGGAACTGTGGCCCATAGATAAATACCTTAAAACGAACATACATATAAAAATAAAACAATAATTTAAAATAAATATATACACGTTAGTTCGGCGACATGCGACGTAACTTCTAGGTGTCGGGTAACCGTATGCGAAATCGCCAGAAAACAGCACGTTTCGGCCAGAATTCCTCCTCCAGGAAGGTACACAGCTTGATAGTAGGCACCCTCACCACAAATCAAGCTAAGTTCACACAATGACGAGACTCTCAACTTTTGGGCGCTCAGGGTGAAGTTGGTCTTTCTTTACTCGGAATATAACTATATATGCGTACTTGCATCTATAAAGCAAAAAATACAAAAATCGTTTACTTTCAGATTTTCACTCATCTCGTCTGTAGGTACACGAGGCAACGGTAACGCGTGCCCACACGGACTGTAAACATCTTCTTTTTGGAAGAGAAAGCCTCGGCCGACGTGGGTTCCGCACAAAATTAACAGGACAATGCAATTCTTTATTGCACAGAGTGGGAATTACTTAACCTCAAATCTAAATATACATGATGTATACTGGCAGTCTGTAAACATCCTTTTGGAAGAGAAAGCCTGAGAGGGCGTCGGTTCCGTGCAAAATGAACAGCACCTCTATAGCACAATCACACGCGACTCTTTCTCGGGCGACATATACTAGCTATCTCTTTCTGTACAGTATTGTGAGAGAGTGACAGGTGATGCTAAGCGAACCACAGTTGTGCTAGGCAGGCAGGACAATACAATGTTTTAAACTGCCTGTGCACAGAAGCGGAACGGAGTGGATGTATAAAATGGATCTATCACATTTCTCCCATTTCTTAGACCACTTATACAACATTTCTTAGATTTACTTAAACACTCTTTCGGCCTTCACAAAGACGCAGCCTGATTGGTTCATTTTCTTCGCTCCGCTTCAGTGAATAGGCAGCCTTAATGCACCAAGAGGAGCATGGAAATAAATAAAAAATCCATTTAATTTCTAAAAGACATTTTTTAGGAGGGTCATACCAAACCTTAAATATAACCCTAGCACTACACTATTCGCGAAGTTTGCCGAGGTTGGGCGACTATCAGTGTGGAGGGACATTTCGCTGCGGACACTCATACTTCGCCCAACTTCGGTCAACTTCGCGAGTAGTGTGGAGCCACAATAAAGATATAAAGATACATAAGTACTTAAGTGATGTATATTGACATTCTGTCAACATCTTTTTGGAAGAGAAAGCTTTGAGCGGGCGTGGGTTCCGTGCGGAATGATCAGGACAGTACAAATCTTTAAGTTTTAATTTTAAATATGAGTAAAGTAGTCCCCAACATTCAATAATAAACATAACATAAGTAACTTGACACTCGCTCATCGCTATCCACACACAACAGTTTCTTAGGCGTATCTTTCCTATCGGTTCTTCAAAATACTGAGTTTCTGTTACTACTATGGCTTCTTATTACATTCGAGCACCACAATATCTTCTGAAATGTGTAATTATCTTTCCTCTCTCGGTTAACTATAACATCAACTATTAGCCCAAATCAGTCAATATCAATCTATGTCTTGGAGATATTCCCATTTTTTTGCGTTTGTACTCCCGTACAAAGTCTGAGTCACAATGGCTAACTAGCCCTGATACAAGTCATGCATAAAAAAACTACTTACCGACCCGCCGCCCGCGCCGCTACCGGTCCGCCCTGTTTTGAAGATAAATAATTGATACCAGGAGTGCAGTATGCAGTTTTCATTGAGCAAATAGCAGCTAGGTATGTTCCCACTATAGAACCATAGGATAACACACTACATAAACTTTATGTTTATCTTCGTAAAAGCCGCAAATGAACAGTAAGGTCAGGTGGGGCTGGGGTAAGAGAAACACATGGGGTAAGTGGAAAACTTTGGAATATTCTCTATGTACCTCTATCCACTCAATTGCTTCGAATTTTGAGTTGGACTCTATTTATATAATAAAATAAGAGCGGTGACAGGTAGCCGTAGTTACCAAAAGCAATCTAGTGGCTATGTGACATTTATTTATTTTTTACCTAGAACTGTTTCAAAAAATTGGATTCACCTCACACACTGTGATTTATTTTACTCCATACCTACTTAGGGGAAGATTGGCACCATTCGTACACTTTTTACATTACGGTTTTTGTAATTTTTATTTTTAAAGATAGATTCGTCCATCGGCCGCTATAATATAGCAGATACATTTAGCTTCCTAATTAAAAAGTTAGAAGTCGCCTACTTTTGCAACAAACGAGTAGATCGACTTTTAGTAGAAGCTGTCAAATGTCCGAATCTACCCCACTGAAGGGGCACATTCGTACATGGGTCGGGGAAGATTCAGACAGTATGAGATAACTTCGTGCATGTTAAATAAAACAGCAATAATAATATCAAAATTAGTTTTAATGGTCTTTAAAAACAAGTCAATACCCGCCAATCCCATTGGCGGATATTTCCGTTTCAATTCTTTGGCATAATCATATGACAGCTTACTGACTTTTGAGCCCGCAATGCATTTTCGAAAATTTTCAATATATTCGATCAATTGTGACTCTATTTCGTTAGAAAACTCTTTTTACGTATAATTCCGCACTATTTTTGCTAATTTTCTGAAATAAAAATAAACATGTTAATGCATGACGTATATGAATGTGCCCCAGGCGTAGGCGTACGAACCTGCCCCGAAGGTCAAAATAAAATATTGGTAACTACACAAAATTCATGAAGAGATATACACAAAATATGTACTTTATCATGGAAATGATAGTATTTACTTACCGTTGCTCAACAAAATTTTCAGATTTACCGCTCCACTTAAGCACGATACATCCGAAAACATCGATGAAAAATTTACCTACTTAAAGGGTGCGAAAACAAATAACGCCCTCTCGTGTCGCTCTTGGTAACCGCACTGACGGCTAACTTCGTGGTCCACCGGACGCCGTCAGCGCCTACCCACACACACAAACCCGTAATAAATATAATGTGTCAGTGCATCTGGAAAGGTACCTTGTTTCAGGTATTGAGTTATGCATAGTTCCAAAAAGTAGATTAAATTTGCTATCAATACAAAAAAGAATAATGACTGTAGGTGGAACCACTATTTTTATATAAATTTTTGAATACTCAACTTCCGAAATGCACAAGTTGAGAAAATTGCATTTAAAGTTTATAGTGGCAAAAAACACACTTCTACTTCGAAGTTACATAGTGAAGGGTATAATCATAATCTTTGAACGTTAAAGAATTATAATAAAGGTGAATTGTCTAAAAATACATGTTAATTATTTTGATTTCTTAGGTAGAACATGCCAGGGTGGAAGAAACACGAAAGTGTTAATTATACCCAATTCATAAAATAAAGAGATTAAAACTGTTAGTTTCTCATCATAGTTACATATTCTATGGCATTTTGGGACAATTGAATGAAAGAAAACTCCATAATCATAAAGAAATTTAATAATTACCGCATTTTTAACAGTTACAAAAAAGATCACTTATAATATTAAAAACCAACAAAATAATTTGTATATTCATGCTATATCACAAGATCAAATGGTATTTAGCGTGGTGTACCACAATGGTATAATAGAAATGGTGTTAAAACAGTTTTTTTTAACAATAAAGTTTAGTGACTCGGTCGAAACTTTTGTATGGAAACGTAACTAGGGTACCTTGTCACGACATTTACTAAACTTTAGTAACTTAAACTCGAAGATCACTATTTTAGTACCTATAATGCAAGAAATATCTGTAACAAAATGTTATTTAGGATAATTATAGCGGAACTCAATGTATTCTTATTTATAAAAACTTCTGTTTTAGTCGTGTAAGACAAGTTTAGCATTTTACTAAACTGGGTACCTTGTCACGCTAAGTCATTATCTTCCATAAATGGAGTAACTAGAAAAAATAACTCAATTGTGTACATAACTGCACCTAATTTATGATTTATCAGTCTTTAAATTAAAATAAATAGTTATTTCATACAAGAGTCATGCAAGCTGAATGTTTTTTTTTATAAAAAACATGAAGTATTTTTTTTTGTTCAAAAAATTATTTTGCTATAGACCGATCCTATACCTTATCTTAGAAAGAGGTAGTTGACTACCCGCGATGGAAATATTGACAAAATTATTCAAAATTTAAAGGCTTTTAAGACATGGCGTGACAAGGTACCCTGACTGCTGAACTTTATAGTCGGAGAAATATACTAAAAAAACATAATTTTACTGATATTCTTGTACACACGTGTTCCTTAGGATGTAAATAACCCAATTATAACACAAACCCATTTTGGCACTTTTTCACCAGCTTCCACAAAAACTCATGTAACTCGGTAACTAGTGTCAGTGCATCTGGAAAGGTACCTAGTCACGACATCTAGTTACCGAGTTACATGAGTTTTTGTGGAAGCTGGTGAAAAAGTGCCAAAATGGGTTTGTGTTATAATTGGGTTATTTACATCCTAAGGAACACGTGTGTACAAGAATATCAGTAAAATTATGTTTTTTTAGTATATTTCTCCGACTATAAAGTTCAGTAGTCAGGGTACCTTGTCACGCCATGTCTTAAAAGCCTTTAAATTTTGATCAATTTTGTCAATATTTCCATCGCGGGTAGTCAACTACCTCTTTCTAAGATAAGGTATAGGATCGGTCTATAGCAAAATATTTTTTTGAACAAAAAAAAATACTTCATGTTTTTTATAAAAAAAAACATTCAGCTTGCATGACTCTTGTATGAAATAACTATTTATTTTAATTTAAAGACTGATAAATCATAAATTAGGTGCAGTTATGTACACAATTGAGTTATTTTTTCTAGTTACTCCATTTATGGAAGATAATGACTAAGCGTGACAAGGTACCCAGTTTAGTAAAATGCTAAACTTGTCTTACACGACTAAAACAGAAGTTTTTATAAATAAGAATACATTGAGTTCCGCTATAATTATCCTAAATAACATTTTGTTACAGATATTTCTTGCATTATAAGTACTAAAATAGTGATCTTCGAGTTTAAGTTACTAAAGTTTAGTAAATGTCGTGACAAGGTACCCTAGTTACGTTTCCATACAAAAGTTTCGACCGAGTCACTAAACTTTATTGTTAAAAAAAACTGCTTTAACACCATTTCTATTATACCATTGTGGTACACCACGCTAAATACCATTTGATCTTGTGATATAGCATGAATATACAAATTATTTTGTTGGTTTTTAATATTATAAGTGATCTTTTTTGTAACTGTTAAAAATGCGGTAATTATTAAATTTCTTTATGATTATGGAGTTTTCTTTCATTCAATTGTCCCAAAATGCCATAGAATATGTAACTATGATGAGAAACTAACAGTTTTAATCTCTTTATTTTATGAATTGGGTATAATTAACACTTTCGTGTTTCTTCCACCCTGGCATGTTCTACCTAAGAAATCAAAATAATTAACATGTATTTTTAGACAATTCACCTTTATTATAATTCTTTAACATTCAAAGATTATGATTATACCCTTCACTATGTAACTTCGAAGTAGAAGTGTGTTTTTTGCCACTATAAACTTTAAATGCAATTTTCTCAACTTGTGCATTACGGAAGTCGAAAATTCAAAAATTTATATAAAAATAGTGGTTCCACCTACAGTCATTATTCTTTTTTGTATTGATAGCAAATTTAATCTACTTTTTGGAACTATGCATAACTCAATACCTGAAACAAGGTACCTTTCCAGATGCACTGACACATGTCGTGACTAGGTACCTTTCCAGATGCACTGACACATGTCGTGACTAGGTACCTTTCCAGATGCACTGACACATATTGTCCTGATAAGCTGTAATAGTGACTGTATGTAGCTGCGCCACCTGTCTCAAGCGTTTATTTGCTAAAGTCCGAAAAGCAAGACCTAGATAGATACTTAGTTGCGAATAAATTACGACCGCTCTCTCCAATCACTTCCAAGAAATAGCTGCGCGCGAGTACGTGCAACTTATTCTACAGGCTTTTTTCGACGATTCGGCTGTGGTTCCATATTGGGATGCATAAAATTGATAGTCATAATAAAATTGTCATTTGGCATAATTTTCGTAGCCATTGTACTTTACTCTGAAAGAAATAACTTTTCAGGATTGTTATAAAACAAACCTACACTTACCTATCCTAAATTTTTAATCTAAATAGTTGTGCCCTAAAAACTCTTGTAGGTAAGTACTTAAAGTTAGTAACTTTAGAATTATGGATAACAATTTTATGTCAAACAATACATTGTGATTGTGACAATCATTGTATGCCATCCGATAGGATCCCTTCGGCTGTTTGTGAATGTGAAGTATATTTGAGTGTCTTTTCAAAAGGGCTTATTTTTGTATGAGTTTCATAGAGAAATTGTTAGAAATATACGATAACAAGTGTCTACTTGAACTGTATCGGTGTAGTGAATAAGTACATTACTTAAACGTAACCTTCTGCTGTCACTTAATTATGTTTGACAGTAGCATTATCTGTCTCTTTGTCTTCCCCTCGTTCTAGTGTAGATACACACGTAGGTTTTCCGTCTGAGTAATTTAATCCATAAAGATAAGTGTAATTGTTATTTTAATTTGTATCGTGTTATTATAAAAATAATACATTGCCATTTCGTAAAAGCTAAGAAAATTAGTTTAGATCAAAAGAAATTGCGTCCGTAGGATCACGGTACCTACAGGCTTGCCTAAGAAAAGATAAAGATCACATTTACATAGTTAAGTACATTATAAGAAAATGATTGCGTGAAATGATTCCAGACTATTTCTACTGATTTCTACTGTAGCAAAATCGGGTGTCAATGTAGTCAAAAAAAAGGATATGGTTAAGCCTCGCATCTGAATCCGATAGAGAAAATGATAAATAATAAACATGGATATAATTTCGATGTATGTACCTATCAATCAATTATTATTGCGCAGTAGTGCTTGTTAACATATTGATAGAGAAAGTGTTAATCCGTCCTTATCGAGTCAGCCAATCGTGCGATCACAAAAAGGTCACAAGTGCATTTACGTCCTAATACACATCGGACCTTATTCAAATACGTTCGCTTCCAAGCGGTCAGACGCGCACTTGTTTTAACTTTTAATAAGCGTAGTGTCTATAGACCGCACCCGCTCGTTCAAAAAGGTCACAAGTGCACTTTAATTTGAATACACATAGGTCGTTTTGCGCGTAAGTGCACTGGCCAAAACAGTGATTCTGAAAGGTCGTAAGTCCTCTTGTGTCCGGAAATACGTAGGACTTTATTCTAATGTGTGCCCTCTGGTCGAAAGCGGCAGTGAAACGAGGATGTCATTACGGCTCAATTAGGCGCGGATCGTGGGCGTTTACTTTCGATCGCGGTTGTGGTGCAAGTGACGAGAGGAGCGTGTAAAGTTAATAATTTCAGAATTATGGTCAACAATTCTATTCCAAACAATACGTTGTGAGTGTGACAATCATAGTTATCCCTTCAGCTGTTTGTGAATGTAAAGCATATTTAGGTGTTTATTTGACCTCTTTATGGGCCATTTCGTAAAAGCAAACGGTATTAGTATAGGTAAAAAAGTCGTCTATAAATGTCTATTTCTCGTATTTATAAGGTGAAAGATTCAGTAGCTAAAGATTGGTAGCATCAGCTGGCAGCACCTTCGTTGTGCAAGAGAACGTGCAGGAACTATCAATGTCATTGACATGGTAAAAAACAAGACCGAGTCTGCTCCAGCTTGCCTTAAAATACTTTTGACGCCACGCCACTGGATATATAGCCTATTGATGGGCTGCTGGATGGCCGGATGGACAGACGACGCAACTCAAGTTAGTATCAGTTGGATAACGCGGATAGGAAGAGCCACTACATACAGCATTTAAGGTTAACCAGCAATATAAACTGAAAAATCGGTCCTCACTCGCGCCGCCTTCTTGCATGATTTTTATGGAAAATTTGAAACGTTTCTTCTGATTCTTCCATTCCTACTAATCCCAGATACACACACACGCGAGAAACACGTACGATCTTCGAACGATATAAGTATGAAAACTATGAAACGAACGTCGCACCCACGTCGCGGTGAATGTGTATAATTGTACATCAAAAGAAAGCGACAATATTACAACTGGCATATGTCAAATTGTCAGCTACTTGCACCTGCATGCAATGACTGCATGCACAGTGGTAAACAGTGGCGTAGCTATTCCTAGGAGGGCCCTGAATCAGAATTTGACGACGCCAGAGGCCAAGCGAGTCCACAACAGGTCTCCTGTGACTCGTGTGGGTAGTGTCAATATAGTATTAATATGCATGAGGGTAAGCAAAATGAAATAAAGGATTCAGTCTAGATCCGCCAGCGTAACTTTATTGACGCATCCCTCAATGGCGAAGTAGGTAGGATCCGAACCTACGTTCCCAAAGGGAAACACGCAGTAGCTACGCCTGGGGGCATGATGGTTGCTTTTATCAAGTGACAAACCATCCGTCACGTTTTGACATAATGCGAGTGAGTGATAGATGCTTTGTCACTTATTTATCACGTGATAAACGCAACCATAATAGGCCCCCAGGCGGTAAATTTTCCGATGATTGCGTATTCGCTGCGCGCTCATCGCTTGCGCCGCCCCGCGCTACAGGTGGCCGCTTCCCACGAGCTGCGCCCGCGTCCCCGATTCGCCGCCATTTATCACCCAAACTTTAGCATCTCCAATCTAACAGCTGACTTCACACCACCCATTAAAAACAAACACCATCGACTCTGTTATGTTATTATGGACCGTGACCCCGGCTCCACACTATCGCGAAGATGACCGAAGTACGAGTTCTGCAGCAAAGTGCCAGTAGTGTAGATCTAGGTTAAGACAATGTCCGTTACGACTGTTTGTGCTTTACTTCTGTTGACTTACATTTGATACTTCATCTTGGTCTTAATTGACGGATTTGTTTGTTTTATTAGTGTTCTTTTGTCAGACTTGATAAGATAAGATTAAAATTGTATGTTAGAGAAATGCTTGTTACTGGGCGTAAGTCGACTTACAATTTCATCTTCGAAGATTGATTAGTTTTTGTAGTGTTTAGCTGTTTAGGTACAACTCTGGGAAATAAATATAATTTAGATGTTATACACGAATACCTACTAAAAAGCCCTTGTGTTTGGAGAGTAGAGTTACTATTATTTAGAGTTAATGATAACAATTTTCTTCGTATACCCATTCCTTCAATTGCTCAAAGGTTAACTGGAAGAGATCCCTAATAGGGATAAGTTCGCCTTTGTACATATTTCATTTGTTATCAATGTATTTATAACCAGTTGTTGTGTACAATAAAGCGTTTACATACATACATACATACAATTTTAAACGCCACAAAAGTTGTCAATATATTAAAAAAAAAGGTAAACATTTATACATCACCATCAGAGAGATGTGTAATTTTGACAGGACTTGTTGTTTTCGATAACGATCCTAAAATATTTTTATATGAATTAATTAAAACAAATGAAAACAATTACTACATATTGATTAACTGAACAGAAGGGGAATTTAACTTAAACTTTTATAACTGCATACAACTACACGTGCGAAATACAAAGTTAACGTTAACAAGCCCTTAATAATGGAGCTCGAAACCCCAAAATGTGATGACATTTTCAGTCACTCCATATCCTGAATTGAAAATGGCCCACTAGTGACTAGTGATGTCAATGATCTTTATCTCGTCTGGCTAATTGACAGCTGAGCCCAAAACAAACACAGGACGCCGCACCGGTTTTACCGGAAGATTATCAGCGGGAGTGAAATTATTTTTTAGAACGGCATTGTGCATTCGCGTTGCAGACATAAAATTAAAAACTAGAAAAAAAAAAAACAAACTTTTACCGTACCTACTTGAACGCATCTGTTGGGTTTCAAGTTATTCATTTTAATTTTATAGAGATGCGTAACGGTTTTACACCAAACTCCTTCAAAACATTGACTAATATTGATGGAAGCTTCTAATTTTGATGGAATGAATCCCTATACATGACCTATTACTGATCTGATCCTCGTGCCATGAAAACAGACGCATTATAGTTCGCCATCTGTTTTATTCTAAATCAGTTAACCTTACGCAGATAGAGAATTTTGAAAAATTACGACTATAACTCACGTGTGTTAAGAACGCCGACAGTGAAAAATCGCAATATTTTAAAATTAAATCTCTAATGTCTATCTTTCTATTATAAATATCACACGAAAGTTTAACAATCGGGGTTGTACATTCTCGCAGAGACAAGGCGAAGCATTTCGTATCCTTCAATTCCTACAAGTAAAAAAAAGGAGAGCCTGGATGTCTGGTCCGGTGTCACCGAGAGAGTGTGCAACCGACATTACACTTGTTACCCTAGTCTACCCTGCTCGGGAAGTTGACCGAGGTTGGGCGAATATGATAGTGTGAGCGGACGGTTTTCTGCCTTTTCTCCGAATTCGACGAAAGTTTCATTGCGCCGAAGTATCATTTCGCAAAAAGCCTTTTTCACTGAAACTGTAAACTATTTAGGATTGTTATAAAACAAACCTAACCTAACTTAACCTGATCTATAGGATGATATATACAACAATTATAAAAAATGTACGACTAAAGAGGAATACAAATTCTGCGAAGTGAAAATTCGGCAAAATGAAGCATTCATCGAAAAGGCAGGATTTCGCTGCGAAAACCCATATTTCGGCCAACTCCGCCTCGGCTTACTTCAGTCAACTTCGCAAGTAGTGTGGACGTGGAGCCGCAATTTCAAATGTGTTTTAATCCTCTCATATTTTCAAGTAGGTGCCTCACGTGTTGGGGTACGACTATGCGTCAGCGTGCGCGCGTCCGCAACGCGCGGGGCGCGCGCGTCTCGCGGCGCCCTGTGACCTCAGCAAGCAGAGCTACTGCACCAGCCCGGGCGACAGCTACCCGTGGCACGCCATCAGACGATTCGTCAGGGAGAACCAGGTTTGTAACCAAAGAGGCGACTCTATTATCCCTTCCATTCGAATTTTCATTTATTCGGTTCGGGGTAAAAAGTAGCCTATGTGTTAATCCGACTAATCCAGGCTGTCAACTGCTTCCATACCGAATTTTATCAAATTTGGTCTAGCCGTTTGTCACAAGTAACAAACATAGGCACAAACAGTCAGTCAGTCTCCTAAACTCTCGCCTATAATTATATTAGTGTGATTCGGATTTGCTATCGCGCTTTCTCTACTGTAGAACAATTTTTAAATGATATAAGAATTTATTACATTGGAGTAGTAAAAGAAATTGACAATATAAGATATTTTGTAGTCTTTTTTTCATGTTTCTTTTCATTTGTCTAAAATTTCTTGAGAGTGCCGATACTATACTATATAAGGCTCTATACTCTAGGATTACTGATTATTAAGAGGTAACTGTTATTTAAATAGCAGTAAAAAAATGCCAGTTTTCATTTGTAAAATGTTAAAATAATAAATAAAATTATCATCACTAATGGAATATTTATAACATTTCAGGGTCTCATGAGAAGAATGTACGGGGAGGAACGCCACATATCAGTTCTGAAAGCGGAACTAGAAAACTTCATAGAAGACGATGAGGATGAGAATGTGAAAAAACCTGTGGATTTTGCCGAAGACATAATCAAAACAAAAATGATGTACACTAAGAAAAGCCATGGACGTGCCATGAAAGTAAAGCCTCACTTCAGACCAATCCAATCAAATTCCAATAGGAAAAGTGATAACGATACGTTAAGAGTAAAACCTTTAGAATATGACGGTAATAACACCAAAATAAATAAGACTGGGAATAGAAATTTAACAGAAATAACAAGTAACGAGACGGTCTATGAGGACAAACGGATATCTTATAAAACTAAGCTTGAAAGTATTGCTAACATTGAACTTAACAATTTGGATCCAGATGTCATAACGCTTGAAGCTGTAATAAAACAAAGCATTGAAACAAATAGCATTTATCCAAATTTCGGCAGTGTCAAAAGTGAACCGATCACTACGGACGCCAAAAACACTACTTCAGAAAAGAACGTCACAACTACTACAGAAACTATTCTGAATTCTACTGAAACTACCACTATCGACATGCAGTACGACGATACGACTACGGACTCGGGTAAAGAGGCTTGGAAGCCGATGACGCCTGATACTTCGACTTTACCCCCGACGCTTCTCTTTTCAGAACACGAGAAGGTAAAGAATGACAGGATTGAAACCAACGTTAACAAGAAAAAGGAAGAGTTCCACCCCAAACCCACACAACCGGAGGCTATGCGGCCTGCAGTTATAAAGTTACGAGGAGCGTAAGTTTTAGTCTCAACAATAATATAAAAAAAAACTTGTTTAATGACATTTACTTAATACAGTACCGCTACATTTAATCACAATTTGCCTTTATGAAATTGAACCCTGATACTTGGGGCCTTGCAACCTCTTTATTTTAAATATGCTTAGGACTCAGGAATGTTGCAGAAACGGTTATTAAATGAACAGAGCCTTTATAAGGCTAACAAAGTTTAGTTTATTTGTGATAGGAAAATAATAAATATATGATAACGTGTTCTAGAAACGCCTGTGAATCTAAAGAAGAGATGGCTGCCCCGTTTTGGGCCAACAGCACGCGGGGAGAAATCCTGGCTCTACTCAACATGTATCCCTTTGAGCAGTACATCCACCTGGAGACCTGTGTGAATGAGAAGAAACAAATGTATTGCAGAGAAGGCTGCAGGTTTGTATCATCAATATAATTTTCCGTTATAACCGAGTCAGACCCACTGAAAGAGTTAGCTTCCAAGCAAATGAACTGTCAAACCATAGAAGGCAAGTCAGTTTGTATATGTGTTAGTTTGCTTGGAAGAGTCAGCGTGGTCTGACATAAGGTAAGGTTAGAACAAATAAGCGACAAATAAAATTACCGTAATTTGATTACTACAGTACGACACAAAAGAGTAGAAATTAAATAGTGGCAATACTATAGTGCCGTTGCTTTCTAATCAATCTCAGAAAATGGGACGACACTACAATATTGCAATTTTTTTAATTCCTACACTTTCTTGTCGGACTTTAGGTTCTCGTAAATATTCATTAACGGAAAAATTAATTAATATACGACCTTTAGGTTTAACATTACCTACCATATAATTATATATAGAGGTTTTCATACGTTTACGCTAGCAGACGTTACTGCTTTAATAAAAAATACGACGCCATTAATATATATATTTTTTTTAGAATAATTTGTATTTTGAAATTTAAAAGAATTTTTATAATGTATATTGACTTGTAAAATGTTGACATTTTATTAATAAATGAGTATGAGTATGAGTATGACTACAAGTAAATGTTATATTTTATAAAATAATTGAACCTATCCAATTCTGTATCACCAGATGTGAGCAGCAATACCGCCTCCACCGTCTCCTCGCGTACGACCCCCGGAACGAGTGTCGCGGGATCTTCGCCGACTGGTTCAAGTTCCCCGCCTGCTGCGTGTGCAAGTGCTACGACGTCCCACTCGAGTTCCGCGCGCGCTCCCCTCGCATACTCCACCCACAATACGGGGAAGAAGTGAAGAGAGTCATCTATGAAGACGTGGCACGAGACTGGTATATGATGTCTGCGTATGACGATGAAGAGGACTTGTTTTGATGTAAGTGGCGGCTTTTTATACTTATCCCTTTCTCAGTGAGTTAAGATTTCAGGGCTAAATGCCCATTGGGCGCGACACAGCTCAGCCTAAGACTGAGCTTAGCAACTTGTGCTATAAGCTCAATCAATTTCAATTAAATATTTAATGAGATCAGAAAATATAAAGTATAGTATTGTATAACATAACACATCAATGGTGTATGGATATCTACTATGGATGGATATCAAAATTGATGAATATCTTGATAACCTCGAGTACCTACAGTTATTGCTCAACTACCAACATGTCGATATATTGAAACTTCGATTCGCTAATCGGTTTTTTATGTTTTCAGATGCTGAGCTAAACCAGTTAGCCACTAATACAAAATCAACGCAATTCGGTGCTTCTGCATCAGTTATCCTGAGAACCCACCTTGAGATATTTTTTATTTATTTATTCTATAAATGATAAAAACGTTGTTACTTTGTAAGTTGATAAGTGATTAAATTTTACTTGATCTGAAGCATACAATGTTCTTGTTTATTGCCGTAGACAAAATATTAATTTATCTCTATACCTATTTATGAAAAATTGTTGGATACTTTATTAACAGTAGCAAATATGAATAAGCCCGAAAGTCAATAGCTGTTAATAATTTCATAGTTTCATCTCTGTTGTTATTAAATAAATTTATTTAAAATAAGGCTAGTGTAAAATAGAATAAGCATTGTTGTTTGTATGAAAAACTTAATAAACGAAACTCGTAAAAAATGGTTTAACTATATTTCTTTCACTCTTGCTTCGAAAGACACCTAGGCTTCGTCTCACAGACAACCCCCACTAGACGGAGCATGTAAGGCGACCCGCGCGCACCAACGATATGGTACGGCAGAACATTAAAGTATGAACACGGCGGCCACCGTTTAGTTGCGTCCTTGTTTATGATCCATGCGTACGTCAACAAAAAAAGAAATTAAATAAATAACATGGTAAATTGTAGTGTTAAGTGGTGTAGAGAGACCTCATAAACATGGACGCAACTAAACGGTGGCCGCCGTGTTGATACTTTAATGTTCTGCCGTACCATATCGTTGGTGCGCGCGGGTCGCCTACGGGTCGCCTTACATGCTCCGTCTAGTGGGGGTGGTCTGTGGAGCAACCGTATCATGCGACTCCGCGTATCCGATCCACAGATGAATACTCCACCTACATCTAATAGGAAAAATATGAATGTCTATATATTCGCCTTTAAACCTTTAATCATTTATAAATTCTGTTAAGTAAGTAAGGAAAGATAGAAGGGAATAATAATTGTAAGTAAGCTGGGATAGCAAATAAATTAAAAGCAAAAAAAATATTTTTTATTTTTTGGTTATCGCTGGCTAGGTTTCATAGTCTGTTCATAATTGTGCGTGACGAAACACAGTTCCGAGTTTGATTTTGGAGTTGTCCTTCTCCTAGACAGGTTGCAGTCAAACTTATTTCAGCTTGGAGCTCTCCTTTCAATTTACTCGCAATGAACAATGATCCCTTTCATCTTTTTAAAGGTTGAATCAAAGGGCCTTGGCAATTCAAACTGTTATATTTTCAAGCACAACACATTAATATAATAATCTTCTAAACTTAGAATAATACAATACACATGTCAACTAAGATGTTTACTGTTCAGCTGCTGTCAACGGAGTAAATCAAAATAAACATTCAATTTGATACCTGTCACTAGATTTGAATTAGTAGTATCAAATCTAGAACCTTAAAATGTCGATTGCCAGTCTCTCATGACACATCTGATACCCATATTGCAGAAGTGCATTAATAATAACTATTCCTTTATCTTGGATGATCCGCCATATTGGATTTAAAATGACGTCACATTATTTTCGAGTTACTCTCAACTCAACAAGCCCTTTCATTTTTATACCCACATTGTAGAAATGCATTAAAAATATATATTCCGCCATCTTGGATGGTCCGCCATATTGGATTTTAAATGATTTCACACATATTATCGTGCATTGTCATCCAAACTAAACGTGTATACAAAATTTCAGCTCAATCGGTTGAAGATATCTACTTTAAAATCGAGTTCAAAGATACCACCCGAACAAACATACTTACATACATACATCCATACATACTGTTGAGGCGTAAAATATTACAAAAATGTATTAAAAAAGAACGAATCTCTTTCAACAAAGAAATCGTTTCAGCAAATATACTCTCCGAAAGAATATATCGTTCCGTACACGAGTACATATTCAAGACAGCCCCGGCAAATCTATTTTAACTGGAAAAGCCAGAGACGTCGCCGTTGCTAAGCCTACGATTTGCCAAGGCAACCGTCAGTTTGTATGACACCGGCAGCAACACTTATTATTTTGAGAAGCGTTGAAGATAAAGAATCTTGCAGTATTATTTAAGAGTTTTATTAATATAATAACGTTTCACAGTCTTGGTATTGTAAAGACGAGTGAGATAGGAATATTGTACCTACATAGATAAGTCACCTCTATCATCAAGAAGTAAAACCTTTTCTTGCACTCAATATGCAATCTCTATACTAAAAAAAACCGGCCAAGAGCATGTCGGGCCACGCTCAGTGTAGGGTTCCGTAGGTGCCCATCCTTCACAATAGACAATAAAATGAAATTTAAATTACTTACCAGAAAGATTTCAAGCTCTAAAAAAAGGTCGTAAACGCCAAAGCAACTCTAATTACTTATTAATTACCTTCTGGAATTTATCGATTATACGCACCAGAGTGAGCGAAATATTTTAATGCAGTATGGCATTTAACTAATATGTGTAACGTTCGAAGTATAAGAACACCGCGCGGCACTTAACGTAGTGGCACCAATGATCGACACTTTAAGGAGATAGTGGGCTTCTTTATAAAATTAAAGGTCATTTTAGTCGCCTTTAAACCAAAAGTAACGATTAAGTATGGTAAGGTATATTCTTGAGATAAGAATAGGATGTATTATTTTTATTAACTATATACGGACTAGAAAAAAATCGCAAAAAAGGAAAAAGTGTATAAATCTCCAATCATCGACACCGAATATCCAGTCATCGACAGTTACCCGTTATCGACACCCAGTTATCGACTATTACCTATATAATGTTGATTCTGCTAAATCACCACCCCTTTGGGGCCAAAATACAATTACAAGACACGACATCGCATCGTCGTACGACGCGACATCGTGCCACGGTGCGACGTCGTGAGATTGTAACATTAAATTTAATTGTTTTCAAGCTTTACTTGTTACTGCTGATGGAATTTTCTCTCGTTTCCTTCTCTTCTTATTACTAATCCATCAATTTTTTCGGCCAAAACAAACTCATCTTAAAAGGAGATGGAACAATCACTCCCAAAAAAATTTACAAAGACTTTTAGGGTGTTGTGTACTGCGGTTCCATAGTACTAATGGTAGGTTGTTGAGATAGGTTATTTCCTATTACTTCAGGGAAACTGGATGAAGATGAAGGATTCGGCGGTGGTGGAAGTGCTTGATCGAGTAACGCATTATGTAACTGTGGAGTTATTATCAGGTTGTTGCCTTTGAGGATCTCCTATTACTTCAGCAGCTTCAGCTGAACCGCTGGGTGAAGTAAGTTCCGGTATTAAAACAGGTTGGTAAGTAACAGTATCAGTCTTGGGGACATTGTTAGGTTGTTGCATTAGAGGATCTTTAGATAAATCGGTTGGTAAAGTTCCGGCGGTGGAAGAGGTTGGGTAACAGTATCATACCTGATGTTATAGTTTAGTTGTTGAGGAAGATATTCTACTATTACTTTAGGCAAATTAGTTGACGATATGGACATTGGACTCAGATGGAAATGTTTCATCATCAATGGTGACTGTTTTTGCTACATGCAAACTGTTGAGTCACGCCAACGTTATCATCTACTGACTTCTTCGAGTTATGTGCTGATAAATCAGTTTCTATTAAGTCATTGGAATTGCCATCTTTTGGTGGATTTTCCGTCTGCATGCTGTTGAAGTGCATTTCTTGAGTTTCTGTAGGCACAGCGTCACCGGCATCTGATGGTATAACCATGGCTTCATCGGTTACAACAACATCGTTCGTTTGAGCAGTGGTTACATCATTTGACGGATACCTTGCCTGTTCCAATGTGTCTGACGTTGTAGGAGCATCCGCCGAACTTGAATGACACAACGCGTCTTCGGATTTGTTTTTGGCCCAGGAAATCAAATATAATCTTCATCAGGGATTTCTCTTTCCAGTGTTTCTATTTTCAAAGTATAATTTAATGAATTGCTGTAACTTTTGGGCTGAAAACATGTTTAGGATTTCACGTTCTAAATACTTCATAAATTCTTTCTCCATTGGATTGGTTTTAGTTGTGGTTTCTATTTCGGTTTTAGATATTTTAGACATATCGATGTAATCAGGACCAAATGGAAAAAGGCCCCCGCTCGGAATCCGTTTTGGACACAATCTTTTGTTACATTTGTGATAGCTTTTTGCAACACTGGGGCAAAGTTCTCTTTTCGAAGAACTTTGCCAAGGTTCTCTATTTTCCATTGCGTCACGGGTTTTTTCCAATGAGCTTTGAGTGGTCTGAATACTGACAAGTCTATCGGTTGAAGAATATGCGTAGAATTTGGGTATGGAGCAACGACTACAATACCATTTCGGAGCAAACATTTGATAAATGAAGCGTCAGGTGTGCTTTGTGGCCATCAACAAAGAACAAGACCGGTTTTTCAATATTATTTTGCTCTAACCAAGGATTGAAGACATTAGTCATATATTTATAGAACGTGCTGCTACACATCCACCCACTCTCCGATTTACCTATTGCCCATTCATCGGGAACACTCACAGCGATAGTTGAAGGAATTCGTTCCTAGCTAAATATGATCATTGGACGGGCTAGGTCTACAGCTGCATTTCCAGTTATTAGGACAGTAAGATTGTCCTTTTCATCACCGTAGCTGCTGTATGGGTGTTTATCTCCTTTTTTGGCGAGTACACTACTAGGTTTAGGTGACAAGAAGAACGCGGTCTCGTCTGTGTTGAATATTCTGTGGGTCGTTTAAAATAGTTTTAAAGTTATTTTCATCCAAATAACTTTCGATCTCAGTAAACCAAGTCCTGACACATTATCTCGAGCTCTTGACAAGTTGTCTGGCACTCTGTGTCAAGTTTGGATGTCTCTTCATGAACAACTGAAACCACTTCTTGCTGGGCCTATTGTTTGTAAAAGGATTTGGTCTGTTTTGATCAATTATTATTTTTTGCACACTGTCTAGTAGCGAATCTTTTGTCAGAGGAATATGTCTTTCAGATAACGCTAATATCCACGTTTCCAAAATGTCTTCTTCCCCTTTAGTTAAAACTGTGCTCGGCCCCATAGCGCAACCCATTGTTGTTTATCCCGAAATTTTATCATGGAGCGTAATCCTAGGTACTCCGAAACGTTTCGCAGCAACTGCAATCTTTTCGCCATTTTTCACAGCTTCTACGGCTTTTTCTAACTAGTCGGGAGTATTTTTTTTTCGGAGCCATCTGTAAGAACCAATTATCGACACATATTATTCCCCAATTATCGTCACTTGTCGATTACTGGTAGCTCGACTTTGATTAGTTTACTTCAAATATCTACCAAATACGCAAAGTAGGAAGGCCTATATTCGCTTGTAAAATGAAAAATGTTTCAAAAAATTATTATCGACACGTGTCGATTATTGGAAAAGTCAATTTATGAAAACCAGTGATCGACACCAACATTTTACTTATATCAAAATACCCTTAAACTTTCGTTATAACAAAAATCGATCCTATAGTTCTTATAATACCCCGTGAAAAACAAAAAATTCAAATAAGTTACAATACATTAGTATAATTAACAAAAAACATTACTCACTTCCTTAAGGATTTCACTAAGAAATGTTGTTATTTTCACCGGTACTCCAGCCGCAATCAGTTGTCATACCGCCATTTCAAAACAAAATGGCAGATTTCGCTCAAATGTCAATGGGAGTCAGCTAATAGTGTGCTATCTATGGTACAGTAATGCCATATTAAGAAATCGGTTTCCTACTCTTATTTTATTGAATCAAAAAATGAAGTGTCGGTAATTGGTTCTTGTCGGTCATTGGTGCCACTACGTTACGTCATTTTAAAGAAAATTATGAAATTTTGCGATAACTCAAAAACGGCACTGCCGATTTTATTCAATATAGTTTTCATGGAAAGTACTAATAAGGCCTTATTTTCATGAATTTTTTCATAATTTTTTGACCCGTGGTTGAGAAGTTAGAGGGGGGGGGAATATTTACAAAACTGCTGGCTTTATCAAAAAATTATGTTTGAAGACCCCTACTGTTTTTAAAAGACCTATTCAACGACACCCCACACGCTAGTATTGGAACGCAAAAAAAAGTTCACCCCCACTTTAGGTGTACGGGAGGTACCCGAAAAAAAATATTTTTTTTTAGTTTTTATTTTACCGTTATGTCGGCGTAATACATATACATACTCATACCAAATTTCAGCTTGCTAGCATGTATGATCACGGAGCTAAGCCGCGGACGGACAGACGGACAGACGGACATGGCGAAACTATAAGGGTTCCTAGTTGACTACGGAACCCTAAAAACGACACCCACCCTCAAGAAAAGGTCCCTAATATAAAAAAAAATTAAGTACTATATAAAAATATTAAATAAATATAAATATATTAAATAAATATAATATTAAATAAATAAAAATATTAAATAAATATATTAAATATTAAGCTACTACCGTTTAAACAATTAGCAGAATCACTGATAGGGTAAAGCTTCAAAATTACGAGTATAATCTTCATTGGTTACATCGTAATAGAATAATATTAAAAACATAAATTATAATAAATGACACCCATCTTTTGATTGCTGGTCTATGTGATCCCACCCTCAACCAAGACAAAAAAAACTACTATATATTGCTAGCAGACATATATCAAACTAACCCTAAAAGTCCTCTCAACTTCTCGAAAGATTGTCGAGGCAAAGATTTAGAACCCTAAAAGTCCTCTCAACTTCTCGAAAGATTGTCGAGGCAAAGATTTAGTCAGAATCAGCAATCTGTTCACTCGTATGAACATATTGAATGTGAACGACACCTTGAGTATTTTTTTCCTTTACGAAATGGTACTTTATTTCAATGTGTTTCATTCTTTTCAATTGTTCATGCGAGTTACACGTTTTAATTGCGGATTGGTTATCCTCATAAACGATTACAGTTTCGTTATCATGAACCTTTAGTTCTGCTAGCAGGTTCCTTAAGCAACAGACTTCGCTAATGCAATATGTAAGAGCTACATATTCTGCCTCACATGACGATAACGCAACTGTGGCCTGTTTTTTTGAAGTCCAAGATACTACGTTACCATAAACCTGTAGACAAAAACCAGATGTTGACTTTCTGTCAATAACATCGTCTCCCCAGCTTGCGTCAGCGTATGCAGATAACAATTTTTCAGGTTCATTTCTATTGTATACTAATTTTAAGTCTATAGTGCCCTGGACATATCTTAAAATTCGTTTAAGACACATCCATAGTTCATTACTCGCACAGTTTTGGAACCTTGACAGATATGTTATGCTAGCACATAGATCGGGTCTCGTGCCAAACATGGCATACATTATACAACCAATCAATTGCCTACACCTATGTTCCAGTTCGTCCCTTTCTGACCTTTCATTTTGTAATGTAGATAAATCGAAATTAGGATCCATAGGAGTAGCCACGCTATGACATTCTGACATATTAAATTTATTCAACACATTTTTGAGATACCGAGTTTGGTCCAATGTTGTAATACCATTTTGTAAGTCTTGTTGAATATTAATTCCTAAGATACAAACTCGCAAGCCCTAAATCTTTCATTTTAAATTCAGTTTTCATATTATTTATAATTTCATTTACCATGGGACCAAATCCAGTACACAATATGTCATCTACAAAAACTAACTACTATACTATATCTATGACAAAAACTAAAACATAAACTCTACTACTGTCAGTTACATAGCAATATAAACAATGATCACTTTTAGTTTTTGTAAATTGTTGACTCAACATAAAGTCATTAAAGCGTTCATACCATGACCTCGGTGCACTTTTCAGACCATACAACACCTTGTTCAATTGAGTTCTCGGGCGGCCTTTGGCATGGGATGTTACATTTGTGGACACTCTAGCCCCGTCCCATGTCTAACGTTCCGCCAGAAAACTGGGGATGGCCGCAGAAGATGCCCAAATCGTCAAGCGCCGTAAATACGCCTTCTTAAATAAAAATTACGAATTTGCGGCACTGGCGGTGGAACCATTTAGCCCGTGGTCTTCGAATGCAAAAAAAATTGTAAAAGAAATTTCACAAAAATTAATCGGAATATCGGGTAATATCAGAGCGGGCTCCTTTTTCGCTCAAAGACTGAGCCTCGCCAGGCTCGCCATTCAAAGGGGAAACGCGGAGAGCGTGCTGGGGACGATGCCTCAGACGGCTTCAGTACTGGGGGATTCTTTTTAATTTTAAGCTTTAGTATGTATATGACGGCGGCTGACCATAAATATGGGTTGGACAAGGGCGCCATCTTGCCCTAGCGGAACGTCTAACTGACAGCGCGCGAAGCAGTTTAAAAAGACGCTAAGGGCTTCCGGTTCGTGTCCCAAGATGGCCGCATGCGTTTAAGTTTAGTTGTTCATTATTTATTCATTTTAGTTGTTCAATGTGTAGTATTGATAGCGTATTGTGCAGTGATCTAACGTATGAGTGAATAGCTAATGAAGAATTCAACTTGAAGCGTTCATAGCCCTTCCTGGGTCAAGGCCCGATAGTCCGCGTGGTTTTTTGTAAATCGCTATCACTTTACAAAAAGCAAAACCTCACCGAACAACGGCATGCTCTACGAGCAAACTTGAAATTGGCGAAATCATCATTAACCTGATGGAAGCCATATTTTAAAATTAGAATTAGAAGACGCTAAGTTTACTTACTTGTTTCTGTTGAGAATGCTCGCGTACGGTGTCTTTGACGAATCGCTAGTTCAATACCATACTGTTTTCCCTATCTTGTGCTTTGAAGTGACTATCATACCTAGATAATGTTTCTAATATGGTGATTTGTGGATTTGGTTACTAAACGTAAAGTAGAAGTGTTTGATGTTAATAATCGCAAGTTAATTTGCATTCCCGCGCCCGCGACATTCCAATTTACCATGAATGATCATAATAAAGGCCCTCAATTGCCTATATATATTTTTAATTTATTTTCCATTGTAATAAATATATTCACTTTGCTTATGTATGAGTCAAATCATACATAGATACATACTTACATACATTGCAAGTTAAATAAAAGCTTTTAACAAATAATTCAGTATGAATATGTGGCGAAATCAAAATACTTCCTAGGTTAGATAAGTTTAAGTTAGGTTAGTCTCCATCATACTTGTATATATTTATAAATTACTTTAAGTATTTTTTATCCTGTTATTTTTTACCTTTATTTGTTGTACGGAATTCCTTGCATGTAATTAATAAATACATCTGTGATTTACCTATTAATACTGATATACCTACAAATCATAATTGTATTATGTTGAATATAAAACATGAACTTCCTACCAAGGAGACAGATCAAAGTTGTCAACCAATCTGATCAGGACAACAATGTTGGCGATAGTGCTGCCACGTAGAGTTTAAGAACAAAAACCGGAATTTATTCTGTACCCACACTACCCACCCGATATTACCGATAACGATGACACTGACAGTTCAACATGTTGACATCCCTACCTCTAAATTAATGGCGGATGGGATGGCGGTTAACTGACATCTCAAGTCAACAAATGACGCTATTTTGATATTCTTGATTTCAATCGCTTACTTGCTTGTGTATTTTATAAGAAAAAATGCAGTGATTTTTATAGAAACAGTAATTAATCTTAATTTAATTTTGAATCTTCTAATAGTGTAATTGTATTGATATAACCACAAAAATGACCGGGAGAGCTAAGAAAGCGGCTGTGCCGAAGAAAAAAGCTAATGGGTACAAAATGCCAGCCCCTATCGCCACTGGCGAGGTGATACATGATACCACGATGAAGAAGAAATGGCGCATCGGGCCTTCCATAGGTGTCGGCGGCTTCGGAGAGATTTACTCAGCCTGCGATCACGATAGCACACCAAAGGGCTCAAACTATCCATTTGTTGTTAAAATAGTAAGTAGAGTTCCATATTGCCATCAGAATTAATTTATTAAACTATTGCTACATGCTACTTTTATACATAGACATTTTGATAACTTTTACTAGTGTTGTCATGTTTTTCCATGACCAAGGTGTTAATTTTTGTTTGACATACAATGAAGGCAAAATTTTAGGTGATTAATATAGAATTTAATCAGAAAAAAGGAAAAAATATGAATCTTTAATCATCAACACATTGTACCTCTCAACAGTGTTCTTTCCTTTTTATCTAGACTTCTAGAGTATAACTTATAAATGTAATAATTCTATTTCTCGTGGTGAGAATTTGTCCTGTTTATATACAACACCAAACATCTTCAGTTTTTAACCTATTGAATGCCAAAGTTGGGTGTTGACAACATCTTAACCACTGGTGCCATAAACTTTGTAATTCATACTGCTTCAAGTATTTTTCAATCCCTGTTTAATATGGAGGTCTTCTTTATTTTTTTATTCTGTCGTCAGTGGCATGGTGCATTGCTTCACCACTTGGCCTTTTTTAAAGATTAATTATATTTATTGTCTCCCAGGAACCACATGAAAATGGACCCCTGTTTGTGGAAAAACATTTTTACATCAGGAATGCTAAAATGGATGACAGTAAGTTGCAATAGTTTAACGCTAAAGCTTAATTACTTCATTAGTTAATTAGGAATGGAAGAATTTCTCTATTCATCATTATCATCATACCCTGGGGTTTGCGGTGCACAAATGAATGAACACTAGGCCAACAGTAGGTGTCAAATCATTTGTGCACCGAAAATTGTGGGTGGAAAAATTATCATGGGATTTGTAAACAAATGTTATTTGCCCTATAGCTTCAATAGCTTGGTTTATTGAATATCTTCCCACAGTTCTGTAAGTTTCCATTATTAGTCACTGTTAAGATTATACTTCTGTAGATCCTGTATAGTAAAATTTGTTTTACTTAACAGAGGCTTAATAAATCTTTATGACAAATGTTTTACCACCATAACAGTTAGACTACAAGTTCGGTTGAATTGTATTATTCTAACACGCAACTGGCTTTGCACAGGCCGTAGTGCAACTAACTTTCAATTCAATTCAATCAAGTGATATTTTATATATTAGTCATTATGTACTTACTACGAATACTATCCTTTTCTGTACCCTTCACTATTTGTGTACGGTATGGTCGGCCTCGAGACACTGCAGCTAAGGCGGAAACTGTTGTTGCTGATGCATTATTATGGGGTCATCAATAACACAGTTAGCAATCCGACGGTGTTAGAGAGGCTGGGCCCGCGAGTACCGCCGCCGCGGCCGTGCCCCGCGGGGCTGAGCGCGCTGCCGCCGCGGCGGCCCCGCGGTCTGTTCGCGGTGGACGCGCCCCGCACGCGCCACGCCGGGAACGCTCCCACCGCTAGGGCACTCTGTCTTCTCAATGTCATGTCCTTGGACGCCCCCCAGGTAGACGTGTGCGGACGTTGTTGGCGTTTTTTATAGGAAGTTGCTATGTTACCTAAATTTCATTTTATTTATTTTTATTTTATTTTATTTTTTATTTAGAATCATTATTTGTAACATTACAGTGTTGTCCATTGCGCTACATCGATTCTTAATCTAGAGTAATACAAATCTTTAAATCTAATACAATAATAAACAATAATACAGAATTAATAATACAAAATAAATACAATCCTTTCTAACTTCTCTCAATCACTCTCTTCCATTCGATCATCAGTCGCGCTATCCCTGTCACAAACACATCGCACTGCGGTGATGCCTCGAGTACTGAGTTGAGCAGGGCAGTCGCACGAGAAATGGGCGAGTGGCGGTACAAGTGCGTGCGTGAGGGATCTAGTGCTAGAAGCGGTACTTCCCGTCGCCTGTTGCGGTAGTCATCGGGTACTTTTAGTTTAAGGACCTTCCCCAGGATACTGACGCTGTCGATCTTATTACTTAGTATATTCAAAATAAATAAAAGCAGGCTTATAGACCTGCGCATCTCGAAGGATTCATAACCCAAACACCCTAACAGGTAATGAGTCGGATATAGGTAAGGATAATACTTATATATCTTTTTGTAAAGATCTCTGAGAAACCTTTTCTGGACTTGTTCCAACATAAGATTGTACTTAGCCTCATGTGGGGCCCAGACCACTGCATTCGTTTCTAGGATACTCCGCACCAGTGCGGTATATAATGTACGTGTCGCCGCCACGGTCAGGGGTGCAGAGTTCCTTAACACGAATCCTAACCTCTGATACGCGGTCTTAGTAACGTTACGAACATGGGTACGAAATGTGAGGCATGCATCGAAGGTAACCCCGAGATCACGGACCTCGCTTACCCGTGCAATCGCCGCTCCATTTATGATGTATTCATATAGGATAGGCACTGCAGAGCGCGCGAAGGACATGATCTCGCACTTATCCTGGTTGAACAGCAATTTGTTCTCTATGCTCCACCTGCCCACCGCATCGATGTCCTTCTGCAAGGCATTACAGTCCAGGGTAGACTTGACAGGCATAACTAACTTGACGTCGTCGGCAAATAGCAGCATTGTGGCGTTGCTGACAACCTCAGGAAGGTCATTAATGAGTATTATAAAGAGGAATGGCCCTAAATTTGACCCTTGGCTTACTCCAGAACGAGTTTGATACGGTTGCGACTGGTAGGGTCCATACCTCACAAACTGATTTCTGTCCCTGAGGTAGTCGGCAAACAGCCGCAGTAACCGGGGGCTGAAACCGATGCCACTCAATTTCTCCAATAAGATGTCGTTGTCGACCCTATCAAAAGCCTTTTGGAAATCGAGATATACCACATCCACCTGATTCCGTGCGTCTAACTCACTCGAGATGATGTCCACCAGCTCGAACAAATTAGTGGCTACCGATCTCTTTGGTAGAAAGCCGTGTTGGGAGTTGGTGAGATATTCATGTCCTGAAGTAATCTTAGTAATGACATAATCAGTTTTTTTTATGACAGTTTATTAATTATTTAATTTAATCTGTGTTAATGTCTTCATTTATTGTGTAATATAATGTGTAATACTGTTTCGATTTAATTATTAATTTAAAGTTAGAAATTAAGTATGATGAAATTATGTAATAATCTGCATTGAAATTATTTAGTTACTGATTTAGTATGTAAGTGCTTTGGTGTTTTATACTGTTATACTTACATATATTGGAATAAATAAATAAATAAAATGTAATGCCTAATGACATTATTAATCGAATAGTTACAGAATAAAATTATTAAAAGTAATATTGTAAAAAAATCTAATTAACTATTACTGACTGTAACTGTTTAAACCGACATATAAAATAACCACTTACTACATTGTAAATTTGTACCATTGTGCATTATGAATAAATGAGTATGAGAATATAAATTAAGTGATATTCTACAACCATCTTATTTCAGTAACTTCATTCATGAAAAGTAAGAAGCTATCAAGTCTTGGAATGCCCTCTTACTATGGCAACGGCTCACACGACTACAAGGGAGAGAAGTACAGATACCTGGTGCTGGAGCGCTATGGGAAGGATCTGTGGAGCTTGTTCAAAGACAGTGGGAGATCGTTCCCGCCGGCAACGGTGTTCCAAATTGGTTTACAAATGGTAAGTTTAGGACTACCAACTCTTATCGTTATTTTTACACATTAACATCCAGTGCTGGATATAGTAGTCCCAAAGCAAAGGTTTCCGAAACAAATGGCCTCACCCCCTTGACAGGGGGCAGAGGTATATTAAAAATTAAAATGCATGTGGAAACGAGTTTACTCACGTCGAAAAAGTCGGAATATCGCTTGACATGTTTCGAATCTGTTCGCGATTCATCCTCAGGAGAATTGATCAGGCGTGGCGGCGGCCAATGGAATCCTAAAACCAGAGTGTAAGGACCTCTTAGGTAGATTTATCTTCATCATCATCATCATATCAGCCAAAAAACTACGGACCACGACATAAAGTGCTCGCAAGGGTTTCCGTAAAATAATGACTGGTTATGTACTGTCCTCATCCTGTTTTACAATCTGTTGCATACATACAACTTCATGATATTTGTCATTAAGTTCATTGCTTGAACACAAATTCCAACTTCATAACTGATCACTCTCACTAATGTTGAGATTACGTTCCGGACACATTCCTTTCAATAAAATAAAAAAAAGCCTTTATTTCTAGTAAGGTGAGAAACATTTCTACAAATTTAGACAATAAATGCTAAATGCTAAAGTATAGAACTAAGTTTAGATACTTCTTGATTGACTAACTCAATATAATACAATTAAATTTTCGAAATGTAAAATAGTTCATTTTAACACCACCTTTCAATAAGTTTGCATATCTCATGCGCAAGGTGAATTTGCTTTTATGAATAAATAAATAAATAATAGAAGAAGTGTTTACCATATATTGATGGAGTGTGTAATGAGAGGCCTAGGCAACAGATATTCAGCGACAGTTCGATTGGATTATGTAATAAGTACCTGCACCCAATGTCTGACGAAGTTGGAAAGATTCTAGCCCTAGATTTATTTACTTATTTATTTAAACCTTATTTCAGATATATAAAATTAAAATACATTATTTTTATTTTATTTTATTTTCTTTATTAGAAGACCAACAGCTTTGTAACATACGAAAATAATCTACAGATAAGATACATTTAGTGTAGCCAATAACAGGTCTCCCTATCAAATACAAGGTATGAAAACGGGTTTGCTTAACCTAAAATTATTACTATAAATCCAAAAGGTTACTATAATAACCTAACCTGTGTATGTGTGTGTGTGTGTGTGTGATATATATACATAGGTATATATACATATATATATATTTTTATATATTATAGTAACCGAATCTGTGTGCCTTTGGGCAAAGGCCTCCCCCATTCTTCTCCACTCCTCCCTGTCATACACCAGTCTGGGCCAGGTTTTGGTTATTCCTGCCATGAGTTCAATCTCATCGGCCCACCTCTTGAATTGCCTGCCTCGGCTTCTTTTATGGCCTCTAGGGTGCCCTAATGTTACCACTCTGCTCCACTTGTCTTCTCCTCTAATGGTATGTCTTGCCCACTTCCATTTTAGTTGTTTTATTTTATATGTAACATCAGCTAACCCTGTCCTTTCTCTTAGGTTCTTATTACTTATCTTGTCCATTCTTCTTTTCTTTAACATGCTTCTTTCCATCTAGCCCTAGATAAGTGTGATTAAAGAAAGGTAAAAGTGTGGATGTTTAGATTAAGATTCTGAAATGTATTGTTTTATGAACTGAACTGAAAAAACTCCTTAAATAAAGATTAAAAGGATCTTTTAATTTTTTACAGTTAGACGTGTTAGAATACATCCACAGCCGCGGCTACGTACACGCAGATATCAAGGGTGCCAACATATTGTTGGGACTAAAGAAGGGTACCGAGAACCAGGCGTACCTGGTCGACTTTGGACTGGCCACCCGAGTGAATGACAAGGAGTTCAAGCCGGACCCTAAGTGCGCGCATAATGGGACCATTGAGTACACCAGTAGGGATGCTCATTTGGGCGGTGAGTATATAATAATATGTCGTCATCATTGGCTTATTGCATCTATAAAAGATGATTTAAGCAGCGTCCATAAAAGCGCGGCACTTACGAACGTGACTCGATAGCATGATTCGAGAGCGACATAAAAATATTGCGCCGGTCGGTGAAGGGGGAAGAGTTGCGCGCTGGTGTCTCAAGTCACTCTCATGAGAAAGAGAAGCAAACCAGGCTTCATCATGTGCGACCACACCGTCTCATTTTCCCAGTTTTATATGTTGATATTGAAGGATAGCATATCATGCTTCGCCTAATCTGTACATCGAAAATAATTCAAAGATCCCGATTTAAATTGTCTACCTCAGTAGTAGGTATAGATTATACAGGGTCAGATGTAGTCTATTAGAATCCAAATGAATGTAAAAAGTTGCCTCATTAGAAAATCTCCATTATTTATTAGGTATACCATGGGTGCGGGTTCTAATGTTGTGCCGAAGTACTATCTATCTCGATAGAAATTTTAAATTAACATAGCACGACATGCCGTCTAAAATTAATCAATTGTAATTTAGTCCAATGTAATGTAATAAAAATAAAATATGAAAAAGGTAAACATATTATTAGAGTAGATGACGAAAGCTTAAATAGTAATATAGCTCCTTCATTACTAAAACCCAAATAATTATATTTTGACTGTGGTCTTGAAGATCAAACTGTGCCGCATATCGTGGCGCGCTGTCCAAAACGTGTGGGGTGACCCAAAGGACCTCTATATTCATTTGTTACCTGAAGCTACGGACTGGTTGCGTAACCTGGATATAAATTTTTCACCATGATTATATTATAAATAAATCATATTTTCAGTGGCAACAATGCGTGGCGACCTAGAGATCCTCGGCTACAATATGCTGCAGTGGTTGTGCGGTGAACTACCGTGGGAGAAGTCCCTCAAGCAGCCCAAGGTTGTGCAGGAAAAGAAGGAGGCGTTCATGAAAAGTGTCCGGAGCAGCCTAGGCAACAGTGTGCCTGGTAAGACCAGAATTTACAATACAAATCTACTTTATCGCACACCTCAAACACACAGGGACCCAAAACATGAGAGATATACAGTAAAAAATAAACAGAGGTTAACAACCGGCGCTCCGCATTTCAATTTAGCTTTGATCTTGGTATTAATGGTATTTACAATATAAAAAAGCAATTAGTTTCACTAATGCAAAAAAACTAGTTTAATTTTTAACGTTTTAATTTTTTTCCAGATGCACTAATAAAATTCTTTGAATACATAAACACATTGAAACCCAAAGAAGTGCCCGACTACTCGAAATGCCGGCAGCAATTTGAAAGCTATCTCAAAACCCAGGGCGTCAATAGAAGCAGCAAACTGGTCTTCACTCCCAGCAAGAAGAATCCCAAAATCACCACAAAATCTATTACATTTGATGATGAAAGTGATGAAGAAGTTGAAAAAGTTCCAAAGAAACAGACAAAGAAGAACGGCGATGCCAAAGTGGTTAAAAGAAGGAATCTCAAAGCTAAAGAAGCGAGTCCTGAAGCTGAAAATGGAGAGAATGAGGAACCAGAAGAGGCTCAAGTTAAAAGGAAACCTAAGAGAAAGTCAACAGAGCCCTCGGTTGTAGTTAAGGTTAAAAAGACTAAATTAGCGCCTAAAGCCACACCACCGTTGAAAAAGAATCATATTAATACAGCGACACAAACATCCTTAGAGAAGCCAAGACGCAGCCCCCGTCAAGTGTCCTTCGATAGCCCAATTTCCGCTGTTATAGGAGAAGCGCGAACATTGAAAAGAAAAGACAATGATCAGAAGAATACCAGCGCTGATTTGTTTAGTGATTCCTCCTTTGAGGTTACAGATAAGGCTAAACCTAAGAAGAAGGATAGAATCCTCTTGTCTGACGAAGAGTATACGGAGAAGAGGGTAGTTAAGAAGAAGGTTACCACGGTGAAGCCTAAAGGGAGATCGTGGAAAGACGCTCCTACCGTTATGAACGGTCGATCGCCGCCAAAGTAACAAAACAATCATTCCAATTATTCGACAAACTAAGTGACTGCGAAGAGTTGTGAGCGATTTGACATATTCCTAAATATTCGGACAAAGGTTGATAGTGGTAAAAGGTCCCATAGATTTCCATAGACGAAAGTTTGCATGTTTATACCAATAGTATGTCAACACGTCCTTATGGAAGCCCGAATAATGGGAACTCTTAGGCTTTACAGCTGTTTGTCTAAACATGAAGAAGAGAAATGCGGTTGTACCTTGTTTTGCCTAACAACTTTTTGCCTAATTTCAGTTTGCCTAATTTCATTTAAACTAATATTATTTAGCATAACTATTCACTTTGCCTAATTTTCATTTGAGTGAAAGTCGTTTCGTATAATACTCATTTCACATAATCTTATTTCGTCTAATTTTTTTGGCCTAATTTCGTTTTGCCGAATTTTTGTTTAGACTAATATTCGTTTCGTATTATACTTTTTTACATAATCTTATTTCGTCTAATTTAATTATTGCGTCTTCTGACGCTCCGCTATCCATGGTCATAAAACAAACCTAACCTAACCTACAGTTTTCGGTGTTTAGCCTAACCTACTAACTGCTAAATTTTAATATACTTCCATGCAAGCAAGCATTCTGACGCTCCACTCGCTTCGCTCGCTCCGCTATCCATGGTCATAAAACAAACCTAACCTAACCTACAGTTTTCGGTGTTTAGCCTAACCTACTAACTGCTAAATTTTAATATACTTCCATGCAAGCAAGCATTCTGACGCTCCACTCGCTTCGCTCGCTCCGCTATCCATGGTCATAAAACAAACCTAACCTAACCTACAGTTTTCGGTGTTTAGCCTAACCTACTAACTGCTAAATTTTAATATACTTCCATGCAAGCAAGCATTCTGACGCTCCGCTCGCTTCGCTCGCTCCGCTATCCATGGTCATAAAACAAACTTAACCTAACCTACAGTTTTCGGTGTTTAGCCTAACTAACTGCTAAATTTGCCTAATTTCGTTTTGCCTAATTTTCAGCTATGTCTAATCAATACATAATAAAAATCGACAAGGTAAATATTATGATAATTCAGAATTAGACAAAAACTTTTTAGTTAAAACGTTATTCGGCTATGTAATGATTAGTTAAAATAAGAATCGACAAAGTGAGTCTTAGATAAAATAATATTCGACAAAACAAGAGTTATGAAAATGATCATTTAGGCAAAACGAATTTCGACAAAATAATAATTATGAGAAATGATATTATACATAATGACTTTAGATAAAATGTTCATTATGGTAAAAGTTGTTAGACAAACTGAAATTAGACAAAAAAAAAGTAGACAAATCAAGGGAATACCGAGAAATGCGACCAAACATAAAAACTGACGCCGGGAAAGAAGCTTCGAATCACTATCCGACCTTGCGGCCGTCTGTACCTACTCACCCGGCTAGCCCTTTTCACGGCTAGGAATGTATAGTGCTTTTCTCAGATATATGCAATTAAATAAAAAAATACATCACTCAAAAAAAATATTTTAGCTGTTAAGCCTGTTCATGAACGCAGACGACATGTTTATTAAATACTTCCCGGCTTAGGCCTACAATTTTGTATGAAATTCCTTTACAGGTTTCTCAAGTTGTTCCGCCCGAAACGTGATATTTCAAAGCCAGTTATAGGTGTTATAACGGCACGTTATGCCGAATTGCCGACATTTCATTGCGTGTTTGAGACAATACGTGTAATCAACGTTTGTACCGGCAAGCTGGCATCGAATAAAATATTTCTACACAGCAGTACCTACTCATGTCTTGAACTAAGGTTCTATGCGATATATTTCTTTTGAAAAAAATAACAGTTACAATTTTGAAATCGACCATGGGCCATCGTTTTAAAGCCAGATGCGTTTGTTTTCTGGATGTTGATGTTATTTAGTTTGTCGGTACTTGTACCAGTAAGAAGCTCACAAATCGCCTAGTGACATCCAAAACTCACACATTTCTGTCACTAATCTTCGTTTTAAAACCTCTTATCTAGTTTGTAGGTTGATACTGAGATACGAGCTGTTTTAAGTAGGTATTTGGTCTCAGTGAGTTTTGGCTGTCAACAGACGAAATAACGTATACGTATTTATAGGTTATAACAAATCGTAATACGCCTGTACTTACATTTCCTGTTTATAAGGTTACAAATTTTTGTTTACATATAAGTTTTTTCAACTGCCATAATTAGCAAAATCAGCCATACTTCATTTTAATTGAGTACCTAATTTATTTCACTTGTAAATAAATATCAATATTTTTGTCTGCTGATGAAATTATAGCACAATATAATTATGTATTTTTTCATTCCTCAGAAACCTTGGAAATTATTGTTGCATAATTAATCTGTTAGGTTATTTTTCATACCGTTCATTGTCAAATGAAATTGATTGTTAGATAGTGATGTTGACAGTTTAACCTTTTTTTCGCCACTTAGTTATGTATGCATGTGTTGTAATGTATATGCAGTAATTTTGTTACGATGTTGGCGTGAAAAAGGTTAAACTGAGTTTGTGCTGCGAGACAGACTGGATCAAATGATGGGAACTTCAAGTTGTACAATTGGTTTGTAGGTTATGTGTTATGTGTAAAATAAACTGTATTTCTTACTTTTGATTTATCAATTTTATCATTTATACCATCCGTACAAATATGTACTAGATAAACTTATCTAGTATACTATACTCACTTTTTGTCATACCTGTAGTATTATTTATTAGTCGATGACACAAATAAATATAGTTCATTTAATTTACCAAGACCCGATTCCACTTAACCTTTTTACCGCTCAGCTCGTCAACGGAAAACTGTGTCCCTAACGCCAAGCTGACAGGAGATAGCATGACATTGTATAGCGGCAAATGACGTCGTGGCGTCTAGGGCACAGCTTTCCGTCGACGTGATTTGCCGTCTTTGGCGCTCAAAAGGTTAAGAACTTCTTAAGGCGGTAACAATGGGACAAATGATGATGTAATAACGGCACGTGCTAATTTGAAAAGCTGAGATCATAAAATAATAAGTCAACGATAGATAACATGTTGGTTCTCATTAATATTTTCTTCGGTTTCCGCCACTGTCACACATTTAAATAAAACAAAGTCAACCTTTGACAACGGTAACTGGAAAGTTGCCGAAACATCAAGGAGACTCAAATAATTAATTTACGCGATATAATCCGTTTAAATTGTTTTATTTAAATTTTGGTTCTCATTGTGTAGTGGAATCGAGCCTCTGTAATGAATGAGCTACACTAAACTTTGCCTTTACAAACAGGCTCTAAAGACTACCTATTTTTGGGAGTCAAGAAAATAAGTGAGAGATAAGGTTAGGTAAATCAGCACTGGGATAAGTTATCACGTTTCAGGTATTTAATAAAATTATTTCAATCAAACAAACACGCAAATCCAAAGCTTTTATTTTTATTTACAATATAATATGAAAGTAAACAAAATGTAACGTACCAAAAACGAGACATTCAACAATGAACCGGCGGCGCGCCGGCTGTGGCACGGTTTACAATGACCATATTTGCGAAAATACCATTTTACATTGTGATATTAAAAATGGCCTTCCCGGCCCCTTACGATATGAGGCAATCTAGAGCAAAAACGACAGGTCCAACAGCCGACACGGCCTTCCTGGCGTTTCAACCGAAAATTGCCCCGTAAAGTATTGCAAGTTACAAAAGCTAATTAACACTACATCTAAATTTTAATCATACATTTGTTTGTTTGTGGTGGTGATGTTCTATACTAAATCGCTTGTGATATGGTGCCTACGCGACATACACCTTTTAATTACCTACAATGGCAGTACAAGAGCGGTCAAGCTATTTGTCTAAAAACACAAAACGGTAGCACCATTTGTAAAAAAATATAATCTTTCAAACAGAAGGCCGCGAACGGCCCGCCCACATAGGTACTATATGTATAACTGCTCTATTTAGTACATAGTAAAACTTACGATTAACCTTATAAAAACCACTATTTACGCCGTTACAGGAACATTTTATGCAAAAAACATTATTTAACTTGCAATGGGACTAGTATAGATTTCATAAAAACTCCATCTTGTCATGACGTCACTTCATGGAGTCTGGTATGTATATCCACATTATAATAAACGTGTATAAAGCCGCATTCACACTAGTTTTCGATGTCAAAAATACAAGTCTCACCAATGTAAATGAAGCCTAAAACTCCTTTTAGAATATGCACGATAAACTCGGTTATGTTTTCAAAATTTGTAAACCTGTTTTGTGACCTTGCAGTATTTGCGAATTCAATAAACTTTTGTGCTAACATAACATATTGTATAAAATTGTGTATATCATATAATAATATATAATTTTGAGTGTATAGGCATATTTTAAAAGGAGATTCATTACGTCATCACCTTCTGTACAGTAATGATTATACTAATGCTACCCGTCTATGCTTACACCTATTATAAACTCAACACGTCCTACGCTAAGTGGAATAAAGTGTATACATAATAATGTTAATGTATCTAACCATGGTTCTACGTTGCGAGGTGGCTCTAGCTAGCATATTGGCTTAACTATTTTACAACCGGGGACCTATATGAAACGAAAAAACTTAAAAGTTGACAAAGCTCCTGAAACAATCCGTCGTTTCAACTGTCTCATTTCTACGCATTTCATGGAAAACTAAAACGACCCTAAACTTTATTTAGAGAAGTATATAAGACGAATTAACAATCTGTTTACATGATTAATTTCCTAATTGGAATATTACTCGTGCCATCAGCATCAGGTATTATATACCCATTGTCTACCCTCCATTTACCGCTTGTGGACTCAGCGTTTGCCTAATTTTGCTTAAAATGTTGCCTGTTCGAAAGTCAAAACGAACTCTTTATTAATAAAGCAATTGAACTAAACTGCGACGGCATTAGATTAAACATTATCGCTATACTTACCCAAAAGATTTATTTTTAAAACTAAACGGTATCCGTAAATTTCTAAACAATTGACTCGACCCGATATCCTTTTCGCTATCGCGAGCTAACGAGAGATGGCGTTGCAATCAAACGACATTATTTTTTAAAATCATACCGTTATTTAAGATGCGAGGTAACGTAGATAAAAATTAACGAACGTTTCTAACAATTACTTCTAGCAATAAAATAACTACACACAGGTCCCTCGGTTACCTATTCGTATACAAAAACAAAACGGACAGAATTGTTCTAAACCAAAGAATACGATAACTTCCTTAATAAAACGATGGCTACGCCTAATTGTACTACGTTATGCCAGGCAAACCCGAAGGCTGTATTAAAGTTCAAAATTTCAAGGAGCGGTCTTACTTTGACAATAGGTAATTCTCCCAATTATACTTTGCAGTATGATCAAAATACAGTAAGCGTACTCTGTATTGACTAGTGTTACGGTATTTGATGACAGCTCAAATTAGCAACTCATTATGAAATGTAATTTTTTCTTTACCTAACTACCAGTGAGACGGACTTTGTGTAGTATAATCCGCTCATTAATTTTGGTATGACGTTTCTATGACGGTACTGGCTGGTGACGTCATAAAATAACCTTTGATAGTTCTAAGATTCTTATTATTCTGGTATTTTATAACTTTTCTCGTTTTCTTGTCTGTGTAATGTAATTATTTCTGTGTTATCTGGAGCTGCGCGCGCGTTTGTCGCATTTTTCTAGGTTATGCCTCTTAACTCGACAGTGACGTGACATGGACAGCGCTATTGTCTACGTTCAGGTTAACGGATCCTAGATGCGATCAGCGCTCGTGCGTGCAGTTCTCCGTGGCGCCACCTATGGTCCCACCGGAAGATCAGCGCTAGCTCTCGAGCTAGTATCTTGCTGAGGTGGGACCATTTCGTGGCACGGCCAAAATATTTTTGTTTTTATTGTTATTGTGTTTTATACCATTATTATCGTTATTATTATTTTTTATCACTTCTGTCACACTTCTCTCTATGTAATTAATCATGTATTATGGTCACGTCATGAATAAATGTATTTCTTTCTTTCTTTCTAAAAATCAGTAGTCAAAACACATCTTTTAAGTTTTTGTCCAATTAAAAATAGGGAAATAACCAAAAGTTAGTGGTAGTTTATTTGGTTCCGTGTATTTTTGAATGTGTGTTTTGTGTTTAGCGGTTTCAATTATACAATTTATTTTCACTAGGTATAGTCAAATACCGTATTGTCACTAGTTCATACGTTAGTCCGTTACAAATCAAAAATAAACCACAAGTATTATTGCAATTGAAGAAGTCGGTATTAGATCATAAGTCCTCTCGTTCTGCCTGCAGACTATGCCAACATTAAGGGTTTTTTTTTTTTCTATTGTAATCTAAATGTATCATACTGCAAATACGTCATTCGAAGTTGTGATCGCAGTTGCGACAGAAGGTCAATTTTTAAACTACAAAAGACCTTTATTGTCAATGTAAGACTGCTGAACCAACTAAAAGCGGTTATTTTCAAATAAATTAAACCAATAATTTTCGACTTCGATGAAATAACCCGTTAAATAAGTTCCTGGCGTTTAAAGCTTACTAGGTATAGATGAACCACGAAAGAAAGCATGTGCCAAGCATAGTCGTTTCCGTGGTTCTTTTGTTACAACTGGGGCGAGCTTATAAAAACCAACAGTATTGACTTCATCAAAATAAAAGCTGTTTAAAAATACATATATATATTTTTTATAGTAAGGCTGTTTGGAACCCATGAAAATTAAATATTTTAAGCCGTTATATATTCCTATAACATATCTCTTATACCTGAAACATGTATGCATGTTCCTTATAGTCCTGGTAAAAAAAAACGGGTTTTTTTTTTCGTAGTACCAAATAACCCCTTGGGTTCCAAATAGCCTCACTTTATGGTATATTATTTATTGTATCTACATTATTTACAACAAAAAAAACTGTCAATATTATCTACTCACAATGATAAGTCCATCTTATTAGATGTTATTATATTATGGTGTTCATAAAATGATCAGTAATTGTAAATTTATATTTTTCCTCGCCCCAAATGTAACAAGCGAGGCGCTCAGAATAAATAACATCATTTAACATTAAAAATTTGGTGTTATCTCAGTCAGGCATTCATATACACTATATACAGGTCCCATTACTACTTATAATAAACGTTTTCCTTCGAGCGTGGCAAAAACCGTATCGACCAAGCTATTGATCGGAAGATAACTTACATTCGCGTTTATCGGGCCATAGATAGTTGCCTACATTTACATATGGTCAGAATGTGACAGATGGTTCATCATTGGACGTATTTACGCAAAAGGTAACCAGTCCACATATCAAAACCGTTTACATTGAACCCTATAACTATATCATAAAGTACAACACGTTTAATGTGGGTTGGTCCCTTTTGCATAAATACGTCCCATTTATCATATCACTAACGCGTCCATAGGTACAGGTTACAACTGCAAATGAGAACGAATGCCTGTTTCATCAATATTGATATTACAATCCAATAATGCTAGTTGTTACCTGTTTATCTTCAGATAAGGTGTCGGGGATATTTTTATACATGATTCGATAGCTAAAATAGTTGGACGTGTCAGCGTCTGAAAGGCGTTTTTTTTCGTCATTCCATAAATTTCTGCAAATATCGTTAGAATAGATGATTGTTGGAAGTCGATTCTTTATGCATCCCGAGCAATTCTCGAGTGCGATCCTAGTTAGATCATTATTATAATTAAACCGTCTGTGATAATAGTGACAAAGGAATGACGTCAGAACCGAACGGTATGAACGTTCGGAGAATCACCCTAATAGGAATCACTTGCATCACAAAACAACCGGCTCTGTCTTCAGTATTCGCAAAACTTTAATGGTACAAATACCTAGCCGATGTAAAATAGAAATGTACTATTTGTGACTTGAGAATGTACGTAAATTATGTCATCAAGTCAGGTAGGTAAGGCGGCATTAGTATGGGCTGAGGCAGTATGTGTCAGAGCCTAGTAAGCGCCCTGACTGCTAGTGCCTTCTGTTGGCGTTGTGTACGATCTTATTAAAGAAAACAGTATTATTGTGTGGTTTTGTACCTCATTATCGTCCGTCGAAAAACAAAAGCGTGTTTGCTAGATAAGCCCGTCTAGCACAACCATGTATCGCGATTCTTGTCGCGCTGCATAGCGTCACCTGACACTCTCACAGTACTGCACAGAAAGAGATAGATAAATATCTCGCGCGAGAAAGTCGCGATCACAGTTGTGTTAGAGGTGAAGTTGTCATTGGTGGATTATCATATTATCAACTCTAAGGCTTTAATAGAGGTCCTCAGGAAGAGAACCTCAGGTAGTCAGATAAACGCGATTAGGTACTATTTAAAGCAATTTTAACTCTTAGCAAAAGCTTTGTTGATAATCCACCAGATTGACACCTTATCTATGAAACATTTTTTTTATGATGGACGATAATGAGGTACAAAACCACACAATAATACTGTTTTCTTTAATGAGATCGTTCACACCAACCATGAACGACTGTATCTATTCTATAACTTAAGTCAGACCGGTTGCAGTAGTCAAAGCGGATCATACAACAAAATATGTGTGTATATTTTACGGTTTTTGATTGTTATATTAGTCATTCCCCGCACCGTTTCTTGTTATGGGAAGTATAAACACACGAGACAAGCCTGGTCGTTTGTCGGAATGTGGCATCCATTTTGTATAGTTAAGAGCAGTTGTTTGTTACACGGAGTCAGAGGTACCAACGCGTTCATCAAAACTAAATCTAGCAATGATAATGAACATCTGTGAAACATGTAATGTCTCATTATTTTTAATGTGGATACACCACGATTTTCATATGGAACCATTGATGCAAAGATCAAAGTATAAAGAAAAATTGAAATGGGTAACCTGGCGGAAGAGACCGGGAATAGAACTTAATACCCCTGGATTACCGGTCCAACGTGTTAACCTCTTAGCCACCCTAACGCCAGATAACCTTTCCATATGCCTTATGCTTTCTATGCCAATCTTTGAATTGTTTATTTGAAAGGCTAAAGCCACCTTAGCGATCTCTATGTTGATATCTTACCCCACTACTTTACAGCAGTGAACGAGCAAGCGAGAGAGGGCGCTGTTATTTATAAATTTGTAATGTCTCATTATTTTTAACCCTTTGACCGCCAAAGACGGCAAATCACGTCATCGGGAATTCGTGCCACTGACGCCAACGACATCTATTGACGTCAAAAATGACAATGGTCAAAAACATGCTAATTCAAACCACTATCTGTTTTTTTCAACCTCTGTTGATTTTGGAGCACTTTTTTTTTTTTGGTTTGGCGTCAGTGGCACGGTGAATTGCTTTGCCGCTCGGCGCTCAAAGGGTGTAGATACACCACATTTTCTTATATTGAATCCTGAAATCATGACCCCTCTTCATAGAAAACTAATTTAAAATTTTATATCGTCGGTGGAACCTCTGATCCATTATTCAAATTCACGACAAAAGACATTGGTATTCACGTTTTCTTTTTCATTTGTTAAAGATGCGATTACGTAACGAAAGTTTCTAATGAACCCTTTACAAGCAAACAAGCGAAAGGTCGCAATGTGGAGTGCCCGTTAAGCTTAGGAATACGAAAATTGCACTTAAACAAGATTCCGGAACTATTGTTTTTGTATAACGATTACTTAATCTATTTACACAGTATATAATACACAACGAAAAACGACTTCTGACAGAGTGCTGTCGACTCTATGGGGCGAGGCAAGAGGCTTATATAGTACAATTGACAACAAAAAAAGTACAATTCTTCATACATCAAAAGTATTGGCTTTGATATTAAAATTGATCGCTTAGTAGCTCCCATTATGGAATACGCCTAGTCCATATTAAAATACGTATGAAACATCGTTAAAGTTTCGAATCGTTTCGCGATTCATCTTCATGAACTCCGATCTGTAGCGACGCCGGCTGATCGCAAACCTTTATTTAATATGTCAGAGACTCACGAAATTTTTCTATGCAAAAAAACCAAGTTCATTTATGCTTTTCATGTTTCTAACACCTCAAAAAAAGACTCCTTTTCTGAATGACCGTTCGGTTGCAATTTTTTTATGTACTATATAAGATTCTTGGAACGAAAATTAAAATTCAAAAGCCAATTAATAAAATAAAACTAAAACAGCTCGTTGGAGCAAATAATCAACGGCGCAAATACATTGGTAATTGTAGTGGTAACTTGTAAAACTATTAAAACATTAAAACAGTATCACTTCACTGAAGCGACACAAACCGATTAGAAGGGCCATTAAAAGATAAAATAAACAGTAAAAAATAACAATCGGTGGAAAAGAAATGCATAAATAATAATAAAACAGTGAACACATCGACTGAAGCGGTCACAGAGCCGACCCACACTCAAGTAACAACAAATAAGAATAAAGCAGCTATCACACTTTCCTAAATTACTAACGAGAGGGATGCATCAAAACGAAGGAGTGAGAAGAAGTTATCTCTATACATGTTTCACATATTGCTGCATCCCTGCATGACTAATTTAGGAAAACGAAATAGCTGCATTAGACTGACATACGTTGCAATCGTTTTTTTACCCGTTTCACTGTCCCCAAATTTTAAATACAAATGTTTATATCAAAGCGAAAAAAAAACATGATTCGAACTGCTAACACATAATAGCAACTGTCTTTAACAAACCATTGCATTGCATTGTTATGATGGCGGATAATAGTAGTTATAAAATGTTATATTATGTGTACGATATATTAGGCTGCGAAAGTCCGAATCTAGGGCTCTTGCTGATTAGGACGCGTGCCGACACAAAGCACCCTAGAGTGTTTTTGTAATTTAGTGGTGAACACCCTTCTTTTGCGATATATTCAAAGTTACCGTAATAACTTGGCGTTGGGCACGGTAAGACTCCGTTCGAACCCGCGCCCATAACTTAGATCTACCAATCTAGTCATTCAATATTGTACATGCGACGCATTGGTTGACAGTAAACGTGTTAAAGTAACACGAAATATTAAGAGGATTTCATTTTTTGACATACTATTCTGCGGGAACAACGCGCACCGTCGCGGCCTCTTTCATTCCTCCGCGGGAGTTACTGGGTGTACTGAGTATTGCATATCTACATAAACGAAAATCACAGATTTTCTTATGATGGTGGATACAGTAGCGTATGCAATGCTACTGTAAATAATAATCTCTCCCTCATTATGTAACAGTGCAGTTTACATTCACATCATATAATGTCTGTTGTCTGTAGAAAATGACAGCCTTAGCACGGATAATCGACTGATATTTTATAGTTACACAATCTAACAATACTTCGTAACCCTCGATTGCAACGCATGTAGGCTTCAAATTCACAATATATAACAACTCGAAATAAATACCACTCATAACAAATAAAATAAGCGAACTACCTGTTTTTAAAATCTCAAACGCTGGAGTAATATATATATAATTCACAATATAATTTGGGTGTAAACAGATTCTTCATTGAACACATTGATTACGTATAAGTCTGAGCCTGCTTTAGAATATTGAGCTATGCGAGGGTTTCACTACACAGAAAATGCAAGCGGCTGTATCTAAACTATCTCCCAAATCTCTGGCAGCTGTTTCTGAAGAAATATCTGATTATGAAGGTATAAGAAAAAATCAGAAGTGGCGATTGTTTTGCATTATCTGTCGCCTTAAGCCTTAAATGCTGTATATTACTACTGAAACTGAAATGAAACAAGTCAAAATCTGAATATTGTCAGTAAAGACTGTCAAGATTGTTCCAAAATCTCAAACTGACGTGGATTTCATTGCTAATTACGTCATTTCGTAAATAAAATTAGTGTAATTGAATGCATTTAAGGGAAGGTCGGTCAGGACAAGCATGCCACTAAGGTAAGCACGTCTACCACAAAAATACTTATAGAAAATTACAGATGTCATAATACTAGTATGTTATACAACTAACTTGGGCGTGGTTGTTGATGGCGTACTATCAGCGTTTTTCAAACCTTTAGGTGTCACGGCCCAAAATGACCAATAAAATTCTTTCGCGACCCCCTAAAACCTAGTTTTTACGACTAAACTTGCAAATGTACATGCTTGAAAAAATCTGCATTCCTTGTAGTCACCAGACTTTCCCGATGCTGATCCTCGCGACCCCCCTGGATAAATGCCGCGATCCCCCTGGGGGTCGCGACCCACAGTTTGAATAACACTATAGTATAGATGGATGGTAGTATAACGTGTGTACTTTAAGATACTTTATGGCACGCTTATTCCGTGTGGCGCGCCAATCCCGACTGAACATTGGAGGATAAAATACTTTCTTATTCTGGGTATCCTACAAGTTTACGCGTTACTTCTGACACATTAGGCGCTAAGGTACAGTCTGGCAAAAAAGAGTAGCAATTAAAAAGTGGCGGCACAATACTGTAGTGTCGTCCCTTTCTAATCAGTCTAAGAAAAAGGGGACGACACTACAGTACTGCCACTTTTTAATTCTATATTACGGAGATGCCACGACTTTGCGACCAGCGATGCGGCAAGCGGTTGAACGAGAGATCCGAGCGCGGCGGCATAACGAGTGAGCGAGACAAACGTACCTGCACCGCTGCCGCTGTCGCGCCAAGTCGAGCCGTCCTAAAACCCTTTTTGTATCTTTATATTTAATGCGACAAACTGCGAGTATAAAATGGGCCAGGGCACGTGGACTAAATCAGTTTCTGACGTCACATTAAGAATAGCATAAAAATAAATCTAAACAAGCTCAGAATATATTTTCATATACAACTTGACTACGTTACTTAACAAGTAATCAACTTGTGGCGATTGGTTTCGATTAACATCGATTTTGTATCTCTAAAATCGATCGTCAGCCTTAAAATCGTTTTTATATATAATTTATTATCTCATTGTAATGATTACTTGTTAATTTATAAACTTGATATCCATTCGTGATTACATGATTATAATATTGGCTATCCATATGTATAATAAAGAAAAAAACTAGTGTTTATACTATACTAGCAAATGACGTTATTAAGTGCTAGCATAATATACTACACCACAATCAATAATATACTACACCACAATCAACCATCTTTCTCATACTGTATTAAACAGAAAGAGGGGTGATTTTTTTTTCTAGCGACAAATCGCATGGCTTGTGTACAGTCCGACCAAAAAGAGTAGAAATTAAAAAGTGGCAATACTGTAGTGTCATCCCCGTTTTCTCATATTGATTAGAAAGGGAGGACACTACTTTTGGTCGGACTGTAACCCACTGGAAGAGTTATGTTTCAAACAAAAATGTCAAAAACATTTTCGATCCTTTATGTACGATGTATTCATAAATAACACGGATCTATCATAAACTAATACAAATCCAACAGTATAATCAGGAATGGATCAATAGCCAAGTACAGGCCAACAACAAACAGTAACAGTGTAGAAATAACTCCATTATTTTACTCGTGTGGTAAAAATTGCACAATACTCTAAATTAGAGTATCCTAAGAACACAATAGGTAGTATATCGTAGGGAACATAAGCTGAGTGTGCTAATTTAGGCCTCCATCACAACCTAGGCGCAGGGACCCGCCCACAGACAATCTACTCGTCTCTTTCACTCATATCTTACTAAGCGTAAAAGTGAGAGAGATGAAACGATGCATCGTGAATAGATGATGTTATCTATGGCTGGGGGTACACCCTATTTATATATTTTAAATTATTTATGCTCTCGTGTCTTTGCCACTGTTCTGTGCACATTTATTTTATATTTTTATTGCTTTTTGCATTCCGCTATTGTACTAGAGAGATAATTACAAGTTACAATTATAGATAGATGAGAAAGACTATAAGTACACGTATAGACAAATAATTAAAACGACTGGTATAATATTATAACATGGAGAATGACAATGCATTAATAATATAGAAATATATCTTTAGTTTTCAGCGAAATTAATTAATGTTACATAATTATCATACTTCTAAAATATCTTTTTGCTGTACAAACACATTAGACATTATTTTTAAAATGGATATCGCACATCCAAAATTTTTCGTATTACGACTTGTTTTAATACATGTGTACCGTTTTATAATAATATTAATAACGAAATATAACATAACAGTATCAGAAGCTATCGAGAAGATTTAATAATGCAGAGACGCGATTTATAACTTGTGAAAAATAAAAAATAAATGTGATTACATTATCTCACAGTATAGAGATAAAAGTAGGACACTACAATAGAAACACGTAATCGCAGATCACAAGGTAGCCTTCGTTTCTATGTAGACTGTCTACTTTTCTCTTTTCACTGTCTAGCTTGCACGCGCTCTCACCAGAAACAGGAGAGATGGATGCTTCGAAAATTTCCATTCAGAGGCCTTATTCCTTTAAAAATGCTGCTTGATTTAGACATTTTTAACAGGAGAGATGGATGCTTCGAAAATTTCCATTCAGAGGCCTTATTCCTTTAAAAATGCTGCTTGATTTAGACATTTTTCTGTATGATCATTGATCAAACATATTTCTTGACATATTATTGATGTTACCACTAGAACAGGGCTCCGGGGTTTTATTGGGATATATTTGAAACCTACAGTTTGAATTTTTCATTCATAATTTTTGTTTCAAAAACTACTCGAAATTGTCAAAATGTTACTACCTAAAACTCGGGGAAAAGTAATATTCACTTCAAAAAGTTGGTTGATATTATCAATATATTTGTCATAACATGAAAAAGATAAATTTAAAAAGGAATAAGGCCTCTTAATACTTCTCAATTAGAGTTGGTATCGTTTCCATCTCCCCAGCTTGCACTCGTGATACCAACTTACACAAACAACGGTCTCTCATTATGGATAGCGCTGCCCATTCGGAGTCCGCAACACACAAGCTGCATAACAGCTTATACAGCGCTTATAAGCAGACCCCGTTATCAAGCGGGCAGTTTGGTGGCTAGTGATGTGCAATGTCAACAAAAAACTTTTATAACCCGGTTTTTTTAATGAGTATATCCAAAAAGCTGTTCTGGGTCTGCTCAGAGAGATAGTAATCGAATTTATTAAGTAACACGGTGCACGCTCATTATCCGTGTTAATCTTATCAGTATGAGGAAAAGATTTAAGGAGGGAAATAAGCAATCAAGGTTAGATATGGATTCTCTAAACCTGCATAAACTGGCATTTTCGATTCATGAAGTGTTTGCCAGTTACGTCGGTAGAAGTAGAGCGTTCATTTTCATAGGTACTTAAAATGGTTTTTTTTCAAGTAGAAGACGAAGTCTTACGCCTACGTGTCTTGAACAGATTTTGTGCATTTATCACTTTTTGATATTGAGTTAATCTGAAATATATATCTGAAAATTTAATAAAATAATTAAGTTTTTTATTGAAATTGTGGCTACATCACTAATGTCACTAGCCACCAAACTGCCCGCTTGATAACGGGGTCTACTTATAAGACTTATTTAAGCTGTGTAAGGGCTGTACAAGATCTTATACAGCATCTGTGCTACTTGGGAGTACAACTTTGTATGACACAATACTACGTATACCCACACGCCTGACACGAACGAACATGACGAAGGCATATTGAAATAAGTCTATCTGACCTTGCATTTCTTTTAGGGTAGGGTATCTTCTTTTATAGACAAACATTTCACCGACTTTTAATTTCATAGATTTTTTTTTCTACGGAAGTCATACTAATTTCCGAAACTTTGAAAATGTCAACCTGTAAATTAGGTTAGGTTTGTGTTATATATTCCAAAATATTTTACAGTTTCAGGAAAAAAATGCTTTCGATGTAATGAAAATTCGATAAAACGTTTAGACAAAGTAGATTCTGTCCAACTCTCAAAGTATAATAAGTTCAAACGTAAACAGCATCAATAAAGAAATCGCGAGTCAATTTTAACAAATTTATAGTCGAAATATCGACGCTAAATTTTTAGGCTATAACAGCAGTTTTATAAAATAAATATATTTTGTGCTTAGAATGTAGTTTACCTTTTACTATTAATTCACAGTAACGGTAATAAGACTATTGTAGTCATACAAACTTGTGCTCCGTTTGGACAGCGGCAAGCCGAATCCAGCTTGTTCCATCACTCGACACTCACTTAATACAATGGCAGTCGAATATAACTATACGCTAAGTCCGTTTTTATCAAGGCGTCATAGCGCTATTTTATTCATTCGTGTTTGTAATGAACGAGACAGCATGACAGCTCTTTTTCTGACTATACATGCAGTCAGAAAGAGTAATTCCAACAAATTCGCGATTTTTTCTTGGTTGCTAAATGTATTTGATAAAAAGGGACGCAGATAAAGAATATTCGCTTACGTTTAAGTTGGTGTCGGCGGTAGTTGCTATCGGAGAGCTAAAGGTCCTAGTCGGCAAATCCAACAAAAGTTTACACATATCCGTTTGTTACCATTCGCTTTCTGTAAGCGGATCCAACTATCCGTAAATTATAATGCTCTTGACCCCGGAACCAGCACTTAGCTAGCTTCGGCGCGTGCATATATAGCCGTATATTCCTTTTCGTATCAGGACCATCGTTTAGCCGAGAAAACATTCCATTGTAGTCTAGATCAACAGTCAGTTGAAAGTTGGTTCCGGATCTACACATAATCATTAGACACCATCGACTTTCCGCGGAAGCCATCACTTAGGTAGCGTCGGCGCGTCCATATATAACCTATGCGCATCAAGAGGATCGACGCGCCAGGTAGCTACGGCGCGAATTATGGCCCGTTCGTTACCTAACGGCGGCGTCGGCGTTGGCACCTAGTTGTCGGCGGCGTGCAGCTTCTCGCTGCGGATGAAGTCGATCTGCGTGTAGGTGCGCGGCGCGGCGGGCGCGGCCACGGCGCGCGGCTCCAGGTCGAGCGCCGCGTAGTTGAGGGCGGCGCACGGCGGCTCGAAGCGCGCCGGGCCCGCCGCCGTGCCCGCCTACAACATACACAATTTCGTGAACTCACATTCAAATTTGTAGGTTTACATATTGTGGACTTATATTACAATATGATTTTATTAATATGGCATGATGATTGATGAAACTTACATGCCATAACGTCGTGAACGAAATTGCAGCGTTTTTTTTTAAGATGTTTTACTTTATTAGGATATTCATATATATATATATATATATATATATATATATATACAGGGTGGAACGTGACGAGGATCCTTTGCGGAACTGGCAGATAGTTCAACCTTAGCACTATATTTCCTCCATAGAAACTATGGAAATATATGTTACCGTTTTCAAGTTATAGCCTTTTAAACATTCATACCAAAAACTACTTTTTGCCAACCCTAATCAGGTGGCTGGGTCAATGAACTTACTTGTAAACAATCTTTAGACGTCAGGATATTACGTTAATATGTTGCTTTTTCCATTCTCAGGTCTGTGTGAAACGCTAAAAAAATCGTTGCAGGATTTGCAGAGGTGATTGTCTCTGTTATTCTACTTATTAAATTTTCTGGTGGAATTTAATTTCTTAGTTAATAATTCTAACCACAACAAACAACTCACATGACACGACCAAAGAATATAATGACACGACTTGTCACTGACAACCACTCGAATGTACTCAATCCTCATAAACAATTAAAGATGATAGTAACCTCTTTCAGCATAAATAAAACGTCTCTGTTTACCTACCTAAACTGATAATAAAAAGGTTTTAGTTCGTTAACTCGCTTTATAAAAATATTTTCGAGTAAATTGAAACTGTTCCTTGTTTGATCAGCAATTCATACAATAGGCCGTCCTTGTTATTAATTTTATTTCGGTTATCGTCAAATATCGTCGTTTGGATATTACACTAAAGTAACACGACTTTTCATACGCCGACGCGAGATAGAATTAAATTAACGCATTTTTTACAACTATCGAACCTCTTTGCATGATTTAACATCGATCATAAATATGATGATTGAAATGAAATTGACATTTAAGTTAATATCAATTTGCTTTACCTTTAAATGAAAATACCTTTGTTAAAAGCACGTGGATATTTATTATTTGCTCATGTTATGCGCGAGTTACAATTATAATGCGGCTGAAGCTTTACGACGATACAGTGAAACATATCCACCACCACACCCGTCGTTGAACAATTTTACGTGCTTTTGATCGTGTCGCCAACAATCAGCCCGTTGTACCACGAACAACTTAGAACGATCAACGTGGGGGACCTGTTCAGAGGGTTCAAGCTTTATTTCCTAGGGACTGCCCTATGTGAAGCTTACTGCCGGTGGCTACTGCCAAAAACAGTGGAAGAACGTGATTTTATCAGGCATGTTATTTGAAGCGATGAAAGCTTGTTTACTCGCAACGGTATGTGGAATAGAAGGAACGAACATGTGCATTTGCCGAAGACAATCGTGTCGCCTACAGCAGTGTCGTTGGTCAGTTAACGATTTACGGGGAAACAGTTATAGGACCAGTGTTTCTGCCTCCAACTCAAAACAGAAGCAGCGTGCTGCAGTGTGTATTATGAGACACGATGGAAAATTTGAACACCGTATGTAAAAATTGTAATAAAGTAACTGATATTCGTATTTTCGCATTTTATTTGGTTAATTTGACATTTATGTGTCACTCTTACATCAGTACGATGACAACAACTCACGGAAATAAACGTAATATCCCGAGTTTTCCCGACGGTGATTTCTCAATCTAGCCATCTTGCCGTGATGTGAAGATGCAATATAGGGTTATCACCACAGTTAAACATTAGCGAATTTTGCACTTTTTTTTTTTACTTCGTTTAAGTTTCTAAACATTATAAATCGACTGTGTATCACTTAACCGATGCAACATTTCCGCAAAGGACCCTCGTGCCTTTCCACCCGGTATATATAGCTCGCTGTAAAACTTTCACTTCAGTCACTTTGATTAAATTCTTCACATGAACACTATTCATCAATTTAGAGAGTAGTCTCTTGACTATTATTCCAATAATTAACAGTCTAAGCGTAGGTCTTCCTATTCCAGTAATTCTATTCTAACTACTATATCTTGTTTCATTCCTGAACATTATATCATAGTAAGAGATTAAAGAGAAACCCTTTCCATACGTGATTTTTATATTCTTTTATATATAAACCTTGCTCCGACAATATAATAATTAACACACAATATAAATAACATCATAACAAAAAAAATGCGGGCTACGGGACAGAATAACAACAGTAAAAAAGTTGATCCATTCAATTTGATTACTCAGTATGAACGTACCTTAACTATAGTAGGATTTCCATCAAGTTTTTCCGTCTCCACGCGACTGCTCTGCCGACTCAGCGAGACGTATGATGGGGACGACGACAGCTCGGGACTTCTGCACAATAAACAATAACGTAAGCTGCTTAGAAGAGACTGCTAACTATAAGACATTTTTGATGCTGTGTACAACCTTAAGATACCATAGGACATTTTATGAGTTGAAGTAAACGGGGATTATAAGGGATAGCAGAAGATCTATGATACTGTGACAGATACTGACTTCCTCGGGCACTCCCCGGAGATCTCCCGGAGCGTAGTAAGCGGGAGATGCGTGTCCAACACGGAACTAGGCATAGGCGCCGCCACCGCCTCGCTCTACGGCTCGGGTTGCGACGGTTACGACAGGGACGACAGTGCTCCACGGGATATGAGGTGGCAGAGAAACTGTTTTTACTAGGAACAATACTAACTTCCTGGGGCACTCTTCCGATATCTCCCGTAGCGTGGTGAGCGGGTGATGTGTCTCAAACTCGGCACTAGTCGTAGGCGTCGCCGCCGCCTCGCTCTGCACGGGTTGCGTTGCGGTCGGACCGGGCTCAGGCAGCGCCGGCGACGGCAACGACGGCAACGACGACAGCGACGACAGCACGCCGCGGCTCACTGGGGACGACGCCAGCGCGGCGGGTCGGAGAGGAGTTCTGGAATAAGAAATGGTTAATAAGTTGCCTTGAATATGTAGGAGTTACCAATTAGACGTGTGCGCCGTTTCCATCGGCGGCGGCGTGAACTCTTAAAATTGCCGGCTGCGGGGGCGTAAACGGCGTCCATTCCATATACTTAATTTATTATTAAAATTAAATTAGTACTAATACCTATATTGCTAATATTGGCTATCTTTTCAGCTACGAGATGATTGAATGGATGCAAGATGTAGAATGAATAAAAAAACATACTGTCGAAAATCTACTCCGTAAAAAAAAACATATATGTAGTGGCAAATCAACCTCAATGTTTTCGTACCCCAAAAGTAAAATACGGAACGTTTGTCGAGACTCGTCGTTATAAGACCGTTAGCCGAAACGACTATCGGGGACGATGATCGACAATTATTAATTACAATTATATAGTATATACCCGGAGCTTGCGTCAGGAGCCAGCCCGCTGTATAGTATACCTGGAGCCGAGGTTCATCTCGACGTATCCGTCGGGCGTGGTGGCCACGCGCGGCGGGGACAGGCCGAGCGCGCCGGGCCGCATCTCCACGTAGCCGGCGCTGTATAGTATACCTGGAGCCGAGGTTCATCTCGACGTATCCGTCGGGCGTGGTGGCCACGCGCGGCGGGGACAGGCCGAGCGCGCCGGGCCGCATCTCCACGTAGCCGGCGCTGTATAGTATACCTGGAGCCGAGGTTCATCTCGACGTATCCGTCGGGCGTGGTGGCCACGCGCGGCGGGGACAGGCCGAGCGCGCCGGGCCGCATCTCCACGTAGCCGGCGCTGTATAGTATACCTGGAGCCGAGGTTCATCTCGACGTATCCGTCGGGCGTGGTGGCCACGCGCGGCGGGGACAGGCCGAGCGCGCCGGGCCGCATCTCCACGTAGCCGGCGCTGTATAGTATACCTGGAGCCGAGGTTCATCTCGACGTATCCGTCGGGCGTGGTGGCCACGCGCGGCGGGGACAGGCCGAGCGCGCCGGGCCGCATCTCCACGTAGCCGGCGCTGTATAGTATACCTGGAGCCGAGGTTCATCTCGACGTATCCGTCGGGCGTGGTGGCCACGCGCGGCGGGGACAGGCCGAGCGCGCCGGGCCGCATCTCCACGTAGCCGTGCTGTATAGTATACCTGGAGCCGAGGTTCATCTCGACGTATCCGTCGGGCGTGGTGGCCACGCGCGGCGGGGACAGGCCGAGCGCGCCGGGCCGCATCTCCACGTAGCCGTGCTGTATAGTATACCTGGAGCCGAGGTTCATCTCGACGTATCCGTCGGGCGTGGTGGCCACGCGCGGCGGGGACAGGCCGAGCGCGCCGGGCCGCATCTCCACGTAGCCGGCGCTGTATAGTATACCTGGAGCCGAGGTTCATCTCGACGTATCCGTCGGGCGTGGTGGCCACGCGCGGCGGGGACAGGCCGAGCGCGCCGGGCCGCATCTCCACGTAGCCGGCGCTGTATAGTATACCTGGAGCCGAGGTTCATCTCGACGTACCCGTCGGGCGTGGTGGCCACGCGCGGCGGGGACAGGCCGAGCGCGCCGGGCCGCATCTCCACGTAGCCGTGCTGTATAGTATACCTGGAGCCGAGGTTCATCTCGACGTATCCGTCGGGCGTGGTGGCCACGCGCGGCGGGGACAGGCCGAGCGCGCCGGGCCGCATCTCCACGTAGCCGGCGCTGTATAGTATACCTGGAGCCGAGGTTCATCTCGACGTATCCGTCGGGCGTGGTGGCCACGCGCGGCGGGGACAGGCCGAGCGCGCCGGGCCGCATCTCCACGTAGCCGGCGCTGTATAGTATACCTGGAGCCGAGGTTCATCTCGACGTATCCGTCGGGCGTGGTGGCCACGCGCGGCGGGGACAGGCCGAGCGCGCCGGGCCGCATCTCCACGTAGCCGGCGCTGTATAGTATACCTGGAGCCGAGGTTCATCTTGACGTATCCGTCGGGCGTGGTGGCCACGCGCGGCGGGGACAGGCCGAGCGCGCCGGGCCGCATCTCCACGTAGCCGGCGCTGTATAGTATACCTGGAGCCGAGGTTCATCTCGACGTATCCGTCGGGCGTGGTGGCCACGCGCGGCGGGGACAGGCCGAGCGCGCCGGGCCGCATCTCCACGTAGCCGGCGCTGTATAGTATACCTGGAGCCGAGGTTCATCTCGACGTATCCGTCGGGCGTGGTGGCCACGCGCGGCGGGGACAGGCCGAGCGCGCCGGGCCGCATCTCCACGTAGCCGGCGCTGTATAGTATACCTGGAGCCGAGGTTCATCTCGACGTATCCGTCGGGCGTGGTGGCCACGCGCGGCGGGGACAGGCCGAGCGCGCCGGGCCGCATCTCCACGTAGCCGGCGCTGTATAGTATACCTGGAGCCGAGGTTCATCTCGACGTATCCGTCGGGCGTGGTGGCCACGCGCGGCGGGGACAGGCCGAGCGCGCCGGGCCGCATCTCCACGTAGCCGGCGCTGTATAGTATACCTGGAGCCGAGGTTCATCTTGACGTATCCGTCGGGCGTGGTGGCCACGCGCGGCGGGGACAGGCCGAGCGCGCCGGGCCGCATCTCCACGTAGCCGGCGCTGTATAGTATACCTGGAGCCGAGGTTCATCTCGACGTATCCGTCGGGCGTGGTGGCCACGCGCGGCGGGGACAGGCCGAGCGCGCCGGGCCGCATCTCCACGTAGCCGGCGCTGTATAGTATACCTGGAGCCGAGGTTCATCTCGACGTATCCGTCGGGCGTGGTGGCCACGCGCGGCGGGGACAGGCCGAGCGCGCCGGGCCGCATCTCCACGTAGCCGGCGCTGTATAGTATACCTGGAGCCGAGGTTCATCTCGACGTATCCGTCGGGCGTGGTGGCCACGCGCGGCGGGGACAGGCCGAGCGCGCCGGGCCGCATCTCCACGTAGCCGGCGCTGTATAGTATACCTGGAGCCGAGGTTCATCTCGACGTATCCGTCGGGCGTGGTGGCCACGCGCGGCGGGGACAGGCCGAGCGCGCCGGGCCGCATCTCCACGTAGCCGGCGCTGTATAGTATACCTGGAGCCGAGGTTCATCTCGACGTATCCGTCGGGCGTGGTGGCCACGCGCGGCGGGGACAGGCCGAGCGCGCCGGGCCGCATCTCCACGTAGCCGGCGCTGTATAGTATACCTGGAGCCGAGGTTCATCTCGACGTATCCGTCGGGCGTGGTGGCCACGCGCGGCGGGGACAGGCCGAGCGCGCCGGGCCGCATCTCCACGTAGCCGGCGCTGTATAGTATACCTGGAGCCGAGGTTCATCTCGACGTATCCGTCGGGCGTGGTGGCCACGCGCGGCGGGGACAGGCCGAGCGCGCCGGGCCGCATCTCCACGTAGCCGGCGCTGTATAGTATACCTGGAGCCGAGGTTCATCTCGACGTATCCGTCGGGCGTGGTGGCCACGCGCGGCGGGGACAGGCCGAGCGCGCCGGGCCGCATCTCCACGTAGCCGGCGCTGTATAGTATACCTGGAGCCGAGGTTCATCTCGACGTATCCGTCGGGCGTGGTGGCCACGCGCGGCGGGGACAGGCCGAGCGCGCCGGGCCGCATCTCCACGTAGCCGGCGCTGTATAGTATACCTGGAGCCGAGGTTCATCTCGACGTATCCGTCGGGCGTGGTGGCCACGCGCGGCGGGGACAGGCCGAGCGCGCCGGGCCGCATCTCCACGTAGCCGGCGCTGTATAGTATACCTGGAGCCGAGGTTCATCTCGACGTATCCGTCGGGCGTGGTGGCCACGCGCGGCGGGGACAGGCCGAGCGCGCCGGGCCGCATCTCCACGTAGCCGGCGCTGTATAGTATACCTGGAGCCGAGGTTCATCTCGACGTATCCGTCGGGCGTGGTGGCCACGCGCGGCGGGGACAGGCCGAGCGCGCCGGGCCGCATCTCCACGTAGCCGGCGCTGTATAGTATACCTGGAGCCGAGGTTCATCTCGACGTATCCGTCGGGCGTGGTGGCCACGCGCGGCGGGGACAGGCCGAGCGCGCCGGGCCGCATCTCCACGTAGCCGGCGCTGTATAGTATACCTGGAGCCGAGGTTCATCTCGACGTATCCGTCGGGCGTGGTGGCCACGCGCGGCGGGGACAGGCCGAGCGCGCCGGGCCGCATCTCCACGTAGCCGGCGCTGTATAGTATACCTGGAGCCGAGGTTCATCTCGACGTATCCGTCGGGCGTGGTGGCCACGCGCGGCGGGGACAGGCCGAGCGCGCCGGGCCGCATCTCCACGTAGCCGGCGCTGTATAGTATACCTGGAGCCGAGGTTCATCTCGACGTATCCGTCGGGCGTGGTGGCCACGCGCGGCGGGGACAGGCCGAGCGCGCCGGGCCGCATCTCCACGTAGCCGGCGCTGTCCTCCTCCTGCGTGGTGCCGCCGGCTCGAGTGCGAGGGCGCGGGTGGACGAAGCCCGCAGACGGTGGTGTTCGGGAGACTATCACCTGTCGATAGATATACCGTTTAGTCTCCTATAATCAGAGATCGGTCGGACGGATGGGCGTCAATTATACACGATGTCCTGTATTCCCGCGATCTGGGACATCCACTAATTCACCGCCCTAAGTATGTAATGTAGAGTACTTTTTCTTTTGACGAAGTGTGAACGCCTTTACGCATACCCCCCGGCTTAAGGAAGCCATATGGGGGGTAAGGTGAGGCTTCCTCCGGCCCCTCTTAGGAAGGGGGAGGAAGAGAGAGGGGGGAAGAGACTACCCACTAAACCCGCTCTGACGCAACCTCGCTCCCGCTAGGGTGACGTACGGTCGCGAACATTCACGCCACAGCTTCACCTATAGCACACCTGTGACATGCGACTCTTTCTCGCGTGAGATACTTATCTCTTTCTGTACAGTACAGTTGGAGAGTGGCGGACATAGTTGTGCTGGACGGGTTTCAGTTGGGATACTTACTTTAGCAGCGGGCGGCGACGAACAGTGATTCGAGAAGTCTAGCTCCATCAAGTCGTCGGCCGACGTCCTGGGCAGTAGCGGGGCGGAAGTGGACGCTCTCGCGCCTTGCTTGTGTACCGGAGGCATCGGTGGAGGCCCGCGGTTGTTGCGCGCGCCCACACTGTTGAAAATATCGCTCATAAATTGGATATTTTTGACGACGCGTTTGGCTCAGTTTGTAAGCACTTGCCTACTGAGCCGTCGGTCCTGGGTTCGAATCCCGGCCAGGGCAAATATTTGTGTGATGAACTCGAATATTTGTGCTTGGGTCATGGATGTTATCTATATATGTATTTATATATTATGTTGGTATTTCGTCGTCTATTACCTACCCATAGTACAAGCTTTGCTTAGTTTGAGACTAGGTCGATTTGTGTAAGATTGGCCCTATTTATTTATTTTTTTATATCTTTCTACGGGTCTGTGATGTTTTTTGGCGGTATAGGCTGCGTTTCCACCGTGTAGTATGTGTAATACGAAAACAAATCCCTCGCTACACATACACAATGTGTTTTCGTTCGGATTTGTTTTCGTTAACCAATAGAATCAGTTGCGCTAAGCGAGGATGAGTACATAAAGTTTTTCCATTAGTTAACAAAAACATACACCGCGCTACACATCTCTGGTGGAAACGGAACCTTATCCTTGTTTCATAGACAAACGTTTCATCGAATTTTCATTTCATAGCAAGATTTTTTTTCGGAAACCATAAAATATTTTGGAATGTTATAACACAGACCTAACCTTACCTTACCTAATCAATAGGTTGACTTTCGTGAAGTGTTTTTCAATGAAAGAATAAGATCCCTTTTTGACCAAGGCCTTGTGCACAAATCACGCGAGGTTTTTTCGGCTACTTTTCCTCTCGATTTCTTCCTTATGCTTTTTGATATTTGCGCTGTTTATATTGAAAGGCTTTACACCTCTTCCGCCAGGTTACGCATTTATATTTTTCTTTGATATTTGTATCAAGGATTGAATTTAAAAAAAATGGTGCTTTCACATTAAAAATAATGAAACATTAGATGTCGGACAAATTTACTAATTAATTAGTTCAAAATACTCTTAATTATATGTTATAAAACAATACATGCCAATTACTGTTGCGTATTATAACTGTAAAAGTGTGCCAAGCTTGAATGAATGCATAACTGTCAGTAAGCTTGATAGACGAATGAAAAAAACTAACTAATTAATTTGGAAGAACATACTACATAGGTAGAAATGTCCCGTCTCCAAATATCAAGTAACTTTCCTCATTTCTCATACAAAATGAGTAAAGTTTCCGGAAATTTACGGAAATGGCAAATCTCTACACAAAGGTGTAGGCGCGAGTAGCATTGTCAAGGCTGATTCAGACGAGGACTATTTTGATAGGCCTAAATTACGGCGCCAGTGAATACCGTACAGCACGCCTCAGACCATTTAGACAATGACTATTTTCAGCCGCCTAAATCTGGCTGCCAGTGACCAGTAAGCCGTTTACACAGATTTTTTTTCAGTACCACTCATTAATGGCAGCGAGACGCGAGCGGGGGTCACTGGCGCCAAAAAATAGGCGCGTGTTCTATTCCGTGCCAGCGCTGGCATGCCGGGAGAAAATGGCGCGGAAAGTTTACAAATTAAGCGAAAATTGAAAAATTTAATAATTCGGACAGGATTCGATCCTGCGTTTCCAACGGCTTTCCGGGCCAACACTGGCGTCCTCCCAATTGGAGCACTGAATAAGATGTCAGAGCCATTGAATTTTTCAACCAGTTGCTTCGACATGCCTTAGGGTGGCATCGTAGCGCATCTGATTCGGTGGTCCAATTGGGAGGATGCCAGTGTTGGCCCGGAAAGCCGTGTGAAACGCAGGTTCGAATCCTGTCCGAATCATTAAATTTTTCAATTTTAGCTTCATTGTAAACATTTGGTTTAAGTTAGCAGACGTTACTGCTTTAATAAAAATAAGTGTTTTTACGGTGCCTTTTTTAGGCGTCTCAAAATAGTCTTCGTCTAAATCAGCCTTCAAATCTTACGGAATTTTCATTTCATCAAGAAACACCCTCGCCTCGTTGAATGTGTTCAATGCTTAGTCGTTGTTATAGTTGAAGTACCTTTGTCACAAGGACATATACGTTTCCTATAAAGATTTGTATCAAAGAAAGCCCTTTTTCTTTGAAAGTGTAAAAATTTTGAACTTTTTATAAAACAACCTAACATTCTGAAAACAAACACGGCTCTACAGATTCTTGTAAGACATAGAAATTCTACGAAAGGAAATATTTTATGAAACATCACGGTATAAGAAAATAAGGTATGACACTTCGGCTAGTGAGACTTTCTACGTCATTGATTAGTTGGCTGCTTTATGGTAATAAAAGTAATAGACATGTTGACTGATGTTGAATTATACAGCGTACTGTAGTTATATGAATAAAATTAGCTAAATATATCACGAAACAAAGAACCAAATCCAGAAAAATAAATCTTTTTTGGAAATATGTGACTTCAAAGGTACGCAAATTTTATGATATTTTGTTTTTATCCAAAAAAAATTTGAAAATGTTTTCAGAATCCTTATAATTTTACAAAACAATAATTGTATGAACTTGAACGCACTAAAAAACTATGAACATAAAAGCACTTTTTCAGGGTGAAAATGGCAAATTTCTTAATTTCTCCATACAATTATTGGTACCTATACCGGCCTGTGACGCCTTTTGTATGGAGTGTTTTTAGACCTACGTAGGAATGTTGAACTTTGACGGTCATTTCTGACTTTTAGAGCAGTTTAAGTGTAGTCAGTATATAGACATTTGATCACAATAAAAAATAGAATCGATTGACATCCTCAAAAAAAATTAGTCAACATGTCTATTATAAGGAAAAAAAAAGTTTTCCGACATTCGTACAAAAAATCATAATTATGAGTTAAGTTTATACATTACAATTGTCATGTTCATTGTCAAAATTTTATTTTGTCGTAATAATTGATTTAAAACACTCACGATTTGATTAGATCCCAACAGGTAATAAGCGAATTAGGTAGTAGTGTGACACACCACTGGCAACACAGAAACGGATTGACAGAACCAATCAACCAATCATAGCGTGATGACGTCAAGTCTCGTCTGTCAGTCCGGAGTGGCATACCTTATTTTATAGATGATCAAACGAACTTCTCAAGCGAAGTTCGATCATTATTATATGAGTCGTTTCATTCGAAGATATAATATATAACAAGGTAGTCCTTTAAACCTACAGGCGACATTGCACGATTTTAAGAGACAATCAATTGACTATTAACTAAACAGATTTCATTCATTCATTCACTCCGTTCCTCCCGGTAGGCCCCACCTCCATATTGCCTCATTCTTTTCAGAGAAAAAGCAAAACTTTAAAATATAGTGGAGTACACTAGGGTGGAAACGACTCATATAATAATGATCGAACTTCGCTTGAGAAGTTCGTTTGATCATCTATTATATTTCGTCGTTTCATTCTTCAGATGTAATATATAACAAGGTAGATGTTCAGAGTTTTATTTTTATTTTATATTTTGCTTTTTGTAGATTAAAACATGATAAGAGAATATAGTTATATATTTCTCTGACACAGAATAATTAAAGTAACATGACATGTTTATTTTATTTTAGAATTATTATAAATATAAATATTCGACGAATATTCGTCATCCGAAATTGGTCTATCACAAAAGCGAGCGAACCTCTGAGACGTAGCGGTATAGCCCACTGCGCGCCAGATGGTGATAGCGCTGACTTCAGCGCGGTTCACGACAGATGTTCGTATCCGCGCGCACTAAATGTTACCGGGGTGCGTGTTTTGCCGGGGTGCCAATTTACTACAGAACCTCTTTAATCCATCTATTGATGGTTTGTGAGGTAGCAGCTTTAGTCAAAAATTATAACCTTTGAGAGTCGTAGCTCTACAAATAGCACCGTACTCTATAAAAGAAGAGCAGGAAGAGGACCGAATGTTCTCGACATGCACCTAATGTTTTAATAACATCTGTAATCATCGCCATTTTTGAAGAAATAACAACTTCAAATGCGATTAGCTAAAAAGTGTATTCTGTGTGCCTAAAAATATGTTTATACCTAGATTTTAAGTATAAAGTCTCTTCTTAGTGGCATTCTTTCAAAAATATGTTTTATTGGGGTACCAATTTTTTTTTTTTTTTTTTTTATAAGAATAACGCGGGCCTGTTGATAAAGGAGAACCGTGTTATTGCATAACCGATAAATTCTCGTCCTGATTTCGACCCATATCTTGAACTGTGGCCGGTGCATAACAATTATCAGGAACGAGATTAACCTTTTGAGCGCCACAGTCGGCTGTGGCGTTTTATCATGTTAGACAGTAGAAAATTGATCGTTTAATTTTATTAGAAATATTTTTCTTAAGAGGGTAGACCAAGAAAAATATTTTTGCCGCCGAGGAACGTGTATTCTATCGAAGAATGCCCGTGTAAGGCTTGATAACATCGTTGGAGACTCGCAGTCAACCCCAATGTATATTTAAACATAGTTAGAGACTCGCAGTCAATCCCTATGTAGGCCACGGTAGATTGAGAAAATTAATTTTGTCGCAGATGGACGTAGATTCTATCGCAAAATGTCCATATTTTCGGCTTGCTACCATCGTTGGAGACTCGCAGTCAACCCCGATGCGCATTTGAACATAGTTAGAGACTCGCAGTCAATTCCTATGTAAGTAGGCCAGGGTAGATTGAGAAAATTAATCTTGTCACAGATGGACATGGATTCTACCGCAAAATGTCCGTATTTTCGGCTTGCTAACATCGTTGGAGACTCGCAGTCAACCCCGATGCGCATATTCATAGTTAGAGACTCGCGGTCAATCCCTATGTAAGCCACGGTAGACGGAGAAAAATATTTCTGTCGCAGAAGAACGTGGATTCTACCGCAAAATGTCCGTATTTTTGGCTTGCTAACATCGTTGGAGACTCGCAGTCAACCCCGATGCGCATATTCATAGTTAGAGACTCGCGGTCAATCCCTATGTAAGCCACGGTAGACGGAGAAAAATATTTCTGTCGCAGAAGAACGTGGATTCTACTGAAGAACGCCCATATATGCTTGCTGACATCGTTGGAGACTCGCAGTCAATCCCTATGTATTAGGTTCATTTCATTATAATCACTTATTGTCACTGAATTATTTAAAATTAATTTACTTATTTCGTCGTTAGATTATGACGGTATATAAAAAATATTATTCTAGACTATTAAACAGATAGTCTTCAAGTATTTTAATTCGTTCGTTGTTATAACGGAACTTCTCATCGGAGTTGCGTTTCGACAGAATTAACGGTCGTCCGCATCCTCAGAGAGAAGCGCGTGCGCTCGTCGCCGAGCACGAAAAAAGAATGAGGCAATATGGAGGTGGGGCCTACCGGGAGGAACGGAGTGAATGAATGAATGAAATCTGTTTAGTTAATAGTCAATTGATTGTCTCTTAAAATCGTGCAATGTCGCCTGTAGGTTTAAAGGACTACCTTGTTATATATTATATCTGAAGAATGAAACGACGAAATATAATTACCCTGGCTCCACACTACTCGCGAAGTTAGTCGAGCTTGGGTGAATAGGATAGTGTGGAGGGACACTTCGCTGAGGAAACCCATGCTTCGTAGTCTAGGGTTATACCGTGTGAAACATCTTTCAACGAAGCTATTGACGTACAAATACAAATACTCTTTATTGCATACCTCAAACATCAAGGAATAGACAACACAACATGACATACATTAAAATAACAGGCAGAGGTAAACGACAGTTGGTCTTATCAATATTTTTATAGAATCTTTTTTATCGATGCTATTTTTTTTTAACTACACATCCTAGGGTATGGCTAACGCGCATGTGCATTTCAAACACTGGAATGAAAGATTTGGAGTTATTGACGTAACGATCTAAAAGCTCAGTTGAGTTGTTGCACTACGCCGGAAACGTAGGGGTCGCAGGTTCGATTCCTGCTTAGATTGTAGATCACATTAAATTTTCCTTTCATAATTTACTTTGTGTCAATATTTATAAAACAAAAAAGTTAGTTTCAGATAGGTAACCCCATTAAATAATAAGAGCCTAAGAAAAGACTGATTCGTTCACATATTGGTGACGGTTCGTCGATTGAAGACAGTAGCCGAGTGCATATTATGCACTGGACCTGTGTGCACGTTGTAACTAAATACTGTGCTAAATAGCGATCTCTTCCAGACAACCTATAAGCTTACCTGTAGGCCCGGAGCCTCGTGACGTCGGGGCGGGGCGGCGCGGGCCGCGAGCCCACGCTGTAGGCGCGCGGCGGCCGCTCGTCCGCGTCGATGATGTGCGACATCGCCGGCTCTAGCTGGTACTCGCTGGAATACATTGCATACGTAAGCGGCAGCGGTGATACGTGCCTACTATATGAGCAAGCGATTGAATGTTGGCGACATTTAAATCTTTCAAATTGTGTTAAGTTTAAACTTCATTACTTTATTAGCACAGAACCGAAAATTTCATTTGGTTATACGGACTAGTTTTGAAAATATAAAAAAGGTGAAAGCAGCGTCGTCTAAGAATCAGCACTCAAATGACGTCACCTTGTGGAAAAATTACAGTCGCAAACAACTAAAACAACAGTAGTACGTACAATTTTCATACTAAATCCGTCTTAGTAATAGTTCGACTATGATTTTCTGTGCTGTGACCAACTAAAAATGTTGTCAGTTGACAATAATTATTTTTTTTTACCGGGTTTTTTACCGGTATTATCAAATAAAGGATAAAAAAATAAATATTACCTAACACATTTTTAAATTTTCAAAAATCTGTGATTAGGTGACCGGATCCATTGAAAAAATTCATTTGAAAAATTCCTCATTTTAAAAGAACGTAGGTACGACCAGTAATTGGTCACAGCGCAGAAAATCATACGGTCGGACTTACTAAGGCGGATTTAGTATGGAAATTGTACCTGATCTTTTTGTGTGTTGTGACTGTAAACTTTTCCGCAAGTGGACGTCATGTAGAGGGCCGATAACGCTGCTTTAAATTTTTTATAATATTTTCAAAGCTTTAAATTTATGAAACATGTAATGTCTAATTTTTTTAATGTGGGTACACACCACAATTTTTTATATTAAAATATTGATACAAAGATATCAAGGCTCAAAGTAAAATTGAAATGAAAACGTTGGGGGCCCAGACCGGGAATCGAACCTGGATTGCCGGTCCAGTTCGTTAACCACTTCGCTACCGGAACTCCAACCAACCTTTCGAATTAAAACCTTTCAAATAAACAATACAAAGATCGACAAACGAAGCATAAGGAAAAATTCGAAAGGTTGGTTGGAGTTCGGGTAGCGAAGTGGTGAACGCACTGGACCGGCAATCCAGAGGTACCGGGTTCGACTCCCAGTCTCGTCCCCCAGGTAACTCATTTCAATTTTTCTTTGAGCTTTGATATCTTTGTATTAATAGTTTAATATTTCCAAAGCTAGTCGTATAATCAAATAAAAATAATAGTTTTGGGTTCATTGATAATAAATTAATGAAATTAGTTATAACACTATTTAAAAAAATTAAATGTTGTTAATTCTGTTGGTGAATGACGACAAAGCTGACGATCTAGAATACTCACTTAATACCTTATTTTTATTCACTTTCGACTTTATGATAGATTCATGTTATATTAAGAAGAGGGTTCCACTATTTAGCCGTCGAGCAAGACTGACATTAATTTCCAGACTTAGTGTTTCTAACTTGAACTTCCTTCGGAATTTCTTCTCAAAATTGGTCTCCTTTTGTGAAATGCCGGTAGACTCGGACATGTAAAAGTGCCCTAGTGGCCTACTTCCGGAACATGTTCATTGTTTCATTATAGCTAATCATAATCCGGACATTTCAAAGATAATGCATATTGTGCATGCTCTTGCTCATACCAGTAGATATTACCAGAGTCAATACTCATACAATCTCAAATAAAGCTAGTCTAGTCTCAAGATCTTATTCAATTCGACTCATTCTCAAACGAGATTTTAACTATTGTCTAGGTTTTAGAAGGCAGTGAATAGAAAGCGCTATCGAATTGTTGTCTGGCAGAAAGCATCATGAGAAAGGTTTAAATTTTTGCTAATTGTGTAGCAACATAAAAAAATGAGACCGAACTTAGCTCATCTTTTCACTTCTAGGTAGGCAGATTTAAAATACGGTACAGGGTAAGCACTAAGCAGCCCAAATGTTCTTTTCTAATTACTACTAGCAAGCCGGCAAGCAAAATTGAGTAATTTTTAGGGAAGCATAGCATCTTGTGGTATAGCGTAATATTTGACGATTTTTGGGTAAAATAAAACATTAGACGAAAAATAATTCTAGAGTCAATATAGACGCCGTATTGAGCGAGCTAGTAGGCGGATAAGGAAACTCTGTCCGAAGCACCTTTTGTGCACCACATGAAAAATTTTATAACAAAGAAATAAAGCAACGTTAAATAGGGTAACAACAGGCGGTCTCATATATTATGACATACTTATATTATTACTTGGATCATTTATTACCTGAACCTCGGGTCTGTAGAAGGCGTGCCGCTACACACGGAGCCGCTAGAAGCGGAGACCAGACCATGGTCTAGCGGCGCCATGGGCAGGTAGCCGTCGGGGGCCATGGGCAAGTAGCTGTCCGGGGCCATGGGGAGGTAGCAGTCGGCGATCGCTTCGGGGGAGGTCTCCGAGGCTGCTATTGAGGATGTCCGGGAGTGGTTCGCGGATTCGCGCGCCATTTTACTGTAAAATTATATAAGAAAAAAAATAGATGGCATTATTAATCGCACATTTTTTTTTATGTCATCAGGGGCAAATGAGCAAACGGATCGCCTGATGGAAAGCGATTACCGTCGCCCATCGACACCTGCAACACCAGAGGAGTCACAAGTGCGTTGCCGGCCTTTCAGGTGGGAGTACGCTCCTCTCTTGAAGGTTTGAAGGTCTTATCGACTATTCATTCCACAATGCAGTGGTGCGAGGCGGGAAACGCACGGTTGTGGACTGCCAACTATCTACTTAAGTGGTGAGAGAGAAAGATTTGTCGCTCGTGGGCTTTCCAACAGCTTAGATAACATAAAAAGTGTTACGTAATGCAACAGGCCCTTGAACAATAAGAACCAGGGCTGTACCCTTACCAGGTACAGATTCGATTTGGGCTATAACTTGTATCTCTTTAGAATCAGCGACTTACCTAAACCGCTCCTTAGGTCCCATCTCACAGTAGTCCGGCTCCTCAGGTATCCGCGGCGTGCGGTGCCAGCCCTCCACCGTGTCGATTTCGTCTCGAGACGAGTCTAGACCTGTGGGTACACAGAGAAAGGCGAGTTTTGAGGGTAGTTCAGACGCACTAAAATGCATAATACTAATAGAAATAGAAATATTTATTTGCAAGAACGCGGTACAATGATATTTGGTCTTATTACATCATAATAGAATCAGCATTCAGTCAACATGAAGTCAACATGCAAATTAATTAATTAAATAAATAACTAATATAAATAAAGAAAAAAATATATCGGACAACCTCACACAAATCAATCTAGTCCCACGGTAAGCTCTAGTAGGCTTGTGTTATGGACACTAGACGATGATATACATACTTATATAGATAAATACATACTTAAATACAAATAACATCCATGACCCAGGCACAAATATTCGAGTTCATCACACAAGTATTTGCCCTTGCCGGGATTCGAACCCAGGGCCGTCGGCTCAGTAGGCAGTTGCTTAATCACTACATCAACCGCGTCGTCATATATAATATAGATTTCTTAATTTGAGTTCGAAACTACGCGATTGAAGGATTTTAACATTTCGTAGACATGACAGTTGAGCAAATGTGCGGGTTTAAATCTGATAATGTAATGGTTGGAATGTGATGTCTGGTGTCAAAAAATCATCTAGTCGTGTTTTCTAAATCCTCATCATATCTCATATATTTGAAATTAAATAAATCGAAATGAGAAGGTAACGAAACACTGACTAACCATCCTAGACAACATATCAAAAATTCAAAACTACCGGACCGTTTGTAAGGTCACCCATAGTACTTTAGTCTCTATTCACCGAACTAATATAAGTAGCTGACGTAATTTCCTTGCAAACATACTACTAATACTAGGATATCCTGTGTTACACCAATTTACCTTCAATAATTTCCGAGTGCCGCGTAGCCGGCCTCTCGACCTCCAAAGACATGGAGTACGCCTTTGCGGGCATGCTATCGCAGCGATGCCTGAACGGGCCCGCCGCGTCTGTAAACAATTGTTACTCTTTGACATTAGCTGTCCCATATATTCCCTTTTAGAACGCTACAGCGACGTCATCAGTTACCGTATCCAGTTTTTTACATTACGACTGTGACAAACAAGCATGCGGCCAGATGGGGATCCTATTTTTTTATAGAAAAACACTTCGCCCTATGTTTTATTTCATAGAATTTTCATTTGATAGAAATCTTGAAAATGTCAACCTATAGGTTAGGCTCGGTTTGGTTATAACCAGGGTTCGGAAATTCGGATCGATATTTACCTAAACTTTGGCGGCGGCTCTGTTATTCGGTCGTAGGTATAGGCGGTTTTGTTAGACGTATGAGTGAGATAGCAATAGGATTTTGTCAACTTTAGGTAAATATCGATCCGAATTTCCGAACCCTGAATATTTTATGGTTTCAGAAAGAAAAGCTTTCGATGAAATGAAATTTGTATGAAACTTTTGTCAATAATACCATTCATGGATAATCCTTCATTCAGTTCATGTAGGACTATATATGTAGAACGATATCCCCTGTTATTGATGTTATAACATGATACATTTCTTGAGAAGTTAATCCATTACAGAAACAATGGTTTTCCATTGTTATTATTTTTGTTCATTCAAGATTTTAAACCAACCGTAGGTACATATATAATAACCATTTGTTTAATAAAAAACTTTTATCGCCAAATACAGAAGGTACAAGTAGTACAATTACAATTGTAACGCCAACCGGCTTATAAATGCCGGAGCTGAACTACCTTATAGTCCGTGAATTGAAGCCAAACCAGTGTTTTGGTAATGGGTTTAGGTATAAAGAAAGTTTATTATCTAATACTAACATTTAATCTTCTGATCAAGGCATGAAGCATAACATACATGCTATTGAAAATAAATACGCACTAGTAGATAAATCGAACATTACAATAAATATAAGAATAAGCATACATAACAGCATGTCTGTACAACGGTTGAAAATACAAAGCATTATGGATATACAAACGGACAAAGAAGGAAAACAAATGTTAGTTTAAAATCATTCTTCTATCTATATGTATATTTACAATGACGCAAGTAATATATTATCAATATAGCTAAAGCGTGCTTTAGACATTCATTTATCGATAGAAAATATAATAAATTAATATTAAACGTATTAGTAAGTGATTCGTCTTATAGCCGTACCAACCGCAACTTATATTTAAATGAATTAAAAGCTAAATGGCAACCCTGTCGTGTTACGTTAGCGTAGTAAAAAAAGTAAGTCATATTTACACAGAAAAAACGGAGTGCAACACAGCTTCTAAGTTGACTCAACTCATAGCCTACGCCGAGCTAATTTTTTCATGATTGATGATGTTGTTTATTAAATAATGATATTAATAAATCAATTTTATTCGTTCATGGTGAAGTTTGATCAATTTTATTCGTTCATAGTGATATAGTATCCATCAATTGAAACGTTTCTTGTTTCAATCCCTGCGAAAACCATTATTGACATTAAGTACGCAATTTGCACTTGTTTGTAATGTGCAATATAGTTTAGACAAATAAACGAAACCCTGAAAATGTTATGTACGCTATCACATATACGGGAGATACTATAGGCGTCAGTATAACCACCATCAGTCCCCTGTCATAAATACTTATCAAAGATGTGAACGGTTACGCACATCATCGTCTGTCGTCATTATGACCAGACTGATGGACTGAACTAACGCCAGACTGAGCTTGTAAACGCTGTTATTGAAAGTATTATTGCGTGTGTTTGCTAGTTAGCGTAGTTAATTCTTTCAATATTCATGACAGGGGACTGACGGTGGTTAAATATAGATACCCAATCTTTTCTATCTCCATTTCCCATTTCACAATAGTCATAAGGTATTTGGACCTGATTATTATTAACAAGTCCCGGGGTTTTGGGACACTAGGTGTCAAATTATTCGTGCACCAAAACCACGGGGTATGATTATTAGTTAGCGTGCACCCGCTTTGTCTATTAAGGCGACATACTTTTCTTCTACACTTGAATTCAATAAATTATACTAGCATATAGAGTAGAAATGTTAATATTTCAACCGGGCATCACCATTTGGCGGATTTTGATATTATCTCATAATCATAAACATTGACAATATTGTCATTATTTTATTGATAATGGATCACGAATCACGCAATACTGGCGAAATTAGTGAAGTCTATTAATATTTATAAATATTTTAAACTGTTTATACTATTACATATCTTTTGACATGTCCATGAGTTATTTATAATTATTACGAAGTGCAACGACCACGAAAGAAACCACACTAATATTATAAAGACGAAAGTTTGTCTTTGTGTATGTTTGTTACTTCTTCACGCCCAAACGGCTGGACCAATTTTGGTAAATTTTAATGAGGTAGCTGACACCCTATATTAACACATAAGCTACTTTTTATCCCGAAAAAATGTAGTGTTCCCGTGGGATGAGCGGGTTATACCGTACGGCGCAGGTAGTAATAAATATTTTTACGACAAACTTAAGTCTGTAAATGTATTAGAAACGGAACGGATAGTCTGAACAGCCAACTAAAAACAAATTTTCTTTGAACAAAACTTACAATCCAAATAGTAACATCAGCAATCCAAATAGTAACTAGTATGTGTGATATCGACTATCGTTCAAGCCAAGAAGTGTCTAAATAACTGACTTTTGTAAGAAAATATTAAATATGATAAAATACAAAATAAAAGGTGTCCCACTACACTATAAGCCAGTATAACTCATTCCCCTGCGCCCTAAACGTTAACAAGCATGCGTGATACATACTCTTGGCATGCGCGGGCGACAGCTTCGAGAGCCGCGCGCCCGTACTAGCCCGCCGGCTCCACTGCGGCTTCTTCGTCGCTGTCTCAGTTCCATTGACGGCTTTACAAGACGAATGCCTTGCAGCCCGCTCAATGGTCACACGTTCTACTTCGTCCCCCGTCAATGGAGCGGATCGCGTCCGCTCGTGGACGATCTTGAGAGGTTCTTGGAATAGCGGGCAGCCGGTTGGGAGGGATACTGTTCGGTGGTGTTTAATGAGCCGGGGGTGGTCGGTTTTATCGTTAATTAGTGAGTTATTCGGTGGTTGGTTTTCGGCTGCGGACAAAGACAATGAGAAGCTACACAAACTGATGGCACCAAGCGACACCCGGTGCGATGGTTGGTTAACATGGCGGAGCGATGGTATTTAAATTGCTCGTTTTGGTTTGGACTTTGCTGTAAGATGTTTTAAAAATGGCAATCGTAACCTACAGCATATTAAGATGAGTCGGAATAAGTGCGACAGCGGGGCAAGTGCCCCACCATATCGAAAAGTACTGATGTTAATACTATTAACGCCATCTTACTTTTGCCAACTAATCATATGGCGTTAGTATTATAAATAAAATATTGATAAATAAATATTACACAAATCGACATAGTCAAACTAAGCAATGTCTGTACTATGGGTACTAGACGACGATATAGATAATATATAAATACATATATACATAGATAACATCCATGACCCAGGAATAGAGATGGGCGCTCATGGGTAAATACCCGATACATACCGGGTAAATACCCAATCTACTACTACTACTACTGCCCGGTAGATTGGGTATTTACCCAGTATTATTTATCGGGTATTTACCCATGAGCGCCCATCTCTACCCGGAAACATAACAATATTCGTGTCCATCACACAAATATTTGTCCTCGCCGGGATTCGAACCCAGGACCGTCGCCGTAGGCAGGTGCACTACAAGTTCCGCCAACCGCGTCGCTATCAGTACTTTCTATATTCCGATATTTGCGTAGAGCGCTTTTCCTGATCGGTCTTATATCATTTGAGTTTAACCTTTGATAATACGGAGTAGTCCTACTAATTTTCATTAGGATAACACAATTACTTTGCATGTGAACTAACAAAACAAGTTATCAACTCACTGCCTGGCTTTCAGCTCTAGAATTTCATTGGAGTAAATACCACCACCACTCTAATTAAATACCATCGCTTTTTATTAAAAATGTTACACTTGCAAAAATATGGCACGCATTATCAAATAGATTCGTTTCAGGCACAGGTAAGTTATTTAATATAATAAAGTAATAGCATCTCTTGGTTGGTTATGTTATAGTAAATATAGTCTGGTCAACCGAATATAACAGAGAAAAAATACGGTATATTCAATATTTTCTCTTGTCACTTCTTATTTCACTTCTTTCTCTTGTCTTTTTTATACAAAGAACTGTAAAATTTAAAGTGAAAATGTATTACACTATCATTATCGCCCAGCTTTATCGTTCCTTTCAACAAGCTAGAACTACAATGATTTTATAATATTTTGTGGACTGAATTTCAAGTATTTTAAGTATAGAATCAAATTAGTTACCGTAATACTAACTGTAATCCTTAAATCTTTCCTCCTTCTCAAATTCTCAGTTGTTTGAGAAATAATGTTGAATTTGAATAAATAACAAAACGTATTTCACTGTTACTTCGACAAAAGTATCTACAAATGGAGTTTGATATACTAAAATTATATATACTTATATATTCCTATGTCACAAACGGCAGGCCTGACTATAATTTATGCAGACATTTGAACCATATTTTCGCAATGCCATTGTGGAAATATAATGTATATTCATGGTTCTCGATGTCAAATATCCAACACCGATGATGATCATGCGCGATCACTCTTAATGCTTTAGTATGATGCGCAAAATGCCTTATCACCTAACAGGTATAGAAATAGAACACATCCTATCATGCTAAGTTTACATCCATATATTCGTCTGGCTTCTGACTATGGGGCGAGCCACGGGTCTCAATCTTGGGTTGAAAGGCCCATTGATTCGCCCTACAGCTGAGCGATGACGTAACTCAGTTCTTAACCTAGATAATCCTATTCATACACATTAATATTGTTATACATTAGATATCGCCAATTAAGAAGAGTCGTAGAAACAAATCATCGTAGCTCCGAAACTAGTGCCACGTGTGACTTGCAGTTACGGCTAGTATAAAGCCCATTTAAATCACCATTTTATAAACCTTCAGATAAAAAAGGGCAAAATATTATGTTCGATCACCGGCATGTTACCGCTACGCTGGTTTAATATAACTGTGATCACTTCTATGAATCCACTGCGTATTTTCTCACCATTTTTTTCTCTTAATATACAATAAGGTTTGAAATGATCACTTAAATGTTTATCACAGAATATTGCAACATTTAAAAGCAACGTTTTTAGCATCATAACATTTCGCATTTCAGGCCAAAGCGCAGGTAAGCTTTCTTCTATAGTTTGAAGGGATTTTACAGCGTTACAAGCCTTAACTTATAAATAGTTAGATCGTCTTCATTCAACAGATATTCAGCTAGTTAATTTGACAAGTATAAGCACAGATTCACAAACACCTATCAAACATTGTTATTAAAACTCATTTTCTTATTTTAGTTATAAAATTATCTACAGAAACGTATATCGCTTGGTATATTTGATTCATGTTGTTTAGATATAAACCCATTAACACAATGATATTGTACAGTCACCACATCTACACCATGTGTTATCAAGAAAATAGAGGTTGTACAGATTATTGTGAGCGTGTTATTCTGCTTAGCTACTTCTGCTACTGACTATACAATTTGGTTTTTGTACAGTCGCAGAATGAAAAGGTCCGTCATTTTGGACCTTACTACCATCAAATAGAGTCGAAAAGTCCCCGACTATACACTGACCACACCTTCATAGGCCTGTTGGCGTTACATTATTTTTATTTGTGCTTTCTGGCTAAGGCAATAGAGTTATAATTCAACGTCATGTAGGTCAACTTATTTGGAAGCTTGTATTATAAGAAGCCAAATAATTGTATTATTAAGTATAGTCGGGAGTTAAAGGTTTCGTAACTTTTCAACTTTAAGACATGCTTATGGTCGCGGTAGCTCAGCTGTCAGAGCACTACTCCGGATAAGTAGAGCTCGTTAGTTCGATCCCCACCTGATCAACCAAACCAAACTAACCAAATTTTGTATTTATATTTAACCTCTGTATTATTCATATCATAGTTAAGGTGTAAAAGTACAAACATGTACTTTTTCACGACCGTACAAAACTATTGTTTTCGTTAATAGATTTAGTTCTAAAGATAATAGATTCGCGACACTCTGGGATGCCTTAGGCAACTTCTATATTTCGTAGAGTATCTTAAGGAAGCAAACTTAGGTTTGATAGGTTTTCGTTAACATTGATATAACCCTGAAGAAACGAGATAACACGAGTCCATAGATTGTCTCGCTCGTACACTGAGCACCGTGCAAAGCTGCATACGATATTTAACAATAACATGACAAGATGGAGTCAAGAATAACTCTATGATGCCAATTCATTCCTTCTCAAAATGCTTAGAGCTTCAGATTAGTAGCAGAATACATTGAAATTTAACCACATGTCAATAGACAGATTTACAATGCGGAAGTTTTAGCACAGACCAGAGATCACTACTGACTTTGATATTGACTGAATTTGATACGATTTTCTATTCGGGTAACACTCATAACTTGACTCTATCGCTTTACAAGATAATTTATTGCTCAATAATTAATTAATTTGAATTTTATTGCTACAAAAATCAAAGCACAAAGAAAAGTTGAAATGCGTGACTTGGCGGGAAACCGGGAATCGAACCCGGTACCTCTCTCGCTTACTCATTATCGTGTCCAAATATAGGTCGTTAAGATGTGAAGTAAATGTGAATAAGCCTTTCATTTTAAATAAACAATGCAAATCATAAGTAAAATATCAAGAGGTCTCCCGGTGTCGGGTTGGTGTAATGGTTGAATACGTTGGACCAATAATCCAGAGCTTGCACCAGTTTCCGCATTCAAAAAAATCTTTTTAATTTTTGTATCAACGGTGAACCAAATGTTAAGTTTCCACATTAAATAGATAACGAAACATTACATGTTTCACTTATTTAATTAATTGCCTGCCAGCAGTATGTATCAAATATAACTCCAGTTCTATTACCATAAAATATATATATATATATATATTGCATGTCATTTTATATAGCTTGTGTGCCGTCTGGATAATACGCCCTGCGAAGTTGGCATTTTCGAATTTAGTCCTGCCTCTTTAGGTATTATAAAGCCTGACCAGAAATATATGTGGATTGTCAAGAGGGCGCTATTTATAAGATTTATATGGCAACAATTTTGCAACCAATCGCAACCCACTATAATGACATTAGTTTAAACACATGTCAGTTCCACTATGTTAACCTCGTAATATCATTTAATTGAATGAACTCTTTTCCTGACTGTTTTTCGAGTAGTAAACACGTGTACACTTTATTTATAGATAATCTTACGTTCACGATTGTGAATGGTTTTCGGCATGTTCTTTAGATAATTCTAAATATTTGTCTTTTAAAGATACCGCCACGAATGACATTGACATTCCGCAATATGGCGCATCCTCATATATTTCTGGTCAGGCTTTACATGCGCGGCTACAAACTTTCTTTGATGAAATGGACTTCTATCTATTAGGCTAGGCTGACATTTAAAACATCAAAAAAGAATCCATTGCACCTGCGTTGCATTTTAATCGAAGTATAATCTACCTATAGCCAGTAGCGACCTCTAGCGTTCACGCGTTAAACGTTAGTCGGACAAGCCGCTCGGACATATAGCTGTCACAGTGAACTGAGGCAAACATTTTCCTTCTCACTTTATGAGCGAGGAGAAAAATCGTCACCTCTAGTATGTGTCACACATTCCGATGCAGATTCAAAGGATATGGGAGCAGACTTAGTCGCATACACAACAAAAAATCTGGTCATTTAAGCACTTTGTCACTGCGATACATGGAATAGGTATTGGATGAATATATCAGGTTAATGTGACAAGGTACCACAATTTCCAGGTGCTTTCAGCGGAAACGTAAATGTGTGACAAAATCACTGCGGCGCTATAAAGCACAATTCCCGCGTAATGTGATGTATCGAAATGCAATTACGATGAATATTTAAGAATTGGAATTTATTTCTCACTGTCTAAGTTCAAGTTTGCTAGTCACCGTCAATGAATCAGATATTTTTTACGCAATTGCAAAAACGTTACTTTCCTCCACCTATACGGTAATAAATTATGAAGAATAAATTATTACCTAAAAATTCCGTAGCCACTACTCTCTGACTACCTTCGCTTTGCATGTATTTTCAGGGCATGTAAGTATCCCACTGATGGGCAAAATCCTCGCCACTTTTTAGTTTTTATCACACTAATATTATAAAGGAGAAAGTTTGTGAGTGTGTTTGTTTGTTTGTTACTTCTTCATGCTCTAACGGCTGGACCAATTTTGTCAAAATTCGGCATGGAGGTAGCTGATATCCTGGGCAACACCGCGGGGCACAGCTAGTTATTATAAATAGTTCAACGTGTGCAAGTCAAGTAAAAGCGACAGCTTTTTGGCAATAAGACCGCCTGTTGTCTACCTTTATTTATAAATTGTATTGTCTTGTCTCCTTTTTAAACTTTTATTGGTGTGCAATAAACTATTGTTGCATTGTACAAACTGCGAATTTACTTTGCCTACAATCAGATACCATAATTTGTCAAGCGTGCACTGTAACTTCAACTGTAAGAAATAGCTCCAATTTCCCAAATCATCTGTTAGCACATTTCCAATCCGTCACATGGGATCGTACATAAGCGAAAGCGTCCTATCCCGCGTAAGAAGAATCCGTACCATTCTTGGGCGTCAGCGGCGCAATGGCGGCGGCCGAGTCATCTATGGAGTAAGTGTTGGTTGAACACACGCATTGAGCAATGCATGAGCCAACGCACAGGCCCTTGTCTGTAATAGATGTTCCAATTTATACCTTACATCTTGGTCTGGGCCACGAGGAGATGGGGCTGGGGGATTGGTAAAAGGAAATCGGTAGTGGAACTAAAGGAGTCACAGACTATCTATTTGTAATTGACGCTTGACATATAAAGGAAAATAGAGTACAAGGTTATTCACTAATAATAAAAAATACACTATGTCATTGGACGCAGTGACGCGTATAATTTGATTCATTATGACTGGTATTTGATAAAATAATAGCTTTCTGTCTAGTGACTTATATCACAGGCTATTCCAGTCTAACTATTAATTTAATTAGGAACACGGCAGCACAATTGCAAAGTCGAAAAAAACACTTTCAACTTTTTTTTTACTATAGAAAGATCAGTAACTTTTTCTAGGAATGGGGTTATGCCTACCTATAAACAACAATTCAAGTTTTTTTAATTTTATCTATTCCCTATTCTTTGGACAAAGTTTTTTAAAAACATCATTTCGACGAATTTATGCATAATAAGTCAATTTTCCAGTGTTGATCATAATCCTTCGTAGTATTAAAAAGGACCGTTGGATGTGGATAAAGCTGTCGTATTTCTTTTTTGTCTCATGGCATAAATGGTTTTTTTGGGGATTGAACAAGATGTAAGGAATTCACTTCTCATGGGATAAGATTTTTAGAATTTCCATAGGCGAATGTACACAAAACATTGCTTGCTTACAATATAACTATTCTAAATGTATGGTTAGTCACAATTTGTTGTAAAAAAGTACTTGAGCGAAAGCTGACTATTCTACTAAGTACTAACTAGGTACAATGTATAAACGATAAGTTAACAAACTTCAACTATTTCAATAACACATGTTTCTCATTAAAATACATATTTCACAAAAAAAAAATAGTAAAGAAATCAGACCTAACGCTTCCCTTCACTTTATTTAAGGTTATTTTCTACCACCCGCCATTTTTCATGCTACTCCATCCACCACACCAACGACCCGATAAAACAAAGTTTGCAAAAAGAAGAACCATTTAATATACTTATAAGAGCAACTTTAAGATAGGATCTTTTGGTTTCGGGCTTAGAGATACTACTTGTCGACGGTCTTGTCGGATAAGGAAGCCTTTAAATTAAATAAAAAAAAATATCAGACAACCTCACACAAATCGATCTAGTCCCAAATTAAGCTCAAAAAGGTTTGTGTTATGGGTACTAGACGACGATAATGAACTTTATTCTGCAAGTAGGCCACAAAGGCACTTTTACATGTCTGAGTCTACCGGAATTTCACAAGAGGAGACCACTGTTGAGAAGAAACGCCGAAAGAAACTCAACAGTAAAAGTAAACATACTTATATAGATAAATATATACTTCGAGGATGAAACAACTTTTTCTCGTCCTTATTCTGTCCCAGGCGACTATAGTGATTTAAACTCCTTAGAAAAGTGTTAATAATGTATGTTATTGTCCGGAGGTAGTCTACATAAGAATGGGCTTATGACTGTTGCAATTACAGTACTTTTATCTCACGAGCGCGGGTGAGCCATGTTTGTGTGAGTAGATGTACATGCACATTGGCTCTGTGTGGGTGAGCTCGGGAGCGCTCAGTGCCGGCCCAGCCGAGCTCACCCACACAGAGCCAATGTGCATGTACATCTACTCGCACAAACATGGCTCACCCGCGCTCGTGAGTTAAAAGTACTGTACAGTACGTCAATAGAGCCGACGAAAATCGTAGTTTTGAAGAGTGACCCAGGGGACCTCGCCATGGCAACGAGCAACATAAAAAAGTTGATTGACCGTTAACGTTACATAGTTTATTGTAACGATATTGGCGACGCGCTTCTTCGTGCAAACTAAGCTGGGCTCACATATGTGTTGTGTTCAAAAGTGCTGATTCCGAAAGATTTGGTTTAAAACCTTGAATCTTCTTAATTTGAGAGGACAGTGCGAAATCGTCGCGACAAGTCGCGTTTAATCAATCGATAACTCACAATATGGGTCAATTGCAAAAAATTGTACATAGTTAAGGGCTTTAATTAAAACAATGTTAATTGATTCCTTTGTGTGACGAAAGTTACCCATACATTTTGTATGACTAACTTTCGTCACCCAAAGGAAGCGATCGTATTTAATGTTAACTAAGCCTTTAACTATGTACAATTTTTTTGCAATCGACCCATATGTGGATCCAGCTTTAATTATCCAAGTTTCCCTTACTACCTTATCCTGCTAATCTTTGTCGCGCGAGTAATACTAGCTGTCACTTTCCTTTCAATACCGTGCGAGCAAGACAGGTGACGCTGAGTCGCGCGACAAGCTAATTCGCGGCAACTTATGCTAGCCCTGTTGTTAACAATATTGCACCAACTCAATGTTTCTGTTTAGCCTTATGGTTGACTGGTAGAGAATGCCTTGTGGCATTAAGTCCGCCATTTGTACTAGTTTGATCTGTGCAATAAAGTTTCAATAAATAAATAAATATTGTACGTTTACCGTTAACTCAACTGATCGCGACTTTTAACCGACAAGTACAGTGTAAAATTAACACGAAGCACGATAATTAAAACTTATTATCGCGAATTGCGATGTTTATTTATTTGCCTCAATAAAAAGTTTTAGTTATGTGTCCAATCTGCGAGAATATAATAGTAGTTTATGCAACTGATACATAATGAGAGGCCCTAAAACACGAGTGTGGTTTTATGAAACGAGCGTCAGCGAGTTTCATAATAGGATCACACGAGATTTTTAAGGCCTAATTATGTACAGTTGTATACACTACTTTATCTACACACATATCATAAGTACTCTAAGATGGCTTCAGAAGCCATAAGGAAATGACCGGCACTACTAGTGCTACCTGTAAAATATCTAAAAACGACATATACTAATGCAGTAAGAAATAAATCTGAACAAATACATAAACAGATTACTTATTGTAATAGTTGTAATTTACATTTACATTGAAACAATATTTTCAACTAAAATGTGAATTACAATTAACTTTTCACAATTCTACTTTCGTAACAGCAAAGAACCAACAAACAAATGACAACAATAATGGCGGCAATTCGAACCTCCGTCAAGACGAATGTTTTTTTTTTTCTAAATCATATACAAACGAATGTATCCATATTCTCATGTCACTCGAGATCAAATGTCGTGCGGTTTTTATAAAAAAACATACTGAATTGACGTTTCGTATCGATAACAATATTAATATCTATGGATACTAGAATAGAGACCAAATTGTGTTTTGACAGCTGTTCCTAACTTAAACTCGTAACCTTACAAAAATCGGTACTGTAATAACATTACAGTACAGATTTTACCTACTAACACAGACAAAAAAAATCTCATAGTAAAATTGGTTGTAATAATGCTGGTAATTTCCTACGATTTCTGAACGCATTTTAGAGCACTAATGATATGTGCGTAGATAAAGTATTATTTTATTTCGCCCAACAAAAAATCGCAAAGGCAGAATAAAAGTTTTCTTTCTGAATTTGTGGCGTTATTTTCTTACGTAATGTACTCAATTCAGGCTCTGAACGTTTTTTTTGTGCATTTCACGTACTTCTGAACATCCTACGAAACATGTTTCCCCATTACTATCTTCACTCTCAATTTTTAAGCTAAAGCGTTACCTGACAACGCTTAACATTAAGTCAGTGTAGGTAACCCGAAACTCTAAGACCAAATTACACACAAGAACGACCCCATCCATCCCTTTAATAGTGATGTAGTTTTACACATGTACATACCAGGTTGACATAATATTCGACGCTACGAGTCTACGATTGGAATTTAAAAAATAAAGCAAGAATTTATATGAATAAAACAATCTTACGTACTATAAATTTATGAAACATGTATGTCTCATTTTTTTAATGTAGGTGTAGGTACACCACAATCTTCCCCCAGGTAGCTCCTTTTTCCATTTTTCTTTAAGCTTTGATCTTTGTATTTAAGCCTTAAATCTCTAAGAAGTCGCGTTCAGTTGTGTTATAATTATATGTACTTGAATTCATCTCAACCAAAAATTACACATTTTGCCGGTGATATCGCATTATATGAATAAAACAGTTTTCTGTACTGCTAACAAGTCGCGGTCAGTTGTGCTATAATTACACTCAAATTCACCTCAACCAAAAATTTACACATTTTGCCGGTGATATCGCATTATATGAATAGAACAGTTTTCTGTACTGCTAACAAGTCGCGTTCAGTTGTGCTATAATTACACTCAAATTCACTTCAACCAAAAATGTACACATTTTGCCGGCGATATCGCATTATATGAATAGAACAGTTTTCTGTACTGCTAACAAGTCGCGTTCAGTTGTGCTATAATTACACTCAAATTCACCTCAACCAAAAATTTACGGACGTCTACCTACAAGACGGACAGATGACCTTATAAAGGTCGCCGGAAGGCGCTGGATGCAGGTCGCTTCCAACCGGTATATATGGAAGTCCAAAGGGGAGGCCTATGTTCAGCAGTGGACGTCCTATGGCTAAGATGATGATGATGATGAAAAATGTACACATTTTGCCGGTGATACCGCATTAACACTTACCATTGGACAGCCCAGCTCTGGGCCTCGTCCCGTCGGAGATGGTCTGCCGCCGCGGCCGCGGGTGCTCCTCATCGGACTTGGGCATCACGATGTGGTCCTTCTCGTTCTCCGTCTCTTTCGCACAGTTGCGCATGGCACTGGAATGGAAAGAGATGAATATAAAAAATATGATCGGGAGAGTTTTCAAGATAGTGGACATCGTTTATTTGAATAAACTAATGTGGAAATCTTGATAAGGAAAAGGTGGTCGTTTTCTAGGGATTCTGAGGTGCAGAAATTAAAAATATCATAGTCTTTGGATTTCAAGATGTCGGGTATCCCTTTTTTTATACATATCGTACCGTAATCGGTGTCAGTTTCGAGGCTTCTACAGGTACAGATCACTTTTTCCTCATTGTGATCGAGATAGGTATTATACATATATGGACCTGAACCTTGTCTGAAGAGTATTGCTAGTATTGCTACCTCTTCTGTAGTGGAAAAATCGTGGAATAACAATAACATTTGAACATAGCTACCTATATTGCTATATTGGTGTACCTCAAGGAGGAATTCTCTCTCCTTTATTATTTTCTATTTTTGTAAACTTTATCACCCCTGGTCTTCGCTGTTCTTACCATCTGTATGCTGATGATTTGCAACTTTACGACCAATGTAAAGTGCCTGATATTACTGATACAATTAACAAATTAAACCTGGATCTCTTACACATCCAACAATGGTCTGAGAAATTTGGTCTGTTTGTAAACCCCTCAAAGTGTCAGGCTATTATCATTGGCAGCTCTCGTCAGCTTGCTAAACTTGACCGGGATTCTGTAACTCCTGTAAATTTCAACGGAACGCCTATTCCTTTTAGTTCTAGTGTTAAGGATTTAGGTGTTTACTTAGATAGCACACTGAGCTGGAGGGTGCAGGTAGGTGAAATTAGCCGGAAAGTCATTGGCTCGCTTCATGCTCTCAACAAACTGAAAAATTTCTTGCTTATCAAAACTAAGGTATTGCTTGTAAATACACTATTACTACCCATAATTGATTATGGTGATGTTTGTTATCCGGACTTAAATGAGGATCTTCTTGATAAGTTGGATCGACTTCTTAATAATTGTATTCGCTTTATTTTCTGTCTCCGTAAATGTGATCACATTTCTTCTTATCGCTCTCAGCTTGGCTGGTTTCCCATCCGTCAACGACGCAATATTCGTATGCTCTGCACTCTCTTTTCAATACTCAATGATCCACAAGCTCCTGAATACCTGAAAACATTTTTCTGCTATGTTGAATCCACTCGTAACCGTAATTTTCGCTCTTCCGGCAATCTTGCCCTTTCTATTCCTCTTCACCGTACTGGTTTTATGTCTAATTCTTTCTCCTTGCAAGTGGCTCGCCTCTGGAACGGTCTTCCCCTCACAATCAAACAGGCTCCGAGTAAGTTGGCATTTAAAAGGGCCGTGCGAAGTTTCTTTGCTGGCAGAACTGAAGTCTCATAGTATATCTGCTTGGTTTGTTTCATCGTCGTATATATTTATGTATGTATCTATTTATATATATATATGTATATTTATTATCTATATGTATGTAGCTATAATAGTATGAGTAGGTATTTTAATTATGTGTAATTATGTTGTTTGATGCACCGCCTACAATTTCTCTGCTTTGCCCTAAGGTTGACTGGTAGAGAATGCCGCATGGCATTAAGTTCGCCTTTTGTACGTTAAGTTTTTCTTTTGTGCAATAAAGTTTAAATAAATAAATAAATAAATAAATAGCTGTCAAAGTGTTTGGAGAACACTCGCCCAGCTAGCTTTTACCACCCATCCATAAGTTTCTATACTTCTTATGTCATCGACTTAGCTATGTATTCATGTGGATTTGTAAGCCAATCTGGCAAAACAGAGTTTCATCATCATAAATGTAACACCTACTTACCTATGTTTAAACAAATAAATTATCTCTCTCTCTCTCTCTCGCTCTCTACATCAGGTGGATTCCAAAAGTTTAGTACTTGAATCACAAAGGAGGTACCTAGTAATGGAAACATGTCAGTCACACATGCACTATTCGGATAACAGAGAACCGATCGGCCTGGTCACAAGAAACAACCCAATCAGCAAACAAGCAGCAGACGCGCTTATACAGCCCTCATACGGCTAATTTAAGCTAAATAAAGGCTGTATAGGCGTTTCTGTAGCTTTGTTTGCTACTTGGGAAGAGCGGTCCGGTACACGACTCACTGGTAGATGGTGGAGTGCATGCTCTGCGCGATGTTGGAGTCGTCAGAGTGCATCCACAGCTCCCCGTCGCCTGTCGCCGTCTGCCGCCCCACCTCCATGTAGAAGAAGCACTCCGAGTCCCCGCATCTGAAATATATAGGATAAGAGATTAGGAAATGGTCGGAATAATAAAGGGAGATCGTTTGACAGAGTACTCGCCTCTGAATCGTCTTGGGGGACGACCCAAAAAGATTCAGAGGCGAGTATACAGCGATGCGAGGTGATGGTGACCACCAGCACCTTTAGCACAACTCTGTGCACTATTACCTATCTCTTTCTTCGCTGTACTGTGAGAGAGTGACAGGCGTTGCTATGTCGCGCGATAAGTCGCGAAGCGTAGTTGTGCCAGACGGGCAGGACGCCTGCTACCAATCGGTAAGACGACAACGACGGATACATCCATCCAATATTAACCTAAATGAATTTCTCTAGGGTTTAATTTTACATTTAACATTCCGATGTCAGATGAAAGCTTTTAAACGTGTGTCGTACTACTAGTAGAAAGGGCTATCTATCAGCCACAGACGTCCACTGCTGAACATAGGCCTCCCCCATGACTCGCCACAAAGTGCGATCCTGTGCAGACCGCATCCAATGATTCCCCGCTATCCTCACGAGGTCATCCGTCCATCTAGTCGGGGGCCGACCCACGCTGCGCTTTCCTATACGTGGTCGCCACTCTAGGACTTTGCTGCCCCAACGGCCATCCGTTCTCCGGGCTACATGGCCTGCCCATTGCCACTTCAACCGGGCAATCCTGTGCACTATGTCGGTTACCTTGGTTCTTCTGCGGATATCCTCATTTCTGATTCTATCGCGCAAAGAAACTCCGAGCATTGCCCTTTCCATTGCACGTTGCGTGACTCTTAGCCGCCTCATGAGTCCCATTGTGAACGACCATGTCTCAGTTCCGTAAGTCATCACTGGCAACACGCACTGTTCGAAGACTTTCGTCTTCAGGCACTGGGGAATTTTCGACGAGAAGATATGACGTAGCTTCCCGAACGCTGCCCAGCCGAGTTGAATTCGTCGATTAACCTCCTTTCCGAAGTTGGACTTACCTAGCTGGACAATTTGTCCCAGGTACACATACTCGTCGACAACTTCGAGGGCAGAGTTCCCAACCACTATCGGGTAAGGCGCAACATGGTCATTCGACATGATTTTCGTTTTGTCCATGTTCATTTTCAGACCTACCTGTTGGGAGACTCTGTCGAGGTCTTCGAGCATAGCGCTTAATCTCTCCAACGACTCCGCCATGACCACGATATCATCTGCAAATCGAAGGTGAGTGAGGTGCTCGCCGTTGATGTTGATGCCAAGTCCGTTCCAATCCAGTAGTTTAAAGGCATCTTCCAGTGCAGCAGTAAACAGTTTTGGAGAAATTACGTCTCCTTGTCTTACTCCTCGCTGCAGTTGGATAGGATATCAGCTCTGGTCTTGGATTTGGACTGACATGGTGGCGTTTCTGTACAAACACTTCAGCACTTCGATGTATCGATAGTCGATACGGCACCGCTGGAGAGACTGAAGCACAGCCCAAGTCTCGATCGAATCAAAGGCTTTTTCATAGTCCACAAACGCTAAGCATAGGGGCCGGTTATACTCCTCTGTCTTCTGTATAACCTACCGCAGCGTATGAATGTGGTCTATGGTGCTAAAACCTTTTCGGAATCCGGCTTGTTCGGGAGGTTGGAAATCGTCAAACCTGTGCGCGAGGCGATTTGTAATGACTCTGGAAAACAGCTTATAAACATGGCTTAGCAGTGAGGTGGGCCTGTAGTTCTTCAATAAGGTTTTGTCACCTTTCTTGAAGAACAATGTCACCACACTCCTTTTCCATGCTTCAGGCGTTGTGCCCTCATGTATGACGGAACCGAACAACTTCTGGAGGACTTTGAGTACTGGTTTTCCACCCGCTCTCAGAAGTTCAGTCGTAATTCCGTCATCACCTGGTGCCTTGTTGTTTTTAAGCTGTTTCAGAGCCATCGTGATTTCATAAAGGCTAACGTCCGGAATGTCTTCGGTATAGTGTCGGGTCAGTTTCGATCTGGGGTCAGCATCAAGACTGTTAACGGGCTTTTGTGCTGAGGTGTATAACTGTCCATAGAACCGTTCGATCTCTCTCAAAATCTCAGTTTTGGACGAAACAATATTGCCACTATCAGTCTTCAGCTTAGTTAACTGGCTTTGCCCAATAGACATATCTTTTGCGAACACTTTGGAGCCTTTGTTCTGCTCAATGGCATTTTTGACACATGTTGTGTTAAAATGCCTCGTGTCACGCCTCAGAGATTTGGAGATCTGTCTATTTAGCTGCCTGTATACCAACATATCAGCTGAAGACTGCAATATTAATTCACGTCTTCTGTCCATGAGTTTGAGAGTGTCATCGGAGATCTTTTTGGTCCTACTTGTGCGTCGGGGCTTATAAAACTTAGCTCCAACGGTACGGACAGTTTCCACCAGCCCGTTATTGATGTCGTCCACAATAACGCAATCTGCTAGGCATTCAAAACGGTTTTCGAGCTGCAGCTGAAAATTTTCGGGGTTTTGAATATCGGCAGGGCCTGGACGGAGCGTTGACCTCATCAATTTCATGCGTTCCACTGCAGTATTCAGATTCAATGTGCCTCTTACCATCCTATGATCACTACCGGTTTTCACCCTGTTGATCACGGAGACATCATTGAATATCTGCTTTTTGGTCGAAATTATGAAGTCTATCTCATTTTTTACGCAACCATCGGGACTGATCCAGGTCCACTTTCTGTGGGGTTTCTTTTTGAAGAAGGAGTTCATCGCGTAGAGTCCCTCCCTCTCCATAAAGTCGACCAGCTGCTGCCCCCTGGGGTTACGTATTCCAATACCAAAATTCCCTACTCTCTGCTCATTACCGTTTCGTTTACCCAGCTTTGCGTTGAAGTCCCCCATCAACACCGTATAGTGAGTTTTGGAAGTCCTGTGCATGGCTTTGGAGATGTCCTCATACATTGTCTCCACTTCCGTATCGGGGTGTGCCGAAGTTGGTGCGTAAACCTGTATCACCTTCAGCGAATACCGTTTGGTAATTCTGAGTATAAGATACGCCACCCTTGACGACACACTCTCTATAGAAACCACGTTGTTGAGGAGGGACTTGTGGACGATAAACCCGACACCACCTTGGGACAGTTGATCGCCCTCCCGGTAATAGAAAAGGTTCCCTGACTTTAAGACTATCGTATCCTCCCCCTCTCTTCGGACCTCCGATAATCCTATAATGCCCCAGCGAACCTTTTCTATTGTTTTTTCCAACTCGTCGATCTTCTCGTTAGTCCTCAAAGTGCGTGCGTTATAAGTTGCCAGGGCCAGTTGTTGGTTCTGGTAGCCTATACGCCTCCGGAGATTCTTCGCACCCCCTGCTCCACCGCTGGCCTGACCGCTACCGTAGCCAGCAGCAGCAGAGCTACCGGAGACTGAGGGCCGTTTTTTATTTGTGCTTATCATATTATATGGGGGGTTTTTTGCCCTAATCGCCACGCTGGGCATGCGGGTTGGCGATCGCAGTAGGTTGGTAGTATGTTGTAGTTGACGGCGCTGCTGCCCACCGCCACCATGTGCACCTTAGTCGCCTCTTACGACACCCAAGGGGAGAGATGGGGTGAACCTATTCTATGCCGGGACCACACAGCTGAGGGCTAAAGGGCTAAGGGTCTGAGAAACACAATTCCACGCTATGTTGCAACTCTAGAGAAAATTCCCAAATATTCTCTAAATGTCGTTGCTCTGTTCCTTGCACGAGATTGTAAAGAGGAAGGGTCACCATATGATTTGATTAAATATTTGTATTCCTTTATTGCTGTGCTTTTCAATTTTGAAGAGCGTTTTGTCAGTCAGCGCTGGTGGTGCAGCTAAAGGTTTCTAGTGCTGTATCGTGTAAGTTTAAATAATTTACCTTCATTGTATAAGAAAATAAGGTGTGGCGCTCCGGCTAGTGAGACTTCCTACGTCTACGTCACTGATTAAATGCCGCTTTTTGGTAACAACATAATTATAAGGAAAAAAAAAATTGCCACCAGTCGTACCTACATAAATATAATTGAGCATTTATGCATTACAGTTCTTTAACTTGTCGTAATAATTGATTTAAAACACACGATTTTATGAGAGTCATACAGGTAACAAGGGAATCGGGGAGTATTATGATACACTACTGGCACCACCGAAACAGATTGACAGAACCAACCAACCAATCATAGCGTGATGATGTCAAAAGTCTCGTCAGTTATTACGGAGTGCGATACCTTATTTTGTTATACCATGTTTACCTTCTAATGTTCTTCAGCGAATACTCAATTCGCTCCGGGATGCCCAGGTCGCTGATGACGTTGTTGTGGCTCTTGATCTTGACAAGTGTCAGCGTCTTGTCAGTCAGGCACAAGTTGTACAGCCCCTGTATGTTCTTCGACGCTCCCAGCCCTTTCTTCTGAACGTTCACTTGCCAAACGTGCTCTGGAATTAACGGAAAAATTTAATTAGATTGTATCCAAGAGCTACTGTTGTCCAGTTACTTGCCGTTGATTTGGGTATTTGTTATTGTTCTAACATTTAAAGTTGTAATCATGTTGATTTTTAATTTTGATGCATGCCAGATACTGGTAAACTGTGTGAAACCTCTGAATGTATATCATCTATTGTACCACATTTTATGCACAAATAAAGATATTCTATTCTATTCTATTCTAGAAAATTTAAGTCAACATTAAAAAAGAAAAGAATGGTACAATCTTGTACAAACCGACCTAGTCCCAAACTAAGCAAAGCTTGTACTATGGAAACTAGACGACGATATAGATAACATCCATGACCCAGGAACAAATATTCGAGTTCGTCACACAAATATTTGCCCTGGCCGGGATTCGAACCCAGGACCGCCGGCTCAGGTGCACTACAAATTGCGCCAATGCGTCGTCAAGCATTCAAGAAACACTGCAAGGGATCCTGTTCCTGAATTATCAGAAACAAATGTGAAGAAGGAAGGAGGAATAATACTTCCTGGCCTGACTACCTTAGCGTCAAGTCGACAACCGATGAGGCACAAGTTCCCAAATTAGCACAAATGAAGAATTTGTGCCTTCTCAAAATCTCTCCACTCCATCCCGTGGTGGTCAGCCCTTTTGGACTTTTTACACATAAGCCTACACTAAAAAAAATATCCAGTGGAGCCTACTGACATTACAGTAAGCGTAACCGTTATTGCAGTTAGGTTTACTGAAATGTCAGTAGGCCTAACTGTTATTGCAGTAAGTCTTACTGTAATGTCAGTAGGCTCCACTGGCTATTTTTTTCAGTGTATGTGTAAAAAGTCCAAAATGGCTGATCACTTATCTTCGCGTGTCATCTGAGGCACGCGTGCCATTGGTTCCCTGTCATACCTCTTTCAGAGATAAGCACACCATTGTAAACAAATATCAGCGCGACCTCGACCTAGTCAAAAACTTAGCTTAAGTACCTTTTTTTAAGAAAAGCAATGTATTCCCATGTAACGTACGTATATCCGTATAGTTATACCAAAACAAATTTAAGAATACAAATTATCCATACTAATATTATAAATTCGGCCGCCCCAGATATCGCTGGAGAGCTGCAGTGGAAGCGGATCTGGCGGAGTTGAACGCCGATAACTGGCTGGAGACGGCACTAAATCGTCAGGAGTGGCGAAATCTCTTATCGGAGGCCAAGACTCACTTTGGGTCACTGAGCCATCGGAGTAAGTAAGTTAGTAAGTAATAGTATAAATGCGAAAGTGTGTCTGTCTGTCTGTTACCTGTTCACGCTTAAACCGCTGAACCGAATTACAGTGGAAACTGGATAAGTGGAACCTGGATTAGTGGAAAACCTCTTTAAGTGGACCCAAGTTCTCGGTTCCAGTCCCTTGGCAACGAATTACCTCTAAAAGTGGAATTTTGGGAACTCTAAGCGGAATCCATTTTTCGAAAATTTCTTATTTTTACCTCTGTAACTGGAAGTCGCCGTCTCCGAAACCTCTATGAGTGGAATAGCTCCGCGTTATAAAATTTGTATTTTTAATAAACCGTCACAAGGAGGGTAGTTTGTTTCGTTAACATTATGGTTCGTGGTTTAACACTTTTTAAAAGAAAAAGCTGAAAAATTTGCAAAAAGGCTAATATTCATAATTTTTCTAAGAGGTTGGTTATGGTTGGATGGTTAGAAGGATTAAAAAAACGTATAGATTTGGTTTTTAAAAAAATGTGCAGAGAGAGTAGTGCAGTGGACACCAACACCTCTCCATACATATTTAATAAAAGAGGATTATCTAAGTCCTGATCTTTTATTGACCATGTATTTATACGTGACCTCTATAAGCGACATTACTAGCTTCCACAACCTCTGTTAGCGAGAGCCTCTGTTAGTGAGAAAACGTTTTATTTGAACCTGGGTAAGTGGAAAACCTGGATAAGCGGAACTAAACAGCCGGTCCCTTGCGATTCCACTTATCCAGTTTCCACTATATATGAAATTTGGTATGGAGATAGTTTGAGACCCGGGAAAGGACATAGGATACTTTTCATCCCGAATAAATTTAGTGTTCCCGTGGGATGAGCGGGTAACACCGCGGGGCACAGCTAGTTACGCATAACTTAAAAAAAAAATAGTTTCAGCTGTTTATTTCTTAAAAAATATTTTTAGTTTTACAGAGCTTAGAGAAAATCTTTAACTTATTAAGATTATATTTACAGAGGATATACCTAATATTTTTTTAACAAACGAATAAACCGACTTCCTTCTGATGACTGTCTTCTGTCATCAGAAGGGCTAGTTCGATGTTCGAAACTCGACAGGTGTATAGTAGCGTCCCTCTCATCTCCTGTCAAAGAATGTTTGGGTGAGCGGGACGGCACTATACGACGGTCGAATTTCGAGCATCTGAGTAGCCCTTCAGTTATACGTCGCAAATTAATGATTTCTGAGAGTATCTTCACGAGTTACTATAATATTTAAAGAGTTCCCTCGATTCCTCCAAGATCCAATCAATCCATACTAATATTATAAATGCGAAAGTGTGTCTGTCTGTCTGTTATCTCTTCACGCTTAAACCGCTGAATCGATTTAGATGATTCGATTCAGCGGTTTAAGCTCGAAGCTCGAGATTCGATTTTGAAATTTGGCATGGAGATAGTTTAAGATCCGAGGAAGGACATAGGATAGTTTTCATCCTGGAAATTATCCCTAAAAAGATTGAAAAGAGCGTAAGCAATTCATGATGACATTGATGACCCTGTAGGAAATGTAATGATAAGACTAAAATCACAATTGCTCTTACATTTGCTTAGGCGCTTTTAATAATCCCTTTTATTAATTAAGGTGATTAGGTGGATATCTATCGTGTTGTACGAGGTTGCTTCCATACTTCCAAGTTCCACGCGGACGTAGTCGCGGGAAAAAGCTAGTAGGAACATATTTTCATTTATAGGAACAGTTTTTCTATTATTTATTTAAGACAGCCAAGCAATAAGTGACAATAGGGACTAAGATGGAGCATGCTTGCTAGAAAATGCATATTCACTCTCAACTTGAAGAGATCCAAGTTATATTTCCCAGGGAGCATGTGCACATCAAGAGAGTTCCGCTCGTTTACTGTCCTGATAAGAAAAGTAGACGCAAAAGAAAGACAGTTAAAACAAACAATCATATTCACTTTGCCATTCTATCTCACTCCAGTGCCGTTACCATGAGTTTACAGTGACAGCACTCGCTAGCGATAGCGTAAACGATTTGTATTGAGAACTGCTCACTGAGACGATTCTAAAGAGCCCAAATTCGGTAGGATTGCTTTTTCTATAGTAGAGTTCCTATGGCCACCCTCCGGCTCCATCATCAGATCAGCCCCATGGTACGATATTATAGTATGGTCATCAAAGTTAAGTAAGTATGCAAAATTTCAGCTCAATCGGTTGATGATATCTGCTTCAAAATTGAGTTGCAAGATTCCACCCGAACAAACATACTTAGATACATACAATGCAAGTTAAATAAAAGCTTGTTAAAAGAAACCGCTAGAACCTCTGTACTATTCTTCATACAAATTGTTTACACTGTCGCTAGCGAATAGTCACGTTAACTGACATAGTAAGGGCACAGTTGCGTGAAAAACAAACAAACAAGTCAACCAAACATAATGCTTAAAAAAACTCAACAACAAGGCAAACAAGACTGCACGCAAACAAGCCGTATGACGCATCACTATTTACCAGTTGCTTTCTTCTGAACTATATCCGACAAACAATATCAACAAGCACCTCGTATTTATTTGTTATTGTGTTTATAACTCATGACTGAAATTATTGTTTTGAATAAATACATTTTATTATTTATTATTATTATTATTATTTAAGTCAACAGGCGTATTTGTTTTAACTTTACACTAACGATTTGTACATATAATGAAATACAAATATTGTTTATGTATTGTACACAATAACAGATTAAAACAATAACCTAAATTTAAAATTTAAAACACACCTGTCACAGGTAGCTGGTCATCATGGGTGACATAGAAAATTAAAACTGAACATCATTACGAAATTTGGAATTGTTAGGAATCTTTAATTTAATATTGGCTGAGACAATATTACATTGAGATCTTGTCACTTGCTCTAATTAAAGCTTTCAAGATCGGTTTGGGAGCTACGATGCCACAGAAAGACACTCAGATACACATGTTAAAATTATCAACCCCTCTTTTTTGTCGGTGTTAAAAATTGCTTGAATGCGAAGTTTTTATACTAACAATGTTTTATATATTTTTATCAGGTTTAAAAACTGTTGTTTTGAGATCGACTGCACTTTCATTTTCAGAAACTTATCGCTTTTTTTATAGTTGAGTAAGAGTAGCTCATTCTTAACATTCAGTAGGTCGTTAGGTTTATTTTATAAAAGCTCTTAAAAGTTTATGCGAGTCGGACTCGTGCACCGAGGGTTCCGTACAAACACTTCCCATCTCAACTGGCCGGGTTAAGTTAAGTTTGGCACCGCATACAAATGAGGTGCAAAGTTAACGCAACCGATCACGTTTGTTGTATGGGAGCCCCACTTAAATATTTATTTCATTCAGTTTTTAGTATTTGTTGTTATAGCGACAACAGAAGTACCTCATCTGTGAAAATGTCAACTGTCTAGCTATCACGGTTCATGAGATACACTATACAGCCTGGTGATAGACGGACAGACAAACAGACAGACGGACTGACGGACAGACGGACGGACGGACAGCGGAGTCTTAGTAATACGGCCCCGTTTTTTACCCTTTGGGTACGGCACCCTAAAAATCTATAAAGCAAAATGAAAAAGTAGGGAATTGAAGCAGTACGGGAAACATAATCAGCCCATTCGTCAGTAAATCGTCTGAAAGACGGCTCGTCGTCTGCCCATTGCCAAGGCCGTTCAATAAAACCGCAATACTTTTTCCTATTAGTAGGGGAGAGAGAGGGGGCTTGGAACAAATTAATTAAAAAATCCCTTTTTTAGACTACAGTGGCCGAAATCGTAATTTAATATTGGCAACGTCTATGCACATAACTGTCACTTGCCAATATTTAAGGGCTTATCATCACACTTGCGAATTGCGAGCGAATTTTCTTTATAGGTAATTAAGCGTCACGGCGAACTCGCTGCGTGGTCGCCTTCATACAAAATTCACTCGCAAATCGCAAGTACCTTATGTCCTAACCGATGAATACCCGGTAAAAGTTTGTTTTCAGCGGTCATTCGTGTTCATTTGTACCTCTAAAGTTTCCCTAGACTTATTTTAGGGAGTAGTGAGTGTTTTTTCTTTATTTGACAGTGTAAATAGCCGCAATATCAATTTAATAAGAATTTACAGCCTAGAAGTGTATTCCGTTAGTTATTTTTTTAACCAATTGATTTATTATGTTTTCAAATTTAATTTTAAAATATTAGCTCATAGCTGCCCCATGTGTTACAAAACTCCACAAAAAAGAATATATCTAATTAATTACTCTTATATAAATGATTAAAAATAACATTAATTACATCTTTCTCTCTTTTGTCGCTCCCTCATGACTGAGGATCGTGGTCATCACTGGATGGCTTACACTTGGTGTGAATGATTTGTCTCCATCGAGTCCTGTCCATTGCGTCCCTTACAACCGAGCAAAACTTGGAGGAAGACGTGTCCTTCACTTGATCGGTCCATCTGGTTGGGGATCGTCCACGAGCTCGTTTACCCTCTGTGTTCCCAACTACGATCAACTTTTCTAGACTGTCATCTCTTCTTCGCACTATATGACCGAAATACGATAGAATTCGTTGATGGCATATTGTAGATAAGCGGGTTTTAATATTGAGCTGGGAGAGAATCGATTTATTGGTGCGCTTGGCAGTCCAGGGTATCCTCATCATGCGCCTCCAGCACCACATCTCCAAAGCATCGATCCTCTGCCTCTCTCGAGCTCGTATCGTCCACGTTTCAACTCCATATAGAAAAATGGGGAATATTAAAGCTCGTATCAATCGGGTCTTAGTATTAATGGATATTCCTCTCTTTTTCCATATGTTGTTCAGGCGGGTCATAGCGTCCTTGGTCATACCAATGCGTCTCTTTATTTCGGGTACACAGCTCCTATCTCTGTTCACTTGAGCGCCCAGATAAATATATTGCTCCACTGTGTCGACACCTGGTATGATGTTTGTCGGGTTATTTAAATGTCCAGCGCGATCAACCACCATAACCTTAGTCTTGCGCCTATTTACTGCGAGGCCCATTTCATTAATTACATAGCTGCCTGATAAATATGGCCACCATTCTACAAAAAAAAAACAAGTCATTAACACAAGTTCAAAGGTTAATTAATCAAATACCTATGAAAAATGCCCCGCTCTCCCCCATACATATTTATCCTTAAGCGCGGATGCGGCGTTCATGGGAATTCTGCGTCGATAATGTATTGCAATAATAGTAAACAACTAGATGAACATACCATTAAGACTTATGTAGATACAGCTTGCCAATATGAACTGAACTTAACTAACTTGTTTATAGAAACTAATTTACAATACCAGTGTAATGGAGATACGCCATTTTGCATTACACTTTGGTAGCGTAATGCTTCATATTCGTTTGTTCGTTATAGTATTGGTAAAGCAAAGATTAACGCACAAACAAAAACAAGTTTTTATCAAAAACAATTATTATACCGCACGCAATTTTTTCATTTGTGATATACCATTTTTTTTACGACCTACCTTAATACAGGAACTGTTTCTAGGGATAGCATTCTTATACACCGCAAAAAACAAAAGCAACTAGATTGTGACGATATGACACCTGTGAAAATTAATTTATATTGAACTTTTCGACTATCATTTTTAACTTACCGTAATAGTGACCTCACCACAAAATACCACTGACTAAAAAGGCAAACAATTAAACGTTAGATACGTTTAATTGACATCATTTAAAATTGTGTTCAGTGAATTAGTTTGATTTTATCACATTACCCAATACAATTATTATTTTTATACCGACTAGTTTTTACGTGTAACTAGTTTTTTTTTAAACGGCAAATTTCAACCCATTTTGGTACAGGAATCGCTGGAAATCCAAATATGGTTATACAGGTACTTTTTACCAGGTGCAAAAAAAAAAGAGGGGATGAAGTTGCGGGCACTTTTTAGTAGGTATCAAAATGAAACATGTTTAGTCAAGTAAATGTAGACTCAAGACAAAGCGACGACAAAACGAGATTAAAAGAAGACGTATTTAAAAGAATCTCCTTTATCACGATGCCGCTATGATTAATGACTAGAAAAACATAGAAGCACGCCGCTAGAACTAGAAAATGTTGGGTGTCAATCAAATCCCACCAAAAACATAAATGTAAAAAAGGAGAGCCAAGTTCAATACAAAAATTATGCTTGGCTGTGGGCTTCGCCGCAAAAAGAATGGAGATCTAAATGAGTGCCAAGTTCTATGCAAGATCCATATATCTATTTATAGGAACAAAATAACATTATGAACAAGTATTCAACTCTATTTCTTTTCTTTGCTTTATTGGATACCTATAACAATTGCTGTTATTTAAAAATGTGAGATCTTAAAGTAGGTTAGATTTGACTTGGCCAGTTTTCATTACATCAGTCATTTTATAAAGTTATTCAACATATATATATATATATATTACGACTTTTTGACCTTCATATCTTTAAACCATTTGCTAGCTTCATGAAATTTGGGCTTCTAGATGTCCTTATGGATATGACGACGCGTTTGGCTCGGTTTGTAGACACCTGCCTCAGGAGTCGGCGGTCCCGGGTTCGAATCCCGGCCGGGGCAAATATTAGTGCAAATATTTGTTCTTGGGTCATGGATGTTATCTATATTATGTATTTATATATTATGTATATCGTCGTCTAGTAGCCATAGTACAAGCTTTGCTTAGTTTGGGACTAGGTCGATTTGTGTAAGATTGTCCCTTAATATTTATTTATTTTATTTTTATTTATATAATTAAACACACGTAGTTTTATTTGTTTACTTTAAAGAGGTTTTGAGTTATAGAAGGGTCAAAAGTGGCACCAACTGGTTCGTGTAATATTACACTCGCCGCTGGCTAGCCAGTTCCTTTGCTTGAACTTGGCTTGACACACTGCCGCGTGTCTAGACACAGGCGCCAGGCCGCCACTCGATAAGATTAGGAGTTATGGCCATACAGATAAACGCGGAAAATACAATTTTGTAAGTTAAACTTTTACAATTCAAACGGATTCTATCGCGTATATTCATTATTTGACTCCCTGACGTTTCAGCAACTTTACAGTTATAGTTGCCGGCAAACTTTTAGAACAAAAATGGCGGGTCTGCGCATGTACATTTGTACGTAAATCTGCTACTGCGCAGTCAAGTCAAGGTTATGCTCAAAAAGTTTGCCGGCAGCTTGACCGTTGTCAAAGATTGCCGAGAAAAACGCAAATTTCCTCTGTCAAAGTTATACTTGTGCAAACTACCCATTTTATTATAAAAAAACCGCCGAATGAAAACCCTCAGACTGCCCAAGTGATTTATTACTAAGGTATACATACTTTTAAAAGAAAGACAGTGTGACAGTCGCGGAAACCGAAGAAATATTAAGTCAAACTTTGCTACCAAATTTTCTTCGAAATCCAATGTTTACGCACAAAACATAAGCAACGCGTAATCTGAAGGGCTTCCCCAAAGATCGAAAATCGCAGTTTCTACCGTGCCATCCCTCTCGATCTCGTGTCTAACTATATTTGAACGAGCGGAACGGCAAGATACGAATACAATGTTTTTAGTCGAGTCAGTTTTTCGTTTTTTTTTCATAATGACGGATATATGGGTGCACCCCCTCAGGATGATTGACACATTTTAAAGGGGTTAAGCAGCACACTAAGTGTTTTACGAAAAGCAACTCTTAAAGGGGAGAAACCGGCAAAGTTTGTATGAATAAGTTCGTAAAAGCCATGTCGAGGAATCTTCGAAGCATTCTTGTGCAAGATATTATTGGGCCCTCCCTATACGTCGGTTAACAAACTTCACAAGTTCACATAATAGATAGATTATGTGAACAATTTTATTTGCTACATAGATACAACGATCAACACGCGAAGAAAAACTAAATTGGGCTCATACGTGGTCCACTCACTCGAAGCCGGTATCTTCGGATTACGGATCCAATGTTAGGGCTTGCAAATCACGCGAGGTTCTATAGGGGGGAGGGGGGGTCACGAAAAAATCACGGCAGATCACGATGGGGGAGGGAGGGGTCTAAGGAGACCTCACGTGTAATCTACGGTGAACGATCTAAGAAAAAAATCTACCACATGAGTAGATACCCTTTCTTGGTTTCGTTAAAAATAAACCTTCACTTGTTATATACTTCAAAATAGCGAGTATATTTTACAAAATACTGGCGAAAAAAAATACACGTGTGAGGTTGTCAGGGGTAGGGCGGGGTAACAAAGAACTTCACCAAATATCACCAGGGGGCAGGGGGGGTCAAAAAGTAGCCGAAAAAAACCTCACGTGATTTGTGCACAAGCCCTTACCATTCGACCGGAGTCCGAGTTTAAGACGTTGGGGACCGGTAATCCAAAGATACCGGGTTCGAGTACCGGGATTGTTCCAATTTAAGCTGAATATCTTGGAAACTACTCATCTTATTTCCACTACACAACCTTAAGAACCATCTCGACGGACGGACACATCTTTCGATAAAAAAAAAACCGCACTTAAATTGGTCAATCCGTTTGGGAGCTAGGATGCCACAGACAGACACACATGTTAAAACCTCTAGTTTTTCGTCGGATTTTAAAAATGAGCAATGGTATTTCTTCTTAAGTGGGTTCTACTGTGTAAAGGAAGACTGGAAGAGATCCCTTATAGGGATAAGTTCGCCTTTGTACATGTTTTATTTTTATTTTTTTTTGAAGTTTTGTGAATTGTTTTTGTGTACAATAAAGTGATTACATACATTTACATAAAGGAACTACAGCCTTATCTAATAATAGTTAGGCATCTTCTCAGCTGACTAAGACTTACCTACAGTCTTGACTCTTGACCTATTGACCTATAAGTGGCAGCTAAATTAATAATTATATAATTACGTTGTTTGTTTTCATAGCACTATGTTGCGGGTTAAAATAGCGCATGAGCGTACTATGACATACATAATTGATGCTATTTTTAGTGAACTAGGTATGAACGTTAGAATAAACAGTTTTACAAAGATGAATGATTCGGTGTTATTTCTCACATGCTTAAATATTGCTGAAAATAAATATATATATATATATAAGTACTCAGTTATAGTACATTAACAGTACACTAAGTTTAGTCGTCAATTGTATATGTAGTACTTATATATATACTTAGTCTACTGTTAATGTACTATAACTGAACAACAACAACTATCTATTGAAACTTGTTTTAAGAGGGCGCCAACGCGTTGGCTAGCTCTCTCTTTCAGTGAGCGTAAGCGTGAGCGAGATGGAAGTGCGTGCTCGGAAGCGCGGAAATCATGGTTTTTGAGTTGTGTCATAAAAGTGTGCATTTTATATTGAAAATAATTTTACAGTTTTTTAGAAGTTATAACCGTGCATCTATTAAGCTAAAAAACGTTGTTAAAAACTGAAGGGTTTTGAAGATCCAACCGAAAATATCTAAAAAAGGGGTTATGTTTGAGAGATATAAGTATCGAGAAAATTATTACCAATCGTGTTTTCACGTTGACAAGATTGAAGAAAAACTGTTTAAGTTTCTTATGTCCAAGGGACAGATTTTTAATCACTATGGATGTTGAGATCTAGGATCATTCGCCTGACGAATTTTGCATGGGTGGGCTCTTAAGTTAGTTGTACAGCCCATAATTTATGGCCCAATGCCTTGACTTGCAGAGAATTACCTATAAAATAAGTGCGCCTTGTACGATAAGTTCTTTCTTTTATGCAATAAATATGAAATAAATAATAGTCAATATCTGGATCAAGGGTCAGATTCAGAAGGCGGTACTCCTGGACACGGCGCGCATCGTCAGGAGGTTCCTCTCTCTGCAGCCCTGACCACCGGTAGCCTGGGCCCTGCCCACTGCCATCAGCACCCTAGGTTAGGTTTCCTATAATAACCTTCCCTTCCTTATAAGCATGCCGTTTCAATCTCTTTTTTTTTTCTCTGCAACATACCTACATACTGTTTATTAACATACAGTAAGTAAGTGTAGTTAGTTAGGAAATATATAAATACATAGAGAGCAATAAATATAAGAATGTATGTCTTAGTGAGAACTGTTGAGGAGCTAGATACATGTTTAGTATATAATTTTATAATTAAGTTGTTTCTTATGTATATCTAGGTATCTCTGTTTGTTCTCCAAATAAATAAAATAAAATAAAATAAAATAATGTTTTTATATATTTTGTCATTTCTTTATCGTATTTTACTTTTAATATAACTGTATTGTAAAGAATCTAATCTGAGATTGAAAATAAATATCAGAAAACCGCACACAAATCGATCTAGTCCCAAATTAAGCTCAAGAAGGCTTGTGTTATGGGTACCTACTAGACGACAATATGCATACTTATATAGATAAATACATACTTAAATACATACAACAACCATGACGCAAGCACAAATATTAGAGTTCATCACACAAATACTTGTCCTGGCCGGGATGCGAACCCGCGACCGTCGGCTCAGTAGGCAGGTTTACTACAAACTGCGCCAAACGCGTCGTTAATAAATAAATAAATAAATAAACAACATTATTGTCTTCCTATAAACACATTAACAAGCAATAAAAAGCCATTGCAGTCAATTTCCAAACGTGATGCAATTTAAAAACGTATTTGGCAAGAGTTTAATTTATAGTGAGTCAGTACTGTAAACAAGGGTTAACGGCCATCACGGACGAGGCCGAAGGTATCTGTAGCTATTGTTGTTATACTTATATAACTATTGTTGTTATAGTTACAGTCATAACTATTACGTAGCTCGGGGCCATACATAAACTACGTCACCTACACGTGTTTCAAGATTTTGACAATATGTTGACGACGCGGTTGGGGCAATTTGTGGAGCATCTGCCTACTGAGCCGGTGATCCCGGGTTCGAATCCCGACCGGGACAAATATTTGTGTGATGAACTCGAATATTTGTTTCTGGGTCATGGATGCTATGTATACATGTATTTATTATATTACTAGCGACCCGTCCCGGCTACGCACGGGTGCAGGGCTGATAAATTACTTGAACCTAACCCTTGAATCACTCTATCTATAAAAAAAAAACGCATCGAAATCCGTTGCGTAGTTTTAAAGATCTGAGCATACATAGGGACAGACAGACAGGCAGAAGGAAGCGACTTTGTTTTATACTATGTAGTAATGTATCGTCGTCTAGTACCTATAGGACTTTTTTTTTATGTCATAGGGGGCAAACGAGCAAACGTATCGCCTGATGGAAAGCGATTACCGTCGCCCATAAAGGACAAGCTTTGCTTAGTTTGGGACTAGGTCAATTTGTGAAAAACTGTCCCTTAATATTTATTTATTTAAAACGTATTAGGGCGTCGCTTCCCCAGCATGGTTAATGTGACGATGTCTTTGGAATTTTATTTTGAATACAAATATGTATTAACATGATCTTTAGGCATAACGGTGCTCACGGGAGAGGCCGTAGCCTAGATACGAAATGCTAGCGGGGTCATCCACAAATTACGTCGCACGTTTTTTTTTTTTCAAGATTTGCGTGAAAAAGTTAGATGTTTACTTCGAATCTCAAGCTTTAAAATGGTTAGCGGCGTGAGGTGAGTCACGGGTTAGGCCACGGGTATATATCAATAGCTATAGCTATCACTATTACGGCCCTCCATACACTACGTCATACGTTTCTGGGCTCCTTTGGAAAATTAAGGAACATGGCTTCTCCGACCTTGTGACGTCATATTTATAGTATTCGAGAGCACGTTGTATCAATTCATCATCATCATCACACATAAGTGCTAAAGTTTTGGAACCTCAGTCCATACAATATTCCCACCAGATTGCCTATTTTAAAAGGCCGCAAAAAAACACTAAGACGTTTGTACTTATCTAACAGATAAGTATATGGTAGCTATAGGTTACTATAGCCGTCATATTAAGAACATATCATTCGCATTACGTCGACAAAACCCAATTTCCACCAGCTTGCCTACTTGAAGAGCAAGAGAAATTTGTAATTTCAAATAACAAATGTTAACCTGCAATGTTGCATTTATAACAAATGTTTATTACTTCTTGAGCAAAACATGACGACTATCGTGCTATTTTTTTTTCTTCATTAAATTACGATTTGACTAACTAATATGCAGACCAAAATACCAAAAAACAGATTACGTTTTTTTTTTCAAACAGGTAATTCCAAAATATATATAACAATGCAAGTCATTTTCCGCATTAAAATTGTTTTGACTGCGATCGACTTAAACGCGACCCACTATCAGAATCCTAATGATTCATCATTGTAATAAATAACACAGTTAAATACATATACATAGGTATTTAATAATTATACATAGGAGGCCTTCACCTTCACTAAAGAGGGGTTCTTGCAAGCATGACATATTAAATCTTTGAATTTGAATTTATAGCATTTTATTTTTTAATTGTAATATTTAAATTAATTAATTAATTTTAAATCATGTCAAATCAAATTTATAGGGTTTAATTTAGGAATTTACGAATGTTTATATATAAGTAATTAATTAAGTACAATATAATTGAAATGAACTTGAGATTGTGAATAGGTATTGTGATTGACTACTTTTATTTTGTAATATTTTTGTTTTGTTATGTAATTTTTATTAATAGTAAATTCAAGTAGGTACGTTTAATTTTAATTTTATTAATGGTAAATTTAATTATTTAATTGTTTTCTACAATGTTTTTAGTTTTGCACGAAATAAACAGGCTTTTTTATCTTTTATTTATTATTGAATAATTATATTATCTTCGAAAGTGCCTACGACCGATCACCCTTCAATTCAAATCATCACCAATATAAATTGGTACAAATTGGCAAATACACTCCATATTGTTTTTAAGGTGGGCGGTGGGGCCTTTATGCTAATATTATTAAGATTAATGGAATGGGTCCTTGTTTACTTACAGCAAACCTTTAGGGTCATTGACTCTGGTTTAGAGCCAGTTTTCCACGCTCATTCACTATTTGGTAGTTCCCTTTGATAGGGCAATTGATTAAATGCTTTAATATAATGCAGTAAAGTTGAGTTCAGTTAAATAGTTGACGATTTATAAATTAAATAACTACAAGCAATCGTAATGTAACTTGTCTGTGATTCGTTTGTTATGTCACGCATTTATACTAAAATCAAATGATCAACTAAAAAAGTAATAAAATTATATTTTTTTGTGGGATGATTATAAATATAAATAAATACTAATAAATATTAAGGAACAATCTTACACAAATCAACCTACTTCCAAACTAAGCAAAGCTTGTACTATGTACTTGTACTATTTCAAGAAAATAGGAAAAACAAAGAAACATTAAATAAAAAACTTAAACACTACTTACAACTATGTACAAAAAGCTAAAATTTAAATAAACTAAAACAAATTCAAAAAATTACTCCCCTGCGGCATGGTACCGAAAACGCTGGCAGCATTTCCTCGCTGAATAGCTATGCTGATACGTTGAGCGAGGAAGCTGCCAGCTCTTCGGTCCCCAGTGGTCTCCGCAAGCCTTTTAGATAATTCTTTATAAAGGTTGCGGGCACTGGGACCCCATGGACCTAGGGTCTCGACCCCAAACGGAACAAAATTGTACTCGGGGCCGAGACCCCTATAAAAATAAATAAATACATATATAGACAACACCCATGACCTAGGAACAAATATTCGAGTTCATCACACAAATATTAGCCCTGGCCGGGATTCGAACCCAGGTCCGCCGGCTCAGTAGGCAGCGCACTACTACACCGAGCCACACGCGTCGTCACACCTACTATAGTAGCATGCAACTGTAGCAGAAAACCGCTAATATCGACTGGTGACAACAAAACTCACTAAAATTTCTGTCACTACTTATCAAAAACCTCGTATCTGGTTTGTAGATTGATACTAAGATACTAACTTTGATTTAAATAGGTATTTGTTACTTACTTAGTGTGTTTTGGTTGTCAACAACAACAACAACAACAACAATTCCTTATTGCACACCAACAAGAAAAATATTACAATCGAAACCTACGATACAATCTTTGTTTCTGTTACTTTGTCAAAAAATGCAAACATATTGAACTTCTACGTTCAATATAAACCAATCCTGTACACATATTTATATTACAAAAAAAATTGATAAGCGCGAGTCGGACTCCCCCACTTTTTTTTTTTTTTTTTTTTTTTTTCCTTCCTGATTTTACAGTAGGCACGGTGCCTCCAACTGTATAGGACTCCCCCACTGAGGGCTCCGTACGAATTTATACTTTTAATAAATGCTATATTTTTATTATTTAATTATAAACCAGCGGCCCGCCCGGCTTCGCACGGTATAATGCTGATAAATTATGCATGTATTATACATACAAACCTTCCTCTTGAATCACTCTATCTATTAAAAATCATCAAAATCCGTTGCGTAGTTTTAAAGATCGCATACATAGGGACAGACAGACAGACAGACAGCCAGCAGGAAGCGACTTTGTTTTATACTATGTAGTGATGTATAGTTTTCAGATTTTTCCTATACTAGTAGGTACCTATAAGACGGTATTACTTTGCAGATTTCATAGTTCTAGGTCAACGGAAAATACTCTATAAATTTTGATTCCCTTGAGGACGTCGAAATATACGTTTTTTGCGGCATAAACGGCCGTATTTTTTTTTACGTAAACTTAGAAGTGTGATTTTTGTCACAGCTGCAAGGAACTGTACCTCTGGTGTACATGGTATTTTCATTTCACCGTTCCGTTTTACATAAGGGTTCCATTTTTTAGTTTTGAGGTACGGAACCCTAAAAACAGTGAGAAATGAACAGATATAAAATATTGCTTTTAAATATGACGGTTCATGTTAATTACTGTTTCAACAAATATATCCTTTAGGAAAATTCCTTGAATCATGTAAATGCTCTACATATTTTAATTACTTTTAAATTATGGGTTTCGGTATGTCCCCTACGCAGAATTTCCATTATCTACCTCAACCTAACACTGTTTGGGTAATTCCCTAGCATCGTGCTTGTCGATTTTAGACTTTATAACAATATGCCTAACTGTCACTTGGTTATTCTGCTCTAAAAACATTGTTTTCCTCATTCCCTATTTAATAAGAGGAAAGTCAAATTGAATGTATGCACTTATCTTGTGTAGTTTCTTGCTGTTAACAAAGAGGTAACACCACTCCGGTTTCATGTCCAATTCCTTCAGGGTTCAGGCAATACGCCTCTGGAACGCTCTCCCACTCAACATTAGACAAGCTCAGAGCAAACTCTCCTTCAAGCGCAAGCATCTTTCGGACAATATCTCTTCCTAACTTTCTTCGAAATATTTTACTTTGGGTACATAATATATGTATGTAACTATATCATATATAAAGTATTCGTGTACGTATATGGTAATTAATTATATATACATTCCTATATATATATATATCTTATATTATTGATTTGTGCCATATTTCTGTTTAACCCAGTGGTTGACTGGTAGAGAATGCCTGAAGGCACTAAGTCCGCCATTTGTACTTTTTTTTGTATTGTGCAATAAAGTTTAAATAAATAAATAAGTAAATAACACTTTAGTGTTAAGTCAAATGAGATAACATTTTACATAATAAATTAAAGTTACATGATATGGAGTATAGAGGGGGAGGTGCAGCATCATTCATAGGAGAATATTTGAAAGTATCCAGCGGTAAGCAGTAAATAATAATTCCAAAAGGCTCCACAAGCGGCGCTGGAGTAGCTGGAGTAAGTGAAACTGTCTACTGTCCATAAACTGCAGGATATTAAACCTCAACTTATGGAGGGTAGAGGTATTTCTACTCTGCTTTGCGTTGTCAAAACGTCAAAACAGTGGAGACTCCTGATTGATTATTGTGTGATTTTTTATTAGAAAATGTTTCAAATAGAAGAAAAATTGTGAAAATCGTGCTATCTATTCTAGCATTTTGACTTTCATAAAAAGTAGCTCATTTGGTCTGTCAGGAACAGGAAACTAGCCTAGCTGTCTAGCAACACTAACCAATTGACCACCTTTCAGTGGACACTTTTGGATATAATATATGAAGATGCTGGTCCTCCCTTGTACAGTTTACTAAAAGTTTACCTTAAAAAGTAGTCACTAATTTAGCAAAGAAACCATCAACAAATAAAATAGTAATGTGGACCATACACAATATAGAATTGTGGCCCGAGATTAAATAGTTTATTTTATTAATATTAATATAACACCAAAGGTAGTAATTCTTTTCCTAACCATCGAAAATGAACCAAATTGGCATATCAACAAAATTATCCTACATAGAAAGGACCGAGGTTATATAGGTTATCAGGTTATCACGGGCTAGTTTTCCGTAACTCAACGTCTTACAATGCGCCTATTTTGCGTAAAGGGTTGCTGGCACTACTCTTGCCAACCCAACTCTACCAGAAAGCCTAGCAGTCCCTTGATGTTGCCGACGACTTCTGGGAGTGACCTCGGAGACCCGAGGTGTTGTGCCCGAGGACCGAGGTAGAGAGAAAGAACCGAGATAGACACAAGATATAATACCTAACAACTATAATAATGACTCAAGAGAAAACATGTGCTCAGAACTCTTCGCTTTGGTATCAGCTTTTTTCATCCCATTTGTTTTTCGTCTAATTCTTAATTTGTCTCATTCTGTATTCGTCACTAATTCTTTATTCGTCTTAGCCTCTATCTGTTTCTATCTTCCTAAGTCGAATTCAGTAACTTGTCTCATTCGTAATAAGTCTTATTCGTTTTTCGTCACAGTATATCATATTCATATTTGTGTAAGTGTATGACCTATCTGTCTAATATTTTGTATGTATAATTTACTTGAAGTTCTCATCTCACCACCTACTATTTTCTGTTTAATTTTGTTTTCTCCGCTACCCAAAGGTTGTCTTGAAGAGATCGCTCTTTAGCGATAAGACCGCCTATTGTCTACCATTGTTTAATTTAAGATTTAATATTTTTCTTGTTGGTGTGCAATAAAGTGTTGTTGTATTGTATTGTATTGATCAGATGAAACCATTTATCAATAAATGGGCCACTTGTGGAATTTAAAAGCAATGATAGCCCATAAAAGCACCCATAGGGCAATTAGATTCCATGTCATTCTTACAAGTATATCAGAAACTTAGCAAATTCTCGTTTTAAAATGGTACAAGTTATCCCATTTTAAAGCATAACGAAAAAATTCCTTGCTATAATGCAATCTCTTCCAGCAAACACATGGATGATGAGATTGTTAATTTAATTTAGTTGTTTTCAAAATAAACAATTTAAATGTTCATTACTTGATTAGATAGACTTTAGTAATCAACTTATTAATTTTTATCTATGATTTCATTATAATAATGCATGCTGCCATGTCATCGGAAAGTTTCATAACAATGCAAGAATTCAGTTATTTTTTATGATGTCTGTTGTAAACAATAGGTATTTTACCTACTTCAACATAGGCATCATTACTTAGGGTAGTAATAGGCAAACTTATCAGCATTCATCAATGTCAACAATTTCATCACCTGACTTAATCATCATCCCTTTGAAATTACATTTAATTCCTTATTATTATTAGTTGCGCATCTTCTAATTATGTTATAAACATAGACATCTAGATTCTTCACCCATAGATATCCCAGATCACCCAGGATACCTCCATTAAATTCCAATTCCTTATTGTATTGCCTTGATCACACCTACGGAGACAGTGCTCTCGTCCCTGTCACACACAAGACAAATGGGCGAGACAGACCACTGTCTGGCCACTGTACTCGTTAAGTGTGCGCGCTCCATATAATTGATATATAGGCATGCTATCTATTGCAATAATATTCGTGAAATATTTTAAAATACATAATTAAAAGTCAAGCAACTCCGTAAAAATTACAGAATAAAAAGTAATTTTCAAGTTCTTTGTAGACATATTTATGTTTTATACTAACTTTTCTCAAATATCATATATTAATTGATATTACATGAATTTTCCCATAGAGCTCTTAAACCATATTTTTATATTAATTATTTACAGTGTATTCATCAATAACCATAATTATTTAAAAACATAAGAAAAGATTTTTTTTCTCAATAGATTTAATTAAAAGTAACCAACCGATCTGTTACAGGAAATCAGGTTTGCTACTCTTAAATTATTTATTTATTTAGACTTCAAATAACGGTTCAAAGCTTAATAAATGTAAAAATTCAAATTAATACAGTTTATTACAGAACTAAAAATTCATATTTATGCCAAATAAATCATATTAGGTACCGTCGATGACCGTAACTTCGCCTAGGCTTCCTATCTTCGCCTACCAAATATCTCTAGAGTTTTCAGAAGTATCTAAGTGTTTCTAAGAGATATCTAAAGGTCGTATGAGGAGCTATGCGCATCTCTTAGAAACACTTAGATACTTCTGAAAACTCTAGAGATATTTGGTAGGCGAAGATAGGAAGCCTAGGCGAAGTTACGGTCATCGACGGTATATAAAATATTTCAATTACATTACTTTTTAAATCAAATTTTAACTAAGCATTTACCTTCCAACAACATCCAATATAAAATATTATATTATATCCATAATTGGCCATAATCCTTTCTTCAAATATGTAATATTTTGATTTTATATCTTACCATTTAAAAAAATAAAATTGCCTGAAAAACAATTTAAATATTGGAGGGAAATAATAAACAATTCATTGTTTTCCTTTTGATGCAGATGGCTACTAAAATAGTTATTGCAAAATATTTGTGGTTAATTGTTTTAACCTGTTTGTATAATATAATATAAACTGTTAAATATGAATTAAAATTAAACTGTGCCTTTATTGATGGTGTATGTGAGAAAAGTGTTTGGTTACTATTTATTTTTTAACCAAAACTCTATTCAATAAGAGTAAATATTTGTTTGTTTTCGGTACACATGTCTGCATGTTGTACTTAAAAATGTAACACCATGGGTTCATAAGTTTCGTCACCCTATTCACTGAATGTGAGGGTTTATAGTATCCTAAAGGGGCTTCTGATGTTTTGCTGCGATTTGTGGCCGGCCATTATTTGCATCTGTTCTAGCGTAGAGTGTCAGAGAGGGACGGCCATAGTTTCCAACCACAAATTGCAGTAAATTATGGACCGTTCAGAAGCCCCATAAGATGAATACTATGCCACCACTACTGTCCTGTGCCATGGCCGTGAATATGTATTACGAATTGTACTTTTTTTTATTTTATTTCCTTCTGTGGCTTTCACTTCTTGCTGGTTTAGCAAGACGGATTTTGCCAATGTCAACATGCAGACATATCACACAAAAGGAATTCTCCTTTTGTGTGATATGTAGTGTAGTGTTTTGTGTGACCATTCGGTCAATATGTATTGTACTTGTCCCTTGAATCTAATGGACATCACACCCTAATGAACCGAGAACCTGCTCCATTCTTTTACACATACACAACAACAGATAAACTAAATTAATAGGACTACGACTAGAAAAGCAATATATATAAAAACTGCATATAAAGTGATAACATACATGAATGAACAGTTAAACTTGCAAGCTTTAAATGCTGACTGTGAATTAAAGGCGCAAACAAATCTTAAACACTCAATGTTTTTAATTCGCAATTGACTCATAGGAGGTACTAGAGTACTTTTCCATTCCTATGAAAATGAATGAGATAATCATAAAGGGCTGGACATTTCGTTTATTTTTATATATATTTTCTTAGAATGTGGTCACACAGCATGTTTGTGTCTTGACAATACCACAACAAGTAGAAGTAATATAACTTACGGATGGGATGTAGAAGCTCATCGCTGTGCTCATTGGCGGAGTGCTGGCGCAAAATGGCCGACAACCATCCGTGGAGCTCCTGCTCATTCTCAGCCACCACACAAAACTGTTCTTCACGAGTAAACAAAGCTATCACATGCTTCTGCTTTAGGTCCAAGCGGCGTGTAATGTTGTAGCAGCTCTTCAGCGGAAGCACACGCCGCGGCGCCGCACCAGCACGGAACTTCTTCTCCGACTCATAGTAGTCCAGCCGCGCCGAGCAGTCTGCGCTCTCCGCTCGAAGTACGAAGTACTTCTTTTTCATGGTCTTCAGCTTCCGCAGGTGGCCCTGGCGCACCACGGCGCCCGCGCCGCCCCCGCCCGCCGCAGACATGTCAGCGCGCCCGCATCGCAGCCCTAGCGACTCTGGCACATGCCCACCGACCTTGAGGTTGTTTACGAATTCCGCGATCGCGGTCACCCGACCTGACGAGACGCTCCCGACGGTTCACGTAAAACACGCGCGGCGACTAAAAATACGTACTATCTTTTTCGAAAAGTGCGTAAATAGTAACGCGCGGGACGATAAATCGAACGCCCGTTTCGCGAACCGACGCAGTTCCGTATATGCGGCTCTGAGACGCCGCGCCACTCGCCACACTGATTCCTCGCGGCCACGATAACAATAATTTTATCCTAATCGCGTTACGTTATGAAAATAACAAAATACATCAACAACACTATTCAATCCATAATTTGGTACGCTATTTCACTCGGTCATTCACAGACACTAGAGTTTAGAAAGAGATAAAATCATTCATAGTAAACGTAATCTGCACCGCACGCCCTTCCGTAACGCAGGGCATGGAAGTCATGCCTCTGCATGACATCAAAACATTCAATTTTACTAGTATCCCGCAGTTCCCGCACTGTTATGAAACTTCTCGGCTATAACAAATCAAATTACAGATTTACTGCTTAGTTTTCGTATATGCAATCACTCGATTTATAAAAACTGCGCATCGTTTTTTATTGGTTCTCCGCTATTGCGTGTCATTTATTTGTACGGCGGAATACTATAATACTACACCCACCACACCATTTTACTCGGAAATATTCAAGTACGATGCGCAAAAAACTAGCTGTGTAGAGGGCACAAAAAAACGTGGTCCTTTGCGCAGACTGCAGGCGTTTTCATTCGATTCGAGGACAGTTTATCGGAATAAAAATGCAATAATGCCAATTTTGTTATTCATTACGTATTTTAAGCCAAAATTTTTCATTATACTGGTATGAAAATAAAAAGAATATTTACGTATCTTGTTTCACTACAACGTGCGGAGAGACATAATATACGAGATTTATTTTACTAATGGTCACCCCATCTGTCAAAACATTAATTTTGTTAAGCTCCGTCCACACTTGTATCATTTCGCCGATCCGATCCCCGTCGCGTATCTTCACCGCGTATCATGAACGGTAAGTGTGGCGTCACGCCGTCGCGATCATGCAACGCTCGCGCGAAATCCATGTTGATACGCGTATCTTCAGTACCCCGCACACTCGCGATCACGAAAGCATTGCATGATCGCGACGGCGTGTTGTCCACACTTTCGTTCATGATACGCGGTGAGGATACGGGGTGAGGATCGACCGTGATCCATCTCGAGTGGGTTTTTGCCCGATCATCAAAGGCGCTATTTGAGTCATCGATCCACGCTGCGGTCATTGGTTCTTAATATCTTTACGATAATTAAAAAATACCATACCACTGATGGACTGTCTATTTTGTTAGGCCTTTCCATGCGGCGTCTTCCGGCACGCGGTTTCCACTCGAGAACCTTTCTGCCGCATGCCATAAAACAAACACAGTCATACGAAGGCCATGTCTCCGTGAGCGGGTGCCTTAATCGAAGGCCTCCCCACGCGGCGTCTTCCAGCACGCGGTTTCCACTCGAGAATCTTTCTGCCGCATTATGTATTATAAAACGAGCACAGTCATGTCCTAAATCTCCATGAGCAGATGACAAAAATGAAGGCCTTCCTCGCTGCGACTTCCGGTACACGGCCCCCACTCAAGAATATTTCTGTCCCAAGGTTCAGTGAGCGATCTCAGTGGGCGACATTTTTAAATGGGACGCAACTCCGCACAGAACAACGATCACAAACGAAATGAAATGTTCGGCGAAAACGAAACGCCAAAATGATCGGGGCGGTGATACGGTGCTACGATACGGATAGCGTCCAAACTACTGCACGCCGAAATGATCGGTGCGGCGATACGCGACGAGGATACGATACGGCAAGTGTGGACGCGTTTCTTCGCGCGACGGCGCAAATGATACGGAGTGCCCGCAGTGAGCGTCCAAACAGCACGATACGCGGTGGAGATACGCAACGGGGATCGGATCGGCCAAATGATACAAGTGTGGACGGAGCCTTATGGTTTACAGGTTACTTAGTCCATGGTTTACAGTGACAAGACTTGACCATGGCGGTCCAATGGCGGTCCATTGGTACTTAGGTAATCAAAAAAAATTATGAAGAAATGACATGAGCTATTATTTTTATTCTATTTTACCACTTATCATTTGTATATTGTAAATATGTTTTTTTTTGTTTATTTGAAAATAAACTGTTAAACAGCTATTATATTCCTACACTGATTTCTATGATTCTTAATTTTCATGCAAATTGACCTTAAGGTAACCTTTTTAACAAGAGCACTTTTCTTGTTTTTATTTAGATTATTTTAATTATAATGCTATTAAAAAAATATGCGATTATTTTAAATATTATTAATAATATTACTATTCAAATGAATGACTATCGCGGGTACTAAAGAAAACATTTTGAGATTGTTTGTCTATAAATATTAAAATAAAGACAAGTTTTAGAAGATTTGTATTTTCCATGGACTGTGTTCTTTTTTTAGAAAAAAAAATACTGCTTGTTCAAGGTTCACATCACGTCCACACGATATCATGTATGATGCGCAACATGATTAAATCTACTAAAGCTATGTTAAGCCGTTATAAGCAATTTTCTTCAGACACACACTTTCTTTCCCGTTCTTAAACAATGTGTGTAAACAATGTACAATGCAAATAATAATTATTTATTTTATTCTTTTTTTATAGTATTTTGTTTGACTAGAAGATTCCGATTTTAATGGTTATTAGTACATAAAATAGTATATCGGTTTGAAAATAAAATACTATGTTCAAAATATAGGATTTAAAACACATCTGTCTTGAACTCCAGATCCCTTAAAGGGATAAGTTCGCCTTTGTACATGCTTATTCTTTTGTAATGTGTTTTTCTTGTTTTTATGTACAATAAAGTGTTTACATACATACATACTCCATTTATGTTATCGGAAGAAACCTAACAATTACACTACACACTATCCGATTTCATCCGATAAATCGGATCGGATCGGAAGGTCTGGAACGGGTTTTAAGTGCCGTTAGTGGTGCCGACATTTATAACGTCGTCTGAAGGTTTTAGTTTTTTTTTTTAACAATGGCAGCACTGATTCAAAATGTCCGACTAGTCCGTCATGCCCGTCATTTCATTCATTCACTTACCTTACCTACCTAGCTAAAAAAAGGTCTAGCAACGGACGACAAGTGTTGGCAAATTAGTGACGATAAATGCGTGTTACCTTTTTGTTTTAACAGATATTCCCTTGGAATAACCGTGATTCACGTCAAGCTTGGTACGTATTATGTGTATACGGATATTCTGATAATATTTCCGCTTGTTTACATTGTGGATTTGATAGGTATTCGTTTCTGTGATGTGAAGTTCTTTTTCTGGAGAAAGGAGAGCTTTTGTTGCCCTGTCGGTGTCTGATAAGTGATTCAGAGGTTTGGTGGTGTTGTTGATGGACCGTGTCCGTGTACTGTTAGATGGTATCGTGTCACGAAATTGCTAATGTCAATTATGTCGTTTTTCTTACGTACTTACTTTATTGGTATTACGCTATACGCCTTTGCGGTTTCTCAGTTTTGCAATAGTCGTTAGAGCGTAGAAAATGTGTCAAGCGCCCTGTAGTACTAATGCATTGAGAGTAACATTGTTTTTTATCTATGTTTTAGATCTTATTGGAAACTGTAATTTCAGATGGTGCAGTGGGTGATTGGGCATAATGGGCCTCAGATCCTAAGCCTACAAGTGAGTGTATACACTAGTTAAGTCATGTAAGGGACAAAACACAAAAGAAGCTTACAGTGTCTGCATCTTTTAGTATACATTCATATGTGTAAAAAGAGCCAGTTGTACCACATTACTGTATTCAAGCTCTTTCATGAAAGGGTGTATGCAGAGAGCATCATTAGTGTGTCATGACCCCCTACATTTTATTGGTATATACCTGTTTTTTAGGGTTCCATAGTCAACTAGGAACCCTTATAGCTTTGCCATGTCTGTTTGTCCGTCTGTCTGTCCACGGCTTATCTCCGTGATCATTAGTACTAGAAAGCTGAAATTTGGTATGAGTATGGGTATGTATCACGCTGACAAAACGGTAAAATAAACTATTCAACCACGGGTCAAAAAAATATATGGAAAAATTCATGAACATGAGGCATTATAAGTACTCTCAATGAAAACTATATTGAACAAAATCGGTCAATCCGTTTTAGACTTATCGTGAAATGTCATAAGTTTCTTAAAAGGACGTAAGTTGACTTCCAGAAGGTAATAAGTAATTACAGTTACTTTGGCGTTTATGACCTTTTTATAGAGCTTGAATCTGTCTCGTAACTTAAGTCTATTGTGACGGATAAGCTACTACGGAACCCTACACTCATGACATGACATGCTCTTGGCCGGTTTTTTTTAACCTATTGACCGCCAAGCGGTCTAGCAATTTACCGTGCCACTGAAGCCAGAGTAAAAAAAAAAGATGTGCCCCAAAATCAACAGGGATTGAATAATACTTGTAGCGGTTAGAATTACAAAGTTTTTGATCATTGAAATTTGGACGGCTGTGGCCGACGTGGCGTAAGGGGCACGATTTTTTGTTGACGGTCACAGCCGACTGTGGCGGTCAAAAGGTTAATATGATTAGGCATCAGACTTTTGATAGCATGGTAGGACTTTAGAGAGCTAAGGAACTGATATTAATATAAAAATACAATTCATACTCATAATCATTCGTCTATTTCATTCCAAACTGTGTTTATGGGTATTGTGGTTAACATTCCCAAGTACTAAATGACTAAAATTGTAAATAAAATAAAATTTGTACAAGATTACAAACTCCTAGATTTAACTATTCATTGATGATTTAATGCGATTTCTAGTCATAACTGGATATTCGATTAATATATAGAACCCAATTTATTTCAGGAAGCATGAAAAGAGTCTAAAATATTTATGTAGGTATAAAAAAAAACAATGCCTACACAAATCAGGTTCATCTTTGTATATTCTTCTGACTTTGTCTTTGACTATACAAATAATTAAGTAGAATAATAATTTGGAAGTCAAAGGAACATGTTAATATTTAATGATTTATAAACAATAATAAAATAATGTAATATGGAATATGAATCTAGCCTAGCTGATTCACACATTTTTTTGCATGCCACATGGGGGCAAATTGTGCTGTTCTGACACTTTTTATGCATGACCTTTATGTACCACAATTTGAGCAATAAATAATTTGAATTTAAATTTGAATAAAATTGTGAATTAAATACACTTATAAGCAGGGTTCGGAAATTCGGATCGATATTTACCTAAACTTTGGCGGCAGCTTTGTTATTCGATCATAGGTAGGCTTTGTTTGACGTATGAGTGAGAGCGCAATAGGATTTTTTCAACTTTAGATAAATATCGATCCGAATTTCCGAACCCTGCTTGTAATTATGAGTATGAATTGTACTTAATGTTAATATCGGCTCCATAGCTCTCTCAACTACTACCGGGCTATCCGAAGTCTGATGCCCATATGATTAATGAACTAATATAAGACCTTATTGTACAACATGAAACGCAATAAACGAATTGAATTGAATTAACTATACATACCCTTTGTTGCAGCTACGGTAATATTATGGCATCTGGAAACTCGTCTTTGGAGAGCAATGGCAGTAATGGTACGTTACTTTGCACTACACATTTTACTATAGTTATGTAGAAAGTGACCGCTGCAAATGGAGGAATTTGATTCGAGCCCCACACCCCAGCAGAGGGTAATAGGAAAGAAAGAAGATGTAGAAAGTGACTGTGAGTCCAGTGAAGTGACTTTTGACAAAGTGACTAATATTGTAACTCAAGTGTTTGGTTGCATTTTGCAGTATAATAAAATGTCACAGGTTGTTTTCTCCAAAGCTATGTTCATTTATCGATACATTTTGACTTACAACCCGGTTACAATATCTGTGGACCTGGCGTTGATGGCTTTACATGGCAGCGAGGTCCACAGATATTGTAACCGGGTTGTATTACTATGACACCACTCTTTCAATCCTAATACATATGTATCTGTTTCGAAAAATATTGTAATTTGTGCTGTGGATTTGTATCACTAAATAAATAAATAAATAACATCTTTTGTTGTTAAGACTGCACCAACCAAAATGTGAAAAATAGGCAGTTGCCGTTAAGTAGACAACGTCAACACTAGTTGTTTAATCCATTTCTAAACTATATATTTAGCACTTCGAAGAATGTGTTAACAACTTCTCTGTGGAAAAATTATAAGATTATTAATATTTTACCCTAGAAAACTAAGTAAAGTTGGACGAAAATAGTAAAATCGTAAGCAGGCGTTAACTATTTTTTTATACTTTAACAATGGAAATCTATTCTGATTTTCAGTAAAAAAAATGAATGTTTACATTACAATTTGTCCGCATCAAATATTTCAATTATTGTTTGTATTAAAGGTCCAGATTTATCAAAAAGTGCTTTTCATTCTCCATACATTTTTACTATGGCGGCCGCGCGCCGATCTCAATACGCATTCCCCGCGCTCTATGGTTAATGGTGCGTTAGCGGCTAACGCTCGGCGCAGTCTTAAGCTGCCCTCTATCTTGAAATGTATGAAGTTTTACTGATGTGATGGAGCTGTAAAAAAACCTAAATTAAAAAGTTTAAAACATCATTCAATGTGTGATATAAAAAAATGCTACCAAAACTGAACATTACTACAAAATTTGGACTTCTCAGCTTCAATATTGGCTGAGATCTTGTCACAAGTTCCAATGAAAGCTGAATGGAGATTAAAAAACTTCTAAATATAGACAATCACTAGCAAAACATTAATGTTATTTTCAAGTTGAATTAAAAAGATGGGACTTTATAGTAGTGCTATAGATGGAATAAAAAATATTAAATCAATTATTAAAATTGTGCAGAAGTAACTTGTATATAGCGCAGTGTGGGACGCCCTCAGACTAGGTGGAGCGATGATCTGTGCAGGGTGGCTGGCAAAAGCTGGATGAGAGTAGCCGAGGATCGCTTACAATGGCGTGCAGTTGGAGAGGCCTATGTCCAGCAGTGGACAAGAATAGGCTGATGATGTTGATGATGATGATGATGATGATGATGATGAACTTGTATACTTTCCCTTCGTTTATAATGGACAGGATATTTAGTGTATGTTATTTATTTATTTATTTGGAGAACAAACAGAGATATACATAAGAAACAACTTAATTATAAATTATGTAATAAACATGTATGCTCCTCAACAGTTCTCAACCACTCAATTGCTTTTGGTGACTACGGCTACCAGTCACGCCTTTTATTTTATTACATAAATACAGTCCAACTCAAAATTCAAAGCAATTGAGTGGTTGACGTGTTGATTGTTGAAATAGACAATTTATTATAAAACTAACATCCTTCCTTATATTACAAATGAGAAAGTGTGTTTGTCCTTCGCCCATTCAACTTATATAGCAATATTTGTCTCCAGAGTCGATGTCTCACACCTACGTAAGCAATGACCGCCACAACGCCTCCCAGCTCCCCACGATACCGATCCCCATAGACTACGATGTGAGCTCCAACTACGACAAGCAGACCTACACGGTGAAGGGCCACACGCACGTGATGGGCGGGCCCTACGAGTCCATACAGTACGAGGGGCTCAGCAAGCAGACGAACGAGAGCCTGAAGCAGCAGTGTGAGAAGGCGCTGCATGAGCTGAACCAGCTGAGGAGGCAGCACGCGGAGACCTCGCGCCGCTGCGAGCATGTCATGAAGGTGAATGTCACTGGGTACTTTAGTGATGGGCTCTGGTTACAATTGCGGATTATCATTGTCTAGTTTAGCGATGAGTATCAATTAGAAATGCAAATAATAGTTACTTTAGTTAAAATTTATAGAATAGAGCACATTGCTAAAATATACAGTGTCTACTGCAACAGGCTTTACTGGAACATCGCCTACTTTAGCTACAGGATTCAGTTAAAGTACATATGATAGAGCATATCACTAAAGTAGACACTAGACACATCGTCTACTTTAGTGGCAGGCTTTAGTTAAAGTACATACATAGAGCAGCACGCGGAAAGGGTTTGTAATCATTGAGAAATCTGTGTGTATTAGAATTTCTTTGGGTCAAAGTGATAATGAATCATCATTAATGATTATGGTATTACTTTTTAATTATGAAGAACAGGGGGTTTACCCCCATGATCGTCATTTTAAAGTGTATTGATCCACTCAAGAGAGCACCAAGAAAGCACTCGCGTTTGATTTTTGTATCGTATCTATCAAGATACGATACAAAAATCAAACATAATGAAAATATTGCCACCTTACCAGACTTGAACCGCTTGCCATGCCAGGGCTAGTGCTTTCTTTATCTTTCAAATAAACAATGCAAAGATCGACACACAAAGCATAAGGAAAAATTCGAAGGTTGCTTGGGAGTTAGGGTAGTGAAGTGGTTAACGCGCTGGACCGGCAATCCAGAGTTGGTACCGGGTTCGATTCCCGGTCCCTTCCACCAGGTAAGCCATTTTTCAATTTTTCTTTAAGCTTTGATCTTTGTATCAATGGTTTGTTTTCTTTGTTTCATGACATATTGAACTAATTTTATTAATATAACTACAGTATGCTGTAGAATCGAAACATCAGTCTTCATTCCTATTGGACCAAAGGCGGATGTTAGGACCTTGAAGTATTTTATTATTTATCATCGTATTGTTCCAGGAACTGGAATACTTCCGTGGACAACACCGAGCCGCGATGAATCAGCTGGAGGTATCTGCCCAGGAGGCCTCCAGTCTGCGGGGGAAGTATGGGGACCTCTTGAATGACAACCAACGGTAAGGGTGACTTGCATTGTGATCACAGACCACCCCCACTAGACGGAGCATGTAAGGCGACCCGCGCGCACCAACGATATGGTACGGCAGAACATTAAAGTATCAACACGGCGGCCACCGTTTAGTTGCGTCCTTGTTTATGATCCATGCGTACGTCAACGAAAAAAGAAATTAAATAAATAACATGGTAAATTGTAATGTTAAGTGGTGTACAGAGACCTCATAAACATGGACGCATACTAAACGGTGGCCGCCGTGTTGGTACTTTAATGTTTTGCCGTACCATATCGTTGGTGCGCGAGGGTCGCCTTACATGTGCCTTACATGCTCCGTCTAGTGGGGGTGGTCTGTGATTGTGACACACCACTGGCAACACAGGAACGTATTGACAGAACCAACCACCGTGGTATGACAGACTTGACAGAGCCAGCCGTCACTTTATCACCACCATAACTAGATTACGATATGGACACAATGCTGCACCTCGCGAGACTCCGTATAATCCAAAGTAGTGTCTGCACCTTCCGTGGAATTAATGAAGTAACATGGAGCACATAATCTTCAGCTGTCAAAGCTTTCCAATTGACAGGTTAATACTGGCTAGTGAGCTCAGTAATGTGTGTCAAAATTACAGTGATATTGCTTCCCGCCCGCCGCCGCTCATAAAACTATAAAACAGTGAAACTGAAACATATCATTCATATCAACCAATATACGAATACATTAAAAGCACAATTAAAAACATTTAATGTAAATGTAAATTCTGTGAAGTCATGTGATAGCGTCAAAGCGTCTCGCCTGTCATTCCGGAGTCTCAGACCTTACTTTCTTATACCATGGACTGGATTAGAGCAAAGTTCCAAGAATAGAAAACATTCCAAGAATATCGCTTACTCTCGGATTGTAATGTCAAACTAATATGACAGATGAAGATGGAAGGCCGCCGTAAGAACTCCTAAACAGCACAAAATAAACCCATCGTGCTTGGGCTCGGTTGATTGGTCTTGATGAGCAATATTAAAGTGAGGCAATAAAAGCGTACCTCAATTTGTTTTTTATTTAAATCCTTTTCTTGTTGAAGGTTGGAGCGTGAGGTGCAGCATCTGCAGAGCGGTACGGCAGAAGGCAGCTCTGACGCCCTTGTGCACACGCTCAGGAAGTACGAGGCGCTGAAAGAGGAGTTTGAATGTTATCAGAAGAGGTACGTACATTAATTAAAATAAGACAATGATATTGTTCCATTGATACAATATCATTCTCTTGCCCAAAGGACAAAGAAAAATTGAAATGCGTAACCTGGCGGAAGAGACCGGGAGTCGAACCCGGTACCTCTGGAAGTCTGGATTACCGATCTAACGTGTTAAATTTTCCACCACCCTAACGCCAACTAACCTAACCGCCTAACCTTTCGAAATTTTCCTTAGGCTTTGTTTGATCTTTGCATTATTTGAAAGGCTTGTATAGCTTAGCAGGAGAATAATGTTTTTTTTTATTTTACCAGATACGACGATCTGATCGAGAACCACAACGCCACCTTGGAGAAACTGCGCCTAGTACAAGAGGAGAACAGCCGGCTGAAAACGCAGTGCCATGAGTTGACGCAAGAAAGGAACGCTGTGGTGAGACAATATGTTCCATTTTTTCATATGAGGTTATAACGTGTAAATATTCCTAAGATTTGGACGATTCCTCCTTCATATTTCCCATTATTCCCAATGTTCCAATGAAGTCCAGTAAATGGGTCAGTCAACTATTTTCTGCCACTCGTTGCCATGCATGGTGATGCCCCTGGGTCACTTTTTAAAACGTAAGATTTTTCGTGGTTATATTTAGCAAAAGCTTTGTAATTTAAACAGTTATAAGCCCATTCTTATGTAGACTATCTCCTGACAATACCAGTAATATGAATTATCAACACTTTTCTTAGAATTTTAATCACTATTATCCCCTGGGTCACGGACAGAATAACAGCAAGAAAAAGTTTATCCACCCAAATAAAATAGCCTTTAGTCTTAGTCCAGTAAAGACTGACGAGTTTTTTTATTATTAACATAACTCTTTTTTTATTGAGATAGTTTTAGGCTTTTAGGTACCATGTTCAAAAGTTTGGTTTGGCCGTTTAATAGATCAGTTTATATTATTAATCTAAAGTGATAATATTAATAATCTGATAACTTTTAAAGCGAAAGCGTTATGAGCATGTGAGTCTTGGCCGCCAATTTTACATGAAATGGTGGGTTGTTTTAATAGGCTATTTGACTGATGTTGAATTCTACAGCGTACTGTAGTTATATGAATAAAATTAGCTAAATATATCACGAAACAAAGAAAAAAAATCCAGAAACATGTATCTTTTTTGGAAATATATGACTTCAAAGGTACGCAAATTTTATGATTTTTTTTTTAATCCAAAATTAATTTTGAAAATGTTTTCAGAATCCTCATAATTTTACGAAACAATTATTGTATGACAACTATGAACTTAAACGCACTTTTTCACGGTGAAAATGCCAAATTTCTTAATTTTTCCATACAATTATTGGTACCTATACCGGCCTGTGACGTCACTAGCCTGACGCGTTTTGTATGGAGCGTTTTTAGCGCTACGTAGAAATGTTGAATTTTGACGGTCATTTCTGACTTTTAGAGCAGTTTAAGTGTAGTCAGTCCCATATAGACATTTGATCACAATAAAAAATAGAATCGATTGACATCCTCAAAAAAAATTAGTCAACATGTCTATTGTTCGACGATGCGGTTGGTGCAGTGGTAAAGCTGCCGCTTACTGAGCCGACGGTGCCGGTTCAAATTTCGGCAAGGGCAAATATTTGTGTGATGACCTCGAATATTTGTGCCTGGTTCATGGATGTTATTTGTATTTAAGTAGGCATTTATCTATATAACGCCGGGGATAGTGCAATACCGCGTAAGTAACAAGTGTAGATACGAATCAATATTCAAACAAATGCTTAGTATTTCATTGAAATTTAGAACTCTATCGACAGCTGTTATTTACGCGGTATTGCACTATCCCCGATTATAACTATGTTTATCGTCGTCTAGTGTCCATAACACACGCCTACTAGAGTTTACTGTGGGACTGGATCGATTTGTGTGAGGTAGTCTCATATTTATTTATTGTATCCCACATGTTTTTGTTTGTTCCTGTGTATTTGGTGTGCAATAAAGAGTATTTATCTACGCACATATCATTAGTGCTCTAAAATGCGTTCAGAAATCGTAGGAAATGACCAGCATTATTACAACCAATTTTACTATGAGATTTTTTTGTCTGTGGCAGTAGGTAAAATCTGTACTGTAATGTTATTACAGTACCGATTTTTGTAAGGTTACGAGTTTAAATTAGGAACAGCTGTCAAAACACAATTTGGTCTCTATTCTAGTATCCATAGATATTAATATTGTTATCGATACGAAACGTCAATTCAGTATGTTTTTTTTATAAAAACCGCATGACATTTGATCTCGAGTGACATGAGAATATGGATACATTCGTTTGTATATGATTTAGAAAAAAAAAACCTTCGTCTTGACGGAGGTTCGAATTGCCGCCATTATTGTTGTCATTTGTTTGTTGGTTCTTTGCTGTTAGGGGTCATCCATAAATTACGTCACACGTTAAGGGGGAGGGGGGGGTCATACCAAACGTGACAGTACATGTTAAAGGTATAGCAAAAAAGCGTGACATGGGGGGGGGGGGAGGGGTTCAAAAAGTCGACATTTTGCGTGACGTAATATGTGGATGACCCCTTACGAAAGTAGAACTGTGAAGTTTATTGTAATTCACATTTTAGTTGAAAATATTGTTTCAATGTAAATTACAACTATTACAATAAATAATCTGTGTATGTATTTGTTCAGATTTATTTCTTACTGCATGAGTGTCGTTTTTAGATATTTTACAGGTAGCACTAGTGGTGCCGGTCATTTCCTTATGGCTTCTGAACCCATCTTAGAGTACTTATGATATGTGTGTAGATAAAGTAGTGTATACAACTGTACATAATTAGGCCTTAAAACACTCGTGTGATCCTATTATGAAACTCGCTGACGCTCGTTTCATAAAACCACACTCGTGTTTTAAGGCCTCTCATTATGTATCAGTTGCATAAACTACTATTGTATTATACTGGCTGCTGTATGCTTGGTGTCTGGGGCACAGTTTTCCATCGACTAACGAAGCGGTCAAAAAGTTAAAAAAAAGTGTTCTTTGCCACCTAGATTCGGGAGCGCAACACTCTCAAGCAACAGGTCGCCAACGTCGTGCGACAATGGGAGGGCGGCGCTCGGGAGCGTGCCGACATGAAGAGGCTAACGGACGAGCGGAATGCGGCCATGGCGGAGTACACGCTGATCATGAGTGAGAGGTCAGCGCAGTGTGGAATCAAACAATTCTTTTAAACCATTGATAAATTAAAGCTCAAAGTAAAATTGAAATGTGTTACCTGGTGGAAGAGACTGGGCATCGAACCCGGTACCTCTGGATTGCCGGTTAAACATTTAAAGAAATGCGACATTACATGTTTCATCTATACTATTATAAAATTGTAGATTTGTATTGAAAATCAGTTTTCTATGGAGTGGGGTCATGATTTCAGAAAAAATCTTAATAGCGTGATGGAGGATCGTCATTTGTTTTGTATGGGTGCGTGGCGTCATGCCAGCCTGGCGCCATCTTTTGGTCATAAATTCCATTGTCCTCGCATTGCGCCGAAACGGCTGGACGAATTTTAACCAATTTTGGTATAGAGATAGCTGGACATCCAAAGATGGTTATGGGATACTTTTTACCAGTCTACGGTAAAGGAAAAAATACGCGGGTGAAGTTGCGGGCGCCGCCTAGTAAATTTATAAAACATTTCTTTTGTTTGACAACCTCAGCAGCAAACTCAGCCTTTGACAACGGTAACTGGAAAGTTGCGGAAACGCCAGGGAGGCTCAAATAATTAATATATGTGATACTAGCGACCCGCCCCGGCTTCGCACGGATGCAATGCTGATAAATGATGTATTATATTAGTATTATGTAAATCTATCTATTAAAAAAAACCGCATCCGTTGCGTAGTTTTAAAGATCAGCAGGAAGCGACTTTGTTTTATTAGTGATAATCCTTTTAATTTTTTTTTTTTTTTTTTTTTTTTTTTTTAATACGAAACTTCTTTATTAATGGCATCGAAGCAGAATTATTTGCAACATAATATCATCGCCATTCCACATTTAAATATGGTAATGGATGTCGTAAGTCTTTCCCAAAGCTGATTATTGACTCACGTTTTATAAGCTCACGTTTTATTTAAGTGATGGTTTTGTTTCAGAGACACGGTGCACAAGGAGATGGAGAAGCTGACGGACGACCTGCAGGCGGCCATGAAGCGGGTCGCAGCGCTGGAGTCCGCCCTGCAGCTGTCCAGGGAGGAACAGCGCGCCACGGCTCTACAGGTGATACAAATATACTGTAATATCAGAGGTATGATGTTGTGGGAGTACTCAATGATAGCCCAGTTTGGATGTAAGTGAAAGAACCTTTTATTAATTGAAAACCTAACATTATATACATTTGGTTAACGCTTATCCAAGCGATATGCATTATGCTACAGTAAACCGTTGTTACTGTTGAATACTAAATGTAGGCATTATCTACACACTACAATACTACAGGACCTTAAATATCGTAGATAGGATAATTTGCTGAAAGAGGACTTTCTATTATTTTTAAAAGTTAGTAATTCTGCATTCAGATACACATACACTACAGGACGTCCCAAAACTATGGGACATCAAGGGAAAGTACCTTAAATATCGTAGATAGGATATTTTGCTGAAAGAAGACTTTCTATTATTTTTAAAAGTTAGTAATTCTGCATTCAGATACACATACACTACAGGACGTCCCAAAACTATGGGACATCAAGGGAAAGTACCTTAAATATCGTAGATAGGATATTTTGCTGAAAGAAGACTTTCTATTATTTTTAAAAGTTAGTAATTCTGCATTCAGATACACATACACTACAGGACGTCCCAAGACTATGGGACATCAAGGGAAAGTACCTTAAATGTCGTAGATAGGATATTTTGCTGAAAGAAGACTTTCTATTATTTTTAAAAGTTAGTAATTCTGCATTCAGATACACATACACTACAGGACGTCCCAAGACTATGGGACATCAAGGGAAAGTACCTTAAATATCGTAGATAGGATATTTTGCTGAAAGAAGACTTTCTATTATTTTTAAAAGTTAGTAATTCTGCATTCAGATACACATACACTACAGGACGTCCCAAAACTATGGGACATCAAGGGAAAGTACCTTAAATGTCGTAGATAGGATATTTTGCTGAAAGAAGACTTTCTATTATTTTTAAAAGTTAGTAATTCTGCATTCAGATACACATACACTACAGGACGTCCCAAAACTAAGGGACATCAAGGGAAAGTACCTTAAATATCGTAGATAGGATATTTTGCTGAAAGAAGACTTTCTATTATTTTTAAAAGTTAGTAATTCTGCATTCAAAGATTTTGTAAGAATTGCTTGCTTCGTCTGGAAATCGAACCACTTAAATGTGAAACAAAAATCACCCCTATTTTTATTATGATGCCAATCGAAAGAATGCACAAAAGTAACGTAGTATCTTAAAAGAAAGGGACAACGTAAAATGTTTGAGTAAAATTTCAAGAGAATGATTTATTGCCGACGACGAATAATTAAACAAGTAATTCTTAGATTTTTTTTAAATGCAGAATTACTAACTTTTAAAAATAACATATTCTATCTATGATATTTAAGGCAATTTCCCTTGATGTCCCATAGTCTTGGGACACCCGGTATACTTTCTAAAATACGTGATGCGAAGAGAGGAGCATTTTTTTCATGTTAGGTATAACAAATATATTGATAATTTCAACCAACTTTTTAAAGTGAATAATACTTTTCTCTGGGTTCTAGAAACAACATGGCTATTTCATGCTTGCATTTTGTGCAGTCGAAAATAAGTTGAAAAAAAAAAAATATTTTTCTTCGTGAATTTTGTCAATTTCGAATAGTTTTTGAAACAAAAATCATCAATGAAAAATTCAAACTGTAGTTGCAAATGTATACCAATGAATCTCAATAGCCCTGTTCTAAGAAGTAACATTGATAATATGTTAAGAAACATGTTTGATCATAGAGAAAAATGTCTAGAACAATCAGCATTGTTGAAATAGCTATGGATTGACTCGCAAATGCTGAACTCTTCATTTGGACACTTATTTCTATCTTTGGCCCTGGTAAGTTGAAGCAAGGCAATTTCCAACTGTCGTGATATATGTATAAGCCACGTGGCATTGCGATAGTTTTTAACCAACTTCAAAAAATTGTTATTTTATGGACGGAAGTATAATAATAATGTTATTTACAGGCGGAGAGCCTTCGTCGCGAGATAGAATCCGCGCTCGTGGACCGAGATCGCGCCATCAAGGAGTGCACGGACCTGAAGACTCCACAGAACACCGCCACACTAGGAAAGTCCCGGTAAATATACATGACAGGTTATATTATATTACATCACTTACTAGACCTTTCAATGCGAGATCGAATCTGCGCTCGTCGATCGAGATCGCGCCATCAAGGAGTGCACGGACCTGAAGACTCCACAGAACACCGCCACACTAGGAAAGTCCCGGTAAATATACATGACAGCCTATATTATATTACATCACTTACTAGACCTTTCAATGCGAGATCGAATCTGCGCTCGTCGATCGAGATCGCGCCATCAAGGAGTGCACGGACCTGAAGACTCCGCAGAACACCGCCACACTAGGAAAGTCCCGGTAAATATACATGACAGGCTATATTATATTACATCACTTACTAGACCTTTCAATGCGAGTTCGAATCTGCGCTCCTGGACCGAGATCGCGCCATCAAGGAGTGGACGGACCTAAAGACTCCACAGAACACCGCCGCACTAGGAAAGTCCCGGTAAATATACATGACAGGCTATATTATATTACATCACTTACTAGACCTTTCAATGCGAGATCGAATCTGCGCTCGTCGATCGAGATCGCGCCATCAAGGAGTGCACGGACCTGAAGACTCCACAGAACACCGCCGCACTAGGAAAGTCCCGGTAAATATACATGACAGGCTATATTATATTACATCACTTACTAGACCTTTCAATGCGAGATCGAATCTGCGCTCGTCGATCGAGATCGCGCCATCAAGGAGTGCACGGACCTGAAGACTCCACAGAACACCGCCACACTAGGAAAGTCCCGGTAAATATACATGACAGGCTATATTATATTACATCACTTACTAGACCTTTCAATGCGACATCGAATCTGCGCTCGTCGATCGAGATCGCGCCATCAAGGAGTGCACGGACCTGAAGACTCCACAGAACACCGCCACACTAGGAAAGTCCCGGTAAATATACATGACAGGCTATATTATATTACATCACTTACTAGACCTTTCAATGCGACATCGAATCTGCGCTCGTCGATCGAGATCGCGCCATCAAGGAGTGCACGGACCTGAAGACTCCACAGAACACCGCCACACTAGGAAAGTCCCGGTAAATATACATGACAGGCTATATTATATTACATCACTTACTAGACCTTTCAATGCGACATCGAATCTGCGCTCGTCGATCGAGATCGCGCCATCAAGGAGTGCACGGACCTGAAGACTCCACAGAACACCGCCACACTAGGAGAGTCCCGGTAAATATACATGATAGCCTATTCACTTACTAGAGAGTACAGATGTACAGTGCGACACAATAGAGTAGAAAATAAATGAGGGCGCCACTTCCTTCGCAACTGTCACATTTTTGACGTAAAGTGCTTGAATATGGTAACAATTTTGTATGAAAATTTTTAGTTCCTTTTTCATCCGTTTTCTACTCTTTTGTGTCGGGCTGTAGTTGTAGCTGTAAAATCCGGACAAACGGAGATCCGGACATACCAATTCAGTGGAGATGCGACCTCATTGTGTCTGTGTGTGTTATTGTTATCACACTGATATTATGAAGGCGAAAGTTTGTGAGTGTTTATGTGTATGTTTGTTACTTCTTCACGCTCAAACGGTTGGACCAATTTTGATAAATTTTGGTATGAAGGCAGCCGACACCCTGGATTAAAACATAGGCTACTTTTTTCCCCAAAAAATGTAGTGTTCCCGTGGGATGAGCGGGTAACACTGCGCGGCGCAGCTAGTACATGATAATGGCTTTATTTTAATTTTATTTTCACCTCACTAGCTCGGAAAGCCCAGTTTGTTTGTTTGATATCTATTGAGAAAATCGCTTTTTATCCACATGTGGAGAAAGAGTTTTGACGTTTCAACGCAGCTAAAGTAAAATTTGACATGAGCTTATTTTCTGAAAAATCCCGTTTAAAATACATACATGAAAGCTAATTAGACCTTAGTTTTAATAAATGGCAAATTGGTTGATTATTGCAGATATTTTTCAAAGATATAGTACAAAACCCTTATTCTTTTTTCCTCGCTGTAGTGAGGTGAAAAGTTTCGTGTTATACTCGGGCGAAAAGTTATTTTACGTCTCGTGTATTGAAACACTCGCTACGCTCAGGATTCTATTTTGAACCACTCGCTTCGCTCGTGGTCAATCATAGGATCCTTTCGCTAGCTCGTGTTTCAAATAAACACTCGCGGGTAAAATACAACTTCCCCCCCTTGTATAACAAATAACTATTATATGTATATTTAGGAGAACCAACCGCTATTATAGTTCTTATTCTTTTTCTTAAGCGAATCCCATTAGCTTTGTACCCGATGAACAATACTCATTATCTGTATTGTTAACTGTGGCCACAACTGCCACTTCGAAATGTAAGGCGTTATAAGTGCAAATTACTTTTACACTAAATTAGTCTTTAAGTCAAACGGAATAAGGTTTACTCTTAAACAAAGAGAACACAGATGTTGGTCACTTCATCGTCATCCTAAGCATCGATACGAACTTCACTGCTCTTTCACTTACGAAGTGACCAACATCTGTGTTCTCTTTGTTTAAGAGTGAACCTTATTTCGTTTGACTTAAAGACTAATTTAGTGTAAAAGTAATTTGCACTTATCACGCCTTACATTTCGTAGTGGCAGTTGTGACCACAGTTAACAATACAGATAATGAGTATTGTTCATCGGGTACAGAGCTAATGGGATTCGCTTAAGAACAAGAATTAGAACTATACACTGCACATAGAAACTCAAGACGAATCTTAAGAAGTTATGGCTTTCCAATGACTTGTGAATTGGATCTACAATGTATTTATATTTATGTGTATATTTATATTACATTATATATATGTATGTATGTATGTATATATGTATGTATGTATTAATAGTTTATATGTGTAATTATTAGTAGTCTTATTATTTTTAATACCTTTTTGTACACGGTGTTAGTTTGTCTATCTTCTTCTCGTACTCACTCAACTGCTCAAAGGTTAACTGGAAGAGATCCCTTATAGGGATAAGTTCGCCTTTGTACCTATATGTTAATTGTAATAGATGTATTTTTTAACTGTTTTTGTGTACAATAAAGCGTTTACTTACTTACTTAGAAACTTAAATAAAATCGTTTTTTTTTGCATTATTTGCATTTTATTGTTCTAGACAAGACAACTCAGCGTATCACCACTTGGGGCTAGCAAGCGGTGTTGGTAACGACGGGTTCCTTAACGGACAGCACTCCAATGATCCCTCATTGGATAAGTTGCAAGGTAAATAAAGGATTTGGCACACTGACGACGGCCTGCGGTCAGCGGGCAGGTCAAATTGAACCAAAATACTTATTTAAGTTCAGTTTAAAACTTAAATAAGTATTTTGGTTCAATTTGACCTGCCCGCTGACCGCAGACCGTCGTCAGTGTGCCAAATCCTTTAATCACAACCACTTGGGTTCCCCTTTTGTTTACCATCAGGCGAAGTTGAGATACTATGTTGTGCCACAAAAAAAAAAAAAAAAAAACAACGGCCAAGTGCGAGTCAGTCTCGCCCACCGAGCGTGCCGTACAAATACTTATTCCATATTTAACTGGCCGGTTTAAGTTTGCACCTGGTATGTATGGCGCCGGATACAAATTAGGTGCATAGTTAACGCAACCGATCACGTTTGTTCTATGGGAGCCCCGCTTAAATATTTATTTTATTCTGTTTTTTAGTATTGTGTTGTTGTAGTGGCAACAGAAATACATCATCTGAAAATTACAACTGTCTAACTATCGCGGTTCATGAGATACAGCCTGGCGACAGACGGACACACAGACGGACCGACAGCGGAGTCTTAGTAATAGGGTCCCGTTTTTACCCTTTGGGTACAGAACCCTAAGAATAAAAACCTATGTCCAAATGAGTACGCAATTTTGATAAAAATCACTAATAAATTCGATGATTTCAGGTCTAGTGGGCATGACGGGCGACGGAGCGGACAAGGAGCGAGTGGACAATCTCGAGCAAGCCAACCAGGAGCTCGAGCGCCTCCGCAAGCAGCTCGACCGCGCCGTAGCCGATCTTAGCGACGCGCAGCGAGAGGCCGAGGTAAGGCTACTAGGGCTAGTACTACTGATAAAATTACACCATTTTAACATTTCCAATTTTGGCGGGGTCGGTAAAGAATTGTACCTTAATGCATGACATAAAAAGTGCTTTCCATCATTGAGAAAACAACACTCATGTCTTGACAGTTTTGTATTAAATAGTCAGGTTCACACAGAGCCAGCCGCCTCGCGAGGAATTCGGCGTATGCCTCGGGCATTGGATGAGATTACGCTCGCTAAAGTCAAGCAAAGCCCAGAGCAATGAATCGCCCATTTGACAGATAAAACAATATGGCGCTGCCGCACGCAATATGCTGTTGACTTTTGACTTGCTGGCTGCGTTGCTATAATTTTTTTTTTATAACGGACTTTCCAGAAAGAGCAAATTCAATTTTTTTTTTTATTATTTAAAACAAACTAAATAACACACATTTTGAAAAAATAAATCGATCTAGTCCCACAGTAAACTCTAGTAGGCTTGTGTTATGGACACTAGACGACGTAACTACATACTTTTATCTATATATATAAAAGAAGAAACTGACTCACTGACTGACTGACTGACTGACTGACTGACTGACATATCAACGCACAGCCCAAACCGCTGGTTCTAGAGAGTCCAAATTTGGCACGTAGGTTACTTATAAGGTGTAGAGGTGCACTAAGAAATGATTTTTCAAAATTCACCCCCTTAAGGGGTGAAATGGGGGTCCAAAGTTTGTATGGGGAAACAAGATTACTTAGACTATTTTATTCAAAACTTCACAGGAGTATTTCTAACGATAAATGAGTAAAAACGTGTTTCAGGTTTTTTGAAAATTCAACCCCTAAAAGGGAGAAATGTGGTGACAAAGTCTGAAAATCAACATGGGTATTGTTTTTATGGTTTATCGGGTCGCTGATTACGAAAACCGCAACGATTTTAAAATCCAACGTGGCGGACGTGAATTATCATCTCCCCTGTAGGGGTGAAATGGGGTTGAAATGTCTAAATACTAAACCGCTGGTTCTAGAGAGTCCAAATTTGGCACATAGCTTCCTTATAAGGTGTAAAGGTGCACTAAGAAAGGATTTTTCAAAATTAACCCCCTAAAGGGGTAAAATGGGGGTCCAAAGTTTGTATGGGGAAACAAGATTAGTTAGACTATTTTATTCAAATCTTCACAGGAGTATTTCTAACGATAAATGAGTAAACACGTGTTTCAGGTTTTTTGAAAATTCAACCCCTAAAAGGGAGAAATGTGGTGACAAAGTCTGAAAATCAACATGGGTATTGTTTTTATGGTTTACCGGGTCGCTGATTGCAAAAACCGCAACGATTTTAAAATCTAACGTGGCGGACGTGAATTATCATCTCCCCTGTTGGGGTGAAATAGGGTTGAAATGTCTAAATACTAAACCGCTGGTTCTAGAGAGTCCAAATTTGGCACATAGGTTCCTTATAAGGTGTAAGGGTGCACTAAGAAAGGATCTTACAAAATTAACCCCCTAAAGGGGTAGAATGGGGGTCCAAATTTTGTATGGGGAAACAAGATTAGTTAGACTATTTTATTCAAAACTTCACAGGAGTATTTCTTACAATAAATAAGAAAACACATGTTTCCGGTTTTTTGAGAATTCAACTCCTAAAAGGGAGAAATGTGGTGACAAAGTCTGAAAATCAATATGGGTATTGTTATTATGGTTTATCGGGTCGCTGTATCCCGGAAGGAAGAGGGAAGAGGGAAGAGGGAATAGTGGGTTTCTATGGATTATCAGGTCGCTGATTACTAAAAAAAGAATGATTTTAAAATTCAACGTGGCGGGCGCGTAATACCATCTCTCATGTTAGGGTGCGATGGGGTAGAAATGTCTAAATAATGACTAAAAATATGGGTGTAGTTTTTAAACGCACAGCCCAAAACCGCTGATTTTAAAGAGTCCATATTTGGAACGTAGGTTCCTTATAAGGTCTAGGGGCGCACTAATAAACGATTTTTCTAAAGGGGGTGAAATAGAGATCCAAAGTTTGTATGGGAAAACAAGATTAGACTATTTATATTCGAAACTTCACAGGAATATTTCTAACAATAAATGGGTAATCCTACAAGTACTCTTTATTGCACACGTCATAAAATATACAGGAGAAATACAATGCAAGACATTACAATTAGAGTTAAACAACAGGCGGTCTTATCTCTTAAGAGCGATCTCTTCCAGACAACCTTTGGGTAGTGGAGAACTTGAAAAAATAAGATTTTGTTATTAGGCGGTGCAAAAATCGGATAGTAATAATAATAATATATACATAAAAAACAAAAAAAAACATAAATATAATAAAAAATAAATACATAAATACATTCAGCCAACAGATAATAGGACCATTTGAATAAAATACGAATTATGAAAAGGATAGATAGTGTTCTTTCAGTTGAGCTTTGAAAGAAACAAGAGATTCGGCGCGCCTTGCTAAAAGGCAAGGAGTTCCATAAACAGAAAGCTTTAAAAGTAAACGAATTATTATAAAATTTTATTTGAGACGGAAGAAGGTACGGCGAGGAGCAAATTTTGGGCAGATCGAGTAGAAGTGAGATAAGTGAAACGCTCTTTGAGATAGCGGGGAGTTGCAGGATGAAAAAGTATACTATAAAGAAGAGCAAGAATATGAGAGTTACGACCTAAACTTAAACCTAATAGATGTTTAAATTTGTATTTGGTGCCATCTCGATTGTCGTCAAGGCCAGTGCGGGCGGCGCGGCGAGACTGGACTGGACGAGTAGTCATCGAGAAACTTCCTGCAGCCGTAATAAATGCATTCAAGCTTTTCAACAATGAAACGGCTAGACGGATATGCATGAGGGATAAGCAGATAATATCCTAACTTTAACAAATAGACTAATTTTTAACCTTTAAAAAAGAGCATCGTTCCCGTAGGATAATGTATATTGTATAACAACGCGGGCGAAGCCGCGGGTTAATGCTAGTAGGTAAATAAATACAACTAAAATCCATGACCCAGTCACAAATATTCGAGTTCATCACACAATTGCCCTTGCCGGGATTTGAACCCAGGATCGTCGGCTCAGTAGGCATTTGCTTAACCGCGCCAACCCCGTCTTCACTATTGCCTCGCGAGGCGGCTCGTGACGTGTGGACGGCTATTCACGTCATTTTGTTGCAGGTATCGAAACGGCGTCGCGACTGGGCGTTCTCCGAACGAGACAAGCTGCTTCAGGAGCGGGAGAGCGTCAAAGCCCTCTGCAACAGGTTGCGAAAGGTTAGTCTAAACTGCAGAATGTTTGTATAGTCTGATAAGTTCTGGTTTGACACTGGGATAGTGGCGCTAAAAAAGAGAATTAGTAGGGAGAAGAGGTTTTGGTAAATATAACCGTCGAAATCGTAATTTTAATCATAGTTTTAAATAGTAGCCCAGTATCTCTACCATAACTGTCATACGCGACTCCAGATAATTAACACTTTCGACACCAGCAACCCGGTAGCCGGGCGCTCTGCTCGTAGTAAGTTTTCGCTACATACGGTTTTTCCCATGTTGTAGTCCGTAGCGCTACGCGGTAGTGAATGCGTTAATTGTCTGCCTGTGTCGTGAAGCATAGTTGTGCTAGACGAGTAGGAAACATCGCCATGGCAACGAGCACATGAAAAAAGTTACCGTAATATTAATTTGCAGGAGCGTGACGCGATGGTAGGCGAGCTGGCGGACGCGCGGCGACACGGCGGACACAAGCCGGAGCGCGCGCGCAGAGACCACCGCGACTGCGCCGTCGACGCCGACCTACAGGTTCGTGTAGCGGTCGTGGGTGAGCGAGCGAAGCGAGGCCGTCACGACACGACGGAGGCGAGGTGGCGGACACAAGCCGGAGCGCGCGCGCAGAGACCACCGCGACTGCGCCGTCGACGCCGACCTACAGGTTCGTGTAGCGGTCGTGGGTGAGCGAGCGAAGCGAGGCCGTCACGACACGATGGAGGCGAGGTGGCGGACACAAGCCGGAGCGCGCGCGCAGAGACCACCGCGACTGCGCCGTCGACGCCGACCTACAGGTTCGTGTAGCGGTCGTGGGTGAGCGAGCGAAGCGAGGCCGTCACGACACGACGGAGGCGAGGTGGCGGACACAAGCCGGAGCGCGCGCGCAGAGACCACCGCGACTGCGCCGTCGACGCCGACCTACAGGTTCGTGTAGCGGTCGTGGGTGAGCGAGCGAAGCGAGGCCGTCACGACACGACGGAGGCGAGGTGGCGGACACAAGCCGGAGCGCGCGCGCAGAGACCACCGCGACTGCGCCGTCGACGCCGACCTACAGGTTCGTGTAGCGGTCGTGGGTGAGCGAGCGAAGCGAGGCCGTCACGACACGATGGAGGCGAGGTGGCGGACACAAGCCGGAGCGCGCGCGCAGAGACCACCGCGACTGCGCCGTCGACGCCGACCTACAGGTTCGTGTAGCGGTCGTGGGTGAGCGAGCGAAGCGAGGCCGTCACGACACGACGGAGGCGAGGTGGCGGACACAAGCCGGAGCGCGCGCGCAGAGACCACCGCGACTGCGCCGTCGACGCCGACCTACAGGTTCGTGTAGCGGTCGTGGGTGAGCGAGCGAAGCGAGGCCGTCACGACACGACGGAGGCGAGGTGGCGGACACAAGCTGGAGCGCGCGCGCAGAGACCACCGCGACTGCGCCGTCGACGCCGACCTACAGGTTCGTGTAGCGGTCGTGGGTGAGCGAGCGAAGCGAGGCCGTCACGACACGACGGAGGCGAGGTGGCGGACACAAGCCGGAGCGCGCGCGCAGAGACCACCGCGACTGCGCCGTCGACGCCGACCTACAGGTTCGTGTAGCGGTCGTGGGTGAGCGAGCGAAGCGAGGCCGTCACGACACGACGGAGGCGAGGTGGCGGACACAAGCCGGAGCGCGCGCGCAGAGACCACCGCGACTGCGCCGTCGACGCCGACCTACAGGTTCGTGTAGCGGTCGTGGGTGAGCGAGCGAAGCGAGGCCGTCACGACACGACGGAGGCGAGGTGGCGGACACAAGCTGGAGCGCGCGCGCAGAGACCACCGCGACTGCGCCGTCGACGCCGACCTACAGGTTCGTGTAGCGGTCGTGGGTGAGCGAGCGAAGCGAGGCCGTCACGACACGACGGAGGCGAGGTGGCGGACACAAGCCGGAGCGCGCGCGCAGAGACCACCGCGACTGCGCCGTCGACGCCGACCTACAGGTTCGTGTAGCGGTCGTGGGTGAGCGAGCGAAGCGAGGCCGTCACGACACGACGGAGGCGAGGTGGCGGACACAAGCCGGAGCGCGCGCGCAGAGACCACCGCGACTGCGCCGTCGACGCCGACCTACAGGTTCGTGTAGCGGTCGTGGGTGAGCGAGCGAAGCGAGGCCGTCACGACACGACGGAGGCGAGGTGGCGGACACAAGCCGGAGCGCGCGCGCAGAGACCACCGCGACTGCGCCGTCGACGCCGACCTACAGGTTCGTGTAGCGGTCGTGGGTGAGCGAGCGAAGCGAGGCCGTCACGACACGACGGAGGCGAGGTGGCGGACACAAGCCGGAGCGCGCGCGCAGAGACCACCGCGACTGCGCCGTCGACGCCGACCTACAGGTTCGTGTAGCGGTCGTGGGTGAGCGAGCGAAGCGAGGCCGTCACGACACGACGGAGGCGAGGTGGCGGACACAAGCCGGAGCGCGCGCGCAGAGACCACCGCGACTGCGCCGTCGACGCCGACCTACAGGTTCGTGTAGCGGTCGTGGGTGAGCGAGCGAAGCGAGGCCGTCACGACACGACGGAGGCGAGGTGGCGGACACAAGCCGGAGCGCGCGCGCAGAGACCACCGCGACTGCGCCGTCGACGCCGACCTACAGGTTCGTGTAGCGGTCGTGGGTGAGCGAGCGAAGCGAGGCCGTCACGACACGACGGAGGCGAGGTGGCGGACACAAGCCGGAGCGCGCGCGCAGAGACCACCGCGACTGCGCCGTCGACGCCGACCTACAGGTTCGTGTAGCGGTCGTGGGTGAGCGAGCGAAGCGAGGCCGTCACGACACGATGGAGGCGAGCTGGCGGACGTATTGCGGAAACAACAAATTATATGAATACAAATTTTATATGATATTATAGGCGAATTCTCGCGGTGACTACGCCCCGTAACCCCGGTTCCTTTGAGGTGGCAAACAAGCGTAACGGCCTGCCTGATGGTTACCGTAGCCTATAGACGCTTACATCTCCAGAGGATTCGCATGCGTGTTGACGAACCTTTAAAAATATGATTTGAAGTAACCGAGATTGAGCGAATGTCATGTCATGTCAACGTAACTAGTGTATTTTGTTTCGACATTTGCATCGTGTACATACACGTATTGTTGTACACCCTTCCCGCACCAATAACGTCTCTGTTTGACCTTGTGGTTGACTGGCAAAGAATGCCTCATGGCATTAAGCCCGTCATTTGTACTTTTACTTCTGTATTTTGTGCAATAAAGTTTAAATGAATAAGTAGTGTGGAGAGGCGCTTCGCTGTAGAAACTCGTATGAGTTTTTCAACCAACTTAACCCTAGCCAGGGTAAGGATCGTGATAATTTGCCGCTGATGAAATGAGATGGATAGAATTCAGGAAAAAAAAAATATTTGACTGAATTGACAACATTTCATATTTATAACAGGTGTAAATTAATATAGAGATCGACAGGGCTTTATGTCGTGTACCTTAAAAAAAAAATCTTTGAATTTATTCTTCTGTATTTAAAGAAATATAAGAAAATACATCAAATAACTGCAATCTAAGACAATACGGGCTGAATAGGGTTGTTGTCTAAACCAAAGAGCGAAAAATATATTTATTTTTTATTTGACGTTGTACAGATGACAGATGCATACCGAGTTTTATTAAGTTTTTTTTTTAAATAGAAAACCGACTAATGTAGCCGTTCCATTAAGTTCTGGTTTTGGTGTTGCCACATTTTGAAATGAGTATCTTTTTATAAATTAATAATAAAATAAATAATCATCTCAGAAAATAAATAAAAACAGAGATTACTTCATCTTTTTAAGCAGAATTCAGAAAACTAATAAAATTATAGTCTTAAAAATATGAAATGTTGTCAATTGTTCGAATTTGTTGTCTGACTGTAAATAATGATTCACAGGACATAGATTGGGACGTGGTCGACGTGGAGCTGAACGGGCCGAGCAAGGACGGCGAGCTCGGGTTCGAGCTGGCGGGCGGCAGGGAGGAGCCCTACTTCCCGAACGACCCCGGCGTCTACGTCACCGCCGTGCTGGAGGGCTCCGTGGCCGACGGGAAGATCAAGTGAGTGCGACATTCTTCCGCGTATTCTAGCCACATATTATTGATAATAAATTTTATAAAAAAAAAAAGAAAAAAAAAAAAAGACTGGAGCTGAACGTGCCGAGATAGGACGGGGAGCGGTATCCTGCCTTTTCGCCGAACTATTTTTCCTCGAATATTTCATTTCGCCGAATTTCATTTCGCAGAATTTGTTTTCCTCTGTAGCCATTTTTCATAATTGTTGGACATATCATCCTATAGATCAGGTTAGGTTAGGTTTGTTAAAAGCTTTTATTTAACTTGCAATGTATGTATGTATCTAAGTATGTTTGTTCGGGTGAAATCTTGCAACTCAATTTTGAAGCAGATGTCGTCAACCGATTGAGCTGAAATTTTGCATACTTACTTAACTTTGATGACAATACAATAATATGGTACCATGGGGCTGATCTGATGATGGAGCCGGAAGGTGGCCATAGGAACTCTATAATAGAAAAAGCAATCCTACCGAGCTTGGGCTTTTTAGAATTGTCTCAGTGAGCATTTGATGGATATCCAAAGAAAAGTACAGTCGGCTATAAATGCTTGCCACTAAAATGTCATTTTTGACAGAAACTTATTTTATAACAATCCTAAATAGTTTACAGTTTCAGTGAAAAATGCTTTCTGCAAAATGATACTGATGAATTATAAGTGAGCCGGACATTTATTTATATGTTTATTATTTATTAGGAGAACTAACAGCTACAAACAATACATTGCTCTTAGAAATAGTTAATGGAAAGCCAATTACAGGTTCTCACCGGTAGTGACATTTTATACAAAAATAAAGTGTTCGCACAATGCACAACATCGCAACTACCTGTGATTACTGATTATAAACTAAGTGTAATAGAACTAATTTAATCAATGTACAGTCGCCATCAGATATATTGCAGCATATAAGGCGTTCATAAATATATGAACATGTGCTGTAACGCTCAGTCAATAACAGTCGTGTTCCGATATTTATGAACGCCTTATATGCTGCGATATATCTGATGGCGACTGTACCAGACAGCGGATTCGGTTAAAGCACGCTCACTTAAAGAATTCGTTCGTCATCTTACGCCTTACAGCCGGGATATTACGGTTGAAGATGTCAATATCCAGTTCTTTCACTACTTTATTAAGACTTTTACCAGCACGCAACAGAAAACTATTTTTCCTCTAGTTACGCGAGGAAAAGGGAACCGAGAGGGTGTTTGATGTTTTCCTCCGCGTATTTTAGCCACATTGTATATTGGACATAGACTGGGACGTGATTGACGTGTGGCCGACGGGAAGATCATGTGAGTCGCATGTTTTTTTTTTTTTTTTTTTTTGATTTGGGATGTGCCCGAGCCTTTCGGCTGTACCAGGGCGGTCTGATGGTGCGGGTGGGGTCGCAGAATGGGACCTCCAGACCCGCAGCGTGGAATGTAAGATAATGCTGTGTCACATGAGTGACAATGACCAGCTGAGTGAGTCGTATGAAAATAAATGGTATAATGATATGGAATTCGACGCGGGAGCGTGTTTAGGGTGCATCTACACGGAAGCGGAGCGGAGACGTTCGGAATCGACCAATCACAAAAGTGGAGCCGAGCTGAGATTTCAATTTAGGTGATTGGTCGGTTCCGCACGTTTCCGCTCCGTTTTACTTCCACGCACCCTTACCCAGGCCACACAGTCTGAATGCCGTTCCGGTTTCTGATCGGAATTACGTCAGAATATGGCGATGTCTCGCTTGCTGACGTCATTCCGATCTGAAACCGGATCGGAATTCAGACTGTTTGTGGCCGGGGTTAAGTTCGCTTAGTAAGAATGCGTGTGACAAAAGTTATTCGTGCATTTTATTTGTTTTGTCGATTTAATTTTTTTAAATAAAGTTTTTGTTTATATTGGCACAATATAATGGCCCCACTTCACCTAATGCAAAAACTAGTCAAGTGCGAGTCGAACTCGCGTACTGAGGGTTCTGTACACTTGTCCTATTTTTACTGGCTGGGTTAGTTAATTTTGTATTTGATATGTATGCCGCCGGATACACCGGTCTCTTTTTGACTTTTTGAATTTGAATCATGAAAATGGGAGCAAAGTAACAGTTTTCGTTCAGTGGTTGTTACGTTATGATGACGATCAGCATCTCTAGCACAACTGTGATACGCGAGTTTTTTACATGAGATATACCACCTATCTCTTTCCGTACAGTACTGTGAGAGAGGGACGGGTCGACCGTACAGTACCGTGAGATGCTACGTCGCGCCACATGAGTCACGAACCACAGTTGCCCTAGACGGGCAGATCGGTGGAACATATCGTCGGGGATAGTGCAATACTGCGTAAATAACAGCTGTCGATAGTTTTAATTTCAATAAAATACTTAGCATTTGTTTGAATATTGATTCGTATCTACACATCGTCGGCATCATAGAACAACGACGGATTTGCAAAACGGCAACTTTACAGTAGAGCGTTTTTCGTGTTGCGTTTTGTATATTGTGTCATAACTTCACAACGGATAATCATATAAGTTTCAAATTTGGAAATACATTTGTAAATTATATTAGTTTTTATCTGACTATTGAAAATCTTATGATATTTTCTTAGATTTTGAGTAAAGTCAGATACGTCAGTATTTTAGGGAGTTCAATGAGACGAATGTTTAAATCCGACGTTGTTTTTCGGATGAACTGCAAATGGCGCACGACGTAAGTTGACATACGAGTACCTCTGTGTATTAGGGAACTAAAGTAAAAAAAGACATGACGGATTCAGTATCGACTATGTTAGCAAATAAAAATCACTTGCATATTTTAGTATTTTAATTAATAATATGTAAAAGCAACCCTCTAATAACAAAAAAAAAACATATTTATACTTCTCACAGAATCAAACAAAATCATATACACTTTGAATAGGTTCTAGTCTCCAAAATTACATAGCTAGATCACAGAGACTATAACAGAGATCATAAACAAAATCAGTTCCAAAATAAAAGAGTAAACAATTTAACATACGTTTCAACATCAATAAAGCTACTTGCTAGCATGAGTTAATCAGATTCGTCGTTAGGACCATTTCGTCCACTACGTCCATGTGGCAAAGAATTAAAAATGTTGTGATATTTGCTTGGTATAATACCTGTTTTGCAGAGTGTTTCAAGGTCTTTGTACTTTTCATTAGAAATTTCAATCGGCTCCAGCCGAGTAAGCTCTCGTCAAATTTACTACGGCAGCACGAGCACGACCTCTGGTTTCTTTTTGAATTAGCAAGGCCATATGATTTTCATTTAAATCATATTTGTAGTGTAGTATATTTGGGTTGTTTTTTTCGACAAACACCTTTTTGAGTTTAGTCCATAAAACCTTTCCTTTATTTGTATTTTTGGTCCAGTTTTTGTTATTTAAAAGTTCTTTAAAATTAAGTATCGTTTCTTGTTTTACGTCTATTACTTTATAGGGATCGTTAGTCGTTTTTGCCCACGTAATTAACAACTTCCATTCCTCAGGTACGTAAATCAGTTTATTTTCAGCAGCCCTTTCAATCACCGAGTGTACAGAGTCACCCTCGTTTTGGGTGTGCCCCTTTTCTAAAAATCGGTGCGTAATTGTAATGTTTAGTTCCTTGGCTGCAAAGGCATACATTGCAAAAACAATGCGATTGCGATTTTGGCCTGTGCAATTGTCAGACCAAAATCGAAAGTCTTTCACACCTCTCTCAGCAATTTTTTTTATGAAGTCGTAAAGACAACTAGCCACTTCATTAGCTCCACGCTTGGCCACACTCTCGTCCCATACGTAGCAATGCCCCTCCTTCGTTGATAAAATGTAAACTGTAAAATTATAACATGACAGTTTACGCTTGTAATAAAGACAGCTCATTTGACCGTGTGGACATGTCAGAACTTTTTGGAAGTCAAAGGTTGCAGATAGTATTTTACCATTGGACGCACCAGAGTCCTCTTTATCAGTATTTTTTAGAACTCTTGCAATTGTTTTGTTATTTTGATGAGTAGCGTAGTCTTTTTTCTCTTCTTCAGACGGATTCTCAATGTTTTTAAATATGTGGGATCGCACGTCTCTTTTTTAGGTGCGTGAAAGGATAAATTAAATTTGCTATTAATAATATCTCTGTATTGCCGCAAGTTCATTGCTTTATTACTAAAATTCTCCAACTCAGGCCATTCTTTATATAATTCAAACATCCGGGCAAAACTAAGACTTCCATCTAAATAAAGTCTCTTGGATGGTTTTCGAGTATAGTGCGATTCGACTGGGGCAAACGAATTAACATGTGCACAAACAGAGCTTATCATCTCCTCATTAATAATTTTTGTATGGTTAGTATGACGCCCTCTCATGTCTTTTTCGACGGTAGTGCCATCGTATTTCTGCCAAGCAGTTCTAGTCATTCGTTCACTGATGCCCAAGCACAGTGTTTGATTTGCCTCAAAAAATTTCCCTCGCTGTTTATTGCATAATTCAATCAAGGAATGCATTCTGAATGCAAGACTAAAACACCCGGAAGTCAAAATCAAATACTTTTTTTTATAAAAAATATTTTGGAGAAAAAAAATAAAATCAAAAAACTAAAAAAATAACCATAGCTCGGTAACTAGACGTTAAATTTAAAAACTAAAAACTAGGAAATATGCGCCAAAAGCTCTTTTATTAAACTGCATTAATCAAAAATCGATATCTTTACCACATCGGCTTAAATAAATTATTTTGTAAAATCAATTTAAAATGCAATTTATTTTTTATAAAAAAAGTATTTGATTTTGACTTCTGGGTGTTTTAGTTTTGCATTCAAAATGCATTCCTTGATTGAATTATGCAATAAACAGCGAGGGAATTTTTTTGAGGCAAATCAAACACTGTGCCAAGGTATTCAAGAACATAGTTTTGCATGTATTTATTTTTGTATCATTAGTGTTTTCATTACGCAGAAAATACTTATAAGTAAACTGTCTGTTGTGTTTTAACTCCCTTTGAAATGTCCTATTTTTGTTTTGTTTAGTCGTATAGTTAGCCACGTATAACCATTGCTTTTCCGTCCCCAATGTCCCAAAATTTCTTAAATATAGTAAGACGCTCGTCTTGCGAAAATTTTGTGAAGCATTTCCATTTGCATTGACATGGAGCGCCCATCGTTTTCTCGTCCACTATACGCCCTCTCTTACTACAATATTGTTTGCGTAAATTTTTAAGTTTTTTTCTTTTGTTGGCTCCCCAAGCTGCCTCATCACGGAGACGTTTTTTGCCCTGTTCCGTACGAGTATATTAACGCTAGGACTTGCTATATTGATTCGGTTATCGTCGTATCAACTGATACAACTGATTCACAAGCATAGTAATCTGGTTCATGTTGAGAGCAAACGGATCATCACATTTTCCATGCTTATTGAGTGGCGATGGTACAGGAGTAATATCGTTAGTGGGCAATATTGGCGTTGTATTTTGAAGAGGTGACATAAGCTCTGAAGCTTGATCATTTGCCGCGGGAGAAAACGGTGAGGGAGAATTATTATTCGACTGCGAATTTACTGATGGCTGGCAACTCACTGTAATAGGATTTGGTGATATTGTACTTGTAGGCAAAAAGGAGTCTCGGCAAACCCCGTTATTTTTATGCACAGGGGATGTAATTACTGTAGTATCTTCATTCTGAATGTTGTCTGCAAATACCGTATTCCATACATCTTGCATCTCTTCGTCAATATTAACTGCACCGTCTGGCAGAGGTGACGATGAGCGTGTTTCTAAAAAAAAATAAAAATTTTAGTCTATACATAAACAGTTTACATTTATTTTAAATCTTCTGTATATTTACATCGAAATAATTACACATTTCACGTGAATTTTAGTACTTTAGAAATGAACAAAGACGTAAGTGATAATTGATCCCGAGTAAAACGACGGTTTTATTAATAGGACAAGTGAAAGTCCGTCAAACATTGACCGATTGTAACACCCGCCAAGGACTAGTACAAGAAACAAAGTCGTACGTGACTTTCCGGCACCAAAATAACAAATAATTTAATTTCATTATTTTTCGTTATTAATTATATATAGGCAACAATTACAATAAAATTTAATAAAAGATATTAAAAATAAGTAAACATTTTAAACTCCATAGTAAAATGACGGATTGAAGATTCCGACGATTTTAAGTTACCAGACCCTAAAATATCAAGTAAATGACAAAATATTTGTTAAAATAAACACAAACGTAATTAAAACTTACCAGTAGTATGTGTAAGAAAGCCCTTTTTGGATATTTCTCTTGTTTCATCTGTAATATTATTGTTTTGAACGTCATTTTTTCCTGGGATAGATATCTTCTCGGGTTTTTTACTAATTCCAACATACGCTTTGATCGATTTGATGCCATATTGGTTTATTTATTCTATTAACAACATAAAGGACTAGTACAAGAAACAAAGTCGTACGTGACTTTCCGGCACCAAAATAACAAATAATTTAATTTCATTATTTTTCGTTATTAATTATATATAGGCAACAATTACAATAAAATTTAATAAAAGATATTAAAAATAGGTAAACATTTTAAACTCCATAGTAAAACGACGGATTGAAGATTCCGACGATTTTAAGTTACCAGACCCTAAAATATCAAGTAAATGACAAAATATTTGTTAAAATAAACACAAACGTAATTAAAACTTACCAGTAGTATGTGTAAGAAAGCCCTTTTTGGATATTTCTCTTGTTTCATCTGTAATATTATTGTTTTGAACGTCATTTTTTTCCTGGGATAGATATCTTCTCGGGTTTTTTACTAATTCCAACATACGCTTTGATCGATTTGATGCCATATTGGTTTATTTATTCTATTAACAACATAAATAAATAATTAAAATAAAATAATAACACTACATAACACGTTTTAGCTAGCAAAATTAAATAAAACATGTCATGTTACTTACGCCACAGATAGGTACAGAAGTCAATCTACATACAAGCGCGCTCGAGCTAACGCACATATAGAAATTGCTCACGGACACGATATCTCGGACCAGTTCAGACCAGTGCGAGCGCGAGTGCCATCCGCTTGACGTGTCCGTGAGCAATGTTTATGTGTGCTTTTGCTTGAGCGCGCTCGTATGTAGATTGATTTCTGTACCTATCTGTTTTGTGGTACAGTACTGTGAGATGCTATGTCGCGCCACATGAGCCACGAACCACAGTGTTAGACGGGCAGATCCTTGGAACATATTGGAGGTGTTAACGCTCATGTGTTGTCTGCAGAGTGTTGGACCGCGTGTTCGGCGGAGGCGCGGCGGGCGGCTGGGCGCGCGCGGGCGGCTGCGCGGCCGCGCTGCGTGCGGCGCTGCAGCAGGGCGGCGCCGCGCTCCGCCTGCAGCGGGCGAGGGCCCGCCGCCTGCGCGCGCCGCTCCGCCCCGCCGACGCCAGGGCGCTCACGCTGCAACACGGTCAGTACCACAGCTGCTATACATACGGCTGGGCGCGCTGCAGCAGGGCGGCGCCGCGCTCCGCCTGCAGCGGGCGAGGGCCCGCCGCCTGCGCGCGCCGCTCCGCCCCGCCGACGCCAGGGCGCTCACGCTGCAACACGGTCAGTACCACAGCTGCTATACATACGGCTGGGCGCGCTGCAGCAGGGCGGCGCCGCGCTCCGCCTGCAGCGGGCGAGGGCCCGCCGCCTGCGCGCGCCGCTCCGCCCCGCCGACGCCAGGGCGCTCACGCTGCAACACGGTCAGTACCACAGCTGCTATACATACGGCTGGGCGCGCTGCAGCAGGGCGGCGCCGCGCTCCGCCTGCAGCGGGCGAGGGCCCGCCGCCTGCGCGCGCCGCTCCGCCCCGCCGACGCCAGGGCGCTCACGCTGCAACACGGTCAGTACCACAGCTGCTATACATACGGCTGGGCGCGCTGCAGCAGGGCGGCGCCGCGCTCCGCCTGCAGCGGGCGAGGGCCCGCCGCCTGCGCGCGCCGCTCCGCCCCGCCGACGCCAGGGCGCTCACGCTGCAACACGGTCAGTACCACAGCTGCTATACATACGGCTGGGCGCGCTGCAGCAGGGCGGCGCCGCGCTCCGCCTGCAGCGGGCGAGGGCCCGCCGCCTGCGCGCGCCGCTCCGCCCCGCCGACGCCAGGGCGCTCACGCTGCAACACGGTCAGTACCACAGCTGCTATACATACGGCTGGGCGCGCTGCAGCAGGGCGGCGCCGCGCTCCGCCTGCAGCGGGCGAGGGCCCGCCGCCTGCGCGCGCCGCTCCGCCCCGCCGACGCCAGGGCGCTCACGCTGCAACACGGTCAGTACCACAGCTGCTATACATACGGCTGGGCGCGCTGCAGCAGGGCGGCGCCGCGCTCCGCCTGCAGCGGGCGAGGGCCCGCCGCCTGCGCGCGCCGCTCCGCCCCGCCGACGCCAGGGCGCTCACGCTGCAACACGGTCAGTACCACAGCTGCTATACATACGGCTGGGCGCGCTGCAGCAGGGCGGCGCCGCGCTCCGCCTGCAGCGGGCGAGGGCCCGCCGCCTGCGCGCGCCGCTCCGCCCCGCCGACGCCAGGGCGCTCACGCTGCAACACGGTCAGTACCACAGCTGCTATACATACGGCTGGGCGCGCTGCAGCAGGGCGGCGCCGCGCTCCGCCTGCAGCGGGCGAGGGCCCGCCGCCTGCGCGCGCCGCTCCGCCCCGCCGACGCCAGGGCGCTCACGCTGCAACACGGTCAGTACCACAGCTGCTATACATACGGCTGGGCGCGCTGCAGCAGGGCGGCGCCGCGCTCCGCCTGCAGCGGGCGAGGGCCCGCCGCCTGCGCGCGCCGCTCCGCCCCGCCGACGCCAGGGCGCTCACGCTGCAACACGGTCAGTACCACAGCTGCTATACATACGGCTGGGCGCGCTGCAGCAGGGCGGCGCCGCGCTCCGCCTGCAGCGGGCGAGGGCCCGCCGCCTGCGCGCGCCGCTCCGCCCCGCCGACGCGAGGGCGCTCACGCTGCAACACGGTCAGTACCACAGCTGCTATACATACGGCTGGGCGCGCTGCAGCAGGGCGGCGCCGCGCTCCGCCTGCAGCGGGCGAGGGCCCGCCGCCTGCGCGCGCCGCTCCGCCCCGCCGACGCCAGGGCGCTCACGCTGCAACACGGTCAGTACCACAGCTGCTATACATACGGCTGGGCGCGCTGCAGCAGGGCGGCGCCGCGCTCCGCCTGCAGCGGGCGAGGGCCCGCCGCCTGCGCGCGCCGCTCCGCCCCGCCGACGCCAGGGCGCTCACGCTGCAACACGGTCAGTACCACAGCTGCTATACATACGGCTGGGCGCGCTGCAGCAGGGCGGCGCCGCGCTCCGCCTGCAGCGGGCGAGGGCCCGCCGCCTGCGCGCGCCGCTCCGCCCCGCCGACGCCAGGGCGCTCACGCTGCAACACGGTCAGTACCACAGCTGCTATACATACGGCTGGGCGCGCTGCAGCAGGGCGGCGCCGCGCTCCGCCTGCAGCGGGCGAGGGCCCGCCGCCTGCGCGCGCCGCTCCGCCCCGCCGACGCCAGGGCGCTCACGCTGCAACACGGTCAGTACCACAGCTGCTATACATACGGCTGGGCGCGCTGCAGCAGGGCGGCGCCGCGCTCCGCCTGCAGCGGGCGAGGGCCCGCCGCCTGCGCGCGCCGCTCCGCCCCGCCGACGCCAGGGCGCTCACGCTGCAACACGGTCAGTACCACAGCTGCTATACATACGGCTGGGCGCGCTGCAGCAGGGCGGCGCCGCGCTCCGCCTGCAGCGGGCGAGGGCCCGCCGCCTGCGCGCGCCGCTCCGCCCCGCCGACGCCAGGGCGCTCACGCTGCAACACGGTCAGTACCACAGCTGCTATACATACGGCTGGGCGCGCTGCAGCAGGGCGGCGCCGCGCTCCGCCTGCAGCGGGCGAGGGCCCGCCGCCTGCGCGCGCCGCTCCGCCCCGCCGACGCCAGGGCGCTCACGCTGCAACACGGTCAGTACCACAGCTGCTATACATACGGCTGGGCGCGCTGCAGCAGGGCGGCGCCGCGCTCCGCCTGCAGCGGGCGAGGGCCCGCCGCCTGCGCGCGCCGCTCCGCCCCGCCGACGCCAGGGCGCTCACGCTGCAACACGGTCAGTACCACAGCTGCTATACATACGGCTGGGCGCGCTGCAGCAGGGCGGCGCCGCGCTCCGCCTGCAGCGGGCGAGGGCCCGCCGCCTGCGCGCGCCGCTCCGCCCCGCCGACGCCAGGGCGCTCACGCTGCAACACGGTCAGTACCACAGCTGCTATACATACGGCTGGGCGCGCTGCAGCAGGGCGGCGCCGCGCTCCGCCTGCAGCGGGCGAGGGCCCGCCGCCTGCGCGCGCCGCTCCGCCCCGCCGACGCCAGGGCGCTCACGCTGCAACACGGTCAGTACCACAGCTGCTATACATACGGCTGGGCGCGCTGCAGCAGGGCGGCGCCGCGCTCCGCCTGCAGCGGGCGAGGGCCCGCCGCCTGCGCGCGCCGCTCCGCCCCGCCGACGCCAGGGCGCTCACGCTGCAACACGGTCAGTACACACGACTTCGAGTAGAGCCGTCCCTCTCGATCTCCTGTCAAAGTAGATTGGAATGAGCGGGATGGCACCTATACGACGGTCGAATTTCGAATATTTACGCGGAATTCTACGTCACGCCACAGATTAGCAAAATGCAAAAATGGCGGATGGCGTTTTAGACTGTTCATGAAATTTCTAAATTCCAATAAGTAAAATTTAGCTTTCTAGCTTTCACAAAAATACAAGTCATTTTTTTTTAGAGCTAGTAAGATCATTATTAACCATTTCAAATATATTTCAAAAATGGGTCTACTAGCCTATTTTTCTGCTTTGCCCTATAGCCATGTTCAGATGACAAGCGCTCAACGCGCGTTTACAACTACATACATTTTGTTCTGGCGGTACACGTGCCAACGCGCTTTTTTGTATGGAGTTATAAACGCGCGTTAGCAAAACGCGCGTTAAGCGCTTGTCATCTAAACATGGCCTAAGGCTGACTGGTAGAGAATGCCCCATGGCATTAAGTCCGCTTTTAGTACTTTAAGTTTTTCTTTTGTGCAATAAAATTTAGATAAATAAATAAATGAGGCCATCACTAGCGACGGGTGTCTTCTTTTTTTTTATAGTATTACAAAACTGATCGTTACACACGCAAGCTTAAACAGTAATATAATAAACAATATCAATAGTGTACGCCCTTCAACAATCGCTTCTCCGAATGCTTCATTTCATAGACTTTTTCCTCGGAAGTCATAGGTACATTTCTCAGACATCTTGAAAATGTAAACCTATGAGTTCGGTTAGGTTTGTGTTGTAACATTCCAAAATAATTTATGGTTTCAGAAAAAAATGCTTTCTATGTAACGAAAGTTCGATGAAACGTTTGTCTATCAAACAAGGGCGACGACAAGAGTGGCGCAGTTTGTAGTGCACCCGCATACTAAGCCGACGGTTCCGGGTTCGAATCCCGGCCAGGACAAATATATGTGTGATGAACTCGAATATTTGTTGGATCATGAATATGTAAATTTAGATTAGATTTCCTTATTTCATAATATACTATGTCAATATAAATTACTCTAAGTCAATTTACATGCACTTATACTATGATCTTCACATACATTAATAATAATAAATAATTATTGTATAAGGCGGTTTACACTCACGTGAAATTGTCAGGAACGGCCCGACATGTTTCGAACTCGTATGGAGCCCTTCATCAGGGACGGCTGCCCGTACACCGCCGCGGCAACCTCGTCACTGCTGATACTTTGACCGACGTTCCGCTCTGAGCGCGGGGGCGGGGGGTGCTTGCAAGCCCGCGACTTGTCCGTACCGCTTAATACAATAATTAAATATGTCTCACGAAAGTTTTAATAAAATTATAATAAATAATGTATGACAATAGTAAAAACATCGAAATTGATTTATATATGTCGTCGTCTACTACCTATTGTACAAGCGTTGCTTAAGTTTGGGATTAGATCGATTAGTTTGTCCCGTAATATTTATTTATTTTATCCCTAGCAAGTAGATGTGATTTAATACGAAGCTGAAATCAGTTCGATGCAAAAATCCCTGACATTAAGAATACATTTTTCCAGGCATTTTCATCAGTAAAATATCTCCGGGCAGTGCGATCTCCAAGGAAGACAATATCTTCGTAGGGGACCGAATAGTCAGTGTAAGTGACAACATATATAACTCGCTTGTTATAAAAAAACATTATTCACAAAATATCTTAAACAAACTTTTAGTCAATCTTGCAGTCGCTGTTGAACTTGCTATCTGCACAAAAAAAGAACAGAATTAAAAAAAAAATCTGTCATTACATAACATTGTTGTGTGTATCACCTCAACTCGCGCGGCTTATACATAGGTATCACACAATAATTCAAGACATACTATAACAAATTGGATCGTTTCTCATAAAAATAAAAACAAATTAAGGAATTGTATCTTATTGCATGTTGTGACGCCTGTTGAGACTTTATACATATCTTACTCGGGAATGTTTAATATTTTAAATTGATCGTTTCAATTTTGTATGTACGTAACTAAAATTTATTTGGAGAATCCATACATCTCCTTTACGTGTACCAATGTAATTAGTTATACAATAAATGAAATTGATTGTTTTAAGTATTATTAACGAAAAAATTACTTTTACTATTGAGTTTCTTTCTGCTTTCTACTCAACAGCGGTCTCCTCTTGGGAAATGCCGGTAGATTCACAATCTGACTTGTGTCCTTGTGACGTACTTACTGAATAAATAATTTCATTTCAACATGTATATTTCTAACAATTACCTTTGTCGTGTACAGATAAACAATAGATCTCTGGAAGGCACGAAGAGCGTGTCTGAGGTGTGGGCGCTTCTTAACGAGAGTCAGTACGAAACTGTATCGCTCACGTTGCTACGGCCCTTGTACCCATGTTGCCTGGAAGCGAACAGGTAAGAATCATAAGGCCGCCTGTCCACTGGACTGGAGCGGAGATGTGTAAAATGGACCACCAAGATACAGCTTGATAGGTTTATATACTCCGCTCCGTGTCAACTGGCAGCCTATTGTCTCACCTTTACCTACTCATTCAAGCTGTAAAGGAAAGAGATGGTCGCTAAGTTGCTAGTAACTAAATTAACGTAGGCACCAGGTCCGTCTATATTCAATACATAATTTTAATGTAACCGCCGCAACTCTAGGCTTGGGGGGAAAATAATGATGTAACAGGCATTCATTGCTATAAAAACTACGCGAACTTTAATGTTACTGACTAAATCCTATTTTCAACGAGAATTCAATAAGTACTATTTATTAATAATTGTAATTTTGGTGTTTATATTAATTCATAGTACAAGTGAGGTATGACTTCAGCGGAAAAATCTACGAAATGAAACATTCGATAAACCATTAGTCTATAAAAGAGGAGCCCGTTTTTAAATCTTGTATTGGTCTTAAAAAAAAACTGGAACCATTTGTTTGTCTATATACACATATTGCTTATTATTATTACCTCCACTGGCAATGAACCCGGTATGATATCAATATTGATCTTCGCTTGTTTACGCATTTTTGGATTTACGCAATCGCATCTGACAATGGAGAAAAATATGATAACATTTCCATAATGGCTCATCTCAATTGTGTTTCGCATCTCTCTTCGATAACACGATCGGATAGCTTTTTATCTTAGACTAGTTTGCGCAACTTCATACTTCAATAGTCCTTAAGACGGAATTGTTCACTTGATAAGGATTTTTTTTAGATTTCTGCAACCATCCGTGGTGAATAATTGATTTAACAAATGTATAATATAGTAAACAACTCATTATTTATATTTATTTGACTTGACAGTTTGTCTGTGACCTCTATAGTCATGAATTAAGATTTAAGGTGCCTACTGTTGTAGTCTTGATCATTGGGAGATTTAGCTTTGGACAGGTTCAATTTATTTTGTAAGCGGTAAATATGCGAATGAAGAAAAAGAAACGTAACAGTTATGAAGTTACGAAAAATACAAGGTGCGTGTGTACAATGAGCTACAGAATTGCATGGCCTATTTATAAATGAATTCATTCATAATGGGCCATGCATTTGCGCAGTCTATATTACGTCAATATTACCGAATAATGTGGAATATAAAAATACGTGTCCGCAAAATTGTCGTACTTCGTGTCATCTGCTCGTCTGGCATGACTGACACGCGACTCATTGTCGCGCGACAAATACTACCTGCCACTTTCTTTCAATACTGCGAGCAAGGCAGGTGACGCCGAGTCGCGCGACAAGGGAAGTCGCGGCGAGATATGCCCCGCTGAGGCGCCATTTTTGGTTTTCTTGTAATGTGTCGTGGATTTTTAAAATTCCTATCAAAATGATGTTGCTTTTATGAATTGGCTAATATTGCGGACACATTAATGAGGCGGTTAAAACCCTCAAATAATCACCCTGTTACGTCCATGCTCTCGAAAGTTCTACCCCTTCCCTTCGAGACTATGGACACGTCGAGGTATGTAAATAAACGCCTTTAAAGTTGATTAAGCCCCGTTTTATTATAATAATGTGTGTAAATCGTGTAAGTTCAGAATGTATTGGAAATAATGTGTAATGTGATTGTTCTAGATTGTCGCTGTTCGACTCAAGTGAAAGCAAAATGCTGAGCCTCTGCTCTCAGACTGAAGACTGGTCCCCTTTTCTGCATCCACCTTCTGACTCTAAGGTAACTTTTTTTTAATCGTTTTTTGCGACAGTTTACAAGCTTTTATTTAACTTGCAATGTATGTATGTAACTATGTTTGTTCGGGTGGAATCTAGGAACTGAATTTTGAAGCAAGTTTCTAAACTCTACGGTAACTTGTTTTATTTGGTTTTATATCGTTGTTTGCAACCGCCAACGAGCATTTTACAAGCTTTTATTTAACTTGCAATATATGTATGTAACTGTTTGTTCGGGTGGAATCTTGGAACTGAATTTTGAAGCAAATATCTTCAACCGATTAAGCTGAAATTTTGCACACCTACTTGGAATCTTGGAACTGAATTTTGAAGCAAATATCTTCAACCGATTAAGCTGAAATTTTGCACACCTACTTAAATTTGATGACAATACAATTATATGGTACCGTGAAGCTGGTCTGATGTTGGAGCCGGTAAATGATTTTTTTGACAGAAACATTAAAATTATACAATATACACTTAAATATTAGTATATATGTATTTCCTTTATTTTATGTTATTTATCTTAATATAATAATTTTGGTACACTTTTGATTACTTGCCGTTTGCTGCACTCACTTTTATAATTAAATAGGATATTAAAATAAAATTCAAAAAAGAAATAATCAAGAAGCTTTAATATTAGAGTACTTATCTCAAATAGTTATCTAAACAGTTGTTTGGCATCATCTATTTGGCTGTTAATAACATGTTTATAGGATTGGAATAGATTTGTGATATCATATGATTATGAATGTTTAGGTCCACATAGAGCACGGTGTCCCGGATTTTGACCGGCGGTACGTGTACCACGTGGCGGCTGGCAGCCAGGGCAAAATACATCAAGAGCGAGGTTCGTATATTTATGATGATATTAAAACTTACGTGAGACATAATTAATTATTGAAAATCATGTTACCATGATATTCGCAAGTTTTAAAGTGAAACTATTCACTATTTGTTGTACAAATACAAAGATAGAAACAGTGAAACATTTTTAGACCCTGACCAGAGTTGAACGTGTATCTTATGCCATGCCGGGGTGATACGCCATGACCAATTAACAATTTCCAGTTCAAACCTGTTCAGGGTCTAAAATGTTTTCACTGTTTTTATCTTTGTATTGGTAATAATGTTCTAATAGTTTTGTAGAGCTGTACCGATTACAATATTTACGTCACCGTGTACACAAATTCGGGTTCGATTTTTGTTTAAACCTTTTTCAGGATTACTAAAATGTAGCCAGCAAGTTTATTCATGAGATTAGTACCCAGTGAGAACCTTTTTCTATTGAAGAGTGTCTATTGACACTTCACATTTTTTTAAGTTTTATAATCATATATATACCTTCTATGTTTATCATAATTGAAAATAAGCATCGGTAACTAACTTGCGATTAGTGTTAGCGGCAAACTAAAGGTTTCATGGCATGCCCTAAATTGCGACCTTTCAAAAATAGTATGTAGACAATTTTTTTCGGAAGATGTCAACCGATTCTTTTTTTTATTGTGATCAAATGTCTGTATGGGACTAACTACGCTTAAACTGCTCAAAAGTCAGAAATGACCGTCAAAGTTCAACATTCCTACAGAGCGCTATAAATGCTCCATACAAATGGCCACCATACATTGTGACGTCATTCTGTGGGATTGGTACCAATATTTGTATTGAGACAATAAGTAATTTGCGATTTTCGCCGTGACAACGTAAGTTTAAGTTCAGGGCTGTCATACAATTATTATTTTGTTAAATTATGAATTTATACAGATTCTGCAAACAATTTCTAAGTTTATTTTGAGTAAAAAAAAAACATACAAGATTGTCCGACTACGACCTTAGTTACCGATGTTTGTTGTACCCTTCACTATTTAAATCTGGTTCAAAATATGGGCCAAAGTCACGTCACACCGTCATCGATAGATAAGCTATCGATATCGATACGTTATCGAGTGTTATCGCGCAGGTACGTGGGACATGATCCGGGGGAAGATCGAAGCCGTCACCGGTCGCAGCAAGTCGAAGGATAAACAGAATAAGGTAAATATTGACTAGTGTTTTTGTTTAGAAAGCTGTGCTAAGGCCTTCGACGACTATTAGGCTGCGTTTCCACCAGAGATGCGTAGCGAGGTAATGTGTTTTTGATAACCCATAGAATCAGCTGCGCTGAGCGAGGATGAGTAAATGAAGTTATTTCATTACCTTGGCACAGTTTTGTAGATTTATTTTAGCTTAGTTTAATTTACTTTATTTTAGATTTTAGTTCTTTAGTTTTAATTTAAATTTAATTGTCCATTTATATATTTTGTTATGTTTCTAATTATACAAAATTTCATTGGTTAACAAAAACACATCCCTCGCAACGCATATCTGGTGGAAACGCAGGCTTAGGCGCTATGCGAAGCGTACAGGATTTTTCGTTCATAATTTGCTATAATTTAAATTCATAATTTAGAAAGCCTCCGACCCAACGAATCTTGGCTAAGAATCGTCTCGACAGTTAAGGCTTCCGATTTAATGAAAAACCGCATTAAAATCGGAACACCCCTGGGAGCATCGATGCCACGGACAGACACAGATACACACGTTACCCTCTTTTTTTGTCGGGAGTTAAAGATAATGTGCATTATAAATAAATAAATAATCATTACTTTATTTATACCTAAAATTATACATATTATACCCTTTAACTAGGCCTACTTTCCATATTGTTAGCGCTTACTATTTATTTTTTTATATTACCTAATTGAAAAAAAAAAATAGTCTTAATATCAAAAAAAAAATGGACACGTATTTTTTATTTTTTGAATTACACGAAAAAATAACAAAGATAAAGCGCATCAACACGCGGTTCCTGGTTCGAGAAGTTCGTTGCCTGACTAAACAATGTAGCACGGCGTGACGTCACGCGGAACCTGAACGGACTATGTCTTCGTAATTTTTTGTCTAATTGTCTCAATATAAAATACGCGTCCAGATTTTTTTGATAATCTAACTGATGGACTAAATATATTTTTTTGAGACACTAGCCTCTAATGTCATAAATTCAACCATCTTCATATAATACTTGACAGTTTTTTATTTTAATATTAACAAAGCAAATGTTGGAACGCAGGTGCCTGAGTCGGACGCGATAGCTGAGCTGGATTCCGTTATCGACAGCTATCATGGCAAAACAAGTAAGTTATTTTTATTTAACACATCCGCTCCGATTGACTACCTACCTGAAGGATGTCATGACCAGAGCCCAGAATTTTCCCTGCAAAAAAACAGTCGCATTTTTTTTTAGATTTTTATCGAAAACTGTAGCAATTTTTTAATCAATATCGAGTATATAAAAAAAACATGCCGATATATTTAACTTATTTTAAAATCATTCGCGACGGTTAATTTAATTAATGATTATCTGCTATTACTATCACAAACCAAATAACTGACGCGGATTATGAAAAATAAATTGCATCTGTCTCTGTATAATTTTGTTAAATATCTTAATAAAGATGATTTCTAATTGATGATGAGTATTGCCGGCTTAATAAGTTGGAATTGAACCCATCTAAATGCTATGCAATGACTTTTTCTCGCAAGCACAACTTAATTCCTACTTCTTACGCATTGAAAGGCCAGCCGCTAGAAAAGGTCACGCAAATGAGAGACCTCGGTGTTGTACATGATTCTAAACTCATTTTTGACAGGCATATAGACAGTATCGTCGGCGGTGCTTTTAAGGCGCTAGGCTTCATAATGCGTAACTCGACTCACTTTACTCAAGCAAAACGTTAAAATTTCTCTACTGCTCCTATGTGAGAAGTAAACTGGAATACGCTTCGCAAGTATGGAATCCTTGTTATAGCAAATACATCGACAGAATAGAGCGTGTCCAGCAAAAATTTCTAAAGTACTTGTGTTTTAAACTTAAATCTAATTATAGTACATTTAGCTACACTGATATATGTAAGAAACATCATCTAATTCCTCTACAAAAACGACGTGAGATAGCTGATATAACCTTTATTCTTAACATTACCAGCGGCGTCACTGATTGCCCTGAGTTGCTTGAGAACCTCTCATTCAATACTCCCCTTCGTTCTAAACGGCATTTTCCTCCCATATCTCTTAAATCTGCATCATCCAATTACAGACAAAATAGTTTTCTGACGCGTGCAAGTCGTAGCGTGAACAATTTAACGAAGGAACTGGATATCGACATATTTAACTGTAAAATTCCTTCTGTGAGACAAAGTTTGGTGACAAGTGCTTTAACTAGGTGTGGTACATAGTCGTTCACCCGCCTGGGTTTAAAATATACTTTGCCATTTTTAGAGCTCGTGTAGTGTAGTGTATTGTTTTGTTTACCATTTTCTTCTCTTTTTTTTTAATACTTTTTCTATACAAGATGAGATGATGTGAAGTGATGAGTGTCGCGCTTTAATTTAAGATTAGTTAAATTGTTTCTATCCGTGAGATCCTGTAATTGGCTTCCCTGCTTTCTATTATATTTAAGTTTACTCAAATTGTTAAAGCTGTTGGTTCTCCTAAATAAATAAATAAATTAATAAAATAAATAATTGCATCTTATGTACAGTCAGCATCAAAAGTCAACTTTAGTATGCTGTTTGACATAGGCCAGTGGTAAAATAGTCGGCTACTTTTGATGTTGACCGTACGGTTGAAGTAATAAAGTATAAAGTCTTGTTGATAGGAAACGAATGAATTTGTCAGGAACCGCATATCTATAGGTATATAGCTGGTTCAAACTGTATACTATAAACTAACTTATGGCTATATCATTATTTTCAGTTAAAGAAACCAGCAGCGTCCTGAAAAGGTCGCGTAGAAAAAACAAAGAGTCGCAGAATGACTCTAAAAACGGGGGGACCTGGCCCAAGGCGAGAGCCAACTTCGTGCTAGAGGAGAACCCAACCGGGACCATCGTCCAGCCGCGCTCGAGGAAGGAGCGGCCGCCGCTGTCCATGCTGCTCAGTCCACCCACCAAGCTACAACCGGAACCGCAAAGGTCCAACGCGAATCGGAACTCGAATCCCATACCTCTAGGCCACGCACCTTTGACGCAAGTCACCGCGCCGGCCAGGCATTCCGTCTACAAGTCCATAGAATCTTCACCGGCGATAGCGCATTTTCCTAAACCGGCCCCGCTCTCCATACATAACCCGCATCCCCAGTTCGCGTCACCGAACAGCATGAACTTCGAGAAAATTCGGACTTTGGAGAAGGACAAGATATCCATGAGTGACTATTCCGAACACGACATAACCCCAAACAGACTCAGCCTGGCGCTGAACCCTTCGGACGACTCCTTAGACTACCAGCCGGTGACTCGGAATAGGACTAAAAGCCCGCATTCCCTGGACTTTAACGTCAATAAAGGACCCAGCTCGCTCGATTTCATCTCCAGAATAACTCCATCACTCGAACATCAAATGAAGAACCACCCTATTTTAGAACAGTATTATGCGCCTAAAAAGTCTTCGTCGCCAAAAACAGTGAATAAGTATCCATCGGACAGTGACAGCTTCGGTCCTGACAGTCTCAACAGCAACACAAATTTTGCTATGACCGGGACGCTGCCGTCCCAGTCTAGATTACAATCTCAGTATTACAGAGGACTGTTCGTCAATTCGAATCCCCATACGTCGAGTCGGTACCCTCATTTAGCGAGCCCTACGAACATACCCCAGAGCCAATCGGGAGAAAGCATCGGTACTAGCTACGAAATGCACTCTTTCCCATCACACACTCACAATATGTCAGATCTGCAACCTGTACCGCGAGCGAACCGCGTGTTAGGTGATTATCCTCACACCTATGAAGGCGGCACATTTCCTAGAAAAAAGGAGAATCAGCGATTCAGAATCCCGTCAAACCCTAGCGTGACGTCGAAGAATTCCGCTGGAAAATTAAGCACGGGGTCGATAGAAAGAAGTTCAGAAAGGAACTCTCCTATGCCGACGTATCACGTGGAAATTTTAAGTCCGGGAAGAGGGGCGAAACAGCTCGCACATAAAGCGACCCGGAATTCAATGCCTGAATACACCGGTCTTGGATGGAATAAGCCGTTGCCTGGAGAGTTGAGGCGGGTACATATAGACAAGAGCCAGCAGCCGTTAGGCATACAGATATCCTGTCCACCGAGTAGCGGAGGCGTGTTTGTATCCACAGTGAATGATAACTCTCTTGCCAGCCAAGTAGGTCTACAAGTCGGTGATCAGCTGTTAGAAGTCTGTGGAATCAACATGAGATCAGCAACGTACTCCCTCGCCGCTAGTGTCTTGCGACAAATAGGCAACTCTATCACAATGCTCGTGCAATACAGCCCGGAGAAATACAAAGACGAGGTTGAAGTCTCTGGCAGTTCGTCGTCAGGCGAAAGCTCTCACGATGAAGAGGTTTCGTTGTCCGGGTCGCCTACCCCGAGGAATTCTCCCGGGCCACAGCAATCCTTGAGAATAGAGGCGCCTTCGACTGAAGTGGCGACTTTAAGACAGTCCCAAACAAGCAAAGACTTGCCTAGGTTTCTGATAATCGAAATGAGGAACTGCTCCGACCTTGGGATCAGTCTGGTAGGGGGTAATGCAGTGGGGATCTTTGTGCATAGTGTGCAGATAGACTCGCCCGCTTACAATGCTGGACTAAGGACGGGGGACCAGATCTTGGAGTACAACAATGCGGATCTCAGGAGAGCGACGGCTGAACAAGCTGCTTTGGAGTTAGCCAAGCCAGCGGAAAAGGTGAGTTATGTTTAATAATTGGTTGTATCAAAGGCTTTGAATAGATTTGAGAAGAGAAATTGTACATGGCAACGCTCCAAGTTAACCAACATTCAATAGTTGGTCCATAACTCTGGGTTGGGCAAGGATCTCCCGTTTGGGCGTCGTCGTCTAAAAGTTGTCAAATGCCTTTGGATTTATCTATGGCCTTAGTAAAAAAAAAGGCAATAAATATCGGGACCAAGCGTTTTTAGCCTATTTCAGCCGTATTTTAATTTAGTCATACAATGAACTGAGAAATTTAGACTTAATAAACACCTTTCGTAGTTTTTCATCTTGCCCTTTAAAAACAAAATTTGAGACATAAATTCAAATTATGTCACATAAATCAAGTAGGATTAAATATTCCTGAAGACTTGTAATCCTACTCAGTGATGATATTTATCCGCTCTATGGTTTGTTGAATCCATACTAATATAATAAATGCGAAAGTGTGTCTGTCTGTTACCTCTTCACGCTTAAACCGCTGAATCGATTTTGATGAAACTTGGCATGGAGATAGCTTAAGATCCGAGAAAGGACATAGGATAGTTTTCATCCTGGAAATTATCCCTAAAAAGATTGAAAAGTGAGTAAGTAATTCATGATGACATTAATGACCCTGTAGGAAATGTAATGATTAGACCAAAAGTACAATTGCTCTTACATTTGCTTAGGCGCTTTTAATTAGCCCTTTGATTAATTAAGGTGATTAGGTGGATATCTATCGTGTTGTACACATACGAGGTTGCTTCCATACTTCCAAGTTCCACGCGGACGTAGTCGCGGGCAAAAGCTAATGAAAGATAACTTGTATTTCACCTGGTGACAACAAAACTCAATAAGATTTCTGTGTCTGCTCTTCAAAACCTCGTATCTAGTAAGTATGTTGAGACTGAGATACGAGCTTTGTTTTGTATTTGTTACTTACTTAGTTTCGGTAGGTAACCGGCGATATTGTATCATGGCGACGTTTCCAGGTGTCCGTCCTAGTGCGACTCGACTTGCAGCAGTACCACGACACGAAAGACAAGCCCGGCGACGCGTTCTACGTCCGCGCCGGGTTCGACCGCTGCGCCAAAATCACGTCGATAGGTAACAATTTGTACTATTTCTTCTTCCATAGCTAACAATTTGTACTATACACCACAGGCCAAAAGTATGGAAACAAAGTTTATTCTTTGAATATTTCAAGTTTCCAATAATTATGCCTTAGGCCACCCCCAAAAGATAAAAAGATAGAACACCCACTATTAAAACATCTGCATATTGTAAAAATATATATATAATATATATACTTCCCCTAAACAATAAAGGGGGAAAAAAATACATATATACAGGGTGGAACGTGACGAGGATCCTTTGCGGAACTGGCAGATAGTTCAACCTTAGCACTATATTTCCCCCATAGAAACTATGGAAATATATATTACCGTTTTCAAGTTATAGCCTTTGAAACATGCATACCAAAAACTACTTTGTGCCAACCCTAATCAGGTGGCTGGGTCAATGAACTTACTTGTAAACAATCCTTAGACGTTAGGATATTACGTTAATATGTTGCTTTTTTCCATTCTTAGGTCTGCGTGAAACGCTAAAAAAATCATTGCAGGATTTGCAGAGGTGATTGTCTCTGTTATTCTACTTACTTATTAATTTTTCTAGTGGAGTATTTATGTAATTTGTTAGTTAATAATTTTAATCCCAACAAATCTCACATGACATGACTTGACACCGACAACCACTCGAATGTACCTACTCAAATCATCATGAACAATTAAAGATGTTGTAACCTCTTTCATCGTAAATAAAACGTCTCTGTTTACCTACCTAAACTGATAATAAAAAGGTTTTAGTTCGTTAACACGCTTTATAAAAATATTTTCGAGTAAATTGAAATTGTTCCCTGTTTGATCTGCAATTCATACAATAGGCCGTCCTTGTTATTTATTTTATTTTGGTTATCGTCAAATATCGTCGTTTGGATATTGCACTAAAGTAACACGACTCTTCATTCGCCGACGCAAGATAGAATTAACGCATTTTTTAGGGTTCCGTAGTCAACTAGGAACCCTTATAGTTTCGCCATGTCCGTCTGTCCGTCTGTCCGTCTGTCCGTCTGTCCGTCCGTCCGCGGCTTAGCTCCGTGATCATTAGTACTAGAAAGCTGAAATTTGGTATGAGTATGTGTATGTATCACGCCGACAAAACGGTAAAATAAAAACTAAAAAAAAAATTTTTTTTCGGGTACCTCTCGAACACCTAAAGTGGGGGTGATTTTTTTTTTTCGTTTCAACCCTAGTGTGTGGGGTGTCGTAGAATAGGTCTCTTGAAAATAATAGTAGTTTTGTAAATATTCGCTCCGAAAATAAAAAAAATTGTGTCCCCCCCCCTCTAACTTTTGAACCACAAGTCAAAAAAATATGGAAAAATTCATGTTAATGCGGCCTTATAAGTACTTTCAATGAAAACTATATTGAACAAAATCGGTCAAGCCGTTTTTGAGTTATCGCCAAATTTCATATTTTTTCTTTAAAAGGTCGTAAGTTGACTTCCAGAAGGTAATAAGTGATTACAGTTTCTAGGGCGTTTACGACCTTTTTATAGAGCTTAAAATCTGTCTTAACTTAAACCTCGGGCTTAAAACAGCAGTTTATTGTGAAGGATGAGCAACTACGGAACCCTACACTGAGCGTGGCCCGACATGCTCTTGGCCGGTTTTTTTACAACTATCGAACCTCTTTGCACGATTTAACATCAATCATAAATATGATGTTTGAAATGAAATTGACATTTAAGTTAATTTCAATTTGCCGAAGACAATCGTGTCGCCTACCGATTTACATCACACCGGTGTCGTTGGTCAGTTAACGATTCTCGGGGAAACAATTATAGGACCAGTGTTTCTGCCTCCAACTCAAAACAGAAGCAGCGTGCTGCAGCGTGTATTGTGAGACACGGAGGAACATTTGAACACCGTATGTAAGAATTGTAATAAAGTAACTGATATTCATATTTTCGCATTTTATTTGGTTCATTAGTCATTTATGTGTCATTCTTACATCATTAGGTACGATGACAACAACTCACGGAAATAAACGTAATATTTCGAGTTTTCCCGACGGCGGGCGATTCCTTTATCTAGCCACCTTGCCGTGATGTGCAGATGCAATATACCCTATATTCATATCACCACAGTTGAAAATGAGCAAAATTTGTATTTTTTTTTTTTACTTCGTTTAAGTTTCTAAACATTATAAATGGACTGTGTATCACTTAAATGATGCTATATTTCCGCAAAGGATCCTCGTGCCAATCCACCCGGTATATATACTACTACTTTTGACTAACACGCTCAGTCAAAAGCAGTTTTGCCTGTTTTTGTCGGTTAAAAGTCCCTTTGACCAGTTCACACTTTTGGTTAGGGATATAAAAAAAAACTAACCTAACCTAACCCGGCCGAGTCGGATTAAAATAATATCGAGATAAAGGGACGAATGTGCCTGCGGTCAAAAGTACTTTTGACTGATAACAGTCAAAAGTACTATCAACCAATGATTTTCAGGCAAAACTACTTTTGACCAACACGCTCAGTCAAAAGCAGTTTTGCCTGTTTTTGTCGTTTAAAAGTCCTTTTGACCAGTTCACACTTTTGACTGCGACATATATGTATATATATACTACTTATGACTATTTAACACGCTCAGTCAAAAGCAGTTTTGCCTGTTTTTGTCGTGTATGTACACCCTTCCCGCACCTATAATGTCTCTGTTTGACCTTGTGGTTGACTGGTAGAGAATGCCTCATGGCATTAAGTCCGCCATTTTTACTTTTACTTATGTATTTTGTGCAATAAAGTTTAAATAAATAAATATATACTTACCTAACTCCGGGAAAAAGTGCATGCCGTCGTTTTTTTTTTGCTTTTCTACAAAATGTCGCACTGGGAATTTTCATAAGAAGATTTTTATAATTTTATTAAAACTTTCATGAGACATATTTAATTATTGTATTAAGCGGTGATGAAGGGCTCCATACGAGTTCGAAACATGTCGGGCCGTTCCTGACAATTTCACGTGAGTGTAAACCGCTTAATACAATAATTAATCATTTTTATATTGTGATTTTGTAATCTTTTCCGTAAAATCACAGGTTTGTATAGTAATTGTTGTGGAAACAGAAATGATATGAAAATTTTGTACCTTGGAATAGTCGATTCAGGTGGAAAGTGTGGTGTGGTACTTGCGTGGGATCCCTCGTTGAGCGGCGCCGCTTGCTTCTTGGCTATTACACCACACTTAGTCCGTCCGTCACGTCAAAAAGTGAAATTTCGGGAAATGCAGAAGGCAGACAGCAATATTAGGAAGATGAGAATTACTTTACATGGTTTGTTAACATTTTCAAACGCGGGAGCACGTTGTCGCCGTGCGAACGAAAAAATTGTTAGAGTGAGAGTGAATGAAAATGTAGAATGAGCGAATGAGAACAAAGGCGGGATACGGAAGTGAATTTAATTATATTTTGACGTTATTGAATGTTGCCAGTTACTATACTTATTTCCTAAACATACTGCCCCGGGAAGAAATCTGTAGGATTTCTTAGGAAAAGAAAGAATACTTAAACTGTCTGTTATTGTACACAACACCTAATTAATTACCTACAACTACTTACTAATTTATGAAATTACCTTTAGTCAATGCTGATGAGGCAGTGGACATAGTTTTGATACAGGTCGCACTAATTGGTTACCTGTACCTGTCTTTAAGGTAGCAACACGGGCTACACCGTCACGTCCCGGCGACAACGAAACGATGCGAGCCAATTTCCAACAATAAGGACTGGTGTTTTCGTTAACGATAAGAACAATATCGTTAATTTTTAAATTTTTCGTGGTCTTGAACCATTTGTTACGGCCTTGCAAAGTATGTAAATATTCTAAGTTCCAACGACGCCAGAACTGTTGAGTGAAATTCTGAAGGAGTTGCCAACGAGACAAACGGTTCAATTTCTCGGTCGTTAAGTCTGGTTCAGGAGGAGTTACCATGTCGTCTCCTATCATAGCAAGGTGAGCGGGTGTCAAAACATCAATGTCGTCTGGATCGTCAGAGACGGGGCATAAGGGCTTGGAGTTTAAAATCGACTCTACCTTTGTAAAAACGGTTTGTAACTCCTCAAATGTCAATACAGTGTCTCCTATAGTGCGTTTTAGGATCGTTTTCGCCGACTTTACGGCCGATTGCCATAATCCACCCATGTTGGGAGCGGACGGAGGGTTGAAATGCCACTTAAGACGGTGTTTTAGGAGATAATTCTGCACGTCAGAACAACCAGTATTTTTCCTTAAAAATGTGTACAGTTCTCGGAGTTGGTTATTTGCGCCAACGAAATTAGTGCCACAATCGGAGTAGATATCTGAGCACCAGCCACGACGACCCATAAAACGAGTGAGACATGCTATAAAGCAGTCAGTAGACAGATCCGATACGAGGTCGAGATGACAAGCTTTGGTGACCATGCACACGAAAACACAGAGGTAAGCCTTTACAATAGGCGCACGTTTCAGTTTGGATGCCTTAATTAGAAACGGCCCTGCGTAATCAACACCGGTTATAGAAAAGGGTTTACATGGTAAGACTCTTGATGGAGGCAAGTCTGCCATGAAGTAATCTGCAGGTTTTGGGTCAGCCTTAAAACACTTGTAGCATTTCCTAATTTGCTGTTTGATGACTGTGCGAGCCGATAAAATCCAAAATTGCTTCCTTAGCAACGATAGTAACATGGGAGCACCCACATGCAAGTATAACTCGTGATAGTGATTGACGATCAAAATCGTCAGAGTATGTGATTTCGGAAGAATCACTGGATGTTTATGTTGACGGGACAGATTCGCATGTCTAAGTCTACCACGGACCCGCAAAAGCCCTTCAGCGTCCAGAAATGGGGCCAAAGTCCGAAGCTTTGTTCGGTGTGGTGCACCTTGTTCAACCAGTTTGATTTCTGTAGCAAACTCGGAACGTTGAATTATTTTTATCAATGAATACAAGGAATGTCGCCATTCCGAGTATGTCAATGGGCCTGTATATTTTGAATTTGGATGTTTCAAATTGTGGATAAACCGAAGGCAATATCCATGGACTTTAACAAGTGTGTGAAGGCTGCTATATTTTTCTATAATGTCAGTGGTCATCGGTTCACAAGTGATATTGCTCATTAGAATAATTTGTTCTGGTACGTCACTGTCACCAGAGAACGACGTGTTTGAGTTAACAATTACATTCTTCGGCCAAGTGTTCGCCGAGAGCTTGAGCCATGGTGGAGACCACCAAAGAGGATGTGAGGCGAGTTCTGAGGGCATCAGACCACGCGAAGCCGCATCAGCGGGATTCAACTGAGAAGGTACATGCCTCCAATCAGACGGAACAGTATTTGTCAGTATTTGAGAAACTCTGTTTCCCTCAAACATTTTAAGTTGATGGACAGGAGTGCGTATCCAGGACAATACAATACTAGAATCGCACCAAGCGATAATTTCAAGAGGTACATCAAGTAATGCAGCGCAATGTTTTATCAGTTTGGACGATACGAGAGCCCCACAAAGCTCAAGACGTGGTACAGTCATCTTCGTTTTGATCGGTGCGACCTTTGATTTGGACAACAGTAAGTGTACCTCCACTTCACCATTGGATCTCTCTACACGAAGATAGACCGCAGCCGCATATCCTTTAAGAGATGCATCACTGAAACTGTGCAGCTGGAAATTTATGCCGTCCGCAGGCAAAACAAATCGTCGTATTTCGATGTTTGACAAGTTAACAAACTCATCAATAAAAGTGAGCCATTGAGCCTGCTCATCTTCAGGTAATGGGTCATCCCATCCAATGCCCAGGAACCACAGCCGTTGCATAAATGCCTTAGCAGTAAATACGACCGGCATTAGCCAACCACAGGGATCATGGATGCACGCAATGTTAGCCAGCACGGCGCGCTTTGTCAATCCAGTATTCAAAATCTTGCTATGATACGTGAACGAGTCAGATACGAGGGCTGTTCCGAAATTTTTTAGTTAAACAAAAACTATAAGGAATATAATAAAACTTTATTTACAACTTTTCAAAGTATTCCCCTGCTGCCTTTATGCACTTATGCATACGACTGAACCAACTTTCAAAACAGGAGAAAAACTGTTCTTGCGGAAGGTCAAAAAAAAGTCGCCTGAATTCGTCCACTGCTTCATCCGCCGTCGAAAATCGTCGCCCACGTAATGATTTTTTTAACGTGGGGAACAGAAAAAAATCGCACGGAGCCAGGTCAGGGCTGTATGCAGGGTGTGGTAGCAATTGCACTCCTGATTTGCTAATATATTCCGTGGTTCTGGCAGCCGTGTGGGCCGGAGCATTATCTTGATGAAAAATGATGCCCCGAGCTCCAGTACTTGGACGACTGACGTTCAGCTCCTGGAAGGCCTGTGGTAAGCAAACTTCAGTGTACCATTGGCTGGTAACTGTTTTCCGATCTTCAAGTGGAATTACGGCTACAGGTCCACTACGTCGAAAAAAAACAGCAACCATTTTTTTGTTGACGCTTCGACCGCGAACTACTTTAGTAGGTAAATCATCTTCTTCAAAGACCCATTGTGTTGATTGCTGTTTTGTAAATGGGTCGTAGCTATATATCCAAGATTCGTCGGATGTCACAATGTAGCTCACTTGTTGTGAATTACCATTATCAAATTTTTTTAGCATAAATTTGCACCAATCGACACGTATGTCTTTTTGCTCCTGTGTGAGAAAATGTGGTATCCATCGAGACGAAACCTTCCGAACTTGAAGGTGGTCATGCAAAATGGTAGAAACTGCCCGGGATCCAATATTCAGTTCGTCCTGAATCTCTCGGTGGGTAATGTTTCGAGATTCCTTGATTAGCCATTCCACCTTGATAACATTTTCTAGAGTGACTGCCGTTGGCGGTCGCCCCGGTCTAGGCTCATCTTTGATGTCGCTCCGCCCACGCTTAAATTCACGGAACCAGTAACTGATAGTGGCAACAGATGGGGATAAGGCCCCAAAAACACTAGTTAAATTTTCATGAGAATCCTTGTAAGTTAACCCTCGTTTATAATCATAATATATCATTCATAGCACGAAATGCTTCCCGCGTTAGCTCCATTTTTGCGAACAAAAAGTGACAGACATGTTTTTTTTCTGATTTCATAAAAAAATAACTGAATGTCACTGGCCAGTGACTCTTACGCGAAAGAGTTCGTAATGAAATTTGTGATGAATGAAAAATTAAGTTCGTAATACAATTAATAGTACGCCGTTGACTAACTATTTTCGGAACAGCCCTCGTACAGGATTCCATTTAACGCCAAGTACTTTGACCGACCCTTCATTCTGAGGCTCAAATAACAACGACCCTTCGCAGACGTTGTCAGGTAGGTCAGACAAGAAATCACGACTGTTGCTCGACCACTTCCGCAACTCGAAACAACCTTGGCGCAAAAGGTCTATTAATTCAGCTCTATACTTTCGAGCAGTGTCTATATCAGGAGGACCAGTCACCACGTCGTCGACGAAGATCTGGTTTGATAAAATTTTACTAGCATCAGGATGTGATACCCTTCCTTCTTCTGCCAGCTGTAAAATGCAGCGCATGGCTAAATATGGTGACGAAGACACACCAAAGGTGACTGTTCTGAGACGGAACTCCTGAATAGGATCATCAGAGTTCTGACGCCAAAGAATTAATTGGTAATTTCGGTCATCAGGATGCACGAGGACTTGTCTATACATGGCTTTGATGTCACATGTGAACGCGACAGGTTGAAGTCGAAAACGTAAGAGTATGTCCACAATGCTACGTTGTAACTTTGGACCAGCATGTAGAACATTATTCAAAGATATGCCTGTAGTCGTAGGCATAGACCCATCAAACACAACTCTCAACTTCGTGGTTGAAGACTCCTCCTTGACCACACAATGATGAGCCAAGTAATATTTTCCGCCGCCAGAGGGCGCTTCAACAGGCTCCATGTGCTTCTGTTCCAAATACTCGTTTAGAACTTTGTTGTATTCAGTCCTCAGTTGAGGATTTTTATTGAACCTTCTTTCAAGGCCCAAAAGTCTGTGGGAAGCCAGCTCTCGGCTGTCACCTAATTCATTTTGATTCCCTTTGAAGGGAAGACGCACCATAAATCGCTGCTCATCGTCGCGTGAGACAGTTTTCAGAAAATGATCTTCGACTATTTGATCATCGGGATCAGGACATATAGTTTCTGGGATCTGCTCGAGCTCCCAGAATCTAGACAGACAATCATCCAATGCCACATGGTGTGACACCAGCTGAGGAACCGAATCAGTGAACTTTGAGGCGTCACCAATTATGACCCAACCGAAGACGGTTAGATAAGCGGCCGGAACATTGTGGGAAGGCCACACCTTCTCGCCACAATAAATATCGTTATATATGTCGCTGCCTAAGAGAATGTCTATAGGCCGCGACAGATGGAAATTATCATCTGCAAGTTGCAGATCGTGATAATTTAGCCTTATGTCCTCAGACAGAGATACAGATGGCAAATTGCCAGTCACCTTCTTCAATATGATAGCCGATACAGTCAATAACGGCTTATCCGAATGTCGACCTTTCAAGAACAAAGTTGTCAATCCTTGTGACTTGTGCGGCACGCCCGAGCCTACACCCCGAATAGCCACAGGTTGACGATTTTGTTTAAGTTGGAGCCGCTGAACACACTCCTCTGATATGATAGAACACTGAGATCCAGGATCAATGAAAACCCGAACAAGCTGGAAATGGCCATCACCATTGCCAGCCATACACAACGCTGTACCTAACAATATATTTTGTAAATTGGACTTGGTAATTGCAGAACATGATGGCATAATCATTGTATTGTTTACATTAGCGATGTTGGGCACATCCATTTCATCACAAACCTCTGAGGATGAAGGTTCAAGGCTGTCAGCCACAACAGCTGCCGATCTAAGAGGTGGCCGTGAGACCTCAGTGTTTGCCACCGACGGACAGATTAAGGTGTGGTGTTTGGAACGACACACCTTGCATTTATGCAATGAAGTGCACTCATGGTACTTGTGAATACCAAAACAGTTGAAGCATAAATTTTTCGACTTGAGAAAATCTCTACGTTGCTCCAAACTTAAGTCCTTAAATTTGTTACACATGTACATGTAATGATCCAAGCTACAATAACGACATTGTTTGCATTCATTGCTACGTTCCTGAACGTGCATGACAGTTTTGACAGTTCTAAAAGGTTGAGACTTAACAGGCAGTGGTCTGGACGCAACACTAGAGCTCGGTTTCATGATACAGGCGGTTTCAAAAGCCTTGCACCTGGTTTCCAAGAAATTTATGAAATCAGTATATTTAGGTATATTAGAAGTCTTCAAACTCATTTCAAATTGGCTTCGCACTTCATTGGGCACTTTCCTTAACAAGACATGCAAAAGGATAAATGACCACTCATCAGGTTTAAATTCTAATGCTTTAAGAGCAGCAATATGTTCGTTAAATGAATTGAGGAATAACCTCAAATCTGACTTCATATTAACAATTGACGGCAATGTTAATATATACTCCAAGTGAGTATCGGCTATAAGTCGTGTATTGGAGAACCTATTCTCCAGCAAAGTCAATGCAACACTATAGTTTTCATCAGTGAACTGCAAATGTTTCACCAAGTCAAGAGGCTCCTTTGACAAGCATGATATCAAATAATGTAATTTTCTTACAGGCTTCATACTACCATTTTCATCTATCAAATTTTTAAATATGTTTATGAAATTAGTCCAATCGGTAATTTTACCTGAAAACGTTGGCAGCGAAATACGCGGTAAATCATACGCTTGACTGTGCAACGTTGCGATCGACAGACGTAGACGAAGTTTCACACTTTGGAAATATTTTGTTATAAACCACACTTACGTGGTTTAATTTCGTGTCGTACTCCACGAAATCCTTTAAATGTTGGTCGGCGTCAAAGCCGGCTCGTTTACTCGCCTCGACAGAAATGTACGATTAGAAAAAATCAGCCTTCACGGCGTTTAGACTTTGGTAACGCGCTTCAAGTTCTACACGTTTGGACACGTCATCCACTGCACTATTAGCGGCGTCCCAAATCCTATCTATTTGCATTTTTACAACTTTATATCGAATATCAACCGACATTTTCACAAAATAAACTCACTTAAGACACCGAAATCACAATTCAACTATTTGACAATCGAATTGACACTGACACTTGAACGAATGAATGGTCGATTGCGTTTCGTTCTCGCCACAGACACGTAACTGTGAGACAAATTGAACACTCCGAAATAATTGACCGAATGAATGAACGAAGCACTTGTCACAGCACTGACCGAACGTAATTTCCGTGGGTACAATTTTATCTACCTACTTTACTTTGCAAAACTAGCAAGTAATAAAAAATGGCGACTGATGAATGATGATTATTGAAATATATTATTCACTGCTGGAAATAAAAGTTCGTTATACACAGAAATGCGAATTGCAGAAAAAATAAGTGTTTATGCACAACAACAGACAATACAAAATAATCAATCGTTATTGATTAGAATATAATTATGCAAAAGCAGACACGTTGCTACTTGTATGTTTAGTAACCAAGTTACAGACTAGGTATTGGCTCAACTAGAAAAATGCAATTTTTATGCAGACAAGACAATTTACAGTTAAATGCACGCGATGCAGACAAATGTATGAAATTAATTAGACAAATGCAATCTTGCAGACAATTGACACTAACAAATGCACGCAGTGCAGACAAATAATGAACTTAATCAGACAAATGCAATCTTGCAGACTATTTAGTTTTATTTTAGACAAACTTCGACAACATGGCGGACAACTTTAAGTAAAGGTTAACTTTTAAATTTGAATGTCTGGAAACAATGCGGTTCGTGGGACCAAATTTATGTTTAACATTTAAGTTAATTTCAATTTGCCGAAGACAATCGTGTCGCCTACCGATTTACATCACACCGGTGTCGTTGGTCAGTTAACGATTCTCGGGGAAACAATTATAGGACCAGTGTTTCTGCCTCCAACTCAAAACAGAAGCAGCGTGCTGCAGCGTGTATTGTGAGACACGGAGGAACATTTGAACACCGTATGTAAGAATTGTAATAAAGTAACTGATATTCATATTTTCGCATTTTATTTGGTTCATTAGTCATTTATGTGTCATTCTTACATCATTAGGTACGATGACAACAACTCACGGAAATAAACGTAATATTTCGAGTTTTCCCGACGGCGGGCGATTCCTTTATCTAGCCACCTTGCCGTGATGTGCAGATGCAATATACCCTATATTCATATCACCACAGTTGAAAATGAGCAAAATTTGTATTTTTTTTTTTTACTTCGTTTAAGTTTCTAAACATTATAAATGGACTGTGTATCACTTAAATGATGCTATATTTCCGCAAAGGATCCTCGTGCCAATCCACCCGGTATATATACTACTACTTTTGACTAACACGCTCAGTCAAAAGCAGTTTTGCCTGTTTTTGTCGGTTAAAAGTCCCTTTGACCAGTTCACACTTTTGGTTAGGGATATAAAAAAAAACTAACCTAACCTAACCCGGCCGAGTCGGATTAAAATAATATCGAGATAAAGGGACGAATGTGCCTGCGGTCAAAAGTACTTTTGACTGATAACAGTCAAAAGTACTATCAACCAATGATTTTCAGGCAAAACTACTTTTGACCAACACGCTCAGTCAAAAGCAGTTTTGCCTGTTTTTGTCGTTTAAAAGTCCTTTTGACCAGTTCACACTTTTGACTGCGACATATATGTATATACGAGGGGCGTCTGAAAAGTTCTAAGCCTAAGGTATTTCGAGGTTATATATGCGTTTATGATACTGGCCACTAGAAAGGCCATTTAAAAACAAATTATTAAAAAATAACATGTCACGTTTTTATTATTCTGTTTCGAGATATTCAACGGAAAAGTACATCATGTGTGAATTACCAACGAATATTACGAAAATTGAGCACCGTGCTGTAATTAAATTCCTTACAAAAAGTGACAAATCACCGCAGTGTATTTTTGAGGAAATGGCTATTATTTACGGTGATTCTGGGCCTTCTTATGCCACAGTCAAAAAGTGGAGTCGCTTATTTAAACTCGGACGGGAATCGATCGAAGACGACCCCCGCTCAGGGCGGCCAATATCGGTAGTGACCGAAGAAAACGTAGCAAATGTCAAAAAGCTGGTATTAGAAGATAGAAGAATTAAGGTTTGGCAAATAGCTGAGGTCTTAGGTATTAGTAAAGAAAGAGTCGGAGAAATTTTACATGAACATTTGTACATGAGTAAAGTCAGTGCTCGTTGGGTACCGAAAATGCTAACGGCCTTCGATAAAGTACGTCGTGTGGAAACTTCTCGGGCGTTTTTAGAATTGTGCGAAGATGATTTAGATGAAGTTTGTTCCCGAATAGTAACTGTTGATGAAACATGGATCAGACAGTATGATCCGGAGTGTAAGTCTGAGTCGATGCAGTGGATTGAAAAGGGTGAAAGGCCGCCGAAGAAATTTAAAGTGCAAAAGTCGGCCTCTAAAGTTAATGGCTACGGTATTTTGGGATTGTGATGGCATTCTTTTAATCGATTATTTAGAAAAAGGCTCTACGATAAACGGAACTTATTATGCAAATCTAATAAGACAGGTGCGACAAGCCATAGTTGAGAAAAGGCGGGGTAAACTAAGGAAAGGCATTTTGTTTTTGCAAGACAACGCACCCGTTCACACCGCTAATGTTGCGAGGCGTGCTCTGAAGGAAGTTGGTTTTGACGAAATGGACCACCCACCCTACAGCCCAGATCTAGCCCCAAGCGATTATTTTCTATTCAATAATTTGAAGAAAGAGTTGAGGGGAAAGCGATTTAGAAGTGACGAAGAGATGAAGGCGGCTGTACAGGAGCATTTTGAAGGGCAAAATGAAGATTATTTTTTTAATGGCCTAAAAGCACTGTATAAAAAATGTAAAAAATGCATTGATTTAGGAGGAGACTATATTGAAAAATAAACACGAGTTCATTTGTGTAAATTGATTTTTTCTATCTTAGGCTTAGAACTTTTCAGACGCCCCTCGTATATACTACTTATGACTATTTAACACGCTCAGTCAAAAGCAGTTTTGCCTGTTTTTGTCGTGTATGTACACCCTTCCCGCACCTATAATGTCTCTGTTTGACCTTGTGGTTGACTGGTAGAGAATGCCTCATGGCATTAAGTCCGCCATTTTTACTTTTACTTATGTATTTTGTGCAATAAAGTTTAAATAAATAAATATATACTTACCTAACTCCGGGAAAAAGTGCATGCCGTCGTTTTTTTTTTGCTTTTCTACAAAATGTCGCACTGGGAATTTTCATAAGAAGATTTTTATAATTTTATTAAAACTTTCATGAGACATATTTAATTATTGTATTAAGCGGTGATGAAGGGCTCCATACGAGTTCGAAACATGTCGGGCCGTTCCTGACAATTTCACGTGAGTGTAAACCGCTTAATACAATAATTAATCATTTTTATATTGTGATTTTGTAATCTTTTCCGTAAAATCACAGGTTTGTATAGTAATTGTTGTGGAAACAGAAATGATATGAAAATTTTGTACCTTGGAATAGTCGATTCAGGTGGAAAGTGTGGTGTGGTACTTGCGTGGGATCCCTCGTTGAGCGGCGCCGCTTGCTTCTTGGCTATTACACCACACCCAGAGATGGGCAAAATGTAATCGACTAACAACTAACGATTAAAACTAACAGAATTAGTTGCGATTGACGATTGAAAACGACGATTGATCAATCTTAGTTGTATAGAGTGCAACTAATTTAGTTGCAACTAATTTAGTTGTGCAACTAATTTAGTTACAACTAAATTAGTTGCCGATTGATTTCGGACAACTAAATTTTGTAATCGACTAATTAGTTAGACTAATTTTCCGCAACTAATGTTAGAAGCAAATTAAACGGAAAACCTCGGTATGTCTATGTTGACAGTGACTGAATTGGACATCTTAACGAATGTACAAAAATAAAATAGTATTACTTACGATATTTTGACCATTTCTATGGAGTGAGATGTCGTGCTTTGATAATACCAACCGAATGGTCTTAAATTCTGTATTACACGTTTAGTTTGGATGGCAATGCTACAACTCGTCGTGTTAGGGCTCGTCAGAGGCTCAGAGCTCCTTAACCCGTAGATTACGATTGTCAGAAAAAGTAGTGTCAGCGATAAAAACTTGTAACAAAAATGAAAGTTGTGCATTTTTCGAACCTGGATTAAATTTCACGGTAAATAAAAACTAGGAACCGTGTGCATTAGTAAGTTAAAACTTAAAATGGCGCCAACGCGTGGGCTAGCTCTCTCTCTCACTGAGCGTAAGCGTGAGCGAGATGGAAGTGCGTGCACGGAAGCGCGGAAATCATGTTTTTTGAGTTGTGTCATAAACGTGTGCATTTTATATCCATACTAATATTATAAATTCGAAAGTGTGTCTGTCTGTCTGTTACCTCTTCACGCTTAAACCGCTGAACCGACTTAGATGAAATTTGATATGGAGATAGTTTGAGACCCGGGAAAGGACATAGGATACTTTTCATCCCGAATAAATTTAGTGTTCCCGGGGGATGAGCGGGTAACACCGCGGGGCACAGCTAGTTAAAAAAAGTTTTACAGTTTTCGAGGACTTATAATTGTGCATCTATTAAGCTAAAAAACATTGTTAAAAACGGAATTGATATATTTAAATGTAGAATGAGGCAAGGAAAATGTACAATAGTTAATGCTGAGATTTCTTTACAAAGAGGTTTAAATATTTTTTCATCACATTTGCTCGTAAAAGATGGTATTACATGCGGGTGTACTGAAAGACTAAGGCCTATATAGTTCCCGCGGGAGTTATAAATTGACATAACTCCCTCGGGAGTTATGGTTTTCGTTTTAAAAATATAGTACGCACTCGCAGATTACTTCAGACTAAGGAGGTTTCAATCCAGCCAAGATTTTTTGTTGTATCAACAAAACTTGCCTACCAGCAAATTTTATTGTGTATTAAATTAATACGGTGTATGTAACTGCATTAATATTTATGTTTTACAATTATTTATGTGTATTTTGCAATAATTTTATTAATTAAATTTTGAATTATCGTTACAATCTGGCAGTATAGCCTGTCAAGTTTCTAAACGAAACGCAGTTCTTAGCATTATCTGTGGTAGACGACACAAAAAAAATAAAAAAGGAAAAAAAGTTATAAAATTATTGGTTAGGAACTATTTCGTTTTGTAACAAACTTACTGTTCATATTTAAGTTTTATAATATTACGCTGTTAATTTATTGTTGCATAATATTGTTAATTGTTATTTGTTTAATAATAGATGGTAAGATTCTGTGTATATTTGTTTTCTGTTTTAAGCTGATGGCCGTTTTGCCAGTGCTTATAGTAAATTAAAAAAATATATACAGAAAGAAGTTGGTTGTCAATCGTTATCGTTTAATATTTATTTGTTATTTACTCCAAAATGTGATGAAAAATATTGTGTGTAAGGCGGGTAGTAAGGGGATTACAAACTCCGGACATTAAAAGCCCTCCGCCTCCGGCGTCGGGCTTCTAATAGACCTTCGTTAGTAATCCCCTACTTACTACCCTTATGACACAATATACTATAAATGACCACACGGTGAGAACAAAATAGACCGCTACAAAATAGATTATAAACAACATGCAGATGTTTAATTCAATAGAACGTGTTATTTTTAGAAGATTCGTCGGCACTTGCACCAAAATGCAACAAACAACTTCCAGGTAAGTAGGATTATCCCATCCCATTATTTTGTCGCCGCGTGACACTGAAAAGTTTTACTAGTGACCAGTGATCGGGGATTTCTCTGCCACAACGCGGGATTTCAAAGAAATATTTTTTTTAATATCAATATAGTCATGATTATCTCATCAAATCTCAATACAATAATTTTTTCGGCCAAGATAGCCGGATTACAATATAATTACCATGTCCATATAAAATAATATACACGAAATACCGCGCTGTGGCAGAGAAATCCCCGATCACTGCTAATGACACAGACAGCAAAATATTGATAATATCTAAATATTAATAGAGCACCAACCTACTATATTGTTTGCGATTTGTAAACATTGCAGTTTTTCGTTATTTATCGTTATAATACCTATTGTTAATATGGCCCATAATATTGCATTGTCATTCTAGCGTGTCAAATTAAACGTGTATATATAGATAATTTTAGCTCAATCGGTTGAAGATATCTGCTTCCAAATAAGTTGCAAGATTCTACCCAAACCAACATAGATACAAGTGATACAACATACGAGTACCTACAATGTACATACCTACTCGTAGTTACATATTGCAAGTTAAATAAAAATGCAAAAACGAGCGACTACATACTTTTAATATTGATTTAATCGTGAAATTTAGTCGATTGAAACTAAAACTAATTCAATTGTTAGTCGAAGATTCTCACAACTAATTCAATCGCAACTAAATTAGTCGGAGATTCTCACAACTAATTCAATCGCAACTAAATTAGTCGCGATTGAAAAATGACGATTGATATTTTCAATCGATTGATTAGTTGACTAAAAAATTAATCGATTAATGCCCATCTCTGCACCACACTTAGTCCGTCCGTCACGTCAAAAAGTGAAATTTCGGGAAATTCGGCAGACAGCAATATTAGGAAGATGAGAATTACTTTACATGGTTTGTTAACATTTTCAAACGCGGGAGCACGTTGTCGCCGTGCGAACGAAAAAATTGTTAGAGTGAGAGTGAATGAAAATGTAGAATGAGCGAATGAGAACAAAGGCGGGATACGGAAGTGAATTTAATTATATTTTGACGTTATTGAATGTTGCCAGTTACTATACTTATTTCCTAAACAGTAATATAAGCTCGTTTCCATACTTTTGGCCTGGGGTGTATCTTTTTCCATTAGTAACAATTTGTACTACGTCTTCTTGAATGTTCTCTGCTGTGGATCGTGACTCTTGAGTTTGTTAACGAACGAGGGCGAATCAACATTTTACCGACTCAAATCTGTCCACAACTATTAAATTTTGTTGTAAAAATCAACCAATAAAAAAATAAATAAATTGAAAATCGGTTCTCGATTCTCGGAGATATCGAGTAACATACATAGAAAAAAAATAAAAAATTAGTTCGAATTGAGAACCTCCTCCTTTTTTGAAGTCGGTTAATAAAATAGCTTTTATGTGTCTAAATGTATGTTTCATGTTTATATTTATTTGGTACATATTCAAATTTGCCTGTTGATAATTTGTAACGGTTATAAACCATTGACTAAAAAAACCTTGTTCCTCAAAAATAAATATACAAAATATACGAATTTATTAAAGGTTCGACAGGGCAAGAAACGCAGAGCAAAGAACCGGTGGAGTTCGAATGTAAGAGTAATCTAACAATGTGTGGCGATTGGCTAAGCTAATAAATATGTGGTATCGCTGTCAGCTTTTATGGTTAGGGGCCGTAAGTCATAAATTCTGACACATTATCATAACTGCCCGTCTAGCACAACTATGCTTCGCGACTCTTGTCGCGCGACATGGCATCGCCCGTCACTCTCTCACAGTACAGCGAAGAAAGAGATAGGTAGTATTTCTCACTCGAAAAATCACAGTTGTGCTAGAGGTGCAGATGGGATTACCATAAAAAAAACTTCATTATACAGCAAAATTGTACGTTCATTGTTCACGTGTGTTATTCGTTTCTCATTTAGGGTACCGCGTGTCTACAATTTCTTTCTTATATTGATTTTTATTTTCAACAATCTACAGTCCGACAGTAGGTATTGAAAAGTAGCAATACTGTAATGTCGTCCCATTTTCTTAGATTGACTAAAAAATGACGTCACTACAGTATTGCCACTTTTTGATTTCTACTCGTATGTTGTTCAGTTGCCGGCACACTTCTTGAGCATAACCTTGACTGCGCAGTAGCCGAGTTACGTACAAATGGACATGCGCAGATCCGCCATTATTGTTCAATAAGTTTGCCGGCAACTTTACTGTAAATTGTAAACTTTTTCATGTAACCCTAGCAACGCAGTAGACTTGTGGACTAATTACCAATGATTCGTGACGTTTGTATGATTTTGTGTTTAACAACCGGTATCAAAAGTAGCTAACAATTTCCATTTTAGTATACAATTTGACATAAGCTATTAGTAAAATAAGCACTTCAAACACATATGACGCAGATGGCGCTCCAGTAGCGTAGAATTATGAAATGAAAGATTTGGTGTGATTGACGTAACGATCTAATAGCTCAGTTGGGAGAGCGCTACGCCGGAAACGTAGGTTCGCAGGTTCGAGTCCTGCTTACATTACAGTGGATCACATTACATTTTTCTTTCATAATTTACCTTTGTGTCAATATTTATAGTAAAATTGTCAACTACTTTTGATGCTGAACGTATCAAACAAATTTGGCCGGTAGGTAGCATAATTACTAATGTTATCCACCATTGATGTCGGGATCCTACTGGATCTCGGTTTCGTATGGACCTTCGTAAGCCCACAGGAAGGGTCACGCGTTAAGAACCCAGGATACAAATTATTTTCGCGGACTAAGGTTGCGTTTAGCAAAATAACGCTTAATTTCGGATAATACTATCCGAGACGTTCGTGATGGTCATGGAGCCAGGTTCACTATTTCCGATACGAGGACTATTTATTTACATCGTCGGAGATAGTGCAATAAGTACTGCGTAAATAACAGCTGTCGATAAAGTTTTCATTTCAATAAAATACTTAGTATTTGTTTGAATATTGATTCGTATCTACACTTTTCACTTACGCGGTATTGCACTATTCCCGATGATATGTATATGTAACAAACAAGCTGTATATACGTAGCTATTTTAATGTTTGTTATTATTAAGCACATCCTTACTTTGCACTGTTCTCATAATAAAAGCATTTATATTGCATCGTTTACAACTTTATATTAGTGTCAATAAAACCACTCGACAATCTACATACTTTACTTCTACAATTTCAACGTTACATAACTAAATCTATCCTACGGGCAAACAGCTCGTTCGTTTTGGTCCTTCGAGCCGGATTCCTAGTGCATATACCATCCGAGAGTAAGCGTTATTCTTCAAATAAAAGCTTCTTCGAATTCAGCCTAAATCGTGTGAAATCATTGCTGTCCAATAATACTAATAACTTACCACGTCGGAGAGTGGTGCCTCTTGGCAAGTATCAAATACTTAAAATGGTACCAACACTGTTTGTATACTGAAATACTGTGTTACTGAATTAATGCATTTTGACGTGATAACGTCTTATAAATAGATGAACGCACGAAAAAGCATGACTCATTGTCACGTTGTGCCTTAGCCCAGCGTGCAAGCGAGAGCGCGGAACAAGCGATAGAGAAGCACGATCGACCTAAGCGTTCGGCTTGTGATGCATCTATCTGTCTTCTACTCCATGGGCTGGCATACGTTATCACGTAAAATTATCGTCCGTAAATCGACTTTACAGACAACCATTTTTTTTTAATGTCCAGGTGTGGACACCATCGACGAGTATTCGCTGTGGTTCCGCAAGGACGAGGTGTTGTTCGTGGACAACACTTTGTTCAACGGTGCGCCGGGCCTGTGGCGCGCGTGGCAGCTGGACTGCAAGGGGCAGAAGCGGCATTGGGGCACCATACCTAGCAAGTTCAAGTGAGTGCACTACTTGTCTTCTTCCTTCCTTCCTATTTCTATGTTTGCCTTTTCAACTACTAGGTAACATAGAGCTGCCCCAACGGCCATCCGCTCTCTCAGTATGGCTCGCCCATTGCCACTTCAATCGTGCAACCCTGTAAGCTATATCGGTTACTTTTCAGCTTCTGCGAATATCCTCGTTTCGTTTCTGATTCTATCACGCAGAGAAACTCCGAGCATAGCCCTTTCCATTAAACGTTGCGTCTCTAAACCGCCTTATAAAGACCAATAGTGAAATTGATAATGTCTCCTAAATATTCTCCTGTTTCCTCCAGAGTGGAAGAACTCCTGCGCCGTTCTATGGGCTCCCTCGACGGAGAAGCTCAGCGTCGTGCCTCTAGCACAGCGCGGCGTTCCTTCTTTCGACGCAAGAAACATCGCGACAGCAAGGAGCTAGCGTCCTTCTCTAACACGGAGCTGGGGTGCTGGAGCGATTCAGGGGCGTTGGTGTCACATGACGCTCCGCTGCTCACGTATCAACGCGTGGAGAGGTTACATTGTGAGTATCCTACTAAATGCGCCATAAAACCATCAACCAAAGTGCTGTCAGTTAACTCTATTCAAATTTTAAATTTCGAAGATGCTGTTGGCTTCCCTGGTAGTGCAGTTGCCTAAAAAGCTAGCCGTCCTCAGTTCGACCCTCGACACGGGCAAATATTTGTGTAATTTACTGGAATACTTGTTTCGAGGGCTTGTTTGTTTTCTATGTATATACAGTAGTGTTGTAGCCCATAACGATGCTTGTAACAGCTTAGTTCAGGTCTTAATAGACTTGTTGAAGAACTTAATATTGATCGTATTGCTTTAGACGGCAGCCATCGTCCAGTGGTTGTCCTGGGCCCGCTGCGCGAGTGCGTGGCCGCGAAGCTGATCTCGGACTGGCCGGGCGTGTTCGCGCGCGTGCGGCCCGAGCCGCTCGCCGTGCAGGGCGCCGCGCTCGAGCGCGCGCTGGAGCGCGGCACGCACCTGGAGCCCCGGCCCCGGCGGGACTCCACACACTTCGACTGCATACCGCTGCAGGCGATCAAGGAGCGCGCCGAGAAGGTAACTGTCCTAGTGTGTAGCGGAGTGTGTAGGTATAGGTACAGGTGCAGGGCGCCGCGCTCGAGCGCGCGCTGGAGCGCGGCACGCACCTGGAGCCCCGGCCCCGGCGGGACTCCACACACTTCGACTGCATACCGCTGCAGGCGATCAAGGAGCGCGCCGAGAAGGTAACTGTCCTAGTGTGTAGCGGAGTGTGTAGGTATAGGTACAGGTGCAGGGCGCCGCGCTCGAGCGCGCGCTGGAGCGCGGCACGCACCTGGAGCCCCGGCCCCGGCGGGACTCCACACACTTCGACTGCATACCGCTGCAGGCGATCAAGGAGCGCGCCGAGAAGGTAACTGTCCTAGTGTGTAGCGGAGTGTGTAGGTATAGGTACAGGTGCAGGGCGCCGCGCTCGAGCGCGCGCTGGAGCGCGGCACGCACCTGGAGCCCCGGCCCCGGCGGGACTCCACACACTTCGACTGCATACCGCTGCAGGCGATCAAGGAGCGCGCCGAGAAGGTAACTGTCCTAGTGTGTAGCGGAGTGTGTAGGTATAGGTACAGGTGCAGGGCGCCGCGCTCGAGCGCGCGCTGGAGCGCGGCACGCACCTGGAGCCCCGGCCCCGGCGGGACTCCACACACTTCGACTGCATACCGCTGCAGGCGATCAAGGAGCGCGCCGAGAAGGTAACTGTCCTAGTGTGTAGCGGAGTGTGTAGGTATAGGTACAGGTGCAGGGCGCCGCGCTCGAGCGCGCGCTGGAGCGCGGCACGCACCTGGAGCCCCGGCCCCGGCGGGACTCCACACACTTCGACTGCATACCGCTGCAGGCGATCAAGGAGCGCGCCGAGAAGGTAACTGTCCTAGTGTGTAGCGGAGTGTGTAGGTATAGGTACAGGTGCAGGGCGCCGCGCTCGAGCGCGCGCTGGAGCGCGGCACGCACCTGGAGCCCCGGCCCCGGCGGGACTCCACACACTTCGACTGCATACCGCTGCAGGCGATCAAGGAGCGCGCCGAGAAGGTAACTGTCCTAGTGTGTAGCGGAGTGTGTAGGTATAGGTACAGGTGCAGGGCGCCGCGCTCGAGCGCGCGCTGGAGCGCGGCACGCACCTGGAGCCCCGGCCCCGGCGGGACTCCACACACTTCGACTGCATACCGCTGCAGGCGATCAAGGAGCGCGCCGAGAAGGTAACTGTCCTAGTGTGTAGCGGAGTGTGTAGGTATAGGTACAGGTGCAGGGCGCCGCGCTCGAGCGCGCGCTGGAGCGCGGCACGCACCTGGAGCCCCGGCCCCGGCGGGACTCCACACACTTCGACTGCATACCGCTGCAGGCGATCAAGGAGCGCGCCGAGAAGGTAACTGTCCTAGTGTGTAGCGGAGTGTGTAGGTATAGGTACAGGTGCAGGGCGCCGCGCTCGAGCGCGCGCTGGAGCGCGGCACGCACCTGGAGCCCCGGCCCCGGCGGGACTGATGAAAACGCGAGCGCGAAAATTTCCGTCAGCAATAACGTAAATTGAAAGACAATCATTCAATACATTTTGATGCAAGTGCGGTAAATCACGAGTCACGGGACCGAGTGATCTTGCCACGAGCCGTAGATCCACTCGACGCGACGAGTAAAGACTTTAGGAGGTTTAGGAATCTTAACCCGGACGGTTCGCTCCGAAGTCGGACCTTATAAATGTAATTATAATTAAATTATTGACAAAAATACAATACAACACAACAATTCTTTATTAAGTTTTGAAGCTGTCATATATATATATATATATATATATATGAATCTATTTACTCTCGTCTCCAGGGCATGCACTGCATCCTCGACATAAGCGTGGCGACGATCGAAAAACTCCACAAGCAACAGATGTACCCGATCGTGCTGCTCATCAAGTTCAAGTCCTTCAAGCAGATCAAGGAGGTGAAGGACACGCGGTACCCCGCAGACAAGGTGTCCGCCAAGGCCGCCAAGGAAATGTATGAGCACGGCCTGAAGATAGAAAATGAGTACCGGAACTACATCTCAGGTGAGATACTATATCACAGATAATATAATAATATCAGACAACCTCACACAAATCGATCTTGTCCCAAATTAAGCTCAAGAAGGCTTGATGACGCGTTTGGCTCGGTTGGTAGACACCTGCCTACTGAGTCGGCGGTCCCGGGTTCGAATCCCGGCCGGGGCAAATATTTGTGCAAAATATTTGTTCTTGGGTCATGTATGTTATCTATATATGTATTTATATATATATATTATGTATATCGTCGTCTAGTACCCATAGTACAAGCTTTGCTTAGTTTGGGACTAGGTCGATTTGTGTATGATTGTCCCTTAATATTTATTTATTTATTTATTATTTGTTATGAGTACTAGATGACGTTATAGATACTTTTATAGATAAATATATACTAAATATATAGGACAACCATGACACAAGCACAAATATTCGAGTTCATCACACAAATATTTGCCCTGGCCGGTATTCGAACCCGGGACCGCCAGCTCAGTAGGCAGGTCTCTACAAACTGCGCCAACTGCGTCGTCGCCTTGAAATATAATGCTTATATTTCAAGGTCAAAAGGCAGATAAAGTTACAAAGGGGATCGAGTACCAAGAACGAATACAAGGTCACGTAACATTCCTAGCTTCGCTCGTCGTCGTACCCAGGGACCGGAACCGGTTACCCTAACAAGGGTTTTTGATGAGGTTATTTTAGAAGTTGTTTTTAAAAACCCTTACATATTGTTAACCCTATGATGTGGTTGTTTCAGTGATACGGTTACTGTTTTGTTGCAGTTAACGCGGTTACCGGTTACCTTAACTAACCTACCCCGTCCCACTAACCGAGTCTTTAGGGTATTGAACCGAGTTCAAACGAATGTGATCCTTAAGTAATGTGTTATTAGTTCAGTTTTTGAATAGCAGTTATAATAACTACTAACCCTAACTTAATAACCTTAACGTAAGGGTTTTTGAACGAGTTCGAACGAATATGATCCCTAAATTATGTCTTATTAGGTCAGTTTTTGAACAACAGTCACTCAGTAAATTTCTTATCTCTTGCAAGTCATAAACGTGTTTGGTTTGCGAGGTTTGTAACAATATGCTATAAAGCGACAATTCAGTCAATATTCAACTTTAAGTCTTTGGTGTAGAAACTTCTTATGTTACCATGGTAGCGTTGCTTAGCTCGAGCGGCGAAAACAATGTGTTGATTGTTTTTTTTTCATATTTCATCTTTGCCTTTGCGGCTTGACAAATAACTGTAAGACGGAAAAAATAAAAGTTATTCGTTTATTTTTGCCGTCACCATTGATATCACATATTGGTTTATCGCAAAAACAATTAACTATCATTTCCTTCATACCCCGTAATACAGATTAGTATTGTTTCGATAAAAAAAATATAACAATTAATGCGGCATTCAGTTAAGGCACAACTGCATTTTGGTTATTCTTAAAACAATAATAAATACCGCGTCTAAGTGTGCAGTAAATGCCAATACCCCGATAAGAATAAACTAAAAATAATTCTTAGCATTTCACTCATCCCTTTTTATCTAAGTACAATTATATTTAGGTTGATGTATGTGTCAATAACGAACTTCAAATTATTTTAATCAAATTACACCCTTAAATTGTAAAGATAAGCAATATTAATGATGGTTCTGTGGATATTCTTATTATTCAAATTGATTTGAACAAGAATATTTCTTGTACTCTGTGTCTTGATTAAATCATGATCCTTTTTTTTATTAATAGTTAAAAACGTAATAATTATAAAAACATTTTAAATAAAAAAGTTTTAAGTAATTAATTAAAATGTTATTTGAAATAAAGTTAATTTTGTTATATTATGTATTCTATAACTTTTTTTTTTAACTATTGAATGAAAATTCTTTACACACAGACAGATGTCCTTTTGTCCGGATTTCCGGCTGGTCTCGCTTAGGGGTCACATTTCTCAACCGATTTATGAAGTTTTGTGAGGTCTAGGTTAGTTAGTTATATGAAATATTTGTGTCGATAAGATTATTCGAAACTTGGTTCGAATAATTTTATCGACTTCGATTTGTAAACTAAGAAAAATAAAAAAAAACATCCATTTGGAAGAAAAAAATTAAACAATTTAAATTAATATCAATGGCATTTATTTGTATATATCAAAAATCCAGTTTACTGTTCTATCAACACACAACCAATTTAAAAATTATCTTTACATTAAAAGTTGTTACAGCAGTAATCAGAAAGTAAATTAACATATTATCATAAAACAAGTTGGCTCACGGAGTGGTCAAAATAAAAAACAAAAGAAAACTTGAAATCAAGCTAGCTTACGCACACAAACCATACATATTGTATTATAAGATATATATATGATTTCTATATATATAACACAATATATAATATTATAAATAAATATGAAATATTAAAATATATACCTAGGTACCTTATTAAAATTTCAACAAGGGTCAATATGTTCTACTTATTCTACTCTAAAATATATAATCAACAAAAATATAATCACACTTCCATAAATAATCAACTTTCTTATAATTAATGCCTAGTAAATATTTATAAACTAATTTCCGTGTCTAAAACATTAATATTTAAAATAATCACATAAATCACAGAATAAAAAATATCATTTTTTACCCTATTTTCCTAAAAAATATAATTAAAACAAGAATTCAATCAACAAAAATAAAGTGTAGTGTCTCTAAAATAATCATGCTTTATCACAATAATAATAACAACATCTAATAGAATTTTTAAATAATTCCAAGAGTAAATATGTATTTATGTCGTAATTAATAAATTAAAATTAAAAAAAATCAACAATGACTGTGTAAATATTCTGATAAACGATTTATAATTATTTTTAAATTTTTATAAGTGGTTTTTGAGATTGGTGGTATGTCTGCCCTGGAAATAGAAAAAAATATTGAGCGTAAAGAACTTAATCATAATTTGTTTTGAAACGAGTCCTAAATATTGCAACATATCATGGCAGTCAACTTGATAGAAATAGAGGTAAAAACTTAGCAATGTACAATTTAGCATTTATAATTAATTAATTATTAATACTTATAACACCTATACATTAAAAACACCATAATAAAAAAACAATGACATAAATCAGCAATCAAAAAATCAAATCACTTTAAAATTAGACCTTATCAAATATATTACTAAATTATGGATTACTTATTATTTACGTAATTTTGGAAAGCCGTATGATACAATTCTGTCATAAATTTTACACGTGCCCATATGTCCTTCAATTTATCGTCCGGTACATCTTCTAACAATTCCTTGAATTCCGCTAAAATTTCTGTACGTTTTTCATAACCTTCCTTCCTCTCTTGATTTAACTTTGAGTCTGAAATAAAAAAATATATACTTAATTTGGCATTTCATTTTAAGTTTAGTAAGTAATACGTCACTAATATTACATTTATATATTAGAAATGTAAGCGCCGTCCAATAAAGTACAACGTTAAATGCCTATTTTTTGTTAGGAATGCTAAACTGGCAGCTCTAAGGATACCCGAACATTAAAAGTAAATTGGAATAATGCAATATACATATATATATATATATATATATATACTTATGATTTTTAGCTAAATGTGCCAACATATTCTGAATAAAATGTATAATAAATGAAAATGCACAAACACACATTTACAAAATGTCGTTGTAGTAGATATTCCGAATTTGTATAGTAATTAAATATTATATATTTACATATACATTCATTTAAACAAGTTGTCTGAACGCCTCATTTCATGGCAAAAGGCCGCCATTTATATCTACGTTTTTGTGGAATGCAATGTGCAATTAACTTTAAATAAATAAATATATGTACGTATAGGTATAAGTATATATAATTAGAATACGGTTGAAAATAAACAAACATATTGCAGATACTATTAAGGAAAAAATATCAGTTCGAGTACCTTTAAGGTCGATAGTATTTACAAAGACTTAATGGTAAACAAAATTGAAATATCATCATAATAAGAATGCATAACTTACCAGTTTCTGCTGTCTTTTGCCTGTTAAGTTTATTTACAAAGTCACTATATTCCTCGGGAAAGTTGCATGGCAGTGGCAGCAAGCGCTTTTTGTTGTCCATTTTAAAGTTTTTTTTTGATATTCGTTATTTTATGGCACCCGTTTTTAACTGACCAGTTGGACGATTTGGAGGATACTGAGTAACTAACGCTTAGCATCCATGATGCTTCAAAACAATAGAAATCCCATCTCTTTCTTACATTTTTTATCTTATCCGTCATTTTTAAACAGCACGTTGCATACTTAAAAATACCATGCTGCAAGTCAAACTCTCTTTTGTTCTTATACGATGGTTTTTACTGTTATCAGGTATAATGCTGGTAACGCAGCAAAGTTGCCGATCGTTCTTCGATAAGAAAAAACTTTAGTATGAAAATTATAGTTATTTATTATTAGATGTTATTACTTTTTTTATTAGCAGAACAATCACATCAAATTATCAACTAATTAACAACATCAGTGTAGGAGAAACATATAAAAAGCGAAGATAAAGTACTTATTATCTAATAACAACAACAAAAAACAAAAAGTCAAAACAAAACTAGTGTAAAAAAAAACACGGCAAAACGTGAACATTCTGCCAACTCCGCTCATCTATAACGATCCTTCAAGGTTTAGTTCCAAACCCTAACGCGTAGGGGTTTAGAGTTAACTGCTATAAAAAACCCTTACGCGTTAGGGTTTCAACCGTAACTGTGTAACTGTGTTGAGGTTGTAGTTAACTGTTATGATATGGTAACCTTAACATAGGGTTACCAAATGAAAAGGTTACCCTATGTTATGGTTACCAAATTGTTGGGGTTACCTTATCAATAGGCTTAACTTTAAAGAGGGGTTTTCCGGTCCCTGGTCGTACCTAGCCATGACTGTGACATTTTAGTTTGAATGAGTTGTTAGCTTTTAAACGTATTATATCAAATGAACATTATACTAAATGATATTATGCCATATGAAATTATACCGAATGTTATTAGATCATTCGTTTATTATATACTTTGCTCAGTCGCTAGAACGACCGTTACGCACCTGGTGCAGGTAATGTGGAACTACTCCGAAGGGTTTTTGCCTTGGCGGCCAAGGAAAAATACAAAAGGAGCAGTCCCTGTTCCTTATTTCAACTATTACACAGACTAATAAACAATTGGTGGAGAACTTCCGAATGAGCAGATTACTCACGCAGTGCTTTTGTCCACAGCGGAAATCCCAGCGGGCGTGAACATAGCCTACATGTGCACGCAGATCAAGGAGGCGGTCGAAGAGGAACAGAACAAGACCCTCTGGGTGCCCTCCGTGCAGGCCTGACCCCTGCCTCCCGCGCCGCCCCGCTCCAGCTCCAAGTCAGTCACCTTCTGCTCGCACTGTAAGTACGAGAAACCTTACAAGGAACCCGACCGCGACCTCCGCTACTACTCCGACCCTGGACGCGACATCCCCAAGCCGAAAACAAAAAAGAAACAAAAGGAACTCAAAAGCGACTCCACCGATAGCGATTTGAAGTATTACTCCGAACCTGACGCTAACAATTACTTCGAAATAGACTATGAATTCCTTAAGGAGTTACGGAGAATCGCGCGGCATAATTGCCCGAAGTGCAGACGGAAGCGATCGAGGAAAGATAGGGACTGTAAAGACAAGCAAGTCAGGAAGCTCAAGCCGACCAGGAGTCACGTTAAGGAGACGTATGTGTATTGCAATGGTAGGTACCATAGCGATCAGGAGCATTGTCAGTTGTGCTGCCGCGTATGTAACAAATCCACAGACACGCTGGACTCGATCGAGGATGATCAATATTCGCTGGTGTCCAAGAGTTATAGCTTACCTTCGAGCAGAGCGACCACTAGCTCACGATCTCGCTCAACACCCAAAAGATCAACCAGGGAACGGAAGAATTCCACGCAATCCATCAAATCTGTATCATTCCTGGAATCGAGCAACGACGAGTCTAGAAAAGACGAACCGAACTATACAGCCAAGAGCTTCACAAATGATTTGAAGCAATTTCTGTTGAAACCTTCCCCGCCGCGATTGAGTCTAAGAGACAAGTTCATCATCAGTTTCAAGCAAGAATTTGAGGCTACCAAGAAATCGCCTAAACTCAAAGCCATAAAAGGACTTTGGAAATCGTATTGATACGCCTATTTATTTCTCGTTATTTCGGTGCCTGTTTTCAGACTATTTATTTTATTCTATTGGTGCTCATTTGGACTGAGGCCACGTCTCTTTTGTTTGGAAACAACGTAAGTGTTCATAATGGTCTAAAATCGTAGTAAACCAAGTATTTGGTGCTAAGTACTCTTTTTATAAGCTCTGACAAGCTTTATACTATACAATTTTCACTGCAATTGTCTTAAATTACGAAGTAAACTAATGAAAATGACATGACTTGTGTCGAATTTCACATTGAATTGCTATATGAAATCTAAACATGCCTAATTCCATATGATATTTAAAACAAATATGTAAGTACTATGGCATTTTAATATTGACTCTAATAGTTCAAAGGAGGTATACACACTTACAACAATGTATTTAATCGTCAACCACAACTTATTTATTATGCGAATGTAACATTAATGGACTTAACGAAAACACGAATTTGTAACATAAGCTCGCACAAGGCCTTCAATGACCCAAACTATGAGGGCTGGTACAGACAGGCTGAATGCCAGCTATAATTCTTACGGGAACTACACGCTAGTCTGTAGATTTATCGAAGTTGCAGTTGGGATGCAGTCCGTATGTATTGACCTTAAAACGCGTAAATTTGATCAGCTGTCTTTGTTCAGCCAGTAGCTGAAATTTAGCGCCTTGTCACTGTTACTATATTATCACATTCTAACCGACGCGCCATTGTTAGATTACTACGACATGGTACTAAATAATCAGCCACTTTGGACATCTTCCATTTGGTCCCATAGATCAGGGAGTTTGGTTTCAAAATAACTGAAATTTTGTCGCAGTTTTATGGGTCGAATTGGAAATTCGTGTTTGGATAGTTGTCGTCGAAACTGTATCTTTTCCAAGCATTTCGTTCGTTGAACTTCGGAAGGTCCAATGTCTAATACGCCCATTAGGGCATATCAAGTGTAATAAATTGAAAATTCAGCTGAGGAATGCTTGGAAAAAATATAGTGGGCCGAACCGTAGTTGTTTTACGCACCAATATTTATAATAATGAATTAAAAACACTTGATAATAATAATGTATTATGGTATACCGTTCCAAGCAATATTTATAATAATTATATCAATTTATGTATTTCCTTACGGATATAAGGACAAAGCATATGAATAGAATAGATCCATAGGGATTTTTAGTGAATGTATAGTACGAAAAACCCTTTTTGTTGTGTTTATAGATGTTTATGTATTATAGGAAAATATATCAAGTTTTTATAGTAACTTTTAAAGTGCATGGTTAGGTGTAGTTTGTTTCATATCCGAGTACGATATATACGGATAGCACGGAAATATTTGAGGAAGGCAACGTTAAAAACACGTGACTTATTATATTTACGTTGTGACGTTATTGGTATAATATGAATATTTTATAAACGCGTTCATATTTCCTGGTGCCTTTACTCGAATAACAATGCGTTTATTGAACTCTGTAAATGAAACGAATGGGAGTAACAGGCAATACGCGAATCGCGGTTCTTTGTAACAAAACCGTTATCGGATCCTGACCGAAGTAGGCCTCGGCAATTTTGAATAATTTTTGAACTCGTTTTCTGAAAAAGACTAGCATTTATTGCGAGAATATACTCTTTGAGTTAATTTAGCACTGAGCTAGGTTATTATTTTACAGATACATTTGCAAATAAACAGTAAAATAAGTCTGGAAATAGTAATGGAAATAGGAGAAGTGGAAAGATAGTCTTTAGCACCCCGCAACTTATCACGATGAAAATCTAAATAATTAGAAGGGAAGAAGATAGACTATCGACGCGCGACAGAGTCGCGTATCATATAGGTGCATTAATGTGACTAAGACAAATTTATATGACATATATGTCACGTAGAAATTGAAACGATAGTACTAAAGTTGTCTAACTGTGAAATCAGTGAGCCTGTTGCGTGACGTCACTTAAACTGTCGTTTGCATGTAACGAGCGACGATTATCGCGAGCGACGCATCGACTAACGGGTCTACACCGACCGTACCATTTACTTGTATTAATAATTAAAAAAGGCTTCGCCTGTGGTCACATTGACATTGACTACAATCAAACTACAAACTTTAAACTAAACCATTGGTTGATGCCACATCATAATTAATTAATGATGTAGAAGTGAGACTAATTATATGCCTTTTTAATCCAGTTGTAATTAAGATTTTCCTGCCATCATATCAATAAAGTCTTAATTTAAACTTGGGTCGATTGCAAAAAATAAGGATAAGGGCTTTAATTAAAACAAAACTTAATTGATTCCTTTGTATGACGAAAGTTACCCATCGGTTTAGTATGACTAACTTTCGTCACACAAAGGAAGCGATCGTGATTTTTTGTTAACTAAGCTTTTAACTATGTACATTTTCTTTGTATTCGACCCATAATTGGCATTTGATTTATTTCAGCTTTCCAGCTATTCAATAACTTTGCTTTTTAAACGCCACAATCATAATAGGAGGACAGAATTTGAAGTGTACTCATATCTTATTCATGTGTTTAAACTCGCTAGCCTACAATGGCGAGGCGTGAAAAATCTTACCGATTTAGCTTACTTTTTCTAAAATCAATAGGTTATTGGGTATCAAGTTATCGGACGCCACGCTACTTCAAGTCTATGACGGTAAATTATCGCTGAAAATATTTTTTTACTGTAGGTAACTGGTACGACGTAATATTTGTGACGGTTCTTTACCGGTTCACAAAACGGGCGGTCGGTGTGGGCCCGAATACTAGTATTACACGGGTCTATCAATGTTTGCATCTCCAGGTTAATGTGAGCTGTTTGAGACTATAAAATTCGCTTGGAAGCGTTAATGTCACGGACATTACTGCTACATAAATAAAGTCTGTGCTATACCCATTAACCTTTCGAGCGCCAAGTGGTAAAGCAGAACACCGTGCCTCTGGCGCCACAGCAAAAAAAAGTGCTCCAAAATCAACAGGATTGAAAGATGCTTGCCACAAGCAAAAGTAAAGGTTTGAATTACAAAGTTTTTGATCATTGCAATTTGGACGGCGGCGGCTGACGTTGGTGTTAGTGTAGAAGTTAGTGTCGGTTCAGCCGTCTTTGGCGTTCAAAGGGATAATACATGGGTCGCATGGCTATATTAACTTCATATGAGAAGCGTTGTCTCTGGTTACTTTAGCCCTAGGGGCTAAAATGAGTCACCCATTAAAACTAATTTGATTCAATTCGTAAATTCAAAAAAACATCCTTTGGCAAAAACACTTTAGTGATCGTTGGTGCTGTTTTAAGTGTTCCAATTGATTCAAATGTATTTAAATAGGTGGACAATGTTACCCCCTGGGGCTAAAGTAACCCGAATTTACGGAACGTCGTAGGTCAATGACCGTAGATGAGGGACATTTAGACCCGCTGTGGGTCCATAATGACCGCATTTATCGCTCGATAGACAAATGATAAAACCTCTGTCATTTTCCGATACGCCTGTATGTGCGAGAATGAGAAATACTTTTGTAGTAGGTAGACGCTGTTTTCTTTTAACATTAAGTATACGTAAACATTTTACACGTAGCATAATTTTACAAAAATTATGACATTTATGGGATCACTTTAACCCTTAAATTGGCAGTACAAACTATTTGACCATGTTTTAAAAAAAACGGAACGTGAATTGTTAGCTAGCTCTATTCAACCTTAACGAGACTTGCACTATCGACCTTCGTTATTTTTTTGTCAAATTAGGGGTTTAAGGGTTGAAATGAAGTGTAGGCGAGTTCAATTATTTACCGTAACGATGTTACGAACTGTCTCGGTAAAGTGCATTTACAAGTATTTATTGTAATAAAAAAACAGGACCTGTAAATTGAACTTTAATTGAATTGTAACTTTATTACTATGTTTCTAATTCTAACGTTATCCTATAACATTATAAAGCATATCCTGAGATATCTTTAATAGGTATTAAACTCATCACGTACAAATTGATACACGGTCCACTGACTGTCCGAGGTGGATCGCGCAGCAGTATGGATAGCTTCCCCGATGAAGAACTCTATACGAGTTCGAAACATGCCTGGCGGTTGCTGTCACTTTTAACTTGAGTTTAAACTGTTTTTTAACAATGATTAACGTTATCCTTCCACATTAAATCCGTGCTATCAAAGAAGTAAGTTGTAAGGAAAAGTTTTTTAGGCAATTTATATGCACAGTTTACCTTAAATTCCTTAAGACCCATTTGAGACTGTAGTCCTAGTAATAGGTGATATCTACACTTATTTAACGATGCCGTCTTCTATATACGAAAATTGTCTATGGTTTGATCAAAAATATAAACTTATATCAGGCAATTCGGAGTGAAATTACTTGAAACGTGATTACAAAAGAGAATACAATATTAATTAAGGTGGCGAGAAGTTAAGAACGTTTTTTTTTATCTGATCGAACGTAATGGAATCTAATTAAGAGCAACGAACGGTAAAAATATGTCAAGTGTTTTTCTAAGATAGCTAAAAAGCGAAACCTGTTACAATTTATGCGAATAGGTCGGCTGTGATTTTTCAGAAGGCAGGCTGCTCTCACCAAATGATTATAAAGAAGACTGCCCGTTAATAATGGCTTTAAGGTCGCCTAAAAGAAAAAACAAAGAAATATCGAAAAAAGAAAATAAATAAGACTGTCTATCGCAGAGGTGTACTATTGCAAGCCAGTTAATAATATAGAAGTGTAATTGTTATTTCGAAGAAATGAGAGATAAAAGAAAAGGTTGGAACACGAATCAAGCCAATAAGTAAAACGTTAATATAGACCTAAATGTTTCTACAATAAAAAACAGTTGTATACAATGAAGGGGAAATATTCAGCCAATGATTTTGAGGTAAATCGCTTCAAAATAAGGTTTCGCTAAACTTCGCCGATTGACTGTTTATATTTTTGGTCAAATCGAAAGTGTTTTAAATACTCCAATTCTGTATAGTGCCAAACGTATGGTTGTTTTCTCACTCAATTTCTCTAAGCAATAATCTACAATTAGTAAAATAATTATTAAACTTTTGTAGCAACGATATCCACTAATAGGAAATTATAATTATTGAAAGTCGTATTTGTCGGGACATTTTGCTGCGTGCATTTAAAAAATTGTATTGTTTTAAGAACTTTCTTAATTTGTGAGAAATAATAAGAGGTAGTTGTGTAATTGGGACTGAGATAAAAGTGCATAGTACCTTTTATCACGGGTCATGGAAGAAATGGACACTGACTGACTTGAAAAAATACGCCATTCTTCACACAACAGATTTGCGAACAATGAAGCCTGTTTTGGTTTTATAATAATAATAATAATAATAATTCGTTTATTTCAGGCATCAAAGGCCCATAGATAAATACCTTACAATCTAGCATACATATTAAATATTAAAACACTAAACAACTAGGTCACGATGTCTTTCGTAAGTCCGTGGTGTTGGGTAGCCGACCGCGGAAACGCCGGAATAAAACACCTTTCGGCCAAAATTCTTCCTTCATGAAGGTCGCTAACTGGTCAGTCGGAACCCCCAACACATAAGAATTAAAATTCACTTTGTGACGAGACTCCAACTTCACGACCCTCAGGATAATTCCGGTCTTCACGCGTACATACTCTACGATCTCCTCGGCCTTCGTAGAGTAATGTAGACGGGACACATACAATTGCGTCGTCGGCGGTTTATGTGTGCGAGTCTACGAACCAATAAAACGAGCTTGTGATAGTGACGTTGTGACAGATGCGTACACGGACGAAACCGAGCCCGTGACAGACCGTGGCAATAAAACAGGCTTCACTTTCAAGCGTTGTCTAGGTTTCTAGGTGTATTTATTCTAAGGACACTGAAAAATACGTGCCTTTGGATAAACTATCCATAAGGTTAGTCGGGACAAGGATGCTTACCATAAAACTATCGAATAGTACTGGTGTTCTCCTACTACTATGTTATATGTGTTACTTCAGCAGGGTGTTCATCCTCACACACTGGAGCCTAAATAAATATTAATAAATAAATATTAAGGGACAATCAATCAAAAATGGTCGAGAACTGTCCGGTTCCAGAGGAATTTCCCACCCCGAACGCTCCGCATGTGGAATGAGCCCCCTGCCGAGGTCGCCGGGGGCTACAGTATGCGGTTCTACAAGAGGGGAGTAAATAGGTTCTTAAAGGGTCGGCAGCGCGCGTGTGATGCTCCTGGCGTCCTAAGAGTCCATAGGCGGCGGTAAATTCTTAACATCAGGCGGGCCGCAAGCCTGTTTGCCACCGTTGTAGTATAATAAAAACACAACTGAGTTAGTTGCGTGGTAAGATGGCATTAGTATTATTTAATGTGTACTATTCGATATTTTGATAGTTTGGCCCGACTGACCTCAAATGGCGTTTTCATCAGTTAATTTAAAGACTAATGCAGAGTGCACAATAAAGTGACGTCATCTAATGATACATCATTTCCCCCTAGACACGTAATTTTTAGACACCATACCCTCCTCCATACTCTGATAATATCACCTGTGCATTTCATATTCACCGCGGGTGTAAGAAATGTATGATGATGTTGGTATCTAAAAGAGCACATATATCTAATCCTGATAATGATTATGTTAAATAAGTTAGCACTTAACAGTAAACTCATTCAAACCATTCAATATCATTTACCGGCCAGTTGCAAATTAACACTATAAAGTCTACGACAGTATGTAACCGCAGCTCAGGTGAGACCTACATTCTAGCTCATAAAAAACAATTGTGTGGTCCACGGTCCCACATATGAACAGCCAGAGGCGTGTTTTACTAAAGATAAGAGAATATTAACCTTAATATGTCAAATCGTGACTCATCAACTTGCATGTTATGCCGTTGTGCGCTTAAATTACTTGGGTTTAATGTCAAATTTGAATGTCCGTTAATTTTGCATTGAGGATTGTAATAATTTTTAACGAGAGAGATTTAGGTAGGATTTTTTTGCGGAAGACTTTCTTGGTTGTAACTTGTAACCACTGAGTTTGTAATATGAGTTGACGCCGCCATTTTTGAACTCATTAAAGGAGTTTAATGGTCACCTCCCAGAGAACTCAAATTACCAACGATTCGGCTCTTTATTTTAGTTTAATTTCAAATAATGTTGATTAATTTATATCGAAATCTATCGACAATCCAGTCTGAGTTTTGTATCTTTCTTTCTGCTCACTTAGAGAGGTTGTCGCAATAGCCACGGGGTCTCCTAATGTCTTATAGTATTGTCTCTTTCATTACGTAACAGAATAGAGTGAAAGAGACACGGCTATGATTTGTGGCTTCGGGGATATCCACCATTGTCCAGTTTAATCGAGATCTCATTGGTTTACATGTGATGAGGCTTTTTTATTCGATTTATTATTCACCACATTATAGTTAAGTTTTTGTATAGAGACACGATTTTATATTACGTTTTGACGCTACTGCTTTTGCGTTTCGATTATTGCTTCACGCTGTTTGGCGAGGCAGTTTTTAGGGTTTAAGTTGGAATTTGGAGCCTACGGGTCGTGGATTGGTGACTATTTCAGCGTTTTAACATTCTGACAAAGACGGCAAGTGACGTCAACGGATAGCTGTGCCCCAGATGCCACGACGTCATTTGCAGTTTATACAATGTCTATCTGCTGCCTGTTTGGTGTCTGGGATACGCTTTCTGGAGACTAGCTGGGCGGTCAAAAGGTTAGCCGGGCAAAAAAAAGGTCTTATAACTCTGCCCCCAACCAACTCCGTTCTTGGCCAACTGCGTATGAATTGTGGCGCCATTTTCGGTTGTCTCGTAGAAGTCACGCCTTTTTACAATTAAATCTTTTATGTATATGCCAATATTACGGACAGAGTAATCTATCTACAGACGTCACTGCTGAACATTGGCCTCCCCCCATAGCTCGCCACAAGGTGTGATCCGGTGCAGACCGCATACATCGACACAATAATAAGACGGATTAAAACGCTCAAATAATCACCCATATTGTTAGTTTCTGTGATATTGTAAATTACAAAATTACGCCAGGAGTTTTTCATTCCCATTTAAATAATAAAAACTATGAAAGTCCTCCCTGGAAGGCCGGCAACGCATTTTAACTCCTCTGCTAGAAACGTCCATGGATGTCGGTATTTGTTTACCATCGAGCGATCCGTTTACGGGTCAATTGCAAAAAAATTGTACATAGTTAAGGGCTTTAATTAAAACAATGTTAATTGATTCCTTTGTGTGACGAAAGTTACCCATACATTTTGTATGACTAACTTTCGTCACACAAAGGAAGCGATCGTATTTAATGCCAACTAAGCCTTTAACTATGTACAATTTTTTTGCAATCGACCCTTACTCGTTTGCCTCCTATAATTAAGAAGCATAACACAGTTACCCATTTCTTACCTCAGAAGCAAAACGCTTTAAGTGCTATGTTAAATACATGAACTTATAGCGTTCTGCTTCTCAGGTACTGAGGCACTTGGTGTTATGACTCGTGTATATTCTGAACGTATATTGTAATTTAAATTTCACAGAAGTTCAAATGATATGGCCCTCAATGATCCTGCAAGTGAAAAAAAAGTTACCATATTTTAATTTGTTTTGAATGGATATAGCACAAAAAACAGTTTGCGACAAAGATTGTACGAGTAGCAGGAACTTAGTTGATAAGTTTAACTTTAATTTGATCTGATATTAATATTAAGTTTGATATTAGTTCGCTAATATTGTTTTTGATATGATTATACCTATTGTACATTTATAAAATGAAATATTGTAGATTCGTTATTTGCTGAAATGTATTTTGAAATTGACAATAATCAGTATTTAAAGTAACTATTAAAACTATGGTAATGTAACTTAAATTTATTGTTTTGGAAGTATATATTTATCTGTTAAAGTTTGAAATATTTTCTGTATTGGTATTATTTTTTATATAGAATTGTTTTACTCTTAAGTACTTATACTTTGTATTTTATGTGGCCAATTAAGTAATAGTTATTACAAGTTGTTCATAATCAATAATAATTTCAACGAATTGTTTACAATTTAGATGAAAAAAATAAATGAAATAATATAAAACATACAAAATCACCAGTCTTTCATTTCTTCATTAATAATTACAATGTATAACTTTATTCAACCGAGATTAAACCTTAATAAGTGATTAAGAGAGTTCAGCTTCAGAGTAATAATCCCAAAACGACAAAATAAGAAAAATCGTGGAAATACAAACTATTGGTCAGTTTTGGGATGGAATATTTAACTCCACTACGCTGAAGCTTTTATTGAGGCTCTTTCCCTCCGCGAACGAAGTTGCATATATGTACCTGTACCTTTAGCATAAAATTATAGTGTTTATTTACTTAATAACTTTCATGCATGCATCCAAAAATTCTATCCACAGCGCAGGTTTCGTCATAGATACGAAATGAGCATCCGTAGCAACCATCGACAAAATCATACATAGGTAAATATTGATGAGCAACAAGCTTCGTCCAAATTTTTCTAGCATAATATATTAAATTTATTTTTTTAGTCTAATGTATGCTTCATCATGAATGTGACAGTGCCTATCAGCTGATTTACATATTGCAAAGTCTAGACTAGGTCGTAGGTGTCTATGACCACATAAACACTAACCTCAATCAAATAATTTATATATACCCGTATTGTAACATTCCTATACCGGGTACCAAAAGAAAGTATAGGTAGGCATAGACCTACATTATTTACCTACTCTATAGAGCGGCGGCGGTAGCGAGGAGGAGCAAAATCGCAAAGCATTATCTCGCTTCGTTAACGTCGGTTATTTCTCGTTAAAAGTGAGTATTGGTATAGTCACCCAAGAATGTTGTTTACCACATTTTAACTCTTATTTCATGAGTATTGAGGTCTAAAAGTTGTAGACCACTTCCTTGGCTAAGGTACACCGGTAGACAGACATTCACCAATGACTAGGATTTTACGCGACTGCGAATAAGCAAAAAGGATGGTAGGATTTGTCTCACACGCACGCACGATCGAGTTGTGCAATCGATCTTATTTAGAGATAGTATATTTCAGCGGATAAAATTGGGGAATGGTAGAATTTAAAAAATATATAATTTTTGTTTATATAGGTAGCAATAACCCGCCATATTCCTAGAAAAAAGTTACAGATTTTCAGTAGCTAAAATAAAAATAAAAGAATGAAATAGTTATTTGTTATACAAGGGGGGAAAGTTGTATTTTACCCGCGAGTGTTTATTTGAAACACGAGCTAGCGAAAGGATCCTATGATTGACCACGAGCGAAGCGAGTGGTTCAAAATAGAATCCTGAGCGTAGCGAGTGTTTCAATACACGAGACGTAAAATAACTTTTCGCCCGAGTATAACACAAAACTTTTCACCTCACTACAGCGAGGAAAAAAGAATAAGGGTTTGTACTATATCTTTGAAAAATAACTGCAATAATCAACCAATTTGCCATTTATTAAAACTAAGGTCTAATTAGCTTTCATGTAGGTATTTTAAACGGGGTTTTTCAGAAAATAATCTCATGTCAAATTTTACTTTAGCTGCGTTGAAACGTCAAAACTCTTTCTCCACATGTGGATAAAAAGCGATTTTCTCAATAGATATCAAACAAACAAACTGGGCTTTCCGAGCTAGTGAGGTGAAAATGTTTTTTCCCGCCTTGTACGGGCATCGCAATGATATTTTCGCCGTGCTCCTAATAGATAATATACATCGCAATTACTAATCCTATGTTTCTGATCATATAATTTTTTATAAACAAAAAATCAAGATTTTTTTACATATATTTCATGCATTCCTCATTGAAAAACAAAGAGAAATCATTGTAAAGAAATCTGGATCTCTAGGTATTTAATTTGCGACAGAATTGATACTTAGTAATCTAAATAAGTGAGTAACAAAGTCAGATACTTACTTTAAATGTAAGTTATTACTTTATAGACTGCATCAACTAAGCTACCTAAATTAACTTTACTACCTGCAGCGAGGTGCATAATAAAACTTTAATTACTAGAGACAATTGCGTCTAATAGGTCGCTCTCGTAACTAGTTTACAGCCTAGATAATGTAAAGCCCTGTAAATACATACTTCGCAGTAATACTAAACAAGAGAAAGTAACACATACCAACTAGTATCACCCGAAAAATTGCTCACTTAAACGTACAGTCCAGTTCCAACAAAACAAAATTACGTTTTTTGTTGCTTTAATTTTGTGGCCGAGAAAACGATGCGAAAGGCGCGCATTCGGTCAGTCCGTCCACCGCCAGCGCGCCTGCGCCAGACGCGCCAACATGAACGTCGCAAATACGCGGGAAAATTGCGTGTTCCATTTTCATACTTTAAATTTATTTTTAAATTAAGGAATAAATTAGTGATGTTCCAATAAAATTATTACCAAAGATTTTGCTCAATATTACAAGTATGAATCATTTAAAATGGTTACGAAATCGATATTTAAAAAATGCCTGGTGTTTGCTGTGATATTTTTGATGTGTACGTGTGAGGGAAGGAGGAAAATAAAAAGGAAAGTGGATAGTGTTAGTGAAATGTCCAGTAATTTACTGGATAAACGGATTATCAAAAATTCAAGTGACATCGGAACGTCGCGCGGATTTTTCCCGCCAGGTGAGTTCAAACTTTTTAAATTTCCTGTTTATGAATGAAGTCAATGACCGACTTTTTATTATGCCCTTGCAAGTGGGGCGAAGGAATTGAGTCATACAGCCTGTTTCGAGGAGGACATAAATAAGCTTGTTTTGAGATGTGAAATTTCTGCTTTCTTTCTGACCAGATGAATCCAGTACGTTATTGCGAAAAAGTTATGTCGTAAAATGTTCTCCCTTGTTGCAAGGATTGGTATGGACGGTCGTAAAGGGCAAGTTTGTGGGTTTTATTTACTGGATAATAAGCTGCGGATATTTTCCACGTTCCGAGCTCTACGTGAACTAACACATTTTCTTAATAAAAGGAAAGCAAAGCAAATCAGATAAGTCAACTTATTATAGACAATCTTAATGAAATCTTATCGTAATTTTAAGTAGGTAGGCACTTACATTTTTGATTTAGATTAAATGATTTTGGTGTAAATATTGTTCGGCCGTTTATATTCACAAACAGCCGTGCAATCGTGTGATTATGTGCTTACAAGTTACTGGACTTTCGCACATCTTTTGGTTTGAAGTTTTGAAGAATAACTGAAATTGTCGTCGGTGAAAAAACCCCGTGTTTTTTACATGATATTATTTTTATTTCGTAGCGGCCACAGAAACGCATACCTATATTGTGAAAATGACAATATTATGGCTCAAAAGATACCAACAGCCTTGTGACAGACCGACAGCAGAACGTATGTAATAGGATTGACACCCTTTGGGTCTAATAAGCGATACCAGCAGGCAACTTGCGGATAAAAGCCCCCGGCAAAATAAGTAGTACTCGTTCAATACCGGGTCAATCGTCGGATTGGATACACCAGGGCTCATAAACGGGAACGACACTTACCTAGACATAACTTAAAGTATGTAAGATGTTAATGCAAGTTAAGGAGGTAGTGTATATGCCTCGCAGCTACACTGAAAAAAATAAGATTTGTCAACAGTAGCCGAAATGTAAGCTGCTAGTTACATAAATCGGAGGACTGACTATATAAGTACTATATAAGTAGTAGCCAAAATAAGTTATGGAAAATTAGCATAATTCTGGTTGCTACTACGCACAATTTGGCTATTTCTCAAGAAGTTAAACTAGTTGAACTATTTTTTTGTGGAGATTTCGCTTATTTATCGACAGTAGCAATACAGAGTGCTCAATCGTTCAGTTGGACAAGCCGGTGGGTATCGGGCTATGGACTTCACGCCATTACAAACAATTAGCAAATACCACCAAGGGAAGGGGGAGGGGGTCCAAGTTTCTGACCTTTAGTGTAGTGCCCTCGAGCCCTTTGGTGTAGTACACATATGATTCAAGGACCAATTCACGACAAACCCCCGCATAATAATATCCACCTACATTCGATATCATCTGATTATAAAAATTTATGAAATTTATAAATATACACAAACCGTTATGAATGAATGAATGAATAATATTTATTTCAGATTAAAAAAGATTTCAATCCATATTTTTGTTAGTAGGTGCACAGGTTACATTGGTTAGTAAACAATTTTAGCAAGAATTATAAACTACAAAGCCAACCTATAGTAATATTTTCCGGGTGAAACCACTAGAGTAACAAGTATGTGTTTTCACCCAGAAAATCAGGATAGGGTTGTCCCATCTCTCGGCAATGGCCTCCAGGAGGCCGTTGGCGCTGTTCCACACTCTGTGCATCAGGGAAGCGACTCGTTTACGAATTATGGTATAAAAACAATCCGTCCGAGCCTCCGCAAACATCCCTGACGCACTGCAATATGTTTCCTCAACCCCATCAGCACCCTGAAGGCATTGTTATATTGGACTCTGAGAGCCCGGTATGACTTCTGCTTATATCTGGTCCACAAGGCGCAAGTGTACAACGACTGACAGTAAGACTTAAACAATGTAATTTTTACGGCCGTAGTACACCTTGCGAACCTGCGTGCCAGCATATTGCAGCGCACAGCCAGGGCTCTCCGCTCCCTCTCCATATCCAAATCATCTGTGAGATCGTCCGTGACCCAGTGACCCAGGTATTTAAACTTTTTAACTCTTAAAAGCGGTTTGCCATTGAGTGTGACTTGTGGAACTCTAGGGTAAATTTTATTCCCAGCCTTAAACACCAAGAGCTCACTTTTTGCTTGATTATACCTGAGTCCATGTGACACGGCATATCTCTCACAAATGTTTATCAGCTTCTGTAGGGCATTGACTGATGGGCACAGCAGCACCATATCGTCGGCGTAACTTATGTTGTTGACAAACTTACCGCCAATCGAACACCCTACTCCGGCACTGCTGAGCTCACCGATCAATCCGTTCATGTACAGGTTGAATAGCAAAGGGGAGGACAACCCCCCCTGCCTCACCCCGCACTCCAGCCTGTACATGTCCGATAGTTGACCTGACCATCTCACAAAATTTGTCTGGTTGCCGTACCAGTACTCAAAAATAGATACGAGGTGTGGAGTCAGGGTTGTCTCATGCCTAATCTTATCCCACAGAACATCATACGACACCAGATCAAACGCCTTCGAAAGGTCCAGAAAGCAAGCGTACACGGGTGTATCCGCTTGAGCATAGTACTGGACAGTATGCTTCAGGCATAGTACAGCCGACTCTGTTGACAATCCCGGCCTGAAACCAAATTGACCGTCGTGTAACTATTTTTGACTATTGGAACGACTATAGTTTTCATTAGATCCTGTGGCAAATAGGAATGTCCGATACATAGGGTAAACAATATAGCCAGCAGTCGTGGTAAATGTACACCCGCGTTATACGCGGCTCCATATAATTTAACAATAATGGAAGAAGCGCGCAAGAACCATGTAATGGAATGGGTTGTTCTTTTTGCATCAAAAGTGGCATTAAGTCGCGTGTCATTTTATATCTTGGAAATTGTGAATTACATGTCCTAATGGAGTGTAACCGTTAATTAATAATTGTTCTGTCTTAGATTATTATTATTATTCTTCTATTATATCCTTTTTTTTTTTTTTAAATAAAAATCAGACAACCTCACACAAATCAACCTAGTCCCAAATTAAGCTCAAGAAGGCTTGTGTTATGAGTACTAGGCGACGATATACATACCTATATAGATAAATAAATACTTAAATACATAGAACATCCATGACCCAGGCACTTTATCCTTTCATATTAGCCTTCTTGAGCTTAATTTGGCACTAGACCGAGTTGTCCGATATTTATTTATTTATTAAGTTGGCTCTATACTCGTAGTATTGATAGAATCCAATAATGATGATAAGTACTTATGTATGTATGTACTTATGTTTGTATGTATGTAGTTATGTATTTTTTATTTTTTTTATGTCATAGGGGGCAAACGAGCAAACGAATCGATTGATGGAAAGCGATTACCGTTGCCCATAGACAAAATGTATGTATGTATGTAAACATTTTATTGTATACATGATAACAAATTTCGAAAAACTTAATCGGAAAATATAATTTAAGTATATACTTATCGAACCTACTCATAAAATTTCATGAGAATACGAACAGCCGGAAATACGAACATCCTAACATCCTGAGATACGCTCGCTCGTTTCGCTCGCTCTGTCAATCTTACTAATATTATAAAGCGAAAGACGAAAGTTTGTGAGTGTGTTTATGTGTATGTTTGTTACTTCTTCACGCTCAAACGGCTAGATCAATTTTGATACATTTTGGTATTAAAGGTAGCTGACAGCCTGGATTAACACATAGGCAACTTTTTATCCCGAAAACATTTGGTGTTCCCGCGGGATGAGCAGGTAGCTCCGCGCGGTGCAGTTAGTTAATCATAATAGTCATTACGCCCGTATGGCCTCAACCTTGTTTCTTGCAATTGCATGAGTTTAATGCAATTGCATGCAAGGTCACATTACGGAGTCGTTTACCTACTTAGAGCTTTCCACTGCACCCTGCTAACCAGGCATTAGACCGGTTAATGTCCGTTAGTGGGATACTCCTATGGAGTACAGTCTACATCAAAAGTGAGTTGCATTGCGCGCTGCAACAGAACCTTTAAAACTAAATCTGGTTTCCAACATACATTCGGGCACATGATCGACGCTCGTGAAGGTCCTGGAGCCAGGTTCACCACTGACGGATACGTCAAGGAGGACTATATATTATACATCAAAAGTATCATATTTTTAATATAGCTACTATTTTTACTGGGACGGAATGCTTGAATAAGCACGTATTTTTGATGTTGATTGTAGTAACAAAGATTGTTACTATAGCTGTAGCATTATTAGAAGATGCACTGATGCATATTGCATGGGCATATTACTTGTTAAAAACATGAATAGAGAGTAAACGAGTTCCGCAAACTAATAAATATTTCATTTCATTTAATTGGAAAAAAGATGTTATTATGGAATAATATATATTATGTTCAGTTGATCTCGCCTACAGGTCGCATTCCTCAACTGTTTCTCATGAAATCTTCAAGTAGTATAAATTAATTTTGTAGATTGAGTTTTGAGAATAAATATTCAAAATGGCGGGGATATGGGGGATGAAAACTCTACAGCTCTTGAGGTCTAGAGCTCTCCGTTGATCCTTTATACTTTACTTTGCAATTATTAATTTAGCGTTAACTGCCATAGCGTAATTAATTTTAGATTTTTTCCTAAGCAGCAATGTATGGTGTACGCTTATTAAAAGTTATTACTAGTGACAGTTGTGACATCACGATGTGAAGTGTCAACAAACAAATACATTGCGTGCTGAATTATTTTATATGGAAAAAAGTTTTTTTTTTTTATAATTTACGGATCAATATAATAAGTGCCTATACTAAAACCCCGTAAAGTTTGCGGTTATACCAATTATACACGCTGTATATGAATTAAGTTTTATCAAAATTCGTTCGACAGTTTAAGCGTTATACAAAAATAAACATAACATCCCCAACTTTCGCTGTTAAAAGTTATATTGATAATCATTTTCCTAAAACTCTTTGTAAACAATCGCGATCAAAGCAATAACTTTCACTGTTAAATGAAGTTTTCATTTCATTCGCGTGCCGCAATCCGTAACAAAACTATTTCATATTCCTGGGTCCGTGAAAAAGGTCTTAACTACCATTTATAACTAATAAACATACTCCCTTCTTTATTTAAGTTATGCCCGTTAATGTTCTAACAAGGTTAAGCACGGGTAGCGACGTCTAAATAAAAATTGCTATATTTCACGCGATTCAGTGATTTTTAAAGGTTTGGGTTCTTAAACAGTTCCCTATCGCATTTCTTTAAAATATCGTACATTTTAACTATTACACATATATTATGGTGATTTTTTCAATTTCCGAATGATTTGAATGTCGTTTCTTCGACTGAATACTTGCCATGAGTTTACAGTGACAGTACTCGCTAGCTACTGCGTAAAGGATTTGTATGGAGAATTGTAGTTCTACAAAGTGACCGCTAGGGGCGCAGTACTATTCTCCATACAAATCATTTACGCTGTCGCTGGCGAGTGCGGTGACGTTAACTCATAGTCATAGTAAGGGTACGGATATATTCAAATATCCTGTGTTATCTTGTACCATACGTATTCAGGCAAATAAAAACATTCTATTCTATTCAATTGCGAAGACGACTGTATCTTATAACAGTAAGGTATTTATTAAAGTTGTAATGTTATCGTGATTGGATTTTGCTGTGATTACTAACGTAATGTGGACTATCTTGATTCACTTTCATTTCACGGTGTTTCGAATGAACAAAGAGTAAAAACTACTACGATTGCGATAAAGATATGTGGTTAAGATAATTTGCTTGTTTATTGTTCTGCGTCTGTATGTTTGGAATTTATTGACTGAGCGAGGGAAGCGTCTCCATTTCATCTTGGCCATAAGAGGCCTTATTCCTTTTAATATTTATTTTTTCATATTATGACAAATATATTGATAATTTCAACCAAATTTTTGAAGTCAATAATACTTTTCCCTGAGTTCTAGATAGTGCAGTCGAAAATAAGTTGAAAAAAAAACAGTTTTCAGGGTGAATTTTGTCAATTTCGAGTAGTTTTTGAAACAAAAGCCTTAGCTTTAAGGTAAGACCATCAGTTAGTTATTACACTGTGGCAGTTTTCTCCCGGCGATAGTCATACCCCACCTTTCCTTAAATTTCTTTCGTATCGTCGGTTTATCCGGATTTTCGGCTGTTCGGTTAGAGGTCGCATTTCTCAACGGATTTTCACGAAATGTTGTGAGTAGGTTCGATAAGTAGGATAAATAATTGTTTTGTTGATTGAATTGTTTTTTTTTTCGAAATGGTGGAGATATGGGGAAATACACGAGGTCTACAGCTCACAGAGGTACTAGTAATTGGTTGGAAATGCTGACGCAAGAAAGGAATTCCATATCTTAAGACGAATAATGATGCAAAATGCTTCAAGATGCTCTACGTTCTCTGCTGCAGTTTTTAGAGTTCCGTACCCAAAGGGTAAAAAACGGGACCCTATTACTAAGACTCCGCTGTCCGTGTGTCTGTCTGTCCGCCCAATAAAGTGTTTACATACAGCCTAGTGACAGATCACTAGGCTGTATCTCATGAACCATGATAGCTAGACAGTTGAAATTTTCGCAGAACATGTATTTCTGCTGCCGTTATAAGAACAATTACTAAAAACAGAATAAAATAAATATTTAAGTGGGACCATACAACATCTCAACAAACGTGCGTTAACTTTGCACCTCAATTGTATGCGGCGCCATACATACCAGGCGGAAACTTAACGCAGTCTGTTAAGATGGGAAGCGTTTGTACGGAACCCTCGGTGCGCGAGTCCGACTCACCTGGCCCGTTTTATATACCTACTACAAATAAGACGATAAAATACATTTCATGCATAATTTCAAACCAAGTCGACCCACAAGATGAAAACATCCCGCCCAAAGCGTATATCAAATTTATCGACAGAAAGAAGATAAAATTTATCTACGCGTGTCCATAACTCGATAATGCTTGTCCCGAAAAGGTATTTTTATCACTTCCGATGACCAATACCTGGGGCTGAATCGTTTGACGATGTTTTTATGAGAATTGACGGACTTTTATGTTTTACGTCGGGGTATTAGGGGCTGTTTTGTTAGATAGCCTGGGGTTAATTCGACGGAACTGCGATATTTTCAATTTTGCTATATAATCTGCTTTGTAATAATTTGAAATCTATAAATTTTTGCTAGCTGCATCCTGCATTGAGGGACATTAACATGTTGGCATAAGAAATTAGGTGTATTTAAGCTTTTGTAGTTGATCTGTATGTGAATAATAGGGAGTGTAAAGTTGAGCACTGTATCGAAGTACATGAAGGCTCCTTGGACCGACGATGGACCGACATCCAAAAAGTAACTGTATGCTCGCATCCTGCAGCCGAAGCACAACTTCGACGTCACATTCGTTGACAATCAGTCACATTGTGCTGCTGTGGTGTGGCTCGTACTTTGTATTCGGGGCACATCTTTGACTGAATCGTTGACTTTTTCACACAGTGGACATAACTTAATGCAATTTACAGTCACGTTTCTGTATAGCGTGGTTATTCTTCATATTATTATAGCCTTCGCTAATGTCTTGCAGACATTATTTGGATCACTAATAATTGAAAAACTTTATAAAACAAAATTTCTAATATGCTTTCACCCTTCGATTTGGCAGTGAGAGTTTAAACTGCACTCGTTAGCGTATTTTTCGATAGTTTCGAGGTGGACCTGTCAGACTGTCAGATTTGAATATCATGGTGCCGAATTTGCGACGTTTCGTAAACGATACTCGCTACCGCTTAGAGTATTATATCTATGCGCTACCGTATATCCGCCATGTTTTATTTTGGCTCTTACTCATTCTCTTAAGTTTAGTTAAAAAGAGACAGATTCATTGGTTTTGAACTCACACTACCACACTTTGTGAGTGTAGTAGTAGCTCGATTCGAAGCACGTTTGCTCGCAAGCGGGCATGGTAAGCGTATCGAAAGATTTCGAAAGCAACTCATGGTAGAGGTACTGGAAGTCTACTCTGACAGTGTCGGTTGCTGGAGGCGTTGACTGCTTTCGCAAGCTAGTACAAGCACCCAATAGTTCCTTTTTATTTTATATGTAGTTAGTCGCAAGATTCGTTTTTTTTTTAATTAGTTACTTTGGAACAAGTTAAGTATTAATGTACCTTTTTACCAATTGTCCAATATTTGTAAACTTTGTTGCACATCTGTTTTATAAGTCCGGGCTAGAAAGTGCGCCTAGTGATTAGTGATAATTTAAATGTACTTTGTTGGTGTGTCTAATAATAAATAAAATAAATAAATTAAAGAAAACAGTACTGTTGTGTGGTTTGTACCTCAGTATGGTCCGTCGTAAAAGAGAAGTGCGCTTAATATTGGTGGATTATCAACTCTTTTCATTTTTTTTACTAATAGTGAATATTAGACTTTTATTCGCTCCTAACAATTAGATTCAGCATACTGATAATTTTTAGGTAACCAAAGAGCAGGCAAATCATATATTGGTCTCTCATGCACAAAGGTGGATCACCTAGTCCCACGTATATTACAAAAGCGAAAGTTTGTGCGTGTGTTTGTAACTTTTTTACGCTGAAACTGACGGATTTGCATTAAATTTAGATCAGAGATAGTTTATTGTTAATCAACACATAGACATAGGCTACTTTTTATCCGAAAAAAAAACACACAATTTCCGGCAGGACTGTGTATGCGATTTCAACGCGAGCGAAGCCGCGAGCAAAAAGCTAGTGCGTAATAAATTATGAGCGGGGGTAACAAAAAATATATGAAAATGACACACATAATCGTCACAGTAATCTGTTTAGTTTGATTGACAGCAGGAAACTAATGCTAAAGAAATTGAGTACATTAGTTAATTGGGACACCCACAGTATTTAGTGAAAAGTAGTTCTAATAGCAATTAAATAAAGACGTATTTCGATTTGATTTAACAGGTCGGCAGCATAGATTTACATCTAACGTAGCTACAGTCCGATCAAAAAGAGTAGAAATTAAAAACTGGCAATACTGTAGTGTCGTCCCTTTCTAATCAATCTAAGAAAACGGGGACGACACTACAGTATTGCCACTTTTTAATTTATACTCATTTTGGCCAGGCTGTAGCTTGGTATAAAAAAAAGTAAAGTGAAATGAATATTTATGTGGTCACTGACCTGTATAATTAATATCCACTGGTTGGCAGTCAAAATATATATTTTCGTACGTTTTGGCGATGTGTTTTTTTGGCGACTCGGTTGGTGCAGCTACCTACAGACACGGCGGTACTGGGTTCGAATCCCGGCAAGGGCAAATGTTTATGTGATGAACATAAATATTTGTGCTTGGGTCATGGTGTTCTATGTTTAAGTATACATTTATATATGTAAGTATGTATATCGTTATCTAGTACCCTAACACAAGCCTTCCGAGCTTAATTTGGGATTAGGTTAATTTATGTGAGGATGTCTGATATTTATTTATTATTTGATGTGGTATACTTTAGTTTAATTTAAGCTAGGTATGGTTACATTGATAGATCTACTAGCGTTTCAGTTTTTCGCCCGAGCTATCTACAGTCCGACCAAAAAGAGTAGATAATAAAAAGTGGCAATACTGTAGTGTCGTCCCTTTCTAATCAAAACTAGAAAACGGGGACGACACTACAGTATTGCCACTTTTTAATCTCTACTCTTTTTGGTCGGACCGTAGAAGTAATTTAGTGTCCTTTTATCTTTCAGTATTACCCAATAATTTCCTGCCGATTTATAAAGAATAATTTTACCTATTTAACAAAATAATCGCTTCCAACCGGTATGTATATGGAAGTCCAAAGGGGAGGCCTATGTTCAGCAGTGGACGTCCTATGGCTGAGATGATGATGATGAACAAAATAAAACAAAAATCCATCCATCCTGCTGGTAAAAGGTAAAATGGTGCGATTAGAAAACCCGCTATCCCAATATTATCTTCGAGCCTCAGGTTGCGTTTCTCGTTATATTAATTTACAGTAAATAGTTAAGTTTTATATCCCTTTAACACCTATAAAACATAAGTACAGCGGTTAAAATGTTTAAGAGTACGGTGCAATTGGACTCTGAACAAAATCGTAGTCAATAAAATAACATAATAAACTGAGGATTTTTATACGCACCGTGTAGACGTTAGCACGTCGCGCACAAAACGTGCTCATCGCAATACCTACTAGACCCCGGACATTCGTCGCGGTGACGTCACAATAGGGTAGTTTGGGGAGTAAACGGGCCGGTGTTAATTAATACAATAAAGAAAAGTTATGGGTTCTTTACATGCTCTGAACAAGCTCAAAAACTTTTTACCCAGTAAAACTAAGATTTTATTAGTTCAGGCGTTAATTTTACCCATAATAGACTACGGTGATGTGTGTTATCCAGACTTAACCGTAGAGCGTATGAATAAATTGGAGAGACTTCTCAACAACTGCATTCGGTTCATCTTCTGTCTTCGTAAGTATGACCATGTGTCTTCTTACCGCTCTCAGCTGGGCTGGTTTCCTATCCGCGAACGACGTGAAATTCGAATGCTGTGCACTCTGTTTTCTGTTCTCAAAAACCCAATGTCTCCCGAATATCTCAAAAACTTCTTTCACTATTATGGTGTAACCCGTGACCGTCAATTTCGCTCTTCTGGCAATCTGTCTCTCTCCATCCCTCGTCACCGTACTGGTTTTATGTCTAAATCGTTCACCGTCCAAGTTTCCCGTCTCTGGAACCGCCTTCCCCTCAAGATCAAACAAGCTCCGAACAAATGCGCTTTCAAAAAATGTTTGCGTGACCTCTACGCTAGCAGAGTTGTGAATTCTTAGGTTATCTGATTAGTGTTTCATCTGTATTTATTTATATGTGTATATATTATATGCATTTATCTAAATATTATTTATTAAAATTTGTTTAAGTTAGTTGCACCGCCCACAATTTATCTGCTTTGCCCGAAGGTTGACTGGTAGAGAATGCCTCATGGCATTAAGTCCGCCTTTTGTACGATAAGTTTTCTTTTGTGCAATAAAGATTAAATAAATAAATGACATAAATAAATTAATATTCTTTTGTTCATTTACCTATAGGTCAATTGTCAATTGATTTATTTATCTTCGTTGTTATTTCGTTAACTGACTCTCCGTAACAAATCAAATGTTTGGTTTGCATTAATATACCAAAAAATAATATTGATCAATTAATTATGTAGTTTTTGTCGTAAATTATTAAAATTAATATACATATACAAAAACAAAAGCATCTAAAATATAGATTTTAATTTTGGTTGTTTATAATTTAATAACAAGTGGAGTGTATTACTTAATAAAAAATACAAAAAGATTGTGATTATAATTTCTGAAAAAAAAAAAAAAATGATAAAATTTATTAGGTTCAAAACTGTTAGTTTTTCCTTATATTTATTAACACAGGTCTATTTACTCCCCAAACTACCCTATTGTCACGTGACTGCGGTGAAAATCCGGGGTCTAGCAATAACATGAACATGTGCGTAAGTATTCACTCTTGTGACGGTCGGCGTTTTGAAAAGAAAACAACGATTGTCAATCACAAAATAAAAATTATTTAATTATCAAATAAAAAGGTCGTGGATTATTTTAGCCCGTCTGGTATCGCAACGCAGGCCGGTACTCCCCTGGTGGTGGCGAGGTCAGTTGTGCCGGTCCGTGGAACTTCGTTCAGGAACCCCGGGGTAAGGCCGTGTGCGTCGGTGCTGTTGTGGGCCGGCTCAATGTCCTGGCAACCATTTGCCGGATGTGTCGACACGTCGTGTTAAATTAAAAAAAAACGCTTTTCTCCAAGTCGCACCCTGTAGACAACGGCCTTTATTAGAACATGTACTAATATTTCTTTAGTACTCCGCTGATTATGAACCTCGGTAATGTTGCTAAGCTAGCCAGGGGGAGCAAAAGAAAGTAGCTGGTGGGTGTTCATAATCAGAACGGAGTTACAGAGTGCAGAAGGAATAAGCAGAATGTGAAAGAAGTACAGCGCAGGCAATGCGTAGTAAAATATTAAATTAGCATTTACAAACAAACTAAATACCTGAATATAATATTATGAATTAATTCTCATTTTTTTTTAATTAATTTAATTACTTTTACTTTATTATAATGAAGGCTTAAACTTGCGATAATGAGCATAAAATAAGTACTAGCGAGTGACATCATCATAGGCAAAATGTAGGCGACGCCATGTTATAACGGTAAATCGGCACAAGCGGCCGGCGTGGGCGATAGGTACTTTAAACATTATGATGATGCACTAAGATGAATATACAATGAAATCAACACAAGGATTATGGTACAAGCACAGTTTAGCCACTAATACTTAAGACTAGGTAATAGCTCAACAACTTACCCTTTCGGGGTGCGAGGCGAAGTAAAGTTTTATGTACACTTCTACGATTATGCTTAACACGCAAGAATAGGGAAACAGGTGACCACTGCCGCTACGTATTTTGATGTATTTACTTAACGAGTAAATATAAGTTTCAAATATAGTAATTTGCAAGCGCGATAGACGACACGGAGCGGAGCCCGTGTACGCACCAACAAGCTGTTGCCCTTAAGACGGTCTAGCGGGGTATGGCAGGCGAGACGCCGCTGGCGGGGATAGCCAGGCGACGCGCAGCTGGTACCTTACCCTAACGGTATCATCGAGCGCAGGAGTGTTCCGTATCGTTTACTTTTTAATGTTTTATATTTAATATGGTTTCCTATTATTATGTTAATGTTAATGTTGAATGTGTATTAAATTATTTAACCAGGCTGATTATGAAGTAAAACTATAAATTAAATATGTATGATTATAATTATTTTTAGTCTGTTTTTTTTTTAATTGAAAATATTTTTAAACAATATATGTCTATGTACGTGTAACGTTACATTACCCGCGCACGCCACCAAAGGATTCAATTACTCTAAGGAATTAAATCCGCACTATCAACGTATGCATTCGCAGTTTCCGTTCGAACTTCCCTAACATACTTCATACATTTAACCAAATGACAATAGCTACCTTCTGGCTATTGGCATATCCTAACAATTGGTAAGATGACTAGTTTATATAAACTAATCATCCATACGAATGCTATGTGCATTAATGATGATACATGTGACCTCGAGGATAATATCACGTTCATATGACGCGTCTACTTATCTAAGTATCGCAAGATTAATTACTATGTTCACTGTGACCCATTAACTTTATATCTTTAATATGCCACGTACCTATATTTTTACCAGACATATCGGCCAGGACATAAACAAGGGGAGACTTCTTGTCTATAACGCGGCATTTAATAAATTTCGGAGCTAACTTTTTGCTAAAGAAATTATCCTTGTTACTCAAGACGTAGGCGCGCTTCATAACAATATCACCCACATTGAACTCTGTCGGTTTGCGCCGAAGGTTGTAGTGAGATGTATTTTTTATGTGAGCTTGCCACAATCTAGTTTGGACAGTGTTGAACAATTCGCTCAGGCAGCCTAAGTTTTCAGCGTAGATATCTCGAGGAAGGAACAACACCTCGGGGCCCAAATCAGTATCCAAGTAATGAGAACCACAAGGAACAAGTTCCCTACCATAAACCAGGAATGAAGGAGTGAACCCAGTTGCCTCATTAACAGAGTTGTTGATTGCAAACTGCACCTGTGGTATAATAGTATCCCAACTACGATGATCGTCCTCGACGAAAGTTGAAAGACACGTTATGATGGTTCTGTTGTACCGCTCAACAAGATTGATTTGCGGCGTATATTTTGGTGTGAAGAAAACATTTGGAACCTTATATCGCTGGAAAAGTGATGCGGTGACACCGCTTATGAACTGGCTGCCGTTGTCCAAAAATATAGTTTGTGGAACCCCATGAGTGAGGAAAAGAGAGTCCTCTAGAATTTTCGTGACTGCACTAGCAGTGGCATTCTTAATTGGAAAAATGTGGCAAAATTTTGAAAAACAGCAGGTGATGACAAAAATATAAGTATTCTGTTTCCTGGTTGTAGGCAGAGGGCCCATGAGATCAATAGATACCATTTGGTATGGCCTGGAGCATTGTTTGGGGCGACCCATCTCGCCCAAAGTTTGGTGATTTTGAGCTTTATAAGCCAAGCACTTTTCGCAGGAACCAACGAACTTCACTACATCCTGATGCATACCGGGCCAGTAGTAACGTAAAGCAATACGATGGTGAGTTTTAAATATACCAAGATGTCCGGCTTCAGGAACAGAGTGATTTTCGCTGATTACCTGTTCTCGTAACTCATTTGGTACAACCTCCTTCCACAAAAATTCGGTTGTAAGTGAATTTTTAATATTCGCACGCCTAAACAGCTTATTGTCCTTGATAATGTAGTTAGAAAACGTCTGTGGTTTGGAAAGACAAGAATTGTATATGTTCTTGTACCAAGTGTCTGTTGTTACTAAGCTTGAGCCTGACGTGCTTATTGAGGAGATCGGAACGGCTCTGGAAAGGGCATCCGGTATGACGTTATCTACTCCTTTTCGGTGTTTAAATTCGAGATTAAACGAGGACAGTCTCACACCCCAGCGAGCTAACCTACCGGTTGGATTCTTCAGAGATAGGAACCATTTTAACGCACTGTGATCCGTATACACAATGAATGGCTTCCCATTCTCCAGGTAACAACGCCAGTGTTCCAGTGCCGTGACCACGGCCAAGGTCTCCCGCTCCGTTATGCTGTAGTTCTTTTCCGCTGCTGACAAGGACTTGCTCATATAGGCAATGGGGTGCTCCTTGCCGTGTACAGTTTGAGTTAACATAGCACCCACGCCGTAATTACTGGCGTCCGTATGCACCTCAAACGGCTTGTCGTAGTCAGGGCAGGAAAGAACTGGAGCGGATACTAAACACTCCTTAAGCCTTTGGAATGCCAACTCAGCGTCAGCGGACCAGACAAAAGGAGGTCCCCCTTTTTTATTCGAAGTCAGTTTGTTTAAGGGTGCTGCTACAGTGCTGAAATTGGGTACGAAACGACGATACCAGGTAGCAGTCCCAAGAAAGCGCTTGACGTCCTTCCGACAAGAAGGTGTCGGGTAATTGAGGATAGCTTGAACCTTCTCAGGATCGGTACGTAGACCACAACTATCAACGACATAACCCAAATACTTTAACTGACTACGAAAAAACTGACATTTCTCCAGATTTATCGTTAGGTTTGCTCGTCTTAGCTTATCCAACACGCGAAGTAATGTGGAAACATGGGAATCGAAATCATTCGTGGCGATAATTATGTCATCCAGGTACGCGAAGACTTTTAGATCGAATTCCCTAAACAATAAATCTACCAACCGCTGTTGAGTCGCCGGAGCGTTAGTCAAACCAAAAGCGGTACGCTTAAAACGTAGCGTTCCCCGGTTCGGCACGTAGAAAGCAGTCTTGTCGCGATCTTCCGGAGCTATTGGGATTTGCCAAAAGGCCTTAGATAAATCGATGCTTGTCAAATAACGAGCATCGCGAAGATTATCCAAGATCTCTGAGATGTACGGAAGATTGTAAGCGTCGCGTTTAGTAATTGAATTGAGCTTGCGGCTATCCAAGCAAAATCGAGGCTGACCATTCTTTTTATTAACAATAAGCACGGGTGATTGCCAAGCACTTTCGCAATGTTCAATAACGTCAAGGGACAACATTTCATCTACCTGTTCAGCAAGAATGCGCTGTTTCTCGGGGGACAATCGATAATACCTCTGACGAACTGGCTCTGCATCTCCGGTATCAATGCGATGAGTGACTAAACTCGTCTCACCTAACCCCTTCCGTTCCGCCGAGATATCACTAAATTGTGAAATGACATTGTCAGCTATAGCCTTTTCCGACTCATTTAATTGGTCATACGCCTGGATAACAGATGGACGATCAATGCCTAAACTAGCGTTCAACACTGACTCACCAGAGAAAGTAATGCTCGTGAGGTGACTAGGAAAAATTTTGAAATCACGCCAAAAGTCAATACCTAACACAAGATCAATATTAATATCCGGGACAACATGAGCTTTAATAACATGATAATCCGCTTCAAAATTGATTGGCAAATATACGTAGCCAATGCTTGCTAAAGTTTGACCACCCGCAGCAGTAACATTAATAACATCATCCCTATGTAAATGCAAACCATGTTCTTCTAACCTCTTATGAAGTCGATTTCCCACTATGGTTACAGCAGAACCTGAATCTAAAAGTCCAAATATTCGCAAATCATTTATTTGAATTTGAGCGTAGGGTCTAGAATCACCTAATGGTTTATTCAGCAGAATTGTATCGATCTTATATGAATTAAAAAAAATATTGATGGTCTGGAGCCAATTTTCCCAGTCCTCTCTATCTAACCTTGGTACCTGTTGGTTATTGCTACAATTCTGCTGAGTAACTAGTTTTTTGAAGTACTCGGTTTATTTTTACCACAATTCGGGCAGTCAGGAGTCTTGACACCTTCGTGACCGCAAACAAAACAAAATATTTTGTCCTTATTTGCCCTACATTGGCGTAAATTGTGGGCGTTACTACGACACCTAGGACAATAAAACTGTTTGTTCCCTGATCCCTGTATTGCATGAACGTAATTGTTATGTTTTGTATAACCCTTGTTAGCAGAATTAGAGTTACCATATTCATTTTTATTTTTATTGGGATAATTATTATTGTAATTTTTCCCAAAACTATGATTAAATTTTGACGAAGCCTGGCCAACATATGCAAACTCGGGAGCCAATGTCTCCGAAGTAACCTTGGGTGGTTCATGAAAACCGGCTAGACGAGCCTGGATACTTTCATAGTTACGGCATAATGAGCGTAGAGTGTTAAGATCAGGAACTTTGGTGACAGAAGCCAGCGTACTTGCATAACACGGACGGATATTATGAAAAATGATCTCGAGTTTGTCCTCCTCAGACAAATCTTTTGATAACCGCGAAAACAGACCAGTCATTATAGATAAGTAGATTGTAATGTTCTCTGTCTCACCCTGCGTTCTTGAACGAATCTCAGCCAAAAGCCTATAGTCATAATCAGCCTGATCAAAATCATTTTTGAGGCGACTTACTAAATCACTCCAGCCCGACAACTGGTCCTGAACGGCACGGTACCAGTGCAACGCATCGCCGGTAAATATCTCCGTAGAATAGGAAAGTAATTTAGCTTCCGAGATATTCCTTGATTTCTTAAACTCTGAGATACGTTGAATGAAAGCACGAACGCACGACTTCCCGTCAAACCTAAGTCTAGTGAGCTCGCCAGCCATACCACGATCGCAGCTAACATTAATATTAAATGGTGAGGCCCCAGCTTGTGGCTCAGCAGAAACCGATGTTGTAAAATTTTCAGATGTATTATCTTTTAAAGAGTGGTAACGGTCCGAAAGGGCATTGTACTCCGTAATACAAGACTCAAAAACCTGCTCTGTGGCATTATCAACAACAATCCGATTTAACCGGTGGTGGAGATGATTTAAAAGATTTTGAGCGCGTAACAATGTATTTTTCTCGTGAGGTGCCTCGAGATACGTTCTCAGCTTAGTAAGGGCATCACTAACACCCTTAAGATCCTCACTGATCGAAAGTGAACTCTCGAGTATATCTTCCGAAGGAAACTGTGGTCCCAATTTAGCTATTTGAGCGCGTAATAATTGAACAGTAGCCCCGGGAGTGGCACCTCGAATAGAAACCTCGTATTCTAATTCTGCTTTTTGCAAGGATAAAAATTTTATTGGATAAGCCATACTACTGGTTAAAAAACAAAAACAAAAAAAAAAAAACTGATCTGACTTAAAAACCGCGAATGGGTAAGTGTTGAGATAAACTTAATCTACTCCGTTCTGTCACAATCAAATGAAGCTGCAACGTTATGGTTGACTAGATTGATTGGCTTAGTAGATAAAAATGATTGATTGACTTAGTAACAAAAAAAATAAAACTGCCACCAAAAAAAAAATTAGGAAGCAGAGCAAAAGCACAACAAAATAAAAAAACAACTAAAGTGTACGATGTCAATAATTAAAAGAAATAACAAAAAATTGTAAAAAATAAAATATTATTATAAGTTACACTTGTGCGACTCGACTGTACTAGAGTTCACCACAAGTATGCAACAATAAATACAGAGTGCAGCGAAATTTTGCACCTGAGCTGAATTACATTAAAATAAATAAGTTAATTAATAAAATTTATAAATAATTAAAATAATAATTTAAATTCACAATTCAATAAATAAAAAAAAATTACAATAATTCATTAAAATTTAAAAATTAACAATTAACAATTTAAGCATTCAATTCATTAAAATAAAATGGACTACACAATAATTGTACACTTTAGTTGATATGCAACCAAAAATTAAAAGCATAAAACGTTTTACAAACACAAAAACAACAAAACACCAACTACTTCTACGAAGCGATACCAGACCTTTTTATCTACCACGTTATAGGCGCCAGTGTGACGGTCGGCGTTTTGAAAAGAAAACAACGATTGTCAATCACAAAATAAAAATTATTTAATTATCAAATAAAAAGGTCGTGGATTATTTTAGCCCGTCTGGTATCGCAACGCAGGCCGGTACTCCCCTGGTGGTGGCGAGGTCAGTTGTGCCGGTCCGTGGAACTTCGTTCAGGAACCCCGGGGTAAGGCCGTGTGCGTCGGTGCTGTTGTGGGCCGGCTCAATGTCCTGGCAACCATTTGCCGGATGTGTCGACACGTCGTGTTAAATTAAAAAAAAACGCTTTTCTCCAAGTCGCACCCTGTAGACAACGGCCTTTATTAGAACATGTACTAATATTTCTTTAGTACTCCGCTGATTATGAACCTCGGTAATGTTGCTAAGCTAGCCAGGGGGAGCAAAAGAAAGTAGCTGGTGGGTGTTCATAATCAGAACGGAGTTACAGAGTGCAGAAGGAATAAGCAGAATGTGAAAGAAGTACAGCGCAGGCAATGCGTAGTAAAATATTAAATTAGCATTTACAAACAAACTAAATACCTGAATATAATATTATGAATTAATTCTCATTTTTTTTTAATTAATTTAATTACTTTTACTTTATTATAATGAAGGCTTAAACTTGCGATAATGAGCATAAAATAAGTACTAGCGAGTGAAATCATCATAGGCAAAATGTAGGCGACGCCATGTTATAACGGTAAATCGGCACAAGCGGCCGGCGTGGGCGATAGGTACTTTAAACATTATGATGATGCACTAAGATGAATATACAATGAAATCAACACAAGGATTATGGTACAAGCACAGTTTAGCCACTAATACTTAAGACTAGGTAATAGCTCAACAACTTACCCTTTCGGGGTGCGAGGCGAAGTAAAGTTTTATGTACACTTCTACGATTATGCTTAACACGCAAGAATAGGGAAACAGGTGACCACTGCCGCTACGTATTTTGATGTATTTACTTAACGAGTAAATATAAGTTTCAAATATAGTAATTTGCAAGCGCGATAGACGACACGGAGCGGAGCCCGTGTACGCACCAACAAGCTGTTGCCCTTAAGACGGTCTAGCGGGGTATGGCAGGCGAGACGCCGCTGGCGGGGATAGCCAGGCGACGCGCAGCTGGTACCTTACCCTAACGGTATCATCGAGCGCAGGAGTGTTCCGTATCGTTTACTTTTTAATGTTTTATATTTAATATGGTTTCCTATTATTATGTTAATGTTAATGTTGAATGTGTATTAAATTATTTAACCAGGCTGATTATGAAGTAAAACTATAAATTAAATATGTATGATTATAATTATTTTTAGTCTGTTTTTTTTTAATTGAAAATATTTTTAAACAATATATGTCTATGTACGTGTAACGTTACACTCTTTATTACCCCAGTCAACGGCGTGGGTCGTTAATAAATATTTCTAAAATATATTAGGACTAACCACGCGATCGGTCATCGGTTCTTCGCACTATAGCAATCGATTGCTATTTTAAAGTGGTCTGCACTTTTAGAGGCGTATCGGGATACTTGGTTTTTACGGATTTCTTCACTTCTGATGTCTTGCTACTAGCCAATTACAATATTGCATTACTTACAGACAACAAAAAAGATACCATACGTGTACTCATTTACTTTATAGTGTTATAATTACTAGTTTTATTGTTTTTGTTAGTTGTGATTTACCCCTTCTGTCTTAAGAATATAAGGAAAGGATAGATTACTATTAAACTGTATATTAATCCCTGCAAAAATAATCCCTATTTATCGGAGTAGCGTAATAGTATTTTATGCAACCGTTGTATAAGAGGGGCCAAAAAACGCGAGTGGCATGGGTTACGATGTGAGCGTAGCGAACATCGTAAGAAAGATGCCACGAGCGTTTTTTGACCTACTTATACAACGTTGCATACAATACTTTTTCTACGACTCGACATTTCATAAATATAATGCAATTAAACAACAAAGAAAATAATTACATGTTCCCGCTCGGAATCAACATAATTAAAAAGAAAAATTGTCTCTGATAAACTTTTTTTTATTTACAACCATCTGTCAAAAAAATATTAACTTATACATAAAGGTATACGATCACCATACTAAACATCTGTCAAAAAAATTAAACTTATACATAAAGGTTACGTTCACTATACTAAACATCCATGCACTGAAGACAAAACTTTTTTTTTAAGTTGGCAGCAATGCCTTAGTACAATAAGTTTTTTTTTAAATTTGCAAATTGTGTGAATGCAGCTATTCATCTTGTAATCTGTGGTACTAAGTGATGCTTTTTTGGCGACATTATACCATCGGTTAGCAGTGTGTTTTTGGGCAGTAGAGTATAGACTTTTACAGACTTTCATAATTTATGTCTTTATATTAGAGTTAGTAACTATATAAATGACAGAAAAAAGTACTGGAGTAGAAAAAAGTATTTACCGGTATAAAGTATGAGCCGTGAAATATCGACTTCATCCCAACTTTATATGTCTACTTTTACTTAACTCGATAAATAAACCTTAGCTTTGTAGCTAACGGTTGCTTTTCCGATAAAATATAATGGACATACGATGTTGTGACAGTTGATGTTCGGTATTGCTCGTTCAGAAAGTTGGAATTATATTTTTATTAGAGTTGCTTCGAGACAATTTGGACAGTATTGGTGTTTGTGTTAAGTAACTTAGTATAGCATGCTATTGATTAAGTTAAGTAGGTTAGGTTGGGTTTGTTTTCAATCTCAAAATTTTTACGGTTGCAAAGAAAAATGCTTTTTACGAAATGATTTTTTGGCGAACTGAATTATTTGACGAAAAATTATTCCTTTTTTTCCTAGTTTATACATGTGTCTCACTGCTGGGTAAAGGCCTCCCCTCTCTTGCGCCACTCGTCTCTATTGGCTTTATTCTCACTCTACTCGTTACTGAATGCATCCAAGTCATTCCGTCATCTTTTTTTCGGTCTGCCTCTGCTCCGGTACCCTTGCGGCGTCTATTCGGTAATTGATGTAATAGGAGGATGTAAAGCACGTGTACATACATATAAAAAATGTGTTGTGAATCAAATTGTGAAACAGTGCTCTGCTACATCTGCATCTTGAAGTTAATCTTCATATTATCATCGGTAGACTCAGCCATGTACATAAAAGTGCCCTTATAAAGTTCCTTATTTCATTATGACATTTAAGTTATTGCTTTTTTTTATTTTTATTTATTTATCATAGAAAAACTTATGTGGTATGTATAACATATATATTCCGCCAAACTGAGGACAGTTTGTTGGCGGATAGAGCACTCACAAACATTTTCGTGTGCTACCACTTATAAATTGCTTACATAAATGATTACTTATTAACTGCACTAATTTTACTGCTTCACTATTGCATTATTTCGTTATTACATTATTTCATTAATCTCTAAAACCTGTTCACAAGGGATTATCAGGATCCTGTGTGGTAAAGATCCCAAGTATGTTTCGTTTGGGATTCTGGATTTGTTTGGATAAAATAATTAACCATTACAATGGAGTTTTAACGACAAAAATTACGTAGGTAAATGTTTACATTGAAGCAAAAAACGCGAATTGGTTTACGCTAGCAGATGTTACTGCTTGAGTAAAAATTAATTACGTAGGAAATTTATGGTTTCTCCGAAAGTTGAGTGCCTGGTTCAAAGATTTAGACCACGAAAAAAGAGAATTTATTGTTTAGGTTCACTTTGTCCATATTCCCATTTTGTCAACTTTCTAGCTCGCCAACATTCCCCTTTTCGTCCAGATTCAATTCTCAAATCGTCGGTCATTCCCATGTCATCCGCATTCCCATGTCGTCCACATTCCCAACTCGTCCACATTCCTAACTCGTCCACATTCCCATTTAATATGAAATCCCAAATTGTGATAGAATTTGAACATCAAACGAGTACAGATGTGGACGATTTGGGAATAAGCACGATATGGGAATGTGGACGAGTTGAACATATTGACAAGTTGGGAATGTAAACGAGATGGGAATGTAGACGAAATAGGAATGTTGACAAATTGAGATCATATGAACGAAGTGAATCTATACGGAATTTATAAAAACATGCTGTTTAGAGGTGAGTGGAACCACACCCTTAAACGGCACGTTTTCCGTTCCGTATCACGAAGCGTTCGCGATTCCCCGCGCGTCCGCTAATGCGTGGTTGCCGCCATTACCTGCGGCGTTGTTCGCATACTTGACTTGCCTCGTCTTGGAATTGGTGCTGTTAAAAGTTAATTTCGCGATGGCTATCACTTGCGGAAGAGTTTTATGGTAAGTAAGCTGACGATAACATCTGATAGGACCGTGAATCTGGTTCTAGGTCCTTAATGCATTCACTGCCAGAGGCCGCAGCAGGAACAAACTTGTATGACGGTGAATGCACATGCACGGTGCTGACAGTGAATGCGTTAGCCTCAACTATTCCAAATGAAATAAACAGGTAAAATGATCCGAAATGGCCTTAAGCAATAATGTAAACATGAACATGTTACTTATTATTGGAATTAAGATGTTAAAGGTTATGCCGCATATAGAAGGTAAGATACTACCTATTGTACTGGAAAAGCCTGAACCAAAATTCGAAAAGTGTCACTCTCTGGCCATGTTCTAATCTCTGTTCAATAAATTATGTCGATCTATTAATTACTATTGATGCTGTATAATGTTAAGATAAAGAAGCAAAATACACTTCTGTATTAATTTGTATAAAGAAATCGACATTTTCGTGAGAAGAGATGCACTTAATTATGACATAATTAAGAAATATTAATAATGTTCAATTTTGTAATCAAAATTGTTATATTATGTACTTACTAACGAAGTTGAATGTTGAACCCTTGATACAAAGAGACCGCATTAAAAAAAATAATGAAACATTATATGTTTCATAAATTGAAGTTGAATGTTGTTATGGCTTAGTTTATGTCAAAAAAATTATACTTAACTCTGTCTATGCTGTCCATTCTGTTAGTAACTTTTATGTCTTAGAAATAACAACTATGAACACTTCTTAATGTATGCAATTATGTCACAGTTAATTGCATCACCTCTCGCGAAAATGCCCAAATTGTTTCAGGGATTATAGACGTTAGCGAGCTCGTCCGCCCGATTTTACTAATTGCCGAATAACATATCAGCGTATAATTTGCTACATTTACATTCTGTGGCTTCTTTTTCCCTAATTAGTGGTTTTGTTGTTAGTGAAACTGATACAAGTGGGACGTAGTTTTGATTATAATTAGAGCCAAAAAAAGCTTGAGAGCATTTGAGCGAATGGAACGAATTGTGAATTTCGCGTGTTTGATTAAAATAAAAAAAGTAATTTAAATTTAAATAAGCATTATACTGTATGTAGGTCACTAGAACGACACGCAATCTAAAACTAAGAATGTATGGGCATTTTGTATGGGAAATGAGGTAAGTCTCCGAAAATTTTCAGAAAAAGCACATCACTAGTTCGGAGTCGCTGCTTAGGTGTCTAAATATTATAAATTATAAGCGTAAATATCATAGTTATAGTTACCCATAAATAGCACATGTCATGACCTACTCAGACTTCAGTTTAAACGAGTTTTTTTATAGCAAAACCTATGCAAAAAAGCCTGACCACCGGTTTCAAATCGGGCCGATACACTCATTAATTCGGATTCGCTGTCTTTTAATTATTATGTAGACAGACCTAACGCTACGCGTAACTGTATTATTAGATTGATTATGTTTGACTTTAGGTGTTTTAAAGGAATATTGAGAAACCGAAAACTGATTTTCTTAGGTTAAGTAACTAACTAGTTTATGTGTTTTGCTGATAAAGTTTGATTCCTAGGGAGCGCTGAAAACGATCCATACAAATGGCGAGCGGGCGTGACATCATCACCCCGGAAAAGTAACAATGTATGAAAAAGAGAGAAATTTCTATTTAGACCGTGATAAAGCGCTTTTAAGTACGTGGTTGTTTTATAATTGTTTTGTTGAATTATGAGGAATGAGGATACTGATAGCAATTTCAAACTTGACCAGTTTAGGATTAAAAAGATAAAAACTTAAAATGTATACGTTTTGTGTACGTGTTGCTGGTAAAGCCTGACCAGAAATATATGAGGACGCGCCATATTGCGGAATTTCACTGGAACTAATTTCTTACACTGGCAATGATTTTATGATGGTTTGTCAACAATGTCACTGTCATTCGTGGTGATTTCTTTAAGACAAATATTGAAAATTATCCAAAGAAAATGCCGAAAACCATTCACAATCGTGAACTTAAGATTATAAATAAAGTGTGCATGTGTTTACTATACGAAAAACAGCCAGGAAAAGAGTGCATTCCATTTAGGGTGACCAGATGTCAGGAATTTTCCTGACATGTCAGGAATTTTAGACATATGTCAGGAATGCGGCCGGAAAAGGGAAATGTCAGGAATTTTCGGCAAATAAATGAGACCATAAATTGCATACACTGTAAACTTCTTTCTTCTTCTTCAAAACTGTAAAATCACAATAACAAAATGGGTAAAGCTACAAGTACTTTGGAGTTTCATAAATTGCAACTTATAAATAATCGCAATTATCTTTTTACAATATAAACATAAATCAATCAACATTGACAAATTAAACAATTTCAGGACTAGTGTCAGGAAGTTTGGCCGAAAATCAGGAATTTTGTCAGGACTTTTGAAATTTGTGTCTGGTAACCCTAATTCCATTAAATGATATTACAAGGTTAACAAAGTGGAACTGCCAGGTATTTAAAACTAATGTCATTATAGTGGGTTGCGATTGGTTGCAAAATTATTGCCATTTAAATCTTATAAATTGCGCCCTCTTGACAATCCTCATATATTTCTGGTCAGGCTTTACCTTTGAAGTTAAATAATTCCAAAGCTAATTTTTTTGTTTATTTTTCTATAATGCATGACATGCATGTAGTATATTGTGTAATTCAATAACACTACGTCACTTTTGATCATTTTAGTTAAGCTTTACACTGCATATTAGTATGCAGTGTAAAGGTCCATGGTCAAAACATTCCAAATATAAACCTCACTATCACAATATCACATCTAACATTCTATGCCTGTATAACTATAACCGGACGACACGTGACCGGAAAAATACCGAACACATCAGTCGGCTAAGGAACCATTCGTGATGCAACGCATAGAAAGTTATCAAGTTGTAGAAACAGTATCAAGATCAGCACTTTCGTTTTCACGGTCAACCCATAGTCTGAGATTATCGGAGCGCGCCCAAACTAGCCGCCACAATATTATTATGTGTACCAGTATAATAACCGCGAATACCAACTCAACTAGACCTGCCGCTACAACACATTATAACCAGTACGTCTAGTTTAACTGTGACACGCAACTATTTGTCGTTCGAAAAATACTACCTGTCACTTTCCTTTCAATACCGTGCGAGCAAGACAAGTGATGCCGAGTCGTATATACTAGCCGTGCAGTATATACGAGAAACGCCAAGTTCAATTCAATAAACGTTTGAAATTAATGTACGTACGCGTATATAAGGTACTGACCAATTAATTCCCAGAGAAGGAAAGCATAACCAACTTTTTACTTCAAGTTGGTCGGGTCGAGGTCGAGAGTGCCGGGTGTGGCGGGTGCTTTATCACTATCATCTATGCTATCGTAATAATTATAACATTATAAAAATGAAATGTCTGTACATCGAAGATACCTGTGTTGTTGTTAGCCAACAACACAGGTATCTTCGATGTACAGACATTTCATTTTTATAATGTTATAAATACCTGTTTCCAATGAAAAATATTAACGTCAATATAATTGTATACGTATTAGGACCATATAGCTAAAAATAATGTATATGATCTCGCCAACAAATCGTAATTTCAGTTGCATTCAGTGATAGGTTGTTTTGTTGAAAAAAAAAAATAGGTGAAAGGATATGGAGGTCTCAGAATCGTTTTTTTTTTGCATTTTATAAATGCATAAGTAGTATATGTACATACTTGTTCGTGTCTCTGTGCAGTCCTCACGCTTGTACAACTGGGACTATATCATTTATATCTCGTACGCAGGTTAATAGTTTGGTATCTGCAGATGATTATAGGATACTTTTTAACCAACTACGGAGAAGCAAAAGAAACCCACTTTTTCTTCCGAGGGGACGAAGTTCGCGGGCATCTTTATCTATAACGCTATGAACGTGATTATCATAGGCATCGTGATTATCATAAAATCTTAACTAATTAACCACAGCCACAAAAAAGAATCAACATTGATTCCATTCAATACAATAGGTTTGTAATAGTATTTTATGCAACCGTTGTATAAGAGGGGGCAAAAAACGCGAGTGGCATGGGTTACGATGTGAGCGCAGCGAACATCGTAAGAAAGATGCCACGAGCGTTTTTTGACCTACTTATACAACGTTGCATACAATACTTTTTCTACGACTCGACATTTCATAAATAAAATGCAAATAAACAACAAAGAAAATAATTAAATGTTCCCGCTCGGAATCAACAAAATTAAAAAGAAAAATTGTCTCTGATAAACTTTTTTTTTATTGACATCCATCTGTCAAAAAAATATTAACTTATACATAAAGGTATACGATCACCATACTAAACATCTGTCAAAAAAATTTAACTTATACATAAAGGTATCGTTCACTATACTAAACATCCATGCACTGAAGATAAAACTTCTTTTTTAAGTTGGCACCAATGCCTTAGTACAAAAGTTTTTTTTTTTAATTTGCAAATTGTTTGAATGCAGCTGTTCATCATGTAATCTGAGGTACTAAGTGATGGTTTTTTGGCGACATTATAACATCGGTTAGCAGTGTGTTTTTGAGCAGTAGAGTATAGACTTTTACAGACTTTCATAATTTATGTCTTTATATTAGAGTTAGTAACTATATAAATGACAGAAAAAAGTACTGGAGTAGAAAAAAGTTATTTTCACTTCTCATGCTCTTAAAATGTTACTTTAGTCTCTGCATATCGGGACTAAAGCTCCATATTAATCTCTAGGGACTAAAGTAAAATTGTTTTAATTTACTTTGGAAATCCCTAAACAGCCAATCACGACGTTTGTGAATGGAGGTTTATAGCCATTTTCAGTGATAGGTATGCAAACTTTTTGGTGCGTGAAAATAACCTCAAAATTACAACTGCTCAAAAATATTAAATTTTTAGATTTTATTTCATGAAACACAATTAATTATTACGAATACGAATGTAATTTTATCATGCATGGTCCATAAGCCCATATTAGCTAGTCTTAAATAAAATAGTTTTCAAGTTTGAATCTGTTGGCTAAATATGCAAGCATTTAAAGCGTCACTTTACAATGAAAATAAAAAAACCACGGAACATTTTTTTTTCTATTAGAATTTGGAATGAGTAGATGTCCATTACTTGTATTAAGCTTGAATTGTAATCACCAATTAGACCAATTAATTGTGTCACTTTATAAGTTACGGACAAAATATGTAATCATCATCTTCCAATGAAGAAGAATAAAGCTGAAGGCTATATAGAGGAGTCAATTCAAAATAAATACAATATCTATCGAAGGCTATACTATATTGAAAGAATTCAAATATCCTCAAAGCAGAAATCACAACCAACATTTGACCCACGCCCATCAACATCGCGGGATGAGAATGAGCCTAATGAAATTACCATCGGCAACCTTTTTGAGAAAAGGTCTACGTCTCTACTATACTCTCCATTCTCTCCAACTTTTACTTCGACTTCGAGTGAAAATATTGAACATACTTCTCAATTACAAACCACGCCGACCCAGCTTAACTTACAGGGGAAAACCACATATTTAAATGTAAAGAATTGTACAAATTGCCCTTTCAATTTTTCTGAGGTTAGATTAACGGCTGTACTACGTAATTGTAAGAAACTTTGTTAGGTATAGTACGGCTCTTCCCAGGTGAATTTTTCGCTTCGAGCCCTAATCTTTCAAACAATGGCCATTGTATCTATTATCGCAAAGCCGCTAGCTCGAGTTTGCCACGCGCCACTATAACATTCATATTAAAAACAAACGGTATCGTCATAGTATTAAGGTTCAAATCAAAATAATATGAATGCTGTATTTCGTCGTGGTTGTCCTACACTACCAAAACGCAATATCTAGAATATCAGTGACATTCAATTTGAACCTTAATATTATCACGATACCGTTTGTTTTTCATATGAATGTTATAGTGGCGCGTGGCAAACTCGGTAGCTAGCGGCTTTACGATAATAGATACAATGGCGATTGTTTGAAAGTTTAGGGCTCGAAGCGAAAAAATCATCTGGGAAGAGCCGTACTATAAAATAAATATCGTAATTTTATATTGAACGTCGTTTATTTTCCTCGCATTCAAAGTGAAAAGTAGAGTGCTTAACGCGAGACTAAACGACCATAATGACACTCGAACTATTAGCCACCCTCGCTTAGTTCGGGTGGCTAAAACATCTCGTGTCATTATGGCTCGTTTTAGTCCCTTGTTGAACAATCTACTATTGCTAATTCTAACTAAAATAACTTTTGTAAAAAGAGTTCAAGTGGGTCAAATCGTTGGGTCGTTTTTTGGGATTAAAATACTCAGGAGTATGATTTCACTGTGACGAAGGGCCAGTTGTGTTCGATGAGAGTAAAGAAAGTTATGTACAAAATTATGTAAGTGTGATTGATCGAATGACCAGAAACTTGCTTGCCATTGCAGTTCTCAAATAAAACCCTTGGGTGCGTAACGATGGCTATAACAACATTTTTTTATAATTTCCGTCGGTATAACGCTCATTTGATATAATTATTGAATGATATAACAACACTTAATATATCAACATTTGATATAATTATTGTTTCATATACTGATCATTTTATCGAATAACATTTAATATAACATTCTTTAAGTATAATGCATATTTCGTCTAATGAATTTATGGTATAACGTTTATTTTATCTAACGTTCAAATGGCATAACGTATAGGGTATAGAGAAATAGGGGGGCGGGGGGCGGAGCCACCACAGGGGGGCTAGGGGGGCCAAGCCCCCCGCATTAAAAAAAAACTAAAACCAAAAGTTCACTTAGAAACGTAGGTTAGGTTAGGTTAGGATAGAAAAAAAAAGGAAAAAAAGGGAAAAAAAAGGCAAAAAAAAGTTTGATCTGCATCCCCCAGAAAAAATGGAATGCTACCAGAAAAATAGGTTAGGTACGAGCACTACACATATGTTGTTATACAAAATGAACATTATACCATATGAAATTATACCAAATGTTGTTATACCAAATGAACATTATACCATATGATGGTTATAGGAAATAAGTGTTATACCAAATGATAAGTATACGAAAGAAAAAAAGATTTTGAAATTATACCAAACGTTTATTATATGAAATGAGTCAGTAAACACAAACATACTTCTACCATTTATTTTTATATCGATCAGTACACACCCAAAACCCTTAGCTATTAAAATAAATAAATATTAAGGGACAATCTTACACAGATCGACCTAGTGCCAAACTAAGCAAAACTTGTACTATGGGTACTAGACGATGATATATGTACATAATATAATAATTGTTTTTTTTATTAAAGCAGTAACGTCTGCTAACGTAAACCAAATGTTTACAATGAAGCGAAAAATTTAAAAATGTAATGGTTCAGACACATCTGTTTCGGTGGTCCAGTTGGTGGGACGCTCGTGTTGGCCCGGAAAGCCGTTGGAAACGCTAGTTCGAATCCTGTCTGAACCATTAAATTATTAAATTTTTCGCTTCATTGTAAACATAAAAATACATATATAGATAACATCCATGACCCAGAAAAAAATATTCGAGTCCATCACACAAATATTTGCCCTGGCCGGGATTCGAACCCAGGACCGTCGGCTCAGTAGGTAGGTGGACTACAAACTGCACCAACCGCGTCGTCCCGCCGGCTCTGTAAATTGTTACTGACTTGGAGTTTGGGTTTGAATACCGCCGCCAAACGAAGAATCCATTTCTGTAGGTTAGGTTAGCCTTCTATACAAGGTGCCCATGAGCATTGCGAAAGATTTTAACCACGCATTTCTGAGGTCCTAAGGAGTAATAAATCTTATATGAACCTAGGCCAATTTATGTTTTTTTTGTGTGCCGTGTTCAGGAGTACCGCCACCGAGTATTTTTTATTAAGTATTTATTGTATGGAAAGTGAAAAAAAAAAAACATAAATTGGCCTAGGTTCATATAAGATTTATTACTCCTTAGGACCTCAGGAATGCGTGGTCAAAATCTTTCGCAATGCTCACGGGCACTTTGTATATTTTTAGCTGCTTGGCTGAGTAATATGCCTTTAAGAGTTAGGCTTTAAAAGGCTGAAAATTTGCATATAATCAATGCCTTTTCGCGACATGTGACCTACATTCGTAGGCAAGACGAGTGAATATGCTTCTTGGTAATCTGGCCACGTCTGTAGTGTAGCGCAGGTGTTGATAACATAAACCCTTTGATTCGGCGCCTTCCTTCGATATTACGAGCGCAGTATTCCGCGGTAGTCAATATAAATTGTTTACTAGTGAGTACTGTAAGATTTGTAAGAGGCCTTATTCCTTTTAAAACAATTTTTTTCATTTTATGACAAATATATTGATAATTTCAACCAACTTTTTGGAGCGAATAATACTTTTCCGTAAGTTTTAGATAGTAACATAGCCATTTGTTGCTTTTATTGCGTGCAGTCGAAAATAAGTTAAACAAGAGCATGTCGGGACACGCTCAGTGTAGGCTTCCGTAGTTGCTCATCCTTCACAATAAACTGCTGTTTTAAGCCCGAGGTTTAAGTTAAGAAAGATTTTAAGCTTTATAAAAAGGTCGTAAACGCCCTAGAAACTGTAATCACTTATTACCTTCAACTTACGACCTTTTAAAGAAAAAATATGAAATTTGGCGATAACTCAAAAATGGCTCGACCGATTTTGTTCAATATAGTTTTCATTGAAAGTACTTATAAGGCCTCATTAACATGAATTTTTCCGATTTTTTTTGACCCGTGGTTGAAAAGTTAGAGGGTTTGTCCCCCCCACACTATTTTTTTTTGTTTTTGGAGCGAATATTTACAAAACTGCTGAGTTTATCAAAAAATAATGTTAGAAGACCCCTATTATTTTTACAAGACCTATTCAACGACACCCCACACACCGGCGTTGAAAAGAAAAAAATCACCTCCACTTTAGGTGTTCGAGAGTGTACCCGAAAAAAAAAAATTTTTTTTTTAATGTTATTTTACCGTTCTGTCGGCGTTATACATACACATACTCATACCAAATTTTAGCTTTCTAGTACTAATGATCACGGAGCTAAGCCGCGGACGGACGGACGGACAGACGGACAGACGGACATGGCGAAACTATAAGGGTTCCTAGTTGACTACGGAACCCTAAAAAGAACAGTTTTCTGCGTGAATTTTGTCAATTTCAAGTAGTTTTTGAAACAAAACCTTTCTATTAAAAATTCAAACTGTAGGTTTCAAATATATACCAATAAATTGCAATGGCCCTATTCTATTTAGGTAGTAACATTGATAATATGTTTAGAAACATGTTTGATCATAGAGAAAAATGACCAAAACAATCAGCATTTTTGAACGGATACCAACTGTACTCAATCATTTTATCAGCCCCAAACAATTATTTCTTTTTTCTAACCTCTCAACACCACTTGAAAGACTTGACACATCCACCCTATATCTATTGTTCGTTTCTTAGTGTTACCAACATACTATTCATCTGTGGTTACCAGCCCGTTCACTCGTTTCACCCGTACATCTACACCTTAGCATTAACAGAACATTAGTGATAAAAGTTAAAGTGGAACACAACCGTTATTGTACCAAAGTATCATACGAAAATACAAAGCATAAAATAATCTACTAGGTACTTTTTAAAATTCCCCGTATGGCTTTACTTCGTTTGGTTGTGACCTTAACAGTAAATTTTCTCACGACTCTCCTTGCAACATATATTATTTTTGCCTGTACTGACTATACCGACAGTACAGTGAGTAGTAAAATTAGGTTCACAGAATTAGATGCTCAAAATAACCAGCGTTATTCTCTTGAGAGCAGAGTGGTATACAGACCCATCATGTGTATTTCCTGAAAATTATAACTGGGTCTCTTTAAGATAGGAGTGGTTAGGTTGTTGCTGAACCAGTGAGCTACATCTTCGTGTCACTTTCTAGCAGGTGTTACTGAGGTCAAGCGCTGATCAGTTTATGACTAAAAAAAAGAACATATATGTGTGATGTCGTCAATTACACTTCAGAAAGGATTTCTTTGTGCTTAGGCACATAATGTAGGGTCTTAATTGCATCTACCGCTAACTATACAGTAAATGAAACTGGAACCAGTACCTTTTTGTCCCTTACTTTGATTGTGACAAGAGCGAAAAAGGTATGTGTTTCAATTTCCTTGACTGTACTATACCAGCCAAACTGGCTCACTTTCCGAGCTATAATCCTATACTCGTAATGTAAGATTTCTAGTCACGGAAACTTGGAATACGTAGGCTAAACTAGCTGGCAGTGACCTTTGGCTCGACCTAAGATTGAAGCCTCGATTGTGTTCCAGTGTAACTAGTTCCATATACGGTATAATGGGAACCCTGGCTCTTGGTGATGTAGTGTGTGTCATACTGGAACGATCTTATGGTTGGTTGAGTTAGACGGCGGTTTTTTTTAAACATGACTTGAACTGTATCAGGACTATTTAGCCCTCACTATCGGTGAGTCGGACTTTGTGCGGGTGTATAACCCGCTAACCACTGTACGGATTGCGTCGTAAACAGACTGAACCGGCTCATTTATCCATACAAATTAATGTTCACCGAGCGAAATGTAAAAAATTGGGCAAGTGCGAGTCCGACTTGCGCATGAAGGGTTCCGTACCATAATCTATAACAAGTTTGTTGTATGGGAACCCTTAAATATTTATTTTATTTTATTTTTAGTATTTGTTGTTATAGCGGCAATAGAAATACATCATCTGTGAAAATTTCAACTGTCTAGCTATCACCGTTCTTGAGATACAGCCTGGTGACAGACGGACGGACGGACAGCGAAGTCTCAGTAATAGGGTCCCGTTTTTACCCTTTGGGTACGGAACCGTAAAAATAGGCAGTTGCCGTTAAGTAGACAACGTCAACACTAGTTGTTTAAAGCTCTTCGCACATTATAACAACGACGCGTTTGGCTGGGTTTGTAGACACCTGCCTACTGAGCCGGCGGTCCCGGGTTCGAATCCCGGCCGGGGCAAATATTTGTGTGATGAACTCAAATATTTGTGCTTGGGTCATGGTTGTTCTATGTATTTAAGTATATATTTATCTATATAAGTACGTATATCGTCGTCTAGTACCCATAACTCAAGCCTTCTTGAGCTTAATTTGGGACTAGATCGATTTGTGTGAGGTTGTCCGATATTTATTTATTTATTTATAACAACTCAACGGCGACTCGATTCTATGCCAAATATTGAAATTTAAGCCCGACCACTGTCTACGCGTCGTACACTACTAATATCATTTTTTGAAATGAAACCTAGAAAATATGACATAGGGCTTAAATTTAAATATTTGGCATAGAATCGAGTCGCCGTTAAGTTGTTATAATGTGCGAAGACCTTAATCTTTTTCTAAACTATATATTTTAGCACTTCGAAGACTGTGTTAACAACTTCTCCGTGGAAAAATGATAAGATTATGAATATTTTACCCTAGAAAACTAAGTGAAATTGGACGAAAACTGTAAAATCGTAAGTAGGTGTTAAGTGTTTTTTTATACTTTTTAATCTATTACCTATTCTGTTTTTCAGTAAAAAAAAAAAAGATGAATGTTTACATTACAATTTGTCCGCATCAAATATTTCAATTATTGTTTGTTAATTAAGGCCCAGATTTATCAAAAAGTGCTTTTAATTCTCCATACATTTTTACTATGGCGGCCGCGCGCCGATCTAAATACGCATTCCCCGCGCTCTATGGTTCAGTCGCTAACGCTCGGCGCAGTCTTAACCAATCATCTTAATCTCTTTGTTGTCTCTTTTTGCCAAAATTTTGCCGTAAACGGAGGCCTTGTACACAGAATCTATAACAATTTACGCAAAAAACGATCCGAAACAGAACCTTTTCTTCCCATTCAGTTTCAAAAATTTCGTAAACATTGAGTTTTGGAGGAGGAATCAGTCGAGAACGAAACCTTGATTTCTTCAATCCGGTTACGTAAAGTTTGAACCTCATTTGTATCCGACGCGATAGTTTGCAAACTTAAGGGGCTCCCTACAGAAATCAGCCAATTTGATGATTTTTACATCGTATCTAGTTTGTGGATTATAGAGTTATAATGTCCTATTTAATAAATATTGTAGTACTCGTATGGTCTATGCTTAACACTTTGTCTAGACCCGAATTTTGATTTAACGACTGTGTATTTTATAAAAAAATATTCGGTGAAGGACCAAAACTACACTAATCTCGTTTCTACTTTTATCCCCGGTGTATATGTAGAAAATATCTTACATTTTATTGTTCTAAACCATATTCCACAAAATTTGTTCTGAAGCTTTTTCTATTTTTCTCAATACTTTTCGAGAAAAACGCAAAAAACCGTTTCCACAACTTTTTCCCCGAAAAAATCGTAAACTTTGACGGCCTGTATCTCAAAGTCAGTGACATGTGAAAGGTACTTGATACGGTATTTTGTTGTGGAAAAACTATGTTATTATGATTAGCTATTTATAATATGGGAAAATCTATCGCAACAGATCGAAGGTCATTGAGAGCGGGGAGCCCCTAACGTAAACTGATAATATGGGAAAGGAGCAATGTTGTATCCTTTTAAGAAGGACCTACTACCAGCTGGATCTCATTTTACACAAACAACCAAACAAAATACAATTATCTCACTCATTTTCGAAATTGATAGCATGGAAATTGAATTTTGATTTAAGGCTATTCGTTTAGTATGACCTGTGATTTATCGGCCGTGTAATGGACAACTCTGTAATTGATCGTTTGAGTTTCGACTCTTAATGAAATCATCAATCATACAACAAAACAAAGCTTTTCCAGGCGACCTGATGCCGGGAATTGAAATTAAAGGACTGTAAAAGTATTGCCAAGTTCAATTTTGTCGGGAAACCGAAAACACGGTAAGTAAATAAATATAATATGTAATTTACCTCATGTTTTATTTATATGTTTGATACGAACGTAGTGGCACATGTGACCTAAATAATATTTTCTTGTTTTGTGAGAAGGGAATTTAATAGTACATGACTGCAGACGCCGGGAAAGAAGGGCTTGCCGGGTGAGTAAGTATAGACCGTAGGGAGGCCGGATAGTGATACGAAGCCGCCAAGCCCTTTTCCCGGCTAAGGCATGTATAGTGTTTTGCTCAAACATATACATTGAAATAAAAAATAAAACAATATTGAAAAAAATATAATTCGGCTGTTTAGCCTGTTCATGAACACAGACGCCATGATTTAAAAAAATTACTTCTCGGCCTAGGCCTTCAATTTTGTGTGGAATTCCTTTACGGTTCTCTTGAGTTGTTCCGCCCGAAACGTGATAGTTCGAAGCCTGTTGTAACGCACGTTATGACGAAATTTCATGAAATAAATAAATAAAGATCGGACAACCTCACACAAATCGATCTAGTCCCAAATTAAGCTCAAGAAGGCTTGTGTTATGGATACTAGACGACGATATACGTACTTATATAGATAAATATATCATCATCATCATCATCATCAAAGGCCTTATACATCTTGACAGATGATTTAAACAGCGTCAGTTTGCGAGAGGCAACGCCTCTCGTGACTATGTAGTCCTATCCGGGAGCAACATACACGTCCACATTTCCTACATGTCCATGAAGACCCCGCCGCGGAGGAGACAGTTTCGCGATTGTGTCTTTTTGCACGCTTTCTGGCCAAGTCTTGAAACCAGATGTTATCGTGGGTTTCACGTCCTTTCGCGACAAAACTTCTCCAATCATCGCGGTTCGACGCTAAATCCTCCCACGACTTACAGTCGACGCCGAATGCGACCATGTCACGCTTTACGCAGTCCTTAAACCGTAGCATGGGTCGTCCTACGTTGCGCTTTTCGAATGCGACTTGGCTCAGCATGGTCTGCCTGGGCAAACGAGTGCTGCTCATGCGTTGCACATGCCCAAGCCACCGCAAGCGTCTCTGTTTGAGTAGCGCGGTGATGCTAGGCAGCTGTGCAATTTCCAACACTCTCTCGTTCGTAACCTTATCCTTCCATGTGATGTTGAGGATACTTCGAAGACAGCGCATGTGAAAAACGTTGAGTCTTCGTTCGTGGTTAGCGTACGACGTCCAGGTCTCAGCCCCGTACAAGAGTGGACTTACTTCCGAACCTTCCCATCATGGCTGAACTTGACACCTTGCCCACAGTTAGAGACCTTCATGCCGCCGTGCTTAAGCTTAAGTGTGGCAAGAGTCCCGGGTTAGATGGTATCCTAACCGAAATCCTTAAACTTAAGTGCACATTACCTTTGCTTCATAATCTTCTAGGGAAGTGCTGGGAGCAGGAAATCTTGCCTCAGGATATGCGCGATGCTAATATCACGACCTTATACAAAGGAAAAATGAATCCAGATATCTTTTTCAAAAAGTAAGAGAACTGACTGGAACGTGTAAACCGAAAATCTGTGCCATTGAAGATAAAGACGGGCGTCTACTCACAGATGTGACTCAAGTGTTGGAGCGCTGGAAAAACTATTGCGCGGACTTATACGACACTAGTGAGTCTACTAACACTTGTGTTACATGGGCGACAGGAGAACCTGATATTCTTCCATCAGAAATTGAGTATGCCATCAAAAATCTGAAATGCAAGAAATCACCGGGTAAGGATGGTATTATAGCCGAAATCTTAAAAAACTTAGGTCAGAAAGGGACAAAGGCTATCACCGAAATCTGTAATACCATCTGGAGTACTGGGAGATGGCCGAAGGACTGGACAGAATCGGTGTTTATACCTCTACATAAAAAAGGCTCTTCAAAAGTTTGTGGCAATTACAGGACTATATCATTAATATCCCATGCAAGTAAGATCCTTCTCCATGTAATTAATAGACGTCTTAACTACTTCCTAAGCCGACAGATACCCGAAGAGCAGGCAGGCTTCGTTAAGGGCAGAGGAACGCGGGAGCAAATACTAAACGTTCGCCAAATTATTGAAAAAAGCAAAGAATTCAACAGCCCCGTGGTCCTATGCTTCATAGACTACACTAAAGCCTTCGACTGCGTACAATGGGACAAACTGTGGAACGTGCTACTTGAAATGGGAGTTCCGGAACACCTCGTTGCTTTAATCCAGAGTCTGTACACTGGGAACCGTTCTTTCATCAAGATAGGCACTGAATGCTCCAATATGTTCCAAACTAAAAAAGGAGTGCGACAAGGTTGCATTTTGTCCCCTGCACTTTTCAACATATATGGAGAATATATTATACGGAAGACCCTTGAAAATTGGGAGAAAGGTTTCCCTATAGGTGGAAAAAGATTATCAAATCTCCGATATGCCGACGACACCATTTTTCTGACAACATCCATGGTAGACATGACCGAGCTGTTCCGAAGACTTGAGGTAGAAAGTGGTAACATTGGTCTCACGGTGAACAGAGCTAAAACCAAAGTTATGATAGTGGATCGAGCTGGAAAGCTGACTAGTGTCACCTGCAACATTCCGGGCATTAGCATCGTCGATCGCTATATCTACCTAGGCTCCCAAATCTGCAATGACGGCAGCTGTGTCACCGAGATTAAAAGGCGAATCGGGATGGCAAAGGATGCTATGACCCGTTTGAACAACGTCTGGAAGAAAAGAGGAATTGGTATCAAAACCAAGATCCGTTTGATACGTGCTCTGGTATTCCCTATCTTCCTGTACGGAGTGGAAACGTGGACAATTCTGGCCCGAGAAAGGCAAAGGATTGATGCATTCGAGATGTGGTGCTGGAGACGTATGTTAAGAATACCATGGACTGCGAAACGCACCAATGCATCGATCCTGAACCAGCTCCAAATAAAAACTCGCTTGTCCACCACGTGCCAACAACGCATTCTTTCCTATTTCGGCCACACAATGCGCAGAGACGACGAAAATCTCGAAAAACTGATCGTGACTGGGAACACCGAAGGCAAAAGATCGCGCGGTCGTTCACCAACAAGATGGACCGATCAAGTAAAAGACTCATCAACCTCCAAATTCTACTCGGTTGTAAGAGACGCGCTGGACAGAAACCGGTGGAGGCAGATCATCCGCGCCAGATGCAACCCTGAAGCTGACCACGATCCTCAGACATAAGGGACCGACTCCAGAGAGAGATACAAAGGAAAAGGGGACCGCGGCGATTGTAACTGCTACCGTGGTATATCCCTTTTAAGCATCGTCGGCAAACTGTTTGCCAGAGTCTTACTGACTAAACTGCAAAGTCTTGCCGAACGCGTGTATCCTGAAGCGCAGTGTGGCTTTCGATCCCAGCGTTCCACCATTGACATGATTTTCACTCTCCGGCAACTTCAGGAAAAGTGTCGTGAGCAAAACACACCCTTGGTGATCGCGTTTGTGGACCTTAACAAGGCCTTCGACACGGTCAGCAGGGAGGGGCTTTACGTAGCACTTGAGAAGATAGGATGTCCTCCGAAGCTACTGAAGCTTATAAAATCTTTTCACGATGGCATGAAGGGCTCCGTTGTCTTTAACGGTCAGACCTCCGACGCATTCGAGATGCGGAGAGGTGTTCGCCAAGGCTGCGTCTTAGCACCCACGCTATTCGGCATATTCTTCTCTTTGTTGCTGAAAGTCGCTTTTGGTGACACGCAACAGGGAGTTCACCTACATACAAGAGCAGACGGTAAATTGTTTAACATCAACCTCCTAAAGTCCCGTCGCAACCGTGTGGACCTCTTTATCGACAGCCTGCTCTTTGCCGACGACGCAGCCTTTGTTGCGAGATCTCCCCATGAACTTCAGGTTCTCCTGGACAAATTCGCCCACGCTTGTGACTTGTTCTCCATGTCTATAAATACTAAGAAGACCGTGGTTTTAGCGCAGGGCCACTCGATCCAGCCATCCATTTTGCTGGAGAGCGAGCCCTTAGAAGTCGTTGTTAGGTTCTGTTATCTGGGGTCGTCTGTGTCGAGCAACCGATCCCTTGATGGGGAGGTCAATATTCGCATCGGAAAGGCGGCTACAACGTTCGGCAGGCTGCGTACAAGGGTGTGGGATAACAACCATCTTACCATTAAGACCAAAATGATAGTATACCAGACTTGTGTCCTAAGATAAATATATACTTAAATACATATAACAACCATGACCCAACCACAAATATTCGAGTTCATCACACAAATCAATCCATTTCAATCCGGATTCCGCCCCGGGCATAGCACAGTTACGGCTCTGGTTAAGGTCACTGATGACATCCGTCTTAATATAGAACACAAAAAACTCACCGTACTTGTCCTTCTCGATTTTAGTAGTGCTTTCAATACCGTAGATTTTGACATCCTCCTCGGTATCCTTCGTACACTTAATGTGTCTCACTCATCCCTATCTTGGTTTCACGACTACCTCTTTGGTCGACGCCAGCGGGTTAGGGTCGACGACAAACTGTCGGAATGGCGTGAAATTTCCGCTGGTGTCCCTCAGGGGGGCGTCCTCTCTCCACTTCTCTTCTCAATATTTATTGGTGGTATCACCGAGTGTTTAAGATCCTCGTTCCATCTTTATGCAGATCTATGCAGCGGCTAGTATCGAGGATATGCCGTCGCTTATTAATATGATCAATGCGGATTTGGAGTGTATTTACAGCTGGGCAAATAACTTCGGGTTAAACATAAACGCAAAAAAGTCGCAAGCAATTGTTATTGGTAGTCCTCACTTTGTAAATAAAGTATCTGAAATGGTGGTACCTGATATTCTTTTTGGTGGGATTCCTATCCCCCTTTCCTCTACAGTTAGAAATTTGGGTATTACCATGGACCAGACGCTTTCGTGGGCACCGCACATAGCGCAAGTTAGCCAGAAGCCTTTGCATCCACAGAAATATATCAAGATAGAAGGAAAGAGTGGACGTACCTCGCGTGGCGAAATGTTGACACGGTGTCAACTTTGCTCGCCGCGAACATTAGTCAGCTCCCGACCGCGGTCTGTGTGCGACGTCAGGTCTTAAAAACAAAATGGCTTGTTGCGCAATAATTAATGGTTCAAACACTTCCAATAAAATTGGAGCTGTTAATCGAGATATTTCCTTTCATTGGTATGTACAATTTGTCCTTAAATATCTGTTATTAATTACAAAACTATTTATTTTATTATTTTCATCAAAACAGAGGCGGGCGATTGTGTCCAACGCTAGCTTTCCATTGCGGCTTTAATTTGACGAGCCAACCTTGGCGTGCATTCAAAGCCAGCGATGTAAAAATAAGCTATTCAAACTGTCGAGTCACGTTCAAGGTCGATTTCTCATTTTTTCTGTCACAAGTAAGAATAGTACTGCCATGTGCTGCTGTACACTGCGATTTTCTTATTCGGTTAAAATCGATTTTGAGAACAGAGGAAATGATAATAACGTTCTTATTTATTATGCAGCTATATAATGTAAGTACATAGTGCTAAGCAAATATTATTGTGACTGTGTTTGTTTGTGACGGCGGCTGGGCCGCGGCGCGGTGCGGTGTGGGTGGCGATGCATAGAATCGGTGCCGTGTTCGAATCGATCTGTGAATCGATGTTTCTGAATCGTTTTCGCGCGGCTTATGTTTCCCATCACTAAATTACGCTCGTGACGTCAAAGTACCTACGCAAAATGTTACACGCTCGGTCTCCCTACAAATTGCTGAACTCTTTCCTTCTATCTTGATATATTTCTGTGATTTTCTGCCATTTTCCACCAAGATCACTCTTGCCAGATCTCTCTTGCTCCCTCTACTAGACTATGGTGATATTGCTCTACTGGATCTTAAGGAGGAACTACTTGACAAGCTTGAACGCCTACAAAATGTGTGTATCAGGTATATATTTGGATTGCGAAAATATGACCACGTCTCTTCCTTTCGAGCGCAGCTGGGTTGGCTACCGATTCGTCGGCGTAGAGACGTGCATGTCCTTTCATTGCTCTTTAATGTCCTGTTTAATCCTACTTCTCCTCCTTACCTTAGTGAAAGATTTTCGTATATGGCTGATGGCAGTGGTCACCGCTTGCGGTCTAGCGCCAATCTCACTCTGGCTGTACCGTCTAATAAGACGCGTACCTATAGCAAGTCTTTCACGGTAAGCGCAGTGAAGTTGTGGAATGAGTTGCCTTTGTCCCTTAGGAAGTCTCCATCTGTTGAATCACTTAAGATTAACTTGAAGAAATTGTCGCTGTCCGATGACGTGTGAATTCATTGAATACTATATTTATTTACGCATGTATATGTATTATTTGTAGATATATATATATATATATATATGTATATATATATATATATATATATATATAATATATCTTATAAATAGTATAAATATATGTGTATTATTACTTACATAGTTTATGTACTTATTATAGTTTTATTAAGTATAATATACATATCTTGGTTGTACGCAGTGTAGTTTGCCTATTTTCTTCGAATACCCATTCCTTCAATTGCTCAAAGGTTAACTGGAAGAGATCCCTAATAGGGATAAGTTCGCCTTTGTACATTTCATTTGTTATCAATGTATTTATAACTAGTTGTTGTGTACAATAAAGCGTTTACATACATACATACATACATACATACAAATATTTGCCCTGGCCGGGATTCGAACCCGGGACCGCCGGCTCAGTAGGCAGGTGTCTACCTGTCTACAAACCGAGCCAAACGCGTCGACAAAATCATTGCATGTTTGAGAAAAGAAAATACAAACAGCTAACTCCACTAGCTTTTTTGTATATATCATCAATGTTATTGAACTTCTTACAGTTAAACAATACGCCCTATAGATATCGAACAAGATACTTTCCATTATACCACGCACGACACAGAGTTCTCGAAAAACATATTATAAAAACAAGAGTACTTAGTGAAGTCTCATTTTCTTTAGTGTTTTGTTTTTGAAAAAGTTAATTATCAAAGTTGTTTAGCTTTAAGATTTATAATATATATTATACACATTTAATGTTACTGTTGTTGTTGTGGATGAATAAAGTTTTTAACTGTCATCTATTTATTATTTAGCTATTCGAGCCTGATTTTTAGGGTTCCGTACCCAAAGGCTACAACGGGACCCTATTACTAAGCCTTTGCTGTCCGTCCATCTGTCCGTCTGTCCGTCTGTGCGTCTGCCCGTCTGTCATCGAAACAAATACTATGCATGATAAAGGGCCGAATTTTCACAGAATGTACATTTTGTTACCACTATAACAATAATAACGTGTTTTTAGCTCGATATTGGTACGGAACCGGTCCGACTCGCACTTGGCCGGTCTTTTATTTCAAGTTTCTGAAGTGATTTTCTCGAGTGCTACACTAGACATAGCTTTTAAATTACTCTGTGTGATTGTTTACTTTACCATAATATCAAAGCAATATTTTCATAAACAAAATACACGCGCAAAACACACAGAAAAAGGGTTTCAGGCTTTCAACGGAATTAATCTTTGCTTTTACCTAAATTTTGCGGCCTAGGGCAAACATGATATTTTCTGTCCAAAATCAATTACTAATATTAATTCTCTGAAACAAATTAATCCTGCTGGGTTTGGGATTGATTGGGGTAACGATGTTACGATGTGATTAATATAATATCTCTAAGGATCTGGGATCTTTCACAAACTCGTATTTCTTCTAAATGAGTTGTGGGTTATTGTGCGATAATATTTGGGACTAAGGTTTAATTTTGAAGCAGGCGAAAAAGGAGTTACGTTAGAGTTGAAGTTGGGGGATAAGATTAAAAGAAAATGTACGATAATTGCAGAAAACCTACATACTAAGGATGTTGCTGAACAGAAACATTCTTATAAATACTGACACAATGAAAGAAAAATAAGGATCACATTACATTCTTCTTTCATTCCATTGTAATATGCAGGACTCAAACCTGCGACCTTACGTTTCCGGCGTAGTGCTCTTCCAACTGAGCTATTATATTATTATGTCAATCATACCAACACTTTGATTTTATAATTCTACGCTATTGGAGCGCCCTCTGCATATATGTGTTTAAAATGCTTATGCGCATTAGCTAAACCCTAGGATGTGCGTTTACACGCATGATCCCCAGTCTCTATTGCTACACAGCAAGTGAGACCGCGAGAGAGATGGCGCTTTTCTGAACGTTTTTTATCGAATCTTTTCAGAAAAGAATCTATCGAAAAACGTTGAGATACATTCTTATTTATTCCCATACTGGCATACAATGGTTGTCTTTATCATGCGATAATTACATGTTAAAGCGTCATTTTCTTTCTTTCTTTTTCATTTTAAAAATCGTGGCCATCACGGGCTCATTCGTGTGTAGGTACTTTGATATCGCCAAATAAGCAAGATCCCAGGTATAAATTTAACAGTCATTAGGACGCGATGTTTGCAATTCGGGCTGCATATTCAATACAATTCAATTATTTGTACATAAAAATACTTTTTATAGGTCATTATATTAAAGTTTTTCTCATACAGTGCGACCAAAAGGAGTAGAAATTAAAAAGTGGCATACAGTAGTGTCATCCCACGTTACTACTCGGTCAAGTTAAGTTTGCGACTGATATATAGCGGAGGGGTAAACTTAACCTGTCCGGCACGTCTAGCGTATCTGTGACTACTAGTGGCTTTTTGTCGAGTGACTAATGCTATCTATCACTTTCCTTTCAATATTGAGCGAGCAAGACAGGTGATACTGAGTCGCGCGACAAGTCGGGCCTGCGGTGTGGTGAACTGGCGATATATTGCCACTTCTGAAATCTCTTCGAGATATATGATATGGAATGAGGGCCCTATTAGTATGTAATATATTATAGCAAATATTTTATAACGATCACGAGGCATGGCCTCACCTTACTATCAATAGAGTAGTACTTTATTGATACTTACTTTTTTTGATACTATTGTTGTTAGCAAAAGAGTTGAAATTTTAAATATCATGAGTTGAAAGTTGAAACTCGACTTTCTTGATACTAAGACTAAGTGAGTAGTGACTAAAGTATCAAGCTGCTTCAGAGGTACTTACCTTTAATCCGTGCCCATAACCTATTAACCGTAGAAAGCAGGATGGGCAGTACCAGTAGCCAGGGCAGGGTCAGCAGCATCCTCGTGGCCGCATTCTGACCGGTCTGTGTCAACCGGTTGTTTTTTGCGATTTAATGCGTAACTGTTTCTCGTTTGGGCTCATCTTGTTTCAAACTACCGGAATGCCGGCACGTGGTCTTGTAAGCTTTTTATATTACTTCTAAAGGTGAAAGTATATCAAAAACTGTTTTATCTGTTAAATCGTACATATAGATATATTAAATAGTACTTAACTAAACAGAAAATCACCCTAATATTATAAAAGCGAAAGTTTGTGAGTCTGTTTATGTGAATGTTTGTTACTTCTTCACGCTCAAACGGCTAGACCAATTTTGATACATTTTAATATAGTTAAATGTATTTTAGGTAGTTATAAATTTTAGTTTAGGTAGCTGACACAGCGGATTAACATAAAGGTTACTTTTTATCCAGAAAAAGAAGTTGTGTTCCTGTCGGATGAGCGTGTAACACCGCTCGACGCAGCTAGTAATAAATAAAATAACTAGTAATTATTGAACCAGCTCACAAATTTTCACGGGAATCGGTTAAAATAGTCGGAAATCTGGACAAATGTACATCCAAACATCATCCAACATTGGCCGAAAAAAATTTTGCCCAAGCTGAAACGAAGAGGCTTCGCTTGCTCGGTCAATATCAGCAGTAAACAGGCTGAGTTAGCTGGTAGAGAATTCAATTCCTTGCCAAGCAAATCGCAATCAAAATGTTTGCACCAGCCCGAAAAACCTAAACAAAACACTATCCCACGTTATTCACAGTTGTATTCTCTCGAAACAAACGGCCAAATTTCGCCAACTTTGGCAAAAAACAGGTAACTTTTCCCGCCAAATTAGCAAACACTCGTTCGTTATTAACCAGATGCTCACCGCCACAGATAATGTACAGAATATCTTTTATTTATTGCGGGCGAGTTGGCCAAAGTTTTCTTTTGTTAGGTTGGCAGCGGCCATAAAGATCTGGCGAGCCACGTATTGGGGAAGTTTGTGTGCGTTGTTGGTCGGTTGCCTCTTATCAAAACCTAGTATATGTCGAAGTGAGTTTCTAGTATGTAACTAGGAACTCACTTCACACACTGACATATGACACTGTCATCTATCTAAGATCTCTCCGCGCCTTCCTGAAAGGTCTTGACAGACGGACTGACTGACCGACGAACAACAAGTTGATCCTATAAGGATTCTGATTTGGCGATTGAGATATGGAACCCTAAAAATTATATATTTCCGATGCAATGCCGTGATAAAGCAGGAATATTGCTGAATTGAAGATATCGTAAAGTGCCATCGAATTTGCGTCCAGATTTTCAAAAAAATGTCTGTTGGTGCTTGATTGGCTGCCAAAGCGACGTAAGCGCCTGTCATTGGTTCCCGATATGCCGTCATATACGTGACGACATACAGTTGCCGGCAAACTTCTTGAGCATAACCTTGACTGCGCAGTAGCCAATTTACGTACAAATGTACATGCGCAGATCCGCCATTTTTGTTCAAAAAGTTTGCCGGCAACTATACGAAGCGGACTTCGGGTAGCGACACAAGTCGAAGGTAACCCGCTGCATTTGCTGTTGGGCTCAACATTAATTTGCACCGTAACAATGTCTTTTACTAGGTTTTGATATGGAGCAGCCGCCGGTGTTGTTGTCCGACAGTTATGTTTTATGGCAGTGAACTTGATTAACGAGTTAGACAGAAACTTATGCCAAGTTTACCAGCTCATCAATACTAGTTTGTATCAGAGATGATATGCTATGCCCTAATTCCATATAGGGTAAATCGCCAATAATAATTAAAAATACAATAAATAAATTAGCATTCCGCATCATCAACACTTGACAACGGGCATGTTCGTCCTCCGGGCTAACATGGGGCTGTCCCTGCGGTTGTTCGAGTTATTTTAGTTAGTTCGAGATATTTGGGAGATACCTATCTCCCAAATATCTCGAAGAGATCTCCGAAGTGGCGATACCTAGTACTGCTGCCTCGCTACTGACCCGTCTGCGCGGCAGTCCCAATCGCATCCTGAGCGTGTTTGCCAACCGCTGGGACAGCCCCATGTTAGCCCGGAGGACGAACATGCCCGTTGTCAAGTGTTGATGATGCGGAATGCTAATTTATTTATTGTATTTGTAATTATTAGGTATTGTAAGCAGGTACTAACATTAACTCTTAAGATACTGTATTTATTAACACGCTTGTATGGACTCAGTCTGAAATAAAGATATATTATTATTATTATTATATTGTAAGAAATATAATTCATTATACTTGTAAACCCTTAACCAAGTTGCATGCTTGCGTATTGCAAAATTTCATCGAAGGAAAAAAGGATGAAATAGCTCTGCAAATACATTGGATTACTTTTATTTAAAAATGCTGACGAAAGAGTTCCTTCAACTTAGCTAATTAATTGACTGAATGGTACAAATGGACCGTACGGCGGCTGGAAACCTCTTGCAAGGGTTCTCGAAAAAGTTGGGGGTCGGCAAATGATTCGTAATCAATATCGTACCCTTCAAAGGTCAGTACGGATAAACTTTACATAAGATAGATATACGGAGTGTTGAAATAAATGGAGTAAAATTTTAAATGGGATGTTTGAAAAGGTATCCAGCAATCATCATCATATCAGTCCATGGACGTGCACTGCTGGACACAGGCCTCCCCCAAAGTCATCCACAACGATCGGTACTGCCGCGCCCGCATCCAATTTCTGCCCACGATCCTAACCAGGTCGTCGGTCCATCTTGTTGGGGGCCTTTCCCACCCCCTAACGGCCAAAAGGTGATAATTAGCTTTATGGTAGTTAGATGGTACCTATAAAAAATCGCAATTTTAGACGGAGTGAAGTGTGTCGAGTTGATTTTTTTTCCACTAATTGAACGCCTTTCAACTGATAATTTTGGATTGTTTTCATTTTAATTCTTGATTCCATAATAAATCCGAAAAGATATGTATTTTATTAATTCGATGACCTTCCGGCATTTGATAATTTGTCCAAGTTAAAGCTCGACAGCTATGTTCCTGATTTTTAGTGGTACTTATTAGTTTTGTTTTACCTACCGGTAAGAGAGTTTTATTTGTAACCGTACTCAACCAATTTGATTTCTAGGCCGGTATAGAACCTTGTCACAATGACAATGATATGAAACGAACTCCCTTATTTAGTTAAAGAACAATGTGTATTATTTGCTGATGATGTTACTTTACTGTTTTCAAATGATAGACCTGATGTCATTTTAGAACAAAATATAAATGATGTGCTTATCAAAGTAAAAAAATGGCTTAGTACTCTAAATCTTAATATGAATTTAAACAAAACAAAAATCATCCAATTCAGGGACTACAAAGCGCGTCAAGTTCCTCTCGTAGTGTCACACGCGGGTGTTAAAGTTGATGAGGTCAGTGACGCTACTTTTCTTGGAGTCCGAATAGATTCCCACCTTAATTGGAAGGCTCACATTGAGCAAATAAATAAAAAGATTTCCAGTCGATGCTATGCTTTATCAGTTCTGTCCGAAACGTGTTCTGAAGATATAGTTATAAGCTCATACTATGGATATGTCTATCCATTACTAAGCTACGGAGTTATCTATTGGGGCAATTTTGTGGATGTACAGTCAACCTTTTTACTGCAGAAAAGGTGTCTTAGGACGATGTATCGGATGCGCAGTGATGAGTCTCTTCGAAACGTTTTCCGAGAAAAACGCTTCCTAACTCTGACTTGTATATACGTGCTAGAACTATGTTTATTTATTAAAAATCAACCAAAATATTTTCCGAAGAGATCTTCTAAATGTAATGTTCGATCTCAATACAAATTTGATATCAAACTCCCCAAAATTTATAATGCAATTTATAAGAAGAGTGCTTTTGTATCAGCCATTCGCATTTTTAACAATCTTCCTGCTGATATTAAAGGTATAGAAGATAGCAGTTTTAAAAGGAAGCTAAAGGGCTGGTTATTAGATAAGTCATTTTATAACTTAAATGAATTTTATAATTCTTAAATTTTAATTAAATTTATGATAGGTATAGTTATTAAGGCCATTAAACATTGTATGCCCGGAGGGGTAACTGTTGGAACTTATATTTAATGACACCACCATGTACCTACACAGTATTATACAATAAAGATTTTCTATTCTATTCTATTCTATGAGATCTCAAGCAGCTTTCATATTGGCGTTCACTGTGAAAAGGTACGAAATGGCCAAGGAATCAAACTGGTTGACTGTACCCAATGTTTCCTAATTTACGTTGAAAGTCATCGAATGCGATGGCCTGGCGATGGCGAGGGCTAAATTATCCACAAATTTGAAATATTTTCCGGATAACAATGTCAAGAATGTGTGCAGCGTCAAGAAAAGTTATTTCCTAATCTTTTCCAGGATGTAAACTCTGTTCGGGCTCTGAATAGATTGATCAATCGTTCTTGGCAAGCATTGTACAGAATATTGAATGGTCGATTTCTTTGCTGAACGAATGTAAAGAGGGCTATTATTGAAAGTGTTGGGTATGACCGTTTCAAGGGCCCTCCGGAGAGTCCCTAAGGGTAGTTTGCGTAGATTTCTGATCGAAGTGATTAATCTTTACTACTTCAAGAGCAGTATGAAACTACTAACTAGTCAACAATTAACCAGTGTTGTTATTATTCAATGAAAAGTGTTATTCTTCTTCATCTCTTGATATTTTTATAATTAAAAATACAATTCTGGCATTTCCTGTAGTTACCGTTTGTATTAATATTATTATAATGCGAATACAATTCAATTGTGGAAGTAACCATCACTGAATTGCTTGCATTGGGATTATATTATTCTAGTTTAACAAACAGGAGAGACCGAGGGGCTTTGAAACAGAGGTATCATCAAACAATGTCACTTTCTCGGATCTGCATCCGTTTGCGAGGCAAGGATGCGCACCGAGGTGCCCGTGGACGGTGCATCTAAACAGCTGTTTCCTGCTTTACAACGATATAGATCCCGAGAAATCGACGTTGTTTCCACTCACCTCCGTTTGAAAACTCCTTGGTCTCCTCTACTAGTCTCATAGGTCGGAAAAATAAACGAATAACTCCCGATCCCGCGAGAGAACTAAGGATAGAATACTACCCAATTTATACGTCATACCGTGCGATGGGAATTTGTAAAGTTTTACAGCAGTTGTGCGTTAGTTCCCAAACTACCGCGGGATATAAAACTCTCTTCACACGCGAATTTCAGTGTGAATAAAGTTTACACTGATTTTGTTCGATAGGCGACGGACCGTGCTTGTTTTATTTTGGTTGTAACTACAACTATCGCTAAAGTCTAACCACGCTAACTCTTCCTAGCAAATAAACTGTCAAACCATACAAAGTGGGTCAGTTTGTATGGTTTGACAGTTCATTTGCATGGAAGAGTTAGTTAGGGTTTGACTATGATTGATTAGACTTCCGGTCCTTGACTCAAGATGGCCGCATGCGTTTAAGTTTCGTTGTTCGTTATTTATTCATGTTTGTTGTTCAATGTGTAGTATTGATAGCGTATTCTGCAGTGATCTAACGAATGAGTGAATAGCTAATGGAATTCAACTTGAAGCGTACATAGCCCTTCCTGGGTCAAGGCCCGATAGTCCGTGTGGTTTTTTGTAAATCGCTATCACTTTACAAAAAGCACGACTTTCGTAACTCACCGTACAACGTGGTGTCAATCCTCTATCTTGTCGCCGTGTGCGATTGGCAACGAGACATTGGCAGTAATGGTCGTAAATTAGCTACTGACGAGTGAGACACGTCTGGCGATAACTCCATCTCACTCTTTTGTATTGTTGTATTCCAGCCCGGTAGAGTAAAACAGTCAATACCGTCTTTTTTGGTTCTGCGTAGTCGGGTAAAAAGTAATCTATAACCATCTGGGGATGGGCACTATCCGTACCATAACCACTCAATTGCTTTTGGCAACTACTTATTTTATTATATTAATAGAGTTCAACTTAAAATTCGAAGCAATTGAGTGGTTATACAAAAAGGTCAAAATCGATCCAGCCGTTTAGGCGTGATGAAAAGACAAAAAAAATATTTTTGCAATTTTATAATTATTATCAGTACAAATCAAGAATTTTATACCGACTCAAAAGGAAGAAAATAATAAGCTCTTAGTGGCGGAAAGGAAAATCTGGCGAAAGATTCTGGGACCAATAAGAAATGAGGATGGCAGCTGGAGAAGGAGAAATAATAAGGAGTTGGAAGAGCTGGTGGCTACACCCAACATACTTGGCGAAATCAAAGCCACACGACTCCGCTGGCTGGGTCACCTGGAGAGGATGGGAGACGATCGGGCCGTGAAGAGAGCGTTTCAGGGGCGACCGAGTGGAAAACGTCCGGTCGGCCGCCCGAGGTACCGCTGGAAAGATGAAATGGAGAAGAATCTGTGCGCCCTAAGTATCCCTAGCTGGCGGGAAAAGGCGCAAAACAGAGAAGAATAGCGTTCTCTTGTGTCAGAGGCTAAGATCCTCTTTGGGTCACTGAGCCAGAGTAGTAAGTAGTAAGTAAGTATACATAGATATCATGTAGATAACGTTATATGTACTTTACGAAAGTGGATGTTTCGAAATTATATCAAGTATGAACGTTATAAACTGTTATAAGACAAGTTCGTATATCTTGTATTACTTACCCATTTTGAAATGGGTCACTGTAATGCTTAATTACAATTTATTCCAAACTCCAAAACGTGCTTCCTATTTCCGCAAGCCGCATGCTTCGTTCTTAAACTTACAGATTCGCCGATAAATGGGCCCTAATCCCATATTTCTCTGATATCTTGAAGAGATCTCCGATGTGACTTCACCCTGTCTAGCATACTGTCACTTTCCTGTCAATTCTCTACGAGCAAGACAGGTGACGCTAAGTCACGCGACAAGTGAAGTCGAGTCAAGATATGCTAGCCTTGCTGTCAGCGTTAAGTTTGCGCCTCATTTATATGCGACCGGGAATGTCACTCGCAAACATCACTTTGTATTTTTTGATAAACACATTCCACTGATATTTAATTATAACACAATACAACAGATGATTCCACTTAGGTATAAATGTTATAATATCTTAAAACGCTTATGTAATGTAATTTTCCTTTGTCAACCATCCGACAGATGACCAACACACAGGCTCAGCCTAGTTTGGTCACTGACGGATATTCTTAACATTTTATAATCTATTTTTGTTAATAAATGATTTTGTAGTTGTATTTATTTGATGTGATGACGGGTAACGAAAATATACCTGCGGAGGGAGGTAACCATACCTGTTGGCGACTGGCAGAGATGCCACCTCTTTTTATACATATTTTATCTTTGACAGTTTTTAAATTATTTGACATCAATTTGTTTTGTATTCAGTTTGTGTCAGTGTCGTTTGCCTAATAATCGTTGTTTTCCTATCTTTTAATTTATTAAACTAATATCTAAACTAAAGTACAGTGTTTCCATCATATTCTTCCATCTTAACATTATACAGTCCATTGCTCATCAACATTTTGGTCCATTCTCGCCTTAAAAACAAACCATTTTCAAAATTTTCATTTTGACGTAAGTTTTTCATTTCGCTTAGTGATTCATTTCGTCATTTTGTCATCATGGTGGAAACACGTAGTAAACAACGCAAGGCAAACACGGACGCAACGGCCACGGAAGTCGAGCGGACGCAGCTCGAACGTCGCGAACGTTCACCGGGCGGCGTCCGACCGGCTTCGGCCACGGCAACGGAGGGTGTTTCGGCATTGCCAATTAGCTCGACCGCACAGCCCATGGGTACCGACTCTTGCGACATGGCTCAACCTAGTCACGCAAATCACCCAAGCGGTCGATCTAGTTCGGAATTAGGTGCAAATGCCAAAGCACCTTCACGCAGCGCACATAGTGTTCACAGTAAACAGTCGTGCAGCGAACGCACCCACTCCTCGCGGTCTTCGGCGACTGTGCGCGCTCAGAAGTTGGCCATTGAAGCTGACGCAATGCGGCGCCGAGTGGAACGCGAACGTGAGCTTGCGCGACAACAAGCAGAGCGCGAGCGCGAACGCGAACGCCAGCAGGCGGAGCGCGAGCGCGAGCTTTCCCGTCTCGAGGCTGAGGCGGAAGAGACGGAACTCCAGGCTAGACTAGCCGCTTTGGAAGCAACAGATAAGTCATCCAAATCCCGTAGTTCACGTTTATCTAATTGCGACTCTGCAAAACGCACCGCGACGTGGATTTTTGGGCAGAATATGACCACGGTAACTACCGCGAACATGCCTGGTGAAGCACCGACTGTCACCTTGGGCGACCCCCAAGGACAACATTCACAGCCGGCCGCTCCTACCAACACGGTATCGTTCTACGTACCGAATGTCAACCATGCAGCCCCGTCGAAAGGTACACGTGTCACCGGAAACAATTGCTATGACACTGCAGCCCAACAATCTAAAATGTCTGAACGCCCTATGTCAGACCCTGTAACGCAGCTCACCCAAGCCATCAATGCTCTGTCTAACCGACCAAAGAGACCCGATCTCGTCACGTTCTCGGGTGAAGTTGGTCAATGGATGGCATTCAAAAGTAGTTACGAAAGAACTAAATCTAACTTTTCTCCGTCAGATAATTTAGATCGCTTAAACAACGCGGTGCGCGGTCCGGCGTACCAATCCGTGGCGTCTCTCCTGTGGACTTCTGGCGAGCCCGACGACATCGTGAAGGCCTTGGAGCAGACATACGCGCGCCCGGAACTTCTCGTCGCCCGCGAGGTCGCCGAGCTGCGCAACAGCCCTAAGCTAAGTTCTCCCGAAGAATTAAATTCTTTAGCGAATAAATTACGCAACTTCGTGACAACACTGAAGCTACTTAACCAGAACGAGTATTTATCGTCACCAGAGCTGTTTCGGTGCATTTTGATTAAGTTGAGCGAGCACACGCGGGCTCGCTTCACAGACTTTGCTTCTGTTTATGTACCCGATCAACCACATTTAACAAAATTGGAAATCTTGTCACGCTTTCTTCTAGTAGAGGCTGATAAACAATTAAAGTACAACTTTGTCGTTGACAGTACGTTTAAGGTACAGAACACAACGCATCCTACTAGATTTCAATTGAAAAAGGAAACAATTCACGCCACCGTATCTAATGACAAAGTGTCCGAGCGTTGTACCTATTGTAAACAAGGGCCACATAACATAAAAAGCTGTAAAGTTTTTTTAGGTCTCTCAATAGACGACAGATGGCGTTGGGTCCGACAGTCAAAAGTATGCTACCGGTGTTTGAAGTCCAATCCACATACGTGGAATAATTGTCGCACCAAACGTTGTGGAGTAGATGGATGTCCGAGACGTCACAACGCGCTCCTCCACGGCACAGCGACAGCGAATGCCAAACCCAGTGTAGCACCCAGCAGCCAATGCAATAACACTCAAACGTTGTTTGCAAGACCGGCTACTCCTGTCAACGTAGAAAATATAGGCAACGAATTTGAATCATCCGTCAAAGTTGGAAATACGTCTGATACTTTTATTAATGTCACAGGAACTTTGGGGCCAACTGACCGTCCTCGCGGCCTGCTGAAGGTAGTCCCGATCGTGCTCGAGGGTCCCGACGGCGAGTTCCACACGACTGCGTTACTCGATGAGGGCAGTACTGCGACGCTCATTGACGGCGAGGTTGCTGCGCGCATCGGTGCGAAACCCACCTGTCAGGAGCGGCTGCGCATCGAAGGCGTCAGTGGTATGACAAAAGAAGTTGACGTAAGTTACGTAGACTTTTACATTCGCGGACGAAATCTATCTGATCGTTATTTAGTACAAAACGCGCGTGCAATTAAACCTCTGGGGTTGCGCGCGCAACACCCAGGAAAAATTAATTTCTCAGATTATGATCACTTGATAGACTTATCCAACGAACTTTCGTACACTGACGTCCCCCCTACTGTCCTCATCGGTGCGTCTGATTGGCACCTGTCTTTAAGCCGTGAAGTGCGGTGTGGAAAGAAGAGCGATCCTGTTGCTTCGCGGACTTTGTTAGGTTGGGTAATCCATGGCGCGTTTTCTGTTTCGTCTAAGCCACTCGAATTCGTGAATCACGTATCAGATGATTTAGATATTCTTATTAAAAGTCAATATGACATCGATGCCTTAGGCATAACGAAAAGCGCCCCTCGCCCAAACGACGACGATAAGCGAGCCGTAGACATCATCAAATCATCAGCTCGTCAATTCGACGATGGACATTTTGAAGTTGGCCTACCCTGGAAGAAAGAGCTGCCGAAAATTATTCCTGACAGTTACCCGCAGGCGCTATCGCGGTTCAACGCCCTTGAACGTCAGATGTCAAAAGATGAAGCGTTTGCCACAGCCTTTCACAAATTTATAGACGATGTTATCAGTAAAGGCTACGCTGAAGAGTGCGAGCCGATAACTTATCACCAACGAAAACTGCCAAATGAGTCCTGCGTCAATGCTGACGGACGCATTCGTTGGTATCTGCCTATTTTCGGTGTTTTTCATCCACAGAAAAAGAAGCTTAGAGCAGTCCACGATGCTGCCGCAGCAACAAAGGGTGTAAGTTTGAACAGCCTACTCCTACAAGGTCCGGACTTACTTTCTTCTCTGTTGGACATCTTGTTCCGTTTTAGAGGAGGCCCTGTAGCCCTAAACGCCGACATCAAAGAGATGTTTCCACAGATTAAAATTACCCCAAGAGACAGAGACGCCCAGCGCTTCCTATGGCGTAACAAAGACGGCAAGCTAAAAGAGTATCGCATGTCCTCTATGATTTTCGGTGCGGTGTCAAGTCCGTTCATGGCACTCTACATTAAAAATAAAAACGCAAGGGCTTTTCAAGCCGACTACCCCGCCGCCTGTAACGCAATAATCGAAGACCACTATATGGACGACTACTTAGGCAGCCACTCCAGCGTCGCCGACGCAGCGCAACTAGCCGCCGACGTAGTCACCGTTCACAAAGCTTGTGGCTTCGAGATGCGCGCATGGACGTCAAACGACCCGGAGGCGCTTTCTCTTATCCCAAAAGAACTTCGAAGCGACGCGACCTCCGATGTCTATTTACCGCCTAGTAGCGAGGTTGGCGTATTGGGTGTTAAGTGGAACCCACGCCAGGATTCATTGGGTTTCCGCGCATTCTCCCAATTACCGGCCGACACCTTAACCAAGCGGAGTCTCTTATCAAACGTCATGAAGGTCTATGACCCGCTCGGCTTATTAATGCCTGTCATTATTTGGGGTCGCATTTTGATACAGAGACTTTGGCGGGCAGGGGTCGGCTGGGACTCACCGCTCCCCGATACGTACGTGGGCGAATGCGAAGACTGGTTTTCCCAACTACAAGTCGCATCTAACATAAAAATACCTCGTTGGTATATGAGTAGGGCAGATATGGTTGATGTTCAACTGCATGTTGTAGCCGACGGTGGTGAACAAGCATACGCTTGTGTTGCCTACTGGCGTTTTAGTTACGGCGACGGCTGCGTGTCTACGACTCTAATTGGTAGCAAGGCACGTGTTACGCCCTTAAGACCGGTTTCAATCCCACGCATTGAATTACAAGCTGCTCTTATAGCCACTCGTTTTGCACATACTATCTTGCAAGCTCATCGTATCAAGCCCTCCGAGATCACTTTTTGGACAGACTCAACCACTGTTCTTAAGTGGATTCGGAGTGATGCTCGGGCGTTTAAACCATTCGTGGCGCACAGATTGGGAGAGATACTGGAAACCACCAACCCGTCCAACTGGAGGTGGATCCCTACCTCTCTCAACGTCGCCGACGATGCCACAAAGCCTAAAAAATTAAATCTTACACAATCTCATCGATGGTTTACCGGTCCACCATTTCTTTTACTGCCGCCATACGCTTGGCCAACCGAGCGAGTTGCTGACGTCGAGGAGACTTTACCAGACCTCGAGTTGAAATCGGAGCTTGTGGGGTTGCTCCTCGACGTCCCGTTCTCGAGTCTGGTACCTGACGCGACGCGTTTTAGTTCTTGGTTGCGCCTTTTACGCGCCACCGCCCGTGTTCTCCAGGGTGCGCGATTGTTCCGGCTTAAACTGTCTCGGCCAATAACAATAAATTCGAAATTGTATATCGACAGCACCACATCCCTCTCACAACTTCACGCGCTGGACATCATAGCAGCTGAGAAGATGATACTCCAACAAGCTCAGAGAGAAAGCTTCCCCGACGAGCTGAAAGCAGTCGAATTTTCACAGCCCGTGTCCAAGAATAGTCGAATTGCAAAACTCGCACCGACCCTCAGCCAGGATGGCTTGTTGCGACTGAACTCACGGATAAAGTATGCGCCAGGAGTAAGCGAGGTAGTGAAATCGCCTATAATTCTTGACGGTCGCCATCATGTTACGCGACTCTTGATACTTCACGAGCATATGCACGCCAAGCATTGTTTCAACGAACTGGTCCTTAATGAGCTCAGGCAAAAGTTTTGGATAATTAAAGCAAGAGACAGCATTCGCAGTGTAGCCAACGCCTGTTTGCAATGTAAAAGGTGGAAATGCCAACCTGTTCATCCTCAAATTGGCGACCTACCGGAAGAGCGACTCGACCATCACAAAAGGCCATTCACGCACGTGGGTCTAGATTATTTCGGTCCGATTACCATTACAATATTTCGACGCCATGAGAAGCGCTACGTTGCACTGTACACCTGCCTAGTAACGAGAGCCATTCACTTGGAATTAGTGACCTCACTTTCATCTGATGCCGCGATTATGAGTCTGAGACGTTTTATTGCTCGTCGAGGATCACCGTCAACAATATATTCAGACAATGGCACCAATTTTGTTGGAGCTTCTCGTGAACTGCGTTCATTACATAACGATTCAGTCCAGGAATACGCTACTAACCACAAAATCAAATGGAACTTTATTCCACCAGCATCCCCATTCATGGGTGGAGCATGGGAGAGATTGGTGAGAACTGTGAAGACCACTTTGAGAGCCTGCCTCACCGACAGAATAATTAAAGATGTGCTGACCACACTACTCCTTGAGGCAGAGGCCATAATCAACTCCAGACCTCTCACTTACGTACCATCTTCCCCGGACTCACTAGAAGCATTAACACCATTCCATTTCATCCTGGGTTCCTCTTCTGTTGTACCATGGACCAGCTCGCTAACAGACGCAGATTTGTCCAGAAGATGTGACTGGCGACGAAGTTTACGGCTTGCAGACCAGTTCTGGGCACGGTGGCTCCGTGAGTACCTGCCTACGCTTAGACCACCAATGCTTATAATTTCAGTGAGGGAGATGTGGTGGTGATCGCTGATCCTACTCTTCCTCGTGGCTTATGGCCGTTGGGAAGGGTAGTCTCAGTCTACCCAGGGCCCGACGGAGCGGTTCGCGTGGTAGACGTCCGAACTAGAGGCGGCATACTACGCCGACCGGCCCGCAAGCTCGTTTTATTGGAAACCGCATCTCAGCCAGTGACCACCAGTTGTTAGTGTTCCACTGGGGGTCCGGTATGTTGGCGACTGGCAGAGATGCCACCTCTTTTTATACATATTTTATCTTTGACAGTTTTTAAATTATTTGACATCAATTTGTTTTGTATTCAGTTTGTGTCAGTGTCGTTTGCCTAATAATCGTTGTTTTCCTATCTTTTAATTTATTAAACTAATATCTAAACTAAAGTACAGTGTTTCCATCATATTCTTCCATCTTAACATTATACAGTCCATTGCTCATCAACAATACCTATCTGAAACACTTTTTTTTTCTTTCCCACCTTAAGTTAGGTAAGGTGTAAGGTTTCAGGCATTTTATTCCAAAACTGTTAATATTTCAGAATAATTAACTATATCCAAAACCTAACCTAACCAAATGGGTTCTTTAAAACGATGATTTTAAACCTGAAAACATTATGGGTTTCAGGAAAAAAATGCTTTCGGACAAACAAAAATTTGGGGAAACGTTAACGATGGGAAGCGATTTTTTGGAGTTGTGATAGGATACCACCTGGGATATATCTTAGACATTGCTTATTTTGGCGATATCTCAAAGTACACACGAATTAGCATCCAGTGAAAGTGATTAATTCGGGCTGTGGCCCCCAAACTACAGCAAAAAAAATTGTACCGGTGCCACTCGTAGCTTTTTTTTTACTTTTTTCTGACCCGCAATTGCGGTCATCTAATTGTGAAGATGCGTTATCATTTTATTTGTGGTTGGAAAGGTGTCGACGTATTTCGAGAATCTGTCTGAGGATTGGATTATGGATGTTAATGAGAAATGTATGTACGCGTAATAAAATAAATATAAATATATAAATACAAACTCAAACTCGCAAACTCGTCAACATGTGTATCCTTCCTATCCTAACCCACGGCGCCCAAACTTGGTAATTAACGGAAGCTCAGAAGTCCCGACTCAAGGTTTGCCAGCGAGCGATAGAGCGCAGCATTTTTGGAGTTCGCAGGACTGATCGTGTCAGAAACACCGAACTGCGCTCCAAAACAGGCATTACAGATGTGGGTGTCAAGGCCGCCAAGCTCAAGTGGGACTGGGCAGGACACGTCTGCCGAATGCATCCGGAACGTTGGGCCAAACTATCCACTGAGAGGATACCGCAGGATGGGTACCGGTGCAGAGGCAGACCGAAACGGAGATGGCGGGATGACCTGTACGCATTTGAGAACGTTTGGGAGCAACTTGCTCTTCAGCGAGATGACTGGAATGAAAGAGGGGAGGCCTTTGCCCAGCAGTGGGACACAGACAAACAGGCAAGATAAAAAAGAAATATAAATATCAGAAAACCTCACACAAATCGATCTAGTCCCAAATTAAGCTCAAGAAGGCTTGTGTTATGAGTACCTCCTTGACAACGATATACTTATCATACTTAAATGAAAATGAAAAAATGTTTTATTTTAATAACAATTGTTATAGGTCAATTTTTACATTATTTTTATAAATTGCATGTGCTTGTCTAATTTCATTTCATTAAAATTGTTTAGTAAAAATTAAATACGCTATAAACACACACGCTATAAACTATAATACTAGTGGTAAATTAAAAAAAAATCCTTGTGGTCGTAAAAATTATTCTCTAGGAGCCATTTTTTAGTTGTAATTTGAAACTTGTGGTGTTAGTTGCATTTGTTACATTTTCAGGTAGCCGGTTGTACACTATTGTGCCCAAGCTATAAATGTATTTTTTAGTTTTCGCTAATTGGTGTGGCGCTGCTACGAGCCTATTAAGGTTTTTGTTGCTGCGTAAGGGGTATCTGGAGTTGATACCTTTGCGTTTAAACATGTATTGTCCGGATTGTCCTGCGTAAACGTTGCCACCTGATATATGAGTAGGCACGGTAGGGGTAAGATATAGATAAATACATACTTAAATACATAGAACAACCATGACCCAAGCAAAAATATTCGTGTTCATCATACAAATATTTGCCCTGGCCGGGATTAGAACCTGGGCCGTCTGGCTCAGCGGCAAGTTTCTGCAAACTGCGCCAACCGCGTCGTCAAAATATGCCTAGTGGAAATATTTAAGTTAACAAATTAGCATGCAACAACCGTTATAGTTGTAGACTTATTTTAAAGCGGTGACGGACACTTGAAAATTGCCTTTTGAGCACAAACAAATCTAGGCAAGATGGGCTCAAGGCATTTACCTTTAAATAAATCACATTAATATAAAGGCGAAAGTTTGTGAGTGTCTTTGTGTGTTTGTTTATTACTTCTTTGAGCTCAAACGGCTGGACTAAGTTTGATAAATTTTGGTATGATAGTAGCTGACACGAAATTCACACATTAGGCTACTTTTTCTCCCAAAAAAAATTAGTGTTCCCGTGGGATAAGCGGGTAACAGTGCGCAGCACTAGCTGCGCTGTTCGTATCCATACTAATATTATAAATGCGAAAGTGTGTCTGTCTGTCTGTTACCTCTTCACGCTTAAACCGATGAACCGACTTAGATGAAGTTTGGTATGGAGATAGTTTGAGACCCGGGAAAGGACATAGGATACTTTTCATCCCGAATAAATTTAGTGTTCCCTTGGGATGAGCGGGTAACACCGCGGGGCACAGCTAGTAATAAATAAATATCGGACAGCCGTACACAAATCGACCTCTCAAATTAGGCTTGTGTTATGGGTACTAGACGAAGATATATTATGTATAAATAAATAAATACACGTACAGATAAATAAATAACTACATCGACTATCCATGACTCAAAAACAAAAAAAAATGCGCTCACCTCGTAAGAAAGATGCCACGAGCGTTTTTTGACCTACTTGTACAACGTTGCATACAATACTTTTTCTACGACTCCACATTTCATAAGGGCTTGTGCACAAATCACGTGAGGTTCAATAGGGGGAGGGGGGGGTCACGAAATATCACGTGGGGGGAGGGGGGTATAAGGAGACCTCACGTGTATTTTTCTATAGTGAACGAACTAAGGAAAAATCGATATTTTTTCTCGGTGTTGTTAAAAAATAAATCTTCACTTTGTTAAATACTTCAAAATAGCGAGTCTATTTTTCGAAATTTTGGCGGAAAAAAAATACACGTGAGGTAGTGAGGGGGAAGAACCTCACCAAATATCACCACAAGCACAAGCCATAAAATGCAAATAAACAACAAAAAAAATAATTACGTGTAATTAATATTAATTAATAATTACACGCTCGGAATCAACAAAATTAAAAAAAAAAAGTAGTCTGATAAACTATTTTTTATTGACGCCCGTATGACGTATCTGTCAAAAAATATGAACTTATACATAAAGGTATACGTTAACTATACTAAACATCTGTCAAAAAAATAGGAAAATATGAACTTATACATAAGCACTGAAGATCTACCTTAGTACAATAAGTTTTTTTTTTAAATTGCTAATTGTGTGAATGCAGCTGTTTATCTTGTAATCTGTGGTACAAAGTGATGCTTTTTTGGCGACATTATAACATCGCTTAGCAGTGTTTTTTTGGGCAATAGAGTATAGACTTTTACAGACTTTCATAATTTATGTCTTTATATTAGAGTAAGTAACTATATAAATTACAGAAAAAAGTACTGGAGTAGAAAAACTAATTATCATCTTTCATTCTGGGTTAAACACTCTAATTAAACTGTAACGTTCGCTCCAAAGATAATTTACTTTGCAATAAAACAGACTGACTATAGTGAAAAGCAAGCTTTCGTTCTAAGATTAATTTGCGAAATTGAGTCGGAGCTAGCGAGAGAACTAAGTGATTAAATAAGCAATATGAATAAGATTAGTCTAGGACCTGGCCTGTACTTCTTATCACATACATAAAGAAATTACTTACATTTGACGACGTGGTTGACGCAGTGGTGACGCAGTTGCCTACCGAGCCAGCGGACCTGGGTTTGAATCCCGACAAGGGCAAATGTTTATGTGATGAACTCGAATATTTGTTATTTGTATTTACGAGTAAGTATGTTTATCGTCATCTAGTGTCCATAATACAAGCCTACTAGAGCTTACTGTGGGACTAGATTGATTTGTGTGAGGTTGTCCGATATTTATTTATTTGTGTAATTTACGCAAGGTGTCCGTTAAGTGTTAAAATATATATTTCTAATGATTAATGACCATTATGCACATAGAGCGTGCGTGGCAGAATAGGTTAGAGTCGAATAGTAAAAAAAAAAACCACCGTTTTTTTCTTGAAACCATCTTACATTATTAACAAAACGGGACTATGTTATATCACTCTACCTAAGTGATTCAAGAGGAAGGTTTATATTTATATGTATAATTCATGTATAATTTATGAGTATTGCACCCGTCCGAGGCCGGGGCGGGTCGCATCAAAATCCGTTGCGTAGTTTTAAAGATCTAAGCATACATAGGGACAGACAGCAGGTACGACTTTGTTTTATACTTGTTTATTTTATACTATGTTTTATATTGTGTTTTTTTCTCTATTAAAATTCATTAAGCACCGACTATAATATTAATGTGTGAAAATAGTGTAAGTTCAAATTCATATAAATATTTAATAATATCATTAGGCTTACTGTTGATTTTTTTCCAAATCTAATAGTGTATCCTGGAGATTGTATAAAAAGTCACTACATTCGCGTTTCTCATAAACAAAATTCGTTATAATCATTATTTTCTTTAGTTGCTTAATTTGTTTTGAGCGTCGGACTCAAATGTAATTTTGTTTTGGAAAACAAAGCTTTGTCATTTGTTGCCACGTTTTAGTGCGGTCAGAGAGTTACGCTTTGATATTAACTTTGCTAATTAAGATTAAAAATAGTTTAAACCGTAAAGTATAAAAGGCGAAACACTGTTATAAGGTTTCTTTGTGTGCGGGTTCTTTGTTATTTACATTATTCAGTGCAACGCGCGTAAAATCGTACCACGACTGCATTACCCAGGGATTTTGTCATTTACATTCACTACCATATCTGATTTATTTTATTATGTTTCTTGAATCTTAATATTGGTATTCACATAAGTTCTTTTTAATGTTATCTTGTTTGTTTTAATAGAGTTCCGTACCCAAATTACTAAGCCTCCGCTGTCCGTCTGTCAGCAGGCTGTATCTCATGAACCGTGATAGCTAGACAGTTGAAATTTTCGAAGATAATGAATAACAAATACTAAATACAAAATAAAATAAATATTTGAGTGGCGATTCAATACAACAAATGTGATTGGTTGCGTTAACTGTGCACCTCATTTGTATCCGGCGTTATTCATTCCAGGTGCAAGCTGTGCGTAAGATAGAGGTCGCTAAGGTGTAAATTTATCTACTCGCTTTTTTCAGGTGAATGAAAACATTTGTGAAAATTGGGACTAGATCGATTTGTTCCCGATATTAAACCATTGATACAGAGATCAGTGTAAAGAACATTTTAAATGCGTAAACGGGCGGGAAAGACCAGGGATCGAACCCGGTACCTCTGGATTACCGGTCCACGGTGTTAACCTCTCCACCACCCTAACGCCAGATAACAATTCGATGCTTTGTGTGTGGATATTTCCATTGTTTATTTGAAAGGCTAGCTAGTATCTTAATTGCGTTGGGTTGCAAATAGAAAAAAAAAATGTTTTTTTTTTTTTTCAAATTTATGAAAAAAACAAAAAAAAACCTGGCACCATTGTTTTTTTCTAAATAAGGTTTTTTTTTAGGATGAACTAATAATACGATAATAACTATTTTTGTGATTAACTAAGTACATTAAAGTAAGTATGTCTATGTTATGTAACTACTGCTGTACTAAGCTATTCTCAGTAAATTAAAAAAAAACTGAACTTATTCACTAGAACTAACACTAATTCGGTCAGTATCAGAATTTTCTGCTTCTTCTTCTGTCTCGTCTATTATAGTGTCCATAACTGTTTCTTTTTCTGGTTCCTCTTGTATTGCAGGCAAAAGATTTTGAGATTGCAATTTTAAATTGTGAGCAATATAAACAATTTTACCAGCTCTTTCATTCGTAAGTCTGTTACGTTTTCTTGAATGTACATCACTGTATGTGCTAAATGTTCTCTCAACGGCAGCTGACGTAGTTGACAGCGCCAGAAATCCGACTGCTACTTTTGATAAAGCAGTCGACTTGCAAAGCTCGGCCCACCAAGCTAAATAATTAAGTTTACTTACAGAAGACCATAAAAACATTTTTGAAAAAAGCCTTCTTTGGCTATGTAATTAGGAAGTAATTGTGCCAGTGGCAGTGGAGACTGCGGGACCGTGGGGTACTGAGGCCAGGCACTTCATAAGGGAGGTGGGTCGCAGGCTCAGAGACAGAGGGTCTGATCCTCGCTCTGGGTCGTATCTGGTTCAACAGATTTCGTTGGCCATACAACGTGGGAACGCTGCCAGTGTGATGGGAACGTTTGGGTCAGGTGCGACTCGGGGTGAGCCTTTTTAAGTCCTTTTCCACCTTCCAAGATCAAGATCGATCTATAACTTCGACGAAGCCTGTTGCGGATGTCACGTTATTGGTGTGTTGTTTGACGAAGCATGTCGCTGATTAGAGTTTGTATTCTCTGACGATGCCTGCGTTGCGGATTTGACTTTGGTTTTATGCATTATTTACTGTTGAATAAATGATTATAAACTGTAAAAAAAAAATAAGCAAGTGACAATGCATATGCAAAAAAGTTAAAAAAATTAGGAAGTTCTTGCCAACATGGTGATAACTACAGATTTCATTAATGTTAGTTTTATAAGACCAGAAATGTTTTTTTTAGTTAAATTAGTTTAATAGTTAACACAAAGTCTAAAACCACCGTATAAAAGTATTAACTGCCATGCAAATTTTGAGATTTCGTACTTTGAAAAAAAAAAATACATATTGGGCTTTATTTTCAGGTTTTTTTTTCAAGACAAAAAAAAAACAGTTTTTTGCAACCCTAATCTTGCCACGACTTGATTTCTCGCGCGACTCAGCATTCTGTCTTGCTCACACCTCACACGGTATTGAAAGGAAAGTGTCAGGTAGTATTTGTCGTACGACAAATAGTCGCGTGTAACAGTTATACGTCTGTACGTATAACTCCATATTGAATATACTGTTATATTCAATTCACTAGAACTAACACTAATTCGGTCAGTATCAGAATTTTCTGCTTCTTCTTCTGTCTCGTCTATTATAGTGTCCATAACTGTTTCTTTTTCTGGTTCCTCTTGTATTGCAGGCAAAAGATATTGAGATTGCAATTTTAAATTGTGAGCAATATAAACAATTTTACCAGCTCTTTCATTCGTAAGTCTGTTACGTTTTCTTGAATGTACATCACTGTATGTGCTAAATGTTCTCTCAACGGCAGCTGACGTAGTTGACAGCGCCAGAAATCCGACTGCTACTTTTGATAAAGCAGTCGACTTGCAAAGCTCGGCCCACCAAGCTAAATAATTAAGGCCATATTGTCCAGCCCTCCGGCCGAATTGAGGGGGTGAGGTGCGCGGTAAGACGCGGAGCGCCGCCCGCGCGCCCCGCCCCGCCCGCCGAGTTCGCTAACGCGAATTCGAGATGGCGATGTACACTGCACGTACAGGGGTGTCACAATACAGATATCAGTCGGCAGTCTTTTAAGTGGACGGTGCAAATCGTTCAAAGTGAAATGCTAATTTTTTCTATAGAAGTACTAAATATTATTTTACGTTTTAACTTTTTTCTTTTAACTAATATGTTATAGTTTTTACTTGCGACTGTGTTCTGTACAAATACAAATTGTTTATTGTGGAGGAATTTCGGAATAAATATCTTATGTCGTGCCCCGGGAATTATTTTAATTAGTATGGATGTTACTCAGTTTTGTAAACCAATCATGTTATGCATATTATTGGTACGTAGATTGTAGGTCGATATGTTGATTTACTACCCTCTTCATGTTGCGGACTTTTAATAGTAGATTGTTTGACAATGGGTTAAAATATTGAGCCACTGTGACACAAAGTGATTATTTGGACGAGCGAAAGAAATGTGCGAGGATAAATATAACCTGAATGTCGTAAGGTTTTAACCATGTGTTGAACACTGCTTTTCATTTCGACTGCGAAAAAAAAGCCTAGTAATTAATGCGCAGTAGCGTACTTTTTTTTTTTTTTTTTTTTTTTTAGTTTGGGCACTTTTTTAATCTATGACTAGGGCATAGACAATTGTAAGATCAGAAATACACCTAAGATCATAAGATAATTAATAGGTCGACAAAACAATAGGAAAGAAACATAAAAATTTTATAGTTTTAAATAACTATTCAATCAGGCCCATTTAACACAATTAATTGAATTAGATTTTAAATTTATTTATATGGCGCCTACGCCTGATAGTTATCCAATTATTAGTTTTTTATGCTTTTGACAGACGATTCGATTGACGTCAGATTCATCAAAATCGGCCAACAAAAAGAAACATACATACACACTTACGTACATACATAAATACTTATCACATGTTAGAGCAGTCTCATACTCCTAAAATACTCAAGAAGGCTACGTGTGAACTTGTGACGGCAGTAAGGTGGTGATGAGGAGTGTGAATAAATAAATTATTATGATAACTCCTTAAAAGTTCACAAAGAATTTAATAGAAATGTCACAGGACTCGGTATTTAAAACCCATCAAAGTACCATGAAATGGAGGGGAGAAACAAGTAAGCGGTAGGCGTTAAGTAACCGGGTCTTTGAACAATACTAATTGTCGAACCTACTATTTCTTAAATTGATATTATTAATCACAAAATTACTCATGTAACTAGCATTTGCCAATAACTTATAACTAAATTATCAAGATACTCAATGATCTATTAAATGTGCTTCTGAGATAAATATAATCCAATTAGTAATATTTCGATACCTACATTTAAATGTGGAATAATCTCAACGGCGCTATCATAGATAAACGGACTGCTAAACACATTACCCTCCTTTGTGTCGCGAAGTCGGGTAAAAATAAACTACATACCGAGGTGCCCGATATACGTTCGATATACCTACTAATATCTAGGTTACATAGCACACATAATCACGCCTTTTCACGGCAGGGACTTAAAGTACTGAATATGTTAACTGTGTACTAAATTCCATGCGTGTCACGTTCCAAGTTTGACAGGAGACATAAGTCATAATACGCTAAAAAACTTTATTTAAATGAAATATATTTGTGGTAATAAGTACGTAAGACAATTTGATTCTTAATGCTTTGAGCAATGAGTTCTTTTGTACGAAATGATTATGTTGTTGTAAATTATAAATAAAGCCTTATTAGCATCTACTTGAACATGTCAACCGTGCTACTTTTTGACATTTATGTTCGGTTCTGTAAATTTATTATAAATAAAACATTAACTTACTTTTTCGCATTCCTTGCTCCAGCATTTTCTTTGTTTATTCGTTTTATAATATGAAAAGCTTTTTTTTTACTTCGTGCTGATTTATTTCCCATCTTTATTGCAACAATAATTCGTAAATGCGATCACGTGATCGCGCGGAGCAAACTGACGCAGGTCCGCCCTCTTCAAGCGCCGAAGCGCGACTAAAATGGCACCGCGCGTGATCGCGCTCGTAGTTTTAGTAGGAATTTCGTTCTAGTGATTAAATAATAAATTTTATTCAGACAATACCATCGACTATGATAAGATAATGTTAGTATCTATACATTTACGCAAAGAACGGGTAAAAAAGGTTCGTATTTTAGCCATACTACAGAAAAGATATAACGAATAGAGGTAACTTTGGGATTGTTTTCTATCGAGTGAAATTTTTCCAATCATGTTGCTGAACACGATTTCATATTCGCAAGATCCTTAAGTATGATATATATGTTTTTCATAATCTTCAAACACTGATTAAACGTCTACGACGAGTCTTAAATTGGGTGAGTTCGGCGTCTACTTGGAGCAGAGCGCCTTAAGTTTACTTACAGAAGACCATAAAAACATTTTTGAAAAAAGCCTTCTTTGGCTATGTAATTAGGAAGTAATTGTGCCAGTGGCAGTGGAGACTGCGGGACCGTGGGGTACTGAGGCCAGGCACTTCATAAGGGAGGTGGGTCGCAGGCTCAGAGACAGAGGGTCTGATCCTCGCTCTGGGTCGTATCTGGTTCAACAGATTTCGTTGGCCATACAACGTGGGAACGCTGCCAGTGTGATGGGAACGTTTGGGTCAGGTGCGACTCGGGGTGAGCCTTTTTAAGTCCTTTTCCACCTTCCAAGATCAAGATCGATCTATAACTTCGACGAAGCCTGTTGCGGATGTCACGTTATTGGTGTGTTGTTTGACGAAGCATGTCGCTGATTAGAGTTTGTATTCTCTGACGATGCCTGCGTTGCGGATTTGACTTTTGTTTTATGCATTATTTACTGTTGAATAAATGATTATAAACCTTAAAAAAAAAAAGAAGCAAGTGACAATGCATATGCAAAAAAGTTAAATAAATTAGGAAGTTCTTGCCAACATGGTGATAACTACAGATTTCATTAATGTTAGTTTTATAAGACCAGAAATATTTTTTTTAGTTAAATTAGTTTAATAGTTAACACAAAGTCTAAAACCACCGTATAAAAGTATTAACTGCCATGCAAATTTTGAGATTTCGTACTTTGAAAAAAAAAATACATATTGGGCTTTATTTTCAGGTTTTTTTTTCAAGACAAAAAAAAAACAGTTTTTTGCAACCCTAATCTTGCCACGACTTGATTTCTCGCGCGACTCAGCATTCTGTCTTGCTCACACCTCACACGGTATTGAAAGGAAAGTGTCAGGTAGTATTTGTCGTACGACAAATAGTCGCGTGTAACAGTTATACGTCTGTACGTATAACTCCATATTGAATATACTGTTATATTCAATATGGATTTCCTCTATCGCGGCATCAGTACAGGCCCGGGGCGGCCGTGTCGGGCTTACAGCGTTATGGATTTATCTACTCGCTTTATTCTTATTTACTCTTCAGCCTTTTATAAGAAAAAGGCGGAGGAATATTCCAGTTTAAAGCCTCGAGCGCTTGAAGTCTTCGAACGTATTCTTTTATGATATGCTTTGTGTAAGATACGATACAGGGTGATTCAGGAGACACGAGCAAGCTTACTCAACGCAATAAACTAGTGGCTTAAAATCTAAGAAGTTTTTATAAATGGCTGAAGCATGCGCATGCCAAGTTAATATTTAAGATGCCTGCTTAAGATTAGCTGCTGAAATAATAACATTTCTAAAATCACCAAAGAGCACACCACTAAGAGTCACTTTTCATTATTATTCGAAGTCTAACTCAAAACTACGAGTACAAAAACAGGCCAGAAATAAATACAACATCCTCACAGAAATGTGATAAGCACAAAAACTAGTCTAATCCGGTTTACTCCGACTAACCATGCAAAGCCCTGCCGCAAGTAAATGAGGCCAATGTTTTTTTACATACAGGCCGTTTAGCCTCTTCGCGGAAGCGACGAGCACTGCTTATCTTATGCAAATTCTCTGAGAAAATCGAGACAGCAACGGCAAGCTAGAAAATAAGTCTAGAACTAAGAAACAAAATACGACCGTCTGCCGCGAGCGAAGATACAATTTTTAAAGAAACTTTAAGCCTTCATACGATGTATCTGAACTATCACGAGTTGCATGTTTTAGTAATGTTCGAAGCGCAGTTTACATTTTGCGGTGCTGTTATCACCTCCGGGAAACTATTATTTATGAAAAACGCTGGTAAATTGCGGGGTTCCGATTCAATTCGGAATATAAGGTTACCGGGCGAAATGTTTCGTTCCACGAACTGTTCGCTGTGAAATGCAGCGGCATATTGTACTCGACTTTACTACTGAAATGTATTTGGGTTATTTGACGCCATATTTTGTAACCTTGCCTTCGTAGACTTGAAATTAAACTAGTGCAAATATCGCAAGGAGTTTATCGATCTCGCAATTCACCAGTGTGTTAAGAAAAGATATACATATTTTTGGATACTTCAAATCAGAAACCTTGAAACAAAATTTCGTACCAATCATCATCATTATCTTTACGAGCTCAACACGATGTGAAAAATCCCTTGTTTTCAGTTGTTATTTCTGCACCATAAAACTTTAAAATAACTGCTATTTTCTTTTCCAGGTGGCCTCTTCACTCTTGGCAAAGTCCTGAACTTCTTCCCAGTGGGAGGGGAGAGGGAGTGCCAGCCAACTGGCTATAAGACAGCCAGAGCTGGCATCTGCCTGAACCCTTACGACTGCCGGCAGAGAGAAGGCACGTCTGCCGGAGATTGCGCCCACGGACTTGGAGTGTGCTGCGTGTGTAAGTACTGGCAAGTTCTTCTACTTGGACTTTTTCGAAATAGGCAGCGAGGAGAATTCCAGCCGAGTGTCATGTTTCAAAACCCTGACGGCTGCCGACCATTGCCTTATCTAAGATTATATTTCAGGCAGGGCCTGGGTGGGGGTCTGGCCATGGCTTATGAGATGAAGCCATGAATTTCTGTAGGTACCCATAGTCCTGGGGTGGGCACTAGATCAAATTAGGGTGGGCACGGCCCACCCCCTAAATGTCCAAAACCGGGGCCCCGGGAATTCAAACTACCAAATTTATGAGCAAATCGAGTTTGCAAAATGTCTGCCGTAAATGCTAGCTTTTTCCTGCGGTTTTGCTCGCGTGGAAATAGGGTTACACTATCCTACGGGAACCATGTTTTTCGAGTGTTAGACATTGTGTGAAGTTCGGGTATAAACTATTTAAGTTCCAAATTTCATGCAAATCCGTTCAGTTGATTCGGCATGAAGAAGTAACTAATATACGCACTAACACAAAATTTCGCTCTTATAACATTAGTTTGATTATATTTACCATGACCCTAAATTGTTATTTCAGCTTTGATTCAAGATCAAAGCACAAAGGAAAATGATTATTGTATTAAAATGTGGTCCAGATAGTAAGTTGAAAAGCCTTTGATACAAACAGGTATGAAGGTCATACAGTAATATTTCCCTCGTAGATATAAGCATAAATTTTGTTTTAGATTTATATATTTCATAGTAACAAATTACATTCTAAATTATCCTAAGTTTATTTACAAGAATCTTGATATTACGATCGTGAATAGGAAAATGAAATTAAATAATAATCATTCATGGTTCATGTTTGTATTCATGGTTTTATTAATTATTCAATTAAGTAAAATACACCATCATGATATAACAACAACAATAATGATAGAATCATAATAAGTTTCTGTCAAAAATTACATTTTAGTGGCAAGCTTTTATAGCCGACTGTACTTTTCTTTGGATATCCATCAAATGCTCACTGAGACGATTCTAAGGAGCCCAAGATCGGTAGGATTGCTTTTTCTATTATAGAGTTCCTATGGCCACCTTCCGGCTCCATCATCAGATCAGCCCCATGGTACCATAAATTATTGTCATCAAAGTTAAGTAAGTATGCAAAATTTCAGCTCAATCGGTTGACGATATCTGCTTCAAAATTGAGTTTGCAAGATTTCACCCGAACAAACATACCTACTTTAAACATACAATGCAAGTTAAATAAAAGCTTGTAAAGTGCATAAAATGCAATGTCAGATAAAACAGAAATATATGTCACTATGAGCTAAAAACCTAGCTAAACTACACGTACTTTATTACATGATTTTATTATTTAGTTGATTATTTCAAAACACAAAACAACACAAGTAGTTATTAAGAAAAAAAAAAACTTATATGTATATTTTACTTGTTTATTAGGTATTTAGTTTAAGTAATAAGTAAGTTTTTTTTTTCTTTAATAAGTACTTGTGTTGTTTTGTGTTTTGAAATAATCAGCTAAACTACACTATATAATGATTTATGATGAATTAATCGTAATCAAGTAGTGTATCATATCATCCAGGGGGGATGGTTGCGTTTAACACGTGATAAATAAGTGATAAAGCATTTGTCGCTCATACTCGCATTTTGTCAAAACGTGATGCTTTGTCACTTATTTATCGCGTGATAAGGTAAAAGCAACCATCACAGGCCCGTGGGTTTATAATAGTATCTTAGGTATTATAATGTTACTTATTATGACACAAACTTACGTCATAAAATAACTGTGATAATTATTTGCCGAGCGAGCGCAGCGTTCCCGTTTCAGCTTAGCCAAAGTTGTTTCGTGTGTCCGGATGTTAGGATGTCCGGAGACCTTCCGACTGTTCTTGCATAGAGGTCGTATTTTTGAACTGATTCTCATGTTTTGTCAGTAGGTTCAAGTTTTTAGATTTTTTTCGAAACTGGCGGAAACATTGGAGGCTGAAATAAAAAAAACAACCGGCCAAGGGCATGTTGGGCCACGCTCAGTGTAGGGTTCCGTAGTTCTCACGCTATTTTTTAATTTTTGGAGGGAATATATAGAAAACTGCTGACTATCAAAAAATAATGTTTGAAGACTCCTATTATTTTTAAAAGACCTATTCTACGGGATGTCGTAGAACTATTGTTGAAACGAAAAAAATAATTCACCCCCGCTTTAGGTGTTAGAGATAGCCGAAAAAAAAATTTTTTTTTTAGGTTTTATTTTACCGTTTTGTCGGCGGGATACATATACATATTCATACCAAATTTCAGCCTAGACTAGAAATAGTATGAATGATCACGGAGCTAAGACGGACAGACGGCCAGACAGACTGACATGGCGAAACTATAAGGGTTCCTAGTTGACTACGGAACCCTAAAAATTATAAATTTAAGAAATTTCGAACCAAACTCATGAGGTGTACAGCTCAGTGAGCCACTATAGTTACTAACTATAATATTGAAACGCAACACTATTTGTATACTAAATGAAAACATTGAGACTAAACGAAATAGTTCCAACCGTGTGAACGTGGAACTTTTGCTCAGCTTCGCCGAGTTAAATGAAGTGGGGTCAAATGTAAATAGAGTTTGTTATCAGCAACTTCTATACCGAGCACTTATGGGGAAACTTCTTAATTAAGTTACGTAGTTTTCAATTATATTTGATATGCTGATTGGTTAAATATGATGTTTTGTGTGATTCTAATCTGGACAAGGAACCGGAAGATTCATGGCTGCTAGGCCCCTACAAGGTGGATTTGAGGTGGTCGCTGGAGTGAATTAAAAAATAGATAGTCTGAGTCTATTATTAGAAACGGGCGGTGTAGAACCGACTATGGTAACTTACTTTGGGGAAGGCCTAGAGATGTGCCATTCTCGAGAACGATACCCGATTTGTATCGGGAAAGAACGTTCTCGAGAACATTTCTCTTACAAATCGGGACATCTATGAAGACCTATGTCCAACAGAGCACGTATTGATGATAATGATATTTCTGGTTTCTGTTGAAGGTTTGACTAGGGCAGGTAGCAGTAGGCTGGCTACAAGACTCACGACGGCTAAAAACGAAGCTATGTCATATGATAATGGTAGTAACTGGAAAGTATACTCTTTCAAACTAAAAAATAATTTTATTAATTTGGCAAGCTACTTAAAAAAAAATGGCCCATTACAATCTAATTGTAAAGTTATTTTTTTTCTACAGAGGCAAACAAAGAAGTTTCTTATTGTCTTTACAGAGTCAGCATAAAAAATAACATACTTTATTTACTATGTCACATCAGTCACTTTTAAATTGTTATTATTTACTAAGGTAGATTATTTGAACGATCACTTACTCTGGCGTTCGTACAAAATTCTCTGTATTATTGAGACACAGACTGCCAGAACCACCGCCGGAACATTAACTGAATACACACGGTTTCCCGACCCAAATAGAATTTATATAGAACCGTTCGCGACATACGCCTCGCCACTCACAATATCCTTTCTAGCACAATTTGGTCTCACGATTGGAACTCAAAAGTCGACTAGTCGATATTTCTAGTGCAACATTCTTTCTAGCACAACTGTTTCTGACGACTCGTAACTCAAAGGTCGACTCTTTGTGTACATATTAATGCGTACGTCTAGCATAACTTTGATACGCGACATTTTGTCGCGCGACAAATGCTACCTGTCACTTTCCTTTTAATACCGTGCGAGCAAGACACGAGATGCTAACTCGCGCGACATGCGAAGTCGCAGCAAGATAATATGCTAGGCATGCAGGTTTTGGTTTATATTTGCTTTTCATCTTTACCATTTTTTTTTTAAATTGGTCTAAAATAAAACAGACAAAAAAAACATAAAGAACTTATGTGGAATCCAATATTAATGAATAAATAAATCCACAAACAACCTCACACAAATCGCTCTAGTTCCACAGTAAGCTCAGCTCTCACAGTTGGGTAGTGTTCAGTTATGGATACTAGACGACGATAAACATACTTATACGAGTATACTCGTACAAATACATACTTAAATACAAATAGCATCCATGACCCTGGCACAAAATATTCTAGTTCACCACACAAATATTTGCCCTTGCTGGGATTTGAACCCAGGGCCGCCGGCTCGGCTGCTTTACTGCGCCAACCACGTCGTCTTTCAAGAATATGATTCAAGAAATGTGAATAAAAATGAATCAGATATGGTAGTATAGAAAATATAAATGAGAAAATCCCTACATAGGTAATGCAGTCGTGGTATAATTTTACGCGCGTTGCACTGAATAATGTAAATAGCCCGCATACAAAGAAACCTTACAACATTGTTTCCCCGTAATGCTAATAGGCTAGGCGTATATACTAGCCCTACAGAGTATTAATTTTTCAACCGATTTCAAAAAAGAAGGAGGTTTCAATTCAACTGTATGTTGTATTTTCTTGTATGTATGATACTCGATTGCTCCGCCAATTATGAATCGATTTTGATGATTCTTTTTTTATTTGGTAGACCATACTTCAGTGGATATAAATTTTACAGAAATTGGTTCAGCGCTTCTTGAGAAAATACAATATATACTTAACAAAATATATATACCCATTTACTTACCCACTTTTTGTGAAAAAGTGATTATAAGTAGGTACATTAATCATATTTGTTATAGAGACAGATGGGCTCAGGATGAAATCGCCCATTTTTGCTGCATCATAGCGTTCATAGCCAATAGCTAAAGCATCTTATTTTTCTACCAGTTTCTTCATTTATTATATGCCTTAAGGTGGCACCGCAGTGCCAACCTTTTTTTTAGCGTCTAGGTCATCCCGCCATCTCCGTCTGGGCCTGCCCCGTCTGCGTCGTCCATCTTTGGGTATCCACTTAGTGGCTATGCTGGCCCATCTTTCTGGATGCATACGGCAAACGTGGCCTGCCCAATCCCACTTGAGCCTGGCTGTTTTGCTACCTACGTCAGCTATACGTGTTTTAGAGCGCAGCGTGGTGTTTCGGATGCGGTCCATCCTTTTCACCCCTAAAATGCTGTGCTCCATGGCCCGTAGGCAAACCTTCAACTTGGACTTTTGGCTCTCAGTAAGCGAACATGTTTGGGCACCGTAGGTTAGGACAGGCAAAATACACATGTCGATATGTTTTATAAATCTCGAGTCAAATTTCTAAAATTTCCTGCATATACACTTCAATGAAACAGCAAAAAGTTAAGGTTTCTAAATTTTAAGTTAAACAATCCATAATCAATCATCTACGAGTAGCATATGTGCCAAGCGGGAAAACTTTCCACAAACTTAGCTATCAAATGGAAAGAAAATTGTTCGTTCACAACCGATTTATTTATAGACGTGTATTTACTACCTATTATTTTAGAGGAACTTTTGAAGCAAACGTGTCGACAGTTTACGGCACTCAGCATATAATTCGTACACAATTTATGTCCTGAGTTTCGAATTTCCAATACATTTGCCCTATTTCTTTAGCATTAGGGTTAAAAAGGAGTAAGTCTGTTAAAAAGCATGCAATTTTACTGCATTTCTTTACTAAATATGTAGATAGCAGATGACAAAGTTGAGTCTAACGATGCATTGTCTGACGCGTCTATAAATGACGTTATTGTTTGCAAACTCGGTTTGCTCATAAATTCGATGGTTAAGATGACAAAGAACGTATGTTCTTCTACAGAATAATGGACTATAGCTGTACTCAAAGTTTCTGGGCAGATGCGCGGAGGAAGCGAGTAGGTACACTTAGAGAAGTTCTCGAACCCTGAAGATTATTTTTATGAATATACAGGTTAAATATAAATAATACAAAATTTTACGCAATCCTCTACAATGCAGATAGGGCCCTCTACTTATCCGGAGTAGTGCTCTGAACCCTGAGCTACCGTGACTTTACGCACAACGCGTGAATTTATAGACGAATATATAAATTACCTCTATTGTAATGCTAAGTGTTATCTGTATTTGTATTTCTTTCTTGCTGAGATGTGCAATAAAGAATATTCTATTCTATATTCCGCCAAAGCGCCCTCTGTACCCCTTTTTGTATAGTCATTCCCTCTCTATACCCAATAACCGATGCGTATTGAGATCTCCGCGTCCAGACGATTATCATTACTTAATTCGCTGCCAAGGTACCGGAAGCGGGACACCTCGTCCAGAACGCTGAGCGTAAGGCGCGACCGAAGCCATCTTATGCTTACACTTACAATGTTCGTGGTGAGCTCCACTGCCCGCGCTGTGGCCGGATTTTCACCAACAAACTGGGTTTTGCGAGTCATATCCGCGCCCATCGTCGTAGGAGTCCTACGAGCCCTACTACTTGAGGTCGCTGTCATCGGACCCGATGACGATGGATAATCGATACTAATATTATAAATGCGAAAGTGTGTCTGTCTGTCTGTTATCTCTTTTTTAAAGGCCCGCAAACAACTAACGGAAGTACACGGGACAAGGTCCGATTTGCTGCAATTGGGTCCATACGCTGTACCACAAGGTTCGATAATGGGAAACAACCTATTTATTTTGCTGATGAACGACTTCACTTCAGCTACGGATGAGGCGGAGTTTGTGTTGTTTGCGGATGATGGATGCCTCATTGTTGCTGCAGAGGACTTTAAGGAATTAAAAGCAAAAACCCAAAAAGTAATGAACCAAATATCAGCGTGGTTTTCTGCAAACGGCATGGTGTTAAATGTCGAGAAGACAAATATTATACATTTTAGCCTACGGGGTATCGTAAACCTGAAACTCGACATTGAGTGCAACGGCCAGCCTGTTCCTCAAGTTGAGCAGGTCATGTATTTAGGTTCAACAATAGATGCCGGTTTAAAAGTGGTCACCCCATATCGACACCCTATGCCATCGATTATCTTCAGCCTGCTTCGCTCTAAGCAGACTGCGACCGAGCCTCGACCTCCCCGGCATAAAAAGCCTACTATGGCTATTTCAACTCCATACTGTCTTACGGAGTTGATCTTTGGGCCTCGGCCGCGGAACGCGAACGAGCATTCAGGCTTCAAAAAAAAGCAGTACGCGTCATCGCGGGTGTAAGCTGGGACCATCCCGCCAAGGATCTTTTTAAGAAGTATAAAATACTAACCCTACCTAGCCTATACATTTTAGAAATAGCCAAGTATGTTAGGAGGAACATTGACATATTCCACACAAACGCGGACGTGCATGGTTTCAACACCCGACGGCGACATGAGTTGTGTCTACCATGCACGCGCCTCGCAAAGTCAAGGAAGGGCCTCGGCTACATTGGTCCCAAGGTTTATAATAGGATCCCCCCGGCTATTAAACAAGCTCCTAGTTACAGGTCGTTTGTACAAAAACTGAAGGAGAAACTCATTGTTGACGCACTGTATTCCATTGACGAATTTTTTGAGGGGTAAATTCCGTCACTGGTGACAGTGACATGCGTTTAAATGTAATTATAAACTAATGTAAAATATAAATATAATGATAATGATTGAATATTTTTAATGTTAATTACGTGTACCTGTAAAATGTAAAATTTAATATAATGACGTATAAAATGTATTTTTATGAATAAATAATTGAATTGAATTGAATTGAATTGAATTGTTACCTCTTCACGCTTAAACCGCTGAATCGATGTTGATGATGATGAAATTTGGCATAGAGATAGTTTAAGATCCGAGGAAGGACATAGGATAGTTTTCATCCTGGAAATTATACCTAAAAAGATTGAAAAGTGAGTGAACATTTCTGTTGGGGTGCGGTGACCTTGTAGGAAATGTAATTATTATACCAAAAGCACAATTGCTCTTACATTTGCTTAGGCGCTTTTAATAATCCCTTTTATCAAGTTCCACGCGTACGTAGTCGCGGGCAAAAGCTAGTTAATCATACCGGGGCGTATCTACGGCAACAGAAGCCGGTAGTAAGTTTTGCGGACCTATATTAACCTTTAATAAGCTAAATTGAACATTTAAAACAACCCCGAAATTAGTAGCTGGTCATCATGAGACCCTAATTCAATGAGTGTATAGAAAACAAGTCTTTCGATTAAAAAACACACTCAAATTGGCCACAGACAGACACACAGATACACATGTTAAACTAATAACTACCACCATTTTTTCATTTAATTCCATGTTTTTTTTTTCAATTTAATTAGATAATTAATAAATTGCAGGTGTTTTATACACTCCGAACGTAATTTAAACTAACCTTGGAAATTTGCGTTATCGAAGTCTGAAGTAAATTATAAAAAAATGGGCAAGTGCGAGTCCGACTCGCGCATGAAGGGTCCCGTACCATAACCTATAACAAGTTTATTGTATGGGAGCCCCCCTTAAATATTTTTTTATTTTTATTTTTAGTATTTGTTGTTATAGCGGCAATAGAAATACATCATCTGTGAAAATTTCAACTGTTTAGCTATCACCGTTCTTGAGCCTACAGCCTGGTGACAGACGGACGGACGGACAGCGAAGTCTCAGTAATAGGGTCCCGTTTTTACCCTTTGGGTACGGAACCCTAAAAAATGGTATTATAATAAATGTACAACCTACCATCTGAACTTAATTTTTACTTTGATGTCAAAAGACCCACGCGCCGAGACATATTAACTTAAATTTACAAATGTTGCCGAAATGAATTATTCCATTTCAGAGGGCGCTGAAATATAAATGAATGTTTCAGTCGCTGTCACCCCCGGGCTCTGTGGACTGGGACGCAGACCTGTACCAAAGTAGATGACTCAAGTGGATGCCGTTCAATAGTCATACAAACTTTTGCATAATTTTATTTAACTAGTTACAAAATGCGTAATTATCCAAATGCGCGTGGCGAGGGTTCCGTGACACACTGCGACGACGCGGTCGGCGCAGCTTGTAGCGTACCTGCTTACTGAGTCGGCCGTTCTGGGTTTGAATCCCGGCCAGGGCAAATATTTGTGTGAAGAACTCGAATATTTGTGCTTGGGTCATGGTTGTACTATGTATTTAAGTTATAAGTATGTATATCGGCGTCTAGTACCCATTACACAAGCCTACTAGAGCTTACTGTGGGACTAGAGATTGATTTGTGTGAGGTTGTCCAAGGGTTTCGTTCAGTAGTCATGAAAACTTTGCATAATTTAATTTTACTAGTTACAAAATGCATTAATTTAAAAACTTGCATAAAAACAAAATTCATAATTTTAATGTTTATAATAATAATAGAGTAGAGTAAGTAAAGTTTTTGGATGACTATTATTTAATTTTTCCTATAGTCCTTGTTATGGATTTTCGAACTGCAGATCTTTAATTATTACACACCATGGTTTTTCCAAAATCACTTTTTTCATTATGATAGTTTGCTTTTTTTGTGGTTGAAAAGCACTCTGCTTTCTAACCCTAGAAAAATACTGGATGGCTGACACTTGTCAATGTCATCATTTTAATGGTTTGACACTGACATGTGTAAAAAATTCTACGGTATGACATTGAAGAGCGCTGACCATCGACTATGTTTTATTAATTGAGTTCTGAAGGCAGCCAAAAAGAGCAAAATGTCATGACGAAAATAAAAAATATATCTTGGAAAAGACATGGTGTCGAATTCATTTAAGAGCATTGCTTTGTAGATCCTTATAGCAAGGACTATCGGAAAAATATATAATATAATTGTCTGCAAAAAACTGTAGGTACATACCCTGTTGTGTCGTATTGACTACAAACATAGTACAAATAATGACAGCTGAGTTGAAGGAAATTATGTCCCTTGATGGGTATTTGGCTGAAATTGTATGGTAAAATGGCACGTTTGGCTTTCATACAATCGCAATAACTTGCGTAGTCTATTTAGATATAGGTTCATGGACGGGAGCATACAATGAATAACCTTAGCTTAGTATAAATCTGTGAAATATTAATTTGTTTGTTTTTTTTTTAATGTAGCTGAAATATTAACAGAGGTCAGATAGTATGCGCATTAAAATTAAAGATAATAATAATAATAACGTTTATTCAATACAAAACCTTATCGCTAATGTTCATCCTCTGCCAAACCACATAACTAAAACTATATAATAATAATATGATAACTAAAACTTCGGGATTTCTTTAATATCCATGAATATTTTACATGGAGAAATCATTAGGTTAGGTTTGTTTTATGACAATCCCGAAAAGTTTCAGCGTACACAGAAAAATAGATTTAAGTATGGCAAATGAATATTATGGCAAGTGATAGATTATGGCATATGAAATTCGGGCAAACGATAGAGAACCCTCTCTACGTTCAAAGTCGGTTAAAAATAGAATCTTCAACGCCTAAGATCTACTTCGCTTTACATACGGCTCACATTGTTTTCTCTTCCCGTTTGTAATCCGGCATCGATCGGAATTACATCGAGTTACCAGCGTGCGCGGACTGACAATAGGCATGTATTCGTACCGTAATACTCACATTACTTATAAGGTATAATATAAACATCTTAACGGGATAATCTTACACAAATCGACCAAGTCCCAAACTAAGCAAAGCTTGTACTATGGGTACTAGACGACGATATACATAATATTTAAATACATGCATAGATAACATCCATGACCCAGGAGCAAATATTCGAGTTCATCACACAAATATTTGCCCTGGCCGGGATTCGAACCTAGGACCGCCAGCTCATTAGGTAGGTGCACTACAAACTGCGACAACCACGTCGTCATACTCGTTGTCCTTAAGTTTCTTACTATTTTGAAATCTTTCAAGAGAAATAATGTGAAGTTGACAAACTGACACCTCCCTATGTACACACTCACTCACACACACCACCTGCCGCTAGCGTTCGTGTTGCCTGTCTATTTGGTTAAATATAATAAGTTTAAATTAGTTGTAATTAAAATCTATATTGTCTGTTTATAAACTTATATACCTAACTGTTTCACATATTGCACTCCAGGATTCGCTAGATATATCAAACTTTATGTACTTGTGTATTGGTAAGCAAATAAATTATTTTGTATCTACGGACCCCTGGGTAATCAAGCATAAGTCCAAGGACCCCTTAGTAAAAAAAAACAGTGTTGATTATTGACAGCTTACTTTTTTTTCGCGGAGATTTTAAAGGCTATTACTCTATGCAGGCATAGTTGTCGTAGATTTCGGTTATTTATGAAATGTTGTCAATTCGTGCTGATTTATCTACATACTAAATACTAAATACGTTACCTATACTGTAATTGTATAGGCATATTACTGCATAGTGTAAAACAAAGTCGCTCCCTGCTGTCTGTCTGTCTGTCCCTATGTATGCTTAAATCTTTAAACACCGCAACGGATTTTAATGCGTTTTTTAATAGACAGTGATTCAAGAGGACGGTTTATACGTATAATACATGCATAATTTATCAGCATTGCAAGCACCCGTGCAAAGCCGGGGCGCATCGCTAGTAAGATATAAATATAAGTGACTGAATTCCCAAGCCGACATTCAGATACTACATCACGATTGCATTGCTATGTCGCATACAATGTCCAATTCGATGCTGATAAATCTCTGCTCCCTAAGGTGTAATTCATATTGTGTATCGATGGAGTCTGCAACTTGGGAATACATTCTGTTCTGATTTGTCCTTATAATAAACTACGCAATTTAAATGCGAGAGCGGTCTGTTGGTCATGTCTTGCTTTAACTGATCCATGCGATATATCTGATTCTTTATTGTTAGCATTTCTTTTTAACCCGCGACGAAAAAAGAGGGGTCTTATACGTTTAACTTGTGTATCTGTGTATTTGTGTTTCTGTGTATTTGTGTATCTGTATGTTTGTCTGTGGCATCGTAGCTCCCAAACGAATGAACAATTTGAGCTTTTTTTTTATCCTAAAGACTTTACGTCGAGATGGAAAGCTGAATATCTTGGATTAAGCTGGCTTAGCTTGGGCTAAGCTGTTTAGTGGGAATCCAAGATATTCAGCTTTAATTGGAACAAGTGACAAGATCTCAGCCAATATTAAGCCAGGAAATCCAAATTGTGTAGTAGTTATGTTCAGGTTTAGTAGCATTTTCTATGTCAGTCATAAAATGAGGGTCTCATGATGTTTTGAATTTTGAATTTAGGGTATTTATTATATAGTGTTGTAGTCAGACTGGGCCGGCCCAGATAGAGGTGGCGGGATGACTAGGACGTATTCCTCAGCAACTGGTTGGAAGAGACATCAGGCAGGAACCAGTGGAAATCTAAAGGAAAGGCCTTTGCCCCGCAGTGGCACACATCGCTAGGCTGTTAAAATAGTGTAGTAGTCAGTGACATAAGCAAGTATCGGTAGCTTAAATGCCAGACCTTGTTCTTTGGATCATGTTCGAATATCGTTCATTCCTATCCTATGCTGTGCGTATAAGTACCTACGAGTTTGCGATCACCTAGATAGCCATACCTACCTACTATAGGCATCTAGAAAACGTTTTATCGATGTTGCTACGTGACGTTTCCCACGACGTTCCTGCACGTAGCTCTTATTTTAATCTGTATGGAATCGACGATGTACAGTCGGCAGCAAAAGTAACTACGCACGCCAGATGCTCAGAATTATTATGCACATGAAAAAAGTAGCTCATCTAGTTAACTACTTGAGAAGTAGCCACATTGTGCTTAGAGGAACAACTTATTTTGGTTACTTCGACTGCTACAAAAATGACAACGAGGATCATGTGGAGACCATCCAGCCAGTGCTTTGAAGATGGCTGGAATGGTGTGCATTCTATTGCCGCCGAGTGGCATCTACTGGTCGCGAGTGTAGTTGTGGTTTTAATTAAATGGTGCTAGGTATTTTGCTTTGTTTTATATAATTTTCTAAATACACAGAAAAAAATAGATCAACTAGTTTAACTACTTAGAAAAAATTAGAAATAACCAAAATTATGCTAATTTTACACAACTTATTTTGGTTACTAGTAGCCCTTAGTTTGTCAGGCCTCCGATTTATGTAAGTAGTAGCTAACATTTGCGCTACTGTTAAGGAATCTTTTTTTTTCAGTGTATATAGAGAATAAATGTTGTATAATCTGTCCGATCTCTAAGATATAGTGAAGTTACTTTGGCACAAGGTACAAACGACCGTATACGTGTAAATTTAAGGTTTTTCACGTGTGCCAGTTGACAGTATTTGATCTTAGAATTCCGGATAGACTATACAAATAATTGTGAGCATGTTAAAATGCTTAGCTAATTTTTATGCTGACAGTCAGTTGAAGGAATTCCGGAACGGGACGGTATTCCGTTGCAATAACGTGGAAAAATGTATGCATATTTTCCTATTTGTACCAGTTAATACTTAATTATTTATAACTATAGAGGACGTTACTTATTATAATACCAATATTTTACTTGATTTGTTATATTTAGGAAGCGCTTCTTTTTCTGGTTTGATTGATCCGGTTAAGTAAACTGTCATTTAAAAAATGGTTTTAAGTGCGAGTTGGACTCACGCAACGAGGGTTCCGTACGAACTATGAAAACACTGCAAAAAGTTTGCCAGCAACTAGGTAGGTATATTTTTTATTTTTATTAAAGCAGTAACGTCTGCTGACGTAAACCAAATATTTACAATGAAACAAAAAATTGAAATATTTAACGGTTCAGGCAGGGTTCGAATCTGCGGCTTTCCGGGCCAATACGGGCATCCTACCTATTGGACCACCGAACCTGATGCAAGAGCCATTGATTTTTTCAACCAGTTGATTCTACATGCCTTAGGGTGGCATCGTAGCGCCATCTACCGTAAAGATTCAGACTTTATAATCGGCACTATCGTCTCAAATTATCGATAGTAAGCTTTATCGATAGTAACGATGTGCTACACGTAATCTAATTAATTATTAACAGTTAAATTTTTAAATTTTTCGCATCATTGTATACTATATTGTTGGTTATATACACCGATGCTGATGCTGCATTTGAAAACCACATTCCAACCCCTACTACCCTTAGAAACCGTGTCAAACAATATTCCGATACATTATACAGGGTGGAACATTTCTAAAAACTGGGCTAACAGGATAGTGTCATCTGAGCGATCTACAATCGACCTATTATAATTATTGTAAAGCTGGATTTTAAAAGTAATCAAAATAAAATTATTTTAATATCAGTGACAACCCAACTAGTTCAAAGGTTTTATTTACACCTGTCTTTAACTAAAGCGATGTTCAAAATATGCTAAGGTTGATATGTGCACATTTTTACACTAATGTTTCACAAACTGTATCTCAAAAATGGATAGAAATATTTACATAGTTCATTGGTGAAAAATCAAGTACTCAGTCTAAACAATTCTCTGTTCTCGATCTGTTCCACCCTGTATATAAACAAAATATGAAGTAAGAAAAACGTCCCCGAAATGTGTAAATGCCGACAAATCCAATCACATAAATACATTTCAATACAACGCAGGTGAATCGACGCGTAATTGAAATATCGTGTTTTTCTTTAATACGTCACGTGTAAGGAAACGTGGGCTGTTCGTCTTTCAACTTGTAATTTCGATCAATAACTTAGGCTGGAATTGGAGGAGACATTGAGTTATTCCTATTTGATAAAATATCACCACCATACGACGGGCACTTGTTTTTTTACAAAATATATTGGTTTGTGTATTTTTTTTGGATGTTTAGGAATACAGTATACAGTAATGTACAGTCACCAGCAGATATATCGCAGCATATAAGGCGTTCATAAATATCTGAACATGTACTTTTTTTTTAAGCCATGACTTGAACTGTATCAGGGCTGGTTAGCCCTCACTACCAGTAGTCGGACTCTTTGTGGGAGTATAACCCGCTAATGGGATTATCTCCGCGCCACAGGGGTATTTGGGATGGGGTGACGCGGTCAATAAGAGTCGTGTTCAGATATTTATGAACGCCTTATATGCTGCGATATATCTGATGGGCGACTGTACTATTTATTGCAATAAAACAACGAGTTAGTCCGAATGCCAACCCGAAGCGGAGGCTTCGTTATAAATATGAGCTAGGTATGGCACTTTTAGCTCGGACTAAACTAAGTGCTTCTCACGAGTAATTCGAGAAGGAAAAAACTGGCCAATTGCGACTCTGACTCGCTCACCGAGGGTTCCGTACAATCACTTATCCCATCTTAACTGGCCGGGTTTTAAGTTTGTACCTGGTATGTATGGTGCCGGATACAAATGCGGTTTAAAGTGGAATCGAAAATGACTATATTTTTTATGATTTGATTACAAATGTATAGTTTTCTTATTTTTACCTATATTTTTAGTATAAGACGGTATTACGTGCCAAATTTCATAGTCTAGGACATAACGGAAAATACACTATACTTGAGAGTGTTCAAATATACGTTTTTTGTGGCATAAATGGCTGTATATTTTATTTAAGTTAACTTAGAAGTTCTATTTTTTCACAGCTTCAAGGGTCCGGAGACTTGAGTTTTAATTTCAAGTCGTTACCTCGACGAGTTCCCGAGATAAAGGGTCTTGACAGACGGATGGACAACAAAGCGATCTTATAAGGATTCCGTTTCTGCCTTTCTGAGTTACACAACCCTAAAAATATATGATTATGATTAAATACTTCGAATACAGCATATCGCTAAAGTATGTACACAATACATCATTGACACCGTCGAATTCAGCCCCTAGCCAAACACTCACAGCATAAGTTTTACGTTCGTAGACATTCGAACCACTTTTACAAGCGACTAAGTTGATATTGCAACTTTGTAAAACGAGTTGCGAGCTCCTGTAAACGCTAGAAACTCTCGTTACAAAAACATAGGGTAGACATTTTGTCCGCAGTTGTATTTTCAACCTTAAATATTAAAGGTACGTTGTGGTAAAATTGAGAGCGGCTTAAAAATACAAAGCGTAATGGAAAGAAAATAAACATTTTGCTCTGCTTAGAGGTGCATAAAATGCGTTTTTGAGCTTGCAGTGACGCACGGGCATTGAAATTATGGGAGATGAAAGAAAGTCATATTACCAAAGGCGAAACAGATCGTGTCTTTATTTTTGTTATAAATGAAAAAAAAAAAACAGCTTTCGATGGTTATTGGTAAAGGACTCTCTTTTATAGATTACTAGCCACCCGCTGGGCTTTGCTCGGGTGAAATGCTATATTATGCATGTATTATAGATATAAACTTTCCCCTTGAGTCACTCTATCTATTAAAAAAAAAACATCAAAATCCTTTGCGTAGTTTTTAAGATCTAAGCATACATAGGGACAGACAGACATCAGGAAATGACTTTGTTTATATTATGTAGTGATGATGCGTGTGTACAGGATTTATTACCTTTTTGCGACAATATTGGAACAAATATTGTGTCGTCTTGGTTACTTGAACAGAGTATGTGTAGTGTAAAAGTTAAGCAACGTTTAGTAGAATTTACATACGTAAGCTTTATTTTTTGACAGAAGAATACCTTGTTTATTGAATGTTCCTTGACCCTCAATTGACAAAATGTACCTAGCATAGCGTAATTTTTTTAATTTTACCAGACTTTTTAAACTGTTTGGACATGAGTTTAATAGGTACTTACTTTATTTAAATAGAGATTTTACAAATTTTTATTTTATTTAAGTAATAACAAACAACCATACAATTATATTAGAATCAGAGTTACATTAGATACATTGAGTTACATTAGACCGACTTACACACTAAAGATTAAGTGTAGATATGACTGTATGAGTTTAATAGGTACTTACTTCATTTAAATAGAGATTTTACCAATTCAATTTTTTATTTAAGTGATAACAAATAACCATACAATTATATTAGAATCAGAGTTACATTAGATACATTGAGTTACATTAGACCGACTTACACACTAAAGATTAAGTGTAGATATGACTGTATGAGTTTAATAGGTAGTTACTTCATTTAAATAGAGATTTTACATTTTTTTTTTATTTAAGTGTGATAACAAACAACCATACAATTATATTAGAATCAGTTACATTAGATACATTGAGTTACATTAGACTGACTTACACACTAAAGATTAAGTGTAGATATGACTGTATGAGTTTAATAGGTACTTACTTAATTTAAATAGAGATTTTACCAATACTATTTTTTATTTAACTGATAACAAACAACAATACAATAATATTACAATCAGAGTAGCATTAGATATGTCTAGCCAACAGCATCACGGCAGCAATAAGTCAACAACCAAGAAATATACAACACACATGGTCTTCATCAATCACGTTGATGGGGTATCGAGAAAGCTATAAAAAGTGCAAAGGGTTAAGGATGTGGGTACAAAATATCAATTTCGGGGTTGAGGGGTATTTCTCTAGAGACCGATAGAGAGGTTTGACTATGTTAAAGTTACATGGGTATCATCATATTTTATTGAGTGCACTATCTAGAAATAGAAAACATCAGTATCCACAAAGATACAAAAGTACTTCGAGTCACCCCTTTGACCTTTTTTGACTTATGTGTATGATCATTTAGTAAATCCCCCAATAATCGATATAACACTTTGGCTCATATTCCTTTTCTCTTTTTTACTCTATCTCTGACCAGGTTAATTAAATTAAACACCAGTTCTAGTAGAATATTGAGTTCTGCCTGGAATTGGCCGGGAAAATATTTTCCTACGAAATATATTTAATATTTAGAAACCCAAGCTTGGAGGATGGAGTTTTTAAGTTCATTTTATTTTATTATAAGGCTATGGTTTCCCAAAGTAAGCTAGATAATGTCTCATTTTATTAAACTAATTCACATCTAGAGGTGCGTCCGTTCGCGAGTGAGTTAATCTAAAGTAGTATGTCTTTTCATTCATGTCAGTAACTCTCACTCACTGAAGGATAAACGAACTCACTATATCAGTATATCTTTCGTTTGCAATCACTTACTACTCAATTTGAACTGAACTGAATGATGCTATTTGAAATTATCAAATTATACTTAAAAAAGAAATTAACAACGTCAAATAATTTAATTTTTCGATGAATCACAATGACAAAGCTGTCATCATTCATCATCCTCCTAGCGTTTGTCCCGTCCGGAGACGGGGTCCGCTTTCCTGCATTTTTGCTTCCACTTCGCTCTATCCTGGACATCGTCTTCGTCTAAGCCGCAGCTGTTCAGGTCCTTCCTTATAATATTGAGGCATCGAAGCCTAGGCCTTCCCCTCCGCCTACTACCTGGCAAGGTTAGGTCAAGTGCCCTGTTACCGACGTGTTCAGACGTCCTTCTCTTGACATGCCCAAACCATCGTAGTCGACTTTCTTGGAGCTTGTCGGCGATATCCCTAACTCCAAGGCTGCCACGGATGTATTCATTTCTGATCCTGTCAACCCTGGAGACTCCAGACATCCACATCAAAGCTGTCATCATTACGTAGTAATAATCTTGCATACTTTCTTAGTACTTCTTTCGATGCATCATTCAAATGAACCATTGAACGAAATGAAATGCATAAACAAAATGAGTATGATGATATGATGGAGCAATTTGAGTCTAAAGATCCACTGAACGAAATGTAGGAAATAAATGATATATATCGCGAGAGCGAAAGACATGAATCGTTCTCCTTCATTTGAGTGACCTGAATTGCGCATCTCTTACATTTTTCATAGGTATAAAAGCTTCCGACTGACTGCATCATCTCCTCCAGTTTCCATTTCCCGTAATGTTGGTGCAGGTCGCAGGTAATTAGCCTGACCAAACCGTGTTGTGCCAGGGGGAGAGTAATAAGGAGTCTTATCGCCGGTAGCCGCAGGCCCGGGATGCTTCTATAAGAGAAAAGCAGGAAATGGACTCAAGTGCTGCGTACTTAATACCTTTTTGTCTTAGTAACTGAACTAAAATCGTGCTAATTTGCGCTATAAAAAGAGTACAATATGGGAATGCTGAAATGCTTAGGAAAGTGTAAGATTGTATCAGTGAATGCCGTGGATACCTACAGGTATTAATATTGACCTTAACATGTTTATGGTCACCCCAAATAGCACACTGGCTGTAAAAGCGCTTATACAGCCCTTACGCAGCTGTAATAAGCTGAAAAAGGCATGCTTTCGTAATTTCAGGCTGATTTCGCCTGCAGATCACATTTTTCAACTAATTATCATGAAATTTTGTGAATAGGTTTGATGTGTAGGTTTTTTTTGTCGATTCAGTTTGTCGAAATTAAAAAAAATGGCGGGATGAAAACGTAAAAGACAAATTTCAGCCATTTCGAAAAAAAACACGCAAAGTCTGATGATGATGATGATTTGGTGTATTAGGGACGCCCGGCCGGAGACAGGCGGGGTGTCCATAGCTTGGTTGTGCTCATTCAGCCCAATTCCCAATACGGTATTTGATGACAGCTCAAATCAGCTACTCTTTATGAAATGTCAAAAACGATCTGTTAGTATGAATTTGTACTGACTTTTGTTTTGTGCAATAAAGTTAAAATAAATAAAAATAAATATGAAGGTACTAGTTTTTACCTCTATATCAGTGTCGCTAAAACTTCTTTATGCAACATTGTGTGTACAGTGTACAGTGTACACTACAGCCACTGTCGACGCGGCAGTTAAATCCCGACTGACCTGTCGTCATAACCCGGTTTATGGCGCGGCGCTTTATTGTAAACTTCGGGCTTAGTTTGTACATTACACTTTTATTGCTCTCGATCTGCTGTAATTATTGTAACGACTATCAAAAAGTAAAGTGTTTACATAAAATAAAAAATATATATTACTTATTTGTGATGGTAAACTAGTGCCTACGCCACATCTTGGGATTTAGGTAGCCGACCCCGATTGAGAATTCATTCTCAAAAAAAATGGGACAAAGGCTAGGAGGATGATGATGACTTATTTGTGATAATAACTGGATGGAAAAGCTTTGGTGACACATCTTCTCCTGTAATCATATTTTGCATGACTTAAATAAAAAAAAATGAAAATTCGTATAAAATCAATGACATGGTTCCTAAGAACAGATCTTCGTATGTCTTATAGTTTCAGACTTTCCCGTACTGACCGATTTAAATGAGCCACCCGGTATATTTTTTTAAACTAACTTGTTTTTTCCTTCCAGTCGAGGTGTCCTGCGGCGGCGTGGTCCAGAACAACCTGACGTACTTCATATCCCCAGGGTTCCCGGAACTGTGGACCGGGGAACAGAACTGCGATATCACAGTTGAGAAAACACACGCTGGGATCATGCAGCTCAGGATCGACTTCGTGCATTTCACTATTGTAAGAATTTTTTATATGGTTACTTTGTTTTCGGGGGTTCCCAAACTTTTTTAGATCACACTTATAGGCAGTAGGTAGATTATAAAAACTAAGCAGGGTGCGTCTATGTGAACTATGTGAAGCCAGAAAGAAGGGCATCGAAATCTGAGGAATAGTAGAACCTATTGGATAAATCTTTAAAACCGTATAGACTATGTTTTAAATTGTAGTAACTGGTTAGGTTAGGTTACTGTTCGCAAAATAATCAAAGTATAGCTCACAGGACTGCACGGTTGAAGAGGCAATAGGCGGGCCATATAGCCCGAAAAACGGATGGCCGTTGGGGCAGGGAAGTCCTCGAGTGGCGACCACGTGTAGGAAAGCGCAGACTGCACAGGATTGCACCTTGTGGCGAACTATGGGGGAAGCCTATTTTAGCAGACGTCTGTGGCTGATAGATACTGTTCGCAGTGACTATACTTTCCATAAAGTGTGCCTACGTTTGTGTCACTTGTGTGTCAACTGCTGAATATGGCTTTACTTCGACCTTGAAGATATCATAATGAACATCCTATACTTCTGTATTTATCGGCTTCCAATGGCCTTAACTGGCTGAAAAAAACAATGTTTTTTTTATACCAATTTTAAAAGATACTCCTCATCAAAGCCAGGGATATTACATGGCTATTTTATGTACAAAAACACAGTATTTAAGAGGGAATTAAAAAAGTTGTTAATTAACAAATGTTATAGTTCCATTGATGAATATTTAAATGACAAACTCTTGCCAAAGTAAAATTATATTTAATTTATTTTATGTCAATAGGTTAAATGATTAATGTTATTTATTTATTTATTTAATGGATTAAATTGCAAATATAATATAAATTTAAAAAGTAACATTATAATTTATATTACAATAATTATTGTGAAATTATGTGAAAAGATATTTAATGAAATTCTAATATTAATTATGTAATTTTACCAATTGTATTAAACCTCTTCCGCTGTACCTAATTAAGCACCTGCTAACACCCACTACTAACTGTATTGCTGTGCCCTAACAGGGTTCATATTATGGACTTAACCTTTTAATGTCACATCTTATGTAATCACTACATAGTATAAAACAAAGTCGCTTTCTCTGTCCCTATGTCCCTTTGTATGCTTAAATCTTTAAAACTACGCAACGGATTTTGATGCGGTTTTTTTTAATAGATAGAATGATTTAAGAGGAAGGTTTATATGTATAATACATGCATAATTTATCAGCATTGCACCCGTGCGAACTTGCGAAGCCGGGGCGGGTCCCTAGTACATGATAATGCAATAAAGAGTTATGAATTATTACAGAGCCAGCCCAACAGGCTGACAGGAGAGTGCGACGAGGACGTCATGATCCTGGGCGAGGGAGACAACGAATTCAGGGTCTGTGGACAGAACCACGGACAACATAGTAAGTAAAAGCTTTTTGTTATTCCAAAGACGTAAATGTTGTATTTTGGAGTAGATTTTGTTAGTATTTCATTTCATAACGATTGATTTCAAAATATTTCGTTACTCAATGCTTGAAGAAGTTGGTTTAGTAGGATAATTTCATAACTCGATATCATTACATTACTTACCACTTTCGTCGCTATAATGACGATGAACGATAACGTATACTACTTTTTTTTTCAAAAACTGAGTTTGATGAAAATATGTTATTCGGTATCGTAAAATACAGAGCAACTAAAAATACGCATTTTGCATGAGACTCTCAGTATTGAAGTCGATTGAAAAAATAACTCAAGCAATAGATATTTCAATTAAAATTTGTACCGGTACCCTAACAAGACTCGAAACACCTGAGCCCTAATTCCATTTCCATTTCGGAAAGATACGGGAGAAGCGATATACCTCATGTTTTACGCCTTTTCGCTAACCTGGTCGCGTTAAGTTTGCGCCTCATTTATATGCAACGCCATAAATATCAGGCGCGCAAACCTACACTTACAGTCGCCATCAGATACATATCTGTTAACCTGGTTGAGTTCAACGCCAAGAAAACCCAGGTGTGTGCGTTCACTACCAAGACGTCTTCGTTTCTCCCTACTCCTAGTCTCCAGAGCACTCCTCTTGGTTCGCGTGATAGCCTGAATATGCTAGGCATGGATATCCGCTGCAATCTGAACCAAAACGAATACATCGAGTCACTGATTACCACAGCTTCCAAAAAACTGGGGATCCTGAACAGGGTGCGACGGTTCTTCGCGCCGGACCAGCTTTGCCTTCTTTATAAGACTCAAGTTCGGTCGTGCGTTGAGTACTGCTCGCATCTTTGGGATGGCTCCGCCCAATATCTACTCGATGCGCTTGACAGATTGCAGCGTCGGGCGGTCCGCATCATAGGTGACGAGAAAAGTACCAGATTCCTCGAACCCCTTCAATTACGTAGGGACATTGGGTCGCTGAGCGTTTTCTATCGCCTATACCATGGCGAGTGTTCTGAAGAGTTATTTTCTCTTATCCCACCCTCCCCTTTCCGTCATAGAACCACACGTGCCAGCTTGCGATGTCATCGCCTCACCGTGGAGAATATTCCCACACGTACCAAGAAGTTTGGCAATTCCTTCATCTGCCGAACTATTAAAGTATGGAACTCCTTGCCGGCTCATGTGTTTCCTCCTTCTTATAACTTGGGACCCTTCAAACGAAGCGTGAAGAAGCATCTCTCGGGCCAGCATGGCAGTGTCAACTGACTTGGCACCGTTGGTTTCTCGTCAGTTGCCATTGCGACTTGGGCTCCCCTTTTTGCTTACCATCAGGCGAAGTGGAGCCACTATGTTGTGCCGTTATAAAAAAAAAAAAAAAAAAAAAAAACATATATTGCAGCATACATAAATATCTGAACACGACTCCTTATTGACTGGGCGTTACAGTACATGTTCAGATATTTATGAACGCCTTATATGCTGCGATATATCTGAAGGCGACTGTAAAACATGACCGGGTAGTAACGGAAAATCTCAGCTCGAATCGCAAATATCTCGTTTTATTGACAGTTAAAGACGATATAATTGAGACAGTCAATTTTGAGTTTCTTTCGGCGTTTCTTCTCAACATTACAGTAAATAAATAATAAATAAATATTAAGGGACAATCATACACAAATCGACCTAGTCCCAAACTAAGCAAAGCTTGTACTATGGGTACTAGACGACGATATACATTAATATATAAATACATGTATATATATATATATAACATCCATGACCCAAGAACAAATATTTGCACAAATATTTGCCCCGGCCGGGATTCGAACCCGGGACCGCCGACTCAGTAGGCAGGTGTCTACAAATCGAGCCAAACGCGTCGTCAACAGTGATGATATGTTGGAAGACTCAGACCTGTTAAACGTGCCCTTGTGGCCTACAGAATAAAGTACATTATTTTTTTATTACATTACTATACTGAGAAAAAAAATAGCTCAACTAGTTTAACTACTAGAGAAATTGCCAAATTGTGCTTAGTAGTCACCTATTTTGCTTACTAGTAGCCCTCAGTTTGTCAGTCCTCCGATTTTTGTAACTAGCAGCTTACATTTGGGCTACTGGTTAACAAAATTTTCAGTATATTACATAGCTAAAAAAAAAAAAATTCAGCTGTTTATTTCTTAAAAAATATTTTTAGTTTTACAGAGCTTAGAGAAAATCTTTAACTTATTAAGATTATATTACTAAGCCTAATGCCTTGATCACACGTACCGAGCAAACGGGCGAGACAGTAAAACGTTTCTCGGCCGAGACAGTGATATAAGTGAGTAGCTGTTTACACATGTTTTGAAATTAGCACAGTCAGTTCAGTTCCATTGAGACTTTCGGACATGATGGATCGTAAAAAAATCGCCGAGTGGCGAGACAGAGCACGTTCAGACCAGCCGAGTGAGCGAGCGAGACAGTGCGGGGAAGCGGGAGGGTGGACACTCGGCCTAGTAGATAGAACGGGGGCCAAGATACTGTCTCGCCGCTTCGTTCGGCCGAGCGCTCGGCCGAGCACTCGGCGCTATGTTTATACGCACCGAGTACTCGGCCGAGAGCACTGTCTCGCCCGTTTGCTCGGTATGTGTGATCAAGGCATAAGCATACCACTAGGTATAGGCTCATACGTATTCCCAGTAATATGTACTCAGAATCCTAAATACACTTATGTATATTCATGATTCTATATTTTTATTACTTAACATGTTTTTGACAATATGTTTAATATACCCTGGTTTATTTAAGTTATTAACTTATTTGAATATATCTCAAACTACACTCGAATCCCCCAGACCCGTGTAACAATAGCTATATCAAAATTTGATTCCCTCTGAAATGCACGTTTCGTTGCCGCATTGAATATTCTAGCTCTGAGCAAAGTCTAGTCTACAATCTAACATCTAGATTGTTTAGTTAATTATCAAGCTACCAATCTGTAATAAGACGAGACTGAGAGAGTTGCTGTGAATTTGGAATTTCACTTTACGGAATTAAAAAGTTAGGAGTGCTCTTAGAAGTGTTTCTTTTTTCTTGCTAAACTATTTAGTTGAGTGCATCCTGGGCATTGCACATAGTTGAATGCATAATGCTGTTACGTGATTATTTTAGATAAATAGCAAATACGATTGATTAAAATGTTACACTTATTTAATGAAGAAAATAAAATCACAATTTCTATTTTATTGGGTTTAAATTTCTGCATGGGACTAACTATTTAGTACCTACTTAAGAGGCCTTATTCCTTTTAAAATGCTGATTGTTTAGACATTTTTCTCAATGATCAAACATGTTTCTTAACATACTATTGATGTTACTTTCTAGAACAGGGCTATTGGGATTTATTGGTATATATTTGAAACCTACAGTTTGAATTTTTCATTGATAATTTTTGTTTCAAAAACTACTCGAAATTGACAAAATTCACGCGGAAAATTAGTTTTTTTTAACTTATTTTTGACTGTACGCAATGAAAGCGTGAAATAACTATGTTACTACCTAGAACTCGGGGAAAAGTATTATTCACTTCAAAAAGTTGGTTGAAATTATCAATATATTTGTCATAATATGTTTTTTTTTTTTTAAAAGGAATAAGGCCTCTTAAGACTACTCTGACAGTTGGAAATGAAACGCTCCATACACACAATCGGTACTCGATATTTAATTTGCCATTTTGGCCGTGAAAAGTGCGTTTAATTATGTAGTATGTACATGAGGACTGTAAAAACAATTTCAAATTTCCTTTTTATAAAAAAAAACATGACATATACAGGATGAGCAGGATTTATAGGGGTGGACTACACTGAACAACTTTCACTATAGGGCCAGCCACAAAATCGCAAAACAAAAGACAGTCATACCTTTCGGATAGTTAGCTATAAAAAAAAATACGATTTCGTGACTGATTCCATAGTTTGCTGATCACCCCCAAAACTCCTGCTCATGACTCTTGAATCACCCTATAGGGCTATTCATATAACCGACTGTAAAATTCAACATTATTATTATTCAGTCATTATCCCTATTGTATTTTGCTATCTGTCTGATTATTTCTTTCTCTCCAGTATACTACACGCTACCCACCGCCAGCGAGCGACGAGACCTCGACGACCTGCCCACTGGCGCAGCGACCAAATTATCCGTCCGTATGCGCGGCAGCGACATGCCGCGACTCTGGCTGCTGAGGCTAGCACAACTGCCGCTCGCTCATTCTGCGCCGCACGACTGCCGGCAGTACTATACGTCGAACACAGGTGAGTTGTAGCTACTCGTATAAGCGTCATTTCTTCTGTTTGTGGAGCCTGCACACAAAAATGGTTAAAACTATCTCCAAAAAAAAGAAACAGAACAAAATTTGAAATAGACACCATTTTTAGAATTTACACCCAGAAATCAACAGCCGTGATGATTCTTTTTTCAATAACATTGATGTACCTAAGTCGTTTTGAAATACAAAATGGATGCCATTTTGGAATATACACCCCGAAACCTTGAAAACGACAGCCATGCCAATATTTTTCGAAATAAGTGGTATTCGCCATCTTATAATCAAAACTGGACCCCATCCATACTACACGCTACTAACCGCCAGCGTATTCGTATGCGTGGCAGCGACATGCCGTGACTCTGGCTGCTGAGGCGAGGCTAGCACAACTGCCGCTCGCTCATTCTGCGCCGCACGACTGCCGGCAGTACTATACGTCGAACACAGGTGAATAGTCATGCAGCGTCATTTACATTCAACGGAGCCTACACAGAACAATGGTTAAAACTATCTCCAAAAACACCAGAACGAAATTTGAAATACCATTTTTGAAATATACCTACCTACACCCCGAAAAACCCAGAAAGCAACAGCCGTGATGATTATTTATTTTTTTCAATAACATTGATGTCCGCCGTCTAGAAATCTTATACGACCACTGCATTACATTTGGGTCTATTGTCCCCTAGTGCACGAATAAGGAGGAGTGAATTTAAATTTTGACATAGTAAGACTGTGATCAATATGCATTTGACTCGTTGTTTTGTATTGTTATTCTTTGATAAAATTATAACTGATCGATGCATTCACCGAGGCAGCATCTTTAAATTATAAACATTAGCATACAACAGTATAAAATTAACAAGCTTTCTCAAGTTTATTCGTTCATATTTCAAATAAAAGTTTTGAATAGTTTTGCGTAACTAAAAAAGTAAAACCTAAATAAGTATTTAAAATATTACGCAATACGTGGCAGTAGGTACTTTAAACTTAATATTCAATTAGAATAGTTATAAAAGTAAGTGTGAGGTTTGCAATCACAAGGTCGCATTGACAGGTGATAGTGATACATATGGTGTTGGGGATAACTAGGTAGAAACTTACTTAGTGAGTCGCGTAGCAGCATGGATAGCTGTCCTTGATAAAGATAGCTCCATACAAGTTCGAAACATGTCGGGCCACTCCTGACAATTTTCACGTCAGTTTAAACCGTTTTTATAATTATTAAAGATGTCTCACGATAGTTTAATAATATTATAAATATCATCTCAAAAGTGCTGAGGCAAGTGCGAACATCGTCTGAAAAGTCAGTGTTACCCCTACAATGTTTGGATTATAAACGTCTGGTGAGTTTTAGGTGGGTCATAAGTTGAAATCCTTTTGAGAATTTCACACCCTGCTATACGGAGGTTTTCAAGTTATCCAGACAAAGTAAAGTTAGTGCTCGTGTTATTACGGCCTTACCAGGTTAGCTCTCGCGAAGTTGTAATAACGTTGAAATGAATTCTATACTAAAGTGTTTCCGTCACTGTATGGTATTCCTGGGACATATTTATTTTTACAAGTGTAAAAAGTACAGACGCACATAAAAAAAAACTTTTGTTAAGAGGATTGGATTTACAACCAGTTGCTTCATTCTCACCGTATTTTGAGACGATGGTGATGTGCTTAGTTACCTATTTATTATTCAAATAAGTTACACAGTATTACATTAATATTTGACGACGCGGTTGGCTCAGTCTGTAAGCGGTTCCGGGTTCAAATCCTGGCCAGGGCAAATATTTGTGTGATGAACTCGAATATTTGGGCTTGGGTCTTGGTTCTTCTATGTATTTAAGTATATATTTATCTATATAAGTGTGTATATCGTCGTCTAGTACCCATAACACAAGCCTTCTTGAGCTTAATTTGGGACTAGATTGATTTGTGTGAGGTTGTCTGATATTTATTATTATTTATTACAGTAAAAACCAAGGCACCGTGAACTACAAAATTACATATACACAAAGACTTAAAAGTTGTTAGGTTTAGGCGACACAACCGCGTGGCTCCGTTACGTCGTCTGATCTGCTGTAGAATACGGCAGATTGTCCCGGAACTAACAAAACACGACATTCTTCGGTCAAAAGTCTGCATTTGCGATGGTGTCCTGCCGCGCCAAAGCAAAGCCAACACTTAAGGCATGTAAGATATAAAGCAACACTTCAAGGTTGATAAATGGGTCGCATTGGTGTCAGTGGTATAATAGCTCTCTGTTGGCCCGGAAAGTTATTAAAAACGCTGGTTTGAGCCCCGCCTGAACTATTAATTGAAATGTAAACATTTAGCGTTATTAAAATCTCAGTCTGGGTGATTCTCCCCCATATTATCATGCGTCACCCTAATATACTTTTAATTACAAACTAATGATTATCCCAACACTACGCTACGTAAATTAAGGTTACATTTCGTTAACAAGTCATTAATCTTTAGTCGTCGCGAATAGCTAAAACTCACCATTAAAGCCCGGCGACTCCAAAAAGAGCAATTTTTACATACGAATCACCTCCCTATGGCACTCAAGATATTCCAATTTTACAAACTGAAATGATTTAAGTAGATTCATAAATCTATTCAAAAATAAATCTATAAACAAGTACCATTAAGTCTAAAATCAAAAATAACAGCTCGAGCTGCTTAATACTTTTTGGTGTTCTACAGAAGAGCTAACGCGTGTAATTTTACGTAGCGCCTACATGTTTAAATTAGCAATTTTTTCAGCTTATGTTGGCAATAAATTATTTACGCAGGCGGTTCGGATGGCTTCATTAAAGCTAACACCTGTTCGTTAGATGACTAAAATTGCGCGCGATAATGCTGCGTTATGAAGAAGGAAATCTTAATAAAGTGTCTTGGAGAAGGTACACATACATGTATATGAATGGTACACGGAAAGGATATGTGAGTCATTTTCAAAATACATGTACGAGTACATAGTTAAGGGCTTTAATTAAAACAAAAGTTAATATGTTATATAATTTATTTACTTACGAAATTATACCAAATGTTATATATAACACAAAACAACACGAATACTTATTAAAAAAAACTTACTTATTACAAAAGTTAATTGATTCCATTGTGTTACGATAGTTACCCATATATTTTGTATGAGTAACTTTCGTAACACAAAAGAAGCGATCGTAATTTTGTTTTTATTAAGCCTTTAACTATGTACATGTATTTTGAAAATGGCTCGTGTATATTTTGAACGTTTGGAACGATGTAATCACATTCATATTATAAGAGGCGAAAGTTTGTGTGTGTTTATGTGTATGTTTGTTACTTCTTCATGCTCAAACGGATGGACCAATTTTGATAAATTTTGGTATGACGGCAGCTGACACCCTGGATAATTAATATACCAGGTGTTTCCTGTAATAGGAGCAATAAATTAAAATATAGATTCTACTCTTCAAATTGAACAACATTTGTTCAGCAACTTTAAAAAAAAGTCAGTTTTCAGAATTTTATTATTTGAAACAAATTAAATAGTATTTTCAATGTACATCGTCCAACATTGACATTCCCTGAGCATTAATTGACATAGCTGTCACTCTACTAATATCGGACATTTCGCAATACATTGCTTCTTTGTCTAAACATTATTCTACAAAATATCATTTAATACACGTTATTTTCAGAAGTTGCTTAACAAATGTTGTCCAGTTTAAAGCGAAGAATCTATGTTTTAATTTATCGCTCCTATTACAGGAAACACCCGGTATAGGTTACTTTTTATCCCAAAAAATTTAGTGTTCCCGTGGGATGAGTGGGTAACACCGCGCGGCGCCGCTAGTCTATCATAATGAAGAGTTTCATGACTTTCATGTTATACATATTGTAATAATATAGATGGTGCAGTAGGTATATTTATCTTACATAACTGCAAAATATAATAAAACCGACACCTATGAACAAAAAAAAAATCACCACATGCTTCGTCAATTTAAAAATAATGCATGCAATTCGGCCGTGTTACGGTAAAAGGACGTATCTTTATACGGATGTCATAGTAAGATACGTCCTTTTACCGTAGCATGGCAGAATTCACAATGTATATCCGCAACCATACATACATATTTTTACATAATAAATACCTCCGAGAGTTGAATCGCTATTTGTATTGCGGTTTGCGGCACAGAATAAACAAGTGAAGTAAGGCGTACTATAGCAAAATGAATACAGATGTTCGCCACGTGCAAACTTCGCTTCAGTAGAACGGGAAGTAGGGGAAAGCCGCGGTACCTGGTCTATTACCATCAACACAAGAAACAAGGGAATATAGATGTTCGCCACGTGCAAACTTCGCTTCAGTAGAACGGGAAGTAGGGGAAAGCCGCGGTACCTGGTCTATTACCATCAAATCAAAACAAGAAACAAGGGAATATAGATGTTCGCCACGTGCAAACTTCGCTGCAGTAGAACGGGAAGTAGGGGAAAGCCGCGGTACCTGGTCTATTACCATCAAAACAAGAAACAAGGGAATATAGATGTTCGCCACGTGCAAACTTCGCTGCAGTAGAACGGGAAGTAGGGGAAAGCCGCGGTACCTGGTCTATTACCATCAAAACAAGAAACAAGGGAATATAGATGTTCGCCACGTGCAAACTTCGCTGCAGTAGAACGGGAAGTAGGGGAAAGCCGCGGTACCTGGTCTATTACCATCAAAACAAGAAACAAGGGAATATAGATGTTCGCCACGTGCAAACTTCGCTGCAGTAGAACGGGAAGTAGGGGAAAGCCGCGGTACCTGGTCTATTACCATCAAAACAAGAAACAAAGGAATATAGATGTTCGCCACGTGCAAACTTCGCTGCAGTAGAACGGGAAGTAGGGGAAAGCCGCGGTACCTGGTCTATTACCATCAAAACAAGAAACAAGGGAATATAGATGTTCGCCACGTGCAAACTTCGCTGCAGTAGAACGGGAAGTAGGGGAAAGCCGCGGTACCTGCTCTATTACCATCAAAACAAGAAACAAGGGAATATAGATGTTCGCCACGTGCAAACTTCGCTGCAGTAGAACGGGATGCGAGGGCGCCGGCAACGGCATTACTGAAATTGTATAATTATCATTTTCGAATTTTTCGTTATAAAATCTTACCATTATTTTGACATCTTATTCAATTATATTGACTATTTAATCTCAATTATTTGTACCACTAGACTTATGGTTCCGTACCTACATAATGATGGTTACAAATAAAAAATCTATCTATTCAGTACCACAAATTCCCAGTACAAGCTTACTAAAATTTCCCGGTACTGTATGCCCAAATCGTAGACTGATCAAGTATCGCCATAAATTAAATATCTTATATTTTTACATTGGGCCGCACCTTCTCAATTTGAAATATCTTCATTTTAACTTCTGATTAGTCTACACGGAGTTGAGCTATTGTTATAGCCCAGAAATAAGAAATTAATTAAAGTCTGGCAGGCAAATTATAGCATTCAAGTTTCTTCAAGCAGCGAAATAGATTCCTTTCATCTTTTTGGCATACTGTCATTAAGCTGGTACAGTGAACGTCAAAAGTAAGTCATCGTCAGTAACTTTGTCCCAAAGAATACTTAGTTCGAAATTTTGAATTTTTAAATGCAGTTGAATTTAAAAGGCTATATTATCTTATTACTTATGCTTTTGGTGTTGACTGTGCTAGACGAAGCACCGTCACCGAGGAAAGAATCTCGGCCTATAAAATTTGGAGAGCAGCGACAGTTGGTGAAGTGTTTTCCGAGTCGAAAATTATTGGTTACACGCGCAGACAATCGCGAATCTTAACTTCGGAGAAATGGAGATTCCTAGAGCTTTCTACTACTCAGAGAGTACAGTAATGAACAATATTTTGGTTAGACTTGTATTTTAATTTTAATTTCTATTTCAATTCTTTTGTATTGTAATTTGAAAAAAAAAGGTCGGTTGCGAGTTCCGTAGCATCAAATAAAACAACTGGCCGGATAAGTTATGTTTGCACCACAGAATAGATAATAGTACAAGTACAGAAGGCACACTACTTTGATCTTTACAAAAGCCGCTTTTTTTAGCCGAAAAAATATGATTTATGGCCCTTCTAAAGTCGTCGTCCCCAGCGCAAGCCAAACGGAACGTTAAAGCTGCGTGCCAACGGTAAAAATGAATTGGCTCGCTTGCCGCGTCGCCGAGAGCGAGGGCTGTCAACGACTAAAAATAAAAATGTATTTCCCATTTATTTCTTGCATTCAATATAGAGAGTAATATGTTTATATTCTTCATACATTATACATATTTATTATTTCATTATTTAACTATAAAATAATCAATCACAGAATTTCGACGAATTGAATCCACCACCAGGCCGCAAAACATTTTAGCTTTATTTTTAAACATTTTAATACGTATAATATAATAAAATAATGCAACGAATGCGTTACCTTAACATGCAATTAAATTCTTGAGCTTCATTTTGTTTTTGCTTAGTTGTCCGATATTTATTTATTTGTTCATATATATTCATCACTATACACCTAGTATAAAACAAAGTCGTTTCCTGCTGTCTGTCTGTCTGCCCCTATGTAGGTATGCTTAGATCTTTAAAAATACGCACGGACGCACCGTGCGAAGCCGGGACGGGTCGCTAGTTACAAATAAAACATGTATAAAGGCGAACTTATCCCTATTAGGGATCTCTTCCAATACATTTCTTTTAACTCTTTATTTATATATTTTATATACTCACCTATCAAACTATCACTCAATCGTTTATTCATTACTTACAAGTAATTTTACAAACTTGATATCAAATATTATTATAAAAACCTCTATGATTGTTGATTTAGTAGTAGACATACTTATATATTTTACTAGAATTTAAATTGACAAATATCAGCAAATAATCAATTCAAAGTTACATAAGTACTTAACAATTAAAATTGATCTGAGTAACCAGTGTTAAATATGGAAGTAGATACACCTGCAATATGGTTTTTATTATTATTCAGTAACTACTTATTATATATTATGTTAATTTTCTTACCTATCGGCATCCTTCGGACGTGTTGGGAGAACGCAAACACGTGATTCCAATTTCGATCATTGTTCCTACAACCCGCTGCGATACAATATCTTTTCGCTGTCTTTTTACTCATTTAAACACTTTATATTATAATATAACACTGGTATCAACAGATGAATGAGGAACGTTCACTTGCGACGTACATAAATCGGAAGAGCGTGCGCGCGAATTTCGTGTACGTGCGTTCCGAGACAGTGCGTGGCAGCCACTGAATAGGCACCATGCATGAGGCCACCGGCATGTACTTGTAGCGGGAAACGTTAATCGCGGAGTGCGCCCCGCCTGGTTTGCACCTGGTATGTTACATACCGTATGTATGGCAGCGGATAAAAATGAGGTGCAAAGTTAACGCATGCGATCACGTTTGTTGTATGAGAGCCCCACTTAAACATTTATTTTATACTGTTTAGTAGAAATACATCAACAGAAATACATCAACTGTGAAAATTTCAACTGACTAGCTATCACGGTACACGAGATACAGCCTGGTGACAGACAGACAAACAAACAGACGGACAGTGGAGTCTTATGGGGTCCCGTTTTTACCCTTTAGGCACGGAACCCTAAAAAAGTACTATTCAGAAATTCTTGGTATCAAACTGACTGCCGTCTCCAAGGGCACCTTTGTTTACGTTTGATAAATAAAATGTGCTTGAGTTGGTTTTTAGTAGCGAATAAAACCGAGTAAGTGTATCCAAGATATTACATTTATATTATTGAGTTGAGGGCCCTGTTCACTATTGTGGCTAGAGAGATTAAATCCAGACGGGTTAAATTCTATCTACAGTAATACTTTGTGTGTAATATTTTGAGAGCGTATTTAATTTAAGTAAATACCTATGTGTTGTAGACTTTGTTATATATTTATATATATATATATATATATATTATATTATGTATATGTATATATCTGTATATATAATTATTATATTATAGTGTGTAAATGTAGCTATATGTATTTTTGTATAAACAGTAATATAATATTTTGTATTTACTTGTACTCTAGATCCTCTCTGTACCATCAGATATCTGATTTGCACCCACTTCTAGTATCTCTGTTTGGCCCTATGGTTGACTGGTAGAGAATGCCATTTGGCATTAAGTCCGCCATTTGTACTGACTTTTGTTTTGTGCAATAAAGTTTAAATAAATAAAATAAATACATATATAACACTACGAAATTATAACAATTAATTGTACGGACCTTGTCCAAGCTCAAATAGGTTGTTTTTGTTATGAGTACTGGGGTGGCGATAATCATTCGTAAAATACATTTACTTCCAGAGACTCAGAAGTATATAACAGGTATATTGTATAATACTTAATCACGAATACACTACTTATTACATTTCGTCCACAATATCGTTAGGTATTTATTTTTAATTAATCCTAGACAATTAAGAAAATCAAACATTAATTTAAGGTACTCGAAACGTTCTTGAGAGCTTTACGGTGAGGGCTCTCGTACTACTTTGGACGGATAAGATCAAATCTCGGCGTTAAGTGGTTTGTGTCTTGGATTTAAAAAGATAATTAAATAAAGTAACTGTAGACCTGGAGACGATACTTCGTTAATATTGCTTAATCCCACTCTGAACACGTATTTCTTATCTCATCTTAATCTAAATCTCTAAATATATTGTTTTTTTATAGATTTGTTGATTAGTTTTATGGTATTTATTGACTGAGTTCCGTTTCAGCATTGCCAAAAATTCTTTCATATGTCCGAATTACGGACTTTCGTTTGGTCTCGCTGAAAGGCCACATTTCTCAACCTATTCTCGTGGATTTTTTAATTCAGGTTTTCGAAAATATTCAAAATGGCAATGTTCTAAAGTTATCAAGTGCCCGAAAAGTAGACCTTCTGGTGGAGCACCCATCACACTAATATTATACGTAAAGGCGAAAGTTTGTGGGTGTGTTTGTGACTTCTTCACGCTCAAACGGCTGAACCGATTTTGATAAATTTTGGTATGATGGTAGCTGACACCCTTTATTAACACATAGGCTACTTTGTATCCCGGAAAAAAATAGTGTTCCCGTGGGACGAGTGGGTAACAGTGTCCTCTTCTTTTACAAAAAAAACATTTCATAGAATTTTCATTTCATAAATTTTTCATGTTATAAATTTTTCAGAAATCTTGAAAATGTCAACGTATAGATTAGGTTAGATTTGGGTTGTGTTATAATTATAACATTCCAAAATATTGAGTGGTTTCAGAATAATAATGCTTTTGATGAAATGAAATTTCTATGCAATGAAAATTCTATGAAAATTTTGTCTTTAAAGCAAGAGTGAACCGCGGCTAACACCGCGCCGCACAGCTAGTTTAAATATATTTTTTTTCCTACATGTTCAAAGTTTTATAAGAAATCTAGTATGATTTTTCAGCTCTTTGTCCACAGGGTCCATCAAAACCTTCAACTACGCCGTGAACGGGCGCCACCTGGCGGACCAGGAGTACAGAGCGTGCATACGGCGGAACAAAGGAATGTGCTCCGTCAGATACTCGCCGTGTGACAACAGGTCCTTCAGGATAGGAGGAGCTCAGGAGCTGGAAGGTAGGAGGAACTTCATATTGCTTTTTAATTCTTTTTCTATCTTCTTTTTTATAAAAAAATACTTCACCGAATGCTTCATTTCATAGAATTTTCATTTCATAGAAAAAACAATCCTCGAAAGTGATAAGTTTTTCAGAAATCTAGAAAATGTAACGTATAGATTAGGTTAGGTTTGTGTTAAAACATTCTGACATTTATTATTATTTATTTATTTATAACACAAGGGTATACCACTGTTTACAGAGTGGTCGTGGCCATTATGTATTTCTGGAGTTGTTAATGACCCGTTTGACGACATGTCGCCACTCGTCCCGTAGAACCGCTTTCCGTGAGCATTCTTTGACGGTAGCCGGCTACCATCCGCCACTGTCATTAAAACGCGATGTTTGCTATTCGTGCTGCCTAACCTCTCACGTAGTACGACCCGGTTAAGTTAAGTTTCCGTCTGACATATTATGGTGTCGCATACAAATGAGGCGCAAATTTAACGCGACCGGGTTAGCGAGGTGGTGATATACTAGCCGCGGAAATAAGGAGTTCTCTCCGAGATATCAGAGAGATATGAATACATGGAATGAGGGTCCTGACTCCTGATTAGGTCAACAGGTAAGGGTTTACCATGAGTTTACAGTGACCGCACTCGCTAGCGACTGCGTAAACGATTTTTACCAAGAATTGTGTTCTACAAAGTAAACACCAGGGGTATTATTCTCCATACAAATCGTTTACGCTGTCGCTAGCGAGTACGGTCCCGTTAACTTATGGTAAGGGTACTGATATCAATGGTACGTTTCTTTTGACAATGTTAAACTTTTTGCTTGGCGTTGTTTTCAACTCTCACCAATTATTGGCGCTTCACAAAACATAGACTATGCCCTTCATATCACCATATCTGGCTTTATTCCAGTATTATAATTACGGCTCTATTCCTCGTGAATACGAATTGTTTTAGAGCATCGTGAAAGGGTGAAGTAAGAGTAATGATTCTAAATTTCAAAACTGGCTTGTGGCCAAAATTGTTGTTGGCATTGGTTTCGCAGCCATTTTGCGGAAATTATCAGTAAAGATAAATTGTATCTGCCATTATTTTTGACAAGTTTTGCAAACAAGTAATTTGAAATAACCTGGAACGACTAACTGATGATTTCCGCATTACAAGTAAAATCTTAAGACAGAAACGACCTTTGTCTATCAGTAGGTTGCTTAGTTTAGGCGCAGTATAATGTATGGTAAAAACTCTTGATTCGAATGTGATGCCATGAAATGTTATTATTTATGTGATACAAAGTATTGCACCTATTTCATTACAGGTAATATGACATGTATACAAAAAGATTGCTCACAATTCTACGAATTAACTAATAAATTAGGAAAGAATCATATTCGTACTTCGAACAAAAGCATAATTCTGAATAGAAATGGTAACGAAATACGTGCGACACAAAACGATTTGGCAAAATCCATGGTAATAAATTGGGTAGTGATAGTAGTAAATACATCAGTGCCTAACTAACTGTGACTCTTTGCCGCGCGACATAATTTCCTTTGAATATCGTACAAGTATAACAGATGAAGCTGAGACGCGCGACAAGCGAAGTCGCGGTATGATATGCTAGCCCCGCCCCCTTCGTGCTAGAGGTAGCACAACTGAATCAACGCGACTCTCTCGCTCGAGAAATACCTGTCTTTCTTCATAGTACCGTGAGAGAGTGACAGGCGATGACAAGAATCACGAAAAGTTGTGTTAGACGGGCTCCATTTACAAAAGGCGAGTTCTCAGCGCTCGTGCTAATTTTCAGCTTACATAAGTATGGAGCCTGGTCCAGGTGGCCTAGGTGGACCCGGTACTGGCTTCTACGGCCCTGATGGGGCCTACATCGGGCCTGGCTACACCACTCCGCTGCCGCTACCTCCGGATTTGATGCCAGCGGACACCATGAATGGTTACTTGGCCCTGGAATGAATCCTCTTTGTCGCCTTGTGTAGTATCCCTGGAATGGGTTTTCGACATCCTTTTAGGCCTAATCTGTATCCCTAATCTTTGACATATAAACTTAAAATAAAACCGTAGTAAAGCATGGAATAAGTATCCTTAAACTAAAACCGATGTGGACTTTAAGTTTCCCGTAGTAATGACACCCGACTGACTTACGGCCTAAAGTAGAAATCCAAAGGGGACCCATTAACTATACTTCGTCCTCAAATTATCCCCTCTAGATTTAATCGAAGCCTAAAATCCGATGGTATTTGTACGTAGTTAGAATGTATAATTAATCCATCATTTGTATTTGATTCTTCGATTCTTCACTCTGTCATTTTTTTTATCGTGATTTCATTAATAATAATTTTTTTTAAAGCATGGTTTGATAGCATCAACTAAATGTTGATAGTCAAGCGAAAAATGTAATGCTTCAGGCGGGAATCGAAGCCGCGTTAGCTTTACCAACCTCGCTTTAAGTCAACACGGGTGCCTTAGTTTTTAGGCTACCGATGCTAAATCTGAGCCATTGAAATTTTTAACAAGTAACTTAATTTCTTATTTGCCCTAGAGTGGCGTCGTAGCTCCATCATCATCAGACCCGCCCAAAACATTAAGTTTTTCAATGTTTCAAACATAATATCTTATTCTTTTTTCACTAATTGCTCTTAATTTTAATCGAATTGATTCGGTTTCGATCCCATCAATATGGAGTAACGGTTGTTCCCAGATGGCTACCTAAATAGTCTTTGCCATTAAACCCCATTTCACCCAGTTTTGTTATTATAAATGGGTTAGTAACAAACTGATGACTTTTGCTAAATGGTAACAAGTGAAAAATCAGTTAACTGACAGAGCATGTTGAAATTGGGCTTTAATCCCCAAATAATTCTTATTTCAGCTTGTCTGAATTCAACCTGAACTCGAAATAGCTTACAGTATTCATTACCACGTTCTAATGTCGTTTAGACTTGACTGGAGTAGAATATAAAGGAAGCTAGTACCAAACGTGCTTCAAATACAAATGTTTGCCTAGCTCGGAAATATGGTGTGATTTCATGTTAGTTATTCAGCAGACAGCGTATGGCGGTTTCACACGAGGGCAGAACAGTGAGACAAAACAGTAGGTAGCACAGTACTGCTACTGTTTGAACCACGGCAGAACGGTTAACAGCTCGCCGGTCCATTTTTTCGGGTCAGTTTGCCGCCCACCACCTTCCTTCCTCGTCTGTCTTGATGCTGGGCTCGTGTGGCAGTCAGGGGCAGTTTGCTTCTCCCACCACCTTCCTCTCTCATCTGTCTTGTGGCGTTGTCAGCGTGCGCGCACGTCTTGACTTGTTTTATGTGGACTTGACTGTTCTACTTTTAAACTCCACTGTCCTTCCAAACTGTTCTGGCTCACTGTTTGGCCCTAGTGTGGCGACAGTTCAGCCCATCAGTCCGATCAGAATGATGAACTGATCTGACAAAATGACCGTGTAACCGATGTTACCAACTTCAACATGACTTGGATGGATTAACCGGCACCTGACTCTGTGCTTCTTCTGACAAGACCATGGTTGCAGTTTACTTCTACTAAAGTTACGGTAACGGACTATCTATTTAAAAAAGCTCGTCTTTTAGTACGGGAACCTATGATGTCTCGTTCTCCTATTTAGTGGGCTTATATGGTGGTCGCATTTATCATCCCACTTTTGTTTGTATGTGTGTTTGTTTGTTACTTCTTTACGCCCAAACGGCTGACAGGATTGGCATAAAATTTGGAACAAAGATAGTTGAAACCCTTGCCGAACAAATAGGGTTCTTTTTATCCCGAAACAGGGATCCCGTGGGATAGGGTAGAAGTTTAAATGCGAGCGATGTCGCGGGAAAAGGTATCATAAGGCAAAGGCTTATTGTAATATAATAAGAGAGCTTCAGTAATGGTACTTTTAATATTTATGCAAGAAACTTAGCTGTCATTGGCGGGCGGGCTAACAAGGTCTGAGCCCTCAAACAACCTATATTAGTAATTCAAGATAGCACTTAAATTTATTGAAAGTCTATTTTTTGAGTGCCCAAGTTGGTTCGCGAGTTCGCAAAGTTGGAATCCCTTAATGGTGACTGACATTCGAGAGGAACGGAGTAAAACAAAAGTTTTGTTTCCGTCCCAATCGATTTCGAGATGAACTTGGAAGTTTTCGGGAACTCTGGTGTTTTGTAATAATCACTAGCAACCTTTGTCATCTTAAATTTGAATTCTAGATCAGTATTTTCACTATAATTAATGAAAGTTTTAGATTGATCTGGAAATAATATTGAAACTGGAATGTAGGCAGTTTAGACGTTGGTGAGATTGCAGTATTAGGATATACCTACCTAAAACAATAAAGCCCTAATTTTTGCCAAATGTTTAATTGTTTTTCTGCACATTATTTTGTGGTGACGTCACTATTGACTTGTACCTGCAAACCGGCAAGGACAAGAGAAAGTGGAGAAATTAAATATGAATATAATTTCACGAGAGTCATATTGTCCCAATCTAATTGTTTATGAATATAATTTCACGAGAGTCATATTGTCCCAATCTAATTGTTTAAAACAATTACAAATTGAAAATAAAAGTGAACTACTTGATAATATTCCTACACAAAAACGTATATTTTATAAATTTTTAATAGTTTGGTTTATTACGCATCATGACAAGATTTGAATAAAACCGACTTGATTGTCTTTTTTTAAAGCACATCTCTTTCTGTATTTTCATGAAACTGTTCTAACTTTAACTCATTGTCCTCGCTATATTAATCTATTTCTTTCCCTATTTGTGCCTAAGATATATTTAATCACTGATCACATAAAGTCATTATGGTTTAGCTAATATTATTTTAAAAATCTTCCAGAAATGGTGGTAGATGGTATGATGCCAGCGGACGACGTCCAGACACAAGAGGACGAGATGGAAGGTTCAGGAGCTGATCCCCAGATCGCACCAGCTGTTCAAGCCACGCCCGTGCCCAGTATGGCTTCCAGGGTATGTTGCACCCCACGGGTCCCTATTGGCTCACATAAAATTCTTATTCATAATTATCATGAGTCATAATTTTTGTAGTCATAATTTTTGTAGTCATAATTTTTGTAGTCATAATTTCTACTTTTCTCTGAAACAAATAACTTTCAGGATTGTTATAATACAGACCTAACCTAGGTAGGGTTTTCTCTTAGAATTCTCTTAACATTGTAAAGTTATAAATTTCAGAGTTATGACTAACGATTTTGTGACAAACAATACGTTATGACTAGCAATCGTTATGTGAAAAAATGCGCACCTTTGCACCACCGGATCGCCTCCTGATCATCAAAACTCACTATCAGCTTGTATACACTGGTCGTGTAAACCAGTAACTCTCAAGCTGAGCCTTAAGGTGTTTGGCCTTAAAATCACATGTGAAATTCCCTACACACCAGAAGGCTCTGCTTGAAACAAATGTATGACATCAATCGAGTCGGTAACGAGGTAGGTTCTGAAGAGTTAAGATGCATATTTATATTTCTTTGTACGATTTTGTTGTCAACGTACGACGGTACACGGCCGTACGTTGAATTCGTTGGGCATATTTTTGTGTGTCTTTTAATAAAACGGTCCTAATATTGAGTAGCGTAAAATCTTAAGTCATAATCGTCATTGGGTATTAAATTACTTTTTTATGAAACAGATTACATTTCAGGTTTGTTATAAAACAAACCTAACCTAACTTTTACTAAACTATTGATACAAAGATATCAAAGCTCAAAAAAATTTGAAATGAGTTACCTGGGGGACGAGACCGGGAATCGAACCCGGTACCTCGGGATTGCCGGTCCAGTGCGTTAACCACTTCGCTACACGAACTCCAACCAACCATTCGAATTTTTCCTTATGCTTCGTGTGTCGATCTTTGCATTGTTTATTTGAAAGGTTTTTACACCTTAGCTAACTTTTACTCTCAAAACTTTTGTAAAGTTAATAATTTCAGAATTATGGCTAACGATTCTATGGGAATCAATACGTCATGCCAATTATTTTTATGCCAGCCGATAGGACCCAAAAAGAGTAGAATTTCACAAAAACACAAATTTTCTACACTCACAAGTTATATGACTCCCTAGGTTGCTTTGTTCCAGGCATAATTTCGAACTGTTTAAGTATGTACGTAGTGAAAGCAAACAAATAGGGCAGCTTAGAAAAACGAAGGCTGATCTTTATCATCCGACTAAGCCAACGTAGCAGAATTCTAAATCCCAACATGCCTGGTATCTACTAGTTTAATACTGAAAGCTGACACTCAGCCAATCCGGCAGATACCGTAAATTATTAATAGATATTTACGATATTCTAGACAAATGGTTTAAATTTAGTACAAAAATATTAAGTTACGTCAACGACAGAGAAATATTTACCAATGGTTCATTATGAGGCTTGCTGAGGAGAAAGAACCGCTGAAAAAAAGTCCCAGACTGCCTTATTACTATACTTTTAAAACAAAAACACTACATACATGCACTAATTTAAACACAATTTTTGTTTTACATTTTATAATATTTTCGTCAAAAGCTTTTTAACCTAATCGATCGATCAAGTTTAAAAAGTGTGCATATACTTATGAAAGTTATGAATGTCGCTGCGCTGACTATAAAATCTATAAATGCAATTACTTATTAAAATTAAGACAAAGTTGTCACATACTTCAAGTTACAAATCTAGGTTTTATTTATTAAGTATTTATTATATTTAGAAATAGTATTAATAATAACACTGCTGCTAATGTCCTCGTTACTTAATAAATAAACAATTCTAATAAGTCCTAATCATAGAGACCTAAGCATGAACTAACTATCAACACGGCCCGTATTTTCATATTTCTACCTACCAAAATCAGTCCTGTGACATGGCTAAATGAAGGTGATATCTTTTAATTATATCAATTCCCGTTTCTTTGGGTTGAAATTATTTTCTTTGGGCGGAAATAGTTAAGTATGATCGCAGTAAGCTGTTTCATGCGCATGCGAGTAGCGCAAGGATGACCATATCGTTAAAATCCTTTTTGAGGCCTTTGTCCAGCTCTGGTCAGGTTTCAGGTTTGGTAACTATGACTAAAATCCGTCTCTGAATAAATATGTACATAAATACTAATCTCATGAATTTTTGACAACTCCGTTTGGATTAGTTAACGCATCCAATTAAATCATCAAAAGATATTTTGGTTTTTAATCGTAATCGTTTTATGCGATGAAAATATATTTAACCCATTTTGACATTCAGGTTCTTCGCAACTTTCCTCTTTCTAGTTCTTTCTGTATCTCCAAGTAGAACCTGTAGCCCCCGCCCTTACCCTTTACTAACCCTCACAGATCTGGAGCTATATCTGGCCCCCCTGGCCGTGGCAGGGTCGCACGCTGGCGTGGGGCTACTGGTCACCCTACGCGCAGCACTACGCCGTGCCAGAGGACGACAAGATCCGGTACAACGGCTACGGGAATTTCGGCGAGGGACTGAACAGAGGCTACGGGAGGCTGCGATGCAAGGATAGGATCACTATTCCTTGTGAGAACGAGTATTTTGTCTCGGTAAGTTTTCTTCAAATCCCCGCCCACATATGTAAAGAATATATCTCCCCTGGCCATGGCAGGGTCACACGTTAGCTTGGGGATACTAGTCATCCTACGTTCGACGTTACGTGGAGAAAGAGGACGACAAGATCCGGTATATCGGCTACGGGAACTTTGGCGAGGGACTGAACGGGGGATATGGGAGGCTGCGATGCAAGGATAGGATCACTATTCCTTGTGAGAACGAGTATTTTGTCTCGGTAAGTGTTCTTGGAATTCCTATATCTCCCCCCTGGCCGTGGCAGGGTTGCATGCTAGCTTGGGGATACTGGACATCCTATACCCAACGTTAGGTAGTGAAATATGATTCCTCCCAGACGTATCCGTCGACGGCGACACCCTAACAAAAACGTATAAATTTACGTTTGCCTACGCGCGTGAGCGCGGGCATGACCAGCAAACCCGAATTTACGTAGTGAAATAGGACGGTAAGATCATACACAACGGCTACGTCAAATTCGGCGAGGGACTAAATGGAGGCTGCGGTGCAAAGGGGTCATAGTCAGATTTAGGTTTGAGTGTCCACAGGAAAGGGACATAAGCGAAATCAAGGATTCCAGGGCTTAATTACATTATATATAGCTTACTGTTTACATTATATATGAATGACATCTTTGACATCCCCATCCCGAACTCAAACGTTGTGTGTTATGCGGATGATACTGTTATTCTTGTGAGTGGCAAAACATGGGATTGTACATATATTGCAGCTGAGAATGCACTGTCAAAGGTTGCCTGTTGGTTAAACAGTAATTTATTGACATTGAACGTGGGTAAAACAAACTATGTGGCGTTCTCTAAAACTGCAACTGCGTCGCCCTCGACTGCTTATACCATGAAATTTCACACCTGTCAGAATCCTGGTACATCCGTTTTACTTACATCGGCCCCTGCTGCCGGCTGCACTTGTTGCGAAATCAGGAGACAATGCACTGTTAAGTACTTGGGTCTCCTCTTCGATCAACATTTGTCTTTTGCTCAACACATAACGACTCTGGCGGGAAGAGTGAGGAAACTCATTTACGCGATGAAGAGACTTCGGGATTGTGCCCCCCCTGAAATACTTCGCCAAGTATATCACGCCCTAGGGAAATCAATTTTGCAGTACGGAATAGCAGTCTGGGGCTGCGCTGCCAAAACCCACATGTTGCTGTTGGAACGCGCGCAGAGAGCAGTCCTCAAGGTTATGCTTAAAAAATCTTTTAGATATCCCACGAATCTCCTGTACAGTGAAACCAAACTGCTTAGAGTTCGTCAGATCTACATTATTAAAGCGATCTCACGAACTCATGCGAATATCTTCTACACCACACGCCATGAGGAAATGTTACAGAAGCGTATCTACAAAGCATCGCTCCCGACTTATAGATCCGCTGTCGCTAGGAGGTCGCCGTCTTACGCTCACTCTAGCATCTACAATTTTGTATGCAACAGCTGTAGCATTGAACTTTTACCTGCCTCTAAAGCAAATAAGGAAGTAAAACAATGGTTATATACACTGTCGTACTGTGAAACTGAAGACATCATTAAATCAACCAAGATAAAATAACCGAAAACCGAATATCCGAAAACAGAAACAGTATCATGGGCTGTATATCACAAACACACACACACGCACACACGCACTCAGACTTACACACGCACACACACGCATACACACTCACAGAATTTTAATTAATAAATAATAGTTTATTAGATGTTTATTTTTTGCTTAATTTATTGCCTACTATTGTGTAAACCGCATATGTTAACCGGACTCGCAGATGGCCAAGATACAGGCTCAGCCTAGTTTGGTCACTGACGGACACATTTCTGTATGTTTCAACTAAATTTTGTTTAAATAAATCATTTTGTATTTATTTTGTATTTGTATTTAATGTTCTGATAAAACTCGTATGAAAGTAAAATATAATGATCCCTCTTCTATAATCCGATGTAACAGACGTTTAACCTGGATTCATACAAGCTCTTAACTTTGACTATCAGAGGGACGAGTTTTGTTTTTTGAACTGACCCAAGGATAGGATGAGTCCTTTGAGAACGAAAGTGTTAAAAATATTATGTTTTTGGCCTCCTCTGCGCGGAGATAGATAGAAAAGTCGTCCACCAGGGAGCCTTTTCAATTTCGAAGATACGCTGAGCTGGTTCGAGGGAGATGCTGCTTCGGAGTTGATTAAAACAACGTAATTTAGATTCAGAGATTATAATGACTGTATTACAAGTGGCAAGATTAGTACTGTACGGTGAGAGGAGCTGACCTGGAATGATGCTGGGGTGTCGCAGCACTCCTTTTATATTCGTCACATGCGTCACACAGTGCGTAGTTAGGAAATCGTCAGGCATATTAGTAACGCTCAAGTTTTCCTTTAAGTCATAAAATATTGATTTTATCACCCGTACGTGACACTATGAATAGAGTTTGTTCTTGACAGAGGATTAGTCAAATTAACTAGAACTGAATAATCAAGGTAATAAAATAATACAATGTTAGCCTTGAGTATCTTAGGGTTCGTTACTATATGCGTGATGGTTCCTTAACTAGATAGTGATATTTATTGTTGTGGCTTACCTTTTATTATTCTTTACCTGCAGAGTTCATCCGTCGTCTCCGGAGTATGCGACCCTCACCACTGCGGCTCAACGTTCTGCCCCAACAAGAGCCCGAAGGATTGCCACGTGGACACTTCCATATCTCCGTTCGCGGTCTCCATGCACTTCGGACCGCCTTCCACGAAACTCAACCCTGAGGAGAACATCGGCGCTTGTCTGAAGTACACGCAAATGCCTTGTGAAACTTGAAAAGAGTTAGCATGAATGACGAAGAACATTTTATACCTACCTACATTTATACTTATCTGTTGACAACTAAAACTCACTCAACAGGTACTCGGTACTCAAGTACAGTCAGCATCAAAAGTCTCTGACAATTTCATATGCAACAGGCGTGTAGACTGTTTTTTTTTTTTTAATATGCCAATCGATTCGATTTTTTATTGGGATAAAATGTCTTTAAGGGACTAACTATACTTAGACTGCTCTAAAAGTCAGAAATGAACGTCAAAGTTCAATATTCCTACGAAGCGTTACACACGCTCCATATAAATGTCCACCCACTATGACGTTATTTGTAGGTTTGGTACCATTAAGTGTATGGAGACATCGACAAGTAATTTTCCATTTTCACTATGAAAAAGTGCGTTTAAGTTCATTGTTGGCATACAATTATTGTTTTGTCAAATTACGAGGATTCTAAAAATTATTTAAAATGCTTTTTGGATTTAATAAAAAATTGCGAACTTTAAGTCAATTTTTCAAAAAAGAATATTTTTTCCTTTTTTTTTCATGACAGTTTGAGTTAATTTTATTCATAATACAACTACAGTATGGTGTATAGTTCAACATCAGTCTACACCCCTATTTGACGTATGCCAATAGTAAAATCGTCAGCTACTTTTGATATTTACCATTTGAGCTCCACTCGGAGTAGGTGAGTATTCGAGTTTTGGTTGTCAATAAAGGACAAGTCGAATATCGTTCGACATGTTTCGAATCGTGTGAAATCGTGTTGACATTGTGTGTGACGATGAGGGTGGATTTTCGCCCCCGCTGCACGCTGCTGACGCCACCGGCATCTATAAATTATAGAAACCGCGAGGAGTGAGCGTTAGCGCAGTGTTCGATTGGCCACCGCCGTGACTGATCGTAGCTCCTGATGATGAATCGCGTACTGATTCGAAACATGCCGAGCGATATTCGACTTTTACGACGTGAGTAAACCCGTTTCGTATATAGGTACTTTAATATGTCTGAGACTCACTGGTTTTCTATGTAAAAACGGGTAACAAATAGAAATCTCTGCTATTGATTATCATCATGAGCAGATTCCGCACTCTTGCTGTGATCACGCAGCAATAGGGTAGTTTGGGAGAACATGGAATGGTGTAAATCTGTCAATTATTCAAATTGAAGTTATTTTGATATGACACAAATGCCTACACATCGCTTGAATTCTCCAAATGTTTTATAACTGAATAGGATCTTTGGTTTATTTATGATTTTCTTATTCTTCTAATCTTCCCAAATTGTTTTTTTTTTTTTAAATTCAAGGTCATTATTGAAATGGGAAGAACCAAAAAGTATTCATACCTTTAAGAAAATGTTGCATTTTTAAACATTGAGGTTCCTATTTGGTAATCTACTGATAATTGTATGATTTGTATTAATGTAATATGACCACCTGGCACGATTTGATTCTTTTAAATCGTTTCAGTGGTTAAACATTTTGTCATATTTTATTTGACGCGTTAGTATTAAGCTTTGGCTAAATGTAGATACGGTCAGCACCTAAAGTAGCTGACAATTTTACTACTGGCTTATGCCCCCCTCGCTGCGTACTCGCAACGAACTCGCTGCGTGCTTATTGTGAAATCGATGCGTGCTCGCTGTGAAATCGATGCGTGCTCGCGGTGAAATCGCTGCGTGCTCGCAATGGACTCGCTGCGTGCTCGCTGTGAAATCGCTTCGAGCTCACAATAATCTCGCTGCGTGCTCGCAACAAACTCGCTGCGTACTCACGGTGAAATCGCCGCGTACTCGCAAAGAACTCGCTGCGTGCTCGCTCGTTGAATAAAACTTCACAAAGCTATATTTAATTTTTAGCTTTGGTTTATTAGATTAATTAAAAACCTAGATTGAAACATTGATATAATTGCGTCAGTTTAGCCAGAGCATAATTATAATAAAAATGTTTTATAGTATTCATATTATAATAACTATTTATTCACATTATTTAAGATTACTCCACTTACTCCAAATAGTAGTTACATAGGCAATTTATTTATTGATTAGTTTTGATATTTAATATAGCTACTGGACTGTATATAGAATATTTATACGAGTAGATAGGAATATTTTATGCTAAATACAAATGTTTTTATGCTTGTGCCATGCCAAATTCGTATACTACTAATGATTATACATTTTTGGTTATAGTTAGTCTGCACTGGAAAAATATTTATTTATCTCGGAAATAAATCATTAAACATAATTATTGTAAGATTTTTATTTATGCATATTTCCTATACTTATATGTATGTTAAAAATGGAACAGAAAAAATCTACAGATTGCTAACTACGCGCAACTTTTTTTTTTATGTCATAGTGGGCAAACGAGCAAACGTATCACCAGATGGAAAGCGATTACCGTCGCCCATAAACACCTGCAACACCAGAGTCACAAGTGTTTGCCTACACGGAGGACGAAGATACTCGTAGAATTCCTCTATGCTAGTAATAGCAACTATCAAAGGCATTGAAAATGTACATACATAATTTAAAAAAGAGCACATAAGATTTGACTTTGTTCTCTGACCTCGCGCGTAAGGGACCCGCTAACCGCCTATTACATTTTTTGTCCGCCCGCCTCAGATGGCTCAAACTGTAGCTTAATTCAATCCCAATATTCTTTTTTTCCGTTTCTTGAATAGTGAGCTCAAAAAATAGTGATTGGGAAATTCTCGATCCAAGCTAGCGATTTTTTTTTAATTTTCACTAACTTTAGAAAATTAAAAAAGTTGCCGACTGATTTTGGGAATTCAAATTGCACTTTTGAAGTTTGCTTGTTTGCTGGCAGACGCACATTTTGACTTAAGGCCCATCCTTTCATTTCTGCGAAACTACAGGTAAAATGTCACAATTACATACATAAATCAGGGCACTATACTCGACAAAGAATATTAAGTACTCAATACTCGATTCAATGTTAAAAGAGTATCCGTTCTTCTTATTACACTCATGCCAATATAGGTAAAGTAGGATTCCCTTACTCAGAGTAAGTATTACCTACCTAAAAATATTGACATAATGCTGATTCAGAACTAAACCCAGACTTTGAGGGCTTTTATTTATTGAATTTGTAAAAAAAAACTTTATTGGGCTACTTGACCTAATATACCATCATAAAATTCTAAAATTATATTGAAAATCAGTTTTCTATGGAGACTATGGAGAGGGTTCATTATTTAAAGAAAATCCTAACAACTGTTGTTTTTTAGGGTTCCGTACCCAAAGGGTAAAAACGGGACCCTATTACTGAGACTTCGCTGTCGGTCCGTCCGTCCTTCCGTCCGTCCGTCCGTCTGTCACCAGGCTGTATCTCAAGAACGGTGATAGCTAGACAGTTGAAATTTTCACAGATGATGTATTTCTATTGCCGCTATAACAACAAATACTCAAAATAAAATAAAATATATATTTAAGGTGGGCTCCCATACAACAAACTTGTTATACCTATATATATATATATACCCCTTCATGCGCGAGTAGGACTCGCACTTGCCCAATTTTTTTTATCCTCTCATCACGCCGAAACGGCTGGACGGGTTTCAACTAAATTTAGTAATAAGATTTACTCGACTGCGGTTAAGAAAAATGGTTTACGTATACGAGGTCGTTGGCAATTTCTAGCAAGAGAGACACGTAGCAAGTACAAATAGGGGTTGCGACTGATGTTGAAATTATACAACATAGTGTAGTTATATGAATAGAATTAGCGCAATATGTCACGATACAAAGGAAAAAAAACTAAATATGACCAACGGTGCGAACATTTTATTAGTTCCTTTTTGAACCCAAATGAAATTTTGAAATTGTTTCTAGAATCCTTATAATTTAACAAAACAATAATTGTATGACAACCATGAACTTAAACGCACTTTTCGCAGTGAAAATGGGAAATTACTTATTTTGTCCATACACATACTTATTACTTATTTTCTACATAGCACATGTTGTGCAAGCATCTCACCAGTAAGCTCCTGAGTGATTGTCGGTTATGATATTTTGCACTGGGTACAAGAATCAGTGTTTATGTAAGTATATTGTAAGGATTGCATATTTGTGTATGTTTATTTATTGTGTTCATTATATTACTGATATATAATAAGTTTCTCTTTTGGTATAATGTTGATAGTTGACAGGCCCTGCACCATAAAATGTTTCTGTTTAGCCCAATGGTTGACTGGTAGAGAATGCCTTATGACATTAAGTCCGCCATTTGTGCACTTTTTGTTTTGTGTAATAAAGTTTACATAAATAAATAAATACAATCCTGGTACTTACCCTGGTTCTTACCTTGGTTGATTTGTGTGAGGTTGTCTGATATTTATTTATTTATTTTATTTATTTTACCCAATCCACAGATGACGTCATATGCAGGTAGGCCTTATATGTATGGAGCGTTTTTAGTCCTCTGCACGAATCTTAATCTTTGACGGTCATTTCTGACTTTTAGAGCAGTCTAAGTGTAGGTAGTCCCATATAGACATTCGATCCCAGTAAAAAATAGAATCGATAGACATCCTCAAAGGGACTTCCGGTTCGTGTCTCAAGATGGCCGCATGCGTTTAAGTTTCGTTGTTCATTATTTATTCATTTTAGTTGTTCAATGTGTAGTATTGATAGCGTATTGTGCAGTGATCTAAAGTATGAGTGAATAGCTAATGAAGAATTCAACTTGAAGCGTTCATAGCCCTTCCTGGGTCAAGGCCCGATAGTCCGCGTGGTTTTTTGTAAATCGCTATCACTTTACGAAAAGCACGATTTTTTCAACTCACCGTACAACGTGGTATCAATCCTCTATTTAGTCGCCTAGTGCGATTGGCAACGAGACATTGGCAGTAATGGTCGCTTAACTGTAACCGGTTACCATTTAAAAAAAAATAGAATAGAATAGACATCCTCAAAAAAAAAAATTGTCCGCACGCCTATTCTGTTAATTAAATTGATCGAATTGATTTGATTTATTTACCGTCAAATGGCTGGGGGCCGGTGTTCTCGAAATAATCGACGCAATCCCCAACTTGTTTTTGTCGTCCAAAAGTTTTAGAATCGATTCCCTTAGGGCTGTATTGCAGTAGAACAAAACAGCGTAGTCATTCGTGAAATTACCGGCTTCGGATGTTAATGAATTACTTCTATTGTATCAAGTAATAATATCTTGGAACCAGGAAACAAAACGTCGGGCATGTCGTAAGCATTTTCACAATTCTGAAAACTGAAAATTTTGAATTATTCGCTTCGTTCGTCTTATCATAGTTATAGTATAATTATAGTTTTGCCAATATATAGGCAATTGCCACCGCTTCATACGGTGGGCCAGTCTGTATAAATGCTTGCGACGTCGCTTCTCGTGTGGCAATTTAAGGAGATGGTAAACCTTTCGCTCGAGAAGAGTCTTGTGGTATAGGTTCAAGTACTCCGTGGTATCAATATAAAAAAAAAAAAACTTAAATTCCATATGTCATGTAATAATTTAATTGAGAAATAGAACAGCAAACTGAATGTCCTATAATTGTATGGTAACGGACCGAGCAAGCGAAGCGAGTGAACCATCTCCGTTTCAGATTATCTAAAATTTATTTCGTATGTCCGGATGTTTGCATGTTCGGATTTCCAGCTGCCTAAAACCTTTCTCAACTGATTCCCAAAAAAAAATGTGAGTAGATTCGATAAGTTTACAGATTAAATTTTGTCGATTCACTTTTATACCATTTTTCAAAATTTAGCGTTTTGCTGTAGAGTGTTCGGTCTGAGGTAAGCTGCAACGATACCCGATAACCTAGATAATTGAGGTAACGTTTTATTGTTTTTCTATTCAAGTCGATATTATAACCAAGTAGAGTGGTTCATCAACACTCATCATAATCAGAGATCGGACGTGTGGGCGTTATTATACACGGTGTCCTGGATTTAATGGCCAATCGTTCAACACCCGGTATTAAAACAATTGACTTTTAGAAATTGGGCGCTTTGGCCTTATTTTTTATTCACCACAAGTAAAACTTGAGAAACAAAAAAGGATCTTAATTAATTAATACACGCTAGTAAGCATCACTTTAAAAAAATATTTTACAACAGAACGAAAAATATCTTCATCCTTCGCCTAAACGGCTACTCCGCACCAAGTGAAACAAGGACCCGATCATTAAAAAAAATTGACCGATTATCTCAAAACCGTGGTACTTAATGTACACTATAAAGCAATAGATATAAATGTAAATCGGGGGTTAGGAGGTTGTCCATTAAATACAGGACACCGTGTAAAATGTCGCCCATTCGTCCGCTCTCTGTTAATAATCATTAAAATACCTAGCACATATACCTACACGTCATCAAAACTCCGAGAAACAAATATGAAATAATTTCTATAAAAAATAAACGAGGTATTTAATTAGTAACGGTATCCCCTTCATTATTGTCGACACTTTTGTTTAATCGACAATAGAGGGAACGAATTTCTTCTAGTTTTAGTACGGGAATAGCTGGTCATTCAAAGATGGTTTTAGGACTTTTTAGGCGAGTACGTTAAAGAAAAAAGGTTTCTTTCAAGCATTCGTTGTCGTCATAACGTGCGTTATAACAGGCTTCGAAGTATCACGTTTCGGGCGAAACAACACGTGCGAACTGTAAAGGAATTTCATACAAAATTGAAGGCCAAGGCCGTGAAGTAATTTTTTTTAAATCATGGCGTTTGTGTTTATGAACAGGCTAACCTTTTTATTTCATTGCATATGACGACGCGGTTGGCGCAGTTTGCAGACACCTGCCTACTGAGCCGGCGGTCCCGGGTTCGAATCCCGGCCAGGGCAAATATTTGTGTGATGAACTCGAATATTTGTTCTTGGGTCATGGATGTTATCTATATATGTATTTATATATTATGTATATCGTCGTCTAGTACCCATAGTACAAGCTTTGCTTAGTTTGGGACTAGGTCGATTTGTGTATGATTGTCCCATAATATTTATTTTATTTATTTATTTATATGCTTTGTATCACTATCCGTCGGTCTATACCTACTCACCTGGTATGGTAAGCCCTTCTTTCATTACGCGGAAGAAGTTGCGGTGTAATATAAAATACAATCATTACATTGTCAGTCATTGTGCGACTCCGTCCAATGCGTAATCAATAATGTATGAGTACATTTAGTACCCCGACATTCCCTTGTACATGTCTCTGGCGCGGAAAAAGCATTCCACTCGATTATTCAGTGAATTATCGACATTTTTGCGCCTCGCTGAGTCGCGTGTTGACAATCACCGCCAGCGTCACTTTGTACTGTTCTGATATAAGTCACTGTGTATAAGTATAGTCGAGTTAATTTTTATCGGTGCTAAATGTCAGGTTAAATAAGAACACATTTGACGACGCGGTTGGCGCAGTTTGTAGTGCCTTCTGAGCCGGCGGTCCTGGGTTCGAATCCCGGATGGGGCAAATATTTTTGTGATGAGCTCGAATTTCTGTTCCTATTTGGGGACTAGGTAGGTCGATTTGTGTAAGATTGTTCCTTAATATTTATAAAAAACACACAAAATATACTACTCAAGTAGCTCGTCATCACGAGACCCTCATTTTAATGAGTGATATACAGAATACCACTAAAGCTGAACATAACCACAAAATATTTGGAATTCCTAGCCTCAAAATCGATTAGATTCTATCACTAGTTCCAATAAAGCTGAATACCTATGAATTTACCGCTTTTATTTCCATCAAACTTAGCTAAGAAACATCTTGATAGACTAGGCTTTGCGTAAAATACGTTTCTCATGTTTGGGAGCTACAGAGCTACACTGCCACGTACGAGGGGCGGCTAATTCGTGAATGTCCCAGATCGTAGGTGTTTGTGGCCCTAACCAAAGGCACAAAACAGATAGGTACAGAAATGAATCTACATACAAGCACGCTCGAGCAAAAACACACATAGACATTGCTCACGGACACGACAAGCGCACGGCACTCGCGCTCGCACTGGTCTGAACTGGTCCGAGATATCGTGTCCGCGAGCAATGTCTATGTGTGTGTTTACTCGAGCGCGCTTCTATGTAGATTGATTTCTGTACCTATCTGTTTTGTGCCAAAGGTGAGGGTTACGAAATGCCGCCCTTGGTTTGGTTAAAGTTTTACGTCACCCTCCCTAGGCCACGTACCTAGGATGTTTGTAAGAAAGTACAAAAAAGTCGTGTTAGAAAAGTACAACATAAAACGTATCCCTCATTCAAAATATTCCAGACAGACCAGGCTTCAACAGTAACTTGAGCTGCAATCTCCAGCTAAACGCTTCCCGGCAATTTCGCTTTGAGCACAAATCCTTTGTAACGCACAATTCATAAAGTAATACCAATTTTGGGTTTTTTGCATTTTTAAATATTAATTTAAAAAAGCTAAAAACAGATTACTGACTACTGTTCAAAAGATTTTCAAGCAGAAAAAGCATCTAACCTTTGTATGGGCCTAACTCGATCGAGGTTGTGTATGGCCATCTGAGCGATTTATCTGACATAATATTACGGATTAATTTCCGATACCGATTTGCTATTCGAGCTTAATAAAATAAAATATCGACAAGTTGTAATTTCGTGGTAGATATAGCACATATTACTAATTGAAAACGTACAGGTGATATTTTGGATCGATATCGTTAGGCATATTGAGTTTAACCCCCATTTTATAAGTAATACATGCCCAAAGAAACATAATATTATGTGGAGGATAATTTAATATTCCTTTTGCTTTTGGAGTGTACAAAAGATAAATCAGAACAAAAAATATTTTAAAGCCTCAATATATACGGGCATACAGGATACTATTATGTATTCTGTGATACAGGCACACGAGTCTTCATTTTCAGCTACAATCTTCAGCTAAATTATTTTTTTGCTTTATCCCCCGGCGTTCTCTTTTTGGGGGGTGCGTCCCATGAGATATAACTACATAATATATAATTTCATATTAATAACGTTCACAAGATATAATTAACTTTTGCTATAACATCAAAATCTATATTTTTATTAGGAATAACGGCCAATTAGCATAATACTCATGTTGTAGAATCATTTTTTATATAACACTCAAATACTCTAAATTCAGTTAATATAACATACATAACGTATATCGTTCATAGTATATACTTTCTTTTAGTATAATGATTAGAAAATATAATAGCGTATGATATATTAAATAGGTTATAACAGCTACCCCTATGCCCCTAAAATGGAACATGGGTCAAAAACAGAAAACTGTAGGTTAGGTTAGGTTTGTTTTATGACCATGGATAGCGGAGCGAGCAAAGCGAGCGGAGCGTCAAAATGCTTGCTTGCATGGAGGTACCTACATTAAAATTTAACTGCGGACTATTGCATACGTATGTTCACAATTGATAATGGCAGATGAAATTCTGGCAAGTAAGACTATACCGTTTGGAAGAACTGCGATAAAATGGAATATGGGTCAAAAACCGAAAATTGTAGGTTAGGTTAGGTTCGTTTTATGACAATAGATAGCGGAGCGAGCGAAGCGAGCGGAGCGTCAAAATGCTTGCTTGCATGGAGGTATATTAAAATTTAACAGCGAACTATTACATAAGTATGTACACAATTGATAATGGCAGATTAAATTCTGGCAAATACGAGTTTACCGTTTGGAAGAACTGCGTCAAAATGGAATATGGGTCAAAAACCGAAAACTGTAGGTTAGGTTAGGTTTGTTTTATAACCATGGATAGCGGAGCGAGCGAAGCGAGCGTAGCGTCAAAATTCTTTCTTACATGGAGGTACATAAATTAAAATGTTACAGCGAACTATTGCATAAGTATGTACACAATTGATGTGCAGGCGGTTATTCTATATGAGCATTATGCATTTTGGTGTTAGATGTATTGAGTAATATACATTATAAATCTGAGATATTATGAACGTTATACGTTATGATCGTTATATACAATGATATTATACTTAAATAACGTTATACTTAACAAAAATAGATATTTTGATGTTATATCTAACGTTCATTATACCTTACAAAGTTCAAGTAGAATACAGGTAACGCAATCTAAGGTCTCGATTTATCTTTCACGCGCTAAAAAGTCAACCACAGCTCAAGACATTATAGACCATATACAAGACATGAATGAGGAATGCATTAGTGTTGAGGCCCTAAAACAGTATTTAGAAGTGGATTTCGCTTCTTTTAAGATTGTCATATCTTCCGATAGGTTGGCCAAGTTCCTTCACGAGGATTTTTGGCCTAAAGGCCTTAAGTTTAGACGCTTTAGAGACCGTTTCGTTCAGTCAGAACGCAAGCCCGAAAACACTAAAGATTAATTATGGATAATCAACAAAAAACAGTTTCCCTTGCATCATTTAACTGCAAATCCATAAAAAGATCGATCCAACACGTCCGTGACTTGTGCAAAAAGGTAGACCTTGTGGCCCTGCAAGAAACTTGGCTTATGGGCCACGAACTTAATTTCATGCATGAAATCGACGAGGACTTCAGTTGCTGCGCAAAGACCTCGGTGGATGCTTCGGCGGGTATACTTCGCGGAAGACCTTTTGGAGGTCTTTCGATTTTATGGAGGAAGTCAGTCTTTGAGAATGTATCCGTGATTGAGTGTACCAGCAATCGAGTCTTAGCAGTACGAATTCATATGAATAATAACGCGTTTATAGTTTTTAGCGTATACATGCCGTATGACTCTAATAATAGTGACGACCTTTTGGAGTTTACTAATTGCCTCGGTAGTGTCAGTGCTATTATTAGTGATAACAACGTGGAGACGGCTTTTATACTAGGTGACTACAATGCTCATCCGAACTCACGGTTCGGACGCGAGCTAGCGGGATTTTGTAAACAAGAACGGTGGGTGTGCGCGGACATGAACTTGTTGGGTGAGAGTTCGAGTACATACACGTATCTATGTGAGGCGAGCGGCGCCCGCAGGTGGTTGGACCACTGTGTGGCAACGGTAGCGGCGAACGATATTATTCGAAACGTTCGCGTAGATAATGAAGTCTGTTGGTCGGACCACTTTCCATTGTATATTGAGCTTCGTATGACAGCATTAGTAAAAAAGGTTGAGTATAATCAACCTCGTAGTGTAAGTCAGGTACTATGGAATAACAGAGATAATGACCAGTGTACTAAATACGGTGAAATATGCTATAATGCCTTAAAGAATATGAATTCTGAGAGTCATTGTACGGTCTGTGATATTAGTATACGTAAGGGCTGTAAGGAACACAAATTATTTTTAAATGATATGTATAAAAATATTGTCAATACGCTACAGACTGCTGCCGCCAGTACCTGCCATCGCCCACAGGCCGGTGCAATACGGAAAAGACAGGTTGCCGGTTGGAATCATCATGTCAGGGAGTCGCATGAGATTGCTAAAATGCATTTCAGGTGTTGGACGGAGGTGGGAACCCCGCCTTCAGGCATGTTTTTTGACAACATGAAAAACAGTCGTAAAGTTTTTAAAAACAAACTAAAGTGGTGCCAAAGAAACGAAGAGGAAATAAGAATGAATATTCTAACGTTAAGTAGGGCTAACAATAATTTTACAAAGTTTTGGAAAACAACAAAATCGCTTCAAGGTAAACAAGGGTTGCCTGCCGCAGTCAATAATGTTAGTGATCCTAGGCTTATAGCGGATATGTTTGCTACCCATTTTAAGGTCTCGCCTATGGACGTGGAGCATGTGCCCGCCCTGGTGCCCTCGGTTCCGGTGACCCCGCTCGACTCCTCGGTCACATTCACACCTGGTGACGTCGCTAAAGTAGTGAGAATGATGAAGCGTGGAAAGTCGCCGGGACACGATGGTCTCAGTGTCGAGCACATGTTCTACGCCAGCGACGAGCTATTCAGAGTCTTAGCAGACTTTTTTAACACCTGTTTAGCATATAGCTACCTTCCTTCTGACATGATGAAGACAGTAGTGGTACCAATTGCAAAAAATAGAACCGGCGACCTGTCCAGTATAAATAATTACAGGCCTATCTCTTTAGGTACAATAATCGGCAAAATACTTGAGAGGCTGTTGCAGCCCGCTCTGGCGAAAAATGTTAGAATTGATCAAGCGCAGTTTGGTTTTCGTCCAGGACTCTCGACGGATTCGGCGATACTAGGACTAAAGTATACTGTGAACTATTATGTGAATAGAGAAACTTCAGTATATGCGTGCTTTCTAGACCTCAGTCGTGCTTTTGATCTCGTCAATTACGAAATTCTGTGGAGAAAACTGTCTGCGACCAGTTTATCTCCAGAGGTCACAAACCTGTTGAAGTTCTGGTACGAAAACCAAACTAATTACGTAAAATGGGGCGACTCGCAGTCTAACGACTATAGGTTAGACTGCGGTGTGCGTCAAGGTGGATTAACATCTCCGGACCTTTTTAACTTATACGTCAACGACCTAATCGAGGAGCTGAGGCGTGCCAATGTCGGTTGCCACATTGGTAACGTATGTGTTAACAATCTGAGCTACGCAGACGATATGGTGCTTCTCAGCCCCTCGATTAACGGTCTTGTTAAACTTATTAAGATCTGCGAACAATACGCTAGCGTCCACGGCCTGAAATATAACGTGCTTAAGACGGAAATGCTCGTTTTTAGGTTCGGTAAGGGTCCGGATGTGATTCCTACAGTTTATATGAACGGTTCGCCAATTCGGGTTGTAAGGAGCTTCAAGTACCTGGGACATATACTGAGCGAGTACTTACGAGACGACGCTGATATGGAGAGGGAGCGCAGGGCTCTTGCGGTGCGATGTAATATGTTAGCTCGGCGCTTTGCGCGCTGTTCGAGTGACGTCAAAATAACGCTTTTCAAAGCCTACTGTCAATGTTTTTATACATGTCAGCTGTGGACAAAGTACACGAAACACTCGTTCAGCGCGCTAAGAGTACAATATAACAATGCCTTTCGTATTCTGCTGAAACTACCACCCTTCTGCAGCGCGAAAGGCATGTTCGCGGACGCGAGAGTCCCTGACTTCTTCGCCATCTTAAGAGAGAGGTCAGCCGCTTTCAGAGAGAGGCTTCGGGCCTCCAAAAACGAAATTTTGTGTCTCATTGGCAATGACTACACCGATGAGTTCAACAAACATTGGCTCCAATTGCACCGGTCTGGAAATGGGCAGTTGTAATTTTATTTTAAAATTGTAACTGTTTTATTTCTATGTTTTAGTTTGTAAGTTTTATTTTTATCTCTTAGTCTTTTACATTTCATTTTATTTTATTTTATTTTAATTGTATGTAACTATGGGTTTTTTGCCTGAAAATAAATGCTTATTATTATTATTATTATTATTATTATTATACACCTTGAACGGTATACAAAACAAGCTTATACAATATGAGCGTATATAATATGAATATTATAGTATAAGTTCTTATATCTTATATTACTTACCCCTTTTTGGGAGCAAAGCCTTTGTAACGCGCCATTACGATCCGAAAACGAAAAAGGTATTCCTTTTTCCTTTGTTGCTTAAAGAGTTTTTAGTAATGAAAATAATATTCTCATTAACATAATATTTAATTATTAAATAAAATAATTTAAGTTGATTATATGCCACTTATATAATTATTATCTTATTGTAAAGCTGTAAATTGTTGTAAATGTTTTGGCTTTTCGGAAACACTTTTTACGGTTGTTATACCCAAAATAGAAAACCTGTGATTTTAGCCAACATTTCTCAGAATATCATTAAAACATCAATTTGAGCAGCGAGTGCGGGCCGAGGTGCAATCTCCAGCTAAATGGTTCCCGTTCGCTTTGAGCACAGAGCCTTTGTAACACGTTGTTACGACAGGTACGAAAATAGATTGCGGTTGAATGGATAGCGGATTAATTCGCCTTTGACTTCGAATGGCGGCTAGGAAAAAAATCACAGGATAAAGTTTCTTTAATTCGCGCATTTAGATATAGATAACGAGTTTTCTGGACAAAATCGATCTTTTTTTTGACTTTGAAAGTCTATGAAACCAAAAATTCGTATTTTCTGGTATTTTGTTTTTCATACAAGATGGACGCTTAAAACGGATTATTGTCGTGTAAAATTTCTGTAATCTGTACGTTAATAGTATACGATTGTAAAAGTAAAGTCTCATTTGATATTTACCACTCGCTTTTCGGTGAAGGAAAACATCGTGAGGAAACCACCTAAGCCCAATAAGGCCTAGTTTCCCCTCTGGGTTGGAAGGTCTGATGGCAGTCGCTTGCGTAAAAACTAGTGCCTACGCCACATCTTGGGATTCAGGTAGCCGACCCCGATTGGGAATTCACTCTCTACAAAGATATGGGACAAAGGCTAGGAGGATGATGAGTATGGCAAAACAAGATCAGCGAATGAAGTACAGCATCTAGAGTGCAATAAAAACAAAGTACTGTAAGAATTATTTTTGGAGTCCGAATCTACTTATCTTTGTTACCTGAAAACAATACCATTATCTCATTTCTTCGTTTAGTTAACCGCTGGTCCTGTTAGATTAAATATGTAGTGAGTGGAGTCACCTCATACATGCAATGCGTCTTTATACATAGGATTTTTAGATTTAACACATTTTGTATTTAAAACAGCAGTGAAGGGCGCGTGTAAGAGTAGAGATTGCATTGTTCGCAAGTAACAAAGCTAAGTAGATTTGCACTCCAAAAATAATTCTTACTATACGTAATTTTCTTCCAGATAATGTTGTCGTATATATAACAGGTATACGTAGACCAGTGTTTTTCAAACTTTTTGGTGTCATGCCCCTTAATGACCATCAAAATTCCTTCGCGACCCCCTAAAACCCAGTTTGTACAATTAATCTTAGAACCCAACTCTTTTGGAACGCACCCATCTATCATTCAATCTACCTGTATTTATCACAAATTCAGAGAGTAGTTTACTGTTTTGCAAAAAATATAAAAACCGTAAAATTACAAAAACATTCCTTGTAGTCACGAGACTTTCTCGATGCTGATCCTCGCGACCCCCTGTATATATGCCGCGACCCCCCTGTGGGTCGCGACCCACAGTTTGAAAAACACGTCGTAGACTATGTAGAGTATCAGGACTCTAGACATAACACAGGTATATTCTAAAAAAAGTGTCATCATTTATCACCAGTCTTTTGCCGGCCTAGCTAAGGATCAATGAACTCTCTGTTCTAGATCGAAAAGTTTGCGAACGCGAAGATATTGACGTCAAAATATTACTTGCTCGAGGAAAAGCATAAAATACCGTCAAGAGCGAAACTGCGGATTGTGCCTGAACTGTTGTGTAAATATCTATACTAGTTATAAAGTGAATGAATACCTATCGATGAAGGGGGAAGAGCTGCACGGTGGTCTCTGGTTGCGCTTGTGGGAAAGAGAAGCAAACCATACTTTATCATGTGCAACCTCACCGTCGCAGATTGTCTTTCTCCATAGGTCACGGTTTTGAGACATATCCTCCCAGTGTTGGGTGTCAATCCTGAAGTATGTCACGCTTTACGCTGTCTTTAAAGCGTAACATAGGTCGTCTAATGTGTCGCTTAGCGTCGGCAACCTCACTCAAGAGATACGTGGCAAATAAGATGGTTCCATACTTTGCACGTGCCGAAGCCAACTAATCTTTATTTTAAGATGGCTGCGATGCTGGGCAAGCGTGCGATACTGAGCACCTTCTCGTTTGTGACTCGATCCTTCCACGGGATACCCAAAATACGGCGGAGACGACGCATATGGAAACTGTTTAAATTCCGCTCCTGGTTAGCATACGATGTCCAAGTATCAGCACCGTACAGGAGCATGGACAAAATGCATGTTTGGTACACGATCATTTTGGTGTTTACGGTGAGGTATCTGTTTTCCCATAGTCTTGCACTGAGTTTCCCGAACATCGATTCAACTACATCTTGCGTTGCATTTGTCAACTATACGGCCGTGGCTGTCGCTCTCGTATCAAGCGAGCCATCTTCGTATGCCGCACTTTATTAGACGCTTAACTCATTTGCCATTATATGTAATTACTAGGCCAATGATGAGGATTTCTAAAAAAATAAATTTGGATTGAAAATCGGCTTTCTCTAGATCTATAGATAATTACAGGGTCATTATTTGAGTAAAAAACTTATTAGCACGATGCAGCAACGGTGCGCCGGCCGGCAATACCATCGGTGAGCAAAATTTTTTTTTGTCCTCTCATCACTCCGAAACGGCTGGACGGATTTTATCCAATTTTAGTACAGAGAGCGAGACATCTAAAAATGGTTATAGAATACCTTTTACTCCACTATGGTAAATAAAAAAAATATATATACGCGGATGAAGTTGCCCTCTAGTAGTTTTTATAGGAAAAATGCCCTGGTCCGTTTTTGTTAAAATTTTATGCAATTTTCACAATGGTCCTGTGTCCGTGACTGTGTTAAGATCTCGTCTTCGTAAGATACGGAACCCTTAAATTCCCTGGAAAAGTAATCGATAATTCTCGTGCCTAAAGCGGCGATTTATCACAATAAATGGAGTCACAGTTTTGCGTATTTTATGATCGCGCTCTGTCATCCGACTAGAGCATTACAGGTGACGAATTCTCGCCTGCCAAGACAACGGGTCTTCTTTCACCTGTGCTATATAAAAATGAATGTCCCATTGTTCTTAGGGACCGCAATCGGCAAAAACGGAACCATTGGAAGGATCAATTCCGATCCGTTTGCCTGTCTGTCTCCCAAGACCTCGCTAGCTTGTTAGTACTATTTAATCAATAGTTAATTTGTAATTTTTCGTAAGTGTTTAATTTTTACTGTTTGCATTCCCTTAAGACGCAGCCGTCTTGGTTATTATTAAACGAGATCGAATCAGAAACGATAAAATCCGCAAGAGAAACAGATACTCGACCAGGTACTAGAATATGCAGCGCGGGTCCTTAAAAGGTGGACCAACAAAAAAGTGGATCTTGTGAAGATCGCGGAAAAGCATTAGATACGCGTGCCCAACTGCAAGGTTCATCCTTGGGCATGGGCATCCTTTGTCCAGCAGTGATTCGGCCGATACGATGACTCTGTTTACATACTTGTATAGGTACTTATATCCGATGGACCGATGCCGTGAAAGAAGGAAAAAAGCGAAAGGAAACTAAGGAAACTCTACAGGCATCAATGCCTAAGGCGGAAAAACGCGTGGAGTGGAGAGCTTTGGTGCAAAAGATAATGACCTTAAATTGTCATGACCCTCAGTCATGAGGAAGCGAGAAGAGAAAACGAACACTGATATAGGGAAATCTTTTATTAGGAACCATGGCGTTAATTTTAGATTAATTAGAAACTGCTTACAATTTTTTTATAAATCTCATACATATCCATAGGGGGGAATAAAAACTGGTTAACATTCTGTAGTAATTGCATATCGTATTGTAACATTCTTAACAGCGGTTTTGACCTGGTTATGTATGAGATTTATAAGAAAAAACATAATGCAGTCGTTATTAAATCTATAATCGAGGCCATGGTTCCTATGAACAGACTTCCCTCTCTCTTATTGTTTGTTAGTTCTCCCTACTGACCCATTTGGATTGATCACTTGGTATATATCTATGTAGATACATAGATACAGATCTGATCCGGCATGCATCGCCCACCCTGATTGGTGTTTAAACATGCACGACGCCGCCGTCTTGCCTATTATTAAATTATTCCCGCACAGGTTGCCAACTGTATGAAAACTGTAGTTTACCTGCACCTGCAGACAAAGCAAAAAGGTGTGATTTCTGAATATAATATCTATTAGAAAGTGTTTTTGTTTGCGGTAAACTTTTTTGACTCCCGATGAAAAAAGAGGGGTGTTATGAGTTTAACATGTGTATCTATCTGTGTATTTATGTGTCTGTCTGTGGCATTGTAGCTCCCAAACGAATGCACCAATTTGACTGTGTTTTTTTTTTAATAGAAAGACTTGTCCGTCGAAATGGGTCTTAGCTATGGTTGGTGGAAATAGGAGTAGTTTGCAAGATATTTCTTTAATTGGATCAATTGACAAGATCTCAGCCGATATTAAAGCTAAGGATTCCAAATTTTGTAATTGTGTTCAGTTTTAGTAACATTTTCTACATCACTTCTTGAATGAGGGTCTCATAATGACCAGCTAATTGTGCCGCTGGTGTTTAAATTTTTTAATTTAGGTTATTCTGTACCGTAGTGTCGATTTCAGCTATCCCTGTACCAAAATTATTTCAATCCATCCAGCCGTTTCGACGTGACGAGGGGACAAATATTTTTTCACCAACAGAAGGCGCTCTACGGCTGGCGCGGCGCACTCATACAAACCTGCATCGCGTTGGTTACTTTCTTCCTGAAATTATGAGCAATCTCTAGAAAACCGCTTTTTGCGTTTATAATAATATTAACTGCTACATAATGATAGTGATTATGTATCGCGAGGCTAAGTGGCTATACCTTCACGGTTTGTAAAATCAATTTTATGAGCTATTCATTCAAGAAAGTCCATAAAACAGTTTCCCTACTCAATTTCGCCATCTCACATGACATGAAGACGTGATTTTCTATTATTTGGCAAAACAATTTTCTTTAATAAAGCTATAAAGTACTCTGATACTTTGTCATGTTTACACCCTATTACGAAACTACCACTTCAAAACAATCCGTTAAGTAGCTCGCAAAGCCGATATAAAAAAGCCAGTCAAGTGCGAGTCGGACTCGCGCACCGAAGGTTCCGTACGAAAGTTAAAGGCACTGCATATTGCTCTAACGAAAATATAAACTGTACTGAGCGACAAACTTAACTTTACCGTTGAGAAACTGTTTTACCTACATTATAAAGAGTTTTTTTTATGATTTAATTGTAAATGTATAGTGTTCAGATTTTTCTTTATAATTGTAGTATAAGACGGTATTACTTGCCAAATTTCATAGTTCTAGGTCAACGGAAAACACACTATAAATTTGATTATCTTGAGAGTGTCGAAATATACGTTTTTTGCTCCATAAAAAGTTGTATCTTCTTTTTACGTTAACTTAGAAGTTTGATATTTTCACAGCTTAAAGAGGTTATAAATCTGTATTATATTGATTTCATTTTAACTCGGACATACGGACGGACGGACAACAAAGTGATCCTATAAGGGTTTTGTTTTCCTTTTGTGGTGCGGAACCCGGAAAAACGGCCCAAGAGAAAAACATACAAAAAATATGTCACCGTCATAACGAAGGCTTTACGATAGTAGTTCACATCTCGGTAAGTGGCGTTGCGATAAAAGTGTGTCTCACGATGTTTGTTTGTTTGTAGAGCCGTTACTACCCGACTGGTATGTTGACATTTTATTAATAAATGAGTATGAGTATGAGTATGGGTATTGCAGTTGCCAACTTCGTCAACTTTACTCGCCTCAGACGGAAAATGGCGAAAAACTTAGTTTTGTTAAAGGATTCGTCTACTGATTCAGTTCAGGTTTTAATCGTTGATTTTCATTTAACAAATTTAATTTCATATTTAATTTCATATCTAATTTCATATCTCATTTCATTTATAATTTCATTTCTAATTTCATTTCTAATTTCATTTCTAATTTCATTTCTAATTTCATATCTTATTTCATATCTAATTTCATATCTATTTCCATATCTAATTTTATTTCTAATTTCATAGGTATCTAATTTCGTATCTAATATACCGGCACATTACTCGGAATTAATTACGACTTTCAGCACTAATAAAAATATTCACGCTATTCTTATTTCAGAGTCATGGCTAAAGCCTACTCTTCCATCTACTCTGTATCCTTTACCCGGTTTTCGTCTAATTCGCAATGACAGGACAGGCACTAAAGATGGCGGAACGGAAACCGTTCGTGGCGGAGGTGTTGCCATTTACATAAGAAGCAATATTGCTTGTCAAGTAGTTTCTCAGTCACCGACAGTGTACTCAAACGCTCCCGAGTATCTTTTTTTAGATGTCACTTTGCATCACTCTAAAGTTCTTCTTGGCGTTTTTTACAGCCCGTCCTCTAATGTTAATTATTTTGATTCGCTGTACAGCACTTTCTCTGATTTAGGCCCACAGTTTGACCATAGTATTATCATGGGCGATTTTAACACATGTCTCCTCAAAAATGATTTTCGTTCCTCAAAACTCCACTCTCTAGCTACTTCTTTAAACCTGAGTGTTTTATCTCTTAGCCCCACACATTTTCCGCATAATGGCCCTCCCTCGCTCTTAGATCTCATTTTAACTTCTTCTCCGGATTTAGTTTCATTCCATGGTCAATTTAATGCTGCTGGTTTCTCCAACCATGACCTTATTTACGCTTCTTTTAATATTCGTCTCCCGAAAAGGAGACATAAGGTCATTATGCGTAACCCAAACCCAATCCTACAGAATTTTCGCAATATCGCCCTATTTACATACTCCCAGTTTTGTCCAAAATAATTGAACACTTTGTCAATCGCCGTCTCCTGTCTCATCTTAATAGGTATACATTATTCAATCCCTTCCAATCTGGTTTTCGCCCCGGGCATAGCACAGTCACTGCTTTGGTTAAGGTCACTGATGACATTCGTCTTAATATCGAACACAAAAAACTTACAGTCCTCGTTCTTCTTGACTTCAGTAGCGCTTTTAATACGGTAGATTTTGATATCCTTCTCGGCATACTTCGCTCACTAAATGTGTCTCAATCATCCTTATCTTGGTTTCACGACTACCTCTTTGGTCGACGCCAGCGGGTTAGGGTCGACGACAAAATGTCGGAATGGCGTGAACTTTCCGCTGGTGTCCCTCAAGGGGGGGTCCTTTCTCCTCTTCTCTTTTCGATTTTCATTAGTGGGATCACAGAGTGCCTAAGATCTTCGTTCCATCTTTATGCAGATGACCTGCAGATCTATGCAGCGGCTAGTATTGAGGATCTGCCATCGCTTATTGATCAAATCAATGCTGATTTAGAATCTATTCACAGCTGGGCTAATAATTTTGGTTTAAACGTAAACGCACAAAAATCGCAAGCGATTGTCATCGGTAGTCCTCACTTTGTGAATAAGCTGGCGGAAATGGTGGTGCCTGATATTCTTTTTGGTGGGATTCCTATCCCTCTTTCCTCTACTGTTAGGAATTTAGGTATCATCATGGACCAGACATTGTCTTGGTCTCCGCATATCTCGGAGGTCAGCCGGAAGCTCTTCGCATCTCTTCACTCACTTAGGCGCCTGCAGAACTTCCTTCCTATGTCCACCAAGCTTACTCTTGCCAGTTCACTCTTGCTGCCCCTTCTGGATTATGGTGACATTGCTATGACGAATCTCAAAGAGGAACTACTTGACAAGCTCGAGCGCTTACAAAATGTGTGCATAAAATATGTTTTCGGATTGCGCAAATACGATCACGTGTCCGCCTTTAGAGCGCAGCTGGGGTGGCTGCCAATACGTCAGCGTAGAGACCTGCATGTCCTGTCATTGCTTTTTAATGTTCTCTACAACCCTGCTTCACCTCCTTACCTCAGTGAAAGGTTTAAATATATGGCCGATGGCAGTGGTCACCGCTTGCGGTCGTCTGCCAATCTCACTCTGGCTGTACCGTCTAACAAGACGCGTACGTACGCCAAATCTTTCACAGTAAGCGCTGTGAAGTTGTGGAACGAATTGCCACTGTCCCTTAGGAAGTCTCCATCTGTAGCATCGCTCAAGACGAATCTTAAGAAGTTATGGCTTTCCAATGACTTGTGAATTGGATCTACAATGTATTTATATTTATATGTATACATATTTATATTACATTATATATATGTATGTATGTATATATGTATGTATGTATTAATAGTTTATATGTGTAATTATTAGTAGTCTTATTATTTTTAATACCTTTTTGTACACGGTGTTAGTTTGTCTATCTTCTTCTCGTACTCACTCAACTGCTCAAAGGTTAACTGGAAGAGATCCCTTATAGGGATAAGTTCGCCTTTGTACCTATATGTTAATTGTAATAGATGTATTTTTAACTGTTTTTGTGTACAATAAAGCGTTTACTTACTTACTTACTTACTTACTAATTTCATATCTAATTTCATATCTATTTTCATATCTAATTTCATTTCTAATTTCATATCTAATTTGAAATCATTCATATTTCGTTTCATTTCATATCTGACCGAGTGAGCGAAGCGTCTCCGTTTCAGCTTGACATTCTTTCGAATGTCCGGATTTCAGGCTCGGTTATTATTTACAGTTGGTAAACTAACCCCGACCTATGTCCTTGTATCGGAACAACAGTTTTCCAACGGCAAAGTTAGTTAAGTTTGTCACAGTTCGCATTTTCTCAACCAATTCTCATGAAATGTTGTAAGTAGTTTCGTTATATTTTTTGTCGATCCACTTTTTAGATATTTTCAAAATGGCGTTGATAGGGGGTTGAATAAAAAATACAATATTCAATTATTACAAAAGAAACTCACGAGGTCTACTGTGAGCTATGTCGGTTACCTTGGTTCTGCGAATATCCTCATTTATGATTATATCACGCAAAGAAACTCCGAGCATAGCCCTTGTCAAAGGTAACCTTCATAGCTTACATTATTGCACTGTTGAAGTGGCAATGGGCAGGCCATGTAGCTCGGAGAATGGACGGCCGTTGGGGTAGCAAAGTCCTAGTGGAGATCATGTATAGGAAAGCGCAGCGTGGTCGGCCCGCGACCCGATAGACGGATGACGTCGCGGGGGCAGCGGGGATTCAATGGATGCGGTCTTCAACCGTGGACGTCTGAGGCTGATGGATAAATACATAGAGATATAAACTTACAGTATTTAAAGAAGAAAATAGATAAAACACACTGTAGCAATACCTATGAAATAATCCATACTTTAATGTTATAAATGCGAAAGTGTGTCTGTCTGTCTGTCTGTCTGTCTGTCTGTCTGTCTGTTACCTCTTCACGCTTAAACCGCTGAACCGATTTAGATGAAATTTGGTATATAGATAGTGTCAGTCCCGGGGAATGACATAGGATACTTTTCATCCCGAATAAATTTAGTGTTCCCGTGGGATGAGCGGGTAACACCGCGGGGCACAGCTAGTTCATGATATATAAGTGGAAACCCCGACTGTGAACTATCCTATTTAGCGGGTCGTTTTAATTGATCCGATTAGATTGGCCCGATGCGACAGTATCTGGTAGACATGATGCTATGAATATTCGAACAACCATTAAGTGCTACAGTGGTTTAGATTCGAACGATTGTGGTGGTACTTTAGTGGTTTTACCCCTCAGTAAATATTTATTATCCAAACATGTTATTCCGCCCTGAAATCTTCGCAGATTTTCCATTTCCTTATAGGGGTTATTATTTAAAACTCGTTTTTTAGGGATCCGTACCCAAAGGGTAAAAAGGGACCCTATTACTGAGACTTCGCTGTCCGTCCGTCCGTCTGTCACCAGGCTGTATCTCAAGAACGGTGATAGCTAGACAGTTGAAATTTTCACAGATGATGTATTTCTATTGCCGCTATAACAACAAATGCTAAAAATAAAATAAAATAAATATTTAAGGGGGGCTCCCATACAACAAACGGGATTCTTTGCGTTAACTTTGCACCTCATTTGTATGGAGCGCTATACATATACATATCAGGTAAAAAACTTAACTTAACCACTTAAGGATGGAAAGTGTTTGTACGGAACCCTCGGTGCGCGAGTCCGACTCGCACTTGACCCGTTTTTAGGGTTCCGTAGTCAACTAGGAACCCTTATAGTTTCGCCATGTCCGTCTGTCCGTCCGTCCGTCCGTCCGCGGCTTAGCTCTGTGATATTAGTACTAGAAAGCTGAAATTTGGTATGAGTATGTGTATGTATAACGCCGACAGAACGGTAAAATAAAATAAATAAAAAAAAATTTTTTTCGGGTACCTCTCGAACACCTAAAGTGGGGGTGATTTTTTTTTTCTTTTCAATACTGGTGTGTGGGGTGTCGTTGAATAGGTCTTGTAAAAATAATAGGGGTCTTATAACATTATTTTTTGATAAAGTCAGCAGTTTTGTAAATATTCGCTCCAAAAACAAAAAAAATAGTGTCCCCCCCCTCTAACTTTTCAACCACGGGTCAAAAAAAATTGAAAAAATTCATGTCAATGAGGCCTTATAAGTACTTTCAATGAAAACTATATTGAATAAAATCGGTCTAGCCGTTTTTGAGCTATCGCCAAATTTCATATTTTTTCTTTAAAAGGTCGTAAGTTGACTTCCAGAAGGTAATAAGTGATTACAGTTTCTGGGGCGTTTACGACCTTTTTATAGAGCTTAAAATCTTTCTTTACGTAAACCTCGGGCTTAAAACAGCAGTTTATTGTGAAGGATGAGCAACTACGGAACCCTACACTGAGCGTGGCCCGACAAGCTCTTGGCCGGTTTTTATTTAACTTTGATGACGTGGTTGGCGCAGTTTGTAGTACGCCTGCCAACTGACCCAGGGCGGGTTTGAATCCCGGCATATTTGTTTGGCTCATGGATGTTATCTATTTATTATGTATATCGACGTGTACTATGGGTACTAACCCATAGTACACGCTTTGCTTAGTTTGGGACTAGGTCGATTTGTGTAAGATAGTCCTTTAAGAGGCCTATACCTTTAAAAAAAATTATTATGACAAATATATTGATAATTTCAACCAACTTTTTTAAGTGAATAATACTTTTCCCCGAGTTCTAGGGAGTAACATAGCTATTTCATGCTTTCATTGCGTGCAGTCGGAAATAAGTTGAAAAAACTAATTTTCCGCGTGAATTTTGTCAATTTCGAGTAGCATTTATAGGCACGCCTTGTGCCGTTTTTGGCCACAAATTTTGTATAAAATACTTTTAAACGACAAAAAGTTACTACAAAATGAAGAATTCAATTAGAATTCAATACAATTTTCCTTATTCGTTACCAATTATTTCAGTAATTTTATATCAATGTTACGGCTATGTTTGATAATTAAGGTTCTGTTGTGCTTTTACTTTTTTAATGATATATTGATAAATTATATACAAAATTGGAAAGAAAATAGGAAAAATATAATTGTTGAGGTTTTATATTGTTTTACCTTTGTCTATTTTTTTGAAATCATATTGTTTTAGTGTTGTCGTTAATATACTTATTCATGTGTGAAACTGCTGCGTTTTTATCCTCGTTCCTAAAGTTATCGAAGATTCCCGTACAATAATTAATTCTGTACAAACTTTTTAAGAAATGCTCAAATTTAATAGGCGTTCACGTTTGCTCGCCTAACATTGGAAGAGGGCCCTAATGTAAAGTTTTTAGGAGGAGGTTCTGCTTGTTCTGTCCCCAGTGAGAATTATTTACGAGTTTTGCTTTTGATACCACATAGCAACGTTTACACGAGGAGGAAGTTCAAAGCAGTAATGTGTACAGAGTCCTCTTTTATGTCATATTTGCTGAAGCTGTATTAAGTTTACAGAACCAGTAAATTGAATGTTCAGTTGGCGACATCGCTACGAGTCGAGTATTACAGATTATTTGCGCGACGACGTCGTTGGAGCAGTTTGTAGAGACCTGCCTACTGAGCCGACGGTCCCGGGTTCGAATTCCGGCTATGGCAAATATTTGTCTGATGAACTTTATATTTATGCTTGGGTCATGGTTGTCCTATGTATTTAAATATATTTATCTATTTATTTATGTATATCGTCGTCTTGTATCCATAAGACAAGCTTCTTGAGCTTAATTTGGGACTAGATGGATCTGTGTGAGATTGTCGTGTATTTATTATCATTATTATTTACCGAACGAGCGACGTGCGCTTTCAGCTTCCCCGCGGCAACATTCTTTTAGGATGTCCACTCTCCTGATTAAAATACTCAATAATTTATTCATTTCATTTATTTATGTCATAAACAATACAATGATTGTGTTTGAAATTAATACACACACTTAAAATAATAATAATTAGAATAGAATTTAAATATGTAACACGTAATAATGACTAAAAACTAATTTGCAAATATTTCATCAATACTATAGAAGCACCCCCCCAACAATTAGGCCTTCAATTGTATATTGAACGCAACACAGTCTGTAATCACTTTTAAATTAGTGGGTAGCTTGTTAAAAAATATTATTGCCTGGTTTCTTGTACAGTGCTGCGCTACTTTGTGCTTAGGACAGAAACATTAAACATACGTATTGTACATAATTGTTTAGAGGTAATGTTAGATATGCCTATTGAAGAACTACAGGCCCATCACGCTTCTAAGCCATGTTTATAAGTTGTTTTCAAGGGTCATCACGAACCGTCTCGAACATAGACTTGATGACTTCCAGCCTCCCGAACAAGCCGGTTTAAATACCGAAATTGGATACCGGTAATTGTATGGAATTGAATACCGGCATCCGATCGCTGGTCGGTACAAACTAAAGTGGCTATCATATCCATCACAACACCAAATCGTAAACAGACGCACGCGGTAGTGTTTGTAATTGCTTCCTACAGGCAAATGTATGGTCGTCTCACCGGTATCTACTCATTAACACTGCAAAGTAAAGAAATGGTCGCAAAGTTCCTGGTAACCAACATAACGTAAGCACCAGGTCCGTCTAAATTAAGTACATAATTCTAATGTAACCGTCATCACTCGAGGCTTGGGAAGACAAATAATAATGTAAGAGGCATTAATTGCTTTAAAAACTACGAAAACTTTAATGTTACTGACTAAATTATATATTCACCCAGCTTGCAGTAAGCACAATTTGTGACAAGATAAGACTATAATTGATTTTAAATGGTTGCTTTCTTATAATCTCGTTTATTTATTTTTTACCTATCTAATCTGAGCAAGTAAATCATTTATGTACCTTATTATTTACATGATTTGATTCAAAAACTAAAAATATAACCCATTTAATGTAAGAACCATTTTATAATTTGTATCTAGCTTTGAAGCTAACGTAACAGTCAATCGGTAATAAAGTGCTATAAATTGAGTAATGTAAGAGTCATTTATTTACCGATGAGTCTTACATTAATGACTTTTGTTCAACTTTGGCCAATACTTGTGGTTACGTTAATCTGATATTAAGTAATTTACAAACAATGTGCCATACACCAAAATAAATAAAGTAAACTAAAAAAAATGGTAAATTTTTGTTTAATGTAACCAACATTTTTTTCAAGCTATCGTAATTTTAATAACAGCAATGGATAGATCGTCAAATTTACAGACGAACTGTATACTTAACTCAATTTCGTCATTTTGGCGGTTACATTAATTCATATTACAGGTGACGATGTATTTCTATAGCCGCTATAACAACAAATACTAAAAATAAAATAAAATAAATATTTAAGGGGGGCTCCCATACAACAAACGAGATTGGTTGCGTTAACTTTGCAGCTCATTTGTATGGAGCGCTATACATATACATACCAGGTAAAAAACTTAACTATACTTAAGTATGGAAAGTGTTTGTATGGAACCCTCGGTGCGCGAGTCCGACTCGCACTTGACCCGTTGTTTTTAACTTTCATGACGTGGTTGGCGCAGTTTGTAGTACGCCTGCCAACTGACCCAGGGCGGGTTTGAATCCCGGCATATTTGTTTGGCTCATGGATGTCATCTATTTATTATGTATATCGACGTGTACTATGGGTACTAACCCATAGTACACGCTTTGCTTAGTTTGGGACTAGGTCGATTTGTGTAAGATGGTCCTTTAAGAGGCCTTATACCTACCTTAAAAAAATATTATGACAAATACAATTACTAATAATTTAAGTAAAATTGACTGGAATTTGGAACTTCTATATTTGGAGCCGGATGCGGCAGTTGATAGGTTTTACGACTTAGTGTATAACATCATAGATAGTCTTGTACCTCTAAAAAAAATTCATAATAATAATATACCAAAATGGTTTAGCCCAGCCCTAAAGAAAACGCTCACAAGAAAAACTAAAATCTGGCGCCGTTGGAAAACATATAATTCATTAGCAGATTATGCTGAATTTTCTTTATTAAGGAAAAGATGTAAAATGTTATTGGTTGAATGTTTTAGCAGTTACACCAAAAACACTGAGTTAGCCTTACAAAAGAACATGAAAGTATTTTGGTCATATGTGTCATCACTTAAAAATAATACTACAGGATACCCAGCGACAATGTCTTATGGGGATAGAGTTTCGAACACACCCGAGGACGCGGCTGAACTATTCTCGGATTTTTTTCAGTCAGTATTTGAGCCAGGCAACGATACTAATGACTGCAGTGCTCTGACGTCTATACAAGAGTCAGATCATGCGAATAATATAGCTAATATTCACTTAAATCACAGTCAAATATTAAAAAAATTGAAAAATGTAGATATTAATAAAGGTGCCGGTCCAGATAGAATTAGCCCATTTTTTATAAAAAATACTGCCATCGCCCTAGCCGCCCCATTATTTATTATTTTCAATAAATGTCTCAGTGCAGGAGCTTTCCCAAAACGTTGGAAGATCTCTCATGTTACACCTTTACATAAATCAGGTTCAAAATCCCAAGTTTCAAATTACAGACCAGTATCAGTCCAATCAATAATACCTAAAGTTTTTGAAAGTCTTATCCATGATGTTGTTTTCCCCCTGGTGCAAAAAAAATACTACCGGAGCAACATGGGTTCATGAAAAAGAAATCTACTGTAACCAACCTCATTGTTATATACTAATTTTCTGTTTAAATCTATGGATAAAAGGGAGCAGGTGGATGTCATATTCACTGATTTTCAAAAGGCATTCGATAAGGTAGATCACTTATACCTACTTCGGAAGCTAGCATTCAATGGAATTCGTGGTAATCTTTTGCGCTGGTTTGCGTCATATCTGACAAATAGGACACAAGTAGTAACTATCAACGGTTTTAGATCAATGGAAGCCAATGTGACTTCCGGTGTGATTCAAGGTTCAATTTTAGGGCCTTTGCTTTATATTATTTTTATTAACATGATATCAAGAAATGTTTTAAAAATTGCAACTTCTTAATGTTTGCTGACGACTTAAAAATCTATAGAATAGTACGAGACCAAAATGATTGTAGATTGATTCAAAATGACTTAGATAACTTTTATGAATACTGTGAATGTAATAAGCTACGGCTAGCGGTTAATAAATGCATGCAAATAACATTTACAAAGAATAATAAAAGAGTAATCAACTATAATTACAGTATAGGAAGTACCGAAATAAAAAATGTTCAAACAGTTCGGGATCTCGGTGTAATATTCGATGAAAAGCTGCACTATAATGAACATGTTGAAAAAATCGTTCGGAAGGCACATCAGATGTTAGGATTCGTGATCAGGTCATCTAAGGTATTTAAAAAACCGGACACATACCTATTACTATATAAAGCTTTAGTAAGACCACATTTAGAATATGCATCAGTGATATGGAACCCGTTATATGCCAAATATTCTAACTGTATTGAGATGGTGCAAAAGAAATTTTTAAGAATTATGCATAAAAGATTGACAGGAAAAAAAATTACATATACAGATTTACTGAAACATTACAAAATCTCATCACTACTAGTACGGCGTAAAATGTCCGATGCGGTAGCGCTATACAATATCTGTCGGTCAGAGTATGACAGCTGTGAACTACTGGAGCTCGTGCAGTTTAGGGTGCCGACACGCCGCGCGCGCGCGACGCGCGCCGAGGCCCTCTTCGCCGTGCCCACGAGCGCCGGCAACGCCGGGGTGCGCGCGCCTATACGTCGCATTTGTCACGCTTACAACAAGTCCCTCGTCTCGGTTGATATTTTTAACACATCACGTAACCGGTTTAAAAAACAATTAGGTACTCAATGTTATTACTGACTAACTTTCAAAGTCCATGACTTTTATCTGTATGCAAAGTTCTACCTTATTCGTACCTGATAAGCAGGCCGTTTCAATCTCTTTTTTTTTTCTTTTCACTGCAACATACCTACCTACTGTTTATTAACATACAGTTTAGTAAGTGTAGTTAGGAAATATATAAATATATAGAGAGCAATAAATATAAGAATGTATGTCTTAGTGAGAACTGTTGAGGAGCTAGATACATGTTTAGTATATAATTTTATAATTAAGTTGTTTCTTATGTATATCTATCTCTGTTTGTTCTCCAAATAAATAAAAATAAAAAATAAAAATAAAAATAATATATTGATAATTTTGAACCAACTTTTTTAAGTGAATAAACTTTTCCCCGAGTTCTAGGGAGTAACATAGCTATTTCATGCTTTCATTGCGTGCAGTCGGAAATAAGTTGAAAAAAAAAACTGCCGCGTGAACTTTGTCAATTTCGAGTAGTTTTTGAAACAAAAATTATCAATGGTAAATTCAAACTGTAGGTTTCAAATATATACCAATTAATCCCTATAGCCCTGTTCTAGGTAGTAACATCAATAATATGTTAAACATGTTTGATCATAGAGAAAAATGTCTGAAACAATCAGCATTTTAAAAGGAATAAGAGGCCTCTTAAGATTCATTCAACACTTTCACAGACAGTACGGCGTGAGACGTAAAATAGGACCCTCGTGCCTCACGTCTGTTGACGGCGAATTTTCTTCACAAAACTGCTACTCCGTCCACAGCCGAACACTTCTCAAAGTTTTTATATAAAGGCACGCCTTTTGCCGTTTTTGGCCACAAATTTTGTATAAAATACTTGTTGCAATATAATCATTCATTTTTAATTAAATGTCTGAAACTTTTAAACGACAAAAAGTTACTACAAAAAGAAGACCAATTAAAATTCAATTCAATTTTCCTTATTCGTTACCCAATTATTTCAGTAATTTTATATCAATGTTACGGCTATGTTTGATAATTAAGGTTCTGTTGTGCTTTTACTTTTTTAATGATATATTGATAAATTATATACAAAATTGGAAAGAAAATAGGAAAAATATAATTGTTGAGGTTTTATATTTTAGTTGTATATTGTCTATGTTTTACCTTTGTCTATTTTTTTGAAATCATATTGTTTTAGTGTTGTCGTTAATATACTTATTCATGTGTGAAACTGCTGCGTTTTTATCCTCGTTCCTAAAGTTATCGAAGATTCCCGTACAATAATTAATTCTGTACAAACTTTTTAAGAAATGCTCAAATTTAATAGGCGTTCACGTTTGCTCGCCTAACATTGGAAGAGGGCCCTAATGTAAAGTTTTTAGGAGGAGGTTCTGCTTGTTCTGTCCCCAGTGAGAATTATTTACGAGTTTTGCTTTTGATACCACATAGCAACGTTTACACGAGGAGGAAGTTCAAAGCAGTAATGTGTACAGAGTCCTCTTTTATGTCATATTTGCTGAAGCTGTATTAAGTTTACAGAACCAGTAAATTGAATGTTCAGTTGGCGACATCGCTACGAGTCGAGTATTACAGATTATTTGCGCGACGACGTCGTTGGAGCAGTTTGTAGAGACCTGCCTACTGAGCCGACGGTCCCGGGTTCGAATTCCGGCTATGGCAAATATTTGTCTGATGAACTTTATATTTATGCTTGGGTCATGGTTGTTCTATGTATTTAAATATATTTATCTATTTATTTATGTATATCGTCGTCTTGTACCCATAAGACAAGCCTTCTTGGAGCTTAATTTGGGACTAGATGGATCTGTGTGAGGTTGTCGTGTATTTATTATCATTATTATTTACCGAACGAGCGACGCGCGCTTTCAGCTTCCCCGCGGCAACATTCTTTTAGGATGTCCACTCTCCTGATTAAAATACTCAATAATTTATTCATTTCATTTATTTATGTCATAAACAATACAATAATAATAATTAGAATAGAATTTAAATATGTAACACGTAATAATGACTAAAAACTAATTTGCAAATATTTCATCAATACTATAGAAGCACCCCCTCAACAAATAGGCCTTCAATTGTATATTGAACGCAACACAGTCTGTAATCACTTTTAAATTAGTGGGTAGCTTGTTAAAAAATATTATTTATTATTATTTTATTTTCTTTATTGGGGAAAAAAACAGACATAGACAAAAACAGTTACATAATAAGAAAATAAATCTTACGCTAGGTATAGCCTACATCCTAACACAATTCCCACTAAGATTTTATGTTAGTAAATAAGGTGGTATTGCCATTAAAAGAACACTTGATTAACACTACTTATACTAAAACTGAGATGAAAACGCATTATACTAATACTAACTTAAGGTACCGTAAACGAAGAACCAGACAGATTCTATGTTAAACAATGCGCAATTAAACAGTACATACACATACAATTCCTGAGTAAGTGAATGACTCGTAGTTTAGAAAAGCAACCCTGCCTTTTCCTGGTGGCTGCCATTGCCTGGTTTCTTGTACAGTGCTGCGCTACTTTGTGCTTAGGACAGAAACATTAAACATATTGTACATAATTGTTTAGAGGTAATGTTAGAAATATGTGATCACAGCATTTCCGTCTTTTCTCGCGTAGAAAACGGTCAACCGGTCAAGTGCGGGTCGAACTCGCTCACGAAGGGTTCCGTACAATAAAAGAAAAACGGCAAAAATATCACGTTTGGTGTATGGGAGGCCCGTTTAAATATTAACTTATGTATTTTATTCTGTTTTTAGTATTTTGTTGTTATAGCGGGAACAGAGATACATCATCTGTTTACCTTTGCTTACTATGGTAATTTATGCATCAGTTTTGGTTATTACTCAGCGCTGTCTAAGCAGCATGTCAATCGTTATATGAACAATAACACTCTTAGTTACAATACAATACAATACAACAACACTTTATTGCACACCAACAAGAAAAATATTACATGAGAAATCTTAAATTAAACAATGGTAGACAATAGGCGGTCTTATCGCTAAAGAGCGATCTCTTCCAGACAACCTTTGGGTAGCGGAGAAAACAAAATTAAACAGAAAATAGTAGGTGGTGAGATGAGAACTTCAAGTAAATTATACATACAAAATATTAGACAGATAGGTCATACACAAATAAGTATCTATATATATAAACATACATAAACGTACATACATACAAAAGGGAAGAATGAAAAGAATATCACAGCTAACATTAGACTTATAACGAAAAACGACAGCATAGAATTATAAAAGGATTAGGCTACGGTAGAGACAAATAGTGATCTTTTAGTTTATGTTTAAAAATTGCCAAAGTTTTAGCTTGCCTTAGACCCAGCGGAAGCGAATTCCACAGTAAAATAGCTTGCACAGTAAAAGAATTAGAATAAAATTTTGACTTCGATGCCGGAACAGTGAGTATACAATTTTGAGCGGACCTTGCAGATTTGAGGTAACTAAAACGATCTTTAAGGTTACCTATGTCTCCGACATAGAAGATTAGAGAATCGAAGACCTACATCTAATACAAGTTGGTGGTATTTGTGCATAATAATATTTATAACTGGAGGTGCTCTGCCCGCAATTTCGTCCGCGTATTGTTTTATCTTTGGGTGTCCAGCTATCCTTGTACCAAAATTGGTTAAAATTCGTCCAGCCGTTTCGGTGTGATGAGAGGACAAAGGAAATTATGAAAACATATGACGATCGCCCATACAAAACAAGTGACGATCCTGCATCACGCTATTAAGATTTTTCCTGAAATCATGACCCCTTTCCATAATAAAATGATTTTCAATACAAATGTGATTGTGGAACTATACAATAGTACCTATAGATGATAATAACATTCACCCGGAAAGCCAAAGAGAATATGTAGTGTTAAAGAGTCCTGGGGCCTAATTCCATTCACATCTCTCTGTTATCTCGGAGAGATCTCCGAAGTGACCCTACCCCTAGACGTGGTTACATAATTATAATTGGGTAGGCATCCTGTTCGTTATTAATGACTTTTGATATGTATTAGTGTAATGTATTATCTGTTGGTAATCCTTAAAACAAACTGGTCGCGTTTAGTTTGCAACTCATTTATATGGAACGCCATAGATATCAGTCGCAAACTTGACCGGGTAGTCAAAATTTAAATGTCACTTTATACAGCTCGAATCGCAAATATCGCGCTATAATGACAGTTAAAGGCAATCATTTATTAAGACTATCGTGAGACATCTTTAATAATTATAATAACTGTTTAAACTAACGTACAAATTGTCAGGAACGGCCGACGTTTCGAACTCATACGTAGCTCTTCATCAAGGGCAGCTATCCGGGCTGCTACCTACGCAACTTGCGGCCCACTGCAGCTGCGATATATCTGAGACATTGCTTATTTGGCGATATCTCAAAATACACACGAATTAGGCCCCAGTATTGTATAATGTAGCTCAATAATTGACCCCATTCCTTACGTTATTAGTACAATCTAACCCTCACAAATCATATAACCATGTATAATTGAATAACAAATGCTGAATTACATCTTGATAACAATGAGTGTTACAACCCTACAACAATATAATAAGTAACTATATTAACACATATATACGATTAAATTTAGTTTGGCAATAGACAAAGCTTGTTTTGATATTAAGCCATATTCCAATTAGTAGCTTATACTAATATACTTAGAAGCGATATCGGTTTGACGGGCGAGATTTTCAGGGAGTTCGTGTATTGCAGTTTGAACCGTAATATTAATAGGGCTAGGGATAAAGTTTGCTTGGCAGATACGTTGTTCCGAATATCTGAGAGATTGCATGCCGCAATCGCATGCATCGAACACCTCACGGCAATTTGTATGAGGGCGGGTAGGGTTGTCACATTATTCAATATGTACAATACAACAATAATAATAATTATGTATTTTTGGACACCAATATAAGTTTCACGTTATACAAAACAATACGATACAGCAATATATGTTTTTGCACACCAATAAAAGTTTACATAAAGGAAATAAAACAAGTTATGTTGTCGTTTAAAATATTATTTACGAAATAATGACTTACTGTTGAGTTTCTTTCGGCTTGCTTCTCAACAGCGGTCTCCTCTTGCGAAATGCCGGTAGATTTCCAATCTGACTTGTAAAAGCCATTGTACTACTTAAGGGATAACGCTTACTGTACATTAAGTTAAATTTTCATCAATTTCATTACCCAAAGGTTGTCTGGAAGAGATTGCTTTTTAGCAATAAGACCGCCTGTTGTCTACCGTTATGTATAAATTGTATGAAATTAATGAAATGAAATAATTTATTCAGTAAGTAGGCCACAAGGGAACTTTTACAAGTCACACAAGATTGTGAATCTACCGGCATTTCCCAATAATACATTTTTCATTCAGGACGAAAAGTTAGAGTTGACTACCCTGTACCGATATGAACGCCAGTTACTAGACCGATGGCCTCTGTGTGCGACTCATGTGGCTCGGTGGGTCGTGCGTGTTAAATCACGATTTTGGAGATGTCTAAGTACCTACATAAATCTAAAAATTGAAAAAGTTGGTGAATTGGCAACCCTGCACCGATATGAACTCCAGTTACACGACCGATGGCCTCTGTGTGTGACTCACGTCACGTGACTCAGTGGGTCGTGCGTGTTACGTCACGACTTTTGGGATGTTTTGCATCTATTAGGTATCTATGTAAGTACATTAATCTAAAAATTGGAAAAGTAGGTGAATTGGCAACCCTGCACCGGCATAAACGCCAGTTGCACGACCGATAGCCTCTGTGTGCGACTAATGTGATACGGCGAGTCGTGCGCGGGTCATATTTACGTCATGATATTGGGGTTGTTTTGCATTTGTCATCTATGTACACAAATAAAACAGAGTAATAGTTTAGTGAGTTGGCAACCCTGTACCGATATGAACGCCAGTTACACTACTGATAGCCTCTGTGTGTGACTAACGTGACACAGTAGGTTGTCCGGTCTTACGTTACGATATTAGGGTTGACACGTTGTGTTTATTATCTACGTACGTTTACTTTATTCTGTAGTTTGTAAAATCTACGGCAGTGATCGCGAATAAAGCGGTTTAGTTATGGGGAATGGTTTGCTATAGTTATTTAGTTCCACACACAGGCCATTCAGTCTTGTAAGCCTAAATTTCAAAAACAAAGCGTAGTTTATAAGCTCGTTGTCTATTAACCCCTCGTATGCGATGTCAAATTTTGCTAATCAACTTGAAACTAACTGATATTTTAACTAAAAGTTGAAATGTCCCGCACGGATCAGTGTTTGCATACGTGGGGTTAAACCCATTTTCCCTAATGTACTAGTCATCTTTTGCAGTTCTAATATTAAAATACATACGAAACTCTCACGGTAGTTTTCTATATCAAATGTTCTAATATGGATTATAGCCTATATCTATCATGGTCCATAAAGCTTAATTCCATATTCTCCGCTATAATGGTATAAAAGCATCGTAGAATGGCTCTGCGGGAGTCCCATCTTTTAAATCCGAGCCGCAATGAAAGGATGCGCTAGTAAATCTAATACGAGCTGAATACGACCCACCATCTTCCGTAATGGATACTGATTTCAGACCAGAGTGATATCAGAGAGATTCACTGCATATGTTTTAATTTCTTTTTTCATATGACAAATATATTGATAATTTCAACCAAATATTTGAAGGGAATCATACTTTTCCCTTAGTTCTATTAAGTAACATAGCTATTTCTTTCTTTCATTGCGTGCAGTCGAAAATAAGTTGAAAAAAAAAACTGTTTTCTCCGTGAATATTGTCAATTTCGAGTAGTTTTTGAAACAAAAAATTATCAATGAAAAATTCAAACTGTAGGTTTCGAATATATACCAATAAATCTCAATAGCCACAGGGCTCTAAATAGTAACATTGATAACATGTTAAGAGACATGTTTGATCAGAGAGAAAAGTGTCTAAAACAATCAGCATTTTTGAACGGATAAGAAGCCTTAAACCGCGACTATCATTTACACTCTCAATCTCAAATTACAATCTCAAAACATAAAATGCTCACTGATTTGACTACATTTCCTCTTGTGTTCGGAGGGACTGGTCATTTAAAAAATCCAGCTACGAATTTGTACATTTCTAAGAACGATATTTTCGTATTCGTTTCCTTTCGCTTTCGTCTCATAAAACGCAAATTCGAAACATCGTATCGAACTTAATACGATGAAGGCTTGTAACTTAGGGACCATTAATGTAAAAGGAATGTCAACGCCTACACAAAGTCTTTTGCTACCACAACCTACCTACCTTTCTCGCGCGAGACATAAGAATCCATTTCTTTCTTCGCTGTACTGTGAGAGAGTGCCGGGCGATGCTATGTCGCGCGACAGGAGTCGTGAATCGTAGTAGAAACCATCGATCTAAATCTAAAAGTTTGGTGCTTACAACTAAATTAGACTAAGGTACGTTTACTTATCGTTTCAACATGCTCGCCAAGCGGGAATTAACTTGTTATTTTTATAATTCATATTTATTATTTACCTAGCTATCAAAGTTCTCATGTAAGCGAAACGGTGTATCTTATCAGAAATAAATGTCTTTAAACCGAAATGTCAGGATTTATAATAAGTACTAGGTAGGACCGTGCTACGCTATGACTACACGACTGTCGAAGCTGGGTCTAAATCCAAGTGTACCTTATTCCTGCAGGTAGAACCTTGGGCCTTACGAGGATAGGCTTTGACTATCTTTCTTAAATAGGTCCATGCTTGGCATGCTTGAATGTAGGATTCCGGCCTCGAAACTCGCCAATTCCAACTTATTTATAAATTCCCACTTTGGATTCGAAGATGGCGAGAAGTTTCCCGATCCGCTCATTCCACCCGGATTTTCCTAAACGGGATTATTTATTTCCAAGTATTTAAGTCGTTTTGGAAGAAACTTCAAGATAACGCTTCGATGAAAGCTTGTTAATCCAAATTTGAATATAGGTTAAATATTTGGACCAAAATACTATTTAAAATCACCTCAAAAATGGAATCATGTTTGGCTGTTTACTTTAGTGCTTGGAGTGCTTTGGTCTTCAGGATAAAAGTATCGTAGAATCTCTTTTTGATGGTGTGCGCCGTGCGGTTTAATGAGATAAAATTAACGAGCCATTATCGGAAACAAACTTATACTTAGCCTTTCAATACTTATTTTGTAGTTTAATCATACTTTTAGGAGGTTTTTTTTTTTTAATTTACTCACACGTGCGTACGGAAAAATTATTATGTGATGTGTTTCACTAAGTAATAGCAGATGGCCATGCCAAATCGCTGGCCCAATATTACAGGGTTATATGTTACATTTTCAGCGTAATTAAAATTTAATATCATTATGACAATGTTTAAGTTTGAACTTGTCAAAAGTCAAATATAGAACCCTGTAATATTGACCCAGCGAAATTATTTCATGCATGTCTGATGTGACTCGTCGCCATTATGAATTAAAAAACGGGTGCTATATTTATTTCCTGGCATGGCAGTCTTGTATTTACCATTTCCTTTGGTTAATACCAAATAGAGTTCCTCATTAGACAGGTAGGTAGGCAAGTATGCGGTGTCGGACGCGATAGTAGAATATTAATTGGCGGTTATCTCACTCGTACTAAATCAGAGGAGATTAATTGGTGAGCCGGGTACAGTCGCGTCTATTCAGGATTTATGAAAATTGAGCACTGCTCTTGTACACTGGCCTTGTTAACGCCATCTTGAAACGTGTTTAAAAAAGAACACTCGCCATCTTTAAGAGGCCTTATTCCTTTTAACATGCTGATTGTTACTACCAAGAACAGGGCTATTGGGATTTATTAGTATATATTTGAAACCTACAGTTTGAATTTTTCTTTGATAATTTTTGTTTCAAAAACTACTCGAAATTGACAAAATACACGCGGAAAATTACTTTTTTCAACTTATTTTCGACTGCACGCAATGAAAGCATGAAATAGCTATGTTACTACCTAGAACTCGCGGAAAAGTATTATTCACTTCAAAAAGTTGGTTGAAATCATCAATATTTGTCATAATATGAAAAAAAAATTCTTAAAAGGAATAAGGCCTCTTAAATGAAGAAGTGATGCCGCCATCTTGGATACTAAAATTAGTGGCATTTTTAGTCAACAAGGAACTCTTATAGTTTCGGCATCTCTGTCCGTTTGTCTGTCCACAGCTTAGCTCAGCGACTGTTCGTACTAGGTATACGTATTATTTTATTTTTCAGTTGTCGTGAAGATTACCCTTACTTTAAGTCCGCTTTGGACAGTTAGGTGAGTACGCGGGTGTTGGACGCGATAGCATAATATTAATTGGCGGTAATCTGACAAGTACTAAATCAGAGGATATTGATTGGTGAGCGGGGTACAAACGTCTATCCTGATTAATGAATTTATGAAAATTTAACGTTGTTCTCTGGTATTAATGATTCAAATGTTTGAAGTAAGATTTTTGATTAAACTTTTTTTTGTGATTTATGATATTTTCATTATTGAATTTACGTAGGACATGCAGTCTGACATATTAAAAACCAATTTTTAATTGAACAGCCTCTTTACATCAATTCAAGTTTGTAACCATTTGTAACGATAATCACGTCCCAATCAATGTGTAGCCTGAATGTAACATTAATTAAAGTCGACTGTACCTGAGACGCTGGGGCCGTGATTGCGGTTAAATAATGCAGTACAGTTACCGCAAAATGTATCGCACCAGCCGCTGAGGTCTGCTAAGGGAGATAACGGTACAAAACTATTCGCTAAGGGCGCAAGTATACAATATGACATTGAAATAACTGAAATGCACATACTTTAATAATCAATGGTATATCCCAAAGGGTGTTTCTCAGCCCACGCCAAATTGCGAATTTTTAGGGGTACAAATTTTTTAGGGTTCCGTACCCAAAGGGTAAAAAGGGGAACCTATTACTGAGACTTCGCTGTCCGTCCGTCCGTCCGTCCGTCCGTCTGCCACCAGGCTCTATATCAAGAACGGTGATAGCTAGACAGTTGAAATTTTCACAGATGATGTATTTCTATTGCCGCTATAACAACAAATACTAAAAATAAAATAAAATACATATTTAAGGGGGGCTCCCATACAACAAACTTACAGATAATGGTACGGAACCCTTCGTGCGCGAGTCCCACTCGCACTTGGCCGATATTTTTTATTTTACTGGTAACGACCAATTTTTGGTAACTGACGTTGGAAGTCAGTGAATGTCATTGATGTAAACAAAGAGGAAACAGGGATAAATATTCCGGAAATTTCAAATATTTTTTGCATATTATAAAGCCAAATCCTTCCACAATAATGAAAGTCAAGTTTATTTCAATAGGATTCAGTATTTATTTCGTAAGAAAAAATAAGGATTGAGCATCATCCCCGTAAACATATTTTTTGAACTTGGTTTTAGACAAATTATTGACAAATAGCTACTGTCGTTTAATAATGCAAATATTTGACGTATGACAATATTGCCATGTGAAAGCTGTTTGAAGCACCACTATCCCTGGATCAACACTTATTAGGCTATATTATTACGTTTACGGACACGTGACCATTTTCTAAATTGCATACATAAAAGTTCTAGCCAAAAACGGCATAAGCCATTTGCCTATAGGTATATAGAAACGATGAGAAATGTTTGACTGTTAGACGGAGTTTTGCGTCTCTCGGCGTATTGTTCGTGAAGTCAATCCATCCATCGACATCCTACATCTCCGTCTACAACAGTTGGTGGGAACCTCTCATCACTGTTTAGAGTGGTTCACTAATGTTTGACCAAAAAATTATTGACAAATGGTCATTTGACAAACAACGTTTCAACAAAATATATTCATTAGGCAAACGAGACATTTGACAAAACTATCATCTTACAAAAACTCACTTAGCAAATGATTAATTTGCAAACACTACACTTGGTAAATGTATTAAACAATAAAAAGTCAATTGACCTTCTTCCATTTCACCAAATAATACGTTTCGCAAATTGACAATTAGTCAAAATGTCATTTAACAAAATGTTATTTCATAAAAAGTACTTCTTTTTCAAACATTATGATTTAGTCTGTATTGTGATTTAGACTTTTGTTTAAACGGCAGGACACCGTTTAGAGTACCCTTTTTATTTCATTTACGTATACAGGGTGACTTTTTTGTCTTGAATGGTAGCGCCAGGGGGTAATGAGGAGGGTGACGCTGAGCAACTTTCACTATGGGCACCACCACGAAATCTAGAAAAAAATACTATCAATTATCTTTTAATTGATACTTAAGTATCAATTAAGTATTAACTCTTAATTAGGAGTTTTTTTTTCGAGATTTCGTGTTGGTTGGTCCTCATAGTGAAAGTTTCTCAGCGTCACCCTCCTCATTACCCCCTGGCGCTACCATTCAATACTAAAAAGTCACCCTGTATGTAAAATGTTTGTCATTAAACTCTAGAAAGAAAACAATTAGGTAACATTCTTATGACCCACTTCACCTGCTTCGATAGGTTTCAGGTAACGAATATATTAAGTAAAGCAAAAGAAAGGTTACTACAAAATCGAAATTTGAAATTCGTATACCTGCTTCTTTTTGTACTGTATATTGGAGTGAGCAGGATGGTAGATGGTAAGATACGAACTTAGAATTCTGAATTTTGAGTAGCCCCTCAGGTACGGTGTGCAACAGAAGCGATATCCAAAGGCCATCAATTCTAGGTTATCGTACGGTTGGCAACGGAATACAGGACAGTCAGCAGTTTTTGCGATTCCCGATTGGAGGTTCAGTACCTACTACGTCAGCGGTTCTCGAAATTTCTTGTTTCTAATTTTTACTGGAGATTTAGATCGTCACAATAGTCGTGCAACAGTTTGACTGCTTGTGTTCAGAGTTGTTTATACAGGGTGATCATCTAAATGGGTCAGTAGGGAGAAAACGACAACTATAAGAAAAAGGGAAACTGTTCTTAGGAACTATGGCGTCGATTTTAGATTTAATATAAAATGCATTTTTTTTAAAGCTCATACATGACCAGGAATTTAACCTGGTTAAAATTCTGTAAGTATTCGCATGTCGTATTCTAATATTATTTACACCGGTTTTGAACAAGTTTTGTATGAAATGATGTATGAGATTTATAAAAAAACAATAATGTTGCCTTTATTAAATCAAAACGCCATGGTTCCTAAGAACAGATTTACCCATATCCTATAGTTTGCGACTTCTCCCTACTGACCCATTTGGATTGATCACTCTTCATTATATAGGGACATCATTTTAAATTGTATGTTTACATTTTACATTACTGCTGGGTAAATTTTAAAATACTGGGTTAGGTTTGAAATTGGATTACTTAATAATTATTATTTTTTGACACTTGATTTTACATTACAATAAAGAACAAATGACGGAGTTAATGCCATAAGACAATCTCTACCAGTCAACTATAAGGCCAAACGAAGACGTAGTTGGTGCGAGATTGGTGTACAAAAAAATGTAAATGCACACGATGCAAATAACGAAACTATAATTATATTTATTACATTGACGCTCGTATTCTTACAGCTATAATCGATGATAAGTGTACAACCATCTCCAAGATTACAACATACCTTATTACCCTCAGTCGTACACTTAATCCCCACGTAGTTATATAGTCACACTTTGAACACCGCTGTCCGACGCAACGGTCGCTGGTAGGCTGGTACGCGGCCAAGTAGTTGTACTATGGGTACCAGACGACGTTATACATAATTTAAAAATACAACATATATAGATAACATCCACGACCCAGGAACAAATATTCGACCTCATCACACAAAATTATTTGCCCTGGCTGGGACTCGAACCCAGGCCCGTCGGCTCAGTAGGCAGGTGCACTACAAACTGCGCCAACCGCGCATAATGGCGCAATTTAGGTCAGATGTACCTATCAACACCAATTTAGCTCTGTTAGAAATTAATGATTTAAGCACCGTCCAATAAAGAGCGAGCGAAGAATAATATAGTACACTTTTTCTAAGACACGTAGGCAGAATATACGGTTAGGAACTCCAGGTGTGCACTTAATCCCCATATAGTTAGTCACAGTTTGAGCGCTGCCCGATGCAACCGTCAGCCTTTTTCAACCGTGGCCAAGCTTTTACTCGATGATTAGGCGTAATTTGTACTTCGTATATAAATGGGCCATGCATTTGTGAAGCCCTTAGTACCTATCAACATCAAATTTAGCTCTCGTAGAAAGTAATAAATAATGATTTAAGCAACGTCTAATAAAGAGCGATACTCAAGAATAATAAACTACTCTCTTTCTAAGACAAAGACGGCAGAATATACGGTGTACATTTAATCCCTACATAGTTAGTCACAGTTTGAGCGCCGCTGCCCGATGCAACCGTCGGCAGCCTAGCGCGCGGCCAAGCGCCGTTTACACAAATGGTTAGGACTAATTTGTACTTTAATTCCTAACCAGAGACCCGCCCTGGCGTCACACGGGTGCAATGCTGATAAATTATGCATGTATCAAAATCCGTTGCGTAGTTTTAAAGATCTATTAAGCATACATAGGGACAGATAGACCGGAAGCGACTTTGTTTTATAATATGTAGTGATAGTTCCTTTACTTTGTGTAGAGCATATCGCTAAAGCATAAATATAATAACGTAATCTTGGTCAAATGTACCTTAGGGTGTTGCTTAAAAATTAACTTTCAAAAAGTCATTGTCTCACCCCGCCATTATGTTCTAGTACCCTGATTAACGGATGCTAGTTTTTTTTTCTTAAATCAATTTTAGAGGTCGCTACCGCTTGATAAAGTTTTGGAAAAAAACATAATTTAGGTGTCAATATGACAAGCTTGGCAGTCACTATTTTATATTTATTTTACTTCTATAACGTTTGTCGATTGCTTAGGAATCCCCCTTGATCGATACACCCCCCTCGCCCCCCGGCAGGCCGCGTTAAGATAAGCAATCGGTCGAGTTTAGAGTGCACTGCACCCTAATGCGAAAAATCTACTTTAGTGTCATAAAAATTGAAATTTTAATTTTCTTTTACTTAATTATCATAATTTTAATTAATTTTAATAAGAATGTATGTAAATTATATTTGTTTATTTGAACATGTTTTTATTGTTTTTCCAAAACTTTGACAGCTGGTAGCGACCCCTAAAATTGGTTTAAAAAAAAGCAAAAAAACTAGCATCCGTTAATAGGGGTCGTAGAACAAAATGGAGGGGTGAGACTTTAAGATTTCAGTTTTTTTCCTTTTTTCGCCATATAAGCAACAAACTGTCGTGTTACCCGGTCCTCCGAGGAGTCGAAGGACAGGATAACAGACGTGAAAGAGACAGAAAGATAAGGTAGAAAAGAAGAAGAAAGAGAAAAACAGTAAATTCAGGGTTAGGGTTCTTTATTTTCACTCAAGTCACCAAGGCAGTGTGATAACGGAGTAAAGGGGAGGTTGTTAGTCCTAGGTCCAAGCGGTTGCAGATGAGGCGATGTCCGTGCAGCCTGATATCAGTCCGTAGCAGGTGGGTTGCAGATGAGGCGATGTCCGTATAGCCTGGTATCAGTCCGTAGCAGGTGGTCACACAGGTGGTCGTAGGAAGGCGTATGTGCAGTGACAGCAGGGGGGCGTTTACGCAGTGGCAGCACTGGAGGGCGTATACGCAACAGCAGCAGGAGGGCGTATACGCAACAGCAGCAGGAGGGCGTATACGTAACAGCAGCAGGAGGGCGTATACTCAGTCGCATACACAGCGGTAGCAGATACGCAGTGGCAGCAGGTGGGCGTATTCGTAGTGATAGCAGATGGGCGAAAATGCAGTTGTGGCAGGCAAGGCCTTTCAGCGTCCGAGCAAGTCAGTAGTCTTGTTTTGGGTTAGCCAAAGGGGAAAAGGGTCTCTCTTGAGTGCAGGGCCAAGCTTTGGCCCTGCACAGACCAATTTCGAGTTCCTCCTTAGTTGAGAGGCACGAGAAGACTGAATTTTGAGCTGATGGCAGCGCTTTTATATTAGGCTCGCTGACAAAATGTTCCAGAATAGATAAAAATATGAATTTTGAATTTTAAGAAGTACTAAGGCACCAGCCAAACGATAAAGTTAATACGACCTATCTCAAATATATCCAACCTCACCGCTTTGGAAGTAAAATTACGTGAAATGGACAATTTTATATGACAAGACGTTGCTATGACATTTTTTCTAACAGAAATGTCATAACAAAGCTAAATTGTAAATTAGTGTTTTTTACAACAAAACGCCACTATAATAATAAGAAAAAGGAGGAGAGAAAAATAATGTAAGTAGCAGCCTGCGTCAAATCGATTTTCAGTGAGTTAGAGTTAATATTGTTTATCGTTTCAGTCAATACATCGAAGCAAGCGAATATACCGAACGAACAACGTGCTAGAGAGATAAACAGAGCATTTAATGATATAAGGGAGCCCCGAATTTCATCGCTTAAAGGAATTACCAAGGTAAGAGAACACTACATTACCCCAAAAACCCAGGAAAAAAAAAAAACTTTTTCGTAGTCTATGTTAGGAAAAGTTTTTTTTTTGTATCCAAGATCTAAAATAAAAGAAAAGTTAATAATAGGTTTAACGAAATGAAATGGTTGGTGAGATGCGAAAATGATTGAAGAACTTCCGGACCTAACATTCATCTCTGTCCTAATCACGCAGTCATTCATCTCTTACAAAGGAAGGGGATGTGGTTCACGTTCAATGACGCACACTCCTACGGAAGTCCTCCCTATGACCTAAGGCTTCTTTTTTAGGAGTAGTCAGCCGCTCCATTTTATGAGAAAAATTGACCTAGGGCTTATTTAACGAGTTGTCAGCCGCTCGATGAAGGAATATACATTATTTACACGCCTAGTAGATTAGAGCCCACCAGGGAAGTTGACTCTAGAGCCAACTTTTAGAGTAAGAGTAGAGGTACTTGTGTTTGGGATAGACCAAGCAAAACACAAGCACAAGTTTAAAGAAAGTTTTGTCCATTAGGCTTATTTTTTTCCAGAGTTGGACGACCGCTCTAGTTTAGGGAAAGAGAAGAAGGAAGAACAAGATATAATACAAGTAAACATAATTGGAGTACTGCAAAGCGGGCCACTAGTCTGAAACCGCACACAGTACTACCAAGGAAAAGAAAAACAAAATAAAAATATTCAATGGAGATGGCATAGTGAAATGTGATACTATTATATACACAAATATACATATGTACAAGCTAGTGAAATAAATATTTTAGTTACTTAAGTAATTCCTTTTAAATTTAGATTTAGATGACGAGAATGAAACAGACCATAGGTTTCGCGACCGAAGACCAGAAATGAGGGAGTCATCATTTTAGTAGCAGTGGTAATCACAAACCGGAGAAGGCTGTAACGATCGTCAAATATATAAGAATTAGCTTTAGAGGTGGATATATTAAATAGGCCGAGCCATGGTGACTATTGAAATGTGGCCAAAGCTAACCGAAAAAGTTGTGCGCTAGTGCAAGCGTTTTTTAGAATTTAGAGAAGTGAGTGAAAATAAAAAGTTGGGCGCCAAACTGTCGTGTTACCCGGTCCTCCGAGGAGTCGAAGGACAGGATAACAGACGTGAAAGAGACAGAAAGATAAGGTAGAAAAGAAGAAGAAAGAGAAAAACAGTAAATTCAGGGTTAGGGTTCTTTATTTTCACTCAAGTCACCAAGGCAGTGTGATAACGGAGTAAAGGGGAGGTTGTTAGTCCTAGGTCCAAGCGGTTGCAGATGAGGCGATGTCCGTGCAGCCTGATATCAGTCCGTAGCAGGTGGGTTGCAGATGAGGCGATGTCCGTATAGCCTGGTATCAGTCCGTAGCAGGTGGTCACACAGGTGGTCGTAGGAAGGCGTATGTGCAGTGACAGCAGGGGGGCGTTTACGCAGTGGCAGCACTGGAGGGCGTATACGCAACAGCAGCAGGAGGGCGTATACGCAACAGCAGCAGGAGGGCGTATACGTAACAGCAGCAGGAGGGCGTATACTCAGTCGCATACACAGCGGTAGCAGATACGCAGTGGCAGCAGGTGGGCGTATTCGTAGTGATAGCAGATGGGCGAAAATGCAGTTGTGGCAGGCAAGGCCTTTCAGCGTCCGAGCAAGTCAGTAGTCTTGTTTTGGGTTAGCCAAAGGGGAAAAGGGTCTCTCTTGAGTGCAGGGCCAAGCTTTGGCCCTGCACAGACCAATTTCGAGTTCCTCCTTAGTTGAGAGGCACGAGAAGACTGAATTTTGAGCTGATGGCAGCGCTTTTATATTAGGCTCGCTGACAAAATGTTCCAGAATAGATAAAAATATGAATTTTGAATTTTAAGAAGTACTAAGGCACCAGCCAAACGATAAAGTTAATACGACCTATCTCAAATATATCCAACCTCACCGCTTTGGAAGTAAAATTACGTGAAATGGACAATTTTATATGACAAGACGTTGCTATGACATTTTTTCTAACAGAAATGTCATAACAAAGCTAAATTGTAAATTAGTGTTTTTTACAACAAAACGCCACTATAATAATAAGAAAAAGGAGGAGAGAAAAATAATGTAAGTAGCAGCCTGCGCCAAATCGATTTTCAGTGAGTTAGAGTTAATATTGTTTATCGTTTCAGTCAATACATCGAAGCAAGCGAATATACCGAACGAACAACGTGCTAGAGAGATAAACAGAGCATTTAATGATATAAGGGAGCCCCGAATTTCATCGCTTAAAGGAATTACCAAGGTAAGAGAACACTACAACCCTAATGTACCTATACCTATCAACATCATATTATGTAGCTCTTGTAGAAAGTAATGATTTAAGCAACATCCTATAAAGAGCGACACTTAAGAATAATACTCTCTTTCCTTACGAAGAGAGTCTTAACAAGTACGACAGAATATACGGTTATGGCACCCCAGGTATACACTAATTCCCACATAGTTAGTCACAGTTTGAGCGCCGCTACCCCTTTCTAAGACATAGACGGCAGAATATACGGTTATGGCACCCCAGGTGTGCACTAATTCCCACATAGTCAGTCACAGTTTGAGCGCCGCTGCCCCTTTGTAAGACATAGACGGCAGAATATACGGTTATGGCACCCCAGGTGTGCACTAATTCCCACATAGTCAGTCACAGTTTGAGCGCCGCTGCCCCTTTCTAAGACATAGACGGCAGAATATACGGTTATGGCACCCCAGGTGTGCACTAATTCCCACATAGTCAGTCACAGTTTGAGCGCCGCTACCCCTTTCTAAGACATAGACGGCAGAATATACGGTTATGGCACCCCAGGTGTGCACTAATTCCCACATAGTCAGTCACAGTTTGAGCGCCGCTACCCCTTTCTAAGACATAGACGGCAGAATATACGGTTATGGCACCCCAGGTGTGCACTAATTCCCACATAGTCAGTCACAGTTTGAGCGCCGCTGCCCGATGCAACCGTCGGCCGCCTGGCGCGCGGCCAAGCGCCGTTTACCCGGCGGTTAGGCGTAATTTGAACTTTATTTTGCAACCTTACCATGGATCTACAGTGACTACACGCTAGCAACTGCCTAAACGATTGGGTACGGAGAATTGTAGTTGTACAAAGTAACCGCTAGAGGCGCTGTACTATTTATTTATTTATTTAAACTTTATTGCACAATACAAAAAAAAAGTAAGTACAAATCTCCACGCAAATTGGTTACGCTGTCGCTAGCGAGCACGGTCACGTTAACTCATGGTAAGGATACAGGGACTGATAAAATGTCCATACATTTCGTTGGTGCTATTGCCTACTTTTTACTCGGCTGGTTAGGGCTGTCATTTCTTTAATATTGTCACCGGCTCTGTTAGCTGGACCGTGTGTTTGTTTCAAATTTGGCAAAAATCTTCACGCTTCCCGAATAATATATATTTTGAATTATTTGGAAAAAAAATATGTACAAAAAAACATATAACTTATTAAACCTACACATAGATAACTGTGACGCGCAGGGAGTTTCTCCTACCGTTCTAACCGCGCGTCATTCCTTTTTACGATTATTAATTTATACCGCAACAGAATAGGCATTCGTTTTAATTATGTATGATCTAACAAGGATCGCACTCGGGAGTGGCATCGGGATACATATAAAATCAACTTCCAACAATCATATATCTAAACAATATTTTCAGAAATAAGACCGAAGAAAAAAACGCTTACAAACGTACAATACGACCCATACTATCTGTCACTTTCCTTTCAATACCGTGCGAGGAAGATAGGTGACGCTGAGTCGCACGACAAAATATGATAGCCCCGCTACTCACAACATTTCATGAGAATCGGTTGTGGAGTGTGAACCCTAGATGGGAACAGCTGGAAAGCGTCTGAATATCCAAACATAGAACAAAAGAATATTGGGCCAATCTAAAATTGAGACGCTTCGCTCGCTTTGCTCGCTCGTAAATAAAACGCACTCCAAGCAAGTGTAGGTCACATTTCTGCTGCGGGTCTCTCCAGGGTTGCCACCTACAAAAAAAAGTTTTGTCATAGTTTTTTTCTTCATCGAAATAACACGCTTTTTTTATAGATATTGACACAAAGCAGGACACGAACCTGCGACCCTATATCCCCGGCGTAGTGCTCTCCCAACTGTCCGAGACCGAGTCTGTCCTGCTTACATTGCAATGGATCACACAACATTTTCCTTCCATAATTTTTGTGTCAATATTTAAAAAAATAATAGTGTTTGGTGAAACTTGTGTTGCTGTTATTTACAGTTGGCTAAGTTAAAACTTGGGTGCATAACGGACGCTATAACAACTTATGATATGATACGGCCTATATAACTATAAATCCAGGGATTTATGCAATGAACTAATTCGCAGGAAATAATGACCGGTTACCACTTATTGATTGGCAAGCTATTCTATCGTGGATTAGCAAAGAAATGTTATTGGTTTCATTGAACATAATTTTTCTCGCAGTTGACAGCCCTAACGATGTGTGGCTGCACAAGTAATATCTGATATCGACTTCACCCACAAACAGTAGAGTGCATTGGAAGGATAGTCATCTTTTCTACCATTGTTCAAAGAATAAATCTCTATATAGTCCAACAAGGGGTTTTACAATTCACGCCATATTGCGGACTTGTAGTGGTGTACTAATTTATCTAACTGGCAACGACAAATTTTTGGTAACTGAAGTTGAAAGTCGGCGAATGTCACTGATGTAAACAAAGAGGAGACAGGACTAAATATTCGGCAAATTTCAAGTAATTTAGCATAAGAAAGTCAAAACTATCCACAGTGATGAAAGTCAAACTTTTCTCAGTAGGATTTAGTATTTATTTCGCAATAAGAACGAAAGATTGAGCAGCGTTCCAGTAAACAATGTTTTGACAATGACAAATCCTTAACAAATGGCTACTGACGTTTAATAATGTAAGTATATACGTATGCTCACTATTGCTATCTGAAAGCTGTTTGTAGCGCCACCATCCCTGAGCCGGACCGACACTTGTTGTGCAAAACAATGATGTATATACTTTGGTCGTGCAGTCTGAACATAACTTTTTCTCGCAGTCGACAGCCCTAACGCTTGGTTGCGATATGTGGCTGCACAAGGAATATCTTTGTACAATGTATCTACTTTGGTCGTGCAATCTGAACATATTTTTTCTCACAGTTGCCAGCCCTAACGCATGGCTGCGATGTGTGGCTGTGACTGCACAAGTAATATCTGATATCGACTTCACCTCACCCACGAACAGCAGAGTATATTGAAAGGATAGACTACCATTGTTCAAAGAATAAATCTTTGTACAATGTATTTTACCTTGATCGTGCAGTCTGAACATATATTTTCTCATAGTTGACAACCCTTACGCATATCTACGATGTGCGACTGTACTGTGGCTGTACAAGGAACGTATGATATCAACTTAATTCAATTCAATTCTTTATTCATTAGCAACACGAGTTGTGTTTAAAATTACTCGTAATATACAAAAATCATACAGTATCACAAAAGTATCACTACTTCACAGACTACAATGTGTATTGAAAGGATAGCTATCTACGACCATTGTTCAAATAATAAATCTAAAATCTGTACTTTTTTTTCATCTGTAACGTATTGCCAAGTTTCATTTCGTACGAAAGCTATTTTTTAGAATAATCATAAACTAAACCTAACCTAACCTACTGGGTTCTGGGTTAAAACGATGTATATAAAATCCTGGAAATATGACGGGTATCAGGAAAAAAATATACTTTCGGACAAATGAAAATTTGGCGATACGTTACGTCGTCGTGCAGTCAATGCCTGGCGGAGAAATGTGTGGCTGCATAAGTAATATGTGATATCAAATCAATTCCATTCATTTCTATATTTAACAACACGACTTGTGTTTGAAATCCATATACACAAATCATACAGCATTGGACAGTATCACCACAAAAGTATCACGATTTCACAGACAGCAATGTGTATTAAAAGGATAGCTGCTGTGAACCCTTCTAAGTGTCAGGCTATTGTCATTGGTAGCTCTCGCCAGCTTGCCAAACTTGATCTGGATTCTCTCACACCACCTAATTTCAATGGAATGCCTATTATATTTAGTCCCAGTGTCAAGAATTTAGGAGTTCACTTGGATAGCACACTGAGCTGGAAGGTACAGGTGAGCGAAATCAGCAGGAAAGTGCTCGCTTCATGCTCTGAACAAACTAAAGAACTTCTTGCCCATTAAAACCAAGGTGTTACTAGTAAATACCCTAATCCTGCCGATAATTGACTATGGTGATGTGTGTTATCCGGACTTAAATGAAGATCTTCTTGATAAGTTGGACCGACTTCTTAATAATTGTATTCGTTTCATTTTCTGTCTCCGTAAATATGATCACGTGTCCTCATTTCGCTCTCAACTTGGCTGGTTTCCCATCCGTCAACGACGCAACATTCGTATGCTTTGCATTCTCTATTCGATTCTTAACGATCCACAATCTCCTGAATACCTCAAGACTTTCTTCTGTTATATCGAATCCACTCGTAACCGTCATTTTCGCTCTTCTGGCAATCTCGCCCTTTCTATCCCTCTTCACCGCACTGGTTTCATGTCCAATTCATTCTCAATTCAAGTGGCTCGCCTCTGGAACGGTCTTCCTCTCTCAATTAAACAGGCACCGAGTAAGCTAGCGTTTAAAAAGTCTGTGTGCAGCTTCTTTGCTGGCAGAAATGAAGTCTCGTAGTCTATCTGCTTAGTATGTTTCATCGCTGTATATATTTATGTATATATTTATTTATATTATATATGTTTATATTATATTAGATGTATGTATATATTTACATGTATAGCAAAATTATGTATAAGTATTATAATTATGTTTTGTTACTTATGTGTAAGTTAGTTGCACCGCCTACAATTTTTCCGCTTTGCCCTAAGGTTGACTGGTAGAGAATGCCTCATGGCATTAAGTCCGCCTTTTGTACGATAAGTTTTCTTTTGTGCAATAAAGATTAAATAAATAAATAAATAGCTATATACTACCATTGTCCAAATAATACATTTTTAAATTATGTAACATGATGCCAAATTTTTAAATTATGTAACATGATGCCAAATTTTTAAATTATGTAACATGATGCCTAGGGCTACTTTCTACCAGCGCACTGCTCGCTATTGGCAAGGTGTTCATCCTCACACATTGGAGCCTAAATGGTCGAGAACTGTGCGTTTCCAGAGGGATTTCCTACCGCGAACGCTCCGCATGTGGAATGAGCTCTCTGCCGAGGTTTTCCCCGGGGGCTACAGTATGCGGTTCTTCAAGAGGGGAGTGAATACGAGTAGGACCTTAAAGGGTCGGCAACACGCGTGTGATGCTTCTGGCATTGCAAGCGTCCATAGGCGGCGGTTACTACTTAACATCAGGGCCGCATGCCTGCAAACGCCACCGTCGTAGTATCACAGAATAGATAATAGGTACAAGTAGTAGTATAAAAACCAATTAAGTATCTATTTTGGTCATGCAGTCAGAACATATTATTTCTGACAGTTGACAGCCCTTATGCGTGGCTGCGCTGTGTGGTTGAAACGGTAGGTATCTTCTTTTTTTTTCCTAGCCTATAGTTTTGTCCCACTGCTGGACAAAGACCTCACCAAACCACGACCTATCGCACGTTCTGACACAGTGGACGTTCCGACACAGTGGGCATTTTGGTACAGCGGACGTTCTGACACAGTGGACGTTCTGACACAGTGGACGTTTTGACACAGTGGACGGTTTGATACAGTGGACACTGTGGACCGAAAGGGGACGAAGTTGCAAAAACAAAAGTGTCCTTTTATAATTATCAATATAAAGTTCACGGAATACAACATAAAATACTTACAATAAAACTACACCTAAATATTAAACTAAACTCGAATTATCAACCAAGGACGATACATATGGACCACCAATCTCATACCAAAAAACGTACTCCGGAAAAAAGCTTAAATACCGTCTTATTTCTAGATGGCACTGATTATAAGACGTAGATACGCAATGTTTTATTGAAACACATAATAGATGTCATTTTCGCCGAGCGTTATACCAAAAAGAGACAGCGTGGTATCTGTATAGTTCTTAACTAGATGGCGCTGAAACTACTCGTGTTGATTTCTTAATCACGAATAATCAAGGAGACTGGTTATTGAATAGGTACAGCCAATTAACGTCATAAGTCATAAACGTACGACCGTACTTTCCTAGCGCTCCAATGATATCATATCTATATCATACATTAGCCAGAACTACCTATACGACAACCCGTTCAGAAATTCGTGGCCATTTATGTTCGTCTTATTACAATAAAATAAGTAGGTTATCAAAAGTTTACCTGATCTCACGGAAAAAGAGAGATGGCAAACTCATTGTGCAATATAAATTACTACTATGCAATGAGTTTGACATTACTAATTTGTACGAGAGATTAGGTATACCTATATTTATTATTAAGTAGGTATTACATAAGTACTCGTGAATAATAATACTACGAGTATTAATACTGGCTTAAATAGTAAATTATACATTCTGCTAGTTATTTTTATTGTATATCTTTATTATGAACAATGATCAACGAAAGCACACCAACACATCCAACATTTTAACAACATACGGCACACTATAAAGTTCAATATGAAGAAGTAATTATAAATACTAGTTAAGCCCATTTTATTCAAATTGGTCTTTGGTCAAAATATCTCACTTCATCATATACAAAAATCGCTGAATCGCGATTATTTCGGCTTTAATTTGACATTAACCATACTTTTATAGGTAGCCATAATACGACTTGTCAATTTCAATCTTCTGTACCGTAAAATTTTGCCCCTCATGTGTTCCGTACTGAAAGAAACTTTAGGAATCTTTAATCAACACTTTAAAGCACGCCAAGAATAGAGTTTTCTCTAGGAATAGAGTTTTCTTTAAATCTATTTTTTCTTCAGCATATATTTCTAAAAGCTTCCGCTTCCGTTTTTCTTTTGGCGTTACACCTCTACTACCATACCAGTGAGATTTTCATTCTGGTTCATTGCATTACAGATGATTTCAACTGAAAATTCAAATTTGCATTACGCCCATAATTTAATCATAAAATTCAGCGCTTTAGATGCAAAACTTCAATACTTTCTAAAATTAGTATTTGCTTTGGCATAATATGTCATTCATTACCTAAAAATATAGAACCTATATGAATTTAATATAGTAGCATGGCAGCACGCTATTTAAGCCTTTTCTTAAACTGTTTAAACTAAGCAATCTTGTGATGCCGTGTCCGAATAAAATAATGTTCTTACAATGAAGGTTTAGGATTGTCATTTGAAAACTATTTATTAACCAGTCATAAATTTTGATAATAAACCTCCCTTAAGCGGAATGTAAATCGAAAATAGCAAAACTATATTACAATAAGCATCAATCATAAACTAATGACATTTTCATGACGTTACATTCAAACTGAAAGAGACAAAACATCATTTGACAGTATAGTACACTTACCTATAGCATTATGGCCAGTACATGGCCAGGCTTACTTCAAAGGCTTGACTTGAAATATTTCATCCATAATAAATACCTAATCAACCATAAAAGCCTTAAAAGTGAAAAATTACCCTCAGTGAAAAAACTTCTCAACATAATTATCAAAAATTGTAATAAGCACAACGTGGAAACGCCATCTATTGTCAACAAGGTATAACATTACGATACTTACAAAACTCTGCAAAAGTTGACAAATATGAACACCGTGCTATGTCGCTTATGTCGCTACCGAAACATCATTTTAATTCATTTTGATACTTACAGCGGCATCTACTTTCTCGACGGTAAAATCTTTATCAGCGTACGCTCCCGACTATGAACATTGCTGTTCTTCACTATTTATTTTCCTTGTCGATACTTAAATTATTATTAAATTATCAATACTTATTCACACATTGGAAAAAGCTATCTTTGCACTCATTATGTATAATATTATATGTACATTACGCAAATATTTATAAAGGCGAAAGTTTGTGAGTGTGTTTTTGTGTTTTTTTATGTTTGTTACTTCTTCACGCTCAAACGGCTGGACTAATTTGTATAAATTTTGGTATGAAGGTAGCCGATACTCTAAATTAACACATAGGCTACTTTTTATCCCGAAAATGTAGTGTTGCCGTGGGTTGAGCGGGTAACACCGCGCGTCGCAGCTAGTAGTTATACAGTAATGTCAGAAGTAAGTAGTTTAAAATGGGTGCACGACGTTTTATATAATTTCACTTCGTCTATTTTGGTTTGATATTACCATTGTTTTGTGTAATGTAACGAATGATATAATGTCGTTAAAGATAATTTCCAAATGATATAATGTAACATGAGATATAACGAGTTAGGTGCTAAAGAGCTATAAACCCTCCAAATCACCACTTAATTGCCAGGTCAGGTTCGTTAGGCACCTTGAGTCCTTCAGAGCGGAAATAGAAGCCCCGCGAAGTGGGGAATCGTCGACTTGCTCCCGTTATTTAACATTATAACATTATACCAATTAATAGTTAGCAAATAACAAATTATAACAATAAACCGTTATATCAAACGTTCCATTATATTAAATAACTTTATGTTATTTTATTGTATATCAAGTGTATGTTAGTTTTTCTGAAATTATATTAAACATTACGGCCCCTTTTAAAATGTAGCCTTGAACATATTCATTAGAACCAGCGCCTGCGCAGAGCAGAACCCAAGCACGCTCAGCACGAGGCGCGCGTCGACCGGCAGCGCGCGCAGCACGCCGTAGCGCGCCCCGCGCTGCTCGAGCGCGCGTAGCAGCGCGTACATGCGCCGGCGCTCTTCCGCATCTGTAAAACGTCAGATGGATAAAAAAATAAGTAAAGCCTTACTTATGTAATTTTTTGCTTTTATTTAATAACTTGTAAATGTTGGAGGATAAAGAATATTTCTCCTAAATCCTCCTTGTTTTTGATTTTCGCGGTGCACGTTACTTGCGCCTTTTCAGACGCGATATGCTTAAGTTTTTGACTGTAATTCCGGTTCAGAGTTGTACCTAGATTACTGATACTTCAGCATGTAACCACTTAAACACATACAGGAATGGGCCTGCTATTGGATTAGAGAAGTACGACGTATAGCAAGCCGTTGGAAAGGAAACTCATGCACTGACCTGAAGACACTCCTTGTGGTGTGCTACGGAGACCAGCTCGCACACGTGCTTTGAAGAATTTGGGGGCCCCCTTTGCACTATCACTCCACCAGTGACCAAGGTCCTTCTGCTTGATGCTAACGATTCACGTACACATTTCGCAAGAAATAGTGAATTAAAACCGAGATTAAAATGGATTTAGTACAGGCGTTTGCGCATTGTATCCGCCATCGACCGGCGGTTTTGTCTATCTAAGTTTTTCCCACAGAGGGCGCGGCGCAAGCGCATATTGCACTCTGGGTGCGACAGAGCGCACACGATACATGAGTTGTGCATGAAGAAATAGGACAGAGGGAGGGATCGTTAAGTGGTTACATTGCATCAAATTTTAATTTAATAATGAAAGAAACGGAACATAAAAATAAACGAAATCCAACAAATGTAACTATGTTTTTTTAGTTTTTGACGTGATGACGTCTTATAAATCGATAAACGCCGGCTGTACGCATGAAAAAGCATGACTCATTATCACGTTCCGCCTGAGCCGTCGAGCGTGCAAGCGAGAGCGCGGAACAAGTGATAGAGAGGCATGGTCGGCCTTAGCGTTCGGTTTGCGACGCATCTTTTCTCTCTTTCACTAAATCGGCCGGCGTAAACCGACTTTAAAGACAAGCAATTTTTTTCTTGAATTTAATCAATACATTTGTGTAACTATGTTCGTTTGATATAGAAATGTTTTTTCAAAAATGTTTTTTTTTTTAAATTGACAACTTGACGGTTCTCAGTCAAGGCTCAAGGCATATTTGCCTTCGAAACTTAATAAAAATAACTAGTTGAATTTCAACGGTTTAAGGTTTAACATTGACAAGTGCCAACTATCAACAATATATTTTTTTAATTAATTTTCGAAGCCAATGACCACTTCAGCCACTATTATTTAAAACTGACAAATTTTCAATAAAAAAAAATCGAAAAAACCATGGTGAAGAAAAATGAATAACCTGCTAATAGAATAGATCCTTACAGCAAAGACTATCGAAAAAAGAAAAGATTTAAGGGGCTGAAAAATTGTACCAAGCCAATTACACTTGTAGGTAGGCACATATCCAACTTACTCGGGGTTTTGATGAGCTGCGTGGCTGTAAACACGGCCATCGCCTCGCAGTGCCCGGCAGCTGACTCGAGCATTATCACGTGGCCGAATGCTAACACTAATCGAAGAACTAAAGTGGTCACGTGTCCTAGTGCTTCCAGGATTCTCTGGATTCCGTTGTAATGCTAAAATGTTAATAAGATTAATAAGATTCTGTTATATTATATAATCTATTCTAAAATCTCTATTAAAAATGGCAACCGGTCACAGTTAACCCTTTACACCCGAGAGAAAAAATCTCTAACAGCTCCGTGCGACATTACGTAACTTTATTATTAGTTCATAAGAATTCTAGGAAAAATTATAAAAAAAAACCAGACTGACCTGGTCTTCCACAATCAGACCCTCACGTTCGTGTGGCTCAGGAATTATATGTAACTCGCACGTTCGTGAGGGTCATGATGTGGATGTGTAGAAATGTTACATTTAAACGGTTATTGAGGAGTTTCAATGAATAAAACACAGTTATAAAAATAAAACTAAGTTACTTATAATTTACGTACTAAATCACAGCAATTTCTCAGGCACCATTTTAGAATAATCAACAAAATTATAGATGAATGGAAAAGAGCTTGCAGATTTCATAGGCGGTCGTTTTTAATTCTACGCCTGTTTTTGCATGTTATACAAGTTCGTACATCTAGCGATCTCTTTTACGAACTCGTTGTCAATGTATTCTTGAATGTACTCTACCGGGGAACGGACAGGTTTCACTGGTAGCGAAGTGGAATTATGTGGCTTATCCGTAGACAGAGCTCGCTTCCATGTTCGACTTCGAGGTGCGGGTGCTGATATGGATCTTTCACTGCGTACATTTCCTCGTGTGCGGACAGATCTACCTCTGTCTATTCGAACCTTTCTAGGTATAGATTCCGACCTACCTCGACCTGGTCGTCTTTTACTTAGCTCCGATTTGCAACGGCGAAATAGGTGGCGGTGACAATGTCCCTAGTGGTGGAGTCGCTGGTCGCGGAGAAGGGGGTGGAGAAGGGGGTGGAGAAGGGGGTGGAGAAGGGGGTGGAGAAGGGGGTGGAGAAGAAGCCCGGGGTGAACTCAGGGAAGAACGTAACCGTGGCCTTACTTCATGTAGAGTATAAATTTCTTCTTCCGAGAGCAAGTCATCATCACTGCTAAGTTATCGAAAAAGTTAGGCACATCTTCCAAATCATCGTCATCGTCTAAACCTTCAATTTCTGACAGGTTTCCGTCTTCGAGCAGATCTAATAATATTTCATCGGTCAACAGAGCTCCGAAAAAAGCAAATCATCCCGATAAGTAAGCCAAGCGTGTATATAAATAAGTTATACCTACTAAACCAACATCACAAAACACAACTGAAACCGCACGATAGTGAGAGTTCAATTATACGCAATGCAACCGAAATCGCACGATCGTGATACTTTAAATTCAAAAACCAATTGCACATATGTACCTATTTCATTCGAAAAAATTCAGAATAATAAAAATATATCATACAAAAAAGTACTAGTAAATTACGAAGATATTAGCTGGTAATTGTAAAAAAAAAACACTTACGATAGTGAGCTCGACGTTCAAAGAACACAGCCATCCCCCAAGCCACGTCAAGGAGTCTGACGAGTCCCGACGCGTACGCATGAGCCTTCTGTATTTTTTGTTTCATTCTAGCATAGCCGCACGATCGATCGACATCGGTTGGGTTCGCAAAAGTGGTTCGCAATACGCGAAATATTTTTTAAAATCAACTCACTCACGATCATTACAAGTCGGGTGTAAAGGGATTTAAGCGACCGTTACTGCCAATGTCTCGTTGCCAATCGCACACGCGACAAGATAGAGGATTGATACCACGTTGTGCTTTTTGTAAAATGATAGCGATTTACAAAAAATCACACTGACTGTCGGGCCTTGACCCAGGAAGGGTTATGTACGCTTCAAGTTGAATTCTTCATTAGCTATTCAGTCATTCGTTAGATCACTGCACAATACGCTATCAATTTTACACATTGAACAAAAAAAATGAATAAATAACGAACAACGAAACTTAAACGCATGCGGCCATCTTGAGTCACGGACCGGAAGCCGTTATATATAATCGGCGTGTCCTTTAAGATCTACTGCCATTTTATTTTAAAAAGCCAATTTTATTTGACACATGTTGCGGCATAGACGTAGTAACGTAGTCGTTTGTTTTTTTTAACTCGATACCTGCTCGCCGGACGGACGGACGGAAGGACAGACAGCAAAGTGATCCTATAAGGGTTCCGTTTTCCTTTTGAGATACGGAACCCTAAAAACAACTTACCTGCCATTCAAGTACAAATATGTATAACATAAGTCTGCCAATTATGTCCAAGCAGTTGAAGATAAGATCAAGGAATAACTGAAAAAAAAAATTATAAATGACGGATTTTCCAAAAGGTAAAGTCTGTCAAGTGATTATCATTGAATCAGCTACATGTTAACGGTCTGCCTACGTGCCCGTTGAGCTTAGGGATCCAAAAATAAGATGCAGATACTATTACAGTTATCGGTACTGTAGATATATTTGTCACAGAATTAGAATAGGTAATAGTACATTACTGCAGACGCCGGGAAAAAAGCGCTTGCCGGGTGAGTGAGTGAGTGGGTATGAACGTAGGGAGGTACGAAGTCGGCAAGCCCTTTTCATGGCTAGGCATGTATAGGGCTTTTCTCAAACATATGCAATGAAGTTAAAAAAATGCACCACTAAAAAAAAAGGCCTTCAATTTAGTATGAATTTCCTTTACAGTTCTCTCGAGTTGTTCCGCTCGAAACGTGATACTTCGAAGCCTGTTATAATGCACGTTATGCCGATATTTCATTGCATGTTTGAGAAAATGAATATTATAATGTAGTATCTCACCAAGAATTTAAGAGGATTGGTCACTGCATCAAGCCCCTGCCAGATTTCGTCATATATCTGACAGTAAGGTTGCGGCCGCGCGCGACCTATGGTCCTGAACCCGTATCTCTCTAGCTTTCTTCTCAACGCCAGGAGACGGCTGTTGAACAGCCCCATGACGAGCATTTTAATTGCACACGCATGTGATATGAAGAATTCAAAAATCACTGATGGAATAGAAATTGTTACAAAGAAGAATAAACCAAATTCGTAAGTCATTGCAAAACTTAGTAAAACATTTGCGATGTATAACGCTAGAGCAATCACGTATGATGTTTTTAATTGTTTATGAAAGCGTTTAAAGACCATCGGAGAATCCAAGGTGACGTCTATAACATTATTCCGAGCAAAGAAATTGTAAATGTATTCGTCAGCAGTCCACAGTGAAACGACAAGACTGGGAAAATATTGGCCTGATACGGATATCCAGTGTGGAAACGATGGAGGTTTCCAAATGCTATGCATCAAGTAGATATAGAGTAAAGAGACAATTGCCAGGGTCACGCAGTAGGCTCGAGCGAAGCCTTGCCACCGTGGAGGAACAGCCCGTCGGCTGTATAACCCGCACAGCAGACGGGAGCGCATGATGAACGTCAGGTCGCAAACGCACTCATCTTTCCAAGAATCCGCCATATTTCAATATTAATCTTTATTAATATGGAGCTGAATCAGAAACGAGGATATTCGCAGAAGAACCAAAGTAACCGTTATAGCTTACAGAATGCACGGTTGAAGTGGCAATGGGCGGGCCATATAGCCCGGAGAACGGATGACCTTTAGGGCAACAAAGCATTGGAGTGGCGACCACGTTTAGGAAAGCAGCGAGGCGGACTGATGACTTCGTTAGGATCGCAGGGAATCGATGGATGCGTTCTGCACAGAATCACACTTTGTGGCGAGCTATGGAGGAGGCCTATGTTCAGCAGTGGATATCTGCGGCTAATAGATAGATAGAATATGGAGCTGGCTACGTGTTCTTCCTACAGCAGAAATGGATTACACTGACATCGGCACGGACATTACTATCTCAGCATTATATCAAGATTAAAAATAGCCAATCAATATTGTACATATCATTGAACTACGATCGTATGCCATAATTATTTAGATTGTTCTACTTTATGACAATAACGTAACTACTTCTTGAGTTGTTTTCGTTGTGCTGGGAGATTTCCTCGTCACCATGCCCTTAACCAATTCATCCGGAAAGCGTTAGTTGCAGTACATGTTTGCTAGAGCCTCCCGTTCTTAGCCGGTCACACCATCAGGTCTTTTCCGTCCGGCAAAAGATGATTGATGGGTGGAGGCAAAAGTCCTGATGTGACCTTAGTACCCTGTCAGAGAGCTAAGTGTCTACTGTAGGACGCTACGGCCGTCAGCACAGCCTGGCATCTTGGTTGCACCACCAGGGTTGCAAGAGCAGCCGCTGAGCAGGCGGCCTGTAGGAAGAGGGATACTGTACTGTACTCGGCACTTGGTGTTGATATATTTGTCCCAATCGCGATAGAGAGGACCGTAAGTGGGGGGTCTAAGGCTAAGACCTTCGTCTCAGAGATTGGGCGGCGATTACGAAAGAGGAGTTTTGTCCCTCGTTCCTGGTGCAAAGGTTGTCCATCGCGATTCAGCGCGGTAATGCGGCAAGTGTGTAGGTACCTATGCGCCGGGAATGACGCGGGGCGGGTTGTTTAACTAGTACCTAATTAAGGTAGCTTACTTGTAGATTCATAACTAGGTTTTATATTGACATTGTCAACATTTGCCAATAATAAATTACCAACCGTGAGAGTAACAAGGCGGATTTTAATGTCAAGGACAATATCGTACTAGATTATACCGGAAAGCTATCCATCCCTTAGTCCTTTGGTCTTTGTAATGTACTTTGAGGTTTTAAATTTGTTTACATATTATAGAACCGTTACGATGAGGACAAAAATGTGTCAATATGGGTAGCGAAATATTTCAATTCTCGAGATCTAGGCTTTACACACAATATATTATCCTGGCTAAAGTTCGTCACTTGCACCTCTAGCGCAACTGTGCGCGATTCTTTCTCTATCTATCACTGTCTGTGTAGTACTGTGAGAGAGTGACAGGTGACGCTACGCAACAAGAGTCGCGAAGCATAGCTCTGTTAGACGGGAAGGAGTGGGTATGCTGATGCACCCTTTATTACTACGGCGTAACGAGTGTTGTGCAATTTTCGAGAATTTTCGGAAACATTCCTCAAATGTTCTCAAGAACGTTCTCTCTCCGTACAAATCAGGGAACATCCTTGAGAACGCCACATCTCTAGGCGTAACCAGCTTGCAAGCCATAGTAGAATTAAACGAGTATCCCAGCTATAATAAGATATTCCACGTCACAGAGCCATGCAAACGAACTAATCTAACTTGCTCACGGTAGCTCGGCCGCCTATCACACCGACACAAAATAAAATAGTTTTACTTCTTGACAGAGCTGGCGAATTGTCTCCTTTGTAGCTTGGCCTAAATTTTTTTCGTATGCGCAGTTGTGCGATTGTTCTCGTCTTTCGTATTTCTCAACCAATTCTCGTGAATTTTTGTGAGCTGGTTCAATAATTATATTATGGAGCTTTGGGGTCATCCCTCTGGAGGATTTTTTACTATGACTTTATTTGTATATGTCCTCCTTACAGCTTAGTAAATTCGTTCATGACACTCGTTTAGTCTCCCTTCCAAGATTTGGAAGTTAGCTTCAATATTGGCCGAGATCTTGATGATCTGTCCAACAAATGCTGAATAACTTGGAGGCGTCTAAACATAGCTGAGGATCATCAGAGAGACAAGGCTCTCGATAGAAATAACCGGACAAGTGCTGGTCGGACTGGCCCACCGAGTGTTTCGTACAAAATTAAACCGTTACTTAACTTCGATGATTGATTACTGTAGTTTAAATAAAGACAATATTTTCTATGATTTAATTACAAATGCATATTTTTCAGATTTTTCCTTTACTTCTAGTATAAGGCGGTAAATACTTGCCAAATCTCACAACTCTACGTCAACGGATAATACGCTATAAATTTTGATTCCCTTGAGAGTGTCGAAATACCTATACGTTTTTTGCGGTATAAACGGCCGTATCTATTTTTACATTAACTAAGAAGTTAGATTTTTTCAACCGTTTCAAGGGACTCGGTTCATCCCTGAAGAGTTAAGATACCAAACACAGATACACATGTCAAACTAAAAATATTTTTTAGTTCACTGTGGTGTAACAGGCGTCCATATTTCTGATATTCGAGAATGTTGTTCCATCACGTAATGTACCTACATTCAGGCTGCGTTGTTCGTATTGCCGTACGACACCATTGCATAAATAACGAACTTCATTAAAATACAACGTTTTCATTCAGGGTTGTTTCGATTTTCGCTTCGTAACTATCCTGTGTGAAGTATTTAGCACTAATTCAAATATTTGTGCAAAATATTTGTTCTTGGGTCATGGATGTTATCTATATATGTATTTATATATTATGTATATCGTCGTCTAGTACCCATAGTACAAGCTTTGCTTAGTTTGGGACTAGGTCGATTTGTGTATGATTGTCCCTTAATATTTATTTATTTATTATTTTATTTGAATTTTAAAGATAAAATAAGTATATGGAGTGGACGCCGTTCACGCCGTTTACGCCGCCACCGCCGGCAATTTTAAGGGTTCACGCCGCCGCCGATGAAAAGTGGGTCGGCGCACATGTCTATTACCTACTGCGTACACTTGAATTGACTTGACTCTGCAACGACGCACTCACTGGCTCGGCACTACCCTGCGCCCTCTTCAGCTCATGATTTCCATGCTCTTCAATATTGACAGCCGACATACCTTGCACAGTTAGGCCGTGTCCCGCATTTTTAGGGTTCCGTACCTCAATCGGAAAAAACGTAACCCTTATAGGATCACTTTGTTGCCCGTCCGTCTGTCTGTCTGTCAAGACCCTTTATCACGAGAACGCATGGAGTGTATCGAGTTGAAATTAACACCATATACGGTCCCTTGAAGCTGTGAAAAAATTTAACTTCTACGTTAACGTGACAAAAATATACGGCCGTTTATGTTGCAAAAAACGTACATTTCGACACTCTCAAGGGAATCAAAATGATAGGGTACTTCCCGATGACCTAGAACTATGAAATTTGGCAAGTAATATCGTCATATACTACAAATATAAAAATCTGAAAACTATACATTTATATTAATAAAATCATAAAAAATATAGTCCTTTTTAAATATCATATTTGGAGAACTCGGTTGCGTTAAATTTGCACCTCGTTTGTATGCGGCGCCATGCATTTCAGGTGCAAACTTAACTCAACCAGGCCAATTAAGATGGGATAAGTAAAAGTTTGTACGGAACCCGCGGTGCGCGAGTCAGACTCGCACTTGGCCGGTTTTTTAGCCAAGTCTCGTAATTTGATCGCATTTGCCCGTAAATCTGTGCACTAACGTTGCCAACCCTACACCTAAGACGCTCGCATTTACCTATAATATAACGGTAAGGATTGTACATTAGGCAGTTATTAAATCAACTCTACGTCAAACATTTTGTGGTTTATACTAATGGCGCTCGACTGCCCATGAATCTCATGATATTTCATTACGAGTAAACTTAAATTGGAGCATTTCGGCTGGCTGACTAAACCACACATCTGTGTATTATCCACCTAATTTTGGTCTGTAATTTCATGTGCTTAATCAATGCTGTGCTGACATTATTGCATGCTATTTATACCTTACCTAATGTAGTGGATGGTTTTCATGTTACCAGAATGTAATGTACAGTACAGTAGGCCGATGCCTACCATAACTATGGAATTTAGAGGTAAGAAGAACTATCTTTATATATCTCCAAAATCGGTCTAGTGTGGGTCTGACTCGCGCACCGAGGGTTCCGTACTAAATATTTTATTATTATTTCTTGTTTTCTGTATTTGTTATTATACGAGACGTGTGAAAATCTCAACTGTCTAGCTATTATTGTTCATGAGATACAGCGTGGTGACAGTGTCGAGCAAGAAACGGCATCACATTTGTTGTACGGGAGCCCCACTTAAACATTAATTTTATTCTGTTTATAGTATTTGTTGTTATAGCGGCAACAGAAATACTACTGTCTAGCTATCACGGTTCACGAGATACAGCCTGCTGGCGGACGGATATTGGAGTCTTAGTAATAGAGTCCCGTTTTCACCCTTTGGGTACGGAACTCAAAAATAAATATTTGTCATCAAGGCTTAACTTTTACTAGGAATATCACGCAAAATCCGAAAATACTCCAACAAATGAGAAAGATAACCAAATTGGGAACCTCCTGAATTAGACATTACCGACCACACAGATTAGATTTATTATCCCATCTGACACAGTGGGCGAAAAGGAAGATCACAATGCACGAAGAACTTAAGTCCATTCAATCTGCTGAGACTTATGGCGTTTTGGATGTGAATATGTAGATAGACAGAGGTCGTTTGTGGTGTGGACTATGTAAAGCTTCTTTTGTTCTGATCGCATATGTATTCGTAATTAATGTTTGTAACTTAGGATCAGGTTAGGACTCATCTATGCACGTATAGGACAGGGGTTCGTAATTGTAGTGTTTGTGGTAGTATCTACACATAAATAGATATACACTGTCTCGGGCGCACGTCACGTGGGATGCTGCGTTTAGTTACACGCGAGCCGAGGGCGAGAGCGGACGTGTGATATTGCTATGTGTGCGTGCGGCGAGCGAGACAGTGTTACAAACATATACCTTTTACAGGTAGTTCCTACAGTAGTGTTTTATATAACTTCAGAATAAACTGATTTTAAAAATAAAATAAAATTTATTATAATGTTACGTTTGATATCACGGTTATTTGTTATTGTTTTGCTTTACTATAATCATTATAAGGCGTTATGCATTAAAAAAAATCTTAGTGCCTTGATCTTTATATCAATTTATGCAATCGTTGCACAATGAAGGTGCTTAAAGTCGAGTAAAGCGTTTAAGCGAGGCTTGCTAAGTGGCCTAAGTAAGGTAGGTATGAGATTTTAAGACCTAATTGTGTAACTTTTGCATACAATACTATTGAAACGAGCAAAACGCAGAAAATATTTTTTTGCTCAAACCTGAGTATAAAAAACATATTAAAAATATTAAAATACATACGAAACGATTTACTCACGACGCAGAAGTCGTAGAGTTCGTATGTATTTTAATATATCAGAGAGCCACGGCAGTTTTCTATCTATACATAATATATTATAATAAACCTAAAGAGGGTCGAAAGTCGGAAGATATTCGAAAAAAAATTGGCGGGGGATACTTATATAACGGAACACGTTCCAACAGTTTTTAGAAATTTTGTCTGTTTATCTGTTTGTCTGTTTATTTGACCGCGTATCACGAGAAAACGGCTGATCGGCTTTTGATGAAAACTTCATTAATCTGTCGTGAATATCCACGGCCATATTATAGGCTATAAAATTTTTCAAACATGTGCTACGACTATACCCTGATAAACCAACAGATGCCGCTGAAATGAATATGTTGTAACATGAGTAAGCCGCTGAAGAAGGATTTTGCCAAATTAATTCTAAGTTTAGAAGATACCGCCGTACCCCCGGATATCCATAAATTTAGTTGAATAATATTTTTTCATGTTCTCCACTACCCAAAGGTTGTCTGGAAGAGATCGCTCTTTAGCGATAAGACCGCCTGTTGTTTACCTCTAATTTTAATTTGCATTGTATTTCTCTTGTATGATTTATGAGGTGTGAAATAAAGAGTACTAAACTTGTATTGTATTGTATTATAATCGCTCCTACGTTACTGCCTGGTGGCAAAACGTGTGCGGTCCTGTCTGCGGGGTATCAATAAACTATGCAGCAAATATGCTATAAAGCAAAACTGAGACAGACCGATTTCCACGCGGGTACAGCTAGTGTAAAATATTGTAAAACGATTGAAAAAACTACCACATAGGATATGTAGACGATCACAAATATATTACAGAGTGTATATTTTACCGTCCATTGACATACTTTAAGGTATATAATCATACAAAAGACATATGTAGAATTAACGACCATGTCATTACAAAGTCAATTGCTATCTACGGCTATCTCTACAATTAAATGCCTATTCGATAAAGTGCTACTATATGAAATTTCCACCATTACTACAGTTACCCCCGCTTGGGAGAAAACACGTATCCAGTCTATTTATTATCAAAATGATGGAATCCAGGGCACATGAAGACAAATACGTGTTTGACCTGACGCTCATCATGAGAACAAACATATATATTTTTAAACATTCTTGATTTTAAGTTAAGGGTAACTTGGCAATGTGCATTAATTGAACCATCGACCTTTCTTTCTTTTCTGTTAATTTATGGGCTAAAACACTTTTCAGGTTTTCAGGTTCTGGGGTCCAATAGGTAGGACGCCCGTGTTGGCCCGGAAAGCCGTTAGAGACGCGGGTTACCCTTATATTTAATAGCATTGCAACTTACTCGGCGTTTTGATGGAATGCTTGGTTGTGACTACTACAGTGAATAACAAGATATTATCTATAGAAATATGATACACCGCCAAGAAGAAAGCCTTACTTATTTACATAGCGCTAATTAGCCAAACTATATGAGAGCAGCCAAGCGGACCACAAGTAGCGCCTGCCAACCCTACGAGCTCGTTAGTACTGTCTTACCGGGGTGAACGACCCCTAGTTCATACACTCTCCCCTGAGGGTTGACAGATTTCGAAGAGCATTAATTACTATCCTATGTAGACAGGCAAAGGCTTCGGGTCTGAAGGCTCAACTTAAGCCCTATTTGTAGCTTTTGTGTGTGTTTAAGGGATTACTTGGAATTCCCTTTTGATCGTACTTCGTATCCTTGGATCCGGGATGGTTAACTGATGATCATTAGCAACAGTAATCTGACGAGTTAAGTTTGTAATATTTGTTTGAAGAAAGGACACGATTGAAAAAAATAAAATTAAAAATTTAAAAAACCCCCGACATGACCACCAATAAAAAGAAAGAAATAAAATCTACCAAATGTGCCTATACAATGAACAGTAGAAAAAGAATCCAAGCTTCGTTGCGTTCGGGGGACCGCTAAGTACCTAAATGCAATGAAATATATTTTTCAACGCAGAATTGCATGTATGCATTTGGGCTTCCCACTTTACGATTTTCAGTTCATTGCATTTCATTTACTTAGCGGTCCCCCGACGCAACGAAGCTTGGATTCTTTTTCTACTGTTCATTGTATAGGCACATTTGGTAGATTTTATTTCTTTCTTTTTATTGGTGGTCATGTCGGGGGATTTTTAAATTTTAAATTTTATTTTTATTTCATATTTTTTAAACAAACAGAAGTTTCGTCCCTGAATTTTCTTCTTTTGACACTATTTTTGTTTTACACCGTTTAAGGTCCAGGGTTTCCAATCTTTCGTCGAGCTTGATCCTTGACTATATGAAGGTACAACAGGATCCCAAGCCAGTGGTAATGAATGCCGTCTTCTCTAAGATTGAAGTTAGGATATATTTTGATTTCAATAGCCTTAAGCAACATTCTGGGAAAAAATCGTTAAAGTCAGACTAGTTAATGCTTATAATGGCTAAATGGCGAAGTTATTAGCCAAGACAATCAAAATATAATATAAACTTATGGCCTAAAACAGAACCAGGTTTCTATTCTACAGAATCCAAATACGGTACGGGTGGCTTACTTAGCTCCATAAAAATTGCAGTTGGTGCTAGGTAACTTGACTTAGTTTTGAGAGACCTAATCATCGATACCCCACACCATGGGATAAACATCCCCACTTTTGTTATGTGTAGGGACGGTACACAACAAATTGTTTTTAAAAATGTATTCAACCACTATGTCTCTGAGCTAAGCTGTGGACAGACTGACACAAACTACAAAATCCTAAAAAGCTGTTATTCACTTAGGCAAGAGTACTTTTGCTAAAGCTTACGTGTCATTTAGTCGCGTTAAAATCTTGCAGGGTGTTGCTATTTGTGACCTCAATCAAAGGAACCTGTTCAATGGTCCTAATAACAATTCAGCTTTAGCAGAATTCCGAAAGTTAAAAACAGTGACCCAGTACTGTGACAGAAATTATAATGAGTTTTTTTTTGACAAAAAAACTTTTTTGACAAAAGTTTTTTTGAGACTCGGTTTTATTATTGACTGTACTTTCTTACACAAATGTTAATTGCTCATCAAGAACAATCAGACGTAGGAGTTCCTGCGGCCATCTTCAGCTCCAAGGTACCAAATTATTGTACTGTCAAAATTTTATTAATCTGTTGATTACGCTACTAAAACTTAACATTTAACCAACATTAGAAATTCTTGGCTTAGATCCTTTCAAAACTAGCTGGTCATCATGAGATCTTCATTTATTGAGTGATATAGAAAATGCTAATAATACTTAACATTTAACCAAAACTTTGGAATCCTTGGCTTCAATATTGGCTGAAATCCATTAACAACTAGCTGGTCATCATGAGATCTTCATTTATTGAGTGATATAGAAAATGCTAATAATACTTAACATTTAACCAAAATTTGGAATCCTTAGTTTCAATATGGGCTGAGATCCATTAACAACTACGTGGTCATCATGAGACCTTCATTTAGTAAGTCATATAGAAAATGCTAATAATACTTAACATTTAACCAAAATTTGGAATCCTTGGCTTCAATATTAGCTGAAATCCATTAACAACTAGCTGGTCATCATGAGACCTTAATTTATTGAGTGATATAGAAAATGCTAATAAAACTTATCATTTATCCAAAATTTGGAATTCTTGGCTTCAATATTGGCTGAGATCCATTAACAACTAGCTGGTCATTATGAGACCTTCATTTATTGAGTGATATAGAAAATACTAATACAACTTAACATTTAACCAAAATTTGGAATCCTTAGCTTCAATATTGGCTGAGATCCATTAACAACTACCTGGTCATCATGAGACCCTCAATTAGTGAGTCATATAGAAAATGCTAATAAAACTTAACATTTAGCCAATATTTCGAATTATGGACTTCATTATTGGCTGAGATCTCGTCACTTGTTCCCATGAAAGCTGAATATCTTGGAAACTACTGGTCCTATTTCCACCAAACATAGCTAAGAACCACCTCGACGGAAAAGTCTTTCGATTAAAAAAACCGCACTTAAATTGGTCCATCCGCTTGGGCGCTACGATGCCACAGACAGACACACAGATACACAGATACACATGTTAAACTTATAACACCCCTCTTTTTTCGTCGGGGGTTAATAATTGTATAGATAAAGTTAGATACTATTAAATAACGAACTTTAGATTCGAAGACAGATAGATTTTTGAAGTTGTTTTTTAAAGATAAGGAACTTATCATAAAGTACTTTTTTTTTTATACTCGCGTACTTTAATCTTTCAATTATAATTTCACAGACAAAATCACAATAACGCACTTTTTAATCCTGCAACAAAATTCTATACTCTATGGTACCCGCTACAAAACTTTAATATTCATAAGACATCTCTCTACTCAACTCTAATAATTTCAAAAAGAGAACGTGTATTTAAAAAAACAGACTACTGTTCACTGTTTCGTTGAAATTACTTGTCAAAAAATTTAACTTATCACGAGGGACCCGCCATGACCATCGCGATCATGTTTGTTTTTTAATAGGTCAGTTTTAGTTGAACGAAAAAGGTTACATCAAAAATTCAAATTCATAGTGGCGAATGACGATTAAAGTAAAATATGTTTTTCTGTGTTTTGCTCGTATAAAAAGTATTGTATGCAATTGTTACACAATTAGGTCTTAAAACGCGGTACTCGACTTTAAGAACCTTCATTGTGCAACGATTGCATAAAATACTATTAAAGATACGATTTTTGATTATTTCATGAATGATTATGAACACCTGAGATGTCGGAACAACGGGGCCACGCCGTTTCGCCGTCGTAATAAACATTGTTCGGTTCATGACGCATTGGTGTCAACTGTAATGTCATGTAACCTGTTTTTTAACCCCCGACGAAAAAAGAGGGGTGTTATAAGTTTAACATGTGTATCTGTGTATCTGTGTGTCTGTCTGTGGCATCGTAGCGCCCAAGCGGATGGACCAATTTAAGTGCGGTTTTTTTTTAATCGAAAGACTGTTCCGTCGAGATGGTTCTTAGCTATATTTGGTGGAAATAGGACCAGTAGTTTCCAAGATATTCAGCTTTAATTAGAACAAGTGACGAGATCTCAGCTAATAATGAAGTCAATAATTCGAAATATTGGCTAAATGTTAAGTTTTATTAGCATTTTCTATATGACTCACTAATTGAGGGCGTCATGATGACCAGGTAGTTGTTAATGGATCTCAGCTAATATTGAAGCTAAAGATTCCAAATTTTGGTTAAATGTTAAGTTGTATTAGCATTTTCTATATCACTCAATAAATGAAGGTCTCATGATGACCAGCTAGTTGTTAATGGATTTCAGCCAATATTGAGGCCAAGAATTCAAAATTTTGGATAAATGATAAGTTTTATTAGCATTTTCTATATCACTCAATAAATGAAGGTCTCATGATGACCAGCTAGTTGTTAATGGATTTCAGCTAATAGTGAAGCCAAGGATTCCAAATTTTTGTGAAATGTTAAGTATTATTAGCATATGACCAGCTAGTTGTGAAAGGATCTTAGCCAATAATTTCTAATGTTGATTAAATGTTAAGTTTTTAATAATTAGCGTAATCATCAGATTAATAATCATCAGATTTTTGTGTACCTGCCCTACACGTAACAAAAGTGGGGATGTTTATCCCATGGTGTGGGGTATCGATGATTATAGGTCTCTCAAAACTTAGTCAAGTTACCTAGCACCAACTGCAATTTGTATGGAGCTAAGTAAGCCACCCGTACCTACTATTTGGATCATGTAGAATAGAAACCTGGTTCTGTTTTAGGCAATAAGTAGCAGGTTCTTGCGACTCATGCAGTGCATTTAAAGTATATATTTTGACTGTCTTGGCTAATAACATCGCCATTTTGCCATTATAAGCATTAACTAGTCTGATTTTTAACGATTCTTTCCCAGAATGTTGCTTCAGGCTATTGAAATCAAAATATATCCTAACTTCAGTCTTAGAGAAGACGGCATTCATTACCACTGGCTTGGGATCCTGTTGTACCTACATATAGTCAAGGATCAAGCTCGACGAAAGAGTGAAAACCCTGGACCTTAAACGGTGTACAACAAAAATAGTGTCAAAGAAGAAAATTCAGGGACGAAACTTCTGCTTGTTTAAAAAATATGAAATAAAAATAAAATTTAAAATTTAAAAAACCCCCGACATGACAACCAATAAAAAGAAAGAAATAAAATCTACCAAATGCGCCTATACAATGAACAGTAGAAAAAGAATCCAAGCTTCGTTGCGTCGGGGGACCGCTAAGTAAATGAAATGCAATGTGCAAAATCGTAAAGTGGGAAGCCCAAATGCATACATGCAATTTTGCGTTGAAAAATATATTTCATTTCATTTAGGTACTCGGTCCCCCGAACGCAACGAAGCTTGGATTATTTTTCTACTGTTCATTGTATAGGCACATTTCGTAGATTTTATTTCTTTCTTTTTATTGGTTGTCATGTCGGGGTTTTTTTAAATTTTAAATTTTATTTTTATCAATAAATAAATAATAAATAAATTATACCTACAGAGTTGAAATATAAATACAACCAAACTTTCGTAAATGTTTTTTTAATGCGTTGTATTTTTTATAAATATTCAATATGTTGTACTTATTAAATTACGTCATAATTCACGTCACAGATCTAGACACGCGGCAGCGTGTCAAGCCAAATTCAAGCAAAGGAACTGGCTAGCCAGCACCGAGTTCGAGTAATATTACACGAACCACTTGGTGCCAATTTTGACCCTTCTATAACTCAAAACCTCTTTAACATAAACACATAAAACTACGTGTGTTTAATTATATCCATAACAACGAATTGACAGTCAATCCAAAAAAGACTGAACTGGTAATGTTCACCAACAAACGTAATCTGGGCACCTACCGACTGCCCAGACTGTTCAATACAGAGCTCCAATTGTCGACTGAGGTAAAGTATCTAGGGGTAATACTTGATAGCAAGTTGAAGTGGAGCAACCATTTAAACAACAAAATTGACAAAGCTACAGTCGCGTTCTGGCAGTGCCGTAGAATGGTAGGTAGAACTTGGGGTCTTAATCCTAAGATCACACTGTGGCTATACCAGGCAGTCATCAGACCAATATTAAGCTACGGTGCAGTAGTATGGTGGCCACGAACCAAGCTAACCACCGTCGAAGCTAAACTACAACGACTTCAGAGGTTAGTTTGTATGGCGGCCACGGGATGCATGAGGACTACACCCACTGCAGCCCTGCAATACTGGGGCTGCCACCGCTGCATCTCTTCGTTAAACAAGAGGCGGCAGCTACGGCGATACGTCTTAGGAAACTGAACCTCTGGAGATCAGCTAGGGTGCCGCACACCGAAATCCTCTACGAGGCAGTAGGTAAGGAACCGCTGATAGAAGCGGTCACTGACAGGATACCCAAGCAATTCGTCTTTGACAAAAAGTATAAGATACAACTGCACGAGGAACCTGGCGAAGGTCTTAACCCAAGGGAGTTAAGATCTTCACCGACGGGTCCAAAACAAGGTCAGGCACTGGCTCTGGGGTATTCTCAGAGGACTTAAACATACACCTTTCTACACCACTAGGAACCCATAACACAGTCTTCCAGGCAGAATGTATGGGTATCATAATGGCAGCCCATGCAATCATCGCGAGGAAGGTAAAGGACTACCCCATCCGCATACTCTCCGATAGCAGATCAGTTTTACAAGCCCTGCAGAGCTACACAGCAACCTCAGGACTCATACATGAATGTCACCGAGCATTGTCAGAGGTATGTAATAATAATAACTCTACAGTGGATCAAAGGACACAGCAACTCGCGTGGGAACGACGCAGCTGACGAACTGGCGAGAGGAGGTTCGGAGATGGAAGCAGAGGGACCCGAACCAATCATACCTCTGCCATTCGCCTGGCTGCGCAACACAGTGCGTAAAAACACGAAGATAGAACAGCAAGTATACTGGTCTAACTTAGGTACCTGCAGGCAGAGCAGAGAGGCCCTTCCGACATCTACCCCGGGTTGTCACGCAAGCTGAGGCAGCTGAAGAGGCCGCAGCTCCGGCTCATAACTGGAGCGATAACTGGACATGCCCTACTAAACAAGCACTTATTCACTCTAGGTGTTACCGACAGTCCTCTTTGCAGAGCTTGCATGGAGGCCGAAGAGACAGCCGCCTACGTCATTCTCGAATGGCCTGGTGTGGCCAAATACCGGGCACAACACCTCGGGTCTCCGAGGTCACTCCCAGAAGTCGTCGGCAACATCAAGGGACTGCTATGCTTTCTGGTAGAGTTGGGTTGGCAAGAGTAGTGCCAGCAACCCTTCACGCAAAATAGGCGCATTGTAAGACGTCGAGTTGCGGAAAACTAGCCCGCTATAACCTATAACCTATAAACCTATATCCATAAGGACATCTAGAAGCTCTCTAAAGATACGAAGGTCAAAAAGTCGTAAATTTTAGCACTGACTAACTGACTGACATATAGTAGGTACCTAAACCTAACCTACTTCCAGATGACCTAGAAGGATGAAATTTGGAATCCAGCTCGGTAATTGTAAGTAAGCGTAGGAAAAAATCTAAAAATAAAAAAAAGTTTAAAAATAGGTGGGGCTAGTTTTTATCAGAATTAAAATATATACATATATATGTTGAATAACTTTATAAAATGACTGATGTAATGAAAACTGGCCAAGTCAAAACTAACCTACTTTAAGATCTCACATTTTTAAATAACAGCAATTGTTATAGGTATCCAATAAAGCAAAGAAATAGAGTTTAATACTTGTTCATAATGTTATTTTGTTCCTATAAATACATATTTGGATTTTACATAGAACTTGGCACTCATTTAGATCTCCATTTTTTTTGCGGCAAAGCCCACAGCCAAGCATAATTTTTGTATGGAACTTGGTTCTCCTTTTTTACATTAATTTCTTGGTGGTTATATTTACTGTTTAGTACATTCGTTTTGTTATTTACTTAGACTCTTGACTATTAGTCAATGATTGCGTTCAATAATATTTCTTATATTTTAAGTGAATAAAGCGTGTACAATGAAGTGTATTTTATTCACTTCAAAAAAGAACGTCCTAGTTTACAGCAGTCAACTTGTAAGTAAGATTATTATCAGCTAGCTACAATCTTCGTTAGTGGAGGCAATGCAGAACATTAAGAATAATGCAGCTTCGGGAATTCAGAAATACCATATTAAAAATACAAAAATAGTTTTAAAACACATTACCAAATGAAAAAAAGTATATACTTTTTGTACATAAAATACAGGCACGTATAATGTCAATTAAATTGCATTAATGAATTGGTATTATTTATGGGTACTTCACTTTCGATTAACTATTGAGATAATATGACTGTCACCGTCAGTGTTAGTATATTGTATTCCTTGCTTGAAGGAGAACAATATATCATAACCGCCGGCATTATTATTTAACTACGGCCGATCACCTTCTTTGTTCTAGAAGAATAAATAAACTGAAACAGAAGTTTGACACCACACCAGTGACATCATTAAAAAAGATGGCGGATACCAGGAAGGATAAGTCCGTTTGCAACCTGACACTCATCATGCGGGCCCGTTTGCTGTGTGGGCTGTACAACCGTCGCGGTATTCATCCAAGCTGGCGTGGATTCGCTAAAGCCTATTGTCTGATCGATTTTGTAGTTTCATTAATCTTTATCTACTTCTCATACCGCTCCTGGGATGGTCTACAATGTTTAAACTGGATACCTGGTTTTAGTCTGTATTTTCTTGCCATCTTTGTATCCCTCTACACTGAAGATGAGTATATTTATGACTATTTTTCTCAAAACAAATTGACTGACATAACATTGGACTCACACACGATCTTTAACCGTTTTCAAGGACTCATAAATAAAACACACATGATTTTTATAATGTTACAATTTGTATATTGTGGGCTGATTGCTTTTGTGTTTGGCTCAGCAATGGGGTTATTGTTTTTGATGATAGTAATTCCACAAGTTATTTTGGAGTTGTGCGTAGCATATTCAGGTGCATCAAAACTACTTATTCTTGGGCTGTTCAACAGTCGCATATTGGTACTGAAGAGGAGGCTGGAGCGATATGGGTTCAGGACAATAGGAGGCGCGCCGCCACAACCTTACTGCGAAATTTATGACAACATTTGGCAAGCACTCGATGCGACGGACAGCCCGCTGAAACTATTGGTGAGATGTTATCTGATAAATCGTTTTTTGTAAACATAAAATATTCACCTGGATTAACCTAGTTAGCCTAGTTTTTCTCCGTGAGCAGAACAATATGTGTTGACTAGGTTGTAATTACAATGAACGACGTTAGTAATTCGGTGATACTTAAAAATTAAGGCTGCTGTTTATTTCAGACGTTCTGGGAGTTCATCTGCATTTGCATTTTGTTTACAGGCACCGTCGCGTTTTACTTATATCAAGCTCAATGGGAGGTACTACTTGTATTATTTTTTATATATTATTGGCATTGTTGCTAGAAACTTGTAATGTCACATTTATAATATATATTATTTTGTCGTTGAATTAGGTAGCTAAACTAAATAAAAACATATTCTAGAATCGTGAAGGAGTCAAAATAATCTGGGACTCTTCATTGGCACTGTGTCGTTTTTTAAGCGATTGGCTAATTCATTCGGACACGTGTTATTTCTGGAGGAAGCTGCTAGCCACTGCGAAGCCATGGCCATCTTTACAGCCACGCAACTTATCAAAACCCCGAGTAAGTTAAGTATAGTCCCACAGGGTGTTTTTCAACCCACGCCATATAAGTGGTACTCATTTTTAGGGTTCCGTACCTCAAAAGGAAAAAACGGAACCCTTATAGGATCACTTTGTTGTCCGTCTGTCCGTCCGTCTGTCAAGACCCTTTTTCTCAGGAACGCGTGGAGGTATGAAGCTGAAATTTATATCAATTACTCAGGTCTACTGTCCCTTGAAGCTGTGAAAAAATCAAACTTCTAAGCCAACGCAATCAAAAGATACAGCCGTTTATGCCGGAAATTTTCGACACTTGCAAGGGAATCAAAACCTACAGGGTGCTTCCCGTGAACTCAGAATCTTGAAATTTGGTACAAAGCAACGTCTTATAGCATAGATAAAGGAATAATTACGAAAACCATAATTTTTTATTTTAATACCTAACTTTGCACCTAATTTGCAAATTTTCGACACTTGCAAGGGAATCAAAACCTACAGGGTGCTTCCCGTGAACTCAGAATCTTGAAATTTGGTACGAAGCAACGTCTTATAGCATAGATAAAGGAATAATTACGAAAACCATAATTTTTTTTTTTAATACCTAACTTTGCACCTAATTTATATGGGGCGCTATACATACCAGGTGCAAACTTAACTTAACCACTTAGGGATGGAAAGTGTTTGTACGGAACCCTCGGTGCGCGAGTCCGACTCGCACTTGGCCGGTTTTTTTTACTGGTAATGAAAACGGCAACGTGAACATCACTGATGTAAACAAGAGGAAACAGGACTAAATATTCCGCAAATTTCAAGTATTTTTTGCATAATAAAGCCAAAACTACACACAGTGATGAACGTCAAGTGTCTTTCAATAGGATTCAGTATTTATTCGCATGAAGAACGACGGATTGAGCAGCATTCCGGTAAACAATGTTTTGAATTTCGTTAATAACAGGTCCTCGACAAATTACTAATGACGTTTATTAATGCAAATATATGACGTATTCTCATTATTGCCATATGAAAACAGTTTTTAGCACCACTATCCCTGGATCGGACCGACATCGACACTTACCACCCTAGAAATATGGCACGCCCACAGAAGCTACAACCAACCAAAATTACCAATCAGATATACTAGTAGGCTAATTCCTTTGCGAAAGCGGCAATAAAATATTCCGTGCTTAACTTAATAACTATAATAACTAAGAAAATGATTAGGACGTGTAAGACCAAGAAGTGTATGAAGAATAAGATCTTGTCTTTATAAAATAATGACACAAAGGTAAATTAAGAATGAAAAAACTTATACGATCTACCACAATCTAAGCAGGATTTGAACCCGTGACCTTTACGTTTCCGGCGTATTGCTCTCCCAACTGAGCTATTAGATCGCTACGTCAATCATATGTGTTTGAAATGCTTATGCGCACACCCTAGGATGTGCGCTTTACACGCACGATCCCCTGTCCCCATTGCTTTACAGTGTGAAGATTGCGAGAGAGATGGTGCTAGCTGTTCTAAATATTTTACAAAAAATATTCTATAAAAATATTAAGATCTTGTCTGTTCCAGCTGAGCAAGAGCGACTGCGCATGTACGCACTGCTGCGCGCGTTCGACCAGCGCGGAGCGCGCTACCGCGTGCTGCGCGCGCTGCCAATCGATGCGCAACTCATGCTTCAAGTGATAAGGTTTTGCTCTGCGCAAGTGATAGTTATCATTAACATGTTGAAGTCATAACTAGTAATAATAGTCGTTGTAAAAGCATACACAATTTGCAATCCACCAATAAAAACTTTAATATCTACTTATATATTATAGAATTAGTACTCAATTTCGGTGGTTTCCTCACTCAAAGAACCAGTTTGTTGATTCAGTGAGGAAATGCCGGCATCGTTGGAACTATGCCGCAAGATTTATTTTAGCTTTATTGTGTTCTAGTTTAGTTTTACTTTTAGGTTTAGTTTTATTGTATTTCATGTTGTGTCACAGGTTGTGTGTATAAATGTTAGTAGTAGCCGACAAAGCCAATCGACCTGATCGACTCTCGACGACTGTTTGATTAAAATGTCGATGATTGTGAATTTTCTTTTTTTCTCTTAGTAATCAAGTCATACTTCACCACAAATATAGGCCAGTGCATTCTTTCTATCATTTGTGATTACATTTTAGAATATTATGAACTCAGTTTCTTGTAGTATTGCATACAATAACTAAAAAGTATTATCTATGTTCAGAAATAGTCTTCGTTCCCAGTCGTTTTTCATTAATCTGCACGTGTTAAATGTATTTTTCTACTCCAGTCCTTTTTTCTGTCATTTATATAGTTACTAACTCTAATATAAAAACATAAATTATGAAAGCCTGTAAAAGTCTATACTCTACTGCCCAAAAAAACACTGCTAACCGATGTTATAATGTCGCCAAAAAAGCATTACTTAGTACCACAGATCACAAAATAAACAGCTGCATTCACACAATTTGCAATTTAAAAAAAACTTATTGTACCTACTAAGGCATTGCTGCCAAAAAAAAAGTTTCTTTTTCTGTGCATGGATGTATAGTATAGTAAACGTATACCTTTAGGTATAAGTTCATATTATTTTTTTGACAGATGGGTGTCAATAAAAAAAAGTTTATCAGAGACTATTTTTTTTTTACTTTTGATTGTTCCGAGCGGGAACATGTAATTATTTTCTTTGTTGTTTATTTGCATTTTATTTATTAAATGTCGAGTCGTAGAAAAAATATTGTATGCAACGTTGTTTAAGTAGGTCAAAAAACGCTCGTGGCATCTTTCTTACGATGTTCGCTACGCTCACATCGTAACCCATGCCACTCGCGTTTTTTGCCCCCTCTTATACAACTGTTGCATAAAATACTATTTATTTATTTATTTATACTTTATTGCACAGTAGTACAAACGGCGAATTTTATTCTTTTATTGTTTATTAAAATGCTAGTTCAAATTTAATGCGGTAGGTGTTTTAGTATTTTTTTTCGAGTGTGTTGGTATTTGCATTGAGTATGGGAATAAAAAACATATGTTCACCTTTTGAAATTGCAGTTTGATTCACTAAAATAGGTGGGCTATTACAAGTGAAACTAAAGTAAACTATGAGCCCGATTCTGCAAGTTATAGGAAGAAGGACAGGTTATAGAAAGTAGTTCCGGCAGATACTAATACATTTTTCTATGAAAGCATTTACTTCTGTAGTAAGCGTAAACGTTTAACTGGTTGAAAAATTCTAATGGTTTCTTGGGTCTAATAGGTAAGACGCTCGTATTGGCCCGAAAAGCCGTTGGAAACGTGGGTACGACCCCGTCAGAAGCATTCAATTCCCGGGCTCAAATCCCAGCCGGGGCAAATATTTGTGTGATGAACTCGAATATTTGTTCTAGGGTCATGGATGTTATCTATACATATACACGTATTTATCTAAATATATAAAAAAAGAAACTGACTGACTGACTGAAATATCAACGCACAGCCCAAACCGCTGGTTCTAGAGAGTCCAAATTTGGCACGTAGGCTCCTTATAAAGTGTAGGGGTGCACTAAGAAAGGATTTTTCAAAACTCACCCCCTAAAAGGGTGAAATGGGGGTCCAAAGTTTGTATGGGGAAACAAGATTAGACTATTTTATTTGAAACTTCACAGGAGTATTTCTAACGATAAATGAGTAAACACGTGTTTCAGGTTTTTTGAAAATTCAACCCCTAAAAGGGAGAAATGTGGTGACAAAGTCTGAAAATCAACATTGGTATTGTTTTTATGGTTTATTGGGTCGCTGATTACGAAAACCGCAACGATTTTAAAATTCAACGTGGCGGACGTGAATTACCATCTCCCCTGTTGGGGTGAAATGGGGTTGAAATGTCTAAATACTAAACCGCTGGTTCTAGAGAGTCCAAATTTGGCACGTAGGTTCCTTATAAGGAGTAGGGGTGCACTAAGAGATAATTTTTCAAAATTCACCCCTTAAAGGGGAGAAATGTGGGTACAAAGTTTGTATGGGGAAACAAGATTAGTGAGACTATTTTATTCGAAACTTCACAGGAACTTCACAGAAACTTCTTCATTCTTACAGTAACTGAGAAAACACGGTTTTTTGAGAATTCAACTCCTAAAAGGGAGAAATGTGGTGACAAAGTCTGAAAATCAACATGGTTATTATGATTTATCGGGTCGCTGATTACGAAAACCTAAGGGGGTGAAATGGGGATTCAAAGTTTGTATGGGGAACAAGATTAGATAACTTGGTAGGTACCCTGTATCCCGGGAAGAGGGAAGAGGGAAGAGGGAAGAGGGAAGAGGGAAGAGGGAAGAGGGAAGAGGGAAGAGGGAAGAGGGAAGAGGGAAGAGGGAAGAGGGAAGAGGGAAGAGGGAAGAGGGAAGAGGGAAGAGGGAAGAGGGAAGAGGGAAGAGGGAAGAGGGAAGAGGGAAGAGGGAAGAGGGAAGAGGGAAGAGGGAAGAGGGAAGAGGGAAGAGGGAAGAGGGAAGAGGGAAGAGGGAAGAGGGAAGAGGGAAGAGGGAAGAGGGAAGAGGGAAGAGGGAAGAGGGAAGAGGGAAGAGGGAAGAGGGAAGAGGGAAGAGGGAAGAGGGAAGAGGGAAGAGGGAAGAGGGAAGAGGGAAGAGGGAAGAGGGAAGAGGGAAGAGGGAATAGTTCGTTTCTATGGATTATCGGGTCGCTGATTACTAAAAAAAGAATGATTTAAAATCCAACGTGGCGGACGTGTAATACCATCTCTCATGTTAGGGCGCGATGGGGTAGAAATGTCTAAATAATGTCTAAAAATATGGGTGGTGTTTTTAAACGCATAGCCCAAAACAGCTGATTCTAAAGAGTCTTAATTTGGAACGTAGGTTCCTTATAAGATGTAGGGGCGCACTAATGCACGATTTTTCTAAAGGGAGTGAAAGAGAGATCCAAAGTTTGTATAGGGAAACAAGATTAGACTATTTATATTCGAAACTTTACAGGAGTATTTCTAACAATAAATGAGCAAACCTACAAGTACTCTTTATTGCACACCTCATAAAATATATCGGAGAAATACAATGCAAAACATTACAATTAGAGGTAAACAACAGGCGGTCTTATCGCTAAAGAGCGATCTTCCAGACAATCTTTCGGTAGTGGAGAACTTGAAAAAATAAGATTTTGTTATTAGGCGGTGCAAAAATCGGATAATAATAATATATAAATAAAAAAACAAATAAATACATAAATATAATAAAAAATAAATACATAAATACATACATACATACATACATTCAGCCAACAGATAATAGGACCATTTGAATAAAATACGAATTATGAAAGGGATAGATAGTGTTCTTTCAGTTGAGCTTTGAAAGAAACAAGAGATTTAGCGCGCCTTAAGCTAACAGGCAAGGAGTTCCATAAACAGACAACTTTAAAAGTAAACGAATTATTATAAAATTTTGAGACGGAAGAAGGTACGGCAAGGAGCAAATTTTGGGCAGATCAAGCAGAAGTGAGATAAGTGAAACGCTCTTTGAGATAGCGGGGAGTTGCAGGATGAAAAAGTATACTATAAAGAAAAGCAAGAATATGAGAGTTACGACCTAAACTTAAACCTAATAGATGTTTAAATTTGTATTTGGTGCCATCTCGATTGTCGTCAAGGCCAGCGCGGGCGGCGCGGCGGGACTGGAGGAGTAGTCATCGGGAAACTTCCTGCAGCCGTAATAAATGCATTCAAGCTTTTCAACAATAAAATGGCTAGACGGATATGCATGAGGGATAAGCAGATAATACCCTAACTTTAACAAATAGCCTAATTTTTAACCTGAAAAAAGAGCATCGTTCCCGTAGGATAATGTATATTGTATAGGAACGCGGGCGAAGCCGCGGGTTAATGCTAGTATATTATGTATATCGTTGTCTAGTACCCATAGTACAAGCTTTGCTTAGTTTGGGACTAGGTCGATTCGTGTATGACTGTCCAATAATATTTATTTATAAAAATTTTCACTTATTCACTTCCATATAAACAGATATTTATAAGTTAGAGTTCAATAAAATTAAGAGAAATCTCAATCGACCTAAATATCTATATGAACTGGATGAACAAATGTATGGGTCGAAGAACTGACACTTACAGCAGTGTTGCCATGGTGCATGCTCAGTGTTAATTTAGTTTAGTTACTTTAAAAGTTGCTCCTAAGGCCACACTTGGTATATCGACTTGGTATTATTTATAGGTACTTCACTTCGATTGAATGAGATATGTTAGCGTCACATAGTAATCCTAGCTTGAAGAAGGACATTTCTGTAATATCTTGATGAGAAAAATAAGAATTGTAGAGGGGCTAGAATAAGCCATTATGACACGGAATGATTATTTTAGGTTTTAGCGGCAACAGTAATACATTATCTGTGAAAATTTTAACTGTCTAGCTACCATGGTTCATGAGATACAGGCTGGTGAAAGACAAGCAGATAGACGGACAGCGAATGCTTACTAATAGGCTCCCGTTTTTACCCATTGCGTAAGGAACCCTAATAAACGAATACACATTGTTAAATCTAAGTGTTTAAATATAGACCTCAGTTGTACATTTATGCTCACAGTAAAACGAAGATTTTGCATTCGTATAATCTTACTGCTGATTTTAATTTTATTTGCCTGGACTATCCAAGTCTGTTCTATTTGTACAGGCTAAGTGAAAACAAACACACCCTGTTTATATAATTACCTGTTCGATATGACGCAAATGCTTGCTGTATGTACACACATACGTGTGTGTGTGTGTGTGTACTATAAATTAATTTGTATAATACATTATTATCGTGGAGATTACCTCTATTGGAATAAAACTCTTGTGATAATTTTGACTGTTTTAACTCATTTCGAGTAATGGCTTTCCTCATACAAGTTTTTGTCATAAATGATTCTTCGCAAGTAGTAGGTAGTAATTGTATGGGCTGAATCAACTCGATCGCTTCGCGATCTCGTTGATTCAGCCCATACAATTACCTGTAGCGACAACAGCGTGCCGAATTTGACACGGCAGGTTGTAAGTACTCATACTTTACTCGATTGCTAGCCGATCTCTTGTTGATGCAGCGCATACAATTACTTTTGTGGCGGCGCGACAGCGTTACCGGCTGTATCTATGATTCATGTTTCAGATCGCATAGGAACCCGACCGTATCAAACCATTTTAGAACGTTGTTATTATGTGCCAAACGAGTCAATAGTGATATTTATATCAATGTTGTTACAGAGATGTGTCAACTTTCGAATTACAAGACGTGAATTTAACTGGACTATGAAACGAAAATTATTGTACTAGGTATTTTGAATAATTTTGCCGCTTTACATTATTTTTCTCGATTTAATTTAGAAACGGAATCTGAAAGCCCCCAAACTACAGATTTGCTCGCAATCCCCTGTCGCATGACAAGCTTCTTGAGCGTTACAAGCATAAGACGTTGGCAAGCAGGCGTAATGCGGGGGAATAGTTGTATACAATACATGCGCAGGCCACAGGCGGCAGGCAGTTCCTTCACATAGAGCGCAAACCAAGCCTCTATACGAGGCCCCGATGGCTGCGGCCAATGCGCCGGGCTCCGACCGCCGACACTTGTTTATTAAATAAAAGTCGTCTGTACTAACTGAAATTCTGAAATTACACTGAAGAAAAAAAAGATGTCTGATCCAAGAAAATATTACATAACAAAACCAATAAACTCTTCAATAGAGATTTTATATACTTCATCCGAATTATACTCTCGATCTAAACGATGCGTGTGTTGAAGAAAACTAAAAAATCTCTATTGAAGACTTTTCAGCTTCGTTATATATGAAACGATATCAAAAGAAAATAATGCGACTTTTTTTTCGGTGTAGTTTCACTCGTAAATCGTTATTAATTATGGATAATTTTCAGAATGAGAGTTCATGTTAGCTAGTTAGCATGATTATTCAAGTATAGAAAATCTGAGCTCCAATGGCAAATATTCGAGTCAAGTAAATCTTGAAGTCATCTCAGTTTTTGGGTTTCCGCGCCCAAAGGGTGACAAATGGAGTCCTATTAATATAGCACCACCGTCCGCCAGTTTGTCTATCACAGGCAGTACATACTTCGCCTGTATATTATTGCTTAAAAAAAATGTATTAAATAAAAAAAATACTTAGGCGGGATCCGCATACTAGAAATGCTTTATTCAAAAGTATTGCTCTGTGATAACGAAACCCTTCGCGCGCAAGTTCGCCTCGTTCTTGAATTATTAACCCTTAAATGCATGGTGTAAGATGCAGCTTACATAAATAAAAATGAATTACTGGTTGAAAATAGAAACATTTATTTGAAATAACATAATATTTTATAATGTTGTGTTTTTTTAATTCATGCATTTAAGGGTTAAAACATATGCCCATAGGTCTGGATAACCCTTATAATTACACAACTTTACAATATGCAACGAACATTTGCTCATTATTACAAATCTATAAGGTATCCCAACAAATCAAATTGTCAAATAAAATAATTATATGTGTTTTTCGGCCCAGTAGTCTAAATAACAGCGCATGAGTCGGTGGAGAGTACATGCTGCTTCCTTTTAAGATTTGCGTATCGATTTTCATGTTACAAGGCGCTTTTGCACCTAACGCATTTCTTTTATGGAACGTAAAGGCGTGTTTATGATGAAGTCATAACTAAGAACAGTCGAAGTATTTATTGATTACTTGCATAAGGACTAAAGTTGTTTAGCTGTTTTCTTGTTTTAATTGTGCTGTCATCTAAGATTATCTTACTTACCATTGTAATCGCGACTTAATAATATCGTGCAATAAAAAGGACAGCCGCCGATTTGCGCACATTATTTTTCGCAAACCGGGACTCCGACTGCACAGTCCGCTTCAGAGTTCGTGATTTTTAATAAAAATAAAATAAGCCTTCTTCGTTCGCTCCAGCCGAGCAAAAGTTACGCGGAACTTGCCTACAACAAGGAAACATGTAAGTGTATGTACCTATATAATACTTAATCGCTGGCAAGCCCATTTTGAATTTTTTTGCCAATTTTCTTAAAAAGTAAAATCAGTTCTGGCTTACCCAGAGATTTACTCGTAGTTTCACATTACGCCGCTATCTGTTAAATAAATACTCGGTCAGTTTATAGTATTTTTTTGTTTACGGTGTTTCAAATTTCGTTTTTTTCTAGGCCTGGTTGGTCGCTTAATCCATTTTGGGAGGACGAGCTGGACGATTCCTCGAGGGCGATTGAGGAGTCCTCCGTTCAATCAACGCCTTCGACATCGAAGAAAGCGCCTGAGAAAAAGCCTGCGAAGAAACGCGCGCCCAAAAAAGCCAAGTCGACGACAGCCGCCCAAGTGAAGGAGCCGTCGGCGCCGGATAGCTGCTCGGAATCCGAAGACGATGTTATCGCGCTTACTCAGCCGCAGCCAGTGAAGCGTAAACGTCCTGCGCAGGTGTTAGATTCTGAGGTATGTACCTAGCCCACCTAGATTTATAATTTATTTATTTACGCGATTTCCTAGACTATGGTTGGATATCAGATGGATGACGTCCTTGTTGGCTATTGTCGACCGAAGTGTTTTAAAAAGAAGGAGGTTCTATGTTTGACTGTATATGATGAACATTCTAGCTACATAATTATTATTTCGCAACTGTTGGTAAATTTTCTTTATTAGCTCTTGTCTGTCGGGATATCCAATTAAATTACATTCAGTTATCTCATCTCTAATAATAATTTATATTAGCATCTCACGCGATTAACTTCGCATGCGAAATAAACGCATATCTTATTGTTTATGTGTGTCATATCCCAATTTCTACCAATTGTAGGCGCACAATATTTTCGATTATACTGACGGATTTTTCTGTTTGTTCTTGATTGGAAATAATTGACTACTAGAAGTGCAGTGCTTCTTAGCATTAGCACAGGTATCAAATACTGAAAAAGAGGCGCCAACATTTTTTTTGTGTGCTGAAATTTACTGAAGAAATATATGTATTTTAATTCTTTCTTTTTTTCACAGGACGAGACACAACCTGAAAAGGTCCAAAAGCCGGTGCGGGCGGCGACGTTGAGAAGTTTTTTGACTCAACGCGGAGCATCAGGATTTACGACTCAAAGGGATCCCACCAAGACAGGAGAATACTTCATCGAACTCCGCGTTTATAACAGCCGCGAAGCGGAACGGTTGCCGGCGGAAGAGCGCTGGAAAAACGCTCTTACCACATTGAAGGTGGCTGCCGACGCCAATACACCGCTGTTTAGAGCGGTCTCGAAGTTGATTCAGGTCGGCAAAGAAGACTTCGCTAAAATTCAACCGATTATGTATCCAAGTCCTCAGTAACTCTATTAAGATTCCTAATTTACCTAACCACTATACTCGACATTATTAGTATGCCCTATCTATATTATTCTCACATATAATCATTTTGTAGGTAACCCTAACTATAAAATTATAATAATTGTATTATTCGTTTCACGTGTTTTTATTCACAGTATATAACCCGATAAATGAAATAAGGAAATAAGGAAATAAGGAAATAAGGAAATAATGAAATAATGAAATGATGAAATAATGAAATTATGAAATAATTAATTAATTGAATAACGCCGTAAGAAATACGCAATAAATAGTAGTTTTTTTTTTCCTTCATATATTGCCAATAAAAAAGAGTAATTAAAAGAAATCATGTTTTGTAACGAGTGCAAAGTTCATGTTTCTAACTTTACGTCACATAAAAAGAGCAACCTTCATAAATCAAACTGTCTGATAAACACCAAGTTTGACAATGTACAAGTCATAGCTACTGCATTTAAAAATAGAATTAAAAGTTATAGAGTACAGTCAACAGCAAATAATGTGCATTTAGCTCCGGAACAGTTCTTAAATAATATTTCAACGTCAGTATTTGAACTAATTAAAATGTCGCTAGAAAAACATATCGCGTTGAAAGTAAATGTTGAACTCTTTGTTTCATACACACAGCCTAAAAATAATGAAAAGGCTATGAAGTCGTTTAATACTCAGTACGCCCAAATTTTTCGGAATACTGATATTTCGTCGCTGTATTCTAGTTATGCGGATAACCTTATAACCAAGTGCGCAGAGTTCGAACTTTCCGAATCAGGCTGGACTATTGATTCAATTAGTCATTTGGAAATAAATATAAATAAATACAACCCTTTAAGGGCGGGTACGTATGTCAGTTTGCCGGCTGAAATTCGCAATACTAAATCATGTTTGAACATACAAAACAAAGACGATTATTGTTTTTTATGGAGTGTCGTTGCGCATATGTATCCAGCAAGTTGCAATCCAAGTAGAGTTTCTTCATATCCTCATTTTAGAAATGTTCTCAATATTAAAGGCATGTCTTTTCCACCAACCTTAGAAGACTTAAAAATTTTTGAAAAAAATAATTCCGATATATCAATTAATGTCTATGGTTTGGAAAAAAAAAATACTGTGACGGGACCTCTATATAAGACATTGAAACATAAGTTGACACACGTTAACTTGTTACTTATTGAACAAAATGGAAAATCGCATTTCTGTTTAATAAAAAGTATTGAAAAGCTTGTTCGCGGACAATTGACTAAACATACATCTAAAATTCATTTATGTGAGGAGTGCTTCATTTATTTTGATACTGAACAAAAACTTTATTCCCATAATTGCGCTAGAGTAAAAACAATTTTACCTGAACCTAACAGTACGCTGGCATTCAGTCATTTTGAAAGGACTCAAAGAATACCTATCGTAATTTATGGAGATTTCGAAAGTTTGCTTCTAGAATATTCCGATAAAAGTAAGTCCAATCACATTGAAAATCTACAGGTACATGAAGCGACTTGCTTTGCTTACTATATATGTTGTCAATCTAAACCAGAACTAAATGAATACGTATCATATCGCGGTCCTAATTGTGCCCAGAAATTTGTAGAAACCATTTCCAAAGATGTACAGAAATTGCATCAGTTATTATCAGTTAACTGTGAAATGTTACCTTTATCTGATGAGGAAAATCACGCGCTAAAAAATGCCACGACTTGTCACATTTGCGGAGATCCTTTTAAAATTGGCGAGCCTATCATAGCTGATCATGACCATTTTAGCGGTAAATATCGAGGCCCTAGCCACAATTCTTGTAATTTAAACGCAAAATCCTGCGAGTTTATACCTATACTGTTTCATAATTTTTCCGGTTATGATTGTCATTTATTTATTACGGAACTATCGAATACTATTGGCCGCATAAATTTAATTCCCAAAACAAAAGAAAAATACATATCAGTTACTAAATTTATACCAATAGATGGTCAAAAACCAGCGCAAATGAAATTTATCGACTCATTTAATTTTTTGAATTCTGGTTTAGAAGAATTGGCTAAAACATTACACCCTAACGACTTTAAAAACCTCAAACAATTTTATACTAATCCTTTACACTTTGAATTACTTCGCAAAAAAGGAATTTATTGCTATGACTACATAGACTCGTGGGATCGATACAACGAAACTGAACTGCCAGATCGAGAGTATTTTTACAGTAAACTAACTGGTGAAAATATTGCAGACGATGACTACGAACATGCAAAGTCGGTGTGGAGTGAATTTAATATACAAAATTTGGGTGAATATACTGATTTATACCTTAAATGTGATGTGTTATTGTTGTGTGATATTTTTGAAAAATTCAGATGTATGAGTTTAACTTATTATAATTTAGACCCGTGTTATTATGTTTCAAGTCCGGCTTTGAGCTGGGACGCGATGTTGCTGTATACAAAAATTCAGTTGGATTTAATATCTGATGTTGAAATGTACCAAATGATAGAAAAGGGCATTCGAGGTGGTCTTGCTCAGTGCTCGTTACGACATGCTAAGGCAAATAATAAATATTTGTCAGATTACAATGCCAATGAAACAAGCTCATATTTAATATACTTAGATTGCGTCAATTTATACGGTTTTGCTATGTTACAAAATCTTCCAACAAATAGTTTCGAGTTTTTGAAAGATGAGGATATAGAAAATTTTAATGTTGAAAGTGTCAGTCGCGACAATCCTCAGGGATACATACTAGAAGTAGATCTTGAATACCCCTCCAAATTACATGATGATCATTCAGATTTACCATTTGCGCCAGAGAATTGTGTACCTCCAAGTAAAACAAGTCGTAAACTGATAGCAAATTTGCATAATAAATATAAATATGTCATACATTACGAGCATTTAAAAGAATGTTTGAATAATGGTTTAAAATTATTGAAAATTCATCGCATTTTAGCTTTCAACCAATCAAAATTTTTGGAGCCTTACATAACATTAAATACAGAATTAAGACAAAATGCTAAGTGCGACTTTGAAAAAAATTTTTTTAAAAAACAGGTGAATAGCATCTATGGAAAAACTATTCAAAACAAAAGAAATCAAGTAGACGTTAAGTTGGTTAATGTTTGGAAAGATGTTTCAAATAAAACGAACAAACTATGCGGTGCGGAAAAATACATTAGCGCTCCCAATTTCAAAAGTTTGTCAATTTTCTCGGAAAACCTTGTAGCCATTCAAATGCGACAATCTAGATTAATTTTAGATATGCCTATTTTTATCGGATTTACTGTACTAGAGCTAGCTAAAAAGCACTTGTACCAATTTCATTACTCTGTCATGAAAACAAGGTATCAACAAAATATTCGCCTGTGTTACACTGACACCGATAGTCTTTTGTATTTAGTCAATACTGCTAACTTTTATGATGATATGAAAGAAATGCTTCCATACTTTGACACAAGTAATTTTGAGGCTACTAATATTTACAAGATGCCGATAGCAAATATGAAAATTCCTGGTTATTTCAAAGATGAAATGGGTGGTGTAGTTATATCAGAGTTCGTCGGATTACGAGCTAAGTTATACTGTATTAACACTGAGACAGCGTCTATAAAAAAAGCAAAAGGGGTAAAAAAATGTGTGACGAAAAAACTCGAGATGAAGAAATATAAAAGATGCTTGTATAATGGCGAGGAATTGCGAGACAATATGTGTATTATTAAATCAAAAAACCATAAAATGTTTACTCAGAAATGGAATAAATTGGTGTTAAGCAAGAATGATGATAAAAGGCAATTAATAGAAGGCTCAGTTTCAACTTTACCTTGGGGTCACTATAGCAATATGGTATAATAAGATTAGTCGATAAGATTTATATGTTAACTATATTTTTACAGCACCTACTTAAATAATAAAAATGTGTAACACTAATTAATTATTTTGTTTTTCAATAAATTATATTATGAATTAGAACTTTTTTTTGTTTGATCACCATTTCCCTTTGTCTTGCTATTGTAAATAGGGTAGGTCAATACCAGTAGTGGTCTTTGGAAGAGTTTACAACTTTATAATAAAAAGCCACAATTAATGTATACGAATAGGTATGTATTCACAAAATGAAAAAAATATTTCACATGGTTCTATTTTACAATTTGAAACTATCACAATCACTTATTTTTTTCACAATTTTTCTTATTAAGCTTTCTGCGCCGTCCAAAATTTCGTCATAATTGTCCTCAACCACATATTGTGCGCTTACACAAACATCATCACCAATATTTCTCCGCTTGACTCCAGGAACAAGTTCATAAATATTAATTTTAATCAAATGATGTGCCTTTTCTTTTCCTTTTTTAGATACATAAGATAAATTGTGTGAATTTTCGGCTTGCGACTTTTTAATTGTTTTCTTTTTCGGTTTATTCTTCAAAAAGCGGCATTTCGTCTCATCAGGCAGTTTGGTTTTCTGATGCTGGACTCTGCATAGATCTTCTATGTCTTGAGTATTATAAAATAAGTCATCAACGAGACGGCTATCAATATCGACGCTTTCGCTGTTTTCTTGGGAGTCTAAGTTTAGCAGGTGTGACATTTTCTGCAATGAGATAATTGGAATTTTAAATATAATAAAATATTCGGCCATATAACAATAGATACCTTTTGGACATAAAAATGCGGATGAACAATATATTTTAACAATACATTCGTAAATGAACTCACTTGAATTATGAGAAATTTCTGAATCACGAGTAATTTCTTCGACGACCACTGCAGAAATGGCAGCATCTTAGTATTAATTTTAAACACGAAATGTCATTTACCCATAAACGTGTCAGCTGACTTGGTGATATATAATACCTACGTCGCGGTCTTAATATATTACATCATCAAATAACATAATTAGGTACTAGGTATATAAGGACTTGTAATATTTTGATTCACCTCATACTTCATCATGAGGTTTGTTAAGCAAGCTGAAACATTAGAGGTGAATACTATAAATGTGGAAAAAAATGCACTAATAGTAAAGCATAGCGCTCTATTACCTAATACAATTCGCTGCATAATATGCGGCCCTTCTAACTGCGGTAAAACTAACGTTATGCTGAATTTATTGTTACATGAAAATGGATTAAAGTTTAAACACATTTATTTGTACTCAAAGACGGCTTTCCAACCAAAATATCTCTTCTTGAAACAAGTTATGCAAAATATACCAGGATCGAATTTTTATTTATTTAATGAAAGTAAAGAAGTCATTCATCCCAATGATGCTTTAACAAACTCCGTCATGATTTTTGATGATGTAGCGTGTGAAAATCAGATTAATATTAGAAATTATTTTGCTATGGGAAGACATAGGCAAATAGACTGTTTTTATTTATCCCAAACTTATTCCAAAGTACCAAAACAATTACTAAGAGACAATGCCAATCTTCTGATTATTTTTAAGCAAGATGATACCAATTTAAAACATATATACAATGAGCACATAAACACAGACATAGATTGGCAAAAATTTAAAGACCTTTGTTGTACTATATGGAAAAATCAATTTAACTTTTTATTACTAAATAAAGATTGCGCAATTGATAAAGGAAGATACAGACTAGGTTTTGATACATTTATTTATTTTTGAATTTAGTACATATACTAGTTTCATTTGGAAAAGTACTCACTTTAACTTCTGCGGCCGGATATAACACACAATAATTTGAAGTTACCAAAAAATGGAGGCCGATCTAAAGAAACAATTGATAACATCCGCAAATTGCATAAAAAAGAAAATTAGAATGATGCAGGATGAAGAAGATGCTGCTAACGTAAAATTAAAGAAAGTATTCAAGCCTATTACGGATTCTCTGGAGACATTGGGAAAAGCAAATGATGAAAAAAACCCCAGTTTATATATAACAAATTTAAAAAACGATTGCGAAACGCCTATGGACGATGACTTATCCGCAGGATATGAAAAATTCAAAGATCGCCTTGAAACTGATTCAAGCAAGCATTCAGAGTATTACGATGAAAAATTCAAAGACCACCTTGAAACTGATTCAAGCAAGCATTCAGAGTATTACGATTTTGACAATGATGTCAAAAATTCTAAAAATAATGTTAATGACACATTAATATCTCTTAAGAAAGAAGATGTGCTAGACATTTATGATAACATTAATGTTCCGTTTGGTATTCGTAGTGAAAATAAGAAACTCATGATGGGAAATTCTGCTGTCACTTTATCCTTAAAAAATAAAGATTCGAAAGAAAAACAATATATGCTTACAATCAATAACCGAAATTACGAAATGACTAGAGGTTTAAAAGAACTTTTAATTCGAAATAAGCCTGATCTTGAGATAGTAACCGAAAAAGACAAGATTATTTACAAAAACTTGCTTATTATTACCAGCGCCCACAGGCGAGATTTCCATCCCAACGGACAGTTGAAAGGAGACAAAGGATTAAAATACAGCCAGATCGTTAAACCTTTATTCACGGAGGCTAAGCAGGATTTTCCCGAAAAATTGCCTGATCTTAAAATTGGCGGTTCTTTGCCTAAATTAAAAAAATATAAGAAAGCAACGGACTATATTTATTGGGATGATCCAAATGAATTAATAGGGAGACTAAAATTATTAATCGCATCAAAAAGCGCTGGCAACAGCAATCATGACAATGAAATCCTGTCTATTATTGAAGAATTAAAAGAATCTGGTATTATAAAATAATAAAATTGTGCTAATAGAAAGTAGCAATTGGATTGCCTAGAGGGTTTGTGTGTAAATAAATACTTCAATGTTATCATCATTACATTCAGTAATCAAAAGAACGTCAAACATGAATGTGCGTGAAATTAAAAAACACTCTAATGAAATAAAAGAGAATAAAACTATAAATGAAGTTGAATTATCCGATAGCGTTAATATTCCAAAATATATTAATACGCAAATAAGAACTACCGTAAATAAGTTAGCGAATCTTTATAAAGTAATTGAGGCTTTATCAGCACGTATAAAAAAAATAGAAAAAAATATTGAACTTAAAGAACTAGAAGGAAAATTCAACAAGCACTATGAGCAAAGCCGACGTAGTAAATGAAATTCATAAAAACGTAAGAGTGAACTTCCCACGAAGAACAGTTATATTAAGAGACATAGATGACCTTTGGCAGGCTGATTTGATTGATATGCAAGCATTATCAAATGTAAATTCAGGTTACAAATATATATTCGTAATTATAGATTGTTTCTCAAAATATGCTTGGGCATTTCCTTTAAAACAAAAGACGAAAGAGATTTTGTCAAAAACATTTAAAACATTTTTAGCAAAAGGCCGATTACCAAAAAATTTACAGACAGATATGGGTAAGGAGTTTTACAATACTGATTTTTTTAAAATTGTTGAAAAATATAATATCAACCACTATTCTACGTATTCTAACAAAAAAGCCTCTATTGTTGAACGCTTTATTAGAACACTAAAAAATAAACTATATAAAGAATTTAATTTAAAAGGAAATTATAAATGGATCAATGGAACACTCGACTGTAAAATGCATGAGTACAATCATGCGTTCCATAGAACTATAGGAGCGCCTCCAGCTACAATTAATCAAAATAATAAAGAAAAAGTATCGCTAAGATATACTAATGCGCAAATAAAACATGCGAAGAAAATATCGAAGCGCAAAAGCTTTCGAGTGGGGGATTTCGTGAGAATAAGCAAATATAAAGGTTGCTTCGAAAAAGGATATACGCCTAATTGGTCTACAGAAATATTTAAGATAATAAAGGTTCAAAATACTTGCCCAACAACTTACTTATTGGAAGACGCAAGGTCTAGACCAATTTTAGGAGCATTTTATGTACACGAAATTCAAAAGACTTTACACCCTGAGGTATACCTTGTTGAAAAAGTTTTGCGAAGAAAAAGAAACAAGGTATACGTAAAGTGGTTAGGGCTGCCTTCAAACGAAAACAGCTGGATAGAAAAGACAAATCGGTTATAGGAAAGGTGACAGTACCTATTTAAACATTTATTGTTTTTACAATGTACTCATTTGTTTGCGAAACGCCGTGCTATAAACATTACGCTCACAGTTTATTTAAATGAAAACAATCATGAATAAAGATAAGAATAATATTAGTAATTTAAATATGAAAAAAAAATATATATCACCAACTTCAAAGGTTAAAACTGGTTCTGGATTCAGAAAAACATTTAATAATATTGTTTCACACACAAAAAAGCGTATTAGAAAATTAAAGCCAAAGTGCAAAAAAGTTTTAGCGGAACTAGCGTATGCAGCTGCTCATGAAATGGCGTCTGACGATTTACCTATAAAATTGCCAAGAGTAATTCCGGTGCCTAAAAGCGGAGGATTTCTGCCTTTAATACCCATATTTGCTGGGTTGTCTGCCGCCGGTAGTTTAGCAGGAGGTATCGCCGGAATCACGAAAGCCGTCAATGACTATAAGTTAGCTAAAAAAAATTTGGAGGAATTCAAAAAACATAATACGAATATGGAAGCATTGTGTATTGGGAAAGGATTACATCTTAAGCCATACAAAAACGGGCTAGGAATTTATGTGACAAATAAAAAAAACTAATTACTCGGCTACCCAAAAGAGCGTTAACTAATATTGATATCACAAAACATTCTAAAAACATACCATTTTTTCGCGGTGTTTTTATGAGAGATGAATTACCAGAATTTCCATTACCTCTGGAATGCGGGGTTATCAATTTAGATTCCTCTACAAATTCTGGTACTCATTGGGTAGCCTATGGAAAAATAAATAATTATGTTGAATACTTTGATAGCTATGGCAATTTAAAACCACCACAAGAGTTTGTCAAATACATGGGAGAAAAAATTCATTACAACTATGATAATTTACAAGGAAACAATTTATATAACTGTGGTCACTTATGTTTAAAGTTCCTTGCCTCATTTTGGGAAAGAAGAAATTAATTGCATATGACGTCATACTTATCAACAATATATAGAATGGTGTGTTGCAGAATCGCACATTACATCACCAAACGCGTTGAAAATTGTTTCGTTGAAATCTACGAAATTTAAAATACCAGAAACTAAAAATGATTATCTTCAATAAAAACTCCGAACATAGTAAAACTCCTAATATTACATCCGCAACATTGAAAGATAGAAGACGTGTAAAAGCAACAAAGAAGATTACAAAAAATAATAAGATTTTTTTACGTTCACTTGGATTTAAAATATAAGATGTTACAAATCGCAGATTTACCACATCATGACAATTCCATCGAAAGCTATGAAATTCATAGCTATAACCCTTACAATAACAATTTTAAAGTAAACGATGAAATAAGAATACCTATACACCAGCAAGATGTTTATGTATTACCATCAGCTAGCTCCATTTACATCGAGGGATGCGCAAGTATATCTACCACAGACGCAGCAGGGAAAATAACAACGAAAAAAGTGAAATTTATAAACAATCCAATATTATTTTTGTTTCAAAATATCAGGTACGAACTGAATGGGGTTGCAATCGATAACATTAAAAATGCTGGAATCACAACAACAATGAAATCTTATATTTCAATGAATGAAGGAGAAAGTAAAAATGCTGCTTTATGGGGTTGGAATTTAGATGGAGCCAAAGCAAGTGATACCCATTTTACGGCTATAATACCCTTAAATAAAATATTAGGATTTGCTGAAGATTATAATAAAATACTCATCAATTGTAGACATGAGCTTATATTACAAAGAAGCAGTTCTGTTTCAAATACTGTGATAGCTGAGAAAAATGAAAATATTTGTATAGACATAACAAAAATTCAGTGGCGTGTGCCGCATATTAGAGTTTCTGATCGCGAACGACTTGTACTACTAAAACATTTAGAAAAAGACCGACCAGTACAGCTTGCCTTCAGAAATTGGGATTTATATGAATATCCATTATTGCCTAAAACAACAAAACATTCTTGGTCTATTAAAACTGCTTCTCAGTTAGAGAAACCGAGGTTTGTTATATTAGGATTACAAACGGATAGAAAATTCAATACGACAAGAAGTTCAGCTTCATTTGATCACTGTAACATAACAAATGTCAAATTGTTTTTAAATTCGCAATACTTTCCATATGACAATCTTAATTTAAAGTTTGATGAAGGAAAATATAGTATATTATATGAGATGTATGCTAATTTTCGGCAGTCGTATTACAACGCTTGTATTGAACCGCTGTTAGATTTGCATACATTCTCCAAAATTGCTCCACTTTTTGTTATCGACTGTTCAAGACAAAACGATTCAATCAAAACTGGGCCAGTTGACGTGCGTTTAGAAATTGAGTCATCAGAAGACGTTCCAGAAAATACCACTGCCTACTGTTTGATCCTCAACGACTGCCTCTTTGAATATAAACCACTCAGTAACATAGTTCGAAAACTATCATGAATGCCGCCATCGTGGATGTTCAAGGTTTTAAAAGTAAAGACAACAAATTTATACCTAAAGAAATAGCAATTTTGTGCGAAAATCGCATTCTTGTTTTGTTGATAAAACCGCCATATCCATTCTATAACTTAACAAGTATGGAACGTTCACATGTGGCGTGGATAGAAAGAAACATCGGAATTTTATGGAACGAAGGCTTTGTGCCTTATTTTAATTTTAAGTGTTTGATATTACAATACATGAAAAATAAAAAAATATATGCTAAAGGTGCTGAAAAGGTGAAGTGGTTGAAAGAAATACTAGAAAACGATAATATCCATAATTTGGAAGAGCAAAATTGTCCTAATTTACAAACCTTGTATAACAATTATGCAACATCGTTGGAAATTCAAAGCTGTATTTACCATAGCAAGATATGCGCCTTTAAAAATGTAACTTGCTTAAAAAAGTGGTGTATAACAAATGATATTTTTTAAATAAAGAATAGATACACTATTTCAACCGTCGTTTGATTTTAGTTACGTGTGAATGAAATGGAGAATGTTGTATGTACAAAGAGTCATCACCTACCAAGCTAGCGCTAAATGATTCGATATGTGGTTTCAAATATCTGTCAATGCTGATAAATCACGTAATTTGCTTAGGTGCTAAACACATCGGTTGGAAATTGCGAATGAAATACTTTACTGGATTAAATATAACAGCTCGGATAGTCAGAATAGATTACGATTATGTAGACTTGTTACCTATCTTTTAGTTTTCCTCCTTGATGGAACACTGCTTATTTAGTAGACCAGAAAGGTTGTCGCTGCAGGTAATTGTATGGGCTGAATCAACGAGATCGCGAAGCGATCGAGTTGATTCAGCCCATACAATTACTACCTACTTTCGCATAATACTTTGTTTGTCATAATTGTAGTTTGGCAAGCTTTTCATAAGCATAATTTAGAATGGCACACAATTTAAAGTCATATTATTGAATGTCATATATCACACCGTATGGCTTTAAAATGTATGCAACTCAATATGGAACCATTATCGTATTTGTCCATACCCTAATTAATAAGCAATTTACATTAACGGGGTACGAACCCACGTTTCCGAGGGCTTCACGGGCCAACACGGGCATCTTACCTAATAGACCACTGAACTGATGCAAGAGCCATGGAATTTTTCAACAAGTTGTTTCTTTTCTTACATGCCCAGATTCTGATACTGTATTGTTAACTTATTAGCAGAGAGTAGGTTTTCATTATCACTAGATATTGCTTAGGTATTTGGTGATATATTGCTCTGCGCGGACTCCAAGCCTCCAACTGGGAAGAGCTAGCGCAGGATCAAGAAAAGTGGCGTGATCTCGTGTTGGAGGCCAAGATTCGCTTCGGGTCGCTGAGCCATCGTAGTAAGTAAGTAAGTATTTGGTGATATATTAAAGTACAATCGAATTAAGATTTCGCTTCAAGTTTATCCTAGTATCTCGTTTGTCTATCTTTACCGTCCTTGGTACATAATGTGCTATTAATTGAGTACCTTTTAGGCTAGGTTCACATAAAAGTAATTTGTCCACGCAACCCTCTTTTTTTCGTTAGCCAGAAATAGAGTAATTTCCTGAAGTCAATAACAATTTATTGACATCAACCACTAAGTACAGGCCGTATGTGAACCCGCCCTTTACACGGCAAACGCCTGTACTCTAACAATGAGTAAACATGACCGTTATCACTAGCGACAGCGAGTACGCTCACTGTAAACTCATGGTACATTGTACCCTTACCATGACTTAACGTGACCGGACTCGCTAGCGACAGCGTAAACGATTTGTATGGAGAATAGCACAGCGCACCTAGCGTTGACTTTGTAGAACTACAATTCTCAATACAAATCGTTTATGCTGTCGCTATATAGCGAGTACGCTCAATGTAAACTCATGGTACATACCTACTGTGCTCTACCATGATTTTACAGGAGGTAACTATACACGTTAGCGACTGCGTAAAAAGTGTGTATGGAGAATTGTTGTTCTACAATCCGCTAGGGGCGTTGTACTTTTCTCCGTACATTTTTTTACGCTGTTGCTAGTGGCCGTATGTGAACCTACCCTACACGGTAAACGCCTGTAAGTTCTCGTCGGGCGCTGAGACTGGCATGTAATTAACAAAGCGTTCTATATCTAATGGAAAACATGTTTTTTTTACCTTATGCGCCTGAACTTGTTATTACGAACACGTACGTTGAATAAGTTCTACATTGTTTACTTGGTTTTTTAATTAGTGAAGTGAAACACACAATCGAGCGAGCGAACGAAGCGACTACGTTTTAGCGGCCATGGTATGACAGGATGTTCGGATGTCCGGATTTTGGCTGTTCTCGCTAACAAGCCGCATTTCTCAATAGTCTCTTGTGAAATTTTGTGTGCAGGTTCAGTAATGTTTTTTTTTGTCGTGTCAGTTCTGCGATTTTTTTGCAAAATGGCGGAGATATGGGTAAATAAAGTAATATTTCAGCATTTTGAAAAATTATTGCGAGGTCTACAGCTCACAGAGCCACTAGTATAGGCTAATTTACAGCATATTTTTTTTCTGTTGTGATATCATCATCAGCAATATAATATCAGCTGTTAGATGTCCACTGCTGGACAAAGGCCTCCTCCAAAGTTGTCCACACTGATCGGTCTTGCGCCGCCCTCATCCAATTTCTTCCCGCGATGATAACCATATCGTCGGTCCACCTTGTTGGGGACCTTCCCACGCTGCGTCTTCCGGCCCGCGGTCGCCACTAAAGAACCTTTATGCCCCAACTATTGTGATATATGTAGATAATTATAAAGATACATGCAAATAAAAGTTGAATTGTGGCTTAAGAGGCCTTATTCCTTTTAAAATGCTGATTGTTTTAGACATTCTTCTCTATGGTAAAATTATGTTTCTTAACATATATTATTATTATTGATGTTACTACCTAGAACAGGGCTATTGCGATTTATTGGTATATACTCCAAACATACAGTATGAATTTTTCATTGATAATTTTTGTTTCAAATACTACTCGAAATTTACAAAATTCACACGGAAAATTAGTTTTTCAACTTATTTTCGACTGCACGCAATGAAAGCGTGAAATAGCTATGTTACTACCTAGAACTCAGGGAAAACTATTATTTACTTCAAAAAGTTGGTTGAAATTATTAATATATTTGTCATAATATAATGAATTTTAAAAGAAATAAGGCCTCTAAAGGCTCACATGGGGACTCGAACCCAGTACCTTTGGGTTAACAGTTCAAAGACCCAACCTTTCAATCAGCGGAATGATCCACGAATCGTTATCCCCATGTGCTACCTGAACCTATTTTGATTTTTAAAGATAAGTAGGTATTTCAAGTTAGCGTTTCCGATCCCGAAAATCTCGAATCTTCCTAATCCAAATCAAACGACGCAACGGAGCCACGCAAAACCAAACTAGATTACTGTAACTTATTGAAATAATAAATAAAAATTGTCATTTCTATGAAAAACGCGCTTACCTTGCTTGTCAGGTTAGCATACGGGTAGAACTGCAATTGAGCTGCATTCTGGCCGCAAAAGTGCGGTTTGGATGCGGTTCTAATGCAGTTGACAAAACTGTACCTCTCTGAAATCGATCTAGTCCCACAGTAAGCTCTAGTTATGGGTACTAGACGACGACATTTATACTTACTTATTATTATTCATTTCGAGTGCATCATAGAAATATTTACTGCAGGCAGCAGCACTACTGCGTCAACCGAGTAGTCAATAATGCAACAGATTCTACACACGGTCGTAATTTCGTCGGGGGAATTGAAAAATCGGAAAGCGGTACGTATTTTTTAATGAAGTATTTTCTGACAAAGGATATTAATATAAATGTCTCTCCGGCTGACTAAATAACTGGTGGCGACCGACACGAAGCAATCCGCTTAGCAGATTACTTATCTCGCATCTAGTTGCAGTGGATTAAGGCGGCCTTCACACTAAAGACTACCGGGAATGCAGATTTAACATAAATAAAATAAATAAATAAATATCGAACAACCTCACACAAATCGACCTAGTCCCAAATTAAGCTCAAGAAGACTTGTGTTATGGGTACTAGACGACGATATACGTACTTATATAGATAAATATATACTTAAATACCTAGAACAACCATGACCCAAGCACAAATATTCGAGTTCATCACACAAATATTTGCCCTGGCCGGGATTCGAGCCCGGGACCGCTGGCTCAGTAGGCAGGTGTCTACAAACCGAGCCAAACGCGTCGTCTAAACGTAATTATAATTCAAAATAATGTTACGCCAGTGGGTTGTGTTAAAACTTCAGACGTCAACTTCAGTGCCTTAGAAGCGTTTTCAGCAGGCTCAAGAGTCATTTCGGGCCGTTTCAGCAGTAGCTCTATCGCACCACAAAAAATCAAAATTTATGTTGCCGTCGTTTTCAAGCGCCTGCAACATGTTTTCTTGCTTTTGTCGCAACGGCTACGGTTGTTTTCACCAAATATAGCTAGAAATCATCTTGACAGATAAGGCTTTCGATGAAAAAACGACGCACTTAAATCGGACCATCCATTTGTGAGCTACAATGCCGCCGCCGCCAACCTGCACCTTGGTCTGCTTGCCTTGCTTACAAATACTTGCAACTACGACGCGGCATCTACGATGTGAGCGCACCCTCATTATTATTTGTTTTTCGTTTGTTCTTAAATGTACTTACCCTTTTTTTTTATATGTCTGCATTGTACGTTTTTATCATCATAAAACCTTATTAGTACTTAAGTTCTCATTTAAGCGAATTGTATAATTCTTATGAGAAATAAATGTCTTAAACCACAATGCCACACAGGCACACAATACACATGTTAAACTTGTAACACCCCTAATTTTCGCAGGCGGTTAAAACATATCTTTACTCCTGTATAAAAATAGACCCCACTGATCAAGCATACATTTTTCCTGATCATGCCTATCGGCGATTTATTTATTTAATTAATCGTATGGCATAATTGAGTCGCTTTACATGTTGTGTTGATTACAAATTAATATCTAAGTTCTTCACCCATTGGGTTGCGTCTTCGCTTAGATTCAGTAGTAAGTCCATGCAGAGGGTTCCCGGTGAACTTGCGTTTTGGGCAATCGTGGACTATGTGATGGATGGACAATAACAATTCAATTCAATTTAGTGAAACCCAGCTTGTGACCAACTGACCAGTGTGAGAACCATAATTAAAACGTATTGAACTGCGTCTATATCGCGCTATTTTCGATTTACCTTCATTGCCTGACGTTTCGACACGGTTTCACGTGCCGTGGTCTCAGACATACGAGTACTGATGAAACACTGAGATGTTACTGGAGAGGTCGGCCAAATGTATCACTCCTCGACGAAATGAGGTACGAGGATAAAAATTCACGTCAGCCAATGAAGTTAAATCAAAAATAGCGCGATAGACCCGGTTATATAAGTTTTAACAATGTGTACAAACTGCGAGGGCATAAAAGTGTTATAGTTTGAGAACCACCTAAAAATATCTCAATGTACGACAACCTTGTGGAATACATTCTCAGGGCTTATACACATTCAAACACACATCTTTCCTGATCACGCCTGTCAAATATTTAATTTAATTCAGTATAGTACGACCCAGCGTGTGACCAGCGTGAAAACCGCCTAAAAAGATCTCAATGTAGTACTTAGTGTAAAGCACAAGTTTCTGGAACATGTAGGTGCACCAGCAGTAATCCGCTTAGCGGCCGGTTGTAATCGCTGGATTGGCTACTGGATCCTCATCATCCAATAACATGGCATTGATATGACAGACCACGACAACCTCTTTGGATTCATTCTCAGGGTTTATACAATCAAGTGAAACTTTAAAAACACTTTTCGTTTTTATGATTATAGTTTAGATATGTTTCGTGTATACTCGGTAATGGGTGGAAACTACTAATACTAGAGTTGATACGGGAGCAATCCGTTTATAGAAAAACCTATTTTCTCAAACATGCAATGTTAATGTTGTCATAACGTGTGTTATAACAGGCTTCGAAGTATCACGTTTCGGTGGTTTCGGGCGGAACCACTCGATAGAACTGTAAATGATTTCATACAAAATTGAAGGCCTAAGTAGGAAAGTATTTTTTTTAAACATGGCATCTGTGTTTATGAACGGGCTAAACAGCTGAATTATATTATTATGCGTGGTGTACCTACTTTTTATTTCATTGCATGTGTTTGGGAAAATCACTAAACATGCCTAGCCGTGAAAAATAAAGCAAGCCCTTCTTTCCCGGTGTCTACAGTAATGTACTATTTCATATACTCACTAATTAGGAATTCCTGATTTTCTTTCCACTAAATTTCTGGAACATCGAGGTGCACCCGAAGCAGTCAGCTTAGCGGCCGGTTGTAATCGCTGGATTCCGACTTTTACGCATCATCCAATCACATGGCTTTGCTGTAACACAGACTGTGTCAGCGTGCTTAGATTACTGGCAAATCGATTGATTGGCTATTTGGTTTTCTACTAAAGATGAGGTTTAGAATACTTGTACTTTAGAAGACTAGACGTTAGGATGTGTTAAGAGAAGGTTTACAGAAAATCTACATACGTCTAAAGTGATGCCGATCACATATGGCTCTTCATTAACTGGCAATGAGTTACCCTTTAAAAAGATCATGAAATAATAAATAATTAACTAAACCGATGTTATGGCAATTTTGAATTTCGCATAGGTACTTGATATTTCCAAAACGTACATTTCATGTTTATGGTTTAAAAATCTACCTGCTCTACTGTAGAAAAGCAGTCTGGAGAATGGAAGCGCCCAAGCAATCCGATTAGTGGCTGGTTGTAACCTAGTGAGATGCTGTCAGCCGGGTTATGGCTATTAGTTCCGATCGGCATCCAATTACATGGCTTTTATGTGACCGAGACCGCTTCTACGTGTTAAGGTTAATTCTCAGAGGCTGTAAATTCTGGGTACAGCTTCACCTTTTTTTAAGCAAAATCGTTGTAGCCAGTCATAGTGGCCCACACGGTCAGTCACTATGTTGCCAAGCTCTACAATTAATAGCGTCGCATTTTATAGATACAATCAACAAAATTCAGTTCTCAGACGGCTATTGCAAAACCCTAAAGAAATCATTTTGTAGCATTTTATTCTGTAACTGCGCTTAATATACGAGTATATATATATATTTTAATATTCATAAATAATAATAAAGGATTGCCTTCTTTTTGAAAAAACAAACATGCGGATTAGCTCGATAAATTAATAAACAGATGATTGGACGGCCGCTAGGATTAATGTATTGAACGATGTGAACGATGTAGGACAAATAAATATTGAGATATTTGCGGTAACGTCAGCACAGGGCAGAGGCAGATATACGAAATTCCATGCTTTTATTTTACTATTTTTCATGTTTAATTTTGGGGATAACACTTATTTTATTATATTAATGAAATAATTATTGATCTGTGACTGATATAATAAGCCGTTTAACAACTAGTATGAAATCAGTTGCCAGTACTTTGAACTTCCTCAAAGTTAGAAGAGAACGATTTGAAGTTTGCTGCGGTTTAAAGGTATTAATGTTATCAATTCACAAAGAGCAGTGAATCGATTCGCTCTGAACAACCGTATAGAAAGATGATTAAGGCTCTCTTTTCTATACGATTGTTGAGAGCCTTTACACACACATTGTGCTGTGACCAACGTACGTCCGCAGGAAAACTGACTTCCTACTGAAGGCGCCGATGAGACCCCTAGTTTACATTAGAGCAGGGATTTATACAAGCTACACTCGAAGATGGAAACTGGTCAGGACGAAGATGCGAACAGGAGCTCGCAAGGCGTTTTGATCTTAAAAACACCCACATTGTGAGTTTCATGTTATACGAACACGCTTACAAAGCGTTGTTAATACATACTTTCAGTCCCTAAAATACCTACATCAATTAAATTATTTTATTGAAATATCGTTTCATTTCCGATTCTCCCAATAACCCCTTTAATACGTTGTTTAATTTCACCCCTACGCAAATGCTAATCCTGTTGATCCAATAACATTGGCAGACGACAAGTGTCAATATGATGTATGTGTGTATGTGTATCGCGCCACATCGAAGCTCGCATCTACAAATTGGAGTCAATATTGAAAATGTTGTCGGCTTATGCTTCTTTGGGGGGGCTTTTTTAAGTGATTGCTTCTAAAAAACCTCATCCGGGAATACATTAAGCTCAATAAAATATGATATCACTAGGCTTGGGACTTTTCACTGCTCGCCGTGGTTGGCCAATCTATGGAGTCGTCATAGGATAAAAAAAATATTCAAAGTCAAAGTATGTATTTATACAATATTTTATAAACAAAAAACACGCTACTATTTTGAGTAGTACTCATACTTGTAGTAGGTATACAAAATAAACTGAAGCAAATATTAAGTAACAATAACAAAAAAATGTCTTCTTCAAGGGCAACCGCAGTAGTCTAGTCGCATAACAACTATTGTCATAATATCGACTGTCATAACACTTAACGCATAAAGTTGCTGTCCCATAATTTGTTTTTGGCATTAATTGTACAATGTCATAATTGCCAGGCGTAAAATTATTCACTTTAAATTATACCAGTAATTATTGTAACGGTCTTCAATCAAATGTGACAATTTATAAAGTACCTACTCAAAATGTTTCTTAATTTTAAGTTGCGAAAAGTTGTCAGTACGAGTAGTCTGTCACAACACAAGTACCTATCAAAAAGGATGCATAATTTGTGACCACTAGGTATAATATGAAATTACCGATAGATTAATGATAAAATTAATTGCAAACTATTATAACGTGCCCATTAAAAATGTAACATCATAAATTATGACATTTAATAAAACATTTAATTTTTAGACTTTGACTTTGAATATATTTTTTATCATATGACGACTCCATGGATTGGACAACCACGGCGAGCAGTAAAAAGTCCCAAGCCTAGATATCACCTATAACTGACCTAGACCTAAGCAATCCTAAAATACCTAGACAAAAAACGTTTTATTCAACGATGAAAACATGTACTTAATATATTTTTTATTAAACTAAATTGATGTTATTTCCCTAAAAAATATAGGAGCGATAGATTTGACCCACGTCATTTGTTGCAGCAGCAAAATGGTTTAAATCAATATATTTTGTCTATTTCTTTATGGCACGGTCGGTAGGATCGTTTTTGGAGGAGGTTCCTTTGGATTTTATCCGAGTGGTAAGTGGCTTACATGAGATCAGCGCTTCATTTTGATCGGCTTTGGGTGTTCTACAGATAGTTACGTTTTATAGCAAAACAAGTCTTAAAAGAATCCTGCTCTCTCATTGACAAACGCGTCATACAAAATTTCGTTACATTTCATTTCTGTACCCTCTGAGTCTTGTGTCTCTTATGTATTTTAGTAACCTTAAAGTTACCTCCCCAAAGCTATTGTATAGAAGCTATTAGGTTAGGTTAGGCATGTTAACGGTTAAATTTAAAATACCAAAAATAACGGTTTGGAAGAAATGCTCTCTATGAAAAGCTATTTCTAAGGAATGTTTATTGTTTCCCTTATAAAAAGCAAGTCACTAAGTCTCTTAGTTCCTATATACATACATGCGACAAGTGATCGTCGCGCCGGGTTCGAACCTACTGACCCACTTGCCGCCTTATTGGCATCCAATTATGTCGGGCCCGTCTCGTAAATAACGTCACGCGTAATATTGTAGTACAAACATGAAATTGGCCCTCGTACTCGTATACTAGAATCTGGCTAGCCAAATAATGTAAGTATTTCCTTGTGGTATCACCAATTGTCTTTGATTTAAACAATTTAGTAGGTAGGTCCTCTATAAATAATTTTGATACTTACGTACTAGTTCTAACATTCCGATTGAGTTGAAATTTGGCATAGTACTATGTAATTTTTTTGGTGATGGATTGATATATGGTATTGTCAAACTAGGTCTTATTTATACTACATTTAATTTCTCGCCTTGTATGTATATGGTTAGAAAGTGTAAACATATATTTGTCGTTGACTGTGCTGTACACAGTGGTACAAATTATGTGAGTTGACTATGAGTGCACGTCAACATAATTATATTTAACTTAATTACTTACTCCTAAGGTACCTTACGTGTGCATAGCAAATCAAAAATATTTTCTAGTATCAAAACTATAATTCCTACTACACAAGGTATGAACTGCCGCAGATTTTTTTAAATTCCCCGCCAAAACTTCGATTAATATTTCACTAGCCAGACTATAGAGGGTTGTATGGAACAGAAAGAAAATTGTTAAGCTAGTAATATGTCAAATTTGAAATCAATAGAAGATGTAATGAGAAATATAAATGCTGATAATTTTGGAATTCGTTGTATTTAATTTTACATAGAATATACGCTAGATAAATGTATCTGTGTGTTGACATACAGAAAAGTCTTCTATAAAAAACAAGTTCATCACTAGGGTACCAATCAGAGAGATATTGTTGGCCAGTGCATACTTCACAAAAAAATTAAGAAAAACAAACGTTTTATTTTATTCAAACAGTTGTCAGAAGCATTCCATCCCAGTAAATTCTAGTGTTCGTTTCAAAACTTTCGCAAATAATTTTAGGAATATTGAGCATGATTTAATTACAAAAGAATATCTTATCATTTTTTGTCGAATTAAAAGCCCCGATATTCACGGGCACTAGTCGGACTAGCTCTTGAGAATCAGAGTAAATCAAATAGTTGTCTTTGTCAAACGCCATTGCCATTGCTCCAGTAATGCGCACCACACGCTGCACTTTGCCCTCCTTGCTCACCATATAAATACCATTGTCACTACAAACGAACACATCTCCCATATTGTCTGTCGCCATCCCATGGTACGGGGTACGACTCCGCACCAAAATGTGTTGATGAGAACGTTTTTTTATGCCATACAATCCCGTGGTGTTCAGAAAGAAGATGTATCCGTCTTTATCGAATACAAATTGATTCACGACTGTGTTCCTCAGCTGCTGAACTACTCTGATTGTCCTATCCTTAAACACGTAAGCGTTTAATTGAGGAAACTGTACGAAGTAAATGTCTTTTCTGTAATGGAGCCACCATACATCCAGATTTGTGACTGCTAGACTAAATGAAGACTTTTGCGTGACTTGATATTTATGGATACCGTGGCTTCCTCCGAAGTATATCTCGTCAGCAGGGTCGTTGCTGGCCATGGCGTAAGCGTCTTTTACGCCTTGAAGCACTTTCACTTTTTTTGTGTCAATATCAAGCATGACGGGCACATAGTCTCCACCACCAACGTCCGTGCTAAAATACAACGTATTTGTTTTTCTGTTAACAGCCAGTTGGTTTGGACTGTGGTTGACGATGACTAACACATCTTTCAAATAGCATTGTTTTTGTTCATCGTGTCTTTGAAAATATACTTTTGCAGCTTCGTTTGTCGTTGCAGCTGAGATAAAGATCACGATGATAAGATATTTCATTGCTTACTTGAAGTAAACTTTCTGCCGCAAAGTGAACTAGTAAGATGAAGGTAAAAGTGGCACTGCTTGATTTCCTTAGTGTGTTGGTATTTATCAACAATTCTATGTTTAAATAGTGGTTGAATGTTCTCAACGGATGTGAACAGAATACAACTGCAATCGCCAAATGTATTTTTCAACAGATAGTCTGAAAACCCGCAAATTTTGTTTTGACTTTCATATTAAATTTATATATACCCTCGCCGCTCCACTATCTATGTACTATCGGAGATGCCACGAGTTTGCGCGACCAGCGGCGCGACAAGCGGTTGAGCGAGAGATCCGAGCGTGGCCGCCATCGAGTGAGCGAGACAGACGCACCTACATCGCTGCCGCTGCGTCTTTCTACTGCATCCGCGCAAAACGTTTTTCCTTACCGTAGTCGGTTAAAAAAGTATCATTAGTGTAGAAAACTGATTTTCAATACAATAAATAAATAATAAACAAATATAAAGGGTCAATCTTACACAAATCGACCTAGTCCCAAACTAAGCAAAACTTGTACCATGCATATATAGATAATATCCATGACCCAAGCACAAATAAAATTATAGTTTATCACATAAATATTTGCCCTGGCCGAACCCAGACGGCTCAATAGGCAAGTGCTTAACAAACTGAGCCAACCGCGTCGTCAAAACAATTTTAGAAATTTATAATAGATGTAGGTATGCCTCTGTGTGATAGGCGGCTGCGTTACACGAGCAAGTAATAAATATCACGCAAATATTACAAAAGCGAAAATTTGTGTTTGTATGTTTGTTACTTCTTCACGTTCAAACGGCTGGACCAATCTTAAACGGCTTAAAGCTTTGGAATGGCTAGATAATATTCGGTATGGAGGCAGCTGAAATCCTGGATTAGCATACACTAGATTACTTTTTATCCTATAACCCGCGGGTAACACGGCGAGGCACATCTACGTAGTTATAGTTATAAAGGGGAAACATAACCAGTCAGCGATTGCACAATTCTACAATTTAAATTGAATTTGAAATACGTAAAAGTACGTAACATAGACAAACTTTACGTAAATCATTATTATGATAGTCACACATTGTAATATTCTACCATAGATATGCTATGTAACTTTAAAACCAGAATCATCCCCCATCTGTATCCCTTCCTCTCTGAGACGTCTTTGTGGTTTCACCAAGTTACCCACGGCGCCATTAACCTGCTTTAATAATTTATTTCTATTAAAGCAGTAACGTCTGCTAACGTAAACTAAATGTTTACAAATGAAGCGAAAATTGAAAAATTTAATGGTTCGGATAGGATTCGAACCTGCGTTTCCAACGGCTTTCCGGGCCAACACGGGCGTCCTCCCAATTGGACCACCGAACCAGATGTCAGAGCCATTGAATTTTTGATAATGTTTTGCTAATGTACTGTTTTAATAATGTTTGCACAATTGGATTCCGAAACTTTCCCAAATAAAATTCCCATATGTAGCGATAGCTCCCAAAATAAGTACATTTTTATAATTGTGCTTCAATATAACCACACGTAATAATGCTGTATATATTTGGAATCAGTTCCAGAAACCCTTTTAATTGATACTTCACATGATAGGATGCAGAACACAAAATTACAAAATCCCATACAAAAAAATTATGACGTCACAACTCTTTCTTAGTGTTCAGAAGGCCAATCCTGTCAAAGGAAACCTGATCATCAAAGGCCGTATATAAAGCGAATACCGCCCACTAACAGTAATAAAATTCACAATAGGGAACTAACATATCAATTATTGCCATCCAAATAAAAAGATGGATCACACCAAAGTTTCCGAATGCCGATTCATCCAACATGGGGGGATGTGTTGTCGCAACCACTTGTGGAATCCATTCTTTGCATAAAGAAGAAAATAGGCGTAGCAATGTATTGAAGGGCACTATTCTGTGATGAGGTCCAAGTTACAGATATATTTACGACAGTTTATGAACTCCTGAGATTTCAGAGAGACCGAACAAACGTATAATTTAACCATAATTGTTTATTGTTTAAGAACATTGCACTCGAACATATGAAGTTACTCCCAATATCGATAAACTCCGTATGAATTGTGGTGCCACTTTCTGTTGTCTTGTAGAGGTATAAGCTACGTTGTACAATCTTTATCAAAATTTTGTTGATCGTTTTTATGAATTTGTCCGATAGTGCGCACAGAGTTATAAGACAAATAATCACTTTTAAACGTAAACCGAAGTCAAGAACCGTAGTGAAGAAATATAGAGGATAACAAACACGTGTTTACATTGAGTTAAGTATACTGCATCGATTCGAAGATGGATCGCTCACAACTTCAGCCAATTCAACAGCAGTGAAGATGATGAGTTAGCTACAAGTTGCAACCACTTGTAGATCGTTAGATATAGATTTTTTTATTTTTTTAGTAACTATTATATTAGTAAATCTTCTTCTTGCGGATCTATGATGGTCTCAGCAACTAAGTGGCACCGACTTCAAAAAGTGATTCAAATGTAATCTGAACATGAACAGGTTATTTTTGGCTTTTCATTATTTTAAGTCGGTTCAGTTTTTGTTAATTTATTTTTGCTTTTTAGTGATTCAAACAAAATAATTTATGGCAGGGTGATTGGGGAGGTCTTGTTCGCATGCGTCTCGTTTGAATTATCCCCTAACTCCTAACCGTTAAGGAGTTATACCTTCCATCATCAGCTCAGCATTGGAAGTGATGACTAAAATAAAATTTGTTCAAGATTAGGTTGTGCAAGATTATAACGTTGTTCACGAACAACTTCATAATCGCGGTCAAACATCCATACATATATACTTACAGGTCAAATTGAGAACCTTTTTTTTTACTTGCTTAAAAATATGGCCTTGACGTCATCTGCGTTTTGCTTTTCTAACTATCCACATAAACAAAACATTTTTTACTGCTCAATTTTTTAGTGAAATAAATACTGAATCCTCTTGAAATAACTTGACTGCATCACTGTGGATAGTTTTGGCTTTATTATGCAAAAATACTTGAAATATTTGCTTCCTTGCACTGAAAAAAATACCCAGTGGAGCCTACTGAAATAACAGTAAGCGTAACCGTTATAACAGTTAGGTTTACTGAAATGTCAGTAGGCCTAACTGTTATTGCAGTAAGTCTTACTGTAATGTCAGTAGGCTCCACTTGATATTTTTTTCAGTGTGTTTACATCAGTGACATTCACTAACTTTCAACGACAGTCACCAAAACTGTGTCGTTGCCAGTAAAATAAAATTGTAAGATAAAGATAAGATATAAGATATTTATTGAATAATAACTTATTTTACAGTAATAATAACTACTAAAAAACACCCGTGGGCTGAAAAACAACCTGTTGGGCTATAAGGCACCGATTTCTGGTTTGTTTCATTCAATACACGTAGGTATATTCAGTTTGTGACAACAAAGCCTTTCATATAGCCTCACGCGTGACTAACAGGGGCCAACGTCTTGCCTCGATAAAAAGCGAAATAAAGCCAAACCAATCCATCCCACTATCGACCCGCATAAATCAGCCAGTATTGCGGACCGTCTAATGTATTGCCTTAGGACCGAAACAACTATACGACACGACATCGCGTCGTGTCGTGGGTTTTTACAATGCATGTTGTAACAGTTCATACATTGCATACCTAGGTAGCTAGCCAGTGAGAAAAAAAGCGCAATCGACGTATTCGCCGATAGACAAGTCACTGTGAATAATAGTACATTAATTACCTAGGAAGAAATCCAAATACGCATCCAGATTTCTCTACGGTGTAGTGCAGCCCTCCATAAAGTCTTACTTATGGATATATAAAACTGTCATAAGACTCATCCTCATGTACGGCTGTGAAGCTTGGACACCTGGCTGGGCTTGCGCATCTGATTCGGTCACATACAAAGAATGGAAGAGGATCGCGCGACAAAAAGAGCGTACTTGGGGTGACCAATGTGTCGACGACCGGTCGGTCGTCCCAGGTACCGCTGGGAGCGTGGTGGAGGTGGATCTGCTAAGCTTCAAGCCGAAAACTGGCGAGAAACTGCGCAGGATCGGAACACGTGGCGTGCTCTCGTTTCGGAGGCTAAGATCCTGTTTGGGTCACTGAGCGAAAATAGTTAGTTAAATACCTAGGACGGTGAATTCGTGAATGTCCCAGGTCGCAGGCGTTTGTGCAGTGTGCAGGCCGTAAATATGCAATCTGGGGCTTTAATACGTTTTCTCGGTCTACCCCGTGAAAGGGAAGCTTCCAAAACCCCAGAACTGTTTAAAACAAGTGGTTCTGTGAACCTCGTGTCCATTTTGAAACGGCAAAACTTTTTTTTTTAGTTTTCTACCCCATATCTCAGCCATAAGAAAGAAACAAAAAACTGAATCTACAAAAATCTGCACACAAAATTCCACGAGAATCCGTTGAGAAACGCGACCTGATTGGTGTTCGAAATTCGAACTTCGTATCGTGCCGTCCTCATTCGAATATTTTTTGACACAAAATCGAGAGGAATGGCACTTTGTATTGACGGCGCGGTTGGCGCAGTTTGCAGACCCCTGCCTACTGAGCCGGCGGATCCGGGTTCGAATCCCGGCCGGGGCAAATATTAGTGTGATGAACTTGAATATTTATTCTTGGGTCTTGGATGTTATCTATATATGTATTTATAAATATTATGTATATCGTCGTCTAGGACCCATAGTACAAGCTTTGCTTAGTTTGGGACTAGGTTGATTTGTGTATGATTGTCCCATAATATTTATTTATTTATTTTATTTCGAATTTTGGAGTATCTCTTCTGTCGATGTGGCGGCAACAGCCAAAATCTGAATAAAGGCACATCTAACATACCTGTGACTCTGACGCGGGACAAATACCTGTCACTTTCCTTTCAGTTCCGTGAAAGCAAGACAGGTGAAAAATTTCAGCCAAGCCGAAACGTCATTGTCAGATTTAGGTGCGCGTTTTTCCGGTGGACATTTGCGAAATTAAGGATTCCAGGGCCTAATTTTCTGATTAAATGCCTGTGAGACTAAATAGCGTTCCGTCTTCTACAATCCGATGTAATAGCAACAAACTTAGATTCATACAAGCTCTTAACTTTTGACCACCGAAGGGACAAATTTTGTTTTTTGGACTGACAATGACCTAGACGCTCACTCGCTCGGTCAATAAATAAAACAAAATATACACGTGTTCTATTCAAACGTATTGCGTATCAATAAGAATATAAATGTTTGTGATGAATGCGAAATACGATTGTGTACATGGTGAAATAATATGTTATTGATATTTAACCAATAGCAATCATTAATAGTCAGTAGTTTAATCAATAGTTCGTGAGTTCGCACACGTTCCTGGGATTAATTTGTTTTTGCTAGTAGATTGCGTGGTAGTGATGCATCGGGTCTACTGATAAATTGAAACTAGTGGTACACTTAGGGTTGCCAGATCGAATTACCCTATTATCAGGAGAAATATCTTTGTTTTCGGGATTTTGTGATTTTCGTCGCGAAAAACAAAAATTGAATCACATTATAAAGTAAATAATATTAAAACCAACCTCGTGCGCTGCCGATAGAAATGTCTACATATAAAAATAACGACAAAGTAAAAAATCTCCCGAAAAACAACTAACTATTTTAAAACTATAATTTTAAAAGGATATACACTGCTAATGTTTCCATAAGTACTATAAATAAATTACCTTATTACATTTTCGTAGATTATAGATTTCGTAGATACATATATAAATACTAACAAATAAAAACATAATATGTTTTTCTCATTATTATTTTATAATAATAATATGCGTAAATCGACTCCCGACAAAGTAAAAAATCTCCCGAAAAACAACTAACTATTTTAAAACTATAATTTTAAAAGGATATACACTGCTAATGTTTCCATAAGTACTATAAATAAATTACCTTATTACATTTTCGTAGATTATAGATTTCGTAGATACATATATAAATACTAACAAATAAAAACATAATATGTTTTTCTCATTATTATTTTATAATATGTTTGTATAACATAATATGTTTTTCTCATTATTATTTTATAATAATAATGAGAAAAACATATTATGTTTTTATTTGTTAGTATTTATATATGTATCTACGAAATCTATAATCTACGAAAATGTAATAAGGTAATTTATTTATAGTACTTATGGAAACATTAGCAGTGTATATCCTTTTAAAATTATAGTTTTAAAATAGTTAGTTGTTTTTCGGGAGATTTTTTACTTTGTCGGGAGTCGATTTACGCAAGAAAAAATTAGCTAATGATATTTGAGGCTCCAAAATATAATTCGAGATCGACTGCGCCTACGATCGTGCTGGGTGGGGTGCCCCTTGGGGTAGTGGAGAGTTTCAAGTACCTACCTGAGGCATTTTCTCACCAGTGATTTGAAGGATGACATGGATTTGGAAAGGGAAAGGAGAGCTGTGGCCGTGAGGGGGAATATGGTTGCCCGCAGATTTGCACGTTGTAACACCCAAGTAAAACTGACGCTTTTTAAAGCATATTGTCAAACTTTCTACACGTGCAGTCTGTGGGCGAAATTCACAAAGAGGGCCTATAAGAGTCCAGTAAAATAATGTCCTGAGGATGCTGTTGAGGTTGCCGAAGCACTGTAGTGCATCGGGCATGTTCGCGGAGGCCAGAACAGACGACTTTTACGCCATTAGACGTAAAAGAATTGCGTCTTTGCTTGCCCGCGTGCGAAGCAGCAGCAACGGCGTCCTGAGGACATTATCTGAACGTCTTGATTGTCATCTCACTAAATACTGGATTGAGGTGACATCAGGCAGGGCTTAATAGTGTAGGTAGTTGTTTTTGTTTTTGTTTTGTATATACTAACATAGGTAATTAAGTTCTCTGTAACTAACACAATATGGATCTAGGTCTGAAATAAACATATTTTTTTTATTTTTTTTTTATTTTATACAAAAATTCGGGAGAATCCCTTATTATTCGGGAGAAATGTATCAAAATGGCTGAAATATTAAAATCGAAATCTACATAAAATTGTACATTACTGCAAACGCCGGGAAAGAAGGACTTGCCGGGTGAGTAGGTATAGAGGGATAGTGATACGAAGCCGACAAGCCCTTTTCACGGCTAAGGCACATATAGTGCTTTTCTGAAACATATGCAATGAAATAAAATAAAAATAACCATTCAAAAATATATATAAATATATATTGTGGCTGTCGGACGAATGATTAGGTTGCTGTTTTTGTTGTAGGTAAGTATAATTATATTTATGTTGAATGTTATGTATAGATAGAGAGATTTGTATAGATAGATATTATGTAATATGTATTATATTGACTGTTGCCTATCTCTCTCTGTTGGTTTTTGCTTTTTCATGTGTATTATTGTATAGTTATACTCCTTTGTATTGTAGGTACCTACATGTTGCTTGGTTTGTCTACCATTTACATTTGTGTTTAGCACTCATTTGCTCAAAGGTTAACTGGAAGAGATCCCTTAAAGGGATAAGTTCGCCTTTGTACATGTTTATTCTTTTGTAATGTGTTTTTCTTGTTTTTATGTACAATACCACTCTACGCTCCCAGACCCAAATTGTTGACGTAGCTCGGAAAGCGGCCAAGTTAAAGTGGGAATGGGCTGGTCACGTTTGCCGTATGCCGGATGAGTTGTGGGCCAAGACCACTACAGAGTGGAAGCCTAAAAACTCAAAACGGAAACGTGGCAGACCTCGCCGGCGGTGGCGGGACGACTTGGATTTCTTCTTGAAGGATTGGTCGGAAATAGCCTTAAGCCGAGATCACTGGAAGAAAAGGGGGGAGGCCTTTGCCCAGCAGTGGGATATTACGGGCTCAATATAATATAATAATATGTACAATAAAGTGTTTACATACATACATATTTCAGCTGTTTAGTATGTTCATGGACAGGCGCCATGTTTAAAAAAAAAACTTCCCGGCCTAGGCCTTCAATTTTGTATGAAATTCCTTTACAGTTCTCTCGAGTTGTTCCGCCCGAGACGTGAACTTCGAAGCCTGTTATAACGCACGTTATGGCGACATTACATTGCATGTTTCAGTAATTACTATTTATTTATTGTAAGGGGATCAGAAAGGAAGCAGGTTGATATTCCCCAAACAACTGGCAAATTATATACGTTTCGTTTATACGTCTTTATTATAAATATTGCGTCTATATATTATTGACTCCTAGTATAATTTTTCGTCGAACGTTTAATATTGCCGAAAAGTCATTGCTCGAATAATTAATAAAATAGGTAGAAGCATTGTAATTTTACGTTAGGCTATATTATTTTGGTGCAAGTATTTTTTTTTGGTGTTTAAAATGATTTACTTGATACCGGTTTAGGGTCACAATATTTTTTTGGTGGTCAAAGTATTTGTTGCCATTTTACAATACCTTACAATACAATACATTATCCTAATTATATGGAACCAGGGGGGTAATTCGACCAATTTTAGAGAGATGATGGAGATCTCTCCATTTCACCGCCATCCGTCACTTTTGACGTGTCCCTACTTGACAAGTAGCGATATCCCTAGAACATCGCAAACTTCGTCAATCCGGTCGCGCTAAATTTGCGTTTCCTTTGTATGTGACGGCATAAATAACAGGCGCATACTTTAACTTGACCGTGTAGTGCGAGAAATTAGTCAGTTACGTTTCGTTCAAAACAGAAAGTCATACGCATAAATAGCATTTTTGACAATCATTATCGCCTTCGTATTTTAAAAATTGAGATGAGATATGTCACTTGAAGCTCATCGCATTTTAATGACATTTCAAAGGCGATATCACCGTTATCTAATAGAGTTTAGACGATTTGCGATCTCTCAAACGGCATTCTCGAATTAGGTCCCTAGTTGCTATGCGGTAATGATGCCCGACACCTTCATCACACAAATTGTTCTACAGGAATTCTCCAATGAGATGCCGGGACGTGTATGGGCGACAAAGCTTTGAAATAGAAATCTTGGGAGGGCAAAGCGTACCCTTACCTTGAGTCAACGTGACCGTACTCGCTAGGGACAGCGTAAGCGATTTGTATAGATACTAGTAATTGTAAATTAGGGTGGGTCACTTTTGTATGGGAAAAAAATTAATACTTTTATTTCTTTAGGCATAGCAAAAAAAAATGTAACTCATAATAATATAAACTAAATACCAAAATTGCATTGTAATTGATGTTGATCTTTTGCCTCCGGATCTATTTTTAAGTTAGTATAGAAATGCCCATATTAAATGAGCGTTATGAAGTCTGGTTTTATTATTTTAAATTTGGCCCAATATTTTAATGTATTTTTATTCAGAGTATAATAAGTAGGGCATCACAAACGAAATAAAACAAAAAAATAATATACTTGCCACTTTTTTTTAGTGCTCCATACATTAGGAACTTTTTTCTGGAGTAATCCGGAGGCAATAAAACGGAAATATAAAAATAAATGAAAATATGTATGCATTAATGGCACTAAATGGCACCTTTTTTCAACTGTGCCCGTTAGAAATTGAAAAATAAAAAATAATGACCCACTCTATTGCATATTGTATATATTTTTTGGTATGTAAAAAAAAAAGTACAGCGCACCTAGCGATTACTTTGTAGAACTACAATTCTCCATACAAATCGTTTACGCAGTCGCTAGCGAGTACTGTCACTGTTAACTGGTAAGGGTATAGATGAGTATAGTCCAGTCACATTACCTCTTCGTCGCTTGTGTAAATGTACAAGTAACCTACATTAAAATTTTAAAACACCCCGACACAAGTAGTTGGTTATCATTTTTTTTCTTTTTTTTAATCTTTATTGAAAAAAAAAAAGGCTTTGATCGCTTAGCGACCATGTCAGCCCCATAGTAACACATACGGACCACATGCTATTCTAATAGTTATCTGCGATTAAGTAATTTTATAATTAAATGGTACAATCTTATTGCTAATTTTGAAGTCGTTATGTGGCGGTCATTCAATGAGTTATATAGAAAATGCTACTAAAACTGAACATAACTACAAAATTTGGACTTCTTAGCTTCAGTATCAGTTCTTTTTTTGTCGGCAAACAGTGTCATTGTAGGAAAGACATTAACAATCGCTATTGAAAAAAAAAACTAACGCCTACTAATTTTTGACGTTTTTACTACCCAAAGGTTGTCTGGAAGAGATCGCTCTTTAGCGACAAGACCGCCATTTGTTTACCTCTATTGAATATTACGTGTAAGAAATCTGTGTTTGCTTGTATTTATTTCCCGTTGAAGTGTGCAATAAAGAATATTCTATACTACTGAATCCTTTAAGTCCAGCATAACTGTGACTCGCGACACTTTGTCCCACGACAAATGCTACCCGTCATTTTCCATTCGATACCGTGCGAGCCAGACAGGTGACGCTACGTCGCGCGACAAGCGGCTTCGCGGCAATATGCTAGCTGGGATGAATACCGGCAAACTTAGTGATGCTACAAACTATTTGCATCAGGACTTGTGTCGGAAATGCAATCTCGGGTACGGCCACGGTACGGCTAATAATCTCAAGTAAGTATGACTTGGATCTCTTCTAGTTGACATTGTTTTCTGGAAGTTTGTATATTAGATTGTATTTATACCTTTTATACATTTATGAAACGTGTAATGTCTCATTTTTTCAATGTGCACACCACAATTTTTATTAGGGTTCCGTACCCAAAGGGTAAAAACGGGACCCTTTTACTGAGACTTCGCTGTCCGTCCGTCCGTGCGTCCGTCCGTCCGTCCGTCTGTCACCAGGCTGTATCTCAAGAACGGTGATAGCTAGACAGTTGAAATTATCACAGATGATGTATTTCTATTGCCGCTATAACAACAAATACTAAAAATAAAATAAAATAAATATTTAAGGGGGGCTCCCATACAACAAAGGGATTGGTTGCGTTAACTTTGCACCTCATTTGTATGGAGCGCTATACATACCAGGTGCAAACTTAACTTAACCACTTAAGGATGGAAAGTGTTTGTACGGAACCCTCGGTGCGCGAGTCCGACTCGCACTGGACCGGTTTTTTATTAAACTATTGATACAAAATATCAAAACTCAAAGAAAAATTGAAATGAGTTACCTGGGGGACGAGACTGGGAATCGAACCCGGTATCTCTGGATTGCTGGTTCACCGCGTTAACCACTTCGTTACCCGAACTCCAACCAACCTTTCGATTTTTTTCTTATGCTTTGTGTGTCGATCTTTGCATTGTTTATTTGAAAGGTTTTACACCTTAGCGACCTCTATGTGAATACGTTAATATTCACATCTCACCGCACCACTTTACAGCAGTGAACGAGCAAGCGAGAGAGGGCGCTGTTATTTTTATAAATTTATGAAGAAGAATTTGTGTCTTTTTTTTATGTCGGTGGGTACAAGCCACAATTTTGCTGGACCGGCAATCCAGAGGTACCTTTACAAAAGTATTTGCACGATGATTTAGAAGAGTAAAAAATCAGATTATGAAAATTGTAGCTTCTGATTTATCAAATAATAAGGGCTTCACGTGAAGATATAAAATACATCTTTTTTAATATAATATAAATAGGTTGAAAGTTATTTTATAAAAAGATCAAAATACATGAAAAATTTACCTGTCCCCCTGCCTTATCTCCGAAACTACTGCGTATACCGAATTAATTAAATTAGTAGCTCACTGTAATAGATTATTTCCGAAAATACTTTTTTCTCAACCATGCAATGAAATATCGTCATAACGTGCGTTAAAACAGGCTTCGAAGTGTCACGTTTCGGGCGGAACAATTCGAGAGGACTGTTAAGGAATTTCATACATAATTGAAGGCCTAGGCCGGGAAGTAATTTTTTTAAACATGTCGTCTGTGTTCATTCACTGACTGAACAGCTGAATTATGTTTTTTGAGTGGTGTATTTTTTATTTCATTACATATGTTTGAGAAAAGTCTACGTCTATACCTACTCAGCCGGCAAGCTCTTATTTCCCGGCATCTGCAGTAATGTATTATTAAACGACCAAATGTGAAAGGAAAATCAAGAATATTCTACACCGAATGAGAAATTCCTATTATAAAATGGCATCGGAATTTTAAATGGAAATGGCGGAAGCCTGTGAAAGTTGGCAGGGCTCGGGCTCTCCATTTTTTTTTCTTTATTTCATTTCGATTGTGTACGAAGCCAAGTTTGTTCATTGTGCCAATAAGAAGAAAGTTTGTAGGAAGTTTAGTTTAGATTTCAAGTGGTTACGGTAAAAATACAAGTATTTTCAGACATACATACCTATTTGGAAACATGGGCAAATTTTTATTTTGTTGTCGATTTTGTTTTTTTCTCAGATTTCAATTAAATTTGGTGAGGTGGTAAAGTTGCTTATTCTGAACAAGGTAAGCCCAATTTCACGATATGTCCTACAAAATTTTCCATTGATTTACAAAGAATGTATGGATTTTTTTTTTAATAAATTTCGTATTTTGTACTAAAATTTCGTACAAAATCAGGAGCTCGAAATGAAAAATAAATAATTCGACAGCAAAATAAAAATTGGCCCACAGGCCAATTTCTGTAATACATTTCGTGTAACTCAATGGAGAAAAATTTGTAGGAAATATCGTGAAATTGGGTTTACCATGGTCAGAAGAAGCAACTTTACCAACCCACCAAATTTTATTGAAATCTGAGAACAAAAAGAAATCGACATCAAAATAAAAATTTGTCCACTTAGTGAATTACATTCAGATGTCGTGAGTCTCAGGCATATAAAATACATATGTAGCGGGTTTATACAAGTCGTTAAAGTCGTATATCGCTCGACATTGACTGTTTCGAGTCGGTTCGCGACTCTTAGTCGTGAGCTACGTTCGGACGCGATGACAGCTCCGTAAACTATTTGACTTTGTTATAAAAGAAACCTTACCTAAGTAATCTACTCAATAGGATGATATTTAATTATTGTATTAGGTTTACACTCACGTGAAATTGTCAGGAACGGTTCGACATATTTCGAACTCGTATGGACCGACCTGCAACTACCGGCGCGGCAACTTTGTCACGTCTTCTTTTGTCTTCGACAAAGTTGCCGCGGCGGTGTACGGGCAGCGTCCCTGATGAAGAGCTCCATACGAGTTCGAAACATGTCGGGCCGTTCCTGATAATTTCACGTGAGTGTAAACCGCTTAATACAATTAATTAAATATGTCTCACGAAAGTTTTATTTAAGTTAAGGATGATATTTGCAAGAATGTGAAAAATGTATGACTACAGATAAATAAAAATTCTGCGAAACAATTTTCGGTGAATTAAAACATTCGACGTAATAAGTTTCTAGGAAACAGGCTCCCTCTAATTTACTTACTAACTAAGCTGGCTCGGTGACCCAAACAGGGTCTTGGCCTCTGACACGAGAGAACGCCACTCTTCCCTTTTCTGCGCCACTTCACGCCACTCGGGTACTCCAAGGGCGGTCAGATCTTTGAGGGCTTCGTCGCTCCAGCGGTATCTAATTTATAATGGTATTATTTTACATAAACCTTTGTACATGTATCATCCCAAGTTTTGGAAGCAAAAGGCGGCATCGTTATATCCCATTCTGTATTGCAAAAAAGCGTAAGGACATTGCACGTCCAGTGCACTTAGGACCTTTTTACGACTTCGGTGGCAATAGTGACAGATTTACGACCCTCGTAAAACAATATTGGGTCACACGCACCCAACCCGTTACGTACTTATTCAAATAAATAGAAATGCTATTTTGCAAAAAAAAATCTTTTTTTGACGTTTCGTTATTTTTACATAGTAGGTATTTTTTATTGGGAAACCGGGGCTAAAAGTGCCAATTTTCATAAAATACATAATTAAACTATGAAAACAGAGTGAATAAGTTATTTGGTTTTCTCTATATTTGAGATTTTGAATTAGTGATATGAAAAAATCAAATGGTGTGGTTAGTAGGTAATAGGAACAGTCTTTTGAATTGTTTAAAAACAGATGCAGTATTTTAATGATCTGCAAAAATTACGATTAACTTTTGGATATTTTTACAACCGCGTAAAAACCATAAGACATACAGTTAGTAAAATAAAAATACAACATATTATTATTACGAGTTAGTTTCGAAATTGGTGAGATTAGTAATTTTTTACGAAATTGTGTCCTCTAGGCGAGATCAGCCGGAAAGCATCTGGATATCCAAACATCCGGACATACGAAATAATTTTCGGCCAAGTTGAAACGGAGCTCGCTTCGTTCGTTTGATTAAATGGAGCACTATTATGAAACGAAAGGTTCACTATTGTCTTGCAGAAACTATTTTGACATATATTTGTTTTGCATAATGATACTTGGCAGAAGTAACGTTTGGCAAAAACATCTTACGCAGAGTATGCTTTGGCAAAAATCATTTCGCAGATTTTTATAATACCGAATCTTATATTGGCATAATGTTGATGAGCATAACAGTCTTCTAAACGAATTGTACTATCGCAGATAATTTTTTTGCATAATATTTAGGCGGCATAAAGTTATCAAGCCTAATTTATGCATTACAAATTGTTGTGACTACACATTTTGAACATGGAGTGGTATGGTAGCCGGCCGTTGCCACGCGGCTCGCTCGCTTCGCTCGCTCGTTAGGGTCTCAGTTCAACCTAACACTCCTCCTCGCTTCGCTCATCGTCGTACCTAACCCAATCCAAGTCGGACCTGCCCTAAGGTGGAATCAGGACTTATTTATGCATTACAATCGTTATGATTAAAAATTTAGCGGTGATTCTGGGACTATATTTCCTTTTTGATAGCGAGTCGGGTGTGTTGGGGACGTAAGATACCTAACTATTATGCCATAGCAAATTTGGTGGGACACATTCTACTACTTACTACACATACTACACTTTTCTGATAGTAGAAAATAATTATGCTATTGTAATCGTATGATGCTACAGGATTATTATCCATACTTCCATACTTAATATTAAATGCGAAAGTGTCTGTTTGTCTGTTACGTCTTCACGCTTAAACCGCTGAATCGATTTTGATGAAATTTGGCATGGAGATAGTTTAAGATCGGAGGAAGGACATAGGATATGAAAACTATCCTATGTCCTTCCTCCGATCTTAAACTATCTCCATCCTAGAAATTATCCCTAAAAAGATTGAAAATTCATGATGACATTGATGACCCTGTAGGAAAAGCAATGATTAGACCAAAAGCACAATTGCTTTTACATTTGCTTAGGCGCTATTAATAATCCCCCATTAGGTGGATATTTATCGTGTTGTACGAAGTTGCTTCCATACTTCCAAGTTCCACGCGGACGTAGTCGCGGGCAAAAGCTAGTGGTACATAAAATTATGCTATACTACCAAAGTCGGCCAAAGAGATATTCTACAAAATAATGTGCTGGAAAATGTGTTCTATGCGAGGTAGTAGTAATGCCAACTATACCTTTATGCCATCTTACCATTCGACCGAAAGTGTTTCTGCGAAACGTGTTATGTGAACTGCATCTGACCAATATTATTCTGCCAGATGAGGGTAACCCAAAACGAAAAACTTGCAAAAATGAAAAGCTAGATGGCGATATAAAGGAACGGTATAATGGAAACAAAGAATCGTAGCCCATTCCGTAATGAAATACAAATTGTCGACGACCAACCCCGCGAGCTTAAGGCGCTCTTCTCCCAGTAGACGCCGAACTCACTCATTATGGAATGAGTCGTAAACATATTAATCAGTGTTTGAAGATTATGAAAAACATATATATCATACTTAAGGATCTTGCGATCATAAACTCGTTTTCAGCAACATGATTGGATAAATTTCGCTCGATAGAAAAGAATTCCAAAGTTACAATACAATACAAGTACTCTTTATTGCACACCTCATAAAACATACAGGAGAAATACAATGCAAAAAATTACAATTAGAGGTAAACAACAGGCGGTAAACAAACAGGTAAACAAAGTTACCTCTATTTGTAATATTTTTTCAGCGGTAAGGCTAAAATACGAACGTTATTTACCTGTTTTTTGCGATGTATGGATACTAACATTATCTATGTAAATTCGCTAGGACTGTCTCGATAAAATTATTTATTTAATGACTAGAACTAAAAACCTACTAAAACATATCGCGCGTCAGCGCTTGAAGACGGACCTGAGTCCATTTGTTCCGCGCGACCACGGTCGGACAATATCGCCTTAAAAGGAAAGACCATTCCTAATTTTATTAATCGAGGTTTAATTATTGTACTCAGCGGTTTACACTCACGTCAAATTGTCAGGAACGGTCCGACATGTTTCGAACTCGTATGGAGCACTTCATCAGGGACTGCTGTCCGTACAAAGTCGCGGCAACTTTGTCACTGATTCTTCGGAATCGAGGTTTTGTTCTGTTTCCTCCCCCAAAACTTAATAAGGACCTGAATAGGAAGAAAATGTTCTGTGTAGTAGGCGTCTGTTTTTGGGCAAATTTCCGCTGCAAACGGACGCCTAGTACCTTAAATCTATAACTATCTATGTCTTTAAGGCCGTTCCCTGAGCCAGAGCCCCGAGCCCCTCCTCAGGCCACCCGTCCCTGTCACATAACAGTCACATTTCAAAAGAGTGACGGAGATAGAGCTTGCGGGCCGTAAGGCGATATCTTTTTACGATAGAATTTGTCGATGATTATTTATTTTAAAAATATTGCCTCAAATTATTGAAATTCGGAAGCTGTCAAATTACTATTTTAGTTATGATTGATTTTTCTCCTTTTTTGTTTCATAGTGTCACGTAGTGAAAAAACAAGTAAAGTTGGAGTAAACATTCGAATTGGAGGTTACTTTGGGAATTAATTGTATCGAGCGAAGTGTTATGAATCGTGTATCGAATGCTGTGTTATTAAAGATAATATAATCAAGAATGATATATATTTTTCCCTCGTTTACTAATATCAACGTTTCGTAGAAAAATAGGATAATTTTTGGGGTATTTTTGCATTTCTGGCTCAGGGAACGGCCTTAAGGTCTTCGCACATTATAACAACTCAACGGCGACTCGATTCTATGCCAAATATTGAAATTTAAGCCCTATGTCATATTTACTAGGTTTTATTTCAAAAAATAATATTAGTAGTGGACGACGAGTGGACGACGCGTCGTATATTTTTGAAATTAAACCTAGTAAATATGACATAGGGCATTAATTTCAATATTTGGCATAGAATCGAGTCGCCGTTGAGTTGTTATAATGTGCGAAGACCTTTATCATTCCCGTCAATGATGATACGAGCCGTGTATGATGTCAGATACGTTGTACACCACATGGCAGATGCAATATTTACTTTTCAGATCACGGTCAATGACATAAGCTTATCTCTATCTAAGGCGTCATGATGATGTCAAAATGACGTTATATTTAAATAATCAAATGTTAAAACCGAGAAAATCAAACGAGTTCAGCTTACGTATTTCCGATATAAGATTCTGTTCTCTTTTTCCCGTTTTTAGGGTTCCATAGTCAACTAGGAACCCTTATAGTTTCGCCATGTCCGTCTGTCCGTCTGTCTGTCTGTCCGTCCGTCGGCGGCTTAGCTCCGTGATCATTTGTACTGGAAAGCTGAAATTTGGTATGAGTATGTGTATGTATTACGCCAAGAAAACGGTAAAATAAAAACTAAAAAATAAATAAAAAATCTAGTACCTCTCGAACACCTAAAAGTGGGGGTGATTTTTTTTTTCGCTTAAACACTAGTGTGTGGGTTGTCGATGAATAGGTCTTTTAAAAATAATAGGGGTCCCCAAACATTATTTTTTGATAAAGTTAGCAGTTTTGTAAATACTCGCTCCGAAAATAAAAAAAATAGCGTTAGGGGGGCCCTCTAACTTTTCAACCACAAGTCCAAAAATTAGGGAAAAATTCATGAAAATGAGGCCTTATAAGTACTTTCAACGAAAACTATATTGAATAAAATCGGTCCAGCCGTTTTTGAGTTATCGCACAATTTCATAATTTTCTTTAAAATGACTTAAGTGCCGCACGGTGTCCTTATACTTCGAACGTTACACATATTAGTTAAGTGCCATACTACATTTCGCTCAATCTGTCGCTTATAATCGATAACCTCCAGAAGGTAATAAGTAATTACAGTTACTTTGGCGTTTACGACCTTTTTTATAGAGCTTGAAATCTTTCTCGTAATTTAAACCTCGGGCTTAACCTCTGTTTCTTCGGATGTCATACTCTTTTCAGAATATTATGGCATGTATGGAAATCACCCGCCGTATTGGTAATTTTGTGTTATTTTTCACCACGTCAATACATCTGGACGATTTTTTACCAATTTTAGCGCAGGGTTAGTAGGACATTCAAAGATAGGGCACGTTTACCCAACTACGCTCAAGAAAATAAATGTTCATGCGGATGAAGTTGCCCTTCTGCTTTAATTTAAAATTAGATCTAGATTAGATATGGAATGAATTAAATCCAGTTTAAAATGAACACTGCCATAGAAATGTAAAACCACTAAAGGATTCAAAATTCCGCTGAATTACAAAAAACAAGAGCATGTCGGGCCACGCTCAGTGTAGGGTTCCGTAGTTGCTCATCCTTCACAATAAACTGCTGTTTTAAGCCCGAGGTTTAAGTTAAGAAAGATTTTAAGCTCTATAAAATGGTCGTAAACGCCCTAGAAACTGTAATCACTTATTACCTTCTGGAAGTGAACTTACGACCTTTTAAAGAAAAAATATGAAATTTGGCGATAACTCAAAAACGGCTGGACCGATTTTGGTTAATATAGTTTTCATTGAAAGTACTTATAAGGCCTCATTAACATGAATTTTTCCCATTTTTTTTTGACCCGTGGTTGAAAAGTTAGAGAGAGGGGATCGAGACACATTTTTTTTTGTTTTTGGAGCGAATATTTACAAAACTGCTGACTTTATCAAAAAAGAATGTTAGAAGACCTCTATTATTTTTACAAGACCTATTCAACGACACCCCACACACCAGTGCTGAAAAGAAAAAAAAATCACCGCCACTTTAGGTGATCGAGGTACCCGAAATAAATAATTTTTATTTTATTTTACCGTTCGGTCGGCGTTATACATACACATACTCATACCAAATTTCAGCTTTCTAGTACTAATGATCACGGAGCTAAGCCGCGGACGGACGGACGGACGGACGGACAGACGGACAGACGGACATGGCGAAACTATAAGGGTTCCTAGTTGACTACGGAACCTTAAAAATCGTGACACAGTGGACATTTTCGGAAATCTGAAAAGTTGTGAAAGTTGACGAGACATTCGACGATAGTAACAAAATAAAAAAAAACCTTTCTATTTATTGGGCTTATTTAATTAAGAGGTGTTAATTTTATGGCTTCCTTATGAATTGAATTTATGGACATAATCATTTGTGCTTTAAGCTTAATTAAAATTTCGTTCACACGCCAAGCATTAAGACCTAGCATAAAAGTATAAGGTAAATAAGACGGTTAGCATAAAAGTAGCTTACAATTTTACTATTGGCTTATGTACAATTTCATACTAAAATTGTCAGCCACTTTTGATGCAGACTGTACCAGTTGACCAGATTAGTCAATAAGTAATCAAGAAGGGACCAGTGTTCAATCACCAAATACAACTTAAGCCCTTAAGTGAATTTAGCTTAGAGACCGACCGGATTTTGATCAATTAGCGACTAAAACAATTACTTATACCAGCGGTTCTCAAAGTGTGCGCAAATACGCTGGGATGCAGTGGCGTGGCGACCATAGAACACTTTGGGGTGATTGAGCACCAATCCCTTTTGCCACTGAAGAAAAATAATTAATAAATATATAAAAATAAAATAAATATCGGACAACCTCACGCAAATCGATCTAGTCCCAAATTAAGCTCAAGAAGGCTTGTGTTATGGGTACTAGACGACGATATCCGTACGTATATAGATACATATATACTTAAATGCATAGAACAACCATGACCCAAGCACAAATATTCGAGTTCATCACACAAATATTTGTCCTGGCCGGGATTCGAACCCGGGACCGCCGGCTCTGTAGGCAGGTGTCTACGAACCGAGCCAAACATATCGTCAAAAGAAAAAGTTAAGCAAATGCGTCTGTAAGAATATTGATATCGTCCCGGGTTAAAAGGATTTGCGCGCACACCAGGTTTTTTAAAGTTCAAAGTTTTTCAAAGTAGCACGAGTCGACTAGGTACATCAAATCGACCAGAGAATTACAGATTCCTTTGCTGTAATTAGAGCTAGGGCGAAATGACAAACCTGTAAGTGCCCCGCGTGCTGAAAAAGTTTGGGAATCCCTAACCTCTACTTACTCCTATCTAGCGTAAAACGTCGCAAATTATGAGAAGGGACGTGGTGCTTACGTCCTTCTCTGTATATTGATAAACTTTTGGACAATTAATTGGTCACATCCGACTGACAGGGCAATTAGGAAGGGCAGCTTATGGAAATATGCCTTTAACGCGAGTCGCAAGTTGACTAAAACTAGGCTTACGGCCGATACAGACGGGCCCATTCGAACTGCAAAATGGTAGCTTTGATGCAGTTCTGCATCAGAATTTATTTATTTATTTATTGGTATTCAGGATAACAACAGCCGTAATTACAATATTTACATTAAATGGTTTACATATTAGAAGACCAATAACAGTCATCCATTAATTACAGAAAATACAGAAATACTGAGAAGTCTAGATTATAACATTATTTATAACAAATTGAGATAAGGTAATGCAAGTCTGCTAACGACAAAAATTTCAAACTTTAAATAGTGAGATAGAAGGCATGATTGAAAAACATTGAAGACATATAATTTGCCTTGCTGTTGAAAAGATAAAAGTACCCACTGACGTGAAAATGTTTTCTACACCTACAGCGCAGTTTTTTTTTAAGAATACATATCATACAGGTATTTAATAGTTACCAAATACCTTATTGTCACTGCTGAAAAGCTATAGTATTTTTTTTAAATTCCCTCGAAGTACCATTTTGCTACTGGGTTTCTAGACCATAATATGTCTTTAAGATGGCTGATACTTCTCAAAGTTTGAATCAAATTAGCGTTATTCTGCAAAAATCAAAACGATGTTCAGATAAAAAATCGTTGTGTAATACGTGTGCAAATTGCAACGTAAATTACAATAATTTAAACCTGCTTTAATTGTAGGTAGATTATGACCACAACTCAAACAACATGAACTGTTATTGTTTCCTCTCAGTATATACCATTATATAATTTTCAAACAGCCATTGTTCGTTAACAAGTTATTACAACCCGATTCTAAAGTGACGACCAAACAAAACACCCAATGACTGGGATCATTTACAAGTAGGAGTCAAAAGAGCGTTGACGCTTATAATATTACCAAAAAACTTGCTATGTGAAAGATACTGATTATAGTGGTGTGTGTTAAGTGTCAAAAAGTGGAACTATTAAACATTATAGAAAAAAATTAAACGACAGGTGAAATAAGAAATAAACAAAGTAGTTTAAAATAAAATATTGTTAAATAATTGATTTTGGAAGAGACTAAAGCTCTGGGTGATAATGACACTAGAACAGTATTTGCAAATCCTATTATTACTGCAAGTGTCTGCGACGCATATTGAAGACAGCTGCAACATCGTTTACGACGAGCACAAGAACTGTTTAATGAAAGAACTGCTACTAATGATCGACCACAATCCTAATCAGTTAGCGGTAGATAAGAAGAAGAATCTCCTGTATTTGAGCTTTGATCATGGTAAAGGAAAATTCACCCCAGCAATTTTGAATATAGCAAACAAAAAGCTTTCTTTGGTTCTATCTATCAGAGATGCTCTTGCTATAGCAGTCGATGATGAGAATGGAGACGTTTACTTCGGTGGGAGCAGAGGCATTTTTAGATACAGTGGACCAAAAAAGATACTCAGACTAGATTTAAAGCACGGTGTCCGTTGGATAGTACTACGAGGTTTCATATATTTCATTCAAATGGCGGATACGAAAGCTTACGTATACAGAAAAACGAATATCATACATTATCAACAATTAAAGAATACAACAATGAAACAATTCGTTTTTGATGCAGCGAAGAATGTTTTCTTTATCAATACAACTGGGTTGTACAAAGCTACCAAATATGGTCATGTTATAAGAGTGATAAAAAAATCTACAAATTTCCTCGCTATGGTCACCGATCATAATGGTCAAGTATTTGTTAGTTCAAGTGACGGTATTTATTACATAAAGGATGGTCTAAAGTTGGTAAAATATGCGCTCATTCCTGATGTAATGGCGATGACGTTTGATAGATATGATCGCTTAATATATTCGGATTCTAAACAGTTAATACGTCTTGTACCAATGTCCAAAAATGATGCAAATGTAGACAATATCATCCTAGTGAGGTAAACATTGTTTTATATCGTAAAATCATAATCTAATTATATTATTCATGCCACGGGGCCCATTTTTGGACATAGTTTAGTTCTAGATTTAGTTTAATAATAATATATACATAGACGTATTTTTATGAGTTATTGTTAATCTGTTGTGTTTTATTCTAAAAATGTTGAAATTAATTCGGTGTAGCTTAATTGAAATTATGATACGAGTTCTTATTTATTGAAGAAAAACTCTGTACATACTTATGTGCATTATTTGCAAATATGTGCATTATACAAGTCTAAGCCGTGAAAAGGGCTTGCCGGCTTCGTATCATTATCCGCATACATACTCACCCGGCAAGCCCTTCTTTCGCGGCGTCTGCAGTAATGTACTAATTCACTACATCGGTAACGACCTGAAAACCGACTTTTTGAAATTGGCCGAAAATTAGTGGGTTTGTAACACTTTTTTTCATCTCATGTAATAGTTGACGATTAAAGTTTCTAACCTTATCTATCTGAAAATTTATAGGTTATAGGCAGGCAGGTAAAAAAAATGAAAAAGAAAACACGATATTACAAAATACGTTACATTGTGCGAGACGTAACATAGATTTAGATTTATTTATTTCATAATAACAAATTACATTATAAATTATCCTAAGTTACATGAAACTTGACAATATAAATATTGACGATCATAATTTTAATTTTAATAATAATCATACAATTAAGTCAAATACACCATCATAATGTAACTACAACAGTAATAATAGAATCATAAAATGCAATGTCAGATAAAACAGAAATATATGTCACTATGATTAAAAGACTAGCTACACAACTTATAATAGATATCTAGACACGCGGCAAAGTGTCCAGCCAAGTTCATCCCAGGAACTGGCGAGCAGCAGCCGTGAGTTATATTACACGAACCGTTAGGAGCCATACATATCACTCATGGGATCGTCAGAAAAACATTAAAAAACTAAAGAAACAAATGTAATTTTTTATAATTTCATATCCATGCACTTACTTACCTTTTTTTTTTAAAAACGTTATATGTAACGTCGGACACAAAATTAACACATTAGCGGATTCGTAATGTTTCCTATGACCTTTTTTTCATATCATTGTTACGATTACAGTTTCTAACCTAATCTATTAACCTAATCTATCTGACAATTTACAGGTTGATAGAATGTGCAAAAAAAGGAAAAAAAAAAACATTATTTCAAACGTTACATTATGCGAAACGTAACAATACCTAATGTAACGTTTTGTCTAAAAACGTTATATGAAACGTCCGACACACACTCAATGAACACATGATACTTTTCAGGAATATCTTCAACGTAGGATATATTTATCTCGTTCACTACATCCTACATTCCCTACATATTATAGTATAAAACAATGTCGCTTCCTGTTGTCTGTCTGTCTGTCTGTCTGTCTGTCTGTCTGTCTGTCCCTATATTGTAAGCTTAGATATTAAAACTACGCAACGGATTTCGATGCGCTTTTTTTTAATAGAGTGATTCAAGCGGAAGGTCTATATGTATAATATATGCATAATTTATCAGTATTGCACCCGTGCGAAGCCGGGGCGGGTGGCTAGTAATAAAACGTTAACCACACTATCGTGATTTAAACCACATAATGAGAGTGGCAGCACGCCGCGCCGGCTTCGCACGGGACACAATAAGCGGAATTTCCAATAAGACAGTCCGAGACGGTAAATGAAATCTGCGCTTTGTCCTGCATCTGGGCCGTATCGGGTACCATTGTCACCCTACTTGCCTCCGGTTAGTTCTATTGTTTTTGCGGGCACCGTTTGTCTTAAACGGTTCGAATTTGTGGAATATTGTTGGTGTCTTTGATTATTGTTGGATAGAAATATAAATAGGTTGCTCGGAAGGTCATAGACACTAGTAAATGGTATAGATTCATAGATATATATAGTATAAGTAGTTATATGTCTCAAACTTTCCATTCCTTCGCACCATACTGGTTTCATGTCTAATTCTTTCTCCGTTCAGGCATGCCGTCTCTGGAATTCACTCCCTCTCTCTATCAGACAAGCCCCTAGCAAGGTAGCTTTCAAGTGTATGCTGCGTAAGCATCTGCTGGAACAAGAGCTCGAATAGTTCATCCATCATCCCATGTTGTAGACTTTCGTATATATTTATATATATATATATATTATATTATGTATATATCTGTATATATTATATTATAGTATGTAAATGTAGGTATATGTATTTTTGTATAAACAGTAATATAATATTTTGTATTTACTTGTACTCTAGATCCTCTCTGTACCATCAGATTTCTGATTTGCACCCACTTCTAGTATCTCTGTTTGGCCCTATGGTTGACTGGTAGAGAATGCCATTTGGCATTAAGTCCGCCATTTGTATTGACTTTTGTTTTGTGCAATAAAGTTTAAATAAATAAAATAAATAAAATATGTATAGATGTTACAGGCATTAGGTGTCTAGACACCTTACTTCTATAAAATTGTTGAAATATTTTCACTCAGTTTTTTCCCCTTAAGAGGAAACAACACTGCTAATTTTTAGGGCTCAAGGAAAAACGGAACCCTTATAAGATCACTTTGTTGTCTCTCGGTCATCTGTCTATCAAGACCCTTTATCTCGCGAACGCATTGAGGAATCTAGTTGAAAATAAAACTATATTCTCAACTCTATAGTCCCTTGCAGCTGGGAAATAAATATTTAAGGGGGGTTCCCATACAACAAACTTGTTATAGATTATGGTACGGAACCCTTCATGCACGAGTCGGACTCGCACTTGCCCGTTTTTTTTTTAAATTGCTGAAATATGTTTCATTATACGCTTTCAATCCTCATGTCTCGGTCGTTTTGGGCATTTATTTATTAGGTATTTGTTGTTATAGCCGCAATAGATGCCTACTAACCCACCGCCAAACAGCAATGTTCGCATTGTTGTGTTCCGGTGTGGGGGTAAGATAGCCGGTGAAATTACTAGCATAGAGGCATTCTATCTTCGTCCTCCGGGTAGGCAAGCACTTGTGACTCCTCTGGTGTTGCAGGTGTTTATGGGCGACGGTAATCGCTTTCCATCAGGCGATACGTTTGCTCGTTTGCCCCCTATGACATAAAAAAAAAAAAAAAAATAGAAATTCATCATCTGTGAATATTTCAACTGTCTAGCTATCACCGTTCTTGAGATACAGCCTGGTGACAGACGGACGGACGGACGGACAGCGAAGTCTCAGTAATAGGGTCCCTTTTTTACCCTTTGGGTACGGAACCCTAAAAACCGAAGATCTGACTTGACACAAAGTTCAATCTAATTGATTGACAACATTGCAAATATTCAAATAGTGTTCAGATTAAACTGTTCTCATTTATTATCACAGAATCTAAAACTATTATTTTTATCTGATTATACCGACTAGTTTTCAAAAGAGCAAGTAAATGTGAAAGCAACGTCATCTAAGAATGGGCCCTCTACATGACGACACCTTGTTGGAAATTTGACAGTCACAAAACACAAAAATAAGAGTGGTACAATTTCCATACTAAACTCGCCTCAGTAATAGACCGACTCAAGAACGACATGCATGGAAATTGCTCCACCGACCAAAGCATAGCTCTTAAATATATGATATGTGATATAAATACATAGATAAATATTACACAAATCGACCTAGCCCCAAGCTAAGTAAAGCTTGTACTGTGGGTACTAGACGACGATATACATAATATATAAATACATATATAGATAACATCCAAGACCCAGGAACAAAAATTCGCGTTCATCACACAAATATTTGCCCCGGCCGGGATTCGAACCCAGGACCGCTGGCTGACTATAAACTGCGCCAAACGGGTCGTCATGATGATGATGAATAGTCCCACTATGATCTTGATTATGACCAATATACTGGTCGTCTACGCTCTTTAAGAATAAGGAACTTTCAAAACGATTTTTTCAGTCACAAAGTGGGATATTTTCGAAAATGTAAAAATGTTGTAATATAATTTTTTTATTATCTTTTGTTTAATAATATCGATATACAGCTTGAAATGCATCCGTACATATAATTATCCCAACATCCGGACATACGAACATCCCAACATCCGGAAATAAGTACGAAATTTGTTTGGCCAAGCTGAAGAGCCACGCTGTGTCATCGCTGTAATCTATTTGTTTATTATTTTTGTAAAATTCTCAGTCGAGTATAAATAAATACTGTTTGTTTACGGAGTAAGTAGTAATGAGTAAATGACAAATAAGTAGAAAATTCGATACCTCCTACGTATACTGAGCCAAGTGCAAAATCACGATTTTACAAGAGGGCTATTTTTATGTTATGTTTTTATTAAATGTCTTTACGAACTCATGGACGTTGAAATAATTAATTGAAATTTTAAAAATGCTTATAATAAATATATTTTCCTTATATCTAAGTACATATTTAGTATTTCAAACTAGATAGTACTTTTGGAAGTCTAATTGATGATAATATTTTCTATTTGCACTCACTTACATATACATATATACATACACTCACTCACTCTCATAAATAACGCTAATTTTAAGTATATTATTATTCCACAGATATATATATATATAACATAAGTAAGCTACAAATTTGTGTAAATTATAAGTTAATTTTGGTTTAAATATTTTTAACATCAGTGCGGTTATATGGCAAGGAGCACTGCTTAACCTAAAGCTCAGGTCTCACCTATTTAGGAAGTAGTCTCTAATTTTAAGGACCCTCTGTAAATGATGCTATTGTAAAAAAAAAATGTTGTATTGAAATAAATTTATTATTATTATGTGTTTCTCATTTTTTGAGTCTCGGGCTCATACGTCCCGGTCTTTTGGAAGGCTTGCGTGGGGATATGGATCCAACACGTAGAGGCCCCTTGGAGAAAATTTGCTGTGGCTGTTGCCCTACTGGGACCCGTTCCTGATCATATCAATAAGATGATACATCCATGAACAGGTCCCAGCAGGTGATTGTACTATTGCATTGGTATGAAAAAGAAAAAACCGGGCTATTAAAATGGAGTTTGGATGGACTATTTATTTGGGCTATTGCAAAAGAAAAATGTCACCCGCCGTAACTATCAATGTGACTGTTACCTCTGGCGGGTGGTGACTCGCCCCTCACTGGGTGGGCCCCGTAATGCCATTCGTGCAGACGGCCCGAAGCAACACGAGCGTGAGGGCTCAGGGGTGTCGAGAGGTGTGCTGCGCTTTCTCCGAAGTTACTCGCGGCGTGATGCCCTTTAACACTTCCACCCCTGGAGCATATAGCTCTAACGCTCCTCTCTGGACGGCCAATGAAGGCAAGCCAGAGCTGAGAGTCCTACGGGTCCTCTTGGGTTTCCACTCCGGCCGATGAAGGCACACCGGAGACGAGGACCCTGACCGACTCTCTGGAGATCTTTATTATTATTATTATTAATATTATTAAAAAAAAAGGTAGTTCTGTTTACGTGAAATTTACGAGATCTAGTTTTTGGTAAACTGAACCAACTACCACTTGACGCAGTACACGTAGTAAACTGTAATTAGATGAATATAGATTATTATATTACTATTATTATGCCTATTAAACAAAACAACCATCGGCACCTACTGATTGGAGAAAACCGCATCATAATCAAAAGAGCATAATTTGATACGCAGAAGGTAGAAAAGACTTAATTATGGCGCAACGAGTGTCCGTCACGCATAGTGAGATATATATCATCCGCCCGCAACGTCGATAATCAAGCATACTGAGCTAACTGCCATTTGCACCGCGCTGGCGCCACCCTTCTCCGATGGGTGTACCTACTGCGTATAGTGGTGGTAAGCTCAGTACACTAATATAAAAATGGTGTTTGTTAGGTAGCAGTAATTTCCACAGGATTTTTTTATAGCATGTCGATATAAGTATTTTAATCGTAAATGTGCAAAAAAACGAAAGTCGTAAAAATGACAGTTGGCTCAGTATACGTGCGAGGTATCGAAATGTAAACATTGATATCCGATGCTGTGTTCATTCTAACATGCACAGTATCAGCAGATCTGGCTTTCATGCGACAAGCCATTTAACATGTTGTATAATTAATTCCTGTACTTACTTAGTTACTTAATAATTCCTAAGAATGCTACCGTCAAAATATGTCAAGTTTATTTTAGTACTACAAGTAACCACAACGCAAGGAGGAAAGTACTGCAACGTAATATCGGCGGATGAAAAAAAGTGTTACTTAAAGGAGTCACTAGTGATCATTGACCATAGTGCTAACCAACTCGCAGTTGACAAAAGAACGAATACTCTGTATTTCAGTTTTGAAACAGGCCAAGGAGAATTCAACCCAGCATTAATTGGTATTGATTCGAAGAAACTCAAACTGCTTAAAGGTGTAAGGGACGCTTTCGCAATAGCTATGGATGACAATACTGGCAATGTATTCTTTGGAGGAAGCCACGGGATCTACAAATACACACAGCAAGATAACAAGTTGATGAGGCTGGATATCAATCGACTAGATGTTTGGTGGCTCGTGCTAAGTAACTATGTGTATTACATCCAATTCCCTGATTTAAAAGCATACGTATACAAATGCAAGATGATAAAAATATTGCAGCAACTGCAGAACAGTGTGATGAATCAGTTTGTTTTCGACGCCAAGAAGAACGTTTACTTCATAAATGGGACCGGACTGTACAGTGTTGCGAAGGATGACACAAATATAGTTTTACTGCGTAATTCGCCGAAGTTCTTTGGAATGGCTACTAATAATTACGGCACAGTGTACGTGTGTACCGATAATGGTATCTACTATGTTAGAAAAGATTTGAAATTGGCCAAATTCGTTACAATTCCAGGCATACTGGCGATGACATTTGATAAGGATAACTATTTGATCTATTCTGATTCTCGTGAGTTAGTTCGTCTTCTGCCTATGGAAAAGCGGATAAGAAATAATCAAACTAGAAAATCGCTTACGGGTAATATAAGAAATGTGACTGTTTGTGAAGTTCTTACCATGATGATCACTCCAAGGCCAAAGGAAATAACAGAAGAAGTCGGTCTTAACAGTATACTGAACGTTTTGTAAAGAATACATAGAAATAAGTTTAGTGTATTTAGTATAACGGTTTTGTATAAAATAGTAACGTTCTTGTATAGATAAAAAAAAATGTATTTTAAAGCAGTGATTGAAGTGCACAGAATGTGTAAATGTTAATTCATTCCGTTTTAGTTTCCTCCTGTGGGCCTGGGTTGCGTAATGCGTTCATTACGCGATAAATAAGTTGCAAAGCAGCCCCTTTTACAGCCCTTATACAGCTTTAATGAATTGTAAACGGCCTGTTAAAGCTCTTATGCAGCATGTGTGCTACACCTACGTAGTATGAGAGTGACTTAATCGGGTGCGTCTCATTTCTTAGAAAAACAATTAACATATTTTCATATGAAACAACATACGTTTGGTAGAATTTTCAGATTGTACATAACAACGCTTCTTATAAAGTTTATTTTATGTATCGTTATTTTGTGGAAGCACAATTGATAAATAATCATAACTTGTAACAATCATTTTGATATAATTAAAATATTAAACGTATATTTAATAGAATGTACTTTTCTTATAACAATCATTTGGTAGAATGTACGTTTTTAATAGAATTTACTTTTTGTGTAATATACTTTTCACATAATTTGAAGAACAATAGAACAGAGGGTTGCCCTCATCTGGCAGAATAATATTGGTCAGAAATACACTTCGCATAACATGTTTCGCAGAAACAGTTGTAGTCGTATGGTAATTTTGCATAAAGCTATATTTGGCATTACTATAATATTGCTAGGCATGCAATACATTTTGCAGCATATTTAAAACTAGGTTAGGTTACGTTCAAACTGCGACATAACATTCATAACGTATAACGATTATTAACATAAATTAGGTCAGGTTTGAACTGTGACCCTAATAAAACAGATTCGCTACCTGAAAGGTAAGTATGGTTAGGTTTGAACTGAGATTCCAATAAAACCGAAGCATCTAACAAAAACGTAGGTTAGGTTAGGTTAACCTTGAAACCAAATGTTATTCGGCTTAATAACTTTATGCCACCTAAATACTATGCAAAAAAAATATCTGCGAAATTACTATTCCCTTAGAAGACTGTTATGGTCATCAAAATTAAGGTCAAAGCACACATATCAACTCGGAAAGGAATCGTCACCTTCTCAACTCGAGCCGTTCAGTATCATTTGTATGAAACTCCCTACTGCAACGCAGACTAATCGGAATCGTAACGTAATCGCCTCACCTCGGGACAAGCTCACGAACCGCAGTGCGGTGCGTGCCCGACTTACAGTTCCCGCGCTTGCGCCTATCCGTACCCTAGCTTACGTCTTTTCGTCCACGCCCCTCCCGCGGCCGGCGTTACGGAACGAATTGGTGCCACCTAGTCGTCAACCGTACGGTTGGCGAGCCGTAAGCGCGGCGTCGCCTAGCCGTAGCCGAGTCGACGTGCCGGAGCTTCTTATTCGCTTACGTTACGTGGTTACGTTACGTGGACGCCTGTTTGACGGCAAGGGGAAAAGCGAGGCGGTGACGATCTGCTCCTGAATTGATATGTGTGCTGTGACCTTTATGCCAACATAAGATTCGCAATTATAAAAGGCTGCAAAATTATGCTATTTGTTTATTCTATTAAATGTTAATTTTATTAAGTGTTCATATACGAAACCAGCAATACTATATCAAGTGTTGTTTTAGAAAAAAATTATATGACGTGATTTTATACGAAATGATAATTCTATCAATGGATCGACTCTACGTGTTGAAATTATATTATAATATGTTGTTCGATATGATTAAAGTTGTTCTATAAACACCCGACTGAATTCTTATAATTTATTTATCACGTACTACCAAAGAAAAACATATGTATGACCGTATATACGTATAGACCGCTCGAACATTTGAAATAACTGAAATATGTATCATTACAGGCTTTCAATCCGCATGTACCCGCCGTTTTGAAAAATTCCAGAAAACTGATTTCACAAAATAAAAACAATATAATTATAAGAACCTACTCATAAAAATTCTCGAGAATCTATTGAGAAATGCGGCTTGTAGGCGAGAACAGCTGGATATCCCAACATCCGGATATACGAACATCCCAATATCCGGACATAAGTACGAAAGATCTTAAAGCCAAGCTGAAGAGCCACGCTGTGTCATCGCTGTAATCTATTTGTTTATTATTTTTGTAAAATTCTCAGTCGAGTTTATAAATAAATACAGTTTGTTTACAGAGTACCTAGTAATGAGTTCATGACAAATAAAGAAGAAATGTAAACATTGATATCCGATGCTGTGTTCATTCTAACATGCGCAGTATCAGCAGATTTGGCTTTCATGCGACAAGCCATTTAACATGTTGTAAAATTAATTCTTGTGCTTGCTTACTTATTTAAAAATTCTTAACAATGATACCGTCTAAATATGTTAAGTTTATTTTAATACTACAAATAACCACAACGCAAGGAGGAAAATACTGCAACGTAATATCGGTGGATGAAAAAAAGTGTTACTTAAAGGAGTCACTAGTGATCATTGACCATAGTGCTAACCAACTCGCAGTTGACAAAAGAACAAATACTCTGTATTTCAGCTTTGAAACGGGCCAAGGAGAATTCAACCCAGCATTAATTGGTATTGATTCAAAGAAACTCAAGCTGCTTAAAGGTGTAAGAGACGCCTTCGCAATAGCTACGGATGACAAAACTGGCAATGTATTCTTTGGAGGAAGCCACGGCATCTACAAATATACACAGCAAGATGGCAAGTTGATGAGGCTGGATATCAATCAACTAGACGTTTGGTGGCTCGTGCTAAGGAACTATGTTTATTACATCCAATTCCCTGATTTAAAAGCATACGTATACAAATGCAAGACGATAAAACTATTGGAGCAACTGAAAAACAGTGTGATGAATCAGTTCGTTTTCGACGCAAAGAAGAACGTTTACTTCATAAATGGAACAGGACTGTACAGAGTTGCGAAGGACGACACAAATGTAGTTTTACTGCGTAACACGCCGAAGTTCTTTGGAATGACTACTAATAATTATGGCACAGTGTACGTGTGTACTGATAATGGTATCTACTATGTCAGAAAAGATTTAAAATTGGCCAAATTCGTTGCAATTCCAGATATACTGGCGATGACATTTGATAAAGATAACCACTTGATCTATTCTGATTCTCGTGAGTTAGTTCGTCTTCTGCCTATGGAAAAGCGGATAAGAAAGAATCAAACTAGAAAATCGCTTACGGGTGATATGAGAAATGTGACTGTCTGTGAAGTTTTTACCATGATGGTCAGTCCTAAGCCAAAGGTGGTACCAGAAGAAGACCGTCAGTGCCCTAACAGTATATTGAACGTTTTGTAAGGAATACATCGAAATAAGTTCTGTATAGAAAAATAAAGGTTTTGTGTAGATAAAAAAATAGTATTCTTATTTATTTAATCGTATGGCAATATGTTTCATGCAAGCAATCAAAGAATGACTTTCAAATTGTTAAGCCAGGCGGCTGCGTCAGGAGACATAGAATACAGGTCCTCAGCAGATCCAGCGTATGAGTGAAGTGGGCATCGTTTGATGATATGTTCAGTGGTCTGCTCTTCCTCGCCGCACTCGCAGAGTGGAGACTCTTTCCACCCCCAAAATGCACTTATTACCCAAAGTAGAGATTTCGAGTCCGGAGCTCTAACACTAACATCGGACTTGAAGACACTTGCTGGTTACTTCAGATCGTGGAGACTTATACCTAGCACGAGTAAAACGGAAACTTCCTGCTTCCACCTCAATAATAAAATGGCTAGCTATAAACCAGCTGTACACTTCAACGGCGAAGAATTAAAATTAAATAGTCTTCTAAAACAGCGTTTGAAGTTCACAGAATTATTAAATGATGATTCATTCCGTTATAGTCTCCTAGTGTGGGCCTGAGTTGCGTTCATTGCGCGATAAATAAGTGAAAAAGCGTCCGTCACGTTTTGAAAAGTAAGTGCTCAATCTCAAGTAGCACATAGGTGCTTATACGTCTTTAATAAGCTGAATAAGCTTTAATAAGCTGAATAAGGGCTGTATAATAGGGCGCATCATTTTTCTAAACTTAACAAATCCTTTAACGATGGGTACGGATTTGGTGCTCTATAGGGTTCAAATGACGTAAAAAAACATAAAAAAATAATTGAACAATGGGAAGCGCCTCCACAACGCTATCCAACATATAAAACTAACGATTTTCGCACCTGAAGCTATGATTAAAAAAAAACTCAAAATAACAGTTTTATTTTATAATATTTTAGAAAAAGATACAATGTTCAAATATAACACAATAACTTGTTATGTAACCTAATCGATATTTATAATAACGCTACAGGTATTATGAATAAAAATAGGTCTAATTTTATGAAGAACTAATACAATGTAAATAATAACAATATATAATAATATACATGACCAATATAGTACTAAATAGTTAGGTTCCAAAACACCTTTTCTAAATGTATTTTTCATTACTTTCAATCGGTTTGTAGAGGCACTTACCAATAGTTGATATTTTTTTCATTATTTTTCTGTATAACCTCCACAAGAGGCATCGAAATCGCACCCATCGTTTTCAAAAACCTTGAAAAAATTTTTTTTTCATACATTGAGCGATCCGCCCTACTGTATTAAGCTCTTATGCAACATGTGAGCTACGTAGGTGATGAGAGTGACTGAAACCTTATCATTTATTTATCACGTAATAAACTCAGCCTTCTGGTCATGAGTCTCTCAAAGTTGAGTTTATGCCAGTGAGCTCGATATGCAGCCAAAGTACATTCTGCATTTGGTGCTGACCACCGTCAGTCCGCTGTCATAAATTTAACAAAACAATGGGCCATAATTTAGCTCATTTCCTATCATATTTGATCCATTTTTGTATGGGCTTTAACAAATCGAAACGTTGGAAACCTCGAGGTAAGTATAGTAGTTTATGTGACTGTACATAATAAAGGGTATTAAATACGAGTGTGGGTTTATGAAACGAGCCGAAGGCAAGTATCATAATAACATCGCACGCGAGTGTTTTAATGCCTACTTATGTACAGTTACATACACTACTTTATCTAGCCACATATCATAAGCTTCCATGATGCATTCAGGAGTCGAACATTTTGACAAATATTACCCGGTAATGGCGGTAATGAAGTTTTCTGGCAGCTGCCATAGTTTTTTTTTTTTTAATTCAGAGACAAACTAGAGTCGGGCCCTACTATCATATCGTTTGATATTATCTTACTTACGTGCGACATTTGTCAAATTTGATTGCAAGTTGACAATTCTTTTTGAACTAAACGTCATCTGGACTGATATTAGAATAGAGGTCAAATCAAATTTCTGTGTTTTCAGAGATGTTCGAAATTTGAATGAAATAATATTATCGAAATCGATGTTATTATTTGGCAATAATAACATCGATTTCCATAATATTATTTCAGCAATAATATCATTTTTACTGATAAGAAATTTGTTCTAACAAAACAGTCTATTTTTATGGTGGTCATAATGTGCGGTTCTTGTACGCATCATGGAGGGTTTATGATATTTGGATAGATAAAATACTTTTTGGACGCGTTTAAGTCCCGTTTTGTTATAATAATGTGATCAAAATTATGATTAGGAATTCGGTCACAGAATGTATGTTTGAAGCTTGGTGTAGCTAATTCTTTCAATAGTTTTGACAGCGGACTGATTGCGCTTGAAACGTCTGTAGAATCACTCATTTGCCAATCGCCCTAAGATATTTATTTGGTCTTATTTGTAAAAAATACGGCGACCGTGGAATAAACGCATTATTGAAAGTGTGTTTGCTCCTTTTGAAAATCCTACTACCCGGGAGCTATGCAATAACACAATTTTAACGATCATAATGGACAACGAAATCCTTTCACGTGTAGTAATAAATTGATATTTTATTACTCTCTGAATAATAGTAGTTCCACATGAATAAATTCAGATATCTTTTCAATATGCGCATTTATTTGCAACGGCAAACAAAGTGACAAACTAATATTTGCACTTTTTAATGATTTATTCATAGAGTTGATCTGAAATTCGAAACTGCAGGAATTTTACTAATATTTTCCATTATGAAACTCTTGAATTGTATTATGAACTTAGATAAATACGCCTAAACGAGTTCATACAACAGATTTGCGAAAGACGACGGTTTTGGTTTTATGTGTGCGTGTCTACGAACCAATCATAGAGACGTTTCGCTTGTGACATTGACGTTGTGACAGATGCACACACGGACGAAACTTAGCCCGTGGCGAACCGAAACTGGCTCGACTTCACTTCCACGCACTAACTATTAGGTTTATAGGCGTATTTATTCTAAGACTAGCTGTGCCCGCGGCTCCGCCCGCGTGGAATTCGGTCTGTGTCAGTAAGCTGCTAATACCTCACCGTTTAAAGCCTTCCCTGGAGTACGACAAACATTTCAAAACCAAAATCAGATAAATCTGTCCAGCCGTTGTCGAGTTTTAGCGAGACAAACGAACAACAATTGATTTATATATACATAGATATAGATTATGAACCGTACAGCGGAAGACACAGGAATCTGGAGTAGTTTGGGGAAGGCCGAAATGTGTTTAATTTTAAATACGTTAATTTTGTAAATATTAGGCCAATATTAATCAAATAGTGGAGATAAATATTAACTTAAAAAAAATATACTAGTGGCTCGGTGGGCGGCTGTAGAACTTTAGATTTAGCGATTTTGTTTAGAAATGGCTGTTTTTTTTTTAATATTTCCACCCACATCTGCCATTAAAAACATTGGAGAACTGAATCCACAGAAAAAAACATATTATTTTTTTATCTCGGTCATACGCTGTCATTGTATACCAAATAAATTAAAATTAGAATACAATTATAAAATCAAGTTATTGTCAAACAGTCATTAAAATTACATCGTTCCAATACATTGAGAAACTATTTATTCCCATTCAATATACCAACCTACCTACTGAACCTACTCACAAACTTTTATTTGAATGGGTTAGAAATGCCACCTCTAGGCGACGACAGCCGGAAAATGGACATCCATAATTCCAAACACCCGGGCATACAAAGGAATTTTGGGCCCAGCTGAAACGGAGACGCCAAGCCCGCTCGGTCAATAAAGAGAAAAAAATTAAGTTTACGCGACTGTCACACATTTCAATAAAACAATTTAAACGGATTATATCGCGTATATTATTATTTGATCCTCCCTGTCGTTTCGACATACGTAAGTTATTCTAATTTTAAAGGAAACTAATACTTATATTTTATTTTATTTAAATATATGTTGTTGTTGTTGTTGTCCTAAGGCACCCCGGAGATGCATAGGGCCTTCATCAGCTCGCGCCTTTCTATCCTCAGCGACTTTTCTGGCCTCGCTCCAGCTCAGTCCGAATGGCTCGCAATTCGCTCTCATCGGACGCTTATTATATGTATACCATTCATTACCAAGGGACCCAATTTTAATCAGCAGCCCTACAGATTATTTATGAGTGTCCATTGAAAGTTGTATTTGTCGCCTAAATTGTGAAATGGTCAGGCATTCCGATCACGTGCACGAAACTTCGCGAGGGAATGAAAGTGGGTTGAATTCGGAATGTATGCGGCGCCTGCGGGCCTTCCGAAGAAACAGACGAAGCATTGACGAATCGATAAGATAGACTTCATCATCATAATTTTAGGAGCTACGCTCTTGTCGGTGGAGCAATTTCCAAGTATCTCGTTTCTGTGCCTTCTCATTGACAGCCTGGTACGAAACGACGTTCACACTCTCCTTTATGTCAATTCAAATCCAGATTAGCACGTCATTTATAGAAAAAACTCACATAGTGTACATCTGGAGCATAGCATTATATGGAAGCGCAACGTGAACACTGACGCCGTCAACTCGTTCTACATACGAGTATACTACTTTAGCTATTTGACGTAATCCATTTGACATTTTCTTTATATTCGAGACAACTAAAATGTGAAAGTTTGAACTGCAAATTACAAGTACTATAAATTACAAACGCGTCAGTTTACCATGAGTTGCTTTAAGAGTAGCCAAAGGACACATTTCGTTACCAAAATCAGAATTATTTACTTACCTATATTAAGAAGCTGACTTTATATTGACTAAGTATTTGGCGGCATGTACTCAACTGTATGTACAAATGCATCAGAATATATCGTGTGATCGTAGAGCACGTTCCACGTTTATTGGGCGGATTGTTCTCTTGACGCATCTAAACTTGTTATGTTTGGGCATTGACTCAAGTCTAGTTCCCAAAAGCGCGGAACATTAATGGCGGGACACATTACGGCCACAGACTAAATGGATGCTCGAAAGTGTACTGGTGTACACTTTCGATAGTACTTTTGGTAGTAGGTACTCTATGTATTTGCTTTGAAATTATTTCTCTTTCTTGACTATTTAGTACATTTTAGGTTTTGTGAAAGTAAACGTGAGATACTAGCTGCAAGACAAGTTTCTTTCGGTGGTTTTAGCCGAATAATTACACATGTGTTTTTTTTATAAGACTCGTTTTTTTTTTACTCAAAGTAATTTATTTTATTCTGTGGTTTAGCTATATCTAGGACAGGGTGGTCTTAGGCGTTTTATAGCAAAAAGTTGTTAAAAAGTGTTGGCCGTTAACATTTCTTTTTATAGAAATTATCATTACCGTTACAAACAAGTCGTAAGTCTCAATATGACACTTTTGAAAAGTTATTCAATATATTATTTTAATTTTACGACTTTCACTTTTGTCCCTGTCGTTTTGCAGTACCAATGCTGACGTCATCACAAAAAAATACTTAGGAGTAGAACAATTAAAGAATTTAATTGGGATTCGGATAAAATAAAATAAAAATTTGTCTATGTTTTAATATTTTTAGGGCCTTTATTTTTTTGGTATAAATTTCTCGGTGTTTTTTTAATACTAATGTAACTAGAATCGTACGCTTTTTCTGATCTTCTTTGTCCATACTGTACGTATTCTTAACACTGCCACTGTACATACTGGCAAGTACTCTGGTACGGTGACCGAAAAAGGTTCCCCTTTGAATGATTAATTCCGGGTTTTTGTCGGGTAACCCACCGCAGACCCGTGGGTAACCGGTCAATTCTCCCACTGGTAATAAAATTACCATTATATATGAAGTTGTGCTATTGTATTGTGCCAGTTTTTCCTGTTTGTTTCTTATAACATACGTACATAATGTTGAACTCCGTAATGAAATTAGTGGAACAAAGCTTGTAAAGCTTTGTTAATTTAATTATCTTTACAAATACGGAAGACTAAGATGAAAGAGGCCGCATTACATAAGCTGACGACTCGGTTGGCGCAGTTTGTAGTACACCTACCTACTGAGCCGGCGGTCCCGGGTTCGAATCCCGGCCAGGGAAAACATATGCGTGATGAACTCAGGTATCTGTTCTTGGGTCATGTATGTTATATTTATATCGTCGTCTAGTATGTACCCATAGCACAAGCTTTTCTTAGAATAGAATAGAATAGTCTTTATTTCGTCATCACAGGTAACAATCAGGTAACAATGGTGGTCAAATATGCAGCAATTCCATGACGCGCCTTTTGGCATACGAAATACATTATGATTCACTTAAAACTAATACGTAATCAATAGTAAAAATAATAATAATAAATATAAATGTTAATGTCAAAATATGGTTAAAATTCATTACAGTACAGATTACACTTCTTATTTCTCAATGTCAAGGTCAGCATCATTAAAATAATCATTAATAGAATAATAACACCTATCTACGAGCATTCTTGAAAGCAATTGTTTGAATTTTTTATTGTCAGTATTTTTGAAAGTGGTAGGTAATTTATTATAAAGTTTTGGGGCCATTACACTAACGTTGCGTGCCATCAATGCGGTATTATATTTCGCTATGCGTACTAACGGTTTCCTGGGTCGCAAGTTATTTCTTGGGTTTGTTTCCATTACAGGGAAAAGAGCGGGATTACTTTTAACGAAGTTGCAGCATTCGTAAATGTACAAACAAGGCAATGTTAGCAGGTTGAGAGACTTAAAATGTGGTTTGCAACTTTCCGTGCTTTCAAGCTTACAGATGGCCCTAACGCAGCGCTTCTGTGCTCTGAACAATCTGTCTTTGTAGGAAGAATTTCCACAAAATATTATGCCAAATCTTAAAATAGAGCATACGAAACCGTGGTAAGCTGCCAGTACAGTTTCTTTCGCAGATGTATTTGCTAGCTTGTACAGTGCGTACGACAATGTATACAGTTTTTTGCAAACCTGTTCAGAGTGAGACTCCCATTTCATATTTTTATCTATATCAATACCAAGAAATTTAGTAAAGCAAGTTTTATTTATAGTTTGACCCTTATATTCAACGTCTAATTTCGGCAAAGATTTCTTTTGAGTAAACTGCATAACGCTAGTCTTCTCTAAATTAATTTTTAAATTATTAAGTTCTAACCATTTGATAATTTCCGAAACAGTTGAGTTAACATCATCCTCGTAATCTATATTTGTATCAAGCTGTATGAATACCGTACAATCATCTGCGAATAAAATCATTGGATGTGGGCTACTTTTTACAATGTCATTAATATATGTCGCCTAGTACCCATAACACAAGCCTTCTTGAGCTTAATTTGGGACTAGGTTAATTTGTGTGAGGTTGTCTGATATTTATTTATTATTTATTTATTTATATTAGGAACAATAACGGTCCCATTACGCTCCCTTGAGGCACTCCATATTTTACATATTTACGGTCTGAGATATATTACTTTTCCTCTTTTGATGTGGTACAAATTTGCGTAAGTTCCGTATATTGTTCCCGTTTTTCTAAATATGATTTTAGTAACTGATGAGCGTTTCCACGAATACCGTAACTATACAGTTTTTTTAACAAGATTTCGGGGTCTACATGGTCAAACGCTTAGTTTGGGACTACGTCGATTTGTGTAAGATTGTCCCCTTATTGATACAACGGATAAAAGGCATTATTTACCCGCTAAGGATAAGGCAAGATTGTGTAAGTATAAAGCAGAAATTTAGTTGTAGGTACCTATTGAGAGTTCAAGATTTTTTTTTTATGTATAACTCTACTGCAAATATACATTGACATTATATGTACACCTACCTAAATATATAATCTAAATATTGAAATTCGAGTATCGTGTTCTTAATGTTCTTATTATTTATGTACAATGAAGTATTTCAAAACGTAGCGTTACGTAAAATAACGCAATAACACGTTAGTATAATAGTATATTTTATTTTCGTTTCCGAGTTGCGAAAAAACGAACAATAAAAACATACTACAATGTATTTGCCACCAATTCGTAGCAATCAAAATTCTCAATTGAAAACTTCCTCACGCGCCGATCCTGAACAAAAGCTAAATTGTAATTTCGTTACCCGCATTCTGTTAAAATGTAGTTAAATATTTGCATACTGAAACGTACTGTATAAGGCCGCCTTTACACTCGTGTTGTATAGAAACAACAGAAATATCCGTCCACGGAGTCCCGTTCGCCTCGTTTGACTTTTTTTTTTTAACTACTTAAGTATTTTAATTTTGTTATCGATTTTATTTCCTCAGATTTCAATTTAATAAATATCAAACATATATTTACGGTTTATTTACGGTTTCGAAACTATCCCGTAAAGACCCTTAAAGAAATTTGGAAGGCTACTTCGACGACTACTCCAAATAGTGCCGTCCCTCTCGATCTCCTGACAAAGTATATTTGCGTGAGCCGGACGGTATGTATGACGGTCGAATTTCGAACATCGGATAGTCCTTCTGTTTGTTTTCTCGGTATTCTACGTCAGGCGACAGATAAGCAAAAGGCAAAATGGCAGACAGCGTTTTTGTCTGTTCATGAATTTCTATTTGCATTTTATATAAATTGTATCTTTCTAGCTCTCACAACATACAATATTTTTTAGAGCTAGTAAGATCATTAACAATTTCAAATATATCTCAAAAATGGGTTACCTAGCCTACTGTCTACCACAGAGTGTGAAAGCATCTCAAGGAATCCTTATTTAATATCACGATAGGAACGGAACGTGAGAGCCATGAAATATTCGACGGTCTTTAGCTAAATGATTGTTTCATTGAATTAAATTCGCCGTGGGCTGCTATCAAAAACGTATCTGAAGAATGCCTCCGATTCATCGACTCGCTGGGATTCGCTGTAATTATGAAAAATTGCAATTAAATTTTATCAGAAGAAGATTACAGCCGTCCCAGTTACATTCATATAATTGGTTTTATTAATTTGCACCGCAACCAATGAAAACAGTCAAATTATGTATGGCGTACCGCAGGGAAGTGTTCTTGGACGTCTTCTATTTTAACTTTATATCAAAGACCTACCTCGATATGTTGAACCCGCTGTGAATATATTTACGATTTCGATACCATCAAATTTCATTTATTTTTCCTACTGTCCACCACAGAGTGTGAAGGCGTCTCAAGGAATTCTTATTGAATCGCGATAGGAACGGAACGTGAGAGCCATGAAATATTCGACGGTATTTAGCTAAATGATTGTTTCGTTGAATTAAATTCGCCGTGAGCTGCTATCAAAAACGTATCTGAAGAATGCCTCCGATTCATCGACTCGCTGGGATTCGCTGTAATTATGAAAAATTGCAATTAAATTTTATCAGAAGAAGATAACAGCCGTCCCAGTTACATTCATTTAATTGGTTTTATTAATTTGCACCGCCACCAATGAAAATAGGCAAATTATGTACGGCGTACCGCAGGCAGTGTTCTTGGACCTCCACTATTTTAACTCTATGTCAATGAAGTTACCTCAGCACGTCAAACACCGTATTATATTTACGGAGATGTCACAAACTCGGTCTTAGCGGAGAGTGGCGCGACACTACGTGCGTCGCTCACTCGGCCGCGGCCGCCAGCCGGCCAATAAATGTTGCGTTGAATTAAATTCGCCGTGGGCGCTATCAGAACGCAACTTTGCAGGATGATGAATGGTTTATCGCAGGGAAGTCATCTCGGACATCGGCTATTCTTACTCTTATGTATCAAATCAATAAAATCAAAATCAAATCGTTTATTCTGTAAGTCGGCCACAAGGGCATATTCGGGTCTATATTGGCTCTCATAAAAAAATATTCCTATTTTTTATTCCACTGCCAATTTTTATTCATAACAATAACTCTCCATATTTTTTTCCTCATAAATTTTTTCTTCATACTTTTATTTTACTACCATCGGAACTCATAACAGTCAGTTATCATAAAATAATTATTTTCCTAATAATGAATGAATGAATGAATATATTTATTGCATGTAACTAAGGACACATATTTTATTAGTAGACCTTACAAACTAGGGTTAGTAGGTAATTACAACTAAAACAAAACAAATTACAATTAAAACAAAACAACACTGACCGGGGAGTGTAATCCCTCGCAGTGCAGCATGTAGGGACAGTCAACCCTGTCCACTATCATTCGAAGAATGCTGTTGGCACTGCAGCGCACCCGGCGCACCAGGGATGCAGCGCGAGCGCGCATGGTCGTATAGAAACAATCCACGCGCACCTCCGCGAACATCCCTGATGCGCTACAGAAACGAGACAGTAATGTCATTACTAAGAAATGTAAAAACTCATTTTTTTTTTCATAACTGTTTTGCTTCGTAACAGACAATTATCATAATTTTCCTACTAATACTTTCCTTGAAGTGGTTAGGTGGATTGTTCTTGTATGTAAACAGTATAAATACAAGCAAAACTTTTTTCGGTACGCAAAAAAAATATAACCTCGTAGGTACGGCTTCGCTCCCGCCTGACCTTCTAACCTAACCCGGCCACGTCAGATCTGCTCAGAAAGGTTTTGCTCGCTCGTTAAAATTTTGTAATTTATGAATTCGGATGATTATGAATTCTGATGATTATGAGTTAGATTAGTAATGTAAGAAAATATATGAAAACAAATATTAGTATAAACAAGTTGTATGAATAGTGATCTTATGAGTTCTGATGATTATGAGTTCCGATCGTTAGTATTAAAAAAAATATTAAGTTTGATCATTATGATATAAAATAGTATGAGAAATGTTTCCGGACTTCCGATAATAGGACTTAAAAAGTTATGTGAGAAAATACGCACCCGGGATATTCACAATGTCTAAATCTGAATATACTGGCATTTTATAAGAGGAGACCGCTGTTGAGAAGAAAATCGAAAGAAACTCAACAGTAAGTCATTTTTTCGTAAAAACGACTTAAAACTAGTACAATTATATTATAACTAGGTAATTGATATAATATGTAGGTAGAGGAGGTGTACAAGTTTCTCCCAATCAATGTTGATAGGCTGCAAAAGGCATTTGTCGCGACGGCTAGCGAGTCCTGTCACGGTCGCCAATATGTTCGGTGTACTCCTCAGGTAAGCTCTCCAGACCAGGAATCCCAGGATCGTCAATGAAGGAACACCAGGATAGTACAAATCTTCGTTTTAATTATATATAAGGACAATTACAATAGTAATGAAATAAAATGGTGTTGCCGCCACGGTTGTGCGGTGCAGTCTGCGGGGCGGCGGCCATATGACGTATGTGTGACGTCACTGCTGAACCGGTAGTACGATGACTGTTATGTTGCGCCAACAAATGTTTTCAGTAATTATTATCCAGCGTGTACATTTGATATAACCGCAAACTTTACGGGGTCTTAGTTCATGCCTATGCATTTATTAATATCTTTCTTGTCTTCTCACTCTTGTCAGAGTGGTCGTGGTCTCGATGATGATGTATTTGTACACGGGTGATCTTCGTCCGCGGTCCTCTCGGGTCCGGTGGCGGCCTTCGCAATATGTCTCCACTTTACACTTTACTCTATTAGCAGCGTTTCGAGAGCACTCTGAAATTTATTAATATATTGATTCGTAAATGATTAAAAAAAATCGAACTTTTTTTTCTTATTTGTTGTTGTTTGTTGACACTAAAGACTCGGTTATACATGTGTCAAATAAGAGCACGCCGTACATTGCTGCTCCTAAATTAAAATAAGTTTCTGTCAAAAATGACATTTTAGTGGCAAGCTTTTATAGCCGACTGTACTTTTCTTTAAATATCCATCAAATGCTCACTGAGACGATTCTAAAGAGCCCAAGCTGGGTAGGATTGCTTTTTCTATTATAGAGTTCCTATGGCCACCTTCCGGCTCCATCATCAGATCAGTCCCCATGGTATCATATTATTGTATTGTCATCAAAGTTAAGTAAGTAGGTATGCCAAATTTCAGCTCAATCGGTTGATATCTGCTTCAAAATTGAGTTGCAAGATTTCACCCGAACAAACATACTTTAAACATACCATGCAAGCTAAATAAAAGCTTGTAAAAAAAAAATTACGCTACGGCAGTTAACGCTAAATAAATAATTGTTATAAATATCCGATTATAGCACTAAAATCTACGTCTGGCCACACTTTGCGGTAATATCAATTATACACGCTGAATACAATAAAGTGTTTTTTTAGAGATGTATTTTAAAGATTTCAAGGCGTCAAAGTATTGCATTAATTACGCTATATAAACAGAGCCCGGAGTAGGTAGTGTCTACATTTATACCAAAATTGCGGAAGAACGTAATTAGGAGTGCTAACAACCATCAATAAAGATATTTTATTTCCTTAAATATGGGACTTTTCTAATTATTCAAAAGGTTAAAGGTCGAATTCACAGGTTACATAAAATTGGGCATTCCAATATTATACGTACTAATTCTAATATTATACGTATTTAATAATATTATGTATTCAGTAAGATAAACCTTCGGCGGAATCAAATTATGAGAAGTTTTAAACATAAAAAATATGCGATATAGATGGAACCCACTAAAATAACGTAAACTGTAAATATAGATATTGACACAAAGTTAAATTTTGAAAGATGAATGTAATGTGACCTACTAAATTGTACGCAGGAATCGAACCTGCGACCCAACGTTTGAGGTGTAGTGCTCTCCCAACTGAGCTATTAGATCGTTAAGTCAATCACACCAAATCTTTCATTCAATAATTCTACGTTACTAGAGCACCCTCTGCGTTTTTGTGTCAATATTTACAAAAATAACCATGTGTGTGCACATAATAAAAATAATTAGGTTTAATTAATTAGGTTTATATATACATTAGTTTATAAATAATCTCAAAGGCGCTATTATTATATAGTATATAGAAAACCATTTATTCAAAAAGCATAGGTACAAAATGTCAAATTACAAAATAATAATAACTTAACTAAAAATAAAATTATACACGAATACAATATGTACTATATTCTTAGTTTTAATTGTTTCAATGTATTATCTTTAGTATTGTGTCTTTACATTAAATTTTACTTCTATGGTAACCTATTAAAAACAAAACGACAAAGAGATTCCAGGTTTCTACCTAAGGCTCAAGTGCCTTCGAAGAATTCTGCAAGATTTTTTCTCGTAGGAGCGTGGTTCGCGTCAGAACTGGGTAACTAATGGCGGTGACGAGTGGAAACTGATAAAGCAGGGGTGCTCTACACGTGGTCTGCGCATTATTTTCCAGGGGTTGAAAATAGTGTATTATGCAAAATGAATAAAATAGACGTAGCGATACGCCAGATCAAAAAGTTCCGTAGGCTCATATCCGGTTGGAAGGACCACACAATCCGTGATGGATCAAAACTGCAAGTAAATTTTAATTTGGATTCATAATTTATTCACTTTATTATATGAATTCATATTAGAGCAGCACAACTGTCATGTTCAAAGAATTTCTAATATGCAGCTACTTTTCAGTAAATTAAAGCTTCATCCTAACAACAATGGTAAAATAAAAGCTTCAACATCAAAATAAATTCAACAAAAAAAAAAGTAGGAGAGCATTTCTCAAAAAAAAAATACAAAACTAAGACGTCAATTAATGTTCAGTTATATTTTCCTATTTGATTACCATTTTCTTAGTGATTTTCGATACTTTGATTTCAGATTATATATAATTAAAAAAATAATAAACATAAGATTACCTTAATTATCAAACATAGCATAGCATTGGTACCTATAAAATTACTAAAATAATTGGTAACGAAATAGGAATATAGGTAATATTGAACTTTAATTGAAGTCTTATTTTGTACAAACTTTTTGAGAAATGCTGAGGAACAAAAAGTAGGAACGATCATCTACGTCAAAACTTCGACCATACATAAACATACATAAACCGTCCTTCGGTCGGCCCTCTGCTCTCCCAGCAAAAACGTTAGTCTAGATTGATTAACGTCTCATCCTAACAACAATGTATATAATATATAAAGCTTTATTTATCTCTTACAAAATGCATCAATATTTTGTTTACATACTGAATTTTTTGTTAATAGTTTTAGTTTTTTCTTATAGTATGTTAGTCTTTTATATTTTATTGTATTTATTATTTATTTTATGTAAGAGCCGCCTTTGCGGTGAAAGCCTCCTCCAACTTATGCCAATTTTCTCTGTCGTGAGCCACTCTAGTCCAAAGTGCTCCCGCTACTTGTGTGATGTCATCACTCCACCTTTTTTTTTTTAACCTAACCTAACAACAATGGCAGCATAAAAAATCTCGAATTTATCACATCAATAATAACTTTAACAAAAAGTAGAAACAGTAGGAACAAAACGTAGGAACGATCTACGTCAAAACTTAGCCATTACATAAACATACATAAACCCTCCTCCGGTTGGCCCTCTGCTTCCCTCCCAGCAAAAACGTTAGTCTAGATTGATTGATTCTGTTACGGCCATTGATCGCAACTGTCCGGAGGTGCCCCAAAAACATTCGGCCATTTTTGCTACGAAACAAGATGAAATTGCTGGCAAAAGTAAGTAAAACCAGGTTATCTTTTACGTTCCTTTTTCGTTGCCATAGCCATTTCGGCTTCTCCTGGAGCCATTTTAGGTAATATAAATTTAAATTATACATGAGCCTGATTTATGTGATTGCTCAGTTAAGATAGCACTACGCCAGACGTACGGTCGCAGGTTCAAATCCTGCTTACATTGCAGTGGATCACAACACATTCTTCTTTGTGTCAATATTAATAATTGTATGTGTCAATATCAGTAAAAAGTATGTATTTCTATGGAATCAATAAAAAAGATACAAATCTTATTAACGATTTCTCATTTCTTTACTTGTGCGCGTCAAGACAGTAACCAATAAACGAAATAACTTTCCGCATCCGTCAAATCCCTTCATATCCCACCAGGCGTAGACAATAGGCAATGGCTTATAACTCGACAAACAAAGAACATTTGACATCCAATATTACTGCCACGCAAACACGTTGAGTCAACGACTATACGACGATTCCGGCACGTCCTCATATTTATCTACTCATATTACGAACAGCGAATAAGAGCTGTATCTTTGCACGGTGGGACTGTTCGGAACAGTAATTTAATACTTTCATAGACAGTACGTAAAATAGTACATTACTGCAGACGCTGGGAAAGAAGGGCTGGCCGGGTATAGACGGCCGACCGTATGGAGGCCGGATAGTGATACAAAGCCGGCAAGCCCTTATCACGGCTAAGGCTACAGTGCTTCTCTCAAACATATGCAACGAAATAAATAAAATACACCACTTGAAAAAAATATAATTCCGTAAACAGCTAAACACAGATGCCATGTTAAAAAAACACTTCCTGGCCTAGGCCTTCAATTTTGTATGAAATTCCTTCACAGTTCTCTAGAGATGATCCGCCCGAAACTTCGAAGCCTGTTATAACGCACTTTATGACGAAATTTCATGGCATCTTTGAGAAAACGTTATTTACAACCCTCGTGATACACTGCATGGCGACTTTTATCTTCGCTAAACTACCACCCCATGTGCAGTTGAATATTCCTCATTTTTATCACATCACACTAATATTATAAAGGCGAAAGTTTGTGAGTGTGTTTATGTGTATGTCTGTTACTTCTTCACGCTCAAACGGCAGGAGCAATTTTGATAAATTCCGGTATGAAGGTAGCTGACACCCTTTTTTTTTTTTTTTTTTAACGTTGGGGAAATGCGTTTATGCATCCCGTCTAATCGGGGGACTAGAGCGGGTATGACGGACTAACCGAGACTTCGGACTACCGTCTAAAACCACCAACGAATGCCGGCACCGCCTTTAATTGGAGCGACGCGGGATCGCTTGATGCATTCAACCACGTGCACTCCGGCGGGCGACTCATGTTATGAGCCGAGACCATGCGGGGCGACACTTCCACGGGTGCCTGCCCCCAGTTCTGTGGCGTTCCGAAACAGGGAGTCCCCCGACTCCCTGCGCGGGTCCACTACGGCGGAGGCAACAGATGCGCATAGCGCCGGGCTCTGGCCCCCAACCGTCGCCGGCGGAGCGGATTCGCAAGAGGATCGTTCTCACGTGCCCGCTCCGCGGCCTCCTTTAGTGACATGACTTCGTCACAGAAGGAGGCCATCGCTTTCCATGCCTCCTCACTGTCAAGCATAGCGTCGATGACGCTGGACAGAAGGAGGTCCACTCCTATTACCGCCTGTAAGGCAGTTCGTTGAGGCTGCCAGGCGATGCACTCTACCAGAGTATGGCTGGCTGTGTCCATCGGCGCGGCGCATTCGTGACAGATAGGGGATTCTTCTCTTCCAGCTATGCGATGCAGATACTTATATGAAATGTTAAGGTGCCGTGGCGCCTGTCTACCCAACGTTCTAAGTGAGGTAAAATTGCCCCCACCGTGACTAGGCCATGTTCCACCGTCTCCAGCTCCTCCTTCCATTTTGTTAGTGTTTCCGCCTGGGCCAAAAAGCGGACACGCTCCACCTCCTGATCGAGAAGCTCCCCCGCTACCCTCGTCCTAGCCCTGTGGCTGTGGACCTTTGCGAGCACCTGCGCTTGCAGATCCCATGGAGGGTCCGCGGCCAGGATGGTTGCTGCCGTAAAGGACACGGTACGGTAGCCTCGCACAGCTCTTATTGAGATTGCCCTCTGTGGCCTACGGAGAAGCGCCTTATTATAATTTGTAAGGGCCCCCACGCATATTGGGGCCCCGTACAGAGCCATACTACGTATGACTCTGGTATAGAGGAGCCTACAGGATGCATTAGGCTCCCCCATATTTGGTAGTAATCGGCTGAGAGCGGCGGCTGAGGTCATCAACTTCGGAGCAAGGTAGCTGACACCCTGGATTAACAGATAGGCTACTTTTTATCCCGAAAACCTGTAATGTTCCCGCAGGATGACCGGGAAGACCGCGCGGCGCAGCTAAATTTTATAAAGGCAAATGCCTTGTACTGTTTCTGCCTTGATCTTTTTAGGGTTCCGTAGTCAACTAGGAACCCTTATAGTTTCGCCATGTCCGTCTGTCCGTCTGTCTGTCTGCCTGTCCGTCCGCGGCTTAGCTCCGTGATCATTAGTCCTAGAAAGCTAAAATTTGGTATGAGTATGTGTATGTAACACGCCGACAAAACGGTAAAATAAAAAGTATAAAAAAATTTTTTTTCGGGTACCTCCCGTACACCTGAAGTGGGGGTGATTTTTTTTTTCGTTCCAACACTAATGTGTGGGGTGTCGTTGAATAGGTCTTTTAAAAATAATAGGGGTCTCTGAACAGTATTTTTTGATAAAGTCAGCAGTTTCACTCATATTCACTCCGAAAATTAAAAAAATAGTGTCCCCCCTCTAACTTTTCAACCACGGGTCATAAAATTATGGAAGAATTCATGAAGATGGGGCTTTATAAGTACTTTCAATGAAAACGAATATATTGAATAAAATCGGTCGAGCCATTTTTGAGTTATCGCAAAAATTCATAATTTTCATTAAAATGACGTAAGTGCCGCTCGATGTCCTTACACTTCGAACGTTATACATATTGGTTAAGTGCCATACTGTATTAAAACATTACACTCAATCTGGTGCGTATAATCGATAACTTCCAGAAGGTAATAAGTAATTACAATTACTTTGGCGTTTACGACCTTTCTTGCAATTTATATGTTTCTCTTAATTTTCGTCTATTGTGAAGGATGGGCACCTACGGAACCCTACACTGAGCGTGGCCCGACATGCTCTTGGCCAGTTTTATTTGTATTAGTTTTGCCTGTGCCGCAACATGCAATTAGTTTGCCCTTTAAGCAAAACATTAGCACCCATTAAATTCTAACATTCAGACCAAACTTGACTAGATTAAATGGAATGCTGAATCTTTGTTAACGTTAATCTATATTCTACACCTATTAATACATAAAACCTATCATCGTAGGTTTAGATTTCTAGATTAGTCTAGTTAATCAAGTCTACATTGTCTGGTAGGAGTGGTACAATTAGGTGAAAATGTAGTACGATGAAGAGCGCATCTGGCGTTCAGGTCTTATCTGAGGATATTAGAGAAGTGAGGGGAAATGGTCGATGAAATGTGACTTTACTATCAAATTGAGATTAAATTCAACTTAAACTATCGAGGGCGGAGAGCCGGGGTGAGTTGTTTAAATATCGGTTATAACGGTATGTTGGTCTTCTTCTTGTGGTGCCAAGTGTTTTAATATTTTTTATAACATTTTGTATCGCACCGCCGACTTGTTTAACTATTATTAAATCTATTTTTTGGTGGAATCTAGATACAGTTGAAAACTATCTAATACTCAACTTCACTTTTTATGTCATAGGGGGTAAACGAGCAAACAGATCGCCTGACAGAAAGCGATAACCGTCGCCCATAGACACCTGTCAGAGGAGTCACAAGTGCGTTGTCGTTGCCGTCACTTGTTGATAACTTGCCATCCACCTGATTATTAATGATATTTTAACGATAAATACCTAATCGCTCACCCCTGTGTGGTACGGATATATTTCCGTTAGTGAGTTTTTTTCCCCACACACAAAGCTCAAATTAGTGAAATTGAGGCCTAACCAACCCTTGCATTGAATTACTATTCACAAGACTTTAATACGATCTCTAGACACGTGCCAAATATTCCTTTTATTTGTTTGATTAGCCTCGTCCTGCCCAAGCATTTTTCGATAGCCATCCCGTTTCTGCCCAATGTTCTAAATTAAGTACATTCTAATTTATATGGGTTCTGCCCAACACCTTTTTTATTGAAATTGTTGTGTTAAAGGTAAGCCAGATTTTTTTATTATTTTTTAGGTTATAATGGGTATGTATTTGATAGACTAAGCCTGTTTAGGAGTCTATATCTTTTGTTCTTTTTTAAGAACATTGGGCAGAATTGCCTACATAGTATATTATTTTTTGTCATTTATTAAGAACATTGGGCATAAAAATCTTGATTATAACGTACTCTTTAATTAGCAGTTGCGAGATTATAAATAAAGCAGATTTACATTTTATAGTATTTTAATAGTAAAAAAAGGGTTGAGATCAATGAAAATAACAACTAACGACTTGTTAATGGCATCTAATGGGCATAATTTCTAACAAAACATCATATAAAGTCCCTATTTTAACAACAAAACTTAAAAACTTAACGACGCACGGGTTACTTGAGCTTGGAGTCCTCTGCCTTCACTGCATCTGCCACCACTTTGTCCACTACGTATCTCCACGTTGACCACCACGTCTGCGACCGCGTCCACCACTGCCACATCTATCTGCTTCATCGATTGACCTCAGCGAAAATGGTATAGGTACTTCATCAGTCTCAGCTGCTGTATCTGTACTGATCTCACTAGGGTTTATCGGGGAACGACGCGGCGGCGTATAATGTGTATCTTCTTCGCCGTCGTTAGTGATCTTCATCATCTTTAATTGCTATTGGCATAACATTTCTGATTATCTGACTTAACACACCTTCAATCCCTCGACTCGATCAATCAGTGCTATAACAAAAAAACAGTAGTCAGTTCTGCCCAATGTTCTCAATAAATCACACATTTCGAAAAATGAACTTGAAAAATCGAAAATAACCTAAATTACAAAAATAAACTATTAATTATAAATTAGAACTATTCGGGCTTAAATTAATCTGGTATTTATTCAAAAACATGCACGATTACTAAGATAAGTATGGATCAAACTTACCTCTTTAGCGAAGATGTGGCATCCTGGACGCTTGGCGTGACACTGATCGTGGAGTTCAAATAACTTCGATGCAAGGCCTTGACCAAGTATTGGCCAATACTCTTACCAATCAGAAACAAGCAAATAAAACCGCAAATCACCAAAATTTTAGACTCCAGGCGCCAAATTTGAATATGTGATTAATTGAGAACGTTGGGCAGAATCCTGAAGTATAAATAAAAAACTTTGGGCAGGACCCACTAAGTCCAATGTGTTCTTTATTGAGAACACTGGGCAGGACGAGGTTAGGTATATTGTTCTTGGCTTCGCATTCTTATATCAAATTATGTGAGATCTAAAATAAATTCTACTACTAGACGAGAGTCCTTTCAGAGACGAACGACGTGTGTTGTAAACTCCCAATCCTGTGCAATCCATTATAAAATAATCGATAAATTTATGAAATATTTAATGACTATTTTTTTTAAAGTGGGTAAAGATCAACATTTTTATATTAAACCATTGATAAAAAGATCAAAGTTCAAAGAAAAATTTAAATCCGTAACCTGGTGGAAGAGACCGGGAATCGAACCCGGTACCTCTGGATTGCCGGTCCAGTCCAGGCCGGTCGCTTCCACCAGGTTACGCATTTAAATTTTTCTTTGAGCTTTGATCTTTCCCATCCCGCTCCAATAATGTCTGTGTTTGGCCTTGTGGTTGACTGGTAGAGAATGCCTCATGGCATTAAGTCCGCTATTTGTACTTTTACTTATGTACTTTGTGCAATAAAGTTTAAATAAATAAATCTTTGTATAAACGGTTTAAAATAATCGATGTTCTATGTTCAGTCCCCTCCCTAGCACCAGATTAAAGGTGTTATTAAAGGTCCTCTCCGTGACTAATTTAACATCTTCAGCGTCTTTTAAGAGTTAATTAGCTTGTTTTGAATTGTGAGCCTAAGTTGCGAATTTTGCCTCTTGATAACAATAGGCGTAATGAGATAAGCCAGTTTTTAGAGTTCCGTATTCAATGCTAAAAGAATTGCTTTAAATTATTTTAATATTTCGTAAGTTACTTTATGATACCTTTGATACAAAGATCAAAGCACAAAGAAAGATTGAAATAGGTAACTAGACGAAAGAAACCGGGAATCGAACCCAGTACCTCTGGATTACCAGTCCAGCGTGTTAATCTGTCCACCACCCTAACGCTAGAAAACCTTTCGATTTTTCCTTATGCTTGTCGATCTTTGCATTGTTTATTTGAAAGGTACCGGGTTCGATTCCCGATCTCTTCCGCAAGTTTACGCATTCCAATTTTTCTTTATATCAATAGTTTACTATAAATATTGTTGTGTGTAACATTAAGAAATAATGAGACACTACATGTTTAATTTTATGATACCTGTTGAGTAAGATTATATTATTTATATAAATTAGAAGAGTTTTTATATTTTTATTTTGAAAAAAGTAACTGCATCTCCGTAGCTGAATCTTTCGTTAATGGATTCATCCCTTGATGCCAAGCTATACGGTTATGAAAGCGAGATACCTTAACCCTTACCTTTGACTTTGATTTCCGCTTTTCCCTTGAGTTTAACCATCATGTTATATTTTACATATTTCCCACAAGACTCCCGTAAAATTATGTCACTATCGCTTGAGGATTCAAAAGATAATATATATTTTTTTTAATTGAAAAACTATGTATAAATATTATACGTGTATTTTATTATTTGCAACGCCTATATTTTTTTTATTTAATTTAATTTATTTATCTCATGCAATGCTTAGATTTGGTACATTTATCTTACTTTCGCCAAACATACGTTTATTGGCGAATGCTGCACTCACTTTTATAACTACGTTTATCTAAAAATGTACCTAACTAGATATATAATAATTAGAGTATTCTCTCATATATAATTTGACCTTAGTAATATTACTAAGGTCTAACTTCATACAGATTTTACAATAACTATTTATTAGGTATTTATTATTAACTGATCTAGTAGAAACTTTTTTAGCTTAACATTAAAAAACATTTTGACTGCTACATTCGTTCTCTAGAATAATCTTATTAAATATTCGAGGTACCAAATAACTGCGTGTCCGCCGTCCGTAGTACTTATTGGCTTCGGGCTCCACGTACTGTCGTCATGTACTGTCGTCGTATTTATTCATCTGCTTATATTATACTAGCTGTTGCCCGCGACTTCGTCCGCGTGAAACCTTTATCTTGAAAATTTTACATCTTTATTATTTTCAGATCTAAGTAATGTTGAAATTGCTAAACGTGCTTTTTTTTGCAATTGTTTACGAAATAGTAACGAACCCTTCGTACGCGAGTCCGACTCGCTCTTGGCCTTTTTTTCGGCTAATTTGCTCTTATTACGCGGTATCATTATAAAATCAGGTACATCTACGAACGAATAGCTTTACTAAATTCGATGAGTTTAAGAACGACGTTTATAAATTCTTTGATTCGAATAATAATGCCTTTAACACAAAGTTTCAAGTACCGCACTCAAAAAAATGTTTGATCTACATACAAATTTTCAACCCCTTTTTCACCACCTTCAGGGCTTAATTTTCAAAAATGCTGTAATGAGTTTTCTTATCTTTTAATAAAATTACCTTTTTACAAAGTTTCTAATTCCTAACATAAAATACAATTTATACCCGATACAACCTTTCATCCTCTTTTTAACCCCCTAAGGGGTAGAATTTTCAAAAACGCTGAAATCACTTTTCTTTTATTCTAATTATATGCCTTTATACAAAGTTTAAAATCCCGCAATCAAAAAATTTTTTGGTCTTCATACAAATTTTCAACCCCTTTTTCACCACCTACGGGGCTGAATTTTCAAAAACGCTGAAATGACTTTTCTTGTATTTTAATAATATGCTTTTATATAAAGTTTCAAATCCCGCACTCAAAAAAATGTTTGATCTTCATACCAACTTTCAACCCCTTTTTAACCTCCTTAAGGGTAGAATTTTCGAAAACGCTGAAATCACTTTTCTTGTATTTTAATAAAATACCTGTATACAAAGTTTCAAAACCCGCAATCAAAAACAATTTGATCTTCATACAAATTTTCAACCCCTTTTTCACCACCTTCGGGGCTGAATTTTCAAAAACGCTTAAATTACTTTTCTTGTATTTTTATAATATGCTTTTATGTAAAGTTTCAAATCCCGCACTCAAAAAAAATTTTGATCGTCATACATACATTCAACCCCTTTTTAACCCTTTTAGGGCATGAATTTTCAAAAACGCTGAAATTAGTTTTCTTTTATTTTATTTTAATACCTTTTTACGTAGTTTCCAGTTCCTAGCTTAAAATTAAATTTGAACCCCAAGACAAACTTTCATCCCCTTTTTAACCCCCTTAGAGGTTGAATTCTTAATAACGATCAATTAATGTAATTTTTTTATTCATCTATATGCTTTTATAAGAAGTTTCAAAGAATTTGTAATGGATTTAATCTTTCAACCCCTTTGTAACCCTTTTAGGGGATGAATTTTTGAAAACGCTGAAATTGTTTTTCTTGTATTCTAATAATATGCCTTTGTACAAAGATTCAAGTCCCGCACTCAAAAAAATATTTGATCTCCATACAAACTTTCAACCCCTATTTTACCACCTTGGGGGATGAATTTTCAAAAACGCTGAAATTAATTTTTTTCCATTTTATTTTGATACCTTTTTACGAAGTTTCAAGTTCCTAGCTTAAAAAAAAACTTATACCCCATACAACCTTTCATCCCCTTTTTAACCCCCTTAGGGGTTGAATTTTTCAAAATCGCTTCTTATCTCTTGTACACTTTATAAATGCAACCTACTGTGCAAATTTCAACTCTCTAGCATTTGTAGTTTCGGCTCTGCGTTGATGAGTCAGTCAGTCAGTCAGTCAGTCAGGACACTTGCATTTACATTATATAGAAGAAGATAGATAAATCGTTGACATAGGTTGGTGTCTCTATTTAAGTATGCTAGACACCTAGACACCACTCTTCCACAGTCAAGTTAACTAGTTCCTACAGAAGAAGTGGTAATCGCAATTTACATAGATTTAGTTTATGATTCTTTAACAAAGACATATAGGTATACTTATCTATAATATTTTACTTTAATCTTTAATCATAAAATTTAATATAAACGACGAAAGAAAAATAGTGTACAGTTAATTCATGTTAACATTAAAATAAAGAAGAAAGTGTGACCGAATTTGGCCAAATAATGACTCGAGCACCTAATAAAAGAATTTTACGTTCAATAAACTCAAGTTTCGTATCAATAGACTGCTCAGCCTTTGTTCGCGGCAATTTTTTTTAAAGATATAATTTTACGTACTGGTGTAAAAATCCATTGCCCATTTCCAGGGTACAGTTGGCGGGTTTAAAGTTTTCTGGACGTTTTTGTGTTTACATCCCACTTTTTAAGATTTAGGATATTTTACGGATTTCTACTCACTTCTAATCACGAGAGAAAAAAACCGGCCAAGAGCATGTCGGGCCACGCTCAGATCCTTCACAATAGACTTTAAATTACGAGAAATATTTCAAGCTCTATAAAAAAGTCGTAAACGCCAAAGTAACTGTAATTACTTAATACCTTCTGGAAGTTATCGATAGATAGAGCGAAATGTTTTAATAAAGTATGGCACTTAACTAATATGTGTAACGTTCGAAAAACACCGCGTGGCACTTACGTCATTTTTAAGAAAATTATGAATTATTGCGATAACTCAAAAACGGCTCGACCGATTTTATTGAATATAGTTTTCGTTGAAAGTACGTATAAGGCCTCATTTTTATGAATTTTTCCATAATTTTTTGACCCTTGGTTGAACAGTTAGAGGGGGGAGGGACGGGGGGGGACGCTATTTTTTGGATTTCTGGAGCGAATATTTACAAAACTGCTGACTTTATCAAAAAATGATGTTTGAAGACCCCTATTATTTTTAAAAGACCTATTGAACGACATCCCACACACTAGTGTGATGAAACGAAAAATAAAAATCACCCCCACTTTAGGTGTACGGGAGGTACCCGAAAAAAGTTTTATTTTTAGTTTTAATTTTACCGTTTTGTTGGCGTGATACATACACATACTCATACCAAATTTCAGCTTCCTAGTACTGATAATCACGGAGCTAAGCCGTGGACAGACATACAGACAGACGGACAGACGGACCTGGCGAAACTATGACGGTTCCTAGTTGACTACGGAACCCTAAAAAGTGTCTTTTTTTGTACCATTCCGTTCCCATAACCTACTATAGTGGTAACGGAATGGAAAAACTAAAAATAATATATTATATGAAAATTTTGAGACACTTTTTGTCACCTAATTAGATTAAAAGAGCTCGTGATTCTGAGTAGAACATCCATACTATATATATATATATCTATATATATATAATATTATAATATAATATTAATATTATAAATGCGAAAGTGTGTCTGTCTGTCTGTCTGTCTGTCTGTCTGTCTGTTACCTCTTCACGCTTAAACCGCTGAACCGACTTAGATGAAATTTGGTATGGAGATAGTTTGAGACCCGGAAAAGGACATAGGATACTTTTCATCCCGAATAAATTTAGTGTTCCCGTGGGATGAGTGGGTAACACCGCGCGGCACAGCTAGTACCTAATATATCCAAAATCTAAAAACAGTGGGGTGTACAACAAAAAATAGTCCTTTAACTGACTTCAAGAAGGTTTTCAAATCAACGCGTATGTTTTTTATATTACGTCAGAACTCGATCCTTTTAAGAACAGATTTAGAAGATTCTTTTTTTATTTAACAATTTGAAAGCTTTGAAGCAAAACTCAAAACGGTCTCACACAGAACATTTTCTTCCCATTCCGGTCCCAAAATTTCGTAAACATTGGTTTAGTTTTTGAAGAGGAAACAGACGAGAACTAAACCTATAAGTACTTCCTTTTAACTGACCGCTACTAATATTTCCATCCAATAAAACAGCAGACATAATTCACATACACAGCAAATACCTCAAAGCAAGCCTACAACCTTTCTCGGTAAAATTTGAGCACAAAATATTACAAGCAATATCTTTCTACTCCTCTGGGCATGTTATGTTATAATATCCTCCCTTTTGATGAAGACTGGCGTTTTGAAAGCTCTAGGGATCTAAAATGCCTCGTAATCAAAACTTTGAGATATTTCATCTTAGATCTCGTGATGGATGTGGGGAGTTTTACTTGATTTCCTATTTTTGTATAAGTAAGCATTCATACACCTGTGGAATTTGAAATTTTATTACGTTATTGATGATATATGAAACACGAAAATGCTACAAAGGCGGCTAAGCACGTAGAATATTTTAACCGAAAAGCAATACACATTTTACGAATCGAGCACCTCTAGCATAACTGAGACACGCGACTTCTCGCGCGAGAAATATTACCTGTCACTTTCGTCACAGTACTGTGAGAGAGTGATGGGCGATGCTATGACGCGCGACAAGAGTCGCAAAGCCAAGTTGTGCTAGACTTGCAAGTCTGCAATAGTGATCGTCTTGGTGTCTCTCTACGCTGCGCCTTCCGGTATGCGGTCGCCACTCATTAACCTTACTACCACAAAGGTTCGTGGGTCGATATTGAGATACTATTAGAAAATTCTATATTCGTATGGAAAATCGGATTTGTATTTATTTAATCGTATGGCGTTTACTACAATAAAATGTTGGCATTTAGTCAAAATTACAGTATCACAAAATTAAACTAAGATTAGATGTTAACATTCAGTGTGTTAAGCCACGCAATTGCGTCGGATGTTACGCGTAGGTCTTCTGGGGGTCCTGAGTACGAATGTAGAGGGCATCTCAGTCATTCTCGGTCATTTCAGGAAAAATCTTAATAGCGTGATGCAGGGTCGTCATTTAATTTGTATGGGCGCGCGGTGCCATGCCAAACTGGCATCGGTTTTCATAATTCCTTTGTCCTCGCATCACACCGACCCGGCTGGACGGATTAACCAATTTTGGTACAAATACAGATGGACATCCTAAGATGTTTATAGGATACTTTTGTACCCTACTACGGTGTAAAGAAATACGCGTACAAAGTTTCGGGTATCTCCTAGTTGAGATAATATAATTTTGTTTTAACTTGTACTTTAATAAAAGTATAATGTTCATTTTTATCTTCAACAAAACGGTCGGAAAAGTCACTTAAATGAGTACTTGAATAGTCGAGGTAATTAAATAAATATTTTTTTATTGCGATTACGTCCCGTTTTTTTACAATAATATGTAAAAATTGTGTATATTTAAATCAATAATTATACACTTTAGTAATATATTGTCGGCCTGAAATCAACTTTCTTATAAAGTGCAAAAAATAAGTTAACCTTTACATAAATTTAGGACTTCATGAAAACAAAAATAGGTATAAAACATAGAAGTACAATACAACAGGATATTGATTGTACAAGTGACAAGTGACTTTAAGTTTGTAATAGTTTAATATCTGGTACTTAGGCCATGTAGCCCTGAGAATGGATGGCCGTTGCGTTGGGACAACAGTGCTAGAGTGGCGACCACGTAAAGGAGAGCGCAGCTAGGGTCGGCCCCCGACTAGATGGACAGATGACCTCGTCAGGGTAGCGTGGAGTCAATGGATGGGGTCTGCACGGGATGGCACTTTGTGGCGAGTCATGGGGGAGGCCTATGTTCAGCAGTGGACGTCTGTGGCTGATAGATTAGAAAGATAGATAACTTGTGCCAGTTTGCTAGGTATATTTTTTCTCTTTAAGTTGCGGGACTATACCTATTACCACGTTTCACCTAACTCAAGTTTAACGTTATCCTTAGCCCAGTGGAACACGCCATCAAATCAGATACGAACTTGGCCGATTTTTTAAAGCAATCTCAATCTCGGTGCGTAACAGCGGCGAAAACGGTCGTAAATTACTCGAACGGCCGCACTAAATCCGTGCGTACCGTCAACCGTCGAGTAATGGTTTGGGCTACGGTTTGATTTAGTGTACTAGATTGTATAAAATGATTCATGTTAAGGATTTTATACCCTTTCATCGTCATCACCATATCAGTAGATAGACGACCACTGCTAGACAAAGGTCTCATCCAAAATTTAGTATAATGATAATTTCCTATTATACGGTTTAAAGCTCAAAACACAGTCAAACTACTCGAATAAAAAGGTAAAAATGTAAAAGAGTCATGGTACGACAACGAGCGAAGCAAGGAGGAGTATTAGGTTATCTTGCGAGTATTACCGTATATCCAATGTCATTTAGGTATACTAATTTCACTTTTAGTACTAATTTGATTACAGATAGACAGATGTCGAGATAAAAAAGTAAAACCAAATTAAACGAACCAAGAGGCGACGCCTTCCAGTTACTTTTAAATTCAAACTTGTGCCTAGGTATATTTTTCTCTTTAAGTTTCGAAACTATACCTATTTCCACGTTTCACCTAACTCAAATTTAACGTTGTCCTAAGCCCAGTGGAACACGCCATCAAGTCAGATACGAACATGGCCGATTTTTTAAAGCAATCTCAATCTCGGTGCGTAACAGCGGCGAAAACGGTCGTAAATTACTCGAACGGCCGCACTAAATCCGTGCGTACCGTAAACCGTCGAGTAATGGTTTGGGCTACGGTTTGATTTAGTACACTAGATTGTATCAAATTATTAATGTTATGGATTTCATACCCTTTCATCGTCATCATCATATCAGCCGATAGACGTCCACTGTAAGACAAAGGCCTCCTTCAAAGTTCTCCACAACGATAGGTCTTGCGCCGCCCTTATACAATTTCCTCCTTCTTTCCTCTTAACCAGGTCGTTGATCTACCTTGTTGGTGGCCTTCGGAGCGTCTTTCGGGTCCGGGGTCGCCACTCAAGAACCTTTCTGCCTGCAATCTGCCTCGTGATGGCGACTTCGGAGATCTTTCAGAGTTATCAGACAGATTTAATGAAATAAGGTCCTTGCCCATTTTGTTCTAGCTTGATTCCACCACTGTTAAAGACATAACTTGTTAAATAAAGCTTACCTAGCGCACCTCTTGACTTGATTGATTACCCTGGAGGATTAATTAGCAGTAGATAACGGTGTCATCTCGGAATTTAAAAGTAACTGGAAAGCGTCAGCCTCTTGTTTCCTTTCATTTAGTTTCCCTTACTTAACTCGATGTCTGTCTGTCTGTAATCAGATCTATATTATATATATATTAAAAGTTATCTCTTTGCTGGCTCATGTGTTTCCTCCTTCTTATAACATGGGACTCTTCAAACGAAGTGTGAAGAAGCATCTCTCGGGTCAGCATGACTGTGTCAACTAACATGGCACCGTTGGTTTCTTGTCAGTTGCCATTGCGACTTGGGCTCCCCTTTTTGCTTACCGTCAGGCAAAGTGGAGCCAAAATGTTGTGCCGTTATAAAAAAAAAAAAAATTCGTATAATAATTAGATATAACGTTTATATTCGCAAGTAAACGTAACACTCCTCCTCGCTTCGCTCGTCGTCGTAACTAACTATTACAGTTTTGTTTTTTTGTTTGAGCAGTTTTAGTGTGTATTGAGTCTTTAAACGTATCATATAAAACGATCATTATACCATATAAAATTATACTTTATTATGTATGTAGATCTCTTTCTGTTCAACGGTGTGTTGACATTTCGTTTCTATATAATGTAATAATCCAATTACCTGCTAGATGGCGTTGTTACTTTGGTGAAATTGGCTACATCACGCTGTTAAGATTTTCCCCGAATTAATGACCCTAGCTCGGTTACATTTAGTTTTTTTGGTAGGCAGCAGTGTACGTTACTGGGAGCCAGTTGTTTACTTTCTAGTTTCAGAATTCGGAATTTTTCAAAATGGCCGAATAAAAAATGACAAATTTCGGCACAGAGACACTACCCAAGTAGCACAGTATTCGCTGGGTGCGCGATGACAGCGTCAACTAGCGGTTACAATTACGGCGGGCTTTTTAATGTCAAATGGCTGACTGTCTTTACGAATAGTAAGTAAACAAACAAATAATTTCAATGAAATATCGTAATTTTCTTTCATTTTATTCGATTATGTTAATCTATAGTGTCGATAAAACGTTGACCTTCTTTATTTCCCGTCTAAAATGGCAAAATCAATAACTTTCAGATGTAATTCACACGGACCTTTTCATGGCTGTCTTCACGAGAAGTAAGTTACAAAATAAACAAATTTAACCGAAAAACGCATTTCATGCATAATGCAACCGATCATTTATGACTGTATTTTCGTAATAATACAGATTATTTTGTTAATTCAGTTAAACATGGCCAAATTAATTATCATTACCGGATTCTGCTCAATCAAACACAACATCGCTTTCAAATCCCAAACTACAATAAAATGAGAAACAATTCGTTTTTGCTTAACATGCCCAAAATGTAAAAGAAAATAAACGCATAAACATGCTACTCCATACTATATACAAGATATAATATTAAAAATGTTGTTCTATAGGTTATACTAACTTTTTCCTATTGATAGCGATTATCCATTTAATCGTTGCTCTCGTTTCCAACTTGCTTGTGGAAATTTATTTATTTATGATTACTGTTTTTGAATTTGTGATTACTGTTTTTGCCATTGTTTTTGCAATTAACTACGCTGCAGGTTTCGTGCCGCATACTTATTTATTTTAAGATGCCTTAATTTCGCTAGTAAAAAGTGACAGTTGGCCTGACGAAAGTTCCTTTTTTGGCCACGGCGCGCGCTGCGATCGATTCGTGCTTCCCCCACCACCTACTTCGCACCCAGCGAATATCGCTAATATCGATCGCAGCGCGCGCCGTGGCCAAAAAAGGAACTTTCGTCAGGCCAACTGTCACTTTTTACTAGCGAAATTAAGGCATCTTAGCCCTCACACAGCTGAAATAAGCCTTATCAGGGCTGTAAATAAGCAACCTGTGACGTGGGTAGACTGGGTAGTAACAGTGAGCGGCAATTCCAGAGCTGTATCGCCCTCGGGTATCAATTAAGTATAGAATCAACTAATTCCTGCAGCGTGCTATCCTAGTGGGAAATAAGCGGTTAATTGGGAGCGGTTACGATTGGACCCGGTCTAAGTGAGAAGAGTTTTGTGTACACAAGATGGTTTTCAGCCCACGCCATATTGTGGATTTAAAGTAGTACTAATTTCAGAAAATTCCCCTGAAGACGAAAGTCTTCGAATGGTACGAACTGACACATGGTCGTTCACAATGGGACTCATAGGCGGCTAAGAGTCACGCAACGTGCAATGGAAAAAGCTATGCTCGGAGTTTCTTTGCGTGATAGAATCAAAAATGAGGATATTCGCAGAAGAACCAAGGTAAAGCATCATAGCTCACAGGATTGCACGGTTGAAGTGGCAATGGGCAGGCCATGTAGCCCGGAGAATGGACGGCCGTTGGGGCAGCAAAGTCCTAAAGTGGCCACCACGTATAGGAAAGCGCAGCGTGCGTTGGTCCCCGACTAGATGGATGGATGACCTCGTGAGGGTAACGGGGAGTCAATGGATACGGTCGCAGGGGATCGCGCCCATCCGCGATCTGACATAGACGCGTGAAAATTAAAGTCTTCAAGCCCACATACCCTTGATTTATCTTTTACAATGCATGTGCTAGAAAAGAGCGTATTCTAGGCATTCAAACTGTGCGGAAAGTACTACTTTTCCGCACTAGTGATTTTTACTTTTCAATTTTTTTTAATTTATAGCCGTATCTGACAGCCTGACACAAAGAGGTTGTATTATCTACAAAAAGTTTGATAAATAAGTCAAATACCGATTATTATCACGTATAAAAGTACAATAAAACCAATATTTCATTTATTAATTCATTTAACACGTCATTAATTACATTAGATATAAAATTTGATTAATAGACGAACTTTAAATCGTTATTCATTAAATCAATTTGGCTGAATGTACACGCGCTTGTGCCATTTTGACATAAGACGAATATTAAAAAAATACTTTTGCACATGCGCAGTAGTAGATTGTCGAGCGCGGTTTACAAATTACTCCGCCATTTTTTATTGATGTCTAGTTTATTTTGAACTTGTTTTGTGCAAATCTGCTGAAATAATGGCGAGACAAAGGGGCGAATCATGAATTTAAACCCGTAATATGTTATTGAAGAAGTAAAAAATGTGAAAACGGCTTCTTGTTGGATAAATCAAATCAAAATATTTTTTTCCAATGTAAACAGTCTTTGTGAGTATTAAAGTATTTTCTATTTTCTCGTACATGCATAGTAAAGTTTTGTACGGAACTCGTGTGTAAGATTATTTCCGACTCGTGTTTGTTTAATCACTCGCTCGTACCTCGCTCGTGACTAAAAATCACACTCGTCTGAAATCACCTACCTTCCACACTTGTATCGTAAATAACTATTCCGGAACCGTCTATAAACTATATCTATACTATTATAAAATTCTAGTTTGTATTGAAAAATACTTTTCTATGGCTCTCCATATCATGGAGGTCATGATTTCAGGAAGAATCTTAAAAGCGTGATTCAGAATCGTCATTTGTTTTGTATGGACGCGCGGCGGCGCCTTGCCATCCTAGCGCCATCTGCACCTCTAGCATTTTGCGACACGCGACTTCTTGTCGCGCCACAACTACTTTAACGCGAGCATGACAGATGAAGCCGATCGCGCGACAAGCGAAGTCGAGTCAAGATATGTTAGTCCTGCTGTTTTAATAATTGCCTTTATCCTTTCATCACGCCGAACGGCTGGACAGATTTTAACCCATAATGGTACAGGGATATCAGATCCAAAGATGGTTCTGCTTCTTCTTCTTCTCCATCGCTCCCTCATTACTGAGGATCGTGACTCCGCTTCAGCTTGTCAACTGCCTGTCTCCATCGGTTGCGGTCAGCTGCCTGGTGTAGTGCGGCGCTACTGGTCCGTTGGTCTGCTCGGATACCTGGTCAGACCAGCGTTTTGGGCTCCGGCCTCTAGGTCTCTTTCCGTCCACTTTTCCGGTGACCATCAGACGCTCCAAGTTACCCACATCTCGGCGGGCGATGTGGCCAAAGTAACGCATTATTCGCTGCAGACAAGTGGTAGACAGGCGTTGGGCGTTCTCCATTTTGAGCTGTTCCAGGACGGAGATTGTTCGTGCGGTGGGCTGTCCATGGGATCCTTAACAAACGCCGCCATCTCAGAAAGCGTCATCCCTGTTCCGGTCATACGAAGTTGCGGACACTTTCTATTATTTAAGCACAGGTAAAGCATAAACATGTGATCTGAACAGAGACCGTAGCAAAGGCCGCTGTGGTCAGCGCGGTATTCCTGGATAATTAAACATACCTAAGTATAAACAGGATAACGCTGAAGGCCAAACCACGAGCGAAAGAACTCATACAAAGTATTTTTCTCAAACATGCAACGAAATGTCGTCATAACGTGCGTTATAACAGGCCTCGAAGTATCACGTTTCGGGCGGAACAACTCTAGAGAACTGTAAAGGAATTTCATACAAAATTTAAGTTATTTTTTTATTTCATTGCATAATTATGTTTGAGATACATGCCTAGCCGTGATAAGGGCTTGTCAGCTTCGTTTCACTATCCTATCTATACCTACAAGCAAGGCCTTCTTATTTAGATTCAAAATCTACGATTGTTATTTTTCCGTTGTATAGATTTATAGATATATTTTTTTAAAACCTTGATATGATATTTTGACACATTAGAGGGTTTGACCTTAGTCTATAAGAAATTAGTAAGGAAAATTAATAAGTAGTAATTATAAATTGACAGTTTTTTTCATTTGCCTTACTAATTCCTTGTAGACCAAGGTAATCTTCAATACCTTGTAATTTATGCAGTTTATAGCAATATCAGTTATCAGTTAAATATCAGTTTATTTATTGCCTTCAATATTTAGTACCTACTGAACATATAAAAATCTGGGCTCTGTCCGACAAAAAAAAAGCAGAACGCCTTTAACTTGCATCACGTATAAAGAGGGCTTTTATTTTCAGAGCCGGCTAAATGGTTTAAGGATAGTGCAAATAGTCCCTTATTAATCACGAAGAACAGCCTCAGCGGCATTTTTAGAAGGGAAATAAAGTCGCTAATGCTGGGATTAGGATCTAATTACACGTGACATATTGATACAATCGAAGACGTATCGGCTTTTCTAATCAGACATAATATATTGGGAGGTAAAATACTGAAGTATTTATGAAACATGTAATGTCTCTAATTTTTTAATAAACCGTTTAAAAAGGTTTCGTTAGCATTTTTAAATATAAACTAAAAGATCACTATTTGTCTCTACCGTAGCGTAATCCTTTTATAATTCTATGCTGTCGTTTATCATTATTAAGTCTTATATTAGGTGTGATATTCATTTCATTCTTCCTTTTTGTATGTATGTACGTTTATGTATGTAATTAATCATATCATAGATTCAATTGCGCCTTACAATTGCGCAGAGGGAGTTTTCCCAAATCTTATGAAAATTAGTAAAGTCATACCTCTTTTTAAATCGGGTGATTTGAGTGATCTGACTAATTTCCGTCCGATATCTATACTACCTGTTTTAAGTAAAGTTTTCGAGAAATTAATGTTGAAAGATCTACTAGGACACTTCAATAGAAATAAATTACTCTCTAGTAAACAGTTCGGTTTCACAAGGGGACGTTCCACGACTGATGCAGCATCTGTACTTATTAAACACATTTATGACAGCTGGGAGGAATCTTGTGATGCGATTGGGATCTTCTGCAACCTTTCTAAGGCATTCGACTGCGTTCATCCTGGAACACTCATTTTGAAATTAGAACATTATGGTCTGTCTTCAAATGCTTTAAGCCTTATGTCTTCATATCTCAGTGATAGAATGCAAACAGTGGATGTAAATGGAACCCAGTCCAATGGAGCTATAGTTAAGCTAGGAGTGCCACAGGGCTCTATTTTTGGTTTATATAAATGACTTACCATCTATAGTAGATAATCTTTGTAATATAGTACTATTTGCTGACGATACATCATTAATTTTCAAGGTTCACCGGAAATCAACCGACTATGCGGAAATTAATGGCACACTAGAGAAAGTACTTAACTGGTTTACTACTAATAATCTTCTATTAAATGCCAAGAAGACTAAATGTGTTAGATTTGCTTTACCGAATGTTACGGCGGTAGATTCTACTATATTACTAAATGGTGAATGTTTAGAAATAGTGAATAAGGCATTATTCTTAGGTATAACATTGGACAGTAATTTGCAATGGGGTCCACATATAGCAGTGCTTGCAGGTAAATTAAGTTCAGCGGCGTACGCCGTTAGGAAAATCAGACAATTGAGTAATGTTGATACAGCTCGCTTAGTTTATCATAGTTATTTTCATAGTGTCATGTCATATGGTATTCTGGTTTGGGGCAAAGCAGCTGACATTCAGACTATATTTGTGCTACAAAAAAGAGCCATTCGTTCTATACCGGGTGGAAAGGCACGAGGGTCCTTTGCGGAAATGTTGCATCGGTTAAGTGATACACAGTCGATTTATAATGTTTAGAAACTTAAACGACGTAAAAAAAAAAGTGCAAAATTCGCAAATTTTTAACTGTGGTGATAACCCTATATTGCATCTTCACATCACGGCAAGATGGCTAGATTGAGAAATCACCGTCGGGAAAACTCGGGATATTACGTTTATTTCCGTGAGTTGTTGTCATCGTACTGATGTAAGAGTGACACATAAATGTCAAATTAACCAAATAAAATGCGAAAATACGAATATCAGTTACTTTATTAAAATTTTTACATACGGTGTTCAAATTTTCCATCGTGTCTCATAATACACGCTGCAGCACGCTGCTTCTGTTTTGAGTTGGAGGCAGAAACACTGGTCCTATAATTGTTTCCCCGTAAATCGTTAACTGACCAACGACACTGCTGTAGGCGACACGATTGTCTTCGGCAAATGCACATGTTCGTTCCTTCTATTCCACATACCATTGCGAGTAAACAAGCTTTCATCGCTTCAAATAACATGCCTGATAAAATCACGTTCTTCCACTGTTTTTGGCAGTAGCCACCGGCAGTAAGGTTCACATAGGGCAGTCCCTAGGAAATAAAGCTTGAACCCTCTGAACAGGTCCCCCACGTTGACAGCGAACGAATAAAACATAGAACACGAGCTTCATACAAAATTACAATCAAAAACCAGCCCAACAGTCGAAATGCGCATGCTCACCGGTGTACCAATCACAGCCACTCAAATGTTTTCAATTACGCATAACAAATAAATGTGATTCGTCAATTTCCGAATGGCCAGCTGTGATTCGACAAAACGCATGACATTTGTCTATGGTAATATGGCGGTGACAGTGAAAACTCATAATTGGTGAATCGTTAGTGCAGTAAAGAGCCATTTTTGTTTCCTTCATTATAAATCTTGAATGTTAAGGTTATTGCTTACATACAAATTTCAAAAAAAAATCCATCTTTTAAGGAATCCTTGTTTGTTCCTTGTTGGTACTAATACTTTGAATAATTATTATTAATGCGTGCTGTAACTGCTGTATATATTATTATTTCTCCTTCTTTGTAATAACTAATATTTTATATGTAAAGTCGATACAATCTTTGTAGTGAAAAAATATCAAACATAATTAGGAACTTATACGTTTTCATACCGGACTGACGGAAAACGCATAGCCTTTTAGGGACGGTCTTATACAAGCACAAAAGCCCGGCTTGCCCTAGTAATATTAAAAAACGATAAAAAATTATTTACTTGAACAATATATAATTGCGTGCCGTGACGTGTTTCATAATTTCAAATTTTGTCGACGCCGCGTGGTTCAAAATTTGTCCGCGCACACGTACAGACCGCGCCGCGCTCGCTGATGGCTCGTCGCCGTTCTATGTCACCGCTAGTCATCTCCCTCGCACGCGTTAGCTTGCAATCGGGCTTCATACTGCTTACTCTAACACATGGAAGTAACCTATGTATCAACATAACTATACGTTGCTTCAAGTGAAGTGAAGTTAGATACGGTACGGATCGGCCACTTGCAAATTTCGTGTAAACAGGAGTGATTTAACTTCACGTTGTTTAGAAATATTTAGTTAGTGTAGTGTTTGTTTGAGCGTAGTAATAAGTAGAAGTAGGTAATATTATAGATAGTGATCGTGTTTTGATTTTGTTTGTTGTTGTGATTACTGTGGCTTTAAACAATGGAAGGAGTTGTTCCGTGCGATTGTGATGAGTTAAAGTGTGCAGGTATTTTAATAGGCGAAGGAAAGGTAGGCACTAACTTTCGCTCAGAAAAAACAGCTCATATTTTCCCCAAAACCCACGCCCAACCTGTGTATTATTGAAATTGTACTTTGAACAGTAATGCGGCAATAAAATGGATTTACCCATAAGCCTAGGCCCGCCACTGATTGCATTACTTTTTTCAAACATCGTATATAAATTAGTCATATGGCATAACACCATCCCTATACAAAATCTGTTCCGTACAATAAATTAAATTAATATGTGTACGGCTTTATTTACGTATGAAAACTGATACCATCTTTTTTTTGTGTTTTTCTGAGTGATTAATACACCATTTCACTGAACATTATGACATATTTTGTTAGTTTGAGACTTCATATATGTCACGTAATGCAACTGTTCGGCTGCGTCGCCATTTGCAAACTAGACAGCCGTTTGACACAAAATTTACGCCCCGCCTTAACTGACACAAAATCCGTGGGGCCATTTTCCGACGCTAGTTAAGCTTCTATGTTTTATTCGTTCGCTGCACGTTGATCGTTCTAAGTTGTTCGTGGTACAACGGGCTGATTGTTGGCGACACGATCAAAAGCACGTAAAATTGTTCAACGACCTGTTGGGTGTGGTGGTGGATATGTTTCACTGTATCGTCGTAAAGCTTCAGCCGCATTATAATTGTAACTCGCGCATAACATGAGCAAATAATAAATATCCACGTGCTTTTAACAAAGGTATTTTCATTTAAAGGTAAAGCAAATTGAAATTAACTTAAATGTCAATTTCATTCATGCAAAGAGGTTCGATAGTTGTAAAAAATGCGTTAATTTAATTCTATCTCGCGTCGGCGTATGAAAAGTCGTGTTACTTTAGTGTAATATCCAAACGACGATATTTGATGATAACCGAAATAAAATTAATAACAAGGACGGCCTATTGTATGAATTGCTGATCAAACAGGGAACAATTTCAATTTACTCGAAAATAATTTTATAAAGCGAGTTAACGAACTAAAACCTTTTTATTATCAGTTTAGGTAGGTAAACAGAGACGTTTTATTTATGCTGAAAGAGGTTACTATCATCTTTAATTGTTTATGATGATTGAGTACATTCGAGTGGTTGTCAGTGTCAAGTCGTGTCATGTGAGTTGTTTGTTGTGGTTAGAATTATTAACTAAGAAATTACATTCCACCAGAAAATTTAATAAGTAGAATAACAGAGACAATCACCTCTGCAAATCCTGCAACGATTTTTTTAGCGTTTCACGCAGACCTAAGAATGGAAAAAGTAACATATTAACGTAATATCCTGACGTCTAAAGATTGTTTACAAGTAATTTCATTGACCCAGCCACCTGATTAGGGTTGGCAAAAAGTAGTTTTTGGTATGAATGTTTAAAAGGCTATAACTTGAAAACAGTAACATATATTTCCATAGTTTCTATGGAGGAAATATAGTGCTAAGGTTGAACTATCTGCCAGTTACGCAAAGGATCCTCGTCACGTTCCACCCTGTATATAACCTAAATTCTCGTGACTATTATGTATGTTATTAGAAACCTAGATTCATTTACAAAAAAATCCGATGTCCACAGTTTTAACACTAGAAATAAAAATAAAATTGCTATTAGAAAGTTTCGTGTTTGTAAAGTAAGTAAATCATTTTTAGGCCAATGTATTCATTTTTATAACAAGTTACCTGATGATCATGTTTTAAAATTAGCCTTTCCATCTCTCAAAAATTATTTAAAAAAATCTCTAATGTCAAAAGCATATTATACAGTAGAGGACTATCTGACAGACAAAAATGCATGGCCTGAACCAGAAACCGCGTAGCTGACTCCTTCATAGATTGTAACTAACTAGTTTAAGGGACACAGTTCTAATAAGAAAGCATATCAAACGTACATAAATTGTGATAAACCGTCAGGCTTTCTTGTAGTTTCTATTTTATTCTTACAGTTTTCCTCACTTATGTCTTAAATTACACTTTTAATATGTTTTCTTGTAGAACTACGTATATTTAAGTACATATCATTGTAATAGTTAAGTACTTATGCTTTCTGAAAAAATGACTGACTGTTGAGTTTCTTTCGGCGTTTCTTCTCAACAGTGGTCTCCTCTTGTGAAATGCCGGTAGACTCAGACATGTAAAAGTGCCCTTGTGGCCTACTTGCAGAATAAAGTTCATTATTTCATTATTACGTTTATGTATGTTTATATATATATATATATATATATTATATAGATACTTATCTATCTATCTTTAATATTTTGTATGACATTTATTTATTACTTCTCATATTACTTAAGTTCTTATCTCAACATCTACTATTTTCTGCTTAATTTTGCTTTCTCCGGTACCCAAAGGTTGTCTGGAAGAGATCGCTTTTTAGCGATAAGACCGCCCATTGTCTACCATCGTTTAACTTAAGATTTCTCATGTAATATTTTTCTTGTTGGTGTGCAATAAAGTGTTGTTGTTGTTATTGTTTATTTAAAGTCAAAGTAATCAATATCTGAACTGTAGTGATAACTACCGAAACAAAACCATAGTATATTTTAGGAAGCGATAACAAAATCAATGAAACGTACCTACAGGTATGATGGAAATTCGGGGACCATGTCGGTAATAATATATCAAATTATTATGAAGATCGATTGAATTGATAGATACGGTAAAGTACTGTCCGAAAAGAAAGAGTAGAAATTAAAAAGTGACAATAGTGTCGTCCCATTTTTCTTAGATTGATTAGAAAGGAACACTACAGTATTGAATTTTTTTATTTCTACTCTTTTATATCGCGCTATAAGAATGGGTCATTATTAGATTTCCGTACCAAGAGGGTGCTACGGGTGGTACGGGAGTACGGGACCCTAATACTAGGCCTCCTCTGTTTGTCTGTCCATCGATTACAGGGATATATCTTTCCAACCATAATAGGTTGAGACATGAAATTCTCGCATAATGTGTATAACCGCTATAAAAACATATACAGAAAAAAGTTTTCTTTGTAAAATCCTAACGGCTGAATGATAATAGAGACAGTTAAAATTCATACCAACATTTATCAAAATTGGTCTAACCGTTTGAACGTGAATACGTAACAAATACTAAAACAAAACAAAACAGATCTTTTTGACATTGTGTTTGTACTTATATAATACAATCTTATTTGCATTCTTTATTTCATGCGGAATCTCGCTGTTGCACAGTCCGTGCCGATCCCGTTTTTTATATCGGCACAACATTATATAGCCACATCCACAACACAACATTCTATAGCCCAAATCGCATTAGTTACTCGTCAGAGTTCATTATTACAGTGGCGACATGCTCGTCAGGGCATGCAGCATAGACACATAGATGGTGAATAGTAATGCTGTTTATTCTACATTGACCCATCTATATATTTTGTCCATCGAAGGCCAAAGCCATGAATAAATGATGCCGCGTCGCCATATTTGCTATCTAATCACGGCATTCTCGATAACACGATAACCGTCACCGAAACTTTATTACGGGAGCGATTTTATTAAAAGCCTCTTTATTTATCGCGGGGTCACCACTTTAGGGACAAACACAAATTGCACTTTATGTAAAGACTAGCTGCGCCCGGTGTTACCCGCTCATCCCACGGGAACACTAAATATTTTGGAATGAAAAGTAGCCCTTATGTTAATCCATAGTGCCTTTATAATAAAATTTATCAAAATTGGTCTATCCGTTTGAGCGTGAAGACGTAACAAACAAATACATAAAAAAATACTAACTTTCGCCTTTATTATATTAGTGTTATGTCATCGTGCCGTGAAGACCTGCGTCACGTCACGTCTATGGTACGATTTAATATAATATTGTTATTCAAATTCAAAATATTATATTTCAGGTCCCGCGGCTTACATAGACTAAAATAAATAAGTGCAAAAAAATAAGTACCTATAACTAAATTACAATAAACTTCAGAACTAGGTTAAGGTTATAGCTGCGATGTTTGTAATTTATTTATTATGACCAACTTACAGCAAAATGATGATGAATTGATGACTTTAATGATGTGTGACTTGCATAGTCAAGTGTAAATTGAGAAACCTTTTATTGGAAAATCCTTTGTACAAGGTTAAAGATTATCTTGACATATTTAGATAAAATTGTTTTGTGTTATAGTATACAGTCGCCATCAGATATATCGCAGCCCATAAGGTGTTCATAAATATATGAACATGTACTGTAACGCCCAGTCAATAAGAGTCGTGTTCCGATATTTATGAACGCCTTATATGCTGCGATATATCTGATGGCGACTGTACCTGTTATAAGTGACGATCCTTTGTGGTGACTGTTACATTTAATTTGTATAATAAGTGAATTTATTGCCATATTTATTCTACATTATTTAAACTGTTATATTAGGTATTTTAATTTTTTTGAATCATGACTTTCTGAATTTGTTTATTAACCCCCGACGAAAAAAAGAGGGGTGTTATTATTATTATGTTGACGATCACCGTATAGATTCGTGTAAATTGACTATGTGTAATTTATAATGTATCCCTATCCCTATATGTGTGAAATAAATATAATCTAATCTAATCTAATCATATACCGAGTGTGACCTGTGATAGAATCAATAAATTAAAACTTAGATTCTACTCTTCAAAGTAAGATTTCTCATGTACCTAATATTTTTCTTGTTGGTGTGCAGTAAAGTATTGTTGTCTTGCATTGTATTGTAAACAAAAATGTTCTCGCCTTCAAAAATCTGCGCCATCCAAAATTTAACATCGCGCTCACTGAGACTGGCAGTCACGTTATTAATTATAAAATTTTCTCAGTAAGTACATTAGTTTTCAGATTTCACTAGGTATTGTGTTTTACACAAGTTATTTATAAAAGTTGCGTTAGAAATTCTTAAAAACGGTATAAGCTCTCGTCAAAATTGTCAAGTACCGAAAAACATGTTTCGAACTCATATGGAGCTCCTCATCAGGGGCAGGTATTGCAGCTGCAACGCGACTAACGGCCTACAAATAATACAATTTATTTAGAAATGTTGTACTGTTTGAAATGTAGAATCATAAATTTTAATTTGTTGCTCTTATTACAGGCCACCCCGGTTATACTCTGAATCAGATGCCACGTGTCTACCCATTAAATACGATTCATGTCAGAACCCTCTGTGGAAGACAATCAAATAGACTGATGGCAGAGGTTTTAAGAACATCGTTTCGTTGGTACCCCATGGCTGTGGAAACCCAAAAAACAGTCTAACAGACATGCCACGACTTTCACCAGCAAGCGGCACAGCGAGCGGTTGAGCGAGAGCAAGGCGGCCATACGAGTAAGCGAGACACATTCATGTACCGCACACCGCTGCCGTTCGCCGCTACGACCCAAGTCCCCCAGGTCGTAAGAAAAGTATCTGCGTCAAAAAAAAGCGCCAAGAATGGGGGAACTTTTGATATGTCTGTTTTTGCACGACATACGGTAGGCGACAGATGGTTAACAGCGTTTTTATCCTCCACTGCGTGCTCTCGATATAGGTATGTATGTATAGGGATTTTCGTCCTCATTTTTAAAGTCATCTTGAACCAAATTGTATTTAGATTGACGTAAATATAGCGTTTATTTGAGCATATTGGAACACGATACGAGCACAGATGAGGAAAAATCCAAAAAAAGAAAAGAAAAAATTCCATTCAAAAGAATCAGTAGTAATAATTCAATTTGGGAAATTTGAAAAATTACTCAAGCACAATCAAATCAGGGTGTCTATGATGGTTACGCTGATCACGTGATAAATAAGTGGCAAAGCATTTGTCGCTCACACTCGCAATTTGTCAAAACGTGACGGATGCTTTGTCACTTATTTATCGCGTGATGATAGCAACCATCATAGTCTGGCAGATCATAAATAATTCAATAATAAAGAATTAAACATCGGACAACCTCACACAAATCGATCTAGTCCCAAATTAAGCTCAAGCAGGCTTGTTGCGACCGATACGATTTGTCATGCGACCTCGAAAAACTTATGCGTTGTCTATTCGTTTTAAATCGTATTATCGATAATCATTTATCTTTGTAGACGCACGTAGCGCCACTCTCCAAAGGCAAAACTGCAACTTGTTAGACTATAAAAAGAAATGTGCTCCGATTTTGGTGCCGAATGACCCTAGTTGTGAGATATAGAGCACCGCTTGCGCGAAATGTTCAGGTTTGAGTAATTATTGCTGGACTGTACTTCATAAAAAAAGGTTAGGAAAGTGTTAGGGGCCGTTTATACAACGGGTAGTGCGCCGAGGAATTGTTTGGATTTATCCCTGCTACTTCTTTCCGCCATCGCGCTATGCGACAACATTTTCATCTCACTACTTAGTTGGTTGGCAGTCATCAACTGTACGTTTCGTCAGAATTTTCCTGCCTCGCACAGCCAATCTGTGAAGTGAACCATAATCGCCTGAGATCATATCAATTGTTTCGATCAAATCTTGAAAACGGCTGCGGTTATTTTCATCAAACATAGGTAAGAACCATCTCGACAGACCAGACTCGAGTAAAAAAACTGCATTGAAATCGATCCATCCATTTGGGCGTTACGATATGCCACAGATAAACACACAGATACACATGTTAAAGTTATAACACCCTTTTTTTTTTTGGGGGTTGAGAAGGGGTTACGAAATGGATTTTAAAGCGCATATACGTATAGAGCTTTTCACATAGAAATAAACCTGACTTAAATGTAAAATCTACTTAGATATTTCCCGCAAAAGTGGTCCCAACAAATCAGAGCTTCACAAACTTAATAGTAGTTTATGCAACTGATACATAATGAGATGCCATAAAACACGAGTGTGGTTTTATGAAACGAGCGTTAGCGAGTTTCATAAAAGGATCACACGAGTGTTTTAAGGCCTAATTATGTACAGTTGTATAGACTACTTTATCTACACACATATCATATACTTATGATACTTATTACCCATCTTAGAGTACTCTCTAAGATGGGTTCAGAAGCCATAAGGAAATGACCGGCACCACTAGTGCTACCTGTAAAATATCTAAAAACGACATTACTAGTGCAGTCAGAAATAAATCTGAACAAATACATTAACAGATTATTTATTGTAATAGTTGTAATTTACATTTAAATTGAAACAATATTTTCAACTAATATGTGAACATTATTTATCTTTATATTATAAGTGTGCATATCGTTGTCGAGTACCCCTAACACAAGCCTACAAGAGTTTTATTTGGGACTAGGTCAATTTATATATGAGGTTATCTGATATGATATTTACGTACAATCTATGCTTCTAACAACTATGTACAAAAAACCTAAAATTAAAATAAACTAAAAAAGATTCAAAAAATTACTCCCCTGCGGCATGGTACCGAAAATGCTGGCAGCATTTCCTCGCTGAACAGCTATACTGATACGTTGAGCGAGGAAGCTGCCAGCTCTTCGGTCCCCAGTGGTCTCTGCAAGCCTTTTGGATAAATCTTTGTAAAGCTTGCGGGCACTGGGACCCCATGGACCTAGGGTCTCGACCCCAAACGGTACAAAATTGTATTCGGGGCCGAGACCCCTATATTTGGTGCTTTTCAGTTTCTCAGCCGCTTCAGCAGCTGCACCCGCTCTGCCAGATGTTCCGTGAAGGTGGGACAGCGCCAGTGTGTCTACACAAGTGGCATCCCACATAAGCACACGTCCCAGCCTCCACGGAACTAGGGACATCCCATCCGGTCTCTTGCCATCGTCCCTGGCGATACCCGATGGCTCCAGTAACGCCGGTACGTTGACGGTGGCAAGAGAGCGGCGGATAATGTCGTTCAGAGTGGCATGTCTCGAGAAGCGGCCTGCACTTTTCTGGCAAGAAAGGAAATGTGAACTACAATAAACTTTTCACAATTCTACTTTCGTAACAGCAAAGAACCAACAAACAAATGACAACAATAATGGCGGCAATTCGAACCTCCGATAAGACGAATGTTTTTTTTTCTAAATCATATACAAACGAATGTATCCATATTCTCATGTCACTCGAGATCAAATGTCGTGCGGTTTTTATAAAAAAACATACTGAATTGACGTTTCGTATCGATAACAATATTAATATCTATGGATACTAGAATAGAGACCAACCTGTGTTTTGACAGCTGTTCCTAATTTAAACTCGTAACCTTACAAAAATCGGTACTGTAATAACATTACAGTACAGATTTTACCTACTACCACAGACAAAAAAAATCTCATAGTAAAATTGGTTGTAATAATGCTGGTCATTTCCTACGATTTCTGAACGCATTTTAGAGCACTAATGATATGTGCGTAGATAAAATATGTTCCGTACTACTTACGAGTAAATACGCCGTTGCATCATTTATATATATCGGGGCAAATATTTGTTTTTTTTTTTTTTATGTCATAGGAGGCAAACGAGCAAACGTATCGCCTGATGGAAAGCGATTACCGTCGCCCATAAACACCTGCAATACCAGAGGAGTCACAAGTGTTTGCCTACCCGGAGGACGAAGATAGAATGCCTCTATGCTAGTAATTTCACCGGCTATCTTACCCCCACACCGGAACACAACAATGCGAACATTGCTGTTTGGCGGTGGGTTAGCAGGCAAGACGGTAGTAACAATCCGGACGGACCCTGCACGAGGCCCTACTACTCCAAAAATGCGATGAACTCGAATATTTGTGCTTGGGTCATGGTTGTTCTATGTATTTAAGTATAATATTATACGTATATCGTCGTCTAGTACCCATAACACAAGCCTTCTTGAGCTTAATTTGGGACTAGATCGATTTGTGTGAGGTTGTCCGATATTTATTTATTTATTTATAGCCCAGCAGGGGGTTTTACAACGTTACAACCCACGCTATATTGCGGATTTTAGTGGTACTAATTTATCTAACTGGCAACGACAAAGTTTTGGTAACTGACTTTGAAAGTCAGTGAATGTCACTGATATAAACAAAGAAGAAACAGGACTAAATATTTCGCTTTCAAGTAATTTTTGCATAATAATGCCAAAACTATCCACAGTAATAAAAGTCAAGTTATTTTCAATAGGATTCAGTATTTGTTTCGCAAGAAGAACGAAGGATTGAGCATCATTCCGGTAAACAGTATTTTGAATTTCGTTAATGACAAATCGCTATTGACTTTTCTTATGAAAATATATTATGACGTATGCACATTATTGCCATATGAAAGCTGTTTGTAGCGCCGCTATCCCTGGACCGGACCGATACTTGTTAGGCTGTACATGACGTTGTAACATGTAATTGTATTTTGTGTTCCAAGTTAGAGATATTAAAGACACCTAATTCAAACGGTGCTACCAACTACGACGAGAATCATTAGGACGAACGACCAGCACCCTAACTAATCCCCAGCACTTACCAAGCAAGATGAATCAGTTGGAATTAATCACAGTTTACCAACACTAACTTAAAGGGCCGACGCTTCATCGGAGAACAATTAGTGGAAAAGATCCCTTTGTCGACGTGCATGCGTAAACACGACCCTTTCTGTCTATTTTGATAGGCATAGACGGGCCCCACTTACTGTGGTCTTGTCACGTACGTGATGTTTACCCACATCAGTAGTCCTGTACAATTTCATCGATATCTCGCTCTGAAAGCGTTTGCTTATTCGTGTGAGATATGGGTAAAGCATACTTCAATTGCAGTGACTGTTGTTCCAGTTTAAAAAAAGTCACTGTGACTTTGTAGCACTAGCAGGGTTGGTCACTGTGACTTTGTCACGCTAGCACAATCTTGTTTGCCACAACTTCGTTTGTGCGACTAAGCATCTCCCGTCATGTTCACATGATATTAAAGGAGAGATATTTATAAATAATATTTATCACGCGATCTAGTTGCGAATAACAGTTATGCTCATACCTGTGCTAACTCGAGGCACGTTCTAGGGATTTGATATCTATAAAAAATATGTCGACACATATTAAAAAATACTAATTACAAAAGGTGAGGAAATTTCAATAACCAACATGAATGAGAAATGACACAAACCTAGCCAAACCTAATCTATAGGTTTACATTTTCAAAAAATTTTAACAATCTATAACTTCCGAAGAAAATTATGTCTGAAATCTTCATGGTCACGTCGCGTTTGTAACGCAATAGATAAATAAAAAATATCTTGAAATATAAAAATATTATAAACTTTAATCGGTATACGCGACTTATGGATGGATAAAAAAGCGAGGTATTAAATTGAAATTGAAATTGAAAAATTTATTTCAGGTATAAACCCATATATGGTTAGTAACAATCAACTTAAAAATCTATATTAGTAAAAACAATTCACAATAATTATAACATTAAATTCAAATCTAGAAATTAAATTAAATCAATATCAAAATGTCAATAGTCAATAAAAATAATTAATCAAATAAATAAATCAAATTATAGTTAGTCTGCCATAATAACATGAATGCTATTCCATTTTTTCATAAAAGGACAGTCAAATTTGGAGGATAGTGCCGGGGCCGCCCGACAGCCTGCGCATTATAGACGCCACCCTCTTACGGATGATGGCGTGGAACCCGTCGGTCTGTGCTTCCGCGAACATGCCCGAGGCGCTGCAGTGCCGCGGCAGCCTCAGCAGGGTCCTGAACGCATTATTATATTGTACGCGTAGGGCATTGTAGGACCGCTGTGTATAATTTGTTCATAGGCTACAGGTGTAAAATGACTGGCAGAATGCTTTAAAAAGGGTTATTTTAACCTCCCTAGTGCATTTGGCAAATCGGCGAGCCAGCATGTTACACCTGACAGCTAATGCCCTACGCTCTCTCTCCATGTCCACATCGTCAGTAAGGTCCTCCGTCACCCAGTGTCCAAGATATTTAAAGGACTTCACATGGTTCAAAACAACACCAGAAAGTTGGAACTGCGGTATCGGATATGTTTTATTACCCGCTTTAAAGAGTAATATTTCACTTTTTCTGGCGTTATATTTTAAACCAAACCCGTTCTATTTAAAAAAATATATATTTTGTGATTACAAAAACAAACAAAGCACGCGACTTCACGTTATCGCAGTAAGCTTGTGACGTCACGCCATTACCATGATAGATGCTTCCTGCGGCTAAATTCGACGTATCTAATACATTTGCCAGAGATCTCGCCACATCATCATTAATACCCTAAATTCCAGTAGTAGACACCGTGCTTGTCACTATTAAAATTCTAAGGTGCCATCTATTGGGACAGCGTAAGAAGCTATGAAGAGGAAAAATGATTGGACACCTACTGCGGCACGAAAAATATAATTATAGATACAATAGAATGAAAGATTGAAGGTAGAAAAATGAAGATGGTGAACGTCGTGCTATCCAGGCTGTCAAGGAGAAGGCGCAATAACGAGATGCATCGAAATTGCTCCACCGACAAGAGCGTAGCTCTTACATTGAATGGCTGAAAGATTTTTAACGTTTTAAACCCTATTTTGAAAAATTTCGAAGAACTGAAAATTATTGTATTTTCCTATGTGCGACCATGTGCGACCAGTAGGCAAGAATAGCCGGAAATCTAAACAACTGATGGACATTCGAATGATATACGATATTCTTGGCCAAACTGAAACGGAGCGTTTCGCTTCCTTGGTCAATTATATCCGTTAAATTGCCGTGAAAAGTTTAGAATATCGCCATTCCTTGTCGAACATGACCTTATATTTATGGGCCGCGATAAAGACGTTTGTCGTGTTTTGCCTGACGTGTAAAATATGATAGCTGATAATCCGGTACACACGTACTATTTATAGTACACTAGCGACCCGCCCCGGCTTCGCACGGGTGCAATGCTGATACTAATACGATGTATGTATTATACATAAATGAACCTTCCTCTTGAATCAGACAGCAGGAAACGACTTTGTTTTATACTACGTAGTGGTAGTGACTTAGAAGACGCTCGTAGATGGGTAAAAAGTATCCTATAACCATCTTTGGACCCCGAGTTTGGAGTACCGAGTACTTATTTCATTTCATTTCATTTATTCATTCTTAACAAACAATATTGTGTTGAATGTACATAAGTATATAATTCTAATTAATCTAAGTTTTACTACAATAACAAAAACATAAGTACGTAGAATAACACACAATTTCAAATAAATACAAAAAAAAACATTATTATTATTTTCCCTATGAATCCATTAAATTAGATTACATGTCATAAGTATGCTACAATTACATGTCAATTAAATAACCTACTAATAAATAAAATAATAAAGAAAAATAATAAGTAATAATAAAATTATGTGCTTGTTATAAAATCGTCTACTGAATAATATGCTTTTTTTAAAAGGAACTGTTTGAGTCCTGCATTGAATATTTTGCTATTAGTAATGGATTTGAACTCCATTGGCAGTTTGTTAAATAGGAATACGGCCTGATAACTCGCGGCGTGCTTCATAATATTAAAACATAGAATAGTGCTTTTCTGGAACATGCCTGTAAGTACCAAAATTGGTAAAAATTTGGCCAGCCGTTTCGGCCTGATGCGAGGGCAGAAGAAAACAGATTGCGTCAGGTTGGTATGGCGCCGCGCGCCCATACAAAACAAATGACGATCCTGCATCAATCTATCAAGATTTTTCCAGTCATCATGATCCCTTTCTATGGAAAAATTATTGTCATTAGAAATCTAGAATTTTATAACAGTATAGATTACTGCAGAGGCCGCGAAGTAGGGGATTGCCGGCCGAGTACTTATAGACAGTCGAGTGCTTTTCTGGGACATGTAATGAAATAACAATAAATACATTTCTCAGCCTATATTTGGATTGAGAATTATATCTTTTTTTAATCTTGTCTGTATATTTTGAATTTTTTTCTTAAAAAATGTAAGTAAAATAGGCTATTTGAAGGCCACCAAATCTAAAAAAAGTTATATTTGTATGTCTCCACGTACGTGTCGTACGTGTCGTGGGATTGCCGGCCGAGTACTTATAGACAGTCGAGTGCTTTTCTGGGACATGTAATGAAATAACAATAAATAAATTTCTCAGCCTATATTTGGATTGAGAATTATATCTTTTTTTAATCTTGTCTGTATATTTTGATTTTTTTTCTAAAAAAACGTAAGTAAAATAGGCTATTTGAAGGCCACCAAATCTAAAAAAGTTTTTTTTTTGTCTCCACGTACGTGTCTTTGCGCATCGATCGCGCCAAAACTGCTGGGCTGATTCCGAAAATTTTTGTAACACACATTCTAGTATCATATAAATATAAACTATAAGTACGGACCACCAGAATGTATAGTCATCAAACTAAGATCATTTGCGCTATACGCCTCAACCTTATTTCCAAATTTCGTCTGCCAAGTTAAGGGTAATTACTACAGAAAGAATGTCTACAACAGTACAACTTCACCCCCAACTTAAGTTCGTGCGTAAGTGATTGATGCTTCTTAGAAACACCCCACACTAGCGTATTTTCGGTGATTAGAGCGTTTCAACCACCTCATTACCGTAACCGAAATATTGGCCAACTTATAGAAGCAATCAACATCATATTGTTGTTGTCCTAAGGCACCCCGGAGGTGCAGAGGGCCTTCATCAGCTCGCGCCACGCCTTTCTATCCTCAGCAACTTTTTTGGCCTCGCTCCAGCTCATTCCAACGGCTCGCAGCTCGCTCTCCACGGTGCGCCGCCATGAGTGTACAGGACGTCCGCGTCTGCGCCTTCCGTCCGGCGGCGGCTTACACTCGAAAGCAATGGTTGCGTTGTTCGCTGCTCCACGTCGAAAGGTGTGGCCTATCCATCTCCATTTTCGCGTCGCGATGTCCACACTTATGGGAGACTGGTGGCATATCCTCCACAGGTCGTCGTTACGCATCGTCCTCGGCCAGAATATGCGGAGAATAGACTCCAGGGACTTGTTAACGAAGACTTGCAGCTTGTTAGTCAGGCCTTTAGTCACCCTCCACGTCTCACAGCCAAACAACAATACCGACTTGATGATCGACTCGAAAAGGGAGACTTTAGAGGACGTTGGACTCCCACACAGGCTTTAACATCATATTGATAAGTAAAAATCTGCATCTTCTACTAGCCATCCCGGGTTCGTCAAAATAATCGCCCTTTTATGCGTCGGCGTGCTGCCAGCGTTTGTGCAGCGGCGACGCAAACTTTACGCAGCGTTGACGCAGCGTCACAGTGACGCCAGAGGCGTTTACTTATAGAGAGTTTCTAGAGCGTAGGATAATATACTATAATCTGTAGCTAAACATTTGCTTCCCATCATTGCATTCCCACAGTCGTGCGTTTGTGTCGCTACTGCATCGTTTCTGTTGCGCAACAATGGTCTTTGTCGCGGATGTCGCAATGCAATCCTTACAAAAAGCCGCTGAAAGCGACTACCCTAAGAATCGATTTAAACGCTTTTGAGAAACGTAAACAAATAACACAAAACGCGATTGTAAAAATATTAAGCAAGAGAGTTTTAAGACGAATCGAATACTTTTACCCAGCCTATTCTGAACGTTCAAAGTATTTGAATTTCTTCAACACTCAATTTTCCCGTGGTTTCAATTTTTCGCCCACTTTAAAAGTATGAAAAGGTGTGAGAATCGAATAGATTCAAATCGATTGATAAATTGTCTGAAGTTGGAACTGATGAAACTTAGGAGCTTATTAAATAATTTAGGTAGAATAGGGGTTCGTAGAATTTTTTTTGAGGATGTCAATTGGTTCTATTTTTTATTGGGACCAAATGTCGACATGGGACTAACTACACTTAGACTGCTCTATAAGTCAGAAATGACCGTCAAAGTTCAACATTTCTACGGAGCGCTAAAAACGCTCCACACAAATGGCCATGTGACGTCATTTGTTAGTTGGTACCTACCAATATTTGTATGGAGACAATAAGGCCTATATAAATATTGCAGACGACGATTTATGGTGTAATGTTCGGGAGACACTGTTTTTGGTAGCTGACTACGAGATTGACATGTTCTACCGCAGGCCTGACAAGAGAAGTTTGCGACAAATGGTACTGCGTTGCCTTGATGACGTCTTTGTATCTTGTTTTTTTATTATTATCTCCTTTATTTATTTTAATTCTTAGGCTAGGTTTTTACAATATCTGTATATAAAAAGTAAAATACAATAGAATAGAATAGAATAGAATACTCTTTATTGCACACCTCAAGAAGAAAGAAATACAAATACAAATGACACTTAAACACAATAAAGAAATTACAAAATATATAAACATATTATAAAAAACCTAACCTAGGGTGCCGGCAGCGGGGCAGGGCCCAGGCTACCGGTGGTTAGGGCTGCAGAGAGAGTAACCTCCTGACGATGCGCGCCGTGTCCAGGAGTACTGCCTTCTGTATCTGGCCCTTGATCCAGCCACCTAGCGACAGTCATGTTTGTCGAGACTCTTCGCTATAAGACCGTTCGCTGAAACGACTGTCGGAACAATGATCGTCGAGTCAACATCCCACATGGCGGTCACCTCGTGAGCCAAGTCAAGGTACTTGCTGAGTTTGTCCTTCTCGGCCTTCACGAGGTTCTCGTCATGGGGGATGGTAATGTCGACGAGCACTGCCTGGCGCTTGGATTCATCTACCAATACGATATCAGGCTTATTGGCTACAATGGTCCTGTCCGTGATGATAGATCGATCCCAATAGAGCGTAGCACGACCATTTTCGAGAACTGGCATCAGTGCGTACTTATAGTACGGCACCTCAGACCCCACAAGACCGTATCGAAGAGCAAGTTGCTGGTGAATGATCCTGGCTACTTGGTTATGTCTTATTATTATTATTATTATGTCATAGGGGGCAAACGAGCAAACGGATTACCTGATGGAAAGTGATTACCGTCGGCCATAGACACCTGCAACACCAGAGGAGCCACAAGTGCGTTGCCGGCTTTTCAGGTGGGAGTACGCTCTTTTCTTGAAGGTTTGAAGGTCATATCGGTCTGGAAATACCACAAGCGACAATTCATTCCACAATGCAGTCGTGCGAGACAGGAAATTTCTGGAAAAACGCACAGTTGTGGACTGCCAACTATCTGAGTGGTGAGGATGAAAGGATTGTCGTGTAGAACGATGGCGGAAAGATGCGGCAGGAATCAAGCCGAACAATTCCTCGGAGCATTCCCCTTTATATAAGCGGTAAAAGATGCAGAGAGGATACATCTCTACGCAGCGCCGAGTCAAGCATGCGACCTTCTCAAAGCGTTTGCACCGCTCCGTCCGTTTCTCCGCGAGCTTTTCCCATTTTTGGTTATTATTATCTCTATAGAAACAAGAAAAATTGGGGTATGACGTCCGACCCGACGTCCTCGTTACTCGGTCCTAAGCAAACATACGCCGGGAAATATTAATGGGGGATAATCTGAAAGCAGCTGAAGATTACTTTAAATGGAATTCTCATGTACATATAATGTACAATGTGCTGATTTCAATTCTAGACGAAATAAAACCAGCTTTAATAAGGATATTTGCCGAGTGAGCGAAGCGAGCGAGGAAACCGTCTGCGTTTCAGCTTGTGTAAAATTCATTCATAAGTCCGAATTCCGGATGTTTGCATGTATAGGTGTCAGGTGCATGTATGTTTAAAATTTGTGAGAAGGTTTAATTATGCATAGATTTTTGTTTATTCAATTGAAAACGTAAAAATTAGCATATTTCAGCCATTTCAAACAGACTCGCTAGGTCAACTGGTATTTATAAGATTATGATTTATCACGTCAAACAAAACACTTTAAACATCTTCATCGAGTTTTTTTTTTTTTTTTTTTTAGTTTTTTTTTTTTTTTTTTTAGCATTTTATTTGAGTCTTTAAAAAAAATTTAACTTGGAAATCATTTTTTCAGTGCCTCTTATTACATTGTAACGGATTTAGGATTCTACTTACTATTTCAGACGGGATGTCGCAAGCTTTAAGATGGCGTTTCAAAACATCCTTGTTGCACAGGAACTGCCCGCCATGATTCCGTTTTCCACTAGCGAGCTCCGAGTAGAAGACGGTTCTTGAGAAAATGTCGTAGCGTCGTTGAGATCGGAGTGGCGCAATAAAGTCAGTAAAGGTGTAGCTTCATTTGACGAAGCTGGACTCGAGCACCTGTACCAAAAGCACCGCCTACGGAAGACTCAACCCAAACTTGCCTACGTTTACAGTTTTGACATACAAGGGCAACTTTATTACGCACATTGTGACCGGACATTCAAAACCAAGTTTGACTTTGCAAGTCACATCCGAGCACATGAACGGAGATTTTGAGGGTCACTGCAGTTGTTGGATACAACGAAGAGGACTATATATCTAAACTTATTTCAGGCACACGGCGATTGAATTAAGCACCCATTTCTGAGACGATGCTATTCGGGGAATGGCCGTAAGATGAGCCTATTACAACCAGGTAAGTTTATGGGACATTTTATATAGCAACTACTTGAAATGTCTTATGAAAAAAATACCTTTTTATTTTATGTAATATATAACACAAAAAAATACAATAGCCCAATGAAAATAAGTCTATCTAAACTAAGTCTAAAAATGGCCCCCGTGGCACTGTACCAAAGACGCTGGCAGCATTACCTCGCTGTATTGCTATGCTAAAACGCTGAGCGAGGAAACTACAAGCCCTTTAGCAAGCTCTTTAAAAAAATCGAGCGCTTGGACCCCACGGGCCCAGGGTATCGACACCAAATGCGGTGAAGTGGTATTGAGAGCCGAGACCCTTGTATTTAAGTTTTTTGCGGTTTTCAGCCGTCTCCGCCGCCCCGCAGGTCCGGATCGAGGTCCGTGTACCTCTGGATTACCGGTTCAGCGCGTTAGCCACTTCGCTACCCTCGCTCCACGTAGACCTAACGAATTTTTCCTTATGCTTTGTGTGTCGATCTTTGCATTGTTTATTTGAAAGGATCAGGATATTACACCTTAGCTTTTAAATTGTGGTGTACCCACATTAAACAAAATGAGACATTACATGTTTCATAAATTTTGTAAAGTTATATGTTAAGAAACACCAAGATTAATTTTTTTATCAAGTCAACGAGAAAGAAGGCATTATATCGTATCAGAAGATCAAAAACTACCAGGGAATCGAAAGGCAGCAATTTCTCCACCGTCAAGAGCGAAGCTCCTGAATCGAATAAAGCATTTATGTTTCGATATGTTAGAAAAGCAACACATTGTTTGTACGCGAAACACTTTCCCGTCTCCTAATTACAGGACAGCCTGACATTTCCTCGTCTCAAAACTCCTTGTTTATTCCCTGACACTGTACACAACCTCACAAATGAGCACCAACTCTTTTATTTTGTTTCCTTGTAAAAACTCGGCTGCTTTCAGCTGTTGTTCCAAGAATTTCCGTAAATTGCTACGGATACGGGAAAGTTTGTTAGAAGACATAATACGCTGCTGTTTTTAGATAGAACAATAGCTTTCTGGTAAGTTTTTCGCATCTTGTCTATAAAATATTTCATCAAAGTTAATGTTATTTTTGACAGTTATTATGAACTGGGAGTTGCCAGACTTAAGTAACTGTGGGCGGGTACATTTTTTGTAGAAATGTTTGAGAATAGAGACCGCATATCGGAAGCTGCAACGTGGAAAGGCTTTATACAAGGTGGACGGATGACTTAGTCACGATAGCGGGTAGAAGCGGATGAGAAAACAATAAAATTTTCATAGGTTTTTATATTGCATTAAATGCATGCGGTAATAGAGTACCTTAACTCGTTGTGTGAATGTGGTGTGAAGATCTTTCTGGGACACCTACGTCATTATCATGTTCATCACCAAGAACCATTAACCTCTTTTAAAATTTTTGCTCCCGTTGGGTCTAATGTTTGCCCTGAACCCGCTGTTACAAGAAAAGTTTTTTAATAAAACGTTCCTAGATGCGGTCGTAGGTGCTCAATTTTTGAAACTTAGTTTGTAAGTAAAGGTCACACAATTGTAAGCTTCTGTATCGAAAGTCTTTACGTATTTATATGTTTATTGATATGGAGGTCAAATATTAATGCAACAAGAAATTTGACGCGACTTACTGCATTGCAGGCAGGAATCGAATCCACGACCTCTACTTATCCGAAGTAGTGCTCTGACCCCTGAGCTATCGTGAAGTTATACACATCGCATGATGCATTATATTCCACCTAAGCGCACTCTATAAGTACCCCTGTTTGTTTTTTAAATGCTAAGCGTAAATTTCCTACACCGGAATGAAAGAAAAGTGGCATATTATGAAAGTAATTTTACGTTTTATATTCGTAATATATATTATATTGGCATTGCATAATAATATAAACATATATCTTAGTCTGGTATTTAAAACAAAATAAATAAAAAATATTATTTCAACAATATCTATGAAAAGTGAAGCTACTTTTGATGTCATTCCGGTGTTTTCCTCATTTTGGTGGGGTTTAAAGTCATTTTACTACACCAGAAACACCGGAATGAGAATGGTGGAATGAGAAACACGACATATTTTTATTTCTTAAAAAAAAGTAAGCCCTATATTCTAAAACTAATTAAACTCTTAAAATCGCGAGTATACTTTACCTGATAATATATAAATTTCAAACCACGCAGTTATAAATAAAGACGCTATAACAAACTCCGGAATGACATTTTTTTTGTCCCCGGTCCACCGCGATGATATATTCACGTTTAATACAAGCCAACATATTGCCACTATACACAACCGGCCTCGTCGAGCGCCGCAGCTTGACTAATTCTTTGAAGTGCGCGGGAGGCGGGTGGCGTACTTGATCAAATTTGGGAAATAAATCGGTTCGAAACATTGTCGGCGGTAATGAGAAGTTTTCTCGGGACAAACGTATATGCACTTATTCAAGGATATACAAAGGAGATATAAAACGGGTAATGTGCATTTTTCTTTACCTCTTTACGAGTATATGGTAATTAAATGATGATAACAGATTTTCTTTGTCATGCATAGTATTTGACTTACCCGGCATTTTACAAACAAAACCGGCTTGGGGACAACCCACCTTGATGAGAAATTGGGTCTAAATATATTTTTAAAATTATTATATATATTAATATTTTAATTTTAGCTGTTGCCCGAGGTAGACAATAGCGGGCTGTTTCCGAAAAAAAATGGTACTTTATTATTCAACCTTTCTGCACCTGCGTTTTCAGTCTTGCCATCAAAAAATACTGCTTGGGAAATTGACCCATGAATTATTTTTATGAACATGCTAGGAGGGTTATAAATTAAAACAAAACCTAATTGATTCCTTTGAGTAACGAAGGTGACCCATATCTTCTAGATGACTAAATTTCGTTACACAAACTACGTGATTGTAGTTTTGTTCAGATCTTTATCTATGTATGTATGTACAATTTTATTGAAAACGACTCATTTACCAATACTCCTATTTACGTAAACTCATTTCCTACAGAAGTTTTCTTTTGTTTCACACGGGCTTGATTACAACGCCGTGTATGAGCTGAAATTTATTTGCGGTCTCGCCAAAATGGCTGGACACATATTAACAGAACTATGTTTGGTATAAGTAGGAATAGTGAGTACGTACAGTTAATTGGGTAGCCACAGATAGGATTGTATTTACCTGATTACGTTTAAGCAAAAAGAGGTTTTTTCTTCTGCGCTGACAAGATTTCTGCCTCCTAGTAAATAAATAAAGTGCTCTGACAAAGAAGACGATTCTGATTCTACTAAAGTACAGTTCGTAATTTATTACGTTTCCCATTGTTACAAAATAGGTACCTTGACCTACTGAAGTGAAGGACTGAGCACATTAGCCTGTAATAGGGGCAGACATTACGCTCAAAATATACTGCTTACCCTGTCTATTACGGGTATTACCGTTGGCTCCCTCGTTAAGTACAGACTGGTACGGTATCGTTCAAATTCATTGTCTGTTACGAGTCATCTTTTTCTAAGTACTGCTGTTTTCCTTGTCTTTTGTAGCGAGTGTTTCTAAAGATATATTAGTTTACCGAGCGAAACGAGTTCATTTCAGTTTCACCAATAATCCTTTCGTATGTCCGGGTGTTCTGATATTCCGCTATGTTCGTCCACAGGTTATTCTCAAGAATTTTTGTCGATTCAGTTATTCGATTTCTTTCAAAAGGAAACGTAAATAAAACTAGGAAATGTAAAGAAAAAACAACTTTTAGCCAATTCGAAACAGGCTCGCAAGGTCTACAGTTCACAGAGACACTAGTTATAATCTATGTACAAGATTTGCAAGTTTTTATTTAGTGTCAGTTGTCTCTCTAGTTGTCTGTCTGTTTCGTATGTCGGTAAACAAATCATGATTTCTGCTGTATGTTGTATATCAAATGACAATGAAATATTATTATGACACAGAGTTCATTTGATGATGGATTTGGAATGTGGGATCTGTGTATGTTAACCTCAATGAGTTTTGAATCATTTAATATAAGGCGGTCTTGACAGGCGGTGGACGTTGGAGCATAACAGTACAGTTTCTATTATTTCAGGTAGACTTGTTTATACTGAAAAAGCGCCGGCGAAAGAAGAAAAAATTAACACAATACTTTTAAATATTACACAAGCGAAGTCGTGTGTCATTCATTCTTATCATCTATTATTTCCTCGATCCCGGTTCATCATCATCATATCAACCGATTCTCGTCCACAATGCTGGACAAAGGCCTCTCCCACAAAGTTCTCCACAACGATCGGTCGTGCGTCGCCCTCATCCAATTGCCGCCCGCGATCCTAAGCAGGTCGTCGGTCCACCTTGTTACGGGCTTTCCCACGCTACGTCTTCCAATACGCAAACGCCACTCAAGAAACTTTCTGCTCCAACGGCCATCGGTTCTACGAGCAAGCGTGATACCGGTTAGATCACCCGAAGTCCAAAATCTATGAATGAAAAATATAGGTAACCCAATCGCTTCAAATGATCAATCCCACGCCACGTTTTGATTTACATTTAGCATCCATCGATGATAATCATGACCAAGCGATCTTTAAGTTCAATCGTCATATCAAAATATCTAGGTATCATTTCAAAGAAAATCTAAAAGCAATATTATAAGGTGGTATTTTGGTGGAGAAATCCTTTTACCGGAAAATGAATGGTGAGCGTATGTTTTAAAATGGAGGTAAAGCCCTTATCTCTCGCATTGTTAGGCTTAACAACGCATTTGAGGTACGTAAAATGTAACTTTAAATTGTGATTTGGGACAACTTAGATTTCTTTTATATTGAATTATTTCGCTGACTTGGATCGAAAATTTCTCATTATCTTTTTTTGAGATTGCTAGTCAAGAAATGAAAGATATATAATATAGGTATCTCTAGATTGAATTAAGCTACAGTTTGAGCTATCTTAGGTAGCCGCCGGACCAAAAATGTAGTCGGTAGCGGGTCCCTTATGCTATGCGCGAAAAATTTTACATGTGCTTTATTGCTAAGTTACATTTCAATGCCTTTGATAGCTCTACTAGTTGCGCGTAGTCTGAAATCTGTATATTTTTTGGCTCATGGATGTTATCTATATCGTCGATGTACTTATAGACAACGTCGCCTAGTTCTCAGAGTATTTTGTTTTGTTTGGGACTAGATCGATTTGTGTACGTTTGTCCTTAAATTTTGTTTATTTATTTTTAAGTATTCAATTCACATAAGGCATCTCAATATAAATACAGAAATACGCTTAAAGGAGTTTGCAGTAGAGATTGTAAATTCTGTATTTTAAAATTAAGCCTAAAGTGTCGCTTCTCTAAATTAGGTAATTTTCCGTAGCAATTAACTTCAAAATATATGGTTTCATTATCCTTGTACGCCCAACACACTCTTATATGAAGGTTAGGCGTAGCATTATTATAAAAAATTGCTGAGCGTAGCAAATTATTTAAATTTATATCACCTATTACCATTTTAATGACCAAGGTCATTCCACATCAAGCAAAATAGTGAAAATTAATAGGGTTAACCGGAATTAGGGTTGTTTGCGAGGTTAGGGTTACCCGTCGATTATATTATGCATCGTAATGACATTTGGGTAAGTGTAGCGACTTGATGAGTTGGCATTTGTTTAAAGCCGATTTTGCTGCGAGTACGGTGACGTTCACTCGCGGTTAGAGTAAGGTTAACCCTCGAACAGCTCCCGGACTGAGGGCAATGAATGAATAAATAAATATTAAGGAACAATCTTACACAAATCTACTTAGTCCGAAACTAAGCAAAGTTAGTACTATGGGTACTAGACGACGACGATATACATAATATATCCTATATCCTGTTGTAAGTTTGGGCTCAAGATCAGTGTCAAAAAGACGGAAGTTTTGACCCTAGATACGCATGGTCATGAAGCACTAGTCATAAGGGTTGGTGACGATGAGCTGAAGCAGGTGGATAAGTTCCGTTATCTGGGGAACACTATAACATCCAAGTGTGACCTTGACGCTGAAATAAACAGCAGGATAGGTGCTGCAGCTGCAGCATTTGGGAAGCTGTGTCCAAAGGTTTTCTGCTCACATGACCTGAAGCTGGCCACCAAAATATCCGTGTACATGGCTATTGTGCTGCCAAATCTCCTTTACTCCTCAGAGACGTGGTGCGTGTATCGCCGTCACATACGCACTCTGGATCATTTCCACCTTAAGTGTCTTAGAACGATCATGAAGATTAGATGGTCCGACCGAGTGCGTAATACCGAAGTCCTGCGACGATCCCGTGTTGGTGGCATAGAGGCCTACTTAATGCGTCGACAACTTCGGTGGTGCGGTCACGTGTCACGTATGGCGGACGAGAGAATAGCTAAGCGCATCTTCTATTCGGAGTTGGAGGAAGGAAAGCGGAAGCCTGGCGGGCAACTCCTCCGGTACAAGGATGTCCTAATGCGACATATGAGGAGTTGCAATATAGATCCGTCTCAGTGGGAACGTTTGGCAGCACAACGGCCAGAATGGCGTAGGGTTGTTGATGGGCGAGTTAGCGAGTTCGAGGATAACCGCAAGGCTGTCCTCGATGCTAATCGCGATAAGTTGAAGGCCCGTCCACCTGCTGCCATAATATACAATTATGTAGACGGTGAACTTACGTGCCGACATTGTGCGCGTAAATTTATTGCGAAGATCGGCTACATAAGCCATCTTCGGGCGCATGAGCGCCAAACAAATTAGGAGTGGAAGTGGTCGCCATGGCCGAAATCGGTCGGAGTTATTGATATTGATTGACATAATATATAAATACATATATAGATAACATCCATGACCTAGAAACATATACTCGAGTTCATCACCCAAATATTTTCCCTGGCCGGGATTCGAACCCAGGACCGCCGGCTCAGTAGGAGCTGCATGCACTACAAATCGAGCCAACTGCATCGTCAATAAGCTGTATTGTACCCTTACCATGCGCCAACGTGACCGTACTCGCTGGCCACTGCGTAAAGGATTTGTATGGAGTAATGATGATGATGATGATGATGATAATGATGATGATGATGATGATGATGTCCTCTCAGACGTATCCGTCGAAGGCGACACCCTAACAAGAACGTATAAATGTACGTTTGCCTACGCTCGTGAGCGCGGGCAGGACTAGCTAAACCCGAATTTGGTCTTGAATATGCGGCAGCATCTACCACAGTATTTAAAGTCGCTCAGAGAGCTATGGAAAGGGCAATGCTCGGAGTTTCTTTGAAGGATCGAATTCGGAACGAAGTGATCCGCCAGAGAACCAAAGTTACCGACATAGCTCACCGTATTAGCAATTTGAAGGGGCAGTGGGCTGGCCATATTAGCCGAAGAACCGATAACCGGTGGGGTAAACGTATTCTTGAGTGGAGACAGCGGATCGGCAAGTGAAGTGTGGAACGCCCTCAGACTAGGTGGAGCGATGATCTTTGCAGGGTGGCTGGCAAGAGCTGGATGAGAGTAGCCGAGGATCGTTCAAAATGGCGTGCAGTTGGAGATGCTTATGTCCAGCAGTGGACAAGAATAGGCTTATGATGATGATGATGATGATCTACCACAGTATAGGTCACCATCTGTGTTATAAGTCTAGTGGTAGAAGGGCTTGGGCTGAGTTTTACAGAGTTGACGTTTGGCGTCGTCTTCAAGGCAGCTGGCGCGCTCTAGCGCCGGTTTATTATCAATTCGCATTCTTCTACCAGCTAAAATTTCTAACCAGCCCGTCTAGCACAACTACGCGTCGCAATTCTTGTCGTGCGACACAGCATCGCCCGTCACTCTCTCAAAGTACAGCGAAGAAAGAGATAGGTGTATCTCGCGCGAGAAAGAGGCGCATGTCACAGTTGTGCCAGAGGTACAGGCTTCAGCACAAGGCTTGTCATCGAAAACGCATGTCCGCCATCCGTCTCATACATTATCATAACAAAACTGAACTTATTCGCTTTAAAAAGTGTTTATATAATTAACTTTTCGTTTCGAACGTGATAATAATAGTTTCGGACCAAAGGGGGAGAGTCCGTCTCTTACTTACCTTACTCCGATGACTCAGTGACCAAGTAAGTCTTGGCCTCCGATAAGAGATTCCGCCATTTCTGGCGATCAGCTGCAGACAGCAGCTAATTTTCGCCATTCGGTTCCGCCAGATCCGCCTCCACTGCATCTTTCCTAGAGCGGACTCTCAGTGGAGTTCCGTTTGCAAAAATTGCGGACCTCAATCTAACTTCTGATATATATTGTATAGATCCCAGACATCCTACAAACAAATGCTAACCAGTTTTGTGGCCCTCTCCCCCCTCCCCGGCAATTAAAAATGGCATACAAATTAAAAAAAAAAGTCATCAAGCCATGCCGTGTGGGGTATCAAATGGAAGGACTTATTGAGTAGATCACGAATATATAGCACACTATAACATTTCTTACACTTTCTCTAAGAATTTTTTGAAATTCTACTAAAATGCTCTATAGATTGCTCTATAATGCTATATAATGCTCTAACAATTCTAACAGTTGCTGATTTCTCAAAAATTAACATCACTCTCTACGAAAAAATGCAAGTAACAGCGGTAAGGGGCGGGGGGGACTGAATGACACAGGACCAAGACAGGGCTTTTTTTTTTTTTTTTTTTCTGTTCTTTGGAAAGCCGGAAGCCTTGTATGGCTGCATCCGAATGTCTGTTTATGGCAGGGGGCGGGACTAGCCGGCCGCACCTGCCCGGAGTGGCCTCGAGCGCGCGCGGCAACATGGCTTTTTACGATGTCGATAGCATCAGGTAGATGAATCACAAAACATTTCGCGGTCCGCTATTTTTGAAAACGAACATCTCCTTGTAGCCTGCTCTATCCAGTGATACGACGCGGTTAGCGCAGTTTGTAGTGCCTACTGAGCCGGCGGCCCTGGGTTCCAATCCCGGCCAGGGCAAATATTTGTGTGCTGAACTTGAATATTTGTGCCTGGGTCATGGTTATCTTATTATTTATCGTCTGTCAATATAATAATCAAAACTCACTGAGTAACAAATACCTTTAAACAAAGCTCATATCTCTGTATCAATCTTCAAACTAGATACGAGGTTTTGAAGAGTTGTGACAGACATTTTGGTGAGTTTTGGTTAACACCAGTCGATATGCGGTCATTTAGTACCCATAGTAAGTTTAACATTTGTGTAAGATTGTCATATAATTTTTTTTATTTACGTTTGGCTCGGTTTGTAGACACCTGCCTACTGAGCCGGCAGTCCCGGGCCGGCCAAATATTTGTGAGATGAACTTGAATATTTGTGCTTGGGTCATGGTTGTTCTAAGTATTTAAGTACATATTTATCTATACGTATATCGTCGTCTAGTATCCATAACACAAGCCTTCTTGAGCTTAATTTGGGACTAGATCGATTTATGTGAGGTTGTCTGATATTTATTTATATATAATAAATATATATCAGACAATATATATATATATATATATTTTTTTATTTTTTATTTATTTATTTATTTATCCCTGGGGTGACCATCCGTCTCGGTCTTTGGCAAATATTTTCCAAGCCTAGTAGTCAATTTTAAAAGTAGGTAGCCAATATCTTGCTTGTCAGAGTCTTTAGTAACTTTGACATTTTAGTAACGTTCGAAATTCCTCCTAGCCAGTTTGTTGACGGTATAGGCCCAGCTTATAGACCAGGCGCCCATTTCACAAAGCTACAAGTTACACTTTAATAAGCGGGTGTTTTGAACTTTTTATGTCATGAATGGTTTTAACATTGACAATGTTTATGTTTTTTTGATCGAGGATCGTGCCCTGATTTGTGAACTCGTGAAATTTGCCTATACTGCTTGCTATTTGAGATGGGCTGTTTGTCAAAATGTGCGTCTGCCGGAGGGCTTCAAAGTGTAGTTTGAATTCCCAAAATCAGCCGGTAACTTTTTGAGATTTTAAAATTTGTCAAAATGCGCATTGAGCATTCAAGAAACGGAATTTTTTTAATCTTGGAATTGAATTAAGCTATAGTTTTTATTTCTAAATTACATTTTCAATTCATTTGATAGTTGGGCGTATTGAGAGAGTGTTTAGGGAGTTCCCCTTATTATCGTTTCAGGAAAAGGAAGAAAATAACAATTAAAACACAGGATAATGTCACATGTTTAATGAACAATTTCAAATAATTTGTTTTTGTATTGTTTAAAAGTGTATATGTATATATAGATGCTATACAATAAGATACAAGCCCTGTTTACTCACTGTGAAGCCTTATCCTAACATTGCTCGTGTTGTCGTTTTCCGATGAGAAAATAAAAATAATTACCGCAAAATAGTAGCATAAATAACTATAATGTGATATGGTCGACTGTTAATTCATTTGAACGGAAAAATATTTACATAAATTACTGAAGTCAGGTACTCAATGTTTTATTATTTGTAGTATTATTATTATTTATTTTCTTATTATGTTGGTGCTGTTCAGTTAGTCATCAATAACCTTTTTTTTCTTTCTTTTAAGTGCTTGAATGTAAAAAATAATTTTATAAGATTTTCATATGATTTTTTGTCAAATTACAGGCGGCGAGAGAGCACCCCAACATTTGTTTGAATGTGTGAAAAATTATGTTAAATTTGTGTATGTAAAGATTACTAAATTTTTGCACGTAATCTTATTTCAAATACTTTTTGGGAATAGTGGTCAGAAAGGAACAAGAGTTGAAAGTCCCGCTTGCAGGTTTTCGTACAATGGCTGTTTTAAATATCTAAAGATTGAGGGTTGTATCATATTTTTAATCAGTTTTGAAAATTTGACAACTAAAGGTCTCCCACCTTACTGCTCAGCACCGAACCAGCACCGCCTCTTAAATTGTTTTAGTCCAGTGACACAAAAAGGATCAAAGTTAAACAAATTTGCACTTTCTAGCCACGACTACTGGTGGCAATTCGTTTTTTTGCACGATCCTCGAAGTTGCGACGAAACTATCAATATTTCTAATCGGAAAACGACCAAATTATTCTGGTATACCATCAGCGTAAAAAAACACAAAGGATAAGTGATTAAAAATTCTAATTATTTCCCGTAATTCAAACGTAATCACTCAAATAAAACGTATTTTTGGTGTTTGTTACTCCTTGTGCGTAGGTAGCTATCCTAGTTATTCGGAGATTGTTTCCAAAAATAGGTCTTGTGCATTAATTTCAACATTTACTTCAAAGGGACAACGAAATAATGTACCTAAATACGCTTTTTTACAAAGTCAAACCCTTGTGTTGTACTCGTAAACAATTGGTAGGCAAATGTATACCTTTATCATTAAATGCCACAAAAACAATAATTTTATTAAATTATTTATCTACGCACATATCATTAGTGCTCTAAAATGCGCTCAGAAATCGTAGGAAATGACCAGCATTATTACAACCAATTTTACTATGAGATTTTTTTGTTTGTGGTAGTAGGTAAAATCTGTACTGTAATGTTATTACAGTACCGATTTTTGTAAGGTTACGAGTTTAAATTAGGAACAGCTGTCAAAACACAAGTTGGTCTCTATTCTAGTATCCATAGATTATATGATTAGATATTAATATTGTTATCGATACGAAACGTCAATGCAGTATGTTTTTTTTTATAAAAACCGCACGACATTTGATCTCGAGTGACATGAGAATATGGATACATTCGTTTGTATATGATTTAGAAAAAAAAAACATTCGTCTTGACGGAGGTTCGAATTGCCGCCATTATTGTTGTCATTTGTTTGTTGGTTCTTTGCTGTTACGAAAGTAGAATTGTGAAGTTTATTGTAATTCACATTTTAGTTGAAAATATTGTTTCAATGTAAATGTAAATTACAACTATTACAATAAATAAGCTGTTTATGTATTTGTTCAGATTTATTTCTTACTGCATGAGTATATGTCGTTTTTAGATATTTTACAGGTAGCACTAGTGGTGCCGGTCATTTCCTTATGGCTTCTGAACCCATCTTAGAGTACTTATGATATGTGTGCAGATAAAGTAGTGTTTATACAACTGTACATAATTAGGCCTTAAAACACTCGTGTGATCCTATTATAAAACCACACTCGTGTTTTAAGGCCTCTCATTATGTATCAGTTGCATAAACTACTATTCAAGACACTATATTTCATAACATTCAAACAAGAACTTCCAATTCAGTTTCTTCAGTACGTCTAAGCATAACTATCATAAACTTTGAATTAATAAAAACATTGGTTAAATGAAACTAATGTTACAGATATATTAACATATATTATTTAAAACTTCTGATGAACCTGATATGTTTCAAATTTAAAATCATAAGCTTTTTTATAAATTGACGAATAACCTATTTCGGTTTCATAATTAACACAAGTTTTTTTAATATGTTATGAAACTCTCCTATAATGGTCTTATTGTTTATATGATTCCGTATTTTAATGTTAAAAAGGAATAAAAATCGAGCACTTCATTATGGTCCTCTAGCATTTTTTTTCTCATACGTTCTCAAGGCAAATAATGAAGGTTCATAAAACCGTTTTATAATCAAACTTGAATCACTACGATACTTAATATGACTAATTTAATGTAAATTATATTGGTATAAATTATTTAAATCATAATATAAGCCTAAAAGTATATACAAATATTTTTATAAACAGTTCGTGCTATCTACATATTATTTTTAAATTATTGCATTTTATGCGTACAGTAACATTTTAAATTATGTCGACGTGGCTGAAAATAAATAAATCACAAGCAGTCGGGTGAATGTTCAGCGTTTTAGAGCATTTTGTTTCGTCATAATTATGTCTGTTAATTTTGTTCAAATAGACCCTGATAATGGTTAAATAGTTAAAAGCGATCTTCACCCTTTTGTTTAACGGATGAATATCATTTGTTTCAAATTTAGTACGTTAAAAATATACGCTTCAAAAAAAATCCTGGCATGGGTTGAATGAATAAATACTAAAATTCATTATTATTTTTCAATTATTAGTCATAGCCGGCTGTTTTTTTTAAACCCTTACGTGTTTTAACATACAAAATTTTAATAAATGCAAAATGATCAATTAAACAGGTGTGTGATGGTCGTTTCCAATTCGTATCCTCTACCAAAATAACTTTATTTGAGACTTAGGATAGACCTGAATACGTGGTCGAGGATGTAGCTTGCTGGTCAAACAAGAGCTTCATTATTGCCTTGAAGAGGCCCAAAAATATAATTTTCTGAAAAGACACATGATCGAAGCGAGTTCCATTCCTTATTGGCTTAGTGGCGGCGACTTGCTCTGCTTGTGATAAAAATGGCGCTAGAACCGCGCGGTTAAAACGCTCGAAGATTCACCCATTCTAATTTAGACGTTCCCATTTATATCAACAACAATTTCATATAAAACACCGAGGGTCCCTGAGTTTAGACGCAAACTTTAAATTTATCGTCCGATTCACGAAATAAACTTAAATTTTCGTTATAAAAAAAAAATGCATTAAAAGCAAAACAACTTTGTTCACATCTATCTACGCTTATAACTATCGTAAGTATAAGTATCTATTTATTTACATATAAAATAACATCAAGAATGAAAGAGTGCCATGATATGTGTATCTAGTGATTTATATCGTAACTGTTGAGATACAAAATTGTTAACACTATATTTGTTATATTATGTACAAACTTGGAACACCCAAAAAATCCGAAGATTAATTTGTCCGAAAGCATTATTGCTCCGAATTTTCAGTGTCCATCGTTTTTTCTCTAAGCGGTTTAGGTTGTTGTGGGTATTATTCTTACGCAATTAGGTTAGGTTACGTCTGTTAGGATATAGTATAGTTTTCGAAATGATGAAAGTTCGGATTAATGAACAATTCGGACATGTGAAACTTCGGAGTTGTGTAGTGTATCCGTATAAACTATATCGATTGTATACTTAATCGAACTGTTCGGGGAACTGGTTCAGTTTGCATTGCGTGCCGAAGTTGTTTGTTTATATTTATAACTTTGCCCATTGATAGCGCACTCGGTCTAGCTTGTGTATCGAATATTAGGGAAGTGGATTTGGAGTGTGCAAAGGAGCTAGCTATCTTGGAGTTTCGTTACGTAATCGAATCAGAAATGAGATCCGTAAGAGAATCAAGGTCATCTATATAGCTCAGAATTCTTAGAGAATTTAGTGATGTAAGTTTACCAGGATCTCTCGGACTCTTTGACCGTCCCTTTCCATTTTTTTTTCCAAACCAGAATTGTTTGCTCTGTTCAACCGTAACGAGGCTTGAACTATCGACCTTGATTTTTTCTTGTCAGGCAGTGTGTGGGACACATTGGTCGTTGAATTCATGGCCACTGGTGCAGGAAGGTCCTTGAGTGGTGCCCGCTTCGAAAGATGCATCGTAAGGATACCCCTAACTAGGTGGACCGATGAGCTGTTCAGGATTTTTATTCATATCGTTTATTGCGAATCATGTTCATTGCACATGACACCTTATTAGGGCAATGCAATTTCTCACATACTAAAACACCGATCATCAAACATTATCATTGGTTTTCGGGAAGCCGCTGCTGTTGTGTGCCGCTGTCGCATATTGCTGTGAAATTTCCAAATTGCTTCTCAATCAAGTGACATTTGTATAAAATAATGTAAAACACCGAATCCTACCGACTACGCCACTTTATAGACGTATTTGTTTTCGTGTTAACTCAAACAGCTCCCCGAAACATGGTTCTGCTAATGGACTGGAAACGTATTGAAGTTAACACTCGAATAAATATGTAAATCCGACTATTAAATTATTTTAATGGTTATTAGGTACAGAGTCCTGGTCAATTATAATGACTAGACGATGTCAACGATTTTGACAAATTTTTAACTTTTTCGCACTACCTATATCACTCTACTTAGTCCACTAAATGGATGCCCCAAGATGGACAGCGCAAACGTGGTAAAGCTACATGGAAGTGATGGGACAATCTAGATGTGTTCCTCAACAACCTGGCCGCTACGACCAAATCGGAATGCATGGAAATCTAGGGGAGAGGCCAATGTTCAGGAGAGGGACACTTCTATAGGCTGACCAAAACATTTGAAAGTTTATGTTGCATAATAAACCCGCATATGAGGCAGACTTTTATACCGCCGCCTTTGGTAACCCTCGCAGGTCAAAATAATAAATCCAGAAAAACCCTTACGATGAAAAAGCTACTGTTTTGGCAAACACCTAACAAATATTTGCCTGCAAATGTTTCGCCTCAAACAAATAAAATTCGAAAACAGCTGACATTGGGGCGTGGAATTTGACCAAATGTTAAATTGAAATTTCACACAAAGCGCCCGCTTTCGGTTTATTCCAAACAAAACTGGATGCTGTGAAATGTGAGTCGAATGGAAATTAATTAAGAGTATTTCCGCATTAATAAATCCCGGAGAATTATTCCAGAGAGACGCCTTCAGAAAGTCTTTAATAAGGAAGGTCATTCGGATGACATTTCGAAATAAGACACTGATCTTTTTCATTAGATAAGAGCGACTGCTGTTAATTTTATTATACGGCTTTCAAAACAAATAATACGCATTTCCAATGTGATTACGTAATTAGAAATCGAATTTGATATTGCCGTCATTGCTAAAGACTAATAATTGTCAATAAATAAGTAAATTGAAACGTTAATTCGAAAGTAGATAAGCTGCTGTTAAAATTTTGCTTTAAATTTTGCTGCTGCTTAGTTAAAATTTTGTCGAAATAGTCAATTCGTATGTTAGGTATATAAAGGTATGTAACACTAACACTAGTTTGTGATAGGTAACTATTTGACTAATATTCATACGTATGTGTAGATCGCAAGTGCTCAAAGCACTTCTTAACTATCTTACAGCTATCACGGCCTTGAATGCTTGAACATAATTAGGCAATGCAAAACAAGTTATTTTATTATGGTTATAACCGGCTTTGCTATGAAAAAATAACCAGTTCTGCATTCCCTAAACTTAACACAATATTTCGATAGCCCACGAGGCGAACAGAAGTTACACACGTCAGAAAATTCACAAATTGAAAACGAATCGAATGAAATATTACTATTCATTCATAAAATATTTCAATCGGAAGGCTGTTTCATCGAGGTATATTCTGTATTAAATAAAACAATTCTATAGCATCACTAAAATCAATTTGACCCAATTTCAAAGCACGATAGCTACATTTCTTTTACGCATAGGCTTGTGGCTTCTTTAAAATCAAAACTCTATGTAATGATGATTGCTTCTAAAATTGAACATCAAAACCAAACCGTTAGATAAAAACTAAAGGTCGCCTCATAGTCTACTCTTAGCACTGGATACGAAGGCATATCGTGTCCCCAAACACGCTAAACTAGTAAAAATTATAGATAGGTATACCGATTATTCACTAGTTTATTATATGTTTGATTACTCTGTTTTGTTTGCCATACGTTGTTTCGCTCTGCACTATTTAACGGTATGAATGGACATTGAATAACGTCCATAGTTAAACACTCTTAGTTCTATTGGTCTCGTTGATAGGTAAAAGTCATGGAATAAAACACTACATTACACATTGGAAATTATAGGAATCATCATCATCTCCATCTCTCTTTAGTAGAGGGAGACAATTACTTCATCTACTAATATAGAGTAATTTTCCTTCAGTCTCCAATGTGTAATTATTCCAGGGCCTTATCCATTAATGTTTCTAATAGCAGTAGCATTATTATTTACAATATTTACTGTTATGTTGAAGCGGAGGACTTTCTCTTCTCAGCTTTATTCTCCCTCAATTTATTCTCATCCAACGATTCAATCTTATGGTCTCGAAGCAACGGTGTTCTACAATCAGTTTTCTCCCCAACACTCTTGGTCATGTATCCGTTTTTGTAATTAAGAGTATTATCGCTTTCCAGAGACTGCCGACTGGAGCGTTTGCTGAGAGTGTCATCTTGGTCACTGTCCTTGTCTTCAACCCTCTCACTGTGAAAGGCCATGTTGTCGAAACACTGCGCCGGAACGATGTTGACAGACTTCATCATGGGAAGAGCAATGGCGAGAGCTGGACTCATGTCCCGAGGACTTGGAGATAACCGTGTGGTGACTGATATATCCATACCAGGCATCAGGCTTGCAACTGTTGGAGATAAAATTTCATGAGCAGGCAATATCAAAATTGGTAGTAAGAATTTGTTACCAACAGCACGCATATTTGAAAATAAAATTCATGCCGGCATGCTTGGTTAGTTTTGGGGGTAAGAAAAGATTTCTATTCATTGACAGTTTAGACTAAATCGAAGGGCAAAAGGTTATTAAATAGGACCACATGACATTACCACACTTATTGTAAACAAAAACGCACAAACATTTACGACAGTTGACAAAACAAAGGATCTTATAGAACCATTGATACCAACTAATTTTATACAAGAATCTAATTACACAATTAGATATGAAAAGTTGCTATCAAATAATGTTGCACTATCTTACTTCAGTAATATTCCATGTAAAACATTTATAGATCATGACACACACATCTTATCTAAGTGAAATAGTTGGTCAGGCAGTTAGTGTAAAGCTTGAATTTGTTTCATAAGTGTACCGCAGTGTTCGGAGTGGGTGTGTTGGAGGCATCGGGTGGCGTAATGTTGTTTTTTATAGCTGATGTTTGGTGGTTGTTGCCTGGAAAGATACTTCAGAGTCACTCGCAACTCATTCATAAAGCGCCGTAAAAAAACTTAAGCGCTAAAAATCCTAAACCCATTAAAAATAAAACACTATATCCTGACACCATTGATAAACACAGAATTAGACATGGAAATTATGATAAACGATACAAAAAAACGGTAATTTATATGTACAACCACCAGTAACTTAACAATAGAGTCAAAATATATCGATAAAATGACCAAAACTTTGCTTCATTGATTGCACCAAACATATTGATAGAATTTCTTTTGAGATAGGGAACTAATAAAGTTTCAGTTTTTGAAAAGTTGGTCTAAAAATGGTTATTGGAGGTTATCATATTTCTGGCACATTCAAATGCTACGACAACATCGATTGGATTAAAGCGGGAAGCAGCTATACTAGCATGGGACAGGGTTACATAACCCAAGAATGTCAAGTTCTCGAACCTTCTGTAACTGGCGAAGCGACAGAACCTAGTCGGCTCCGTGGTGCTGCTTGTAGATTGCCGTTTGTGCAATGATTATGGGGTTAATGATGATTGATTAGTGAAGTCTAGATTCATTCCTGTGAGCTAATCCGTGGGTGCAGGCGAGTATAGAAAGCCTTCGGAGCTCCGACGGCGACGATTGTGTGATGCTTCTAAAGCATGTTTAAGTTTTTTCTTTTGCAGTTGTTTGGTGTCGTTTGTATCATAGCCTCTAGCTCGCTACGATCACCATCTGTGGAGGATTACATTGCATAAGCTACAGTTAGTTTTGTGAGTATTTTACATTCGAACGATTCATTTGGATTAACATTTTCAGATGGTGAATAATCTTCGTCTCTATTGTAGTAAATAAATTATATCCGTTTGTGAAAGATGAAAATGCCTACTTACTATTGAGTAGTGACAATAGCCAGCACTGATTGTATTATCGAACAAGAATTTAAACGTATGAGTTGCAATCAAATCATTCAATCCATCATTATAGATTTCGCTTTGTTTCTATTATTTTAAGCCAAAATTTAGTATTATTCTTCTGTTACTGAAAATGTTAATCCGTAACCTACTAACTCAAAATGCAAACATAATGTTAAAATGAGGAAGATTTTAGTTGTTATATTATTCTTGATTCTGTTAGTGTGGTTAACTTAATCAAGTGAACTCATTTCATATCGTTTCTGCATAGCCTGTTATAGTAAGCACATATCATCAGCATCTTAGAACTGTGTATAATAAATAATGTATTAAATCGCATAGATTCTATATAATTTAAGATTTTTGTGTTTAGTAATAACAACCTTTGGCACTAGCGTAGAGAAAATAATCCCTTTTATCAAACATGCTTCTGACTGTAATGTATGGCAGGGTGCATACCCTTATTGGTTGACTGTAGAGATATATATTCTTATAATGAAGACGAGGCACTACCCATCTTTAGGTCAAGGGCTTATTTAATGTTAATATTAAGAGGGATAAAAGAGGGGTAAAATTCTCAGTTAATACATATTTTACATGAAATAAACACATTGCTAATGTTGTTTATCATAGTGCTTCTGTTAAGTAAATTCTACGACCTACTTACAAACAACAGTTACTACCAAATTACCACCTTTATCAAAACTCGTATCTCAATATCGATTCAATGCCTGGATACGAGATTTTGAAAAGTAGGAACAAGTTTGAAACTAAGTGTGTTGTTGTTTTCAACAGACGATATATACAGTTAGCCCAAAAATTGGTCTACCACTTTCTAGGCTTGCTGTAGCTAAACACAAATTCTAGAAACATCACAAACATCCTTAAGTTAATAATTGAGTTGTGAATTTAGATTGCTTTTAGGCCATTTTAAACCTTATGTCTACTATAAGTTTCAAAATTGCAATTTAAGTTACACAATTGTCGACATAACCCAAAATCACATAGCAGTTTTTGCAGGCTCAATAACAAAAAATAATTACTTGCATTTACAACCAAATTTAAATTAGTAATGCTTTAATTTGTTCTCAATTAATTTTATGCCAGTTAACTTTACAATAAGTTTTTTTTACAAACAAAAGGAGAATAATAATGCAAAATTAGACTTATCCTATTTTGAAACCAGTAACAAACTTTTAAAAGCAAATTTAGCAGTCCTACTCAACTTCCCCATTTCCTTGTTAAGTGCATAAACCCGACCGAGTTGTCTTGAAAAAAATTGGATTAACATTTAAGGGTCCGTATCACTTGACCTACTTTGTAAGATTCTGCGTGTTCAAAACTTTTGTTTTACGCAGCAAATCTCATTTAAACTGCGGATTATATTTACCAAATCAAAAGGAACAGGTGTTTTGACGTTATTAGTCGTAAGTTCGTAACGATGATAAACTTTGCTGGTTAGTAGTGGTTCCCAAAAAGGTTCAGTCCGCTGCAGACTTACCGATTTTGTATTGGGTATGCTCTAGTTAGTCAAAACAGCGTAATTTAATTTCCGGAGAAGGATAATCCGGGGCACCGTAAGGTACAGTTGTGGAACCAAGCGATACTTTGATTTATTTACGTCTTATTTTACACATACGTCATTAATATTGTTTAAAAATGTAGATATATTTAACTACTGACCATATTGAATATTGGGTCAAACACAGGATACCAGTTGATACCCTCTATGTAGGTAGTTCTATGTGACAACAACATACAAACTGTTTTGGTCACAGAAGAGACGATAATTGTTTTTTCTTCTGTCTATGACCCGGTTACTCACGGTTATGTCAGTAACGGCGTGTGAAATGTGTCTGGCCATTTGACACATATCATTGAGTAAAGTCGTGATTTTCAATATTATTAGAGATTCATCTAATGTTTATTGAAACTTTCGTGATACATGCCTTAAACGGCACAAAGTTCTTCTATTAGGGCTCAAATTATAACATTTATGTAACACTTTTCATGTAACTACCCACATTTGACAAATAAATGTTTGAATTTGACTTTGAACATGTGCCATGTCCGGAGGCTTGCCAAGCCTTGGCAAGCCTACAGGACGTAGTTATATGTTAGAGTGAGCACGATGTAGTTCCGACTAACTCTAACATAAAACAGCGTCCTGTAGGCTTGCCGAGGCTTAGCAAGCGTGTGGACGACGTAAACTCTTACCCATATTGGGACCAATCATGTCCTTGGGATGGTTGGTTTTGATGGCGTTCATCCGACGGTTGACCGCTTGGGGGCCCATTCCGGGAGGCATTGCACCGCCGGGGGCGCCGGGAGCTCCGGGGGCTCCTGTAAAATGTCCTAAAATGTATTCTCATGGTTGGAGACGATAGTTTACGGACTACCACACGCTACAGGCAGAGTAATGTGAGGGTGGATAAAAATAAAAACCTTAAATAAACACAGCCACAAATTCCGTAAAATTCTAGGATTTTGCTGATATTATAGAAATGCATCATTTTGTATTATAAAAAGCTTTAATTTATTTATTACTTCAAAAGTATTCCTCTCTATTTTCCCTGCTTAAAATTTGCCATTGTCGCTATACAATCTTGACATTGTAAATGAAGTTACTCCACGTAACCTTCATAAGTTCTCACTAGATGCGCTGATCGGTGCTAACAACACAGTGCTAAAATTCACCAACCTCTTAATTTATTGGGTTGGGTCAATTAGGCGAGCACTCACCCCGGCAAAAGCAAATCAAAGGCAAAAGATGTGGTACAAGTCCGCAAATTTTACATTGTGTCCACTTGTATCACGCGTCCCATGACAAACATGAGTAAAACACCATGTTCTTCATAATTAACAAGATCAAGGGTAGTTTTAAGTATTGCGAAAAATACGCAGTCGTTTCGACTTACCTTATAATATTGAATATCCTTGTTTTATATATGTACATTAAAAAAAATCTTTTAATTTAAAATGTCGGTGAACGTTTTTTTTTATTTTAAGTCCTGTTAATAACCAGGTTCCCATATTAAAAGAATTAACTTGATAATCTGTTACACTTTTGCTTTTAGAACCCTTTCGAGTAAAAAAACTTTTCCAATCCTTCACAACGGCGAAGGCTATGATTATTTTCGTAATTTTATAGATATTATGTATATATTCTTTACAAGGTCCATTATAATTTGCACAAATATACTTATGTTCTTGAATGTAGTTTTACCGCATAGAGAGTAAATTTTAAGCAGATTTTGCGGGGTGTTTTAACTCATAGTACTCAACTTTAAAGTGGGTAAATAAACGGTTTTATTGTTATTTACTCGAGTCAACAAATAAATTTCATTAAATGACTGACATGAAAAATCCACGTTTCCTATTCGGTACATTAACTGATTATTGTTTTGTATTAATATCTTAATATGGTTTTATGAAATAAATTACTACATAAACTTGTATAGATAAATATTATACCTACTTAAAATACATAGAACATACCCTAATCTAGGAAGAAATAAACATTTTCACCTTTTAGATGTATCTATCTATGTTTGGAGTTATTTAAAAGGGGCGATTTGGGGAGTTGGGTTATTTGTGCATTTCTTTTATCGACAATAAATTTGAATTTCTGAATCTACCAGGTTATCTAATACTCCATACAGACGCCGAAAATATCCGAGTAATTTGTGCCGTCCTTTTCTATCTAAACCACTATTGAATAGGGATAGCATGCATATTTCGAGTGTTTGCGGCGTAAACGTATACAAGGTACAATGCTTGTCTCTATATACCTTTACACCCGAACTAAAATATAGGGGTTTTAATCTAGGATTTTCAGAGTACATTATACTAATTGTTTATTATAATTTTTAAAACTATGTTAGTTTTACCTGGCGTTCTTCCAGCGGCAGCTTGGGTGGAAAGGAATACCAGAGATATTAAATATTAACTGATTTATCGGTTTTAATTTTAAAACTATATAATTATTATATTAATTAATTTTGAACCAATTGTGTTTCAATTTGTGCATTATTTTTTCTAAGTGTTATTTAACTATGAAAAGTGCTTGTGTACGGTGTATGTCAGAACGAAATTAATGGTTAATTAGTGAATTTTATATTGTTATGAGTTAAGGCGGTTTATAACTAAAAAGAATTAAATACCTAAGCCCAGTTTTGAAAAAAAATGTGTATTGTTGATGTTGATCCGATCAAAACCTTGACTAGTTCAATTATTACTTGATAGGTATTAGAAAAAAGGTATACAATTTTATTCTCAACTGTCGTTTTGTCGCTTTATGTTTTTATTTAACAGTTTTTTTCGTAAGTATATTATGACCAGGGGTTTTCAGGTTACGAATGACTTAACACTAGGCTGACAGTCGTTGTGAAATCATCCGTGCATCTAAAACCACGGGGTATGATACTTTTTTATCCCTCGGTTGATTTATTTCTAAGAAAAGACATGACCATAAATTCGATAATTTATAAAATTAGCTAAAGTTTTACATAAGGGATATTATAGGTACACATAGTAGAGGACAAACTAACCCAAGTGTCCATCTTAAACTGATTTGTAACATTGTTTGTTAATTGCTTTGTGTTTATAATTTTATCTGTTTGCAAGATAAACACATAGAGGGATTTGCGTCAAAATACTCGCTATGTAGCAGCATTATTGTTACCTGTGAAAACTTTCTTAACTTAACTTGTTTCGTCGTTATTAATCGGATAAGCCTAAATCCAAAATCTCAAACGCCTCAATTCTAACGATCAGGAAATTTGATAAAATGCTCGAGGTATCAAATTTCAAAGCTTTGTTGTTTGTATTAGAATTTCAATTTAACTTTGCCCTTGAATTTATCTTAGTATCAGCTTTAATTTCAAAGTTTAGGTACCTAAAATGTATTACGTTTGGCAATTTCCTTTATCCAATATCTTCAGTAATGTTTGAAATCATATTCTCAGAACTACATAAAGCATAATAAACTGATTAAACCAAAGAATCTGAGTAACGCATTATTAATAATAAATAACCAAAATTCAAAAATCAATGAAAAAAAAAATCGAAAATAAATATATTTTTGATTTTTTTTTTTGAATGAACCCCCAACCCAACCAAATATAGCTAGGAACCATCTTGAGAGACGATGCACTCGATTTTAAAAAAAACTGCATTAAAATCGGACCATCGGTTTGGAAGTTACGATGCTACCTACAGAAAAACATACAGATACACATGTTAAACTTACACCTCTTTTTTGTCGGGGGTTAAAAATCAGTCATGAACCGCACCATGCTCATTGCAAAGTTCCAAAGCCGTTATTAAAAATAAAAATTGGGCAAGTGCGAGCCCGACTCGCGCATGAATGGTTCCGTACCTATACATATATATAATCTATAACAAGTTTGTTCTATGGGAGCCCCCCTTAAATATTTATTTTATTTTATTTTTAGTATTTTTTGTTATAGCGGCAATAGAAATACATCATCTGTGAAAATGTCAACTGTCTAGCTATCACCGTTGTTGAGATACAGCCTGGGGACAGACGGACGGACGGACGGACGGACGGACGGACGGCGAAATCTCAGTAATAGGGTCCCGTTTTTACCCTTTGGGTACGGAACCCTAAAAACATTCTCATTTTACGGGAAGGTGAGGTATCCTAAAGTTTGTTTTTAAGATTGTTACTACTGTGAGCCTATGATGTCCCACTAGTGGGCAAAGGCGTCCACACTTCTTCAATTGTTGCCGATTTTGGGCTATTTCTGGACATTACTCTATAAAGGAGTCTAACTCGTCCCGCCATCGCCGATGAGGTCTGCCACGTCTCCGTTTCAGGCTGTTGGGCTTCCACTCTGTGGTGATCTTGGCCCACAGCTGACTTGGCATTTGACAGATATGGCCAGGCCAGTCCCACTACTACTTGGTCGCTTTCTAAGTTATGTCGACATCATTGTGTAGCTGTGTAACCCCGGCTACACACAGTCTGAATTCCGATCCGGTTTCCCAATGGAATGACGTCAGAAAGTGTCTGTGTCCCTGTCTGTTATATGGCGATATCTCGCTTGCGCTCATTCCGTTCTGAATCAGGACCGGAGTTCAGACTGTGTGGGGCCGGGGTAATTCCTGTGCTACTTTCATGTTATCGTTTAAAGGTGAAGCACATTGCTTAAGTGCTAACATTTCGAATACCTATATGCCATTAGACAAGACCAATAAACAAGACCTCCAAGATCCAAACAAGACGTTGTCGGACCACACCCCCAAACATTTCTTAAATAAATAAAATTTACGAGCGTACATAAAACTTTTTTGTTTCTTTATTTTGTTTTTAAATAATTAATGCAACAGACGCCTGTGTCAGACAGCTGTTGTTATTAAGCTCGTTTTGTTTCGAGTTTGTTGGAGGGCAAGTGAGTTTCTTAATTATAATTGAACTTAGATTTTAGCAAGTCTTTGCGAGTTCGGAAATACTTGTAAGTGAGGTATCAGATTTTATTATTTAGAAACTATTTTTCAAGTAGTAAAGTCTGTGGGTAACTTTGAATAACGTTAAGTAGGTAGTTCATTTTATGATTGTAACTATAATTTCCATTTGTATCATTTTAAAGAGTTCTTATAAGGTTAGTATTCCTTCTCTATAATCTGTGTAATTTTCAAGTCTAATTTTCAAGGATAGAATAGTGTATTCCCTTTTAAAAATGCTAAAAATATTACAATAAAATTTCTGAATTACCGACATTAATAGCGGCATGCCCAGATATTAAACCTTTTAGATCTAAGTTAAGCCCATGATTTGTAAGATTGGATTGAATCATAAACGAATAAACTTATTGAAAATAAATATCGTGAGTCAAATATTCAGCTTTTGTTAGATGAGAGTACTTTTCTGATTCAGATTCTTCTTATGTAAAGAATTGATTCATTGGCTTTACTTTAACATTCATTTAATATTAAACGATAAAACGTTATGCCTTAAAGAATTGTAGTAAATCGTTGTGCTATCATTGTGATAAAAACCTAAAGTTTGAAGATTATATTAGTACTGTGTAAGATGAACACGTGCTATTGGAATAATGATCAATAGATGATGATGTTACCATTATAATTTTATAGATTAAAGAAAAAAAAGCGATTCATCCGGCTCGAAGGACCAGACAAAATATGGAGGTGCCTGGGATTCATCCTTTGGTATACAATATAAATATTTGGCGGTAAGAAGTATAATATGACACCAACGGGTTTCTGATGTTAGTTTCCAACTTGTTCTACTAGGGACCAACAAAAGTAACACTCTATCGATTGATTCAGCTTGTCGTGTATCTTTATTTTGATGGTATTAAGTCTTGGCGACTCTGACCAGGGACTACAATCCACTTTCTTCGGATTACTGTGAAACGATTACGGATGCAACGGAGTGACCGACTACTTGGTCGCTAAGTCACGGTCGCCAGGATCGAAATGGCATTTTTAGATAATGTAACTTTATTAACTTTATACTCTCTGGTTACAAAAATGCTATAACGTTGACACTTACGCATTGGAGGCCTCGTTGGCTCGACGTTGATGACTCTTCGCCGCTTCTTGGGCAATTTTGCCCTCGCTTGCGTGTGCGAGTAGTACATGGCAAAGTTGGACACTATGACTGGCACGGGTAGAGCTATCGTTAGCACCTGGTGGAAAATAAATGTAATTCAGTTATTAATCTTCTTTCTGAAGTAACGTTTTGTTAAATATTACGTTTACACCTAAATAGTCCAATTTAAAAATGTAACCTAGGGTGCCAACTGCCAATGACGGATGAAATTAAATCTTTAAATTTATTAATCATTCTTTGGTTTGCTTATTTTTGGTGGAGTAGGCAGAATTTTATTCTATCCAGATTTATAATTGTCTGTAGGTAGAGTGTTTTTTCTTTTCTTCTTTCTTTCAGAAATCATAAAGTTAAAACCAGCCTTCAAAATTTATCGTTTACCAATGAAGTTGCTTTCCTGTAAATCTAACTAATTGCCATAATTTTGCTAATGGAGTAGGACTTTGATACAGTTAGTGAGAAACTGCAAGTTACTAAACTCTCCGAACTGTGCACAGATGTACTACTCAGCCAGAGCGATTTACTTAATCCTAAGCGGCGTACTGCAGAAATCTATTTCGAACAACCTCTTGTAATGCTTGATTACTCAGTTCATGCTTTGATTTAAATTAAGTATTGTGGTATAATGTAGGTATTGGTAAAAACAAAAATTTACCTTTTCGATATGATGGTTAAACCCTTTAACCCATTTAACCCTGAAGTGCCCTCAGGCAGTTTCCATTACTCGTTCACGTTGGCGTTTATTTTATATTCTTTGTGACGCACAATTAAGAGGTTCATTTATTAAACATGTTATAAATAAGACTAAAAAGGCATGACATATATGACTTGGCATGCCGTCAACAGCCGTTTACAAAGATGACTGCATAAAGCAGTATTATAAGAGTTTTGTGAAAATAAAATTATAGGACAAGGTAAATTTGAGGATCGTTGTAAAAACTTACACCAGCCAAAGCACATAGCGCACCCACAAACATGCCCACGTAGGTCTTCGGCGCCATGTCTCCGTACCCGACCGTTGTCATGGTAACCAGGGCCCACCAGAGCCCCAGCGGTATGCTGTTGAAGTCGTTGTGCGGATTCGTCTGTATCCTTTCCGCGTAGTACACCAAACTCGCGAATATAACTATACCAAGGACTAAAAAGAACACTAGCAGAGTTAGCTCTTTCGCTGATGCTCTAAAGGTCTGGATAAGGATTTTGAGGCCAGACGAATGTCGCGTCAATTTGAACAGCCTCATAATTCTTATGATGGAGAAGAATTCCAGAATGTCTGCGTTCTCGACGTGAGAAGCATACTTCTGGAGAATAAGATCGATGTAGAAACTCATTGTGGCGATGTAGTCGATGATGTTGACGGAGGACTTGATGAATTCACATTTGTTTGGGGAAGATATGAAACGCACGAGGATCTCTAAGGTGAACCACGCGTTGCACACACACTCAATGTAGAAGAACGCAACGTGGGCGTTTGTTTGCACTTTGTCCAGCGCCCAGCTCTGCGTTTGATTCGCGGTCGTCACTGTGTAGTTTTTTATCACTGGCACTCTCATGTCCGGGTGAGTTTTTAAACAGAACGATATGATGGACACGCATATGAAAAACACTGATATCACGCCGACTACCTGAGAAACAGAAAAAAATGTTAGTCAATTTCGTGTAGTCTATTACTGTGGCAGAGTTGTAGTGTTGATGGAAGGCAGAAACTGGAGGCGTTAAATCAAAGAATGGGTAGAATGGCGAATATTGAAGGATGCCCATGTCCAGCAATTGACTTCTTACCTTAGGTCAGATGATGTCATCAGGTGATAAGGATCATAATGTTTACTCAATTATTTACCATAGATTACCTAAGTGATAGTACCATCAATTAAAATTGATAATTATATTCGTCATTTTGCCCAGCATTATACTGAGTATTGGGAATATCAAGGACTAATGGAGTTTGTTATCCAAGACTCATTTACACAAACCCGGTAATGTTCACCCTTTAAATATCATACGAGTAATCTAAATAGTCATCAAGAAAGTTCTAACATACAATCAATCGTGTTGAAAGTATTCAAACAGCGATTTCAATTACAGTAATGATAGTGAATCGTTCATGAAACAACTAAAAAGGGAACAAAGGAAGTGTTTCGATTAGCATAAATTTAAATTAAACCTACTTGAATTGGGGGAACATTCCGCTAAATTGATGTACATTGTAAGGCTCTCAAGTCAAAGGATTACAACCCATGCCTAAGGAATATCGCTTCATTTATTTTAAATTATTTGAATATGAAACGTGGTTTCGTGAATTTAACTTACAATTCGAAAATGTCTGCGTTTAGTTGTTACTCGTTTCCTGACATTGTGGAATGGCGGAAAATCCTTTAAGTTGTTTTGTTTGTTTACAGCGTTGTTTCGAGAAATGTTAAGCTTTTGTGACAAATTATACGTTTTGCACAATGTTGTTTTGTTTTAATTTAGCATTATTTATACCGTCCAAATCTTTCGATTGTCTCAGTACATTCCTTCCATCCATTGGTCAATTTAATTTGACGAAAATTTGCAAGCCTATAATATTGTTCGACAGCCACTAGGGTGGTATCCAGGTACTCTTTTTCAATACAAATTCAGTACTGGAACCAGGAATTCCCAGTTCTGGCCATACAAAATCGGAACCAAATTTCGTGTTGTAGCCGATTTTCAAAAGCCACAACGCGTTATCAACAGTGTTATCTTTAAGAGTAACATCAATCAATATTAGCGCATCAATATAGATGATATTATCAAAGTCTTCGCTATTTTTAGCAAGTAACAAACGTATTTATGTCTACGTCTATCAAACCGTTACGTTTTGGGTAAGATACTCCTTAGTTTATTTGCTGGCTTGATTCCAAAAAGCGATTGTTCGTACTTATCTAAAAGTTGTGTGCGATGAAGGATGAAGTGACAGAAGACAATGTCAGTGATGGATTAAATTTATGGCCGGTTATTAATTTTAGACGTGTAATATTAACGATAGATCGGGTGTCGAGTTTCAGTAATCAATTTTGTGAATTGTTTTCATTAATGTCGAGTTTGAATAAGGAATGTACCTAGTGTACCTACATTGATTTTATAGAGTAAGTATAGACTTTTGAATTGTTCTCAGATTATTTATTTTGTAATCACTTACGAAGCATTGCAAGGAAGAAATATGTCTAAAATATTCCATACCAGATTAAATTTATTTGAATGCTTTCTTGATGTCAGAACCAGAGAAAACACCTGTATGCAAAGTTTCAGTTTTAACTTATAACCTTTCTCACGTAAGTGAATTCTGTAATTCTCAAGGGTCGTCCAGAACTCATGTGTGATCATATTTGGCCTATTTTTGACTCCTTCCCTCCCCGTGGTGATATTTGGTGATAGTGACGCTATCCCCCCCCCTCTCGTGTATTTATGGGACTAAGTATGACTCTGGTACACGCTGAGTAAGCCGTATGTTGTTTGTTTGGGTAATTACGCTAGAGCGGACTATTTTGGTATAAAAAGATTGTTCAGTAATTTAGTAGTTATCTGCTTTTTGGCTGTGTAAAAACGTGATATTTTCTGACAACATAAGCAATTACATGATTTCTGGACGAGCACTTGTGAGAAATAAAATTCTTTAAACATAGAATACCTTAGCGGCGTTGGAACTATAGGGCTCATCAAAGAGCGACCACATCTGGGGCTTGAGCTGCTGCCACCAGGACACCGTGCCCTTGTAGTAGTCTTCCTCGAAGCCGAACTTGCGGGCCACCTCCTCATCCGAGGGTTTCTCCGTGTCGAGGTCCAGTCGGTCCAGAACGGCCAGGGTTTCTTGGGTATCACGATGCTGGAAACAAACATATAGTGTCATTTCCAAGCTTAAATAGCAACTTTTGTAAATCTTGTTAATGTTCATTGAAAAGACAACCACACATCATCGACAAGGAAGGAAGAATAAGGGAACAAGGGGAGGGTTTACTACGCATCAGCCACGCCAAATAACCTACACTCCCGTGCACACGAGCAGGGCTGGCATATCTTGCCGCGACTTCGCTTGTAGCGCAACTTAGCGTTACCTGTCTTGCTCGCACGGTATTAAAAGGATAGTGACAGGTAGTGATTGTCGCGCGAAAAAACGTCGACTCGACTAGACGTAGAGGTTGAGAGTCCACTACAGGTTGAGAGTCGACTTGACTTCCACCTTTGCGTGAGCAAATTCAGCTCGCGTTCGCCTCTAAGAGTGAGAGACGCGGACGTGTCGGTCGGTCGTGTCACCATGCCCCACGACTATTTGCGTCAGTACACAAATAGTCAATAAAATACAATTCTCAAGCGGTATTCATGAAGATCATAAGAGATAACCGTCTTATTTATTCTGTGGCTGTAGATTTAGATGCAAAATAAAAACTGAACGAAGTAAATACGCATAAATTAAAGACGGAATGAATTTAAACTCTGCCGCGAGACAACTCCTGAGCGTTACCCAATTTTGAACAAAACTCGAACGCCGACTGGTGGCGGAGGGTCATTGAAAACTTCGCTTCATTCCTCAAAGCGAAAAGTTTTTAACTAGGGAATGGTACACGCGTGCCGTGAAGGAATTTAATGTGATGGATTAATTTACATTTTATATCTAGCTAATCTAGCTATGTATGTAAACAACATTAAGCTTTAAATACATCTTTGAAAGAAAGCATTACTTATGTCTTTAATAGTCTACGAGACAGCAATTTTTTAATTGAATTATGTTTTTGTGAAACATAAGTTTTAAAGTGTTAATTTTGTTGGAGTCAAGTGTTCTACCCCCTGCCATTTTGAAAATTTGTTTTATAAACCATAATTGTCACACTAAAAGAGTTTTGTTGCTCTAACTATAAATTGCAAACGTATTTCCGTGGATCTCCAACTATAGCGGATATATTATTATGTTAAACTAGCTGCACCACGCGGTGTTGTGTTACCCGCTCATTCAACGGGAACACTACATTTTTCGGGATAAAAAAAATCAGTGCCAGCTACCTTCATACCAAAATGTACTAAAACTGTTCCAGCTGTTTATCGTAAAGAAGCAACGAACATAAATTGTGTCAACCTACGAGACAGGCTGAGCCTATTGTAGGGGACACGGCCACTTCTGCTGAGGTGTAAACATTACCAAACAGTGTTCATTGAGTACTTATTTTCTAACTATATGGTAATTCATTTGTAAATATGTCACAGTATCCTAATAAACTATTTGTATTTGTATACACATAAAAACACTCACCACAATTTTTTGCCTTTTAATATTAATGTGATAATATAATATTTCAATACATAATTGAAAAATACAGCAACTATGTGCTACAAACTGAAAAATGTATAATGTATGCAGGTTTATCTAAAATTATATAAATCTTTACGGACTCGGATAATATTATAGCAATAAAAACACACGCACCCATTAAAATATAAATAAAACCATTTAAAATGAATGTCAGAATATATTTTCTCAACAAATAGCCAATTTTCCAGTTATTCAAATACCAATAACATTATTTAAAATGTCATTTGCTGTGCTCACTGATCGTGAAATCATTAAGCCGTCCCAAACATTTATTTATTGATACAATAATGATATACAATATTCTGCGGAACGAATGATTCGAGAAATGTATTGAGGGATAACAAAGAGATTGGAATATAATAAAATGTTCGCCACACGCGGCCAGTTTGGGACCAGAGGCGGCAACCTACACCCAAGAACAAAATATTGGTGTTCATCACACTTATATTTGTCTTCGCTGGGATTCAAAGATAACGTTAAAATCTATGATCTTTTAAGTGCAGAGTGGAATACGGCCCTGAATTATTCTCTAGATCCAGATATTGGAAATTATTATACCCAATCCCTTCCATTGGGTAAGTAAGACGGCAAATGAAGGCTTGTTATTATTAAGGGTCCGAATCCTAAACTCTAACACGGGTCACCATGGCGAGAATTTCGTGAAAATAATTGAAACCTTTTTAGCGCCAGCTGCGAAAGCGTCTGAATTTTTCGCCTCGTTTTAAAATGGATATTTTCGGTGGGAAAAGGACTGCGTTTCAGCGATGATGAATGGGCTTTGAAGATTTTTAATAAGGTTTTTAGGCTAATTTTATGAATACTTTGAAAGATCTTATTTAACTAGTCGAGTTGTGTTGGCATAAGAAATTTAATATTGTGGATGACTAAAACTAAGTTAATTTTCGAAGAATATATTTATAATGAGTACTAAAAAAAAATACTTTTAATGTAGGCTAGCTCTAATTTAGTACATATAGCCAACAGCGAAATAAATACATACTTCTACGTAAACTATAAATCAGTTTTCTATGGGGAAGGGTCATTCATTTAGGAATAATTTGGGCTAGTTTGGCTTCTCATCACGCCGAAATGGCTGCACGGATTTTTGTACGGGATAGTTGGACATGCCAATGTGGTTATAAGGTTATAACGGAATTGCAATTTGCAAGCACCTCTGCAGTCTATAGAATAACCAACTTTGTGAGATTTATACTGTTAGTTGAGCATTTCTCTAAAAGTGTGTACAAAATTTACACATCAATTAAAGTTCAATATATTTTTCCTATTTTGTTGCCAATTATTTTAGTTATTTTATATCAATGTTACACATCCCTGTGTTTGATAATTTAAGGTTCTGTTATGCTTATACTTTTCTAATTATAGATAATCTGAAATAAATGTATTGGAAAAGAATTTAATTCACCCTTTCTTCAGCAACCATTTTTACTAAATTACATTCGTTTTTTTTACAGCAAAGCATTCACAATAGATGATTCCATTTAGTCAAAGACGCATTCCGATCGGTATTGTATTAATCAATCCAAAACCCAGTGTCGAACGGACTCCGAATCGAAGTTACTCGTAAATTGTTTGTAGTTAATTACTAAACGATTAATTGTATTTTAATCAACGTTTGCTTTACTTAGATATTTTGTAGACTTTGCTGGTAAAATGAGTAGGACGCTTTGATTGATTAGAAGGGTTTGGGTGAAGAAAAGGGAATACAAATGTTTGGAAATGGGGAAGCGCATTCTTTACAAACGTCTGGCGTACAAATGTTTACCTTTTCGTTGGGAGATTGTAAGGTACAGTAATCATTAGATAACTATACATAGAGCTATTCCTTATCATGCCTCCTAGACATAAACCACAAAATATTCGTAATTATACAGGGTGTAAACGACGGTATACGGAAAACTGACATCGAAATGTAATTTCTCTAGTATTCATTTAATTGGAAATATTCCGAGTTAAAAATGGTAAATTTTCCCTCTGCTAATTCAATTTATTTTTTATTTTTTTTCTTACATTCTGTCTTTCACTCTTATACAGCTTCAAACTTTACATAATCTGACACGTAGCTACGTAGAGATATCGCTTCGGAGCTATAACATACGAAAGCACTCAGCGAGAACATTATGCGTCCGATGCAATGGCCAGAGGTAATCACGTACAGTGTTATGGATTATGGACTATGAAAATGTTGCACTTAGTACTTTATCATATACAGGGTGGAACCTATAAATGGGTTAGTAAGGGTAACTACTTGCCGGCAGGTGTAAATAATCTGAGGAGGCTTTCACAAACTTTATTAGTTAATTTATGCGGATATATGAATTTTTCACTTGTACTAAGTCATTTAGTCAAATGTATGACAATTTTGAACTGGGCGGGCGTTTTTTCAACCAGGTCTAGGGCGAATTATTAGCTCGGGGCTCCTGTATAGCTAAGGTAATTTTAATATTTTTAATTTTTTCGCGGTCTAAGTCGCAGTAATTTTAATAGCAGTAGTTTTAACACGTGACTAAAAGCCTTTTGACTTAAATCAAATTATATTTTTCTTCGCTCAATTCACTCACTCGTTCACTACGCGGCACAACGGCTCATTATAGCCCCTTATCGAACAATCTACTATTATTCATAGCATCATTCTTTAATAATTAATCCATTCATTCATTACATATTCATCCATCAATTTAACGAGATCACCTACGTGAAAGCTTTTGGCCCAGAAACATAAAATATATTCACTCAGATTTCAATATCGCAAATAATAATTCAACAGCCAATACGAATATAAATCTGTTGTTGCAGCTGTCATCAGTGTTGCCAGGTCTCCTGATTTTTCAGGAGTTATTCTGATTTTTGACTACGTCTACTGATCTACTGAATTTGCAAACGAATCTACTGAATTTTATGAGTCTAATTTGAACCTAATAATTATTACTCTGATTAATGATTCTGAGGTAGTCAGCTAAACAGATAACATGTGACGATAGTTTTAAAACAAGTGTGACATTGTTTTAAGTTAGGTCGGAAAGTGTAAAACAGCCTTAAATATAAATTGCCTTTTTCCCGTTCGGTTTCGGTTCTGAAGGGCTACTCCGGTGTTCGAAATTGGACCGTCGAATAGTGCATATTTCTTTTCTTTCCAGATTAACTAATAATTTTATACATTATATATCAGCATATTAAAAACCAAATAATCAGGGAACATGAGAAGATTTGCATTTAGGTAAGTTTTGTGACTTTTCTAGCATAAAATTTGATCTACTGTTTTTTTTTTCAATCTCCTGATTTTTAAGGATCCATTCTTCTGACATTTCCAGATTGGACCTGGCAACACTGGCTGTAATTCGCAACTCTGTTGTTGATCGTTTGGCACAAAATCATTTTGCCTCTCGTCTTATAAATGTTTCATTTCATATTTCAGAAAAAAACTGTTAAGTAATACATTTGGGGTTATGCTCTTAAACTCTGTTTTTCTTTTTTTGCCATTTTTTGTAGTTGGCTCTATAGTAAGAGTTGCTCAGTGTGACCCTCCCCATCACCCCCTGGCACTCCCATTCACAACAAGGCATTTTTCAAATTAAATATTTGATACAAATATCGCTGTCCCATGACTTTGGACTACTTTTTTTATATTAAATATTGATCTAAAGTATAATGTTTGTAAAGTAACTTATTTACTATATAATTAAGGTAAGAACTCCCTTTTGAACCCACAAAAAGGGTTTTATTTAAAAAAAAAAAACGAAGAAAAGGTACCGATTTTTGGGTGTCCCACGTACACTTTGCTAACTTTGAAGCGAAGTTTAAGTATATCTGTATCATTCTAGGCCTGACCATGGCTATTGTGTGAACTGATTATATCGTCGTAAACTAATTTTGAACCTTATCTTTTAACGCCTAGTGTACTAAAATTGAAAAATTACAATTTATTCGATGTCCTCTTAAACCAGCATAGTGGAAAATTCCACTACGTAACGGCATTTCTACCCACTGAACAACAAAAACTACCAAAACAGTTGTGTTTTAATATCAATGGCAACATTATGATCCTAATTATACCCGTTCTTTAGGTATGACAGTCAAAGTGGATTATTTGTCAAATTAAGCAAATTACATTAAAACACGTATTATTTTCAAAGAATATAGAAGAAGGAGAATTAATTAAAAGCGTTTTTATCAAAAAAAAAAAAATTTTTACTGGGTGGAATTCCAATACGTCACGGAACATATTTTGAAAAATGCTCAACTAAAAAGTCACCCTGTAAAACAGAACTAATTCATGTGAAGTTTCATTGAGGATTTATAATAAAACTTCTTCAATCATTAATAATGGTCATCACACATAATGATGACACTTAAAGTCTGATAGTTTCGATTTAGTAAAATTTAAATAAAGGGTTTCCACTCTTTATTAATTTTTGTTCCACCCATCAGATGTCAGTTTAGCGCAAAAAAATGATTTTGAAAAGTTGCTTTTTGTATAATTAATTCATACAACTTCACGACACGTATTTCACAGTAAATAAAATTTTTGACAAGGGTCAATCAACCGCGAACATTTAAAAATTAACCGACATCAAAAAAACCCAGCCCCCAAGCACCGAAACTCTGTAACTTCAAAATTCACTTATTTGATCAAAGCTGAAACATTTTTGCCCAACTCGGGCTAACTAAAATTAAACCCCTTAATATTTAACACGCCCGAAAGGATCAAAACGGTGACATTCGTAATCTCCATACATATTCATATGTTTTCGTGTCATACAATAAAAGCTTCTGCGACAGTGTGCATAAGGTTTCAGAGAGAACTGTAGACGAGTCCAATGTTATTGCAAAAGGATGTAACGTCATAGAAAAGACGTGGCAGTTAAGCCGTTTTAGAATGGACGGTTGGTGTATTGAATGTAACTGCTAAAGGATGTAACTTAGTAGGATACGCGTCGCAGTTAAGCCGTTTTAGAATGGACGGTCGGTGTATCGAATGTAATTGCTAAAGGATGTAACTTAGTAGGATACGCGTGGTAGTTAAGCCGTTTTAGAATGACTTAGTACAGTCGACAGCAATAATCCCTAGGGCCCAAAGCTGCATGTCGCGGTGAACGGTCCGCTTCACTGATTATGTTTGGACGTGTGAATTTTAGTCAAACTGGTGTAACACTAGGAAGTCTATTGAGATAATTTTCTGACAATGAAACTATTATCTAAGTAACGTAATAGTTAAGGTTTCCCAAAACAATACCTAGCGCTTAAATGAATAATTCTGATTTGTAAATGGAAATTAATTTTCATTTTTTTTTTAAATTACACTCCGCTTAATGAACATGTTCTTATTTTAAACGATTACACGTTTCTTGAGTTATTTTATAGAAATCCTGCCCTTTAAAGAAATATGTATTTTACATAAAAAAACTTCCGTGAGCCTAAGATATTATTTACAAACATATGAAATGGGTTTACTCACGTAGCTTAACATATTGCGAATCGGTTCACGATTCATCATCAGGAGCTCCTATTAGTCGCGGCGGCGGCCAAACGAGTACGATTTGACTTAGAACACAAAAAAAAAAGTATTATCGGGAAAATGGAATTAAACAAAAAACATGACCCAAATATGCGTTATCTTATTTTTTATCCACGTACTCGTACATCTGTGTGAAGTAGAAGGCTGTAAGTAAATTAAATACTATACGAGTAACTAACGTAGGTAATATTTCATAATTCATCAGACTTACAGAAATAAGGTATTTTCTGCACCGAAACCGTCTGTAAGCATAATGTGCTTAATGTAAAATGTAGATTAAGCAACGAAGTTATGTCCAAGTGCACTAACTCGAGGAATTCCAACTGGTAATGGTAATTTGAAAATGTTTTAGTACCTAAGTAAATTACCAAGTTAGTAAGTTCATTATTTAAAATGTGAATGGTTTGGAAATCTTTTGAAAACTATTCAATTTCAATTTGATATTTTGCAAGTTTTAAGTACGGATCTAGTTTTAACATCTTATTCTTTTATCAAATTTCAATTAGAATAAAATTTAATGTTCAAAGTAATATTTTTTTTTTCTAATTGAAACTCTTAGAGCATTCTTATGAGGCCCATTGTACCCAGCAGTAAGTATTATTTATATTATGGATTCCTTTAATTTGCCCATTGGCTTATCTTTTGGAAAACGTGTTTTTTTTATCAAAGCGGCTTATTCGTATAATTTTACTTCCTTATTTAAATAATAAAAAATTAACAGTCGGTCCCTTCTATTGTGAAAGTGTCAAATAAGGTTAGATCTAGTTATAATAGCTAGCTTCTGCCCTGGCTTCACACATGTTAAAATATTTTACACTAATCCTATGGGAACCATACTTTTTTCGGGATTAAAAGTAGTATTAAGATATGGTATAAATAAATATATCTCTGTCCCACATTTCATAAAAATTCGCCCAGGTGTTTCGGCTTGAAGAAGTAACAAATATACATACACGCATACAAACTCACCTCAAGCACTCACCTATTGCATAAGCGTATTAGGGGCATTGTCAGTTCAAAAAACAAAATTTGTCCCTTCGGTGGTCAAAAGTTAAGAGCTTGTATGAACTATTATAAAATTCTAGATTTGTATTGAAAATCAGTTTTCTATGGAGAGAGGTCATTATTTCAGGAAAAATCTTAATAGCGTGATGCTGGATCGTCATTTGTTTTGTATGGGCGCGCTGCGCGATGCCAGTCGGGCGCCATCTGTAGGCCATAATTTCCTTTGTCCTCGCATCTCGCCGAAACGGCTGGACAAGTTTTAACCAATTTCGGTACAGGGATAGCTGGACATCCAAAGATGGTTATAGAATACCTTCTAGTTAACATTAAAATGTAATTCCTACTCATACTCATTGATTAATTTAATTCTAAAGAGGTTAAAATTTCGATAATGTTACAAACTCGTATATGTAACTATTTTATTTAACAATAACAAATGATTTTCGAGTCAAGACTTCGATCAATATTTTCCAATTTAAAATAAGAATAAAGTAGTCAATTTTCCAATCGGATTCTGGTAGGTTAATTCCTTTGTCGGGTTTTGCGAAGAACAAAAGAGTGCAGCTTCTGTAGTGTCTTTATTCTGTGCCTTAGAAAAACATAATTATTACTTGCAGACGTGCATTTTGATATTGCCCTTCTGTCAAAAATATGTGAACTGTGACGCAAGCTTTCACAACCTCTGCGGGCTTTTTGTTGATAAAAGCTCCGAGCACGCCCGTGGCAAAATATTTCGTAAACAAGGTTTTGGTAAATTTGTAATTTTACAGCGTGAAAAGTAATTTGCTTTTTTATTTCGTGGGTGTGCGTGTCCGTGGGTGGCGAGTTGGGGCGACTTTAGTCCAAATAAAGGTTGTATAAAACAATAGTTCTGAATTTAAAGTTAAGATACTGACATTCCTTAGATGAATAGAGTTGTAGAGAAGCAAATAGGATCGTACGGTCGTTTGAAGGTCAGGTGGCTGCATGACAAAAAACGGCCATAGTCGCGTGCGTTGTACCCCGCGGGTGACACGGAACCTCGCTAATCCGGATGACAGTAGCTATGGAGATTCCACGACTTTGGCACGACAGCGGCAGCGGTGTGGTGTTAGGGAAACTGATTCGATAGCGTACCTTTCCTAAGGATAGGATATCTTGCCCTTTGGGGCTCAAGCTCATAGGGCCCCTGTACAAAATCATAGGAACCTAAGGATCCATGACATGAGGCTCTAATCAATTATTTTGCAGCAGGGCCCTTGAGCTGCGTCACTGGTTTCAGCCAAAAGGGACAGAGACAAAGAAAAATGCATTCTCAAACTAAAATGTTAGCGTCCAAGCTTATCAGCGGAAGAACTAAGATCAGTATTTACAAAACTCCTATTAAACCGACGAACAAAGCTATGGATGAGAGGCTTAGTTGTTAACCCTGAAAGAGGGAACATAGTCTTAATGGCAGAAAGGAAGGTACTAAGGAAGATTCTAGGGCCCGCGAAGGCAGACGATGGATATTGGAGACTGGGAAAGAACGCGGAAATTTAAGAGCTGGTGTCTGAGTCTAATGTTATTAAATGCGAAAGCAAATCTGCGCGACTTCGCTGGCTCGGTCATGTCGAAAGAATGGAAGAGGATTGTGCGGCCAAGAAAGATTACCTTGGACGTCCTAATGGACGACGCCCGTTCGGGCGACCGAGGTATCGCTGGATGGAGGTATCGACGCATTACGTTTGCCAGCTTCAGGGAGCCAATGTTGATTGGCGGAAAGTTGCACAAGACAGACTAAGATGACGCAGCTTGGTGTCGGAGGCCGTTACAAGGATGTATTTAAGAGACACATAACCACCAGCAGTATACCTCCCGATGGTTGGGAAGCCATGAGCCATAAACGGGATATATGACGGTTCAATGTCCGCGTTAGAGTGAAGGAGTTTGAAGCACATATCCAAGCGCTGGATATTAAACTTCAAGAGCACATGGCGCGCTCGAAGCCATCTTATGCTTACACCTACAATGACCGTGGTGAGCTCTTAGCAACAAACTGGGTTTTGCGAGTCATATCCGCGCCTATCGTCGTACTACTTGAAGTCGCTGTCATTGGACTCGATAAAGAGGTTATCGTTCTCAAACTAACCTGAGTGTAGGTCATCCAGCAGCAAGGCTCCACCTGGTTGGCGTCCAGCCCCCAGAACTCCAGTTCCTCTTCAAACAGCGGCCCGCAGACATCCGTGGGGTAGTGCAGCTTGCCCGTCCTGTACAGAGATGAATAAAAGATAGGACGTTACCGGGCGTAATGTAATATCTCAAATAAGTTCTTGTTAAAAATGACCTTTTTGTAACAAGCTTTTGTAGCCGACTGTACTTGTCTTTGAACATCCATCAGTTGCTTACTAAGATTTTTTTTATGTCATAGGGAGCAAACGAGCAAACAGATCGCCTGATGGAAAGCGCTTACCGTCGCCCATAGACACCTGCAACACCAGAGAAGTCACAAGTGCGTTGCCGGCCTTACACGTGGGAGAACACTTTTCTTGAAGGTTTAAAGCACAGAAGGAAGACGATTCTGAAGACCCTTAATCCGGTATCGGCCATCGTCAGACCAGCTCCCTATTATTGTATTATCCCACGGTACCGTATTATTGTATTATCATCAAAGTATGCAAACTTTTAGCTCAATCGGTTGAAGATATCGGCTTCAAAATTGAGTTGCAAGATTTCACGCGAACAAACAGTTACATACATACATTGCAAGTTAAATGAAAGCTTGTATAAAGAGAAATAGCATGCACTGTGACGCCTAGTCACCTTAATAGCAGACAAGGTGTTTCAACTTCGTCGACGGGGAAAAATACATTTTTCGTCGTAGGTAGAAATATACACTTGTGTATCTATCTAGGCATCTAGTGGACATTTTTGATTACTAGCTAGCAGTGCAGCAAAAACAATTGAAATCAGCTCAGCCATCCTAGGTGCAAGGAGGCCGCATAACATCATAACGTCCATAAGCAATTTACAAATAATCTAAAATAACTTCTATTTCGTCCATCAGACCATCAAGTAGCTTTTTCATTTATTTTGTTGAAATTATCTTCAACGTAGAGACTTTTCATGTTTATGTGAACATCCCGTTAAATTCATGAATTATTAGCAATCTTTGGCTTTGATCTCAACTAAAATATGTCATTACTTCTTACGAAGTTTAAAATGTTTTTTTATTGCAAAACTCTATAAAAATATGCCAGCTATATCACACGATTAGCAGAGTATAAAAAAATAAATACTCGCGAAGTAATGCTATCAAATAAGATCATTATTCAAACTTCATATTCTTTAACATCCAGACACAGTTCGGAAGGGCGGATTTCTTCTTTAACTCTCCTTCTTAATTAAATTTTAAGATAGTAGCATAAAGTTTGCTTTAGAATAACCAGTTTTGTCTGATCCCTGCTCACTGTTAACGGTTTGGTCGAATTTCAAATACATTGTGCCTTTTGATCATCTAATAAAGGTCGAATTTCACGGGCCCGAGGGCGGTTCTGTAGTAAAACGGTGTAAGAATACTTTTTCCGGATTAAGATTTTTTATTTTCCTTTGCATCGCTCTTTTAATATTTTGTTATCCGGATTAAAATGTGGATAAGAACAGTGTGTTTGCTAGTTTTTGTGGTTTATTTATAAAACAGGCACAACACAACTTATTATTATGATGCTGATAATTTATGGATTTACTGATTTATTTTCTTAATTTAGATGAGAATATAGATGAAATATAGATGAGAATAAAACAGATGAAAAATGAAATAACGAACAGAAAATGAAAGTAACACTAATAATTAAACGTTTAAATACCTTGTATACGTTTAAATGTCTTGTATACGTTAAAGGACAAAACCCTTTTAAAATTAGGAGAAATTGTCAAAGAAAAATAATTTGTTATATATATCATCGTACCTTACATAGAATTAATTCATCGTACCTATTCAAAATTCATTCAAAATGTATTTATTCAAGACAACAGTGGTCCATGATAATACATTTAAAACTAGGTTAGTTAACTATATACTTACTTATACTACACTAATACCTACTATACCTAATTGACATAATAAACCTGCTCAGAATGAGGGTTTATTAATGCCGATATCCAGTACCTCTGCAGAGGACTGTCGGCTCTGTCAACTAATATACCTACTTAGAATACTGTTGGAACTACCCTGTATTCTGGTTTTAATGGATGCTATTTTTTTGCGCATTATGGCGTGAAATCATCTACGCGAGCATCGTCGGCAAACATACCTGATGCACTGCAGAATCTGGGTAGTCCCATCAACATTCTAAATATATTCTATTGAGGGACTTGGCAATACAATGCGTAATTGGCAATTGTACATCGATTCAGATATTATTACTTTTATTATATTGTCTTATTATGGTAGAGTTTGAACTGATAATATTAGCTGTCAAGTTATTATAGACAAGAAAACCGAATCCCCAGCAGATTTTTAAAATATACCTTACACAGTTTTCCCACGGGGCAGATCTTTTCTCAAACGAAGTCCCTATTAAAAAATAAGGCATAAAAATGGACGGCGACAGCGACGAGGGGCGACAATTTGCGTAAAATAATATTTGGGTCCCGTGACTCGCATTTTGATGGACAATTTTGAGAGCAATTTGTGACATTTGGCGAAACTGATCCTCTATTCGCATGATGTTTTTAAAATTATTTTTCTTGGTTCAGGTAGGTGGTTTTTGGTATGCTTGTTTATGGGATAACGTGATTTAATTTAAACGAGCGTCGTAACAGGCTTGGAAGTATCACGTTTTGGGCGGAACAACGAGAGAGGTGCAAAGACAAAATGGGGGGCCTAAGCTGGGAAGTACTTTTTTTTAAGCATGACGTCTGTGTTTATGAACCGGCTAAACATCTGAATTATATTTTTTATTAGTAGTGTTATTTTTTTATTTCATAGCATACTCATACTCATACTCATACTCATTTATTGATTAAAATTTCAATATTTTACAAGTCAAAATCTTATAGCTATTAAATGATTATTTTAATACATTTAACAATTACATTAAATATTATTATTTATTACAATAGGTATTTATTAAATTTATGATAGTTTTAACTGTCATGCATGTTATAAAATTCGTCCATATTATAAAAAGCTTGACTAGCCATTTCTTCAGTTTGATATAAAATAAATTAGTGCCTTCGAACGTTTACATATGTTTGAGAAAAGCACTGTTTATTTAAGCACGGCTTCGTATTACCATCCGGCCTCTCTACCGGTCGGCCGTCTATACCTACTCACCCGGCAAGCCCTTCTTTCCCAGCGTCTGCAGTAGTGTACTAGTTAGTAACCGAGATCTCCTTTTATTATCAATTTATCAAATTAATGCTGATACTTTCTTAATTTTAAGGCTTCATGGTCTACTTGTATTGGTACCATTATTAAAGACCGAATAAGAAACATTCACTGCGGCATTGTTCTAGATTTTCTCTTCGAAATATATTCCTAGGGATTTGATACTCGCGTAATTCAGACACAGATCCTAGGATAATCGAAAAACGTCGTAATATATTCCAGTTTTAACCGGTTATATCTCTTTAAATAAGTCGGCTGAGATATATGAAAACACACACTGATTTATGTTGGAGTTCGTAAGGCTAAGCCTTCCATTTTATCATTATGAAAAAATTTATAAAAAAATTATGAAAAAAATTGGCGGCGGTAACTGCTTAACATCAGGCGGGCCGCATGCTTGTTTGCCACCGTCGTAGCATAAAAAAAAAAAAAAAAAAATTAGCCTATCTAATACGTAACGAGTTTAAGCGAATTAAAAAAATGTTAATAAACTAAACGCATGTAAGTCATGAATAAATAATGCTTATTTCGTTAGTATAATTTACAGGTTTCACAAAAGATGAAACCTGTATTTGAGCATTTCTAAAAAAGTTTGTATAAAATTAAGACTTCAATTAAAGTTCAATATAATTTCCCTATTTCGTTACCAATTATTTTAGTAATTTTATTTTAATGTATTGTATTGGAAATCACAAAGTAAATTGGTAAGTAACAAAATATGAAAAAATTGTAGAACATTAATTTGACGTCCTAATTTTGTACAAACTTTTTGAGAAATGCTCATTTATGGATTCTAATCGCTGTAACGGAGTTGAATCAAACAAAATGCATGAAAAAAAGTGTTCACGTGATTTAAATCCTATTTATTTATTATTGTTCTGTTCCACAAAAGAAAAATTTTCTTCCAAAGGCAGACTTAATAATATTCTTTACCCGTCAAGCTCAGGGCAAAGCAAGAAAATTGTAGGCCTTTTTTGGACTACAAAAATCATCAAGTTTTGGTTTGCATATCGTTCCGATCTTCAGACCGGAACGATTTGGGAACGATAGACAACTATCACTATAATAATATTATACTTAGATCTCCTGGTCTACATCATTTTGTTTAAAATGTAATCTCCATCCCTTTCTTAAAATATATCTGACCCATACGTTCAAACTTAAAATTCGTGCCTACTCCACAAGCTAATATCCAATGCAAAGTTGACCTAGTTGGGTGATTCTCCGAGCGTTCTAACCGCGCGGTTCTAGCGTCATTCCTTTTTCACGATTATTACCGCACCGGAAGAGCCAGTCGTTTTAATTATGATCTAACTAGGATCGCACTCGGGAGTGGCTTCGACATACATAAAAAATCGACTTCCAACAATCATCTATTTTAACAGGGTCTAATATATCGGATGGCACACAATTATTAGTCCTATCGTTGTGTCGCATAACGTCTTTTGTCCTAATAACGTATGGCATACACTTTGTTCCGCATATTTTTGATTGTCCGAAATTGTTGCTCGAAATTATCGTTTGTCCTAAATATTATTTGTCCTATCGTTTGATGTGGCTAAGATTCAACTCGAATGATTGATGTACATAATTGTAATGTTCCTAATATTTAATGTGCTCAAAATCTTTTGACTACATTTCATTATACCTATATCTCGAAGATTTTTAAGCAAGCATGGTCATAAAACAAAACTAACCTAACCTATAGTTAGTTTCGGTCCTTAACCTTAACTACTAACTGCTAAATTTTAATATACCTCCATGCAAGCAAGCATTCTGACGCCTAAATATCCATGGTCATAAAACAAACCCAACCTAACCTACAGTTTTCGGTCTTTAACCTAAACTACTAACTGCAAAATTTTAATATACCTCCATTCAAGCAAGCATTCTGACGCTCCACTCACTTCGCTCGCTCCGCTATCCATGGTCATAAAACAAACCTAACCTAACCTACAGTTTTCGGTCTTACAATATAATGCAATAGCCAATATTATTACTTTAATAATGTAATCCTATTAATAGTACTAATAAAAAAACCTAAATATTTGCAGAAATGGGGATGACAAAAAAAAAACATCTTACAAACGCTGAATATTCAGTGATTATCAACTAGCAAAATAATCCGGAAAGAACTATATGAACAACATCAAGTGAACCAATCTTAAGCAAATTGTTTACAAAAGTGTCTCCGCGACTGAAGTGGCACTGGATCCCGGCGATTTTTCCACTCAGCGCCATCTTGTGAAGTGGTACTAGTACTATCAAGTAGCCAATCATAAAGGCAGCTTCAAGACTTGGTTTCTGTATCAAGTTTTATTTGTTTAACAGTATTTTTAGCTTTGACCTCAATCATTGCAAGTCTTATTTCCTATTTCATTTTAGGTTGATTTGTTTCGATGATTGAAGATTTAATAGTTTTTTGTGTTTCTATTATCTGTGAGTCTTAGAATAAATAGACTAGACCCTAGTCAGAGCATGATAGTAAGCCAGTTTTGGTAAGCCACGACACGACCTGTCACGGGCTTAGTTTAGTCCGTGTACACATGTGTAATATCTAAAGCAAAACGTCTCGATTTATGATTATAAATGTGTTGTATAAAGACTCTCGTTCTAGGCGTATTCATTCTTTTCTGTGAATATATTTCGTGTTGTACGTGGTTGTATTCTAAATAGGTAGATTGATTCAATTCAAGATCAAGCCGGCATTGTTTAGCGATCCTAATCAACTATACCCCTGTCTCCCGACCAGGCGGGATGCGTGAATGCATTTCAAAAAGGTCAAAACAGAGGTTATTTTGTCACAGTCAGGGCATAATTAAATAATCATTGGCTACGTGATATTTGCTTGTTGTACTTTATCTGCGGTCGAAGAAGCTGAGCTGAGCATGGTGTGTGAGCTGTCAGAATGCAATCGCTTTTTATATCTGTCACGCTCCCTGTTATGCGATCCAGATAAGAACCTCGCAGTTTTCAACCAAACCCGAATCGCAATCTGAGAGCTAACGGGCTGTAATCATTGAGAGAATCTTCACGATACTTGCCTGTAGTAATTGAGGACCTGCGCGAACACACCCGGGTGCCGGTCGAAGAAGTACTCGTTAAGCACGGGGTCGTAGTTGGCGAGTGCCTCCGTCAGCCGCGACAGGAGCGGGGCTGGGATCTTCACTATACTTGCCTGTAGTAATTGAGGACCTGCGCGAACACGCCCGGGTGCCGGTCGAAGAAGTACTCGTTGAGCACGGGGTCGTAGTTGGCGAGCGCCTCCGTCAGCCGCGACAGAAGCGGGGCTAGGATCTTCACTATACTTGCCTGTAGTAATTGAGGACCTGCGCGAACACGCCCGGGTGCCGGTCGAAAAAGTACTCGTTGAGCACGGGGTCGTAGTTGGCGAGTGCCTCCGTCAGTCGCGACAGCCGCGTGGCCGGGATCTTCTTCAGCGTCGCTTTGTACGTCTCGTGCCGTATACCGCCGACGTTGAGAACCACGCGGTTCTCCGCGTCCATGTTTAGGAGATTCATGTCTGTGAATGGAAAACGCAAATTTTAGTACAAGGTTTCATATACCAGGCTAAGACTATTATACATGTAGATTCAGTAGTTATGAGCAGGAGTCCACAACTATATTTGGATGAGTGGGACGGCACTACGACGCTCGAATTTCGAACATCGGAGTAGCCTTTCTGACGCGTCACCAACCCCTCTCCGGGTCAACACGGCCGCGCACGACCTCTAGGCTATTGAAGCTTTTCCCGAGCCATTGAATTTTTCAACAGTTGCTTCATTTCTTATGGGCCTTACGGTGGCATCGTAGAAAGAGAAAACCTTTGTTTCCGAATGTCAAACGATGGAAGGCGATTACCGTCGCCCATAGAAACCTGCAGAGTCACAAGTGCGTTGCCGGCCTTTCAGGTGGGAATACGTTCTTTTCTTGAACATTTGAGGTCGTATCGGTTCGGAAATACCGCAAGCGACAATTCATTCCACAATGCAGTCGTGCGAGCCAGGAAATTTCTAGACAAACGCACAGCTGCGGACTGTCAACTATCTAAGTGGTGAGGATGAAAGAGATGATGTGTTTGACTTTTATAATAATATCACACAAAGTTATACCTATCAATGTATCAGCTACGAATTTGTTGCGGGTGTACAAGACAGATTCTTCGATTGATTGATTACAACATAAGTCTATATTTAGACAGGCGCAGCGTAAAATAAATGCACCAACAATAAAACCGTCAAATGTTTACCACACACAACATAAAAATAAAACCGAGCGTAAAAATGCTTCTACCATGTGTACTCAGCCTGAAGTATGTGATACATGAGTAACTGCGATGAGGAGAGAATAGTCTAAATTAAAAATTTCAAACAACCCCGACATAAGTAGCTAGTCATCATGAGACGCTCATTGAACACACGACATTGATGTCAAAATTAAATTCGGTCCTCGGTTGAATGTCTTCCTGTCTTGTGAATGCCAGCAAGGGCAAGTGGAGCTATCTATACTAGTTATATCATCACTTTGGAGATAACTCCGAGATATCAGAGATACTTTTATGGAATTAAGGCCCAGAAGCGACTTTTTTAAGGGAAAATCTTACACAAATCGACCTAGTCCCAAAGTAAGCAAAGCTTGTACTGTAGGTACTAGACGACGATATTCATAATATATATCACACCCAGGAACAAATATCCGAGTTCATCACACAATTATTTTCCCTGGCCGGGATTCGAACTCAGAACCGCCGACTCCCTTACCCTTCTTGTGTATAGCCTAGATATTCATACATATGTTTGGGGTCAGCTATTTAGTGCTTGAAAGTGAAGCCAGTATTGGTTAGCCACGGGCTAAGTTTCGTCTGTGTGCGCATCTGTCACAACGTCAGCTCACAAGCAACACGTCTCTATGATTGGTTCGTAGACACGCACACATACAACCAAAAGCGGCTTCATCTTTCGCAAATCTGTTGTATGTAGACTCTCGTTCTTGACGTACTTATTCTAAGCCGTTATGATAAAAAAAAAATTGGGTCTAAAATTCATATCGTTCATCAAAACAAAACAAGTACAAACTAAAAGTGTCAATTCATAAATATTCAACAGAACCCATGTCCGTATTGAATATAAAAATATGTTCGAAAAGTTTGTAACATCACCTGTCAGGTAACGTTACGAATTTTCGGTTAGAAATATCAAAATATAACTCATTCAATAGTATATCCTAACTATGATCCCGAGCTTGCATTGAATGTAAAAATAGCCGAAAAGTTTAAAACTATCATGTTAGGAATTTATCTGAGTTATAAATATCTACGTCTACGTTTCGCTCAATAAAATGTATCATAAAGTTAGAGATAAACTGAATAATAAAGTTTAGAGCAAGCCACATAACCAAACTGTCATAATCGCATTATAACGTGTAGATTTAATAACTCTAGCTCTCCCTTTTTATTGCCAAACCAAAACGAGATAGACACACCGACTCTAAAAACTCCCGCTAAGTATTGCACTGTTCACTCATATGGATACGTATATCGTCGTCTCGCTCGCACGGAGCCCACTTTCCAGACATAAATAAACATAAAACGTACCATTTCTCCGTCTTATGAACACCATTATTCACTGTATTATGTTATTTTTAATATCACTATTAAAACACCGCACTATTTTTCTGGTGAGTTCAGTTCCTCCCTAACTTTTACCACTGGAACACAAAAATTGTGTTAGTCATCGAATAACAAACTCGTAGTAAATTTGTTGGGATCTGCTTCGTTAGTAGATAATGTGGGTGTTTCTGTATTCTACCGTGGAGTGCGGTCATAAATTGTAACAGTTTAAACATTTCCTCGGAAACATTGCTCTCATTCAAATAAAGTGAAACTATTTGTGTTACGTAATTGTTTTGTAAAATAGAATAGAATAATCTTTATATTGCACACCCCCACAAGACAAACACAGATAACACGTAGCATTAAAATAGAGATAAACAACTGGCGATCTTATCGCTACAGACCGATCTCTTCCAGACAACCGTTTTGTAGCAGATTTATAAATGTAGTTTTGAAATTTGGAATGATTTTCTACAGGATACATTGTCCTGCTTTATTACCTAATTAAGTAATCAAACGACTAATAAAAATTATAAGTTACCTAATTAGGAAATTCAGTGAACCACTTCTTTTACAAACATAAGCCCTGTGTTCTTTTTTTCGCATTGTGAACCCTCTCTATCATCAAAGTAATTTAAAAGAGTAAAACAGTTTTCTTTAATAATAATTTCTAGATAAAATACATAAAATATATAAATAATAGCATGCGTACTTGATGATTTGCGCTACCTATACAAAGACTTAATTTTGGTTACAAGTGCAAATAACAAATTCATAATTAAGCATACTTAACGCAATTTTAAGCAAATGAAAATTAATGTTCAGCTAATTAAGATAAATAATACTAGAAAGCGTCGGTAAAAACGGGAATAGCCCTAAAAAAACTGAAACGGTTGCCAAATTGTTGATCTATAAATCAACAGTGTGGACAGCAGCGGTCACGTGACGTCGACCAACTTTCACAAGAAAATATTTGTCGGTATGTGCACCGGCAACGAGAGAGACAGAAACAGGGACATCTTAAGGAGAGAGAAAGACAGGATGGTGTGATATGAGCACTAAAAGTGTAGGTTCATCAGATACTAAGGCTGTCAAGTTAGTGTGACAGTGCTTGACATGTTAACAGGTGTAACATTTATGATCATAAAACTAAAAAACAGCCAAGTGCGAGTCTGACTCGCGCACCGAGGGTTCCGTACAAATACCTATCTCATCTTAACTGGCCGGTTTAAGTTAAGTTTGCACCTGGTGTGTATGGCGCCGGATACAAATGAGGTGCAAAGTTAACGCAACCGATCACGTTCGTTGTATGGGAGCCCCATTAAATATAAATATTTTATTCTGTTTTTAGTATTTGTTGTTTTCGCAGCGACAGAAATACATCATCTGTGAATACTTCAATTGTCTAACTATAATGGTTCATGAGATACAGTCACCAAGCTGTATCTCATGAACCGTGATAGACAGTTGAAATTTTCACGGTTCTTGAGATACAGCTTGGTAACAGAAGGACAGACAGACAGACGGACGGACAGTGGAGTCTTAGTAACAGGGTCCATTTTTTTCCCTTTTGGTACGGAATCCTAAAAATGTCTAGATCTAAGGGTTGCCTCTGTTTTGCTGATATAGACGATTCAAAGCATACTCGTAAGAAGTAAAACTGCGTTTGATTTATATCTGATAAGTATAATTAGACACGTGAAGCAGTCATAGTTATTATCGATCGTCTATCAAGCAGAACATCAAAACTGGACAAAAAGAAATTAAGACAGGGGCAAGAACCATGAATATCCATAGTTGATATGAGCTCGACTGCGCTGTGCTTGTCGTAGACACTCATGTTATGATTAGCTGTGCTATCTGAAGTGCACTTTACTTACACGTACACTGAGCTACTGACTCTACCCAGGCCTCCAAATAACTGTAATGTACCCCTCACGTCTGTCCCATCGTCAATTTACAGCACAATTATTATTTATTATTTATTTATTAATTTTACAACAAAGATTACATATAATCTAAAGCCCTGCGAAACTGTTATGACAGTTTGTCTACAATGCGACAACACTCCTTACGTATTGGAATTGGTACTTCTCCCCTGCGTATAAATTTGACGGTTTTCTTTATCTGCACTATGCACCTCATCGGTAAACTTCCCGGTGGTTAAAAGTGGTATATTGTGTCGTCATCCTTTTTAATACGGGTTAGGCTCTTGTCGGTGGAGTAATTTCCAGCTTTTTCACTTCTTGTATGAATTTGATGAAGCATTTTTTTTCTTTTATCTTTTCTATGTATGTCCTTCTTGATCTTCTCCTTTTCCTATTTCCTTCGATTTTCCTTCTATTATGGTCTTAATGTACTTATCGTCACGTTTAAGATGACTTAACATTTTTCCCCTTTTGTTTTCAATAATTTACAACAATGTTTTTTTTTCGTTTACTAAATTTAAAAAAACCTTATCAATTTTATTTTCTTGTAAATTCTGTACTTACTTGTAATCTCTCGTCTCCTTCAACACAGTAGAATGCTACGGCGACCGACTCTGTCCCCGCCTCCACATAACTGCGATGTAGTCCCCCTCAAGTCTGGCGAACCTGGTGTGGGGGCACATCGCTGCTGTGGGGGCCGGCAATCCTGTCAACAAAACAAACAGGTAACTATCTTCTTTATATTTAGTTATACACATCTTCATTAATCATTATTCTGAGTCTGGCTCTCAATTCGATGAAGCATAATATGTCTTCACGTGAAGTCTTTAAAGACTGCGTAAAGCGTGTAATGTTATCCTCCAGGATTGACACTCACTGGGAGGATATGTCTGAAGACCGTGACCTATGAAGGAAGACTGTGCGATGGCGTGGTTGCACATGATGAAGCATGGTTTGCTTCTCTTCCCCACAAGCGCAAACTGACACACCAGCTTGCAGCACTTCCCCCTTCATCGATAGGCCCAACATTTATTTGTCAATTATACAGCCGTGGCTGTCGATCTCGAATCGAGCTATCCAGCCATTCGTAAGTGCCGCACTTTATTAGACGCTGCTTAACTCATCTGTTACAGATATAAAAGGTCAATGTTTCTTTATCTATACTATTATAAAATCCCAAATTTGTATTGAAAATAAATTTTCTATAGAGGGAGGTCATGATTTCAGGATAGCGTGATGCAGGATCGTCATTTGTTTTGTATGCGCTATCTGCTTTAATAATTCCCTTTGTTCTTCACGCCGACACGGCTGGACAAATTTTAACCTATTTTGGTACAGGGATAGCTGGACATCCAAAGATGGTTATAGGATACTTTTTACCCGTCTAGGGTAAAGAAATAAATACGCGGACGATGTTGCGGGCGCCTCATAGTTTATTTATAAAACAATCACTTTCCTTCGCTGCAATTTAAAAGGTCGATCTCTCAAAAGGTCACCAGACTGACCTAGCAAATAGGTCGTTATTTCGGTTGCTGTGCCGTGCCGTAGTAACACGTATCGATTCCACGGATATGCGGTAAGGTCACACGTGCTTCGTAGTAGCGGTCGAAATTGGGGGCGGAAAGTGAATAATGACCTATTTTGAAAACGGAAATCTATAAATAAGACATGTCATTTAGGAAATGTGCCGTGCGTTTATCCATACTTGCTTTTACGACTTTTTTTTTAATTTTAATAATATATAGAAAACTATTTACTACGCAACTGCGTAAGCGTGATTTTTTATACCGTAATGAGGTAAAAAGTCCCCTATAACCATTTTTTGGATGTCCAGCTATCCCTGTATCAAAATTGGTTAAAATCCGTCCAGCCGTTTCGGTGTGATGCGAGGACAAAGGACATTGTGCCCAACAGATGGCGCCAGGTTGGCATCACGCCGCGCGCCCATACAAAACAATCGACGATCCTGCATCACGATATTAGTTTTCCAGTTCCATAGAAAACTAATTTTCAATACAAATCTAGTGGTTCTCTGCGATGTAGATCAGCGAGTAAAATTTTCTTTATATTTTATTTTATTTATTTAATTTACTTTACTGCACACTTATTGCACAAAACAAGTCAGTACAAATGGCGGACTTGATGCCAAATGGCATTCTCTACCATTTATTCCCATACCATTAATGACCATAAATATACCATTTATTCTCTTATCAGTTATCACGCCGTAACGGCTGCACGATACATGGATAGTTGGACATACAAACACGGTTTTAGGATATTTTTACCTCGTGATGGTATAAAAAACCGGTCAAGTGCGAGTCGGACTCGCGCACCGAGGGTTCCATCCATCCTTAAGTGGTTAAGTTAAGTTTGCACCTGGTATGTATAGCGCCCCATACAAATGAGGTGCAAAGTTAACGCAACCAATCACGTTTGTTGTATGGGAGCCCCCGTTAAATATTTATTTTATTTTTAGTATTTGTTGTTAAAGCGGCAATAGAAATACATCATCTGTGAAAATTTCAACCGTCTAGCTATCACCGTTCTTGAGATACAGCCTGGTGACAGACGGACGGACGCGGACGGACGGACGGACAGCGAAGTCTCAGTAATAGCGTCCCGTTTTTACCCTTTGGGTACGGAACCCTAAAAAATTAACCTAACGGCTGGAAGGAAAACTAATTTTGATACATGGATAGTAGGACATACAAAATATCTATTGTCAAAAGCATATTATACAGTAGAGGACTCTCGGACAGACAAAAATGCATGGCCTGAACCAGAAACCGCGTAGCTGACTCCTTCTTAGATTGTACCTAACTAGTTTAAGGGACACAGTTCTAATAAGAAAGCATATCAAACGTACATAAATTGTGATAAACCGTCAGGCTTCCTTGTAGTTTCTATTTTATTATTACACTTTTCCTCATTTATATCGTAAAATACACTTTTAATATGTTTTCTTGTAGAACTACGTATTTTTAAGTTCATATCATTGTAATAGTTAAGTACTTGTGCTTTCTGAAAAAACTACTTACTGTTGAGTTTCTTTCGGCGTTTCTTCTCAACAGTGGTCTCCTCTTGTGAAATGCCGGTAGACTCAGACATGTAAAAGTGCCATTGTGGCCTACTTGCAGAATAAAGTTAATTACTTCATTATTTCATTACAAAGGCGGTTATAGGATATTTTTTACTCGACTACGTTAAAAAAATACGCGGACAAAGTAACGCGTTCTAGTAGCAGAATAACAATACAGATACTGGTAGTTCTTGCCCACAGGCGATTCCTCAAGCAATTGTTGTGAGTTAGCAGGTTTGAAAATTTTATAGATTTTAATTGCCAAGGCGGTCTTTCGGAAAAAAAAGAAAAAAAAAGTGATTTCACTAGTTTACTTCTCATATTGCACTGTACTGTATCATCATCACATGGGATATGGTAAGGTAACTGGATTTTATATATTATTTAATATTACATGTATTTAATTTATTTCTTCATCACAGGAAATAAATAATTCAAAGAAAATATGAAACCGTCAATTCGAAAGCATGATTGACAACATTTGAAATTTTCAAATAGTGTTAAGTGTAAACTATTTTCATTACTCTATTATTAAGGTTTATTAATCATGTAAAATTATAGAAATAAGTACGCTATTACGCTTAGGTTTAAGTCCTGTAAAGATAGCTAGTAAGTGTGGGAAATAAATAAATATATAAATTATCACAGAGCCAAAACTATTTTTTTTTTTATTATTACGGACTGGTTTTTAAAATATAAAAAAGGTGAAAGCAGCGTCGTCTTAGAATCAGCTCTCGAATGACGTCACTATGTGGAAAATTGACAGTCGCAAACAACAAGGACTCGTAAAAACACTTGCCTCTCTAATATTTTTGTACGCTTCTGAGACGTGGACGTTGCGGGAAATAGAAAGGAAAAAGATAGATGCTCTGGAGATGTGGTGATGGAGGCGAATGCTGGGGATATCTTGGACCGAATATCGTAGAAATGTGTCCATACTTCAGGAACTTGGCATCAAGCAGCGTCTACCTGCTCTCGTACAATCACGCATACTCAAGTTCTTCGGACACGTGTCGAGGTGGAATAGTGATTCCCTTGAGCGCCTAGTTGTTCAGAGGAGAGTGGAGGGCACGAGACCACGTGGTAGATCACCAATGCGATGGACTGACCAGATAAATTCTGCTCTGGGCACACCATTGCATGAATGTACCAGAAGTGCTGCGAACCGGACGAGATGGCGGGACATCGTTAGGCGGGCGACAGCAGCCCCCAAGCCTACCTCATGATGACCACTAGCGCTCTGACAAGAGCGAAATGAAGGTGAAGAAGAAGAAACAACAAGGACAGGACAGTGGTACAATTTCCATAGCCACTCGTCTTATCTAGTAATAGTCCGACTGTTTACTTGTACCATAGGTCTTTTAGAATGAGGAACATTTCAAATGGTTTTTTTAATCATAAATTGGGATCTTTTCGAAAATTTTAAAAATGTGGTAATATATATATATCTTTTTATCTTTTATTTGATCACATCGGAAAAAGGCCTAGTAAAAAAAAATAAACGTTGTCAATTTCCGTTAATTTAACTTATTGCAACTCTCTCTACTAATATATATGTAATTCAGTAACTTAGTAGCCCTGTAAGTAGTACGACCCGTCACACACTTCTCTTGTCAGGCCTGCGGAAAGTGTCCATCTCGTATCGGTTTAGTTAGCCACCAGAAACGGTGTCTCTCAAACACTACACCATAAATCGTCTGAAATAGACGCAAGGGCCAAGGGCCTATACAATAGCCCTGTAAGGTTCCGACGTCAGAGTTAACCCGAAACACGTCGCTTTCCAAGTTAATTAAGGATCCTATAAACACGCAAGCGCGATCGGTTAACCCTACAATGGCCGTAAAAACTTCGTTAATCAAGCCTGAGATTAAGACTATTCTTTGACGAAAATTCTGAAAAGTTTCCCAATTTGACTGTTGACGAATGAAATTGTCTAAGAGGGCGGTGGAATTAACTAGAACCACCTAGAACAAAAGTTTTCTGAACGGTCATCGTCCTTATTAAGATTTCCCTGGGTACAGAATAAAAAAGGAAGGTATCCTAATCACAAATCCGAAACATTGTTTCCTAAACGTAATGATTCATCAATTTTTCATTTGCCCGAAAGCATTTCTTTCCTCAATCCTGAAATATTTTTCAGAATTTTATAAATATCGCTTTAAAGGACACATTAGGTTAGATTTGTTTTATAATTATTCTGAAAAATTCAACCATATCAGCCGATAGACGTCCATTGCTGGACAAAGGCTTCCCCAAAGTTCTCCACAACGATTGGTCTTGCACCGCCCTCATCCAATTTCTTTCCGCGATCCTAAGCAGGTCGTCTGTCCACCTTATTGGGGCCTTCCCACGGTCGCCCCTCAAAAACCTTTCTGCCCCATCGGCCATCGGTTCTACAAGCAATGTGCCCCGTCCGCTGCCACTTTAATTCGTACCTCGGTTTTTTTTTATTTCATCTGGATATTTATAAAACACCGCATGGTACAACACGCATCTCCGTGCGGACGATATTCTATTACCGTCCGCACTCCGCAGCGGACGACGGCAGTGTGATACCCGCCTAACAAAACTTTCCCCGTTTGATCATCTCACCACCTTTCTAAAGTAATCATACTTAAATTAGACACTTCCGATTAAAAAACTTGAAAATTCCCAAGTTTTTGCATAAAATTATAAATGAACAAAGGAACTCTTGAAAACTAAGTTCCAACCAATCTATTCTTTAGAAGATACGAGAACTTGGAGATCAAGCCCAGTAATTAAAGCCGTTATAAAAACGGGGGCTGTTAAAAGTGTCAAGTCTGGAAGTTCAGTAGGTACTGGAGTTCCTCACCCACTTATAGTTTCTTTATGACGCTTTAGTTGGGCTTTGGACTTTTAATAGCTATTGCTAGAGGCTAACATTAAAGGATTAGTGATAGCTGAATCTGTAGACAATCTTTTGCATGGGAAAAAATTCGAAGGCTTCCTTACTAACTAATCTACTGTAAGGAGGCCAGTTATAAAGAAGTATTTACGATTTTGGTTTAAATGAAGATTCTGTCACTGTCAGGTGAACGATATAATAAAATATTATGTAATTACTCTGCAAGTCGTCACCAATCAAACATTTATATTTATTGTATTTCGGTCTTAACTATGATCTAAATTAACAAGTTCCAACCTCCACCCCCACATTTGGTGAAGGTGCGCGCAAAAAATAGTAGCGAAAGACAGCTAGGTTTTTGATGTTTTAATTAGAATGTATGACGTAAGTAATTGGTCGTTAATTTTTATTCCATTTTGTTATAGTGTACAAAAATTTCTTACTGTAAGGATTTGGATCCCAGGGGGTTATTTATGTACTAAGCAAAAAAAATATTCTACTCAAACATGCAATGTAACATTGTCATAACATTTCATTGCACATATCAAGTTTCGGACGGAATAACTCGAGAGCAACTCGCGAACGGGTGGCAGAAGCGTTGGAAGACCGCAAGCCAGATGGTCGGACGACATTAAAAAGACGGCAGAGCCAACCTGGAGTAGGATTACCGCATCAAGATCAGCTTGGAAGTCCATGCAAGAGGCATATGTCCAGCAGTGGACGCATATATGCTGAGAAGAAGAAGAAGAAATCGAGAGAACTGTAAATGAATTTCATAAGCACAAAATTGAAGGCCTATAGGCAGCAGGCAGGAATTTTTGGCGCCTGTGTTCATGAACAGGCTAAACAGCTGAATTATATTTTTTTGAGCGGTATATCTTTTACTGCACTATACATACATGCCTTAGCTGTGAAAAGGGCTTGTCGGCTTCGTATCACTATCCGGCCTCCCGTTTTTTTTTACATATTATTGTAATTATTTTACATGTTTTTACTTTGCCTATTTTCGATTTATTTCGATTCTTCGTTCAATTTGTCCTACAAATTACATTATTTGTCAAAAAGCCACTACGGAAAAAATGCTGCCAATATTACCAATGAAGCGTAAAGGAGTTGATTCTTCTAAAAATGAAAGTCATTCTTTTAACATTATTCACGCGTTCGTGATCTACTGAAAGGGAAAATCAGACGGAAATTACTTTATTAGTTGATTAGTATGATCAATTAAGTATGCCATCGTTAATAAAAATGGTAAACCTTTGTAGTGTGTTGCGTTATAGTTCAAAGACGTTGGACCGGCTATCTAAAGATTGAAAACGGTCTGAATAGCTTCAAGAAAAGTGTGGTACGGCGTGCCGGCAAGGTCGTTTGTTCGACTTGGCGGGGGCACTACCGTGCCCCCAGATACCGGGTTCGAGTCCCGGTATGGTCCACGTATGAGCGCAATTCAATTTTTTTCCGTGTTGATAATTGTATCTATATATAGCAATAATAAAAAACGTGGTGTTAAATATACCCACATTAAAAAGTAATTTCGAAAAACATGATACGGTTTTGATGACAGCTCTAATCAGCTACTCTTTATGAAGTGTCAGTAACGATCTGTTAGTATAAAGTTACTATGAAGATACTAACTTGTGACGTCATAAAAATTCAGTAGTCAAACACACATCTTATTTGTATTTATTTATTAATTAAAAATAGTATAATGTCCAAAAGTTAGTAGTAGTAGTTTATTATTGTTCCACGTATTCTTGAATGTATTTATGTATAGTGGATTCAATAAATAGTCAAATACCGTGTTGTTTTTTGAAGTAAAATATTATTAATATTCTGTTATATTCAGAACAGCTTGTACAAAGAATAACACGCGAAATATCAACATTAGCGTTAAATGACACCGTATCATCCCGAGCAGTCACATTTATGCCAATATTGAACCCTCGCTTATGACGTACAAATTGAAGGTCGTAAAACGCATTGGCAGATCGTAAATTACGTACTGCGAACCTTTCCAGGGCAATGACACCACGCGTAATATGCCAATGGACTGGGAAGTAGGAGTTGTATGAGGTGGTACCGCATCGTATAATTACGATGCGGTATCACCTTCGCTTGCTCGACTTTCTTCACTTGTCGACGCAGTTTGTAGTGCGCCTACTGAGCCGGCGGTCTTGGGTACGAATCCCAGCCAGGGCAAATATTTGTGTGATTTCAGATTTGCGTTTGGGTGAAAACTGAAAGGTTCATATCTTGATCACGTAAGAGCGAGCGAGACATGTATGAAACATGAATCGCATTCTGGCAGCTCATGTACTGTACATATGTCTACAGGTATGTACGTAGACTATTAGTATGGTTCGCGGCACGGCAGTTGTGAACGTTCATCTGTACATGATAAAAGCTCAGAAATAGGCAGTGAGTCAGCAAGTGCAAAATTAATAGATACACAATTTGAAAAATGAAAATAAGATGACCAGAAAAATTCACGATTAATTAAGCAAATTCTAGTGTGCCTGGCAAAGAAATCACTAACAACAATTCAAAACAGAATCCACGATATAAACTACAAACACATTTAAGCTGTGTATTGTTAGCGAATAAGCGACGTGGCGTTAGAAAAGTACTTTATGGCGTACAAATATGCGGGTCGTAAAAGCACATTGCCAGGTCGTAAATATGTACTGGATAACGTCCTGAGGGCGGGGAGATACTGTATAATACGCCAGGGAAACGGGTAGAGGGCGTATAGGGTAGCACCGCATAAATAAACAGTTGTATGACTGAGCGATGTTCCTAAATGGGTCGTCGACAAAGCTTAGGGAATTAAGTGTCAGCAGGATTTTGCTAGTCTTAATGTCTTAATCTTAATTAATTGGTAATGGGCGGGTCAAATTAGTTGTAGAATTGATAGCCGTTGGGACTAGAGCTGTTGATGCCAGGGTCCTGGGATTACCCTTACAAAAATAACGGGATTGGATGACTTAATTGGGATAGAAAAGTCTCAAAACAGTGGGTTGATAATTAAGATCGTATGGGGCCGTTGGCTGAGGGCATTTACAGGGGTTGTTTGAGGAGATCTTTAGGGTAGCCAGCTGGGAATCGACTGATGAAGTAACAAAAGCAAAGGTTTTTATGATAAAGTGAAACAATTGTGTGATATTTCAACATAACGTTATGCCTATATCAGTGCTTAGTTTTTCGATATCTCAAGTAATTTCGGAATAATTGCCTTGTCACACTTAACGATTACACCCTGTATAGTATTTGTATTACAAGATAGGAATGATAACCGTAAGTTCATTTAACATAATTGTTTGGACGATGAATTCCTTTACTTTTAAATTACTTTTATGGAACTCGCTTCCAGTAGAATTGCGGAGTGCTAAATCTCCAGCGATCTTTAAAAATAAAATAAAAGAATACTAATTATCTCTCGATTAATTGTATGTGTGATTTATGAAACTGCTTTCCTTCGTTTGCCTCTGACTATGTAGTGTTCCTTACCTGGCCTTTATAAGTTTGTATTTATATATGTTTATGTATTTATGTATGTTTATATATCTATTATTTTATTTTATGATAGCCGCTTACCTAAACCTGTGCTCTACTCTGAGTTAGCGAAAGGTAAGCGGAAGCATGGCGGCCAGCACCTGCGCTTTAAGGAAGTGCTAAAATGAAATCTCAACGCTTGCGCTATCAATCCTACGTATTGGGAGGAGCTTGCTGCTAATAGGTCATCTTGGCGATCTACCATCTTTTACCGTGGTATCAAAACGTTTGACGAAAAACGCCTCACAACTCTAGACGTAAAACGCCAGTTACGCAAAGAACGACCTAAGCCCTCCTACGCGTACACGTATAATTCCACTGGCCAACTCTACTGCCACACGTGCAAAAGAAAGTTTAAAGCCAAATTTGGCTTAACTAGCCATATCAGAGCCCACATTAGACGAAGTCCAGTTCTTGCATTGGGTCGCCGTCGTCGAAATCGATGAGGACTATATCTATTATTTTGCATTGTATTTCGTGAGATATTAATACCTATAGCTGTTTTCATTACGTTATAAAATTCTGCAACCAACCAACTTATATTCATTTGACGTAAAATAAAAGTTGGTTATAAAATGCTATTACGTCATTCGGTCTGAACACCATGTCCCCTCCCGCGGCAACGTAACGCGTCGTTTGACGGTTTATCGCGACAGACATTTTTGAAGAAGGACTTTTAGTCGTAATGCCTTTATCTATTACAATAGGTATGGGAACGGAGTTTTTTGATAAGGAGTAAGAAGCTGTAATAAGGAGATTTTGCTTTTATGATTCCATGCAAGTAAAATCGGTTCTTGTTATTTTACAAGCTTTTAATAAATATTGTATAGAGTTAATGTTGGTCCTATTTTTGTGGTGATACCACATGTAGACTAAGTATTATATTCTAGATTTGTAATTAAAATAGGTTTTCTTTCGAGAGATGATTTCAGGAAAACTCTCAATACCGTGATTCAGGATCGTCATTTGATGGGCATAATTTTCTTTATCCTCTCATTACGCCGAACCGGTAAGACAAAAAATACCAATTTCGTTACCGGGATATCTGGACATCCAAAGATGGTTATAGGATACATTTTAACCATCTACTACGGTTCAAAATAAATTACGTGTACGGAGTTGGGGGCATCGTCTTATTTCTTAAGAATAATCTTTCGGTCGTGGTTTCGATTTCTACTAGGATCGCATAAAATGATGGCTTCTCATTTATCCTTTATGTAAGCTTCTATTTAACTTGCAATGTTTGTTTGTATGTGTGTTTGGATCAAATCTTGCAAGGAAAATTTAAACCACTTCCAAGGGATCACTAGCTGAAATTTTGTTTACCCACGCAACGCGTATTATTTAAATTATATATCTTCTGTTTCGTAAAATGTCTTCAATACAAATATTTCTGTAATAAATATTATTATTATGGTTGGCGCACTGGTTAAGCAACTGCCTACTGAGCCGACGGTCCCGGGTTCGAATCTCGGCAAGGGCAAATATTTGTGTGATGAACACGAATATTTGTGCCTGGGTCATGGATGTTCTATGTATTTAAGTATTTATTTATCTATGTAAGTATGTATATCGTCGCCTAGTACCCATAACACAAGCCTTCTTGAGCTTAATTTGGGACTAGGTTGATTTGTGTGAGGTTGTATGATATTTATTTATTTATTTATTTATTACTTTTTACAATTTTACATTAGATATAGAACGTGCTTATGCCTAGAAATGAAATGATACAGGTATCACACCTGGTAATTTCCCAGCTAGAAGCACGTAGAAAATTTCACACAGAAAAATACAAGACGATATTTTCTCGTCACATTTTCATCTTGCATAAAATATAAAATACGTCACAGATTTTACGTTCAAAGGAAGATTAGACGATAAGGAAAAAAACACGTTTTTGTGTAAATGAGCAGGTATAATATCGAATTTGAGATGAGGTTTTGTTTTACTGACAATTATGTGATGATACGGTTTCGGTTACTACTGTTATAAGACTAAAAATTATTTATATTTTTTCATGGAGAAATTGGAGAATTCACTAAGCTTGAATGCCATGTTATAATGTAAAAATATATATTACGTCACCCTAGGCAGTGAGTGTGATTTATTAAAATACTTAAACGGGTTTACTCACGTCGTAGAATAGAAGTCGAATAGCGCTCGACATGTTTCGAATCGGTACGCGATTCATCATCAGGAGAGACAATCAGTCGCGGCGGCGGCGGCCAACCGAACACTGCGGGCACGCACCCTGTCCGCGCGGCTGCTCGACACGGGTGTCACCGGCGGAGGCGCAAAACTACCCTCATCATCACGCACAGTGCCAATTGTCGGGTTGCACACAACACTCACTACGTCATTTGCTAAGGTCTCGTCCACACTAACCACCGATGTAGTATCCAAAACCGTCCTCCAACTAGGGGGCACTGACCATCCACAATCTCGGTTAAAATTCGGATAACGACTAATTTCGATAGCCTCCCGTACTTTCTGCGGAATGAAAAACTTTTCCCTCGCCAGCACAGTTACCTTATCAAACCGAATATAGTGAGACGTATCCGAATTCAGTGAATGTTCCGTCACTGCAGAACACCCGGGGTTCTGCAGTGACGGAACATCTTGATTTTTCATACTACGTATGTGTTCAGTCACTCTTGTGGAAATGTTCCGGCCAGTGTGTGATTTACTTGTGTGTGAGGAAATTTCACTTCCTGGCAAGACGTAAAACGTCAGAGAAACCACGGGCAGTAATTGGTAAAGCCGCAGATCGCATATTTATGGCAAACATTCTGCACAATAAAATAATACACCGCCCTAGACATGTAATGTACTATTACTGTCAAAAGGACAATGGGCAAATTGGACCAAGAACCAACAGAAATGAGAGTTGAATCATTAGATAGATATTTGAATATACTTCATTTTTTATTACGGGCACCAAGCTGGATTCCATTGCAGAGCTGAGATATTCTTGTTTGAAATAGGGACATGTGGCGGAAATTGGTACTAACTAACTCACATTGGACAATGACCAGTGCGTAGATAGTGGAGCCAGAATTATATTACAAATCATAAAGTGAGGTACCTAAGTAGCAAACTATGCTGTATAAGAACTTATACAGTCCTTACACAGCTGAAATAAGTAGCGTATTAGGGTTGTAGGTATAAGCTATTATACAGCCTGTGTGCTACGTAGCCTACTACTTTAAATCGTAATATTGTGAGAGGATCCTAAAATGGTTACAGTTTATCCGTCTACGGCAATTAAAAAAACGCCCTCCGCGCGGAAGAAGTGAAACTTCGTAATGTGAAAATGAAAATAGGAAGGGGTAGAAATTGATTGTTAGTGAACTCATATTGTTTCTTTAAGACAAACTTCTTCACTCTCGCTCTGTCTCTTTCTATTCCCCCTCCCCAGGAGCGTTGAACGTTTAACGCAACAGTGCTTTCCTACCCCCTCCATGGTCCAGCGTTAAACGTTTTACGCAACCTTGTTGGAAGTCGCATTAGAATTTTCACTTCAAAAATACGCAGACGATGTGGCTGCACCTTCTTTTGCAATCATAATTTTTATAAATAACTAAGAGATGCACGCGACTTTGTCCGCGTATTGTTTTTTACCGTATACGGGTAAAAAGTATCCTATAACTATCTTTGGGTGTCCAGCTATCCCTGTACCAAAATTGGTTACAATCCATCCAGCCGTTTCGGCGTGATTCAAGAAAATTATGACCAGCAGATGGCGTCAGGCATGGCGCCGCGCGCTCATACAAAACAAATGACAATCCTGCATCACGCTATTGAGATTTTTCCTGAAATCATGACTAAATCCATAGACAAATTATTTTCAATATAAATCTAGAATTTTATAATAGTATAGAAGAGACGCGTGCGCCACGCGATCAAAAGCGAAAGGCGGAGCCAAGCACCATTGTTATCGCGGTACACGGCGCGCAGTGAGCCTCTATTGTCTAAATGACTGTAGTTTCTTCACTCGTAGGTCTAATCAAAGAAAAACGGCAATTACTAGATTCTCACTTAGTTACAAAGGACCCCTAAAGCCCTAAAACCGTCGAGCAAATAAAGATAAAAGAATAAAATAATTGTATGCCTCGCTGAAATGGAGGCGGCTCTCAACTTACATTTGCCGTTCGACAAATTACATTTGTATGTAAAGGTCAGGCGTAATTCTGTTTACCAACGGCAAAGCGGAATATGATAGGGCTGTGCGTTTAGTAGAAATTGTTCTAATTTGAGAGGTTTACTTACGTGACTATTCTGGCGTGGAACGCCGTTGTACTGGCAACCCTTAAAGGGTTGTGTTTTCCTGGAAAAAAAAAGAAAGAAGGTTAGATACACAATCACGTTTTTAATGACAACAATGTTGTGATTTAGGTATTAACTTTATTTTACTTTTGTTACCTAATTAATGATACGAGTAGGGGAGACGGAGGTTTAAAACAGAGGTGAGTTGAAACAACGTCAATTTCTCGGTATCTAAATCTGTTAGCAAGCCAGCAACAACGCTGTTTAGACGCGTCCTACCGCCCCCTCGTCCTTGCTTCACCGTTTGAATTTACCTCTGCTACAACACACCTCGCTCTCCTCGCCCCTACAAAGACTATTTGTCGTGAATAAAAAAATATTATAAATATAATAAATATATAGGTATAACAAGTTTGTTGTATGGGAGCCCCCCTTAAATATTTATTTTATTTTATTTTTAGTATTTGTTGTAATAGCGGCAATAGAAATACTACATCATCTGTGAAAATTTCTATCACCGTTCTAGAGATACAGCCTGGTGACAGACGGACGGACGGACGGACGGACGGACGGACTAGGACGGACGGACAGCGAAGTCTCAGTAATAGGGTCCCGTTTTTACCCTTTGGGTACGGAACCCAAAAAAAATAAACGTCGAAAGAAAAGTTGTTGTCATATCTTTTAGGAACAAATAGATTTCAAATATCACCTGAGCGTTCATTAGTGTTGTAGTTAGGTACCTTTTAAGCTAGGTACTTACTGCATTACTTTGAAAAGTTATTCATAGTACGAACATAAATAATAATGCTAATAAATTCCTATGACAGAATCATTCCAACTTGAAATTCATGACAGACAATAAAATGTAAGATATTAGCGATTCACCCAAAACCCATCAAAAACCGACTTCAAATAAAATTAATTCAGTTGAAACCCATTTGAATGCTACGGAAGACAGGATTACGTTTCCATTAATGCTAACTGATTCAGTTAAAAATAATGTGGGTTTCAAGAGAAAACGGGTTTAATACTAATTTCGGGTGAAAATCGTTCAAATTGCTTTCCATCAAAACTGGAAATAAGTTATTACTTAGTCGGCATTGGATAATCGGATGCTTTTATACCTAGACTTTGGCGCCGGCGTTGGTTGTTCAATAGGATTTTGTCAACTTTAGGTAAATATCCTCCTGAATTTCCGATCCCTAGTTATTGGTAGGATTAGGACTTTTGTTAACATCTTCCTGGTCGTTTCACTCTTTACAGAGCTGTCGTGATCAACTGTTCAGTCAACTATTAGAGGCAGATGTTGTTCGTTGTATAATATTACGCCATTTCTCGCGATTTACAGACGTTCTGGTGCACTCATGCAAAGGTCGTGGTCGTGGTACCAAGTAGCAAACAATAAGCTACGGAAGCGCTTGTACAGCTCTTATATAATTTAAGCTGAATAAAGGCTGTGTAAGCGCTTCTGCAGCTTTTTTTGCTACTTGCGTTCCCAATGGGACTCATCAGGCGGCTAAGAGTCACGCAACGTGCAATGGAAAGATATGCTCGGAGTTTCTTTGCGCGATAGAATCAGAAATGAGGATATCCGCAGAAAAACCAAGTTAACCGACATAGGTCACAGGATTGCACGGTTGAAGTGGCGATGGGTAGGCTATGTAGCCCGAAAAATGGCCGTTGGGGCAGCAAAGTCCTAGACTGGCGACCACGTATAGTAAAGCGCAGCGTGGGTCGGCTCCCGACTAGATGGACGGCCGACCTTGTGAGGGTAGCGGGGAATCAATGGATGCGGTCTGCACGGGATCGCACTTTGTGGCGAGTCATGGGGGAGGCCTATGTTCAGCAGTGGACGTCTGTGGCTGATAGATAGATGCAAAGGTCCGCATACAGCCGATTTGATCTGGTCGGTCCATTGCATGGGTGATCTTCCACGTGATCTGGTTCTCCTTTGCCCTGGATGACGAGACGCTCTAAGGAGTTATGGTTTTGCTTTGAAACGTGGCCGAAAAATTGAATTTGCCAAAATACGGTGCTCTAAAATCCACGGACGAAAAGATTCTATTATACCAATAGAAATATCTCATGTACTATAGGTTTTACAATTTTACGTGCGTTACCTTCATTCTTGAATGTTACCCTATGTTTCTAGTTCACGATCGTTATTATAAAATAAAACGTGAAACGTGGTCTTTCACTATTGGCCTCATCTCAAAGCTCAAAGTCGCTCAACAAGCAATGGAGAGGGCTATGCTCGGGGTGTCTCTATGTGATCGAATCAGAAATGAGGAAATCCGTAGACGAACTAAAGTGACCGATATAGCTCACCGGATTAGCACGTTGAAGTGGCAATGGGCAGGCCACATAGCACGCAGAGCAGATGGCCGATGGGGCCGAAAAGTGCTCGAGTGGAGACCTCGGACCAGCAAGCGCAGCGTAGGACGTCCACCTACAAGATGACCTTATAAAGGTCGCCGGAAGGCGCTGGATGCAGGTCGCTTCCAACCGGTATATATGGAAGTCCAAAGGGGAGGCCTATGTTCAGCAGTGGACGTCCTATGGCTGAGATGATGATGATGATGGTGATGATTATAAAATGTAGGGTTCCGTATTCACTGTCCACTGTCCGGCCGTCTGTCTGACACCAGGCTGTATCTTATGAATCGTGATAGCTGGACAATTGAAATTATCACAGATGATGTGTGACGTGACGTGATCGTGACGGCGTGTTTCATCAACAGATGGCGCTATACGGTTGACGCTGTGCGCCCATACAAGTCCTACATCGCGCTGTTCCGATTTCTGTCATCTCCATAGAAAATTGAATTAAAAAGCAATTATTTGTATAGAATCTTTTTATCGATTCATATTTTTTATGTGGTAATACCACATTTTTTAAAAACAAAGCATTTCAAAAACATATATGACACAGAGGGCGCTCCAGTAGCGTAAAGAATTATAAGGGATGAAAGATTTCGTGCGATTGACGTAGCGGTCGGATAGCTCAGTTGGAAGAGCAATGCGCCGGAAACGCAGAGGTCGCGGGTTCAAATCCCGCTTCGATTGCAGTAGATCGCATTCAATTTTTCTTTCTTAATTTACCTTTGTGTCATTATTTATAAAAAGCAATTTTTGAATTTTATGCAAAAGAATACAAGTGTAAATCCACATTTGAACGTGGAAAACCCTAAGCCTCTGGTATAGAAGCGTTCACTGAACTTTAACTTCAATCTCAATAAGCCATTATTTTTGAGATAACGGCGGATTATACGCTATTTATATCAGGTAATGGAAGAGCGGACTTTTAAATAAGGTTTTGTAAGAAATATCAGTATAAAAGATTCAATTGAAAAGTGCTTAGTAAAGGTTTCGTGATCGTTACTTCATTCTTTGGGTGTATGTAAAGATAGGCTATAAATATATAAAAAAAACAAGAAGGCAGCCTTCGAGTTTAAAAAAAAGACTAAACTTGAAATTTCAAGTAGCAAAACAAGCCGCAGAAGCGGAGAAGCTTAAATTAGCAGTTTAAAGACTGTATAAGCGCTTCTGCAGCTCGTTTGCTACTAAGTTTGCTTTGATTGTACCCATTCCAAAACATTCTGAAGGTGACAAACCTTACGTTCGGAAATAGATATTACACTTAAAACTAAGAGCGTGACGGCACATATCGTCAACGCATGAACCATGAGCTAGATGCGTTCATTGGGCACGAGAACATCGTCAGGTTCTGTAAGTCGCAGCGACTGAGGTGAGCGGGTCACCTTCAAAGAATGCCGAACACTAGAGCCGCTAAGAATAGATATTGACAAGGTGGACGCCGCAACAGAAGAGACCGAGAGGCAGACCTAGAAAACGTTGGAGTGATTGTGTGGAGGAAGATCTCAGGAAGATGGGGAAGGGATAGGGAACAACTAGAGGAAGATCGTGAAGGAGGTCAAGACCCACAAAGGGTTGTAGCACCAGCGGAAGTAAGTACTTAAAACGAAAAAAAATTGTATAAGTTCATAAATATTAAGCTCCAACTAAACGTATCCTTGCGTCTATCCAAAATATCCAAAGAACATAGTTTAATGCAAGATTATCGTTATTTCATCAGTAAAGTAAGCTTGAAACTTGAGTTATTATAATAAAGCTTGAAGGGAAATTGTATAACCAGGATTAACGGGCATTTAATGAGCCGTGAGGATTGAAAATTAATTACTGCCAAGGCTGGCTGTGTGGTCGAAAGGTCGTATCTTCCAAGGGATTTCGTGGGATTTAAGTTGTTTTAGGTTCGGAGGATTTGGAGTTTTCCTAATTGGAAATTTGTGTCAGCCGCAGCACTGTCCGAATATGAGTGTTTACGTTTTGCTACGTTTCTTAATTAAAGCTGGCTTAATAAGTTTTTGCGTTTTGTTTCTACCTAAAATTTCCTCAAATTGTAAATGTAATCCAATTAGTATTAAAATAATAATTCAATGTAACTATTCCAATTTGTATTCTAATTATATTTTGATAGTATTAGAAATTAATTTACGCAAACTTATTTGACCTGTATGACTGACGACTACTCGAAATATTTCCGGCGCCAAAAAAACGAGGAAGACCCCGCCTCACGTGGATCACCACCATAAACAAATAAATATAAATAAATAAATAAATATTAGACAACGTCACGCACTCAGTAGGCAGGAGCTTCAAAACTCCACCACCCGTTTCGTCAAAAACAAAGACATGAAGAATGCAAATGTTACATCTGAGACGACCCAGAACAGAACGTCTTGGCAAAGAATGACTAATATATAATTAATTTGTACTTAAATTTTGCTCACAATTCGCTGTTCTTTGTTCGCTTTAACTGTTATTTCCTTTTCCTTCTCACACGACATGAAGCGCTACTAAACTGCGAAGTCGTGTACACGTCAATAACGGTAAGTGACTTAGTGACAGTTTAAAATGAGACGTGCAAATGGAACTGTCGGAACATTGATTGACGATTTACATACAAAGTTACAAATGCACTTTAGAGCCCTCATTCGAGGAAGCATTGAGACATTCCCAATTGAACATTATCATGGCAATATATCGATTTTAGATAAATAGGTGTATATAACGAAGTATCGCTTCTATTGCTAATCGAACTGCTTTGGGACATTAACACGTTGAAATCTATTGAAACGTCTAATTGAACTCGTTACTTCAATATTTCTTCCCAATTCTGCCAATTCCATGCGTTTTCAATTCCTTAGGATCACACATAGTTAGACATGATAATATAGTTTTCAATCGCTAAACTGCGAAGTCTTGTACGCATCAATAACGGTCAGTGACTTGTGACAGTTTAAAATGACGTTCAAATAGAACTGTCTAAGTGATTGATGATTCACATGCACTGTACCAAATGCAGTAGGTCTTATCGTAGGTACTATTTCCTCGGTTAACACAACTTTAAATAAACCTAAACGCTGCCAACTTGAACAACGAGAAGAAGCGGGTTTTTAGGGTTCCGTACCTCAATCGGCAAAAACGGAACGCTTACTTTGTATTGTCTGTTTGTCCGTCTGTCAAGCCCCTTATCTCAGGAACGCGTAAAGGTATTAGGCTATTATTTTCTTTAGCCTACGTCGGATGAGGATAGCTTGCAAAGATTAATTGATGTTTTCAACGTTTTATATTGCAAATTCATTACGTTTCAGTCACATTTCCCATTTAAAAGGCTTTAAGAGTTTTTAGTGTTCCGAATTCCGGGATATTCGGCAGTTCTTGACTACAGGTTACATTTTTCAACCGATTCTTGTGAACTTTTGTAAGCAGCCCGTCTAGCACACCTACGGTTTGTAACTCTTGTCGCACAACATAGGATCGCCTGTCATTCTCTCACAGTACAGAGAAGAAAGAGATAGGTAATATTATATTTCTCGCGCGAGAAAGAGTCGTGTGTCAAAGTTTGCTAGAGGTACAGGTTCAATAACCATACAGATTTCTTTGTCGAGTCATTTTTTAGGGTTCCGTACCCAAAGGGTAAAAACGGGACCCTATTACTGAGACTTCGCATTCCGTCCGTCCGTCCGTCGGTCTGTCACCAGGCCGTATCTCAAGAACGGTGATAGCTAGACAGTTGAAATTTTCACAGATGATGTATTTCTATTGCCGCTATAACAACAAATACTAAAAATAAAATAAAATAAATATTTAAGGGGGGCTCCCATATAACAAACTTGTTATAGATTATGGTACGGAACCCTTCATGCATTATTATTTTTAAATAACATTAAATAATATTTCAGCCATTTCATAAATTGCACACCACAGAGCTCTACACTTTGTCTACAGCTCACAGTATTAGTATAATACAAACGTTACAGAAACGTATTAATGTTTCGGTAACTTTTGTCAGACTATCACAAAATCAAGTAAAATCGATACACTCATTTGAATTACTGTTATTAATTTACTACGCCCTCCATTAAACCAATTCCGTAAAATCGTTTTCTTGATAACTGTCCTGCTTTAAAAACGGCGTTGTTCAATAGAAAGACTATCGCGGTTAGGGCATTTTGCGAATGGAGTAGAGAATAATGGGGTCTAGTTAACTCTTCCATGATTCCCTATAATTCTAGTAAGAGCGTCAATCTAATAGTCAGTCTCAATAGGTAATCTGGCGTATTTAACTGACTCAATTATTGCGAAGCTATAATTAACTAAATATATTAAATATTAAGGGACAATCTTACACAATCGCCCTAGTCCCAAAACTAAGCAAAGATTGTACTATGTTTACTAGACGACGATATACATAATACATAAATACACATATAGAATAGGATTTTTATTCATTATAAAGAAAGATATAAAAACATTAAAATAGGAACTATAACTAAATAACCTTAAAAAAGATCGGGACCCCGTGGTAAGGTACCCAAAACGCAGGCAGCATTCCCGCGCTGGATAGCAATGGCTAACCTTTGCGCGAGAAAGCTGCCCGCGCGTGGATCGCCTGTAGATAATATCCATGACTCAAGCACAAATATTCGAGTTCATCACACAAATATTTGCCCTGGCCGGGATTCGAACCCAGGACCGCCGGCTCAGTAGGCAAGTGCTTACAAACTGAGCCAACCGCGTCGTCAAACTACACTAAACTAAAGACGGATCTTTAGAGTAATAACGGTAATTTTGTTATCAGGGGTATACTCTAAAGATTCTTAGGAGGATACTATTGGCTCACATAAAATTCTTATTCATAATTATCATCACTCATAATTGTCATAGACATAATTTCTACTTTTCTATGAAACAAATAACTTTTCAGGATTGTTATAATACAAACCCAACCTAAGCTGACGGGTTTTACTCTCAAAACTCTTATAAAACCAATCATTTCAGAGTTATGGCTAACGATTTAATGACAAACAATACCGCGTGACCCAAGACTATGGACATCAAGGGAAAGTACCCTAAATATCGTTAGGATATTTTGCTGAAAGAAGACTTTATGTTATTTTTAAAAGTTAGTAATTCTGCATTTAAAGATTTTCTAAGAATTACTTGCTTAATTATCCGTCGTCGGCAATAAATAATTTTCTTGAAGTTTGACTCAAACATTTTTTACTTTGTTCCTCTCTTTTAAGATACTATGCTACTTAGGAAGAATTATTATTTTTTGTCCATTCTTTCGATTGGCATCATAAAAAGCGGGGTGATATTTTTTTCACATTTAAGTCGGTTTGATTCCCAGATGAAACAAGTAATTCTTAGAAAATCTTTAAATGCAGAATTACTAATTTTTAAAAACAACATAAAGTCTTCTTTCAGCAAAATATCCTATGTACGATATTTAAGGTACTTTCCCTTGATGTCCCATATTATAGTCTTAAGACGCCCTGTATAGGAAGATAGGATCCTTAGAACACTTCACAGGACATTTAAAAATTATCCATGTAATGGCATCGCTTTACATTTTTGTAAGCCAGACGTATAACACATTATATTGATTTTAACTAACACGATAATTCACATCACAAAAAGGGACTGACTCTTCAAGACCATGAAACGTCGAGATAATTAAATAAAACGCTTTTTTAAGCATTTTTCTGTTAGAATAACAACATTCCTTCATATAAGATTTCGCATTCAAGCAAATAGTATTAGAAGTTAATGACATACGGCAATTCCAACCAGCCCGACTCTAGTCTAAGCAAATACATAGTTGGTGGTGCAACTAACTTAAAAAAACTTGTCCCTCGTGTATTTGATTAACCGCTTTTTAAAATTGTACACCCGTATTCGAATTCCCACAGACAAGACTCCAATTTAAAAGGTAGTAACTCTCTACAGACCGCATATACAGTTGATGCGTTTTGTTAGTGTTATGGTATGTTGATTGCCAGTTACCCACAAAACTTTGTCATTAACGTCCTATTTTCGTCCGTTCACCTTGGCGCTCTGTGTTTGTTCGGTTGCCATGGCAACCGGGGCGTTAACAGCCTGACTCGGGTTTAGTTTGAATAGGTAAGCGATTATACATTCACCATGAGTAACTGCTGACAGCCTGGTAAACGCCGACCCTAAAAAAATGCCCTACTTATAAAAAAAGAATTGGAAATATAACGCTGATCACACAATCGAAGTATAGAATAAAATACTTACCCTGGTCTTTTACATAGAAAACTACCGTGAGTGCCGGACATATTAGAATACTTACCTACCTACGAAACGGAACTCATTTAAAAATTATGACTACAGATGAAAAAAAATCGGCAAAATGAAAAATTTATAAAAATAATTGGGCGAAAAACCTACCGGCTTTTCGAGACGTTACATTATATCACAACAATCAACTTTAAAAATGAATGTCCCCAGGAGTGTCGATTCAACTTTTGCTTTATAGGTTTACATTACTTTGAGAAATGTAATGTGTTTTAAACTTAGAGCATAAACAAACCGGAGGCGCATTCGACGTATATTACGTGCTGCAAGTTTTGGCGCAGCCAAGATGTTCGGCTGTTTTTTGCCCGAAACATGAATTTTAAGCGGAAACTGGTCGAAACCGAAAGTTCGGTCGGACACTAAGTTTTATATAACCGCTATAACTGACGGTCTTTTATTTTTTGCAGATGGGAACGCCTGTCAGTACCATTCTGGTTTAATGCTCTAAGATTTCAAAAGAAAAGTCACAGGGAAAAACTATATTATGAAACAACGAAGTGCCGTCGTCCGACCTTGCCCGGGCCGTCCCTCGCAACAAGCTGCACATAATATAGGTTTCCTTTTCCCACATCCACCCCAAAAAGAATCAAGTCGCAGCAACCCCCACTACAATATCAACCGTGTATACTTATGTTAAAGGTTAAACTGCAAACAACATAGGCTTCCTTTCCACATCCACCCCAAAACGAATCAAGTCGCAGCAACTTTCACTTCGATATCAACCGTATATACTCATATTAAGATTGGGATAGGTTTGACTGCGTTGGGATTTAGTGCGTTTTGTTTTCGTAAGCGTGACCGAGTCTGTGACATTTTTGTTACAATATGTTAGAACCGGCGAGATTTAAAGACGTATGGTTTGGTAATATACGGGGGCGTTTTTAGGGTTCCGTACTAGGAACCCTTATAGTTACGCCATGTCCGTCTGTCCGTCCGTCCGCGGCTTAGCTCCGTGATCACTAGTATTAGAAAGCTGAAATTTGGTATGAGTATGTGTATGTATCACGCCAACAAAACGGTAAAATAAAAACTAAAAAAATATGTTTTTTTCGGGTACCACTCGTACACCTAAAGTGGGGGTGAATTTTTTTTTTGTTCCAACCCTGGTGTGTGGGGTGTCGTTAAATAGGTCTGTTAAAAATAATAGGGGTCTCTAAACATTACTTTTTGATAAAATCAGTAGTTTTGTAAATATTCGCTCCGAAAATAAAAAAAATAGTGTCCCCCCCCCCCTCTAACTTTTCAACCACGGGTCAAAAAAATATGGGAAAATTCATGAAAATGAGGCCTTATAAGTACTTTCAATGAAAACTATATTGAACAAAATCGGTCTATCTGTTTTTGAGTTATCGCAAAATTTCATAATTTTCTTTAAAAGGACGTAAGTTGACTTCCAGAAGGTAATAAGTAATTACAGTTACTTTGGCGTTTACGACCTTTTTCCGTCTTTCTATCTTTGACCGTCTCTTGTGAAGGATGAGCAAATACGGAACCCTACACTGAGCGTGGCCCTACATGCTCTTGGCCGGTTTTATTTTGGTTTAACAAATGTTACCTATGTTTTCTTTTTACTAACTTTCTCTTGGATTTTGACTTTACCAAGGTACTGCTTGAAAGATGCTATAATACAAATACAACCTGTGGAAATTGTTGTCGAGAAGAAAATATAGCTCAACAGGGTGTTTTTTAACCCACGCCATCGCCATATTGCAGATTTTTAGTGGTACTAATTTATTTTACTAGTAGTAACTGGTAGTAACGATACATTTTTGGTAACTTACATTGAAAGTCGGTAAATGTCACTGATGTAAACAAAGAGCAAACAGGACTAAATATATATATTTTGCAAATCTCAAGTAATTTTTGCATAATAAAGCCGAAACTATGCACAGTGATGAAAGTCAAGTTTTTTTTTCAATAGGATACAGTATTTATTTCGCAAGAAGAACGGAGGATTGAGCGTCATTCTGGAAAACAATGTTTTGAATCTGATTAATGACAAATCCTTGACAATTCGCTACTGACGTTTAATAATGCCAATATATGACGTACGTTCATTACTGCCATATGAAAGCTGTTTGTAGCGCCACTGTCCCTGGCCGGACCGGCACTTGATAGGCTATACCTACGCACATTTACGAGTAGGTATTCTGTTGATAAGATACGAAATGGACATGGATATATTACTTTTTGTATTTTTTATACTTTACTGAATCATCGCAGAATTATTTTTCGCCGAATGTGTCATTTCGCATAAGTGTCATTTCGTGGAAATATTTTTTCTCTGTAACTGTCAACTATTTGGGATTGATATAATGCAATCCTAACTTAACTTAATCAATAGTATGAAATTTGCAAGAATATAAGACTAAACAGAGGAATAAACATTTTGCGACGTGAAAATTCGGCGAAATGAAAGATTCGATCAAAATAATTCTTCGAAAAGGCAGTATACATTTAATTGTATGTTTTTATTGGTATACATTTTTAAATTAAAAAAGAAGACAAAATTGTCAATCAATCTAAATGGGTCAGTCCTTACTGTTAAAAAAAAATAATGCTCTGCTATTTTTAATTAATCTAAAATCGACACCAGTACTGATTTCGCTATCTGTCATAGTTTCTGACTTCACCATACTCCATTGGATTGATCATCCTGTATAATGCTTTCAGCGCACCCATTTATTATTACATTAAATGGAAATTACTGCTTTATTTTGGCAGATAGATTCTATTATTTCAGCTGGATACTAGACGCCAGTTTCAACAGCTGAGAATAGTTTCAAGTCATAGCCATAATTCATAAGGAAATGGACGTATTCATGCATGAAATGAAGAAACATTAAAGCTTTGATTTATTAGTACATTGACCCATTAGTTGATTGTTAGAGTTAGATTTAGTGTTGATATTGTAGGTTAACACCCCATTCCTTTTATTGCGATGTAAATAATAAATAAATAAATATTAAGGGACAACCTTACACAAATCGACCTATTCCCAAACTAAGCAAAGCTTGTACTATGGGTACTAGACGACGATATACATAATATATAAATACATATATAGATACCATCCATGACCCAAGCACAAATATTCGAGTTCATCACACAAATATTTGCCCTGGCCGGCCGGGGCTGGCCGGCTCAGTAGGCAATATATATACAAAGATCATAGCGTACCGAATAATATAATTGAGTTCAAATAATAGTTAACACAAGCAGACGAGCCTGGGTGCTAATCTAGTGAACTTTCTGATATCGCCAAATAAACGAAGTATCAGGTATACCTCAGGTATATCCACTTCAATATGTTTGCTATTCGAGTTGCACTTAGTAACAATTCACGTTACTACCCGGCCGTTACTATGGCATAAAATGAGCCACAAACTTAACACGATGGGGTTGGTAATCGACTAGATAATATATCGCCACTTTAGAGGTCTCTCCGAAATATTAGAGAGATATAATATATGGAATCAGGGTCCTATGTGTAATAAAATAAATATTTAAGGGGGCTCCCCAAACTTGATCGGTTGCGTTAACTTTATACCTGGTCCTCATCTACTTTCGATGCATTTCTGGTCGAGTGAATAAGGATGATTGGGGTGAATTTCAACAAGCTCGAAATTTACCAAATTTTGGTGGTTTTTTTTTATTTTTGATGTTAGAGTCAAAATTATATATCAATAATACGAATAAAGTCATAACCAATATTGTGTAGTAATGGCCCTTTGTTTTACATAATAGTTTTAGAGATATTATGATTTTAGTAATTTGCCTACCACCAAAATTGCTTGTGTCCACAAAAATTTGATATCTTGGCCACCAAAATTGAACATCTACACCAAAATTAGTTACTTGTGCTAAAAATTAATATTTTTCAATGAAAATAAGGGAAAATGAAAAGAAAGTAAATGTTTTATTAATAATTTTAATTATACCAAAATATCTATGAAAATACAATCACTCGTTTGCAACAACAATATTTTTTTTTTCTTTTCGAGGACTTCTTCTCTTGATTGATTTTTCTTGCGATTAGCCATACTAATAAAAAATCAATTATGAATAGCAAAAGTAATGATTTAGATTAATTGTATGCATGTAATGTATCTAAACACTTTATTGTACACAATAACAATATGTACATTTCAAAAAAATAAGCATGTACAAAAGCGAACTTATCCCTTTAAGGGATTTCTTCTAATTTACCTTCGAGTAAACGAGTGTTCAACACACATATGGTAGACAAACCAAGCAACATGTACAATAACGATAACTTTACAATAGTACAAAATGAAAATGCAAAAACCAAATGAGAGAGAGATAGGCCAACAGTCAATGTAATACATATTACGTAATATCTATATAAATACATATAACATAAATATTATCATAATTATAACAGAAACAGCAACCTAATCAAATAATCGTTCGTTCGACAGCCACAGTTTCTTTAACTTTCCCTTGAGCGATGCTACGGACTGCGTCTGCATAAGGGCGGGAGAAAATTTATTCCACAATTTCACGGCGCGCACAGCAAAAGACACGTCGTAAACGTGAGATCTATGCAGTGGGAAAGATAGAGCCAGATTCGCACTTGACCGCAGGCGATCGCCACTACCATCCGCCATGTAAAAAAACTTATCTGCAAGGTACAGAGGAGAAGAAGGAATGAAAAGGACATTATACAAAATACAAAGAACATGTAAGTCTCTGCGCTGATGGATCGGAAGCTATTTAACTTGAGCGCGGTATTGAGACACATGATCAAACTTGCGGAGACCAAAGCAAAAGAGAGCGGGGAAGCATGATCTTCGTATAAAGAGGAAGGAAATTCTGCAGACACCTCAATTAATGAAGGGACGTGTACGGGAATCTTCGATAGCTACTATAAGCGAGGACAAAAACACAGCAGCTAGACACAAGAATGTATTGACAACTAACTTTAAAACAATGGTACTTCAAAAAATAGACACATAAACATAGACAATATAAAAACTTATATAAAACCTCAACAGGACGCGAAAAGTTTCCTACTGATCTCAGAAATATGAGGTGCCCATGACAAAGATTGATCCATGGTAATGCCAAATTTTTTTACAGTAGAAAAGAAAGGTACAGGCTTACTATCAAAGAAAATAACTGGCTTAACTTGATCTGAAAGCTTCGAAATAAAATGTGGGCTTCCAACGACAATAGCCTGTGACTTCTTGGCATTCTTCATCAAACCATCAAAGAATCAAGCCCAAGCACGGATTGATTCCAGGTCTGAATTGATTTACGAAACCAAGGAGCCAAAATCATTAATGCTGGCCGCCGCATAAAGATGCAAATCGTCTGCATAGAGATGGAACGAGGAGGAGAGTGACTTGGTGATTCCGTTAATGAAGACAGAAAAGAGTAATGGAGAGCATGCCCCCTTGAGGGACACCAGCAGACAGATCACACCAGCTAGAAAATAGGTCATCAACTCGAACCCGCTGTTGCCCCCCAAAGAGGTAATCATAAGACGATTGTCGTCGGTGATCTTAACCAAAGCGGTGGTTGTGCTAAAGAATTAAACAAGTCTATCTAGATGTGATGAGAGACGTGGATTTACAAAGGATTCAATATTTTGGATAAGATGGGAAGAATGGACATAGGACGATACTGCGACAAGAACGACGCATTAGGGGTTAAAGAGAGAGAAATCACATGGGCGCATTTCCAAATTGTAGGAAACGTGCCAGATGGGAAAGAAAAAATAGTAATATAAGAAAGGATAGGAGCTATAGAATCCGCCACCAGCATAAGCATATCTAATCTAGTATTACCCTCACCGACAGCTTGTAATATTATATGTATTGTGTTTATACTTGACTTCAAATAACTACACCGAGTTACAAATTACCACCAAAACCACCAAAATTGATCCACCAAAATTAGAAACAGAGATTTAAAAAATATTTAAGAAATATCTGTATTATTTACTTCCAATTTAACTTTATACTTATTTAAAAAAGGAAACCTTTAACACGTCTTACACACAATTCACACACAGTCAATTATTGGCAAGTCACTAGAAACATATACCACAAAAATTGTGTCAAAAAGTATTTTGAACACACCAAAATTAGATACTTACGTGCTGAGTGGACAAATCCAGCAAGGTACGACATGTGTTTCATCGCTCAATGCCGGAGCAGAACTAAACAAACAGGTTAACACACGGATATTGGTCTTGTTGCGTTTCGTTTAACCATAAACACATTTTCAATACTTACCACCAAAATTGACAATTTCACCCGGACAACTTTTAGTGCTCAATTTTGAGTATCTATTTATGTATTAATCTTTATTTATATATCCTTATAAGATACTTAAACTAATACAGATTATAAATAAATACCATTTTGGTTTAAAACATTGATGTTATGGCTCTATTCAAAGACATTTATGAGGAACAACGAATACTGGACGCCGCACGCAAAAAATAATTATTAATCATAAATGACTTTTACAATACTTTGCGATTTGGCTTAAGATAATAATTAGTGTCTTCTTTTCAGAAAAAAATTTAAACTTTTAAAACAATTGTTTCACACTATAGTTATCAATTCCGCCGCAATTTTTTTTCGCATGAGATAATCACCCATTGATTGTTTTAATCTGTTTTGTAAGTAAAATTAGAATTAGTAACGAAAGTGTCTATTTTACACACGTACTTATTTATATTGGATTTTTCATAGCGTAGACTCCTCAAAAAAAGATTCCGTACTAGGAAACATGTTGTACCTCACATATAACCGTAAGGAAAGCCGTAATTTTTCATATTAAACGTACCTACGTAATTCAAATATATTATGATAAATCCCGTACAAAGACACATTTCATTATATTCATTCGGGACAAATCCGCCATTTTAGCTCCGGGTTCGCGTCGGGCGTTATGTCCACGCAATTTGGGAGGTCAGGGTCGCTCTCTGCGCAGACACTATGCAGATGTGGCAAATCTAAAGCATTGAAATTGGGCGGACTAAAGCAGCACCACATCAAAACCTGCCCCTTAAACGTTATCATAGGATTGTTTGTGTTTTTTTGTTTAACATAATCAAAATCAAAACGTTTATTCTGTAAATAGGCCACAAGGGCACTTCCACATGTCTAAATCAGAATCTAACGGCATTTCACAAGAGGAGACCGCTGTTGAGAAGAAAGCCGAAAGAAACTCAACAGTAAGTAATTTTTTCGTAAATTATAATTAAAAACTAATACAATTATAGGTTTATTATAAATAGGTAATTGATACATGTTAGAGGAGAAGTACAAGATTCTCCAAATCAATGTTAACACTAATAATTATATAAAAAAGTGATTTTTTCAGTAAATTTTTCGCCAAATAACCCCCGTACCGAATAGAGTAAGTGAGGTTAGTTTTATTATGATAATAACAGATTAAAATGTTAGATGTTTAGTATTTTAATATTTAATATGTATGTTGGATTGTAAGGTATTTATCTATGGGCCTTTGATGCCTGAAATAAAATGAATGATTATTATTATATTATAAACGGAAAAAAACATATTTTCTTTTGAATTAGGCTGAAACCAACCCCAGACATATATTTTAATGCTCTTTGCCTAAATTGCGATTCAATTGTATGTACGTAAGCACTTTATCGTACATAAAAGCAAATAACAAGCACGTAATAACATTAGATATGTAAAAAGGCGAACTTATACCTATATAAGGGATATCTTCCAGCAATGAGCATGCGGACAAATTTTTTTTTGAGGATGTCTATATGGGACTACCTACACTTAGACTGCTCTAAAAGTCAGAAATGACCGTCAAAGTTCAACATTCCTACAGATGACTAAAAATGCTCCATACAAAAGGCCTACCTGCATATAGCGGCAGTAGCGAAGGTGTTGGAGAAACCATTCTCCGGCGTGTATTGAGTATCGGGTAAGGCGCGAATTGAGACCACTCAATTCGCGCCTTACCGACTTTTTGTACGAAACCGGAGTCCTGTCCGAGCGCCAATATGCGTATCGAGCGGGCCGCTCGACGACCACAATGACCGAACTGGTGCGCCGCGTGGTAGACGCCCGCGAGCGGAGGCAGCAGGTTGCAGTGTTGTGCTGCGATCTGTCGAAGGCCTTTGATGTCGCCGATCACAGCGTGCTCTCGATAAAACTACGTCATTATGGCATCGACGGGACAGCACACAAATTAATAACAGATCGTCTGCACGGAAGATCACAGGTAGTGGTGAGTGACGGAGGGAGAGTGAGGTCGGAGCCGCTGTCTACCGTAATGGGAGTTGCGCAAGGATCGTCGGTATCGAATATTTTATTCTCGCTGCTTCTTAATGACCTACCTGAGGCAGTGCCAGCGGCAGATATATTTATGTATGCCGATGACGTTGCCGCAGTGGTGTGCGCACAAGACATCATCGAGCTCGAGCAACGTCTCAACGATGTCCCAGAGCAAGTGTCACACTATTTTCAGGTCAACGGATTAGTACTGAACCTCAAAAAAACACACTTCCTCCATTTTCATCTGGGGGGGGCAGTGCTCCAAAGAGTCTTGTGGTCTTTGTAGGCGGCACTAAATTGGAGCAACTGCAGAATACCACATTTTTGGGCATCGAGCTAGACAGGGGTCTCCAATGGGGATCCCATGTAACTAAATTATGCAGTAAGCTTGGGGGCGCCTGCTTCGCGTTGCAACGTCTTGGCAGAGTTATACCCAGAAATGTGGTTCGCTCATGCTATTTTGCCACCGTGCACTCGCTTATTCAGTACGGCGCAGAGCTGTGGGGGCGTGCCGCAGACTGGGAACGCGTTTTCCGCTTGCAAAAGAGAGCTGTCCGAGCGATTGCACAGGTGAGCCAAAGTGCCTCTGCAAAACCGCATTTTAAAGCTCTTCGGATGCTCACACTACCTGCCGTAGTGATATTCCAGGTGGCAACGTACGTGCGGTGCCACCTGGATGAGTATGTGAGAGGGTCAGAAGTGCACGGACGCAACCTGCGAAATGCCCACAGACTCGTGGGAGTCAGGCACCGACTGGTGAAATCTGGCAAACTCACCCACGTGATGGGGCCGACGGTTTACAACTGACTGCCTGCGCACATCACGGATGCGCCGTCGCTAACCAGCTTTAAGTCGCGCCTTAAAAGCTGGCTTATCGAACACACTTTCTATAGCTATAACGAATTTTATTCACTGAGTACCAAATAGGTAATTAAAGGATTGTTATTTTTAATTGTACTTATGTATGGAGTATTATTATAATTTACGGAGTACCAAATAGGCACTTTACATTATATAGGTATTAATTGTATAGCAACACGATCGTTATTCATTGGTATATGAATATTGCTAATTTTAATTTTAATTTTTAATTTTTTATTGTTTAATGTAACCCTATTTTTTATTTTAGGTACATTGTAACTGATGAAATGATTATGATATGACATGTAATATAATGATTATGAATAAATGAATATGAATATGAATATGACGTCAACTGTGGATTGGGTACCAGTGTTTGAATGGAGAAAATAAGTAATTTGCCATTTTCACCGTGAAAAACTGCGTTTAAGTTCATGGTTGTCATACAATTATTGTTTTGTTATAATTATGAATATTCTGAAAATAATTTCAAAATTTATTTCAGGTAAAAAAAGAAATCATAAAATTTTCGTACATTTGAAGTCACATATTTCAAAAAATATTTTTTTTGTTGTTATTTTTTTTCTTTGTATCATGACATATTGAGCTAATTTTGTTCATTATAACTACACTATGTTGTATAATTCTACATCAGTCGCATCCCCTATTGCTCGTGTGTGTGTCAATTGTATGCATGGCGCTACGACTGACCGATGCGTGTGTGACGAACGAACAATGGTGAAGCCAAGCACCCGGGTGCTCACTGATGCATAGAATAGGTTACTTACTATTAAGATGAGACAACCATAATAGACCAGCAATTAAATCGTTACCGCACTGCTACCGGTTTGACTAAACTTTTGGTTGTGTTATTAACCCTGACCACAAACATAATTATGAGGATGCGCCATATTGCGGAATTTCACTGGAACTAATTTCTTACACTGGCAATTTTATGATGGCTTGTCAACAAAGTCAATGTCATTCGTGGTGGTTTGTTTATGTTTCTTTAAAATGCGAATATTTAAAACTATCCGAACATAAATAAAGTGTACACGTGTGTAATCACGAAAAACAGTAAGGAAAGATAGCATTCCAGTAAATGATACTACGAAGTTCACATCGGAACTGACAGGTAATTAAACAAATGTCATTACAGTGCGGTTGCGATAGATTGGTTGTTGTTGTAATAATGATGTGTGATTCTAAATTTATATTTATCAAATTAACTGGAGTAGGCTATCTCCGAATCGTGAAAATTCTTAATTTGATATTCTATATTTGAGGTACTTCTTATCTACACTACTAACCCAACTAACCCAACCACAATGAAGCAACAAGGAGGATTATAATTTTGACCGGTATGTATGTTCATCTTTTCTGTTCTACTATAACTAGTTCTATTATTTCCCTACACCATCCCTCATGAGTAATAAGTTAGGTTCTTGCAAGCGTCACCGTTCATTCAAATCAACATCCCTTACCTTTTAAATTGAATTAATCGGTCACCCAAAAACATCCATCGCAATTTAAATTACTCCACATAACACTAAACGTTTTAACTTAAACGGGATTCAATTAAACAATAGACACGAACCCAAAACGACGCAAGCGTCTTTGTGGCATAATGAGATTTAAGCGGTTTTCAACAGGATAGCTGAAATTTGGTTAGATTATGTCTTGGAAGGTTCCGAGGCTCTAAATTTGTCGTTCGAATCGCGTTGGCTCGCTCCATCAAGCACATTTTCACACGAGAGCTAAAGGGACGGCACGATACAAACTTGGAATTTTGAACTTCAGGGTAACCCTTCGGATCCAAGAGACGGGAGTGACAAGTTTCGGGCGAGGCTTAAACGAGTTAAGAGTTGGAGCCATCTAGTTAAATCTTACGTTTAGTGATGGTTATTTGACAGAGGCGTGTCGGGTTAGCGACGTTGGAGTTATTAATATTTGAGGTGATTAGTCTGAATCTATTATTATTAATATTAATCTACCTACCTATAGGTACATACATATACCTAAATGTAAATATTCCCGTGCCATAACGATTTCTAGACCACGCTTATCTTGAACTATCTATAAAATCAAAATAAAAACGTTTATTCTGTAAGTAGGTAGGCCACAAGGACACTTTTACATGTCTAAATCTAAATCTACGATATTTCACAAGAGGAGAGCGCTGTGTAGAAGATAGCCGAAAGAATCTCAACAGTAAGTAATATTTTCGTAATTTATACTTAAAACTATTACGAATATATTATAACTATTAATACATCTAGAGAAGATGTATAAGATTTATGAACACATGATTCTCTAGAACATGGAGAACCACAGAAATTTTATGAGTATTGATGAACAATTCAAAATATTTTATGGTTTCAGAGAAAAATGGATGGAAATATTTTAACGAATCCACTTGAACGCGGCTCATCCGAAGTGGATGGGATGAGTGACCTCTTCTTAAGTTAGGTATCTGCGCAACTTGCTTGTCCCAGGTATATGCGGTGTCTACAACTTCGAACGGAGAGTTTTTAACTTTCTTGGGTTGGGTACAACATGGAAGTTTGACATAATTTTTGTTCTACTTTTACGCTCGAATTTTGATTTCGTTGGCTTTCCAATACCAGTAGAAAAGAAAATCGACAAGGTTGTTTCATGGCATCTTTTAACGCTGAATAAATTCACGACTCTCAATGGAAAATAAAATCCAAACCAAAGTTATGATGGTTCAAAAAGCGACGAAGCGTGTCGAAGGTATTAGGTGGTGCCCTTGCGCTTCGCTTGTCTCGTCTTGGCGAATACGAGTAGATTTTCAACACATGTGAAATCGCAGTAAAATCTAGTTTCTTGTAATCGATCAATTATTCGATAAGCAACCTGCCATTACACCTACCTATTTGCATTAGATTGTAATCACAAAATTGCCTGCATTGTTGGGGTAAAAATGTTTCGTCACGATCGTCGTAGTAAGCCAGATTACTTGGATTATGGTCCATTTTGTTATTATTATATTATGAATGAAAACTAGGGCTAGGTGAATTTTGTTGATACATAAAAATATAAAACAGCATCTCTCCAAATACTTTTTTCGAAATAATTTATGTGAAAAAGTTCCTTTGCCTTTTTGCAAAAACCGTATAATATCTTCATGTAGTTATCCTTCTCGACAATTATAAAAACACCCAAAAATCTTCAGAACCTTTATCTTTGACACGTGCTTCTTTGACAAGTTCTAAAGCCATATTGTCCCATCAATTTAGTATTTTGCTACAATTGAGACAGTCTGTGATTCCTTTCAAACCAACTGAAGTAATCTCACTTCACGTCAGTTAAGTGACAACATAATTTCCTTGTATCATTAACATGCTGAATATCAAGACATTAACAAAATGTAACATTTGAAGAGGGTCTCAGAGAGTCCAAGGTAATTTATTGCGTGTAAGCCCCTAGGGCTGCCCCCTCGTCACGGGCCTAAAAAGGGATATTTTTCATGTGTACTGCCTTTATCCCTCAATGGACCGGGATCTTGTTTATTTTGCTCTAATATTTTTTCCTTGGTGCCCTATTTTTATTGTAGGGTGACCAAAGGAGCAGGTATTATATTTTGTCGCGTTACAGAAAGTAACAATAATGGTTTCTTTATTTTACATAAAAAACTACCGTGAGTCACAGACATATTAAAATACTTACGTAACTGGTTTACTCATGCGTAAACCCGTTATCTGGTTAACCCTTATATACTTCTACGACATGTGTTGGTTTGTGATTCGATCATCATCTGCACCACTGCAGCACAACTGTAACATGCGACTCTTTCTCGCGCGAGATATATTACCTATCTCTTTCTTTACAGTACTGCTAGAGAGTGACGGTTGACGCTAAGTCGCGCGACAAGAGTCACGAAGTAAAGTTGTGCTAGACGGGCTGCTGACACAGGAGAGCCGATCAGTCGCAGCGACGGCTAGTCGAGTGCTCTTGCGCCACGTCGGGTGATAATCGACTTCTAATGGCTTTTTCATTGTTTCTTCCGTTAACTATAAAATAATAGAACTCGCTGTCTTAGATTGGATTTTTTTTAGGAGATCCGCAGCATAACGTAGGTCATCGACATAGCTCAGAAAGTTGCCAGACTCAGTTCCTGAGAGTGGGTCAACAAATGTTCACATTGCCTGAAAAGTTGTTGATCATTTCGGACAAAAAAGCTCTTGAGTGGTTCCCGCGCACCGTAAGAGTCAGCATGTACCGACGAACTGGTCCCACTAGGTAGACCGATGATCTGGTCAGGGTCACCGGAATCCGTCGGATGATGGTAGTTGTAGAACAACTAAGTGAGGCATTGGTCCAGCACTCCAACAGCGGATGATTTAGTGCTGATATTATAATGTGGTAATCTTTCTTTCTCTCTCTCTCTCTCTCTCTCTTTCTCTTTGTTATCGTTCCCCCATTACTAGGAATCGTGACTTCTTTTTTAAACGATCAGTGGTCTGTGTCCAGCTGATCCAGTATACGTAGTAGGTGGGCTAAGCTACTTTTTAATGGCTGTTCCTGATAACTTCTATTATGTGTTGAAAGCTGCAGGAAAACTTTGAGTAGTCAAGCTCAAGCAAGACTAAGTGACAAGTCAGGTGCGAATTGCACCTTAAAGATAGTTTGTCATATAAAACCACATCGCCTGTTAGAACACGTCTCATTGAGGCTCGAATTGTAAGAATTGGTATATGGTTGTGATATAGCCGCGATATTCAACTAAAGATATCAAGTGCTACGTTGAAATTGGCCTATGATGTTGGATACACCATTTCCGCGGCGCGTCGATAACGCCCCATGTTAATACGCAGTGCGTAGCTTTTCGCTCTTATAACACGTAACTCTTTCCTTACCCATTTTTAAGTCGTTCTTAGCTGTAATTTATTCAACATCTACGGAAACGAGGCTTTCTTAGTAATAGCATCATTCCATTTCGTATTTCAGGAGTATTTATAAGGTATTATAATCCTTCCCAAATTCTCTTCCAAACTGGACCTCTGGACTCTAACATAAAGTCAACTTTTAGTTGAATAAGTTTTATGGAAATAGGCCCTTTTGGAGTTAAATATTTTTCTTTTTTTCCCTCTGACGGCGCAATACCACGTTTTTATTAAATTTTCATTATTTCTTTTTCAAGTTACGTCAAGTTAATTGACATTTTTGTCAAGTTTACGACTTAATTTTTAAGAAAAACATTCTTTGTTGTTGGGAAAGGGACAATGTTTAAAGAATCCATTTGACATTGCCCTTTAAGTTCGTTTCTAAATTTGAGTACCTAAAACTTCTGTTCTGTAAGTATCAAATTCATAGGAAATCTAGATTGGAAGCTTTTCTAAAATGTAGGTAATATTTCTTCCTTACATTTTTGCTGCAAGATTAAAAGATCTGAACAGAATCATTATTATCATTTTCAACTTTTGTCTAGATTCTTCAAAATTAGAGAAGATAAAACAAGTATATGACTTCGTAACACACGTATTAACAGACAATCTTATTCCTGTCATTATGAAATAAGAACAAGAAAAAAATTTTTTTTTTTTCGTTTAATTACGCTTTATAATGTAAACGGGGAAGATCCGTGGTCCCTGGGGCGCCACTGTGGAGTTCAAAATTTCAACTCGTGCCTTCGCGGTCGGTCAAAATATTAATTTTATATTAATTTTAAATTCTATTCGTGGGCATCTGACCATGCGATAGTGCTTTTAAGAAGATTTTTACAAGCTTTATTTAATATTTTCTTCGGTTTCCGCGACTGTCACACATTTAAATAAAACAATTTAAACGGATTATATCGCGTATATTAATTATTTGAGCCTCCCTGACGTTTCAGTACCTTTACAGATACCGTTGTCAAAGGTTGACTCAAGAAAGGTTGAGCTTTATTTAACTTGCAATATATGTATGTATCTATGTTTGTTCGGGTGGAATCTTACAACTCAATTTTGAAGCACTATCTTCGATTGAGCTGAAATTTTGCATACCTTTAACTTTGATGGTACTATGGGGCTGGTCTGATGATGGGACCGGAATGTAGACCTAGGAACTCTGTAATGGATCAAGCAGTCCTACCGAATGTTTACAATGAAGCGAAAAATTGAAAAATTTAATGGTTCAGACAGGATTTGAACCTGCGTTATCAACGGCTTTCCGGGCCAACACGGGCGTCCTACCAACCGGACCACCGAACCAGATGTCAGAGCCATTGAATCTTTCAACCAGTTGCTTCAACATGCCTCCTGAACATGAATCCTGTCTGAACCATTAAATTTTTCAATTTTTCGCTTCATTGTAAACATTTGGTTTACGTTAGCAGACGTTACTGCTTTAATAAAAATAATTCAGTTCTATACCGAGTTTGGAGTCTTTAGAATACCTAATCTCAGTGAGCAATGGATGGATGTTCAAAGAAACGTACAGTCAGCTACGAAAGCTCGTCACAAAAATGATTTTGACAGAAATTTATTTGTCTCACTTGTCCCGTACCTTATCCTTACCATGAGTTTACATTGGCCGTACTCGCTTGCGACTGCGTAAACGATGTGTGTGGAAAATTGTAGTTCTACAAAATAACAAACAGCAATGTTCGCATTGTTGTGTTCCGGTGTGGGGGTAAGATAGCCGGTGAAATTACTAGCATAGAGGCATTCTATCTTCGTCCTCCGGGTTAGACACCTGCCTACTGAGCCAGAGGTCCCGGGTTCGAATCCCGGCCGGGGCAAATATTTGCGTGATGAACTCGAATATTTGTGCTTGGGTCATGGTTGTTCTATGTATTTAAGTATTTATTTATCTATATAAGTACGTATATCGTCGTCTAGTACCCATAACACAAGCCTTCTTGAGCTTAATTTGGGACTAGATCGCTTTGTGTGAGGTTGTCCGATATTTATTTATTTATTTATTCTCCATACAAATTGTTTACGTAGTCGCTAGCGAGTACCTTTTCAACGCGATGAAGTCCCGTTGTATCATAATAAAGGCTTGTCTCATCATTATTTAATAAAAACCAGCCAAGTGCGAGTCGGACTCGCGCACCGAGGGTTCCGTACAAATACTTTCCATCCCTAAGTGGTTAAGTTAAGTTTGCACCTGGTATGTATAGCGCCCCATATAAATTAGGTGCAAGGTTAGGTATGAAAAAAAACAATTTTCGTTGGTAGTTTTTATAGTAATGTACATCATACGTTTTTTTTAGATTTTTCATTTTCTTATTTTAGAAGTTAGAGGGGGGGACCAACTTTTTTCCACTTTAGAAGCGTCTGTCACGCAAACTATTCGGTTTAGAAAAAAAATATCTGAGAAACCTCGATATCATTTTTGAAGACCTATCCATAGATACCCCACACGTATGTGCTTGAAAAAAAAATTTTTGAGTTTCAGTTGTGAGTATGGGGAGCCCCCAATATTTATTATTATTTTTTTATTTTTGCATCAAAATCTTAATGCGGTTCACAGAATACATCTACCTACCAAGTTTCAACAGTATAGCTCTTATAGTTTCAGAAAAAAATGGCTGTGACACACGGACGGATAGACAGACGGACAGACAGACATGACGAATCTATAAGGGTTCCGTTTTTTGACATTTGGCTACGGAACCCTAAAAAAGGACGGGTTGCACTCCGGGAGTGCCGGCAGAAGTGAAAACTCCGATTTTATTATATCTCACTGACACTTGATTTCTATTTTAATCTCTATTTCTTACTAATGTACGTTTATGATTACGCTTCACCATCTGTCACTTACAACATTTTGTTGTTCGAAGGCCCCCTTTCTTTGAAACAGACACGGTTGTTAGGTTACCGACTGACTGTTATCTGACGCGCGGATCTGTCGCGATTTTAACATTTTTTACCCATCTAAAAATTGCCAGGTGCCGCTAAAGAAATTTTCACTTCAAAAACTTTTGAATTCATCAGCAAATCTAGCATATCTGTGACTCGCGACTCTTTTACGGGCGACAAACACTACCTGTCACTTTCATGTCAATACTGCCCGAGCAAGACAGCAGACTGAGTCACGTGACAAGCGAAGTCGCGGCAAGATAGCCCCGCAGCCTCTTAATAAGGTAACCGTTCTAAAACAAACCTTCAAAAGCCTAATGAAACAAATGTCTCAAAATATATTCATCCCTTGATTGAGTTTCAAGTGATTAATTCTCTTGACAGGCATGTTTTACTTAGAACCCTCGTTAAAATCATATATCCACGTCGGCTAATTATGTTCAAATACACAATGTGTATGTGTCACAATCAAGACGTCGTTTGTGCCAAAATCAAGTTGCTTGATTTTGAAGCTCGCAAAATTACTCATATATACTCGTATACAGTCTGATAGGTCCCTCTTCCATATACTTGTATATTTTTTACGTCATGGGGGCAACGAGCAAACTGATCGCCTGATGTAAAGCAATTACCGTCGCCCATAGACAGTACAAGAGGAGTCACAAGAGTGTTGTCGGCCTTTAAGCTGGATACTCAAGTACGTTCTTTTCTTGGAGGTTTGAAGGTTGTATCGGCCTCATGTCACTAACGTTATCTAGTAGGTATATGAAAGTGTGTACAGTTTAAAAAGGGCGTATTTTCTTTTGAGCAGTATAAATGAAATGAAAAGGAGGTCAAGTGTGAGTCGGACCCGCGCACCGAGGGTTCCGTCCAAACTATGAAAGCGCTGCATATTGCTATATCGAAAATATTAACTGTACTGAGCTAAATTTAAGGTTGGAAAACTGTTTGACGTACTTCGATAAAAATGTGTAGTTTTCAGATTTTTCCCCATACTTGAATTAGAAGACGGTATTACTTGCGAATTTTCATAGTTCTAGGTTAACGGGAAATTGTCGAAATATACGTTTTTGCGGCATAAATCGGCCGTGTATTTTTTTTACGTCAACTTCGAAGTTAGATTTTTTTCTTATCTTTATGGGACTGTAGACTTAAGTATATAGTTTTAATTTCAACTCGATACCTTTATGCGTTCCCGAGATGACCCTAAAAAGCAATTTGGTGTTTATTTGCTTACATTAAAAATACTTAGAAACATACTTGGTTCTTTCACTAGTTGACGTGTTTATTCAAGAAACCGACTCGAGAAGTCGAGAACCTTCTATCCAAGAGTTGGATAAATTGCTAATTTAAACCAAGAGGTTTACAGCGCAAATAACAGATTAGCCGCGGTTTAAAAGTAAATGTAATTTACGGAAAATATCTCCCAAACATTTATATTACAATTCAAAATAAACATTGGAGTCAGCGGTTTTTCAGATTGCTGTTTTGCATAAACCTGTTTGAACATGTTCTGGGTTTGTTTTGGTGAAGTTTTTTATAAATAAAATACGATTTTACTGTAGCTGAATGTTTGTTTATGGATTAAACGGGATGGAAAAGAATTATAACGCTTCCACTGGCTACGTCGACAGACGTGAATTACCCTCGTGACACCACGTCTATGGACGGTAACTTTTATTTTCACAAAACTGCTAATCCGTCTACAGCCGAAGATTTCTCATACCTAGTTTGTTAATATAAAGGCAAATGCGTTGTGCCACTTTTAGCTAGATTTTTTTTAGTATGAGTTTGTCTCTGCCGCAGCGTGCAATTTTCAAAATGGTCCTATGTCCGTAAACATGGTAAGTTCAACGGCCTTATGATGCTTGCGTTTATGAAGTGATGAATATATGACAAAGCATCCGTCACTCTCATACTCACATACTCGTCAAAAGTAACCATTAGTATTGGCAATAAACTTTACCAGTCATTTCTCTTAGAGAAATCTAATAGACGTAAATAGCCCCTTATGGACATTAGACCCCAATTAAATAAAGAATCGATTGAAAATTGACATAAAAAAGTTGTCAACATGCCTATGTTATACTAGTGAAATTAAAAATATTATGCCACAGTATTTGCAGACTTAGTTAGATCGTGTAGACGGCGCGTTTGGCTCGGTTTGTAGACACCTGCCTACTGAGCCAGCGGTCCCGGGTTCGAATCCCGGCCAGGGCAAATATTTGTGTGATGAACTCGAATATTTGTATTTGGGTCAATGTTGTTATATGTATTTAAGTATATATTTATTATTATTTATTTATTGTTATTATATATATTTGCAGACTTGATTAGATCATGTTATTTATATCCCTAGGATCATACCCCAAAAAGTTATATAAATTATTTATTTCCTTATACTTTATTGGACAAACAAGTGAACGAATGGTGAACTTAACGCCATAAGGCATTATCTACCAGTCAACCACATGAACAGAAACTGTTTCATGGTACGGGGCCTTTGACATATTATGAAAATAAGACCATGAGAAATCAATATAAATGTATCTTACTACAGGTGCGTTTTCACAAATCGTTGTATATTTTCTTGTGAAAATTTAGGTTATTCCGACTCAGAATCCTAAAAACTATTAGTTTAAATGTTGCTTTAAATGTTGCTAAACAAATGCTGCTTATCTTAATCAGTCGCGTTTATGTTTTATTAATTGTTTCTGTTACAGCCCACACCCAGTATAACAATTTCGCTCTTGGTTGCGTTTGTTGGAAAGACGTTTACAAAAAGTTTGGCTACAATGGAAATGCGCACCCTGTTCCGGCGATTAATCGATTGACACCATTATCGTGTCATGGTTGGTAAATATTAAAGGTTTCTTTAATGGCTCTTTTTCTTAGAACGTTGGAAGTTTAATTTATGAAGTTTCATTCCGAAACACTGCATTAAAACACGGAGACTTCCTCGGAAACCGAGCCTCGCTAAACAAACGCCAGTCCACATTCAGCTTTTGAAAAATCAAAAACAGAACTAAACAAAAAGAGATACGGGGTACGATTCTACTCTGCTCTTGCAAGATGGCAGTGAGGACATTACCTCTATATTATTATTATTCGTTAGCTACATAACTCAAAATCAGAGTCGAATCGAAGCCCTGTAGTGTTATTTTTGTACAGCTATAATTATGAGTTTGTCAGTACAATTATATTTAAGCCTTTAATACAAAGATCAAAGCTTAAAGAAAAAATGAAAAAGGAGCTACCTGGTAGAAGAGACAGGTCTTCCTGGAGAGAGAGAGAGGGTAGATGGAGCTGGGGTAGCGAAATGGCTAACGCGCTGGACCGGCAATCCAGAGGTACCGGGTTCGATTCCCACCACCAGGTAGCTCCATTTAAAATTTTTCTTTAAGCTTTGATCTTTGTATTAAAGGCTTAAATAAAATTGTGGGGTACCCACATTAAAATAAATGAGACATTACATGTTTCATAAATTTACAGTACAATTCTGTTAAGTACTTACGTGTTATAACAGTAGGTATGCCAATCAATCTTCTTAAGTGTCAGAGTGATACTCTCTCTGATTCTCCAAGTTTTTAGAAGTTTACCTGGAAAAAAAAGTCGTGTTAAACATTTATTTCTGAATAAATTCACGATATACGTCAACATTTGCCAAAAGTTGGCCCTGAAAATTGATCGAATAACCGCCCATAATTATTATAAGACACATTTTTATTCTATGCTGCAAATATAAAAGTTGGCGATAATAACAAATCTAAATTTAACAACGTAATAAGAAATCTGTCAGCTGTAAAGGTTTTACAACATTGCAATATTCGAGCAAAGTATGTAGTCATAAGTGATGCATAAAACTGAGATACGGCTAGATTTATAACCCAGCTACAGTTATATTTCAGTAGATAATACGGTACTCCTTGCAATAATCTCAGAATTTAGTATCGTTCGTACCTTTATCGTTTGCTTGGAAACGTCTAGTCAATATTTCATCATGTACCTACGAGTATTAGGTACCTACGAGCTACGATTCTATGAATCGATGAGAAATTGTTAGACTTTTATTTATTGAGCTACATTTTATGTATGATACTAGAATGTTCAAGCAACTTTGTTCGCATATTTTTGCTTTACTATAGTGGAGGAATTATTATTATGAGCCCATTGTGTCCCACTGCTGGGCAAAGGTCTCCCCCCTTTTTTTCCACTGCTCTCTATTCTGCGCTTTATCTGGCCAGTCCTTGAGGAAAAAGTCCAAATCATCGCGCCATCGCCGACGAGGTTTGCCGCGTCCCCGTCTTGAGTTGTGTGGCGTCCACTCTGTGGTGTTTTTGGCCCACAAGTAATCCGGCATGCGGCAAACGTGGCCAGCCCAGTCCCATTTCAACTTAGCCGCCTTCCAAGCTACGTCAACTATTAGGGTTTGTGAGCGCAGTGTGGTTCAGGGTACGGTCCATCCGATTTACTCCTAAAATTGGAATCATCAATGAAGGAGAATGAGTGCAATAAAGACAACAGTCACAACACCATGCAAGCTAAACAAACTAAGCCCGGGCCGACTAAGCAAAAGGCACATAAGCCTGACCCGTCGAAAAGTGTGTCGACTAAACCTGGCCCTTTGAAAACTGTGCCGTCCAAGCTGGGCCCGTCAACGTCGGGCCCGTCAACGTCGCAGCCGGACACAACAGCGCAGACCGGATTAACACCGGCGTCGTCTCTGTTATCACAGCCAGCAACTTCTAAGCCCGAAACCACCACTACCTCAACATACTTTCACGAAGGAACCAGGCAAGTGATCCGTGCTAGTGTTAAGGATAAAGACGCTAGTATATATCTTGATGATAGCGGTTGGACTGAGGTCAAACGTCCGCGGAAATCCCTGGGCGTCAGACGAGGCACCGCCGCGCCCGGTGTAACTCAGCTGGAAGCATCAGAGAGAACGAAATACATCCATGTGTATCATCTCAAGATCGGCACGACAGTGGAAATGGTCCGTGCCCACCTTGAAGGAATATGTGGCGAGGACATCTGTTTAATTGAAGCGTTGAAAGCCAGAGGCAACTACGCATCTTTTAAAATTGCCGCCCCATCACGGTTAGCCGATAAGGTGATGGACCCCAGTAACTGGGCAGAGGGCATCGCAGTCAAGCCTTGGCGGCAGTTATTTCGGACCCAAGGCGGTCAGTAACAGAAGCGTACACCCCGACAGTAGGAGAGACTCTGTAGCTAAATATAAAAAACGTCATTTAAAAAACGCCGATGCAAATACCAAGAAGTTGGAATTAGATGTTTATTACCAAAATGTTAGGTGGCTCAAAACTAAGTTACTCGATTGGAGAACCAACCTTCTGCTGTCTGAGCGTCTATCATTGGTAGCTGCCACTGAAACGAATCTCGACGGTTCCGTAGCAGACGCCGAATTGTGTTGTGGAAATTGGACTGTGCTTCGGCGCGACCGTGGGGGTGACCGCTCGGGCGGCGGCGTTCTACTAGCGGCCCAGCAACCCGTTTACCTGGAGCGCCTGTCGCAGTATGAGTCGTGCCATGGCGAGGACCTTTGGGCGAAGTGTAAGGTAGATAATATTTGTATTTACGTTTGTGTCATTTATATCCCGCCTAGGGCAGCAGATGAAATGTACGCGGAATGGTTTCATTGTGTAGAGAACTTTTGTGAACACAACCCTAATGCTAAGCTTTTAATATTGGGAGACTTGAATCTGTATAGTGCAAGCCAAAATGTTTGTAACCTTTATTGCTGTTTCTTATCTCTATGTAACATGTCAGATTATAACTGTGTGAATAATAAAAATGAAAGAATGCTAGATGTGGTGCTGACGAGCGCTGAGATGGGCAGTGCGCTGAGTGTGCGGGGCGCGGCACCGGGAGAAGAGCTTGTGAATATTGACCCACATCACCCGCCGCTTATTTTATGCGCTAAGTACGACCTCCATAGTAAAACGACGTTAGTGGACCCTCCGAACGTAGATACATCGAGAGACTGGAATTTTGCAAAGGCTGATTTCAATAACTTATACTGTCTACTTAGAGACCACGATTGGACCGAAATCTATACGGTTGAAAACGTTAGCGTTAGTATTACTAAATTTTATGATATTATTTACAATATTTTCGATCACTGCATTCCCAGAAAAATACGGAAGCCAACGTATAGTCGCACGTACCCTGTCTACTATACGAAAGCAATCATCCGTGACATTGCGACTAAAGCTCGTCTGCATCGAGTTTGGAAGCAAACCAAAAATGAAAATAATTACCAGGAGTTTAAAATTTTGCGCTCTAAAATAAAAGACAGCATTAAAGCGGCATATGATAGCTATGTCAATATCACATCTCAGAATCTTACCGCAAATCCGTCACAGTTTTGGCAATACGTCAATACGCTGCGCTCACGAGGGGGTTTCGAACCCACTGTCACAAAAGGTGAGACTGAATACAGTGGAACCGGAGCGGCCGATGCGTTTGCTACTCATTTCGAGTCGGTGTTCTTACCGAGTTTGCCGACTCTCGATCCCAAGCGGGCCGACTCGGAGCACTTGTCCGGGGCGCGGTTTATAGATGTCAGGTCGATCAGTGAGGATGCAGTGCGCTGTGCTGTTAAGCGTCTTAAAGCTGGTACATCGGTTGGCCCAGATGGCATCCCAGCTTTTGTTATAAAGGGCTGTATAGATTACTTGGTAGCTCCGATGGTCTCTATCTTCAACTTAATTATCACTACTGGTGAATACCCACAAATTTGGAAAACTTCTCGGGTAACACCAATACCAAAAAAAGGGTCTAAGTTGAGGATAGAGAACTATCGGCCGATAGCGATCCTATCTGCATTAGCCAAGGTCTTTGAGATGGTCCTGCATGGTTACCTGTTACCTCAGTGCATACCATATCTCACCAACTCCCAACACGGCTTTCTACCAAAGAGATCGGTAGCCACTAATTTGGTCGAGCTGGTGGACATCATCTCGAGTGAGTTAGACGCACGGAATCAGGTGGATGTGGTATATCTCGATTTACAAAAGGCTTTTGATAGGGTCGACAACGACATCTTATTGGAGAAATTGAGTGGCATCGGTTTCAGCCCCCGGTTACTGCGGCTGTTTGCTGACTACCTCAGGGACAGAAATCAGTTTGTGAGGTATGGACCCTACCAGTCGCAACCGTATCAAACTCGTTCTGGAGTAAGCCAAGGGTCAAATTTAGGGCCATTCCTCTTTATAATACTCATTAATGACCTTCCTGAGGTTGTCAGCAACGCCACAATGCTGCTATTTGCCGACGACGTCAAGTTAGTTATGCCTATCAAGTCTACCCTGGACTGTAATGCCTTGCAGAAGGACATCGATGCGGTGGGCAGGTGGAGCATAGAGAACAAATTGCTGTTCAACCAGGATAAGTGCGAGATCATGTCCTTCGCGCGCTCTGCAGTGCCTATCCTATATGAATACATCATAAATGGAGCGGCGATTGCACGGGTAAGCGAGGTCCGTGATCTCGGGGTTACCTTCGATGCATGCCTCACATTTCGTACCCATGTTCGTAACGTTACTAAGACCGCGTATCAGAGGTTAGGATTCGTGTTACGGAACTCTGCACCCCTGACCGTGGCGGCGACACGTACATTATATACCGCACTGGTGCGGAGTATCCTAGAAACGAATGCAGTGGTCTGGGCCCCACATGAGGCTAAGTACAATCTTATGTTGGAACAGGTCCAGAAAAGGTTTCTTAGAGATCTTTACAAAAAGATATATAAGTATTATCCTTACCTATATCCGACTCATTACCTGTTAGGGTGTCTGGGTTATGAATCCTTAGAGATGCGCAGGTCTATAAGCCTGCTTTTATTTATTTTGAATATACTAAGAAATAAGATCGATAGCGTCAGTATCCTGGGGAAGGTCCTTAAACTAAAAGTACCGGATGACTACCGCAACAGGCGACGGGAAGTACCGCTTCTAGCACTAGCTCCCTCACGCACGCACTTGTACCGCCACTCGCCCATTTCTCGTGCGACTGCCCTGCTCAACTCAGTACTCGAGGCATCACCGCAGTGCGATGTGTTTGCGACAGGGATAGCGCGACTGATGATCGAATGGAAGAGAGTGATTGAGAGAAGATAGAAAGGATTGTATTTATTTTGTATTATTAATTCTGTACTATTGTTAATTATTGTATTAGATTTATAGATTTATAGATTTGTATTACTCTAGATTAAGAATCGATGTAGCGCAATGGTCAAAACTGTAATGTTACAAATAATGATTCATTCTAAATAAATAAATAAATAAATAAATTAAATTAAATTAAATAAATTACTCCTAATATGCTACGCTCCATAGCCCGCTGGCAATCCCCGAGTTTGTACTTCTGTGCTTCTGTCTAGGGCCAAGTCTGAGCACCGTAGATGAGAACTGGAAGTATGCATAATTATGTCCATGAGCCTACGTTTTAGCGACAATGGTAGGTTACCCTTCATCAAATGTTTTATGGACCTATAAGCTCTTCCAGGCGTTCTCGGTCCGTCTTTCGACCTCTTTTTCTTGGCGCGCCTGGAAAGAGACTAATTGGCCCAAATACAGGTATTCAGGGACATATGCAATAAGTTCACCGTTTATCTCTACCCTACGTTTTGTGCTGTTCGTCATGAATTTGGTCTTTGACATATTCATCTTCAGTCCTACCTCGAGGCTCGCATTGCTAAGGTATTCTAGCATTTGACGTAGCTCGGTTACAGTTGAGGAAAACAAAACTATGTCGTCGGCGAAGCGGAGATTGGTTAATCTCTTTTCTCCGACGACCAGTCCCCTGTCTTCCCAACGCGGCGCAAGTTTCTGGAAGACGTGCTCTAAAGTGCTGGTGAAGAGTTTCGGCGATAGCGGATCTCCTTGTTTAACCCCTTTTTGTATTTCGAAGGACGGGCCAGAAGACTGCAGCTTTATGGCTGCGGTACTGTTTTGATAAACGCTGCCTATGAGTTTTATATAATTTAACGCTATATTTTGATCGTTCAAAGCGGTGAAAATAGAATGGTGAGATATGCTGTCGAAGGCTTTAGAGTAGTCAACGAAGGCTAGGTAGAGGGGGAGATTATGTTCTTGGCATTTTCTGTTATTTGGTTCAACGCATGCAGATGGTCTGTCGTGGAGAGGCCTGGGCGGAAACCGGCTTGCTCTGGTGGTTGGTGGAGATCTAGTTGTCCTGATATGCGGCTCTCTATAATTTTTATAAATATTTTGGAGGAATAAGTGTCCTATAACGTTTGGATGTCCAGTTGTCCCTGTAATGAACTAGCACTGAAAAAAAAAGATTTGTTAATAGTAGCCCCAATGTTAGCTGCTAGTTACTAAATCGGAGGACTGACAAACTGAGGGCTACTAGCAACCAAAAATAAGTTGTGTAAAATTTGCATAATTTTGGTTACTAGGTACGTGTTACTACTAAGCACAATTTGGCTGCTTCTCAAGTATTTAATGAAACTAGTTGTGATTTTTTTTTTCTGTATGGTCCAAATCCGTCCAGTCGTTTTAGCGTGATTAGAGGAAAAAAAAATTTAGCAACAGATGGCACTAAGCGGCTTTTTTCTGAAATATTAGAAAATTTATATTTTTCTGCAAAATTACCCACCTGATCGCCTGAGCTTTCTCACATTTTAAGCACAGTTACATACTTTAATCACAGTGCAGGCAAAAATGATTAAAATAGTATATAAAACGAACCCCGTATCGCTGAAGGGTTCGCAACGCAATTTAAACAAGGCAAAAAACGTGTTTGTTGAGCCCGCATGCCAGCGAGGTACATTAATTTTGCTCATACTGTGATTTTTACGAAGAAAAGAGGGGTTTAATATTAATAGACATTAGTTCAGGCTAAAATGTGATAATATTTTAACTAAAATCCTTATATGTATCTGAAAAGTACATTTTAAAATACATCATGAAACGGGTTTACTCTCGTCGTAAAAGTTGAATATTGCTCATGTATCGAATCTTTATGAGCTACGATCGTGTATGATTTTGCATTAAATCGCTGTCACGACCGATCGTACCTCATGACGATGAATCGCGAACCGATTCGAAACATGTCGAGCGATATTCCATTTGTGCATACCACGTGAGTATACCCGTTTCATACGTTATGTCGGGAATAATGTGGATATTGTAGACCGTATTATTAGAAGCACCTAAAACTAAACCAGCAACATGGTAACACAGTGTTTTATCAACTGACGTTTCGATATATTCAACTGATCAGTTGAATACACCGAAACGTATACGTACGACTGACTTACTCATAAGCTAATCGCGCAGACTTCGGGCTATAGTGGTAATAGCACATGGTTTTCGCATGACCAGAAAGTAATTTTCGATATCTGACAAAATTACTTTTAATGAAACGATATACACTAATACTAATGGAAAATAGAAGAGGAAATATGATAAGGCATCTGCTAAGAAGTGACTTTTTCCTCAATAATATCATAGAAGGAAATTCGAGGAAAGCGAGGTTGAGGAAAGTCAATACAAAATAACTTTGAGCAAATAAAAGAAACGGTTCAAGTCATGTCTTACCAAGAAGTGAAGGAGAAAGCCCAAGAAAGAAACGGCTGGCGATTGCTACACCGAAAAGAGCGCAGCTCTTAATTTGAAGAAGAAGAAACGATATGTCGACTAAATGATACAATCTACAAAAACGGGATAAACCTAGGAAATTATTAGTTTCGGACGCCATACCATATTTCTAAAACGGTACGGATGATGTTGATCCAATTACTGCATAGCGTTTCGTATTTGCCTCCAGCTAGGCGTGAGATTAGTCATAAATGCACGAGGGCTATACTGCCAACAAGGTTAATTTTATACTAACGAGTTTACCACGTTTAAATGAGGATGCTAGTGGCAAGTAGTGGAACTAATGGTAAAGGATTATGATTATGATACAGTTTAAGCTCGTTCCGGTTGATATCCAAACGAATAATCTTCTGCCGGTTCAGTAACAAAAGACCAAAAAAAAAGAAAGTGTATTATGTAAGATTAAGTGGAAATAATTTTGCGCATATAATATCAGGCAATGTATGCAGCTCGATCGAGTGCATCGCGTTTTGATGACAGTTAAAGGCGATGTACTTGAGATATACCTAAAACCGCTTATTTGACGATATTATCTCAAAGTTCACTCAAAATAGCGCCCTCATTCATACTAACATTTGTTTTCTGTCTTGACTATGGAGTCAAAATGAATCGTAACCAAAATTAAATCAATAAAATAAAATTAGTCTATTAAGCGGTTTACACTCAAGTGAATTTGTCAGGAACGGCCCGACATGTACCTACTTCGGTGTACTTGCTTTTCGCCGAATCATGTTTCGCAAACGTTTCATTTCGCAAAAGTTTCATTTCGCCAGCAGCATTTTTCACTGAAACTGTAAACTATTTCAGATTGTTGTAAATATCATTCTTTAGATTAGGTTAGGTTAGGTTAGGTTAGGTTTGTTTTATAACAATTCGAAATAGTTTACAGTTTCAGTGAAAAATGCTTTTAGCGAAATGAAACCTTTGCGAAATGAAACGTTTGACGAAACGTAATTCCCCCCTTAAATATTTATTTTATTTTATTTTTAGTATTTCTTGTTATAGCGGTAATAGAAATACATCATCTGTGAAAATTTCAACTGTCTATCTATCACCGTTCTTGAGGTACAGCCTGGTGAGGTGACAGACGAACGGACGGACGGACGGACAGCGAAGTCTCAGTAATAGGGTCCAGTTTTTACCCTTTGGGTACGGAATCCTAAAAAGGTCCCATCTCAAACAGTCTAATTTAGAGAACCGCAATTTGAACCAAACTTTCTGGTTATCTTTACCACGATATTATCATAAAACGAACGTAAAAACATTCTTACAGCAGTAACAACCAATCCACTGAAATATGTAAGTCCGACCTGATTTTATGATACTGAAATCCCAATCTTAAGTTGTCCGCTCAAAGCCGAAGATGAATTGTTATTTTTCGTTAAAGGAATGGGGATAGCGGAAAACCTCCCATGTAATAAACTAAAAGGAAACGTTTCTATTCATATTCGTAAGTTCATTATAATGTATTTCCTTGCTTTTTGCCAGATGTTAGCTTTGCTTGCAATATGCTTTGATCAAGCTTCACGCCTTGATTCTGGTATCCTATCACTACTCTGAAACAATGTTTCCCATCTATAATGTTTCACCAAATTTTCATTTGTGCGAAAGTTGTTTTTCTTAAAACGTGAATTTTCAGGATTTTAAAAGCATCGTTTTAAAGAACCCATTAGGTTAGGTGAGGTTTGTTTTGTAATTTATACTGAAAAAATATATTTTTTTGGATGTAAATGCCTTTTGGACAAATGATAATTTAGCGAAACATTACAGATGGAAAACAAAAAATAGTGTTTCAGATAGGCAACCATAAAGTATAGAGAATTTGCCTTGTGCCTTCAAGGTTATAGAAGAAGAAGCAAAACCCAAGAAAATAATACCAAAGCTAGAATTGATAATCGGTTCGAGTCTTAGTCTGAATCATATTAGATGAGCTAAATCCAATTTTGCTCTGTATTTTGCTGTGTATCATTTTTCTTTATTATGTTTAATCGATAAGGTAAATTATCCTTTGCGATATTTGCTAGTATAAGTCTTAAAGCTTTATTACAAACCCAGTCAGAAAATTTACTTTACAAGTTACTTCAGCTAAGTATCTGACTAAAACAGGCACAAAATTTTTATATTCACAGTATTTTCTTTTTCAGCCAACAAATTAACTCCAGCTCCACAATGAGAAACAACCCTAATAAGGTTCCCACTGTAAACCATAAACCGCAATGAGACAAAACTGGGTCATATTTTAAATTCCGCGAAAAAAAGATTTTTGGGCAGCCCTAATGCCGCATTGCCGCAGGACTTGTAATAAACCAGTGACACCAACGGGATTTTTTTCATACAATTTGGAGAACTCCGGCCAAGGATGTTATTAGGGTTGTCACACTGTAAAGCGTTTTCCCTAGTGCTCGCCAATTTATTATTTTCATCTCTGTAGGTGTAACAAGAGAGTGAAACGTCAAATACGTGTGTGTTTGGTATGAATAAATAATGGTAGGAGGTAACATCGGGAGGGAAGCGTGCTGGGAATTATTTGCTCCCTTTAGGGGGTGAAGGGGGACTGGAGGGGGGGTTGCGTGTATGTCTGAGGCGTAAGCTGATTGCGTGACGTGTTTTTGTTTAAACATTAATACAAAAATTACGGGGTGTTCGCGGGTAATGGCAGTGTGATTTGCATCGATGGTTGGTTAAAATGAGGTAAAAATACAGGTAAAATTAGTATCTTTGAATTTTTAACCGACTTCAAAAAAAGGAGGGGGTTCTCAGTTCGGTTGTATGTTTTTTTTTTTTTTTTTTTTTTTTTTTAATGTTTGTTACCTCATAACTCCGTCATTTATGAGTCGATTTGGAAAATTCTTTTTAGGTTCATGAATAGACATCTCAAGGTTGGTCCCATAAAATTTTGGTGAAGATCGGATGACGAGATCCATGAGGAATCGAAGGAATTCCTGAAATGTTATAGGCACTCATAATATTTTTCATGTATTTTCTAAAACTATTTAAGTATTTGCATATGGTAGTCATCATTTTCTCATGCTGAACTGATGATGGAAGGTACAACTCCTTAACAGTTAGGAGTTAGGAGATATTTCAAACGAGATGCATGCCTTCAAGACCTCCCTGATCACCCCGCCATAAGTATTTTATATGAATCACTAAAAAGCGAAAAAAAAAAAATTTTAACAAAAAAAAGAACCGACTTCAGTAAAACTAAAAAGCCGAAAATAACCCGTTCAAGTACAGATTACATTTGACTCACCCTTTGAAGTCGGTGCCAAACCTCACGTAAACTTTAATATATAAATATAATAACTGAGTGGTTTGGGATCGATTTCAAAGGGTGAGTCAAATGTAATCTGTACTTGAACGGGTTATTTTCGGCTTTTTAGTTTTACTGAAGTCGGTTCTTTTTTTTGTTAAAATTTTTTTTTATAAAATTATACTTAAACTAGACGATGCTCGCAACTCCATCCACTTAATCCCCATTTTTTTATGTAGTCGAGTAAAAAATAACAATCTTAACAATCTTTAGTTGTCCTACAATCCTTAAACTGATGTAAGTTAGCAACGTGAACTAAGTTATAGGTTTTTTTTGTGTATACCTACTTAAAATAACTAAGTAGGAACTACTCAGGTCACAGAACATTAAAATTTAAAACTCTACACAGTTCACTCCGTCTGAAACAGTTGTTTTTTTTAATTGGAACTATTATTAACTACTTACTGCTGAACAATTTTTCAAATATTCTCCTATATAAGATATTACTCCTTGTATTCCACCCTCCATAGTTCTCTGTATAAATGTTAGCAAAATAAATATTAAAGAAAAAGAAAAATTTCAACTTTCCTGAACAGTTCGTGCTCATGTCAGGCAACAAAGATCCGAAAATAACTCTTTTGTGTATGTATTAAATCGGAACTAGTGACGTGGTGACAAGGGTCAGGCTGATGCATGCCCCCGCTTTCGTTTATCTGTCCTATTTTTATTAGAAAAATGTTTTATGTCCGTTGAAAGGGATATAATGTTACGGCTTTTTGTTCTAGCAGTATTGTGTTAGTCTCTCGTTAATTTTGGTTGTGTACATTGTAGGTATGTGTTAACTGTAGATTAGATTAGATTAGATTTATTTATTAATAAAATAGTCATTTTACAGGTCAATTAATTCAATTACAATTTTACAATTTTACAGGTCAATTTAATTATTACAATTTTAAACATTTTAGCCTTAGGTCTACATTTAATTTAATTTACCATCAAAATATCGCATAATTACATTATTATTGCAAAATAATTATAATAACATGGCAAAGGTCAACAATTTCCTTGTATAAACTCGTCCACACTGTAACAAGCTAGATCAACAAGCCACGATTTGAGCTTGGTTTCAAACATATTGTCGCTTGCAGAAAGTTTTATATGGCTTGGTACCTTATTGTAAATTTTAGGCCCGATAACTTCAAGTGACCTTTGAACCTTCGCAAGTCGTCGTTTTGGAGCTAACAACAAGGGCTGTCTTCGGTTATTATTTTTACAGTTACTCGTTTTATAGTTTCCAATGTTGGATCTTACATATTGACAAGCGATCTGTATATACACCGCCGGCAGTGTGAGTATCTTATATTTTCTAAACAAGTTTTTTGCTGGGTGATCAAGTGGCTTCCGGTCAATTATTCTTATTGCCCGTTTTTGCATTTTAAATGCCCTTTCGCGGTTGGCGGCAGTGCCCCAGAGATCAACACCTTGGGTAAGAATGGAATGAAAGTACCCGTAATATGCCTTTTTTAAATTAACAAAAGAGAGGCTAGGTGCCAGTCTTGACAGTGCAAAACACGCCGAAGAGAGGGAGTCACACAAAGAATCAATATGCGGGGACCACGTTAGCCCAGAGTCTATTGTGAAACCCAGGTATTTTGTCTCTTTTACTTGTGGTACAGGTTCATCGTTCATCGTGACATTGAGTACGCTTGTATGTGAATTCTTCAACTGAAAGTGAATAATGTTAGTTTTCTCCACATTCAGGAGCATCCCGTTTGCGGAAAACCACTTATTTATTTGGCACATCACCTGACTCAGTTTCATTTTAAGGGCACTAAAATTATCGGCATGGACGATGATGCAGGTGTCGTCAGCGTAGACTATATACTCTGATCCCGGACATGCGACGGTGATGTCGTTTACGAGCATAAGAAAAAGGTTATTTCCCATGCTAGATCCCTGGGGCACCGCGCTGGTACCTATCACTTCTAGGTCCGATCTGGCGTTAAGAACATAGGTACTCTGTTTTCGGTTTTCTAGGAATGAGGCTATAGCTTTATGAAAGTCACCGTTAAAACCGTAGCACGTTAGTTTTATAAGAAGAAGGGAATGGTCGATCATCTCAAAGGCACGCGACAGATCGCAAAAAACGGCGGCGACCTGTCGCCCGTCTTCGAGTTGCGTCAACACCCGCCGCACCACTTCACGCACCGCGTCCGTCGTCGACCGACCTCGTTGGTATGCGTATTGATGTTCATTGAACAAATTGTTTGAGGTGACATGTTTTATAATTCTAGCGCTCATCAGGCATTCGAAAACTTTTGATATAATAGGGATCAACGAAATTGGTCTATAGTGTTTGGGCAAGTGCATATCACCCTTGCCTTTATAAACAGGCTGAACTTTAACTAGCTTTACTGTTTAAAGGTTGTTCGTAGTGTTTGATCCCAGTGCTAATTTGATGGAAATTTCAATACCGCAATATGTGGATATCACGGATTTATCACGTAAAGCCTGACTAGAAATATTATGAGGATTGTCAAGAGGTCGCTATTTATAAGATTTACAGTGTGTTTGATATTATAACAAACATTTGAGAGTTCTCTGTTGATGTTTGTAGTGATGTAGCAAAGACATATTGTTTGCCAAATCTAACGATTATGAATGGTTGATCAAATCGATTTTATCGACGAACTTTTTTTCAAACCTGAATATTTTTTTGTTTATTTTGTGTAAATCAATATTTTTTTGAGCTACGAGCCGCCGGACTCACTGGAGCTTTCTATGTAAAGTAAAAGTTGGTTTTATTGTTCTTTCTTTAGGTTATAAACTTATCGATTTAATCGATTTCTACCAATTTACAGAAATAGCACGTGAATCGAAACGCAAGATTTAGTCACAACACAGCTTTTAAAAAATAAAAAGACGTAGTACGTAACTGTTTGAGTAATGATTTATTATCGTTAAATACTTCAAAACCGTGATAAGAAAAAATATAACATGAACTCAATTGTATCAAATAGAAAGTGAAAAACGTTTATAGATAGTAAAATAATTCTATGTCATTGCTTGTTTTTTTTTTTATGAAATTCAATGTGTCGCGCAAATTTACGTTATATGGGTCCTGTGATGTGTCAAATGTTTGTTATAATATCAAACACACTGTACATGGCAACAATTTTGCAACCAATCTTAACCCACTTTAATGACATTATTTAAATACCTGTCAGTTCCACTATGTTAACGTCGTAATATCATTTAATAATGGAATGCACTCTTTTCCCGACTGTTTTTCGTGAAGTAATTACGTGTTCACAATATTTATAATCTTAGGTTCACGACTGTGAATGGTTTTCGGCATTTACTTTGGATAATATTAAATATTTCTCTTTAAAGAATCTACCACCAATGACATTGACATTGTTGACAAACCATCATAAAATCATTGCCAGTGTAAGAAATTAGTTACAGTGAAATTCCGCAATATGGTGCGTCCTCATATATTTCTGGTCAGGCTTTAATAGGCTAGTTGACTCATGTGAAATTGTATTAAACTAATGTTTATGTCGTATAGTATTTAGCAAAGGAAACCTATATATATATTTTTCAATTAATAATGACGTGAAAGATGGCTGAAAAAAAAATGCATTTGAATATATGGTTTTTAATCTGTATTTTGAAATGCTTAAAACGCTGTCCGCCATTTACGCTTATATAGAGAGATAGTGACGTCATCGGTCCCGTAAAGAAGACTGAAGGTCTACTCCGACGACTTCGAATAGTGCCGTCCTTCTCAATCTCCTGTCAAAGTAAGTTGGAGTGAGCGGGATGGCACTATACGACGGTCGAATTTCGAATATTTAACTTTGATTAACAAAAGACAAAAATGGCGGACGGCGTTTTTGACTGATCATGCTAATTTTCAATTAATAAAATTTAGCTTTCTATGTAGATCATTATTAACCATTTCAAATATATTTCAAAAATAGGTCTACTAGCCTATTGTGGTAACATTTGTAACGCGGCAAACCTTCTTGGACAGCACAGGCCGGTTACAATTACAAACGCCATTTTCAAAATATAAACGCGTTCGACGCTCGTCTTTTGTTTATTTTCTGCAAACATTATTCTGACTTGCTTTGGAATGAACTGATGCTATGGTGTCGAACTGATACTTATTAAAAATATTTATATATCTTACAAGTACGCCTTGATCGAGAGTCTTCATACATAAGATTTGTGAAAGGTGAAGCCGCTTTTGGTTTAATGTGCGTGTCTACGAACCAATCATAGAGACGTTTTGCTTCTGACATTGACATTGTGACAGATGCGCACACAGACGAATCTTAACCCGTGGCGAACCAAAACTGGCTTCACTTTCAGGCGCTAACTAAGTTTCTATAATTAAGTTAATAATAATAAATAATATTAATTAATTATAGGCGCATTTATCTAAACCATTGATTTATCTAGTTAAATACTTAATTCAGTTATTACGATTTATGTGCTAGTACGAGATGTCCGTCCCTTATTATTTTACGTATATTATGTTATTACATACATATACTTTTTTACATTGCTAAGGTGTCTTATTTCAATCCTCCAAAGTTTGATAAATTAACATAGCATATTATAAAAGAACGAGTTACGTTAAAGATACCAACTTAGTGCCTCGATGGAAAAACTCAAGTAGGTATTCCAAGTTCCAACCAACCATTGCGTGCCTAATCTAAAACCTACACTACACTAAATGCGCACTAAAAATAACTCAAGTGCGGCAAGGGCAGTAAAACACTCGTTTGGAAGGGTAAACTCAGGTAACGAGGCCGTAATAGTAGTCTGTCTAGAAATGATCCCGACCTCCGGACTTATTGAGACAACGGCGTGTCTCTAAACTTTTAGAGAGCTCATTTTGTCTTTATAGTGTGGCTTGACCTCTGATATTCGAATACGTGGCAGTGGTAATGCAGCTTCCTACTGAGCCGCCGACGGTCTTGGGCTCGAATCCCGGCGAGAAATAAAGAAGACGAAGAAGAAGAGGGCGAAGGAATCAAAAAATGTGACTAAGTGGTCACTTCAGAAGAAGCATAGCGCCATTTTAAGGACATTTGAACTGTATTTATTTTAACTTTATTGCATAAAACAAAAAAGTACAAATGGCGGACTTAATGCCTTAAGGCATTGTCTACCAGTCAACCACTGGGTTAAACAGAAATATGTAGTCTATGCAGGATGAAAATTACAGAGAAACAAAGTAATTAAAACACAAATCAATAACATCAGATATTTATAGGAATGTATTTATATAATTACCATAAACTTACACGAATACTTTATATGATATACTTACATGCATATATATTATATACCCAAAGTAAAATAATATAGAAATCAGAAAGTTAGAAATCAGAAATTAGAAATTTTATTTGTCAAAAATAGGTATAACATAGATACATATTGGTGTTGAATATAATTTGTTATGACCTCTATGTTTTACCCATAAGTATGAATGTACAAATTTTACTCACTTAAAGAAAAAATAACATGCATTTTATATTATCTACTTACAAAAATTAGCCATAGAAAAATACATAGTCACATGGAAATAAACAATTTGGTGCAACAAAAGAATAAAAGTAAAAACATGTCAAATTGAGAAATAATAATTACTTAAATATAAAATTATGTCACATCATTTAAATAATCTTTGACCGAATAGTAGCATTTTTTGTTAGGGTAGGAAAGATATTTGATAAGGTAGGTTGGGAAGAGAGATTATCCGAAAGATGCTTGCGCAACATGCACTTGAAGGAGAGTTTGCTCTGAGCTTGTCTAATGTTGAGTGGGAGAACGTTCCAGAGGCGTATTGTCTGAGCCGTGAGCGAGTGTTCTATATCAGGGGTGGTTAGCCCTCACTACCAGTAGTCGGACTTTGTGTGGCAGTTAGTGATGGGTCGCTACCGGTAATACTACCAAAGTGAGTATTTTCCCAGTAATGCTACTAGTAATATTACTAAAAATTGGAAATATACGGTAAGATTCAGGATTTTAATTAAAATTCAAGGTTTTGTTTTGCGTAATATTGAAAATGGACAGTATAGACATCGTTCGTAGTGAAGAGAAATGCACGGCTCTCTCCAGAAAGTAAATTACCAATCTTACCGGTAACTTACCCAATGTTACCAGGTATCTATTACCAATGTAACTAGAAATATTACCGCCTCGTAAATCTACACACACCTTTTTTAGTCGTTCCAGATCAAGTTTGCTAGGTCCGAAAAAAATGGATACATACATGGATAAATAAATAATGATATGTTCTTAAATATGATATGATACGCAAACTTGGTAGCATTTTCAGTTATGCACCACACTGCAAAAGTTACACGTGTAACTTTTCTTATTATTAGTAGTGTTTTGGTTTTATTGTGACGCATTATATTTTTCACTCACAGTCACAGATCCAGGGATCGGATATTTGGATGCGTTTATACCTATCATCATCCCATGCGAATAATCTTTCTGCATATACTCAATAAAAGGCTTGAAAGTTTTATCGGGTAGATTGCAAAGGAACAGGCAGGTTTTGTCAGAGGTAGAGAACACGCGAACAGATATTGAACATCAGGCAGCTCATCGAGAAGGCTAGGGAGTTCAAAGTGCCGATGGGCCCATGCTTTATTGACTATGCGAAGGCCTTTGACTGCATCAGATAGAAGAAGATGTTCGCAGTCATGAGAGAGATGGGTATACCAGATCACCTAATTTTCCTTGTGCAGAACCTGTACCTCGACGGCAATTCTGGGATCAGAGTAGAAGACACCGAATCAGAACCCTTTCAGACCACCGTGGAGTTAGACAAGGGTGTATTCTCTCACCACAGCTGTTCAATTTCGAGGCGAACACATCACAAGAAGAGTTTTGGAGGATTGGTATTGGAGGCGTACGAATCGGAGGACACCTCATTAATAATTTACGGTCTGCAGATGATACTACCAAATTGCCACCGACTCTACCACTATAGGCTCTAATGAAACAGAACTAGCTGAGCTTTTGCAAAGGGTCCAAAAAGTGAGCGTGGAGTTGGTCTACATATTAATCGGGCTAGGACAAAACTCATATTTGTAGATCGGGCGGGCATGTTGCAACGAACGGCAGAACTATCCGACCTCGATACCGTGGAAAAAAATAATTTGGACTTTGGTTTCTGTGGATGGTGACTGTGAGAAGAGCCCAGATAGCAACGGTGGCGGTGAAGGGGCTAAAGAAGATCTGGAGGAACAGAGGTATCAGCAGAAAAACTAAAACCACGGTGATGAGAACCCTGATCTTTTCTATATTTCTATACGCTTCAGGAACCTGAACCCTTAAAGAATGCATTCGGAAGGCATTGACGCATTCGAAATATGGTGCTGACGAAAAATGCTAGGAATCCCTTGGACGGCACGTCGCACAAATGCGTCCATCCTGGCCGAATTGAAGATCAAGTGCCACTTATCAATCATTTGCCTTCAGCGAATCCTGCAGTACTTCGGTCACGTAGACGTCTAGACGCGAGCCAGATAGTTTGGAAAAGCTCATTGTAGTTGGCCACGTGAGGAAAAAGGGCCTGTGGGAGATCACCGATCCGATGGACCGATGCCGTGAAAGAAGCCTTTCAGGAAACTCTACAGGCGTCAATTCGGAAGGCGAAAAACCGTGTGTAGTGGAGAACTTCGGTGCAACGGATAACGGCCTCAAATGGTCACGACCGTTCAGTCATGAGGAAGCGAGTAAGAAGAGCGAAGAAGAGGTTATACCTATATTGCTTGAATCGCGAAGGAGTTTGACTTAAACCGGTATGGTAAGACGGAAGAGTGAGTTTGATCATGCGGGATGAGCACAGCTCACGCCCGGGACGGACAGTTAAAAATATGAATTTAGATTGCAAGCCGATTGTCCTATGCAAGATAAGAACTTTGGGTGAAAGAGACAAAAGATGATAATGTTATTTGCATAAGGCTTATTGAACTCCGAAAATAACCAGTAACTTAAGTGTATTTCATTCGTCTCGTATCTTACCACCTTTTCGGAATCTTACTGGTAAGATTGGAAAGTTACTAGTAATATTTCCAAACAGAATATTACTGGTAACAGGTAACTTACCGCGACCCATCACTAGTGGCAGTATAACCTTCTAATGGGATCATCACCGCGCCACAAGAGTAATTTGGGGAGGTTAACGCGGGTACGCTGGGCACATGGACTGTGTCTTGAATATAGTGAACCGAATCAGTAATCATCCAATACAGCAGCGGTGCATGGCCGAGTGGACTTTCAGATAAAAGACTCCGCCGAGCTCCTTGTCGGTGGAAACTTTCACTTTTCACTGATCTTATCCCCTCCGCTTCGCTCCTCCATCAGCGTAATCACACCTTTACATGTTGCACCACGGGAATTTCCCGTGAATGATGGAGTAACATAATAAATCACGGGAATTCAGCGGCTTCCCGCGGAAACGGGAAAATAGGGAATGAATAAAGCAATTCGGATGGAACAAGATTTCCACCGCGTCCTCGCGTCGACGTATATTGTATAATGCTTATAGAAAGACATATCAAGACACTTTTAGGTGACTATGTTTTTAGTTTTTTTTTTCATTGTGTTTTATTCTATACCATCAATTCAAAGGGTAAAAAACGGGACCCTATTACTGAGACTTCGCTGTCCGTGCGTCTGCCTGTCTGTTTGTCCATCTGTCACCAGGCGGTATCTCAAGAACTGTGATAGTTAGACAGTTGAAATATTCACAGATGATGTATTTCTGTTGCCGCTATAACAACAAATACTAAAAATACCCAACACTGGATGTTGGGATATTAATGGCTTAAACAAACCCAGGAGCAGATATTCGAGTTCATTCTGAAAATATTTGTGCTTGCCGGGAGTCGAACCCAGGACCGTCGTCTCAGTAGGCATCTGAACTACTGCGCTAACCTCATCGTTTCAAAATAATGAAATAATGAACTAGAAATTCTGTAAATATACCAAAAGGGCACTTTTACATGTCTGAGTTTACCGGCATTAGACGACAGACTAGGTGTTTTATTTTTTATTTTGACGGACCGGACCCTACAATGGCACCCAATAGGTGCCAACCATTCACGAGTATGACGCATATCTCAGCCATCGCCTCCCTCAACCATATTATAGAGAAGGTTGCGACCCAATCAACGACGCCACCGTAAGCAAAGACCTTCAAACGCGCATGACATGCTCAAGCTGCCGGGCATACATGACTAATACTATTTACCCGGGAAGCAACAACAAATTGTGTTCTCATGTTACATTAAAATTTATCTACTAAACTAATGCTTATTTAAAAATTAACTCATGGCACACAATACTACTACTGGCTTAAGCGCATCACTGTCGTCTAGGAAGTCATTAAGAGTATAGATAAAATAAATACATGTGTGAAAGTGTGTGAGTACAATTTTCGTAAGCACTTACGCTTAATGGCAATACGCCAATCAATATTGTTGTTACCTCTCCAAGTTTTTAGAACGTACACATTTTAGAAGCTTACCTGAAAAAAAAAAAAACATTTTAAAAATTACACATCTGAGGCGAACAAATGCACAAACTTAGTTTTTATAGTAAGAAAATAAACACTTTATTGTACACAAAAGACAGTTGAAAATACATATATTACAAATATCATAGGCACAAAGGCGAACTCATACCTATAGGGATGTTTTTCAGTTAGACTGAGCAATTGATAAAGTAAGATATAAGAAGATAGACAAACTAACACCGTGTACAAAAAGTTATTAAACATAATAAAACTATAAGTAGGTAAATAACACTGATGATAAATTATGACAAATTTATATTATAAATAAATAATAATAAATAAATAAAACGAATTTATTTACTACATTACTCCATCACAAAGTACATGTTAAACACAAACAAAAGGAATGTAACATTATATAGGTCTCTAAACAGATTTGCGTGGTGGAGATTGGTGCCCGATATGGGGGAAACCTGTGTGTCAGGTCACCAGGTCTCCATTCCTCGGTTGTCTATAGCCACAAAACTAGAGATAAATTAACAATTCAATTAAAGGTACAAAAAAGCCACTGTAAAGCTAGGAATTGTGCTATTTACAGGTAGATATACAGCGTTTACATTTGATATAACCGCAAATTGAAGCCAGACGGACATTTCAGTGCTATAATCTGATATTTATAAAAAATATAAATTTAGCGTTAACTGCCATAGCGTGATTAATTTTTGAAAATTTTCTGAGCAGCAATGTATGGCGTAGTAATTACCAAGTGACAGTTGTGATATTAAGTTAAGTGTGTTAAGTGTCAACAAACAACAACAAACAAATACATTGCGTGCTGAATCATTTTATATGGAAAATAAAGTTCGATTTTTTTAAATTTACGGATCATTATATTAACAAGTGCCTGTACTAAGACCCCGTAAAGTTTGCGGTTATATCAAATATACACGATGTATACATAAAGTATAGTCAATTTTAACGTCGTTGTTTTTTAATTCAACGAAATTTTGTCCTTGTTACTCGTTTATCATGTTGGGACAAATAAGCTAACAATATTTGTATAAAACACCGAAGTAACTTGACAAAATCTAACAGCAATAAAAATAACTTTAGAATAACCTTTAACAACTGTCTAGAAGTCTAGACTATTTCTTATACTCGATACGTACTTGTATTCCACACGTCACTGAGCGATATCATCAGCCATCCAGACATACGGCTTAAGCCAAGCGAATAAACTTATAAAATAAATATGAACAAATTTTACAAAATAGCAGTACCTACCCTTAATTCGACGACGCGGTTGGTGCAGTTTCTAGAGACCTGCCTACTGAGTCGGCGGTCCCGGGTTCGAATCCCGGTCAGGGCAAATATTTGTGTGATGAACTCGAATATTTGTGCTTGGGTCATGGTTGTACTTATGTTTTTTCATTTCATTTCATATCTTTGTGAACTATTCAGTACTATTTAAATAAAACAATTTAAACGGATTATATCGCGTATATTAATTATTTGAGCCTCCCTGACGTTTCAGTACCTTTACAGATACCGTTGTCAAAGGTTGGCTGAGAAAAACACAATTTTTCTTGTCAAAGTTACATTTGTGCAAACTACCCATTTTGTAAATATTAATTTAAAATAAAGGTGTTCATACATGCCAGATGCGAATACATGCTGCGAGCATGTCATGGACAAACCAAACCACTCAATTAAGTTTGACAACACTTCAATCCTTGCCAGGGAGAAACGACGTTAAATGTGTGACAGTCGCGGAGACCGAAGAAAATATTATATTCATTACTAGCTGCGTCGCGCGGTGAACACTACATTTTTCGTAATAAAAAGTAGCCTAATTGTCAATCCAGGGAGTCAGCTACCTTCATACCAAAATTTATCAAAATCAGTCCAACCGTTTGAGCGTAAAGAAGTAACAAACATACAAACAAAAACACACAAACTTTCGTCTTTATAGTATTACAAGCTTTTATTTACTTTCACCTGTCCCGTTGTAATGGAATTTTGTAAGTTAAATTTGACCCACTTTCCGGTTTCCGATTGAGCTGAAATTTTGCACGAATATGCAAATCGCGTGACAATGCAATATTATGATGACGTGGAGCTGATCTGATGATGGAGCTGGAAGGTGGCCTTAGGAACTCCGTATTAAATAAAGCAATCACATCGAATTTGGGCTCTTTAGAATCGTCTCTGTGAGCAATTGATGGATGTTTAATGAAAAGTACAGTCGGCTATAAAAGCTTGTCACAAAAATTTAATTTTTGACAGAAACTTATTAGTGTTATAATGAAGAACGGATATTCACGTCGTTAAAGATCAATTTGGCTCGAGCTTGTTGGGATTAAAGCCGTCAAACTTAATCATGACTATCCCGTTACGGGATAATTTAAAAATATTTAGACGTCCACAGAAAAGACAGACTGTCGCTTGAAAGAATGCGTTTAACCCACACACATGTAGGATCCACTGGGCTTACTTAACCCGTCTATTATTCTAGTAAATAAATAACCCGCAACAGTCAACCCTTCTTACATATTCACCAGTTCTACAATTAAAACGCAACATTTCTGTGTATGAAAACTGAGCTTACAATTATTTGTTACAACCCTAAGCACATAACCACACTAATAAAATTTGCAACAGTAGACGAACATACCACTTCTGCCGCAGAAGGTCGTAACTACCGTATATTTTATAAGCAGATATATCTTTTCACTTTGCCAGGGAACAGCAGAGGATATTTACCATTCTCCGCCCACGTTTCCTGGTATGAAAGAGGGCAGTGAAGTATTAATAACGTCCTGCCTTTAGATCTCTCTTCTAGCTCTATAATTATCTAATTTGGTTCCTGGCGATTCAATGGATGTAATTATATCTTTAGGAATATGGTTCTTGTGTTATTAAACATGATATATTAAGAGTTTACTTGGTATGATGCCAGCACGAAACTGAGAGTAGCGTTGTATAAGAGATAAGTACATCCTAGCCTTTATTCCGAATTCAAACATGTTTGATTAGTATTTGCAGGAACTTACATTCCGACATACCTATAATCTATACTATTATAAAATTCTAGATTTGTACTAAATAAATGTCAACTTTCTATAGAGGCGTCATAATTTTAGGAAAAACCTTAATAGCGTGATGCAGGATCGCCATTTGTTTTGTACGGGCGCGCGGCGCCGTGCCAACCTCGCACCATTTGTTTTCATAATTTCCTTTGTCCTCGCATCACGCTGAAAAGGCTGGACAAATTTTAACCAATTTTGGTACAGGGATAGCTGAACATCCAAAGATGGTTATAGGATACTTTTTATCCGTCTACGATAAAAAAAACACACGGACGAAGTCGCGGGCCCCTCCTTGTATATAATATAGGTAGGTATACCTAGCTCCAAAACATCGAACAAATAGGACGAGCCAAGAAATTCACTATGAATTACGGTGACAATATTATCTTTGAATAAGAAACTTGCTGTACTTTTTTTAGCTATCCACTAATGGCTTCAATACAAAAATAGCAATTCAAACAGCATCATGTATTTTTAATACAGTATAAACATTAGGAGCTCTATTTCAAATTCCACTGTATAAAAATAACATACACATTCTTTCACATGACTGCAATTTATTCTCTTCACTCACTCCCTATATTATTCTAGTTGGTAGTGAAAATATATATTTATGCTTCGTGTGTTTATAAAAAAATCTTTCATCTGGGGATCATTTCCTGTTTCCTAAAAAGTGATAGGAGTGTGTGTACCTAGGTAGTGACTTTAGGGGTGTGTTAGGATGGATATAATAAGGTTTAATATAATTTTACTACATAATTATAACAACATTTGATATATCGTTTCATTTGATATAACAATAATAAGCATAATTTATAGGGTATAATATCAAATTGTATGAAATTATTATTATTATCATGCTGATTAATAAATATCACTTTGGTCTTTCATAGAGAAGATTTTTGTACACAGCTTAATATTTCCCAAGGTTAAAGTTCGGGATAAGCCGAGCTTCTGATAAAGGCCGCGAGCTTTGTGAGAGCTTTCTGTTGACGTGAATGATGCCAGCGTGTAGCATTATTATACAGGGTGAAACCAGAAATTCTTTTAACAATTTTTTGTGGTTTCTATCTCAGTATTTTAAGGCAAGTGACGTTAACAAATTACAATGTTAAAGAAAATAATATGACTCAGTTTATCTAAACCATCTCCCCTCGTATTAATTTGAGAAACATATAATATTTCATTATTTTAAATTTGAAAACGCTGATTTTTTTTATTAATAAATTGATACAAAGATCAAAGGACAAGGAAAAAATCTGCTGATCCTTGCATTGCTTATTTGAAAGAATTTGCACCTTAGCAACCTCTGTGTCAACACGAGGGGCTAATAGAAAAAAGGAAAAACTTGCCATTTTTTTTACTGCTATTAAAACGAAGTACAAAAATACTAATGAAAAAGAAAACTTCGTAACGCTTACTTTGGACCACAATGTTACATTATACTAGCGACATCTTGGACACATGTTATTAGGAACGTGGAATTTGGCCCCAAAAGAGAAAAAACTTAACCCTGATAAGATCGCTCTATTTTACGTCTGTCAAGACATTTCCTCAGAAACGAGTAGGGTCTCAAGTTGGAATGGAACTTATATCAAATACGGAATTCAGATGCTTTTATACTGGCGACACGGGGCGAGGCAAGAGCTGGTCCCTGAAAATGGAAAGAAATTGCCTTTAGCCAAAATAGCTATAGAAGTAATTGTGTGCTTACAAAATCGATATTAATATATATATTATTTGTAAATGACGAGGTTTTGTGGTCACCATATTAAACCTTTAAGACCTCTTCATTGAAGTCGGATAAAAAAAACCTACTTTTGACCCTCAAATACCCAGAAACTTGGTTTATATCCAACAATGTTTAAATTAGGGTCCTCGGCCGAAATTGGAAGCAACGCATTGTGAGCAGTCTAATCAACGGGTGGTTTATATTCAAGAGGCTCCATACTTCCTCGTAACATGGTTCCCAAATAAATATCTCAGCCTAAAAAGAAACGTTAAATTGTTCTGTAGTCTTACTTTCTGCGTGGGCATCAATACATCAGAGGCCTAATCGATTGATGAAACTTATTGCACTGTGTCGGTACAAGAGCATGATGAGAGTGAATATAACGCGGCATTCAATGATGTTGTCATTTAATCTATTCTGTATGAATTCGGAAGTCTGAAGGTATTTGGCACGTTCATTAGACCAAAGGGCATATGCTAAAATTCATATGGTCATTAAAACATTGAGTTATGACATTTTGTGTATTTATTTCAAGAATAAAAAGCAACAGATCGCTAAATGAGAAATAAAGTAGTGACATATCTATCTATTCCTCCTTGAATTTAGGCTCAGCCATTTTCTATATAAAATGGATACCAACACAAACGTTTCCACCAAACCAAACAAAGTACCTACTTAATTTTTTATCACTCTTTACAAACATAGTTTATCATCATTCTTTTATAGCCCTATAAAACCGTTTCATACAACACAAAAGCATAATTAATAAATTTAACAATAACGGTAGAAAATACATTTCCACTGCAATTTATACACTCAAATCGGCCCCGTTTTTCATTGTCCCAATAAGGCTCAGGTTTCAACTTTTTATTACTGTACAGACAGTGTATACTGAAAACACAAAGGTAAAGGAATTCCCATCAAAGTGGATCCAGGCGTAGTGAAAAGGATCGAAGTGGATCGTGAATTGACCGATCACAGTGTTCCGAATCTCCGTTTCATTTATCTGCCGATAAATAGTTGCGACTGGACCAATAATGACTTTTCTTTTATTTTGTTCAATGACGTAACGGATTTCATAAAGAGATATAATTGTTCAAAATTATATTTCAGAATAAAAATTGTTTAAACGACAATCATTGTCCGTCCGTTACGTCATTGAACAAAATAAAAGAAAAGTCATGTCTTACCAAGAAGTGAAGGAGAAAGCCCAAGAAAGAAACGGCTAGCGATTGCCATACCGACAAGAGCACAGCTCTTTAAATTGAAGGAGTATCTATATAAAGATATGAAATTTTATCATAGCCCGGCACATTGATAACATGCTTAATAGGTTTATAGATGAACAGTTCTAAGTAGTTTTGTGTACTGGATTAAGGCCATCTATGAACACATTTAGGAGCCAGTGCACAGTGTCGTGAAAATGTATATTTTATTCAAAAATAGTGGATTACTTTCGTGACCTGAAAGCACGAGCCGTTCAATGGTAATACATAGCGCTAAGCAAATATTTAAATATCGTTGGAAATTGAGCCTTATAAATTAAGTATATTGATCATAATTATCGGTCTACCATATAATTTATTTATTTTGGGAACCGTTCTTTCACCAACACTGTCCAATCAATATCCGATCCGTTTTGCGTGCACACGCGATCTAGTCGTGACCGCAAGTCACCACAGGTTAAAATTATGATAAAAATAATGATGTATTGGCATAATGAGATTAACATCAACTATGATTTATCATGCGCTAAAGGCTTTGCGTATTGTTTCTTTTTAGTTGTAAATAAAAAAGTGTTTAAACACCAGTTTATTTTTGTAGGTACAAAAACTATCCACCTGATGAAATAGTCGTTGGGCCTCAATTCGAATTTAAAAAGTTTACAAAAAAAATCCCATCAATAATTTTATAATTTAACTGTAAGCTACCTACATGCTATAAGTTTCGTAATGTGTGCGTATGAGAAAAAGTTAAGGAATCCATTTGCTATGAAATGGTTGAAATACAACCTCCATAGCTCCCGGCATTTAAAAAAAATCTAAAAACTGCATCGACAAAAAGAACTTTATAATCAACGAACTAGGTTCGTTCATAAAATTTCATGAGGATTGGTTGAGAGATGCGAGCTCTAGGCGAGAAAAGCCGGAAATCCGGATATTCGAACATTCGAAAATCCGGACATACGAAAGAAAGTAAAGCTGAAACGAAGTTAACGTCGACACTTCGCTCAATAACTATAGGTCGTATTATACAGCCTTTAACAAAATTGGAGCATTTAATAAAACACTATCAATCAAGTCCAAGCAGTGAAAGAAGTTAACTAAAGACTCGTAACTAAAAATCTGTGCCATGCAAAAGAGAGCGCAACCCATTGAATTAAAGTTCATACTGCCAGGCCCGCGTCTGATCCGATTAAATTTGATGAAATCGGGGATCGGCTTTTCCAACCAGTTTGCGCCAAAAAGAAGACTGTAGGCTGAAATTTGTTGGAGGCGGATTATAGTTTTGGCATTTTTAAGCTTCAGCTTGTAGGTGTTTGTTATCAACGTCAATCTCTGTGAGACACTATTGTTTTGGGAACAGAAGCTGGACGATTGAAAAATTAAAAACTTAAAATACCCCCGACACAAGTCATCATGAGACAATTTAATGAGTGATATAGAAAATGCTATTACAACTAGACATAATTACAAAATTTGGAATTCTTAGCTTCAATATATGTTCTGAGCAATTATTACACCCATCTCATGGTAGAGTCTGTGATATCCAGGGTTTCAGGGCGGGAATAGATTCAATAAAACACGTAAATGTGTTTACTGTGGACCACGACCTGCCTGCTGCTGTTGACGTGACCATTAATGGCGGCAGCGGGCAGTGGTGCCTTATTATTATAAAACCGCTTCAAAAAAGTTATAAAGATGTCTATGGGTGCTATGTTAAACCAGTTTGGTTTGTCTCGATATATGTTATTAATATATCAAATGAAAGAATGCGTAAACTTTACTTTCAACTGATTCGACTAAAAGTTTGTCGAATTTTCAAGGTTAAACCCCAGAGTCTGCTTTCTTCGTCTTCTACCACTGTTCCCTGTCTAACGCATCATCTGCCATTATGTTGCAAGGACGTGAGTCTTTGGTCTAACTTAATGAGATCTGTCCATCGCCTCTTCGGTCTATTTACACGGTATCGAAATAGACCAGACTCGAAACATATTTGGAAAGTTAGTAAATTGATGGATGGTGTGGTAGCGACCGATAATAAGTCGCACTCGATGATAGATCTCTTGTGTCGAAAGATAGTTTAGGGCATATTAACTATTAGGGCTTCCAGTCTCCGAGTACTTCCCGATAATCCTGGAATTACGGTATCATCCATACCACAACTACCTACACGCTTAGGAAAATACAATTAAAAACTATCTACCTCTTTGTTGGAGTCTTTGTTTTCTGCAGGTGTGCCTTTCGAAAATTGTTATGATAAGGTATGTAATATGTAAGTAATTATTCTACCTAGATACGCTGTTTATTTTTCCTTTTTTGTTTAATACAGAATGATGCAATACGGCAAACTTGATAAATACCAAATACAGACAAGTAAAGTATCCCCAAGGGAAAATAAACATCAAAAATTCTACTTACGAGTACTGGTAACACGCAAGCATTAAGTAATGTAGCGTTTACTGAACCGAAACATGTCTGTATTAAATATGACAACACCAAAAGTGGGAGACGTCATTATGTGTCAACAACATGCGGATCTTTTTACCTGAAAACCGATTACTGTCATACACAAAATATCTTTAGATACAAAATGTTGTACAACAGCCCAACAGGGTGTTTTTCAGCCCATGCCATATTGCGGGTTTTTAGTGGTACTAATTTATTTTATAGTAGAGGATCCCGATATAGAACGACCTTCACCGAGATGTTTATTTGATGAAATGTATTTTATATTTAATTTAATATGTCAATAAATATATTGCATATGGGTTGCCTAACAAATTTTATTCCAGGGTATGTTTTGTTAAAAATTAAATAAATATTTTTTTAACATTTCACCGGTTTGATTATTAAATAAATTAATAATAAAATAATCTTAATTTTATTTAATTTCAATTCAATAATCAGACCGTTGCAAAATGCTAGTAGGTATAGATTTACCTGTTTATACCTGGCTATCCGATAGTTGTGACGGGAAAAGAATAGGCAACCTAACGTTTGCATATTCTATGGGCTTCATACTTTCGATTGGTATAGAATTTATCTAATATTAATCAAACCGGTGAAATGTTTTAGGTGAAATTTGGCATAGAGATAGTTTAAAATCCGAGGAAGGACATAGGATAGTTTTCATCCTGGAAATTATACCTAAAAAGATTGAAAAGTGAGTGAACATTTCTGTTGGGGTGCGGTGACCCTGTAGGAAATGGAATTTTATTTATTTTTATTTTATTTTATTTATTTAAGGATTACCAACAGATAACACATCAGACTATAACATAGTAAAAGTACACAAATGACAAACAGGATGCTTATCCAATTATAGGTAACCACGGCTAACAATTATTAAAACAATTATCAGACCAAAAGCACAATTGCTCTTACATTTGCTTAGGCGCTTTTAATAATCCCTTATATCAAGTTCCACGCGTACGTAGTCGCGGGCAAAAGCTAGTTCTAAATATAATTGAAAATGGAAGTGTCGACGATTTTGAATTAGGTCACTAGAATTCTAAAGGTGCGGAATGTCAATAATGTAAACAAAGAGGAGACATGACTAAACATCCCGAAAATTTCCAGTAATTTTTGCATAACAAAGCAAAAACTATCCACAGTGATCAATATCAAAGTTTTTTTCAATAGGATTGAGTATTTCTTTCGCAATAAGAACAAAGGATTGAGCAGCACTCCGGTAAACAATGTTTTGAATTTGGTCGAAGACAAATCCTTGATAAATCGCTAATGACGTGTAACAATGCAAATATACGACGTATGCACATTATTGCCTTTTAAAAGTTGTTTGTAGCGCCACTATCCCTGGGCCGGACCGATATTTGTTAGGCTAACCTAGGCTAAGTTTTTCACTCCATGGAAAAAATGGGAAGCTATCGAAATAAGGCATCGTCTGAGTGCAGACCGGATCGGATTGCAGATGGTACGTTGGTGGTTACTGTAGACGAGACTTTAGCAAGTGACGTAGTGAGTGTTGTGTGCAACCCGACAGTGGACATTGTATTTGAAAATGAAGGTAGATTCTCGTCTTCTCCAAGGTTCCGCATCTAGCACCCGCTCTTGCAGGGCATTTGCGCGCAGTTTGCGCCTACCCGCTATCCCAACCGAACGCAGCTCATAACTATGAATCGCGAATCGATTCAAAACATGTCGAGAGAAAAGAGTGAGTCTCGTTTTATATGTACTTACTTTAATAACCCGTGAACTGTATTTTATTGGTTATTTAGGTGGGGGGTGTGCCACGGCCCAGGTGTGCACTGGTGTGTTGGCCACTAGATTATATACCTAGTGTGACATCCAGGGTTTCAGGGCGGGAATGGATTCAATAAAACACTTAAATGGGTTTACTGTGGACCCCGACCTGCCTGCTCCAGTTGACGTCTTTCATAGCAATGGTGGCAGCGGCTAGTGGGGACACTTTATTATTATAAAGGTGTCGATACACCACACCTAGCAAATTATATAAATACAGCAACGAGCTGCCTACACATTGCCGACCTTTGAGTTTCCGTTTTGCTTATGTGTAGTGAGTGATCACTGATCAGCGAACACTGAACACAATTAAATGTAAACAGTTTGCCAAAGCTAAGCTCAACCCGGTTGAATTATTAACAGTTTGGAATTGAATCGGCCAAGTTGTGAGGAACTCACTGAATTGGTTCTGCTTAAAGGAAATTACTTTGTGAAGGTAGTATCTGCCTTTTAACATTCTTTGAAATATGAAGTTTATGTTGTACCGCTTGAGAGTTCTTGTACATATAGATATGAGTTATAGATAAGAGGTTTGGGTTGTAATAAAAGCCTTTGTGATTTTGATTTGCCTATATCAGTTATTTTAGCTACAGAGTGTGTAGATCAAAAGAATACCTCTGTTTATAAACATAATTTCAAGAAATTAATCTAGTTTGAATGTGTTAATTTGAAATAGGCTAGTAAGTACAGTACCTAAGAATTTAAAGTGTTTTCAACTTTGTTAGCGATTGTCTAAGACATTGAACACTTGCCAATTAAATTTCTGCTTTGCACTACATAAATCATATTGGTTAAAATCCAGCCATTTTGGTTATATTCGGTTATACAGCACAGAACTAGTTGAGTTCCCAAAGATGGTTATGAATTATAAATAATATCAAAACGGCTGAATGGATTTTAACCAGTTAATGGATTACTTAATATGACTGCGATATACGAATGGCACCTTTTAGCACAAAATATAACTAAAAATGTATACTTAGAATGACACGCTATTACGTCACTGCATTCAATTCAATGTCTTGACGGTCCACGCTGTCGCATAAAGGAACTTCACTCGACCCATATTCAATTATAACCTGGCCTTCTCAAAGCTACCAGGGAATCGTTATTTCTTTACCGTTATACTAGCGATCCGCCCCGGTTTCGCACGGGTGCAAAACCTAAAACTTCACCTTGAATTACTTTATCTATTGAAAAAAACCGGATCGAAATCCGTTGCGTAGTTTTAAAGATCTAAGAATACATAGGGACAGACAGAAAGACAGCAGGAAACGACTTTGTTTTATAGTATGTAGTGATGAAAAAATATGCCTGATTTCTCATGTAGGTAGTATAGGCGAAGGTATGAGTGTGTTTGTATGTCTTTTACTTCTTCAAGCTCAAACGGCTGGACCGCTTTTGATAAAATTTCGTTTTGAGGTAGCTGACCTGGATAAACACAAGGGCTACTACACTTTTTATCCCTAAATGCATTGTTCGCGTGAGAATGGTAACACCACAGGACGCATTACAAAATAAAACAACTTCTAAATGTCTTCTAAACTCATGGAAGCAAAAACTAACTATTTTATTTATATTTCAATGCCCCAGCCGTCTAACCTCTTACTTACTCCTTCCACTGTGACTCGAATACATTCAAAGCAACCGTGTGTCTAGAGAGTCACTATTAAATTTCCTCGCGACGTATTAGGACGCTTCAGAGAAAAAGACAGGTTATTGAATGTGAATCAGGAAACAAAAGGTCTCTTTTAATGAGATCAAGCCAAGACATGGTAAACACAAATTTATGAAACACAAGCTACCCGCCCCGGCTTTGCTCGGCTCATGCTGATAAATTATGCGTGTATTAATCTTCCCCTTCAATCACGTTATGTATTTAAAAAAAAAAAACATCTGAATCCGTTGCGAAGTTTTAAAGATCTAAGCATACATAGGGAAAGGCAAACAAGTAGCGACTTTGTTTATATATGTAGTGATGTAATGTCTAAGTATATTTTTTTATTGTAAATCTTTGATACAAAGATCAAAGCTCAAAATGCGTAACCCGGTGGAAAAGGCCTGGATCGGCAATCCAGAGGTACCGGGTTCGATTCCCAGTCTCTTCCACCAGGTTACGCATTTAAATTTTTCTTTGATCTTTGAATCAATGGTATAATATAAAACAATTGTGGTGTTTAAAAAAAAATTGGGCAAGTGCGAGTCCGACTCACGCATGAAGGGTTCCGTACCAGAATCTATAACAAGTTTGTTGTGTGGGAGCCCCCCTTAAATATTTATTTTATTTTATTTTTAGTATTTGTTTTTATCGCGGCAATAAAAATACATCATCTGTGAAAGTTTCAACTGTCTAGCTATCACCGTTCTTGAGATACAGCCTGGTGACAGACGGACGGACGAACGACAGCGAAGTCTCAGTAATAGGGTCCCGTTTTTACCCTTTGGGTACGGAACCCTAAAACTGAGACATTCATCATCATCATCATCATCATTTCAGCCACAGGACGTCCACTGCTGAACATAGGCCTCCCCCAGTGACTTCCAGATCGGCCGGTTGGAAGCGACCTGCATCCAGCGGCTTCCTGCAACCTTTACCAGGTCGTCTGTCCACCTTGTGGGTGGACGTCCTACGCTGCGCTTGCCGGTGCGTGGCCTCCATTCGAGAACCTTACTGCCCCATCGGCCGTCAGTTCTACGTGCTATGTGCCCCGCCCACTGCCACTTCAGCTTGCAAATTCGTCGGGCTATATCAGCGACTTTTGTTCGTTCACGGATCTCCTCATTTCTGATTTGATCTCGCAAAGAAACACCGAGCATAGCCCTCTCCATAGCGCGCTGTGCAACTTTGAGCTTCCTTATAAGGCTCACAGTAAGAGGCCACGTTTCTGTTCCGTATGTCATCACTGGTAACACACATTGATTGAAGACTTTCGTCTTTAGGCATTGAGGTATGTTGGACGAGAAGATATTTTGTAGTTTCCCGAACGCTGCCCAGCCAAGTTGGATTCGTCGATTGACCTCCCTCTCAAAATTGGACCTACCCAACTGGATCACTTGTCCCAGGTAAACATATTTGTCAACAATTTCGAGGGTAGAGACAAAACTGAGACATTACATCAATGTAATGTCTAAAACATTGTACCAATGGTTTAATTTTGTTATTGAATATAAGAAACATTATCTTTCAAGTGTTTCGATATCAGATCCGAAGTTGTCTTCTACGTGTTATACCTTTAATAACTTCTCTCGTCATTAACGCTTGTAGGAATTTCGAATAACGCCATCCAGCCTACTTTTCACGTCAACGGTAACATAAATAATATATTGGAATAGTATTTTACGATGTGAGCGTAGCAAACATCGTAAGGAAGATGCCACGAGCGTTTTTTGACCTACTTAAACAACGTTGCATATAATACTTTTTCTACGACTCGACATTTCACAAATAAAATGCAAATAAACAACAAAGAAAATAATTACATGTTCCCACTCGGAATCAACAAAATAAAAAAAAATATGACTGTTAAACTATTTTTATTGACGTCCATCTGTCAAAAAAAAATGAACTGATACATAAAGGTAGACGTTCACTATACTACACATCCATGCACTGAAGATAAAACTTTTTTTTAAAAATTGGCAGCAATGCCTTCGTACAATAAGTTATTTTTAAATGGCAAATTGTGTGAATCCAGCTGTTTATCTTGTAATCTGTGGTACAAAGTGATGCTTTTTTGGCGACAGTATAACATCGTTTAGCAGTGTTATTTTGGGCAGTAGAGTATAATAGACTTTTACAGACTTTCATAATTTATGTCTTTATATTAGAGTTGTTAATAACTATATAAATGACATGAAAGCAGGACTGGAGTAGAAAAAAATATTATCATGGCACCTATGGGGTCTATCTTTGCGGCTACACTAAAAAACCTACTTGGATTTTAACCAACTTTAACCATCTGGTGCAGGAATACCCAGACATCCAAAGATTATAAATAAATAAATAATAAATATATAAATATTAAGGGACAATCATACACAAATCGACCTAGTCCCAAACTAAGCAAAGCTTGTACTATGGGTACTAGACGACGATATACTTAATATACTCGTATTGTTACGCCGGTAGGTTAGGTCAAAAAATTTGAACGTCAATTTCAGTGCTTTAGAGGCGTTTTCAGCAGGCTGAAAAGTCATTTCAGGCCGTATCAGAAGTTGCTCTATCACATATCTAAAGATCGAAATTTCACCCAAGCTGCCGTCGTTGTCAGGCGCCTGAAACATGTTTTCAGTCCGTTTCAGGGCACCCTCTATCAGATGACGCCATAACCTGAAAACCCGTTTTCAGGCGTTTTCAGGACCCCTTATGAAGCACAAATCATTATATGGCGAAATTTCCAGTAGGAGTGACAGAGATAGCACTAGTAGAAAGAGATAGCTATGCTCAGAACATTCGAGGAGTGTGTAACAGAGATAGCACTAGTAGAAAGAAATAGGTATACTCGGAACATTCGAGAAGGGAGTGACAGAGAGTGCACCATTAGAGAGAGACATCTAGTCGCCTCGAATGTTCTCGACGCTCGAGCTGGACTTTACTGGAATATTCGCGCTTTGTGTGGACGATGCGTCTAGAGCGGTTCCGCGGGATATATAAGGCGCCGACGGCCGGCGCGAGTTAGTTACATTTTAACTACGATCGAGTGCTAGTACAAGGATAATCGGAGAGAAAGACTCTTGAGTGATCAGTGCGCTTAAGTACAGTTCGTGTGAATAGTGAGTGCATAATTTGTGAAATAGTGTGTGTGTGTTTTAATTAGTGGATTTTAAGTACAGTTCGTGTGAATTGTAACTACGTAATTTGGGTAATAAAGTGAGTGTTTTATTTAGTGGAGTAATTTGTGCTTTTCTATCATATACGAACCCCACGCTCGTAACAATATAAATACATATATAGATAACATCCATGACCCAAGAACAAATATTTGCCCCGGCCAGGATTCGAACCCGGGACCGCCGACTCAGTAGGCAGGTGTCTACAAACCGAGCCAAACGCGTCGTCGTAATATTATAAACAATTTACACCTAACTAAGGCTAGGAAACCGGTCAAGTTCTAGTTTGACTCACGCACCGAGGGTTCCGTACAAATACTAATTAAGTTTGCATCTGGTATGTGGTATGCCTGGTATTTGGTATGGGGTGCCGGATAGCTAGGTTTTTCTATGTCCGTTTACAGTCTCCCTACGTCTTATACAAGCGGTATCTCGTATCTAGCCGCCAGTAGAACAGAGCCTCATTAACGGCCCATGTCACTGGGCAGCCGATGCATAAATGGACTGTTACTGGTGACAGTGAAAGAGCTTTATGATCGACCTTTATAGTCAGTACTTAGTTATATATAGATTAACACGTTGAAATAAGGTTTATATTCGTTTATAAATGTAGGTACAGTTATCAGTGTCTTCGACAATGTAGTACTTGTATTACATTATAATTCTTCATGTATTTTTGTTGTTTTGGTGGCAATAAATATTTTTTTTTTTTTTTATATAGGGCCTCTCATCAGTCGTGGTCTGGTTAAAGATGAATAAAGATGAGGTGCGAAGTTAACGCAACCGATCACATTTTTTGTATAGTAGCCCCCTTAAATATTTATTTTATTCCACTTTGTAGTATTTGTTGTTACAGCGGCAACAGAAAAACATCATCTGTGAAAATTTGAACTAACTATCACGGTTCATGAGATACAGCCTTGTTACAGACGGACGAATGGCGGAGTCTTAGTTATAGGCTCCCGTTTTTTACCCTTTGGGTACGGAACCCTAACAAAGAGGCAAGTTGAGCGACGAAGTTATAATAATTATATTATATATATATATAATATAATTATATAATATATAATTATATTATAAATGCGAAAGTGTGTCTGTCTGTCTGTCTGTTACCTCTTCACGCTTAAACCGCTGAATCGATTTTGATGAAATTTGGCATGGAGATAGTTAAAGGTCCGAGGAAGGACATAGGATAGTTTTCATCCTGGAAATTATCCCTAAAAAGATTGAACAGTGAGTAAGTAATTCATGATGACATTGATGACCCTGTGGGAAATGTAATGATCAGACCAAAAGCACACTTGCTCTTACATTTTCTTTGGCGCTTTAAATAATCCCTTTTATTAATTAGTGATTAGGTGGATATCTATCGTGTTGTACGAGGTTGCTTCCATGCTTCCAAGTTCCACGCGGACGTAGTCGCGGGCAAAAGCTAGTTAAATATAAGTAGTATAATCAAATAAACTGACCTTATCAAATATGAAGCATCAAAGAGGGAAAAGAAAATATTTCTTATCTTAATAGTTATTTACCGGGGTTAACAATATCGATAGCTCAAATAGTCGATAAACAGCGACGTTCAATCCCTTTTGCCGTAAGGCTGCCCTTATCGACACGATCGGCCTTTTAGGGAGGTTACTTATTCAGAGAGCCTTCTTCTAATCTTATCCGGTGAGATAGGTTTGGCTGTAGGGCGCCGTTTGAAAACTGGTATGAAGGTACTTATGCCTTTTAATCACAAAGCTCCGACGCACGACTGGAGTTTACTCTTCAGGCCAGGAGCGCACCACGATTTTTTTTAGTCGCGCGATAATTTTGTCGCAGAAATAAGCGTACTTATGGGTTTATGAAAATCGTCGTGCGCGCACTCTCATATAAATAAACCGATATCTTGCATTTCTGCGACAAAATTATCGCGCGACTAAAATCGTGGTGCGCGCCTGGCCTTAAGAACGATTATAAAATATATAGGTACTCAATACGTTTATTGCACATAATGGTTATACAGGTGGATAGTTTAAGTATCACATTATGTACCCTGTTGGGCGCTGCAAACAAGAACGAGAAGGTAGGCACTTACATAATATTAATATACGAGTATAATATACAGCAAAACTTATAATAATGTTACATATTTTTTTTACCCATAGGCCTATCTTCTGAATATTCGTTCAAGGAGTAGTACGTTTTCGAAACTAATGATTGTTTAAGTTTGTGAACGAAAACTGCATCTTTTTTTCTTTTTACTTCGAACTTCGTATCGTGCCGTCCCTTTCACTCTTCTGTTATACACCGTATGACTGAAAGGGACTGCACGCGGTGGCGGTCAGTTGTAATGTATGACTATCCTAACATTCCCTCAGACTCACGCGGTCTGAATTGTCATAGTGACAGCAGGTCGCCACCGCGTGCAGGCTGTAAGCCATAGTCTCGACAAAAAAAAACTGATGGCTGTCAACCTTTTATTTTAATTTACGTCAACAAACGGCCGATTTCAATTTTTTTCGCAATTTATTTCAAACATAATAATGTTAATGTCTTCAAATGCAAAAAGAAAATGTGCTTAACGCGGCACAACCTCTGCTGAAGACGATTCAGTTCATTTTCCTAGAGCGGGAATAATAATTTTACGGTAAGAATATTTTATTTCAGGTCTCTTATATGTCTCGGAATTTTGTTGCATATTTTAATACACATGAAATAAGAACTACCAGCTATTTGTTTTAGACGTGTTTCAGGTACATTTAGTTAGGTTACCTTGCCTAGAAATACGGTTATTGTATGTTATTAAATCACAGGTTCTGTTTTTTGTATTAAATATCTTTAACCTCTCATCACACAAAAACGGCTGCACGGATTTTAATCCCAGATAGCATCCAAACATGGTGATATGATACTTCTTCTTCTTACCCAACAACTGTAGACAAAATGTTTTTTAATAAGTACAAGTATTTATAGGTATTATTCATAAGGTAATATTTTAACACTGCTAGAGATATTTAGGCCTGCATTGACCAAACTTGTTCTGAGCTTAGTGCATAGTATTTTAACATTATATTTCTGTTCATGTCTATTGTCCATTTTGTTCAAGCAGGTCTCAATTAATGTGGATATGTAGACTTGATAAAATGTAATTTCCTATTTCAGAGCTACATTTTGGGCACGACTGGTCTTCACAAGAATCCTTGACTTCTCTGTACGAAAGGAATAAGGTTTTATGTGGACGACATTTCCAAGATTCCCGTTACACTGACAGTTGTAGAAAAAGCCTGAGCAAGTGTTCTGTTCTAGGAACAACAGAATATATTATTAAAACAATGCAAAAATAGTGCACCTATGTAGTAAACTTTTTAAAGACATTTTGTAAATTATAGTCCCTGTTTGGATATACAATGAATAAAGGCCATTTAAAAGTAATTCATTGTGTGGTATTTTTTATAAAACTATTAAATTTCAGCTCAATCGTATACCGGGAAGTGGTTGACAAATGATTTGCAGGATTAAACCTGAATATGCATGCATGTAAAATAGAAAAGTTAGAAAAACAAACTTTCAATATAGCATATTTGAAAACCCCGCCAAAATAGCCCGCTGTCACTTAGTTCATATACGATGGCGCTAGTAGTATATAAAAAAAAGATTGGCAACTTTTTTAAACGTAGTTACCGTTCTTCTCCTTGTGAGTATTATATTCCTTGTTCTTGACATACTTGACGTTCAAGTTTGCATGACGTTATTCAACAATTTTATTAAAGTCTGTCCCTTTAACCCCCGTGTTATACACTATATGAGTGAAAGGGTCGGCATGATACGAAGTTCGGAGTAGGCCCTTAGATACACATACACAAGTTTACCGGACGCCGCTTCAAGCATCATGCTTGACGGCGGGCTTGATCGTGTATGGCCTGCATTACATGCTTGACGGCGGGCTTGATCGTGTATGGCCTGCATTATCCTTACTTCATGCAGGCATCCGAAATGTCAAATTTTATAGTTTGTTTATGTGGACATAATGGTAGTTTAAAAAGTCGTATCTCAGTATACGATCGGGGTAAAAATACGACTTCTTAATTTGGCAGGTTATGCGTTAAGCGTTATAGACTAAGATCCCGATATAAAACGACCTTCACCGAGATGTTTATTTGATGAAATGTAATTTATATTTAGTTTAATATGTCAATAAATATATTGCATATGGGTTGCCTAACAATTTTTAGTCCAGGGTATGTTTAGTAAAAAATAAAAAATAAATAACATTTCACCGATTTGATTATTAGATAAATTCATTATTAAATAATCTTTAATTTTATTCAGTTTCAATTCAATAATCAGACCGTTGCAAAATGCTAGTAGGTATAGATTTACCTGTTCATACCTGGCTACCCGATAGTTGTGACGGGAAAAGAATAGGCAACCTAACGTTTGCATATTCTATGGGCTTCATACTTTCGATTGGTATAGAATTTATCTAATATTAATCAAACCGGTGAAATGTTAAAAACATTTTTTTTTATTATTAATTAAACATACCCTGGACTACAATTTGTTAGGCAACCCATATGCAATATATTTATTGACATATTAAATTGAATATAAAATACATTTCATCAAATAAACATCTCGGCGAAAGTCATTTTATATCGGGATCTTAGTCTATAACGCTTAACGCATAACCTGCTAAATTAAGAAGTCGTATTTTTACCCCGATCGTATACTGAGATACGACTTTTTAAAATAGCACGGCAGATACGTTCGATTTTATACCCCATATTTTTCATACCCCGGGCTTACATATGAAAATCGATTCTTAAGGAGTAAACTCCAAAAAACACAAATAATCACAATAGAGGTATCTCAAAGGGAAAATCTCTTCTAGACAACCTTTAGATGGTGAAAATGAAAAAAAAAAGATATGAAAGCGTCTATCTGTGTCTTTGCAGGCTATTTTGCCAGTTGTGCCAAATATGATTTAAAAACAAAAAAAGTGTGTGTGTCAGCTCCGACGTACGACTGGAGTTTACTCTTCAGGCCAGGCGCGCACCACTTTTTTGTCGCAGAAATAAGCGTACTTATGGGTTTATGAAAATCGTGGTGCGCGCACTCACATATAAACCCATATCTTGCATTTATGCGACAAAATTATCGTGCGACTAAAATCTTGGTGCGCGCCTGGCCTTAAGAACGTTTATAAAATATATACTCAATACGTTTATTGCACATAATGATTATACAGGTGAAAGTAAATAGTTTAAGTATCACATTATGTACCCTGTTGGGCGCTGCAAACAAGAACGAAAAGGTAGGCACACTTTTTGTGCAACCTGAATTCGAGCGCTGCGAGGAATTCGTTTGACCACTGGAATTGAATGTTTAGGCTCACTGATTTTTTCAGAAAAAGGCCTGATCTGACTTGGTTGTGAATTGTTTGCCTGGTGGCGACGTAATTGCGCCAGCACGAATGCCATGGGTTCTACTGATGTGTATATTAAGTCCTTTCTGACCTTTCAAGAAACGAATCTGGGAGCAATGTGGGCACTGTACGAAATTCTCCAGCGACAGCGACACAGACCTGGAAGCGACATTCTGAGAGGAGCCCGTGCTATTAGGATTCATCAAGTAAACTATTAAAAAACGCAATAGATAAAAACTTACGGCTACGATAACAAATAAAGTATTTAAAAAAACCGCTCCAAGTTTCGGCATACAAATTGCCCCATAAAGTTCCTGGGGGAAGCGGTGGTTTATAATTGCAAATATAACTAGATAGTACTCATGCACTGATAGCAATCACACTCGTAACATGATAGAGATTCACGCAAAATATTAGCAAAAACTTGAAAACAAAAACACATTTCTCAGCTGTTGTAGATTGACAACTGTCAGTCAAGCTGCCCGATGCGCACTTGCGCAGCAACGCGCCGCCGTGTAGGCCGCCGGCCGCCGCCGCAGTCTCCGCGGAGAAATTATGAATATGTTTCTTGTCTATGTTATTTGTTAAGCCTCTTGTGGTAATTTAAAATAAATAAATGGCAGAGAACAATTGATATTAATTTTATCTAACGGGAGCCATGTTTTCCCGTTGCTAAGTACATTTAAAATACATTTCATGAAATAAACATCTCGGTGAAGGTCATTTTATATAGGGATCTTAGTCTATAACGCTTAACGTAACGCATAACCTGCTAAATTAAGAAGTCGTATTTTTACCCCGATCGTATACTGAGATACGACTTTTTAAATTAGCACGGCAGATACGTTCGATTTTATACCCCATAATTTTCATACCCCGGGCTTATATATGAAAATCGATTCTTAAGGAGTAAACTCCAAAAAAAATACTCCTTACAGCAACACAAATGAAATGACCCACAAGCGTCAAGTTGGACTGTTGATCAAGGTCTAATATGAATAAGTGAGAATCACGAGACTTAAAATTTATACAATTTTAGATTTTAGGTCAGATTCTTTATTAATCGATTATAAAGTCTTATCTCCAAGTGAAAGCAGAGCATTGTAATTTCTGCCGATAGAAGGTTCACTGTTATCTAAGATCACTAGCACACTGCCGATTTAATGAGGGACGTTATCCGCTGATCGAGCAGAGACCCACTTGCTCTAATGAACATAGAGCAGTAACTAGACACATTAGGGGTGTTTCACAGCTAGTAAGATTCAAAGGTATATAACAAAAGGCATTGGTGGGTGTATGTAGATAGAGAAAGAATTGGTGTCGTAGATTTTGAGGCTGCAATAAATAAGTAAAGAACAAGAGCCCTGGAAAGGCTGGAAACCATTTAAAGACAAATAACTAAAAGAGATAGTTACAGAGAAAACAGTTTTAGAGGTAAGGGATTGAGAAATTTGATGATGATAACCTAGATCGAAATAATAGCGAGCTTTACCTACTCATCTCAACAGGCACGGTTTTATCATAGGAGAAATTTCTACCCTCAGAAGGTCTACTGTTTATCTAAGATCACAAGCACACTGCCGACTTAATGAGGGGCGCGATCGGCTGATCGAGCAGAGAGCCACTTTCTCTAATGAGGATAGTGCAGTAACCGGATACATTAGGAGTGTGAGTGTTTCACGGTTCACAGGAATTAAACGAAGGATAAATGTAGTATGTTGATTGAAGAATATCTCTAATAACTTATTTAGATTTTGAGGTCGCAAAAATAAATTAAAGACCCAAACAATGATCTGTGGACGAATAACGAAAACATATTGAAAAAGTGAAATATAAAATACATAAAAATAAGAATTAAATGCTGGGATCACAGATAAGAAGATGATTTAGGTATAGATAAAATGTGATAAGTTTTTAAGAGAAATGGGAGAAACAGGACAGACATACAATTACACCGTCAAACTTTTAAAGAAACAAATGACGCTTAGTAATTAAGTAATTCAATTCAATTAATTGACGACGTTTGAGAAGCCTTGTTAACTTATAATCACGGTAGGTACTAAATTATCTAAACCTAATATTTAGAATAAACATTCAAAGCAAAAAGTTAGTTGGTTTCTCTTAAGTAAATTAATTGGCAACGTGATATTGAAAATTGAGTAACCGAATATATGGGAAAATTGCTACATTAGATAAGTATGAATAGACTGTAGTGTTAATCAGTACTCTCTCTCGCAGAGAGCCGGCATATCCGGCATCCGGGCAGCGGCCAGAGCTATTGTGAGTTTGTTTACGCCAGCGGATTATCTCAGGCGAAGTATTTAGTTGTATAACTTAATATTTTATGCAACTACCATAATATGCATAATATGTTTTTCGAAGGAAACAAAACGTTATGTTTGAACCTGTATTGAAAAAAGATACTATAAAACGACAGAAAGGTACAGTTGACTCCAATAAAGAACACATATACGTAGATAAGCAAGAACGAGCAAACGTAACTGACATTTCAGAAAGCAAAATACGAACAAATGAGAACGACTTTGATACACAAGATGGAAAGAATGAAAGACAATTAAGAAATAAGGATTGCAGCAAACGGCTAGAAGAAACAACGAAGCAAAAGAAGGCACTGGTAATATGGAACTGGGAAATCGTAAACCACAGCGCTTTTCTGCGGAATATATAAGTAGGTAATTATCGAGTAATATAACACCTTTGATTTATTTAATTTCACTCAAATCCGAGAGCAAAGGCTAGCTAGTGAGATAATCTAAATCAAGTGGAAACTAAATTCAAACATTTGCCAAATCAAAGGGATTTCAACATCTTCAGATCAGATGTTTAACATTACGGGTGGTTCAGTTTATTTTGTTAGCTCTGCTTTAGATCTGTCGGTGCTGAATTGAAGCTGGTTTGCCAATATAATGCTTAGTTTATACCCATAACACTTGGTCTATTTTGAGTATCCAAATAAAATGTTATATTTAACTAACTAAGGCTGACCAAATTAAAAAAATAAAGTCCGCAGTTTCCCTATCTTTTTACCAGCTTTTGCATATTATGAGTTTTTCTGTGTAGAAGGAGTGCTTCTGCTTACTTACACAAACTTCTACCACCTTTTTCTGGTATAAAATGTATCAAAGGTTTTTTTGTAGAGACTCAAAATATATACATGCTAAATCCGTCTACATCGGTTTAGCGGTTAAATCGTGAAGAGGTAACAGAAAGGCAGAAGGACTTTCGTATTTATTACTTTAGTAAGGATTACCGCTGTTCACTAGTATTGGGAGCGCGTATAACTTACATACTGGCACTCACCTGCTGCTCCACTTTGCCTTCCTAATTTCTTTCTTCTTTCTTTAAACGCGTCAGTCAGTTACATTGCCATGCCAATTATAGTCGCCAGACGGACGTCCATTATTTACCTACTTATAAAGAGTAACGATAACGAGTATCCAACAACTCCTCACATTGATTATTGGAGGTTTAAACACAACGCCAAACAACCTGTCTGAACCAGACGACCATAACTAAAATTATTTCAAATATTCGAACTCTCACTTTTCCCAACTTACCCAAATACCTCATATACAATAAAGCATAATAATCAAGAATTTTGTACACTTTACATCCTTTTCGTTTCAAGGTAGTTCAATGAAACACGGGATCAAATGTTTCGATACGAATTTTCTTTCATCCCAACCCCATTCGGCGGAAGACTTGATTCCATTTTAATTTAAGGGGCTTAGCTGTTTGAGGATTTTTTTTTATTAAAGGAAGAGGCTTGCAAGGCGCCTTTAGAGTAGGCGGTCATAAGTGACGCTGGTCTTGGGTTATTTTAGGCCTTTTTGTGTTAAAAGCGTCGATGTAGTGACGAGACAGTGGAATGATCGCTTCCTTTGAATACGGACTCGAAAAAATTCATGTAATTTATGGTCATTTCTTTCGTACTTATATTTTTGATCATGATATATATCATTTGCACCTTTTTTTATGGCTGCACGTTTTGCATAATTCCACCGAACGTTAATCTTGTCGAATTATCAGGCATATTGTCCTATCCTTCGTGTGTAGAAGAGGACGATATAATGATGACTCGATGCGTAAGTGTGGCGTAAGCAAGTGTAAGTCTGACTCACCCACCGGTTCCGTACAAATACTTATTCCATCTTAACTGGTCGTATTAAGTTAAGTTTGCACTTGGTATGTATGGCGCCGGGTACAAATGTGATGCAAATTTAACGCAAGCGATCACGTTGGTTGTATAAGAGCCCCCTTATTCATTTTTTTTAGTATTTGTTGTTATAGCGGCAACAAAAATACATCTATGAAAATTTCAACTAACTATCACGGTTCATGAGTACTGTCTGGTGACAGACAGACAGACAGACAGACAGACGGACGGCGGAGTCTTAGTAATAGGGTCCTATTTTTTACCTTTTGGTTACGGAGCCCTAAAAAATGGGACAAAATCATGTAAACTTAAGAAGTATTAATTAAACCAAGATGTAAACGCGTGTTGTAACTGGCAGTCAAAGTTAGCCATCTGTCAAACAATTTAGACGTTATGAAATAGCACTTAGTATTAGATCATCAACGTAATTTCCGATCTTGAGCCATGTCTCTATTTAGACCGAAGAGTTATTAGATTAGTAGGTATACAGAATGATCCATCCAAATGAAAACTATTGAGAGGCAGGGAAATCTGTTCTTAGGAACGCGTCGGTTTTAGATTTAATAGTTATGTCCAAATATGTAATACTGAATGTAAACGACTTTGTTATAAATAACTATTTAAATATAAAAATGACGTTTTATTTGTTAAAAGTTAAATGGCAGGGTATTTTGTTCCAAATCCTTTTGCGATAACAAGCGACAAGTATGGTATTTTTCGGACGCAATCCACAGAATTGTGAGATTTCTCTGTCACCACTATAGTTGAATCGAAAATGTAGTTGATGTGAGACTTCGGATATGTTAGTATCAAACATTGAGGCGCAGTACCCTAACCATGAGTTTACAGTGACCATACTCGATAGGGACTGCGTAAACGATTTGTATGGAGCATAATTATAGAGTCCCTAGGGGTTACTTTTTAGAACTACAATTCTTAATACAAATCTTTTATGCAGTCACTAGCGAGTACGATCACTGTAAACTCATGGTAAAAGTACGTAAAGGTACTCATACAGTTCAAGTCATGTTATAAAAAAAAATGTTAGCAACTTTACTGCGTTATAGATTTGTAGTTCTACAAAGTAACCGCTTCTTCATACAAATCGTAAATTACGCTATCGCTAGCGAGTTACGGTCACGTTGACTCGGGGTAAGGGTACTGGGACCTAATTCGAAAATGCCGTTTGAGAGATCGCAAAACGTCAAAACTCTACAGCCTGTTACCGGCATGCGGGCATTTATTAAAACTGATAATAATATGATCCATTAGTAATTGTTTGCATGTATTAGCTAATCATAATTATGTGAATTAACTGCACAATTAAATTTCTTAAATCCGCACATTCAGTGTAGTGGGTGTACAGCGTAATTGTCGTTACTCATATCACGCTGTCATTTAACACTCACTTGTCAATTTATTTACTGTACCTTACTGGCAATTAATATTTTGTTAGAAAGTTAATAAAGCCTGAATTTAAGTTAATTAATTAAATTAAGGTCATGGATACGTTAAAGATCTATGTTACTTTACTCTACTTTAAGAAAAGCCTACTTAGCGGTAACACATTGTATATGTAACAGTTATATCGCCTTTGAACTGTCATTTAAATGCGATGAGCTTCAAGTGACATATCTCATCTCAACTTTGGAAATACGAAGGCGATAATCATTGTCAAAAATGCTATTCATGTATATGAATTTCTGTTTTGAACGAAACGTAATTGACTTATTTCACGCACTACACGGTCAAGTTAAAGTATGCGGCTGTTATTTATGCCGCCACATACAAAGGAAACGCAAATTAAGCGCGACCGGATTGACGAAGCTGCGATGCTCTGGAGATATCGCCACTTGTGAAGTAGGGACACGTCAAAAGTGACGGATAGTGATGAAATGGAGAGATTTCCAACATCTCTCTAAAGTTTGTCGAATTACCCCCCTGATCTGATATTATTGGTTACTCGAAACACACGCACTGGTATTATTAGATCGATTCCGTTAAAAGGCGGAAAAGGACATGATGGCAGAATAAACGACTGGGTCAAAGCAGTACTTACTGAAACCCATCGGATATAGAAGGGGCGAGTTAAGTGTCCATCCGCCGTGTAAACAGTATACTATCACAGATAGAACTACAGATGCTTTTCTCTTTTAATCTTATTAAAACTTTCGTGAGACATACTTAATCACTAGCTGCATCGTGCGGTGTTACTCGCTCATCCCGTGAGAACACTAAACTTTTTCGGGATAAAAAGTAGCCTGTGTTAATTAACAGTACAGTACTGAGTGTTTATGTGTATGTTTGTTACCTCTTCACGCTCACAAGGCTAGACCAATTTTGATAATTTTTACTATGAAGGCAGCTGACACCCTGAATTAGCACATTCTATTATTTCTGCTAAACCCAGTGGTTGACTGGTAGAGAATGCCTAAAGGCATTAAGTCCGCCATTTGTACTTTTTTGTATTGTGCAATAAAGTTTAAATAAATAAATAATAGGCTACTTTTTATCAAAAAAAAATAGTCTTCCCGTAGGATGAACGGGTAACACCGAGTAGCGCAGCTAGTATACAAATAAAGCAAAGCTAAATATATAGAAAACCTAATATTTGCGAGTGTGACCTAGAACGGGATAGGAAGGGACCATTTAATGAGCTGTCACGGCAAATAGAAACAACCCCCGGAAAGTGCCCAAATAAAACGGAATAGTGATTTGTTTTTACTGGTTCTATTTTAGTTTTGTTGAAACAAGAACTCAAAGGCTGATTTTGACCTTTTAGGGTTCCGTACCCAAATGGTAAAAACGGGACCCTATTACTGAGACTTCGCTGTCCATCCGTCCGTCCGTCTGTCACCAAGCTGTATCTCAAGAACGGTGATAGCTAGACGTTTGAAATTTTCACAGATGATGTATTTCTATTGCCGGTATAACAACAAATACTAAAAATAAAATAAAATAAAATAAATATTTAAGGGGGGCTCCCATACAACAAACTTGTTATAGATTATGGTACGGAACCCTTCATGCCCGAGTCGGACTCGCACTTGCCCAATTTTTACCCTTTATGTACAATTTCACATTTCCACAATACTACTAACTGATTCATACAACGAAACCCAAATCATACTCATATCCCTTATTCACCAACTTATTTTTAGACCCGAACTATTTCCGAATGTTTACAATTCACAGGTACACCGTTTATTTACACGAAGATGACGTCACGAATACTTATTTACATTAACTCTGTCTGTTTGCCCTTGCCCGATTTTATTCAGTTGAAAACTTACTACCGAGAATAAAGTAAACATTTATTTTCAGTTTTATTCTGAATGCGTAATTAGTCCGTCTAGCACAACTTTGCTTCGCGACTCTATAGCGTTACCCGTCACTCTCTTACATTACTGTACAGAAAGAGACGGATAGTTATCTCACGCGAGAAATAGTTGCATATGACAGTTATGATAGAGGTGCAGAGCTAGTATATCTTGCCGCGACTTCGCTTGTCGCGCGTCTATGGTCACCTGTCTTGCTCGCACGGTATTGAAAGGAAAGTGACAGAAAGTATTGGACGCGAGACAAAGAGTCGCGTGTCACAGTTATGCTGTGTATGTCCAGGACGACCGAGTCGAGTTGTAATACATTAATGACTAGCTTACCCCCTCATCGCACGGGAACACTACATTTTTTCGGGATGAAAAGTAGCATATGTGTTAATCCAGGGTGTCAGCTACCTTCATACCAAAATTTATCAAAATTGGTAGAGCCGTTTGAGTGTAAAGAAGTAACAAACATCAAAATTGCTTTAGACTTATGACTTCAGACTAACGATGCTGAATATTTTAAAATCTCAACCCACTCCCTACAGTTACCCTACAGTAGCCTAAATAAATAAAAAACGATAATTTATTCCTTCCCACGGCCGCCAGTGTACACAGCTCGTAACATCAAGAACAAAAGTTTGCGTGGAAAAAAGTATTTACTGTTTTAAAGCAACAAGAAACTTTACATATGAAATAACGGATTATATTTATTTATTTATTTAATCTTTATTGCACAAAAGAAAAGCAGATCGTACAAAAGGCGGACTTAATGCCATAGGGCATTCTCTACCAGTCAACCATCGGGCAAAGCAGATAAGTTGTGGGCGGTGCAACTAACTTAAATAGGTTTTAATAGATAAATACTTAGATAAATACATATGTTTATTATATATACATAATATAAATATATATGGACTAAAAATCAAAACAGACATGCTAAGATTTCTCCATTCTGCTAAAGAAGAGGTCACGCAAGGATTTTTTAAAATTAACTTGTTCGGGGCTTGCTTGATCTTGAGGGGAAGGCGGTTCCAGAGGCGGGCCACTTGGACGGTAAACGAGTTGGACATAAAACCTGTACGGTGAGGAGGGATAGAAAGAGATAGATTGCCAGAAGAGCGAAATTGACGGTTAAGAGTTAAACCATAATACTGAAAGAAGTCTTTGAGGTATTCGGGAGAATTCGAGTCTTTGAGAATTGAGAAGAGAGTGCAAAGCATTCGCATTTCACGTCGTTGACGGATACGAAGCCAGCCGAGCTGAGCGCGGTAAGAAGACACGTTATATGGTCATAGGATACTTTTAACCCGACTTGGATACTTGGGCGTGATAAGAAGACAATTAATTTATGACTAACAGATGGCACCGCGTACTGATAAAAAACAAAAGGCGATCATGCATCGCGCTATTAAGATTTTCCTCAAATCATGACCCCTCCCCGTAGAGAACTGAATTTCAGGACACATCTAGAATTTATACAGCGTGTATATATATGATACAACCGCAAATTGTAGCCGGACGGAGATTTTAGTGCTATAATCTGATATTTATAACAATTATTAATTTAGCGTTAACTGCCATAGCGTAATTAATTTCTGAAAATTTTCTGAGCAGCAATGTATGGCGTAGTTATTACTAGTGACAGTTGTCAAACAAAAACAAACAAATACATTGCGTGCTGAATTATATTATACTAGCTGTGCCCCGCGGTGTTACCCGCTCATTCCACGGGAACACTAAATTTATTCGGGATGAAAAGTATCCTATGTCCTTTCCTGGGTCTCAAAATATCTCCATACCAAATTTCATCTAAGTCGGTTCAGCGGTTTAAGCGTGAAGAGGTAACAGACAGACAGACACACTTTCGCATTTATAATAAGCTAGCTGTGCCCCGCGGTGTTACCCGCTCATCCCACGGGAACACTAAATTTATTCGGGATGAAAAGTATCCTATGTCCTTTCCCGGGACTTAAACTATCTATATACCAAATTTCATCTAAATCGGTTCAGCGGTTTTAGCGTGAAGAGGTAACAGACAGACAGACAGACAGACAGACAGACACACTTTCGCATTTATAATATTAGTATGGATATTAGTATGGAAGTATTATGGATGGAAAAAAAATTTTTTTTAATACTTACCTAATTTACGGATCAATATATTAACAAGTTTGCGGTTATATCAAATATACACGCTATCTCGAATCACATGTCGAGAAGTCACTTCTGTGGAACGACTTGTGGTGCAGGGGAACGTCGAAGGCACCCTAGATTAACACAGGCTACTTTTTATCCCGAAAAAGTTTAGTGTTCTCACGGGATGAGCGAGTAACACCGCACGATGCAGCTAGTGATTAAGTATGTGTCACGAAAGTTTTAATAAGATTAAAAGAGAAAAGCATCTGTAGTTCTATCCGTGATAGTGTACTGTTTACACGGCGGATGGACACTTAACTCGCCCCTTCTATATCCGATGGGTTTCAGTAAGTACTAAGAGCGGTGCGTTACCGATGAGATGGACCGACCAAGTCAAGACTGCACTCAATGGACCGCTCCATGAAATACACAAGAAGAGGTACGGGAGGAATGGCGACTGATCGTCAACCTGGCCACCCACACGCGAGCTATAAGCGTTTATATACAGCTATTATAATAATAATAATAATTCTTCATTTCAGATAATACAATCCATATTAAATTGTTAGTAGAAAATAAAATAATAATAGAAGAACTTATATCTATGTTAGTAATGTTACTACAATAATTAATTATTAACATTATCCTAGAGACGATCCCAAGTGGACTTTCGTCCAATGCTCAAACAATGGGCCTTCTACCCTATCAGCTATAATGGCTACGAGGCTGTTGCGGCTGCCACGGACACGGCGCCACAGGGATGCGATTCGTTTGCGTATGATGGCCTGGAAAGTGTCTACGTTTGCCTCAACGAACATTCCTAAAGCACTACTACTATTGTACCGCTGATTTAGGCTGAATAAAGGATGTATAAGCGCTTATGGGAGGACTTAAGTACGATGATCGACGATCTCGGTAGAGCTTCTGAGCGAGTTGGTCTAAGGATGAACATGGACAAGTTCTACCACGACCGGTAATATAATTGGAGACTCTACGCTCGAAGTTGTGGACAACTATGTATACCTTGGACAAACTGTCCAGTTAGGTCAATCGTCAAATCCGACTTGGCTGGACAGTGTTTGGGAGGAGACGTACTATATTTTCGTCCAATATCCCACAGTGTCTCAAGACAAAAGTCTTTGACCAGTGTGTGTTGCCATCTTGCCAGTGATGACATATGGAACTGAATGAATGAATGAATGAATAATATTGATTTCAGATTAAAAGATTTCAATCCATATTTTTGTTAGTAGGTGCACAGGTTACATTGGTTAGTAAACAATTTTATCCAGAAGTATAAACTACAAAGCCAACCTATAGTAATATTTTCCGGGTGAAACCATTAGAGTAACAAGTATGTGTTTTCACCCAGAAATTCAGGATAGGGTTGTCCCATCTCTCGGCAAGGGCCTCCAGGAGGCCGTTGGCGCTGTTCCACACTCTGTGCATCAGGAAAGCGACTCGTTTACGAATTATGGTACAAAAACAATCAGTCCGAGCCTCCGCAAACATCCCCGACGCACTGCAATGTTTCCTCAACCCCATCAGCACCCTGAAGGCATTGTTATTTTGGACTCTGAGAGCCCGGTATGACTTCTGTACAACGACTGACAGTAAGACTTAAACAATGTAATTTTTACGAAACGTGGTCGCTCACGATAGGCCTTATAAGAAGGCTCAAAGTCACTCGGAGAGCAATGGAGAGGGCTATGCTCAGAGTTTCTTTGCGAGATCGAATCAGAAATGAAGAGATCCGTAGAAGAACCAAGGTAGCCGACATAGCCCGAAGGATAGCAAAACTTAAGTGGCAATAAGCAGGGCACATCACTCGTAGAAATGACAGCCGCTGGGGCCATCGAGTTCTTGACGCAGCGTGGGTAGGCCCCCACAAGGTGAACTGATGACCTGGTGAAGGCAATAGAGTTCACTGGATGCTAACGGCGCAGGACCGGTCATGGTGGCGTTCTCTGGGGGAGGCCTATGTCCAGCAGTGGACGGCTTTTGGCTGATGATGCGTCCGCCTGTGGGCGACTTGGGCACGCCTGATATGACCACGACCACTCTCCCTAAAGTGTGAGGACAAGGAAGATAGATGAAATACAATTTCGTCAAAAACGTAATCCACTATTAAAATAACCAATTATATAACCGCTAATCACGCCACGATTCCACTTTATTACCTCGTAAAGCGATACTGTGGCAAAAAACCGGGGTTTATTACTTGGGTTATTATTACCCGCGATTATTACCGGCGTAAAAGTTTCTCAACTGTTAAAAATGCCGGTAAACGGTATTTTTAGGAGAACGGATATCGGATTATCAAATGTTCGTTGAATGTTGTTAAGGTTGGAAATACTTTTGAAAAATGGTTACACGATTGATGGTATTTTGTGTGTGTTTGGAATATACGTACATACGATGATATACATTAAATGGATTTTTCTTAAACATGCAATGAAATGTCGACATGTCGTGCTAATGCAAACCTGTTATAATTAACATGTTTCAAAGTATCAAGTTTCGGGCGGAACAACTCGAGGGAATTGAAAATTGAAGGCCTAGGCCGGAAAGTATTTTTTATTAGGTAAATATGGCGTCTGTGTTCATAAACACGTAAATCAGCTGAATTATATTATTTTTGAGTGGTGTATTTTTTTTATTTCTTTACATACGTTTGAGAAATGCACTATACATGCCTTTTTGCCGTGAAATGGGCGTGCCGGCTTCGTATCACTATGCTCACTCACCCGGAAAGCCGCGGCGTTTTCCGGCGTCTTCAGTAATGTACTAAATCACATGACTATTAGGCCTAAGGAAGTGATAATAGCATTAGTACATAACTGTACACGCCGGGAAAGAAGGGCTTGTCGGGTGAGTAGGTATAGACATACGAATAGTGATACGAAGCCAGCAAGCCCTCTTCACAGCAAGGCAAATAAAGTGCTTTTCTCAAACATTGTCTCAAATATTTCTTCAGCCAGTTCATGAGCACAGACGCCATAAATATGTCTGCCTAAAGCTTTACGTCTTGCCTTGGGCCCATATATTGTTTAAATGGTCATAAATTTGGTATATTTTATTTTTTGACTGGCCCGTTTGAGATCAGTAAAAGAACGACCTCCGCTAACCACTTCATTTTCGTCCCTCCTGAGTAGAACCACCCAAATAAGTATTTATTTTCGTTTAGTGAATGAATGAATAATTTCTTTCAGATTAAACATTTCAATCCATATGTTTGTTAGATAGCACGGGTTTCATTAAATAGTAAACAATGTATTAACTACAATGCTACACTATAGTAATATTTTTCGGGAGAAGCCACTAGAGCAACGAATATGTGTTTTCGCCCAGAAAAACAGGATAAGGTTGTCCCATCCACATTTAGTGTCTGGATTGGATTGTAATTATATTTAAATGTATTGTTTCTTTTGTTATTTGAAATAACATGCCATAGGAATAAAAATAATAATTTAGTGTCTACATACATTGATCGAGAAAATCTACCAGTGCATGGAAATCGTCGGCACCAACACTGTTACGACTATAAAACGGGCACGTGTCAAATGACGACTATTTATCCAGTTGTGACACCATTACCGCCCCATAATTATGCTTTAATGTATGCTGCAGCTAGCGACACAGATCGTATCGACATTTAATGGACGCTGTTATTGATTTTACCTGTTTTGTTTCAGCTTTTATTACAGTGGCGTGTTAAGAGGCCTTATTCCTTTTAAAATGCTGATTGTTTTAGGCATTGTTCTCTATGATCAAACATGTTTCTTAACCTATTATTGATGTTACTACCTAAAACAGGGCTAATTGGGATTTATTGATATATATTTGAAACCTACAATTTGAATTATCAATGAAACTTCACTCACTTTTGTTTCAAAAACTACTCGAAATTGACAAAATTTACGCGGTAAATTAGTTTTTTCAACTTATTTTCGACTGCACGCAATGTAATTATGAAATAGCTATGTTACTACCTAGAACTCGGGGAAAAGTATTATTCACTTCAAAAATTTGGTGGAAATTATCAATATATTTGTCATCATATGAATAAAAACATTTTAAAAGGAATAAGGCCTCTTAACTGATTGTCCTTAATAATAGCACCTACCCATACAGTTTCAAACACAAAAACGATGATTGAAATTAGTGCATGCATTAGCTTATTGAATGAATTCACCCACCAATTTAACCCACTGTTCCCAAATACCTACAAAGGTTTGGATGTATCATCATCATCAGTGATCGGAAATTCGGATATTTACATGAATTTGGCAAAACTTTATTGTTATCTCACGCATACCTAAAACGAAAGATCCCGTCCTTACAACTGAACAATAAAACCACTGCCTAGCCTAGGTTCAAGTAAATAACTAGGTATACCATGTAAGAATCTAAACTTGTATTGAAACACATTTTGCTATGGAGAGGATTCGGTATACCAGGAAAAATCTTGACAGCGCGATACAGGATTTTTATGGGTCCACTGCGTTAGCCATCGGTTGGTATAATTTTCTTTGTCGTCTCATCACCACGAAACAGCTTGATGGATAAAACCATTTTTATAATATCAAAAATGGTTATAGGATACTTTTTATCCGACATTACGGTAGACAAAAAAGGTATGAGCGGACGCATTTGCGGGCACCTAAATAGCTTTAAAATTAAATGTGCCTAACTTTACTCATAAATATCGGACAACCTCACACAAATCAACCTAGTCCCACAGTAAGCTCTAGTCGTACGTCGTAGTACTAGCGCTCCTGGACGGTGCACCTGATCCCCTGCCGAGAATCGTGATCGGCAACATCGTGGGGGGCGCCCTCCACGTCAGTTGCCAAGGGAGGGGGGCCTCCACGTGGTTCAGCTCAGCAATCGGAGGAGTGGTGATTGCTGGACTGCACCTTAAGGTCGTGGACGCCAAGGATCTGCCGAAACCGGTCAAAATGGCCTGGAAGACGCGGATCGTTGGCGCCCAGGACCTAAAACTAATGCTCCGTGTGCTGCAGAGGCTTAATCCTATGCTGCATACGGAGCAATGGAAGATAGTGGACACCCTGATGTCAGACACAAGCACCCGACGCATCATCCTGATGGATCGGGAGTCGGCGGATGTCATCAAGGCGTCCAACTACCAACTCTTCTCGGGGGTCGATCTAAGCTCCTTCAAGCTCCTCGAGGATGTGGAGGAGAGGATGCATGGGAGGGCAGAGATCGACCATCGGGCAACCGAGGGTGTGGCGGCCACGGTGGGCGATGTGGCCGCAGGTGGGGATGCGAACCCAGTGGGTGGCGCAGACCTGGAGGGTCCAACCGATGACGCCGTAAACGTCGAGGCCAAGGAGGCACTGTCGGCAGACGGTGCGGAGGCTGAGACGGTAGAGGCAGAGGTGGGCACGGAGCCGGACGCGACGATGGTGGAGAGGGAGTGGAGGGAGGATTGTGCCGGGTCACGCATAGGTCGGGAGTCATCGCCGTTGTCAACGGTGGACTCGGAGGCCTTGCGAGATCTGGCTGATCTCTACCTAGGAGGCGACCTCTCCCCCATTTCCAGCGAGGCGCCACAAAACTCGGCCACTGATCTCAGCGGCCCCAATAAACAATAATGGCGCAATGGCGGGTGTAAGGTGTGTACAAATAAACTTACAACACAATAAAGCAGCCACAGCCCTTCTGGCGAGGCAGTTAATTAGCGATAAATTCGACATTGCTCTACAAGAACCGTATATTTATAAAGGGGAAATTAGAGGTTTGGGCGGAACCGGTGGTACCATAGTGTACCACTGTTCCGATGATAACATGAGGACATGCATTTACGTCAGAAATGGCATTGATGCTATGCCCTTACATGCTTTCTGTTCCAGGGATCTTACCAGTGTTAAGATCCAGAGCAAAGGGGAGGGGAAGGCTATTATCTTCTCGTCAGCCTACCTCCCTTACGAGGCGACGGACCCGATCACACAGCAGCTACGGGATCTTGTCGCGGAAGGCAACAAGGCGAACACCGACCTGATCATCGGCTGCGACGCAAATGCTCACAACGTCATCTGGGGCAGCTCGGATGTCAACAAGAGAGGGGAGAAGGTACTGGATTTTCTGGTGAGTTCTTCCTTACAAATTATTAATAAAGGCAATGAACCAACCTTTGTCAACGCAAGGCGAGGTCAGGTAATTGATATAACGTTGGCTTCTAATAACATTAGTAAAAGTATCAACTCATGGCATGTTTCTAGGGAAATTTCTTTATCAGATCACAGATACATATGCTTTAGGTACAACACGAAGATAGAAGTAGAAACTGTACTCAAAAGGAACCCTAGGAACACTAACTGGGAAGCATACAAAGCTGACCTAAAAGTGGAACTGGGTGATCCTAAAGGTAAGCTCAACTCTATTATTGATATAGAGTTTGAAGCTGACAAAATAGTACAAGCGGTATATACAGCCTGGACCGACAACTGCCCCGAAAAGAAAATTATGGCAAAACGAATACCCTGGTGGAACCCAGAGATAGCAAAACTCAGGAAAGAAACCAGGGCTATTTTCAACGACGCAAAAGCCTCAAATAACTTTGAGAGCTATGCACGAAAGCTCACAGAATATAATAAGGCTGTGAGAAAGGCAAAAAGAAGCGCATGGAGGGGTCACTGCGACCAAATAGGGTCTATACCAGAAGGTATGAGACTAACAAAAGCACTAGCTACGTCGAAGTCAGTCCCGCTTACAACCATTAAGGGCAGTGACGGGAAAATGACGGAGACAGGGCTAGAAACCCTAAAAATTATGTGTAGCACACACTTTCCAGGCTCAGTGATACACGAGAGCGAATTAGATGATGTTTCCATTAGTGTAGTGGAACAAAGCGCAAGCACAACCAGACACAACTGGGACACGTCGAAAAAAGTAGTAGACCATAACAAATTGAAATGGGCAATTTCAACGTTCCAGCCGTTCAAGGCTCCGGGACCAGATGGAATCTACCCAGTACTACTACAAGAAGGCGCAAACGTACTCATTCCTCACCTGAGTAGACTGTACAGAGCGTCTATAGCATTTGGACACATACCACGAGTATGGAGAATGGTAAAAGTAATATACCTGCCTAAACCAGGCAAGGCAGACTACGGAGAAGCCAAATCGTACAGGCCTATAAGTCTGTCTTCATTTTTCCTAAAAACATTGGAAAAATTGGTGGACAGACATATAAGGGATGGTCCATTAAAAAGACGTCCGTTGCACAAACTACAATGTGCGTACCAACCTGGAAAGTCAACCGATACCGCGTTGCACCTGGTAACAACCAGGGCCGAACGGGCCATAGAAAATCAGGAACTATGCCTGGCGGCTTTTCTAGACGTAGAAGGAGCGTTTGATCGCACCACGTACCAAGCTATCAGTGAAGCAGCTGCAAGACATGGCATAGAACCGACCATCTGCAAATGGATAGGCAACATGTTAAACGCCAGGCTAATAAAGTCGTCTCTGATGGGAGATGAAATACTAGCCACGGCTACAAAAGGGTGTCCCCAGGGAGGAGTACTCTCACCTACTCTATGGAGTCTGGTGGTAAACTCCCTAATGGAGGAACTCAACAATGGTCCTATCTATACGGTAGGATATGCAGATGATCTGGTTATTCTCGTAAATGGGAAATTTCCCAGTACGGTATCAGCAATTATGAGTGAAGCACTGAGGAAAGTGGAGAAATGGTGTAACAATCACCAATTATCCATTAACCCAGGCAAAACAGTGGTAATACCATTCACGAGAAAGAGAATTCTTAAGGACATGCAGGAACTAAAACTGTATGGACAGGTACTCGAAATGTCCAGTGAGGTGAAATATCTTGGTGTCATACTAGATAAGGAACTCAATTGGAAAAAGCATGTTGATCACACCATAACAAAGGCTCTCAGAGTATTTGGGATGTGTAGATCAGCGTATGGTAAGACGTGGGGATTAAGTCCAAAGGTACTAAAGTGGATTTATACCATGATGGTACGACCAATCATCCTATATGGCAGCCTCGTATGGTGGCCAAGGACGTTGAGGAGCACATGCAGAGACGCCTTGACGAAGGTGCAAAGAACGGCGTGCATGGCTATAACAGGGGCGTTTAGAACTACGCCAACCGCGGCGCTAGAAATATTGTTAGATCTACAACCGCTACATATAGTGATACAGTCCGAAGCGCGCAAATCACTGCACAGGTTAAAAACAATGGACCTGTGGAGTTACTGCACGCCGAAGACTAAGCACACTAACATGGAAAGTAACAATTTTCTTGACAGAATAACAACCATGAGCTGCGATAAAATGCAGCCTAAGTTTGTATTCAGTAGGAACTTCAAGGTACAAGTTCCAACGAGGGCGGAATGGGCCGAGGGTCGCGAGCCACCTACAGCAGATGGTGAGGACATTATTTGGTACACTGATGGATCAAAAATGGGATCAGGTACGGGAGCAGGCATTCATGCAAAAGACTTCAATGCAAGTACAAGTATGGGAGGTTATGCGACTGTCTTCCAAGCGGAGACATACGCTATAATCGCCTGTGCCCAGGAGAACATAGATAGACTTACCAGAGGGAAGCACATCTACATACTCAGTGACAGTCAAGCGGCACTTAAAGCGCTGGGTGCGCCTAAAGTGGATTCTAGACTTGTGTATAATGGCGTCCTAGCTTTGAACAAGCTTGGAAGGCACAATAAGGTGCAACTGGTATGGATCCCAGGGCATGAAGGCTTCATCGGTAATGAAATTGCAGATGAACTTGCTAGAAAAGGGTCTGCGACAAGTTTCATAGGACCTGAACCATGTGTGGGTCTCTCGCAGGGAACCATAGCAACAGCCATCAAGGACTATGCCAAAAACCAGCACCAACAAGAGTGGAGGAAAATGGCAGGCTTGAGGCACTCAAAGCTATTCATGGAATGTATAGAATCAGGCTGGACCAAGAAATTATGGGAATACAGCAAAAGACAGCTCCGAATCATAACGGGGGTGTTTACTGGTCACTTTGGGGTCAAAGGACTATTGGCCAAGTTGGGACTGTCTGACAATACAGATTGTAGAATGTGTGGCGAGGAGGCAGAGACAATGAAGCACATACTGTGTGGATGTCATGCCCTCGCCAGACTCAGAATGAAGGAATTCGGTATTGGTTACCCAGAACCGAAGGAATTCCAGGCACTACCAACTGGTTCCATCATCCGATATATGAAGGTGGTGGAACAATCCTTTGAGTAGGCGCGATGGGGGTAACTACACAAAAGATCCCATTGGGTCGAAGTGTATCCGCAAGGACCCCTTCCTAATAAGATAAGATAAGATAAGCTCTAGTCAGCTTGTGTTATGGGCACTATACGTTGATAAACATAAATATACTAACAGATAAATACATACATAAATACAAATAACATCCACAAATATTCGAGTTCATCGCAATATTTGCTCCTGCTGGGATTCAAACCCAGGACTGCCGGCTCATTAGGCAGCAAAACCACTGCGCCATCCGCGTCGTCATGCAATTCCTTCGCAAATATCGCAAACATACCCTTACATATAACACAGGCAAACAAACCAGTGCTAAAAATATAGGGTAAATGCGTACATTGCGAGTCATTCCGCGCACACTCAACTTTTATGATGTTTTAAGCGTCCGCCGCATGCCTTGGAAATGATCGCTTTTCCATACCTAAGTACTTTACATTCTGCTGTTGTAAAATCAGCTTTTCTTCACACGGTTTCAGTTGTAACTGCGAGAGTGTAGGAGGTAATAAGACTTTAGATGCTAGGAAATTAATGGTTTACATCGGTTTTGATTTGATGTCAATAGCGATAACTGTACGACTGTGGTGTTTGGGATTCCCGATAGATGGTATCGAATCTATGTAAGACTGCGTGACTTAGCAAGACTATAGTAGGAATCATTATCTGAGGCCGAATTCAGCCTTAAAAAGGATCCCTACTATACCTAGCCTGGATAGTGGACATCAGTAGGCAACTGCATCTATAACACAACTGTGGCATGTGACTGTTTTTATTGTGACATAAATCCTTCATCTCTTTCTTTGTCTTCTTTTGTTTTTTGAAATGACTATGCCCCAAAAGTGCGTAAGAGATCATTGATCAATATGTCAATATCTAGTAAAATCAAATCAGCATGTTTTTGAGCAGTGAAATCTATTTACAAGTAGGTAAAGACAAAGAAATCACGGAAAAAGAAAGTAATTGCAACATTTAACTTTGCGAATTTGCCTAGCAACAGGGGAGAGTAATACGACAGTAAAAATCGAAGTGGCGTCTATTTTATGCGAAAGCTTTTACTTCTGTTTGCTTTATCCCTGGGCGTGTTGTTTGCTATGATTTTATATTTTTCTTGTATTGACTGGCTTCGAATGTTTTAACGTTATTTTGTATTTAAAAACACCAAATTTTTCATCATCGTCATTAATTCATCATAGCCGATAGACGCCCACTGCATCACCCAAAGTTTTCCATAACGATCAGTCTTGCGCTTCCCTTATCCAATTCTGCCCGCAATCCTACCCAGGTCGTCTGTCCATTTTGTAAGGGGCCCTTCCATGCTGCGTCTTCCGGTCCGCGGTCGCCACTCAAGAACCTTTCTGCCCCAACGGCCATCGGTACGAGCAATGTCACTTAAGTTTGGCAACTGTCTGAGCTATACCCACAGCCAAATCTATACTATTTTACAATTCCAAAATTGCATTGGAAGTCAGCTTCTATGGATCTCTCCAACGATACGAATAACGATCTCTCGATTATTTTTGGAAAAATCTTAACAGTGCGATGCAAGATGCGTAAGAGCCACACTGCACCATCTATCTGTTGGTAAAAAAGTATTTTTTCCCTCTTCACGTCGAAACAGCTGGATCGATTTTAATTAAAGTATTGCAGAGAATCTCAGATGATGATTTAGCAGAGGAAAGGACGATGTTTTTATAATAATTTAAAAATGGTGCGGGGCGGGTTATTTGAGTAAGCTTTTAGGTATTTGTCAAAATTACATATATATTTTAAGTGTGTGTACTAATTGTGTTATGATTATGAATAAATTATTTTAAAATAATAAGTTAGGTTCAGTTTTAGTAGTATTTTCTATATCACTCATGCAATCATGAGGGTCTCATGATGATCTCCTTCCTGTGTCGGAGGTGTTTTAAATTTTTGAATTAGGTTATGTATTGTTTTGTTTATCGGCTTGATAGAAAATATTCTTTCTTTCGTGGCCAACTACAGAAAAGATAAAACCTAGTTTCTCAATATTTCCGAATTTATTTCTAACTTTCCCCACAAGGTCAAAGTACAAATATAACCTTATAACAACTCCATTCCCTATTTCATATTCGTTATCACCAACCATCAGTTGCCTATACACAGTCTGAATTATACCTAAACTGCTCACAGTAAGGTTAGTATTGTTTAGTGAAGGAGAGGAATGCCTAATTAATGGCACGCCATTTCCATATGTAGGTAAACGTTATTATTTAGTGCTTAGATGAAATATAATGGCGTTTTACTATGTAATTATCGTAGTACAGTCATCATCAACAGTAGCTGACAGTTTTACTACGCTTCATATGGTTACTAAAAGTAAACTATAAATGAAATAGAAGAACTACTGATCTAATAAGTGCAATTTGTTATCATAATGTAACGGGCTTATTATAATTTGTTTTCACTGTGAAAGTAAAACACACACACGCAAACAAACATTTAATTATGTTAGCTTAAAGTAAATATAAAAATAAGTGTATCTTACTAATAGAAGCTATTAAGATAATGTACCAATTTTATTCTGGAAGAGCGAAGCCTCCTGACACAGGTGTATAACACCTACTAAATGGGTCCTCTACACTTGCATTCATTATTTATAATCTTTTGGACCAATAACAACTTATTTCATTCAATTTTATTTTATATTTTCTTACTTGAATTGTCAGCCACTTTTGATGACTGTACAACCTGCGTCGAATAGTTTATATTGTCTCAAATGATAAGTATTAAGCTCCTATATCTTACTTAGATAGTCAGAGTAAGAGTTTGATTCTATTTTGATTTTGATTGAAGCTTTATTTTAAGCAAAGTAAGATTGTATAGCACTTGAACCGCGAGCTACTTGAAAGTCTATTTCGAAACCGTAAATAGTACATTATTGTCCAAGCCAGGGAAGCAGGCAATAGCTAGCTGAGAATTAATTTAAAACGGATGACTTTAGGAGTCCGTTAAACTTAATACGATTTCATTTAAAGCATTGCCCTTCCGGCTGAGACAAATATAGTGTTTTTCTCAAAAATAGTGCAAGAATACAAAATAAGTACGGATATATACTTATTTTTATTAAAGCAGTAACATCTGCTAACGTAAACTAAATGTTTACAAATGAAGCGAAAATTGAAAAATTTAATGATTCGGACAGGATTCGAACCTACTAGCCGACGATAAAGTCTAAACCTTTACGGTAGATGGCGCTACGATGCCACCCTAAGGCATGTCGAAGCAACTGGTTGAAAAATTCAATGGCTCTGACATCTGATTCGGTGGTCCAATTGGGAGGACGCCCGTGTTGGCCCGGAAAGCCGTTGGAAACGCAGGTTCGAATCCTGTCCGAATCATTAAATTTTTCAATTTTCGCTTTATTTGTAAACATTTAAGTACGGATATATATATATTTTTTTTTTAATAAAAAAGTCAGTGGATTTTTCTTCTGAAAACGCCAGAAGCTATGTGAGGCAGCTTAAAAGTCTTGATAAACCGTAGCTACTGTTTACTGATCTCCCGTTTTGGCTGTTCAGAACCTGTGTAAAACTATTTTTTTTATAGTTTGCACTTTGACAAATAAAGGAATTTCATACAACATTATTGTAGAGCAAACCGAGCCAGCAGGTTTTTTTTTTTAATTGACTGACTATATAATGTGCACTTCGCATCCTGATTGTCAGGGTTCCGTAGTCAACTAGGAACCCTTATAGTTTCGCCATGTCCGTCCGTCCGTCCACGGCTTAGCTCCGTGATCATTGTACTTGAAAGCTGAAATTTGGTGTGAGTATGTGTATGTATCACTCCGACAAAACGGTTAAATAAAAACAAAAAAAAAACTTTTTTTTGGGTATCTCTCGTACACCTAAACGAGGGTTTTTTTTGTTTCAATACTATTGTGCGGGGTGTTGATGAATAGGTATTTTAAAAATAACAGGGGTCTCTAAACATTATTTTTTGATAAAGTCAGCAGTTTTGTAAATATTCGCTCCGGAAATCCAAAAAATAGCGTCCCTCTAACTTTTTAACCACGGGTGAAAACATTATGGAAAAATTCATGAGAATGAGGCTTTAAGTACTATCAATGAAAACTATATTGAATAAAATCGGTCGAGCCGTTTTTGAGTTATCGGAAAATTTCATAATTTTCTTTAAAATTACGTAAGTGCCGCGTGGTGTCATTATACTTCGAACGCTACACATAAATGTATTAGTTAAGTGCCATACTGCATTAAAACACTCCGCTCAATCTGGCGCGTGTAATAGATAACTTTCAGAAGGTAATAAGTAATTACAATTACTTTGGCGTTTACGACCTTTTTATAGAGCTTGAAATCGTTCTCTTAATTTAAACCTTGGGCTTAAAACCGCTGTTTTAAGCTCGTCTATTGTGAAGTATGGGCAACTTCGGAACCCTCAGCAGTTCTTTTTTAGTAACATGCAAAAGAAACATTTAATATTCGTAAACCCTTAAAGTCGCAAAATAAACCTCAGTGCCGTCAAAAATAGTAAAAAAATCTGTTTAACTAAAAAATGCAAAAAGATGGTCAAGAAATAAGTATATCGGGCTATACATCCATATTATACATTGGGTTAAGCTCGCCATCCATCGCCTCATGTCCAGTGGCCGTGCACACTCACCCTTAACCCATATGGGCATATTTTTATCTTGTTGTAGTTTTTTTTTTTCTCAGATTTCAATAAAATTTGGTGAGTTGGTAAAGTTGCTTATTCTGAACAAGCAACTTTACTACTCACCAAATTTTATTAAAATCTGAGAAAAAAAACCTACAACAAAATAAAAATATGCCCATATATGCCCAGTGGGTCGTTTTTGACCCGACAATTAGGTATTAAATAATGCGCGAGATTGTAATCGTAAGCGCTCATTTACTTCGTCTAGCGCCAATAGGAAATCGGAGACCAAAAATAGTTCTGGGCATACCTATATGGGTTAAGAGGCCTTATTCCGTTTAAAATGCTGATTGTTTTAGACATTTTTCGCTATGATTAAACATGTTTTTTAACATATTATACCTAGAACAGGGCTATTGGGATTTAATGGTGTATACTTGAAACCTACAGTTTGAATTTTTCATTGATAATTTTTGTTTCAAAAACTACTCGAAATTGACAAAATTCACGCGGAAAATTAGTTTTTTTTTTTTCAAATTATTATCGACTGAACGCTATGAAAGCATGGAATAGCTATGTTACTACCTAGAACTCGGGGAAAAGTATTGTTCACTTCAAAAAGCTGGTTGAAATCACCTATATATTTGTCAGAATATGAAAAAAATTTTTTTTAAGAGGACTAAGGCCTCTTAAAATTAGTTTACATTGACAGTACTCCGGCTCCGTAAAAGATTTGTATGGAGAATCTACAAACTTCCGCTAGGGGCGCTGTGTTATTCTCCGTACAAATTGTTTACGCTGTCGCTAGCGAGTGCGGTCACGTCAACTCATGGTAAGGGTAGTATGCTAAGATGCCGTCAAACCCAGTTAAGGCTGTGTTACGATAGCTGCTCACGCGACTGAACAAGTTTAACACGAAGGGCTAGTTCGGGTGATGAAAATCAAAACTTAGCAAATGACATTGAATTAATAAGCATAATAAGTTTATTAAAAATATGTTTTTATATGATGTTAATTAATGCATACTTATTTATCTACACACATTAACATGTTTGAACGTCAATTTAGAAAAAGAAGGCAGTTTTACAGAAACAATATTAAGTAATATGAAAAGATGTCAATAATAATGTCCTGTCTAACAAATGATAAACACTTTTTTCAACACTTCTTTTCGACCTAATTATTATAGTTATTAGGTAAAAATTTGAAAAGCGATGGCACATGAGCTATAAACCTCGCGTTTGTTTTGAAATTGAAGAAATTTGCGATTTTTTAAGTTTTCCAACCCCATAACTCAAAATTTTAAAACATTTTATAAAACCGAATCGATAAACAAAAAATGCAAAATTTCATGAGAGTCGGTAGAGAAATGCGGCCTGCGCCTGAAATTCAGAGACACTGTGCTCGCGCAGTGAGAAGTGTCTACCATTCAAAAGTTATGTCGGAAGAAGTAGAGTTTATCTGTGTTAGTACAGTTTTTTACTACGTACTAACTATTCTACTCAAGTATATTTGTTAGATAATAATGTTAATGAATGTTGATTACTAACTAATTTCGACTATATTATATTTTTTATTGCATGCTGCACTCTCAAATTTTGTATGCCTTTCGGCAAAACATAGTGATCCTGATTCATTCATAAGACAGCTATGTAGCTACCTATGTTTTACAAAATAAATCATTTTTATTCTTATTCTTTACCGTGCTGTATTAATATCGATAACACAAGCCATTTAGGACTTACTTTAAAGTAGATCGATTTACATAATCATAATGAGATTGTCCAAACACATGAAACTTTTTATATTTTATAAATTTATGAAACATGCAATGTTTTTTTTTTATGGGGGTACACACTACAAGTTAAGGTGTAAAGTCTTTTAAATAAACAATGATCGACACACGAAGCATAAGGAAAAAATCGAAAGGTGGCTTGGGTGCTACGGTGGCGGAAAGGTTAACGCGTTGGACCGGTAATCCAGAGGTACCGGGTTCGATTCCCGATCTCTTCCATCAGGTTACGCATTTAAATTTTTTTGAGCTTTGATCTTTGTATTGATGGTTAAGTATAAAAAAAAAATGTAGACTTTCTTCACTTTGGTTACGGAACTTTAAAAGAGAACAATTAAAAATCCAATCAATACAGGGCATGCTCGCTGACCCGGCAGCGTCAAGTCATCTGTGCGTGTTGGCCCAGATACGTTGGGACTACATGCTTACAAATACTATAGTGTTAGCATATTTTAGTCCGTCGAGTTTTTTTTTTTCGTGGCTGTTTAAGTTAATTCCATCGCCCTGTTGCGTTTTCGATTCGCTATGCAAGGTTGAGTATTCTGTTTTTAAATTCCTTTTCAACCCTAGGTTTGAAGTGAATCACTTTCAACCCACTATTGAAATAAACAATGACCAACTTTTAGAATATGGGAAATGAGAAATCTTTTTTCTTTTGTAAATTAAATTGGCCCCATATATTTTGGTAAAGATCTGATGAGGATTTAGATCCATTAGGTATCGTAGGAACTCCACAAATATTATTGACACATATTTGTTGGTAATTTTAGTGTTTTATATAGCAACTCGTTCAGGTTATTCTTTGAAGTACGATTTCTTTTTATTGAAGTCGGTTATTATTTTTGACAAAGTAAGATAAAGTGGCTATTATTCATCTACAACCTACATCATTCCATAACAACATCTGTTTTCATATCCTTAGTAGGTATCGTTTTCTTCTCTATTAGGACACCATTTATTTATTAAATCAATAATGTCATTTACTTTGTCCCGATTGTCGCAGCCGGAATATGTAAGAGCCGTAGACGCCTACGCCACGCTACGGGGCCTACGCAGGGTCTACGCCGTAGCACGAATGCCTTAGGGCCGGCTTTTGTATAAGTTGAAATAAGTTTACGAATGTAATAGGGTTGGCGCAAATTCCATTTGGATACTTATTTATCTTTCTTTATAAACCTACGTCTTACCTTTTTATAATATACCTACTTGTGTTTTGTAATACATATATGTTGCGTTGAAAACGACACTAAAATAATTATACGTATGTAGATATGTTAAGAGTTATCTTTTTTGTGTACCTCATTAAAAAAAAGTTTATTGCTAACGAGCAATCTCTTCCAGATAACCCTTGGGTGCCAGAAAAGTGTATTGGTTTGTTATCTTCTTACAGAATGACGAAGAAAATCAGCGTGACTCTTACACGGGCATATTATATAATTTCACATGATATACAAAATAATATAAGATTTAAGCCGGCAATATAGGTAGCTATAGCGATACTAAAAGACATGATTAATGAAATAATAGTTTCATTCATTCGGGCGAAGCTGCTAGAAAATATAATGCGAAATATCGGGATACTTTCAAATTCAAATTAGCACCCACATTTTAAAGTTATGATAATCGTCATCATATTTATATCATAAATATGGCTCCTTGTTCTTACATTGCATAATGAAATTTATAATACCACAGAGAAATAATTCATGTTCTTGTGATCATGGTTGTGTGATAATCTCAAATTTCAAAATTCGTCAATAATTCATGACAATTATTATTGCTTTAAAATTAAACACGCTAATAGCATAATTGTCACAAACGATTCGAATATAATTACAAAACTAATCGCATTAATAAATAATTAGCCGAATGAGCCGGTGACCCAAATACTGAATCCCCGGCGATTATAAAAACGTCACAGCAAAACTATAAGCACGCGTAATAAATTCAAATTGTTGCGTTTCCAAAGCACACGCAAAAAAGCAATTAAAATTTACCAACCTGATATACAACCCTTACGGACCGCCAACACGCAACACCAATGGTATTAAAAATTCAACAACACTCCAAAAACGAAAACGCGTTCACACAAAAACAAAACACAAATTTTGGAATACGATTATAGATGTCACTGTTTGATTTCGATATTCATTTTTGAATTCGTTTTATGATTGCGCGGAGTCGCGTGCGCCTAGCTCGGCGGACGAAGCGGCACTGAATACTTGGATCTCTAACGCATGCGTGGACCGATGTTTGTGTGCTGTGTACATTAACGCACACAAACGCGCACACACCACCTAACTTGAACTGACGCAGCAATGGATTTGGGACCTAGTTTGAGTACGCTACGGTTGCGTTTGGATGGTGTTATGCGAAAGGGTAAGATTCAAGTTGGTGAACTGTGAATGTTTTTCGTCCTTCTTACGCCACAGGTTTGCCCGTACGAATTTTAATTGAGCATCATTGCGATTGTAGCAGTGCGACTAAGTATATCGACTGTGTTCACTGTCTGACGTTTATTTTATGTAATTACATATAAACTATAACATATTCCTAACTCACAATGACCGCTTTTAATACTACCTGATATGAAAAAGTAAGAGGTTTGTAGATGTAGCGTAAATTTAAAATAAATATTTACAAAGTTTGTAAATAATTACCTTTGTTATAATTATTGTATAGAGACTCGCACCTGCAGACGAACTGGACGTAGTTATGCAAGAACGATCCAACCCACACGCAACTTAAAATTGAATTTTAAACTTATTGAATATTGACATATGGGTAGTAAGTTTATATTTTTTCAGCGACGTATAAGTTGAAGCGTTTTTGCATAACTACGTCCAACTGTACAAAAAGTTTTACGGGGAAAATGTATATTCTCAAGTCGCATACCTTAACTAAACTATATATATATATATATATATATATATATATATATATATAATAATTAGCCCATGCCGAGAGTCGAACCCAGGACCGTAGGTTCAGAAGGCAGCATTGCGCCAACCAACGGTTGACTAGCACGTATGTATGCCGTAGAATTATAATAGCGAAATCGAATTAAAGTAAATCAAAATAAAACCGGACAAGTGCGAGTCGGACTCGCGAACCGAGGGTACCGTACAACAACTTCCCATCTTAACTGGCCGGGTTAAGTTTGGTTTGCACCTGGCATGTGTGGCACTGCATACAAATGAGATGCCAAGTTAACGCAACCGATCACGTTTGTTGTATGGGAGCCCCACTTAAATATTAATTTTATTCTGCTTTTAACCCTAAAATATGTAATTTGTATGGTTCAAAGATATGTAATTTTACAAGACGCATCCTTAAAATATCTACAAAAATGACGAATTATCCTCAAATCAAATACCACAAACAAGCAAATGGACTATAACTAGGTTGTTGACAAAACAGCGCACGCGTAGGTTCCATTAACGATGTTTTGCATTGCTCCCGCGCCAGTCTGAAAATTGTTATGAACTTATGACATACCAGCATTTATGGTATGTTGCGGGCCATGCCTCGAACATAAATCGTCTCTTGCCAAATATAATTTACTAAGTAACAAATAAAGTAGGTATCCTAACTCTATTTATCTACACCCATCTTGTTAAACTTCTATAACAAGTTCAGATATTATAGGTAAGGCCTACATTACTTGGCAGCGACCAAAATCAGAGATGTAATTTCATAACAGTACCATAGCCATCGCGAGGAATTGATACTGTAATGGTGTAATGGTGACCGCCCCCTGCCGCGCGAGTCACCTAATGTATTCCTTTGCTCCGCGGGCTGACTGGCAGGGCTGAGTGTTTCATAAAAGAAAATCTATGATAATGATTATGAATATGTGCGTAGATGAAGTAGTGTATCCTCTCATTATGTAGCAGTTGCATAAAATACTATTCCAGGATTTCCGGGTTTTTTTTTGTATATATTTATTTATTTATTCCTTAATTATATTTCAGTATACAGTATAGTATAAAGAATGGTATGTAAAAGAGTAAGGTCAGGAATCCTCCGTACTAGTAAAAACTGTATGACGGCAGGATGCACTACCTCTCTCCGGCAACATACTAACATAAACCTTAATACATATGTATATAACACTAATTTCTTAAGTATAACAGGTAATTTAAAGTGGGACAAATTTTCGGCTGTAGAAGTATAAGCCGGCTACATACGTGAGTTGACAAAATTAAGTTAACCAACAAATGGAAATAACAAAAAGAAACTTATACAATAAAGTGAGTTGAGTACATGACAGTGTATGTATGTGTGTTTGTGTGTGTGCGTGTGTCATAAGTGAGAGTGAGCATTTCCTCCAAGATCTCAACCGTTCAAGGTCCGAAACAAACTGCTTCTACACCCGAGCGATAGATCTACCCCCAGGATACGGAAATAATGAAAACACGGTAGGTCAGAACGGCTAAGCGCTCGTAGAAATACAAGTGTGTGTAATGTGGACGTGAGTATGCGAGACATTTAGAGATCATTTCTTCATCATTAAAGACATACGAAGTACCTATTCGAAAGTAATAGTTTGAATTTAGAACATGATAGATACATAATAATAAGAAATATCATGTATATACTATATTATTATTTATTAAACAAAATATTAAGACACTATAGACCGCATATAACTATTTATTATAGTATGTGTTTATGTATATACTATAAGTTTAATCAGAGGCGTGGCATCCACAGAACCCGGTTTCCACCAGCTTGCCCGCTTCAGGCACCATGAAATCAAATCCGGCTTGTTCTGAGTTTTAGTTTGACGTCACGCCAGTGTAGTTTATAGTTAAACTAGCGACCCGCCCCGGCTTCGCAGGTGTGCAATGGTGGAACTAAATATACTTTGCATGTAATAGACATATAAAAAACTTCCTTTTGAATCACTATATGTATGGACAAACTCGGGTAACTTAAACAAAGCCTGGCTCTAGGCTTACATGTCAACAATTTCGATGGTATATTTCATATTATACGGTAGATGTGCTACGAACAAAATGTACTTATTTTTCTCAAACATCCAAGGAAATGTCGTTCTTATGATCGTGGTAATAGAACACGAAATACGCCTTTGTATTGCAATTGTTGAAGATTCGTTCTAATTTAAAATTAGAGGTCAATAAAGGAATTTCATACAACATTATTGACCGTGGCCAACTAAGAGATTGTCTTTTGTTTCAGTGGGGTTTATTTCTTTTATTGATTATGATAATCTACGGTATACTGCCGATAAAAAAAAACGTTGTTTGTGCATGTATATGTACGTTTTATTTCTTATATTTAACTAGATTATTTAATTAGATTAAAACAGATATTCAATAAAATAAACAAGGAATCACGTTTATTTTTAAAAAATATGACAATATCTAATTAATAAGGTGTTGTAATTTTTTAATAAATAGAATCATCTTAACATTTGGTGGCAAAAACATTAACCCGAACAGCTTAAAAAATATATTTTGGAAAAGTATAAAGTTGGCGGGAATAGTAAAAATATATGAATATATAAGTTGAACATTTGTATTATTTCTTTGGATTTATTTGAGAAAAGCACTATACAAGCCTCGTCGCGAACAGGGATTGTCGGCCTCGTATCTATAGATGGCCTCGTTCTCACTCGGCCATCTATTACTACTCGGCCAACAATTCCCTATTTCGCGGCCTCTGCAGTAATGTACTATTACAAATTACAGTAGGTTTAAGTCATGATCACATCACATTGTCTACATTAATAATTGCATTACTAAATTCATTTATTTCATTAAATTATTATATACTATAATCTGTATACTACAAAACAATACGGACAGTTGCAACTGCCGTAACCGTTGACCACGCCTATGTATGCTCTATCCTTGGATATGGCATCATATTATGGGAAAATTCAGCCGACTTTGACAAATAAATGCATAAGAGCTATCTGGGGACTCTGTAGCAGTCAATCCTTTTTTTCCCCATCTCACATCCAAATCTATAAAAATATCATAATAACCATATAAGTATAAAGGTATCATAATGAACATTTTATCACCGTTAAGTGTAGGACGTCCACGATAAAGCCGATCCAATCGTAAAATCTCCGAGACCCTATATTGAATTATGGTTGTGGCTGAATCCTGTATTACATTAATTTTAAAACCGATGAAGGGAGGTAAAAAGAGTGAAAATAGATTGCGATAACAAAACAGGATTTAATCGCGATCAAAAATCGTTTATTTAATTACCTTAAATATTTTTATCAATCCTAAAAGATAGATTTAGATAATATTTCGCTCCAAAAAGACGCCGAGTAGTCAAACTCTATTCATAAATTCAAAAATGTTAGCGGTCCGAAACATCATCATAAACATTACCTCTATTTAAATCGATATCTGTATATTCCCTTTTTTTCGATCAAAATATTTGAAAGTTTCACCAAAAATACTGACTTGCACACTAATTATGCACACTAAATAATGCGAATTCAATATACTATTTAAAGGTATTTGCAAAACTGTTTTACTGGATATAAAAAAAAAACTAACCTAACCTAACCCGGCCGAGTCGGATCTTAGTGTGCAGTGCGAGGATAATTAGTGTGCAAGTCAGTATTTTTGGTGAAACTTTCAAATATATCTGATGTACGAACCATATATGTTTGGTGTGAATTCGGTTAAAAAAGTCATCTCGTTTTGTGTGATGTTTAAGTTTTTTTTATAGGACATGTTCAGTTAATCAATTGTTTTTTTTGCACAGCATTCGTTTTTCTGGTATGCATTCAGTTAATTAGTGGAGTTACCTAGTGTACTGAAAAATTATACAGATGTGCAGTCAAATATATCCCTTTCTTTTATCTTGTAATAGTTAACTTATGTTTAGTTAACGAGCCTACAAGTTGAATTGACGATAATTTTGATATAACTAAATTTATCTGGAACAAATTGCTTTCATTTCATAGCGGTAAAACGCATTTAAGTCGGCAATACACACGCTGACTCGCTATTGACCAATTATTGTTCGTCTTCCCTTAGTTTTGCACTTAAGAGCTTCTGATTTACAAACCAATTAAACAAAGGGTCTCGTTAAAACGTTTTCTTAACTGATATTTTCGGGATTTTATTACATTTTCAAATGGTATTGTTATTTGCAATTCTATTGCTATCGTTTATTGGTAAATTGGTTCTATTTTAAAGCGAAACTGCTGAAAAGTAAATGTTTCATAAATGTATAACAGCGCCCTCTCTCGCTTTATCGTTCACTACTGTAAAGTAGTAAAGAAAGCGAGAGAGGGTATTCACATAAAGGTCAATAATAGTTATGTAAAGCCTTTCAAATAAATAATGCAAAGATCGACACACAAAGTATAAGGAAAGATTCGAAGGATTATCAGCTTTGTGGAGAGGTTAACGCGTTGGACCGAAATAGGTTCACTTCTCTTACTGCTTTGATTTTGAATCAATGGTTCAATAAAAAGATTGAAAAAATCTACGAACTAGAACGATGTACTTTTTACAAACGATGAGAATTGGTAACGATTGTCAACATGCCGCAAATACCGCCATCTATCTGTTAGTCAGTACCCTTGCTATGAGTTTACAGTGACTGTACTCGCTAGCGAGTGCGTAAACGATTTGTATGGAGAATTGTAGTTCTACAAAGTGACCGCTAGGGGCACTGTACTATTATCTACGGTTACGCTGTCGCTAGCGAGTACGGTCACGACAGTTGCGGTTAAAGGAATCAATCAGTTATAAATTTATCGTATTAGAAAATCTAGTTTTCACCGATACAGCGGTTTTCTCGTACAAATCGGTGAAGCAATTCATTTTCTCTTGTTGCAGCCTCATTACATCATAATGGTTTGACAACCAGTACAGGGATACTAGGATCTATGACCACCCAATGTTGTATCTCAACATATCTACGCAGATGAAAACAGTGATTCAAGTAGTTCCCTATACGAGGCAATGTTCTACCTTAATTATATAGTCTGAAGCGGTTTACACGCACGTAAAATTATCAGGAACGGCCCGCAGTGACGAAGTTAGCGCGCTGCCGTACTGGTAGCGGTCCCTGATGAAGAGCTCCATACGAGTTCGAAACATGTCAGGTCGTTCCTGACAATTTCACGTGAGTGTAAACTGGGATCACCTCTAGTGGAATAAAAAATATTGTCAGTCTCTTGTCGTGTCTGGCGAAGCCCCCCACAACGAATTTACAATGAAGATTGAACTGTGAACCTATAAATACGAAAATCGGCCAGAAAAGAAGGTTAGGTTAGGTTTGAAAGAACTGCGACCCCCACAGACACGAACTGCTGCCAGGAAAGCAGGATGACGTTGAAATAAAAAATATGGAGCTTGATATTTATGTTTGCAACCCAATATGGAACCGTGTAAACCGCTTTATACAATAATTAAATATGTCTAACGAAAATTTTCATGAGATTAATGTTCTACCTTGCTTGTCAGTCTTAGTTACTCTAGGCAGAGAGATTACCCTATAGATAGGGCGCCTGTTTATACTGCATCACTCCGATACGAGGTCACATTTTGTATACAAAGAACATTACGGGGTATATTGCCAGAAACCGCATATTGCCAAGCAAACTTAGTTTATCCTTAAGAATCATACGTGTTATAATTATAATGTTATAAACGGTTCTCTGCCTTTTCACCGAATTATTTTTCGTCGAGTGTTTAATTTCGCAGAAAGCATTTTTCTCTGAGACCGAAAACTATTTGGGATTGTTATAAAGTAAACCTTACCTAACCTAATGTATAGGATGATATTATTTGCAAGAATTATGAAAAATGTACGATTAGTTGACTACAGTGGAATAAAAATTCTGCTAAAATTCGACGAAAAAGTAGAACACCGATATTAACACCTTAATAACAATTTGATCGAATGCACATTGTTGTCTATGATAAATTACCATACCTGTCAAAGGCAATAGCAATTCCGTTAACAATACAAATAACGTAATAAAACCAGAACAATAAGATTGAAGGGTTAAAAATAAATTACTCAGTATTTGATGGAAGGACGTTTCACGGGTCTAATTGCGCCTTTTGTGAAGGTGCCATTAAAAAGGGTTTAATTTTAAAGGCCTTTTTAGCACTTGATTTCCCCTTTGTTAATTTTTGAGGAATAGTACAATGAGAATGTTCTGGGATAATTTACATTGGAGAAGACAAGATATAAAATAATCCTTATAATTTTAATTTTCATATTCTAAATAAATAAGTTTCTGTCAAAAATGACATTTTAGTGGCAAGCTTTTATAGCCGACTGTACTTTTCTTTAGATATCCATCAAATGCTCACTAAGACGATTCTAAAGAGCCCAAGCTCGGTAGGATTGCTTTTTCTATTATAGAGTTCCTATGGCCACCTTCCGGCTCCATCATCAGATCAGCCCTATGGTAACATATTATTGTATTGTCATCAAAGTTAAGTAAGTATGCAAAATTTCAGCTCAATCGGTTGACGATATCTGCTTCAAAATTGAGTTGCAAGATTTCACCCGAACAAACATACTTATATACATACATACATACTCGTACATTGCAAGTTAAATAAAAGCTTGTAAAAATAGAAAAGCCCTCAACAAAGAGAAAGTTTCCAAAACACAAGTATTTGATTACAGTAATTTATTTATCATATTTATTTAAACTTTATTGCCCAAAACAAAAAGTGTACAAATGGCGGACTTAATGCCATAAGGCATTCTCTACCAGTCAACCATTGGGCTAAACAGAAACATTTTATGGTGCAGGGCCTGTCAACTATCAACATTATACCAAAAGAGAAACTTATTATATATCAGTAATATAATGAACACAATAAATAAACATACACAAATATGCAATAAAATATACTTACATAAACATTAATTCTTGTACCCAGTGCAAAATATCATAACCGACAATCAGTCTAGGAGCTTACTGGTGAGATGCTTGCGCAACATGTGCTTAAAGGTTTGCTTTGTTTGTGCTTGCCTGATGGAAAGTGGTAGATCGTTCCAAAGCCGTATTGCCTGAACAGTGAAAGAATTTGACATAAACCCGGTGCCATGAGGAGGGACAATGTGCATGAGTTTACGAGAAGTGCGAAGGACGCAACCGGGTCGAGCAGATACAAATTGAAATTTAGATCTAAGATACTCGGGTGCAGCTGGATCAAATAAAATGGAATAAAGAGTGGATAAGACTCGTAATGACCTACGTTCACGAATGGGAAGCCAATTAAGTTGACGGCGAAAATCAGATATGTGGTCATATTTACGAAGTCCAAAAATGAATCTAATGCAGTTATTAATAACACTTATAATAATTCTTAAGAACACGATCCAAACGATTCAATGAAGCCTGAGTCATGTTTGAATAACACACATCAGCATAATCAAATACGGGCAGAACAAGAGCTTGAATAAGGAGAGTTTTGGTGCTGACAGGAAGAAAGTGTTTTAGTCGGTAAAGCGATCGAAGTGTGTAGGTCACTCTGCGACATACGTCAGACACCTGTGGCTCCCACGTAAGGCCGGAGTCAAAAATCAGACCCATATTATTAATTATTAGTGCGATTTTTTTTTTTGCTGTCGATTTTTTTTCTCAGATTTCAATCAGGGTTGGTAAAAATGCTTCTTCTGACATTGAAGCCCAATTTCACGCTATGACCTACAGATTTTTCTCCTGACCTATACATTTTGTGTAACTCAATGAAATATTTTGTACGTAAGCAACTTTACCAACTCACCAAATTTGATTGAAATCTGAGAAATAAAAAAAATCGACAACAAAATAAAAATCGGCATTATGGCTCAAGATGTCCCAATTCTGCTGGTCTACCGCTACTTAGCGTTTTTTCCTTATCATAACCCGATTTTCTTTCCACTCTCCTCCCGCCCTAAGCCAGACTGATTATCGGTTCAGTCTATTCACGACGCAGTCCATGCGCCCTGTGCGCCCGCGTCACCCCAACCCAAATTACCCCTGTGGCGCGGAGATAAACCCATTAGCGGGTTATAGTCCCACACAAAGTCCGACTACTGGTAGTGAGGGCTAACCAGCCCTGATACAGTTCAAGTCATGTCTTAAAAAAAAAAACCAAAAACATGTGGTATGAACCCACATTAAAAACAAAGAGACACTGTATGAGATTTCAGTGTCAAATTGGTCCATAAATATGACAAGTACTATAAATAGTCTGCTAAGGATTCGCCGTAATAAATTATATAGCTTCCATGCAGAGATCATCGTGTCAATGGAGTGTCCCGGTTCCTTCCACTATCCGTTTTCGGGTTCCGTCCCAGAGGGCCCAACTCATTTCATAGTTACCCCGAGCTTTAAGAAGTTTAAGGGTCAAAGCCCACGGGTCAGTGTGAGCTTTTACCTCGTTTGGATTTCTTGGTTAAGATTGTCGAGTCTATTTGTGGTTGTGGTTATCTTGTGTCTTCAGGAAGTTTAGTTATTGAATTAGTCAAAAGTTCCGGGCTTTTTGTATGTTCGGAAGAAATGTGGCTGAGGAATTTTAGTGAAAACTGGAGCTCGAATTCGATGAGACAATTTATTTTTCGTCTTACCATGCCATTACAACGGACAATTTATTTTATTTGGTGAATTGCGACGCCTAGAGACCATTTATACATCTATAAGAAATTAAGTTTTAATATTTTTTTTTTCTTTTGTATAGTTTCTTATTCAGTCCTAAACTTTTCTGAGGACTTCAATTAATATATTTTGTTTTGCATGTTCGGACGCCTAGATACCATGTACATCTCTAAGAAATTTTAAGTAAGTACTTGAGACCTTATTATAAATCTCAACGGAATCAAATTAGTTCAATAATTATATGTATTATATAATAATAATAAGGATCTGGTGGAACTACTGGAAATAACAGAAACCTTCAGTAGCGCCATCAAAATGGAGTATGGTGTAGACAAGTGTGCGGTCATGCATGTACAGCGGGGGAAAGTCGTAAATTCTGCAAACTTACAACTTTCTGAGACAATGTCCCAGAAAGTCTATCTCCGAAGCTGAAACCTACAAGTACCTTGGTATGTCACAGTCATTGGGTATTGCGGACGGAGACATTAGGCAGGCACTGAAGGAGCGTTAATTCTTTTGTCCTTTGACAAAAGTACTTAACAGTCTTTTGTCCGGTGGCAATAAGGCGCGCGCCTTCAACGCTTGGGTGATGCCTCTGCTCACTTACTCCTTTTGCATACTAAGGTGGACTCAGACTGAGCTGGACGCCCTGGATACGAGGGTCCATCAGCTGCTCACTACACACCGCATGAAGCACCCACGCTCGTCAGTTATGAGAATGTACATCCCGCGTAAGTGTGGAGGCCGTGGCTTTTTAAACGCCAAGGACCTCCATAACCGCGAGGTGTGCAGTCTTAGGGAGTATTTCCTAAACAACGAGTGTGGGATTCATCGCGATGTAGTAGCAGTTGACAAAGGCCTCGCCTCTCTCTCTTTGGCAAACGAGAACTGGCGCAGACCAAAGGTGCCTAGCACCGATGACCGCAGGGCTGTATGGAAGAGCAAGGAGCTACACGGGCGGTTCTACAAGGCCCTTACGGGTCCCGATGTAGATCTGCTCGCGTCGGTGAACTGGCTACGCTTCGGGGATTTCTTCGGGGAAACCGAAGGTTTTGTCTGTGCAATTTCGGACGAAGTAATTATGACGAACAATTACCGGAGATATATTCTGAAGGACGGTACGGTCGACATTTGTCGGGCATGCCGCCGTCCCGGTGAGTCACTCAGGCATATAATCTCCGGTTGTTCTCATCTTGCTAACGGCGAGTACTTGCACAGACATAACCAAGTAGCCAGGATCATTCACCAGCAACTTGCTCTTCGATACGGTCTTGTGGGGTCTGAGGTGCCGTACTATAAGTACGCACCGATGCCAGTTCTCGAAAATGGTCGTGCAACGCTCTATTGGGATCGATCTATCATCACGGACAGGACTATTGTAGCCAATAAGCCTGATATCGTGTTGGTAGATCGATCTAAGCGCCAGGCAGTGCTCGTCGACATCACCATCCCGCATGACGAGAACCTCGTGAAGGCCGAGAAGGACAAACTCAGCAAGTACCTTGACTTGGCTCACGAGGTGACGATAGTCGTTTCGGCGGTCTCATAGCGAAGAGTCTTGACAAACTTCTTAAGAGACTCTCGCTAGATGGCTGGATCAAGGGTCGGATACAGAAGGCGGTACTCCTGGACACGGCGCGCATTTTCAGGAGGTTCCTCTCTCTGCAGCCCTAACCACCGGTAGCCTGGGCCCTGCCCCGTTGCCGGCGGCACCCTAGGTTAGGTTTTTTTTATAATGTGTTTATATTTGTAATGTATTTTTTATATTATACTTTTTATATAAATTTATTGTAAAAATACCTATCCTAAGAAACATGATTAAATGAGTGAATAATAATAATAACGTTTATTCAATATAAAACCTTATCGCTAATGTTCATCCTCTTCCAAACCACAAGGCGGTTTATTGGCAGACAAGGCGGTTTATTGCATGTCATGACGTCTAGAGACCTTCTACATCTCTGAAAAATTATCTTTGTTTTGTATAATTATTACTGTAAACATTGATTTTGAGAATCTTGTACATCTCCTCTAACGTGTATCTATTACCTAGTTATAATATAATTGTAAAAGTTTTAAGTTTAATTTACGAATAAATGACTTACTGTTGACTATTGGTTGCCCCTGAACCGCTGAAACACCTTCAGCCAGAAATCTGTCGCATGGTGTCCAGCGCGGCACGCGCACCACAAACGAGCTGAAGTGCACGTAGTGGCGGGACTGAAGCTGGAAATCACCCTCAGCGAGCCAGTAGTCGCACATACATTTATTTCGATTTCAAAACCTTTTTTAATTTAGGCCATACTTCCATATTTGCAATATTCTAAAACTTTCCAGTTCTCAGACCAAGAACCAATGTATCGACAAACTGATTGCGTACACCGCCACCCTAACATGACTGCGGTTACGTCCCTCCCTCTCCCCCTTTCCCTCTTCCCTTCTTCCCGAAATGAAGCAGCATTCAGTTCAATGCGGGCGTTTTATTCGATACACGGCGCACTCATCAATATCATCATCATTATCGTTAACTAGGTTCTTCCTGCAGATTCGCCTGAATGCGATATTTTTCGGGGCAACTTTATGACGTCAAAATTGACAACGTTTCATCAAATAGTGCCAAGTTAACTAATTTCATGACATTTGTATAGAATCTTCTTATCGATTCATATTTTTATGTGGAAATACCACATTTTTATTTTTATAAATAATGACACAAAGGTAAATTAGCCACTAGATTGCTTTTGGTAACTACGGCTACCTGTCACCGCTCTTATTTTATTATAATATAAATAGAGTTCAACTCAAAATTCGAAGCAATTGAGTGGCTAAGAAAGAAAAATTGAATGCGATCTACTACAATCTAAGCAGGATTTGAACCTGCGACCTCTGCGTTTCCGGCGCATTGCTCTTCCAACTGAGCTATCAGATCGCTACGTCAATCACACCAAATCTTTCAACCCATAATTCGTTACGCTACTGGAGCACCCTCTGCGTCATATATGTTTGAAATGCTTATGCGCATTAAGCCATACCCTAGGATGTGCGCTGTACACGCACGATCCCCAATCCCCATTGCTATGTCAGAAAACCCAAATACACAATTTTTATTTGATTAGACGGACTAATTTTGAATATATTTTAAAAACAAATAAAAGCAGCGTCGTCTAAAAATCGGAACTCAAATGATATTACAAAAATAACAGTTTTACATACAATTTCCATACTAAATCGGCCTTAGTAATCGTGCTGTTGACCAATTGGGTCTAGTTATGCAAAACCTTCCAACCTATAAGTCACTGAAAATTTATTATAAACTTACTACCCATATGTCAATTCAATATTCAATAAGTTTAAAATTCAATTTTAAGTGCCACGTGGGTTGGATTGTTCTTGCATAACTACGTCGGTCGCCTATGCTCTTTTAGAATGTTTTTGTTTAAAATTCAATGTTGTCAATTGCCGTTACACGTACAGTCGCCATCAGATATATGTAAGGCGTATAAGGCGTTCATAAATATCTGAACATGTACTGTAACGCCCAGTCAATAAGAGTCGTGTTCAGATATTTATGAACGCCTTATATGCTGCAATATATCTGATGGCGACTGTACGTCGTACGAATAAAAATTTAGTTTATTGAAATAAAGAGGTCAATTTTAACACAATGGAACTATAATAAAACAGGAGATACATAAATTAGTGTAAAACTACAGGTACAATTAGACTAAATTATTTTATATTTTAAAGATGAACGTTTTACAAAGTTTGCGAGTGAAGGTACCATATTTTGCCGCCAAAATATGCTATTTTTCTTGTGTTATATAAAATGTACAGACTATAATCATTCGTTTCTCGATATCTACTTAAAACTTAATAGAATACCTCATCATCAACGAAGTCTCTTGATAAATCTCTAGACAAAAGTCTCCAACAATGTCGTTTTTTCCAAAGAATATAAAACTATCTTCCCGTAGCTACGAGACGAGGCGCTTTGATCCTGGCTTGAATGACCGCAAAAAGAAAAATAATTCAGAAGCAGTACAATTTAAAAGCAGTAGGAGCACAATCTGCCATTGTGTTAAGACAATTCGAACGATTGCTTTGATTGCAGACATTGTGTTCCTAAATAAGTACTTTTGTGTTCTGTTTGTGTTTTAATTTTGGCGTGAGCTGCGAATTGATGGAGCAAAGTTTATTTATTAAGCCACTGGCACAGAATTAAGATAGTAGCACTGGTAAATTCTAATCTTCTGATATTTAGACCGAGTAACTTATTCGTTTTTTTTTTCTTTTTTGCAGTCTTCGCTAGCTCTTGCCTCCTCGCGAATAAGCGTTATAGACACTGCACCAATTCAATGTTTCTGTTTAGCCCTATGGTTGAAAGATAAAGAATGCCTTGTGATGTAATTATTCCAATCATGTAATATTTAAATAAGCAATATCAGATCGTTAAACCAAGGTTTTTCAACATAGTCCAACCCAAGAAAACGAACATATCTCTGATCATGTTTAAAACCGCTACACGTTATAAAAACGCTTCGACTTTGACTTTCCGACTCTGCCATTTGCGCAACAGTAAATTATTTTCTTTTTATTACAAAGTTAATTGTGCACCTAGTTAGCGAGACTCGACTGCGACGCAACAACATTACGAGGTGGAACCGGAGCCTCTCGAGACATTATTTATGGAGCTGTACATTTGTATGACAAACTCACGTCGCATCGCAATTTAGTTTATGAACAAGTCATCCCCATTTTGACCCTCGATGAAAAAATAGCACTAAAACTGAACATGACTACAAAATTTGGAATTCTTAGCTTCAATATTAGCTGAGATCTGCTCACTTTTTCCGATTAAAGCTGAATACCTTGGAAATTTCTGGTTCTGTTTTCACCAAACATAGCTAAGAACTACCTCGATTTAAAAACTGCACTCAAATTGGTCTATCCGTTTGGGAGCTATAATGCCACAGACAGATACAGAAATACACAGATCCACAAATACAGAGACACCGGTCTTTTTTCGTCAGGAGTTATAAATAAAACGCTTTGACTATGATTTTCCAACTCCGCCAGTTCAACAGTTCGCAAGGAGCAAATTATTTTCTTTTTATTACAAAGTTAATTGTGCACCTAGTTAGCGAGACTCGACTGCGAGGCAACTACATTACATGTAAACCTCCTGAGGCATTATTTATGGAGCCGCAAATTTTTATAGCGAACTAACGTCGCAATATATGAAGAAGTTTACCCTTTTTTGATCCACTACGAAAAACTGGTAATAAAACTGCAAAAAACAACATAAAAAAAAACAATATGCGACATTAAAATTAAATCTGCTTCCCCATTTCTATTTGTATAGACACTACCAGTTTATTTCTTTGGAACTATTTCCCGTACCTGTGCGAGTGAGTTTTGTGAGTGGAAATAAACAACAATGTATTTTATTTTCTTCTTCCATTTATCTGCCACGTGACTTACTGCAAGGAGACATAGAATGTAAAGTAGTAATTTTTTTGTTAATGTTTTACATTGTATTGGTTTCCTCCAAGGTATATAGTGTCGCCACAGTCTTCACACTTAGATAGTTTGCAGTCCACAACTGTGCGTTTTTCTAGAAATTTCCTGCCTCACACGACTGTATTGTGGGATGAATTGTCACCCGGTATTTCCAGAACGATACGACCCTCAAACCTTCAAGAAAAGAGCGTACTCCCTAAAAGGTCGGCAACGCACTTGTAACTCCTTTGATGTTGCAGGTGTCTCTGGGCAACGGTAATCGCTTTCCATCAGGCGGTACGTTTGCTCGTTTGCCCCCTTGGCATAAAAAAAACGTACTTATATCAAACCATTGATACAAAAATCAAAGCTTAAAGAAAAATTTAAATGAGTGGAAGAGATAGGGAATCGAACCCGGTACCTCTATATTCTCTGCACAGAGCACTCGAACGCAGACATTGACAATGGCATGAGATGAAAACTATAGCGGAAATTGTATCAACAGACTATCATCATCATTTATGCATTAATAGGATTCAAATCCAAATATAAATCACTTTCTCAATCCATTGCTGTTCTAACTGCTCATAAATCAGGTTTGCGGATCGCATAAATTTATTGGTCTGACCGACGAATTGTGTCTTTAAGAATAGGATAGATACTTGCCAAACTAGGTGTATATTAATTGTTTAGAATAAATACGCCTAGAAACCTAGTCAGTGCTTGAAAGTGAAGCCAGTTTTGGTAAGCCATGGCCTGTCACGGGCTTAGTTTCGTCCGTGTGCGCATATGTCACAACGTCAATTTCAAAAGCAAAACGTCTCTATGATTGGTTCGACACGCACACATAAAACCAAAACCAGCTTTATCTTTCGCAAATTTAATCTGTAGTATGTAGCCTTTCGTTCTTGACGTATTTATTCTTAGTTTTAGTATTAATAGCCACTATGGATATGGATAGGATTCAAACCCTTTAAAAATCTAAAGATCTCCTTCTCCATTTTCAAAGTTAACTAAATTATTTAGTTACCGACCAATGACAATTTTATAAACCCTGCAAATGAAAAAAAAAAAGTTGGAGTTTAATAAAACCACACTTTAATTACTGATGTATTTAAAAGCAAATGGAATCAATAATTAAATAATGAAATAATGAACTTTATTCTGCAAGTAGGCCACAAGGGCACTTTTACATGTCTGAGTCTACCAGCATTTCACAAGAGGAGACCACTGTTGAGAAGAAACGCCGAAAGAAACTCAACAGTCAGACATTTTTTCATAAAAGATAAGTACTTAACGTAGTTCTCGAAGAAAACATATTAAAAGTGTATTCTAAGATATAAATGAGGACTAGTGTAAGAATAAGAGTGACAGCTGACAGTGACAGAGATAGTTGTGTAATTTTGTGGCTGTTCGCATTATAATAATATTCTATACAAACCTTAATGTTACGAACCAAGTTCGTAGGAATTCCGTAGCACTTAACCTCATGAACTTGTACACATAATAAATTCGACCAAAAAACCGTGAGTCCTAGCAATATAAGGCTAAAATAACATTGTCACATTTCACGCACACATATGCAATGTTAAATAACGGTGAAATTTTGAAAATTATCCATATCTAGCAATAAACAAGACGATGACCAACTTATGCAAACTTGATGTATCTGTTTTATCATAACGCAGTCTACCCACTTGCGGAATATGAATACAGATGCGTTCCGTTTCTCGCATAATGAACTTGGAGTGTACTGATCTAAGTAATAAAATATTTATAAGCCAATAGAAAGGGCAAAACTAATGGTCTATTTTTTCAACGTCTTAAACTTATATAAATGATAATTTAGTGATTCGCCCAATCAACTGGATACTAGAGAAACTTCATTTATATCTATGTCAATGTTGACTTATCATTAAACATGAATAAAGATCTGCCGACACGAAAGATAACAAGGTCACAAAAATTAGCAGCCATCAGTAGCAGAAAATCATCTGATGTGCCACATAGCGATGAGGAGGGACTTCACGATCATTTAAAATGCTTAAAACAAATAAACGAGAAAGATAAAATTATCGCCAACCTAAAATCTGAAGTAAAAAACTTGAAACAACAATTCCAGCACGAGGTATTAAAACAATCAGAGAATAAAATAAGCTATGAAAAATTATGCGACGAAAATAAATCTCTTAAAATATTATTAAACGCAAATCATAAAAACGAGGAAAATTTAACGATAAACCTAAGCAATTTAGAAACTGACAATTTGGAAATACTAACCTCGCTTAAAACAAAAATAAAAAAGTGAACAAATTAATCTGACACTAGCAATGCGCATAGAAGAATTAGAAGCCGAAAATCAGAAACTAAGTGAAGTGATAAAAACCCAACACTCGCAACAAATATACACAGAGAATTCCAAATTAGAATCGCAAACCTTAAACAAAAAAATCAAAACACTCCTTAAGCGATTGAGGAATATCTCGCAAGGTTATCAAGAGCTGCAGGTAAAATACAAGCGTTTGGAGAATTTAAATGTAAAATGGCGGCGTACGCAAAGATCAATAAGAAACATTCAACAAAAAATCAATGATGTAGAGGAAATAATAAAAGAAAGTAGTAAAAAGGCTATTACTACTTCACCTAATGCTAAGGCATCGAAGTTGCGAAGGAAGTATGTTGTCCCTAGTGACACTAATAAAGATGAAGATATACAAGAACCTCAGAAGTGTAAAATAGCGGAGAAGTGCGACATAAATGGCAATCAACGGATTAAACCACGACTACTAATATTATCAGACTTTCATGGAACAAATCTCTCATATATCCTCTCTAGAATAAGGAAAAATGATTACGACATTTACACCGATGTAGTCTACTATGGCACCACTGAGAGGGTTCTAGCAAACCTCTCACTAAAAACTAAAGATTTCACCAAAAAAGACTGCGTAGTGATTATATGTGGGGGCAGTGACTTCGGCATTAATAGTGTAAATACAATAACACAGCAACTGGATGACGCAGCAAAGACTTTATCTCATTGTAATTTAGTATTATGTACCATACCTAGCAGTGTTAATAATAATGCACATAGCTTTAATCAATTTGTTACAGAGCTTAATCTCAAGCTACCAGCATTAGTAGGAAAATATAATCATGTTCATGTGAAGACTATCGGTGAAAAGTTGCTAAATCTAGATTATAAGTATGACGGATACAAATTAAACATAAGAGGCAAATATAAAATTTCTCTTCCTATAAATGAAATATTAAGCATGTAAACGAAAAGTATTATAATAGTCTTACTTTTTTATGAATGCCTCACTTCCAGACAGCTCAGATCAGCAGTTGACTTCCATTATGCATTTGAACATTAATCGCCTTAGAAATAAATTACTCAGTCTAGAAGCATTTATAGAACTTGACATCAAAATCAAACCCGCTATTATTGCTATCACGGAAACATGGTTGGAACCAGATGAATTCAAGTCGTTATGTTTGCCAGGTTATCGTATAGCTACCGAAACGTCTCGTCTCCTGAACCGTGCCGGAGGAACTCTAATATTTGTTAAAGAAAAACTATGTCAAAACATAAAAGTAGTAGATGTATCAGAGTTTTACTTGGAAAATGTTTTGAAAACCTGCGCTATCTCCCTGTCACTTCATGGGAATACCTTTCTAATTGTTGTTGTTTACCGTTGCCCTCAATCTTCCCTTATTTTATTTTTAGATAAATTAGAAAAGTTATTAAGTAGTTTTACCAAACATAATGTCGTTGTCTGTGGCGATTTTAACATTAACTTAGCAGACGATAAGTCTCAGACAGCCAAAAAACTAACTCAAACATTCCTAGAGCATCATCTTAAACCAACTATTAGTGAACCTACTAGATGCACGCAAAAATCAGCAACAATAATTGATAACATATTTACAGATCTTGGAAAGGAGGTTAAATCTGAAGTTATACCGTGTTCGTTTTCAGACCATGACTCACAATTTATATATTTTAAAGATCCACGTGAAGACATACAGAAAAAAAACAGTAGTTACAATGAAACGACATTATACTAAATCAGCCAATACTAAATTCAGAAATGACCTAGAAAATATCAAATGGTATGAAATATTTGCTACGATAGACTCTAATAAATTACTACAAAAATTTTATGACATTATTTACCATTTAATAGACATGCACTTCCCCATCAAGAAGTTCCACAATAATAATAATAATAGTAAATCCTGGTTAACAAAGGGGATAAAAAAGAGCAGTAGAAAAAAACGACCGTTACATCTCAAACTTAAACGAAACACTCATGACAAAAGCTTAATTACATACTTTAAATTGTATCAATCAGTATTTAAAACTACATTGACAACGGCCAAACGGTTACATATAAAAAGAACTATAAATAAATCTAAAAACAGATCAAGAGCGACTTGGAAAATCATTAAAGAGAACACAGGAAAAAGCAAAATATACATCAATAATGAATGGAAAATAAAAGTAGATAATAATGTATTCACCGATCCATCTGTGATCTGTAACATCTTTAATGACTTTTTTGTGAATAATGTTGGGACCAATTTAAGGCGGCAAAATATTGACATGACCACTTTCAAACAATTACTTAATAAAAAGAGAATACAAAATAGTAGTAATATTTCTTCAGCCTATTGATGAAATCGAAATCATAAAGGTTGTAAAAGGGCTGAAAAATAGTAACTCATGTGGCCCAGATAACTTAAGCACTAATATATTTAAGGATAATATCGATATTCTTTGTATTCCTGTCTGCCACATCTTCAATGAACACATAAAAGAAGGAACATTTCCTGAGACGCTCAAGGAAGCACGAGTGATTCCAATATACAAAAAAGGATGTAAGTCCAATGTCAACAATTATCGTCCAATATCTCTGTAATCGATCCTTACAAAAATATTTGAAAAATGTTTAGCGGACAGACTTGTAAAACACTTGAGTGAAAACAATTACTTATCTGGTCAGCAACATGGGTTCTGTAAAGGCAGGAACACGTCATCGGCAATTGTAGGTCTAGTAAGTGAGGTTATGGATAGCCTTAATATAGGTAATAAATGTGCGTGCATATTTTGTGATCTCAGCAAAGCATTTGATTGCGTGGATCACAGAATATTGCTGAGCAAACTCGAGTACTATGGCATTCGCGGTTCTGTACTGGATTTGTTTTCATCGTATCTTACTAATCGTAAACAGTATGTGGAGATCAAAACAATCGATGAGTCTGGAAGTGTGGTATTTAATAAATCTGAAAATAAATTGTTAAAGTGCGGGGTTCCACAAGGCTCAGTCCTTGGGCCTTTGTTATTCATAATTTTTATTAATGGCTTGCCTGACTGTCTAACTTGTGGAAGTCCGTATTTATATGCTGATGACACCAGTATTATTATAAAAGCTTCAACTAGGGAAGAGTTTGATTTCAGAGCTAAGAGCTGTTGGGAAAATATTTGTAAATGGTTTGATGCTAATGGATTGCAACTAAACTTAGACAAACGTAACTATTTGGTCTTCAGACGAGCTGTCCAAACACCCAATTTTTCTATCGATTTACCAATCTGTAATGTTGAAACAGTGAGATTTCTTGGTATAGAGTTAGACCCATACCTCCGATGGCATCAACATAATATGTTGTCAATATTATTGAATATGTATGCAAAAAACTTGCTAGTGCCTGTTATTCTTTAAAAACCATGTCAAAACTTACGGATGCACATACACTAAAAACCGTTTATTGTTCCTATTTTTAGAGCATTGTAAGGTATGGCATAGAAGTATGGGGAAATAATGTACAAATAAATCATATTTTATTAATGCAAAAAAGTGTCTTAGATTGATTATCGGATATTTTCCAGAAACACACAGACATGTTTTTATTGAGCATGAAATTCTTACAGTAATATCACTTTATATATACTATGACTGTGTTAGTGTGTATAATAACAGGGACACATTTAAAGCTGCATATGTAGGCCTACAATATCCGTTAAGGCGTGATGATCAACAGTTGGCACTACCGACATCACATTATACGCATTTTAATAAGAGTATCAACTGTGCACCTCTAAAGATTTTTAACCACTTGGAGAATAATATTAAAATCGCTGTCAACGCTCATTTATTTGCAAAGAAATTAAAAATATATCTTCTGACTAGGCCCTTCTGCAGCCTAGATGAATACTATGCCAAAATGTTTGACTGACTTGTTTTATTTTAATGTTGTTCTTTTTTAGGCGCATACTTGACGTCTGTGATTATTTATATTTTATGGTTTCATTATTAAGTTTTTTTTTTTTTTTTTTTTCCTTTTTCTTGGCCAATCGGCAATCAGTCGGAAGACTATAAGCTGATTTGTGGAGTGGTTAATGGCATGTAGGCGTAGAGGCCAGCGCCTCTACTATCCTTTTATAATACATCCTTCCTTTTCAGCCTCTTCACAGTAAGAGGAAGTTCTAGAAGTTGAGTTGCCAGCGGATTGGGATGAAGTGACAGGCGTTCCACATATTTCTTTTTGTATTTTTAGCATGAACTGTTGGGACTTCAAGATGTTCGTGTATCTCATCATTTTTGGAGAACCAAGGAGCATTAGCGATGCTGCGCAGAATGCTATTTTGCACACGTTGCAAGCATAATATGTTGGTTTTGCTAGCAGTACTCCAAAGTGGAATGCCATATGTCCAAACTGGTTTTAGGACAGAGTTGTATATCAGCAGCTTGTTATCAACAGAGAGGGCTGAGTTTCTTCCCATGAGCCAGTAGAGGTTCCTGAATTTGTAATTAATCTCATCTCTTTTCTTTTTTATATGAATTTTCCATGTAAGTCTTCTATCTAGATGGAAACCTAGATACCTTACACAGCAAGTGTCCGGTAGAAAAGCAGGGCCAAGTTTGACAGGTGGGCAGTCTTTTTTCCTCAATGTGAATGTGATGTGGTTGGACTTTTGAGCACTTGCCCGGATGCGCCACTTCTCCAACCATGCGTGGGTTTTGTCTAGTAGATGTTATAGTTTGTTGCTAGCTTCTTCTGGACTTACATCACTGGCAAGGTAAGCTACATCATCAGCGTATGTCGCCACTGTCACATCTTCGGAAGTTGGAAGATCTGATGTGAAAATATTATATAATACAGGGCCAAGTACGGAGCCCTGCGGAACACCGGCCTCCATATTGTGCAAAGCAGATCTAGCATCACCATGTTTCACTGATCTGAGAGATAGGATTTCACAATGAGATACATAGAGTGTGGTAATTGTCCCTTAACTTTGCACAACAAATCTTTGAGCCAATCTTTGTCGAAAGCTTGCTGGACATCCAAGAAGGCCGCTGAACAGTACTGTTTCTTTTCGAAGCAGCTTCGGATCTCATGATACACTCGGTGCATTTGTTCAATTGTTGAATGTGATTTCCGAAATCCAAACTGGTGCTTGGGAATAACTGCACAGTTGTCCAGGTGCACTTTTAAGCGAGTTACAAATATTCTTTCCCACAGTTTTGAGAGAACTGGTGTAAGACTGATTGGACGATAAGACGAAGCTTCGTGTAGGGGTTTGCCGTCTTTGTGGATCATAATTATTTGAGATATTTTCCAGAACATAGGGATATGTAATGTCCTAAAGATAGCATTGAAGAGTGAGGCGAGTAGAGTAATACATTTTTTCGGTAATTCTTTTAGAACTTTTGGAGTGATCAGATCGAAACCCGGGGCCTTGTTGGTGTCAAGTCGCCTAATTTCTGCTGCTATCTCTCTTGGTGACGTGGATGAAATTGGGAGGCTCATCTGAAGATCCTGTTGAAGAATTGCGTCTACCTGTGATTCGTCAGAACCGTCACTGGGTTTGAAGATTTCTGCTAGATGATTCGCAAAGACTTCCGCTTTTTCAGCATCGGTTCTCGCCCATGAGTTTATCGATCGGAGTGGCGGGTGAAATTGTTGTGGTTTCCTCGTAATTTGTGATGCCTTCCACAGCGAATATTCTCCCTTGCCCTGGGGAGACATAATCTGGAGCGTTTTACGAAACCGTGAATTAGCCGCTTCCTGTAATTGTGCTTTCAGTTCTTTTGCAGCTCGATTAAATGCAGTTTTATCAGACGGGTGCTGGGATTGGTGCCAAATTCTTCTAAGACGTCGTTTTTCCTGGAGTTTTGATTTTATATCGCCTGATTGTGGTGATGCTGCCGGGTGGGAGCGACACAGGTAGGGTGTATTTTTCCAAGCAGATATCTGGATCATCTTTGTAATATATTCGCAAGCATCATCAACATCTTCTGGCTTTTTTAAGGGTAGCTTCAAATTTATGTTCTCATCCAGGTATATTCGAAATCCGTCCCAATCCGTTTTGTGATTAGTTAGGCTCTCTGGTGGCTCCTTGTTGATTATTGTGGTGCTCAGTGTGAGAATTACCGGCGTATGGTCGGATGATCCATCCAGGTTTGATTCCACTGTAGAGTAAATATGGCTAATACCCTTTGTAACGAACGACGTCATTTTTAAGTAGCGAAATTTTATTATTTGTATTGCCTCTTTTTAACTTTTATATTTGTACTGTTTTTGCTTTTATTTGTATTTGAATAGTGACTTGTTTTTCTCAAATAATTTTATTTTTCAAAACTGATGTACTTATGTCTTTACAACTGTATTTGCATGACTTTAGTCGGATTTTAGAAAATAAAGGAATTGAATTGAAAATAAAATAAAATATAGAAACTACAAGAAAGTATGACTGTTTAACACAATTTATGTACGTTTGATATGCTTTCTTATAAGAAATGTGTCCCTTAAACTAGTCAGGTACAATCTGAGGAGTCAGTTACTCAGTTTCTGGTTCAGGCCATGAATTTCTGTCTGTCAGATAGTCCTCTACTGTATAATATGCTTTTGACATTAGAGATTTTTTTAAATATTTTTTGAGAGATGGAAAGGCTAATTTTAAAATATGATCAGGTAACTTGTTATAAAAATGAATACATTGGCCTAAAAGTCATTTATATACTTTACGAACACGAAACTTTCTAATAGCAATTTTATATTTATATCTAGTGTTAAAATTGTGTACATCGAAATCTTTTGTAAATGAATCTATGTTCTTAATAACACACATAATACTCTCATAAATATATTGGGACGCTACAGTTAAGATGTTTATATCTTTGAAAATGTCTCTTAAGTAGTCACAAGAATTCAGGTTAAATATAGAACGAATCGCTCATTTTTGTAGCACAAATATAGTCTGAATGTCAGCTGCTTTGCCCCAAACCAGAATACCATATGACATGACACTATGAAAATAACTATGATAAACTAAGCGAGCTGTATCAACATCACTCAATTGTCTAATTTTCCTAACAGCGTACGCCGCTGAACTTAATTTACCTGCAAGCACTGCTATATGTGGACTACATTGCAAATGACTGTCCAATGTTATACCTAAGAATAATGCATTATCCACCATTTCTAAACATTCACCCTTTAGTAATATAGTAGAATCTACCGCCGTAATATTTGGTAAAGCAAATCTAACACATTTAGTTTTATTGGCATTTAATAGAAGATTATTTAGTAGTAAACCAGTTAAGTACTTTATTTAGTGTGCAATTAATTTCCGCATAGTCGGTTGATTTCCGGTTAACCTTGAAAATTAATGATGTATCGTCAGCAAATAGTACTACGTATATTACAAAGATTATCTACTATAGATGGTAAGTCATGTATGTAAACACTTTATTGTACATAAAAACAAGAAAAACACATTACAAACTGGGTTCCATTTACATCCACTATTTGCATTCTATCACTGAGATATGAAGACATAAGACTTAAAGCATTTGAAGACAGACCATAGTGTTCTAATTTGAAAATGAGTGTTCCAGGATGAATGCAGTCGAATGCCTTAGAAAGGTCACAGAAGATCCCAATTGCATCACAAGATTCCTCCCAGCTGTCATAAATGTGTTTAATAAGTTCAGATGCTGCATCAGTCGTGGAACGTCCCCTTGTGAAACCGAACTGTTTACTGGACAGTAATTTATTTCTATTGAAGTCTCCTAATAGATCTTTCAACATTAATTTTTCGAAAACTTTACTTAGAACAGGTAGTATAGATATCGGACGGAAATTGGTCAGATCACTCAAATGACCCGATTTAAAAAGAGGTATGACTTTACTAAATTTGATAATATTTGGGAAAACTCCCTCTGCTATGCAACTATTGTAAATCAAAGCTAGGTAAGGCGAAATTGAATCTATGATTATGATGAATGATTTTTACTGATGTTCCCCATAAATCCTCTGTTTTCTTTAAATTTAGTGATTTAAATGTTTTAATAACATCTATAGTATCTACTTGACTAAATTCAAACTTAACATCACATTTCTTAAAAAAAAATAGCACAAAGTAAGGTATGGGCTTCAGATGCAGATGATTGTAAACGTTGTAGTGATGTTGAAAAAATAATCCTCGAATACCGAGGCAACATCATGATTTGACATAGTCTGATCGTTTTCTTTGACAATGTTGACTTGGCAATTGCGAGTTTTGGATTTACCAGTTTCTCTGTTAATAACATTTCAAATAGTTTTCACTTTGTTATCCGACATTTTGTCTTTAGAACTAATATAATTTGCTTTTGAAGCTATGCACACTTGCTTAAACAATTTTGAATAGTTCTTAACATAGTTTAAAAATTCTGCGTCCTTGTTCACTTCCTTCTCTCCGTAGGTACAGTTCATAAAGCCTGGTTCTGCTTCTATGAATACCTACAGTAGCCCATTCACTAAACTTTTTTCTGTAGTCGACCCAGAAATAGTTTTCTTTTTGAAATGTGTATTGAACTGATCCATTATTATGCCAAATAAATCTTTGTAAGTACTATTTAAGTCGTTACATGAGAGAGGTTACATGCAAAGATCGTTACGAATTTCATTTTTGAATGATTCCAAACGATAACTAGTTATGGGTATGCATGTTATAGTTTGTGGTGTTTCCTTTAAAGTGTTAGGAAAAGAAGCTTTCTGTCCTATATGATCTGAATTAAAACACTTAAATATTTTCTTTTCTAAGTACTCACAATCTCAGAAAATATTATCTAAACAGGTTTTACTAGTTACACCTACCCGGGTAGGCTCCAGGAACATATTGACCAAAGGAAAAGATTTGAACAAACTTAACAGCTTAACAGTATCACTGGTCATTTCAAGTAAATTAACATTAAAGTCTCCACAAACTATAACATGTTTTATACCTTTACATGCTATTTTTAAAACATTTTGAATGAAAATCAGTAGCCGGTGGTCGGTAAACACATATAATTACATAAGTCTCTAATTCTACACAAGCAATTTCTGTGACACTTTCTATTGAAAAATTAACAATATATTTTCGTTCTTTGGATTTTAAGGAACTCTTAACAATAATAAGAGAACCACCATATGAATGGAAAATTATCTAGTAAAATAGCTCACTAATTTAAAATTTAAAACCATGCAATACCTACAAACGGAAAATTTTATATTTATATACAAAGTCAAAAGATGTTATCGACGGTTGAAAGAAGAAACCCCTTAACCGACGTTTTGCTAACTTTACAGGAGAGCGTTTAAATGTATTAATAAAAAGAAAGTAACTTTTATCTAGTTGTTTTAGAGACTTCAGTTCTATGAACGTATTTTATTAAATTGTAATACCTTTCCATCAATAGTAACGTTACTGAAAAAAACATAGTATCGTCTGATATAAATGTCGCTTAACTTAAATTGACCTGGAAAAAACCAGAGAAACCCTTTAAGCGACATTGGAATTTTTAGGAAGATTCTAGAAAAAACAATGAAACGACCTTTTATATCATACTTATTACGAGAATATTACTTTAAGCAACTGTAGTGAGGAAAATATTTCTTTAATCATTCTTGTGTTTTTCAAAATGTATTATCCGTCTTAGTCATTTATTGTAATAACACTAATACTAGGAATAACATTCGTAATCTTAAATACCTATTAAACTTTAAGGGCAGGGATACAAAATCGACATAACTTTCTTAATGACAAAAAAAAATCCTACTTACGGTACCTTAAATTGATAAGTCGACCGTAGCATTAGGTTTTTGTAATAATAATTTCATTGGTCATTCTTCTCAAAAAGATTAAAAACACAAGAAATCAGACTACTTGTTTAAGATGAAACTGATACTGCTTAAGCTATTTACCTACAAGTTATTCAATGTTTGACGACGCGTTTGGCTCGGTTTGTAGACACCTGCCTACTGAGTCGGCGGTCCCGGGTTCGAATCCCGGCCGGGGCAAATATTTGTTCTTGGGTCATGGATGTTATCTATATATGTATTTATATATTATGTTTATGTATATCGTCGTCTAGTACCCATAGTACAAGCTTTGCTTAGTTTGGGACCAGGTATTTGTGTATGATTGTCCCTTAATATTTATTATTATTATTATTCCCTTTATTCATTTTTACACTTAGGCTAGGTTTTTTTTACAATAAATTTATATAAAAAGTAAAATATAAAAAATACATCACAAATATAAACACATTCTAAAAAAAACCTAACCTAGGGTGCCGCCGGCAGCGGGGCAGGGCCCAGGCTACCGGTGGTTAGGGCTGCAGAGAGAGGAACCTCCTGACGATGCGCGCCGTGTCCAGGAGTACCGCCTTTTGTATCTGGCCCTTGATCCAGCCATCTAGCGAGAGTCTCTTAAGATGTTTGTCGAGACTCTTCGCTATAAGACCGTTCGCCGAAACGACTATCGGGACAATGATCGTCGAGTCAACATCCCACATGGCGGTCACCTCGTGAGCCAAGTCAAGGTACTTGCTGAGTTTGTCCTTCTCGGCCTTCACGAGGTTCTCGTCATGGGGGATGGTGATGTCGACGAGCACTGCCTGGCGCTTGGATCGATCTACCAAAACGATGTCAGGCTTATTGGCTACAATAGTCCTGTCCGTGATGATAGATCGATCCCAATAGAGCGTGGCACGACCATTCTCAAGAACTGGCATCGGTGCGTACTTATAGTACGGCACCTCAGACCCCACAAGACCGTATTGAAGAGCAAGTTGCTGGTGAATGATCCTGGCTACTTGGTTATGTCTGTGCAAGTACTCGCCGTTAGCAAGATGAGAACAACCGGAGATTATATGCCTGAGTGACTCACCGGGACGGCGGCATGCCCGACAAATGTCGACCGTACCGTCCTTCAGGATATATCTCCGGTAATTGTTCGTCATCATTACTTCGTCCGCAATTGCACAGACAAAACCTTCGGTTTCCCCGAAGAGATCCCCGAAGCGTAGCCAGTTCACCGACGCGAGCAGATCTACATCGGGCCCCGTAAGGGCCTTGTAGAACCGCCCGTGTAGCTCCTTGCTCTTCCATACAGCCCTGCGGTCATCGGTGCTAAGCACCTTTGGTCTGCGCCAGTTCTCGTTTGCTAAGGAGAGAGAGGTGAGGCCTTTGTCAACTGCTACTACATCGCGATGAATCCCACACTCGTTGTTTAGGAAATACTCCCTAAGACTGCACACCTCACGGTTATGGAGGTCCTTGGCGTTTAAAAAGCCACGGCCCCCACACTTACGCGGGATGTACATTCTCATAACTGACGAGCGTGGGTGCCTCATGCGATGTGTAGTGAGCAGTTGACGGACCCTCGTATCCAAGGCGTCCAGCTCAGTCTGAGTCCACCTTAGTATGCCAAAGGAGTAAGTGAGCAGAGGCATCACCCAAGTGTTGAAAGCGCGTGCCTTATTGCCACCGGACAAAAGACTGTTAAGTACTTTTGTCAAACGACAAAAGAAACGCTCCTTCAACGCCTGTCTAATGTCTCCGTCCGCAATACCCAATGACTGTGACATACCAAGGTACTTGTAGGTTTCAACTTCGGAGATAGACCTGAGGGTCATTGTCTCAGAAAGCTGTAAGTTCGCGGAATTTACGACTTTCCCCCGCTGTACATGCATGACCGCACACTTGTCTATGCCAAATTCCATTTTGATGGCACTACTGAAGTTTTCAGTTACTTCCAGTAGTTCCACCAGATCCTGGCGTTTTGGTGCATACAGCTTAAGATCATCCATGTACAGCAGATGAGAAATGACCTCACCTCCTCTTCGAAGCCGGCAACCTAGTCCTGAATCCTTCAGCAGAGTGCTGAGCGGATTCAGGGCTAGGCAGAACCACAGAGGACTCAAACTGTCACCCTGGAAAATACCTCTCTCAATCCTTATCAAGTCCCGCGGGCCAGGGGGGCCATCCCCGCCTCCTGGTTGACGAAGGACTGTGGTCCACTGCCTCATACACGCGCCTAAGAGGGATCTTAGAGCTGTATCGATTTTATACAGCTCTAAGATCCTCTCCAGCCATGAATGAGGCACCGAATCATAGGCCTTCTTATAGTCAATCCAAGCGGTTGAGAGGGACCCCCTGTTCCGCCGGACCTGTTGGCAAATGGTCGTGTCAATGAGGAGGAGCTCTTTAGTACCACGGGACCCAACCCTACACCCATTCTGAGAAAAGGCCAAAACGTTGTTCGCTACAATGTGCGAGTTAATTTTTGTTTTCAGAATGGACGTAAGGAGCTTGTATAAAGTGGGCAAGCACGTGATGGGTCTATAGTTTTTCGCTTCCGTGGTACTACCGGACTTATGGAGCAGGAAGGTAACACCAGTAGTCATGAAAGATGGCAGGGAACCAAGCTCGAGGGCGTCTTGAAATTGTGTTGCCAGACGTTCGTGTGAGGATCGAAACCACTTGATCCAAAAGTTGTGCAACCCGTCTGGCCCAGGACTTTTCCAGTTCTGGGCCTTACGGGCTGCACAACTTACATCATCGGGGCTTATAGTCACAGCCCCCATGGCTTCGATCGGCTCACACTCACGTCTGACAACATTCATCCATTCGCCCTCTGTGTGTTCGACAGGCACCGACCAGATACTACGCCAGAAGTTAATCATGGCAGTAGGATCCGGCAGTTGCCCGTCGCTCACACATTGGTTGGTTCCCTCCCACTTTCGGTATACCTTCCTTTGGTCACTTTGAAAGAGACGATTCTGCTGGAATCGATCCACACGCTCTCTGTAGCGACGAATACGGCTTGCCCATGCATAAACTTTCTGCTTTAGGTAGTCGATGCGCTCCGTGACACATGCCATGTAATCGCAGGGCCTGGTGCCAGTCCCCGCGAAGGCTTGTGTCACGTAGCGCATCACACGGGGGCGGTTGTTGCCCCCCCTAAAACAGATTAGCTTGGCAATGAAAGTCCTAAACGAGCTGATACGCCGCTCGATCCGTACTTGCCAGGCAGGAACACCCCCGGCGGTCCGCGGTGCTCGGTCAGTGTCCGGGAATCTGACACGAGCAACGCGGCACGCCGCGATGGCCCCACAGTACATGATCGAGTGGGTATCAGCTAAATCTTCGCTAGCCCGAAGGTACGGGTCTAGCAAAGCGTCCAGGGCTCCCATCAGCGCTAGGTTACGTTTGTGCATTGGCAAGCGTGGTAATCGCGGCCTAGACTCAGGTGTGGATCGATATCGCTCAATCGCCTCCTCCAAAGCCCTCCTCAGCTGCTCATTGGCCTGGGTACTTACGCTGCTCGCATCGTCTTCCCCATCGGCTTCGGGATCCGTCTGCCGCACCCCCGGCACCAGGTTGGGCGCTGGCACCGGAACCGGTGACGTAGCAGGCGTATCCCGAGCCGGCGTTGAAGCCGCGCGAGCGGCCAGTACTTCCAGGCGCAATCGATCAAGTGTCGCGTCGTCCAGCAGCTTGCGCCGCTGGATGAAACGCACTTGATCGGATAGCCGCTGCGCAGATACGGTGATGGTCGGATCAAATGCAAGAAACAGAGGCAGCATCCTGTCCCGGTACGCGGACAGGTTGATTCCCCCCTCTGTAGCCCCGTAGTAGGCGCGCATGCAGTTTTCGTTCATTACTTGCGTCCATCGCATGCGACGCACTACACCACCGGTAGCGGGAGCCGTGGTCGGAGCAGATTGCCCCGTAGGCCCCAAGCATGCCGGCAGCGGTGGCCGTCCACGTCGCGCAGGTGGTCGTGGCGGCGGGGGCGGCGGCCCGCGCACGTCGTCGCTCGACTCGCTGGTGTCGGGCGCTGTGGCGAACTCATCACCCGACGACGATGGCGAGGAGGACGACGAGACGGGCGGGGGTGTTGGACGTGCGTTCTGGGTGTGCGCGGCTGTGTTTCTTCTTGCCTGGCTCCTTGTGATCATCAGTATTTTTTCGTGGAGGTCTTGTTTATTTTGCGTGACACATAGTTGTCAACGTGTATCGCGGACGATTTGTATTGAAAACTACACATTTATGACTTCCCTTATGGTTTTCCATGGTGTTTAATAGGTTTTCATTGTAAACAACTCAAAATCCGCAATAAACAATTCCAAAAATGTAAAAAATATTAAAAATTCACGGGAGCCTACATTTGTGACATTAATGTTTACGTACGATTAGGTACCACAATAAGTTGTAATGTGTGATTATTATACACATTTTTAATGAGTACCTACTACCTACACAAATGGGTATGTTACTTCTTAAATATATAAATTATTACTCATAATACGTAAACACTTATAAAGTAACATCAAACTCACAAAATTATCGTAAATATCTAGCTGTTTTTGACAGCAAATAGCGATACAACCGCCTCCCCACAATGTTTGCTGCCGACTGAATAGAATAGAATAGAATAGAATGTATTTATTTGCCAGAATACGTAAGGTACAAGATGAAAAAGGATGTTTGAATGTATCAGTATTCAGTCGAAAACACGACATGAAAATAATTTGGAAATTAAAAATTTCACAATACATAATCAATCATTATAGTTACTAGGTTAATGTATTATTATAGTTAATGTTTTCAATAAATTATAATTTAACATGTACAATAAAGGGACAACTAAAATTACAAGTTATAATAAAATTCACATTAAAGGGATTACAAAATTGATGTCATACATTGTTTTACATAAATTTATAATTTTAATTAATTAAAATGTCAAGTAAGAATGAAAATACTTATGCTACGTTTCTAAATTCTATTTGCTCATAATTTTGTGATTTAAATATTCCCTTACACTGTAAAAACAATTTTCAGACAGCCATTGTGTAACCTTCTTGCTAAATTGGCTACCTTCCAATTGTTTTAACTCATCAGGAAGGCTGTTGAATAAAACTATACACATATTATACACATTCCTATTGTATAGTGAAGAATGAAGAAGGAGGCTGATATAATAAATCCTTGTATTGCGCTCTCTGATGTCCTGCAAACACATCACACCTCTTTTTAAAAAGTTCAGGGTGTTGCTTAACAAACAGACATGCTTTTTTGAAGCGACCGACTGGTTACTTCGTGTTTATAAAAGCGCCATTCACAGGTATATTACACTAAAAATGGTTCACTGAAGCTACGATTTGCAGGTAAAACCGATATAATTCAAGCCCCAGGATACCTTTTAGATCTTTCACTTAAACGACTAAAGCCAGTTTTAACAAAAACATTAAGCGACATAAATTCTAAAATTCAACGTGTCGCTCAAAGGAGCAAATACTGTCGTAAATTTTGTGACAATCAATTAACCGACAGCATTTGTTGTTCATAATTCCAGAAGACACGATTAAGCACCTAACCTTATATTATTAGTATTTGTAATATTTAAAAACTTTAACGCCACAACTACAAATTCAAGCAATTTTTAAAAACACTAAGCGATCACGTATAAAATTGTGAGTAGTTTAAGTGACGTAGTTCAAATTTAAATCAAATTATGTGTCGCATAAAGGGGTGTTTTTTAAATGTGTCCACTATTTATAAGCTACCTTAACCGACATCAAATTCATCAGATCGCTACGTAACCCGACTTAAAAGACGCAGAAAAAAGCTGATTCCAATGGTATATATAACTCAATTTCATTCAAAATGTCACTTAAGGGGTTTCTCCTTTCCACAGTCGTTATTATTATATACCTACCGAAACGGGACTTAATCGTGTATTACCTCGACGCGTGACTTTTTTAGAGTTCCGTAGTCAACTAGGAACCCTTATAGTTTCGCCATGTCCGTCTGTGCGTCTGTCCGTCCGCGGCTTAGCTCCGTGATCATTAGTACTAGAAAGCTGAAATTTGGTATGAGTGAGTAAGGGTATGTATCACGCCAACAAAACGGTAAAATAAAAACTCACAAAAAAAACTTTTTTTCGGGTACCTCTCGAACACCTAAAGTGGGGGTGATTTTTTTTTCGTTTCAACACTAGTGTGTGGGGTGTCGTTGAATAGGTCTTTTGAAAATAATAGGGGTTTCCAAACATTATTTTTTGATAGTCAGCAGTTTTGTAAATATTCGCTCCGAAAATAAAAAAAATAGCGTCCCCCCCCCCCTCTAACTTTTTAACCACAGGTCAAAAAATTATGGAAAAATTCATGAAAATGAGGCGTTTTTGAGTTATCGCAAAATTTCATAATTTTCTTAAAAGGACGTAAGTTGACTTCCAGAAGGTAACAGTAATTACAGTTACTTGGGCGTTTACGACCTTTTTATAGAGCTTGAAATCTTTCTCGTTACTTAAGTCTACCACTATAATATCACTAAAAGACATCCAATTTCTCATACAGGATTTTAATTCATAATAAGAATAGAATAGATCTACATACAAACTGATTTGCAGCCAGAAAACAGCCGCGTTGTGTCGCCCCGTAAGTAAGGATTTATGAAAATACAGTAATCTAATTATATAAACTCTGTGATTCAACATTACATAACCTGCCTTCGCCATTGTTTTTTTCGTGCACCCTTTACAAAATTTAAGCTTACAAACTAACGCACGCAAATTATCGCATGCTACAAATTTATTTACTAACATATTTATAAAATCTATACACTTATTAAAATTCAATGTAATCATTATCCAAACAGCATCGCCAGTGTGTTAGCAAAGCTAATACAATACAAAGTTGGATTCTTTAAAAAGTTTAAAATTATATACAGTACACACACACACACCCAAACATAATAACAAAATTGGGAACTTTGCAAGCAGTAACTCTGCCGTCATACCGAAATAGGGCGCTTCTACATAAACTTGAAAACGGAGAAAAAAAATATTTTGTAAATTTGAAATTAAAAAATTCGCTGCATGAAAGAAAATTAAAAATGTGATACTTTTTTAATGCAAAAACGTGTAGAAGCATTTGAGCTATAGGGATTGATATGCAAAATCCAATTTGGATAACATTTAATAATAAATAAATGATATTTTATCTTTTCTCTTAGTAAAAAAAAATACAAATAAATACTTTTATACTACAGTAAAAAGACGTTTCTGGCTAGAAACGTTTTTTCAGCGTAGTATTTATTAAAACGTCTTTTTTACTTAGTAATAATATACGCATAGCGCATTTTAGTTAACAAAATAAAAAGGACGCATTTAGCCATTAACTGCTTTTTAACGTAGGTTGTAAGTAAAACATCGACCTACTTAAAAATAAAATTGCAGATACGTCTGTAACGCATTTTGATTTTTGATTTTTGGCCAGCCCTGATTCTTGGTACATTATTGTTGAAGTGAAGGAAGTAGGCAATTGCTTTTATTTTAGTTACGTTACCTACAAATAAGTTTTAGTTTTACCGCTTTATAAATGTCAAAACGGAATTCTTGCGTTGACGACTTTTTATTGGTTTTAATAAAAAAAGTACAAGTGTATTTTTTTTCCGAAAACGTCAAAAGCTATTTGAAGCAACTGATTTTAGCTCATGTATGCCTTTTCTATATGGCCGTTTTTAGGGTTCCGTAGTCAACTAGGAACCCTTATAGTTTCGCCATGTCCGTCTGTCCGTCTGTCCGTCCGCGGCTTATCTCCGTGATCATTAGTACTAGAAAGCTGAAATTTGGTATGAGTATGTGTATGTATCACGCCGACAAAACGGTAAAATAAAAACTAAAAAACGATTTTTATTTGGGGTACCTCTCCAACACCTAAAGTGGAGGTGAATTTTTTTTTTCGTTCCAACACTAGTGTGTGGGGTATCGTTGAATAGGTCTTTTAAAAATAATAGGGGTCTTCAAACATTTTTTTTTGATAACGTCAGCAGTTTCGTAAATATTCGCTTCGAAAATAAAAAAAATAGTGTCCCCCCCTCTAACTTTCAACCACGGGTCAAAAAATTATGAAAAAATTCATGAACATGAGGCTATATAAGTAATTTCAATGAAAACTATATTGAACAAAATCGGTTAAGCCGTTTTTGAGTTATCGCAAAATTTCATAATTTTCTTAAAAGGACGTAAGTTGACTTCCAGAAGGTAATAAGTAAGTACAGTTACTTTGGCGTTTACGACCTTTTTATAGAGCTTGAAATCTTGCTCGTAACTTATGTTTATTGTGAAGGATGAGCAACTACGGAACCCTACACTGAGCGTGGCCCGACATGCTCTTGGCCGGCTTTTTTTAATGATACCTGTCTCCTTTGAAGAAAATGTATATTTTAATACGACAACCCTTTAAATTTAAAGAAAAACAAACTAATATATGTATTTACGTATATTTATTACACTAGACTCAAAATGTACACCAGACATCAAAGAAAGGATAGGTTTAGCAAACGTGGCTGTTAAAAAAAAAAAAAAAAAAATGGCTGCAAATATATCCCAGAAAAAAAAAAAAACAAACGAAAACTTTTTATGGGGTGCATAGTTTTCTATGGGTGTGAAAATCGATCATGACGCAAAGGTACAGGAAGGTACTGAAAGCCTTCGAAATGTGGTGTTGGCGAAGCATTTAACAGTAAATGGTTGAACACCACAAGTCCGGTCCGGTCCAGGGATAGTGGCGCTACAAACAGCTTTCATATGGCAATAATGTGCATACGTTATATTATTAAACGTCATTAGCGATCACAAACCAAACTGAAAACATTGTTTACCGGAATGCTGCTCAATCCTTCGTTCTTCTTGCGAAATAATTACTGAATTATATTGAAAAAACTTGACTTTTATAACTGTGAACAGTTTTGGCTTTATTATAAAAAAAATACTAAAATGGAATATCTAGTCCTGTTTCCTCTTTGTTTACATCAGTGACATTCACTGACTTTCAACGTTAGTTACCTACCAAAAATGTGTCGTTGCCAGTAAAGTAGTACCACTAAAAATCCGCATTATGGCGTGGGTTGAAAAACACCCTGTTAGAGTATACATACTATATCAGCTACACCGACAGGAGTTTGAGTCTTAAATTTATGATGATAATTTAAAGAAAACCTTAAAATTACCTTCAACTGCCTGGACGCATCTGATTGAATTGATATCCAACCGCGAGCCCCCTTTACCCCGCACGCTTAACTACTACGTAGAAAAGACGGTACTGACACAATGGCGCTTCTATGAAATCACCATTTAAGTCACAATAAGTCAGGCGCATGACTTATTGTGACTTAAATGGTGATTTCATAGAAGCGCCATTTATTTTTATGAAAATGTCCATATTTTTCTTAAATAATAAAACGCTTTTGCTTAGATGTGTCTTTTTATTTTAGCATACATCAGAAATGCCTTTTCTCATTCGTTTTATACGCGGTATCCCGCAGATACGTCCTTTTTGATTGCAGGTTTCACAGGGTTTTGTTCATCTTTAGTCAAATTTAAAAATACTGGTAGATCCGTCTTTTTTTGCTGATTCCGAATATGTATGGAACTCATTTTTGACAAAAATGTTAGATGCGCCCTTTTTCGTTATGACGGCAGAACTTTTGCCTTATAATTGCTGAGAATTAAAGTCTTAATATACTAAGTATAGTGGAGTTCACGGCAGAATCTAAACATGTAATACAATTGCCAAAGTATAATATTTTTGCCTACATCAGACCGTCCTTGAAACGAGTAAACCAGAAAAAACAAACTAAATGACCTTTAGAGTTTCCCGCAACACACGATAGTAACCGGTGTGTTGCTTATGTTTTATTTGCCCTTAATTGTGTTAATGAAAATTACCACATGCGCGGAGCAGAATCCAAGCACGCTCAGCACGAGGCGCGCGTCGAGCGTCAGCGCGCGCAGCACGCGGTAGCGCGCCCCGCGCTGCTCGAGCGCGCGCAGCAACGCGCGCATGCGCTGTCGCTCTTCCGCATCTACAATGAAAATTGAAACTATAGGGTAAATCTGGTAAACCTTTCAATAACTGGCCACCTCATTATATGAATGAACTCAGTCTACCTACAAACAGAATTCATTTTATTAAAAGCTTTTATTTAACTTGCAATGTATGTGTATGTATCTAAGTATGTTTGTTCGGGTGAAATCTTGCAACTCAATTTTGAAGCAGATATCGTCAACCGATTGAGCTGAAATTTTGCATACTTACTTAACTTTGATGACAATACAATAATAGGTTACCATAGGGCTGATCTGATGATGGAGCCGGAAGGTGGCCATAGGAACTCTATAATAGAAAAAGCAATCCTACCGAGCTGGGGCTCTTTAGAATCGTCTCAGTGAGCATTTGATGGATATCCAAAGAAAAGTACAGTCGGCTATAAAAGCTTGCCACTAAAATGTCATTTTTGACGGAAACTTATTTAGTATGAGGTGGCCAGTTAATGATCGGTGGCCAGTAATTGGCGATTCACCTTTGTCAGGTATTGATTGATGTCCTCATTGACGTGTCCGTCAACGGCGACACCCTGTCAAGTGTTTCTGGCGTGTGCACGCACGTGGCCCGTGAATCCCAGTATGTTCACGAACACACCGTCACAAGAGGGTCAGTGTCCTTACCGTGACTTAACGTGACCGTACTCGCTAGCGACAGCGTAAAGGAATTGATTGAGTTGGAGAATTCAGCACTCCTAGCGGTTACTTTGTAAAACTACAATACTCAATACAAATCGTTTACGCAGTCACTAGTGAATACAGCCAGTGTAAACTCATGGTAAAGGTACACTATAGCTGTCCGTCTGCGTTGTACATGTAGTTGTAAAAGGTTGAAGGCCTAGGTCTCGCCTTTCGAAGCACGCGGTATTAACCCTTAACCACCTAGGCAAGGTCCTCAGGACCAGACAAATACAAAATTAGTGAATAACTCATCGTATGTTCATGGCACCGACCTCTGTGACCTTGTACCTTTCCTCGCTGCCGTCTCAGTGCCAGCCATGTGTTCAACGCGTTCGGACGTGTGCTTCTGAGAATTTGGTGAGTATAAAACTGTCGTCAGTGGTCTCAGCGACCTTGTCTAGGTGCTTACGTATTACATCTTACTGGTCTCTGAGACCTTGCCTAGGTGGTTGCGTTTATTTTTATGACGTTGTAATTTTCAATACTTGGAACGCATTTCATGTTTAGTTTTGTTTAAAAATGCTTCTTAATGACGCAACGATCGAAAGATGGTTACGAGAAGTGCCCTCCAATGAATATGACTTGCCAGATGATGAAGGTAGCTATTTAGAATCAAACTTAGAATCACCAGGGTTTTTAAGATGAATGTCATTTCGGCTTCGGCTTTAGTCATGTTCTGCTAAAGTCATATTCTGCTAAAGTCATATTCTGCTTTTGTCATGTTCTGATGACGAAGTGCTATTATTACAGCGACGATCGAGACCTAGACCGGTAGTGCAGCAAGATCACGAACATTAATTTTCTTCAGATGACGAAGTGCCATTATTAAAATGGCGATCAAGACCTAAACAGAAGAACGTTGCGGTGGGCATCTGAACCACTATCACTATGATCAAGGACCTTGCAACATAATGTACCTAGTCAATGAAGCACAGGGTATCAAACCAGCTTACTGCGATGTATTGACCTCTAAATCGAGTCCACTGGACATCTGGCAACAGTTCTTTACGGGACCTATTAATCAATATCAACAATATCCTCAACAAAGATACAGACTTACCAGCACAGATGAGTCCCAGGCAATGTAATTTTGCTCAACTTGTGACCCCAAAAAACAGTGGGAGACGCAGGACATATGAATTGAATGCAAGAAAGCAATCTGCATTCAATGCTCGAAACGTATGAACTGTGTGTGTATCAATTGGCTGTCGCGAGATACGGCTATAAAAATTATTGGTTTTACATAAAAATTATAACTGATTAGCTTGACTGATTATTGTACTTTAAGATTTATCAAGAAAATAATAAATGGTTTGAGAATATTTTGTGATCTCGTGATCCAAAATTAAAATTTTTGTTTGTTAAAACATTTAAGGGAATGCGACTAAGTTAAAGAAATGGCTATTTTAATAGCTCGCAATTTTATAAAAATAAGTAGGTTTTATATAAAATTTATAGCATATTTGCTTGACTAATTATTGTACTTTAAGATTTACCAAGAAAATAATATATAGTGTCAGAATATTTTGTGATCTCATGTTCCAAATGTTTAAAATAAAAAAAATCGTAAAATCCTCAAGGAATGTTATTATGTTAAGTTTAAAGAACATAATTGTTAATTTATGTTGTGTCGATAATAGTTAATAAATACCTAAAACCGTTAAAGCGGTAAATATTATACCAATGTACCTCTAACATAAATACTTAAACATATTTTCGACCCATTTCAAGTAGAGGTCTCCATGACCTCTCGTAGGTGGTTGTGCTATAGAAATCGGACGTAGGTAGTTAAGGGTTAATCATAATCAATCATCAACTCAACCGAATAACTATCATAAACGCTTTCCTTAAGAATTATCTTTTCTTCCTTAAGAATCCAAATCCAACGGTTTCTCACAAGATCTTGTTATACTTGACAGTTTTACAGATCTTCAGGGCTTCCGTTGCGCTGTTTTATTTAGTTTTTTGGTTCGAATCTTCTGACCAAACGACCGTCATTGTGTTGTGCCCAGTCACTGCCACTTTAGTTAAGCAAATTTTCGAACAATAGGCTTATCTGTCATAAAATTTAATAACTTACTCGGGGTTTTAATGAGCTGCGTGACTGTGAAGACGGCCATGGATTCGCAGTGCACTGCGGCCGACTCGAGTAATGCCACGTGGCCGAAAAATAAAATCAATCGAAGGGACAACTTTATAGCAATGTAAAGCATTGCTACGGTAGCTTGCGCCATGGTATATTCCTTAAAAATAAATACATACATGTATGCTATGTAGATCAAAGAGAGAGAGAATAGATACAAAGATCAACACGCAAAGACACTAAATTGTGCTCGCACGTATAACACACCCGGTATCTTTCGATTGCCGTCTCGTCGATTTTTTGACTACTTGCCGACTTTCGACTACTAGTGTGGAGCGCAATTGAATTTTTATTTCAGTGTTGATTGTTGTATCTATATAGCAATGAAAAAAATGTGGTGGTAATTTTTACCCACAGGAAAAAAAATATTGTATACATTGTTGTATTTATAAAATATTTTATCTATCCAAATATCATAAACCCTCCATGATGCGTCAAGAACCGCACATTATGACCACCATAAAAATAGAGTGTTTTGTTAGAACACATTCCTTATCTGTAAAAATGTTATTATTGCTAAATAATAACATCGATTTTGATAATAAAATATTATTCATTCAAATTTCGAACATCTCTGAAAAACAAAGAAATTTGATTTGACCTCTATTCTAATATCATTCGAGATGACGTTTAGTTCGAAATGAATTGACAATTTGCAATCAAATGTCAAATGTCGCACGTAAGATATCGAACGATATGATAGTCGGGGCCAACTCTAGTTTGTCTCTGATTAAAAAAAACTATGACAGCTGCCAGAAAACTTCATTACCGCACCGCCATTACCAGGTAAAATTTGACATAGTTAATGTGCGGCTCCTGAATACATCATGGAGGCTTATGATAAGTGGGTAGATAAAGTAGTGTATGTAACTGTACATAATTAGGCATTAAAACACTCGTGTGATGCTATTTTAAAACTTGCCTTCGACTCGTTTCATAAACCCACACTCGTGTTTAATACCCTTCATTATGTACAGTCACATAAACTACTATTATTTATATACAATGCTGTTATAAAATTAAATGCCAAACTTTTTAAATTCATGACATTCATATGAAAACTATAAGAAAAAAGTAAGTCTATGTTAGATTCAAAAGGTCTAACCTTCCATGAAAATGAGTAAATGTAGAAAGTGATAAACACTATTAACTTGCTGCTGTTGAAGATTAAATCAAAGAATATCTGGAAAAAATTACAATAATATTAAATAATTTATTTAGTTTAACAAAGTGTAACTTTTATCTATAATAATGCAAAATATATTATTATATGAGAAAAGTAGAAAATGAAATGTAAAATATTTCACGTCTTTGAGATAATAACCAAAATATCATTCAGAGAACAAAAAATGGCCGATATTTGAATGAAAGTTCATAAATTGAAGTGACACGTGAATTACGTGATGTTTTTCTAATCAAAAATGTTAGAAACTACTGATGATTGAGCTCATTCCATCAAATCACCTGCCAAATGGTCGTAAGATATAAGGTAAGTATCTTAATTGCGGTTAGTTTGTGACATGATTATGACTTAGCTTAAAAAATACAGGAATATTTTCACTTTACCATTATTTTTAGAGAATTGTCAACTGCATATAGCCCTTGCCAGATTTCGTCATATATCTGGCAGTAAGGTTGAGGCGTCGCGTGCGCTATAGTCCTAAACCCGTATCTCTCTAATCTCCTTCTAAGCAACAGCATGCGAATATTGAATAGTCCCATGACGAGTAGTTTTGGTGTATAAGATTGTGATACAAACAACTCAAGAACACTTATTGAAATATATCTTATAAGCAAGGTATTGAAGAACACGACATCAAAATTGTACATAACCGCAGCACCTAGCCCAGTATGCATGACGTAAAGTAACGAAGTAATCTTATATGCATTTCTTATTTGCTTCCGAAAACTTTTGAAAACCAACGAAGAGTATAACGTGACATCGGTAATTTCATTACGAGTAAAAAAAATGTATATGTATTCGTCTTCTGTCCAGAGAGAAATGATGAAGGCAAGAAGGTATTGCCCAATTTCGGGTACCCAGTGTAGTAACGATAGAGTATTAAAAGTACCCTGTAAGAAGTAGGTTACGTATATCGTAGTAACACCCATGGTCAGACAGTAGACTTTAGCTAGTCCTCGCCACCGCGGAGGAACAGCCCGTCGGCTGTACAGTCCACACAGAAGACGGAAACGCATGATAAGTGTCAGATCACACACGCAGTTGTCTTCCCTAAGTTCCACCATTTTGCTGTATGGATACGTGTTCTTCTCTAAAGATAAATAGAGCATACTAACGATGACAGTGGCACGTTTTTTATCAGAGCACTCAATCAGAAATGAGTTCTAAATATCCTCGAATCAATAACATAATGTTTGGTCGGTAGATAGTCACGCAGATAAAGAGTTTTTAATGTAGAGAGATAATTTAAGTATACAATATCATAGAGATAAAAAACGTGCACATAATTTTTTAACCTCTGTTTTAGTGTCGTTGGAAATGTATAGCATTCCGAAGATAATATTATAATTAGCTAAAGTAGGCTTACTTTTAAACATAATTGTCGTTTTATTTTTTGTTAGATTGAATCACTCTTTAGGTGGTCGCAGCATACCATGACTGTGATCCTAGAAAGCCACAATATTTCTAATAGCTTCGGATGTCAACGTTACATTTAAGTACTTTGCGGACGTTTATTCATGGTTTGACTTAGAGTCCTACAAGGTCCTGGGTGCCCTTCGCTTAGTTTAAAATTTTATTGATTATAGAAAAAAAAAAAATGTTCTTAAATTGTTTGGCCGAAAATGTTTGGTATAATATTTAATGGTATACTTATTCTTTAGCATAAAGATTTTTTTGCATACATATTTTTTGTACTAAAACATGTTTGACCTAAAATTGTTTAGTATATTTTTTTTATAACTAAAAGGCTAAAAGTATAATATTGTTAGGTATAATTATTCTTCAGCCTAACATAAAACGTCCTTAAACCCATATGCTGAAGCGAGCGAGCGAAAGTATAAGCATAAGTCGCTCCCAGAACGGTAGGTTACGTTGGGTTAGAACTGCGTCCCCAACAAACATAAGGCGCTCGCAGAACAGTAGGTTAGGTTAGATTAGAACTGCGTCCACAACAAAAATGAGGCACTCCCAGAACAGTAGGATAGGTTAGGTTAGAACTGCGTGCTGGCTCCCCGAAAAGTGGCTGCAGCATCTGCCCTGGGCCGATTGCTGCCTAACGTGGGAGGACCGTCCGAAGCGTGCCGCCGCCTATATGCGGGTGTGGCCCGTAGTATGGCCCTTTACGGGGCTCCAATATGGGCGGACCGATTGGGGGCGGTGAACAGGGCCCTACTACGTAGGCCACAAAGAGTCGTGGCCATACGGATTATAAGGGCCTATGTGACGGTGGCGTGGGCAGCAGCGTGTGCTTTGGCCGGGACTCCGCCATGGGAGATGGACGCCCAACAACTGGCCGAGGCATATAGGGAGAGGGTGAGGAACAGGGCCCTCAATGAGTTCCCCGCTCCCGAGGAGGCGACGGCAGCCCGCCGTATGGCGGAAAGGCGAATGAGGGACCGCTGGAAAAGGGACCTGGAGGACTCCCCCTATGGAATCCGTACCATAGGGGCACTCCTCCCGTCCTTCTCCAGCTGGCTCGAGAGAGGGCATGGCCGGGTGGGATATAGGCTGGCGCAGGTAATGACTGGGCATGGCTGCTTTGGTCATTACCTGCACAAAATAGGGAGGGAGCCCAGCCCGGCCTGCCATGAGTGCGGGAAGCCCGACGACACGGCCGAAAACACCTTCGCGGTGTGCTGTCGCTGGGCTGAGGAGCACCGGGCCATGATGGCCGCCATAGGAGTGGTGGACCTCTCGCTGCATAGCGTCGTGGCAGCCATGCTCGGCAGCGAGAGGAAATGGGAGGCTGTGGCCACCTTCTGCGAAGAAGTCATGTCGCAGAAGGAAGCCTCGGAGCGGGAGCGTGAGGAAAGAGCAGACGCGCTCCCGATCCGACGCAGACGGTTGGGGAGAAGGCGCAGGCAGTACGCCGCCCGCCTTCTCCCCCAGTAGGACCAGTGGGTTAGGGGCCCGTCGGTCCTACTCTCGCAAGTTGCCGGAGCGGCCGGGGGGTGTCGTGGTAGAATGCTCGCCACCCCATGGCACCCCCTAACGGCAGCGAGGGTGCACCGGAGTGGGTTTAGTGGGTAGTCTCCTTCTCTCCCTCTTCCTAAGAGGGGCCAGAAGGAGGAGTCCCACATAACCCCCCAATGGCCTCCCTAAGCCGGGGGGTATGCGTAAAGGCATTATCACTCCGAAAAAAAAAAAAAAAGATTAGAACTGCGTCCCTAACAAAAATAAGGCGCTCCCAGAATAGTAGGTGAGGTTACGTTAGAACTGCGCCCCTAACAAAATAAGGCGCTCCCAGAACAGTAGGTTTAGTTAGAACTGCGTTCCCGACCATCATGGGGATAATTGGTGACACCAATATTCGGAATACCAATTTTATGCCTAAAATACATTCGACCAAACAATGTTATTTCATACAAATGTTAAACAAAACAATTTTCGGCCAAAAAAATATATGCATAACAATTTCGGCCAAACAATTTTCGACATAAAAAACAATCGACCAAAGATTATTAGGCCAAAAAATATGTGCCGAAAAAAATATCGGGCTAAAAATTTTAGACCAACAGATATGGACCCTTTGGGTTCCCTTCGCTTGGTCTAAAATTTTATGTTATAAAATTGTTTGGCCGAAAATTTTTGGTATAATATTTAATGGTATACTTATTCTTTAGCATAAAGATTTTTTTGCATACATATTTTTTGTCCTAAAACATGTTAGACCTAAAATTGTTTGGTATATTTTTTTATGACTAAAAGGCTAAAAGTATAATATTGTTAGGTATAATTATTCTTTAGCCTAACATAAAATCTCCTATAAACCCATATGCTGAAGCGAGCAAGCGAAAGTATAAGCATAAGTCGCTCCCAGAATAATAGTGTAGGTTAGGTTAGAACAGCGTACTTAACAAAAATAAGGCGCTCCCAAAACAGTAGGTTAGGTTAAGTTAGAACTGCGACCCTAACAAAAATAAGGCGGTCCCAGAACAGTAGGTTAGGTTAGAACTGCGTCCCTGACAAAAATAAGGCGCTCCCAGAACAGTAGGTTAGGTTAGGTTAGAACTGCGTCCCTAATAAAAATAAGGCGCTCCCAGAACAGAAGGTTAGGTTAGGTTAGGTTAGAACTGCGTTCCCGACATAAATAAGGAGCTCCCAGAACAGTAGGTTAGGTAAGGTAAGAACTGCGTTTCTGACAAACATAAGTCGCTCCCGGAACACTAGGTTAGGTTAGAACTGCGTCCCTAACAAAAATAAGGCGCTCCTAGAACAGTAGGTTAGGTTAGGTTAGGTTAGCACAGCGTCCCTGACAAACATGAGGCGCTCCCAGAACAGTAGGTTAGGTTAGGTTAGAACTGCGTCCCTAACAAAAATAAGGCGCGCCCAGAACAGAAGGTTAAGGTAGGTTAGAACTGCGTCCTTATCAAAAATAAGGCGCTCCCAAAACAGTAGGTTATTTATTTATTTATTTACCATTAATGTTAGCACTAACAGGTTAGGTTAGGTTAGAACTGCGTTCCCGACAAAACATAAGTCGCTCCCAGAACAGTAGGTTAGGTTAGGTTAGAACTGCGTCGCCAACAATATCTAAGTAATATTAATTTAATAAATGCGACAGTTTGGATGCGATTATTAGTGACACCAATATTTGGAATACCAATTTTATGTAATATTTTCTTCGGTTTCCGCGACTGTCACACATTTAAATAAAACAATTTAAACGGATTATATCGCGTATATTAATTATTTGAGCCTCCCTGACGTTTCAGTACCTTTACAGATACCGTTGTCAAAGGTTGACTGAGAAAAACACAATTTTTCTCTGTCAAAGTTACATTTGTGCAAACTACCCATTTTGTAAATATTAATTTAAAATAAAGGTGTTCATACATGCCAGATGGGCCTAATGTGTAAAGACAGTTACACATGTGCCAGAAGGGCATTTATTATTTATTTAAAATATCTACCAGCGGTTCACTAAAGGCTTACTGAGGAGAAAGAACCGCCAAAGAAAACTCCCAGATTGCCTTATTTATTACTATAAAATACTTTTAAACAAAAAATCTACATATACTACTTTTAACACTAATTTGTTTTACACCGTTCGAGGCCCAAGGCATCCAGTCTTGTGTCTTGCTTGATCCTTGATAAGATGTACAACAGGATCCCAAGCCGGTGGTAATGACAAACCATCTTCTCTATTGAAATTGGGATATTTTTTGATTTCAATAGCCTCGCGCAACATTCTGGGAAAATATCGTTTCTCTCTGGCAAGGATTGAAGTATTATCAAACTTAATTGAATGGTTTGGTTTGTCCATGACATGCTCGCAGACTGCAGACCTGTTGCAACGACGGTGCTTGACATCGGCTACATGCTCCTTAACCCGTGTAGCTATACTACGTTTCGTTTGGCCAATGTATGACAGACCACACTCAACAAGCTGGACTGCGAGTGTGGTCTGTCATACATTGGCCAAACGAAACGTAGTATAGCTACACGGGTTAAGGAGCATGTAGCCGATGTCAAGCACCGTCGTTGCAACAGGTCTGCAGTCTGCGAGCATGTCATGGACAAACCAAACCATTCAATTAAGTTTGATAATACTTCAATCCTTGCCAGAGAGAAACGATATTTTCCCAGAATGTTGCGCGAGGCTATTGAAATCAAAAAATATCCCAATTTCAATAGAGAAGATGGTTTGTCATTACCACCGGCTTGGGATCCTGTTGTACATCTTATCAAGGATCAAGCAAGACACAAGACTGGATGCCTTGGGCCTCGAACGGTGTAAAACAAATTAGTGTTAAAAGTAGTATATGTAGAGTTTTTGTTTAAAAGTATTTTATAGTAATAAATAAGGCAATCTGGGAGTTTTCTTTGGCGGTTCTTTCTCCTCAGTAAGCCTTTAGTGAACCGCTGGTAGATATTTTAAATAAATAATAAATGCCCTTCTGGCACATGTGTAACTGTCTTTACACATTAGGCCCATCTGGCATGTATGAACACCTTTATTTTAAATTAATATTTACAAAATGGGTAGTTTGCACAAATGTAACTTTGACAGAGAAAAATTGTGTTTTTCTCAGTCAACCTTTGACAACGGTATCTGTAAAGGTACTGAAACGTCAGGGAGGCTCAAATAATTAATATACGCGATATAATCCGTTTAAATTGTTTTATTTAAATACCAATTTTATGCCTAAAATACATTCGACCAAACAATGTTATTCCATAGAAATGTTAGACTAAACAATTTTCGGCCAAAAAAATATATGCAAAACAATTTTCGACGAAAAAAACAATCGACCAAAGATTATTAGGCCAAAAAATTTTTTTTAGACAAACAGATCCCTTAAATCGATTGATAGGACATTCCTTAATCAATTCCGGTAAATGGTTGTAAATTTGAATTGCCATACAATATGATTTACTTTTATGAAGCTTTACTCTAGAGCTTGGCAGATACAATTTGTTTCTATTCCTTGTTGATCTTGGATAAAAAACGCTATGGTTTTCAAAAAATGCAGGATGTTCTCTTACGAAAATGCACATCTGTTTAATGTACATGCACGGAAGTGGTAAGACTTTTATTCATTTAAATAAGGGACGGCATGGTTCCAAGTAGTGAGTACACACGGCTCTTATACATTTTTTTTTAACCAAAAAAACGTGATGGATATCAACGGAGTTACCCCAGATAATCAATCCATAGCTCAACAGAGAGGACACATAGCCGTGGTAGGCTGTTTGTGCTAAGTCTCTAGATGATGTTCTACTTAATCTTCTTAATGCAAATACAAACTTATCTAGCTTTTCACAGACATAGGCGATATGAGACTTCCAACTACAAAATTTGTCTATGTGGATTCCAAGAAATTTGGTTGTTTCTACTTCACTTAGTCGGTTATTATTATAGTTTACATTAAGAGTCATGTCGGTATTTTCGTCATTCGTCATAGTAGAGGACATGAAGGTACAATGACAAAAGATGGATACGTCAAATAGCAAAATGGCTGGGTTTGCAGAAGCAAAAGGTGAGGTAGGAAGACAAAAGAGAAGATGGGCGGAAGACACTGTCGAAACAATTAGGAAAGAGCTAGATGAACATCTTAAGAGAAGAATGGAAAAACCTTAAGGAGTCTTTTACCCGCAAGGCAAGACTCATCGAAAAATGAATCTTATAACTATAAATTGAATAAATAAAGCTAAATAAATAAATATCAGATATGAACCATGAACTCAGGCAAATGATGTCCACGGTTGAATAAAGGTTTCCCTTAAGGATTTCCAAATCTTCATCCACTTCTTCCTAAGATCGATCTCCAATATCGTTGCTTCATTCAGTTTATCGTTGCGACTCGAAAACCAACGATGTGTCCGCTACTACTACAGCTTCGTACCTACCAATCCTTCTTATTTATTTATTTAATGGTATGACAGGGTTATACGTCGAATGCAGCTTAAGTTGATCAGCACTTCGGCAGGGCCTCCATTGTAGGGAGGAAGAGGACACTCTTCGATAAAGTGCTGAATGGATTTAACAACTTACTTGGGGTTTTTACGAGTTGCGTGGCTGTAATGACGGCCATAGCGTCGCAGTGAATCACACTAGACTCGATAGTGAGGGAAGTAGTGTCACCCAATGTATGGAACGTGCAAATTTTGGTATCGGATGAATTCACTTGGCACAGATGTAGTATACGTAAAACTAAGCTAATTTAGCCCGGTAGCCATCCACCACCCCCTAACGGGTAGGAAGGGGGGGCAGTCAAAGTTACACGGCAGCATATCAGCTTCTATTTACCCAATACCACAAGTGTGGTGTCATTTTCTGATAAATCGGGCATGAGGAATTCATTTTAGAGACATTTAATGTACAGTTTGATAGAAAAAAAGGAAAATTTTGACAAACATATCAAAATTGGTTTACAATTTTTTTTACTCTACTATCAGTATCTTTGAAAATTCTGAATTTTAAGTAAAATATCTAAATATATAAAAGAAGAAACTGACTGACTGACTGACTGACCTATCAACGCACAGCCTCAACCGCTGGTTCTAGAGAGTTCAAATTTGGCACGTAGGTTCCTTATAAGGTGTAGGGGTACACTGAGATAGGATTTTTCAAAATTCACCCCCTACAGGGGAGAAATGTGGGTCCAAAGTTTGTATGGGGAAACAAGGTTCATCATCATCATCATCTCAGCCATAGGACGTCCACTGCTGAACATAGGCCTCCCCTTTGGACTTCCATATATACCGGTTGGAAGCGACCTGCATCCAGCGCCTTCCGGCGACCTTTATAAGGTCATCTGTCCATCTTGTAGGTGGACGTCCTACGCTGCGCTTGCTGGTCCGAGGTCTCCACTCGAGCACTTTTCGGCCCCATCGGCCATCTGCTTTGCGTGCTATGTGGCCTGCCCATTGCCACTTCAACTTACTAATCCGGTGAGCTATATCGGTCACTTTAGTTCGTCTACGGATTTCCTCATTTCTGATTCGATCACGTAGAGACACCCCGAGCATAGCCCTCTCCATTGCTCGTTGAGCGACTTTGAGCTTTGAGATGAGGCCGATAGTGAAAGACCATGTTTCGGTGCCGTAAGTCATAACTGGTAAAACACATTGGTTGAAGACTTTCGTCTTGAGGCACTGAGGTATGTCGGACGAAAAGACATTGCGTAGTTTCCCGAACGCTGCCCAGCCGAGTTGAATTCGGCGGTTGACCTCTTTCTCGAAGTTGGACCTACCTAATTGGACCACTTGTCCTAAGTAGATGTATGAGTCAACAACTTCGAGTACCGAGTTTTCAACAGAGACTGGGATGGGCACAACCTTGGCATTTGACATGAGTTTCGTCTTGTCCATGATCATTTTTAAGCCCACCCGTTGAGAAACTCGATTGAGGTCATCGAGCATCATGCTGAGTTCCTCCATCGACTTTGCCATGACTACGATGTCGTCGGCAAATCGAAGGTGAGTGATGTATTCGCCATTGATGTTGATGCCGAGTCCTTGCCATTCCAGGAGCTTGAAGGCGTCTTCCATAACGGCCGTAAACAGTTTCGGGGATATAACGTCCCCCTGTCTTACGCCTCTTCTCAATGGAATGGCCTTTGTGCTCTGCTCCTGAACTCGGACCGACATGGTGGCGTTACTATACAAACACTTCAACACTTCAATGTACCGATAGTCAATATGGCATCGCTGAAGTGACTCGAGCACCGCCCATGTTTCCACCGAATCGAAGGCTTTCTCATAGTCCACAAATGGTTGTCTATCATTTTATCGAAATTTCTTACATCGATTTTCATTTCATCGAAAACTATTCCACGAATGTCTTTTCATTTTTTTTTCGAATCACATAATCATCCATTCATTGCTTTTCGAATCATCGATCAACTATTCAACGTAAATTGTTTCGAATTTGTCTCAAATCGTAGCTTAACTATTCATCGAATTTACCTTTCATCGAAACATGATTCACAGATGGCACGTCCCATTTATACAAAAAAATAACCTAAACCTAACCCAACCAGGTCGGATCTAGCCAAGTCGGGTTTCAGGTCATAAAAAAAATAACCTAACCTAACCTAACCTAACCTAACCTAACCCAATCAGGTCGGATCTAGCCGTCGGGTTTCAGGTCATAAAAAAAAATAACCTAAACCTAACCCAACCAGGTCGGATCTAGCCAAGTCGGGTTTCAGGTCATAAAAAAAAAATAACCTAAACCTAACCCAACCAGGTCGGATCTAGCCAAGTCGGGTTGCCAGTATGGCCTATGGTCTTAGCCTGTCCGGAAGGACGAATCATTAAAAAAAAAAAAAACACGTTTCGATGAACGACTACGTCGATGAACAAATAAAATAATGAAGTGAAATTCGATGAATTGATTCTTGTGTGAAAGGTAATTCGAGCAAATGTACAAGCGATGTAACGAAGTTCGATGAATGATTCCTAAGTTGTAACAAAATTTTGCGAATAGTGTTATGGGAAACGATAATCGATGAAACGTTTTTCGATAAAGTGATGGATTACCTCCACAAACGCTAAGCATAATGGCAAGTTATACTCTTCAGTCTTCTATATAACTTGCCGCAGCGTATGTATGTGGTCTATGGTACTATAGCTTCTTCGGAAACCGGCTTGTTCGGGAGGGTGGAAGTCATCAAGTCTATGTTCGAGACGGTTCGTGATGACCCTTGAAAACAACTTATAAACATGGCTTAGAAGCGTGATGGGCCTGTAGTTCTTCAATAGGCTGTTATCACCTTTCTTGAAGAACAGTACCACCTCGCCTCTATTCCATGCTTCAGGCGTTTTGCCCTCGGACAAGACGGAATTAAAGAGCTTCTGGAGGACCTTAAGTACCGGTGTTCCACCCGCTCTCAGAAGCTCTGAGGTGATTCCGTCTTCGCCCGGCGCCTTGTTGTTCTTAAGCTGCTTCAGGGCCATCCTAATCTCGTACAGACTGATGTCCGGGATGTCTTCGATATAGTGTCGGGACAGCTTGGCTCTAGGATCGCCTACCAAGCTGTCAACGGGCTTTGCGACTGAAGTGTATAACTGACCATAGAACCTCTCGATCTCGCCTAGAACCTCTGCTATGGTCGACGCTATGCTGCCATCTTCCCGTTTCAGCTTGGTCAACTGGCTTTCTCCAATAGACTTGTCCTTTGCAAACACTTTGGAGCCTTTTTTCTGCTCAATGGTCTCTTTAACACGGTTCGTATTAAAGAGCCGCAGATCATGTCGCAAGGACTTCGATATACGTCTATTGAGCTGCCTATATGACCTCGCGTCATCGGGAGACTGCAACTGTAGCGAGCGTCGTTCAGCCATGAGGTTTAAGGTTCGATCAGACAATTTCTGAGGTCTATCTTTACGGCGGGGTCTGAAAAACTTAGACCCTACCGTGTGGACAGTGTCCACTTGCCCGTCGTTGATCTCGTCCACTGAGACAAAGTTCTCCAGACAAGCGAAGCGGTTGGAAAGCTCGAGTTGAAAGCTCTCGGGGTTTTGAATATGGGCCCGAGTAGGTCGGAGCGTAGACTTCATCAGACTGGACCTTTCCAGTTTAACATTGATATTCAGTGTGCCTCTTACGATTCGATGATCACTGCCGGTCTTTACCCTATTGATCACAGACACATCACTGAAAATCCGTTTCTTGTCGGTAATGATGAAGTCAATCTCGTTTCTTGTGGAACCATCGGGACTTATCCAGGTCCATTTCCTGTGAGGCGGCTTCTGGAAGAAAGAGTTCATCATGAAGAGTTCCTCTTTCTCCAGAAAGTCGGCCAGCCTCTGTCCCCTAGGGTTCCGTTGCCCGTATCCAAATTTCCCCACTCTCAACTCATCACCGCTGTTCTTGCCCAACTTTGCATTGAAGTCCCCCATAACAACAGTGAAGTAGGTTTTGGAAGTATGTATGGCCCTACTTACGTCCTCATACATAGCCTCTACTTGCTCATCAGAATGTGACAAGATTAGTTAAACTATTTTATTCGAAACTTCACAGGAGTATTTCTAACGATAAATAAGACAACACGTGTTTCAGGTTTTTGAGACTTCAACCCCTAAAATGGAGAAATGTGGTGACAAAGTCTGAAAATCAACATGGGTGCACTATAAAATGTTTCTGTTTACCACTTAGCATAGCACTTTTCCAGAACATGCAATGATATAAAAATAAAAAAAAACATTGAATAATGAAATCAAATCACAACATAAAAAATTACATTTTGAACACCAAAGTAATACTGTATCTTTACAAAAACTGCAAACATAGCTTATTGTTTTTTTTAGGGGCGTTGTGGCAGAATGTCATAAAGCTTATGTTTTTTTAATAGCTTAATGCTATGATGCTGTTTCCTATCATAAATTGTCATTGAAACAAAATAAAGTTGCTTTCCCGGCGAGACGCCTGAAATGTTGGTTAACATATCATTATGCGCTGGATTCGTGACCCCGCCGCACCCAAAACATGAAGGTGCGTACGCAATAATTATTTTTATGAAATTGCATAAGAAAGAAGAGAACGCACTACGCCGTAGCGGAACTACGAGGCGCGACATACAATTCTATAAAAAAATATATTTTGTCACGTCGCTTAGTTACGCCTAGTGCGTATATTTATTACTATTTAAGTTGAATTTCCGCATTATAGTGGCTTAGTCATAAGTAAGATATATTAAATGGTAGCAGCCAGAGAGTCAGACGATATGAGGCTATTCCCCAAAACTACTACTGTGGCACGGAGATAATCCCATTAGCGGGTCCCACTCAAAGTCCGGCTACTGGTAGTGAGGGCTAACCCTGATACTGTTCAAGTCATGTCTTAATAAAATAAAAATATGAGGTTTTATAAGTTCGATACATAAAATAAAATTACTCACCAGTAATCTAAGAGGATTGTCTGTTGCATAGACTCCTTGCCAGATTTCGTCATAGATCGGTTTGATCAGTTGCGGTGGCGCGCGACCTATAGTCCTGAAACCGTATCTTTCCAGCCTCCTCCACAAAACAAGTATTCTGCTGTTGAATAGTGCCATAACAAGCAGTTTCGTTGCATGAGAATTCGTTACGAAAAATGCCAAAGTCATTGTTGAAATATATTTTATCCACATGGACAATACAATGGATTCAGAACTAATCACAAAAGCTAGAACCAAATACACAAAGTAAAGCAATGATGTCATTACATATCCTATTGTAATTCGTTTCTGTAAACGATTGAAAACTATCGGAGAGTCTAGCGTGACATCGGTCATCCTATTTCGAATAAAGAATTTGTAGATGTATTCGTCTTCTGTCCATAGTGAGGTGATGAGAGCAGATTCAGATTATTTATTGGTAACAATAAAAAAATTACAAGTCAATGTTAACAATAAGTATGTATGTCATTTTAATGATTTTATGTAAATATTGTGTTACATTATAATATAAGTAGGTATTCGATTGTTCAACATTTTTGTTAATGTTTTGTTTGGGTTAGTGATGATATATTTTGTGGAAGAATTCATCAGTGCTATAAAAAGCATTGTATAACGCGCACTACTCAAACGCGCGGATTGGACGGAATCGTGCCGTGCCGCGCGTGAGCGAGCGGTTGGATATACGTTCCCGCCGCTCCCGCGCAGTCCGACAACCGACTCGATACAATTAGTGTCCCTTGCCCTAACTTAAACGTAGTTCTGTGTTTTCACAAGTGTATACTGCACAATATTCTAATAAGTTCCCCATGTGTACTAAGGTGCAACTACTTATTGAATAAACTGAAGTCAGATCTAATTTGTGTCGCATATTCACTCCACATAGCCTTAGAATAGAACCCATTCAACGAGCTAGCCGGCGCTACAATTGTCTAATAGATATTTCCTCACTTTATTAGGGAAGATTGCATCACTCGGTGAATAATTGCGCAAGTAAGTATTGGGCAACTTGGGGTACCCAGTTTAGTAGCCATAATATGTCCCAAGAAGCCTGTAAGTAGTAGATTACGTATATTGTAATAATGGCCAGCATCAGACAGTAGGCCTTGGCGAGTCCTCCCAAGCGAGGATGTACAGAGCGCCGGTTGTACATGCCACAGAATTAACGGGAGCGCATGATGAACTTTGGATCACAGACAAGGTTATCTTCCATGTGGTCCGCCATCTTGGAGTTTGATACGTGTTCTATTTCAAGCAGGGGTAGATTGTACTGATATTGGCAGGTTTCATCGTAGCACTCGATCGAAATGAAACTAAAAATATCACCGAATCAATAATATTTATGCTGTTTGGCGATTACACGAATAAAGAGTAGTTAAGATAGTCGAAAAGACTCACATGATGACACAATTTGGTCCTAGCATCGCAAATTATATCAACAGACAGGGCTATTTATTATGTACTAATAGGATTCGAGTTTTTAAAACAGTATCGTCGTTTTATAAGCTTCAATACAAGTTCTGGAGTGAAGTCCACGAACGATTTGCCCTGTGCGTCGGCCCCCCGTCAGGTACCGATGACCTAAGATTCGCGGGAAGCGGATGGATGCGAAAAGCTGAGAACCGGGAATGGTGGCACGAATGAGAGAAGGCCTATGTCCGACAGTGATAGCAACTGTTTGCATGCGTTTGGTGCAGTTTGTAGAACACCTGCTCACTTAGCCGGCGGTCCCGGGTTTGAATCCCGGCCGGGGCAAATTCGGCGCCTATGGTGCCAACTACGTTCAATAATGCGAAGCGGCGGAGCTTCCCATTCTGGTCGCGAGGGGCCGCAGCGACACTCGCTCACTTTACCAACCACGGGCGCATCACTGCACACGTTACCATGCGCGATTATTTAAACTTATATAAATTCGCCTCAGTAATACACGAATACTGTAATTTCATTACTTGCTCGCATAATAAACCAGCATATGTTAAAAATCAAAAGAGAAAACATTCATCGAAGAGCTGATCCTGAAATTCGTCACGCTAACCTACAAATAATCATCGTGTAATACCCATAACATAAGCCTTCTTGAGCTTATTTAGGGACTAAATAGATCGATTTGTCTGAGGTTGTCCGCTATTGATTTATTTTATTTATTAAAACTGATGAGGCTGAGGATATTGATGATTGTTAGATGCATAAACCTAGTAAAAATTCTATTTTTTTTTTTGAGAAATAAAAAGCCGACAAATACAAACGAAACTTTAAAAGAAGTACCAAGCTAAATTCAAATAGAAAGATAGTTATTAAACATGCCTTCGGAGTTCATTATAAAGTTAGAGCAAATAATGCACCTTAATGAAATGTCTCGAAAACTTAAGTACCTATTGAAATACGACAAAGGGTGTTAATTGGAAAAGCGTTTTCATTTTCCCTCGAACTGGCTATCGCAGAAAAATTAGGTTTGATTCCTTTTTATGTTAATTTATGTTTTTGCTAGTTTCGTAAATGCACTTGGCTGCATAAAAGCGAAATAATTGAACGAATACCATATAGTTGCGTTTGGTGTGCTCTGATTTCGGTAGGTACTCATAACTGCAGAAATTCTTCAATAGAAGAAAGAGAAGGTTTTAAGATATCGTCACAAGAGGTATAACCTATCAATGCCTTGCAATAAGTATAAAAAATTGGGTCATAATGCTTACCACCAACCTTAAGGATGGCACTGATAGAAAATATGAACATAATATCTTGCCTGGTTAAGATCGTGGGTAGAAATTGGATGAGAGCAGACCGGTCGTTGTGGAGAACTTTGGGAAGGTCTTTGTCCAGCAGTGGACGTCTATCAGGTGATATGATGATGATGATGATGATGATGGTGATGATGAATATAGGGCCTTGTTTATTTTGAAATAAGTCCGTTGAGCAGAGGATTCAGTGATGGATCGGATGACTAGCCTAACCAAGCGATTACCATTACAAGTTTATCAGAATATATATGATATCAAATATTTCTGTGGGCTCTCTAGTATGAAAATACTTCTCACACAATATGATATAATTGTCTGAGCAATGTCAAGATAGTATTGAAGCTTCTATTCCAGCATCTTGTATAAAATGTGTAAAACATCAGCCAACTCAAGGCAATGCGTGCAAATCTTTGTAAAGTCGTGGACACATATGTGAGTTAAAACGCGAGAAAAACTAACGAATACCTACTTTCCTTAATTAATCCCTACCACTAAAAGACAGCCGCATATAGCATTAGTTTTGCTGAAAAATGAAAAAATAAAATGTTTTTGGACTCTTTTTTCGAAGCAGGCTTTAGCATTTACTGTAAGGATATGCGTTTTGAGTTAATTTAGTGTTTCTCTAAAATAATGAGGAATTGATCTTACGATACTTGAAATTACAATAGAGTAGAGGTAAATAACAGGCGATCTTATTGCTAAAGAGCGATCGATCTCTTCCAGACAACCTTTGGGTGGCGGACATTTTATATGAACGTCAGAGTAGGTTTAAATTGATTTACAGAAACTTGGGGATGCACTTCGTATTCAGAAACCCAAGTAGCACACAGCTTATACGGCCCTTACACAGCTATAATATGCTGAATAAGGGGTGTATAAGCTCTTATTCAGCATGTTTGCTACGTGGGAATGCACACGATTATTTCTGCTACTACATGGCCGCATCCTAACCTTCCGGGCTGAAATGAAACTACTAATGAGTCCTCTAAGAGAGTTGCTTGCCGGGCGTCCCCATTTAATTGCAGCGGAGATTTTAGTTTTGCTTTCAAATTAGCATGACCACGTGCAGCTGGCACTTATATATATTTATCTCGCTCTCTCATCGTGTAAGAGACATCTCATTAAAATATTGAACACACAATAACGCCAAGTCTCGTAATGCATTCTTTCTACCGTAAAAAGTTGTTTGTTTCTACCGTAAAAAAATGTTAGTCGCCTTTGATGTCTAGTTAATTAATTTAAGTAGTGCACTGTGCTTACGACTTTGTTCATGGCCGTCTCGTACCAAACACGTTTCTTCCTATTGTACACGTAATTAATAGAATTAGGGCGCACAGGATATTACATTCTGATTGCGGAATGTCGTATCGGCCCGATATCGGATAAGCCCCTTTGCGTTGTGTACTATTGTGTATTTTCATAATACTGTACGGAAATTCTTAATGCAAAAGGTGATGTAGTCATTTTTTTTGTGTCGTGTACGCAACTGAGCAAATAACCAAAATGGTAACAAAAAGGCGACAACTTTTGTCAGCTACAAAACATTGAATTTGTAAGAATGCAACGCATGGCCAGTGTTGAACCACGTTAATGTGGCTATTACACTTTCTTAAAATTAGTCACTGACGGGAGAGATGCAGATATGTGAGACACGTATGAAGATAATTCCATCTCACTCCGTCGTATTGCTGCATTCCGCTCGTCAGTAACTAATTTAGGAAAGTGTAATTGCCGCATGAGATTGAAAACACTCAAATATGCTCGATACTATAGTAGTCGATCTTCATTAGTTTTCACATAAATCCTCTGTGTGCTTTAGGCTGAACCCATGTTCAGTTAAAATAGAATCATCCTTAATCCATAGTATGCCGAAGCTGCCGACACACCTGTACCCGTCCTATGCCGTGTCCTGGATCCGTCTTTATACGTGTAGTTTGCCGTAGCGTCTCTATCCGTCCAAAATAGTACAATTGTATGACATGCCCGTGTATGGTATTTTCATTAGGCCTTATACTCAAAGGGTACGGATACGGGACACGCCGTACAATAGAACCATCCCTGATAATAAGCGTAGCTATAAACTATTAATTAAAACGCCGAAACGAGATTAGTGAGCGCTTCAAAGGGATGATTAAATTTCGGGCCCAATCGAAGAGTGAGCCAAATATTTACGGGCGTATTAACACAACAAAGCTGATGCTTATGCGGTAAGGGCCAAAACATAATTAAAAGGGGGCGTATACCAGCATGTCTACTTTATCGGGCAAGCGACGACTACGACAGCTACCTTAAAACATAATAAGATTCAATATACAGAATAGTAGAGGATCCCGATATATAGTAGAGTTGTTAGTCCGCTGTTTTCTAACATAATTGTGCGCATCGGGTTACAAGCATGAAATTTCTACCACAGATAGAGTGTTCCATGGTGATTATTTTCAGATGTGGAGGGAAGTCAGATTCGTCCCCTGTGAGGCGGGAGAGCGGAGTGAATACGGCCAAGTATCCCTCTTTTCTTTCTTTATTGCTGGTCAGTTAAGTCTACCAGGACGAGTTTGGTATCGTTTTCGTGTAAAACAAATATCAGAAATTAATTTTATATGTTATTTTTGTATAGTTCTATATAAAAATATGGGTGTAATGGCCGAAAAGGTAAAAATCACAACAAGTTTTTTTATTCAGTGAGGTAAATTAGTTCAATTTCGTGAACATTTTCAAATTATTATTATTAATTCAAAAAGTTCATTTAATCTGGTTTCTAAAAATATATTAATATTGGGCACTTCTTTCTTTTTTTGCTAATGTATCACGAGCACGCGGGCTAACCTCAACTTCAACAATTTATTTAAGTTACTGTTTGTATGAAGAGTGCCCAATATTTATATATTTTTAGAAACAAGATTAAATTTGCTATTTTGCAATATTTTTTTTAGTTGTAAATATTCAGGAAATAATATAACTAATTTATCTCCCTGAATAAAAAAAACTTGTTGTGATTTTTACAATTTCGGAAATACAACCATATTTTTATATGGTACTATGAATAAATAACATGAAAAATGAATTCTTGATATCTGTTTTACACGAAAACGATACGACACAAGTCCTACTAGCGTTACCTGATCAGTAATATAAAAAGAAAAAGAGGACTCCTTTGACCCTTGTAAATATTCGGAATAGATAACTAATTTATCGTTCTGAATAAAAAAAAACTTGTTGTGATTTTTACCTTTTCGGCAATAAACCCAAATTTTTATATGAAACTATTCTGAAATAACATGAAAAATTAATAGTTGATACCTATTTTACACGAAAACGATGTCGCAGAAGCCCTAATAGCCTTAACTGATCAGTAATAAAAAAAAGAAAAAGCTCCTCTTCACCCCGCTCTCCCACCACACAGGGGACGAATCTGACTTCCCTCCACATCTGAAAATAATCACCGTGGAACGTTCTATGTGTGGTAGAAATTTCATGCTTGTAACCCGATGCGCACAATTTCGCGGCTTAGCAACTCTAGTACTAATAGAACGACCTTCAACGAGATGTTTATTTGATGAAATGTATTTTATATTTAATTTAATATGTCAATAAATATATTGCATATGGGTTGCCTAACAAATTTTAGTACAGGGTATGTTTTGTTAAAAATTAAATAAAAAAAAATTAATTAAACATTTCACCGGTTTGATTATTAGATAAATTCATAATAAAATAATCTTAATTTTATTTAATTTCAATTCAATAATCAGGCCGTTGCAAAATGCTAGTAGGTATAGATTTACCTACCCTGGACTAAAATTTGTTAGGCAACCCATACGCAATATATTTATTGACATATTAAATTAAATATAAAATACATTTCATCAAATAAACATCTCGGTGAAGGTCGTTCTATATCGGGATCTTAGACTAGAAGCCAAGTTATAAAATGCTAGCTACTCACCGCGGTGTTTCCCGCTCATACCACAGGAACATTAAATTTTAGGATAAAAGTAGCCTATGTTGTATTCAGGGTGTCAGCTACCATTATACCGTATTTTATTAAAATAGACATGTGTTATTTACACAATATTCTCTGGGGTGTGTCCATAGTCTTTTTTTTTTTCAAAACGGAATGATAAAATGACATTTTGTAGTTTTGTTTTTCTGCCTTTTCATTTATAATAGCTGGTATTCATTTTCTTCAGAAGATGAAGGCACTTTTTAAATGTATATTAAGCAAACCTTTCAGGTGTAGGTTTAGTAGGTATTCCGTATTTAAAAAAGTTAATGATTTAAATATTACGCAGCTAAAATATTAATATAAAAGTCTAAACTAACGTAGAGACAAAAATAATAACGGCAGTGAAACTTGGCATCTTTTGACGAGGTATTATTTTAGATGCCAAGAAAAATCTGCCGGTTCATATTAGCTGCCTGGAAAATAAAAACCAATTGAAAAATTGACCATAGAGTATGTCGAAAAAATACAAAATGATATTTTTGGTACTGGTTTATTTGAAACATTTTCATGCAAGATAAAAACGTGGTCAATCTTATAATGGGGGTTCTGATTAATATTAACTTTACGTCAGATTGGATTTAGTCAAGACTTCGAATATGATCTGGAATTCTAGACGCCAACAGTTTACCGAGAACGTTTTAATCCGATAATTGACTCTCGGTAATTAAAACGAAAAATAAGTAAACCATTTTTACAAATGAAACAAGATAAGGATCATCACGGTAGGTAACTGAATTGACAAAATTTCATATTTTTAAGACTACAATTTTATTACTGTTCTGTATTCCGCTTAGAAAGAGGACGAAATCACTGTCTTTTTATTTTTCCTGAGATTACTAATTATTTTATAATTAATTTATCAAAATTTACTCTTTCTAAAATGTAGTAACTCCAAAACTATGACACAATTAAAAAAAATGATGATTTTGAGCTTGATATTATTGACAGCTTATTTTTTTTTTCGCGGATAGGTCGACGACTCCCAGTCTATACAGGCGAGTTGTCGTAGATTTCAGTTATTATGTATTTTCTTATGTTTGACATACATACAGAAAGACTTTAAATACAGAAAAATAAATACTGTCATTTTTTAAGGTTACGCAAAGCTCTCTCGATTTCTATATTTATCACCACCTGTTAGAAATATGAAGTGTTGTCAATTTGACATGTATTTAACCAGCCTAGCACAACTACGCTTCGACCAACTCCAACCACTCCTGTCGCGTGACAGCCTAGCCCGTCGCTCTCTCACAGTACAGCCATGAAAGAGATAGGTAACGTTTATCGCACGAGAGAGTCGCATGTCACAGTTGTGCTAGAAGTCCAACCTAACCTAACCTACCATCAGTCCCCTGGGCGACAAATGTCAAGTTATTATTTATGATGCCAAGTAAAATCTGTCAGTTCATCATATTACTATAAACCTTATCTGTACCCTCACCATGGGTTTACATTGACTGTACTCGCTAGCGAATGTATGTGAATTGTAGTTCTACAAAGTAAGCGCTAGGGGCGCTGTATTGAAAATGAAATGAAAATGAAAATGAAAATGTTTATTAATATAAGATAAGCAAAAATTACAAAAACATATATTAATCTCCATACAAATCGTTTACGCTGTCACTAGCGAGTACGGTCACGTTAACTCATAGTAAAGGTACTGTATACAGACCACAAACGAATACGATAGCACTTTTCCATAAACGAATAAAACACATACATTATTTAACAACAACATTATTTACATTTTAAAATAAATCCAATCTGACAATTAGAAACAATATTAATGTAACATTAGAAAAATATACTAGATCCTATGAAAATTACAATCGTTAGTAAACACCAATTACTAACAGCATTGGAACATCCTCGTACATTAGTTATTCTATATTTAGGAATTTTCGAGATAAAGGTCCGTCTACACCGGAGCTACAATACGACGTAGAAACGCGACACGAGCACAATGTCTGTTTCGTTAATTACATTTTGAATACCACAGTCGTTATATTATCACGGCGGGAATTTGCTACGCCAGCTTCACCAAATGACGTCCAAATTTCAATGATCAAAACTATTTTACATAGAAAACTACAGTGAGTTTCAGACATATTAAAATACATACAAAATGGATTTACTTTCAGGCAAACATAAAAGGGACTATTCCGCAGTTAGCAAAGGGGCAGATAAGCCTGTTTGGCGCCATTTTAAGGCTCACTTTGATGAACGCACAGAACAGTCCAGTACTGTCTTGACAGTAACTGTGCGTTCAAACAGCAGCACTGTGCTGTACTATGCTTCCCACTGTTCTGCCCTGTGTGAAATCGGAATTACGGTATCATATTTTCGTGTTCACGTCCCTATATCACACTATAGCTCATGTGTGAACGCCGCGTTACGAACAGCCATTTTCAGGGTCCATGGACCCGTCTACCCTACGTCTACTTACATAATTACAACACTTTGGCACATTCGTGTGACACTTCAATTTACGAACCCTTGCTTTAGCATAACGCAAACGCACGCATAGTCCGAGTCACTGGTAGTGAGGGCTAATCAGCCCCTTTAGGGGCTACACTACTAACTGTTTACAGTTCAAGTCATTAATGTATGAAACATGTCATTCATACAAAGATAAAAGCTTAAAAATTAACTGATTTAAATTTTTCTTTCGCGTCAACCTTTCCGCCACCCTAACTCCCAAGCAACCTCTCGAATTTTTCCTTATGCTTTGTGTGTCGATCCTTGCATGGTTTATTCGAAAGGCTTTACACCTTAGCGACCTCTAGGTCGCGGAAAGGTTAACGCGCTTGACGGGCAATCAGAGGTACCGGGTTCGATTCCTGTGGTCTCTTCCGCCCGGTAACTCATTCAAATGATTCTTTGGGCCTTGATCTTTGTATCAATGGTTTAGTTGAAGTCATATCTAGAATAAAAAAACTGTCTTCATTTAAGAGTTGATCACCCTTTTTATAGTCGTATAGGTATTATTTAATTTAACTCTTCTCCCAATGTCTTAAGCCCCTCACACACGGAGCGATAATAATATATACAGATATCTTATAGTATCTCTGAGGTCACACGAAAAAGATACCAAAATATATATTTCTGCCGCGATTATTCTCGTAGCCTAATATACTTTAATATAACTGTAATGTAATATTATCGCTCCGTGTGGGGGACTGTGAAATCGTAGGCAAAATATATTGTAAGACAACTTGCGATAAGATATCGATTGGTATATTAATAGTAGTTTATGTGACTGTACATAATCTTCGGACGAAACCTTCGTATAATTAGGATAGAACTTCACTTACAGGTAAGTTCGTTTAATCTCTAATTATTACACACACGAGTGTTTTAATGCCTAATTATGTACAGTTACATACACTACTTTATCTACCCACATGTCATAAGCCTCCATGATGCATTCAGGAGCCGCACTTTCATATATCATATCAGATATCAGGAGGCGTCGCCGAAGTACCTATAATCATCTTGATTGCCTCATTTTATGGTTTAAATTCAACAAATCGAACAATTGTATGTAATAAAACAAATTTTAACCGGTAATGGCGTTTTTTTTAATTCAGAGACAAACTAGAGTCGGCCCCATCATATCGTTTGATAACTAACTTACGTGCGACATTTGTAAAATTTGATTGCAAATTGACAATTCATTTCGAACTAAACGTCATCTCGACTGGTATTAGAATAGAGGTCAAATCAAATTTCTTTGTTTTTCGGAGATGTTCGAAATTTGAATAAAATAATATTGTCAAAATCGATTTTTACAGATTAGAAATTTGTTCTAACAAAACAGTATTTTTATGGTGGTCATAATGTGCGGATCTAGAACGCATCATGGAGGGTTTATGATATTAGGATAGATAAAACATTATTATCGCTCTGTGTGTAATGGGCTTTAAACTTAAAACTTTCGTGAGATATTGACATTACTAATAATGATACTGAAAGTGACCGCTTCCTTTACGTTTATGTCAGAAACCTAACATGTTTTGAACTCGTAATTCCATAAATATTATTAAAACATCTATCTTACTAGAGATATACCTAGTATATCCCCGCGTCGCCAACCCGGTCACTTTAAGTTTGTGCCTCATTTGTATGCGACACCATAGATATCAGACGCAAACTTAACTTGACCGGGTAGCAATGTGCAATGTTCTTCACTTTATGCAGTTCGAATTGTGCTTTATTGACAGTTGAAGGCGATATACCTGAGTCGATGACTGATTTGTCAATATCTCAAAGCAACACGAATGAGAGTCTTGGGTTCTGTTGACTGTACGGTGTTCGTTATGGCGGTGACCGCGTCGAGGTTCCAGAAAAAGAACTTCATACGAGTTCGAAACATGTTGTGTCGTTCCTGATACCCGATTTTATTGAGTATCATTTGCGAATTATGTACTTGACGATAAAAATATTTTCAATATTGTGGTAATGTCTCACGAAAACTTTAGTAAGAGTATTACATACATTATTTTCGACACCATCGTTACTTGCACCGTGGTTGAATGTGTACAATTTACAATACACGCAATTTCTTTGTACGTAAAGATTAACACTTTTACGGGCAGTATTTCAAGAGAAGTAAAGCAGAACCCTAGTGATACGGAACCACGTCTGTAGACGTTGACATTACTTCAGTAAAACTGCCATTCCGTCTTACAGTCGTACATTTCTCATAGTTTTGATATAAAGACAAATGCCTTGTGTCGCTTTTGGCTATTTTTTGTATGAGTTTTGTCTGTACCGTAGCATTCAATTTTCAAAATGGTCCTGGGTCCGTGAACCTGTTAACAATAACATGCAGAACTTCTTTGTACATTTTGAAATTAATAACAATTGTCTTGAAGTGTCAACGGCATCCTTTCTGATTAGGGATCCGATAATATTAGGGATAAACGGATCCGGCTATCCGGTTTCATTTTGTAGCCGCACGGAAAAAAAAATGTTATTTTACAGAATAGTTACTGTTTATGCTACTTTTGGGTGTACACGATCCGGAGGCAATCCGGGCCACCAAACCCGGTATTATTTCATCTTCATCATTCATCTGGTTCACTAAATCCGGTATAACTTAATTGCCTCCGGATTGTGGACACCCAAAAATAGTACGCATATAAAACATTATTTTGTAACAAACCAATTTATGTAAGAAAACCACAAATGCCGGATCCGTCCGGAACCATACCGGAATACCAGATCCGGTGGACCGAATTGCAATCCCTATTTCTGATAATACAATTTACTCATTCCGTAGGTACAAGTTATTTAACATGGATCCGTTAAGTTGTTTACCAATATTCCATTCTATTTACATCCATAAAAAGCCATTTCGTCAATCAAAAGTAATGAAAATATAAATATTACATTTGATAACAACCACTAATGTACAAAAACACTACGTATAATAACAGTAAATCATTGCCACAAATTACCCTCCAAGCTAAACCATAAGTATACATTGTAAAGATTTTTTTATAATAAAGTTGGCCAAATGATCACAAAGGAGATTTTTGTCAAGCGTTAAAGTCGAAACTTTGCTTAATAATTAATCACTATCGTCTTTCATTTACAAAATATACAAAAAGTCGAATACATACATATCACCAAAAGACAATGGTTCTTTCAGTGGTACCTATAGTCGAATAGATTCTAGTATTCATTTGAATATGACAATTACAACTGAACCATGAAAATGGTATCTATTCAACGAATAATTTCCACAATTTGACAGAATATTTATTTGCAGATACAAATGAACAATCCACATAAAACATTTGGCCGTTTATTCAATATTACAAGGTTCTATGTCACATTTTTAGGTTAGGTTAGACAATGTTTACATTTCAATTCGTTAAAAGTATTACAATAAAACCTTATCACCCCTCGTCATTTCGAAAGTTCCTTCATTGTATCAGCAAATAAATTGGTAATACAATTTTTTATACCCACACTTGAACTACGATTGGTCACGATACTCGTAAATTTTCAGATATCCAACTTTAACTTTACAATTTTAGTAAGTGAATTAAATCGAGAAACTTACATATTAATGGGAGACATTAAAGAGTTTTGGGGTTTCATAATTAATTAACAATCCACATTTATCTATAAACTATAATTGTTTTAATAAGAATTGTTATTAGGACTATTATCATTTGAATTGCTGACTAGACTAGTTTCAATGGTTCTGGCGTCAATTACGTTGGAATTAATTTCATCTTTGCTGTAAGAGTTGTCTGTTACATCACTAACATCGTTATCATTATCTAAATTATGATTTTCACATTCTACTTTACTTACACTATCCTGTGTACTATCTAAGTTTTTACATTCATCGATATCTCTAGAGGAACTATTAGGGCTAGTCTCTTTTAGTTCCACTTTGTCCGGTAGGTCGGGTGGTCGGACTGTGGACATAGTACTGGTCAGAAATGATGATTGTAGGTTGTACCCTGGTAGTAGTTTTGGTTGCAATGGTAGCATGAGGTCTAGGGCTCCAGTGGTGGCGGGTCTCGGTTGCAGGGGTGGGGCCGTCATCAAGGGTGGTTGCAGTGATGCGAGGGAAATGGCGCCAGCTTGCGTGTTCACGATTGGGCTCTCAACTGCAATAGAAACTTTGTTGAGTATTTGGAATTTTCACTTCTACTAACACAGTTATTTAAGTGTTTGTAATACTAACAAAATATGGATTCTGTTGCCCGAAATAAATGCATTTATTTTTTACTTCACATAATCGTAATCATAGGTATGGATATTTTCACGAGTAAAACAGACTATTATGAGCATAATTGTGTAAGTATATATAAGGAAATGGGAGGTTTATTGTTCGCACACAGGAAGGCAGTGAGATTGTGTGAAGATAAAGACAGTTACAATAAAATAATGCTTAAGGTAGGTATTAAAGGATGTGCCAGGGTCATTCTCATAAAAAGGGGTTCCGACTTAAGAGCCTCTACTAAACTAAGTACTAATTCTTAACCCCGCATCTAATTGTGTAATTATGAGTTATAATAAATAACCGATTAGTTGATGCGTAGACGTACATTTTAAAGGACTTCGTACAGATACTTGATTACGAATGATCTGATGTCAAAATATGTATATTCAATGATAATTAATTCAGATTAAACCATCACTTGGATGCGGAAAGCTGAGGACCGGGTATGGTGGCGCGAACTGGGGAAGGCCTATGTCCAGCAGTGGACGACTCTAATGATGAAACCATCACTTTACATTATGGTGCTTCAGGTAATGCTGACGCATCTAAAATGCGTAGGTATTACGCTGAATAACCAAATATTAAGCAAAAATAAGAGCCCTCATGTTATAAATTTCAGTAGTTCAATAGAAAATCTTTTTAAGGGTGGATTGTAAATCAACGAGTCAAATGGAAGGTTTTTGTTCGTATCCAATTTATGTTATTGAGGGACGTGATGATTTCGATAACTAACAAATAAGTTCAGCAGAGCTATTATAATATATTATGTCACAGTTATGCTAGATGTGCAGGGAACATTTTTTAAATTAGTTGTGTGAATTTCGTATCGTAACTCTCATGAGTCCAAAGGGTCCGCTAGAGCAGAATTACAGCAGCACAATAGTTGGACGGCTTTGTCTCTTATCAGGAGTGGTCGGAGGCTGAATGATAAGGACGGATGGTTTACCAATTGGAGCTCTAGCTTGCAGGGGCTGCGTGGGCGCAGTGCCTGGGCGCGTGAGGATATTCGGCGGGCCTTGCAGCGCCAGACTTATCATGTTCATACCGTTGACACCTGTGGACAAAGTCACAATAAACTCAACTATTAGAGTGCGAGGCTTTCGCTGACGGCAAACTGGACAGAGCGGATGGTGTTTAATTACAGTGGTCTAAATTGTGTACGTAAGTAAAAACAGTTTGATTGATCAACACATGTTCCATCGAACGACGAAAACGAACTCTTAAACTTAGAAGATTTCTTTAGAAAATTACTTGGGAACATTGGTAATTTGTCTATTTGGTACATATGTACCATCTTGGTTGAAACTATAACTAGAGAATAGGCTTACAAATAGCGCCGAAGCTCACCCTGTACCTAGCTGATTTCATTTAGTGTTATCTTATTCTTAATCTTCATACGAAATATATATATATATATATATAGGTATACCTACTAGCTTTTGCCCGCGACTACGTACGCCTCAAATTTGATAAAAGGGATTATTAAAAGCGCCTAAGCAAATGTAAGAGCAATTGTGCTTTTGGTTTAATAATTACATTTCCTACAGGGTCACCGCACCCCAACAGAAATGTTCACTCACTTTCAATATTCTTAGGTATAATTTCCAGGATGAAAACTATTCTATGTCCTTCCTCGGATCTTAAACTATCTCTATGCCAAATTTCATCAAAATCGATTCAGTGGTTTAAGCGTGAAGAGGTAACAGACAGACAGACACACTTTCGCATTTATAATATTAGTATGGATATTGAGGGTGCGACAATCTTACACTCAAATTAACCAAAGCTTATACTTTGGATACTATAGATATAGACGATAGGTATACATAATATATAATTACATATATAAATAACATCCATGACCCAGGGACAAATATTCGAGTTACTCACACAAATATTTGCCCTGGCCGGGATTCGAACCCAGGACCGCCGGCTCAGTAGGCCTAATATTTAACTTCATTCTGAATGTAGGCCACAAGGGTAGTTTTATATGTCTGAGTCTACGGGCATTTCAGAAGAGGATGTAACCACTGTTGAGAATGTCCTGTAACGCCTAAAGAATCTCAACAGTCCGTCATTATGCCTGATGCCTACATTAATCCCTCGATTAATCGATTCCTCTTAAAGGAATTATTCCGAAATAAACAGAGAAGCAACTTAAACAACTAGAAAATAACCACTGCTACTTCGACCCAGATTCAAGTTCGAAAACTAAACAGACTAGTGAAGTAATATCCGACTAATCTAGAATTTACTTGAACAGATCGTAATAAAATTACAGTATAACCCGGTTTCCACCCTGTTGCCCACTTGAGGACGATCGAGCACCATTATCTATCTCTATTGCTACTAAAAAATAAGTGAAATCTATCCCAGCCTGCCCTGTTTTTGTTTTACGCAACTGGTAAATAACTTGTAGTCACGTTCTTCGAAACCGTAAAAATTCCCCACAGTTACGCAATTTCAGGTACCTACATCTTCCCGGCAAATAAAAGAAAATGCGATCGCTGCTTACAAATTATACGGTTCGCGAGCATTGAATTCATGAATAATGCTTTCAGTTGATTACCTGGCAGCGAGCGCCCTCTATTTTCCCGCAAACATAACCTTTTAATTTACTAGCACGCTTCGACTAACGCCATCTGTTCAAATGTCTCGATAACTCGTAGCATGCTTGCGACTATCAACGCCATCTTTCGAGGGAAGTGCGAAACTCACCGAACTTGTTGCCGCCAGGAGACAAGTCTTTCAGGACTACTGGATGTTTGACTGCGTTGACTCGACGGTTGGAAGCAGTGACGTCGCGTTTTCTCCGTGGCTGTTCTACAGGTAGCACGCGGCGGCGTTTCTTAGGCAGTTTTGACCGGGCCTGCGAACAGATGGCGCTATTGTTAATTTCATGTTTTATGAAGCCTAAGAGGGTTCAAGGATTATTTTGTTGATGCGGCAAGTTCAACGATATTACAATTATATGCTTTTGCTTTGTTTAATCTAATAAGGATTTATATGAACATACGTTAATAAGACTTGTCCAAAAGTAAGTAGTATTATGTAAGATTGATTTTATTTGCACTTTCTGGAAATGAAACTCAATATCTTCTTATACATATTTCATTTGTAATTTTTTTTTAGCAACAAAACGTATTTTTTCATTGTCTGTACACATCGATTTTGATTGTGCACATATACATAAGTGATTATATATGTATATGTGCACAATTATTGAGATAATCGTTTGCGATAACAATTGGTGGAAGAAACAAACACAACGGTAAATAAAGAAATAAAAAACAACCAGTCAATGACGTAAGCAAGTTTCGGTAGCCGAGTAGCCTTTGTTTTTAACCCCTAACGAAAAGAAGGTTTTTTATAAGTAGACCCCGGACATTTGTCGCGGTGACGTCACAATAGGGTAGTTTGGGGAGTAAACGGACCGGTGTTAATTAATACAATAAATAACATAAATAAATTAATACTCTTTAGTTAATATTACCTATAGGTCAATTGTCAATTAATTTATTTATCGTCGTTCTCATTTCGTTAACTGACTCTCCGCAACAAATCAAATGTTTGGTTTGCATTAATATACCAAAAAAATAATATTGATCAATTAATTATGTAATTATTGTCGCAAATTATTAAAATTTATAAACAACTACCGGACCGTTTGTAAGGTCACACATAGTACTTTAGTCTCTATTTAATTCAGTGAATAAAGGATTTTGACCTTACAAACGGTCCGGTAGTTTTGAATTTTTTATATGTTGTCTAGGATGGTTAGTCAGTGTTTAAAATGCAAAATGCACAATTCCCCCCCCTCCGCGCCCGCCGCCATATTGAAAAAACCGGCACTCTCTTCATATTTTTGCTCATATCTTCCTTTAGGAGCATTTTAGCTAGAAGAAAGCTTCGACAATGTTATAGAGAGTTAAATTTACTACAGTATCCATTTTATATTTTGTTTTTAGGACAGACAGTTACGGAGATGTGCACATTTAAAAAAACTTAAGAAATTGCAATTTCCAACTCAAAAACAAACTTCTGGATTATATCTTCGTTTAGGAGCATTTTAGCTAGAACAGTGCTTGGGTAATTTTGTAGAGAATTAAATTTACTATAATTTACATTTCAAATTTTGTTTCTAGGACAGATTTATTACGGAGATATGTAAAAAATAAAGTCACATTTTCCGAAAATGTATGTAAAAATGGACATGAGTTTTACAAGCAATTATATTTCCTACATGTTTTAATTTGCCCTAGACTAGTCCGTAACTGAATGACAGCGTTCTAAACCACTAATTTTGAATAATTTTCGGAAAATTCGACTTTTCCTGTTTTTTAAATGTGCATATCTCCGTAACTAACCGTCCTTGAAACAAAATTTGAAGTGTAAATTATAGTAAATTTAATTCTCTACAACATTGCCCAAGCTTTGTTGTAACTAAAATGCTCCTAAACGAATATATAATCCAGAAGTTTGTTTTTCAGTAGGAAATTGCGATTTTTTACGTTTTTTTAAATGAAGATATCTCCGTAACTATCTGTCCTAGAAAAAAAAATATAAAATGGAGAATGTAGTAAATTTAACTTTTTATAACATTGTTGAAGCTTTCTTCTATCTAAAATGCTCCTAAAGGAAGATATGAGCAAAAATATGAAGAACGTGCCGGTTTTTTCAAGATGGCGGCGGGCGCGGAGTGGGGGGAATTGTGCATTTTGCATTTTAAACACTGACTAACCATCCTAGACAACATATCAAAAATTCAAAACTACCGGACCGTTTGTAAGGTCACACATAGTACTTTAGTCTCTATTCACCGTATTAGTAAGATTTTAATGCAGTTTTTTTATAGGAAACTGTCTGTCGAGATGGTTTTTATCTTAGCAGTGTTTGGTTGGATTGAGGGTTTTTTAATTTTGAATTTAGGAATATTGCATCATGGTCGATGGTAATCACCATACCCCGGGGTTTCTGGTGCACGGATGATTTTATCACTAGGCCGAATATGGGCATCAAATCATGCACAGGTCAAAATAGGCACCAAAACCGGGATTTGGTAATCACCATAAAACCTGTGCTAACGGGGCACGTTCTAGGGATTTGATATCGATATATCAATCAATACACGTCATTGAAAATTCTCGATTACTACAAGAAGGTTCGATATCATGTCGGATAATGACGGCACGAATACCTATGGAAAAAATATATAATAAAATATAGATATAAAATATAGATATTTATTATGAAAACTATTTTAAAATAAACCAACAAATACACGTTTCAATTTGTTTATTATTTTTATTTTAAAATGAGGAGAAAAAATATAATTTATTTATGTTGATTACCATTTGGATGTTGACGGTAACATCGATATATTTTTTGTCGATAAAATATTTTGCTCCATCATGTTAGTATTAGTATCAGTGCCCCGAGTTAGCACAGGTATGGTAATCACGTATCATCAGACGAACCATCTGCTTGGTTGCTTCCTATATCATAAAAAATACAATACCTACGCCGTTTTCTTTCACGAGCCTAAAATAACAAAGTTATTTTTAACGCATTGATTGAATTCTACGTGTGATCAAGCGTTCTGGCGCAAAAATTAATGGCAAAAAAGTTTTAAGCAAAAAGAATTCGATAATAAAAAAATTGTTCGGCAATTTGGATGAATCTCTTGACCGATAAAAATTCCGGTGCACACGCCCGCTCGTGCAACGTTGGCACGGTCCACACCTACCAACGTGGCGCGTTTATCGTGCGATAGGAACGGAATAGTAAAATGAAATGTAGTACTTAACCAAAAAACCGGCCGGCAAGTGCGAGTTTTGTGAAGCTAGGGTTCCGTACAAACACTTATCCCATCTTAACTAGCCATAAGTTTGCACCTGGTATGTATGGCGCCAGATACAAATGAGGTGCAAAGTTAACGCAACCGATCACGTTTGTTGTATGGGAGCCCCACTTAGATATTACTTATTTTCTGTTTTTAGAATTAGCTGTTATAGCAGTAAAATTTTGTAAAATAATCTTGTAAAATTTTGTCTAGCTGTCACGGTTCATGAGATACAGCCTGGTAACAGACAGACAGGCGGACAGTGGAGTCTAAGGTTTTTACCTTTTGGGTACGGAACCCAAAAAAACGAAGATAAAGTAGGCGGTTGACGGCTTTAAAGTGGACCGTGACAAAATAGGAATATGAGCGAAGTGAACCTAAAAGGCAGCAAAAGGGGCTCACGACGTCGCAATAGCGCGCACCTGGGTGCGCTGTTGGTCGGGTTATGCGAAGTTCCATTCTGTTGGACTGCTGGACCCCCAGCAACGGGATCACAAAGGTGTTTATTTAATTACTTCAACGTTTCAGACGTGATCCATGATCTCGAAAGGACACCAGCCTACGAGAGCATGTCCATTTTTAACGCAATTAAGTCCCGTTTTGTTATTATAATGTGTGAAAATGTAAGTTTAAATCTATATAAGCTCCTGCAGTCCGTTTGTGCTTCAACTAAAACTTGCAGGGCGGTTTTGTTATAATAATGTATGAAAATCTTGTAAGTTTAAATCAATATAACCTCGTGCAGTCAGTCTGCGCTTCAACTAAACTGCAGGGCGGTAGGTGTAGACCCGGCCGTTGATATTGGATTTATATATTTTCCACCTTTTAGCTAGTTGAATAAAAAAACAAAAACAACTACGTAGCCCCGTTTGAATCCTGATGAGGGGGATTTGTTGCCAACGTGTTTTAACAATAAGGAAAGCATGGAATTTTTCGATTGTTATTATGGAGATCTTTGGGAGAGGCCATTGTCCAGCAGTGGACGATCCTTTCGGCTGATGATGGTGATGATAAATATGTGAAAGTCTATCTCGTGGTGTCACAGTAAAACTTTCGTTTGTACGCAGTGTAGTTTGCCTATTTTCTTCGAATAGTTCTTCCTTAAATTGCTCAAAGGTTAACTGGAGGAGTTTCCTAATTGAGATAAGTTCACCTTTGTTCATCTTTTATTTGTTATGAATGTATTTAAAACTGGTTGTTGTGTACCATAAAGTGTTTATATACATACTTTATCAGTTATCACTATCACTATCACTACATAGTATAAAACAAAGTCGCTTTCTTCTGTCTATCCCTTTGTAGGGTATGCTTAGATGTGTTTTTTTTACTAGCCACTAGATTGCTTTTGGTAACTACGGCTACCTGTCACCGCTCTTATTTTATTATATAAATAGAGTCTAGGGTGTTGCTTAAAAATTAACTTTCAAAAAGTCATTGTCTCACCCCGCCATTATGTTCTAGTACCCTGATTAACGAATGCTAGTTTTTTTGTTTTTTTTTCTTAAATCAATTTTAGAAGTCGCTACCTCTTGATAAAGTTTTGGATAAAACATAATTTAGGTGTCAATATGACAAGCTCGGCAGTCACTATTTTATATTTATTTTACTTCTATAACGTTTGTCGATTGCTTGGGAATCCCCCTTGATCGATACACACCCCTCGCCCCCCGGCAGGCCGCGTTAAGATAAGCAATCGATCGAGTTTAGAGTGCACTGCACCCTAATGCGAAAAAATCTACTTTAGTCCCATAAAAATTGAAATTTTAATTTTCTTTTACTTAATTATCATAATTTTAATTAATTTTAATAAGAATGTATGTAAATTATATTTGTTTATTTGAACATGTTTTTATTGTTTTTCCAAAACTTTGACAGCTGGTAGCGACCCCTAAAATTGGTTTAAAAAAAAAGCATAAAAACTAGCATCCGTTAATAGGGGTCGTAGAACAAAATGGGGGGTGAGACTTTAAGATTTCAGTTTTTTTTCCTTTTTTCGCCATATAAGCAACACCCTAATAGAGTCCAACTCAAAATTCGAAGCAATTGAGTGGCTAGATAGAGTGATTCAAGAGGAAGGTTTATATGTGTAATATATGCATAATATATGTAGCATTGCGCCCTTGCGAAGTTAGGGCGGGTCTCTAGTTCTACATACAACAACAAAGAGAGGCGTAATCCTTAATCTATAAGTAACTGAACCTCAATTCAACAAAACAATAGCCCCATAAATAATAAGCGTTACATTTTCCTCAAGTTGAGTGACCCTGTGTTTCCCTATTAAATATTTATCTTGGCAGTTTGTCACTCGGATCCGTTTTGTCACCCAATAAAACTGTTTGTCGCGGAGTATTTACCATGTCGAGAAAAACACGGGTAAGGTTCGAACCTGATGATGTAATAGTTCGGATTTGTTTGTCTTCGGTTGAGATTCGAATGAGCTCTATCTATACTTTGTAATCATTGAGGTATTTTGTAATGCTTATTGTTTGAAGTTTTATGTGAAGTCTAGCATTGTAGGCGCTTGGTGAAAACTGTAAGCCTGCTATGTATTTTTATTACGAATAAGTAAATAAATAAATAAATAGGTATTTCAATTAATAATTTATGATACCATCGGCAATCACGACTGGTCTGTCGGTGCTCTTCGCAGATGACACCACAGTCATAGTTAGTGCAAAAACGTACGAACAGCTAGCCAATAAAATCCATGATGCTTGCGGGCAACTCCAAAAGTGGTTCTCGTCGAACGGTTTACTCTTAAACGTAACGAAGTCCAATGTCATGGTTTTCTCGGGCCGCCACATCGCAGTGCCCCCATGTGTTACCAGCGTCCCGATGCCATTATGCACTGAATGTAGGTTTCTCGGCTTCATGATAGACTCAAAGCTAAGCTGGAAGTGTCATGTCGACCAACTCTGTGATAGGTTGGGTAGTGCCGTCTTTGCGTTAAGAAAATTGAAACCATTAATATCGAATAATGCATTAAAAACCGTATATTTTGTGCACTTCCACTCAATAATGTCTTATGGTTCAATTATCTGGGGTAATTCCACCGACGCCAAACGCGTTCTTATAATCCAAAAACGAGCACTTCGGATACTGGCTGGAGTGGAACCCAGACATTCTTGCAGAGATCTCTTTGTCAAGTACCGCATCATGACGCACTACTCACTTTACGTGTTTGAGGTTTTAATGTACGTGAGAAATAATTTGCCAATGTTTGCGCGGGTTGAGGTATCGGGCAAACAAATTAGATCCACAGGAAGACTTAGGACAGTTCCGCGTCGCCTGGCGCTTGCCTGTAAAAACCCGCGCGTTATCGGTCCCACGTTCTATTAACGCCTACCCGCGGAATTACGAACCGAGCCATCTGACGACAGTTTTAAACGACAATTGAGAAACTTTTTATTGGATAATCCATTATACTCAGTAAATGAGTATATGGAAATGTATAAGTGATCCATACTGCGCGCACTGTGGCCAGGAGGAGACGAGTAAGCATGTTATAGCAGAGTGTGGCATGTATGCGATAGTACGCTATAGCATCTCAGAAAAGATAAACTAGAAGAGGAAGAGCTGAGGGACATTAACCTTAAGGATGTCCTTTCCTTCTGCAGGAGAACAAGAAGATTCGAGGAAGAAGGCTGTATGGGAGCGCCGCCGGGACAGTAACCGTTGGCTCCAATTGGGAATTGGGCTGAATGAACGCAGCCAAGCGATCGACAGCCCGCCTGTTTCCGGCCGGGCGTCCCTACACCAAATCATCATCATATGGAAATGTAATTTATATTTATATTGTATTGACATTGTTTTTATTTCTACTCCAGTTTTGTTAATTATGACATTATATAACATTAATTAAATTATATATTGACAACCTGTTACTTTTGACCTTATTTCTAATTATTGCCTTATTTGACTTTTTAATTTTCAGTGTTATTTTTACCGTGTTAATTCTTGTATTTTGACAATCCATTTGTGAGCTTCTTTGACATTTTTATCTGTTTGTTTAAAATTTTAACATGTAATTATTTAATCTGTCTTATTATTGATTCCGCTGTTATTATTATCGATGTCATCATATTTTATCTGTTAGTTTTAATATATGTGACGATCATAGTATAAGTGCATGTAAATTGACTTAGTGTAATTTATATTGTCATTTTATATTATGAAATAAATAAATCTAAATCTAAATCTATGTAATGTATGTATGTAAACACTTTATTGTACACAAAAACAGAAATACATTAAAACAAAAGAAATACATGTACAAAGGCGAACTTATCCCTTTAAGGGATCTCTTCCAGTTAACCTTAATAATCACCAAAGGGTCTAGCCGCAATCCTATAGTGAAACTGCCCCTGGCTGAAATGTATAGGTTTCTTAGAAGCATTTATTTGTCTTAGTATAAGATATCATTTTACGAAAAAATAAATTTAAAAAGTATTTTTTTTTTTCAATTTTAGCTAAACTAATGGTTCGGTTTCTTTTAAATTTTTAGGTTGCATGTAACTAATAGTACTAAATTCATTATTGAAAAAAAATTTAAGCGTTCAATTTGTTTACAAAGGGTTAAAAATCGATATTGAATTTTTCAGTTTTTTTTAATACCTCAAATATAGGGACCACCTCATTTTTTTGTTATTTAATGTTAAATCCATACTAATATTATAAATACGAAAGTGTGTCTGTCTGTCTGTTACCTCTTCACGTTTAAACCGGTGAACCCATTTAGATGACATTTGGTAGGTAGGTATAGAGAATAGTCTGAGACCCGGGGAAGGTCATAGGATACTTTTCACCCCCATTAAATTTAGTGTTCCCTTGGGATGAGCGGGTAACACCGCGGGGAACAACTAGTACATAATATAGCATAACATATATTTTTTCTAAAAAAAAACCATTTGGGGCCACAGGGTAAAAATGTCATACTAATGCATTCATCAATTTTCAAGAGATACGAAAATATAGGCAGTACAATTTGTAAATAAAATTAGAGTAAGTCGTTTACTCAACTCGTTAAATTTTTTATATCGTAATTACCCCAATGCAGTTGCATTGTAAGGTTACAAGCCGTCCCACTTTGGAACGAAAATCGGCTCTCAGACAGAAATCGTTTTTTTTTCTGAATATTATTTATTGGAACGGAGTTAAATAACTCGAATATATCTAAAACCGTAAAAGAAACCTTTATCATCGTAGGCTACTATAAAAGTAATTATTTATGATATATTGGCATAGTTCAGAGATTTATATAAAAAAATATCCAGTTTTTATTAAATGTGAAATTGAATACCTACTTTCTCCCTACTAACCCATTTGGATTGATCACCCGATATATCTAAGTAGGACCCCGAACAAAAAACCCTGCCACAGACAAAATTATTATGTACCACGCTCTGTGCACATACGTACAGTTAACAAAATTTTCCGCTTTTTCCCCAGTTGCAAATGTATGCAAATCCCATGTGGCCACGTGTTGACACGCCTTTATGCTTTGCGCTTGGCAAATTAAAAAACATATTATATTTTATTTTACAGCCCACTGTTGAATAAAAAGAAATATGCCGGTTACACACTTCGCTGTTCGAATGGCATCTGCATTTTAATGTGACTTAACGTACGCAAAACATCTTTAAAAAATAAATAAAATAAAATGCATTTATTTTGGACAACAGAATCCATATTTTGTTAGTACTACAGACACTTAAATAACTATGTTAGTATAAATGCAGAGAAGTCCAGTGCCTGATGAGGCCACTGTCCCACCTCTCAGCTAAGAAATTTAAAGCCTTCGCACACTGGCTATTTGCGGGCGAGCTAAAAGCGAGACAAGCGCGCAAAAATTGAAATTTATTTTTTCTGATAAATCAAATAAAGGATAATAAAAATAATATTACGAGTTTTTAAATTTTGGAAAAAAACCCAATTTAAGATTAAAAAATCCATTTGAAAAGTCCCTTATTCTAAAATAGCGTAGGCGACAAGTGATTGGTCACAGCGTAGAAAACCTTACAGTCGGATTATTGCTAAGACGGATTTAGCATGGAAATTGTACAACTGTTCTTTTTATAGTTTGTGACTGTAATTTTTCCTCAAGGTCACGTGTGAGTGCTGATTCTTAGACGGCGCTGCCTTCCCTTTTTTTTAAATAGTGTTACTATTTGAAAATTTAAAATGTTGCCAATTTCGCTACGAGCACGCAGCGAGTGAGGTATAATGTTACACAGTAGGGTCACTGTTTTCAAAAATAGTTATTTTGACCCGAATTCATTTTAATCCGGATTGAAAACAAACAAAAAACAGCCAAGTGTTCCGAACAAACACTTATTCCATTTTAACTGGCCGGGTTAAATGTTTACAATGAAGCGCAAAATTTAAAGAATTTAATGGTTCAGACAGGATTCGCACCTGCGTTTCCAACGACATTCCGGGCCAACACGGGCGTCCTACCAACTGGACCACCGAACCAGATGTCAGAGCCATTGACTCTTTCAACCGGCCGGGTTAAGTTAAGTTTGCACCGAAAGAAGAAAAAAACGGCAAAAAATCCTACTTAAATATTTATTTTATTCTGTTTTTAGTATTTTTTGTTAAAGCGGCAACAAAAATACATCATCTGCGAAAATTTCAAAAGTCTAGCTATCACGGTTCATGAGATACAGTCTGGTGACAAACAGACAGACGGACAGTGGAGTCTTAGCAATAGGGTCCTTCTTTAACCCTTTTGGTAAGGAATCCTTTAAAATTATAAATCCAGGCCAAGCCCTGCACTCTTTGAGCCAACTGTACACCGTATATACCTAATATTATCAATTTTCCAAAAACTAAAACAATTTACTCGCGAACAATATCCAAACTATTCCTAAAACCTAGCTTAATTAAAGGGATGCCCGAATAATATTTCAATTTCCTCCATGTTACCCCGTCAGTAGCTTGACGGACATGTCCTTGCTTAGCCAAAACGACGTAACGTGGCTGTGAAGCCTTGGCGCTTACATCCTTTTATATGTAGACAGTATTATGAAATACAATAATTTCCTCCCAGCAATGCCTTAGTTTAATTATGGCCCGATCCGGAATTAATTGCTTGTCTAAAGGTTGAATTAATTAATGTTTTCTTGATACATTGACGTGCTTTTGTCCGTGAAATCGATTGTAGACTGTTTTGCCTCAAATGAATATTAAACAAAATTGCCTTTAAATTTGATATAGAAAGCTCCTGTAATTCTCAGACATATTAAAATACACAAGAAATAGGTTTACTGACATCGTAGAAGTCGAATGTCGCTCGACATGTTTCGAATCGGTACGCGATTCATCATCAGGAGCATCAGTCGCGGCGGCGGCCAGTCGAAGACTGCTAACGCTCTCTCCGCGCGGCTGCTAGAGCTGTACCTCTAGCATAACTGTGACGTCGACGTAATGAGCTCAATTCTAAGCGCGATGAGCTCAAGGCCCGACCACCAGCGGCCATTCGACGTCAACGTAATGAGCTCGATTCTAAGCGCGATGAGCTCAAGGCCCGACCACCAGCGGCCATTCGACGTCGACGTAATGAGCTCGATTCTAAGCGCGATGAGCTCAAGGCCCGACCACCAGCGGCCATTCGACGTCGACGTAATGAGCTCGATTCTAAGCGCGATGAGCTCAAGGCCCGACCACCAGCGGCCATTCGACGTCGACGTAATGAGCTCGATTCTAAGCGCGATGAGCTCAAGGCCCGACCACCAGCGGCTATTCGACGTCGACGTAATGAGCTCGATTCTAAGCGCGATGAGCTCAAGGCCCGACCACCAGCGGCCATTCGACGTCGACGTAATGAGCTCGATTCTAAGCGCGATGAGCTCAAGGCCCGACCACCAGCGGCCATTCGACGTCGACGTAATGAGCTCGATTCTAAGCGCGATGAGCTCAAGGCCCGACCACCAGCGGCCATTCGACTATGTCAGCCACCAGAGAGCTTACCAGCGTCGCTCTCATAATTTGTAGGAAAGTAGACCCTGTAGCCGAACACGGCTTCAAAGTCAAAGTCAAAGTGTTTTATTTTGTAAAACATAGGCGAATATAGGCGGAACAAAAATATAACGTAACACTATATGTTTTGCCAGTTGGCGTACAAAAACATAGTAGCTGGGGGGTAGAGGGGATGGATACTGGCAACCCTAGCCAAGGAAAGTGCTACTTAACAGACTTGCGACTTTTTAATTCTGAAAAATAGTAATTATAATCGAGTTTTTCATTTTGAGTGCTTATAAACATAACCTACAAACTTACGCGGGGATATAAGTTAAAGACATCCAAATGAAGAGGAAACTGGCAGATATATCAACACGGTGAGAATATTACTTAACCGTTGAACTTTAAATATCACTATTAAGTTGTATTCTAACGGCAACTATAATTCAAGTTCATTCACAACAACACAGTCCGTTAAACATCTGATTGGATACTAAACTGACACTGACAGAAACCTAGGAGTGACAACATAACAATAACTATATCAGTGTTGCCACAAGATTATATTAAAACATCATTGGCGCCACACTAGCGACATCTCTTGATAAACTCAAATACTATTGATAAAGTTGTGTGATAATCAATCATGTCCAGTGTAGTCAACAAAGCAACCACTAGTGGCCGGAAGGTGGCGACACCGGTATCATGCTTCAAATGCAAGAAAGCAATAGATGCAAAAAATGGAATAATATGTGCCGTATGCAAACATCACTATGAATTTAGTTGCGCAGGCGTCTCAGAGAAGCTGCATTATTTAAAAACTGTAGAATCGAGAAAAAATTGGAAATGTAAAATATGTACTAATCTAGACATTACCGATACAACGAAAAATGCACATACCAACATTACTTTGCGGAAAAAACAATGTCTTCCAAAACATAAAAGCCCCCCTAAACATCCTGAAATAGGAGATACCCAGGAAAAAAATCTGAATGCACCGGAGGAGAATAGCACACAAACCTCTCAGATAATGAGCTCTGACCACTCACACGTACTCAGTGAGAGGGACACTTTTGACGAGTCGCTCTCCTCGCCTACTTTATTAAGATCAACCTTGCTGTCAAAAAGTGCAGATGGGACATTATATACATCGCATACTCTATTAGACATGAAGGAGACAATTAGTCAGCTCACATGTGCACTAGAGGCTACACAGAATGAACTGGAAAACGTAGTCTTAGAAAATAACGAATTAAAAAATAAAATTCACAAATTAAATATGGAGAAAAACACCTTACAGTCTTTGTGTTATTCGTCAACAGTAGACAGACAAAAACGTAAAAATAAAAATAAAAGGCATGAGCAGCGACACTCACTAATACTCCCAATTGGCTCCTCAACGCCCTCTACCAGCTCCGCTCACACACCAACAGAGGCATCCAAATATCCAGATCAAAATGAAAAAGTTTTACATTATCAACGCCAAATTATGCTTCTGGAACAGCAATTGAAAGACGCAACACATGAGATTGAAGATTTGGTAAAACAAATAGAGATACTGATGCAAAAATTAGAGTGCTCAGCCAATATAGAGTTAGTGAAAACCGCTGCACGTTCCGACAAAATACAGCAGAGGGATACTTCTACAAAGGCGAAAACCGCATCGATTTTGACCTCAAACCTCATCCAAGATGAAAAAATAAAATTCCAAAGACCCAATAAACTATGTATAATAAGCAGCCATAAAAGAAATAAGATAATTAACATAGCGCTGAGCGAATTTCCTGTCAATTTTCAGATATGTCACTATTTAATCCCAAAATCTGGAATTAAACAGTTACTACAAGACATTGATTTAAAAACAAAAGAATTTACGTTAGCTGATTATTGTGTTATCCTGATTAGCGAAGAAGATTTTATGGTTACAAAAAATTATTGTGAACTTGTAAATATAATTAGAGAGAGACTTTTAACATTACAACATACAAATGTAATTATATGTTTGCCAACGTTCAAATGTATTGATACAGGTGTTATGTTTAATTCAAGAGTTGAGACATTTAATAATCTACTCTACTTAGATAATCTGAGTCATGAGTACTCTTACCTGGTAGACTCAAATATGGAGCTAACATATGACAGTACAATGTTTCATAGAAGCTCCGGTGTTATTAACAACAGGGGAATCAAACAAATTTTTCAGGGAATTCATAAGACAATTGTGTTCATATGCCATCAAAACTATTCCGTATCTGAAAGTATTGCCAACTCCGACGTAGAACAGCCTCAAAAAACATGTGGCCCTCACATCTCTACGGAGACAAATAACACAGAAACAGGCACGCAGACAGAATTAGAGTTTTTTCGATTATAAACATATATATGTGATGCATCAAAATATTGCGGGACTTGTAAACAAAACCGACCTCCTTATTGTTAAACTAAATGACCTTAAGTTGAAAAAAATTGATGTGGACGTTTTGTGTATTACAGAGTATTTTATAATGGCAGGATATGAGGATCTGCTGTCTATTCCCAATTTTAAGCTAGCTAGTATTTACTGCAGGCAAAATATAAAACGAGGTGGAGCTTGTATACTGGTAAAAATACTCATAAATACATCGACCTCCCTGAAATTGAAAGATGCTCAGTGTCGGGCATAGTTGAGTGTTGTGCAATAGAATTAGTTAATTTACAAGTAGTCATTGCATGTATATATAGACCACCGAATTTCCAAAATATAGACATTTTTTACAAAAAAATTAATATCATTTTAAATAAATTAAATAGATCAAGATCATACATAAAATTAGTCATAAATGGGGACTTTAACATAGATATGTTAAAAAATAATAACTTAACTAAGGAATTTGAATACTTCCTTCTCAGCCATAACCTTAAATTAGAAATTAAAACTGCAATCAGGCCTGCAAGTAAAACGTGTATCGACAATTTTGCCCATAATATAAAAAGCGGTTGTACCGCCGAAATATTGGACTTCGGGCTATCAGACCATACTGCACAAATATTAAAAATCCCAGTAAAGAAAACATGCATACTAGACTCTTGGAGAAAGAAAAAACGGGACTACAGTAAAGAGAATTTAAATAATTTTAAGGCACATTTAGAGAGCCTCTCTTTCTCCGAGACCTACAAGGCTGAAGACCCAAACACAGCTTACGACACATTCCTTGAGACATTCACTATGCTATACGATCTATGCTTTCCTAAGATTGTAACTTGTATAAAAACATTTAGAAAAGTAAAATGGCTATCAAAGGGAATAAGGATATGTAGCAAAAAACAAAGACATCTCCTTTGGCGATATAGAACATCACCAACTCTAGCCAACAAAGCCAAATTCACTAATTACTCTAAAATATATAAAAAAATCATACGACTTACTCAAAAAGCTCAAAATAATTACAAAATTAATACAGCACAAAATAAAAATAAAGCTGCGTGGCAAATTATCAATAACACAAGAATGAATTGTCCCAAAGAACCCATACAAAAAATAAAAACAGAACAAAATCAGCTTTTAACAAACCCGAAACACATCACCGAAGCTTTTAATGACTATTACGTAGACCAAGCTGATCTGTCTCCTAAGAACCTAACCTATTTAGACCAAATCCAAATGAACCCAAATTCACTGTTTCTTTATCCAACATCCATCCAGGAAATTGAGAAAATTATCGCAAATCTCAAAAACACAGAAAGCGTTGGATATGATAATATTGCCACAAAAGTAATTAAGCATGTCCGCGTCGTTATAGCCAAACCCCTTGCATACATAATTAACCTATCTTTGAATTCTGGCATTTATCCTGAAAGTCTCAAGCAAACTATTATTAAGCCCCTTTTCAAAAAAGATAATAAAGAAAATATGAAGAATTACAGACCTGTCGCATTAATTCCTGTATTTTCCAAAATATTCGAAAAGGTTATATACACGCGCTTATACAATTTCTTACAAAAATATAACATACTATGCGATGAACAAAAAGGATTTAGGAAAAATAAAACTATAAACATGGCTATTGCTGATCTTCTTCAAAGTATAATACATAGTATAGACCATAGAACGCCGGTCTGTGCTATATACACAGATATGACAAAGGCATTCGACTACGTCGACCACAAAATATTACTTCACAAGCTTAATACATATGGGATAAGGGGAAATGTCCTTAACTTAATTGAATCCTATCTCAGTAATAGGAAACAATATACGGAAATATCCAGAATCTGTCTTAAAAGTAAACATGAAAGAACGTATAGATCCGATGAAAGAGTGATGAAATGTGGTGTACCGCAAGGCAGTGTACTGGGCCCACTATTATTTTTAGTGTACATTAACGACCTGCCTAAAGAAGTTCATCATCCTATGGTTTTATTCGCGGACGATAGTACAGCTATAATAAAGCGCCGCGATGTTGACATAAATAGATACCAAAATGACATTAATGAAGTTCTTAATGAAATAATAACATGGCTTAATAAAAGTAACCTAAAAATAAACTTAAATAAAACGCACATAATGCATTTTGGTCACAGACATAATTCAAACGCGATCAATATACAATATAATGGAGCACCCATAACGGAAGTCGAAGACACAATATTTTTAGGAATCAAAATAGATAAGAACTTGAATTGGAAATACCAAAGTAATGACATATGCAAAAATATTAATAAGTCAGCATATGCTCTTCGTATCTTGTCAAGGGTTGTAAATCGCGAAGCTCTATTGACTGCCTACCACGGCTTAGTAGCATCGAAACTTAGGTACGGCATTATTTTTTGGGGAAATTGTACTGATAGGGAAATGATATTTAGATCCCAGAAGAGATGTATTCGTGCTATGTGTGGCTTGAATACAAGTGAGAGCTGTGTGCCTTTTTTTAAATCACTTAAAATATTAACTCTGCCATCTTTGTACATTTTAGAATTGTCAGTATTTGTAAAGACGAATCCACACCTGTTCACAGAATATTGTCAATTTGATCGAACAAGGCCAATCAGGTCAGCCTACCAACATAAACTACGCATTAAGTCGAGCAAAACGGCTCTTTATCGGAAAAGCTTTATTGGTATGGCACCTATAATTTTTAATAAGATACCGAATGATATTAAATGCTTAAGAATGCCTATGTTTAAGAGTAGACTCACCGGATTATTGTTGGAGAAATGTTATTATTCCGTCAAAGATTATCTTAATGATGTAAATCTAATACAATGATAGGACTCAAAGTTTATTATTATATTTGACGAATCGCGACGGTCTTCGTGGTCTTGCGCATCACCCATGATAGGTAGATCGAAAATAAAAGCACTCGTCGATAGTATAGACGTGTATTAATCAATTCCAAATTAGAAATCAACTGGATCTATCGCGATTACAAGGATACGCACGGATTACTTTTAGGAACGTAGTGAGTTCAATACGGGGCTGGCTCAAGTTGTTGACTCGACCGCTGCTCAATCAAAAGTGAAGTCTGTCACCTCCAACCACACCTCCTGTCATCCACTCCCCGCCAACTTCCTGCCGTGTACCAACCTCCCAGCACTAAGCAAATGTTGCCACAGTTGCCAGCCCGGTATCGACCTCACTCAAGCTACCCACTTGACGTTCCTTATTAAAAGAAATTATAACAATTTCTGAACGTAGCTCGAGTGACAGCGCCTGTCAAAACATTCAATCGGTCGAAATGTCATAACAATTTGTGCCACCCGTTGTTACGCTTCGACATATTAATACCTAGATTATGTTTGCCAATGTATACCTACGAATAAGAATTACAATTACATTAAATTAAATTGATATCAAAATAATGACCATTAATGTTCTCAATTAGACATAATTATATATTTTAAATGTTAATTATTTAACTGGAATTATGTTATAGTAAGTCGTGTAGAATAAATAAATGCTTAACACATTATAATTATGATTAAAAATTTTGTACGCCTACGGGTAAAACATAGTGATACAACTCATGTAATACTTTCCATGTTACTTACCTATGTTTAACAAAATAAATTTATCTTTATCTTTATCTTTATCTTTAGCTAACTATACCATGCAATTAATAACAAATTATATTATAGATACAAACTAAAAGAAAAACAACTTAAATTAAGAAACATATAAGGATTAAAGAATTGCATACAAAAAAAAAGAAAAAATGTAATATCAACATTATTGACTTCTTGTGATGAATAAAATACATATTCTAGGATTTATGGTAAGGAATTAAGTTTATATATATTATATATATTATCATGAAGACATAAACTTAATTTCTTGATACCATATGGGCCAGACGGTCCGTTGGACTTATTTATGGTACTTTATGAAACGGCCAAGCCATACTTTTGAAACCAAGGTGTAGGGTTAGTAAACTCAGGGCTTAGGGGCTTGGCTTTTTCTGGGATCTGATAACTTTTTTACAGCGAAAGCGTTATGAGCATGTGAGTCTTGGCCGCCAATTTCACATGAAATGTTTTCGGTAGGATTGAAAAGAAACAAGCTTCTTTAGTAGGTATTTTATTTTGCGACGTTGGTTATAAACCAATTCGCACAACACACGTAATTTCTAAATTGAAATTCAAAGCATTTATCGCTCGCATCGTTCAAAGAAATTCGTTTATCACAACGTAAATATGTAAAACGAAGCATTTCATCGATGATCAATCTTGCTGTGTAATTCGTTTTTCGATTGAATATTTTTAGAAGAACGTGCAAAGGGTTTGCATAATAGAAGACTTTTATATTATTGAGAAGTATGTAGATCGTAAAAAAATGTGTTACCTTTTTCTTAAGTTCCATTTATATTTTTAGGGTTCCGTACCTCAATCGGAAAAAATGGAACCGATATAGGACCACTTTGTTGTCAATCCGTCTGTCTGTCAAGAACCCTTATCTCTGAACCCGAATAATGAACTCGAATATTTGTTCCTGGGTCATGGATGTTATCTATATAATATATGTATTTATATATTATGTATATCGTCGTCCAGTACCCATAGTACAAGCTATGCTTAGATTGGGACTAGGTCGATTTGTATAAACCTGTCCCTTAATATATTTTCTTTAACCTTTAGAACGCTTTTCCCCCATGTCAAAAAGTGGCTTATGTACGCCAATAGTTGAAAAAAGAAAGCGAAAATATACCTTTCTGTCAGCAGGAAAAATGCTTTGACAGCGTCCGCCAGGGTCTTTGGAATGGTATAGTTCGAATCCCATTTGTTAAGCGAATCCCATTAGCTTTGTACCCAATGAACAATACTCATTATCTGTATTGTTAACGGTGGCCACAGCTGCCACTTCGAAATGTAAGGCGTTATAAGTGCAAATTACTTTTACACTAAATTAGTCTTTAAATCAAACGAAATAAGGTTTACTCTTAAACAAAGAGAACACAGATGTTGGTCACTTCGTAAGTGAAAGAGCAGTGAAGCTCGTTTCGATGCTTATAATAACAATGAAGTGACCAACATCTCTGTTCTCTTTGTTTAAGAGTAAACCTTATTTCGTTTGACTTAAAGACTAATTTAGTGTAAAAGTAATTTGCACTTATAACGCCTTACATTTTGAAGTAGCAGTTGTGGCCACAGCTAACAATACAGATAATGAGTATTGTTCATCGGGTACAAAGCTAAGTGGATTCGCTCAACCAAAATAATTATTTCTATAGGCACGACAGCACACGACCACTTGAGTGGCTCTTGGCGTTCAAAGGTACGTGTACGAGTATAAATAACACATTAGGCACCCTATAAGGCATGTCGAAGCAACTGGTTGAAAAATTCAATGGCTCTGACATCTGATTCGGTGGTCCAATTGGGAGGACGCCCGTGTTGGCCCGGAAAGCCGTTGGAAACGCAGGTTCGAATCCTGTCCGAATCATTAAATTCTTCAATTTTCGCTTCATTTGTAAACATTTAGTTTACGTTAGCAGATGTTACTGCTATAATAAAAATAAGTAACACATAGGTGTGTAAAGTCCTTCCTTGCTATGAAAATTCCGAAGCCTAATCGCGATTGAAAATGTACGGGGCAAAGTATAAGTAATAATTATTTGCCTTTTGAATACAATAAAAGGACTATGAGTCGGGTTCTGTTTAAATTCATTAAATAATGCATACAATTATATCACAACATAAAACAGTAAAATTAAGGACTATTACTTATTTCCAGTAATTATATTTTTGTCTTTCTGTGCTAATAATGATTTGGGCATTATTTAATATTTAAATTGCAAATTCTAAAAAACCAGTACAAAGCGTACCATAAAAATCTTCACTCGTTTTCGTTTTACCTTTCGCATGCAAAGCTAATTTGTTACCGACAAACAAGTTTAAAATTCCAGAAAAATATAGCATCATGTAAGGATAATTTCTAATTTAAAAGTATTTGCAACGAACGATCACGTGATAGTCACGTGATCGCCCCTGCCACTCCGAGCAATGGCGACCGGTCACGTGGCTGGGAATAAGAGGCATTCGCTAACGGACATTGGCCGTGGTCGGTCGGTTGCTCGCCGTGGAGGCATTGTTGGTTATTTAAGGGCTAGTTATAAGTTCAAGCCTACTGAATTAAGTACAGGTCAGTGTCGCTCTCGTATTGTTTGGGTATAATCGATATTAATACTATTTAATGAAGTCTATGCCGACTCACAAGTTGTATTCATTGTGCGAATAAACACCATTTGTTATCAACTGTCGTTGTTTTAATTAAACGTATCGATTCCTTATATATCAGAAGTTGGGATAGGCGAGTATTCTTATAATCACTTGCTTATCCCGCCCGCAAATGTTGAATTATCGGCCTTCACACAATGAATACGACTAACGAGCAAGAATAAGTATTAATTTCATCCTTAAACGACGTGAAAGTGCTAAATGTTTTTAATTATTTTGTGGCATTTTTGATTTAACGTTTGAGATAAATTTGCAAAAAAAAAAGTAAATACACTTGTTTATATAATTAAACAACTATCTTAAGGGTATGCATAATTCAGCGTTCAATATGTTCGTATACCTTTCACACCCATTTACTCGGCGCTTAACTACAAGAAATCCCTTATAAATAATGACGGGTTCGTCCTTGTATACTTTGATTGTTTTTATGTTCTATTTATAATATTGCTGTTATGATAAAGTGTCTACATACATAAATGCATAATATCAAATATCCTCTTAAATTTGTGTTGTGAAATAATTCAAGGGCTACTAATACTATGGCATTTTAATTACCAACTAAAGGGATATAATATATGTACATTCAATTAAAAATACAAACTCATTTAAAAATGCAATGGTGAATATCCGTAAAATTATAGTGTTCGACCATATTCTTTTGTTGGGTTTTAGATAGTTATCTTAATTATGTTTAGGTGGTTCAGATTGTGTATCTGAGATATAACGGGTTCTAGTATAGGTACCTAAATACCTGAACATTACTTATGCGAGAACTATTTCTCATTTATAAATGTTTCTGGGCTTTGTCTCTTGAATGAACACACAAAATATACGTAGCCCTCCAACTGTAAAAAAATAATAATAATGTAATTGTATGTATAAAATATACTTACTGTCTTACAAAACAGCCGGCATTCATAAGTGCATTGTAATTATGGCTTATTTGAAGAATGAACTACTTTGGCTTTGAATGTACCATACCATACTAGGGTCTACTCTATTCTGATCTTTTACTAAGACTGTACTTTGAAACGTAAAGATGATAATTTTCGTGAGAATGGAATTTAAATACTACAAAGAAAGATACATACATGGTTATGGTTTAAGAATCTATTTCTCTAAAAGAATACAATTCACTTAACTAGAGAAATACATGCACATCATTAACTAAATACTTAACTAAGCTCAAAGTGTACGAATCGCAAATAATACAACATAAGGTAACTACTAATAACAAAAATATAAACCACAAAGTGGGTGACTAGATAAAATATTCCAGTTGCTTATCAATACGCTAACCTCTGCGCTCGTAAGTTGTAGGGTTTTATTACGTATCGGCTTGTTATTGCTATGCCGCTCAAGGCGACCAACAATGTGATAGCAATCAGACTATTTTGTGAGTTACATACCGATACATTCTCGAGATCGGTCTTAAAATCTCAAGTTCACGACCATCATCGAGGTTTCCTGGAATCCTACCATAATATACGAGTAGGTTCTGAGAACTTACCCCAAAGGTAAATTAGAAATGATCATGGGTTAATTCGAGAAACTGGGAGTAAGTTTTTGGCACTTGGTGAATTAGAAATTTAACTAGCTTTTCTTCGCGGTTTCGTTCGCGTAGGGAGGATGAGGTGCGCCCGTAGAAAACCTCGGCTCCTATTTGTCCCTCCTTTGAATGAATACCGTATGATTTGTAACCATAACACTGTGTCTCACGTTTGTAATAATGTACAATATAAGATAATCAGGCAGGACTTCTCGAAAATGACGGACTAGTAACTAAGGAGTTTAACAGCTGGACCCTTTCCTGGCTTTGTTCTCTATACGATATATGTGTTTCATTTTTTATGATCGAACCACTGATGTATGCATGCTGATAAATAAATTATCAGTGTAATCACTGTTTAAGTGCAAGTTTCAGTGATGGAGGCTGAGAAATAAGGAGGGCACTGATACTGAGCCCAGAGAGGAGCGCGAGAGAGGAGATACGATGAATGTTAGATTCATCAACATTCGCCGCGGAAGTCACCAGCCATGCTAAGTGAGGGAGCGGAAGGGAGCCTGAAAGTAGGCAAAGCCGCAAACACTTACATGCTGGACGCGGTTATGATCGCGCAGTATATCGTGAGTGAGTTTCACACTCGTGGGTACGTATATGATCGAGGTAAATATGGCAAGATCCCGCGACGACGCCGCTCACGCTGCTAGAGCGCGAATGTTGGCCGTCGAAGCACACTCCACTCACGCTGTTAGAGCGTGAATGTTGGCCGTCGAAGCACACGCCACTCACGCTGTTAGAGCGTGAATGTTGGCCGTCGAAGCACACGCCACTCACGCTGTTAGAGCGTGAATGTTGGCCGTCGAAGCACACACCACGTGATCAGCACAGATCGCATGATGTAGACGATCGGCGGGAAAGACGGTTGCGGAGGTCGCGGAGTACATCGTATGAACGCTTTAAGGAGCATGACACGTACTTGTAACGTCATGTGAACCCAAGACGGTATGGGTGCATGGAGACGAAGAGGCTTTATATTTATAGTAGTAGTAGTAGTAGTTGTGATTATTAAGCTTCTAAATTCAAATTTTCAAAAGTTGTACTCTCGTTCTCCAAGCGCCGCCCAACTTCTAAACTAGAGTCCGGCTAGTCAAATAATGTTGACAGATATTTCTTCGTGGTATCACCAAATGTTTATTTTAAATGAATGACTAATATTAACAATAACCATACCAAGTGAGCAAACTATTATTTAAGCTCGTAAATAATTGCGACAGTGTGCGAAGCCGATGTGAAGCGTCGTATAGCGAAAACATTGAATGTTAACAATAGAAAACAATTTAGTAGTTGGGTTATTTGTAAATATTTTGATACTTTATTTACTAGTTCAATCTTTTACCTATAACTTTGATTAGGTTCGTAAGTTTATTAATTTCTGTGAATCTCATAAACAGGACAAGTGTGTAAGGAAACGGACAAACTAAAAGTCCTGTAGAATATAAATAAAATCAAACCATTTGAACGCAAAAATTTACTGAAAACCCATATTTAGAAAAAGAAATTTGTGGAGCAAAAAAAAAAAAAAACATTGCAGTGGAATATTTAGAGGCCGATTTTGACTATAGCGAATAGGTAATGGTTAGTAAAATTAAAATGCGTTAATATTCATCTTAGTCAAAATAATTGGTTGTAGTTTATAGTGAGTTTCTCGTGGTTTTACCTATTCCGGTGTCTGTCCTGTCTGGAAGCAAGCAAACAAGAAAGGCGAATATACTAAGTTAAATTTGACCCACTTCGCGGTTTATGGTTAAAGAACTTTATTTCTCAAAAGAAATTTTACATTTCACTTAATGAGAACTTATTGTCTAAAAAAATAGTTAATTATTTCAGTGAACATCGATTGCGACATACAAAGTTACGTTAAATTATCTAAGTTTTATTTATACATTACTAATAGCACTTTGCACTTACATACCACAAAATTATTAGAGAGATACATAAAAACACACAGACATAACATAAAATATGCAAGTAAAGTACAATGTGGGTACGCAGAGATTTATTTGTACGGTAAAGTTATAAAACACCTTCATTTATGTTTAGTTTGGATGTACTTCAAATAAAATTTTAAGGTAAATGCTTAATGACATCCTTATCAGTCGTCTTTTGTATACGATGCAGAACTCCCAGGGCCGGATTTAGACGTTGTTAATTACATGGTCTCTCAGTTTTCGTTTAAACATATTAAAATTTTTACATTCCTTTATTTGTTTTGGTAATTGGTTGTAGAATAATACTCCTTGGAACCCTATGTGTTTCTTGCCAGTTTTAGTACGCGCTGATTTGAGACATAGATTATTAGCGTTCCGCAACGGGCGTATTCCCATTTCACTCTTAGTTTTAAATTGTATTTGGGTATGGATTTTCTTATCTAATATTTTTCTTATTAGTAGTTTCCGATTGAGTTGAAATTTGGCATAGTAATTATGTAAATCTTTTTGTGATGAATTATTATTATGGTATTATCGAGCTGGGTTTTATTTACATTACATTTCATCTTTCACCTTGGTTTGGTTAGAAAGTGTAAACATGTGTTTGTTGCTGAGGGTACCGTACATAGTGGTAGAAATAATGTGAGCTGACTATGAATGCGCGACAACATATATTTAACTTATTTGTTTGGGTGCCTTACGTGTGAATAGAAAAAAAAACCTTTTTTAGTACCAAAACTATAATTCCTACTACACAAAGTGTGGCTAGCCACAGATTTTCTTTAATCTTTCCGTCGTAACTTTGAGTATTAATTCATTAGCTAGACAATATCATTAAATAATGTCTTTCCTGAATTCAATGTCGAAATATCACGATTTTGACGTGGCCCACCAAAGTAAAGGAGTGTACTGAAATTGTGGATGGACTGAAAGAAAGACCGCACTTCCCAAACTTACAGAGCTTGCCAGGTCTTGATACCGGGGTCTCGGCACATTCATGGTCAGTGTGGAAGATACAACTTATAGAGTCATTCCCTTGCCGTGACGATTACGCAGAGCTTTTGTTCTGGCCAGAAGAAAAAAGATCGATATAGTGATTCCCTTGAGCACTACTACTATGCTGAAATCAATTTATTGAACAGGTGTAGCATGACTAATATAATATATAACACATAACTATAACACACACGAATGTAATATATAAGAGGTTATAAATGGGTGAATTATTTATTCATATTCGCTTATTGCTGTCATGAGTAGGTACGGTGGGGTGTTAACATATATGGCAGTTAAACGCCCTGATAGGGCATTGCAATTATCTTATAACTAGAAACTAAACTACTCATATTAGATTTACACATCAGTTTTAAGTTAGGTAAATAATTTCAGTTATTATAATATCAGTTATCAAACGGTATAGAAGATCGTGTTGTACGAGTAGCTGCTCAGGCCGGATATATCAGAAAGTATCAGCTACAAAGGAAGTCAAATGTTATCGAGTAAATTTGTCTAATGAACTAAATTAATGTAGTTACCGACTTTTACAAGTTGATAAAGGGTAGGATGCTTTTAAATTTAATTCGTTTTATTGCCGGGAAGAAAAAAACCATGCAAAAATGTTAAATTACAAACATAGATAGTCTATAATTTAATTAAAATAACAAAATGAAATTAAAATACAATAATCAAATTCCATAATCAATAAAATCACATAAGAATATACCTAAATAAGTATACATAACAAAATCAAAGGAGACTTTTATGCCATGTCGGTAGTCAACGCACCTTCATTAGATAATTCGATTTATTAGATACCTAAATATTTAAGTTGTCTGATACGAGGCGTCGAGCCCATCATTGACATCATTAAGTAGGGCGCCTCGAGTGTGTCAGTTCTAGGCATGAACACACAATCGTGTTCTAAAATATCCGATTCGGTTTGAACTCATGTTTTTACTGTTGCCGAAAATACTCAACTATTATAAGGATTCCACATCAGTTAGTTTCGAGAAAGTAGAATCTAACAAACTGTTCTTGCAACAAATCAAGAAAGATTCAGTCGATAAATCTGTGAACGATTCGGTGGATTAAAACCTTAATTGTGTGTCAACTAGCTGCGCCTACGGGTGTCAGCCGTTCATCCTACGGGAACGCTGCATTGGCCTATGTGTTGGTCCAAGGTGTCAGCTACGTTATTTTCATACCAAAACTTATTAAAATTGGCCCAACCGTTTGAGCGTGGGGAAGTAACAGACATACACATAAACACGCTCACAAACTTTCTCCTTTATAATATTTATGAGATAATATTAAGGTGGTAATAAGCTTAGTAGTGGTTTTATTAATGATGAAACGTAATGTTCCCGCGAAATTGCTGGTGACGGTGACACGACTTTCCCCCTCCTCAGAAACTTAATGTCACAAATGATTACCGAACATAGGTGTTTACCTGAATTTTTATATGAACATTTCATATCTATCATCTTTCTTGTCAGATACTTAATAGATGCTGGGAGGATTAACCATACCATAATACATACCTCTGCCTGTTATTTGAATGTATCTCATGTTGTGTTGATGTGTTCTGTATTCCTTGATGTTGGTGTGCAATAAAGAGTATTTGTATTTGTACATTTTAAATTAAGACATGAATCTTTGATTTTAAAAATTATAAGGTTTACCTAGGTTTTCGCAATATACTTACAATTTTATTTATATTACTATGATGTAGTTATAGAGCGAAGAGACTTGCTCTAGCAGGATGGCCGAGCTGTAAGGATAATTTCTAATTTAAAAGTATTTGCAACGAACGATCACGTGATAGTCACGTGATCGCCCCTGCCACTCCGAGCAATGGCGACCGGTCACGTGGCTGGGAATAAGAGGCATTCGCTAACGGACATTGGCCGTGGTCGGTCGGTTGCTCGCCGTGGAGGCATTGTTGGTTATTTAAGGGCTAGTTATAAGTTCAAGCCTACTGAATTAAGTACAGGTCAGTGTCGCTCTCGTATTGTTTGGGTATAATCGATATTAATACTATTTAATGAAGTCTATGCCGACTCACAAGTTGTATTCATTGTGCGAATAAACACCATTTGTTATCAACTGTCGTTGTTTTAATTAAACGTATCGATTCCTTATAATCATATTCATATTTTCCGTAACCAACGTGTTTTCAAGAACGTCGTCGGAATTCGGCGAAATTCGGCTTGCTCGTTACTTAGAAAATATGTGGGAAGTTGCTTACTCCGTCTTCGCTTGTACCGCACTGTGGTGCAGAATCAACGAAAATATGAGCCTTATTATACCCTCAAAATTAGGTTGGGTTGGGGGAGAATGTAAGATACCATTTTTTTTTTATAAACTTTCCTGTGATTTGTCTACACCGTGTCCAATAAGTTCGAATACAAACTTTTAGCACTTGCTGTATAGACATACGGATTGCTGGTATATATATATATATTAATTTAAAAAGTATATCGCCATAAACATAATACAATAATTTCAAACGTCACGTATTTTTAGTTTGGTTTTAATCCACGATGAAGCACTTTCGTGAAGAAATTATTAGGAAATTTCGTAATGGCGACAAGCCAGGTGCTATCATCTTCAGGGCGTTACAACCCCATGGAATTAAACGGAATCTAGTTTATACTACTATCAAAGGTATAAAGAGACCTCTTCTACAGAGGGCAGAAAAAGATCCGGTCGCCCACGTTCAGCTAGAACCGAAAAAGTGATTAAGTGTATAAGAGAGCGAATTCGGCGGAAAAAACACCGTTCTATTAGAAAATTAGCTGCTGATCTGAAAATTTCCAGGGGATCGCTACATAATATATTGAAAGTAGATCTTGGATGTAATGCCTACAAAAAACGAAAAGTACATGGCATTTCAGAACCGACCAAGAAAAAGAGAGTAGAAAGATCCAGCACCATACTTTCTTGGCACGCAGGGGATGAATTTGTTTTCTCTAACGAGAAACTCTTTGTATTAGAGCAGCCTCATAATGCCCAGAACGACCGGTTGTGGGCAGCAAGGATAGAAGACATCCCAGACTATGAAAAGAATGTTCCTAGGTTACAGAGCTCACCATCAGTGATGGTTTGGGGCGCTCTTTGTAAGAGGGGCAAATTGCCTTTAGTATTTATTGATAAAGGCGTTAAAATCAATGCGGAATATTATAAATTGGAGGTTTTGGAAAAAAATGCTGCCCCAAATTTAAAAAGTATGTTCGTAGATGACTATAATGTTTTTCAACAAGACGGAGCTTAGCTTAGCTTAGAGACATACGGCAAACGCTGTTCAGGCTTGGTGCAAAACTAATTTGACCGATTTTTTGCCGAAAAATGAATGGCCACCGAGTTCTCCAATTTAAACGTATTAGATTATTTTGTATGGTCTTACATGCTCTCGAAACTACATAATTATAAAGTCGCAAACCTGAACCATTTTAAAGAGGTTATCGTGCAAATTTGGGACGATATGCCGATGGAAGCGGTGCGTGCCGCGTGTGACTCTTTTGAGAAACGTTTGAAGCTGGTAAAAAAAGTTAAAGGTGGAGTAATTCCAAAACATTTGTTGTAAATATTGTATATAAGTGTGCCTTTCATATAATATAATTTTCATTACATAAACTATGCGTACATTTATTTTATTAAGGATCGTAACTGTATTCGAACTTATTGGACACGGTGTATATATTATAGCTTAACAAGCATCGGTCCGGCCCAGGGATAGTGGCGCTACGAACAGCTTTCATATGGCAATAATGTACATACAGTAATTTATTCGAATTACGTCAATAGCAATTTGTCATGGATTTGTCATGAACCAAATTCCGAACATTGTTTATCGGAATGCTGCTCAATCCTTTATTGTTCTTGCGAAATAAATACTGAATCCTTTTGAAAAAACTTGACTTTCGTCGCTGTTGGTCTTGGCTTTATTATGCAAAAATTAATTGTAATTTTCGGAATTTTTAGTCCTGTTTCCTCTTTGTTTTGCTGGCTTTCAACGTCAGTAACCTAAAATTTGACGTTGCTAATAAAATAAATTTGTACCACTAACAATCCGCAATATGGCGTGGGATGAAAAACACCCTGTTGAGCAATACGTGAAACAAGTAATTTTGAAGTATTTTTTTTTAACATTGTAAGTACGCAAGTACTCCAAACGACAGACATTTGTCTTCAAGCACTGAGCTATTTTGGACGAGAAGACACTTCGCGATTTCCCGAACGCTGCCCATCCGAGTTGAACACGCCCCTAACTGGACATCCAAAGATGGTTATAGGATACTTTTATCCGTCTACAGTAAATAAAAAGATTCGCGAACGACGTTGCGAGCATCTCCTAAGTATTAAATAAAATGTACCACTTTTATCGTTTACATTGCCCCACTTCTACTGTGTTTGCAATATTAAAAAGAAATAAAATTTTGGGGCGAAACGAGTAATGTCCCACTGCCTCAACTCGGGACAACAGTGCACCGGGCCGGTTAGCGACGAAAATACGGCGGTTTTCGCTGTGAATTTGTAAAATGACTATAAAATGATTTTATGTGAAAACCGAGATGTTTCCAAAACTTCCAGTAAAGGATCACAATTCTAAACTTTAGGGACGAGTGTCAAGAAGTAAATTTGAGTGGTCGGCTCTAAAAAATATTGCTTTATGTTTTTTAATTATTCGCTGAAGTATCGAGGAAATATTCGATGTGAGAAATGAAACGTGATTTGTTTGTATGTGACTCTGGGACTCATTTTGCTCGTGTCAGTAGCTCGTTAAAGTGAAACGTATTATTTATTGAGCGAGCGAGCTTTTCCGTTTCTTCAATAGCGAGCTCAAAACAAAAGTTAGTGGGAAATTTTCGATCCAAGTCAGCGAATCACACATATTGATATACAGGGTGAATGGTACATCGTTTGCCAAATTAAAATGGGGGGATAGAAGGGGTCATTTGCTACCTCCTACGGGCCCCAAAAAAAATCTTAGGCCCACGGATGTTTTTATGGCATTTATTTTAATATTTTTCGAAAAAACTAGAGACAGACTCGTTTAAACTTAAATTACTAAAAAAAATATTTAAATGCCATAAAAAAATCCGTGGGCCTAAGTTTTTTTTTTGGTGCCATAGGAGGTAGCAAATGACTCCTTCTATCCCCCATTTTAATTTGGCAAACGATGTACCAAACACCCTGTTATCCCATCATATAGCCCATCCGCGTACCTCTCATGGCTGCGAATCTACAGGCAAAATCCCAATTTCATAAATCGGGGGACTATACTCGATCAGGAATACATAAACATTTTCAATCTTAAAAATCTTACCTATGTAATAAACTCCTTTCAATCCAAAAAGCTAATAATATTCGGAAATACCGATAGTTGTTGAAGTTGTGCGGTACTTAGGGATAAGTCCCCCCCCCTTAATGGAAATTCAGGAGTTGAGTTACAAAGAATGAGACTCAAGTTTTATTTGTTACAGGAAACTTACGCAGGAGGGGAGGGTTTGTCTATTGTTCGAAGTTGTGAAATTAACAATTGAAAATAGATACAATTTTACTTACAACACGATTAATTTAGGAAGAGATAAACTCTTGTTAAAATGTACATACGTTCAGCATATTGTGTGAGTAATTTCAATGAAACGTGTTTCTTGACTGTAATTATAAATACACCAACACTAACGTTGTTTCAATAACACAAATTTAATAATTTTGTGGATCAATTGTTTAATAAATCGCTTTCCGGAAGTAAAGCTCAAATCATCTGTTTTACTGCGAAAAACATTAATCAAAATTATTACATCAATTTATGTGAAGCCGGAAATAAATTAGAGTAAAAAAGTTTACACTCTATTTTTTTTTTTACTAAAAACGAATTTAAACGTGTTTTTTTGTCGAGTACAGTTCTGTTTCTTGAGCGTCATCTGTAATTTTGGGATTCATCAATCACAGACTTGAGAACAAAGAGGTAACGTAACACGGTTGTATTGTATTGTAATACACTAAGTAAGCACAGATAATTATTTACATAAAAATATTGTATCTGAGAAATTCGTCCAACCAACTTTATGTGACAATTTTGACTATAAATTTGGTCGGGAATACACTATTAAAAACTTTGGAAATATTCATCGACCACCGTGTATGAATAGCTGAAAAGTGATCAAGAGCTAACAACAAAAAATACCTACCTATCTATGAACCAAAGCTATAAAAAGATTGTAAGAACTAAGCCATCGGGCAATCCCAGGAAAGTGCTTTGTCATCCGCCTCTAAGACTTACTTATTGCAAGGACGGCCGCAAAAATAAAAAGTAAATCATTAGTAAAAGATAAAGTGCCCAAGCGATAGGATTAATGTCATATTTTTTTTTTATAACGAAATGAAACTTACATGCCTTACGTGCCCACCGTGCCATACCAAATTATCCTATTGACATGCTCAGCGCGTCGTAATGTATATGTATAACTAGCTTTTGCCCGCTACTACGTCCGCGTGGGACTTGGAAGTATGGAAGCAACCTCGTACAACACGATAGATATCCACCTAATCACCTTAATTAATAAAAGGGATTATTAAACGCGCCTAAGCAAATGTAAGAGCAATTGTGCTTTTGGTCTAATCACTACATTTTCTACAGGGTCATCAATGTCATCATGAATTACTTACTCACTTTTCAAGCTTTTTAGGGATAATTTCCAGGATGAAAACTATCCTATGTCCTTCCTCGGATCTTAAACTATCTCCATGCCAAATTTCTTTAAAATCGATTCAGCGGTTTAATCGTGAAGAGGTAACAGACACACACACACTTTCGCATTTATAATATTAAGTATGGATATGTAGTTGACTATACATGTAGTTCACTACATGATACATGATGATGACGCGGTGGGCGCAGTTTTGTAGTCTGACTACTGAGCCGGTGGTCCCGGGTTCGTATCCGGCAAATATTTGTGTGATGAACTCAAATATTGGGACCTGGGTTATGGATGTATTTATATATACTTATGTGTATCGTCGTCTAGTACCCATAGTACAAGCTTTGCTTAGTTTGGGGACTAGGTTGATTTGTGTAAGATTGTTCCTTAATGTTTAATATTTTATTAATTATTATACAGTTTCATTATGATACAACAGTTAGAAGTTAGTTAAAATTTACTTCAAGTATTTAATTAGATTGTTAGTTACAAAGAAATAACCAATCAAACTTAGTTGCAAATGCAGCTGATAAGACCGGGTTAATAAATAATATTTCTCATTATTTCTTAAGCGGAGAAATTAACTCAAACCCGCTACATCTTTTGACTTGTCCGCTGTGTTACGCGTACGTGACGTGAAGGGGACTTTTTGTCACCGTGAAGAGAAAAGTGACGCGATAAGTGACGCCCCCGTAATAACGAAACGCTTCTGAAATACCAACCTAAACACATCATATTTTATTGTAAAAATTTACCAATGTTATAATTTGTATGGTTAGTTGTATAATATTCTCAAAATGTCAAAAATATAGACCATATTATTTTTTTAATAATTATCTTATGACGCAGTGTTAAACTTTAAAGTAATAGCATTTTTCATTGCAATTTGGACTCCCCTTTTCGAACTGGATCCATTGGCGTATATAGGGGGGTGGCCGGGTGGGCCGTGCCCACCCCAGTATGGTCTAGTGCCATGAAAATCATGACTTCATCTCATAGGCCATGGCCAGACCCCCCCCCCCCCCCTGAAAAATTATGTTAACTAGATACGCCAATGACTGGATCCACTATGTAGTGCTTATATAAAAAAACACAGTTAAATAAATCATCTGTGTCAACGTAAAGTAGGTTACAATTTCAGGCAAATAGATACAGCTTTGTGTTAAAAAATCTTCTCTATTTAAAAATCCGAAGACTTGTTTTTGGGATTTTCAGCTTTTTGTACGTATATAATTATGTATAATAAATATGTCTTAGTGATTTCATCATGCTTAAATGTCATGCGTTAAACTATACTAGGTATCTGGGGGCACGGCAGTGCCCCCGCCAAGTCGAGCAAACGCGCTTGCCGGCACGCCGTAACATCCTTTTCTCGAAGCCATTCAGACCATTTTCAAACTCCCAGTATTTCATTATGGACAAAGCTAGAAGCCTGAATTTTTAATGACCAGGAGAGCATGATATAACCTAGGCATATTCCAAATTACATCCAATTTGAACCAGTAGTTTAGAAATTATTGCCAGTCAAAGTTCCTTAATTTTGTCACTCACTGACTCACTTATATATGATCATACGAATTCTAACTTACTTCTGAAATGAAATGAAATTTCGAGCTCTAATACGGTTTGGTGTACAGACCATTAAAAAACCTAAACATTAAAAAAATTCCGTGTAGTTTTCCAGTTATGCGAGCTGCATAGATAAATTTGTATTTCCTTATTAACCCTATAAAAAATACACGATTACAAAGTTAACTTTGCGGTTCATATAACCTTCGGTTTAGATACTAAGACCTCAGGCACAGAATACTATTACATAATACATACAGAATGGATACGCTCAATACGTACCGAATTGAGTTACCTCACCCCGCAGGGGCAGTGAGTTGGAATCGTGATGGTAACGATGATGATGATGATGGTGGTAACTGGTGGCGTTGGCGGTGGTGAGGGAAGTGTTGGTAATGATGATGATGATGATGGTGGTGATTGGTGATGATGATGATGGTGTTGTTGTAGATGATTATAATGACGATGACGATGATGATGCCGATGATGGTGATTAGGTATGATGATGGGGGTGTTGATTCGGATGGTGATGGTCATAGTGGTGATGGATGATGACGATTTTGATGACAATGCTTGTGGTGATGGTGATGACGATGGTTATAAAATCAACATCACAGAAATATATCAAGATAGAAGGAAAGAGTTGACGTACCTCGCGTGGCGAAATGTTGACACGGTGTCAACTTTGCTCGCCGCGAACATTAGTCAGCACCCGACCGCGGTCTGTGTGCGACGTCAGGTCTTAAAAACAAAATGGCTTGTTGCGCAATAATTAATTGTTCAAACACTTCCAATAAAATTGGAGCTGTTAATCGAGATATTTCCTTTCATTGGTATGTACAATTTGTCCTTAAATATCTGTTATTAATTACAAAACTATTTATTTTATTATTTTCATCAAAACAGAGGCGGGCGGTTGTATCCAACGCTAGCTTTCCATAGCGGCTTTAATTTGACGAGCCAACCTTGGCGTGCATTCAAAGCCAGCGATGTAAAAATAAGCTATTCAAACTATCGAGTCACGTTCAAGGTCGATTTCTCATTTTTTCTGTCAAAAGTAAGAATAGTGCTGCCATGTGCTGCTGTACACTGCGATTTTCTTATTCGATTAAAATCGATTTTGAGAACAGAGGAAATGATAATTACGTTCTTATTTATTATGCAGCTATATAATGTAAGTACATAGTGCAAAGCAAATATTATTGTGACTGTTTTTGTTTGTGACGGCGGCTGGGCCGCGGCGCTGTGCGGTGTGGGTGGCGATTCATAGAATCGGTGCCATGTTCGAATCGATCTGTGAATCGATGTTTCTGAATCGTTTTCGCGCGGCTTATGTTTCCCATCACTAAATTACGCTCGTGACGTCAAAGTACCTACGCAAAATGTTACACGCTCGGTCTCCCTACAAATCGCTGAACTCTTTCCTTCTATCTTGATATATTTCTGTGATCAACATCCTCACCACATTACCACCACGACCATTACCACAACCACATCCCCAACACAATAACCACTACCATTACCACTACCAACATCATCGCCGCCATCATCACCACCCTCATCATCACCATCGTCATGAGAGGAATCATGAGAAGGATCATTATGTATAATGAGAGGGGTCATTATGGATCATGAGAGGGAGTGACAAGTCTGTGTGGTTTACATCTAGTTAATGTCAACTTCGGTAGTGTTAAAGTGGAAAACTCCGCAAACTCGGAGTAGGTATAATAGACTAAGAAGTAATTACCGTCCTGGCTTGTCAAAAATCGCTTCATCAAAACTTTCGAGAAAAGCCCACAGAGGTAGAGAGTGGGCTTTAAGAAAGACAGTTGCGGATACACAGCTAGTAGTCCTTAAAGGAAAAATAAGGAGGACCACTTACAAAAAGAAATGAGATCCCATCAAAAACATCCCACCAAAAACATTTCATGTAAAATTGACGGCCAAGGACTCACATTCTCATAACGCTTTCGCTGTAAAAAAGTTATCAGATCCCAGGAAAAGCCAAGCCCCTAAGCCCCGACTTTACTAACCCCACCACCTTGGTTTAAAAAGTATGGCATCAACTGGCTTCAAGCCCCTAAACCCGGAGTTTACTAACCCTACACCTTTGTTTCAAAAGTATGGCTTGGCCGTTTCATAGAGTACCGTAAATAAGTCCAACGGACCGTCTGGCCCATATGGTATCAAGAAACTAAGTTTATGTCTTTGATAATATATACTTATAAACTTAATTCCTTACGATATGGGCCGGACAGTCAGCTAGACTTATTTACGGTAGTCTATGAAACGGCCAAGCCATACTTTTGAAACAAAGGTGTAGGGTTAGTAAACTCCGGGTTTAGGGGCTTGAAGCCAGTTGATGCCATACTTTTTAAACCAAGGTGGTGGGGTTAGTAAAGTCGGGGCTTAGGGGCTTGGCTTTTCCTGGGATCTGATAACTTTTTTACAGCGAAAGCGTTATGAGAATGTGAGTCTTGGCCGTCAATTTTACATGAAATGTTTTTGGTGGGATCTCATTTCTTTTTCTAAGGTGCTTTAGTTTTTTTAATTTTTTTGGGCTGTAGGGTTTCTTGAGCGACAACTGAAGTAGACAATTGTGTATTTAAGAAATACTTAATTCTAGCCCCATATATAATACACTTTTATCCCCTATTATGGGAAACCCATACAAACTTCCATCCCCTTATTTAAAGGGTGGGGGGTGATTTTTTAAAAGTCCTACAATATGTATTTGATTTATAACAATGAGTCCCTATAGGTTTCAATTTTCAGACCTCTAGTATCAAAATTTGCGGAAGTTTCATACAAACTTCCATCCCCTAGTTTAAGGGGTTGGGGGGTAAAAGTTCCAAGTTTTAGAATTATTTTGTTGTTTGTGTACTAATACTAGCTTACATACCAAATTTCAGCTTTCTAGGTCATCGGGAAGTACCCCAGAGGTTTTGATACGTCAGTGAGTGAGTGGCAAAATCGGCGTATTTTAGGTACCTATAAAACCTAAATTATAAAAGCTAGATCAATTAAATTTTGTACATTTTATATGTTTGCTAACTGAATCTTAACCTGAGAATTTGGGCGCTCTAGTGTTAACTGGGACGAAACTATGAGGGTTTGAATATGAGACGAAACGGTTCGAGAAAAGGTAGGTAGTGCCCCCTTCTTTTTTGTTCGTCTTGGCGGGGGCACTACCGTGCCCCCAGATTACATGTAAAAAAATTGCAAGTCTCGCAACCTTCTACCGAAAAAAGTTGTGAGATACAATATAAAACCGAGTCGGTTAATTTATTCAGTACCTATCAAAGTGACCCTTTGCCTATATGACAACTTTGACATACATTTTCACCGGATTACATAACTAAAAACATGACCGTGTTAGTGCCCGCATTAATATTAAACATATTTATCTTTATAATAAATGTAATGACTTGGCCATCGCACACGATAATACACTCTAAATTATAATGATAATAAAATCTACCAAATTTTATTAACGCTTTGAATGTCACGCATACAAACGTAAATTCCTACTCATTGTTTCATCTTGGCTGGATCTGGCCCGACCGGCAAAAGAGGACGGCAGAAGAAAATATGGGCAGACGAGATAGTAAAAACAGCTGAAAAGAACTGGATAAGCGCCGCTCCATACCGATCTATTGGTATGGATTTACAAAGCATAAAATATAATAACTTTAATAAAAGGAGATTTATTCGTATTCTTATATACTTATGTTGTCGTGCGATGGCCAAGTCATTACATTTATTATAAAGATAAATATGTTTAATATTAATGCGGGCACTAACACGGTCATGGTAATATGTTTTTAGTTATGTAATCCGGTGAAAATGTATGTCAAAGTTGTCATATAGGCAAAGGGTCACTTTGATAGGTACTGAATAAATTAACCGACTTGGTTTTATATTGTATCTCACAACTTTTTTCGGTAGAAGGTTGCGAGACTTGCAATTTTTTTACATGTAATGTTTTTGATGGGATTATATTATATATTCTAGATTTGTATATTAGATTAGTTTTCTATGGAGAGGAGTCATAATTTCAAGACAAATCATATCATATTCGCACGATGCAGCATATCTTCTTTGTCCTCTTATTACGCCGAAACGGCTGGACAAAGAACTAATAATGGCTCAGATTACATACAATGGCTCAGTTTCATTGGTCGATAACTCGGTCGATATACGGCATGCAGGGACTCCCCGCAGGCGGAATAACAACTAGTGAAACTCACAAGTCGATAGCTCGGTCGACATACAGCATGCGGAACTCCTCGCAGACGGTATAACATCCAGTGAAACTCATAATGGCATGCGTTATGGAAATCTACCGCACCCCGCATGCGGACCCTATCGACCAATGAAAACAAGTCCCCGCATGCGGGCCCTATGGCATGCGTTATGGAAATCTACCGCACCCCGCATGCGGCCCTATCGACTATACTAACTAGGTATTATAAAATTATAGTCATATTATAATTGTAATCTGAGCCATTTGGTGGCTGTCAACCTTGTCAGATACTCGTATATTATTGCCTCGTATGGTCTTAGAAATGGGTCTCACAAATCACTATGAGGCAGGTGAGTTAATCCCAGCTACAGATTACCTCCAAGTAATTTATTGTCGTCTGATACACTGTATAAAGTTGGGGCCAGACATTCGAGACTTGTCGAGTACGAAAATTCGAGATTTAGCGACTGCCATATAATCTAAAGTCGTATTTAATGTACAGTCAACCAATTTGATTTCTAGACCACTATAGAACCTTGTCACAATGACGATGATATGAGATTTCAAGCGGCTTTCATATTGACGTTCACTGTGACAAGGTACGAAATGGCCTAGGAATCAAATTGGTTGACTGTACTTAACAGAAGTTAGCTTCATCATCATCATCGTATCAACCGATAGACGTCCACTGCTGGACGAACTAAAGGCTTCCCCAAAGTTCTCCACAATGACTGGTCGTGTGCCGTCCTCATCCAATTGCTTCCCCTGGTCCTAACCAGATCGTCGTTCCACCTTGTGGGGGGCCTTCCCACGCTACGTCTTCCAGTCCGCGTTGGCCTCTTAAGGACCTTTCTGCCCCACCGGACATCGGTTCTACGAGCAATGTGCCCCGCCCACTGCCACTTAAGTTTGGCGACTTTCTGAGCTATATCTATAACCTTGATTCTCTTGCGTATCTCATCATTCCGGATTCGAAAACTCCGGGAAACTCCGAGCATAGCTCGCTCCATTGCCCTTTGAGTAACTTTGAGCCTTATGAGGCCCATCGTGACTTGTAGTTTGGAAATTTTCGATTTAGCAACTGCCATAAAATCAAAATTCTTAAATGGCATTGTTTTATTTTTCTCAGAAATAGTTATGGGAGTCTCATACAACGTACTTAACTTAACCTGATGGATCTGTATGGACTGTTGTGTTATTGAGGGCACCATACTGCCTCTTCCAATTCAAATTCAAATTCAAATTCCAATACGCGGTAGCCACTAAAGAAACTGCCCTAATTTTTTGTTTAAGTGGATGTAGTTTATTAATATTTAAAATGTAGCAGAAACAACCTCGCTCAATTTGCACAAGCCCTTAGTAGTTTTTCTTACTGTAGTTGGGTAAAAAGTAACCTATAACCACCTTTGAATGTCCAGCTATCCCTGTACCAAAATTGTCCAGCTGTTTCTGATAAGAGGACAAGGGAATTATGACTAACAGAAGGCCCCGGCTGGGATGGCGCCGCGCGCCCATAGAAAACAAAAGGCAATCCTACATCGCGCTATTAAGATTTTTGTTGTAATCATGAACTCTCAATAGACAAGTGATTTTCAATATAAATCTAGAATTGGATGATAGTGTATATATATTATACTTAGTATAGACGTACCATGTCAAAAAAAAAACATTTACTTTAGTGGGATATCTTATAAAAAAGCTCTCTCAACTGTTTGGAAACGTTCCTTTTTGCCGTTGTTTTTATCAGAATACACTTACACCAATACCGACAAGAATTTGACTGGACTAACTTAGCAATATCCAATCAGTAAAAATAAGCGTGAAATTGCCGCAGATCAATAAAAATCCCTTCCTCTCCCATACGTAGCACAATAAGCCGCTTAATAAGTGAGAACGTAAACGCTTAACGACGTAACAGTTCGGGCCGCGGCTCCCGGCCTAATTGATTAGATCGCCGGAAAATGGGTCGACGGTTTCATTAGTACCCGCTTTTATGGGTGCAGATTTTTTCATATATTTTTTGGATTAACCCTTTTTCAATTTGTCTACCGCTACCCATTTTATGGGTGCAGATTTAAGAATATTTTTTTGGGTTAAGCCTTTTGCAATTTGTTTACTGCTACCGTTTTTATGGGTGTAGATTTCTGAATGTAATTCTTAGGGCTTAAGCCTTTTTCAATTTGTGTACTGCTATCACTTTTATGTGCGCAAATTTTTATATATACTTTTTTTTTGTGTTAAGCCCTTTTCTTTTTGTCTTTCGCTACCGTTTTTATAGGTGCAGATTTATTATATATTTTTTGGGTTAAGCCTTTTCCAATTTGTCTACCCCTAGCACTTTTATGGATGCACATTTTGTAATATTTTTTTTTTGGGTTATGCCGTTTTCAACTTGTCTACTGCTACCGTTTTTATGGGTGCAGATTTTTGGATATATACTTTTTGGGGTAATTAATCAATCAATAATTTTATTTCGGATATAACCCTATATTTGGTTAGTAACAATAGTAAGAAAGAGGGCCGTGTGGGGAAGTGGGCCGTGAGTCGCGTAGCAGCACGGATAGCTATCCCTGATGAAGAGTTCCATATGAGTTCGAAACATGTTTTTTTATTATAATTATAGATGTCTCACGATAGTTTTAACAATATTATGTTCTTCCTAAAATTGTATCCAGGCTATTATACATTTGCTAGTATTACCCTCGCTACGCGTGCTGTTTGGATGTTTGCCATGCTTGAGCTTGAACTAAATTTATGTGAGCCATTAAACGTGGCAAGCTATAGTTTTAAATCAGTCAGCTGTGTCGTGTGGTTTTGCAGTAGCTAACATTGCATCGAGGATAACAAAATAATTATTTAATCAAATACACTCACCCAGTATACGTGTAGTAGTGTTACGTGAGGTATAGAAGCTATTACTAAGTTTTGAGAAAAATATCCAACTTAACCCTTAATTTCACGATGTAAGTTTATCTGAAGGTATATGTACATATTTATCTTCTCTTGTCAGTTTTCATTAGCCTCATCACCAGTAAACTTCGTAGTTCTTACCATCTGTACGCTGATGATTTGCAAATTTATACCCAAGCTGATGTCAGAGACATAAACTGTGCCATCTCGCTACTCAATGACGATTTGCAGCACATCGCTAACTGGTCAAGTAGTTTTGGCATCAGTGTCAATCCTACTAAATGTCAGGCTATAGTGTTGGGTAGCCAGCGGCAACTTTCGAAACTCTCTGTGGACTCTGTTGCACCGATCCTCTTCAATGGCGATGTCATTCCCATATCCAAAGAGGTCAAGGACCTTGGCTTAGTCTTGGACTCTAACCTGTCATGGCGAGGTCAACTGTCGGAGGTAAGTCGAAAAGTTACCGGTACGTTGCGTAATCTTTATAAATTTAAAAATTTTCTCCCAGTAAGCACCAAAAAGCTACTTGTGCAGACATTGGTGCTGCCCCTTATTGATTATGCTGATGCGTGCCTCACTAACATCACTCAAGAGTCCCTCAATAAACTAGATCGCCTCCTTAACAATGGGATACGATTCATCTTCGGCCTCCGTAAATATGATCACGTTTCGTCCTTCCGGCGTCAGCTTAACTGGCTTCCCATACGTAGTCGCAGATCCCTCAGGATCCTATGTACTCTGTTCTCCATCCTGTTTGAGCCTTCTGCTCCTGGATACCTCAAAAGTAAATTCACTTTTCAAACTCCCCGTCCAGGCGGTAAACTTCGTTCCTCCCGAACTCTCAAACTCTCCATTCCTTCGCACCATTCTGGTTTCATGTCCAATTCTTTCGCCGTCCAGGCAAGTCGTCTTTGGAATACACTCCCTCTCTCTATTAGACAAGCCCCAAGCAAGGTAGTTTTCAAACGCATGCTACGTAAGCACCTGCTCGAACAAGAGCTCGAATAATGTCTCATCCTATGCAGTAGACACTTCATCGTATTTATTATTATATAATATATAATATACATCTTATAGTATGTAAATATATGTATCATTGTATTTATGGTAGTTAAGTTATTTAATATACATGTATTCACTTGTATCTTGAATACTCTCCGAACGACTAATTTTCTACTCTGCACCCACTTGAAGCATCTCTGTTTGGCCCTATGGTTGACTGGTAGAGAATGCCATTAGGCATTAAGTTCGCCATTTGTACTGACTTTTGTTTTGTGCAATAAAGTTTAAATAAAATAAATAAATAAATATTTATTTTTTTACCATATTTTTGGATATTTATTTAAACGGTTTTTTTGTAAATTTTTAGCGGCACCGAGGTTTAAAACTCGGGTTCTTTTTTATTTCGCGATGTTTAGGGTTAATGCGACTTTTAATAAACTCTAAGAGTTGCAAAGGCCGACAGAGAATACATATTATTCAGAATTTGACTATTTCAACGACCTCTACACACTCGTTACGGTGTGTGAAACTCAAACTTTACGTCTGCTATTGGGTTACCTCGCTAACATTTTTTGAATGGTAGATTTCTTCTTTATTTCCAACCGTTATATAGTTATCGATTTCGTCGTTTTTGTCGTTTGCACATCGTAATAAAAATATATAAATAAAATATAATATATTAAATATTAAGGGATTATCATACACAAATCGACCTAGTCCCAAACTAAGCAAAGCTTGTACTATGGGTACTAGACGACGATATACATAATATATAAATACATATATAGATAACATCCATGACCCAAGAACAAATATTTGCCCCGGCCGGGATTCGAACCCGGGACCGCCGACTCAGTAGGCAGGTGTCTACAAACCGAGCCAAACGCGTCGTCAATAAAAACATTAAATAAAGTAAAAAAAAAAAATATCGATTTAGAAAAAAAGATTTTCGCGGACAAACTTCACAAGATTTCATATTTTTTAAGCCAAATTTTTTTTACATTTCTGTATTTCACCTAGAAAGAGGACGTAATCACTGTTTTTATATTTTACTTAAGATTTTTTTTTTAATTTTATTAAAATTTACTAATTCTAGAATGACACAACGGAAAGGTTACTTTAGTCTGGTGTCTAATTAAAAAAAACGAATGCCGTTGAGCTTGACATTGACAGCTTATTTTTTCCGCGGATAGGTCGGAAACTCGCCAACTAAATTTTATGTTTGCAATTTTATGTTTTTTATTATATTTTTTTACATACAGAAAAACAAATTCAAATTTCACGATGCTCTCTCGATCTTTATAATTAATTTCCACCTGTTAGAAATATGAAATGTTGTCACTTGCTTATAGAAGATAACGTATAGAAGTATAACAATACTATAAAAAGAAAGAAAATCTGTTATTGAAAACATAAAACAGGATACTTAAAGTATCCAGCGTAAATTGTTTTATATTAACTTACTGATACCAGCAACGAGCTGCAGGTATCAGCTTATTCACTATCTAACTTCCTAACTTTGTTAAAATTTCCAAGTACCTAGATAGGTAAGCGCCGGGAAATATAAAATTTCTTCTCCATCACCGCTTCATGCGAAACTTCTATCGTGTTTGCTGAACTGAAAGTTTTTAAATATTTTTCTAAGTTTGTGATTTTCTCAAGTAGTCTTTTATGCCGAAAATACGGAATTTGCTAGTCAAATTTTATATTTATTCAATGATATCACGTGTAAAATGAAGCGAAAACTCAAAATGTTTATGCTTTGAGCGGGTACCACTAAAAATGCGCAATACAGCGTGGCCTGAAATAACACCATGTAGCTATACTTAACTGCTTATTAAGTACTAGATTTTGCCCGCAACTACGTCCGCGTGGAACTTGGAAGTATGGAAGCAACCTCGTACAACACGATAGATATCCACCTAATCACCTTAATTAATAATATAGATTATTAAAAGCACCTAAGCAAATGCAAGAGCAATTGTGCTTTTGGTCTAATCATTACATTTCCTACAGGGTCATCAATGTCATCATGAATTACTTACTCACTTTTCAATATTTTTAGGGATAATTTCCAGGATGAAAACTATCCTATGTCCTTCCTCGGATCTTAAACTATCTCCATGCCAAATTTCATCAAAATCGACTCAGCGGTTAAGCGTGAAGAGGTAACAGACAGACAGACACACGTTCATATTTATAATACATTATAGTATGGATTAGTATGGATAGCTGCAGGGTGTTTTTCAGGCCACGCTGTGTTACGGATTTTCTCTGCTAACTGCTGCTTTATTTTACCAACATTAATAAAATAGAAATATTTCATTTCGTCCCCGTAGTGGGCATATTTGCTCGTCAAACACCGTCGAGTAACATGAGATGTGTAAATTTGCTCTGGCTGTTATACAACTGTATTCAAAGCTGCCGTAAGGTGAGGCTATTTGGAACCCAAGGGGTAAGTTCGAGTTTTATTACCAGTTTAATACTTACATACACTAGGGTTTTTGGTAGACGAATTTTAACGCTAGGTCGACGATATGTGTTAAATCATGCGTGCACCCAAAACCCGGGGCTTGCTTGTTAGGAACACATCATCTTTTTAGGCATACATTTGCTTCGGTTTCCGTGACTGTCACACAATTGACAACGGTAACCGTCAAGTTGCCGAAACTACAGGGATGGCCTGTCATCAGCGAGCGGTTAAGCGAGAGATCCGAGCGTAGCGGCCATAAGAGCGAGCGAGACACACGTACTGCGCACCAGTGCTGCTATCGCGCAAAGTCGTGACATCCTTTCTACTGTAGACCAGTTTGTAGATACCTGCCTACTGAGCCGACGGTCCCGGGTTCGAATCCCGGACAGGGCAAATATATGAGTGATGAACTCGAATATTTGTGCTTGGATCATGGTTGTTCTATGTATTTAAGTATATATTTATCTATATAAGTACGTATATCGTCGTCTAGTATCCATAACACAAGCCTGCTTGAGCTTAATTTGGGACTAGATCGATTTGTGTGAGGTTGTCCTATATTTATTTACTATTTATTTATTATTGTTATCCTCGTAAGCCAGCAGCCTAGCATACAGTGCTCGGCTTGAGCCTTTCGCGTTTGTTCGGTCGAAATCGGCGCGCAATCGTAGCTAGTAGCGGCATACACCTCGCGACCAAGTGCCTGTTGTATAGCTGCTACAAACAAGCGCCGATTATGCCTAAGGGCCTACTCACTTGCCGCTTTGCGAGCGAGTTTTATACAAATTTAATAAGCATCACGGCGAACTCGCTAAGTGATCGCCTTTATACCAAATTCGCTCGCAAATTGCAGATGTGATAGTGCTCTAAAAATATATTTTTTTATTTATTAAAACAAACATACAACTATCTTTATAGGTCTCAACCCGATACAATAAAGTGGAATCATCTAAAACTAAAATGACATATTTAAGTATTTAAGACTATATGATATACATAATATTTATTTTTATATTCGATTTACGAGTACTAAGCCCCTCTTCTTACATTTCGTTAAAACGAGCCCATCTCACATATAATTTCCTCTCTCCTCTCAAAAACGTCGCCCGCATAAACAATATCTTGCGACAAATCCCGACAACTATTGCCCGGCTTAGGAACATGAGAGCATCATTAAATAGTAAATCAGTCATTATGCCTCGTCCCGAAAATTACAAGAACAGAAAATAATACGTTAAGGCAGATCAGAACACTACACAAGAATTTTTACTCTCGCAAAAACGCGTGGCAAACGTATTTGAATGGTTGTGTGTATAAAAAGTGACTCAATAGGCTATTTGGCCCATTTTTGAAATATATTTGCAAGGCAATGGTTAGTAATTATCTTTCTAGCACAAAAAAAATATATTATTGAGCTAGAAAGTTAAAATGTTTAAAATTAATTTAAAATGGTTTCATGAACAGACAAAAACGCCGCCCGCCATTTTTGGTCCAGCAATACATTCTTCTCCATGATGTATAGTTCGAAGCCCATTTCTTAAGCGAATCCCATTAGCTTTGTACCCGATGAACAATACTCATTATCTGTATTGTTAACTGTGGCCACAACAGCCACTTCGAAATGTAAGGCGTTGTAAGTGCAAATTACTTTTACACTAAATTAGTCTTTAAGTCAAACGAAATAAGGTTTACTCTTAAACAAAGAGAACACAGATGTTGGTGACTTCGTAAGTGAAAGAGCAGTGAAGTTCCTATCGATGCTTATAATGACAATGAAGTGACCAACATCTCTGTTCTCTTTGTTTAAGAGTAAACCTTATTTCGTTTGACTTAAAGACTAATTTAGTGTAAAAGTAATTTGCACTTACAACGCCTTACATTTCGAAGTGGCTGTTGTGGCCACAGTTAACAATACAGATAATGAGTATTGTTCATCGGGTACAAAGCTAATGGGATTCGCTTAAGAAATGGGCTTCGAACTATACATCATGGAGAAGAATGTATTGCTGGACCAAAAATGGCGGGCGGCGTTTTTGTCTTAACGCCTTACATTTTAAAGTGGCAGTTGTGGCCACAGCTAACAATACAGATAAGTGGATTCGCTCAAGCAAAAGGATTATTTCTATAAATGACGTTTTAGGTTACTGTATCGGTGACATCACTATAAAGGGTGAAAATGGCGGACAGCGCTGTAAACATTTAAAAATACATAATATAAATCATATTTTCAATTTTCAACTTATTCAGTCATCTTCCACTTTTATTAGGAACTAAAAAATATATAAATAAATAATAAATAAATATAGGTTTTCTATGTCCAATACTATACGAAAAAAACATTAGTTTAAATTAAAACAATTTAACATGAATCAACTAGCCTATTGGTCAGGACATGGCGATGCGATCGGCCGATGCATACGCACATCTAGAATTTTCTACGAGCATACGAGTTCCGCCTTGGGATTGGGATTATGTTAGAACAAAAAAAAACGAGCATCGCACTGTTATTTCTTGTCTTGTAATCTCTACCTTCACCATAGAAAACAGTTTTTCATTTCATCTAAAAATAGTATAGATTTTATATTATTGGGCCAAACTTGTCCACTGACTGGATACCTATCGCAGGATGGCTACCAAAGCTGAGGCTGATGCTGAGATGCTGAGGCTGAGACTGAAAAGGAGATAGCGGGATGACCTGTACGCATTCGAGACCGTTTGGCGGGAACATGCTTCAGCGAGACGACTGGCGAGAAACAGGGGAGGTCTTTGCCCAGTAGTGGGAAACTCACACACAGGCAAGATAATAATAAAATATATTCTGAGGAAACTAACTCATTTTACTCAAAAACATCGGCCGCTCTAACAAGCTAAATCCCGGCAACTAGAACCTGGATTACGCGAACATGGGCATCATTAAATAGTAAATCAGCCATTTTACCTCGTCCCGAAAATAACAGGAAGAGAAAAGCTCGTATTATGTTAAGGGTAGGGTTTTCGGTTCTATTTACCGAACAAGTAATAGTAGTTTATGTGACTGTACATAATGCAGGGTATTAAACACGAGTGTGGGTTTATGAAACGAGCCGAAGGCAAGTTTCATACTAACGTCACACGAGTGTTTTAATGCATAATTATATACAGCTACATACACTACTTTATCTAGCCACATATCATAAGCCTCCATGATGCATTCAGGAGTCGCACAATATAACAAATATTACCCGGTAATGGCGGTAATGAAGTTTTCTGGCAGCTGTCACATTTTTTTTTAATTCAGAGACAAACTAGAGTCGGCCCCAACTATCATATCGTTCGATATCTTACGTGCGAAATTTCTCAAATTTGATTACAAATTGACAATTCATTTCGAACTAAACGTCATCTCGACTGATATTATAATATAGGTCAAATCAAATTTCTTTGTTTTTCAGAGATGTTCGAAATTTGAATAAATAATATTATCGAAATCGATGTTATTATTTAGCAATGATAACATTTTTACAGATAAGAAATTTGTGCTTACAAAACAGTCTATTTTTATGGTGGTCATAATGTGCGGTTCTTGAACGCATCATGGAGGGTTTATGATATTTGGATAGATAAAGTAACATTTATTTACATAGAAAACTACCGTAGTATTTGGGAAACCATGCAATATACCAAGTAACGTTGTAAATAGAGTTGAACCATTATATAACTATGATAATTACCCACTAGAATTAAGATTTAGGTTACAGAAAGCATATTATACAGATGCCAGAAACAATTTGATAGAAAGCAAAATTAAAAGAAAATTAAATTATGACAGCAAGTCTAACGTTGTAAACTTTAAGATAGGAGAATTAGTACTAATTAAAAATGGAAACTACAACAAGCTCAATAATTTGTATTTGGGTCCATATAAAATAAAGGATATTATAGGTTCTAATTTAAATGTAATTAAGGATGGAAAAGATTATTTAGTACATAAGAATAGAGTAAAATTATATTATGAATAGCATTATTTTCAGGGGAGGAAACCCCCTACCTTTTCAGGGGAGGTGTGATAGGCAAACAGTCTCATCTACACGTATGTAGATAGACGTGTAAAAATCAGATGAAGTGCCTATCTATCCGATAAGGGATTTCCTCCGTTGAACACGTTGATCACATAGATTAATTATATATATATACTTTAGTATTGTAACATAGGGATACAAGGAAGAGATAGATGAGGTTAGACGATAGTCTAGATTATAGAGAGTTGTTCTGTTAAAACCATATATAAACTATGTGAAGAATCACCGAGTTTCCGTTCCACCTACCACCCCGACGCTACGCATATTACAGACGTAGTCTCAGACGAATTTAAATACGTAAACGGGTTTACTCACATCGTAGAAGCCGAATATCGTTTCGACATGTTTCGACGGCCAACTCGCCGCGACTGATGATGAATCGCGTACCGATTCGAAACAGGTCGAGCAATATTTGACTTCTTCGACGTGTATAAACCCGATTATGTATTTAAACATTGATTTTGTTTATTAAATAACGTTGGGTCAGATTACATGCATACAATTTTCAGCTTTTCTTCGGGCCTATGACGGCTGGGCGAATCTTTACGGCCTTTTTTTTCGTCGTTCTTATTTTAACAAATGTTACGTATGTATGTGTATGTAAACACTTTATTCTGCACAACAACTGGTTATAAATACATTGATAACAAATGAGATATGTACAAAAGCGAACTTATCCCTATTAGGGATCTCTTCCAGTAAACCTTTAAGCAATTGAAGGAATGGTTATTTGAAGAAAATAGGCAAACTATACTAAAGTTATCACATGTGAGCAGTTTTTTTTTCTCTTAAGCCGCGTGTATACTGAACTCGGACTGCAGCGTCCGCATCGAACGGATCTGTTGCTTTGTATTGATTTGTATAGAACTACGGACACTGGTTCGGTAATACTGCGCCGATCAGGCAGTACTCGCGAAGCTTTAGTGCATGAATAATTATGAACATCGTTACTTCTCCTTAACTCACGCAAAATAGGCGCATTGTAAGCCGAAAACTCAGCCTGCAATAACCTATAATTTTCCTTAACACAGGGGGCGTGTAACATCTCAGATGCATTAAGCCGCAGCCACACTATCCTTCCAGTCAAATGACGTAAACGCAATTGGATCCCGTATCAAGTTGGATCGTTTTGGCTTCACATTGTGATAAAGGTATTTTCCTATTTATGCACATGGCTGGGGTAGGGCTAAACTTTTTTAATTTTTACTATTAGTTTAATTTGGTTCACTATATAGTCGAAAGATAATGTATTTAGGCTCTCTAAAATAGACCATCTAGAATGAAACAGTGTTGATTAGTAAATAAGTTAAGAGTCATTTAGTTAATTAAAGTTTTGTCTAAAATGAGAAAACAATACATCAATGGTATGGACATGGACATTATGTACACAGAAGTGCCTGTATGTACAGAAATGACTAAAAGTAAAGGGAATGTCTTCCTGCTACAATTACGAACCTAAATAACGTAATGATTAAACTTTACAGACTTGGTCTTTAAACAGGTAACCAATCTCAAATTTTTGTTTCCCATCTCATTTCATTCGTCCGAAAATATTCTATTAAAAACTGTAAATTTTTCAGAATCATAAAACAAACCTAACCTGACTTAATGGGTTCTTTAAAACGATGTTTATAAAATCCTGAGAATATTACGGGTTTCAGGCAAAATTACTTTCGGACAAATTAAAATATGGCGAAACTTTGCAGATGGGAAACCATGCTCCGGAGTTGCCTTTGAACCAGCTTGCCTTTTATGAGGTAACGTTTGAGGTAAGTTTAAGTTCCATTGTACAAAGCAGTAACAGACAGTAAAGAGGATTCTCGCCAGATTTAACTGACAGTAGGAACTTTTGGTTTTGGAATAGCGGTATAATAACGGTATGCAGTTGCCACAAAGGAGAATAGAATAGAATATGATAACGGTGTGAAATAATGATATTGCCTTGTTTTAAATAAAACGAGCGAACACATATAATGCGTTACCGGCGATCGAGGGGATTCTTGAGTTAGTTTTTAGGGTTCCGTACCCATAGGGTAAAAACGAGACCCTATTGAGACTTCGCTGTCCGTCCGTCCGTATGTCAGCAGGCTGTATCTCAAGAACGGTAGTCGCTATAACAACAAATAAAATAAAATAAATACTTAAGGGGGGCCCCATACAACAAACGGGATTTGTTGCGTTAACTTTGAACCTCATTTGTATGGAGCACTATACATACCGAGTGCAAACTTAACTTAACCACTTAAGGATGGAAAGTGTTTGTACGGAAGCCTCGGTACGCGAGGCCAACTCGCACTTGACCGGTTTTTTTTATATTTTTCGTAGAATCTGAGGTGGTGGGCTGTATGTAATTTTTCCTTGGTCAGTATAATGTTAGTTACCAAATCTAAGAGCAAGCGGACGATAATGGAATTTCATACTTACTTTCCTGTTTGAGAAAACATATTATACTCCTAAAGTACGCACCTATAAACTCGTGTTGCCCAACAAGTTAAAACAACGCACCGGGTTCAAAGGGAAACTTTAGAAGATAATTATACGACGCAGACAAGCATATCAAGCATAATAGAGAACATGCATTAAGTTGGAGTTCCTTATCTTATAGTTATATCATAAACACTACATGAACGCAAATAGTATATACTCATAATAAATGCTAAAGTCTACTTTAAGAAGACATGTTAGTCCGGAACCAATTGCGGTACAGGGCAGCTTTCTCGAGGTTGTTAAAGAGTAGGTACGTCTACGTCGTCTACCTTGGGCAAATATTGCAGTTGGGTAAAAACAACTTCGAGAGAGAGGCTAATAGAAGAATACAGCTGGGCTGGGCAGCATATGGCAAACTTCGTCGGTTCTTCACATCGCCAATTCCACAATGTCTGAAGACGAAAGTTTTGAATCAGTGCGTCCTACCCGTAATGACATACGGTGCCGAGACGTGGACACTCACGGTTGGGCTGGTCCACAAATTTAAAGTAGCTCAGAGAGCTATGGACAGGGCAATGCTCCGAGTTTCTTTGAAGGATCGAATTCGGAACGAAGTGATCCGTCAGAGAACTAAAGTTACCGACATAGCTCACCGTATTAGCAATTTGAAGTGGCAGTGGGCTGGCCATATTAGCCGAAGAACAGATAACCGGTGGGGTAAACGTGTTCTTGAGTGGAGACCGCGGATCGGCAAGCGTAGTATGGGACGCCTTCAGACTAGGTGGAGCGATGATCTGTGTAGGATGGCTGGCAAGAGCTGGATGAGAGTAGCCGAGGATCGCTTACAATGGCGTGCAGTTGGAGAGGCCTATGACCAGCAGTGGACAAGAATAGGCTGATGATGATGATGACTTTAAGAAACGAGACTTCAAAATTGTCGACTGTTGAAAGGCTATGGCTATTTGGTTTAAGCTACAAAATGGGTGATATTTAGTTACATATTTATCATCGGAATCGGCAGATTTGTCTCCGTCGACTTGCACTCATGTTAAGTTAAAAAAATGTCGGTAAAACCAAAAATAGCCTTTCTACCGTCGATGTCAGTCCTTTAACTTAACTTTGTGTTGTGAGTATTCGCTTTTGGCGTAACTATAACTTTATTTATTAAGTTAAACTTTATTTTACAATACACTAGTATAAATGGTAGACTTAATGCCATAAGGCATTCTCTACGAATCTACCATAGGTCCAAACAGAAACTAGCATTTAACTCAGGGTCATTAAAAGCCGTGGATAAAACATACAACGAGAATTTAAAATGTTAGTTTTAAAATTTTACTGTGAGGTTTATTTTAAGGTCTAGTGTTTGAGTTTTGCATGGTTTTATGATTTAGATTTTTTTTTGTTTATTACTGTTATAATCGTGTGTTTTAATTAATATATTACTTGATTCTAAAACGAGACAAAAATCAAAGCTATTTACCACCAAGTTGTTTTTCTTTGCCAGTTCATTAGATTATTTTTACCGCAAAACTTTTAATAATATAACGATAACAGGGTTGGCTGCCGTCTATTATTATAATGGGGGATGAATATTCAGCACCCGTTCTAACGTGATCGGCGAATGCAGAAGCGAACGAACTTCATTTTATTTATATTGAGCCGAAAACTTAAATAATAAATGGTTTGAATTGAATTTTAACCCACGTTTTAACGGCTTCCTGGGCCAGAGGTTTTCTATCAAAGCCACCCACCAGCTAAAGCATCGAATTTAACAACCACTTTAAAAAAAAAGAATTTTACTGCTTTATTTAAAATAAACTCAATATTTAACTTAAAATCAAAGCACAAAAAGAATTGAAATGCGTAACTTGGCGGAAGAGACCGGGAATCGATCCCAGTACCTCTGGATTAGTGGGTCTAGTGTGTTAAACTCTCCACCACCATAACGCTAAATAACTTTTCCTTATGCTGTGTGTGTCGATCTTTGTTTTGTTTATGTGAAAATAAATTTATAAATAGTAATAGTTTTCATGTTTGAATCAATGGTTTAATATCTAAATTGTGGTAGGTATAATATAATGTAAAACCCATAAAATATAATGTTAAGTAAGTAACTACTATACATATATGACATAAGCCGTTAATTTTATTAAAACTTTCGTGAGACATATTTAATCATTGTATTAAGCGGTTTACACTCACGTGAAATTGTCAGGAACGGCCCGACATATTTCGTCACGAGGTTGCCGCGGCGGTGTACGGGCAGCCGTCCCTGATGAAGGGCTCCATACGAGTTCGAAACATGTCGGGCCGTTCCTGACAATTTCACGTGAGTGTAAACCGCTTAATACAATGACATAAGCCGACTTGTTTTTTCTATTTCTTGTGCAAGCGCACACTAATATGACAACAACAGGGTTGTGGACAGCCGTCGATTATTTTAATGAGGGCTGAATATTCAGCGCCAGTTCGAACGTGGCGAATACAGGAGCGAACAGTCTCCATTTTAGCTAACACGTTGAGCGCTAGAAATAGTAAACTCGTAAAAAATCTTTTCCCAAGAGGAGTTCACAGTTGAGAAAAAAGCCGGAAGAACCTAAACAGTTAGTATTTTTTTCGTAAATCATACTTAAAACAATCAATTACATTTATGGTATGACTAAATACATTGTACAGTGAAGACCAAACTTTTGGTACTTTTTTTGTTTAATGAGGGCTGTGTATTTTTGACGTGCAACAAGGACTAACGTAAAGGACCTAAGTCCTAGCAATTCAAATATATACTTAATAACTGTTACTAGGGCTACAGAAATTGAAAACAGCGAGGAAACACGGGCTAGTCTTTTGAGCAAACATTTACTTGGCAGGTTTGGTTAGTATGTAATTTGAGGTAGTAGTTCAGTCATAAGCTTTCCCTAACATCCATCTAGATTACATGAAATTCAACTCATGAAATTGGACATTTAGTGAAATAAAATTATTTTGCATTTTCGAAATTCTAATATAAAATGTATCCTGTGAATGATTGCATGGACAGAAATGGCTAAAAGTGACGAATTAGTTTGTCTCTGAATGGCGTTTGCATTCCAAAATAACGAATTTAATTAATGAATTCTATAATTCTTGCGTGAAATATGTTTTCGATCATTTATTTTTGTATTGAAATAAAACTTGTAGCTCTGTGATGTAGGCCTCGCGATTCAGTTTCAAAAATGGCTAAAATGTGTAATTTATGCGTTCAACCCTATTATCTCCGCCTTTTAAAGTTTGTTTAAAAATTTGGTACAAGAGCTCATCCGGAAATCTGGAAATCCGAACAAAGAGACACACGAAAGCATTTTTGTCTGAGCTGAAATGGAGCGACTTTCTCGTTCAGTCGCTCGCACATTAAAAAAATAGGAGGATACCTCCTCAGCATCAGCCATTAGTAAATATCGTGAAGGTATATAAGCAGGCGAGCCACTTGATGCCAAAAATCCAATGATTGTTTTCATTTAATTTAGTAAAACGGTAATTAAAAGTTGGTATAATATTTTACGCATGAGATAGTATTAGATAACTAAGCAACAAACTTAACTACCTCTTAAAGTTTACTAATGAAAACAACCCAGTTACGTCATCTCGGCAAGAACAGTACTCGTATCAGAAACAATCTCCAAGTAGGTACAATGACACTTCAGATCTCAAACTAGTTTCAACCAGTTCCAACTAGTCTGAAATATCTCAAACTAGTTTTAACCGCCCAAAATATCCATTGAAACTTGAAGTTCTTGTCTCGCTAATGTAAGAAACAAGATCTGATTTTGTGGAAATATAGTTCTTTATGATTATGACGGTATCGCTACTTCTTTGTCTATAGGAAAAGTTGTGTCGACGTTTGTTACATGGTAATTTTTTTTTGATTCAAAATAGCCATGCATTTAACCTCGATTGCACCTGATGTTAAGTGACAATAAGGCCTAAGATGGAGCATGCTTGGCTAGAAGATGCCTATTCACTATCAACTTGAATAAGAGATCCAAGTTATATTTTTCAGGAAACAGGTACGCAGGAAGAGAGTTCCATTCCTTAGCTGTCCTCATAAGGAAAGTAGATGCAAAGCGTTACGTACGAATCAGTGGTATATCGACAACATAAGGGTGGAATCCAAGTCCGCGCCGAGTACTGTATTGTCTGAACGGAGACGGTGGAATTAATTCATGCAGTCCTAGTGCACACTCACCAAAGTGTATCCGGTAGAAAATCGATAAACAAGCTACTTTCCTGCGGTGTTCGAGGTTTTGCAGCTTTTCCTGAACTAAGGCAGCCAATGAGCTTCTTCGCACGTTTGTCAATTGAATGCAAGGCGGCCAGTTGGTATTTGGCGGACCCATCCCAAAGATGGCAGCAGTACTCCATGCATGCGGACTTGTGAAATTAGGTATATAGGTAAATAATTTACCTCATATAAATGAATTTTGTAAATTATTTTATAAGTAAGTACGTACCTAATACATTCTTGAACCACAAAATTCAATAACATTTTCTTCGGTTTCCGCGACTGTCACAAATTTAAAAATACCGAAATAATTAATATACGCAATAGAATCCGTTTAAATTGTTTTATTTAAACACAAAATTAACTTTTTAAATGAAGCGAAAAATTTAAAAAAATATATTCTTTGAGCGGGTTTTAAGCCCTTGGCTTTCCGGGCCAGACGGGTACATTACCAATTATACCATCAAAGCCGCCAAAGTATTGAATTTATCGCTTATATATAAATATTTAGTTTGCGCTAGCAGATAAAAAAAAAAAAAATTATAAAATATTAAATTGGAAAATTTAACACAGAAAACTAGCGTGAGTCTAAGAAATATTAAAATAATCGATCTGCGAAACGCAGTGCACGGTTGGCCGCCACCGCGACTGATCGGCTCTCCTGATGATAAATCGCGAACCGATGCCACATGAGTAAAGAAACGGAACAGAGACTAAGCTTCATACAACCGCGCTGCGATAGGTACACTACTACAAGCGCGATGCGCGTGTGTGCGTGTGACCAAACTCCTCGTCACGTACACGCAGAAACTGGTTTATACTAGTTCAGTTTGGTCACAAGCGCAGGGCGCGCACCGCGTCGTGTTCGATTTCAATGTAAGTATTTGTTGTGCACGTGAAAATATGGTGGTTTGTACTGTGTTTGTACCTCGAACAACACAAATGTGAGAAAATTAAATTGTATGTTAATCGATCTGAGCAGCCTATAAATATGGCTAAAGATTCTATTTTTACCCATTACATGGATTTCAATGAAGATAGTGTACAATCCGGTTTTTTAATAATACCACCTGATAATTTTATAGCATTTGTTGAATTACTGGAGCAAAAGTTTCGTGAATATTTTAATTGCGAAACACACACTGTTAATATTGGTAATAATATATTTTAACGAATGAGTGAATGTAAATTTGATATGCCATGTGAATGCTTTCCATTGGATTATTTAAAAAAACTGTTCATTAGATTAAGGATTTATCATTCAATTAAAAGATATAATAAATTATTAAAAAACAAAAGTTATAAAAACAAAATCTTTAGCGTAAGTAATTTGTAATCAATAAATAAATAAAATACTGATCGAAATCATTTTATTTATTTTTGTCCACCAGTGCCAACCCTACCATATTAGGTATAAATTTTGCGCGCTCTTTAGAAGCTTAGTCTCTGTTCCGTTTCTTTACTCATGTGCCGATGTGAAACATATTCGACTTCAACGATGTCAGAAAACCCGCTTTGTATATAATTTAATATGGAAATTTTAAATAGGTACATTATTACAACAGGAAAAATGCGATTTTCACATTGTCATATTTTCAGCTAAACTAAAGAAAATTAGGTTATCCTTAAATACCAGGTAATTCAATATAATATCTGTCTGATATCGGAAAAATCTCAGAAGTCGCGCTTCAAACAGGCAATTCGGTATCAGTTAATCCGGTTATCTCCACTCTAAATACTCCGAGGTAACACATGAAAAGCATTATTTTAATCCAAGAAGATTAAGTCTCATTCTATACGAATATTTTCTCGATCCATGAATAAATATATTTGTACTTTTTTCATTTATGTAATCTTCTGGCTTGCATTTAGAGCTAACGCATTTTAACATGAAGTGTATTGTTTTTCTAGTATGTACCAAAAGGAGGCTACTCTATGGGGCTCTTCAAGAGGGGAGCGAATAGGTACTTAAAGGGTCTGCAAGACGCGTGTGATCTAGGCATCGCAAGCGTCCATAGGCGGCGGTAACTGCTCAGGCGGGCCGCATGTTTGTTTGTCACCTAAAACTTTTTTTTCATCCTTAATACAAAAAATAAAAACATTCAATACCTACTTTTTAAATGTTTTATCTGGATACTAAAAAAAGTATTATAAGTTATTGATAGATAGATGAGAAATAAATCTTAATAATGGTTTCGTTTTACCGACTAAGGAACTCTAAAAGGCCCGAATGGTCACAAACTAAAATGCAGTCATTTGTTACCCAGACTAATTGTGACTGGGGCTTTCTTTTTAATGAATTGCCTGGAAGGAGGTATTGCTTTCCGGTTACTGAGGATAATATTACCAAGTTTTGTTTCGTGACTTTGTCTGTACAGAAAGCAGCAGACAAGACTGTGAAGGTCTGTTACAATTACAATACATAAACGGGTTTACTCACGCCGTAGAAGTCGAATATCGCTCGGCATGTTTCGAATCGGTACGCGATTCACCGTCAGGAGAGCCGATCAGTCGACACACCGAACACAGCGTTCGGTAGGCCGCCACCGCGACTAATTTTAATATGTTTGAGACGGTGGTTTTCTACTGTGAAAGTCCTTTCTAACTCTATTTATTTTAGGACATTATTTTTTACACGGAAACTATCGTTTGTTACTTAATTTTTTTTTTTTAAACAATAAGCTTTATTTCGTGATAATAGATAATTGAGACCATATTAAATATAACAATAAATTAAATTAAACAATAAAACTAATAACTAAACCAACATATTACTTAATTAGTTCTATTGTTATTTTGGTCTGCGTAAAAATGTTTGTTACTTAATTTTTTTTTTAAACAATAATACCTAAGCTTTATTTCGTGATAATAAATAATTGAGACCATATTAAATATAACAATAAATTAAATTAAACAATAAAACTAATAACTAAACCTACATATTACTTAATTAGTTCTATTGTTATTTTGGTCTGCGTAAAAATGCGCTGATTTTTAATATTTTCAACTTCGGGAAGAGATTATTTGAGCGAGCGAAGCGTCTTAGTTTCAGCTTGGCCGATAATTATTTCGTCCAGATTTCTGGTTGTTTTCGCTTACATTGCTATTCTCGTGAAAATTTGTGGGTATTATTTTTTAGACATGAATTGGACTGTATCATGGCTTTTTAAACCTCACTACCAGTGAGTCGGACTTTGTTTGGGAATATAACCCGCTAATAGGATTATTTCCGCACTACAGGAGTGAGTAGATTTGATAATTATACATTTAGATATTTTTTATCAAAATGACGGGGATATGGGGGTTGAAATCGTATTAATGTTCGCGAGGTTATATAGCCACAGTCTAAACTGTGTAACGTACAATCACGGCACTTTTTTATCGGTAATTTCAGGATCCCACGTGAGCATAGCACGCTCTATCACCCTCTGAGAGTAGCTCAGACTATTATTACAATAAACATTTATGCCTTTCAAAGGATCACGTGTTTGTGGCGCTCACAGTGGAGGCTTTAGGACCTTGGTAAGTCGACATGAGAAGCTTCAGAAAGGCTTTGTCGTCGCGGTTGGTCGACGCCACGGGGGACCCAAAAGCTTTTTTTTGCGGCGAAAACAAGCAAACGGATCGCCTGATGGAAAGCGATTTCTGTCGCCCATAGACACGTGCAACACCAGAGGAGTCACAAGTGCGTTGTTGGCCTTTCAGGTGGGAGTAAGCTGGCACTTACCTCTCGCGAAGGATCGACCTTGCCGTCTGCGTTCAGAGGTAACGCAGCATGTGTAATGGGAACCATGCCACAGGCAGACTTGCTCGAGGGGGTGTTATTTTTATAATACTTTTATTTTTACTTAAGTATTCGTAGTTTATTCAGTATTTATCTCCTCTTGTACTTCTTTTTAATTTCATATTGTAAAGATGTTTTTTTACATAAAGTTATGCTCGTTTCTGTATCAGTACTCAGTGTTAGTGTTATGTGGGTTTAGTGATGGGTCGCGGGAATATTCCCGTTCCCGAGAATATTCCCCTGGGGAATATTCCCGGAAATTTCCTTTGTTCCCGGGAATATTCCCCAAAATGGGGAACATTGAACATTTATTAGTACTAGAGAAATTCTTAGTACCAGAAAGTTATAATTTGGCATGGTGATACATATTAGTCATTTTGACAAATTGGTAGAACAAATTCCTGGAAAAATACTTTTTTACTGTACCTCCCCCTATACTTAAGTGGGGATGTCTTTTTTTTTCTAGTCTACCCCATGGTGTGATATGTCGTTGGATAGGCCTTTCAAAATTTTGTAGGTTGGTTGCAACAATTTTCCGATTTAAAGATCCGTTTGTGAAATGTCAAACTTTAAATTGCAAATTTTGGTAGTACTTGGGTATTGGCTATATAAACGAATTCACTATAGTGTTAGGTATATCTACCGAAATTAAAAGGAAATTATATAAATAATCACTGCTAAGGTAGACTTTACAAGTTTACGAGTAATAATAGTCAACCAACTCATAACTTCAATTGAAAATTGCTTGTATGACTTTCTTAGCAGAAAAAGTTCATTAACACTGATGCGCTGCCACAAAACAATTTATCTGGCCCAGCATTACAATATATTTTATGAATCTACAATCAGATTGGTTACGTGTACGTCTCCATTTTGCGGTAGTATGATCTAGTGTTTTTGTTGGTAGGTTAATTCAGAAGCCTAGCTACCCCCTACTCCAATAACACCATGCTGCAGAAATAATTCTAAGAGCTGAAAATCTCTTGAACACAGCTTATTATCTTCCCGCAAACTCATTTCAGAAATGACACTGTTGTAGCACACACATAATCATAGACTGCGCAAAATCTAAATCTGAAGCAGACACATATTGACGTTGAGGAAGCAGTTTTCCAAATCGAAGACGTGTTATCTTCCCGCAAACTCATTTGAGAAATGACACTGTTGCAGCACACACATAATCATAGACTGCGCAAAAACTAAATCTGAAGCAGACACATATTGACGTTGAGGAAGCAGTTTTCCAAATGAGGACGTGTACCACATAGCGCAACAACTTCGACCAAGATGATATCGGTTTAGCTATTACAAGGAAGAGCGGTAATTCAATTAATGGATTTGAAATCAATGCATGTTCTTCTCTTGGGCTGGTTTTGAAACTACTGACGGATCAAACGAGGTTACCGACCAGTCGGTAGGATCTCGCTGCATTTAAGAAGATCTTTGAAACCAGAAGTTGGCCTGGAATATTTAAAGACGTCAAGCCACGTGAAAGACAGTCGGCATGATTTTCCGCTACAGAGACATGGCAGAAATAATCCACTGAAAGTGCGCCAAATATGCGCCTCATTGATGGGGCGAATAACGTTTCCAGCAAAAAGTTACGGTTGAATCCGAAAATGACAAGATAGTATTAGTCTTTTGATTCTGTAAAATCTAGTGAGGAGTCGAAGACTATTAAATACGGGGGGCCTAGGGGAGAAACCGAACAGAAGGGAAACAAGATAGTTAGTCTTTTGATTATTTTAAGTCAACTTCGGAAACGATGACTATAAGATATAACTTTGAAGTCACAAAGTAGGCACTAAAATCAAAGCAACTAATAAGAACAGAAACAAGATAGCTAAAATCCAAAGTGATGAGACGATGACTACAAGAGACACTCTAGGAGGCAGAGCCCCCGTATTTAGATAATGAACACAACTTTGAACTTTCAAGTCACGAGTAGATTTACGAAACGAGGGCTCGGGGGGATCAGCCCCCGCACCAAAACAAGACTTCTCTTCTTGATCTTGTAATATTTTTGTGATAACGCCTATGGAACCCTGCCTGGAGCATCAACATTGGCTAGGATCCAACTGACTAATGAAAAATAATTTTATCAAATATTGCAAAAGATTAAGTGCTGATATATATATATATATATTTAATTTTATGTTTCTGGCGAGGTAATTAATTGATGAATTATGGCATGCCTGTCTTTGGTACTACTATACACTACCTATTTAAAATACTCGTGAAATAATGAAATAAATAGATACATAAAAACGATAAAAACTAAACAAAATACAATTATTTTGCTCATTGCGTTGAAACTTGAGCTTTATGTTAGGATTATTTTTTTCACAACACACGTGTTGTCTCTATTTCTTTTCTATCAGAAATTAACTTGCTCGTCTCACTAGTATTTTACCATGTTATTCCTGAGAGCAATTTAAAAAGTTGCGGAATATTCCTCGGGAACAATGAGAATATTCCCGGGAACATTGGGAATATTACAATACAATACAAGTACTCTTTATTGCACACCTCATAAAATATACAGGAGAAATACAATGCAAGAAATTACAATTAGAGGTAAACAACAATACAATATTCCCGGGGAACAATGGAAATATTCCCGGGAGCAAAGGGAATTTACATTTACAGCTGACTTTTTATATTTTTTTCTATTGAATTGTTAACCTATTAAATAAATAAACATTTACTTATGTAGAGAATGTCATAAAATATATGTTATTCATATTCAAAACCTAAATTCCCCTATATTCCCCTCATGGGGAACGGCCCATCACTATGTGGGTTCAACAGTTTATGACATAAACTGTTGAACCCACATAACAGACAGTTTACAACATTTCTAGTTCAATATCAAAACAGCATTCATTACCTACTGATACAGAAACGAGCATAATTTATATTTGTTTATAAAATTAACAGTGTTGCATAAACTTAAATGAGTGCGGTGTGGAGCTAACGTAAGTCCTGAGGCAACTTGCGTTTTAACTTCGTCCAGGAAAGTCCAACTTTCCCGCCTATCCCGCTGCATGCGAAAGTATAATTTCTTATCAGCGTGACGTAGAAGACAAGTTTGCTGTATTTTATTAACCTACATAAGTTTCGCTGGAAAGTGATGAGTCTTTAGAGTGTTATTTATCTAGTAAAGTAAAAGTAAAGTCAAAGTGGACAGTGTTGTAAAACTGTAATATAAGGCATTTTATGATCGAGAGTTCTCCTATGGCAGGATGATCCTTCTGAGCCCTTAGAACATTTTAGAGGGCGTAATTTTTAGTGCAAAAGGCCGTTAACAATTTTTGTATGGTATTTAATGAAAGGTACTATCGTGTGGAGTATTTAATGAAGGGGCTTTATAAGATCACTAGGTAAATAACAATATAGAGTATATTTTTTATCATAAAAGTATTAACATAAAAAAATGCATGCCATCTTCGGCTAGACATGTGGATTTGTGGAACTTATTAAATAATTTCAATTTCAATTTCATAATATGAGTAGAAAGTCGTCAACCACCTCCCATTCGACCTTTGTGTCAATGGTTAAAGTTCTTTACAACGACCAATCATGCGCCGCCTTCATCCAATGGATTCCTGGCGAGATCATCGGTTCACTTTACTGATAACCAAAACAAAATATCAATTTCACTTACGATTTTGATTAATAGATCTAAGTAGTTATAATAAAATAAATTCTAGGCACCAAAAGAAGTTACAGAAATGTAATCCTTTGTATTTTAAACTTGTATTTGATAATAAAGCTAATTTTCAAATGAAATCTCCAATTGGACCCAAATTAATAAACGCGAACCTGACACTACAACAATGAGGACATTTATTCACTATTTGAGTCAAATAACCCGTCTCCAGGAACAAAAGCGCGAGTGTCAGTTACATAAGTCGCAGCGAATTAAGCGCGCGAAAAATACCTCTGGGCGTAAAATAAATTTGCGCCCTGGCACAGTACACAGTTTGAAATCAGAAATCACTAGGCAATATTGTTAATAGAATATTTTTATCGATTCCTTTTTCATGTGGACATACCACATTTCATTAACACAAACACACACACAGGACACAGGTTAATTATAAAAGAAAAATGTAATGTAATCCACTGCAATGTACAATGAGCTGCAGGATTTCCCGTTTATCAATGAATTCATTAATAAATGGGCCATGCATTTCTACAGCTCATAGTACTTTTTTAATTAGCATTTGTGACAATTTATCACTAGCCAATTCTAATTAAAATACAGTATCCTAGCCTTATACAGAACGCATATTTATTGCTGTTTCTAAATTTGTTATTACTCGCACTTTAATGTTCATGGGATAAAAAAGGTTTTACTATATATTCGAATTACTCAAACAAAAAAGAAACACTGTTACAGAGTCATACGGTTATATGGGTACAACGACGAGCGAAGCGATGAGTGTAAGGATATCTCGTGAATTTAAACGTTTATAATTAAATTTCGTCTTTATAAAATAATATGAAGTACTAAACGAATGTTACGAGTCCTGTTGTATCTTGGTCCTCACCATGAGCACAATGTATTGTTTTCTTTGCGTGTTAATGTTTGTATCTATTAAATTTAAACAATGTTGTTTATTTTTAAAACGTGTTTCGAACTATATATTTCTACGAAATAGTCGTACGCAATAATACATGTACATGTTTTTTGTGCTTTGATCTTCTTTGATATTTGATCACTTGGTTTATGAAATACTGTTTTAGTTATGACCGCTGTGACGTGGTGTGAATTAGGGTCGGGTCTCGTTAGTTATTCCAATTAGTGCTCAGTGCAAACTTTAATTGGGATTTTTATACTAAACACGGGAGAGCCGCGGTGGGGATATTCCATTCATTATGAGGAATGAATGTGTAATGCAAGGCTGCAAAACGGCAGTTTAAGCAATCAGGCTGAATAAAAAAAAATTGTACAACCGTTTTTAATGAAATTAGTTCGGTTTAATGATTTAAGCTTACTCATCTGGAATTAATGTGTATTAATTAGGACGTATATGGTACTTACCTGATTTATAGCCTGAAGGAAAGTAGGTATACTTGATTCGCTCAACTTACCTGTAAACAAAGAAAGCAAAATATGAATTCTACTGTATTTTATTAACATAATTTAGCATACAATGATGGTTAAGTACAGATACTTTTCAAGCGAAGTATCTCCGTATTAATTTATCCAAAATTGCTTTCCTATGTCCGGATATTCGGCTGTTCTCGCTTGCAGGCCCCATTTCTCTTGTGAGTAGGTTCGACATTAAATGTATAACTAAAATAACTAATTCAGTTTAGCAGAAACCTATGAATTCAATATGTCTACTCAAATATTTATTGATATCATCTTACGGCCGATCCTATTTATTTAAACGGAACGCAAATATGTTCGTGAATGCGTAATTCAGCGAGTGGTTCGCCGCAGTACGGGCTTCTTCAATTTGTGTCTTCGATACGTGTATTGGCTACAAGTCATAGAAAAGTTAAACTCATGAAAGAGTTTCAATACTGAGCCAGCACCAACACCGTCCTAGCGATGATTGCGGACAGATTAAAGAGTTTCAATACTGTGCGAACCAGCTCCAACACCGCCCTAGCAATGATTGCGGACAGATTAAAGAGTTTCAATATTGTGCGAGCCAGCTCCAACACCGTCCTAGCGATGATTGCGGACAGATTAAAGAGTTTCAATACTGTGCGAGCCAGCTCCAACACCGTCCTAGCGATGATTGCGGACAGATTAAAGAGTTTCAATATTGTGCGAGCCAGCTCCAACACCGTCCTAGCGATGATTGCGGACAGATTAAAGAGTTTCAATACTGTGCGAGCCAGCTCCAACACCGTCTTAGCGATGATTGCGGACAGATTGCGAACTAGCTCCAACACCGTCCTAGCGATGATTGCGGACAGATTAAAGAGTTTCAATACTGTGCGAGCCAGCTCCAACACCGTCATAGCGATGATTGCGGACAGATTGCGAACTAGCTCCAACACCGACCTAGCGATGATTGCGGACAGATTGCGCACCAGCTCCAACACCGTCCTAGCGATGATTGCGGACAGATTGCGAACTAGCTCCAACACCGTCCTAGCGATGATTGCGGATAGATTGCGCACCAGCTCCAACACCGTCCTAGCGATTATTGCGGACAGATTAAAGAGTTTCAATACTGTGCGAACCAGCTCCAACACCGTCCTAGCGATGATTGCGGACAGATTAAAGAGTTTCAATATTGTGCAAGCCAGCTCCAACACCGTCCTAGCGATGATTGCGGACAGATTAAAGAGTTTCAATACTGTGCGAGCCAGCTCCAACACCGTTCTAGCGATGATTGCGGACAGATTGCGAACCAGCTCCAACACCGTCCTAGCGATGATTGCGGACAGATTAAAGAGTTTCAATACTGTGCGAACCAGCTCCAACACCGTCCTAGCGATGATTGCGGACATATTAAAGAGTTCCAATACTGTGCGAGCCAGCTCCAACACCGTTCTAGCGATGATTGCGGACAGATTGCGAACCAGCTCCAACACCGTCCTAGCGATGATTGCGGACAGATTAAAGAGTTTCAATACTGTGCGAACCAGCTCCAACACCGTCCTAGCGATGATTGCGGACAGATTGCGCACCAGCTCCAACACCGTCCTAGCGATTATTGCGGACAGATTAAAGAGTTTCAATACTGTGCGAACCAGCTCCAACACCGTCCTAGCGATGATTGCGGACAGATTAAACAGTTTCAATACTGTGCGAACAAGCTCCAACACTGTCCTAGCGATGATTGCGGACATATTTGACTGTCCATATATCCGCCACTGTTGCGACAGACCTGTAAAATATATCTTTTGTGTTGACATATTGACCTATAATGAATAATAATTGTGTTCTTCTTCTTAAGCTGTAATTTGTAATGTATTTTGCTGTAATTTAATGTGTTATTTTCTATTTTTGTATCGAATACCTAGGTATATGAGTCTGTGTTGCTCGAAATAAATGTTTTTTTTTTAATACTGAACATTCTCGCCCCTTTTTAACAAAAGATAATTATAATGGCAAAAAATTCATAATTAATTACAGGCAACAGAAGTAAATTATTGTCAAAGCGGGGGGGAGAAGTAGGCAATTGCTGGCGGAGTATAATTTTTTAACGGAGACGACCTAGTAGAGTCCGTTTAATTTAATTCGAAGCCAGCAATTGCCACGGCTGAGACAAATATGGTGCTATTCTCAAAACGGTGCAAGAAAATAAAATAAGAAAAGTTTTATTAGTCACTATAAATATATATCAAATATACACGCTGTATATGTCAAAACTGAATGCTTGCACCGCCGCATTATTATTATTATTTTAAATAAAAAGTAAAAGTTTATTTTTCTACCGAGAACGCTATTTGATGAAACTAAAATTTTTAGGACCTATGCCTTCTTTTCATATGACCATTTTAACTTTTTACAATGTTTGTACCTCAACATAAAAAGGAAATTCATACAACATTATTGTCGAGCAAACCGAGCCGAGAAGGTTATTTTTGGTTTTAAATTTTTGACTGAGCAATAAACTATGCACTTACGTCCTTATTTTTTATAAATAAAGTCAACATTCCCGACCATTTTTGAGAAAAATAATGTTAAATATCAGACAGTAGCCACCCCAAAGAATTTTCAAACGTACTCTTATTTCGTCTCCTTTTTGGCTTGGCTAAAAAGCTTCCGTTTGTCCGGATGTCCGTTTGCTCAATTTTCCGGCTGTTCGCGCCTACAGGTCGCATTCCTGAACGTGAATATGAACATACGAAAAAATATCTAGCTAAGCTGAATCGGACACACTTCCCTCGCTTGGTAAACTATGGAAAATTCTTCTTCTTCTTTGTCGTCACACTCTTGGCAGAGTGGTCGTGGTCGTCACATCAGGGTTGGTAGCAAACTTTACAATCCGTCGCCATTCCTCCCGTACTGTAGCTCTTCTTGTGCATTCGTGGAGTGGACCATTGAGTGTATTCTTGACTTGGTCGGTCCATGGTATCGGTGACCTACCGCGCGCTCTAGTGCCTTCGACTTTCCCCTGCACCACAAGTCGTTCCACAGAAGTGTCTTCTCGACGTGTGATATGTCCGAAGAAAGTGAGAATACAACAATGGACGATGAAAGAAAGACGCTGTTTAATGCCAAGTTCTTGGATGATTGAGTCAATGGATAATTACCTTATCGCTATTGCTCGTGACTTATACTGGCATATCTAATTTCTCGGAATCACAACTGATACGATTTCAAGCAAATAGCGTAGAATGCTGATTGTATTTGATTATAAATATAGATAGTTATCAAGAATCTACTCGTGACTTCCTTTGCGAAATGTGAGATTTAAGAAAGTTCTATTTTGCTTGAACGGAGTCACATAAAGTAAGATATACATTTTCAACCTTTTAATCTCTATTTTGCTCTTTTATAGGTGGGTCAATATTTTTATAAATACTGACACAAAGGTAAGGTAAGGTCCGGTGTAATGTGAATCACTGCAATATAAGCAGGACTCGAACCTGCGACCCTACGTTTCCAGTGTAGTGCTCTCCCATCCGAACTGAGCTATCACATCGTTACATCAATCACACCTAACCTCACCTCACACGATAGCTTAGTTGGGAGAGCACTACGCTGGAAACATAGGGTCACAGGTTCGAGTCCTGCTTACATTGTAGTGAAATACTACATTATATTTTTTCTTTCATAACTAAAACGTTCTGAAAACGTTAGGTTAAGTATTATTTTATTTCACGGAATAAATATGGGATGAAAATCTGACTCATCGACTGGTAAGCCTTTGACCATATAATAATCAAAAGGGCGCTATAAGTTTTTCAATGATAAAATGTATAACGCATTCTGCAAAGAATGGCAGAACCGCACTGGCGATAGGATCGAGTGGAAAAAAGAAGGGGAGGCCTTTGCCCAGCAGTGGGACACCTAAACGGCTATAAAAAAAATGTATCTAGACAATCATAAAAAATACAGTAAGCTAACCTACAGAGACCAAGAACAGGGTCATTAAAATGCAATCCTTAGAGCCTTATCACATTTGCGATTTGCGAGCGAGTTAAAAGCGAAGCGAGCGTGCAGCGAGTTCGCCGCGTCATGAGTTTGGGACAAAATTCATTTCTACAATTAACAATTGATTACAAAGTGGATTCAATTTCAAAAAGGTACGTTACCTTATTGTAATTGTTGGCCTGTTGTTTACCGTTATTAAAATTATTGTTTCTTCGTTAAATTTGTAAACTTTTTTGGTGTGCAATAAAGCATTTTGTATTGTATTGTATTGTAATTACGAGCTTTTCTTCAGGTGACACCGACAATCTTGAACGTGTGTCTTCACGTTTTAAGTTATTTTGGATCACATGTAACACCTCGTAAAATGTAAGTCTTGACATGCGCAGTTAGGAACGATTTTTTTAGGGATTATTTTTTATTCGTTTGCGAAACAGCACATAGTAGTCGCTCTCTTGCAGACGATTAATTAAGAATGGATCTTCCCAAACTCGTGTTTTCTGCTTTTGTATTCGTTTCATACGTCTCCGAAGCAATAAAGCTAACAGAAGTGTCTCTTCGTCGGAATCCATTATGTAACTGACTGTCCAAGACGCAAATCACTTGCCACGATTTTGACGCGAGTACGCAGCGAATTCATTGCGCACTCGCGGCGAATTCGTTACGCGCTCGCAGCGAACTCGCAGCGCGCTCGCCTTGCTTTCAACTCGCTCGCAAATCGCAAGTGAGATAAGCAAATAGCATTTAAATTATACTAAAAAATCCCTAGGGACAAAAGGTTGCCTAATGTAGTAGCCCAACCCTCCATAATTACCGGAATCCCTCCATAATTAACACTCCTCGTCCCAAGATAATTTGCAAGTAGCCTAAGATCCAGCTCAAAATTATGTACCATACTTCTTTCCTTCAATGTAATGTGATTTAAATGTAAGTTAACACGTAAAGCATGAACTAGTCAATAACCAATGTGTGTCAGTATAAAGGTGATTAGTAGGTAGTTGTTAATTATTTTCGACACGGGCATTGGCATCAAGTAGATTATTTTTACACGCATGAAAATTGGAGGGTTAATTATTTTCACTAAAATGGCGCAACTTTTTAATTAAAACTAAAAAACGCACGTTATGACGACATTTCATTAAGGCGGAACAGCTTGAGAGAACTGTTAAGGAATTCCATACAAAATTGAAGGCCTAGGCCGGGAAGCAATTTTTGTTTCAACATGGCGTCTGTGTTCATAAATACTTTGTTTTTTTTTTTATTTCATTGCATAAGTTTGAGGAAAAGCACTATACATGATGCCTTAGCCGTGCAAAGGGCTTGCCGACTTCGTATAACTATCCATCTATACCTACACACCCGGCAAGCCCTTTTTTTCCCGGAATTTGCAATAATGTACTTTTTTTAAAATATCCTTTCAAACGGCCCAAATTTGTTTCCCAAAACGCTCACACAGTCGCTCAAATTCCAATTAACATTGTTGTCGCGAACATTTTTCACCGCTTCAGTACTGTCAAAGTCAATTAACAACTGAACTCTTAACTCGCAAATTGATTTCGATGCTTCCTACTCTACACACCTACACACACATACACACACTGAAAGCACACACTAACACTAATGAATTTATCCCGTTCCATTAGGGTTGTCAGGGCCCGTGTCAAACCATTGCGGGCAATCGAACTCGGTCTTTGATCAGGAACGTTGAGTGTCAACCCTAGTTAGCTTTTTATCTTGTATCGAGTTGACGTCACGAGAAGAAAGTCGTAAGTGCCGCTATGTCTAAGTTACTTACGCTTTCTGGTAAATAAAGAGAGTATGTGCTTTAGTTCATTAGACACCTTTGTGGGATCGCGTGGAGGATTGAAACACAAGTGTAGTGGCTTTTTTCTCACGGTTTTAGTTTGCTAGAATGTTTTGTTTATTTGATACTCAAAGTTAGATAGAAATACTAACAACGTAGGTATAGGTGAATTCTTTGTGTAAGTAAGCAAAGATTTCAAGAGTGGTGACTATTCGAACTGGAAATATTTAGGTTTTTCATTGTATGTAGATACAATGTAGATTTATTGATCAAGCTGAAAAAAACAGGCTTTTTTGGCACACAAGGATGAACTAACTAGATTTTCTTTCACTTACAGTATTTTATTATTAAACTGTATTAAAAAATTACGTACCTACCTTAAAAAGACGATTGTTTTGTTGTAAGATTTTTAGTAACATAGTCATAAAATGTCTTTCTGAGTGAACAAGAACTTGAAATCTTATAAACTCTTATTTTTCTTATATTATCTGGCTAATATTATTAAAAGCAAACGTTTGTGAGTGTGTTTGTGCTACGGCTGGACCAATTTTGTAAAATTTTGGTATGAAAGTAGCTGACACCCTGGATTAACACAAAGGCTACTTTTTATCCCGAAAATATGTAGTGTTCCCGTGAGATGACCGGGTAACACCGCGGGGCGTAGCTAGTAAGGATTAAAAATTCACAATTGGTAGAAACCGCCTAATTGGCGTAGTCGGTAGGATTGGCTCGAGTGAACGTATTAAATATTAACACACATTCTGAGAACAGTGTAAAAAACTAATTCATTCCTATAGCCCGCAGCGTGGAACGAAAACCTTTTGTGGTCGGTTATATTTCAGCGTACTTGTATTTTTGTATTTTTTGTATGTTGTGCCCACTGGCCTATGGCATTGTCAGAAGTGGGATAGCATGAAAAGTAGCGCACTGTTTTGTTGATATTTACGTGGTATGAGTAATATTAAAATAAACAACTTAGGTATAGCGAATATAACAGTTTCAACATACAAATTACAAATAAAATAATACGTCAATAACAGAAGACAGATAACCTATTTCACTATAGTTTGATGATTACACTGTCATTGTAAAGGCAAACGTTTGTGAGTGTGTGTTGTGTGTTTGTATGTTTGTAAATTCTTCTCATTCAAACGGCTAGACCAATTTTGATAAAATTCGGTATGGATGCAGCTGACACCCTGGATTAACACATAGGTTGCTTTTTATCCCGCAAAATGTTGTGTTCCCATGGAATGACCGCGTGCGGCGCAGCTAGTAACTTATAAACCAAAAGAATGCAAATATTAATTTATTTTTCACGAATTTGCACGAGATTTGCAGCACGAAAACATATATTTTTTTTTTAAACTTGGCCTATGAATAATTTAAGTGCTTCGACTGCACTGTACACTTGTACAGACACATTCTATAAATAAACATTTTCTGATTCAAACATCATTTTCATTCTTGCTGTTTTTGTGTGCAATTATATTATTCAAAAGAAGCAAGTAATTTCAACTTAGAACATTTTATATTAATATCTAGGTATCTCTGTGCATTATTAAGACACAGCAATTGAGACGAAATCAAGCTTGGTTCTCTTCTTCTTCGTGATTATTGTATCTCTAGAATACTGAGAGTAGAGTAGAAAGTGGAATTTGACGACGCGTTTGGCTCGGTTTGTAGACACCTGCCTACTGAGCCGGTCCCGGGTTTGAATCCCGGCCAGGGCAAATATTTGTGTGATGAATTCGAATATTTGTGCTTGGATCATGGTTGTTCCTATGTATTTAAGTATATTTTATCTATATAAGTACGTATATCGTCATCTAGTACCTATAACATAACACAAAGCCTTCTTGAGCTTAATTTGGGACTAGATCGATTTGTGTGAGGTGGTCTGATATTTATTATTATTATTTATTATTGAGACACAGCAATTGAGACGAAATCAAGCTTGGTTCTATTCCCCTTCGTGATGATTGTATTTGGAATACTGAGAGTAGAGTAGAAAGTGGAATTTGACGACGGGTTGGCGTAGTGGTAAAACAGCTGCTTACTGAGCCGGCGGTATTGGGTTCGAATCCCGACAAGGGCAAATGTTTGCGTAATAAACTAGGTCATTGATGTTATTTGTATTTAAGTACGAGTATGTATATAAGTTAGGTTTAATTAGATCATAATTTAAGTTTATTATGGTTTAGTTATATACTTTTCGTGTTGTTTTTTCTCTAATAAATAAGAGTATGTATTTATTTATTTATTATTTATAAGCATGTTTATCGTCGTCTAGCCCATAACACAAGCCTACAAGAGCTTACTGTGGAACTAGACCGATTTGTGTGTGGTTGTCAGATAATTATTTAGAAGGCGTGTTCATTGTTAAATTAGTTATTGTCCTCCTTATCTTTACGTACTTTCCTTCTTTTTTTACTGACAGTATTTTTTGTGGATATTCTTTTCGAGACGCTGAGTCCATCGAAACTCAGCCCCTAATATTCGGGTCCAAACGCGAGAACGATCAAACAAAGTGCCGCGTAAAAATACAACGCTGGCGCTGTCGCAAATTCAGTAGTTTCGGCGTGGGTGGGGTTCTAGTTTAAGCGGGAATGAAATATGTTTTTGGACAGGAGTTGATCGATTGATTGAGGAGACATGGTTGATTGCCAATTGTGCTTTCTTACACAAACGTTAATTGCTTATCAAGACCAATTATATGAAATAAGAATAGAATAGGATAGCAACCGCAATATTGCATACCTCAACAAGAAAGTAATACAAATACAGATAATATGTATAACAATTAACATTACAATGCAGGTAAACAATAGACGATCTTATCGCTATAGAGCCCAAACACTAGGTTTGTCTTGTGCTGTTCAGGAGTCCACGTTCCGTCACTTTCAGATGACGGAAACTACATGTATATGCAAAGTTTCATTTCAATACAACCATTAGAAATTTAAATACAAGAAACTTCCAAAATTTGATTACATTGTTTGTATCAAACAATGTGAAACAACAACATCTGCTGTAAAAAAATGTTTTGGCATTTAAGTATGAGTTTGGATGACAGTCGCTAAGTGACAGGAGTCACCCGATGACTATGAAGGCACTCGTGGCGTCGCAAACTAAACTAAACGTGCCTAGTACACAATTTTGAAAATGACTCAATTTATTGTCTTGCCGCAGTATGTGAAAGTGGCTTAAGCGGCGGCAAAGTCTTTCTTTCTTTTCTGGGATCCTTGGAGAGGGTACCTATAAGCTCTAGGCAAGTATTGGAGAGCTTATTTCTGAGATTATTTGTGTGTTTAATGTATCATTATTAATCGTATCTATATAAATAAAAGCTACCTCGCGCCGCGAGACTAGAGGGCGTAGCGATCGCTGTAGGCTATGTTATCGCACGATGTCTGTCTTGCAACAGCAATGTAGTAAAGTGCCTTCGTACTATCGTCTTGTTCGGTATATGTGTTATCAGTATTTGCGAAAGATGGTGGTCACTAGAAATCTAAGATACGAATGCTGTATTGAAAAATGATAATAGTTTTACTCTAAACTTGCTAATAAATTATCTTCTCGCGGAATGTGTGACCATACCCCAGGGCCTGTTGGCCGCCCACCAAATGTATGCCATTATCATTTGTACCCCGATAAATAAAAGCCGATAGTTATGTGCCTAAATGAGAGATATTAGGGACAATTATCATGTATTATGCTTATAGAAATGGGATATTATGTTATTTCGGCATTTGTAGCCGTAATAAAACCGAAACCGAACCGAACGTAGTAATCAAAGCTGCAGAATTCTACGAATCACATCTAATGCACCTTGTGCAATTATTTACTGAACGAGCGAGGCGTCTCCATTTCAGCTTGGCCAAAAATTATTTCGTACGGCTGGTTGTCCAGATTTCCGACTGTTCTCGCCTACGGGCCGCATTTCTCAACCGATTTTCGTGATATTTTGTGCAGTTTCAGTAATTTTGTATCTTTTTTGTCGAATCAGTTTTTCGAAATTGTTCAAAATGGAAACGTGAAGAAAGACATATTTAACAGCTCATAAAGACACCAATAAAAAATAAAATAAATAAATATCGGACAACCTCACACAAATCGATCTAGTCCCAAATTAAGCTCAAAAAGGCTTGTGTTGTGGGTAATTGACGACGATATACGTACTTATATAGATAAATATATTACTTAAATACATAGAACAACCATGACCCAAGCACAAATATTGGAGTTCATCTCACAAATATTTGCCCCGGCCGGGATTCGAACCTGGGACCGCCGGCTCAGTGGGCAGGTGTCTACAAAGCGAGCCAAACGCGTCGTCAAATAATTAGTCATATTTAGAGATATATTTATTATACTAATCTTCAGTAATTTTCCATAGTTAAGGAAAACGGCGGGTTAAGGTCAAGATCTGCCATTTGTGTTCAAGATATTATTACTATAATTATTATGTCTTCTGTATCTGTCTATGAAAACCGGTTTTCAATAAAATTTTGGAGTATTTACTACGTATTATTGATATTTAATTCCCAACTGGCTGTTATTGTCTATCAAAGTCGGCTAGGTTAATGGCTTTTAAATAAGAAAAATGATTTCATTGTTCAAGAAATAAACTATAAAATACTCCTGAAGAAAGTATTTAATGGATAAATGTTATTATCGTGTTAAGGATTATTTTAATGACTAAATTGACACAATTTATTTATTTTTTAATGTCTAATTTTAGAGATCCTGTTTTTATATAGTGTAACTGACAGTACAATTAGTTTGTCTAATTTTAGAGATCCTGTTTTTATATAGTGTAACTGACAGTACAATTAGTTTTTTTTAAGTAATGGTTATTTAATTTTAGATGATTTTAATGATCCTTGACATGTTTTAATTTTAATGCTTTTGATATTTTATGATTTTGAATAATTTTTCTTTTTTATGTACCTACATGGCGAAATTTCGTACGCCAAAAGGCACATCATAGCTGTACCTACTATGTCTCACAAATGTCACCTTATTTTACCTATCCATGACGAAATAAATACTTTTGAATTTGAATTTGAAAAATATGAGAAATGACAATATTTTGTACAAGAAAATATCCAGTGATCGTTTTGAAAGCCTAACGCTCTCGCAATAAACTCTGATGCGAATAATAAACTTTATTTTCCTTAAGAATCACGGCCTTCTTGCTTACAGAATGTCTTAAGTCCCATCATTTTCCCAGTAATATAAGACTTTTTTTGCGAGTAAAGCGGCTCAAAGAAGGACGTAAGCGCCATGGTTTGCGAAGTAAGATATGACGTTGTGTGTAGCTATGGTGTTGTAATGTTGTTAGGAACAATTTGACACGCTCCAGGAGTTCACTTGATAAAAATAAATTGGCGTTCAAACGTGTTTTATAAAGGTCCTTGAGAAGTTTAAAACAGCCCTTAGTCGTTTGATTAAAAATAGAAAAGAGATGTTTTATACTTTATGACGCATGCAATGTAATTATGTGTATCCTAAGTTAGTGTAAGTTACCCTGCTTCCTTCAGAGTGAAAACAGAAGCCCCGCGTAGCCTTCATTGGGTTGCCCCCATTATTTCCTTATAGTTTTATTATTTTTAATACCTTTTTGTACACGGTGTTAGTTTATCTATCTTCTTCTCGTACTCACTCAGTTGATCAAAGGTTAACTGGAAGAGATATCTTATAGGAATTCGCCTTTGTACAATTTTTTTTTCCTGAGGTTACTAATTATTTATAGTTTATTTCAGGGATCGTTACCGGTATTCATTCAAATTCAAATATTTTTCTAATTTCAGGTTTTATTTCAAACGTTACTAAATTGAATTTAGGTATTGATATAGAGCTTTGAAATTAGCTCACTAAAATATAGAAATATGTAATAATAAGCGAAATACGAATCGAATACAGGTATTTTGTATGGACCCGAATACCGGTATCTGATCCCTGGTTTATTTATGAAAATTTACTCATTCTAAAAAAAATAGTGCGTGGAGTCCCTCCGCGCGGAAGAAGTGAAACTTCGTAATGTGGAAACGAAAATAGGAAGGGGTAGAAATTGATTTTTAGTGAACTCATATTGTTTTTTTAAAACAAACTTCTTCACTCTCGCTCTGTCTCTTTCTATTCCCCCTCCCCAGGAGCATTGAACGTTTAACGCAACCGTTAAACGTTTAACGCAACCTTGTTGGAAGTCGCAGTAGAAGTTTCACTTCAAAAAGTAGTAGCTATGACACAATGAACAGATTACTTTATAGTACAAGAAAATGAGATTTTTTTTTTAATTAAGAAATCATTTATTAAAAGACACACGAAAGGAAAAATTACAATAAGTTCTGATCCGCATCGCAGGCTTCGTCAGGTGAGATACAACAACAAATCAGCAACAGGCTTCGTCAAATACAAACCAATGATATGATCCACAACAGGCTTCGTCAATTTCGTTAATGAGGCACGCCCCGAATCGTACCTGGCCCAAACGTACCCATCACACTGGCGGCGTTACCACGCTGAATGGCCAACGAAATTTGTTGCACCAGGTACGATCCAGAGCGCGGGTCACAGCCCCTATCCCTAAGCCGGCGGCCCAATTCCTTAATAAAATCCTTGGCCTCCGAGCCCCAAGGACCACCAGTCTCCACTGCAATAGGTACAAAATCGTACGCTGGCTCCAAGGCACTGTATTTAGTGTGTTTCACTCTTGCCGCACACTCCGCGGCCGCCCCAGCAGTTCTAATGGTGTGAGTCAAGTGGGACGGAGCAAACGTACTCACACAAGTTGCGTCCCACAAGAGGCACCGACCTTTCTGCCAAGTAACCAACGTGAGACCATCAGGCCTCTTGCCATTAGTTCGACTCAACCCAGGAGGCTCCAAGGTACAAGGTATATTGGCAGACACTAAAGCCCGACGAACCAAATCATTGATCGCATGATGCCTTGCAAATCGCCCCGCGCATTTCTGACAGCTGAGGCCATGGTGGCCATTCTCCTCAACTGTTACCCCGCAGATGCAACGATGTGGCTCGCATACTTTACAAGCAACCCGCAGAGCAACCGCGATTCTTAATGAGTCGTTGTCCAGCAATGTACCCAACTGAGGAGAAGGCAAAGCATGTAGCCACGCTCCTGATTCAGGCTTAGCAACAGCTTTCAAACGCGCCAAATTAAAGCCTGTTGCGTCGGCAAGTAACCCGTAGACTTCCCTACATAAAAGGTCATCCCAACCCCTTTGGCTGACGACATTATCAGGCCGTTCGTTACCTTGGCACACAGTGGACCATTTGGTGAGTGCCTCAGCGGCAAATGGTACCTGGATATTGTCACCATTCAAATGCAATATGCGAGTGACAAGAGCCAGAGTCCCATGAGCTGAAGCTAAGAATGCTACCAAACCGACTTCACGACATCGGCGTATACCTAGACGGACTGGCAAAGAAGCCTGACACCACTGTGACTCGTTGAAATGGATATTCAGTATGGACTCAAGTGACATTTTGATTGCGTTATCCAGCCTCTCTACATCATCCTCAAATAACCAAGTTGGGGAGGTTCTTAAAATGTAAATCATGCGTGGCATCGCAAAACAGTTACGCAATAAAACAAGTGCGACGTGCGATGATAAATTGGATAAATGTTCTTGAGCCCGTACTAAAGCCAACCTCTTCTCCTCGAGAGCCGAGCTTGCACCATCCGGAAAAACATGTGCGCCTAATAAACTGAAGGTTGTCTTATCAAGACGGCGAACACCTGGTAATACCAACTCAACATCGGACAACACACTAGCATCACTATTATTGCAACAAAAAAGCTCACATTTGCTGGGGTTTATTTCTAAGCCAATCTCCTTCAAAGCTGGAACTAGCCTTGTTAAATCCTGTAATACCACCTGTGGATTCCCTCCAATCGTTCCATCATCTAAATACCACACATTTAACGGTGAGTCCAGCGACAAAATAAGTTTCTGCATGGCTAAACAAAATATTAAAGGCCCCAAAGGATCGCCTTGCTGGGCCCCAACCTGTGAACTTATAGGTTGATCGTTATAAAATAAATTGCTGGCTGTAGAGTAACATTGGTGAAGAAATGGGTAGAGCGATGGCACCTGCTCCAAAACTTCCCCGAGAATAGCGTCCCTCTCAAGACTATTAAAAGCATTTTTAATATCTATTTTCAGAATAACGGTCGATGTATCCTCATTTCCAAGTGCAAATGTTCTAGTGGCATGTATAGCTGCCTCGCAACCCTGGATAGTCCCGAAACCTACTTGAACTGGCTGAAGATAACTGGCCATAGTCTCTCTAACCATGCTACAACACAATTTGGCCGTTAGACGTCTAATTGTGCTACCTATGGCAATAGGTCGTATACCTCCATCTTTTTTAGATAGGGCACATAGAGAAGCTCCATACAAATAAGGACATACGGCAGGATTCAGTGATCCATTTAACAAAAAATTGCAAAGATTCGTAAGACAGTCTACTAATCGAACACCACTACTACCAGCTGAAGAAGATGTTAATTCTTTAAGATGCTGAGGTCGCAAGCCATCGAGACCAGATGCAGATCCATTATAAAACGAACCAATTGCGGCTCTCACTTCAACAGGAGTTACCGATATAGGAGGACTCGATCCATCAGGCTCTGGAGGAAATAGAAGTGGTCTAGACGGGGATGGATGCTTCTCTCGCAATGAACTTACAGTCTCATCGCTCGGAGGGGCTAACGATGAGTTTGATAAAAGAAGCCGGACTGCACCCCTCAGATCTCCGTCATGTACCTTGTTTTCTATAGTTTTATAGAAAGACCTTGAGTTACGTGCAATGCTTTCCGGAAAATATAATGTAGTGCTATCTATATTATCCTTTACCTTTGATGTCAAAGACGAAAAATTAGATTGAAATGTATGGAACATTTGGCAAAATTAAAGGACAACTTTTACCTATCAGGATATGTAGGTTGTAGAGCCAAGTTTAATTTTATTTACTCTCCCCCCCTCTCAGGGGTGAGCGTCACCCCCCCGCGCCCTCGAATGTGTCTCGGAGCGCGGTATTTTCCACTTTAAAAGAAAACCGTGTACGGTACATACAAAGTGTATAGGAACGAAACAATCCTGAATAAATTTACTATAATACTTTCATACATACAAAAGCGATAGCACATATACAATCAGCGCAATCTATTATCAAATACTAACGTTTTTAATTTTTGATCTTTTTTTTCTGCTAAAAGGTTAGTTATCTCAGAAACTTCATACTTCTCGGCCAAAATATGTATGACAAAAGTAAAGAATAGAAAATTTTCTTTCTAAAAATGTATAATTTATTTCTGTTACTCTTTCATTTACCGTTGCAATGTTATTCTTAAAATTTAAGTCATTGGGCCATTATGCGAAATATAAATATTCGTACTAGTTAAACGGTGTTACTTTCAATACCATAGACTTCTTATATGTTTTTCTGTAATCTACAAGTATTGAACTATATCCTGTATTTTTTTATTTTTTTTTGGACTTACTATTTTAAGAAATAAGGGACGTGTGGGGAAATCGTCAAGTTTTGCTCATTTTCGTAAATAACTTCAAAACCGTTAAATTTAGAACTATATAATACATATATTTGAGATGTTCATAATGTACCCTTTCATTTGATATGTCACACGATATACTATACCAATTTTTTTTCTATTTTGTCCCCGAAAACTGGCCCTCATGTCAAAATTTATTTATTTGCGTTACGTTGCGTTACACGTCCATGTTTGGGTCATCAATTTACATACGTGTACCAAATTTCAACTCAATCGGTCCATTACTTTTGGAGCAAATTGGCTATGACAGACGGACGGACTAAAACACGAGGGATCCTACTATAATCATAGCGAAATAAATTATACATTTTTAGAAAGAACATTTTCTATGCTTTACTTTTGTCTTACATATTTTGGCCGAGAAGTGTGAAGTTTTTGAGATAACTAAACATTTAGCAGAAAAAAAAGATCAATAATTAAAAACGTAGTATTTGATACGTCGGTGAAGCAATCGCCAGCCATTTTTTTCCTTGGACATGACTTTAACCTTTTATTTTATTAGCTCAAAGTAATTTCGTCTTGGCCTTCCTCTACCTCGCTTTCTATAAATTTTTCCTTTTAATTTTTTTTTTGAGGAAAAAATGTCTTAGCAGTTGCCCTATCATATTTCCTCTTCTATTTTCTACTAGTGTTAGTGGGAAAAGTGGCATTCTCTCGTGTCAGAGGCCCTCTTTGGGTCACCGAGCCAGCTTAGTAAGTAAGTAAGTAAGTAGTGCCCTTTTATCTCCTATCCTATTCTTTTGTAAAAAAAATCTCTCAAATGCCTCCTACCTCTCCGTATCTTTTTGTACAATGCTACTCTCTATACATACATACAATTTTATAAACTTGCGACTAGGGTGACGTGAAAAACATTTCGGAGCCGTATGATTCAGTGTATTTATACGTCTTTTCAAGGGACTGTTATGTTAATTTTAAATCTCTCTCCTATTTAAATGAGCACTTATCGGACTTTCTCGGCCGTTGGGGTAAAATAAACTACACGGTCGTAACGGTTAAATATTTTCTATTCAGCATTATAAAATAAATATTCTCGTGGCCTACACGCTAGCGTGTACCAGTGTACCAGCTGCACCTTCCACTTTTGTACTGCGTGCGTTCGCAGCTAATCGTAGCAGCGCGCACGCGTCAGTCAGACGTAACGATTTAGTTCTGACATATTTTATAAAAAAACGGGACTTACAATACAATAAGGTCACCTGAGGCTATTGCGACTATGAGGCAAATGCGACTTTTGATGATATCATAAATGCACAACAGTTAAAGATCACCCATACCCATACCCTTACTGCCTAAAGTGCCAAATATTAATATAAATAAAATAGAGAGCACAGTGGTAGGTAAATAAAGTGTTGCGTTTCTATGGTATGATATCAAAAGTCGCATTTGCGTCATAGCCGCAATAACCTCAGGTGACTTTACAACAATTCTTTATTGCGCACCAACAATTTTTTTTATTACAATTGAAACCTTAATTATATAATGGTAGACAATAGGCGATATCGCTAAAGAGCTATCTCTTCCACGACTTGATCGCGTTAAAACAGGTGTCCGGTTAATAACTGTTAGAAAGTTTCTTCTTCACAGAAATAAATCTTCTGCGCCTGTATTCTATTCAATACCGACTTCTTCTTTCAGTTTTTACAATAGGTAATCTATTCTTACTTTCTCTTGCCCGAAATTACAAAGTGGAAATATACCCATTCAGAACACTTCGCCAACCCAGTCACATAAAAAAACCGGTTATGTCTTATCAAAGACGATCTGCAATTAAAAAGTTAAATTGCAATTTTAATCACAACATTAAAATATCATTATCTTCTACGCCAAGTTAACTGATAATATTCAAAGCTTAACTTCGGAAGGTTTATGTTTGAGTGAAAATTTGCGAGCTTCCGTCTTAAAGCGTCGTCAAAGGTTTATACCGTTAATAAAGTTATTAATTACCAAGTAACTGGGAATTAAGTAGATGCTAATTAACTCAATGTGTAAGACACAACATGATTTAAGAGGAAAGGCCAAAATGTATTTGTTATATAAGTCCTTTAAGTACACACACATAATGTGACATTTAATAAAATATTATAACATCATCCGTCCCAAAGAAAAAGTCCTACACCATTTTGTTGCTTCTCCGTAGTCGGACAAATGAGGCTACGAGTTAAAAGAAAATAAAAACGAATACCTAAAGACAAAAGTTTTGTTTTCTAGTTTCTAGGATTTTGTGTTTTATTATGATTATGTGAGGGGCTTTTTGGTCACCATATCTAACTAAATAAATAACTAACTAACTTAAAATATTCATCAGCTTTACTTTCTTGTTTCCATTACATTTTTTTTTGCCCGTGTCTAATGCGTGTGTGTATACATTCGGATTAGGTATATTTATTCCTTCCTATTATTTTCTTTTTTCGTGTATAGCATTTAAGTCCTGACTTTAAGTAAGATTCCATAAAATATAATAGACACTGAACACTAGAAACTACCTACACCAATTGGGTGAAAGTCACAAAGTCTAGTTTGAATGTAAATTGAGGTCGTTGAAATTATTCATACTACATCTCTACCCTAAATATATCTGTAATTCATCTAATAATACATGCAAGGAATTCCGTACAACAACTCAAGGTAAAAAATAACAGGATAAAAAATAAAGAAAAAATACTTAAAGTAATTTATAATTATATACAAGTATGATGGAGACTAACCTAACTTAAACTAATCTAACCTAAAAGAGCCCGCCCTGCATTATACCGGGCTCAAAGGTCCCCATAATACCAGCAGCGTTGCTCCGCTGAATGGCTATGGACACCTGCTGAACCAGATAGGAGCCAGAGCGGGGATCGCAGCCCCTGTCCCTTAGTCGTCGTCCAAGCTCCCTAAACAGATTGCGGGCTTCAAGACTCCATGGTCCTGCTGTCTCCACAGCGACTGGCACAAACTCGTATGCTGACTCTAGAGCGGAGTACTTGGTGTGTTTTAATTTCGCAGCATTTTCCGCCGCGGAGCCTGCATACCGACAAGTTTGTCTCAAATGGGATGCAGCAAATGTACTGACACATGTTGCATCCCATAGGAGGCAGCGTCCCCTGCGCCAAGGTATAAGGGTTAGGCCATCCGGTCTCTTACCGTCTGTGCGGCTTAAACCTGGTGGCTCCAAAATACAAGGCACATTAACTGAAACCATGGCGCGTCGGATGATTTCATTTATTGAGTGGTGCCTTGGGAACCTACCGGCGCACCGTTGACAGCTGAGGCCGTGATAGCCGTTTTCTTCTACCGTTACTCCACAGCGACAACGATGAGCTTCGCATACTTTTGCGCCTAACCTGAGCGCTGCGGCTATTCTTAAACTATCGTTGTCTAACAGGGTGCCAAGTTGAGGCGACGGCAAGGCGTGCAACCATGCCCCTGACTCTGGTCGTACGATTGCCTTAAGGCGTGCCAAGTCGGCCTCCAGAGCACTTTCCACGAGGGAATCGTAAATATGTTTGCTAAATATGTCATCCCACTGCCTTTGGATGATGGGGTTTTCGGGTAGCTCGCCGTCTGGGAAAACCATGGATCATTTTGTCAGAGCCTCCGTCATAAAAGGAACTGAGACGTTGCCACCGTCAGAGCATAATATACGAGTGACAAGATCTCCTGTTCCGTGTGACCACGCAAGATAAGCAACAATCCCGACATCCTGAACGCGACGAATGCCTAGCCCTCCAAATCGTATGGGAAGTGTAGCCTGAACCCACTGTGACTGACTTAACCCCACATTTAATATAATCTCTAAAGTAAATTTTAGTTCTAGGTCAATTTCTTTTACTTCATCCATATATAACCAGAGTGGAGTAGTTCTGAGGATATAGGTCATCCGGGGTGTAGCAAAACAATTTCGTAGTAAGGTTATTGAGACATGGGATGACATTTTAGTAAGGTGTTCACGAACTCCGACTAGAGCATCTTTTTTTAACTGCAGAGCAGCCTTGACTCCTTCAGGGAATATAGGAGCACCTAGTAAGGAAAAAGTTTCTTTGTTTATGGGCCTAATCCCCAGTAAAAGCTGTTTTAATTCTGTCAATGAAGAGTCTGAAATAGGACCGCAACTATAAAGCTCGCATTTAGTTGGGTTAACGTCTAAACCCACCTCTTTCAAAACAGGGATGAGTCTCTTCAGGTCCTCTATCACTGTTTCTGGTCTTCCGCCGATTGTACCATCGTCTAGGTACCACACATTGAGAGGCGAGCTCAATGTAACGATAGCCTTTTGTATTGACAGACAGAAAACTAGAGGACCTAAAGGATCACCCTGTTGAGCTCCAACTTGCGATGATATTAGGTTCTCTTTGAGGTATAAATTGGTGCTACCAGAATAACATTGATACAAAAAGGGGTAGAGAGACGGCACGTTATCCAAAACCTCGTTTAGTAAGATATCTCTTTCAACGCTGTTAAAAGCATTTTTTAAATCTAGCTTTAAAACGACTGAATTTGAATTATTATGCGTCGTAACAAATGTACCCTTACCATGAGTTGACTTGACCGTACTCGCTAGCGACAGCGTAAACGGTTTGTATGGAGACTTGTACAGCGCCCCTAACGGTTACTTTGTAGAACTACAACTCTCCGTACAAATCGTTTACGCAGTCGCTAGCGAGTACTGTCACTGTAAACTCATGGTAATGACTGATAGCAGAGTTGTTAGTCAAGAAAGGATATATTCTCTTCCCATAAGTAGGGTTCTTAAGTCGTTTCTTAAATGGCATATATTAGCATATTGAGCGTTGACTGTGACATAATCTTAGCTTAGAAACTACATCTAAGTCCTGCCCTAGTCCGGATTAATGGGAATTACGCCATACCCGTCCGTCAGAGATATACATATTAAGGTGCGACCACACGGCCGCTTTAAATACGGAGTCGGTACGAAATCGCAGTGACGCATCGTATTCGTACCGTTTTTATTGCATGCCCTCCACACCGCTGCTCAAAATACGGAGACGCTACTGCTTAATTTTGACGCAGCGTATTTTAAGCATCGGTTAAGGTTCGCGTCAAAAATCTTTCCTATAGCTTCTTGGACACAGACCTGCTCAATAGACTTCCACATGGCTCAGATAGATGCGATCAGGGTGGTAATTCGACCAATTTTAGAGAGATGATGGAGATCTCTCTATTTTATCGCCATCCGTCACTTGACAAGTGGTGATATCCCTAGAACATCGCAACTTCGTCAATTCGGTCGCGCTTAATTTGCGTTTCCTTTGTTTGTGACGGGCATAAATAACAGGCGCATACTTTAACTTGACCGTGTAGTGCGTGAAATTAGTCAGTTTCGTTCAAAACAGAAATTATATGCATGAATAGCATTTTGAGAATCATTATCGCCTTCGAATTTCCAAAATTGAGATGAGATACGTCACTTGAAGCTCATGGCATTTCAATGACAGTTCAAAGGCGATATCACTGTTATCTAATAGAGTTTTGACGTTTTGCGATCTCTCAAACGGCATTCTCGTACTAGGACCTAGGATTCAACGAGTCCCCGTGACCACCACCAGACCAAACCAGTGGGCCTATGACGGTTGCTATTATCACGCGATAAATAAGTGACAAAGCATCCGTCACGTTTTGACAAAATGAGAGTGTGAGTGACAGATGCTTTGTCACTTATTTATCACGTGATAAACGCAATCATAGGCCCCCAGATCGTCGTCTAATTTTTATCTTACCACGATACAATTTCAATAAATTTAAGTTAATTTACGGAGACAATTAATCTTCTAAATAAAGAGTAGCGTAAACCCAGATCTACTTTTCTTTGAATTGCAGTGATCAGTCAGACGCGACTAAATTATTTAACTAAATAACAGAACAAATTACTCAGACTAATATTTTGAAAGCTTCATCACTCGCAACAGAAACGCAAATTAAAACTTGAATAGTTAAAATATCATCCAGCATTGATGTAATTAAATATAAAACAACGCTACGGCATAAGAGCAGCGGTTATTGTACTTGCATTTTAAAAGAGATTTCGCATGTTATAAATTGTTGATACAAATACAAACGTATAAATTACGAATTTGGAATTTTTAATTCCTGTAGTTACACCGGTTCAGAAACACTGCCTAAGATGCATCGAGAACATGCAAAATCTGGCTGTGCTTTTTCACAAATTCAGGTCATACATTTTACGTGTACCTACGTTTAGCTGGACTTTGTGATAGCAGTAATTCTATTTACAGTAACTATGAGTTTCTTTTTTGAGTGCAGTCTATTTAACCCTTTGAGCGCCGAGCGGCAAAGCAATTCACCGTGCCACTGACGCCAAACCAAAAAAAAAAAAAAGTGCTCCAAAATCAACAGAGGTTGAAAAACACAGATAGTGGTTTGAATTAGCATGTTTTTGACCATTGAAATTTTTGACGTCAATAGACGTCGTTGGCGTCAGTGGCACGAATTCCCGATGACGTGATTTGCCGTCTTTGGCGGTCAAAGGGTTAAAGATAGACAGATTTATTTAAGTGGGATTAATTACTGTTACAGGAGATGTTGGCTCTGCGATAATTCTTTAGATAGTCTTTAGTAACAGTCTTATAGTGAAATTTCAATACTTTTTAAAAAGGTTCTCACCAGAATCGATATAGAAAGCAGTACTCGTTGACAAGACACCGCGCATAGTCAGTAGGTTCCTCTTTTTACGGCCTGCCTCCGGTTGCTGGCAATGTACGAAAGTTCATCCTCTACGATTCAGCGTATTGCGAATGACAGACGATAGTGGTGCCATCTAGTTGTCCAACTTAGAGGCCTTATTCCCTTTTAAAATTTATTTTTTATTCATAATAATTATGACAAGTATATTGATAATTTCAAACCAGCCTTTTGGAGTGAATAATACTTAAATAAATAAATAAATATCAGACAACCTCACACAAATCAATCTAGTCCCAAATTAAGCTCAAGAAGGCTTGTGTTATGGGTACTAGACGACGATATACATACTTATAATAGATAAATATATACTTAAATACATAGAACAACCATGACCCTGGGTTCTAGAAAGTAACATAGCTATTTCATGCTTTCATTGCGTGCAGTCGAAAATAAGTCAAGTCTGCGTGAATTGTGTCAAATTCGAGTAATTATTTAAATAAAAATTATCGATGAAAATTTCAAGTTGTAGGTTTCATATGGTATCCTGCCTTTTCGCCGAACAATTTTTCGTCGAATATTTCATTCCGCCGAATTTACACTTCGCAGAATTTGTATTCCTCTGTAGACACATTTTTTTTATAATTGTTGTAAATATCATATTCTATAGATCAGGTTAGGTTAAGTTAGGTTTGTTTTATAACAATCCTAAATTGCCTACAGTTTTAGTGAAAAATGCTTTCTGCGAAATGATACTTCGGCAAATGAAACATTCGATGAAAAATTGTTCGGCGAAAAGGCAGGGAACTATTTCATATAATTATATACCAATAAATCGCAATGGCTTCTAAGTCTGTTCGTTCATTGAGAAAAATGTCTAAAACAATCATCATTTTTGAACGGATAAGGAGCCTTAAGGGTCAGCTCATACCGAGACGCGACGCGACGATACTGGAAGAGGCCGGTGATTTCGCGCTGCGCCGCGCGCCGCCGCGAGACGCATCGCAACGTAACGAGGCGCATCGTAAAATCGTTGGCAGCACGACGCCTCGCTGCGCAGCGAGACGCCGCGCGGTGCAGCGGAACGTGTCTACTCACTGCGTTCCGTGCACCCGCCCCGCCGCGTCCAACCGCCCCGCAGTCTAAATATTGCAAACGCATGAGAACGGCGGCCTTAGGCTGCGCCGCGCGGAGTCGCGCTGCGTCGCGCGGCTTCGCGAGGCGCAACGCCGCTCTTACACGCCGCGCGTACCGGCGATGCACCGCTGCGTCGCGACGCGTCGCTCTACGCCGCGAGGCATCTCGAGGCGCAGCGCTGCGTGGCACAACGTATTTTGAATTCTCACGATGAAATGTGTCCCTTTGAATGTAGTAAATAAAGTATAATTTTGAGTCGCTCTATTGAAATATGCGCGCAGCGTCGCGTCGCGTCTCTGTGTGAGCTGACCCTAAGGCGGTTGTCACACTGCCGCCGCGACTAGTTGCGAGACGCGGAGCAACGGATTCGCATGCGGAGACAACCACCAACGTCCGAGTTTTTCTCAGCATCTCCGTCCGGAGCTGCGATGCGCGACGTCCCGCGTTACTTCCGTCTCGCGTTCATTTCACATTCGAACGTTAAGGTGAAAACAGTTCCTATTTTTCGATAAAATGGAAACGGAACTTATTCAGAACGCTGCGGTGATACTTTCAGCTTAGTTTTTGTACAATCGAGTCATAAATTTTGGGTACATTACTATTTACAAACCAGACCGATAAATGGGTCTTTTGCTAGAGATTACGAAGATTTAAGGCAACGCGAAAAACATTTTTCCCGCATGTCAACCGCGGCATTTGATTATTTGCTAAGCAAAATTGGAGTGATTATTACGTATAAGTAACTCAGCCTTTATTTTTTTTTAATAACTACTAGCTTTTGCCCGCGACTACGTCCGCGTGGAACTTGGAAGTATGGAAGCAACCTTGTACAACACGATAGATCATAATATTTACTCTAAATACTTAATAAAAATATTTGTTTACAAATTATTATAATCTTATTTTATACTTTCTTAAATACGTCCCTCTTGCACTAAAACCCGTATGGCACTGCGGAGCTCAGTGTGACATACCCTGCGGCACGCACCGCGTCTCCGTCCGAGCGCGCGAGTCGTCGTGCGTCTCGCTACTCCGCGCGTTGAGGCGGAGCCAGTGTGTCGCACCATGCGATTTTTCTATACAAAATCAAGATTCTATATACAAAGTTAAAAAACGCATCAACGGACGCCGCTGCGAGATGCGGAGCAGGGTGACAACCGCCTAACACTATTGTACCCCGCTTCTTACTGGCCACAGCCTATTCTCAAGATGCATCCAGAACATGCCACGCCTGGCTGCGCCCTTTGACAAGACATTCTTCGTTATATACCTACCTACATTCTATTCTACGTGTACATTAAGCTGGTCTGTAATATTCTCTGACTGCAATTATACTTAGGTATAATAGGTAGGTATAGCTTAATTTGAGATGTAATCAGAATTCCGCCAGGAGGCTCATTGTCATGAATACAGACGTTTGTGAATGAAGTGTTTACTCCTACTGACTTCTACAAACATTATACTTAAACATTAAGAAGGCGCCAGCTACTTAATTTGCTCGGGAAAACTCAAACCCTCTTTTTAGGGTTCCGTGTCCAAAGCTAATGGGACCGTATTACTAAGTATCCGTTGTCTGTCACAGGACTTGTATTTTTCCAACCGTAATATTTTTGCATAGTGTGTATTACTATGGCCGCTATTACAAAAAATAATAACAATAAATATAAGGTTAAGAATTAAAACGGTCCTCATAGAAAAGCCGGATCTACACCATTCTGAAAAAAATCGGAAAACTGAAACTAAAAAATTCTATATTGGCAAATTATCGAATCTGCTCATATTTGTTTATTGAGAACAGTTGTGAAATGCGACCTTCACACGAGAACATCCGCACAAACGGACAACACGAAATAATTTTAGTCCAAGCTGAATTTGCTCGCTTCACTCGCTCGTTGAATTAAGATTGCTACACCCTAATTTGTTTCTTTGTTTATCTCAAGCCCGCTGAGTGAAACAACAACATTTTTGGGAAAGCACATTAATCATCAAAAACAAAACCGTCGAGTAATGATTAAAAGAGTAGCCCTAAATTCGTCAGCGATAAATTTTGCACATAGGGCTGGGGTGAAAGCGGGTGAAGATGAGTATGAATATGGAGATCGGAGAAAAGTTAAATTGGCATATTTATCATCATCATCATCATCATCATCATCATATCAGCCGATAGACGTCCACTGCTGGACAACGGCCTCCCCCAAAGTTCTCCACAACGAGCGATCTTGCGCCGCCCTCATCCAATTTCTACCCGCGATCTTAATCAGGTCGTCGGCCCACCTTGTTGGAGGCCTTCCAACGCTGCATCTTCCGGTCCGCGGTCGCCACTGAAGAACCTTTCTGCCCCAACGGCCATCGATTCTACGAGCAATATGCCCTGCCCACTGCCACTTAAGTTTGGCGACTGTCTGAGCTATATCTACAACCTTGGTTACGCAAGAGAACCAAGGTTGTAGATCTCATCATTTCGAATTCGATCTCGCAAGGAAATAATTATGAAATGTTTAAATTACGCAATAAAAAACTTTTGCCAAGATTTGTATTATGACAGTCTTTAATACGTAAGTCTTCAATAAATTTTGGCAAGTGGTTTCGAGTGACGTTTTTTCGGGTCCTAGAACAGAATGAGGGGGTGAGAGTACGGGGTTAGAAAATAAGTAACACCCTAATGTATGTATTAGATACGGGTACACTACATAAATACGAAAAACTAAATTCCGATTATCGGAATCACGAATTTCATAATACCGATTATTATAATTCCGAATGTTTTAAAACTCCAAATATCGATTGATGTCGATTTTTCATTTTTCCGATTTTTATAAATCCGAAATTTCAAAATGTCTAACGTTTACAATCACGGTATACAAAATTCCGAATTTCAATACACCGAACAATAAGAAGTCCGAATGAATAATAATCCGAAATATCAAAAATACGAATTCCGATTATAAAAATACCGATTTTCAAAACTCCGAATATCATTACACCGACCAGTAATCAACCCGACTAATCAAAAATCCGAAACATCAAAATTACGAATTGCTGTTATTAATAAGTATAAAATATAAGCCTAAATATGTGAAAGTTTTTCGGGCTAACGGGGCCTGCCTCAAGATGAAATAGGTAATACTAGGATTTAACCTAACCTACAGTTTTCGGGGTTCAGCAAATCTGTTGACGCTCCGCTACACGTGGTCACAATACAAACCTAACCTAACCTACAGTTTTCAGCCAATAACCTAACCTATAGTTTTCGGGGTTCAGTAAGTCTGACGCTCCGCTCGCTTCGCTCGCTCCGCTATACGTGGTCACAATACAAACCTAACCTAACCTACAGTTTTTGGGGTTCAGCCAATAACCCAACCTACAGTTTTCGGGGTTCAGCAAGTCTTATGACGCTCCGCTCGCTTCGCTCGCTCCGCTATACGTGGTCACAATACAAACTTAACCTAATCTACAGTTTTCGGGGTTCAGCCAATAACCTAACCTATAGTTTTCGGGGTTCAGCAAGTCTGAAGCTCCGCTATACGTGGTCACAATACAAACCTAACCTATCCTATAGTTTTCAGGGTTCAGCCAATAACCCAACCTACAGTTTTCGGGGTTTAGCCAATTCGATATTTGTCCAAACCCAGTTTTCTAGTTTTGTTTTAACGTAAAAAATTGGTTAAAAAAATAATCTTTACCCAAATATTTACTCGGAAATTTTTAATTCCGAATTTACTAATTCCGATTTTTAAAACTGCGAATTTCATAATTCCTAAGAAATAAATTTCCGATTATTGAAAATACGAATGTCATTATCCCGAATATCAAATTTCCGAATAAGTAATGAAGTTTCGGAAAATTAATAATCGGAATTTTGTTTTTCAGACCAATGACACTTCGGGCTTTTCATTATTCGGAGTTATAAAAATCGGAATAATATACAATCGGAATTTTGAAATTCGTTTAAATAAATTTCGTTTTTTTTAGTAATCGGAATTTTATTTCGTTGGAATTATGAAATTCGGAGTTTTAAAAATCGGAATTAAATATTTCGAAATATTTGGGTGTTCCCATTATATACAATTGAAAGTTTTCTCAAGGTCATTAAGGTAATAAGCTCATCCCACGGAATATTTTTTTTTTCAGAAAGATCTATTTAAAAAAAAAACCGATGTGTTAATAATAAGGTGTCACCAGCCTTCATACCAAAATTTATCAACATTGGTCCAGCCGTTTGAGCATGAAGAGGTAACAAACATACACATAAACACACTGACAAACTTTCGTCTTTATAATATTAGTGTGATATTCGTATTTATTGTACGTTCTTTGAATATAATGTCACCTCTATCCCACTACTTAAGAGGCCTTATTCCTTTCAAATGCTGATTGTTTTAGACATTTTTCTCCATGATCAAACATGTTTCTTAACATATTATTGATGTTACTACCTAGAACAGGGCTATTAGGATGTATTGGTATATATTTAAAACCTACAGTTTGAATTATTCATTGATAATTTTTGTTTCAAAAACTACTCGAAATTGAGAAAATTCACGCCGAAAATTCGTTTTTTCAACTTATTTCCGACTGCACGTAATGAAAGCATGAAATAGCTGTGTTACTACCTAGAACTCAGGAAAAATTGTTATTCACTTCAAAAAGTTCGTTGAAATTATCAATATATTTGTCATAATATGTTTTTTTTTTTTTTTAAGGAATAAGGCCTCTTAAAAATACGTGATTTTCATGATTTATTTCATACTCACCTGAATATGCCTCGTTTCTCCAACCCCATCCATTCAGTTTACATTTTAATGTCAGGCATTAGCCTAATAGCACTGTTAAAGACCCGCGTACCCACCTTTTTTCGTTTTCTGCTTATTCTTTTGCAAAACAAACGATACCCCAAGCGACAGGGACAATTTTTATTGAAACCTACTGTTGTTGAACAGAATCAACGCTGATCCTATTTGTTATGTGGTGATACCACATTTATTATATTTATACAGCATATACAGTATGTAACAGAACGAAAGGCAAAGAAAGAGACCCACCCATGTATAGACCATAAATATGACTATGGTGCCTAGCTTATGGAAAATTAGCATCTTTTTACAGCAGTAGTAATGCAGGAGTAAAAAATAAACCATTATTTTATAACATCCTGTATTAATTATTTACAATCTTATCAATCACAACTAATAAAATGACATAAGTGCCATAAATGCCAGCTGATAATACCAATAACCAATATCCAATACCTGCTCTTCCTCTTTCACGTGAAGTCGTTGACGCCCTCGATTAACTAATTGGTACCGGCGCGTTATTATTTCGTAAACAGATAATCGCATTGACGATCACACGGGCGTTGTTGGGTTGCCTTCGTGCGGGAAACCTCTCCGCGCACAGACGAAGAGCGGCATTCCCGATACTCCTACTTTCTTCGTAAACAAGGATCATATCCGCAAATTCCTCCACAGAAAAGTTTAAAGGCACTATCAGTATTTTTCAGTTAAATTTCTACCTAGATTTTATCTGACACACGAACGTCAAACCTCGACTTGAAGTTTAAATTTCAAGAAAAAAGTCCAAAAAAGTGATTTAACCTAAACTCTTTCAAAATAATAATTACAAGGTGACAAATCTAAAATGTCAAAGTGAACTGAAGTGAACTACAATGTTATGCGAATTCCCTGTAATACCTAAATAATTTATGTTCTAAATGATGATTACAGTAAGTGGTTAGTGTTTCTTACAAGGCATATGTGGTAGAGCGGTCATAGTTGAAATTGCAGTAATCTTATCTGATGATTAGTTTGTTTACGTTAATAAACTGACGTCTTAGTTTCTACAGGATGTTATGAGAATGTTTAACCGACTGCAAATAAGAGGACCTAAGGTCATGTTGAGATTGAGCCAATTCACAAAAACTACTGAAATTTAATACTATGAGTATGCTAACCATCAACCAGCTCTCAGCTTTGCTTTTCGTTCTCATACAGACTGTATATTTGATATAACCGCAAATTTAAGCCAGACGGAGATTTTAGTGCTATTATCTGATATTTACAAAAAATATTAATTTAGTGTCCACTGCCATAGCGAAAATTTTCTGAGCAGCTATGTATGGCGTAGTTATTACTAATTAGTGACAGTTGTAACATCCTTTTGTTAACCCTTAACCACCTACCTCCCGTCTCACAGACTCTTTCAAACCTAAAATTGTTTACATACCTATGTGCGAGCATCCTACAAACATTTGTGTCCTTGTACCTTCTCCCCTCCAGCCTCAGTGCCGCGTCGTCGATCGACAAGGTGGGTCGTGTACGCATTTAATTTTGGTGAGGATATTACTGTCTCTGACCGTCTCTGAGACGGGTGGTAGGTGGATACGTATTTTCTCTTAAGGGTCTCGGAGACGGGTGGTAGGTGGTTACGTGACTAATGCGCACTTTTTTCTTTACTTAGCCGACCGATTAGTCAGTTAAGTAGTGATTGGAAGTACGGAAAACCTGTTCTACTTGTGACCCGAAGAAAAAACGAGAACCAGTACGTATGTTTCTAATGCAAAAAAACGATTTTCCTAGAATGTACAAACAAACTTATATGCACTGCCGCGAAAAAATCGAATAAATTAGTGATCTGCAATTTTATAAAAATATTACCTTTATTTTAACGAAATTTATTGATTTAGCATTGTTAATTAATGAATAATTAGAAATAATTACTTAGATCTGTATATAAAGTCAAAATTTTTGTTGATCTCACCTTCCAAAGGATATATAGTTCCTTTAGTAGAAATAAGGACTGTTGCCATATGTTTACAGCAAAAAAATGTTTTGTTAATGTTTCCAGAATGATTAATAGCTTAATAAATATTTTAATATGTCTATATTGCCATTATTATTTTAAATTTCCCATCTGATTTATAAAATTTAACATATAAGGCCGACATTATGTATCCGTCCTGGGGACGGGAGGTAGGTGTTTGTGTGACTAAAGAAGCAGGTAGGTAGTTAAGGGTTAAGTGTCAACAAACATCAACAAACAAATACATTGCGTGCTGAATTATTTTATATGGAAAAAAAGTTCGTTTTTTTATATACCTAATTTACTGGTCAATATATTAATAAGTGCCTATACTAAGACCCCGTAAAGTTTGCGGTTATATCAAATATACACGCTGTACATAAAGACAAATGATAAATAAGAAGCCAAAATTTTACGCAATCCCCTGAAGTGCAAGTGGGGGTAGAACTCACGACCTCTGCTTGACCGGAGCAGCGAAGCGAGGCACTGCTGCTTTGATTACGTATTTACCCTTTGTTTTTATATTTATAAACCTACTGTTAGCTTGTTTGTTTGTGGCAGTTAATTTTGACAATCCTTTAAGGAGATACCTAGTCTAATATTTGAAGCACATTTTAACTGAATTATGACATGTAAATATCTGTTGTTGCAATCAATTATTATGTTTTACTATTACTATTAACAAAATTTTATTTTTATGACGATCGTATAAATTTGTGTAAATTGTCGGAGCGTAATCTATACTGCATTAGTACATTATAGAAGTAGGGGACGAGAAGGGAAAGGCTAAGATCCGACAAGGAGTCAGACAGGGGTGTTCACTCTCGCCGCTCATATTTAACTTATTCATTCAAAGTGCAATTGATAAAATTATAGAAAATACTACAGAAGGTGTTAAATTTAACGGAAATAGAATTACATTTATTAGATTTGCAGACGATATAGCAGTTTTAGCGAAAAACAGCACACAGTTGGAAACAATCTTAAACGTAATGGACACAACTTTCCGAGACTTCGATTAAAAGATAAATTTAAATAAAACCAAGACACTAATAATATCCTAACACACAGAAATACATGAAATTAAAATAAATAACACAGTACTACAGCAAGTCCAACAATTTCAATATTTAGGCAGTATAATAACAGAAGACTCGAGATGCACTACAGATATTAAAACTAGAATAGCAATAGCTAAAAACGCTTTTCACAATAAAAAACATATTTTTAAGTCAGAAATATAAGAAAACGTTTTATTAAAACTTATATTTGAAACATTGCACTTTTTGGCTGCGAGACATGGACCATGACACAACGGGACAGAGAAAAGCTTGAGGCGTTCAAGATGTGGTGCTGGCGAAGGATGGAGGGAATAAGCTGGACAGAAAGAGTCACCAATGAGGAAGTATTGGAAAGGGTAAAGGAGAAGAGACATATACTTCATACAATAGAAACTCGAAGAGGGAAAATGATGGGTCATTTGATACGACACGACGATCTAATACAAAAGATAATGGAGGGGAAAATTGAAGGAAGGAGAGGAAGAGGAAGGCCGAGGATTAGCTATTTGGACCAGATCAAGAAAAAGGCAGACGTCGGGTCGTATCGGGAAGTCAAAGAACTGGCGTTAAGTAGAACGGACTGGAGAGAACTGCACCGACAAGAGTGAAACTCTTAAATATTCATAATATTAATCTATACTGACATTTTGTATTTTGAAATAAATAAATCCAATGTAATCTAATTTAGCCGTTCTCTGAAATGCGCCTAACTTATCCTTTTCAAGTCAGCGCTTTTTCAACAGAGAGATAGATTTCTCGTGTAACATCGTGGATCCATAATCGGTCGATAATGATCCAATATTCGAAATATGCTGACACCTGACAATCGGAATAAAAGAAATGTCCCAACAAACACATATGTGAATAAATTTTGGACCTTTAGTGAATATAATGTTAATATGTACTTAGATCCAATATTGTCTTACAGTCTGATCAAAAAGAGTAGAAATTAAAAAGTGGCAATACTGTAGTGCCATCCCCGTTTTCTTAGATTGATTAGAAAGGGACGACACTAAAGTATTGCCACTTTTTAATTTCTACTCTTTTTGGTCAGACTGTAACAACCAGCTACAGAACACGGATGCAGAAGGCTCAATACGGGTAGTCAGATATTTCTAAGAGACCAACGATCTGATCAAGATCGCAAATCATAGGAAACCGTTGGATGACATTGGGGGAGGTATAATTGCAGACGTGGACGTCTTTCATCTAGTACTATAGACAGAGACGTATAATTTTGCAAATAAAATTACTTTCAAGACTAACCTCAGTTGCCTGGGCTAGCGAGCTGACCACGTCTACGATAAAATTTTATCGAATCATACTTTAAGGCCGCCTCGAATCTGCCTTCGTAAGGGGTTTGCCAAATTGAAAAAAAGGAGATTGGTCTTTCTTATTTATTTATTTATTCAAATTACTTACACAGCATTACAGTAATTGAACTAAGTCACTGTGAACTACAAAATCAGACAAAACAAAATCGTACATAAAATAAAAATAAAAAACTTAAATCTAGTTGTCTTATGTATTGCGGCATTAAGATAGACGACATACGAATTGAAATGGATTTTTTTGTATTTATTTAAGGCTGTGTATACACTTGTGCGTTATCTTTTTATACCTATATATTTGATAAAGCAAGCTAAATAAAACCGGTTAAAACATAATTCAGAAAAAAAAACACGTTATAAAAATTTACAAAATTGTTTTCTGACCTCGCGCTTAAGAGGCCTTATTCCTTTTAAAATGCTGATGTTTTAGACATTTTTCTCTATGATCAAACATGTTTCTTAACATATTATTGATGTAACTACCTAGAACAGGGCTATTAGGATTTATTGGTATATATTTTAAACCTTAATTTTGAATTTTTTATTAGTAATTTTTGTTTCAAAAACTACTTACTCGAAATTGACAAAATTCACGCGGAAAATAAGTTTTTTCAACTTATTTTCGACTGCACGCAATGAAAGCATGAAATAGTTATATTACTACCTAGAACTGGGGGAAAAGTATTATTCAGATCAAAAAGTTGGTTGAAACTATCAATATACTTTATAAATAATGACACAATGGTAAATTAAGAAAGAAAATTTGAATGCGCTCTACTACAATCGAAGCAAGAAGTTGGAAGAGCAATGCGCCGGAAACGCAGAGGTTGCGGGTTCAAATCCCGCTTCGATTGTAGTAGAGCGCATTCAATTTTTCTTTCTTAATTTACCATTGTGTCATTATTTATAAAAATAAAAATGTGGTATTACCACATAAAAAATATGAATCGATAAAAAGATTCTATAAAAATATTTAGAACAGCGCCATCTCTCTCGCAGTCTTCACACTTGCTGTAAAGCAATGGGGATTTGGGATCGTGCGTGTAAAACGCACATCCTAGGGTATGGCTAATATGCATAAGCAATTCAAAAAACATATATGACGCAGAGGGCGCTCCAGTAGCGTAAAGAATTAAGGGATGAAAGATTTGGTGTAATTGACGTAGCGATCGGATAGCTCAGTTGGAAGAGCAATGCGCCGGAAACGCAGAGGTCGCGGGTTCAAATCCCGCTTCGATTGTAGTAGAGCGCATTCAATTTTTCTTTCTTAATTTACCATTGTGTCATTATTTATAAAAATAAAAATTTTGTATTACCACATAAAAAATATGAATCGATAAAAAGATTCTATACAAATATCAATATATACTAGTCATTATATGTTTTTTTTTTTTAAGGAATAAGGCCTCTTAAGGGACTATTGCCTACATTTTTTGGCTGCCCATTCAATCCCGGGAATCCCGAGATCTATTTGTTTCCGTTTCTTGAATAGCGAGCTCAAAACAATCGATTCGTCAGAGCAAAGTTTTGACATTTTGCCAAAGTTTAGAAAATCACAAAAAACTACCGATCAATTTTGGTAATTCAAATTGTGTCCGGCAGACACACATTTTAACATGGCCCATTCACGTACGTCGAGTTCATTTACATCTTACGAGAACAAAAATATCTGAACACGACACTATTGTCAGGAGCATAAAAACGTGTTCAGATATTCTTTTTCTCGTAAGTGTGTAGATGTAAATGAACTCGACTGTACCTCTTATATTTTTTTTCTACGAAACTATAGGAAAATGACACAATTTCATAAATCAAGGCACTACACTCAACCAACAAAACCAACATTTTCAACGTAAAAAAAAAAATTGCCCAGCTTTCAGCCGTGAAGTATTCTGCAATCGTAAATTTCCACGTCACGATGACACGATGTTACACGTCATCGCAAATCGCGAGTGAGTGACCAATTACCGATATAATCACTCGGCAAACATTTGATCAAACATTTGGCTAATAGCGCGTGTTGGCTCATATTCCAAACGCTAACTATAAAACATTCAATATACTCTATGGCGCTAACATTAGTTAATATATCAAAGGGAAATGTCCCGTTAATGATTTATCGTATGCTGTTAGCTAGTGAACAATCAAATCAAATTATATGAATGTGTGATAATTATGACCATCATCATCATCATCATCATATCAGCCGATAGACGTCCACTGCTGTACAAAGGCCTTCTCCAAAGTTCTCCACGACGATCTGACTTGAAGTCTTGCGCCGCCCTCATCCAATTTGTGCGCGATCCTAACCAGGTCGTCGATCCACCTTGTTGAGGTCCTTCCCACGCTGCGTCTTCCGTTCCGCGGCCACCACTCACGAACCTTTTTGCTTCAACGGCCATCAGTTCTACGAGCAACGTGCCTCGCCCACCGCCACTTAAGTTTGGCGACTGTCTGAGCTATTTATTTATTTAAATTAGTTACACAGCATAACAGTAAATAAACCAAGGCACTGTGAACTACGAAATTACATTACAAAAAATAAAACTTAAATCTAATTTGATTTAGGCGACGTAACAGCGTGGCTCCGTTGCGTCGTCTGATCTGGTGCAGGATGCGGCAGATTGCCCCGGAACTGCCGAAACACAAACCCTTCGGCCAGAAGTCTGCACTTGCGATGGTGCCCTGCAGCGGCCGCGGCACGCGCACCACAAACGAGCTGAAGTGCACGTAGTGGCGGGACTGCAGCTGGTGCACCCTCAGCGAGAAGCCAGTCTTCCGGCGGACGTTACTCCACCGCATCGTCAGCCACGGCAGAGTGATGCAAGCGCGACACAGAGCGCCTTACTCGGTATGGCAATCCGAAGACCAGAACTAACCGGCTCGGCAGTGCCACTCAGAGTCTTGCGGGGCACCCTACGCGCCTTGCTCTTCCTTTCCACCAGTGTGAACCCCTCCTTATCCACATTGGTGCGGGAGGACTTTTCCTTATCAGGAACCCGTACTGAGGCCCGGTTAGCTGCGACAGGCTGACCGGCGACGTCAGCATAAGCACGCTGACGCAACTTCGAAACTAGAGGCGGCCGCACCGGCGGGGGGCGCGCGGGCGGTGGAGCGGTGGGTGCGGCTATATCTACAACCTTCGTTCTCTAGAGATTCGATCTCGCAAGGACACTCCTAGCATAGCTCACTCCATTGCCCTTTGAGTGATATAAAAAATTATAATAAATTAACATTTATTTACCATTTAAATTTGTACAAACTATGACTTTCCTGTCACCACCACACTAGGCCAAGCCTGTCTTGTCGAGTAATTTTCGACAGTTACCAATTTCATGTTAAATTAACAACACGTTGCGAGTAGGCATATGGCATTAATAAAATAGTATAGGTACATATATAAGTATTGACATGAACGAATGACATACTATTCGTGTAGGTTTATTTTCCATAACGAAACAATCTACAGCGTAATCCTTTCCAGCCTCAATACCTGGTCATCTACAAACAAAATGGACAGCTTACGAAGCAAAAGGGGTACAAACAATCACTTAACCTCGCGTGGCAACGGTTCCTAAGGTAGTCTTTCTATTTATCAGCCACAGACGTGTACTGCTGAACGTAGGCCTCCCCCATGACTCACCACAAAGTGCGATCCCGTGCAGACCGCTTCTATTGATTCTCCACTACCCACCCACGCTGCGCTTTCCTATACGTGATCGCCACACTAGGATTTTTTGCCCCAATAGGCATCCATTTTTCGGGCTACATGGCCTGCTCATTGCTACTTCAACCGTGCAATCCTGTGATAGGTAGGTAGTCTGAATAATTGATATGGATTTCCGCAAAGTATCCCCTGATCCATTTAATTCTGTTATTATTATATTGAGTTCTGAACAAGTTTATCCATAAGCTTATGTTTCGCCCAAAACCCACTAAAATGATAATGATGGAATGGATGACATTCAGAGGTCGCTTTGTTAAAGGTAGCAATTTAACATAGAAAATTGTCACAAGGCTACCAACAGGTAAAGGTAAGCACGGCATGTTTACCCGATATTCTCGGGCCACAAAAGCGAGGACTTTGGGTTTTGTAAACACGTGCGGTAAAGAAAGGTTTCCATTGCCTTTATGTAAAAATAAGTGCTTGGAAAAAATATTTCAGTCACGTCAATTCCAGGTGTCGTATACTGCCTATATGTATTATATGTCGGTAGTTATACTTAGTTTTTGTCTGTAAATTACGAGTTTATATTTATTTAGTACTGATATAAAAAACTTAGAGAACCCTCGATTGATTCAAGGGCCTGTTTCCACTGTAGCACGAAAGTAAACTTTTTTCGACATTGATATATACATAGTTATTAAGCGATGTATCGGCACTACCGCCTATATAGCTAATGCAAATAATTTCCACTACATTTGCATTAAGTAACACTGAAAAATATAATAGTACATTTTTAAGGCGACTCCTAACCCCAACGTCCTTGAGGATCTGGGCGGAGCCTAACGTTATTCCCCCCGCCGACCGTGCGCCCCCGGAACATTACTTCGTTCATAATCTCGTTGAGTGGCGTCCAAGCAGCTTCATACACTCGTATAGTCCGAGCGTGAGTTGAAGATCAACAAACCTTATACCTTATTTAAAGGCATTGAAGAATCTCGAAGTAAAATAAATCATTTAAACAATGATATAATTATTTCGGATTACTAAATATCTATTTACCCACTACAGTAGAATATTAAAAATAAAATGCGTTAAAGCAAAAAAACAAGTGAAATTAGCCATTTGGAAGTCTCGAATCGAAAAATACTTTTTAGTTTCTTTTGTATGTGTAGGTACCTACCAAAAATAGTTAAAATGCCGACAAGATTCTTGATTATACGTGTAAAATCATGCAGAAATAAAAAAATACCGTTTTTTAATAAATAAATCATATCGTGACCCAGCGGATGAACCGATATTTTAACATAGTAGTGGAGGCACAGCTTTATCCCCCGGGTCATGTTGCTCTTATGAAAAGATAAACTATAAATAATAGAGCGACAAACTCAACTTTACCGTTGGAAAACGGATTTACGTCCATTACTTATAAATAGTGATAGTTTTTTTAAGACTACATTAGTAATGTCATAGATTATATACAAGTTACATAATGTTCTCAGATTTTTCCCTATACTTTGTTGATATTGACGATATTTTACTAGACGATATTTTTTTTGTTTTTTTTTCTATGTTCAAGGTCAATGGATAACCTATAAATGTTAATTTACTTGAGTGTCAAAATATACCGATGCTGGAAAGTAGAAATTATCTAAGCGACATTTTTGGGGATATCGAGTTTACACACTGTTGGGATCAGCAGATTTTTCTGCATCGAATGGGTTGGGTCTCGTATATAATAATATCTGTCTGACGACTTTTGTGTCGCTTATCCCTTCGGTGATTCAGAGAATCTCTACATTTTTTTTTCTACTAAACGACTTGATTTTTGAGGTTTTTTTTTGCAAAATGGAGATTACATAAAAAGTTTTTTGCACAATAATTAACCTTAGAGCTTTTTTACTTATTTGTCAAAACAGATCAAACAACTTGGATAATTTTTCTTTATTGCAACTAACCTTGCACTTGTTGGTTAACTGTTTTTACCTGATCGTAAAATATATTTTAATGTCGTTTGAGGCATTTTACCTATGTCTTTATGATAAAATTAACATAAAGGTAAATTATGAAAGAAAAATTTAATGTGATCTACTGCAATGTAAGCAGGACTCGAACCTGCGACCCTAAGTTTCCGGCGTAGTGCTCTACCAACTGAGCTATCATATCGTTACGTCAATCACACTAAATCTTTGATTCCATAATTCTTCGCTACTGGAGCGCCCTCTGTGTCATGTGTGTTTAAAATGCTTATGCGCATTAGCCAAAAAGTAAAAATGTGGTATTTCCGCATTATTAAACAGAATCGATATAAGATTCTATAAAAAAATAACATAGTTAGATTAAATTACCTGATTGTCGTATCTTAACTATTGGCGTTTATCCAAATTTACCTGCTTTGATACTATGAAACCATTGTCGCCTATACTTTTTTTCTTTGATCGACTACTGTCGCTTATCTTGAATTGCTTGAATGACGATTGAGTCGTATTTGTCGCATAGAATGTACTAAAAAAACAAATATTTTCGTTAAATTGGTAGTTAGACAACTTTACCGGTTCTGTTTTATAAAATATCACACATTTAGTAGTAATTCAATATATTTATGGTGGCACCTGCGGTGTAAATCTGTGTCTCTGGCGCTAAGGCATTACTTTGGACTCGCTTGATGGACCCAAACGCCATCTCACTCAAACAGTGTCTTACGAGACGTCACTTATACCACACAGAGTTGTAGGTAGTTTTCTTATTCTTGTTAGGATAGGATATTATCTCATTGCAATTGTAAAACTTGAAATTTCACGTAGTTCGTGATTTAAAATTCCTTAATGAGTACCGAGTGACTGCAGTCTTGAGAACTCTTGTGCTGTTCTCATTAGTCATAGCTATCGTTTGCTACCATACATTGGTCTAGAACTACTGGAAATCTTTCTTCAGCAGATCACACATAAAAATTGATAAAATTGAAATTTCACGTGATATCTGATGAATAAATCTTTAACATTTCTAGAGCAGTTTTTTTTTGTATTTGCGTAGTTGAACCATAAGTTTTTGTCTTAGAGAACTTTAAATGTCACTTCATTAATTTTAATGTTTGAAAATAAATATTTTCCTATAATTAAAACATTAATCGTGAGGTTTTATTGTACGATAAATAGCTTTTCATGTCTGAAATATTTCCTACAAAGGCGATTAGATATTTTTTCTTGATTTATTTCATGCTGATTTATGCACATTTATATATTTACCTGACTATAAAATGAGCATGCACATATATGTTGTTAACTGTGTTGATTGTTGTGTAATAGATTATACTATTTTACCTGAGTAATTTCTCGGGAAACGTGTCGTTTAGATAATTTTTCCTTATTTTATTTTGACGGCCATTTTGCGTAAGCGACGCTAAATCCTAAAATATTCCATTAATAGACAAAATAACAAAAGCAACATGTAGAGAACATGATGTTGTTTATAATTATAAAATGCTTCATTTAAAAAGTAGGTCCACAGAATATTTAATAACTTTTTATTTTTTTGAAAAAGTTCGTAGTTTTTTAGATCTCCTGTAAAGTTAGCTCCGTGTCTCTTGGATAATTTTCCTTTCCAGCGTAGATACGTTTTTTTGTTGCATAAAGAGCCGTATCTTTTTTTACGTTCACTTAGAAGTTCGTTTTTTACAGCTTCAAGGGACTGTAGACCAAAGTACGACGTGTAGACGGTTTTAATTTCAACTCGATACCTACACGCGTTACCGAGATAAAGGGTCGTGACAGAAAAATGATCAGCAAAATGATCCTATGGGTTCCGATTTTTCCGGTAAAAATACCTAAATCTATAAATAATGAGGTTTATCACTTTTAATAGGTATATATGAAATTTAGCCGATAAAAATGGTCATTCGCATACAATTTTAAGATGGAAAATGGTATTCATAACCAGGCTAGTTTTAAATGTTTACCATTTTATAGTGCAAAGGTAGGTTTTGAAGTTTAAGAAGGTAATAACCTAATAACATATTTTGACGGTGTAATGTGATATATGAATACAATAAATAGTACTTCATGTGACTGTACATAATGAAGGGTATTAAACACGAGTGTGGGTTTATGAAGCGAGCCGAAGGCCAGTTTCATAATAACATCACACGAGTGTTTTAATGCCTAATTTTGTACAGTTACATATACTACTTTATCTAGCCACATATCATAAGCCTCCATGATGCATTCAGAAGTCGCACATTATAACAAATATTACCCGGTAATGGCGGTAATGAAGTTTTCTGGCAGCTGTCATTGTTTTTATTTTAATTCAGAGACAAACTAGAGTCGGCCCTAACTATCATATCGTTCGATATCTTACTTACGTGTGACATTTGTCAAATTTGATTGAAAATTGACAATACATTTCGAACTAAACGTCATCTCGATTGATATAAGAATAGAGGTCAAATCAAATTTCTTTGTTTTTCAGAGATGTTCGAAATTTGAATAAATAATACTATCGAAATAAGAAATTTGTGCTAAAAAACAGTCTATTTTTATGGTGGTCATAATGTGCCCTTCTTGAACGCATCATGGAGGGTTTATGATATTTGGAGAGATAAAAGATTTAATAAAATAACAAGCTTTCGATAACTGAAGTTTTTTTTTCAGATTATTATGCATATAAGCCTGTGCCGTCCCTTTGTCGGGTAAAGGCCTCTCTATCTTTTTTCCACTCGTCCTTATTTAGATCAGCAATGTCCAACCCTTTTGTAATACATCCCGGTAGTCCCACCATCTCCATCGTGATCTACCGTGACGCCGAATTTTATTGAGTGGGCGTAGATTTCTTGATCTGCAGATCGGTTGACATGCGGCAAACGTGTCAGCTCTACTTTAGTTTAGCGGTGGTCTGGGTTACGTAAGCTATTTGGGTTTGGGCGTTCCTTCCGCGATCGATAAATTTGATCCAAAATCGTTTCATTGCCCTCTGGCAAACTTAGAGAGAAAAATTCTGAGCATTAGTCAAAAATCAAATCCGGGCATTACGATGAGTCTAAATAAAGTTATATATTTTTTCATTAATTCAACTGTAATCCGATCATTAATATATGGCTTTTAAACGATATGTAATAAAAATCAGGTTTTTATTTTATAAACGGTAAACAATTGGAACAGAACTTATGGCCAGGCTAGGTATGTCTAGCTAGGCCCGGCGGATATGTCAATAATTACTAACGCTCATTTAGATTTAAATATGAAGTGGGAAATTTATTGATGCAAATATGTATTCTGACTATATTTACATAAATAAGCCACTTGCCTTCATGGACTAGAAAATAATTGTAATTTTTGATAATGTATTTTTATATCATATGCCATGTACTGTACTAGTGACGCAACGAATGTGAATACTTACAATAAATATTCGTATTCGTAAATTAGCGTTTTACCGAATATTACAATGGTATTCAAACGAACAATACTTGTTCTGCATTACGATATTCATATCTCTTAGGGTTGAATTCATAAAGATCATTAGACGTTATCATACTTAAATATCTGTATTATCAGATTTTTTTTACTAACCGAAATACCTAAGGTACTCTAAGAAAAAAAAAAAAAAAAAAAACCCACACCAAAAGTGTTATTTTCTGGGCATCCTGTCTGGTGTGGGCCCATGACTGAGAATATCTAAGTATTCAAATGTGTTCGGGAATGCTAAGCAATGACAATTTTTTTATAAGTACTTATAATTAATAGATACCGAAATACAAAAAAATAGTTGAATTTAATTCTATATGAAAATGAGTGCTTTTTGTTATGTCGCATAGCGTAGTCGTGTGAAAAAACGAACTACACTCTCTTAAGAGGGCGCCGAGCGTTTGCAACTGAACCATAGAGCGCGGGGAATGCGTATTTAAATCGGCGCGCGGCCGCCATAGTAAAAATGTATGGAGAATTACAAGCACTTTTTGATAAATCTGGACCTTTAATACCAAACAATAATTGAAATATTTGATGCGGACAAATTGTAATGTAAACATTCATCTTTTTTTTAACTGAAAATCAGAATAGATTTCCATTGTTAAAGTATAAAAAAACACTTAACGCCTGCTTACGATTTTACAATTTTCGTCCAACTTTACTTAGTTATCTAGGGTAAAATATTAATAATCTTATAATTTTTCCACGGAGAAGTTGTTAACACATTCTTCGAAATGCTAAATATATAGTTAAGAAATGGATTAAACAATTAGTGTTGACGTTATCTACTTAACGGCAACTGCCTACTTTTTCACATTTCGCTCGGTGCAGTCTTAAAATACACTTCGAACGCACGAAGACAGATCGAACCTCCGCGGGATCCGGTACTATAACAATTTTCCGTAACTAGATAGATCGCGAGAGCAAGTGACACAGCCTTCCCCTTCGACGGTTAGATTTACACTGAGCTCGCAGCCCGGGCACGGCCGCGCTCGTGGAATTTCAGTTTTTTTGATGCTTTATTAGACCGAATTTCCATTTTACCAACTTTTAAACAATACGATTAAAGATCAATGAATTGTCAATATTCTTGCGAAAGAGCCGTGTAAATATCACTTGTAGTTTAGAAGCCTTAGGGAATTGAAAATTGAAAACGACCCTATTTCAAGATTATTTTTTCCATAGTAATTATTGCTTTAAAAAAAAATCCAACTATAATTTTTTAGAAGTAATAGTCAAAAATAACATATATTTTTTTCAGATTTTTCCGTTGGCTAGATTACGAGCCTTAGGACTTTAAAAATCACCATTCCACGTACGGAGTCGCCTTAAAGTAGGCAGTATTGGTGATACGAGTAAAGTCAATCATATCTCTACTTAAGCGATTTGCACTATCGCTTCTCACAAAGAAACTTTATGTCAAATAGTGTATATAACTAAAGTAGATATACGAAAAGATCAAATGTCGTGAACAGCTATATGGAAATAAAAGGCAGTCAAAATCAATCTCGCATTATAGCAAGCCTAGTTGTAAAATGCCGTCGAGAACTGAAGACGCGCGGTAAACACGGACAGGACTTGAACCCTTTAGAGCACCCTCGACTGATTCAAGGGCCTTTGTTTCCTCCCTTGCAGGAAAAGTTACCTTTTTTGTCTGTATGTTCTGGGACTTTATATTTGTTTTCGTTCTAATGATACATTCTACGATTATAAGTTTATGAACCACGTAGTATCTCATTATTTTTAATGTGGGTACACCACCATTTTTATATTGTACATTTTGATACAAAGATCAAAGCTCAAAAAAAATTGAAATGCATAACCTGGCGGAAGAGACCGGGAATCGAACCCGGTACCTCTGGATTACCGGTAATCCAGAGTTCACGCATTTTAATTTGCTTTGATCTTTGTATCAATCCTATCGTTCTGTATCTAAAGTGCTACTTCGCGAAACGTGTCGGCAAACCTTGTAGTACTAAGGAGAAGCAAAAAGTATCACAATCCACTTTTCCTTCCTCGCGTTTTTAGTATTATTGGTCGTTAGAAGGTGCCTGAAATTTCGTCGGCGTAACCTTTCTTTATTTAGCGGAGTAGGGCAAAAACTTTCCTATGACTATCTTTGGATGTCCAACTATCGGCATAATAAGCGCGCACAGAAATTTGTACCAACAGATGGCGCTATTTGACTGAAACCCATACAAAAAAGACGTCAGCTTCCATCGTGTTATTAAGAGGCCTTATTCCTTTTAAAATTTATTTTTTTCATATTATGACGAATATTGATAATTTCAAACAACTTTTTGAAGTAAATAATGCTTTTTCCCGAGTTCTAGGTAGTAACGTAGCTATTTCATGCTTTTATTGCGTGCAGTCGAAAATAAGTTGGAAAAACGAATTTTCCACGTGAATTTTGTCAGTTTCGAGTAGTTTTTCGAACAAAAATTATCAATGAAAAATTCAAATTGTAGGTTCCAAATATATACCAATAAATCCCAATAGCCCTGTTCTAGGTAGTAACATCAATAATATGTTAAGAAACATGTTTGATCATAGAGAAAAATGTCTAAACAATCAGCACTTTAAAAGGAATAAGGACTCTTAGGATGTTTCTAAACAGACCAACTCTCCTTTGGAACTGTTAAATTTTAGATTTGATTTAAGTATAGATGGCTTACAAAAGTGTTAGTACAATTAATATCGTTAAATCATATAATACCTCGCAGAATAAGGCACCGGGAAGGTAGTTAGGAATTCACTTTGTTCGAGAAGACAAAGGAGGAAATATGAAATCGAGTAATGAACGTTTCCTGCCCAAGAGCGCCGATAACTGGATTCAACGGATTGAAAAGCGTACTTTCACCGCAATTTGTCTTTAAAGGCAATTTGCTTTTATAGGCATCAATCATTGCATTTGAGCACATGTGACATTTGTAGTGACTTTTCCACTTAGTCGTTCTGTTTTTATCCCGCGACGAAAAAAGAGGGGCTATAAGTTGAATATGTGTGTTTGGGTATATGTGTGTCTGTATCTGGCATGGCAGCTCCCCATGGGATGGACCAATTTGAGTGCGGTTTTTAATCGAAAGCTTGTCCGTCGAGATGGTTTTTAGCTATGTTTAGTGGAAATTGAACCAGTAGTTTCCAAGCTTTAATTGGAAGAAGTGACAAGATCTCAGCCAATATTGAAGCTTAGAATGTAGTTATGTTCAGTTTTAGAAGCATTTTCTATATCACTCCTTGAATGAATTAGCGTCTCATGACCAGCTATTTGTGTTGTAGGTTTTTGAAATAATTGAAATTTGACCGCAGTTCTTCGCAATGCAATCATATTAACGTCTTGGTTGTGAAATCACCTTATCATGGCGTACATAAAAATATACATCCCCTATTCAAGATAGTAATAGGAAAAAAAAAAACATTTGAAAAAAATAATAACTTGGCCAGCTTTTTCCCTTAGCCTTCAATTGTCTTGATTATTTAATTTTATTCTAGACAAAGTTTGGACCTTCGTCCTGGATAAATGTGTTTTTCAAAAACTTTCTACTGCATACGAGCATCCCCTACGCTAATCTAATAGTTTTTCCGGATCTTAAACAGATTATCGGTCCACTTCGTAACAAGCCGCCCTTCAAAACTGTGCCTAATTAACGGGACGTGGAAACCATTGAAGAAACTTTCTTCTCTAATGGCTATTAGAATGGTTACGTGAGAAATGTGACTCTACCTATAGGCACATCACGCACCGTGAAACATGCCAACTTTGCCCGCTTTTTGCGTAGAAACCCGAATTTCTCTCTTTTTTTCTATGACGTGATAAAGTTTTTTTTGTCTAACGCATCCATCGTATTCATATGCATGCTTTTATTACGAGGAACAATTTTTAAATCTACATTTAACCAACTTTTTTATCAATTTTCACCTCGGGTAAAGTTATCTAAACTTTTGCCAATATTGCCCAAATCGATTATTTTCGTAACTATAGATAACTTATACAACGTTAAGATAAGGATCAGTATAAAGTCTGGGGTAATAATGGCGTTCCACTTAAATATCTTGGTCTTAACTATACAAACACGTGTGCAATATGGGTGGGCAATGTTACATAGGTATTTTGTTTTACTCCATACAAGCCGAATCAAGCAGTTTGAAATGGTCAGGGTTGTCACTTTTGGTTGAGTAAACCATCTTTACCAACACCATTTATCAAAATGAAAAATTTATGCTTAATATTGGTTACTAATAGTTAGGCGGTTATTTTTTTACTCCACGTTAGAATAATCTAAATAAAATATTGTCATAATTGAATATTCTATGTTTTTGTGTTTTATGGACATGACATGACATGACATGCAGCTACTGCTAAAAGTACAACGGCTTAATAGAAATACAATTTACCTTACCTTAAATACATTACCTTCCTTTATTTACGCAGTCAGGTAAAATTACGACAAGGTGACAACCCTAACCCTTTTTTTAGTCTGGGCAATGTTAGCATTCATAGGTTAGCAAGTTGCTGGATAACATTGCCCACCATCATAAGTCTGGTTTTAATAAGTATTTTTAGTACAAACTACAGTAAAAATGATCTACAGTTCTTATTTTATAACAAGTAATAAGATACATTCCCCTGAGGCTTCCCCATTCTGTAAAAAATACACCAGAACTTCACCTAGAATTGGCCCGCCAAATCACACACCTTATTCGACTAGTCCCAACACGTTACAGAATGAAGTTGCGCGCAAATGTGAGTCCCAGTGATACCACAGATATAATCTATTTTCCACTAAAAATAGTAGTGTTGCCATAATCATCTTGAAATTGTCTACAGTAACGTTTCTTTTTTTAAGTAGCGTTTTGGGCAAAGTTGGCATATTTCACGGCACTTAATATACTTAAAATACAATATTATTATTTTATAGGCACAGTTTTGTTTTTTTATTAGAAGTGTGCCTTATAATACAAGGACTACGTATAGGCCTAAATTCTTAAGATAAAATAGGAAATTAGGTTAAGAGTCCTTATTCCTTTTAAAGTGCTGATTGTTTAGACATTTTTCTCTATGATCAAACATGTTTCTTAACATATTATTGATGTTACTACCTAGAACAGGGCTATTGGGATTTATTGGTATATATTTGGAACCTACAATTTGAATTTTTCATTGATAATTTTTGTTCGAAAAACTACTCGAAATTGACAAAATTCACGTGGAAAATTCGTTTTTCCAACTTATTTTCGACTGCACGCAATAAAAGCATGAAATAGCTACGTTACTACCTAGAACTCGGGAAAAAGTATTATTCACTTCAAAAAGTTGGCTGAAATTATCAATATATTCGTCATAATATGAAAAAAAAATTTTTTAAAAGGAATAAGGCCTCTTAAGTTCATTATGACTGATGGGGCCCAGCCGCTCACAGTTTGTTTGATTCCCTAAAAAAACGAACTACCTGTGATCCCAGAGCTGGCGCGTTTCTCGGACAAAGGCTCAGTATTGCTGTGCAGCGGGGAAACGCCGCCAGCATCTTGGGATCATTTCCGCCAATGACCGACCTTGGCTAGAGTAAGGTTAGTTGTAGGTTTTAGGTTTTTAAGTTGTTTTACCACTTAATTGGAATGTTTTTTTTACTGAATAGTTATTATTTTTTCTGAAAAAAATACTGACTGTTGAATTTTGTTCGCCGTTTTTTCTCAACAGTGGTCTCCTCTTGTGAAATGCCGGTAGACTCAGATATGTAAAAGTGCCTTTGTGGTCTACTTGCAGAATAAAGTTGTAATAATTTACATTATTAGATAGGATACTTTTTAACTGACTACAGGAAGGAAAGAGTTTTACGCGGACAAAATTGCGGACATCTTCTAGAAGGTATATTATATTCGTACACGTATCTGTTATGAAATTCGTGGAAGACGGATTTTCAGAAAACGACGCAGTAAAGACAGTGCTGCCTGTCTGTTTAAATAATCCGTCTAAACTACTTTGGTAACTACGCCACTGTGTCTGCGCCACACAAACATTCAATTTGAAGTGCATAACTTTTGAACATGTTTGCGGCATCTATAGTTCATTGCTGGTTATATGAGTTATTTTATTACTCTTATAGACAGAGTAGACTTACAGACAACACTAATGAAAATTTGGATAGCAAACAATACATCAAATCATCTATTAATACAACATTTCCTCTAGTCTCGTATCTGTCTGCAACTTTACTACACAAGAACACACCTCGCAGTAAACATCGTAAAACTTTTGTATTTATCGTAGTTGGGTAAAAAGTATCTTTGTAAACATCTTTGGATATCGAGCTATTCCTGTGTCAAAATTAGTAAAAATCCGTCCCGTCGTCTTGGTATGATGATGACCGATTTTTTTTAAAGAAATGACACTATTCGGCAAGCAAGGTGTGCCCATACAAATACTGCGTCGTGTTGTTAAGGTTTTTCCTGAAATCCCCATGGAATATTAATTTTAAATAAAAAAATTGGGTCGAATATAGTTAGTGCAGGTCTTGTCATTATTATCATCCAAAAGAGACGTCTACTGCTGGACGTAAATAGGTCTCAAAGAAAAGACAGTAACAAAGGTAGCCATTATGACCGGTCCAATAACACCATCTGCATTCAGCAACCCTTGACACGTCATCAGTCCATCTTGTGGACTTAAGCACACTACATTTTCAAATGCGTGCACTAAAAAAAAATAACAGTAGCCGAAACGTTAGCTGCTAGTTACATAAATCGGAGGACTGACAAACTGAGGGTTACTATTAAACAAAATATGTCGTATAAAATTTGCTGAATTTTGGTTACTACTAAGCACAATTTGGCTATTTCTTAAGTAGTTATACTAGTTGAGCTATTTTTTGAAGTGAAACTTCTAATGCGACTTCCAACAAGGTTGCGTTAAACGTTTAACGGTAGGAAAGCACTTAAACGTTCAACGCAACAATCCCACGGACAATGCGAGGGATTTAAGGTTATGTCAAGGTACGTCTCTTGTAAATATCAATTGATTGTTAGGTTTTCTCTTTTGAAATTACAATTTCTACCCCTTCCACGCAATATTTTTTTTAGTGTGGTTTCCACTCCAATAATTCTTTTACATTAGCGGCCATGTTTCTTGGCTTTAAAGCATGGAAAAAGCACATCTCTTCTTTTTTTATTCCATTGCACTCAAGAAGGGTACTACAATAGGATTGTATGGGATTGTTTCCGTTATTTCATTTGAAAGTAGTGCAGGATGTCTGAGTGGAAGAGATGAGGCGCTTAAGTTTTATATTGGCTTAGCTGGCCCAGCGTTTGCAGGGTTAGATGTGCTAGATGTGACTTATATATTATTAAAATTAAAGTAAGGATAAAGAACACCACGTAAAAAATCGGGCGATCAATCCAAAACGGGCCAGTATTTTCCAAACGTGTTAATTTTTCAGAATAATTATGAAACACAACTAACCTAACCTTATGGGTTATTTAAAACGATGTTTATAAAGTCCTGAAAATATTACGGTTTTCGGAAAAAAAAATACTCTCCGAAAAACGAAAATTCAGACTTGTGATAGGATACCGTTAGAAAAACTTAAAGTACGATTTTAAAAGTAATAAAAATGACATTCATTTTTTTCTCATATCTCTTATGGAGCCGGGAATCAAACCTGGTCAAAATTCTGTAATCACATGTTGTATTTGTTATAAGTAAGTAAGTAAACACATTATTGTACACAAAAACAGTAAAAAAAATACATCTATTACAAACAACATAAAGGTACAAAGGCGAACTTATCCCTAAAAAAAAAAAAATGTTTATTTAAAAAGAAGAACCTAAATAACATATTACAATTGTCCAGCGGTCCCACGCTAGGCTATGCCTGTCATGTGGTGACCAGGACCTATAAGGGATCTCTTCCAGTTAAACTTGTTATTACCTATAGTTGTCCCTGTAAGTACCCGCGGTTATTGTAGAGATTGTAAAAAATAAGCAGTTTTTAATAAATCTAAAATCGACGCCACGGTTAATTGTCAAGAACAGACTTCCCTGTTTCTTATAGTAATCTCATGTTGTTTTTTCTTTTTCTTGATGTTTGAGGTGTACAAAGTTCATAAAATGATTAAGGTTTTATATTTATTATATATTAATAATAAGAGGTGGTAGCCTAGTGGTTAGGGCGTGCGACTTTCAATCCGGAGGTCGCGGGTTTGAACCCGGCCCGTACCTATGAGTTTTTCGGAACTTATGTACGGAATATCATTTGATATTTACCACTCGCTTTTCGGTGAAGGAAAACATCGTGAGGAAAGCACCTAAGCCCAATAAGGCCTAGTTTCCCCTCTGGGTTTGAAGGTCTGATGGCAGTCGCTTGCGTAAAAACTAGTGCCTACGCCACATCTTGGGATTTATAGGTAGCTGACCCCGATTGAGAATTCACTCTCTACAAAGATATGGGACAAAGGCTAGGAGGATGATGACTTATTATATATTACTTAAATATATTATAGATTATTATGATTAAGGTTTTATACTTAATAATCTATAATATATTATAATTAAAAACCTGCCAAACCTTAATTCTGATATAGCTAATGAAATTGAGATTTCATACGCTTTAACTTGAGAAAACAACCTCTTTAGGTTCATTGGAAGAAGGTTGTCTGGAAGACGCTAGTGATAAGACCGCCTGTTGTTTACCTCTGCCTTTTGTTTTTTCTTTTCCTTGATGTTTGAGGTGTGCAGTAAAAGTATTTTGTATTTTTAACACTTCCAGATCCCTATAAATGCGTGGTAAACGGATTTGGCAGGATGGCAATGGTCGGAATCCGTTATACAAAAGTGGAATACTGAGCACCTACTCAGCGAAGCACTAATTTTCGATGAAACCGGGAATTCAAACGAGTGTTTAAAATATTTATCTCAAACATGCAATGAAATATCGTCATTACGTGCGTTATATATATATATATATAATGTGTTGCTGGATGTATATATATATATATATATATATATATATATATAGTCCTCCTCATCGATTTCGATGACGGCGACAGTATCATGTGTAGGTCGGAACAACTCAAGAGAACTGTCAAGGAATTTCATATAAAATTCAAGGCCTAGAGAAGATTAGGCTTAACAATTGTTTTTTTTTAGTGGAGTACTTTCTATATCAATGCATATGTCTGAGAAAAGAATACATGTCTTAGCCCTGAAAAGGGCTTGCCAGCTTCGTATCACCCGGCCTCCCTACGGTAGGCCGTCTATACCTACACACCCGGCAAACGCTTCTTGCCCAGCGTCCATGATAATTAATAATGTACTATATTGGCAATTATTTGATAAGTACATGACCAAATCGATCTAGTCCCAGATTGAGCTCAAGAAAGCTGGTGTTATGGGGTTAAGGGTCCTGGGTAGACGATAATATACATACTTATAAATATATACTTAAATAAATAGAACAAATACAAGTAGGTACCGTAAAACTACCCAAATATAGTCAAGTCCACACAACTATGGTCCAATTTAATCCGAAAATTACTCGTAAAATATAATGACAATTATAACGAATAAACTCTAAAGTGAACAACATAATAAAACAAACTTAAATAAAAACGTATTAAATCACTGAAAGAATATAAATTTTAATAAAAATAGGTAAACGTTTTTTTGTTTTGGACCATAGTTGGACGATTGGCCTATACGAGTAGTTGGGTAGTTTTACGGTACCCAAAACCCGAGCACAAATATTCGAGTTCACCCCACAAATGCTTCTCCTGGCCGGGATTCGATCCCAGGAGCGCCGCCGGCTTAGTACGCAACTGCGCAACTGCAACTATTAACTGCGCCAACCGCATCGTATCTGCTGTGCAGTTTGGCAGAGCTTTAAAAAGTTTATTGTACTTTTGCGTTACATAAAAAAAATGAACCATTCCAACAGGTGCGAGGCTCGCGCACCGAGGTTTTCGTACAAACACTTCCTTAACTGGCCCAGTTAAGTTTGCACCTGGTATGTATGGCGCCGCATACAAATGTGGTGCAAAGTTAACGCAACCGATCGTTTGTTGTATTAACCAAATATTTATTTTATCCTGTTTTTAGTACTTGTTGTTACAGCGGCAATAGAAATACATCATCTGTGAAAATTTCAACTGTCTAGCTATCACGGTTCATGAGATACAGCCTGGTGACAGAAGCACAGACAAATAGCCGAACGGGCAGCGGAGTCTTAGTAATAGACTCCCCCGTCTTTTCCCGTCGTCAACCAAAGGGTTGGTTAGGGAACCCTAAGGAACTCTAATAAAAATACCCTAATAAAATTTCAAATGTAATGGATTACTGAGTAATAAGCTCAGCTGTAAGTCGAACATTTTCAATAAAACTCATCAGTCAATCCAGCGTACTTCGACAACCGCTACTGTAATAACATTTCAATCCTCCCTAAATTTAGATAAGGATGTGCCGCTCTCGAAAATGTTGCCCGGGTGGAAAAATTGCCTGGTGGGAATATTGCCAATGTTCACAGCAAAGAGGAAATGTTATGAGTGGAAATAAATAATAAAACAAACGTGATCGGTTGCGTAAACCTTGCACCTCATTTGTGTCCGGCGCCATACATTATACTAGGTGCAAACTTAACCCGGCCAGTTAATGTCCTTGATGGTACGGCACCCTTCGTGTGCGAGTCCGACTCGCACTTGGCCTGTTTTATTTCCATAATACAAGGCTAGTATACTTTTACACAGAAAAAGATTGCGAAACAGATGCAAAATATGAAGGCTTGTGTTTAAACGCCTACCAAATATGTTGATAAACTTCCAATAAATGCTTAATAGGTACTTGCCAAAACGGATTGAATGCTCACCAAATAGTGTATCACAAACTATTGTATAAATAAAGCTAATATTTATTTTTCTTACATGCTATAAAAATATGTGAACACCGTTAAAGTTAATTTCAGACCAAATAATCTATATTATTGTTAAATGGATGTCACCAATTTTATATTATTACTTCCATTTTAGTCATTTTTGCTGAGGCAAAAAACTAATTGTTGACCGTGAAATTTTTTGTTATACCAAACATACTACTCACCCCAAACACAAGTAACTTGTTTATCGCTTTACGCATTCAATTAATGTATGATATAGTACTTAAAAATTAATATTCGCTACTATTTAAATGCTCACCAAAATGGCTTTTATACCCTAAAACTAATAAATATTAATAATAAATTGTGTATTGCAGAGACACTGTCCTTGAGTGCCGTAAATAAAAATATATAGTCAGCCTGCCGTCGTCGTACCTAACTTAAGCCAAGTCGGACCTGCCTTAAGGTGAAATAGGTAATATTAGTAATCGTAAGCCAAGTCGGACCTGCGCGGCTCGCTCACTTCGCTCGCTCGTTAGGGTCGCAGTTCAACCTAACACTGCTCCTCGCTTCGCTCGTCGTCGTACCTAACCTAAGCCAAGTCGGACCTGCGTGGCTCGCCTGGCCGCAGGCCTGCCGGCCTGTGCGTCGCTTGGTGGTGACGGGGGGCGGGTTGCGGGTAAAGAAATAAAGGGAAGCTATTGTAATTTTAGATTGACTATAATATATTTTGACTAAAGGTTAGATAATTTGATTACACTAAAGCAAATAAGACTGCAGTTTTTGGTATTAATGTTGATGTTTTATGAACACAATATTCTATATATTATTATTATATTATTATTGTTCTTGGGTCATGGATGTTATCTATATATGTATTTATATATTATGTATATCGTCGTCTAGTACCCATAGTACAAGCTTTGCTTAGTTTGGGACTAGGTCGATTTGTGTATGATTGTCCCTTAATAATATTTATATTTATATTTGGTGAGCAAAAAATCCATTTTGGGAAGCAAAAAGATATACGGACTCAACGTAAAATTATTCTGGTGTATGTATATTGATTTTAGAATACAAAATGATGGTAGTTTAGGGAGCTCTGTATAGAGTGGGTTTAATTTATATGGAGGTAATTAATTTTACTTGGAATTTAGTTTTAGGGTATAAAAGCCATTTTGGCGAGCGTTTAAATACTAGCGAAATTTGAATATTGACGAAGATTGACTTGTAGAGAATGCCTCATGGCATTAAGTCCGCCTTTTGTACGATATATTTTCTTTTGTGCAATACAGATTAAATAAGTATTACCGATGTAACGCGAACGATCAATATTATTACAGATTCACATCACTATTCTACAATTCACAGCAGTAATTAATCTTCCAAAGAGCCCCCAAAAGCCTTAATTGGCGAAGACAAATTGTCGAAATTCCCGGCAGGATTCCTTGGGGGAATCCTGCAAAAACTCGTGAAGTTTCATTGTTGTCGAGTTTCGACCCCTTTGAAATACTGTTGTGCTCAAAATACTTTGGAGGTCATTGGAAAAGTTGCTGAAAATAAAACGAAACTAACGCAATAGGTCGTAACTGACATTTTATTTCCGAGGGGATACGTCTTTCTTGATTGATTTTGTTTCTCAATATGGGTAGTAGATCATTTTCAGTGACGTTAAGAATGGGTAGGTATATAATGAATTCTGGTGAATTGATTTCAAAATGTGAATATTAAATAATAAATGTAGGATTGAAACCTGCGTCTCCAACGGCTTTCCGGGCCAACACGGGCGTACCAACTGGACCACCGAACCTGATGCCAGAGCCGTTGAATTTTTCAACCAGTTGCTTCTACATGCCTTAGGATGGCATCGTAGCGTAGTTAAATAATTATTAATTAGTAATTTGAGCCCCGAGGGTAAAAAGTAATAACGCAGGGCCTAAAACAAATAAGTGACCAATGACAGATAGAGCATAGACATTGGAACAGAAAATATCAGGCGCTCAACTAAATAAAGAAGTCTAGAAACTTAGTTAGTGCTTGAAAGTGAAGCAGTTTTGGTTAGCCACGGGGTAAGTTTCGTCCCTGTGTGCATCAGTCACAACGTCAAGCTCACAAGCAACACGTCCCTATGATTGGTTCGTAGACACGCACACATACAACCAAAAGGGGCTTCATCTTTCTCGAATCTGTTGTATGAAGACTCGTTGTAGGCGTACTTATTCTGTTCTCAAATGACAGACCGACGGTGGATAGGCACAAGGTCTTTGGAGGAAAGGGAACATACAGTACCAAAATTGAACACTATAGAATCCATTATCTTACTTACCTGAACGTCCCTTAGCCTGTAAGTAAACTTGATTCGCCCAACTTACCTGTAAAAGAAAAACCAAAATATAAATTCTACAACAGAATAACACACAAATCTTAGATCTTCGCTAAAACAGCCTTACCACGACTTTCGGCTCCAAGCGGCGCGACAAGTGGTTGAGTGAGAGATCCGAGCGCGGCGGTCATACGAGTGAGCGAGACACCGGCAGCAGTGTAGGTACGTGTGTCTCGCTCACTCGTAAGGCCGACACGTTGGGATCTCTCGCTCTACCGCTACCGCTGCTGCTGTCACGTAAAGCCATGGCATCTCCGTTAGGTACTCTTGGATAGTAATGTAAAACCCCATTATAGATTGACATTACAGGGAGTAAGCGTCATGTTTGGATTAAAGTTCAGTCAAACCCAGCCTAAATTTGTAGCACACAATGGAATCAAATCTTAGAAGTCAATTTTTATAAAATATTTTGTGTGTGCGACACTATTGGTCGTGGGGCGGGGCCACGCGGCCGAACGATGCGTACGAGCTGCTATTACTGACTACGACCACATGCCGTACCCAGATGACTACGATTCACTCTCTAATAACCGTACCTAATACCCTACCTACGCTTGTTACAAGTAAAATAACCACGGATACACGTTATTTTGCTTTGCTAATATTTTCTGAAGGTAATTTTGCTAACGCACTTAGATCATTACGCTTGTTCTCTGCTGGTGCCATCTGTCTGCTAATTGCATAAAATTACAGAATAAAGCAAATTTAATATACAATGAAATTAGAGACCGACCGAAACATGATTTTTTGCCGAAACCGAAACCGAAACCGAAACCGAAGGTTAGGCTTTGATTATAGTTTCGGCCGAAACCGAAACCGAACCTTTTATAAACGTGATTAAAACTTCGGATAAAATATCAGTAGGGCGTTTTTTTTCCCGATATATGCATAATTAAACATCTCTCTGGCTTAATATTACAGAGTTCTAGGCTTCGTTTTTGTTATAATAGTCACTAGTGTTTCGTATTTCCAAAATTTTGATTTTCATGTGACCGCACGCACCTTGAACGTACTTACCCAAAAAAGGCCGCTGTGCCAAATTTCAGCTTAATTGAAAATTGTATTCAAGGTTGCGCAACATGGTCGAATTTTAAAAAATGCGTTATTTCTTGAGCATTATTCGAATACGGATTTCACGTTTCGTGGGGTGTTAAATATTAAAACAAAAACTTGTTAGACGTAAAAAGAAACGAGAAAGTTACGAGAAATGTAGCTTTAAGTAAAGCTTCTACGAATGAATTTCTAGAAACTTATATAAAGATTTTTTTTGCGATTATATGTCAACATCTGCTAAGAGCTTGAAGTAAGGAAGATATGCAACAATACAATAGATTAGTTACTTGTAACTAAACTTCTCTACGGCTAACACTTTTTTATCAAGGAAGAGATTTTTATGATTAACAGCTTAAAAAACATAAAATCAGTACTTGAGAACTATTACGAATTTTATGATTTTTTGTAAAAGTGGTTAAGTTGCGCAACTTCTAAACGTCCTCAAATTTTCTTTAAATTTGGAACAAAAACTTATTTTATTATTGTGACTTGACCGCAAGCGCATCGGGAAATTCACAAGTTATTTGTTAATATATATTTTTCGGTTTAAATACATTTATTTCTCTTAAGAAAGACGGTTTCGCTTACATGAGAACTTTAAAAGCTAGGTAAATATTAATTATAGAAATCACAACAAGTTAATTCGCTCTTGGCAAGCATTGAGTTAAGTTGAAAGATAAAGTTAACGTAGCGTTTTTAATGTAGGTAAAATGACACCACACTTTATTAAATTGCTATATAGATTCAAAGATCGTCGATCGTCTTAAGACGCTGGACCGGCAATCCAAATACATATGTACATTTGTGTAAGATAATAAGTGCAATTTTCCCAAATAGTGACATTATTAAGCCTAATAGTGACACTGGGTCTAATCTAAACTACCCTAAATAGTAAACATGTTACGTTAACTGTAATACTGAGGCAACGAGGTGTAAATTGTAGATGGACGCCATATTGCTAACCGCGCCAAGCGCATCCGCCGTCAGACGACGCGACTCAAAAGTACAATGTAATAAGTTTCGGCGCGGCCGAAAGGTTCGGCTGTTTTTTGGCCGAAACCGAACCTTTGGCCGAAACATGATTTTTAGGCCGAAACCGAAACCGAAACTTCGGTCGGACACTAAATGAAATAGACTAGCGTCTCTAATGAAAGTCCAAAATATTATCACAAAGCTTCTTTGTAAGCAATGTAATCTATTTAGCTTGAATTATCAACTTATCAATTTTATTTAGTGCAGCTTGAATAACATAAATCGATACTGACTTTTAAAGGACGTTGCGTTGTTCAAACTGATATTATGACACTTGAAATTCTCTTACCTAATATGTAGGGTTTTGAGGGAGTTTCTACCTAAAGCGATTACTGATTTTAGGCATAATAAATACATTAAAGTGTGAATATCTTGAAATAGTAACATATGTAATGAAATTAATAAGATAATATCGACGCTTAAGAATCAATATTGTCTAAGTAACAAAAATTTTTTTTTTGTCGATTATGGCATTCTATTGTTTTTTTTTTTTTGAACCTAACTGCATTAACCCTTAACCACCTAGGCAAGGTCCTCAGGACCAGAAAATACAAAATTTGTGAATAACTCATCGCATGTTCATGGCACGGACCTCCGTGACCTTGTACCTTTCCTCGCTGCCGTCTCAGTGCCAGCCATGTGTTCAACGCATTTGGATGTGTGCCTCTGTGAATTTGGTGAGTATAAAACTGTCGTCAGTGGTCTCAGCGACCTTGCCTAGGTGGTTTCGTATTATTTCTTGCTGGTCTCTGAGACCTTGCCTAGGTGGTTGCGATTATTTTTACGACGTTGTAATTTTCAATACTTGAACGCATTTCATGTTTAGTTTTATTTAAAAATGCTTCTTAATGACGTAACGGTTGAAAGATGGTTACGAGAAGTGCCCTCCAATGAAGATGACTTGCCAGATGATGAAGGTAGCGATTTAGAATCAAACAAAGAACCACCAGGGTCTTTAGATGGATGTCATTTCGGCTTCCGCTTTATTCATGTTCTGCTATAGTCATGTTCTGATGACGAAGTGCTATTATTACAGCGACGATCGAAACCTAGACCGGTAATGCAGCAAGATTACGAACATTAATTTGCTTCAGACGACGAAGTGCCATTATTACAACTGCGATCAAGACCTAAAAAGAAGAACTATTTCTGCAAGAATCGCTTTCGGTGGGCATCTGAACCACCATCACTATGATCAAGGACCTTGCAACATAATGTACCTAGTCAATGAAGCACAGGGTATCAAACAAGCTTACCGCGATGTATTGACCTCTACATCGAGCCCACTGGACATCTGGCAACAGTTCTTTACGGGATCTATATAATCAATATCAACAATATAATATTGCAACTTCGAAAATGTTGCTCAACTTGTGACCCCAAAAAGCAGCGGAAGACGCAGTACGTATGAATTGAATGCAAGAAACCAATCTGCATTCAATGCTCGAAACGTATGAAATGTGTATCAATTGGCTGTCGCGAGATACGGCTATAAAAAATATTGGTTTTACATAAAAATTATAACTGATTAGCTTGACTGATTATTGTACTTTAAGATTTATCAAGAAAAAAATATATAGTTTAAGAATATTTTGTGATCTCGTGTTCCAAAATTTAAATTTATGTTTGTTAAAACATTTGAGGGAATGTGACTAAGTTAAAGAAATGGCTATTTTAATAGCTTGCAATTTTATAAAAAAAACTAGTTTGTATATAAAATTTATAGCTGATTTGCTTGACTAATTATTGTACTTTAAGATTTACCAAGAAAATAATATTTTGTGTCAGAATATTTTGTGATCTCATGTTCCAAATGTTTTAAAAAAAATTTTTCGTAAAAACGTAAGGGAATGTGATTATGTCAAGTTTAAAGAACATATTGTTAATTAATGTTGTATCGATATTTGGTAATAAATACCTAAAACCGTTAAAGCGGTAAATATTATATCAATGTACCTCTAACATAAATACTTAAACATATTTTAGACCCATTTCAAGTAGAGGTCTCCATGACCTCTCGTAGGTGGTTGTGCTAAAGAAATCGGACGTAGGTAGTTAAGGGTTAAAAGGTGAAAAACGTCAAAATTTTTTGTTAGACGGTATTGATTCTTAAGCGTCGATATAAGAAGATTAACACAAATTGTATTGTACACATAAATAAATGACGTGTCAGATTATGAAGGTTACATAAGAAATATCGCTATGGAATCGCAGTTGTAATTCGTGTTAAATTGCTATCCCATCAAAAACACCAATGTGAAAACATTGGAAAGAACATAATAGAACTGTACATAGCTCAATAGAAGTAGTAGGTTCAATTTGATAATAGTTTCTTAAGGTTTAGTTATACACTTTTTATTTTGTGTTTTTTTCTTTAATAAATTAAAGTTCTGGAGTGAAATTTTACTATTAAATTTTGCATAGAAAAATATAAAATGTAAAATTCACTGTTTCTACACTTTTTTTTTGTATACGCACTATTATCTACCTGATTGCCAAAGTTCAACTTTCTAGGTCTTCTAGAAGTAGTCAAACATTTGTATGAATTAGTCAATGAGTGGTAAAAATAGTGATTTTCGGACGTCAAAATCTTGTGAATGGTGAGAGGTTTTTCATTAAATTTTATAGGTTTGTTAACAAACAGGATGATCTAACAACACTCACGAAATTGCGTCTGTAGGCAAATTCGATTTTCAGTTATTGGGGTGTCAAAAGTGGGCCGAAATGGTTAGTTTAATATTGTCGGTGCGTCACCGTTTTGCTTCGCGAACTTGGCGGACCCACTGCCGTGTCTAGATATTTTATTAATAACTGATTAAGACGTAACGTTGCTCATGTTGGCATCTCCATGTTCATTTACAAGATTGATCCAACCTCCAAGTAATGGCGGCAATAATTTTACAAAACCTTAGATTTTTTTTAAATGCCTTTGTCTTCTCGCTAATAAATAAGTTTTGTTTCAAATACCCCTCAAAAGCATGATTGATTATGTTTATCGATTTCAATTTACAAACAATGACATAAATCAAGCTATTTCAAAACCTCTACTTATTTTCGTACACCCAAAGTTGCAAATGGTTTGATGTTCGCATCAGCTTAACTTCCTTCCCCAAACTTTGTTTTTGGGAAAACTTTCCCGCAAATACAAAGGTATTATTATTCAGCATATTTAATAAAAAATAAAATAACATACAAAAACATCGATGTAATAACAACGCCAAGTCTCGAACCGTTTTATCCCGTAGAATTGAGCGAAAAATTAATCGAAATGTTACATCCGAGTAGTACATTAACGCACGTATACAGTTTGAATTAGGGCAATAAGCAGTGAATAACTATGCAACACTGTTTTTATTGTTACCACCATCAACATAATAAATACATACAGACATTACGACAGTTTCTTATCTGACTCAAAGTTATCGAGAAACAACTAATTTTACAATACGCTCATCACTAATTAATAAAATAATTTAATTTAATTTGTTATTCTTATATTTTATTACGTTACTAGAAAATATCATCCAAGCATTCACATAATGCCTGTTCACAGTATTAAATAAAACATTAAATCACCGTTAAATTGAAATTACGGTATAAGTTGATATTAAACGTATATAATCATGAAAAAGGTTTGATCTTTCTCAACTTGGCGGCTACACTACCCTTTCGATTTCGTCATTTACCAACAAAGTTATGCCCGAGTAAAATACAAGATTACGAGTAGGTACATACCTACATCCTTTTGAGAAGGCAATAAGTAGAAATGGCGGACTCTTTTTTCAGGATGTCAATCGATTCTATTTTTTATTGGGATCGAATGTCTATATGGGACTACCTACACATAGACTGCTCTAAAAGTCAGAAATGACCGTCAAAGTTCAATATTCCTACGGAGCGCTAAAGACGCTCCATACAAATGGCCACCTGATTGTGACGTCACTATATGTTATGGGTACCAATATTTGTATGGAGACCAAAAGCAATTTGCCATTTTCACCTTGAAAAAGTGCGTTTAAGTTCATGGTTGTGACATAATTATTGTTTTGTTAAATTATGAGGATTCTGAAATCAATTTCAAAATTTATTTTAAATGAAAAAAAAAAAATAAAACGTTATTTCCGTACCTTCGAAGTCACAAATTTCAAAAATACTTTATTTTTCATTCGTTTTTCTTTGATTAAATAAATAAATAAATAAGTATCGGACAACCTCAGACAAATCGATCTAGTCCCAAATTAAGCTCAAGAAGGCTTGTGTTATGGGTACTAGACGACGATATACATACTTATAATGACCCAGTTACAAATATTCGAGTTCATCACACAAATATTTGCCCTGGCCGGGATTCGAACCCGGGACCGCCGGCTCAGTAGGCAGGTCTCTACAAACCGAGCCAACCGCGTCGATTTATGACAAATTGAGCTAATTTTATTCATATAACTACAAAATAATGTAGAATTTAACATCAGGCTGTCATCCCCATTAGTCATGGTCGCCCGACGCATGTGTGTCTGCGATGGCTCCGAACGCACGCCGATTTTGATCTAACAAAAGCACAACCATAGAGAGGCTTGTCTTACATAGGTTTGTACTGGTACGTAAGTTACTACTTGGTTCACGGCCCGATTAAAGCCTATCTAATCTTGACAAAATGCAAAAGTAGTTAAGTTAAGTTTTTTTATCTATAACTAACATTGAGGTATTATTTATTATAGAGCCACAGACCCGAACAAAAGTGTCAAATAAAGTGGCACCGTTGTCATGTTCAAGTAGATGCCAATAACGCTTATTTATAATTTGCAGCAACATATTGACTTCGTACAAAAGAACTCTTTGTTTAAGCGTTTAAGTGTCAAATTGACTTAATTACTTATTACCACAAATATTTTACGTGTAAATTAACTTTTTTAGCGTATTCTGACTGAAGTCTCTTGTCAAACTTGGAACATGGCACGAATGGATCAGATTTTAATATTTTTACATACTAAAAATATTTTCACTATTATTTCATTTAGGTATTTAAATATATTTTTTGTTTGAACTAAATAAACTCGTAAATTGTTAATAACTAATTAAGTTACGTTTTTATTGTAAATTGTTAATAAAAAAATTTGTTACGTTTTTATTTAACAACTGCATTAAAAGTTTCCGATAGAAGGGATCAGTAATAATGACATTATTTCTCCTTGTTCCAGTATGTGAAATGAGAGTAAGACAAGTGCAAAATATTGACATTATTAACCCTTTAAAGTTTGATCTTATTTGTCGGTGGCGTGGTATGCACGGCAGCACACGTCGCCGTCGCCTTTATGTGCTTTTGGCGTTCAAAGTTTTAAATTGACAGTGTCTAGACTCTGTGACAAAATAAAACAATAACAACAGAGCTATCTTTTAGTAATTTATGAATGTCACCATTTTACGCTTCTGTTGATTAACATAAAAAAACACATTATTATGCCGAACACACGAGAGACGAATTATTTGGCTTCAATTATTCTTCGCGTTTGTCTCTTGCTAAATGTGATCTCCATTTTTACGTTGTTGAGAATGGGAATCTTGAATAAAAAAAATAGGATAATTATTTATTGCACTCCTTAATTTATTAATAAAATATAAAACTATAGCGACTCCTTCGATTTTTGTTCCGTGATGAGGTGCATTTTGTAGGGACAAAGTTAATAATTCTGATACAAAAATTGCTATGATTTTACATAGGATTCGTTAATTAATCAATAGAACTTAAGTAAAAAAGAATATTCCGTCCTGTTCCTTTGTTTTATAGTTGTTATTTCTGTAATTTTTCACTGAAAATTAAGTCACTTTTGAGACCCGTCACGTGTCATGGTCTAAACGAGACTGATCGCCCAACTAATGCGATTTGTGATTTTGCATTAGTTGGGAGGGTGCCATTTTTTCCGTCTGATTGTGTGTCCATGTAATTATTACGTCAATGATAACTAACTACAAAATAGAAGTATATTAGACAGTTTACGTTCGCGGCAAGACACTAAAATGCACTATCAGGCTTTACTTTTATTACGTTTTTATGTTTCTTGTTAATGGTGTTCCGGGCTATTATGAAAATCTTAATGACATTGTATTTCAGTATTATAAAGATCCGAGATTATCCACATATTATACTAGTCAGGTTTCTGAACGTTGTATTTATCCGCTACCTAGCTACCTACCCAGTAAATTTTTACGTATCGTATTTAGTTATCATTTTTTTTTATTTGGTTTAAACTGACACGATTTTAGAATAACAAAACACACACACTGCTTACAGAATAAAATTCATTATTTCATCACTCTTTATTTCATAATCTTATTTTCATTAGGTATTTAATCAGTGACAAAATTCGACGATACATTAACTGGACACAGTAGCCTAATTTCGTTTAAAGCGTGACAGCCAGCAGGCCTGTCATGAGTACTTTTCACGCGTCACACGCGATAAAAGTGACAAATCATCCGTCACGTTTTGACAAAATAAGAGTGTGAGTGACAGAATGCTTTGTCAGTTATTTATCCCGTGATAAAAGCAGTCATCATAGGCCGACTACCTTTATGTGACATCATTTATAGGATGGGTACCAATATTTGTATGGAGACAATAAGATATTTGCCGTTTATTTGAAAAAGTGCGTTTAAGTTCATGGTAGTCATAAAATTTCATAATTCCTTATGGATAAAAAAAAAACAAATTTGCGTACCTTTTATTAACCTAGTTTTTAAGTTCTTTCTAATATTTATTTTGTTTTTGTTTTGTTTGTGTTACTAACCATTATGGAGTTGTAATAATGCTTCGAAATAAAGAATTTATTATTATTATTATATTATTTGAAGTCACATATTTAAAAATAATTATTTTCATTGGATTTTCTATCTTTATTTCATGACATATTGAGATAATTTTATTCATATGACTACAGTATCACTACATAGTATAAAATAAAGTCGATTCCGTCTGTCCCTATGTATGCTTAGATCTTTAAAGCTACGCAACGGTTTTTTTTAATAGATAGTGATTCAAGACGTAGGTCTACATGGATAACAAATGCAAAATTTATCAGCGTGTTGTATAATTCAATGTCAGTCTACACCCCTGTTACGCAATGCTTGTAGTATTCCGTGCAAAAACCGACTAACAATCTCAAATAATTTTGCTGACGGTGCTCGTATACTCAAAGTGAGCAGGTTTTTAATTACAGCAACAGCCTTCGTGCCGCTCGTCTCATATCCGCAGCTCCAAGCTATCTGCAAGCGAGCTTCTTATTAAAACCGAGATGAAAAAAGACTTTTGAGTTTGTTGAAAATTCGTATAATTGACTAAATATTATGTATGTATGTAAACACTTTATTGCACATAAAACAATATTGACAAAAACTCAAAAACAATACATGTGTACATACAAGGGCGAACTTAATCCTGTAAGGGATTTCTTCCAGTTAACCTTTATTATTTTATTATTATGTTGCTGAAAAGAAGACATGAAGTGGAATGTACCGAAAACATATTACCAAAGCATTACTTATTAAAGGATAGCAATAGCCACCTAAAAACAGATTTCATTCTTGGTTTGTACAAAATGCGACACTTACTTAATAATAATACTATACTTAATACTTGAAAAGTTTACAAAGCCTGAATTATTACATTAAAAAAAATGCTTTTTTGGCGTTCTAAGTTCGTCGAAATTCTTCAACTTCTTTATTCCACGGAATTGCCACGATGAACCTCTCCAAGGTTACATCAGTGAGAATTACCTTTTTTTTTTTTTTTTGATTCAAAATAGCCATGCATTTAACCTCGATTGCACCTGATGTTAAGTGACAATAAGGCCTAAGATGGAGCATGCTTGGCTAGAAGATGCCTATTCACTCTCGACTTGAAGAGATCCAAGTTATATTTTTCAGGAAACAGGTGCGCAGGAAGAGAGTTCCATTCCTTAGCTGTCCTCATAAGGAAAGTAGACGCAAAGCGTTTCGTACGAATCAGTGGTATATCGACAACATAAGGGTGGAATCCAAGTCCGCGCCGAGTACTGTATTGTCTGAACGGAGACGGTGGAATTAATTCATGCAGTCCTAGTGCACACTCACCAAAGTGTATCCGGTAGAAAACCGATAAACAGGCGACTTTCCTGCGGTGTTCGAGGTTTTGCAGCTTTTCCTGAACTAAGGCAGGGTCGCCAATGAGCTTCTTCGCACGTTTGTCAATTGAATCCAAGGCGGCCAGTTGGTATTTGGCGGACCCATCCCAAAGATGGCAGCAGTACTCCATGCATGATCGGACTTGCGCCTGATATAATTGAAGCAGCTGTCTCGGCGTGAAGTACCGCCTCACCTTAGATAGGATCCCAAGTTTTTTTGCTGCAGTTGTAGCCAAGGATTCAATGTATTGGCCGAAGTTCAGGTTGGATGATAAGGTCATCCCAAGAAGCTCTAGGTGGTCTGAAATCGGAACGGATACACCTTGGAAAGTGGGAGTCAGGTCAAAGGGACTCCGTTTAGCGGAAAACAGACACGCCTGAGTCTTGGTGGCATTGAATCCAACTAAATTGGCATCTCCCCATTCGGACACTGCCACGAGAGTTTGGTTCAATCGATCCACCATCGCCTCTCGACAAGACTGGATTTCGTCCCTCTTGGAATTTGCGCTGGATGTGTATCTGTCAACAACTGTGCTGGGTTAATCTCATCCAAACTAATAAATTTTACAAAAATTGTATTATAATAGAAATCGTATGAGAAGGATCATCATCAGCATCATCATATTATAATATTTAAGAGCTAGGCTCTTGTGGGTGGAAAAATTTCCAGCTCATTCCACACTCTGCTTTTTAGGGTTCCGTACCCCGTAATGGTAAAATCGGGACCCTATTACTGAGGCTTTGCTGTCCGTCCGTCCGTCAGTCCGTCTGTCACCAGGCTGTATCTCAAGAATGGTGATAGCTAGACAGTTGAAATTTTCACAGATGATGTATTTCTATTGCCGCTATAACAACAAATACTAAAAATCAAATAAATATTTAAGAGGGGCTCCCATACAACAAACTTGTTATAGATTATGATACGGAACCCTTCATGCGCGAGTCGGACTCGCACTTGCCCAATTTTTCATTTACTTCTTTATATGATGAAGCATTGCTCCATATATGTCAGTTTTAGTCATAGAACGAGATGAGAACGATAGCAAACTAATTTATGCAACACAAAAATGTTAGCAATTAATGTATTATTTCAAAAATATACACAAATATTTAATTACTTGTTTATTTTGTCACTAAATTGTACTATTTATTAGCGCTGGTAACACTCCTAGACTTGTATTTTCGCGAACAGTTTGTTATTAGTACGAAAACGATTTCTCAACGGCTACTATTGGTTCGTTGCTCGAATACCGCCATTTTGTGTGCTTGATTTCTATTGGTTGGTGATTCGAGCGGGGAATCTTGATTTCGGGTCGTTGAGGAATGGTCATTCGGTTACGGTGTCTCGAGCTGTAAACTTGTCTGCAAAATAGTGTAATATAAGGAAGGGTTATTAAATTGCTGGAAGGTTATTTTAATTAAGGAAAGTTATTGTTCGATATTGTGATCGGCTAATTAAAAGTTATAGTTGATTGAAGATAGTGTTATTACTTCACCTTGGTCCTGGAGGCTATCCTAAGGAAGATATTAACAAATCTCAGAAAGAGGGATTAACAACTTAGTGCCCACAAAAGGATCGGAGATACACTTACGTGTTTGGTGTACAAAGAAAACGTAAGTGTTCCTTATTCATTTTATTTCAATTGCACTTGTTTACACTTATCTATTCGTGTCTAAAGATTTACGTAATTGAACATTTATTTTTCTAACCTCATTCGTTAGCTCTATTGGAATGCTTTAAAAACTAAACTGTATTTACCGTAACGGAGACATTCCGGAGGTTTATATGGTTATTCATGCATGTTAATCTTGCCAGGGTACCCCCTGGAGATGAACATGTATGATAGTTAAGGTTGATAGGTAGGGAGAAAACGATAAACTGTATTTGCCGTAACGGAGACATTCCGGAGGTTAATATGGTTAGTCATGCATGTTAATCTTGCCAGGGTACTCCCTGGAGATGAACATGTTTGATATTTCGGTTCATTAGCTGTTAGAAACTAAACTATATATTCCGTAACGGAGACATTCCGGAGGTTTATATGGTTGATCATGCATGTTAATCTTGCCAGGGTACTCCCTGGAGATTGACATGTTTGATTGTTTATAATTTAGATTAGTTAAGTGCATGTAGGTCATTAAAAAACGGATTATTAACTCCGATGTTTCTTTCCTTATGTATGTTGAGGCTGCGACAACATGGATGAAGAGCGTAGGTCAAGGTCTCGTCACCGGCGACCAAACACTCCAAGTGCCAGCGGCAGAAGTGGAGCACATGGACAAGACAGGGAGCATAGGCAACGGCGGTTGCGGACTCCAGAAGGCTCATGGTACAGCGGCAGAGGCAGCGCTGGTGGCGATGGCATCACCGATGGCAGAACTTCTGGAGGACGCAGTCGTGGTACACCTTCACCGTTATTGGCTGCTGAACAGGGATCACGGGATTCACAGGATAGGGGTCGTAGTAGAATGCGACGTAGCATATCACGGAACAGAGTAGTTAGATCACGCGATCAATCAGTGCATCGTTATGCTGTAGCACGTTATAGTCGAATTCCTCGTAGTCGTGAGCGATCGGGTAGTCATGGGGTACGTGATCGATATAGAGATCGTCGTCAAAACCATCGATCACGTAGTAGAGTTAGCAATCATTCTAGCTGTAGTGACCGAAATGTTGTTGGAGGGGAGTTATTGTCTAGGTTTGCGGATATGATTGAGAGCTTTACTAAGACTAACAAGATCAAGAAAGAAACCTTCTCAAATACGAACGTTATTCCCGAATTCGATCCTTCTTTAAAAAATCAGACTGTTGATAAATGGCTTTTAAAAGTGAACGAATGCGCGACTCTGTATGAATGGACGGAGAGGCAAACCATTCATTACGCACTACCGAAACTCGTAGGTATTGCTAAAAAATGGTATGAAGGTTTGCCTTCTCTGTTGTTAAGTTGGGAAGAGTGGCAATGTAAATTAAAAAGTGCCTTTCCGGCAAATGAGAACTATGGTCAAATGATGTTAGAAATGCTAAATAGGAGGGCGAAATTCGGAGAATCATTAGAAACTTATTTTTATGACAAGGTTAATTTAATAAATCGTTTAGAGGTGATTACGGGTAAGAGGGCAGTAGAGTGCATTTTGCATGGTATAGATGATAGGTCGGTGAGAATGGGTGCAGAAGCTGCGCAGTTTGATGATTGTGACAGATTACTAGCATACTTAAGGAAAGTAAGCGTTCAAAGGACAGAACAATCAGGCATTAAAAAGGGGAGTGCGAATAATAAAGCTATATACAAATCACATGTAGGGAATAAACCGAGCATTAGGTGTTATAATTGTAAAGAGGAAGGTCACCCTGTTTCAAAATGTCCGAAGCCAATTAAAAAGTGCAATAAATGTTCAGCGGTTGGTCACATCGATTCCGAATGTTTTCGTCAGCCAAAAAATAGTGAACCTAAATCTGTAATGGCTATAGAGGCACCAGTTGGGAAGCCCAACTTTAACAAGTACGTTCAGAATATAAATGTTAATGGCGTGCCAATTGAAGCATTTATTGATATGGGCAGTCAGTTAACTTTAATACGAGAGAGTGCAGCCAAGGACATTTTTAAACAGTGGGATACTTCGAGAGCGTATCCCATGATGGGATTTGGTGGGACGTTGGTTGAGTCTATAGGGTCGTGTGTAGCGGAGGTTATGATTCAAAATGTAACATGTACAGTCACATGTGTGGTGGTACCAGATGTATTTATGGCGCACCCAGTTTTGATTGGTCAGACGTTCACGGAACAACCTCATGTCAAAATTATAAAGGCAGGTGACAAGTTGTTGTTCGAAAATTCAGATGACTGTACCGAAAAAGGAAAGTTGGAATTGAGAGTGTGCCAAGATACCACCATACATGAGACAGGGGTCATTGGTGTGTATTGCGATACGGGTTATACAGGATTATTTTATGTGAGAGGGGGATTCAGGGGACAAGTAGACAAAGAATATATTTTAGGAGAAGGAGTATACAAGCTAGAGCAGGGTAAGGGTATTATGATAGTAGAACCTTTATCAAAATCAATAAATTTTAAAACGAACGAATTAATTGCTAGGGCCGAAATTGTGTTAGAATCATTTGGCATTCATGAAATTAATAAAATTGAGAGTGAAGTCAAATCATTAAAACCTTTTACGTTAAGTGATTTGAACATTGGGGACATTGCTCAGGAGGATAAAATTAAGCTTCTCGAGTTAATTAATTCATATCGGGATTGTTTTGCTACGTGTCTTGGGGAATTAGGATGCACAGATATTGAAAAAATGGATATCGATTTGAAAGATAATGAACCGGTAGTATATAGGCCGTATCGCATGTCAGCGAATGAAAGACAGGAAGTTCAAGGGATGGTAGACGAATTAATTGAGACAGGGATCGTTCGCGAATCAAGTTCACCTTATGCGAGTCCCATTATTTTGGTTAGAAAAAAGACAGGGGATAAAAGGCTATGCATAGATTATAGGCAACTAAATAAGAAAACAGTTAAACAACATTACCCATTGCCTTGTATGGAGGATCAGATGAATCGATTAGCAGAAAATAAGTTTTATTCAGCACTGGACTTAGCTAGCGACTATTATCAAATTGAGTTAACTGAAGAGGCTAAGTCTAAAACAGCATTTGTCACACCAGACGGGCAATGGGAGTTTAACCGGATGCCGTTTGGTTTGGCGAATGCGCCCGCGGTTTTTCAGCGTGCAGTAAATAAGGCTCTAGGATCTCTCAGATTTCATACGGCTGTAGCATATATGGATGATATCCTAGTGCCTTCAAAAACAGTAGACGAAGGGTTAACTAAATTAGAAGCAATTTTCAAAAATATCAGAGCAGCTAATTTAACACTAAAATTGACTAAATGCAATTTTTTCCAAACATCCGTTGAGTTTTTAGGTTTTGAGATAAATGTTAATGGCATTAGGCCAGGTTTAAAAAAGACTGATGCTGTCCGCAAATTTCCTGTCCCACAAAATGTACATAACGTAAGGCAGTTCATTGGTTTAGCCAGCTTTTTTAGAAAATTTGTGAAAGACTTCGCAACAATTGCTAAGCCATTGACTAGTCTATTGAAAAATAATACACCGTGGGTTTGGGGGGATGCGCAGCAACAGGCTTTTGAGAAACTAAAGTCCCAATTGGTGTCTCGTCCTGTTTTGGCTCTGTACAATCCCACCCTTTACACAGAATTGCATACTGATGCGAGTAAGTGGGGCGTGGGGGGAATATTGTTGCAGAGACAAAAAGAGGGAGACATGAAACCAGTTGCGTATTACAGTTGTCAGACTTCACCAGAGGAGCAACATTTTTCGGCATACGAACTAGAAACTTTAGCAGTAGTTATGTCCTTGACAAAGTTCAGGACGTATCTGGCAGGAATGCCCTTTACCATTGTTACTGACTGTAATTCGCTGAGAGCAACGTTCGCTAAAAGAGATATGTTGCCTAGAGTTGCTCGCTGGTGGGGTCTGATACAGGAATTTAACTGTGACATTAAATACAAGGCAGGTAAAGGGATGGTGCATGTAGATGCGTTGAGCAGAAATCCGATAAAAGGTGATAAGGTCAGCTTAGATTTCCCTACAGTGTTTATAATAGATGATGCTTGGCTTAAGACGGTACAATCCGACGATAGTGAAGTTAGTAGGATAAAAAGCATACTTTCTGATCCCAAAAACAACAATGTCGTTGAAATTAAAAATAATTACTGTTTAAAAAACAATAACGTTTTCAGAATTACTCCCAGTGGACCTAAATGGTTAGTACCCAGAGGTGTGAGATGGCAGATTTTGCGCACGTGTCATGACGACATTGGTCACTTTTCTGTTGATAAAACGTTCGAAAAGGTCAGTGAACATTACTGGTTTCCTAAAATGAGAAGGTTCATCCAAAAGTATGTTGGGGCCTGTTTGGAATGCGCACTTAGTAAAGCGCCATCAGGAAAAAAATCAGGTTTCCTACATCCCATTCCTAAAGTGCCAACGCCATTTCACACCCTGCATGCTGACCATTTGGGCCCTTTTAACCCTAGTCGTTCTAAAAATAGATACCTATTGGTAATTGTGGAAGCATTCACTAAGTTTATAGTTTTGAAACCAGTTAAAAGCACAAAAACGACGGTTACAATTAAAATTTTCAGGGAGTATTTCGGCACGTTTGGCTTACCGTCTAGGCTTATAACTGACAGATATTCATCCTTCACGGGTAAAAAGATAGCGTCGTTTCTGAAAGAATTAGGGGTACATCACATAATGAATGCGGTTGCTACTCCACGCGCAAATGGGCAAGTCGAGCGGTACAACCGCACCATTCTCGATGCACTTACGGCCATGAATCACGGCAGGGATGAAGAACTGTGGGATGACAAAGTCATAGATGTTCAGTGGGGATTAAACAATACGATCAATAAAGGGACGGGGAAAACACCTGCTGAGGTGTTATTTGGTCTGAAATTAAAAGGGATGACAGAAGGTAAAATAATAAGTGTATTGCAGGATGATGATGCGGAAGCTACAAAAGAGATTGATGTTGATAGTATTCGTTCTGATGTAAGCAAACATATAAGGGAATCACAAGAAAAACAAAAGGAAAGGTATGATAGGAGTAGGTGCAAGCCGCGTAGTTTTGCTGTTGGAGATTTGGTAAGGGTAGAAAGGAGTACGCTTTGCCCGGGAAAAAGTAAAAAATTAAAATCTAAATGTTACGGTCCTTACAGAATAGTTGATGTGTTACCCAATAATAGATATTTAGTGGAAGATACACCATTGACGAAAAGGAAAGGAAAAGCAATTTATAAAGGGGTGCATCCGGTTGATAAAATACACCCATGGTTAAGTTTTAAGGGGATAGATGACAGTGAGTCTAGTGAAGAGGAGGTTATAGCAGGGAGTAGGGTTGATATAGAAGCAGATATTAACCATGTAAGGTAATCGGGTTTCTATAAAATTTTAATAGATGTGGAATGATTAAATTAAAAAGTTAAATAAATAGTAAAAGGAACCGATAGAATGGAATAGGTACTCCTGAAGTACTGGAAGGGTATAGGAAATTGGAAGGATATCAGAAATGGTTAGGATATCGGGGAGGAAAAGTTAGGGATATTGGAAAGATATTGGAAAGATATTGGAAGGATATTGGAAGGATATTGGAAGGATATTAGAAAGATATTGGAAGGATATTGGAAGGATGTTGGAAAGATATTGGAAGGATATAAGTTGATAATTATAAAATTTTAAATTACAAATGAGTGTTTATTTTATCTCTGGAGCCAAGTTTTTACGTCAATTTAAATAGTTTTCCAACATATTTGGCTACTTGAGATAAATAGATACTCATCAGATTAAGAATATATTGAATAACGATTGTTTGTAAACTATGAATCTCTTATTTGATTGTATAAAATTATACTTAAATAAGTCACGAGGACGTGACATATTAGTCAGGATGGACGAATTTGTTAGCAATTAATGTATTATTTCAAAAATATACACAAATATTTAATTACTTATAAATAATGACACAAAGGTAAATTAAGAAAGAAAAATTGAATTCGATCTACTACAATCGAAGCGGACCCCGCTTCGATTGTAGTAGATCGCATTCAATTTTTCTTTCTTAATTTACCTTTGTGTCATTATTTATAAAAATAAAATGTGGTATTACCACATAAAAAAAAAATAAGAATCGATAAAAAAAAAAAGATTCTATACAAATATTTAATTACTTGTTTATTTTGTCACTAAATTGTACTATTTATTAGCGCTGGTAACACTCCTAGACTTGTATTTTCGCGAACAGTTTGTTATTAGTACGAAAACGATTTCTCAACGGCTACTATTGGTTCGTTGCTCGAATACCGCCATTTTGTGTGCTTGATTTCTATTGGTTGGTGATTCGAGCGGGGAATCTTGATTTCGGGTCGTTGAGGAATGGTCATTCGGTTACGGTGTCTCGAGCTGTAAACTTGTCTGCAAAATAGTGTAATATAAGGAAGGGTTATTAAATTGCTGGAAGGTTATTTTAATTAAGGAAAGTTATTGTTCGATATTGTGATCGGCTAATTAAAAGTTATAGTTGATTGAAGATAGTGTTATTACTTCACCTTGGTCCTGGAGGCTATCCTAAGGAAGATATTAACAAAAAGATACTTCGATAGTGAATCATGCAAATTCAACACACAACAGATAAATCGTTGCTCGATTTATAGTTTAAACACCGCTGTGGCATCCGATCCGGCGGCCTGGGTGATTTTCTGTTTTATAGACAAATAAAGTTAAATATTACAGCTTGTTTCCTTTAGCAAAACACCGCGCGTATGGATAGGTTCATGATGTCGGCCGAAACATGTCCACTGATGAACAAAATTGTCTGTCATGTACCATGAACGTCTATAATGTTGTCTTCGGGTAGAATTAATAGTTTAGTATTATTCAAAGTATAACCAAGCAAATGATACAAACCTACATTGTGCGTTATTAATTACTAGCGGCACCGCGCGGTGTTACCCACTCGACCGTCAGGAACACTACATTTTTCGGGTGATCCAGGGTGTCTTCTATCTTCATACAAAATTTTATCAAAATTGATCCACCCGTTTGAGCGTGACGAAGTAAAAAACATACGCGTAAACACACTCACAAGCTTTCGATTTTAAAATATTAGTGTGTTAATAATTAACACATATAGCTGCATGTAAAAAAATTGGTCCCACTTGATCTTATTTAAATGTTTGTTAGCTCAAAACTTTGTCACGTATGAACCGATTTAGATTTTTTCTCGGCATCTCCAAATTGGTCCTATACAATTTTGGTCAGATATAATATATATAGCGATATTAGTACTTTTTCTTGTTACTCATTTTAGTTGTTTTCTGATAAACGATTAGTTCTCGTCGAAGTGGGTTCTTTTCTGTAGTACCTAAATGATTATGTAGGTAATGACATATTTCTAAATATATTTACTTACAGTAGTATTTTTTATGTTAAATGCCTGCAAAACAAACCGCGCTGTCGACAGTCAAGTACGCAGTTTGCCCTATCTGGCACATATTGGACAAACAAAATCGTAAATCCATTATATTTCGCTTTTGACAAATATTTTCCGATAGCAGCTCACAAAATCGCCAGTAACCGTGACTCTGTGAATTATTAAGGTCCAAATAGTTTGTTTAGGCAAAAAATGCCCTGCCGAATGATTTATATGGGAGATTGGTAAGTTTAGCAATATTCGGGGTTTCAGGCTCGGGGCCATAAATCATAATGTTTGATTGTCTTATACCGAAATATTACAAATCCGGAATAATTTTTTTGTTGGTTTAATCTTTTGTTTCGCAACATCAGATCATAGACGAATAATTTGCGTTTTTTTTTAGGATAGAAAGAAGTAGTTGTTCGTTGTCAAGCAGAGTAAGGGTAAATCACTACATAGTATAAAACAAAGTCGCTCCCTGCTGTCTGTCTGTCTGTCCCTATGTATGCTTAGATCTTGAAAACTGCGCAACAGATTTTGATGCGGTGTTTTTGTCATAGATAGATTGATTCAAGAGGAAGGTTTATAATAATATGTATAATAATGCATAATTTCAGTAGGTATAGCATCCGTGCGAAGCCGGGCCGGGTCGCTAGTATACGATAATGGAATGTGGAACTGTGTTTTCGGTCTTTAATGATATTTACATTACTTAGTTTTATAATTATCTAGGTTAAAGGTCATCCAAAGAGTATCCAACTGTAGACAGAGGGCTATGCTCATATTTTCACAGCGAAATCGAAGAATCAATGAAGTCCTGAAGAGAACCAGTCACACATAGTCCGAATAATCGCCAAACTAAAGCGGTACCGAACGAGGGGCATAGCGAGGTGGACTGACAAAATGATAAAGGTAGCGGGAAGCTGTTAGATGCAGATATCGTAGAAGCGCTTAGCATGGTTATTTATTAAGCTATAAAGCCTCCGATGATAATTATCTTGCTGATAAAATATCAGTGTGAACTCTGTGTAGGTACCAGAGCAAGAATTATTTGCACATATTGCAATGAATGTGAAAGCTTAAAAAACAGACATTTGACCTTGTCTGTCAAGCCAATAATGCACATTAAAAAGGCCCATATGCATTTAAAGCAATGTTCTACGCGCAGTTAAATGGTTCAACTGAGCGTGTATGGTTTAACTTAAACCATTTCGATGCTGAAAACGTTTATGAGCATTTGTATGAACGTTACACTCGCCGACTACGTAGTTTAATTTTATTTTCGAAACTGCATGATTAGTACAATATTTAGTTATACTGTGGCAGTGACATCTACCAAGAAGCTGACGACTATTCAAACAATGCTACGCCGCGTAGATACTAAACTTGTAGCAATCTTAGCGGCGTTCTTCGTAGCACATCGCTACGAATTAACTACTTAAGCATGAGTTTTATTTTAATTATTAAGTAAATATAGTAAATGTGGGATAGATGCCTAGGGGGATACATGCCTCTCTTTTACCCTACCTTCGTTAATTTAGTATTTTTCTATTTAGTTAGTTTTCCTCTCTGATTATTCCTATTAAAATGTCAGAGGCAGATTTAACTACACTGGATTTAGAGTATTTGCCAAGAAACACGTTCTTTGAAGCTTATATTTCACCTGCCCCGGAAACTTATTAGATTACAGACAATCTCGGTCTTTGTCTGTAATTGAAAATTGTTTTTTACTCACTAACATGCCAATAATTTTTGCCCAAACTTATTTTATTTCACTTTGCTCGCTCAGTGAATGTAACGACTCAAACTAATTTTATTGATTTTATCGAATATAAGGTGTCTGTGCAAACAAGTACAGTCAACAATAAATGACCGCCTATTAACAAAATAATTTTTCAGTTTCTCCACTACCCAAAGGTTGTCTCGAAGAGTTCGCTCTTTAGCGATAAGACCGCCTGTTGCTTACCTCTAATTGTAATTTTTTGCATTGTATTTCTCCTGTATTTTTTTGAGATGTGCAATAAAGAGTACTTGTATTGTATTGTATTGTATTGTAATTGTTTTACAACGTTTTTTATAATTTATAGTTGTGCGACAAAAATTAATTGGTGTTCACTCATATCTCGCCAGGTACTCTATTTATGCGACTCAGCATAATTTGTCTTGCTTGAACGGTATTGATAGGAACGGGAAAGGTAGTATTTGTCGACAAAGAGTCATATTTCACAGTTATGTTAGACAATACAGTACGCCTAGCATAACTGCGGATCGCGACTGTTCACGTGCCACAAATACTATTTACCACCTGTCTCTTTCCTTTCAATACCGTGCGAGCAAGACTTCGCTGGTCCCGCTACGCAACATCGGGTGATGGCAAGATGGTGTCATATTCAGTCAGGCCCAGCCTGCTCGCGGATCCTCAAGCCAGAACGCAATTGCTGCGCCAAGGCACCCTTTACCAGAGCGCTTCGCACTCTCAATCGAGTAGCAAACGTATCAGATATTTTCTTTTGTTCTTTGAGCGAATTCACAAGGGCTCTCTCTATGTTTTATGTTATGCTGTATAGTAAATAGTACCTATAAATAGATGACGTGTAGTGTTGTATTTGTGTACTATGCCTGTATTTGTGTCTATTTTGTAAATATTCCATGCTGTCGAATTAGGTAAGCCTGTAAGGACAGTTGTGTGTGCTAATAAATACATAAAAAAATATAATAATAATAATATTTTCCACAGCACAGGTAGATTTCAACTTGCTAAAAAGTATGAAGTATTTATTTGTATAGAATCTTTTTATCGATTCATATTTTTTATGTGGTAATACCACATTTTTATTTTTATAAATAATGACACAAAGGTAAATTAAGAAAGAAAAATTGAATGCGATCTACTACCCCCTACCCCGCTTCGATTGTAGTAGATCGCATTCAATTTTTCTTTCTTAATTTACCTTTGTGTCATTATTTATGAAGTATTTTTGAAGACTAAACTATAGAAGTTTGTAATAACTACAAAAATCTATTAGCATTCGTACAGAATCCGAACTTGTGACCTATTCCGTCGTCTGGACTATAATAGGAAGCAGGTCAAACAGCAGAGACCTAATTTTTATCTAGGCTATAGAGACTCAAATAAATGAAGATAGCCAATTTTAACCTAGGTATATTTTGCCTAACTATGTAAATGTATATGGTAAAAGGACGTGGGAATACATGCTGCCTAAAATATTAAATGATTTGCCCGAAGACATACATGTGACCATACTTAATGGTAAAAAAACGTGTAAGAACACCTTAAAAAAAAAATTTAAGTGCCGACGGCGATGTGTGATTGCTGGTGTGGTCTTACTAGTATGACTATATAATTACTTATTTGTGCAATGTTGTAAGCGGTGCGAAACATTCGCGTCACGTCTAAACCTCCAACAGCTTTCTGTAACGCGTCTTAATTTAAATACTATTTGTGATTAATTAACTTAAATAAATTAAAAAAAAAAATAGTACTTTACTTGTAACAAGTTTGATTGCTTATTTATTTGTTTGTAACGAACAATGTAATGAAATCTCAGAAGTCAATTTTAACCTACTTCTAACTATAAATATTGACACAAAAGTCAATTATGAAAGACAAATGGTATGTGATCCACTGAAATGTAAGCAGGACCCGAACCTGCGACCCTGAGACCCTGCGGCTCTCGCATCCCAACTGAGCTATCACACCAAATCTTTGATTCCATAATTCTGCGCTACTGGAGCGCCCTCTGCGTCATGTGTTTAAAATGCTTATGCGCATTAGCAATACCCTAGGATTATACTTCTGTCGTTTCGAATTGTAATTGCACGAAATGTATAGTTTACATGACAATAAAATAATTGACCTGACCTGATGAATGGAGACGGAAGGCCGCCGTAAGAACTCCTAAATGACATAAAATAAATTCATCATGTTCAGACTCGTTTGATTAGTCATGATGAGCAATTCATATTCGTGTAAGACAGTAGAGTAAGCAATAAAAGTGAGACTGAAAAATATGGGTGCAGTAATTAGTGATTTTGCGATCGAATACAGAGGCGACACCTACCGATAAGTCATGATTATCCCCGAAGACAGTCAATCAATAACTTGCTAAACCTTTCCGTTACTCTTCAATAGAGTGCGCCACATGTATGTAAACAAACATTCGATAATCATCCTTTTTTGACATTCCTTCCCATTAGAAAAACTAAATTAAACATGGAGATAATTTTGGAAACCTTACGCCAAATTCAAAAAGATCTTGATGAACAAAGAGTCGCAATCCGAGAAAATGGCACAGAAATTGCAAGGACAGTCTCAGAGAACATACATAGCATTTTAGAAGAGAAATTCAATAAGTTGGGAGAAAAATACGAGAAACTAAAATTGCATTGTGAAAAGCAAGAACAGAGACTGAGTTTACTGTAAAAACATATAAGAAGCCGAAATATAGTATTTTTTGGCATGGAAGAGTGCAATGACCGATACTCTTACTCAAGTTTAGAAACGGCAACAATTGCCTTCATAACTGATTACTTTAAAATAAATGTGAACCACAGAGACATTCAAGAGGTCAGGAAAATTGGAAAAAAATCGGAAAAGCCTCGGCCGGTGATTGTAACTTATACCACACTTGGAAAAAAAATTGAAATCCTGAGGAAAAAGAAAGTACTGAAGGACACCAACTACTACATAACGGAAGATTATCCGCAGCATAATTATATTGGAGATAAGAAAAGAACTACAAAAACAAGTCACTATAGAAAAAGAGAAGGGAAACAAAGCTGTAATAAAATATGATAAACTGGTACTAATTCAAAAGTCTGAAACAGAGGAAGCAACTGACACACCAGCAAGCAATAAAAGACCTCTACCAGTCTCACCCCAGGAGAGTACTGTTAAACAAGCTGATACATCACAAAGAGCTCAAGCAAAGAAGAAAATCAAACCTACTACACACCTACCCCAAGCACTTCCAAAACCAACCATCAAAAAACACCAAATGTTTCCAAGGTGTAGTAAAGCCGGGAATACTAAATTTTCTTGTTAGCAAAACTCATAACAACGAAACACAACCAATGACTTAAACAAAATAGCAGGTAGCTAGCCCTCCCACCAACAGAGTAAACATCTAGGTATATCAATAATGAAAAATATCTTCCAAGCCGGCTTGTCACCGTGGAAGAGTATGACTACAACCCTCCAAAATAACAAACTCACTTGATAACTCGGAACTAAGAACCATCAAACTGGATGAAATCATCAAACACAGAGTCAAGTGGAAATATTTGGAGGAGGCCCTTACCTGTCCATGCAAAAAAAAAAAAAAGTAATATATAAGAATAAAATGTCGAATATATAGGTGTAAATGATATAAAATATGTACATTAAAAATAATGATTATGGATTGCAAATTTTATAGATCATTTAAAAAAAAATGGAATTCTGTTAAGGAATGTAAAATATAATCAATAACAAATAAAGAATTTGCTATGAATAATGTAACAACTTTTAAACGTAATCATAATAAATTTTGAAATGGAATGTAAAATGTACCAAATCATATTTTTAAATTATATCGAGAATAAATTTATTTCATTTATTAGGTATGAGGTATAAAATAATAATTAAAATGCATGTTCAAAAGTAGAAAAATTTAATATTAAAATATATATATGTATAATGCGAGTTGTAACAACTTTTATAGATAATTATAAAACTTTGTTATTTGTTATCACCAATGGAATGTAAAAAGTACACTTTTAATTAAGTCAAGAAAAAAAGGTTTATTGCATAATTATAATTAATGATACATTTGTAATACCTACTCAATTATAATACATACATATATTGTTTTGCTAAATGCAAGTAATGCTTAATGAAATAACTTCAATGTATGTACTTAACAATTTTGCATGGAATAAAAGGCTTTTTATTTATTATTATTAATTAGTGATTTTGCAAAACCTTATCATCAAATTAGAGCTAAAAAAGGAAGTATGAAAATGCGGTTATAAAATACTAGCATTGCATTATTTAAAAATGGGCAGGTATAGATTCGAAACAATAATATTCGAAATAAATTGTATCTCATTAAAATTATTAAACTGCAATATTTAGCAATTTAATAATATATACACACAAGAATGGCTGCATTGAACATTAACTCCGTTAAAATGTTCCATGATCAATGAATATTAGATTTCTATTTCAAATACTAACTCATTTATTAGTTCAAACATTAGCTCATATATTAATCATCAACCCTAAGTCAATATGGACTGTTCTAAAATAACGAGCGCACATTAATATTGCGCCACCAATACCTCATTGATTAACAATATTGAATCAAGCGTCGGATGCGACTGGTGATGGGATGGGACATGCAATAGTTACATCAGATTTCATAGGTTACCTCAGGATTGGTGAGTTATCGTATAAATAATTTAACATTTTTTTTATAGCAAAAATATATCACGCAGGACAAACGAGGATTTGCCCAATTTGGTGGGGAACAAACGACTTTAAAACCTATCAAAAAACAAAGAGGTTCAATTTTCTCCTGCTACGGCACGGCGAATATCCCAGAACTACTATAGAAGGACAACGAACCAAGGAAGACTTGGCTACTAGTCAACCGCTTCGCTAAAGTTGTTACATGAATAACGTGACAAAAAGAGTTCCTCAAAATATTGTGAGATAATAAATGCAACAAATATTTTGGCAACAAAAAAAAATTGTAACCCTATAAGTATCACCCAAAAATTATAAGCACGCGAATAAATCCAAAATGAACAAACAAAACCATAAACAATAAATAAAGAAACTACAAGCAAAAGATTTAGGGGATAACTTAATTAGTAATGAACTAATATCTCTTAAAAATATTTCTAGGAAGTTAATGTATTACATATATGCTTATAGTGCTGGGAGTTAACACTAGGTTCTAGAATTACATTACGCACTGAAAATATTGTAATGAAATCCTGTTCTGCCATCATAAATTACTCCTTCGATTCAATCATACCACAGTTGCACAAACCATACCATAGTTAAAACCAAACAAGCCAGAAATCAGTGGGAAAGCAACCAGCTTAAATGACAGATGCTATATGAAAGATCATCAAAAATATTGATCATATCATAGCAGATAAATTTAATAATAATAATAATAAGCTAGCCTTTTATAAAATGAGGTTACTCATCCTCAATATGAATCGTTGCCCATCCCTGATTTCAGCCGTCCCGTATTTTGCCCGAAATCCAATAAACTTTCTCCGAAATAAACCTGTCCGGACGCGTTAGTAGGGATATAAAATTATTTATAGTAAGGTCGCCCGTAAACTATTCGCCAACCACTTTTGGCTGAAATGGGACTCTAATTAGAGTTAGTTGTCATTAGTAACTAGGACTTATGTTATGAAATATCATAACGCATAACGCTAGGGTAGTAAGGTGTGATTAACGTGTCGTCTTAGAAGTTGCGAAACTATAATTGCAGAGCCCCAAGCGTAAGTTTCTACAGTCCGACTAAAAGGAGTAGAAATTAAAAAGTGGCAATACTGTAGTGACGTCCCCGTTTTCTTAGATTGATTAGAAAGGGACGACACTACAGTATTGCCACTTTTTAATTTCTACTCTTTGTGGTCAGACTGTAACGCAACGGTCTTGATTGTGTTTAAGCTTTCCGTTTAAAATACTGTCATAAATAGAAATTATAGCTATTTGAACATCGACTATTATAAAAAAAAAAACAGTTACAGTAGGTACATAGATACGGATACCTAGTTAATTAACGCTTATTATTGTATAAATATATATATGTATATATATATATATATATATATATATATATATATATAACTAAATGTTTACAAATGAAGCGAAAATTTAAAAATTTAATGATTCGGACAGGATTCGAACCTGCGTTTCCAACGGCTTTCCGGGCCAACACTGGCGTCCTCCCAATTGTACCACCGAATCAGATGTCAGAGTCATTGAATTTTTCAACCAGTTGCTTCGACATGCCTTAGGGTGGCATCGTAGCGCCATCTACCGTAAAGATTCAGACTTTATCGTCGGCACCATCGTCTCAAATTTGTTGAGAATCGATAGTAACGATGTGCTACACCCAAATTACTTCTTTTTTTTTTTATTAAAGCAGTAACGTCTGCTAACGTAAACTAAATGTTTACAAATGAAGCGAGAATTGAAAAAAAACGATGATGCTACGATGCCACCCTAAGGCATGTCGAAGCAACTGGTTGAAAAATTCGATGACTCTGACATCTGGTTCATGGTCCAAATTAAATTTTTCAATTTTTCGCTTTATTGTAAGCATTTAGTTAACAAATTTGAGACGATGGTGCCGACGATAAAGTCTAAATCTTTACGGTAGATGGCGCTACGATGCCACCCTAAGGCATGTCGAAGCAACTGGTTGAAAAATTCAATGACTCTGACATCTGATTCGGTGGTCCAATTGGGAGGACGCCAGTGTTGGCCGGGAAAGCCGTTGGAAACGCAGGTTCGAATCCTGTCCGAATCATTAAATTTTTCAATTTTCGCTTGATTTGTAAATGTAAACATTTAGTTTACGTTAGCAGACGTTACTGCTTTAATAAAAAAAAAAAAAAAAATAAGTAATTTGGGTGTAGCACATCGTTACTATCGATTCTCAACAAATTTGAGACGATGGTGCCGACGATAAAGTCTAAATCTTTACGTTAGATGGCGCTACGATGCCACCCTAAGGCATGTCGGAGCAACTGGTTGAAAAATTCAATGACTCTGACATCTGATTCGGTGGTACAATTGGGAGGACGCCAGTGTTGGCCCGGAAAGCCGTTGGAAACGCAGGTTCGAATCCTGTCCGAATCATTAAATTTTTCAATTTTCGCTTCATTTGTAAACACTTATTATCGTAGTTGCTTATTACGAGGCCTTATTCGTTTTAAAATGATTAATTTTATATTATGACAAATTTATGACTATTTTGAAGTGAATAATACTTTTCCATGAGTTCTAGATAGTAACATAGCTATTTCATGCTTTCATAGCAGTTGCAGGTTTCTGCAAGAATTTTGACAATTTCGAGTAATTTGAAACATAAATGATCAATGAAAAAAAAATTCAAACTGTAGGTTTCAAATATATTCCAATAAAAATATAGCAATAGCCCTCTTCTAAGTAGTAACATTGATAATATATCAAGAATCATGTTTGATGATTCTTGATATATTATCAATGTTACAACGTGTGAGAAAAACGTCTGAAACAATCAGCATTTTTGAACGGATACCTAAGAAGCCTTATAGGATATACGGTTAATTCATTAACGCTTTTTCTTGAGGTTTCTTCTAGACGTACTGACTTCTGAGACCACGGCGCTTGTAACTGTGTCGAAACGTCAAACAATGAAGGTAAATTAAAATATTCAGTTTTACTTAAGTGTAAAAACCGCAAGATTAAAAAGTGATATACAGTGAATTTAACATTGTGTTCGCTTTTGTTATTTTAACTTTAGCTATAGATTCCGCATATATAAAAGTTACTCTTATCATTAGAATAAATTCAACTCAATGAAAAAGAAGATGTAACCGTCCTTTTTTACCGGTTTTCTGTCTCACTGAGTTAGTTTGCGGCAGGACTTTCAAATCCTTTTAATATAGCTGATTGCGAATATCGGCCGAAACGGTATAAACGTAATTCCGTTATCTGATCGGTTAACGCTTGCTTTGTGAATTTGTAATGAATTGGGTTACCGGGTACTGAGTTATTGGGATTGGTACCGTTATTAGCTACGTATATTATTTTTTAATAACTAGTACCCATACCACGTGTTTACAGTGACCGTACTCGCTAGCTACTGCGTATATAAAGTAACCGCTTACGGATATTGGCTGAGATCTAGTCACTTGTTCCAATTAAAGCTGAATATCTTGGAAACTACTAGTGCTATATCTACCTAACATAGCTAAGAAACATCCCGACGGACATGTCTTTCGATAAAAAAACATACCGCACATAAATTGTTTGCAAAGACAGACACAGGTACACAAATACGCAGATATACACATGTTAAAAACTTATTACATCCCTTGTTTTGTTCGGGGGTTTAAAATGCCGGGTGATCAATCCAAATGGGTAAGTAGGAGAAGTCACAAACTATTAGATGAGATAAGGTCTATAAGGAACCATGGCGTCGATTTTAGATTAAATAAGAAGTGCATTTTTCTTTTTTTACAAATATCATACATAATTTCATAATATATAACCAGGTTAAAACCGCTGTAATACTACATGAGATTACTTACAAAATGTTAACCGTAAGTTGTAAATGAAACCGGTAAAAAAAAATGTAACCGGGAATTGAACCCAATTCCCGGTTACATGAGATTTATAAAACAGAATTGAATGTAGTTTCTATTAAATCTAAAATCAACGCCATGATTCTTAAGAACATATTTCCCTATCTCTTAACAGTTTTTATTTTCTCCCGACAGACCCATTTAGATTGATCGCCCTGTATACTTCATCAGCTGGATTTTCTTTTTGCGGCCTGTGAGTGCTTTAAGGCAATCATTTCGAGAACTATACCTTTTTGTACAGAACAATAAACTTCTAAATATAGCATAGCAGCGCAAAATCTGCCGCTCCATCGCCTCTTTCGGTTCATTTACTTTAAACCCGGGGCGTCGTGTGAGTACAAAATATTCTGTTTTGATACGAATATTCTCAACGTAATTCTCGATAAAAATAATGGGATTTTTTACTTTTTTCTTATATGTTGTTTTTCTGAATGGCGTTCTTTTTAAAGTCGATTATGTTACTGGAAAATTGAATGTTTAAGTAGGCAGCAATCTTGCTGTAAATGAGCTTATACAGCCATTATAAGTCTACTTTAAGTTCTATAAAAGCTGTCTAAGGGCTTTTGTCTAGCCTGTGTGCTACCTACTTACTTGGCTGCATATAGCGTTTGAAATATAAAGCTTGCTTTACATGCAGATCAATTGATGTAAGTTCCTGTTAACATATTGATATTTGAATGATGATGAGACTATCGCGTGATCCACACCAACGCAGCTAAGACTAAGAGTGCATGACTAAGAATCGCGAATCGATTTAAACCTTAGCGAGAGTAAACCTTATAAATAAAACAATTTAAACGGATTATATCGCGTATATTAATTACTTGAGCCTCCCTGACGTTTCGGTACCTTTACACATATCGTTGTCAAAGGTTGACTGAGAAAAACACTATTTTTCTCTTTTAGAGTTACATTTGTGCAAACTACACATTTTATAAATAATAATTTAAAATAAAGGTGTTCATACATGCCAGAATGGGCCTAATGTGTAAACACAGTTACACATGTGCCAGAAGGGCATTAATTATTTTATTTAAAATATCTACCAGTGGTTAACTATGAGGCTCACTGAGGAGAAAGAACCGCCGAAAGAAAACTCCCAGATTGCCTTATTTATTACTATGATATACCTTTAAACAAAAACTCTAATGTATTATACTACTTTTAACACTAATCTGTTAACACCGTTCGGGGCCCAAGGTTTCCAGTCTCGTGTTCTTGCTTGATCCTTGATAAAATGTAGAACAGGATAACAAAGCGGTGGTAATGAATGGTTAATATACGCGATATAATCCGTTTAAATTTGTACAAGTAACTTGCACATGCGTCACAATGTTAATTTGCATCATCAGCATTTAGTTTGTATAAAGTTTTGTAATTAGTCAATAAAGTGCTTATTCATGCACGGAACACGAAAGACGATTTTTTGAGATAAATTTGATTTATTTAACTTGATAGGTGTGCACACTTATAGAATAGCGAACATGGATTATGGCCGTGAATGAATTAGCACTTTATTGACTAATTACAAAACTTTATACTTTATGATGTTTTATTTAAATGTGCTCCAAATGCCAAAGTCTAAACTTGTAGTATTTAAAAACAGCCCTTATTGTCGATGTGTACAAGTTTACAATAAAATTCCAGCAAACATCTTACAGACTGAAGACGAAGCCCAGCTCGTAAATAAATTAAAATCAATACTAATTAAGAAATGTTATTATTCGATAGGGGACTTTTTTAATGATAATAATTTTGAATGAATACTTTTGACATTGAAATAATTAATAAGTATTAAGATAAATGTAAAATTTGAATTTTAAAATTGTAAATAACCATTTTAATAATATGATCGTGATATGTGTATGTTTATAGTTAAATTAACAAATGTCAAACATTGCATGTGTTGTTCCCTTAGATTAAGTTAAATAAGCTATACCCTAACAGGGTCCATGATGTACCTTACATGTATATAAAATTGTAACACCTATAATACCATGGTTTCTATAAATAAATAAATAAATAAATGTGTGACAGTCGCGAAAACCGAGGAAAATATGATGAGAGTAAACCGGTTTCATATATATTTATCTAAATTAGAAACATTTTAGATAACCATTGCTTTATCTAAACTGTTCCTAATAATAGAATAGATAACGCAATGTTCCGTCGAACATAGGGGAACGAATAAATAAATAATATAGGTCAAAGGTTGTCGCAGGGAAATTGTATAATTCGTCATTTAAGGGGCTACCCCACGGCTACCCGGTATATTTCGCTATTTTCAAATAATTAACAATTGGTTCCACTTCGTGCGATCTCCGTGAAAATAAAAAAGCTATTTGCTCTTTATTTTTTTGTAATAAAATAAACTAAATACCTCACAAGAGAACACTCGTAAAGTATTTTTTCTAGGTATCGGCAAAGTCTCCCTTGTTATGCGACGATTAGACAGGAAACTTATACCAATAAAATGAGTAATAATGTTTACTTTAATCGTAAGAGCTGGATTTTCAATAGGTACTGCACTTTTTGAGCAATAATATCACTGGAATTTGCGCGTAGACCCAGCACGAGATGCGGTTTTTACAAGCTTTTATTTAGCTTGCATGGTATGTTTAAAGTATGTTTGTTCGGGTGAAATCTTGCAACTCAATTTTGAAGCAGATATCGTCAACCGATTGAGCTGAAATTTTGCATACTTACTTAACTTTGATGACAATATAATAATATGGTACCATGGGGCTGATCTGATGATGGAGCCGGACGGTGGCCATAGGAACTCTATAATAGTAAAAGCAATCCTACCGAGCTTGGGCTCTTTAGAATTTTCTCAGTGAGCATTTGATGGATATCCAAAGAAAAGTACAGTCGGCTATAAAAGCTTGCCACTAAAATGTAATTTTTGACAGAAACTTATTTTAATCGAAAGCCTTGTTTGTGAAGATAGTTCTTAGCTATGTGTTGTTAGCTTCTTTAGTATTAACTTACTACATATCGATTTAATAACTACGAGTATGACACGTTAGCGGACATTAAGTCACACCTGTTTGACACTAAAATGGAATATTTAAAACTGTTATAGCAGTTTCGTCATAATTGTAAGATTGAGTACAATTTATATGTGACAGTGAACACTATGCAAGTTGAATTCTATACCAGAGACGTCAAATATGATACGTTTTTATACTACCTTATGTGACAATAGCATTATGCTTCCATAGCAGTTCTGCCACATAGCTTAGCTAGTTCGTGGTTCATTTATGGCATTGAATGTTATAGCAGTTGCCAGTTACAGTTGACAGTTGCGTTGATTACAGGACTTATAGTTATCAACGGGTTTGTCACTCACGCACATTCTATTTGAGTCTCTTTTGTTACTTTCAGACGACGCACCAGACGAGTTTGGCATATAGTCTTCGTAGGAACTTCACTGCCCCGCTTTAATGTGAAATGGGTCTTGATCAGATTCATTAGTATTATCGGTTAACACTTCTTACTCTTCTCTTGATCGTTAGTTGATGTTTTTGATGCTTCAACGCTAATTTGATCCTCCGATGACTGCTCGGTCACCTCTTCGAACATTTTCAGTAATTTCTCACCGTCGTGGGCTTAATAACTCGTATTGGACGAGCCTTTCGTTGATCTAATGATTTTGATGGTAAAGGCGGTGACGGTGAAGTCTGTAATTCTGTATAGGTCAGGTGCAGTCTGTATGGCGCCACTGTCGCCACAGTCGGCGGTCGGGCTCGAGTGACGACCTTCTTTGGAGGCATGTAACTCAAATTAAAAGCATTTTTTTACTCTGCGATAAAGCTACAATACCCTTCACTATGTTAGCAGTTGAATGGTGAACCAAGAGACGTATAATTCCAAGATATTTGCTGACAATTATGTTTACTGTGTTTGTATATAATATAAAATTATTTACATTAATCTATGTCTATATTTTAAATTATAACCACCGTAAAGCTCGTTGAAGGGCAATAAACAGATAGTAAATATAGCTAATTATTACAACCCACCAAAATATCCAAGAAAATACTTGAATTAAATGTTACTGACGATGATAAAAACAATCCTTCGAAATGTTGTCGACACGCAAAATTCTCAAAATACTGGTGGTCAACACAGCGGTGCACTCGCCGGGCGACTGAACAAATTTTCATGCAACCGAGAATACTATAGCATCTGCGTGTGGGAGAAGGGGATATGATTGTCGGCAACACATGTAAACTAGTCGGTGTGCGAAAAGCAAGTAATGTGACAGTAAGCGTTCCCGGATTGCAGAGAAATTGACACTTGACAGTAAATGTTAATGTACACGTTTTCACTATGGAAAAGCGCCTTCTTTAGCATTTGCGCTCAGGAAAGAAGCTCGATTAAAGACTGCTATAGAATGCGCGTCACAAGGGGTACTCAAAATTCGAATGCCATAGAATGCCCATCCGCGAACGTGATAATTTACATTGTATTATTAGTAATTAGCCCTTTCCAAGATATATAGAATAGAATAGAATACTCTTTATTGCACACCTCAAGAAGAAAGAAATACAAATACAGATGACACTTAACATTACAATAGAGGCAAATAATAGGCGAATAGATATTCAGATTTGATTGAAACAAGTGACAGGCTCTCAAGCAATATTGAAGGTGGGAATTCCTAACTTTGTGGTTATGAAGGTTTAGAAGCATTTTTATGCCACTCATTGAACGAGGGTCTCACAATGACCACTAATTGGGTCGGACTTTTTACTGATTCTAAAATTAGGTTATGTGTAATAACACTTCACATTTGTAAAATGACGAGTTATAAAAATTACCCGCGGCATTGACATGCCCTAACCAAATGTGTTGGTGAATCAATTAGATTAATTCATATTAATTTGATAGTATGTAGGTTATAGTTATGTACTTAAAATACTAAGTAACTATTGTGACCTAATTATGTGATTAATAGTCATTTAGTTTAATTCCCTGTAGTCCCTTGTCTCTTGTGTAATAAGACACGCAAGTAATATCTTTGGCATTAATTAAGCAAAAGCTGTCAACACCGTAAACTATACTTAATGGATTAAACTAATAAACTTCAAGGTAGTCTAGTCTTTTGGGATATGTATTAGTAACATATTAATTAACCTACCTACCCATATTACTAATTAAAACTGTCAAAATGTATTATTGGAGGTAATTTTTTTATTCATGTATTATACTATAAAAAAAATACTACGCTAAAATGCGTTTACATAATCCGGTTCGAAGGACCAAATTGATACAGGCTGCTAGTGTCCCATGTATAAACAGTCAAAAACTCCCCATTTAATGTTTTTGTCATTGGCGCCCAACCATTCAAATTCCCTCCATAGAAAATTCAATTTAAACTCCACCGCTCCCTTAAAACTACTCCCGCTCTCATTTAAGTTGTTCCCGAACATTTGTTTACGCGTCACTGTTTGAAGAAAAAAGTTTAAATTGACCGAGAAAATGGAGTCCGCAGACAAAATGGTAATATTGAACCACCAAGTTACATGTGCGGTTGACGTCAGCGCTTCAGTCAACGTGTTACCTTGATTTAGTATGTGGATTTTTAGTTTTAATATTTGGCCGAGTGCTGCTTTAAGTTTGTGCTAGCAAATTGCTTCGCAGGTTAGGATTTGGTAGGTGAATAAGACAAATATTTGAGCCAGATTTTAAGAAGAAGTGTTTGTTGTAAGAACAGATACACTCTCTGTCATTCCGTACGCCTGCGGCGGCCCTTACTCAACATTTGCTTACTATCGAGTCCTCATCCTCACAAACATATTAAGATCTAGGTTCTTGTCGGTGGAGCAACTTCAATTTTTCTCAATCTTCAAGTTTTAATTTGATTTCGTGATTCACAAAATTCATTCAGCACCAAAATTCGCAGTGCAAATTAACGTTTAATTGAGTTTTAATACGTGAATTGTTATCGAAGAGACTCCATTAAAACACTCGTAGAAACGAGCGGCAAAATAGGCTGAAACGGTCACAGTAATTTGTTTGCGTGCATAATTCCTCGGTGCAGTGGGCTCAGTGGCCACCGAAACGATATAGGCTAGGATGTAACCGTCGGGAACTTTACATGATCTTATCCTTTACATTAGATTCAGATTCCTTTATGTCGGTTTACGGACGATAATTTTACTCGATAAGAAATCCTTGATAGACAATTGGATACTTTTATGAATTGAAAGCCGATGGAGTGAAGATATATAGATGCGTCACAAGCCAAACGCTTAGGCCGTCCGTGCCTCTCTATCGCTTGTTCCGCGCTCTCACTTGCAGGCGGAACGTGACAATTAGTCATGCTTTTTCGTGCGTGCAGCCGGCGTTCATCGATTTATAAGACGTTATCACGTCAAAATGACAATTACTATGATCATCACAATATACTAATTATAAAAACGGTATAAACTCACGTAAGAATTGTCAGGGCCGTTCCTGACAATTTTTACGTGAGTTTATACCGTTTTTATAATTAGTAAAGATGTCTCACGATAGTTTTAATAACATTATCACAATATACATTAATAGTAATAGATAATCGATGACAATAATGAAACAGCGAAAGTAGACGAAAGCGGGAGTAGATAAAGTACCTATAAATAAAAATCTGGTTCGATCACGGACCCGACTGAGTGTGGTTATGGAAGGTCCGTCATGGAGCTGGACACAAGCCCGGGAAAAAGAGGTGTGGAACGAATACATTATTAACATATCAGACTTCAGTGTCGAGGGTTTGGTGGGCTTAGTGGCCACTGAAATGATATAGGCGCTATAGATGTAACGTAACATAATCGTGTCTTTTAGTACCTGTAAATAAATAAAAAAGAAACTCACACAAATCGTCCTAGTCCCAAATTAAGCTCAAGATGCCATGGGTTCTAGACGATGATATACATACTTATACGATATATACGTAAATTTATATTAGAACATCGAGTTCAACACACAAATATTTGCCCTTGCCGGGCACAGGTGTTATCCTTTTTATACGGAGTAGATTTTCATCTGATACGGGATCACGTAGAGCTACGGACGGTCGCATCTCGGACTAGTAGTTTAATCGAAATTTCCTAGAGATGGCGTCGTTTAGTTGCATCGTATCGAATTAAAATTTGCTTATTTCAGAGAAATATCTAATGTATAAAGAAAATACATTATAAGAACACTTACCAGTGTATGCAAGTAGAACATGGAAAAATTGGACACTACGAAGCACGTCTTCGGGGCCATGTCCCCGAAGACATTGTGATGTGAGTTGATATCTTCTTATTTGTGGTAAATCGCCTAATTTAACTATTTTATTTATATGTTGATGTTTGTAGTTTTTAGCCTAAATTTAAGTTAGTAAAGTTTTTTTATTTTATTTTTAGATGATGGATCTAGTGACAAATATTACGTATTTGTACATTATTTAATGATTAAAGTTCCATAATTAATTAAAAGAAAGTTTTTTTTTATATTTCTTTAAGAATATTATTTTCCGGCCACTTCGATGTAATTCATTTTGAAAAATCTGGATGGGTGTGTTAAAATTTATGAATAACTAAGTAATTAGAATAGATAAGCAAGAACTTAAATGCTAGTCACATATTATATTAACACTCACCTGTGTATGCGAGTAGAACATAGAAAAATTTGACACTATCACAGGAACGGGCAGCGCGATGGTCAGCACGCCGGCCAGCGCGCACAGGGCGCCCACGAACATGCCCAGGTACGTCTTCGGGGCCATGTCCCCGTATCCCACGGTGGTCATGGTCACTATGGCCCACCAGAGGCCCAGTGGGATGGAATGGAACTGGTTCTCAGGGTTGTCCTGGAACAAGGTGTACTGATTGAACAATTAGAATTACTTTTTCGTCGTTATAAGTGATAACGTAGTACTTTGTGTTGTGGTTATAATTCAATTAGGTACATAATAAATATTATGTTTTACATAATAGAGTTAAGTGTTGAATTTAATCCCTTTATTACTAGTGGCTTTGTTAGCCGTAGAATTTATTTGAAAATGGTTGAAATTTGTAACTTTGTAACTCCCAATATCTCAGCCATTTAAAAAAGAAACGAAAAGAGAATCAACATAAAATATACGTAATTAACAAACCTACTCACAAAATTTTATGAGAACAATCGGAAATCCGTACAAAGGGATTTTAGGCCAAGCTGAAACGGCGACGCTTCGCTCGCTCGGGCCATTATAATAAGTATTTAACGTGTGTTACTGCGACAAACGCCTACATAGTACAGTGACTGTAAACTCCTGGTAAGTAGCATGGGTGGGGCATGGGTGTAAACTGTTGAGTTTCTTTCGGCTTTTTTCTCAACAGCGGTCTCCTCTAATAAAATGCCGGTAGATTCAGACACAAACATGTGAAATTGCCCTTGTGGCCTACTTACAAAATAAACGTTTTGATTTTGATTTGGTACTAGTGTAGGTACTCGCTAGCGACAGCGTTAATGATTTGTATGGAGAATTGTAGTTCAAAAAAGTAACCACTAGGGGCCGCTATTCTCCATACAAATCGTTTACGCTGTCGCTAGCGAGTACAGTCATGTTAATTCATGGTTAGGGTACAGATGTTTACGACACTACGCCTACTGTAATAAATCAAAATTGCCGTTTTAAACCAAAACACGGTACGACTCTGAAATGCTTGTAAACCCGAACGGATTAATATTAAGATTTAAATTAAACTTTTATAAGCAGAAAGGCAAGTATTTATTCCTTGGAATTAAATCTATACAGCAAATTTTCACTCTAACTCGTGCAAAGTAAATCTCAAAATCATTGTCTCTGAATTTATTCCATATAGCAATAGCACCGAGCGACGGTTCAGTCGAAGTTTCCCGAACTTTTCCGAACTCTTCCGAGCTGGGTGTGAGTGTTATTCCGAAGTTTGTGACAACAGGAGGGGTAAGTTGAATTAAGCTGCTGCAAATATGGTCCGATATTGGAGACACAAGTTGGTGCATTTTTACTTTCTTCACAATCTCTCGTGGCCTACATTGCGGGACGTTCAACATATGAAAAGTTGATATTCTTCAATAGACATGTATGTGTTTGCTTACGTCAAATGTGCAAAGGTCATAATAAATAAATATGCAGTATGTCAATAATCTATTTCAAAACATTGTATACCGGAATGCCACTACGGTTTCCTTTTGAAATAATTAATATTGAATCATTATTTTTTATTAAAGCAGTAACGTCTGCTAACGTAGGTAAACCAAATGTTTACAATAAAGCGAAAAATTTAAAAATGTAATGGTTCGGACAGGATTCGAACCTGCGTTTCCAACGGCTTTCCGGGCCAACACGGGCGCATTAATTTTTTCAATTTTTCGCTTCATTGTAAACATTTAATATTGAATCATATTGAAAACAACTTGTCTTGCATCACTGTGTATAGTTTTGACTTTATGCGAAAATAACTGGAAATTTGCGAAATATTTAGCTATATGTCTTTGTTTACATTAACGACATTCATGACGTCAATTACCAAAAAGTAGTAGCCAGTAAAAAAAAATGGTGGGTAGGTACAACTAAAAATCCGCAATATGGCGGAGGTCGAAAAGAAGCTATACCGAGTGATCAATCCATAATATTATAAAATATACTACATATTTTAATAGATTATCAAGACAGATGAAGATTATATACGTTCAGGTAAACACACATAACAAATCCACAATTTTCTGACCTTTGTTTATAATTTCAAGAGTAACCACGCATATTTTAATATAAGCAGACATCTGTTTCAGTAAATTACGTGAAATAAAGAACCTGAGCCCGCATTATCAATCCTACCGGGTTACTTAAGTTAGGCTCCGGAGTGCGCGTGCCCACGACACTATGCCGATAAGTGTATGTCATCGCTTCACCGTGGAAAATATTGCCACACGTACCGAAGTTTGACATGCCTTCATCTGCCGAACTATTAAAAAATGGAACTTTTTGCCGGCTGCTTTTTGCGACAGTGGATGTTTTTCCTCCTACTTATAACATGGGACCCTTCAAACGAAGCGTGAAGAAGCATCTCTCGGGCCAGCATGGCAGTGTCAACTGGTTTCTTGTCTAGAGTCTGGCTAGTCAAATAATGTCGACAGACCTTGTGGTATCACTAATTGTATATGATTTAAACAATTTAGTAGGTGGGTCCTCTATAAATATTTTGATTCTTTATGTTTGTACTAGCTTCTAACATTTGCCTATAATTTTGATTAATGATTAAGTAAGTGAATTTGTTAATACCTGAATCTCATAAAAAGGACAAATTGTCGAAAGCAACGGATAAACTAATAAGTACCTAATAAATAATAAATTTCGCGGTTTCGGTTTGAGTTGAAATTTGGCATAGTATTTATGTAATTTTGATGGTGACGAGTTAATATTATGGTCTCACAGAGCTAGGTCTTATTTACACTACATTTTATTTTTCGCCTTGTAGATGGTTAGAAAGTGTAAACATTATGTGTTTTTCATTGACTGTACTGTACATAGTGGTAGAAATTATGTGAGCTGATTATGAGTGCACGTCAACATAATATATTCAACTTATTTCCTTAGGTACCTTACGTGTGCATAGAAAACCAAAAATATTTTCTAGTATCAAAACTATAATTCCTATTACACAAAGTGTGACAAGCCACAGATTTTTTAAATTTCCCGCCAAAACTGAGTAATATTTTATTAGCCAGACTATATTGCGACTTGGGCTCTCCTCTTTGCTTACTATCAGGCGAAGTGGAGCCACTACATTGTGCCGTTATACAAAATAAAAAAGATGGTTAAAGCTCAGGAGCGCTTTGAACGCTCCTTGGCTTGTGTAGTATTTATTTATTAGGTTTGCCAACAGGTACAATACTATATAACATACATAAAAAACAAATGCAAGTACGAAACATATCAGAGTATTTACCCAATTACAGGCAAACACAACGTGCGTTATGAACAAAAAATCGCTTACGGTGACTGACTTTATGTTCAATAGGTAACATAAAAAAAAACACTAAATTGAATTAAAATTTACAATGTTACAATATTTAAAAAGCTATTGCACTGTACTTAAAAGACTAAAGTGTCATATTTACGTATACACAATTCTAGGAATAGATAGATAAAGATGCATCGAGGGATCAAAACTACTTAAAAAATATTTAATTATTTAGACCAGCCTTAAATTTATATAAATTAATTTAAACATATTCAAGGAAACGTTTAAAATGTCCATTTGACTTTCCTTGAAGAATTTATTGTGCTCTTTGCACATTCTGGGTATGATGTACGTAACATAAACGTTCAAAACGTGAATAAATAATATAATTTTGCAAAAAAGCGTTAATGGTGAGCTCATAACAGAACGCTTGTTCCGAATTGTGATGGAATCCAAAAATAAAATTATATTCGTGTAATTTTTTTTACAAAAGGGAACGAGCCGGCTTAGACGCTCCTGAGCTTTACCTAGATGGAGATAGGTCTATCATCGGCTACGGACTGCTGATAGCTCGCCAAAGTGCTGTGATTACGGTAAATTTTAGTAGGAAGAGAATTCCCGATACTCCCATACCATAGACGCGAGGTGTTAGACTATGCAATTTGTATCTAGACACGCGGCAGCGTGTCAAGCCAAGTTCAAGCAAAGGAACTGGCTAGCCAGCGCCGAGTGTAATATTACACGAACCACTTGGTGCCACTTTTGACCCTTCTATAACTAAAAACCTCTTTAACGTAAACTCATAAAACTACGTGTGTTTAATTATATCCATAAGGACATCAAGAAGCCCAAATTTCATGATCTTGTTTACAGATCAAACACAAATGACAAACTATGAAAATAAAAATATGAGAAGAATGAGTGACAAAAACAGAATAGAAGTGATTTAAGAACTTGTCAAAAAACGAATGGAACGACCAAAGATTTTATTTTATGTAATCATTATTTACTGCAACCAAGTAAAGTATAGTACTATTTTTTTAAACTAAGCTCATCTTTTTTTTTTTTATAACAATCACCCTGTCAGGGCGTAGCAAATATTTTAGTTAACATTTTCTGGATCGGCTTACTAGACCTTATATTATAATTATAGAAAAAACTTACAAACTAAGGCTATTATATATTTATGTTAAGTGTGTCGTTTTACCAAGATCACGTCAAAAAAGTTTTTGTTATTTATGTCATAGAAAACTGGATATGAAGAGATACTTAAAGGATACTAAAACTGATGATGCTCTCTTTGAGCATTCATTCTGCCTCTTGGACGAAGTTATAATTAATCTGACGTAAATCGGAATATAGTGGACACATGCCATTGGATATAAACTGCCTCAGCTGCCGGCAGACGCCCAAGAGACCGTTTTTATAATGTCACGTAGTGTATTACACTGAGTGTTAAAGTAAACATGCGTACCTTTTTCGTGTCCGAATGTGTAACTTTCCCGTCCTTATCACCGGCGAAGAAGTTTCATTTTACAAAGTTTTCTTTGGATTGGGATAATAAATATTTATTTTTGTATAACGTATCGGCTTTTTGTAATATTTATTAGGACCCCTTAGAGCTATCGTTTGCGCTTTTAGGGGAAGTTTTTATATTTTAGTATTTTGTAGATCGCTAGGTTTCCTGAGATTATTTACAGATAATTATTATCACACCAATATTTTAAAGGCTTGTGAGATTTCTAAGTGTGTTTATGTGTATGTTTGTAACTTCTTCACGCTCGTCGGCTGGACCAATTTTCACTGTTCACTGCTGAATATAAATCTTTCATATAAGCAGTCTGTGCTTGTACTCACAAATTATGTATTTTTATGAAAAAAATGAATAAGGTGTCATTCCATACGCTAATCGGGATGACATTGCCATATCTTTAAATTCAGATTTTTCGCGAAATGACTTAATAAATATCGGACAATAAATATCGGACAACCTCACACAAATAAACCTAGTCCCACAGTAAGCTCTAGTAGTAGGCTTGTGTTATGGACACTAGACGACGATAAACATACTTATATAGATAAATACATACTTAAATACAAATAACATCCATGACCCAGGCACAAATATTCGAGCTCATCACACAAATATTTGCCCTTGCCGGGATTCGAACCCAGGCCGCCGGCTCAGTAGGCAGTTGCTTAACCACTGCGCCAGCCGCGTCGTCAATTTGAATATTCATATTTATTTATTAACGATGTGTAATTTTATCTGCATACTAATCTCGGTAAAATAATCCTATAATTAATATTGTATGTGTCAGAAACTATGAGAAATAGGGAAATCTATTCTTAGGAACCATAGCGTCGATTAGAGATCGAATAAAAACTGTTTTTTTTTTTTTATAAATCTCAAAACCGCTGTAGTTAATATAAACGACATGCGATTACTTACAGAATTTTAACCAGGTTAAATTCCCGGATATGAATGAGAATTATAAAAAAATAATAATGCTGTTGTAATTAAATCTAAAATCGACGCCATGGTTCCTAACAACAGATTTCCCTGTCTCTTATAGTTTCTCACTTTTCCCTACTGACCCATTTGGATTGATCATCCTGTATATTATGTAATTCAAATAAGCCATGACACTAACAATACCCACGCCACATTTTCCGAACATCAAAGGAATCTCAAAGTGAGATCCTATCGAGCGAGTTAACGATAAGTTCTTGTTGCTGACATCGCTTTCACTGCCATAAAAGACCTCATTAGCCGTATTCATACGCAATACCTTGAAACTTGGCTTCATCAAGAAACTTAGCAGCTGCCCTCTCTTTTTACATGAAGTTAAAAACGTAGAAAATTAAAATCGAATCGAAATCGTTCAATTGATAACATTTCATATTTTTAAGAATACATTTTTTTACTTTTCTGTTTTTCGCTTAGAAAGATGTAATCACTGTTTTTATATATTTTGTCCTGGGGTTTCTAATTATTTAAATATCTATTTATTAAAATTTAATCCAAAAACAATGACACAATGGAAACGTTACTTTAGACTAGAGTGTCTAATTAAAAAAATAATGAAGTTGAGTTTGAAGTTGAGATTTTACGGGGTACGTCGAAGACTACAAGTCTATGCAGGCATAGTTGTCTTCGATTTCGGGTATCTTATGTATTTTCTTATATTTTTTTACGTACAGAAAAATAAATAAAAATATTTTTTTAGGATTTACACGGCGCAAAGCTCTCTCAATCTCTATTTTACTTAATTTCCACCTGTTAGAAATAGGCTCTACAAAAAAAACACAGTTTAAAATAATTTAGGCACATAGCGGATAATACGTTTATCATTCATTGCTTTTCTCAGCAAATTATGACGGGCTAAGGCCGTACATATTAATTATTTTTTAATTTCAAATCCTCGCAGTGTTTTAATGGGGACCTTTATAACTTAACTGGCATTTAATAATACATTAACTGCAGCCGCCGGGTAAGAATGGCTTGCCGGGTGAGTAGGTAAAAACGGCGGACCGTAGAGAGGCCGGATAGTGATACGAATTTTATTCGCTGTTTCAGTAAAATGCGACGCGATTGGTCGTGAGGCTGCGGTCACGGTCGGCATTTATTACCCCCGACAAAAAAGAGGGGTGTTATAATTTTTATATGTGTTTCTATGTATCTATGCGTCTGTCTGTGGCATCATAGCTCCCAAGCGGATGGACCGATTTGTGTGCAGCTTTTTTAATCGAAATACTTGTCCGTCGAGATGGTTGTTAGCTATGTTTGATGGAAATAGGACCAGGAGGGTGATTCGACCAATTTTAGAGAGATGATGGAGATCTCTCCATTTCACCGCCATCCGTCACTTTTGACGTGTCCCTACTTGACAAGTGGCGATATCCCTAGAACATCGCAACTTCGTCAATCCGGTCGCACTAAATCTGCGTGTCCTTTGTATGAGACGGCATAAATAACAGGCGCATACTTTAACTTGACCGTGTAGTGCGTGAAATTAGTCAGTTACGTTTCGTTCAAAACAGAAATTCATATGCATGAATAGCATTTATGACAATCATTATCGCCTTCGTATTTTAAAAATTGAGATGATATATGTCACTTGAAGCTCATCGCATTTTAATGACAGTTCAAAGGTGTTATCTAATAAAATTTTGACGTATTGCGATCTCTCAAACGGCATTCTCGAATTAGGTCCCAGTAGTTTCCAAGATATTCAGCTTTAATTGGAACAAGTGACGATAGTTTAGCTAATATTGAAGCTAAGTATTCCGAATGTAGTAATGTTCAGATTAGGGAGCATTTTCAAGATCACTCATTTAATGAGAGTCTCATTATGACCAGTTATTTTTGTCGGGGGTGTTTAAAATTTTGAATTTAGGTTTTCTTAACCTATATTCTGCCACGCTACTGAAAAAGGTCGTGTCTTTATGAGGGTTTCATAGTAAGATACGCCTTTTTAAGTTACTTATAAGGGGCTACAGAAACAAGCATACTCCTAGATGTTTTTTTAGGGTTCCGTACCCAAACGGTAAAAACGGGACCCTATTACTGAGACTTCGCTGTCCGTCCGTCCGTCCGTCTGTCACCAGGCTGTATCTCAAGAACGGTGATAGCTAGACAGTTGAAATTTTCAAAGTTGATGTATTTCTATTGCCGCTATAACAACAAATACTAACAATAAAATAAAATAAATATTTAAGGGGGGCTCCCATACAACAAACTTGTTATAGATTGTGGTACAGAACCCATCATGCGCGAGTCGGACTCGCACTTGCCCAATTTTTTTATGACGGGCACATAAATGCTTTATAATACGTAACGTTTTTCCCGTAATTTTGGTCCTACAATAAACTACAAGGCCTAAGGGCCCTTTAGGTACAAAGTTATTTTACTGCCGATGAAAATAAACCTCACTCCGGGTATTTTCGTCAATTTTATTGTAGGTGGAAATTTTGCTTCCATTTTGCTAAATATTTTAGGCAAAGGATTGTGGCGTCTTTCAGGAGGTAATTTTAGCACACCGACCGCAATTATTACTCACTGAAACGGAGATGCTACGGCACTGTGCTATAGCGGCAGCGGTGCGCGGTACGTGTGTCCCGCTCACTCGTATGGCCGGCGCGCTCGGATCTCTCGCTCAACCGCTCTTCGCACGGCTTCTCGCGCAAAGTCATTGGTATCTTTGAAAGCGCGTTTTCACTGACAGACAGACAGACAGACAGACAGACAGACAGACGGACAGCGGAGTCTTCTGATCTGATCCCGTTTTTAGGGTTCCGTAGTCAACTAGGAACCCTTATAGTTTTGCCATGCTCGTCTGTCCGTCCGCGGCTTAGCTCCGTGATCATAAGTACTAGAAAGCTGAAATTTGGTATGAGTATGTGTTTGTATGACGCCGACGAAACGGTAAAATAAAAAAAATTAAAAAAATTTTTTTTTTGGGGACCTCTCGAACACCTAAAGAGGGGGTGAATTTTTTTTCATTCCCACACTAGTGTTTAGGGTGTCGTTGAATAGGTATTTTAAAAATAATAGGGGTCTACAAACATAATTTTTTGATAAAGTCATCAGTTTCGTAAAACATTCGCTCCGAAAAAAAAAATAGCTTCCCCCCCCCTCTATCTTTTCAACCACGGGTCAAAAAATTATGGAAAAATTCATGAAAATGAGGCCTTATAAGTAATTTCAATGAAAACTATATTGAACAAAATCGGACTACTGGCCGGTTTTTACCCTTTGAGTACGGAATCCTAAAAATTTAGGTTCTCAATTCGGCAGCATTTTATATAAAAAACCTGTTTGATACCTCAGAACAACGTCATTTATAAACCGATTAGGGAATAACAAATGTTCAAAAAGTGCTTTTATTTATTTATTAGTATAGTATTAGTTATTTATTTATTAGTATTAGTTTCAAACGTTCGAGACCATGAACATAACGTCGAGGTAATTAAATAAACACTTTTTGAACGCGATTAAATCCCGTTTTGTTATAATAATATCTAAGAGTACTTTGATAGTAGTTTCAAAAAATGTTAACGCAGCAACAAAAAGGCAAAAAACTTAGTCACGATAACATAATATCACACAGAATGTAACTTTCCGGAGGCAACCCTACTTAGCAAACGGCATATTTTCAGTAATAATTCCCGTCACTTAAGTTATTTTGCGTGTGAAGAAGAGTTGGGTCATCTTTATGTTTCTCCTGCCGGTCATGACTCATGACCCAAACTATCATAACCTTTAGTTTGACCTAGTTGTGTAGCCTTAGGCCTACATACGAATTTTGACGTCATATCCGTAGGGTTGTCAAAAATATTAGAGCAAGATTTGTTTGTTGCTAATGAAATGAGTGACATCTGAAATCGAAATTATGACGTACCTAAAATACGTACCGTAATCGTATTGCTGTCACATAGCGGCCGTCTCCATGCTTCGTACTTATTTCGTACTAGTACGAAGTATAGAGACGGCCGCTAGGTATATGTGGGCACCGCCCGGCTATCGTAGGAAACCAGAGCTTAACTAGTACTCCTTTTAATTTAACAATGTTTAAAGATTCTTTACTTACTTCTTTATGACTAGGGCATTACTTTTCATCAAACAAACAAAAGTCGTGTTTTATTTTAACAGTTTCCTAGTACTTATGTATCATATGGGTTTCATAAAGCTGCAAGGACCATGACAGAAGTTCGTTTCAGGCTCTAGCAAACGCGAGAGGAGACACCAAAATGAGAGAACAGTCGCTTCACCAACCCAATCATCAACCGATCCCCTAATGAGATGTCAAAAGCATAAGGCCCGCCTGATGTTAAGCAGTCATTCCAAACACTGCCACAAAAGCGCTGCATAAAATCATCCGATAAAGATGTAATGTATGATAATGAGATTAATGAGCATAATCAAAATCAAAACCCAAACGTTTATTCTGTAAGCCGGCCACAAATGGGCACCTTCATATGTCTAAATCTGAATCTACCGGAATTTCACAAGAGGAGACCGCAGTTGAGAAGAAATCCGAAAGAAACTCAACAGTAAGTCATATTAACTACGTAATTGATACATGTTAGAGGAGATGTACAAGATTCTCCTAATCAATGTTTATGTAAGTATAAATTGACAACATTTCATATTTTTAAGACTATCATTTTATAACTTTTCTGAATTCTGCTTAAAAAGATGAAGTAATCTCTGTTTTTATTTATTTTCTGAGATGATTATTTATTTTATTATTAGTTTATAAAAACATACTCATTTTAAAATGTGGCAACACCAAAACCAGAACTTAATGGAACGGTTACTTTAGTCGGTTTTCAATAAAAAAAAAAAACGTAATAAAACTCGGTATGCATCTGTCATCTGTCAACGTCAAATAAAAAATGAATATATTTTTTCGCTCTTTGGTTTAGACAACAACCCTATTCAGCCCGTATTGTCTTAGATTGCAGTTATTTGATGTATTTTCTTATATTTCTTTAAATACAGAAGAATAAATTCAAAGATTTTTTTTTAAGGTACACGACATAAAGCCCTGTCGATCTCTATATTAATTTCCACTTGTTATACATATGAAATGTTGTCAATTGCCCTAAAGCCGTATGTTAAGTCAGATAACAGTACAAGGCTCGCGTCTTGACGGTTGTGTCTAAGTTTAAAACATCTTTATTAACCGCCTCGAGTACCACTTGCAAGAATTACCTGACAACTGTTTTATAAATAACTAGCTTTTGCCCGCGACTACGTCCGCGTGGAACTTGGAAGTATGGAAGCAACCTCGTACAACACGACAGATATCCACCTAATGACCTTAATTAATAAAAGGGATTATTAAAAGCGCCTAAGCAAATGTAAGAGCAATTGTGCTTTTGGTCTAATCATAACATTTCCTACAGGGTCATCAATGTCATCATGAATTACTTACTCACTTTTCAATATTTTCAGGGATAATTTCCAGGATGAAAACTATCCTATGTCCTTCCTCGGATCTTAAACTATCTCCATGCCAAATTTCATCAAAATCGATTCAGCGGTTTAAGCGTGAAGAGGTAACAGACAGACAGACACACTTTCGCATTTATAATATTAAGTATGGATAAAAAAAAATATTTTAAAGAAAACCTAAATAACACATTACACTTATACAACTCTTATTCAGCTTCTTTCAGCTGTGTAAGGTCTCTATAAGCCCGTGTGCTCCGTGGGCAATTGTCAAGCGGTCTGACGCTAGGCTAAGCCTGTCATATGGTATACATACAGATTCGGTATAGAACAATACAATTTCTACATTTATATAACCGGTTACAAGCCAATGTTAAGGTTTACTTGAAATGGAAAGTTTATATAAAGGGGGAAGTATATAATAAAAGTGTGCAAGTCTGCGTATGTGTGAGTTTGAGTGTATTTGTGTGTGCATTATGAATCTACCGGCATTTCCCAAGAAGATACCGCTGTTGTGAAGAAAGTCGAACGAAACTCAACAGTCAGTAATTATTTTATAAATAATACTTAAAACAATTAGTGACAAACATGGTTATAACTATAATTATATAATTATATATATACGTTTGTAATTATATGTATATTTATTTATCTTAAGGTTATATTTACATTTAGTATATTTGCACGTTTTAGTTTGTTCGTTTGTCTATCACTTCAATGTCTAGTTTTCTGTCTCATTTGCTCAAAGGTTAACTGGAAGAAATCCCTTACAGGGATAAGTTCGCCCTTGTACACATGTATTGTTTTTGAGTTTTTGTCATCATTGTTTTATGTGCAATAAAGTGTTTACATACATACATACAATTATATTTGTACACGTACGGAGATTTATAGATTCTCCAAATCAATGTTAGGTAGGTACATTACATATAATTTAAACTACAAAATTAAAATGTGATTGGTGATGAAATATTGTAGCCATTGTAGGCTATTAGCGCGTTCCGCAGCGCGCAGTAAGCCCGCATTTAATGTACTAACCTGAGACTTCTCCGCATAGTACACCAGGCTGGCAAATATGACGATGCCCAGCACCAAGAAGAACACCAGCAGCGTCAGCTCTTTGGCAGACGCCTTGAAGGTGTGCACCAGGATCTTCAGGCCTGGACTGTGCCTGGTTAACTTGAACAGCCTGGGGACAAAAATCAACAATTTATAGTTGCCGGGTGAGTAGACCGTAGGGAGGCCGGATTGTGATACGAAGCCGGCAAGAGCTTTTCACGGGTAAGGTGGACCATTTGTAAAGATTAGGCTGACAGGATAGTGTCATCTTAAGTGATCTACAATCGACCTATTATAATTGTAAATCAGGATTTAGAAGTAAAAAAAAGTCAACAAAATAAAATATTCTAATATCAGTGACAACCCTACAAGTTCAAAGGCTTTATTTACATCTTAAATTGACACCTGTCTTTAACTTTAACGATGTTCAAAAGATGCTAGGGTTGATATGTGCAGATTTTTACACTAATGTTTAACAAACTGTATCTCAAAAATGAATGGAAATATTAACATAGTTCATTGGTGAAAAATTTAGTACTCAGTCTGAACAATTCCCTGTTTGCTTAAAAGTCCCTTGATCTGTTCCATTCTGTATAAATATTAGTGCTTTTCTTAAAAATATTCAATGAAATAAAATGTTTCGTCACCCTGGGCCGTAAGGGGGATTTTCAGCCCACTACACGGGGAGAAAGTCTCACCTCCTGGCCAAGGCAAGACGTAAAACTTTAGACAAACCGCGGGCGGTAATTTGTAAAGCCCTAGATTACATATTTATATTTACAAACACCTGCGATATGGGGCATTCAAATTCACCGCCCTAATGTACTAATGCAGATGAAGTTGTAGGCGCTTTCTAGTCATACAATAAGCAATTAAATAACTGTCACCACACGCTGCACAGCTCGTGCAATGGCAATGAGTTGTATGGCTTTGACGTGTGGATATGTGAACTGTAATCGACGTCACGCGGGATTTATTAGTGGAAAGTGTTGCTCCATCATTGAATAAGCTATAAATGTTCAATTCTGCCATGCTACGGTAAAAGGACGTATCTTACTATGACATCCGTATAAAGATACGACCTTTTACCGTAATACGACCGAATTGCAGATTTAATCTCCGTTGCATGGAACTAGAAGTCTATTTTGCATTTAACAAATTGTTCAATTTGTAATGGAAAATTTGGTAAATTTTAATTATTGCAGCAGAAAGTACGTCGTGAATACAAATAGTAGTTCTCACCAGTCGGTTCTACTAAAAGCGAGTTATTTCACTTCTAACAGAAGAAATAATTCTTTCTGATTCTGATTCTGATTGGTTACGATAACTTTGCACCACATTTGTAATGCGGCACCACACATACGAGGTGCAAACTTAACTTAACCCGGCCAGTTAACTCGCACTTGGCTGGTTTTTTATAATGATTACAGAGTTGGAATGTAATTACCTTAGAATTTTAATAATAGATATGAACTCCAGGATATTAGTTTTGTCCACGTTCCGCCTGATGACAGCTAGCTCGACCACCACGTCCATGTAGAAGCTCAGCGTGGCGATGAAATCGATCAGGTTCACCGGCGACTTGATAAACTCTATTAAGTTTGGGGCTACCTGTAACAAGAGAAAAACGCTTCAGATATACGCAAGATAGCTTCACAACATCAAAAGCATTTCAGTCTTTTACAGACTATAGAAACAATGTAGGAAGACAACACTTTTCATGGCTATGCAAGCCAATACGAGAACGTTACATGCGACCACAGGCTTGGCAGTACGTCTAGCACAACTGGACGTATTTATGCAAAAGGTTACCAGTCCATATAAAAAAAAAAACAATTAACATTGAACCCTGTAACTATAGCATAAAGTACAAAAGTTGAATGTCGGTTGGTTCCCTTTTGCATAAATACGTCCAACTATGCTATGCGACTCTTCCCGTGCGACATAGCGTCACACGTCACTCTCACAGTACCGCAAAGAAAGAGATAGGTAGTATTTCCCGAGCGAGAAAGACTCGCGTGGAGGGGATGATATGAGAATGGCCTGCGGCAGAGCAAGGACCGAGTAAGCACACCAGGTGGAAGCCCCCGAAACGACAAAAACCCGGTGCCCCCACAATCAACGTGGCGAGGGCGCACTATTTTTCTAGAGCTTTCCACTGGGGGAGGAATAGAAGACCCCAGAATGACTAGGCCGTTGGCCGCCGCCGGCAGGCAGGTGGTCAGCACTACACAAGCCCGCGATTTACACTGGAATCCGGCCGATTAGGTTAGTTCGTTTTAAGTAGGTTTAAGGTTTTTTCGGTGGCCCGTCCCAATGGACGTCATCTACTCGTATGCCAGACTCCACCAGTGCAAAGGGCCCCTCAGGCCCGCAAGGTAAGATAGGAAAAAAAAGCGAGGACCGTGCCTATAGCTTCACAGACCTGCTAAACTAACCTGCATGTTCATTTTACTGTCGATTATTGCACTATCAATAAGTAATAGCGGACGGCCGCAGGTGGTGCGACGATCCATGGTTTGGCACATTGACTGGCAAGAGGCAGAAACGAGATCTAGGTGACCCTACATCAACAACGAGTGTCTCTTGTCAAGTTTGCGGTCGGATATGCAAATCGCGTATCGGTCTTTTCAGCCATCAAAGACGATGCATCGCAGACTGAAGACCACAAATCGTCTGCAATAGACTGAAGGGCTTATGATGATGATGAATAAGTAAAAAGTGTTGTTATAACTCATAACAAAAACCCCTGTACAATTTAAATCAATGATAACCCACATAGCATATTACGCTGCATATGAGCTTATACATACAGCCCGTATTCCTATTACAGCTGTGTAAGGGCCGTTTAAGTGCTTATACAATCTGTGTGCCACTTGGGAAAGATTAAGTCTGCTCGCACAAGTACCTACGTACTCGCAAAGACATCGAAAAATGACTAACGTAGGGCAATTAAATAGAATACGTCCCGTTTTTTTTTGCAATAATGCGCGAATAAAGGCTCCTTATCCGTTCAAAAATGCTGATTGTTTTAGACATTTTTCTTTATAATCAAACATGTTACTTAACATAAATGTTACTACTTAGAACAGGGCTATTGCGATCGAATATTATATATTTGAAACCTACAGTTTGTATTTTACATTAATAATTTTTGTTTCAAAAATTACTCTAAATTGCCAAGATTCACGCAGAAAACTGGTATTCTCAACTTATTTTCGACTGCACGCAATGAAAGCATGAAATAGCTATGTTCTTTTTGGAGCGAAGCTCCCATGGATCGACTCTAATGGACTTTGTAACAATGCGCAGATCTCAGCGAGTTCTCAACCGATTTTAGAAATTCTGTTTTAAAATGCAAAAATTAAATTTCGCTAGGTCGTGACGAAGAGAAAATTTCGAAAAAAAAAAAAAAAAACCGCTCCAATCTATGGTGCAAGCTTAGCCGGTGGCTGACTCTGCATCGAGCTAGTATTGGAGCGGAGCGCGCGAAGCTCCCATGGATCGACTCGAATGGACTTTGTGACAATGCGCAGATCTCAGTGAGTTCTCAACCGATTTTAGAAATTTTTGTTTTAAAATGCACAAATTAAATTTCGCTAGGTCGTGACGAAGTGAAAATTTCGAAAAAAAAAAAAAAAAAAAAAACTCCGCTCCAATCTATGGTGCAAGTTTAGCCGGTGGCTGACTCTGCATCGACCTAGTATATAAAGCAGTGAAAACAGAAAAAATAAAAAAAAATTAAAAACGTTTTCACTGCTTTATATATAAAAGAACAGCTATTTCATGCTTTCATTGCGTGCAGTCGAAAATAAGTTGAGAATATCAGTTTTCTGCGTGATTTTTTCAATTTAGAGTAAATAAAAAATAGATATCGATAGATTAAATAAAAAAAAATAAAAAACAATTCAAGGGATATAATATAAACCTATTTCTAATGTGTATGCCATATGGGGCATAGTGATACTATTATTTATTAAAGTAACACCTTTGTGACATAGGTACTTACAAATAAATAAATGATTGATTGATTAAAAAGTATTAAAATTTACCTACTTCAAATTGATGGTTGAAGTTAAAAGTATCAATGTATGTGTCATAATATGAAGAAAAAGAATATTAATTATAATAATTTCAAATGTATAAGGTCTCTTAAGTTACTTTCTCCTTTGTATTTTGGTTGTAGGAGCATTGCGATTAAAGCCAGCCTTTACCATTGTTCTTTGGAAAACCTTGAGCCTTCTTATGCGGCCCATTCATTGTGAGCGACCACATTTAGTCTTCCTATCGCATTGTCTAATCTAATTTAATAACACATGGGACGCACCTAATTAGTTTTCTTTTTATTTTTTCTTTTCTTACATTACACTTCTAAAAAGTACGTGTAGTTTATCTTGTGGAGAGATCTGAGGGAATGAGAAATTATAACGAAAACTGAGGACAATAATACCCCAAGTCACAGGGTTATCCTTACCAATCCTTACACAGCAGCAATAAGCTGAAAAAGGGTTGTATGGTTATACAGCATGTGTGCTTGGGACTACAAACCGTAAAAGTTTTAGTACTAAACTGGAACTGCAATGAACGTATTTATTTTACTACGGCGTTATGCAAACTTCAGGCATGCCAAGTTCGTATGGAATTCCGACATTTAATAACGTTCAATTTGCATATGTAGCTAAGATTTTGATTAGCATTTCCGGGTTCCGGCTTTGTTGGACCAAGTAACATTAAAAAAGCGTGCGATATCGATAAATTATCTATTCAATAATTATAAAACATTGTAAAAGTTGTCAGGAACGGCTTGACACGTTTCGAAGTCGTATGGAGCTCTTAATCAGGGGCGCGACTCTCGGCGCGAGTTTAAATCTTTTTTTAATAAATATTAAAGATGCACGATAGTTTCATTAACATTATTAATTTGTTTAGAGTGAATCAATGACAAGGGCGAGCAATATGATATGTAATTTTACTTAGTATATCTCCTTTAAATTGTTTTTAAATACTTATTAAATAGCAAACCATAAAATAAATAATTATTGCCATAAAAAAAATTGATATTGAGAAATAATCGGTTTACTATCATTTCACAAAAAACGTTTGACAAAAAACATTTCTTAAATGCTCATTTGACTATTGTACACTTCACAACTGCATAATTTCACAAACTCTTCACATCACAAAAATGATCATTTGACAAAAATATACATTCCGCAATTGCATAGCCGCCAGTATCTTACGCATTCGCAGGACCATTTTCAGATTCAGTTTGGATTTAGTTTAACTTTATTGTGTTTTAGTTTAGTTTTATTATTTAATTAATATAATTTTTTGATACAACTTATTTGCGAACGTTGCAGTTATCAAAAGATGTTTGTGAAATCAATATTTGTAAAACGTTTTTTGTGAAATGATTGGCTACCGAAATAAGCGCCCTAAACTAAATAGAACTTTCAGTTCATTTAAGTTCAGCATTATGCAAAGTTCAAGCATGCCAAGTTCGTACGCCGTATGCGACATTCCGACATTTAATAATGTACATACTGCACAGCGAAGATTGGGGATTAGCTCCGAACTTAAAACCTCTTATTTCTCTAGTAATAGTGTTGTGAAAATGTTTGAACATTGAACATTTTTCTGATCTAGTATAGTGCCCAGTATACATATAAGAGGTACGCGGATGAGCCAGCCAAGCCCCGTCTCATGGGCGTTTTTCGAATAATAAGTGTAAGTAGTTGAGGCCCCGGATTCGAATCCCGGCCAGGGCAAATATTTGTGTGATGAACTCGAATATTTGTGCTTGGGTCATGGTTGTTCCTATGTATTTAAGTATATTATATTTGTATTACAGGTTTTTCAATACCTAGTTCAGACTCCAGTCCCTCACAAAGGATACTTTGTACCACTTTCATGTTTACCAACTAGTTGTCAAACTGTTTTATATGTCCTTTGTGAGGTGAAAATAAATGAAAAAAGAATAAAAAAATAAATGATATTTATCTATACAAGTATGTATATCGTCGTCTAGTACCCATAACACAAGCCTTCTTGAGCTTAATTTGGGACTAGATCGATTTGTGTGAGGTTGTCTGATATTTATTTATTTAGTTGCAACTCAAGCAAGGTTTTTTTCAGAAATAAAGCTCGATATTGCGTTTCTATGGGATGCGGTCGCACTAACCACGATGAATATTCATACCGAACCCGCGAATTAAATCAACCGTCGAATTTTAATAGGTTTTGTCCACAAATTGGTGTACTGGGCTATATGTAAAACGGATAGTCAATTACATAAATCAACAGAATAAATGTGTACAGTCGCCATCAGATATATCGCAGCATATAAGGCTTCCATAAATATCTGAACATGTACTGTAACGCCCAGTAAATAAGAGTCGTGTTCAGATATTTATGCCTTATATGCTACGATATATTTGATGGCGACTGTACCTAACAATCCCACACAAATCCTGCTAACTCTAAACAAGGCTTATATTAAGGTACTAGACAGAGGTCACTTCGAGAAGCCTGCGGAGACACCAGGAGAATCCTGCGCTTCTGGACGGAGTTAGGCTGGCTAGACTATTAGCTGACAAATCTGTACGCACAACGGCCTAAGTACACGTACACGGGCTAAGTGCGGAAAACGGAACCCATAACCATAACCATAAGGTACTAGACAATCATATAAGGTAAAGTGGGGTAAGACCGTAACTATTTAGGTTCAGTGACCCAAACAGGATCTTAGCCTCCAAAACGAGAGCGCGCCACATGTCCCGATCTTGCGCAGTTTCTCGCCAGTTTTCGACTGAAGAAGACTGTCAGTCCAATATATAGGTAACTAACTGTTAACCTTACCCCATTAGACAATATACTATGTTACTCTTATCCCACCTGATAAAAAATAATACAATATTTATATATCGACGGTTGAAAGGCTATTTGGTTTAAGCGACAAAATGGGTGATATTCAGTTATATATATCATCGGAATCGGCAGATTTTTCTCCGTCGAATGAACTCCGTTTCGTTGCGTTCCGGCGACTTTGTTGGTGCTTAATCCCTCCAAAATTTTGGGCCGCGTTAAAAATAATTAGGTATCAAGCACCATGAAAAATAACACTGCACTTACAGTGACTTAAGGTATATTAATAACGCTGACGAGGAACTTAAGTCTGCAGTGAAACAACGAAACATAAAACAGACTTTGGAAATTATGATTTTACGTTCATTGTGTTCTAGTTCCTGAATCGATGGCCGTTGGGGCAAAAAGGTTCTTGAGTGACGATCGCGGGCCGGAACACGCTGCCTAGTAAGGTGGACCGACGACTTGGATCGCGGGCAGAAATTGTATGAGGACGGCACAAGATCGATCGTTGTGCAGAACTTTGGGGGAGGCCTTTGTCCAGCAGTGGACGTCTATCGGCTGATATAATGATGATGTGTTCTACTCCCTTAAGTATTTATTTGTAAGTAAAATCCGATCCCAGGTTTCGGGCCGACGCGGCCGCGTTGACTCGGTCGCTTTATGAATATTTATACCTAAACCGAATTAAATTAGCCATGCATTTTAATAGGTTTCGCTCATAAAGGAGCTGTACCAACTGAGCCGTTGCATTGTCATGCCGCAAGATGCTCGACTCTGCCTTTTGTTTTCGATCGGGCAGAATCGGTGCGCGCTCGTGGCCAGGCACGATTGCGTCGCGTTTTATACAAATAACCAATAAAATGCAGGGCAACTTTTGCGAAGTTCAAAAGAGAATAAAAAAAAATATTGCTACTATCAAGCTATACAATTAAATTAAAGAATATTCATAGAAAGATATTATTAAGATAATATTCTATTCTATAGCGTGAACCATGGTATAGAGGTAGCACGATGTATAAGGTAACTTAGATTTGAATATTATAGAAACGGAAAAAAGTAGCAAAAAAAGATTGAATATTATACATATACTAAACTATTGAAGAAATGTATCAATAAAGCGCAAAAAATTAAAAACAATAAATATATAGCTAATAGTAAAAACAAATGCAAAGCATCTTGGGATATAATAAAAAAGGAAGCGGAAAACGAAAAAATTAAAGAGTATAAGAAAAATACATATCAACAACGAAGAAGTCAATGAACCGCATCAAATAGCATCATGCTTCAACGATTATTTTATAGGATTATCCTCCAACTAAACAAAAGATAAGAAACTAAATGAAAACCATTTACATTCTCGCCATTTAGAGATCGCTTTTTAGCGATAAGATCGCCTATTGTTTGCCTCTATTGTAATTTTAAGTGTCATTTGTATTTGTATTTCTTTATTCTTGAGGTGTGCAATAAAGAGTATTCTATTCTATTCTATTCTTTTTCGAACTCCACTCATAGCAATAATAATATATGTTTCTTATGCCATTCTCCGAAAATGAAAATATGAATGTTATCACGTCATTAAATAAAACGCAAGCAGTAGGATTTGACGAAATTTGTACAAACGCAATCAAACAATGTAAAACTCAACTTAGTCCAATTATTACACATTTAGTTAATTTTTCGTTTGAAAGCAGTGTATTTCCAGAACTGCTTAAAATTTCCATCGTAAAACCATTATTTTAAAAAATGACACGAAAGACATGGGAAACTACCGTCCCATAGGGTCCATATTGGCTCACATAAAATTGATCCTCCGAATTTTTCTTCTACTACCGATTTGTAGTCAGAATCATCACTCTTCCGAATTTTTAACTTCATACATTTGTCCCTCATAAATTTGTACTACTACCAACCGAGTTCATAATAGACAGTTTTCAGAACATCGTAATTCATAATGTCACTAAGATTACGTGTGTACTCATAATGCTGATTTTCATATTTCTTTCATTCAGAATCATAAATTTCGATAAACTTGTCAATCATTATTATTAATTAAACAAACTATGTACAATTTAACTCAAAACAGGGTGAAAATGTTAAACTTAATTTACATTATAGAAATGAGAAAATAGAAGAAATCCAAAGTGTAACTTTTCTCGGAGTAATTTTAGATAAACATTTAGATTGGCAAGCACATATAGAAAATATCCGTTGTAAATTAAACCGATTTGTTTATGTGCTACGTAAGTTAAGACGCACCTCTGGATTGCAAGCCACTTTAACCGCATATCATGGTTATGTTAGTTCAGTGTTAAGATATGGGCTTATTTTGTGGGGAAATTGTACACAATCAAATATTGCATTTGTAGCACAGAAAAAATGTGTGCGTGCTATTTGCGGACTAGCCCCATACAAATCATGCAAACCAATTTTTAAAAAGAATAATATTTTACCTCTACCCAGTTTATATATTTTAGAAATATGCATGTTTGTAAAGCGACATATATATGTGGCGTTATCTGGGTAAAGGGACCTTACTGTCGGTATTGAGTTATGTATATTTCCATAATAAACATACATTGAGCTATCGAACCATGTAAAAAACATGCATGTAGGTTCAATAGATATTTTTTAAAAAATAATTAAACTCAAAAGTCAGAAAAGGTGATTATGAGAAAATTGAATTCAAACTTCTACACCCCGGTAAAGTATGTTATTGTTGGAAGTTACATACAAAGAGTATGTAATCACTACGTTTTAGTTACATAGATAACATGCTATTTGAGGAGTAGATTTTATGGGCTTTCAGGTTTCAAGTACAATTTTGTAATTGTATATCTATTTTCGTATAGTTTACCTTGCCAAAGTGCATAAAGTAAAAAAATATATATTGATGGATTTTTTACTTAAATTCCTATTTATAGTGTATTTCCGTTAGATATTATAGAAGGAATAAATATTGTATGTAATTAGACACTCAATAAGAGCTATTTCGATTTGAATCAACGTTGTTTATTATTAAAATTTTTTTTTTTAACAAAAATAGCTTTGTGTTTATAAATCTAATTAAACAGTCAAAATCAACAAACATATACATCTACTACGCTAAAACATAGCCAAATGAGATCAAATTAACAGAACAAATATTAAAAAAGTAGTGTTTTAAGTCTCAAAATTCAAGATAAAGTTTAGTAAAAAGTTGGTACAACCACTTTATAATTTTTAAAAGGGACCTTATCGTCGGTGGTAAAATATTTAGTGATATCATCTGATATCGACTATAAATATATGTTTAATTTTGATAGTCTTAATTTTTAGAGCACTTTAGTATTAAACTTACCAAAAACCTATAATTTTGGTTCGGCAAACACTAAATGATTAACGTATTTGAAAAGGGACCTTAGTGTCGGACGTAAAATGTTTAGTGACATAGTTAAGAATAAGTCTTGAAAAATACTTTTAATTTGTATTTTGCTGCGTCGCCAACCATATTGACGCCAGATTTACACATGAGGCATTGGCGGACCTGCCATCCGATCACCGGACAATCCTCATGTGTATCGAAATGGATCCATTAATGGGAATTAGGAGACCCAAACACCGAGTCAGCTGGGAGACATTCACACAACAACTAGAAGAGACCACCACATGCCACACTACTCCCGTCTCCACAGCTGAAGTGGAAAAAGCGGCAGACCTGGTCACAGCTGGACTACAGGCGGCGCTATCAACAGCCTCCCAGACCATCCCCGCCACAGAGAGGCACACGCCCCTCCCGGCGAGGATTAGGAGCATGATCGAGGAGCAGCGCCGCCTGCGCAGAAAATGGCAGGCTACAAGATGCCCGACGATCAAGGCAGAGCTCAACGCCATGATCATAAAAACCAAGAAGGCGGTCACAGAACACAGGGCCGAGAGTTGGGAGAGCCACCTAGCGTCTGAAGAGGGTGATGTCCCCTTCATTCACCGTATCTACAGACAACTAGCGACAAAACCTGAGGCAATAAGACCACTCTACGACCCTGTAGACAAGACTCCACGCTACAAGGCTGAGGATCGCGCAGAGATCTTCGCCGAGTACCTGGAGGGACAATTTAGGCCCAACCCGATGCACAATGCAAAACACCAGCAGAGCATCACAGAACACCTGGAGAGGTACTTCGGAGGCACCAGCAAGAGCAGAGGAAGACGCGGTCTTCTTCTCCCCCAGCCAGATGCAGCGAGCCGGGCGCCGATTCGATCCTCATTGTGGCAGTGACGCGCCTGTTTAACGGGATCATGCGCTCGGGTCACTTTCCCCAAACTTGGAAAACTGGGAGGGTAGTTATGCTGCCCAAACCTGGCAAAGACTGCCGAAGACCGGAGAGCTGTAGGCCAATAACTCTGTTCAGCACCCTCTCCAAGGTGTTCGAGAGGCTCCTGTTGGGGAAACTTCTCCCCCACGTCGAGCACCGTTCGGAACAGTTCGGATTCAGGCAACGCTACAGCTCACTCGCGTGCTTCACTTTATAGCCAATGCAAGCAACAAGAAGGAACATGTTGTGGCTGTCATGCTCGACATGGAAGCGTTCTACTAGGTATGGCACAAGGGGCTGCTGTACAAACTGTTGAACACCACGGCCCCACGCAGCATCATAACGGTGATAAAGTCCTTCCTGAGCGGATGCAAGTTCCAAGTGGCAGTGGAACAGGCACTGTCCTCGGAGCGCCCAATCCTAGCAGGAGTCCCTCAGGGAAGCTGCCTTTCACCAGCATGCTACGCAACCTTCACCGATGACATCCCAGTGGTAGGAGGCGACGTCAAGCTGGGGCTGTTCGCGGATGACGCGGCCTTTTACACCGCATCCGTCAGCCCCACCCATGCCGCCAGGAAGATGCAGATCCAGTTAGACGCCCTACCAAGATGGCTTGAGGACTGGAGGCTTACTGTCAACGTCACCAAGACTCAGGCCTTCATGACCGGAAGAAAACAGACTTCACCTCCACTCCGCATGTTTGGTCAAGACGTGGAATGGAAGCACACGGTGAGGTACCTGGGTGTCACCATAGACTGGGGCCTCACCATGAAGCAGCACGTGGCGGAAGTGGCTTCAAGAACCAGACCAGCGTGAACTACGCTGAGACCAGTCCTAAGGAGCAACCTGCCGATCCGCACGAAGCTGGGGATCTACAAAACGTATTTGAGGTCCAGGCTCACATACGCGGCGCTGGCGTGGTACGCCCTAGTGGCTACCACAAACCGAAACAAAATGAGAGCCCAAGAAAACCTGGCACTGAGACACATGACAGATTGCCCACGCTTCGTGCGGAATGACCATATACAGAGGGCACTGAAATGGAAACCCTTAGACGCCTAGATCAGCAGACTGGCCAGCACAATGTTCCGGAAAGCTGATGAAACCCGCCACGAGCTGCAGATGCAGCGACACCACCACCACCCCTTCACTTTCACTGCTCTACAATGTCTTGTTCAATCCTTCCTCACCTCTGTATCTCTCCAAAAGATTCTCCTATATGGCGGCTGGCAGTGGTCACCGCTTGCGTTCGAGCGCAAATCTCGCTCTCGCCTTCCCGTCCAATAAGTCACGCTCTTACAGTAAATCTTTTACAGTTCACTCCGTAAAATTGTGGAACTCATTACCGGTGCCCGTCAGGCAATCGCAATCCGTGGCATCATTTAAGGAAAAGTTGAAAGGGTTATGGCTTCTAGACCCCTAATTTCGTCGAGTGCTGTATTTATTGTTAAAATTGAATACTTATTATTTTTCTTATTATATATTTATTAGTTTGTTTTATATTATCATATTTATATTCATAATGTGTAAGTTTATGTAGGTATATTTAAGATTTTGTCTTTTTTTTTCGCGTAAGCCTTTAGTGTCTCTGTGCATTTTTAATAGTTTTGCCTATCTTCTTGGATCTTCTCTGTTCTCTCTCATTTGCTCAAAGGTTAACTGGAAGAAATCCCTTACAGGGATAAGTTCGCCTTTGTACATATCATTAGTTTAATGTCCTTATAATTATATTTTAATGTACAATAAAGAGTTTACATACATACATACCACCACCAACAGTGGGAAATAAGAAGAGGAGATAAAGCTCCACCCGGGCCTCGAGGAGTCAAAGAACATCACGAAGGCCCAACCAACTAAGAAACCGCCGTCGCAACCACGCGTCACCGTCACCAGAAAGACCGTACGTGTACATAGTACAGATAAGGCCCTCCCCCCACACTCCCAAGAAGTGGGAGTGTGAGAGATGAGCAAGGATACTCCTAATGATCAATAATTATCCTTTGACGCGCCGACAAGTACCGACACCTCTCTCAAACCGATACCGAGCTCACAGAAAGCATACAAGAGGGGCACCGACAATAAGGTCCCTTTTTCACTAAACTTTAAGGGCTGTTCTAAGTCTTAAAAAATCGATTTAAAAACTTGTGTCTTTGTCAGATTAAATTTTAGACCCTTCTTATTAATATAGAGTAAAAAAAGAAAAATTGTTTTTTTTTCGACATTTACTTTAAACGCGATTATCTCGGCAACTAGAACCGACAATAAGGTCCCTTTCCCCAGATAACGCCACATATTTATTTAAAACAGCTGCTTACAATTCCACTAGAAACCAAAGGAATCCAGGACGATTAGTTCACAATTACGTTCCTAGGACAGCATTGTACTCGAATCACTGTTTTGCCATGTGCATGAAAGTGTTTAACAGATTGCCAAAAAGTATACAAGAGCTTCCTTTAAATAGATTTAAAAATAAAGTAACGCAACTATTAAATGAAAAAAAATATTACAGTGTGAAGGAATTCCTCTCTTGTGAGATGTAAAGTCCAAAATATTTGCATGCTAGTATTTAAGTACAGATAGCAGAATACGAGTAAGCTACCTATTGTCGCATACCATACTATGACACATTTTGTACCTACTTATTCTAAGCAAATAAATACTATTCTATTCTATTCTAAGACTCACTTGCTTTAAAAATGTATGAGGAACTTAGTCATAATGTACGCGTGTTTCATTCTGCGATCAAGTGGAAAATCATGGCGGCATACAATTTATTTCTAGTCACTAAAGTAAATTATCGTAAAATCCGATGCCAGTTTCCAGGGCGACGGCCACACTGACCCCGTCGCTTTATGAATATTTCCACCGAATCCAAATTAAATTAACCGAGCATTTTAAAAGGTCCATAAATTGTTTTATCGCCTTTTATGGACACGTGAATGTGAAATCGCAGAATTATTCAGTTACTAGCTGTGCCCCGTGGTGGTACCCACTCATCTCTCGGCACTAAATTTATTCGGGATGAAAAGTAAGCTCAAACTATGTCTATTCCAAATTTCATCTAAATCAGTTTAGCGGTTCAAGCGTGAAGAGGTAACAGATAATACAAAAATCAAACAAATGTAAGTTTGACTCGCGCACCGAGGGTTCCGTACAAACACTTATCACATCGTGACTGGCCGGGTTAAATTACTTAAGTTTGCATCTGGTATGTATGGCACTGGATGCAAATAAGGTGCAAAGTTTGCGCAACCGAATTCAGCAAATATGATTTTCGAAAAGGACTATATTTTTAATGATTTAATTACAAATGTATAGTTTTCAATGTTTTACCTATATTTGTAGTATTAAACGGTATTACTTGCCATATTCCTCAGTTTTAGGTCAACGGGAAATACCCTTTAAATTGAGATTCCTTGAGAGTGTCAAAAAATACGTTTTTGGTGACATAAACGGCCTGATCTTCTATTTACGTCAACCAAGAAGTTTGATTTTTTCACAGCTTCAAGGAACTGTTGACTTGAGTATATGGTTTCAGTTTCAACTTGATACTTCCAAACATTCTCGAGATCTTGCCAGACGACAAGGGTCTTGACAGACGGACGGACGGACAACAAAGTTAGCGTTTTGAGCTACGGAACCCTAAAACCAAAGTCTAGTTAAGCTATCCTATTTGATCCTTCGCAAGAGCATAATTCAACGAGAATTCATTAATAACTGAATAGCGTTTTCATTCGTAGCTAATAGAATCGCGTCGTTCGCACGATTGGAACCATTCATACAAACGGGCCAAGTTCCAAGATATGGACATTTGCACGTTTCAAATTGGTTTTGACGACAATTTGGATACGTAATTTATTTTGGTGTTGGCTTGATTAATAGCACTTATTGCGATTGCAATTTGAATTTAAATATATTTTTCTCAAATTATTTTATAACTTAACTAAATATCTTAACAGGGATTCCTCACAATTTTTTGGGCCTATTATAAATCGTCACATAAATAAAAAGCCACGAAGTGGGTGCGGACGACGGCGTGGCAGGCCAAGATGGACATGGTGGGACGACCTGGACACGTTCTTAAATAATTGGACGGAAACAGCACCGAACAGGAAGTAGTGGAATTCGAGGGTTGCAATTGGAATTTAAATATATTTTTCTCAAATTATTTTATGACTTAACTAAATATCTTGCCAGGGATTCCTCACAATTTTTTGGGTCTATTATAAATCGTCACATAAATTGAGCCACGAATTGGGTGCCGACGACGGCGTGGCAGGCCGAGAAGGACATGGCGGGACGACCAGGACACGTACCTAAATAATTGGACGGAAATAGCACCGAACAGGGAGTAGTGGAAATCGAGGGAGAAGGCCTTTTACCCAGCAGTGGAAGACAAATAAAGGCTAAAAAAACATTTTGATTCCAATAGTCAAAATGATAGTAAATTAAACCATTGATACGAAGATCAATATGGTTTATACCTATAAAAATTGTGGTGTGACATAAAAAAAGGAGACGATACAGTCATGTTTCATAAATTTATAATAGTAAATTGTTTACCTTCGTGCCATTATGACATGAAGTGATTATTTGTACGAGCGAACGAAGTGAGCGAATTTTTTTTCGAGCCGGAAAAGTGAAAAACTTTTTTTTGCCTTGCGGCATGGACTTTGTACCGTAGTGACAAAAGGCTGTCTGTATTTTACTTCACTTTCAATTGGGATTAAAATGATGAATGGGCGTCAGATTAAAAAGAAACTGTTCCAAACCTAGTCCAAGAGCCAGTGCCAAAATATCCGCTTCATTGAATTTTGAGCCCACTCGGCTTGGCGTTAGTCCAAGCCAACCTATTTTAATCACAAAACCTGATACCTTTCTGATAAATTTAATAAAGATTCTAAATGCAGCCACTATAACTCCAATTTAATCTATATAAGGGATGTATAAGCGTCATAGAAGTGCTTATGATACACGTGTCATATAGTAGTACACCGATCATATAGTTTGTTTATTTGACCTGCATGCTCCTATACAGACCCTGTTTATTCGAAACAATTCTTACCCCTGGATAACTGATACAATTAAGTTAATGATGAGTTTGCGAGATAAAGCTGCCGCAGACTACCATAAAACCGGGTCCGATAGCAAAAAGCAGCTTTATAAAGTTCTAAAGTAAATAAAGCACTTTACCATGAAAAATCTGCCTACTTTAAACATAATATAAATAATCAATTAAATAATCCAAAACAGTTATAGAAAAATCTGCAATCTACTCTGCTGCCTAGAAATAACACAGACTTGCCTTCTTGTTTCAGTGATCCCAATATTATAAATAAACATTTTTTAACCTTACCTATCAATACAGCAGTTACCATTTCTCAACTGTCTTATTTTGAATTTCACAGGTTTTGCCATTCTACATTCCATATTGAACCAATTAGCGCTGATAAATTGTTGAAAATTATTTACTTGTCTAAAATAAAATGCTGAAGGTATCGACGGTATTACTTTAAATATGCTGGTGCCCACTTTCCCATACACTTTGAACATACTAGTTGATTTGGTGAATACCTCCATCGCTACATCTACATTTCCTGACCCTGACCTATGGAAATTGGCAATAGTGTGTCCTCTGCCTAAAATCTCTAATCCATCTGAGCTTAAGGATCTTAGACCCATAAGTATACTGCCTTGTTTATCTAAAAGGGTATAGCCGTGTTTGTATGGGGCATCGGCCCCAGAAGCCAAATCGATTGTCGTTTTGCTAATATATTAGCCCAGAAGTAAGATGCTTTTTTACAAAAAAAGGACCCTGAAATACTTCAGGTTTTTGAGAAAATTAAAAAAAACGAAAATTGGTTTTTATTTTATTTTATCTAAACTACTCAATAGATTTTTTTGTAACTTATACACATTATGTAGGTAATAAAGATGTATTATTTAAAAAAAAATGGATTTCCAAATATCCTTATAAGTAGTGAAATTTTCACTTTAAATTTTTCAATATTTTTTTTTTATATTTTCGAGATAGGAACCCACCAATTTTAGCTATATTATGTATAAACTAATATTCTATAATATATATTTTTTCAAAAACATTCACTTGGATCAACATATCCAAAATCAAACAAACTTATCGCCTGGTGACAATTTTTCAGACAGTTATTTTCAAAACCTCGTATCTAGTTTGTTGATTGATACTGAGATACGAGCTTTATTTTAAGTAGGTATTTGTTACTTAGTTTTGGTTGTCAACTGACGTTATGGTATACCATACATTTGTTGGACTTAATATGCCTAACTACTCGTACAAGAATCGAATAAAAATAACATATAAGAGCATCGTCAAAATAAAATGTCTTTACATAGAAAGTCGAAAGGCGATAAGTTTGTTTGATTTTGGATATGTTGATCCAAGTGAATGTTTTTGAAAAAAATATATATTATAGAATATTAGTTTATACATAATATAGCTAAAATTGGTGGGTCCCTGTCTCGAAAATATAAAAAAAATATATTGAAAAATTTAAAGTGAAAATTTCACTACTTATAAGGATATTTGGAAATCCATTTTTTTTTAAATAATACATCTTTATTACCTACATAATGTGTATAAGTTACAAAAAAAATCTATTGAGTAGTTTAGATAAAATAAAATAAAAACCAATTTTCGTTTTTTTTAATTTTCTCAAAAACCTGAATTATTTCATGGTCCTTTTTTTGTAAAAAAAGCATCTTACATCTGGGCTAATATATTAGCAAAACGGCAATCGATTTGGCTTCTGGGGCCGATGCCCCATACAAACACGGCTATACCCTTTTAGAGAAAACTGTATGCTTACACCTGACAGAGTATCTTGAGAATAATGGTATGTTGCCGGAGGTCCAGTCAAATTTCAGAAAGGGGCGAAGTACAGTCACTGCTCTGCTGGATGCCACTGACAACATATTGTGTTCTCAGGATAAAGGTTTGTGTACATTGCTGGTACTGCTCGATTTTTCGAGGGCTTTCGATTGTCTCAATATCAGTTTATTGCTATCTAAACTAAGTTTCTACGGTTTCGACCACTATGCAGTGACTTGGTTTGCCAGCTATCTCAGCAATCGTCAGCAGTGTGTGAAGCTGAGCCTTAACGATGGCTCCACACGGGTTTCTGAAAGGATGGGTGTAACTAGAGGAGTGCCTCAAGGATCAATCCTCGGCCCAATTCTGTTTATATTGTACTCTGCTGACATCGGATCACACATCACACACTGCAAGTACCATATTTATGCCGATGACATCCAAGTCTATATCTCATGTAAACCATCAGAAATTGATGATGCTATTCACAAACTTACCACTGATCTGTCGCACATATCGACTTGGGCCACAAATAATAGCCTGTTACTCAATCCGGCCAAAACCAAATATCTCATTTTTGGTACTAAACATCAACTGAATAAACTCAATCTGTCAACTGATGTTAAATTGATCTATGTACCTATTGAACGTGTTTATGAAGCACGTAACCTTGGTCTCATAATGGATTGTGATCTAAGAAGCGCTGTTAAAAGTTGTTTCTATAAGCTTAAGGTTCTATACAAAATAAGGCCCTTCATAAATGAATCACTGCGTGTTCAACTGGTTGAGTCACTTGTATTGTCAAAATTAAATTATATGGATGTAGTGTTTGGTCCGCGACTTCTTTCTAAAATAAAGAGGCTCATCCAACGCGTTCAACATGCCTGTGCTCGTTATTGTTTCAATATCCCGTTTAGGGCCCATGTTACCCCTTATCTAAATGAGAATAACATCTTGAAAATGCAGCGCCGTCGCAAGCTTCATTTGGCATGTTTACTTTTCGGTGTAATTCAGCATAAGATACCATCATATCTTTTCGTGAAGCTGTCATGGATGTCCAGAAATAGGTCGTGTCAAACTCGCCAGTGTAGTGTGCAGCTCACCACTCCACAACATGCTTCAGCTGCCTTCAGGGGAAGTTTCCGCTATGTTGCAACAAAATGTTGGAACAACATTCCGCCGCCAATTAGGAACCTAAAATATAATCAAGACCTTTAAAATCTATGTACGAAAATTTATGTTTGAACATCAGCGGAATCAAGAAACTTTGAGGCTAGACACGAGCTGCTGGTAATGATTTGTTTTTTAATGACTTTATATTATTCATACCGAGGTTTTATGTCCCTTTATAAGTATGTTGTGTAGTTTTGCATCATTGTATTGTTATTTGTCACCTTATGTTTCATGTCCTTGTTTAGTATTTGGCTTTACTGTACAGGGTTTCGTTTCTCCCTGTTCTTTTATATGCAATTTAGTTATTTGCCTACACATCCACATTTATTGTAATTTTAGTAGCTGTCTTTCACTTTTGTACCTAAGTTGTGAAATGTAATTTGTTAAATGTTTCAATGAGCTGTACACATACGGGCATTGCATTCTTAGATTATTTTTTCATTTCTCTTCTTCGCTAACGGTCTGCAGTGACATTGACAGCACTTTCCGTCAATGTCATTGTCTTGGCACTGTATGCGCTTAAGCTGCGTTCAGCCTTAGAGTGCGGCCGTGTGTGTAAGGCTCCCCGTGGCGTCACCTATAGGTTACACCGGAAGACCAGCGCTGGTTCCCGGGCCAGCATTTATGCTGAGGTGTGACCTTTTCGTGGCATACGCACCTAGAAATTTAATTTATTTTATTGTATTTTATTTCTTATGTGTTGTCCAGTTCGTGTATGTTTACGAATAAATTTTCATTCATTCATTCATTCATTTATTCATTCATTCATTCATTAATTCGTTCATTCATTCATTCGTTCATTCATTCTTTCATTCATTCATTCATTCATTCATTCATTCATTCATTCATTCATTCATTTATTCATTCATTCACGTGTGCTAAGTACTTGAATCCAAATTAAGTTTGATATTCTCTTACGCTATGACCTAGGGCCTATGATGGTTGCGTTTAAAGATAAAGATAATTTATTTGTCAAATATGAGTAAATAATAACAATGTTGTAAGTAAGTAAACACTATTGTACACAAAATCAGTAAAAAAATACATCTATTACAAATAACATATAGGTAAAAAGGCGAACTTATCCCTATAAGGCATCTCTTCCAGTTAAATTTCTAGAGATAAAATGTGCTCCATGTTTTGCCTTTCGGCGTAAAAATTATAATTTACAAAAATAGAGATTATCAAAACAAAAATAATAAAACAGCAAAATAAAATAAGTAACTAACTAACTACATTTTGGGTCGCTGGTTCAGCGACCCAAAATGAGTCTTGGCCTCCGACACAAGAGCTCGCCACATAAAATGTTAAAATTAAAATTATAAATATACCTTAATAATGATGTCTTGCAGTCAATAATATTCAATCTTCATTGAATCATCTCACATAGTCCCTTGAATTAAAAGCTACTGTCATTTAAAAATTAATTTAGGCTATAGTATCCTTAATCTACTAACAATTTCATCACACTCGCATTTTTTTCAAACTGTAACGGATGCTTTGTCACTTATTTATCGCGTGATAAAATCAACCATCATACTCTGATTGATCGATTTAATTTTCTGTTAAAGTTAAATTATTGTATTACAAACTTAATCATAGGGTTTTATGATACTGGAAACTCTTCTTAGACTCCTATAGGAAAATAAACAAAATGCGTCTGCCGCAGGAATTATAAGTCAAAGATAGCTAAATATTTCAGACATATAACTTACTTGCCTATTGATCGAACTTTCTAGACTTCGCGAAAGTTATTTGTGTTATAATAACAATAATAATAGGTACGCCATGACTGACCGCCATGTGGGATGTTGATTCGACGATCATTGTCCCGATAGTCGTTTCGGCGAACGGTCTCATAGCGATGAGTCTCGACAAACATCTTAAGAGACTCGCTAGATGGCTGGATCAAGGGTCAGATTCAGAAGGCGGTACTCCTGGACACGGCGCGCATCGTCAGGAGGTTCCTCTCTCTGCAGCCCTGACCACTGGTAGCCTGGGCTCCGACCCGCTGCCGGCGGCACCCTAGGTTAGGTTTTTTTTAGAATGTGTTTATATTTGTTGTAAAAAAAACCTATCCTGAGAAACATGATTAAATGAGTGAATAATTATGTTGTTTGATGCACCGCCTACAATATCTCTGCTTTGCCCTAAGGTTGACTGGTAGCGAATGCCACATGGCATTAAGTTCGCCTTTTGTACGTTAAGTTTTTCTTTTGTACAATAAAGTTTAAATAAATAAATAATAGGTACGACTAAGTTACAAAGTTCGTCTCGGTTTCACATACAAAATTTGGAAGTAAATATAGAATGTATGTTGATTTTGTACAATTATTATATAGTAAACAGAAATAAATCGGTAATCCAATCATTATTATGAATGCGAAACTATGTTGTGTTGTGTGTGCATAATATGGATACATATGCCGTACTATTATAAAATTCTATAATTGAATTGAAATCAATTTTCTATGTATAGGGGTCAATATTTTAGGAAAAATCTTAACAGCGCGATGCAGGATTTGGAATGGTATGGACGCGGTGCGTCATCATTCAGCTGTTAAAACGTTTATACCTGTTATTCGATCCAGTGAAAACGTATGAATATCTTAACTACCACACTGCTTTTTGGTACAATCAATACACCTGTCTTAAGACTAGGTATAATTAGTTCAAATCCGGCGATCTATTACTATTATACAGCACTTTGATCATTAGGGATAGGGAATATGGACAAATATTTACCTAAACTTTGGCGGCGGGTTTGTTGTTAAGTTATAGTTTTGGACTGCGTTTATTTTAGCTATGAGAGAGATAGTATAGGATTTCGTCAACTTTAGGTAAATATAATTATATCCAAATTTCTGATCCCTATTAGTAACAAATTTATATACTGCTGGCTGTGTCAGTAAAAGATCTCCCTAGATGGTTTTGAAATGGCAGAAATTTGACTTTACATCTTTTAATTTTACATTTTCAACACCCATAACATACATTTGGAAAAAAAACTAAAAACTAAATCGCGAAAAAAAAATGTATATTATAATCAACAAACCTACTCACAAAATTTGAGAGGACGGCTGAAAAATATGGATTATAGGCGAGAACAGTCAATTACCGGACAAACGAAAGAAATTTTGGCGACGCTCAAGCTGAGTCGCTTCGCTCACACGGTCAATTACATTACCATGAATACTATTAAGTTACATGAATATAGTATTTATAGTATTTATGTTAATGAATACTATTATTAAATTACATGACCCTAATAAGGATAAGGACCTACCAACCTACTAACCCCTACCAAGTAGTACCCTAAGATTATTGACCCCTTATCGTAACATCGTGTTCTACTGTTTATCTTCTACAGACTGTCGTAAACATATCCTAACATTGAATAATTCATGGGCGGCATTCGCGTGGCGTGGCTGGGATTCCGCATCCATGCTACATTGATATTAATGGACGGAGGCCCTTACGGTGCAAGAAAGCTTCGTTGTTTCGGGGTATTATTGGTAACTTTCACAATGGAGGAATTCTGGCGTTTGTGGTTAGCTACCTGACAATATAAAACCGCGTAATATACCGGCTGATCAATCCAAATTGGTCAGTAGTAGTGTAATAGTGGATAAAACAGTTGACTGTCGATTGCAAAATGGATGATTTTTATTGTAAATATGCTTAACTAATCCTTTTAGTGTTACCAATATATGGATTAATTTGTCTGAAATAAATGCTTTTTATTTTAATTTTATTTTTAAATCTAACTTATTGCTAAACTCTACTTTCCCAACTGAATAAATGTTTAAAGAAATAGTTTGTGCTGTTTTGTGTTTAATAGTAGGGAAAAGTTAGAATCTATAAGAGATAGGGAAACCTACCTATTGGTCTAGCATAACTTTGACCCGCGACTCTTGTCGCGCGAGATAGGGCCTGGCCACATGTCCACGACACGGCGTCGTAAACGTAAAACGACACGGTGTCGCGTCGGAGCGCGACACATTATCCACCGTGCGAATATCCGTTGCCGCGTCGTGAAAACACACGACACGGCGTCGTAAACGTAAAACGACGATGTGTCGCGTCGGAGCGCGACACAATTATCCACCGTGCGAATATACGTTGCCGCGTCGTGAAAACACACGACGCTGTGTCGCGTCGGGGCGCGACACAATTATCCACCGTGCGAATATACGTTGCCGCGTCGTGAAAACACATGCTGCACCGGGCACCGCAGGTCGCGCCGCGCGCCGGGCAGATTAACTTTGCTGTGTTGAGTAGATGCACGGTGCGGTGCCACGTTCGATTACGACGCCGCAGCTTCTCGTACATGTTCAAAATATTTTGCGATCAGTTTTCAATTCGACATGGATCCTATCACACGTATTCTGCTCTTGTTGCTTTTAAGAAGAAGCATGAAGAAAAAGCAGAAGAAACGAAAATGTTGGATAAATCCATATCTTTCTATTATGAACCATGATGGCAGTCATTTCAAAAGGAAGTACGAGGCTTTAAAAATAAGTGATCACAAGTTTTATGATTATTTTAGAATTTCTGTGTCAAGTTTTGAAGATCTATTATGGAAAATATCGCCTCGTTTAAAAAGGCAAAATGTATTTACCTGCGACCTGCGACACAGCGTCGTGTGTTTTCACGACGCGGCAACGTATATTCGCACGGTGGATAATTGTGTCGCGCTCCGACGCGACACAGCGTCGTTTTACGTTTACGACGCCGTGTCGTGTGTTTTCACGACGCGGCAACGGATATTCGCACGGTGGATAATGTGTCGCGCTCCGACGCGACACCGTGTCGTTTTACGTTTACGACGCCGTGTCGTGGACATGTGGCCAGGCCCATAGTGCTAGCTGTCACTCTCTCGCATTACTGCACAGAAAGAGACGGGTGATTATCTCACGGGAGAAAGAGTCGCGTGTCAAAGTTATGCTAGACGTGCAATTCTTAGGAACCATGGTGTCGATTTTAGATTGAATAAAAACTGCATTAATATTTTTTAAATGCAACGAATACAAAATATTCGTGTTAACACAAATATTTTCCCGGGCCGGGATTCAAACCCGGGACCGCTGACTCAGTGGGCAGGTGTCTACGAACTGCGCCAACCGCGTCGTCCTTAAGCTTAACTAACTTCGTAGTAATCAGCAAAGTTGTTTCGAGGTTTTTTTAATAAATCAAGGAGGAGGGGGAGATCTTATTGCTTTATTCCAGACTCGCGGTAGTTTTTGGCTTTTCTTTTAACTCTCTGTCTCCATCATAATGTTGACTTTAATTTTACAATTTCACTATATGTAACCGCCTTTTCTTAGGGTCATTATTTGATTTTTTATCTTTAACATTGCTATCTTGTGAAAATAATGAAACTGAGATTATTAAGATTTTTGATATTTTGGTAGTTTTTTTTTATTCCTTCAGACTTCTAAAAACATGACCGGGGAACATATTTTATTTTTATTTGGTGGAAGTTTAATATTAAAATGTGGACGAAAGTTTTATCTCAGGACATGATGTTTCTCTTGCACAGAATAATGGTGGATTTTATCTGCATTAAGTTAATAATTATATATCAATGTAAGAACTTTTTCACTTAAATCTAGAGATAGAAAAATAGACAAATAAAAATCAACCAAAATATCATTGATTTTGTCCACAATTAAGCTTGCAAGCAGAAAAATCTTGTTCAAACTGGCACCTTCAATTATTTAACCCCGGATCAAAAAGGTGTCCGAGCGATACCCTTAATCGGTGCCCTGCGAAAACAGCCGACACCGACGCTGTAAATTAATTAGAATCACAAAAAAGTCCTTTTGCAGCTAAAATAAACTGCGTCCGCAATGGACTTGGAAACAGTAGGCGATACGATACGATACAATAGATTCAACAGTGCCCTTATCATGAGTTTACAGTGACAGTAGTTGCTACCGAATGCGTAAACGATTAATACGGAGAATTGTTATTACAAAGTAACCGCTAGCGCTGTATTCTCCATGACAAATCATTTACTCTGTCCCTAGGGTCACGTTAAATCATGGTGAGGGTTCATTGATGTCTGCGGATACGCCCGGCCGGTCCACGCGACTTCGGTTTCGGTCTCGCCGCTGTCGCTTGCCGTCGTGGCTGGGTCTTTAGCGGCGAGCGGGACGGACCTAATGGTAACAAGTTGAGTCACTGAAGACTAGGGCTGGCAGTTTCGGTAAATTTTAGTCTGGAGAGTCCCAAAAGTCCAAGGATTTTCGGAACTCTCCAGATTACATTTTTTTGGTAGTGTAAATTTTACCTAACGGCACGGACACAAGCCACGAGCCGCCAGCGGAGAGGTGCGACTAGCGGCGCGGCAAACGGATGAGCGAGAGATCCAAGCGCGGCGGAATAACGAGTGAACGAGACTCACGTACCTATACCGGTGTACTGCCGTTTGGCAAATAATGTTTCCCAAATATGACTTCCCAAATAACTTATCGCAACAGTTTTATTTCCCAAATGCATCTCTAGCAAAGTTACATTTCCCATTGTATTTATTTGGTCAAATCATCTTTTCCCAAAATTTCACTTTGTCAAGATTTTATTTAGCAAATGCTTATAAAGCAAATATTTGATTTTGTCATAAATTATTTTCCAAACAAAATTTTCCCAAATTAGTCACTTTGCAAGCTGAACTTATAGCAAAAGTCTGGTAAATTGTAAGCCCTAAGTATTCCTAAATATTACCTAATAGTAGTACGTAAGGCAGGTCCGACTTGGCTTAGGTTAGGTACGACGACGAGCGTAGCGAGGAGGAGTGTTAGGTTGAGTTGTGACCCTAACGAGCGAGCGTAGCGAGCGAGCCACGCGGCCCTATAGTGCTCTATCACTAGCCAGTCAGAAGCCAATGTTTTAACCTTATTTTAAATGACTGCATGGATGAAGCCGAGGTCACAGATTGAGGTAGCCTGTTGTACACAGTAGGACCCATCGCGTGAGTCAATTTACCGGTTTTTGCAAGTCTATGTTTAAAAGTTACGACTTACGACGAAATCAACTTAACCTAAATAAAAGTAACTAACTAAAACCCATGACCCCTAGACCATGGCCCTGCGGCAAGGTACCCATGATGCCGGCTACATTCCCCCGCTTTAATAAATTAATATTCAAATAATCAGTAAGCTAAGGAACAACATAAAAACAGTGATTACGTCCTGAGCGGAATACAGAAAAGTAATAAAATTGGAGTTAAAAATATGAAATCTTTTCAATGAATGTGGCTTACATATACTTTCTGTGTGTACGCGAAACCGTCCCTCTGGCTCCATAGAAAACCAGCACCGTGGGCATTGCTTTACCTAGCAAAGCCATTGCTGAGTGGAGACTATTTCGGATGGACATCTCTTATGAACCTACACTGTCTTTGATACTTATATAATAACTAGCTTTTGCCCGCGACTACGTCCGCGTGGAACTTATAATATGGAAGCAACCTCGTACAACACGATAGGTATCAACCTAATCACCTTAATTAATAAAAGGGATTATTAAAAGCGCCTAAGCAAATGTAAGAGCAATTGTGCTTTTGGTCTAATAATTACAGGGTCATCAATATCATCATGAATTACTTACTCTTCAATCTTTTTAGGGATAATTTCCAGGATGAAAACTATCCTATGTCCTTCCTCGGATCTTAAACTATCTCCATGCCAAATTTCATCAAAATCGATTCAGCGGTTTAAGCGTGAAGAGGTAACAGACAGACAGACAGAAAGACACACTTTCGCATTTATAATATTACTAGCTGTGCCCCGCGGTGTTACCCGCTCATCCCACGGGAACACTAAATTTATTCGGGATGAAAAGTATCCTATGTCCTTCCCCGGGACTTAAAGTATCTATATACCAAATTTCATCTAAATCGGTTCAGCGGTTTTAGCGTGAAGAGGTAACAGACAGACAGACAGACAGACAGACAGACAGACACACTTTCGCATTTATAATATTAGTATGGATAGTATATAGTATAGTATATAGTATATAATAGTATATAGTATATAGTATGGAAGTATGGATTAGTATGGATTGTAAATTGTAATGATTTGTTATCTTGAATAAAACTTTTTCTATTCTATTATTGGTTATTTTATTATATTCTATACAAATTAGTGACCTGGCCTACTGTCCGACAAATACATTAGGCCACATGATAGCAAAGATACGGCCACTCGGGCCCCGAAGGGCCGAGTTTACGAGACGGCCCCACAATTATCTATTCTGTTTGCTTCGGCTCTTCCCGGCCTAATTTACCGCAGCCATCTTTGATTTCCAGTTTAAACCCAAGTTGGGAAAAGTAATTTTGATTTTCAATTCATACTTGGAAATATTGAATTCTTATTTGTTATGGGAAGAAAATTATGAGAGGTAATACTGCTTTTTTACAAATTAATATAGTTTGTTTGTTTTGTCTTTTTATTTTATATTTAAGCTATGGCATAGGTTATTTTTAACTCTCGACGAAAATGTCTAATCTGTGGAGTCGTAGCTCCGACGGATGCACCGATTTAGGTGTGTTTTTTTTAATCGAAAGACTTTGTCCGTCAAGATGCTTCTTAGCTATGTTTGGTGCTAATAGGACCAGTACTTTCCAAGATATTCAGCTTTAACTGAACAAGTGCTATATCACTCATTGGACGAGGGTCTCATGACGACCAGTTACTTGTGTCGGGAGTGTTTTCAATCTAAATCATTTATTCAACAGTAAATAATGCATAAGACAAAGTGTAAAAGTCAAATCCGCAAGGCAGGCATCGTCAGAGAGAATACAAAAATCTAATCAGCGACAGGCTTCGTCAAACAACACACCAATAACGTGACATCTGCAACAGGCTTCGTCAACGTTGTGGATCGATAGCAAATATCTTGGAAGGTGAAAAAGGACTTAAAAAGGCTCGCCCCGAGTCGCACCTGGCCCAAACGTTCCCATTACACTGGCAGCGTTCCCACGTTGTATGGCCAGTGAAATCTGTTGAACTAGATACGACCCTGAGCGAGGATCACACCCTCTGTCTCTGAGCCTGCGACCCACCTCCCTTATAAAGTCCCTGGCCTCAGTACCCCACGGTCCCGCAGTCTCCACTGCCACAGGCACAAAATCATACATTGGTTCCAGGGCAGTACTTGGTGTGCTTGAGTTTTGCCGCACATTCTGCGGCGGCCCCGGCAGATCTAGTAGTGTGGCTCAAGTGTGACGGTGCAAACGTGCTAACACACGTAGCGTCCCATAAGAGACACCGTCCCTTCTGCCATGGAACCAATGTTAGGCCATCCGGCCTTTTACCATCGGTACGGCATAACCCTGGGGGCTCCAACACGCAGGGAACGTTGGCTGAAACCAAAGCCCGCCGAATGACAACGTTAATGGCATAATGCCTTGAGAACCGCCCGGCGCACCTCTGACAACTCAGGCCATGGTGTCCGTTTTCTTCGACCATGACCCCACAGATGCACCGATGCGGCTCACAGACCTTGGACCCTAGCCGCAAAGCCACCGCGATTCTCAAAGAATCATTATCCAGCAGTGTGCCCAACTGAGGTGAGGGCAATGCCTGAAGCCACGCTCCTGCTTCCACCTTGGCTGCGGCCCTAATGCGTGCTTGATTGGAACCTTGTGCAGCGCCCAATAAAGATGCATATATATCTTTGCACAATAGGTCATCCCAACCTCTCTGAGCGGTAAGGTTGTCCGGTCGCTCGTCGCTTTGACACAAGGCAGCCCATTTGGCCTGCGCCTCTGTAAGATATGGTACTTCGGTACTCCCACCATTAAATAAATAAATGAAATAAATAAATATTAAGGGACAATCATTATTAGACCAAATGCGAGTGACGAGTCCCGAAGTACCATAAGCAGAGGCAAGGAACGCTACCACATGACTGAGCTCTCGACAGCGACGTATTCCTAATAATTTAAATTATTTTGTTGTTGTAATTTGTTTGTGTTTTAAATTATTAATTTAGGTTATTTTATTACAGTATAACCTGACAAGTCTTTCGATTAAAAAACCCGTACACAAATTAATCCATCCGTTTGGGATACGCAGATACGCATCAGACATACAAATACACAGATAGACAGACACACAGGAAACACAGATACATATTTTGTTAAACTTATAGCACCTCTCTTTTTTGCGTCGAGGTTTAATGATTGTGGACAGGCTATAGATTTCTTGTTAGTATAAAAGTATATTTATTATATAAAGATGTGGCCTACTTACAGTTAATTATTTCGTTATTATTTCACCATTTGCTCATATTTTACCAGAAGTAAATAATTATGTTAGCTACCGTACATATTGTAATCTCTAATGGAGCGTAATGAGGTCAAGCATTATTTAGGTATCATTAGGATAAAGTGGGCCTCCGCATCTTTAATGTATATGCGGGGCCCTATTCCAGGAAATGGATTTTGTGATTGTGTTGCTATCCTAAAAAGCAAGCAAGATGCAGAAGCGCTTTTATAGCCTTTATTCAGCTTAACACTTTGAACGCCAAGAGCCACTAAAGTGATCTTATTTTATTTTTTTTGAGTCACGACTTGAACTGTCTCAGGGCTGGTTAGTCCGTACTACCAGTAGTCGGACTTTGTGTGGGAGTATAACCCGCTAATGGGATTATCTCCGCGCCACAGAGGCAACTAAAGTGGTCGTGTGCTGTCGTGCCTACCACGCCAACGACCACTAAAGGGGTAATGGCGGACGCTGTCAAAGCAATTTTCCTGCTGACAGATAAGGTATATTTTCGCTCTTTCTTTTTTCGACTATTGACATATAAGCCACAATTTGGCATGGGAGGAAAAGTGTTCTAAAGGTTAAATTAGCAGTATAAGGGCTTTATAAGCGCTTCTGCAGCTTGTTTTACTACTTGGGATGATAAGGATTTTCTGCCATATTTGCCGCAAAAAAATATATGTTTCCCACTAACAGGGAACCACATTTTACTTATAGGGTATTTTCTGTTAACCTATAACTATGAAATTTGGCATGAAATACCGTCTTGACTACAAAATATAGGGAAGAAATCTGAAAAGTATACATTTGTTATTAAATCATAAAAAAAACTTTATAAAGTACGTAAAACAGTTTCCCAACGGTAAAGTTAAATTTGTCACTCAATTATCTTTTCGGTAGAGCAATATACAGTGCTTTCATAGTTAGTAAGGAACTCGGTGTATGAATCCGACTCGCACTTCACCGGCTTTTTTGTAAGGAAACGTCTCACTTTGACTCCCATTTCTAAAGTTAATAATATCCTTATCACATTGATCAATATGAAACATATGATTCATATGAAAATCTTATTTGAGTGGTATAATGTAAAGCTATGGCTGACTGTTGAGTTTCTTTAGGCGTTTCGTTACAGTGATCTCCTCTTGTGAAATGCCGGTAGACTCCGGCATACATCTAAAAGAGCCCTTGTAGCCTACTTGAATAAAGTTCATTTTTTATTTTCATTATTTATTTTCATTATTTATTTTCATTATTTATTTTCATTATTCATTTTCATTATTTATTTTCATTATTTATTTTCATTATTTCAATGTGTATTTTTCTTGCATGTTCCCAATCGAGGCCCCAGTTTTTCATCAAGCAGTTACGACAATTTCAGTGCAAACGGTCCTTCACCCCTCGTTATGGGGGCTCTAATGAGCTCAAACATTATGATCTAAGCTGTCATTAGGACACGACGAACGCTCCCGTGCCATTTTAATGTACTTTGCGAGTTAAAACGACAAGAACCTTGTTTTTTTTAGGGTTCCATACCCGAAGGGTAAAAATGGGACCCTATTACTAAGACTCGTCTGTCCGTTTGTCACCAGGCTGTAGCTCATGAACCGTGATAGCTATACAGTTGAAATTTTCAGATATGATGTATTTTTGTTGTTATAGCAACAAATTCTATCACTACATAGTATAAAACAAAGTCGCTTTCTCTGTCCCTATGTCCCTTTGTATGCTTAAATCTTTAAAACTACGCAACGGATTTTGATGCGGTTTTTTTTAATGGATAGAGTGATTTAAGAGGAAGGTTTATATGCACAATTTAACAGCATTGCACCCGTGCGAATCCGGGGCGGGTCGCTAGTTTATAATAAAACAATAATAGGTAACTTAGGGGGCTCTCATACAAAATAGGGGTTTTTCATGATATTTTGTTCGACGGGCATTTTTTCACGAACGGTAATAATTAGACAGTGGAAATTTTTACAGAATGTATTATCTTTGTTACCGCTATAACAACAAATAATAAGAATAAAAAAAATTAAAAGGTCTCGTTCAAAGAGCGTATTTTTGCTTATTATTGGTACGGAACCCTTCGAGTCCGACTCGCACTTGTTTTTTCTCGAAGACCTGCACTGTTGGAGTGAAACGTTCCGTTCATCCCTAATGAGAGGGCGAAATGGACTCATTATTGATCCATTATTAAGACTACATGTCATTTGATATCTACCACTCGCTTTTCGGTGAAGGAAAACATCGTGAGGAAACCACCTAAGCCCAATAAGGCCTAGTTTCCCCTCTGGGTTGGAAGGTCAGATGGCAGTCGCTTGCGTAAAAACTAGTGCCTACGCCACATCTTGGGATTTAAGTAGCCGACCTCGATTGAGAATTCATTCTCAAAAAATGGGACAAAGGCTAGGAGGATGAGTATTAAAGACTACATAAATGGATGGCGTTATGCATCTTTTATGAACATCTATAAACACATGCATATGTAGCTAGGCCCAAGTGGGTGCTTTTCAACCCACGCCTTATTGCGGATTTTTAGCGGTAAGTACTCATTCATTTTACTGGCAACGACAAATTTTTGGTAACAAAGTCAAAGTAAAACATATATTGCATATCACATTACATAATTTTGATGGAATAATTGAAAGGTATACATGTGACACCCTGTAAGGGCACTGCAACATAAGAGACTAACTATAACTGACGTTGAAAGCCAGTAAATGTCACTGATGTAAACAAAGAGTAAACAGGACTACATATTCCGCATATTTCAAGTAATTATTGCATAATAAAGCCAAAACAATTCGCAGTGATAAGTTTGCTAAGCTTTTTTTTTAATAAGATTCAGTAGGTATTTATTTCACAGGAAGAATGAAGGATTGAGCAGCATTCCGGTAAACAATGATTTTGAATTTGGTTCATGACAAATAAGACGCTTTTGACGTTTAATAATTCGAATATGTTAAGCTATAACGTACTTACTACTATTTCTGTGCTTATCTTGACCGCTCATATTTCTCAAATAGGTACTTCTTTGTCCTTACGGTAATAAAATTGGACAGCACATTTGACTAAGTTGTCTGTACAACGAAGTTATGTATCATAATTATGTAGTTCAAAAACTAGGTACTGCGTTTTTTATAGCACGACTTGAACTGTATCAGGGCTTTTAAAATAAAAGCCAAGTGCGAGTCGGACTCGCGCACCGAGGGTTCCGTACAAACACTTTCCATCCCTAAGTGGTTAAGTTAAGTTTGCACCTGGTATGTATAGCGCCCCATATAAATTAGGTGCAAAGTTAGGTATTAAAAATTTTTTTTATGGTTTTCGTAATTATTCCTTTATCTATGCTATAAGACGTTGCTTCGTACCAAATTTCAAGATTCTGAGTTCACGGGAAGCACCCTGTAGGTTTTGATTCCCTTGCAAGTGTCGAAAATATGCAAATTAGGTGCAAAGTTAGGTATAAAAAAAAAAATTTATGGTTTTCGTAATTATTCCTTTATCTATGCTATAAGACGTTGCTTCGTACCAAATTTCAAGATTCTGAGTTCACGGGAAGCACCCTGTAGGTTTTGATTCCCTTGCAAGTGTCGAAAATTTGCGGCATAAACGGCTGTATCTTTTGATTGCGTTGGCTTAGAAGTTTGATTTTTTCACAGCTTCAAGGGACAGTAGACCTGAGTAATTGATATAAATTTCAGCTTCATACGTCCACGCGTTCCTGAGAAAAAGGGTCTTGACAGACGGACGGACAGACGGACAACAAAGTGATCCTATAAGGGTTCCGTTTTTCCTTTTGAGGTACGGAACCCTAAAAATGGATAAACAGATTGTATCACGTAGGCGCCTTTATTAATTCACACCGGTAACCTTTGATAACGGTAACTGCAAAGCTACCGAAACGTCAAGGAGGCTCAAATAATTAATATATGCGATTAAATTAGTTTAAATTGTTTTATTTTAATGTGTGACTATTGATGTGTCGTTTCCAAAAATTGCCGGAAAGGAATAGAAAAGATTCCGGAAATTTTCGAAAACAGCACATCTTTATGTGTAACAGTTGCTGAACCTAAGAAAATATTATACCGGGTGATAAATCCAAATGGGTCAGTAGGGAGAAGTCACAAACTATAATAAAAAAACCGGCCAAGTGCGAGTCGGACTCGCGCACCGAGGGTTCCGTACAAACACTTTCCATCCCTAAGTGGTTAAGTTAAGTTTGCACCTGGTATGTATAGCGCCCCATATAAATTAGGTGCAAAGTCAGGTATTAAAAATTTTTTTAATGGTTTTCGTAATTATTCCTTTATCTATGCTATAAGACGTTGCTTCGTACCAAATTTCAAGATTCTGAGTTCACGGGAAGCACCCTGTAGGTTTTGATTCCCTTGCAAGTGTCGAAAATATGCAAATTAGGTGCAAAGTTAGGTATTAAAAAAAAAAATTATGGTTTTCGTAATTATTCCTTTATCTATGCTATAAGACGTTGCTTCGTACCAAATTTCAAGATTCTGAGTTCACGGGAAGCACCCTGTAGGTTTTGATTCCCTTGCAAGTGTCGAAAATTTGCGGCATAAACGGCTGTATCTTTTGATTGCGTTGGCTTAGAAGTTTGATTTTTTCACAGCTTCAAGGGACAGTAGACCTGAGTAATTGATATAAATTTCAGCTTCATACGTCCACGCGTTCCTGAGAAAAAGGGTCTTGACAGACGGACGGACAGACGGACAACAAAGTGATCCTATAAGGGTTCCGTTTTTTCCTTTTGAGGTACGGAACCCTAAAAATAAAAATGCAGTTTCTATTAAATCTAAAATCGACGCCATGGTTCCTAAAAACGGATTTCCCTATCTCTTATAGTTTTCGTTTTCTCCCTACTGGCCCATTTGGATTGATCATCCTGTATATCAGTGTGTTTAGCCCTCACTACCAGAGAATCGGACTTTGTAAACGTCTTTAGAGTCGGATTGGAACCCCGCCTAAAACAAAAAATATGCCATTGTTTACTTCAATGTAAACAGTGTCTATTTACCCAGCATTTATTTTGTTATCTTTAGATGCAGGTACTTAAGTAGCTACCTGCAGCATTTCCTGCGAGGATTTCCGTAACTCGACGCCATAATGGCATGGCTTTTTATTTTTGTTTACTCTTAAAAGGTTCTTCTGAATTTAGAGAATTGTTGATATTTCGTGCTTAGAGACAAATCGTTTATATTTGTATTATTTACAAAATACTCGCTCAATTAGCATTTGAAATGTTTACGTTTAAGTATTTGAACTCAGCTGACTTCATTTTTAGAGTTCCGTACCAAAAGGGTGCTAACGGGTCCTATTAATAAGGCTTCGCTGTCTATCCATCGGTCCATAATTATTACCAACCGTTATTACGTACCGTACCGTTATTAGAAATTTGAAATTATCTCATAACGTGACAACAAATGCAAAAAAAATACGATGGTTCCCATACAACTAACGTCTTTTTTTAAGGTTTTATGGTAATAAGTAGACACTTAAAATTTGCTATATTTTATTGGCCACTATAACAACAAATACCTACTAAAACGTTGATGGTATGGAACTCTTTGTGTGCGAGTCCGACTTGCGCCATGAGAATAAATGGATAAATATTGACACAAAGGTGAATTATGCAAGAAAACTGTAATGCGATCCACTGCAAATAGTGCGCATAAGCATTTTAAACATATATGACGCAGATGGCGCTCCAGTAGCGTAGAATTATGGAATCAAAGATTTTGTGTGATTGACGTAACGATGTGTTAGCTCAGTTGGTAGAGCACTACGCCGGAAACGTAGGGTCGCAGGTTCGAGTCCTTGCTTACCTTGCAGTGGATCACATTACATTTTTCTTTCATAATTTACCTTTATGTCAATATTTATAAAAGTAAAACATGTGGTATTTGTACATTAAAACAGAATCGATAAAGAATTCTATTAAAAAAATATAGATGGATAAAGTTAGAGCATTTTATCCACTATGACTGCTTAGGTAGGTATGTATCCCAAATTGAAGCGCTTAGGTATACCGTTATTAAAATGAGAATCAATCCAAAATAGATAAGATTTGACCGAAACATGTATTCAATTAAATAAATAAAGCCAGAGGTATTTGATGAGCTTTGCTTTTACTTGAAATGTGTGCAGAATGGGATAAATTGGAATTCCTAAGAGGCACGCTGGCCAGCGAGAATATTCTCGCTCGAGCCGCCTTCGGGCACTGTACCCTTACCATGAGTTGACGTGATCGTAATAGCTAGTGACAGCGTAAACCATTTGTATGAGAATAACACAGCGCCCGTAGCTTACTTTGTAGAACTACAACTCTCCATACAAATCATTTACGCAGTCGCCTGCGAGTATATACTGTCACTCTCTCTCTCCCTTCGCCTAGCCTTGTCCCATCATTTGGGGTCGGCTCTCCTAGTCATTCTTCGCCAGGACGCTCTGTCCTGGGTCTTCTCAGATGTAACATTTGCATCCTTCATATCTCTTTTTATCGTGGCTATCCATGTGAGGCGGGGTCTTCCTCGCTTTTTGGGCGCCGGAAACAATTCTAGGACTCGTGAGTATATACTGTCACTGTAAAGTGTAAAGTCATGGTAAAGGTACTGGACTGGGCCCGTATTCGACTTTGAACTTAACAAGTTAATTGCAAAGCAATTTATATTTATGAGAGTATTATGTATGTTATTAAACTTATTAAGAACATAGATTCATTTACAAAAAAATCCGATGTCAACAATTTTAACACTAGAAATAAAAATAAAATTGCTATTAGAAAGTTTCGTGTTCGTAAAGTATACGTATAAATCATTTTTAGGCCTATGTATTCATTTTTATAACAAGTTACCTGATCATATTTTAAAATTAGCCGTTCTATCTCTCAAAAATTATAAAAAAAATCTCTAATGTCAAAAGCATATTATACAGTAGAGGACTATCTGACAGACAAAAATGCATGGCCTGAACCAGAAACCGAGTAACTGACTCCTTAGATTGTACCTGACTAGTTTAACACGTTCGGCCCACCGCCGGCCTAAACAGATACTGAGGTTGTGACACAGTAATTCCCCATACAAATTGCGGGTACGTTGGATGATGTTCTGCACGCCATATATACTCGAAAGATTTCTTGCGCGACACATACGTTTTGAGACGTCGTAGTTATATAGCGTTGTGTCATATGCGTCAAGTTGTTTTATATCAAATAACTACACAACGTCTAAGGACGTCACCGTCCATGAACGTTGTGTCACATATATTAACTTTATATCACATTTTAAGTCTCAAAGTCTTATCACGTCAACTTGCATACACGTTGTGTCTCAACAAATCATTACTTTTCTTATAGACGAGAAACAACATCATAACACGGTGACGGGTATGGAAGTTGCGTCGTATGCTTGATCATTTTTGTGACTGTGATGCATAAACATCTAAAGACGTCGACATGATAAAACGTTGTATCACTAAAATATTTGGATGTTAGCATGCTAAAATGAACAACGTTGATAAACGCTGACTTTTATACACTTATAAATTAATAATAAAACCACTTTTTAGCATATTTTTTTTATTATCAGGTAATCTTTCACAACAAATCAAGTTCTAAGCAAAAACAAATAGGAATTATTTATTATCTTATGCCTAACAAGCTCAGCGTCCCTCTCGATGGCTCGTGGTGAAATAGGAGGTGTAGGGATATTCTTCATTTGTTCAGGTGAAGGTGAGGCATTGGGTACTTCATTTTCTAAATCAGCTGCAAAGGGTAACCCAGGAGGAGATTCAATTGAAATAGTAAGTATCAGCCTCTGCCGCGTTTGAACTACTGTCGGATGCAATTCTACGCCGGTTAGCTGATGTCGGTTTGTGTTTCCTTCGATTCCGAGTCCCAAAAATACTTTCAGAACTCGAGGAACAGGCTGAATGATCAGAACTGGGGTCACCTGAGGCTGAAGATTCGATCTTTGATGTCGTTGCTTTTGAAGGTCGCACGTAAATTGCAGAGTTGTCGCTGTCTGATCTGATGATTCGGCTGGTCCTGGATCGTAATCCTGATCACTTCCGAATTCCCCATCTTCACTGAAAGGATCAGGTGTAACTTCTCCTGACAACGAGTCTTCAAAAAGTTTCATGGTCGCTTTATTACGTCGTTTTTTATCCATCTAAAACAAAAGGTATCTATTTTACTTTTTTTATTCGTTTTACAAACATACAAAGTAATTTACAGGTTATATAAATTAATAACATGTTTCTTTCCTATAATATTCACTTACCTCTTCATTTATTCATTTCTATAATGTTTACTTGACTTTAATTCAATCATAACATATTATTATAATAATCTAACTATCTAGATCGTATGTGGCGTACGTACGGTTATTTGCAATTATAAATATAGGGTCCCTACCATATTGAAGACAAATACTATACGTAATCCGTAAAAAACGACAGGTTTTTAATAAAAAAGTACAAAATACTTACGATTATTTCAACAACTTTCGCGTCTCCGTCAACAACAGCGCGCGCGCACTCCGTTGCGACGCACTCCGGCCACTGTGGGGCGCCCCGCTTACCCGCGCGACGTACACGAACGTTGTGTTGGCGCCCGTGGGCATGTGTGCGTGTGCAGTGGATGTTCGGTAAATCCTCCCAAAAGTTGACGCGTTGCGGCTCTAGTTATTTCAAATTTCTCAGTGTTACGGCACAGGAAAGGTTCTAATATGAATTAATATGGGCTGCCGACGTTATACAACGTAGTGCGAGAAATGTATTTTTTTGTATGGAAGTCAATAGACGTTGTGTTTATAAAAAAAATCTGATGATGACGTGGTAAAACGTTGCTGGCCCGAACGTGTTAAGGGACAGAGTTCTAATAAGAAAGCATATCAGGCGTACATAAGTTGTGATAAACCGTCATACTTTCTTGTAGTTTCTATATTTTATTGTTACACTTTTCCTCGTTTATATCTTAGAATACACTTTTAATATGCTTTCTTCGAGAACTACGTATTAGTTAAGTTCATATTACTGTAATAGTTAAGTACTTATCCTTTATGAAAAAATTACTGACTGTTGAGTTTCTTTCGGCGTTTCTTCTCAACAGTGGTCTCCTCTTGTGAAATGCCGGTAGAGTCAGACATGTAAAAGTGCCCTTGTGGCCTATTTACTTGCAGAATAAAGTTCATTATTTATTTCAATTTCAATGCGAGACGTCAGTATCGGCACTGATCACACCGCCGACGATGAGCGAGAAGCGATAAACGAGTTGGTGACAGCGAGAAGCGGATGCGTAATTCCGATAGTTTGGTCGCTCGATTATAGTGGGGCCAAAAATCTACAATAAAGTACCCGTCAATATCAAAGATATAGAAAATGATATAACGTTCCTCAATGTTTTAAAGAAATGGCTAACAACCAATGCTTTTTACAGCATGGACGAATTTTACCAATTTAATAATTAAATAATATAATAATACCAATAATGTAACTACCTCTTCCAATTTGTATTTAATAATTAATATTTTTATAATAATTTGTATTTTAAATTTAATAGTAATAGAAATGATGTTTTTATAATGTATTGACTTGTAAAATGTTGACATTTTATCAATAAATGAGTATGAGTATGAGTATAAGCGAGTGTTCGAATACCACGGGAGATTACTCGCTCGGGCGGGGCGGCCGAGCATGCAGTCCTATTTGCGAGACGTACGTATTCAACGGTACGAGTATTGGCGACTGTAGTGGACATTTCTAGTGTAGGTAGTGTAGGTAGTAGGTGTGTGTAGTGATACACAGTATAAAACAAAATCGTTTCCTGTTGTCTGTTCCTATGTATGCTTAGATCTTTAAAACTACGCAACGGATTTTGATGCGGTTTTTTAAATAGATAGAGTGATTCAAGAGAAAGGTTTATATGTATAATACATGCATAATTTATTAGCTGAGCGTAGCGAGGCTTTCAAGACACGAGAAGCTAAATAATTTTGAAGCCATGCGGAACACACAACTTTTCACCTCACTACAGCGAGGAAAGAGCAAGATTCAAGAAAAACAATTAAAACATAAAAATAATCATAATAAATTTTGCCTTCTATTGAACACATCAAATTTAAAACATAACACACTCAAATCCAAACCAAATAAATACGCGACAAGCACACAATAGGTATTAAAAATTAAAAGTAAAATAGCCGTAGGTAATTTGTATTAAGTATCGTCGCATCCGAGCGAAGCCGGGGCGGTTCGCTAGTAGGTAATAAAAAAAGTTTGAAATAATATCCCTGTATTGATTTAAACCCACACGATTTTCTTACATAATTAGAACAAAACGGAATTCAATAGACCCTTCGAGACCGTGGACGTAAAGTCACGTCCGAAACGGCGAGGTCATAAAATAACACCTTTTTGATTGCGGTTACGTCCCGTTTTGCAATAAGAATCCCTGTTAATATCCAAGTGATAATATCCATGCTAGAGCCTAAATGGTCGAGAACTGTCCGGTTCCAGAGGAACTTCCTACCGCGAACGCTCCGCATGTGGAATGAGCTCCCTGCCGAGGTTTTCCCCGGGGGCTACAGTATGCGGTTCTTCAAGAGGGGAGTAAATAGGTTCTTAAAGGGTCGGCAGCGCGCGTGTGATGCTCCTGGCGTTGCACGCGTTCATAGGCGGCGGTAACTGCTTAACATCAGGCGGGCCGCATGCTTGTTTGCCACCGTCGTAGTATAAAAAAAAGGTGAGAAGATTCGGCTGCTGTCCAGCCTGCCTGTTAGGGATTCCATTACCCGCGCCTTTGACACCGCGCTGTCGTAAACACACGGCAGGGCGGCACGGACGGGACCGAGACTTAGGTATGTTCCATAGAGAAAAATATTCTTTGATTTTGCCACCGATTAATCAATCAGGAACCAGCAACATTATAGACTTAAAATGCAGGAGGTAAAATGGGCCGGGACTTAGGTATAATCCCCTCGGAAGTCAAAATAATAATGCTGTGAATAAATAAATAAATAAAAGGTCTTAATTAGGGCTTCATTAAGCTGGAAAGGTAGAAGAATTATGCCGCACATTACACCGCGAAAAAAATATTTAGTTATATGTGCTTTTACTATGTATGTTAGTTTTAAAGGTTCTATGGGTTGCCTGAGATTAAATGATTTAAAATTCAATATTCAATCACAACATTAAGAAAAATTCTTTCGCTACGCCGCATTTTAATTACCTACTCAGCAATGATGCTACATTACACAATTTTCAAAATAAAAATTTCGAAGTTTATCTGCGAACATCGTCGAAACTTTGATTTTAAATCAGTCACACATAGTTTTAGGTCCAGTTTTTCTTTGGCTTAGTAAAAAAAAAATATTATGCAGATTTAAAAACCTAGTTGTTATTTTTTCATTCTGAGTATTAATTGTGTATATCTTGTTTCTTTTGCTTAATTGTATATGGATTTATCTAGTTTCATTTGGTTTTGAGTTCCGATGAAGCTTGTTCTAGATATTTTTTATAAAACGCATGCATTATTTTAAAGTTGTCAAGCGCTGACATGCATAATATTGAAGAAAAATTAAGGCGAATGGGTTGAAATTTGCACTCCTGCACAAACGTAAACGCCACGAGAATACAACCGTGTCTTTCCACCTTTTGTGTTACACTCGACTGTCGCAACACTCTGTACATAAAAGACTTCACAATGATGTCTCTTGGATCCAATAGGGCGTATAAAGTTTAAAACAAGAACAGTTTAAAGCCTTTTCGAGCACAGCCATTTTGTGCAATGTACTGAGAAATGGTGAAGTTATTGTGTCGCGTTTCGTTTACGCGGCAAGGAGAAAAGGCGACGTGAAAGCAACGTCATGTTTTATATTTAGTACTACTAAACATGACGTTGGTGGGTTTACTCGACGCACGTCTGAAGATCTGTCCCGGCATGATGTAAACTATCCAAGCGATGGTCACCGCGAAGGAAAGAATGCAACTCCGCGTAATCCTCGCTATCGGGGTATAGTCTGGCTAAATATCTTTGCCCCAGTAATTTTAGTTTTTTTATCTGTAAAGATGTTTTTTTTTATTTATATTAAATTTGCTTAATATAAATAAAAAAACATCTTGGTAAGTTATGCTACTATAAAACCAGTATACACGGTCTCCTCAACCACAAAACTGATAACGGAGATCTATGCCACAACTTTGCGCGACTAGCTACGCAGTGAGCGGTTGAGCGAGAGATCCGAGCGCGGCGGCCAAACGAATGAGCGAGACACACGTATCGCGTGCCGCGCCGCTCGCCGCTTAGACCGAGTTCCTGACATCTTTCTTAGAGTTTTACAAAATTTCATATAACATTTTACCAAATGGTACTTACCTATATCTTGTTTTTATTTTAGGTAATAAATTCCACTAGTTTTAAGCATATTCTGAAAATATTGTAACCAATTCTGAAATTACTCAGCAAAAACCCTTCTTAAGACGGCGTCAGACAAAGGAGATTCACATTTCTTTTCTTCACATATATGACTATATCTTACTTACGGAAAGGCGTAAGTAAGTAGTGAATCTTAGTTACTTACGGCATTTTGTTTAAAGGACCACTGGTACTAGCATCAACATAAGGAAAGCGATACGCACGTCAAAGAAAAAGGGTTGTCAGAATTGTTCGATTATACTCTCGGTACGCATTACAATAATTCTCTCAATAGGTTAGGTTACTAAGAAAGAAACTTGCCAATTCAGTATCCTTACGATGTGTTAACGTGACCGCATTCAGCGACAGCTTAAACGATTTGTATATGTCATCATCATTATCATCATCATATCAGCCTATAGAAGTCCACTGCTGAACAAAGGCCTCCCCCAAAGTTCTCCACAACGATCGATCTTGCGCCGCCCTCATCCAATTTCTACTCGCGATCTTAACCAGGTCGTCGGTCCACCTTGTTGGAGGCCTTCCAACGTTGCGTCTTCCGGTCCGCGGTCGCCACTCAAGAACCTTTCTGCCCCAACGGCCATCGATTCTACGAACAATGTGCCCCGCCCACTGCCACTTAAGTTTGGCGACTGTCTGAGCTATATCTACAACCTTGGTTCTCTTGCGTATCTCATAACATAGAGAACATCTTTGACGACGCGTTTGGCTCGGTTGGTAGACACCTGCCTACTGAGTCGGCGGTCCCGGGTTCGAATCCCGGCCGGGGCAAATATTTGTGCAAAATATTTGTTCTTGGGTCATGGATGTTATCTATATATGTATTTATATATTATGTGTATCGTCGTCTAGTACCCATAGTACAAGCTTTGCTTAGTTTGGGACTAGGTCGATTTGTGTATGAGTGTCCCTTAATATTTATTATTTATTTATTTATTTCGAATTCGATCCCGCAAGGAAATTCCGAGCATAGCTCGCTCCATTGCCCTTTGAGTAACTGTGAGCCTTCTTATGAGGCCCATTGTAAGCGACCACGTTTCAGTGCCGTATGTCATCACTGACACCACACATTGGTTAAAAACCTTCGTCTTAAGACACTGCGGTATTTGGGACGAGAAGACATTCCGCAGCTTCCCGAACGCTGCCCATCCGAGTTGGATTCGACGAGTGACCTCTTTTTCGAAATTCGATCTACCCAACTGGATCGTTTGTCCAAGGTAGATATAGTCGTCTACAGTTTCGAGCGCAGAGTCTCCAACTCTAAGTGGAGTGTGTGCCACATGGGAGTTAAACATAATTTTCGTTTTCTCCATGTTCATTTTAAGACCCACTTGTTGAGAGACCCTACTGAGGTCGTTGAGCATTTTGCCGAGGTCTTCCTGGGTCTCAGCCATGACCACGATATCATCAGCAAAGCGGAGGTTGGTGATGTGTTCGCCGTTTATGTTGATGCCAAGTCCGTCCCAATCCAGAAGCTTGAATACGTCTTCCAATGCAGCTGTGAACAATTTAGGAGATATAACATCTCCTTGCCTCACACCACGCTGCAATTGGATAGGTTTCGAGTCTTGGTTTTGGACGCGGACTGACATAGTGGCATTCTCATACAAACACCTTAGTACCTCAATATACCTGTAGTCAATTTGGCACCGCTGGAGAGACTGCAGCACTGCCCAGGTCTCGACTGAATCGAAAGCCTTCTCATAGTCCACAAACGCTAAGCATAATGGTTGGTTATACTCTTCGGTCTCCTGTATAACCTGCCGCAGCGTATGGATGTGGTCTATGGTACTAAAAGCTTTACGGAAGCCGGCTTGTTCGGGAGGCTGGAAGTCGTCAACCTGCGTGCGAGACGGTTCGTGACGGTTGTATATGTAAATAGAATAAAATAAAAATCATTTATTTCAGAGCTTGGCTCCATATAATGTGTTAGTAACATAGAACTTTCCCCTAGTGTTAGACAAATCTATATAAAAATAAAAATACAAAAACAAAAAAAAAATTTTAACAAAAAAAAAGAACCGACTTCAGTAAAACTAAAAAGCCGAAAATAACCCGTTCAAGTACAGATTACATTTGACTCACCCTTTGAAATCGATCCCAAACCACTCAGTTATTATATTTATATATTAAAGTTTACGTGAGGTTTGGCACCGACTTCAAAGGGTGAGTCAAATGTAATCTGTACTTGAACGGGTTATTTTCGGCTTTTTAGTTTTACTGAAGTCGGTTCTTTTTTTTTGTTAAAAATTTTTTTTTTTCGCTTTTTAGTGATTCATATAAAATACTTATGGCGGGGTGATCAGGGAGGTCTTGAAGGCATGCATCTCGTTTGAAATATCTCCTAACTCCTAACTGTTAAGGAGTTGTACCTTCCATCATCAGTTCAGCATGAGAAGATGATTACCATATGCAAATACTTAAATAGTTTTAGAAAAAACATTAAAAATATTATGAGTGCCTATAAAATTTCAGGAATTCCTTCGATTCCTCATGGATCTCGTCATCCGATCTTCACCAAAATTTTATGGGACCAACCTTGAGATGTCTATTCATGAACCTAAAAAGAATTTTCCAAATCGACTCATAAATGACGGAGTTATGAGGTAACAAACATTAAAAAAAAAAAAAAAAAAAAAAAAAAAAAAAAAAAAAAAAAAAAAAAAAAAAACATACAACCGAACTGAGAACCCCCTCCTTTTTTTGAAGTCGGTTAAAAATAAAGTAAAACAAACAAAAGACAGAGTGGGAGCGTCGCTCACAAGTCAGTCGTCCCATGCTCATGGAGTTGCATCCAATGTGCCTGTATGGGACAATCCAGCCTGCCAGCCACAACCTTTAGGATGCTGTTGGCACTGCCTCGCAAACGTAAGGCTACTCGCTTGCGTAAAATAGCATGAACGCCATCAACGCGCGCCTCGGCGACCATTCCCGATGCGCTGCAGTGACGCGGCAGCCCCAACAGCAACCTAAACGCAGCATAGTGCAGCGACCCCAGCGATTTGCAGTCGGACCAAAAAGAGTAGAAATTAAAAAGTGGCAATACTGTAGTATCGTCCCCGTTTTCTTAGATTGATTAGAAAGGGACGACACTACAGTAATTGCCACTTTTTAATTTCTACTCTTTTTGGTCAGACTGTATTTTGTAGAACTACAATTCCTCATACCAAGGTATAAGAAAATAAGGTATGGCGCTCCAGAATGAGGCGAGACTTCTGACGTCATCACGCTATGATTGGTTGGTTGGTTCTGTCAATCCGTTTCTGTGTTACCAGTCATCATCATCATCATTTCAGCCATAGGACGTCCACTGCTGGACACAGGCCTCCTCAATTGACTTCCACATGGGCCGGATAGAAGCGACCCGCATCCAGCGAGTCCCCGCAACCCTGACCAGGTCGTCCGACCACCTTGCGGGTGGCCGTCCTACGCTGCGATTGCCGGTACGTGGTCTCCACTCGAGAACCTTTCTGTCCCAACGGCCATCGGTTCTTCGAGCTATGTGCCCTGCCCATTGCCACTACATTGTTACCCCAGTAGCGTATCATACTCCCCGATTCCATTGTTACCTGTATGAATCTCATAAAAGTGTAAGTGTTTAAAACAATTAATTCGACAAAATATCATGACAATTATAATGCATAAATGCATTTAATTATTGATTTTTGGACGACAGGCGGTAAAAAAAATCCTTATAATTATTTTGTTACCATAACGCGGCAACTATTCAGTGACGTAGAAAGTCTCACTAGCCGGAGTGCCATACCATATTTTCTTATATTATGCTCCATACAAATCATTTACGGAGTCGCTAGCGAGTACGGTCACTGTAAACTCATAGTAAGGGTACTGACCGCTAGATCGAGTGTTCATTCAGATATCGCCAAATAAGCGATATCTTACCCAAGTAGCATAAATACATGCTGTATAAAAGCAAGTTCATCACACATATTTGTCCTGGCCGGGATTCAGACCCGGGACCGCCAGCACAGTAGGCAGGTCTTTACAAACCGAGCCAACCGCATCGTCAAATAGCTAGCTTATGCAGTGACAGCCTTTATACAGCTAACATTATGTGGTACAAGAACTGTATAAGTTCTTATCCAGCCTGTGTGCTACGTGGGCAGTTGTATGACCTTTGCCTTATTGTCACGTCATCAGGTGCAAGGCAAAATGCATGGCTGCCTTAAATTAAAACTTACGTGAATACGTGCGTTCAAGAGACTGGCTAATGCGCTTAGCATTTAAAACAGAAACATACAGAGGGCGCTTTAGAAAAAGCGGAATGAGAAGATTATTTCAAGCTTATATTATAGCGATCCTATAGCTTAGTGGTGAGAGCACTGCTCCGGTCAAGCAGGTATGGGTTGAATTCTCACTTGCACTTCAGTCGATTGCGTAGAATTTTGGCCTCGTATTTATCCTTTGTATTTATATATAAAGAAGCTAACTATTCAAAACATCTGGATCCTTAAACTACTCAACCAGAAAAGGATTACGCCCCCGGTAACAAACGGATCCTGTTACGAAACATCACAAATAAATCCTTGAATTTATGAGGACGTTTCCAGCAGTAAAGATAAAGGCACTTACCTACCGTAGGAAGCCTGATGTCAACTCAATTGCATGTGAGCGTGTTTGCGCAATCTGCGTTTGTTTAATTCAGAGAAACAAAACATGGGAAAATGGGAAACTAGAAAAGAACCCTGTTATATTGAGCCAGCGATATATTGTCAAATTGATATAAACTACTTTTATCCATAAACAGATGAGTGAAAGTCGTTTTTAATTCCTATAATGTAATATCAATTTGAAGTGAGCGAAATGTATTATTACTCGCAATCTTTATGACTTATGAGTCTGGTTTTGTTTAAGAAAATGAAACAAAAACTAACATTGCGAAATATTGATTATGGAACATGTTTAAGTAAACATTTCGTCTATTGTTTTGTTAATAGCTGCCACATTTAAATTTAGAATAGTTATTTTTGCGCAGAAATCTATCATATAAACAGCTGACTAATAATAATGAGAGAATCGCGAAAATCGGAGAGAATAATTCGCAAAGCTGAATATTGATATGTTTGTGAAAGGATTACTAAATATTTAGATAACAGAACAGATGGTTTTGTTGAATTTGACCGCTCGATATATTATTATGTTTTGTTTCATCCAAGGATTTCAATGAGCGGCGATTGGCCATAAAAATTTACTTTATAAAATAATTTTTAAACACGATTATATTAGCTTCATTTGTAACTAAGTTTATTTGTAACTAAATATATAATAAGTAAGGTCTACTAATAAAATATGTGTCCTTAGTTACAATAAATACATACCTATATTTAATTTAAATTTATTTCATTCATTAATTCAATAAAATTTTAGAAGTCAATTTAAACCTACTTCTAAATTGTCGCATTGAAATGAAACATTTTATGAATAAGTGCGTTACAATACAATAATTTGGTATCCTCGAGCTGATCTGATGAGACGGAAGGTGGCTACATGAACTCCTAAACAGCACAAGATAAAGCTATGCCGACCGGTTCAGTGATCGGGCCTGTCGGGTACATAGTACACCTAAACAGTATGTGTAGTGTCGTCAAAAACTGTAGTGTATTTATGTATGCAGACGATACCTGCCTATTATACTCTGGAAAGGACCTAAGGTGCATAGAAAACGGAATACAGGAAGACCTTACGAATATCATAAAATGGTCACATGACAATGGTATTATAATTAACATTTCAAAAACAAAATGTATGTCCATACGGTCACCGTACAATAGAGATAACTATAGGCCGCCGCGTATAGTGGGGCACAGCTTCGACTGGGCAACTATGTAGGTATACAGTGTACTAGGCGCTGGTAGACACGCTTATATGTCATATGGACTGGCGAGCTACGGGCGGACGTTCAAAACGCACCTGGACAAAGTAAATGCGTTGCAAGTTAGATTCATGAAACATATGGTTGATAAAAAGACTAGAATAAAATGTAAAAATAACACATATGAACAACTTTTTTCTAAATGCAAAATATTGCCAGTACACGAAAAAGTAGTGTTATTGTTACCTGTGGAGCAATTTTGTGATGACGAGTTCAAGAACCCTACTACTAATCAGAGAATTATCAGGAATAGAGATCCTGATAAGCTATGTATACCTAGATATACTAATTACTATGGCAAAAGATGTAGAAAATACCTAGTTCCAAAAATCTATAATGATTTACCGTCAGAATGCAAGAGTACATGTATAACAAAACAAATATTTGTGAAGAAAGTAAGAAGCGTACTATTAGCTAAAACAAAAAATACAACACAACCAGGGGGGGTATTCGACCAATTTTAGAGATATAATGGAGATCTCTCCTTTTCATCGCCATCCGTCACTTTTGACGTGTGCCTACTTTACAAGTGGCGATATCCCTAGAACATCGCAACTCGTCAATTCGGACGCGCAAAATTTTCGCTTTCTTTGTATGTGACGGCATAAATAACAGGCGCATACTTTAAATTGACCACGTAGTACGTGAAATTAGTCCGTTACGTTTCGTTCAAAACAGAAACTTATATACATGAATATAGCCGGGAGGCTTAGATAAACATCGGCTATAGGTGAAATAAGTATATTTTGTAGATAGAACACATAAAAAGTATAAGAAATTAACAGAAAAACACAAAACAACAGTCGTCTTCCGGCAATGAGTATAAACTGACATACGTCTCGCTCTGACACCTTCATTCTTACTATTCTCATTCAAATACAAACCTCTGTCATTCATCACCAGCCAGCCATCAGTCCCAGTCCCACAGTCGGCCATCCTGCATCCTTGCCTGTCCCCAGGCACACCTCTATTGCCTTTGCCAACACTTCTGGCTACTCCAAACTTATCTGACTACACAACATAAACATAAACAGCAACATCTTGGACAATAATCATCAATCAACTTAAAATAAACGTCTTCTACAAAAATAAATCTACCTACCTAATAACCTAGCCATAAAATAAGGATACATCGTCGTTACGGAGGCAGTCGCTTGATAAAAATAATTGAGCACTCACCCAATGTGACATGTGGAGTCCTCTACCCCGTAGGCCACGGCTTCATATTATCCGCCGACGAAGATGTGCGTGCCGGCCGCTCCGTCGAACTAAGCTCCTTTTCTACCTCGTACCGATCCTTGCCTCTAACTGCTGTTACTTTGTACGGTCCAAAGAACTTCGGCTTCAACTTAAGACACGTACCAAATTGAGTTCTCAGTATGGCGACTCTATCTCCTATTTTATAAACGGTGCTCTCCTTCCGTTTCCTATTGTAGGTAGTCCTATTTTCCTCTTGAATCTTCATTATCTGTGCTCGAGCAGATTTACGTAATTGCTCTCTGGCTTCGTCATAGCTATCACGACTTTCTTGTGATAACAAATCATAAATTTGAATGTCCTCTTTCATACGCATCTTCATACCATGCTGCATGAGCTCAAAAGGCTTTTTCTTGGCAAAGTGCCCTTTTTCATGCACCTTTTTGATAATTTCACGTTCCGTACCACAAGGTATGACCAGCTTTTGTTCTTTATATAGCACGTCGTCTTCAATTGCGTAATCTAAATACGTTTTATCTTTCAAGATCTTCTTTATGGCGCTCAATCAGCCATCTTGTTCCTGAGCTTGCTTTATCCACTCATGAAGCTCTCTCGTCACTACTCCGATATGCGGTGCTCGGCTTAAAGCGTCAACATGCCGCATCTGCGATCCGGTGCGGTGCTCTACCTCGTAATCGTACTCTTGCAGCACTAAAGCCCATCTCGCCACTCGTGTCGACATGTCGTTCTTCCTCAGAGTAATTTCAAATGCCTGGCAATCTGTAACAATTTTGAACTTAATTCCGAATAAATAATGTCTCAACTTCTTCACACTTTCTATGACCGCCAATACTTCTAGCTCATAGCTCGTATATTTCTTCTCAGCGTCGTTCGTCTTTTTGCTCAAATAATATACTGGATGCAACTGACCGTCATTCGGGCATCGCTGCAATAATATTGCCGACATCGCTAGCATAGAGGCATCAGTATGCAGCTCAGTATACAGTTCTGGGTTAAATATCCTCAAAACCGGTTTGCTTGCCAATTTCATCTTTAATTCCTGAAATGCTGCCCTCTGCGGCACTTCAAAAGTATACTCAACATCTTTCTTCAATAGTTCCGTCAAAGGTCTGGCAATAAACGCATAGTTTTCGATGTACTTCCTAAAGTACGACGTTAACCCAACAAAACTATGAAGCTGTTTAACGTTAGTAGGTTCAGGAAACCTTACCACAGCGTCCGTTTTATCTGACGACGGTCGCACCGTGCCATTCTCCACGACGTGTCCAAGGTACTCCACCTTGCGCTGCACCAACTGCGTCTTCTTCCAGTTGATTTGTAATCCGTACTGCGACGCTCTATTCAACACTTCCTTCAACCGCATCACTGCTTGCAATTCATCCTCTGCAAGTATTATTACGTCGTCAATAAAAATCAAAATAAAACCTTTCTCAATAAAATCTCTAAAAATCGTCGTTATAAATCTTGTAAACACTTTTGGACACACAGACAATCCAAATGGAGCTTTTAAAAACTCATATTGTGCATTATGCGTCACAAATGCAGTATACTTTATCGAATCTTCGTGAACAGACAAATGAAAATAGCTGTTCTTCAAGTCAAGTGTGCTAAATACTCTTGCCTTTAGAAGCTTGTCGATGTGATCTTCGATGATAGGCAATGGGTACTCGTCTTTCACCATCTTCTTGTTAATGAGCCTGTAATCGACACAAATTCTCGTGCTACCATCCTTCTTCTTGACAAGCACCAAGGGGCTAGCATACTCTGAATGACTTACCCTAATGACCCCGTCTGTGAGCCACTGTTTCACCTGCCGCTCTACCTCTTGCTGTTCCACCAAAGCGAGTCGTCGTGGTCGTTGAGCTACTGGGACGTCATCCCTCAACACAATACGTAGCTGAACTGGAGCCTCGCACGTCTTCGTCGGTCGGTAAGTATCTACTAGCTGGTTGACGTCTTCGCGCAGCTTTGGATCACTTACGTAACCTGAAATGTCGGAAACACACACGCCACACATGATATTACGAAGCCAACCATCGTTAGACTTCGTCAATAAAACCCGACTGCCTTCCATAACGAACGTTACATTTTTCAAAAAAATCTTGCCCTAAAATAATAGAAAAAGGCATAGTGTCTCTAGGCACAATATACAAAATAACATCTTCAAAAACTTGCCCGTCGATAGTAACGTCCGTTGTGAAATGTCCCATTGATTTCACTCGCGTCGCACCGAGTCCCGAGATCGCGATCTCACCTCGCTTATATTCCGGTGCGCCTAGCGATTTATAAAAATCAAAACTAATTAAATTTATGTCACTGCCCGAATCAATCAAAGAATAAACATTTTTATCAAACAACACAATGTTTTTCATCGGTTTTCCATTTTTTTCTTCGTCTTTGTTGACATCCGTCGAACGCGACGTCACCTTGACCTCGGATATGTCAATCGCTTCATTTTTACATACGGAGTTTTCTTTTCGGCCAGTATTTTCACATTGTAGTCCCGTCTGAACACATCTGTTCCCGTTTTCCCGCCAAAACGCCACTTGTATGCGAATTTACCACCTTGTTGCCCGCCGACGTCGAAGTTGTTGCACATTGCGACGAAATGTGTCCAAATTGGTTGCAACAGAAACACTTAACTCCCATTTCTTTATGAGGACATTCGTTCGATAAGTGATCAGCATCGCCGCAATTATAACATGCTTTCGTCTTCTTCCTGGCACCCTTCTACTGGTTATGGTTAATATGTCTGTTTTCGTTATGCGGTAGACTCCGCGCTTCCGCGTCCTTAATTGTCTGGTAGATATACAGTTTCTCCTTGAGTTCAGCGTAAGTAGTCACACCATATAACAACATCTTATTTACCGGGCTATCCTGGATTCCCTCCACAATATATTTTATTGCCACGTCGTCTGGCATCTTACCACGTTTGCCCAGCTCCTTCAGTGCGAGCATATAATCTAGACATGACTCTTCCTTTGTTTTCTTCCTCGCACTCATCATTTCGTGGATGGTTTTTGAGTCAATGGCATCAGGAAACTCTCTAATAATCGCCACCTTTAAGTCGTTCCAAGACTTGAATGTTTTCTCAGAGCGCAGCCACAACGCCGCTGTGCCTCCAAGTGAACGCCTTGCAACTAGTAGCCGCTGGACCGCCGTCCAACCGAAGATCTCAGCGTTGTCTTCAAAGTCTTCTACCCACTGCCCTGCTGGGTAGGCCTTGTCTTGGCCAGTAAAAGTTGGCACCATGCTTTCAGTGAGATGAAGCATCGGTCCACAGTCGTAAAAGTGAAAGTCGTTGTCGTCGTCGTCTTCACTATTGTACGTCGTCGTCGTCGTTGCTGTAATCGTCGTCGTCGTCGTCTTCGTCGTCACGCTGTCACGTCGTCGTCGTCTTCGTCGTCACGTCGTCGTCATCTGTTTTGCGTCACTACGTCTATCGTCGTCGTACGTCAGTAACCGCTATAGTTACCGTCGTTCTCGTCATCGTGCTTTTTCTGTCTTCGTCGTCGTCGTTTTTCAAATAACTTTTTCGTTTCTATCCCGGACGAGCCCCCAAAACTATAGCCGGGAGGCTTAGATAAACACCGGCTATAGGTGAAATAAGTATATTTTGTAGATAGAACACGTAAAAAGTATAAGAAATTAACAGAAAAACACAAAACAACAGTCGTCTTCCGGCAATGAGTATAAACTGACATACGTCTCGCTCTGACACCTTCATTCTTACTATTCTCATTCAGATACAAACCTCTGTCATTCATCACCAGCCAGCCATCAGTCCCAGTCCCACATGAATAGCATTTTTGACAATTGTTATCGCCTTTGTATTTCCAAAACTGAGATGAGATATGTCACATGTGTCATTAAAACGCGATGAGCTTCATCATCGCGTTTTAATGACAGTTCAAAGGCGAGATCACGGAGAAATGACTGTTATCTAACGGTGATCTGACGTTTGGCGATCGACACCCGAATTAGGCCCCAGTATAAACTATCTTATATCCCTATATTGTACCTGATTTTGAATTGTGCTATCGTCAACGCGGGTAACTTACCATTGTGAACCATATCACAATGTGATTGGGTCCACCGGTGGTCAGTTGGGTGCGTTGCTGTTGTGCTGCTATTAAAGTAATGTAACTGTTAACTAATTTAGTTTAAGTATAGAAGAGTAGTGTAGTTAGCAAGTATGTATTAAATAGTAAATATATGGAGCCTCAACTGCCAATAAACCGCCTTGTGGTTTGGCAGAGGATGAACATTAGCGATAAGGTTTTATATTGAATAAACGTTATTATTATTATTTGTTTCTCGTTTTGAGTCTCGGGCTCATACGTCCCGGTCTTTTGGAAGGCTTGCGTGGGGATATGGATCCAACACGTAGAGGCCCCTTGAAGAAATTTGCTGTTATTATTATTATTGAATTGGCGCTCATTTTGCGGTCATGAGCAAACGTTTGAGTAATAATAAACACAAGTCTAAAAAATAATTTTTAGACTATAACTTATTCTAGACTCTTTGTCATCAACGGGAGCCCTTTCAAAGTCAAAGTCAAAGTTCTTTTATTTGCTAGAATCATGGTACATGCCACACATGCGGATGACAAATATTTCAAAAGAACAACACAATTCACCATAGTAATGGCATGAAAATTTCAAATTCTTACATTAACAGATTACTCATTCTTTGACTCAAAAACTTGACAGAAAAATAATTTCGAACATTTTTTTTCTCTGTAGTCATAAATTTTCATAATTGTCATCCTATTGATTAGGTTAGGTTAGTTTTGTTTTATAACAATCTCCAATAATCTACGGTTGCAAAGAAAAAAATCTTTCTACGGAATAATTTTTCAATGATATGAACATCCGACGAAAAATAATTCTAGTAGTCAATATAGACCCGTCGTCAACTTTACTGCAAAACAAGTGGATACAGTCGAATCAAAATACTATCGTCTAGATCTTTAATCAAAACTAGGTTTTTGTAACAACTGTCAATACCGTATCGCGTTCAAAATGGTTTTCGTTGTCAGTATAATAACAACAAAAACCCAGACTTCTGATAAATAGCCTGCGGGCCGCGTGGGAAGGTAATGACTAATAGTTACTGATTCAGTACTAAAAGCAATAGCTTCGTGATAAATATGATTCGGCTATGCTTTCAAGGTTGTAAGCAAAAACACATTAAGCTATACTATGTTTTTCTGTTGGTTTGCCCGTCTGGATAAAGAATTTTGGGTATTCTTCGGGTCCTTTATGCGCGAGGTCACAAAACAAATTTATCAAACTTTATCATGTGCAGTGTGAATTCTGTTTTTTTTTATTAGAATCACAAAACTGAACCTTACACAAGCAAGCTTAAGCAGAAATATAATGAACAATATCAATAGCGTACGCCCTCCTTGACGTGAACACAACGGGTTCCCTCTATGTCGTATACTTTTGTTTGTCCGAAACTGTTAAACAACTAGCTGGTCATCATGAGACCTTCATTTATTGAGTGATATAGAAAATGCTCATACAACTTAACATTTAACCAAAATTTGGAATCCTTATTCAGCTTTTTGGTGAACCTGGTATCAAAGCACTTCCCAACATTCAAGATCATGTCATTGTGCGAACAGCTGTTGAATTTTTATTTGACGTCCATTAATAATCATGCCTATTCTCGCCCTTCCCATTCACATCGCTGTTGAAAACACAACCTGTAATACTTCGTGACTTTCTTACGAGTCTCACCTGAGGCACGCATGTTTACCATATTTCTCATTTGGCGGAAATAGGCTGAACTATTTCACCCCGACACTAAATTTGTTACAAATCCGTCCCGCCTTTACGGATATCCTGAATGATGTATGGATATAGGAATTTACGTTTCTGCGTTGGGTAGAGCATTATGAAAGGCAATATTTTTATTCGACTTTATAAAAAGAAAGGAGGATCTAGGTTCATCACATTTTTTTTGTTCATGTCTCTGTCTCCCCTTGGTTAAAAATAAAGGTGGTCATCTGCATGATATTTAAGTGTAATTGGAATTAGTCCCAGGATTTCTGCATGTATTGAACCGGAGAATTTAAATGTTTGTCATGTATTTTCTATACCACTCATTAACGCTGCCTGTCCATTGAGACAGAGCGGAGCAAAGTAAAAAAATGACTAATAAATCACATCCCTCAGATTTAAATGCACTTATTTTGGGCTTCTCATAGATAAAAAAAAAATATAGGACAACCTCACACAAATCAATCTAGTCCCAAATTAAACTCAAGAAGGCTTGTGCTAAGGGTACTAGACGACGATATACGTACTTATAAAGATAAATATATACTTAAATACATAGAACAACCATGACCCAAGCACAAATATTCGAGTACATCACACAAATATTTGCCCCGGCCGGTATTCGAACCCGGGACGCCGGCTCAGTAGGCAGGGTGTCTACAAACCGAGCCAAACGCGTCGTGCAGCCTTGTTGATTAATTCTCCGCTTCGCTTCAGAGGGCAGCTAGCTTAAATGAGGGGTTTTGTCTAATTAAGGTTATTCTCCCAATGTCGAATGCTTCAGATCGTTTTTCACCTTTAAGATGAATTTATTACCATACTACAGATTTAATTATAATATGCAAAATATAAGCAAAATGTTTATACTCGTTTAAAGACTTGAAATTAATGTTAATGCTAATTTGTAATTTTAAATTAAGCAATTAATGTTATCGACTGAAATATTTATGTGAAAACGTAATATGTACATTTTAATGCCAATCTGGCAAAACATAGAGTTTATAAGCTAAATGTAACCTACATATCTGTATAGTAGGAATCCTTTTTTGAAGCCGAATTCACTTCGATTTGTTCTAAGAAAGAATGGGACTCAATAGGTATCGTGTGAATTAGGTATAAACTAAGGCTTCAAACTGTTACTTTGAATTGAAAGGTATCATAAGTGCAGTTTGTGGCCGTAGTTCATAGCGGAACAAAAGGAAGTGCGGCCAAAAAAAGATATTCCTACTATACTCACCTGTTTAAAAAATGTTCTCCTTTTCTTCCTCTGACAACTATCAACTTTGTGAAAGTGTTTCGACATTTACAATCTGTCTCAAAGCAACTAATTGCACCCAACGTGCAATACAAATGAGCGGAATGCGATCTTAATACCTACCCGAGGGCAGTAATGAGACTAATATGTTATGCGGACCACGGACGCTGACCGGCCTGAGGTAGGACGGGTCTGTACGGTAATATATTGCTGGTGGGTGTTAGGAAAGCTCTAATTGAATATTGTAATAATCGGTGTTGTGCCATGTAATAAACTGACACTTTTCTATACTATTATATGGTAAAAGTGAAATCTTTGTCTTCTCATCACGCCTAAATGGCTGGAATAAATTCAATCATCGGTGAGTGTGCACTAGGATTGCATGAACTGATTCCACCTTGTCCATTCCAACATCATAATACTCGACGTGGACTTGGATTCCACCCTTACGTTGTTGATAGACCACTGATTCGTACAAAACGCTCTGCGTCTACTTTTCTTATCAGGACAGTAAAAGAATGGAACTCGCTTCCTGCGCACCCTTTTCCTAATAAATATAACTTAGATCTCTTCAAATCATAAATGAGGCATTTTCTAGGCAAGCATGCTCCATCGTGGGCGTTATTGTCACTTAACATCAGGTGCAATCGAGTCCAAATGCTTGACTATCGTAAATAAAATAAAATACATTTGTGTGTCATCATCATCATCATCAGCCTATTCTTGTCCACTGCTGGACATAGGCCTCTCCCACTGCTCGCCATTGTAAGCGATCCTCGGCTACTCTCATCCAGCTTTTGCCAGCCACCCTGCACAGATCATCGCTCCACCTAGTCTGAGGGCCTGATGTCTGGGAGTCTGATTTGTGTGTACCCTTAGATATTTATAGGATATTTTTTAGCCGACTACGCAATAAAATCATAACTCACTTTGTTTCTGCGCGAATGAACTTCGCAGGCGCCTCCTAGTGTTGAATAAATGACACCTGCCTACTGAGCCGGCGGCCCTGGGTTCGAATCCCGGCCGGGCCATTATTTGTGTGATAAACACGAATATTTGTTCCTGGGTCATGGATTTTATCTATATATGTATTTATATATATATTTAAATCCTCGTCTAGTACTTATAGTACAAGCTTTGCTTAGTTTGGGACTAGGTCGATTTGTGTGCCTATCATTGTCCCTTAATATTTATTTATCTTATGTATGAATGAGAAATGTGATTCTGTTCAATTTTAAAATTCCATCGTGCCACAATTCTGTTATTAAACAGTTCTGTGCACCGCACCGTGAATTTTCACGTTGCACGACGTAGCCTTCCACGTCACGACATCGTTTAGACACTACCAATGAAGACTGATTGCACAGTCGTATATGACAATACCATTGATATTCCATTTGCAATTGGCTTTGACACCACAAACGGGCACTAATTGTGTCCAACTCGGGTCTCAATTCGATGCTTCTAATGGAGTCACTCACCTAAAAGTTAACTAGCTGTGCCCCGCGGTGCTACCCGTGTTCGGGATAAAAAGTAGCCTATATGATAGTCTGGGGTGCCAGCTACCTCCACATCGATTTTTGTTTCATCAAAATTGACCCAGCCATTTGAGCGTGAAGAAGTAACAAACATACAAACATACTCGCAAACTTTCGCCTTTGTAATATAAATATTAATGTGATAAGATAACACCCTGTCAATGTAGTTTTACTCATACTCATACTCATTTATTCATAATGCACAAATACATTATATGTCAATTTTACAAAAGGGTACAAATTTACAATGTAGTTAGTGGTTATTTTATATGTCAGTTTACACAGTTATAGTCAGTAATACTTAATTCGATTTTTATACAGCTCGAAAAACAAACATCGATACATGTATCTATATTATGGATCATATTGCGGCTATCCATAATGTGACAGTTTATATTGTTCGGCCCGCGACTTTGTTTGGGTAGAATTAGTACTGTCCCATTCAAAATTCCGGCAGTATTTTCCGAGATAAAAACTATGATAACTATGAGCTTTCCCAGGACTGTCACTAACTGCCATTCCAAATTTAGTCTAAATCGGTCGAGCGGTTATTAATTCTCCATACAAACTTACATCCCCTTTAAGGAATGCATTTCGGAATAAAAATATCCTTTGTCCTTCTTTGGAATGTAAACTATCTCCATGTCAAATTTCATCTAAATCGGTTCTGTGGTTTAAACGTGACGAGGTAACAGATAGACAGACAAACAGACACATTTTCATATTTATAACAGTATTGGCCATACATATGAAAGAACAAAGGCATACGTCCGTAATTCTAACAATATATCGCTCAAATAATCATGTCAATGTCAATCGAATCAGGCCACCGGATTGTGTATCACTCAGCAGCTGTATTATTTCGGTCGCCATTTGCAATTCACTTTGACACAAACGGTCTCTAATTGTTACCAAGTCGGACCCTTTGTCTGCTTGCAATATTATAATAGCAATATTAGAATATTTGGGTCTATATTGACTCACTAGAATTTAATTTTCGTCATAAGATGTTTCGTTTCGCCGAAAAATAATTTCGTATAAACCATTATTTGCGACCGTTAACTATTTGTTGCAAAACAAACATAACCTAACCCAATCTTTTGTAAAAAAAAAAATTATGACTGCAGAGGAATAGAAACTCTGCGAAATGCTTTTTCGACGAAAAAAACACTCGACGAAATAAGTTTCTGGGAGTCAGAGGGCTCCCAGAATATTTACACAAGGGTACAAATTCTGCGGTGTTTTAAAAAAAAACTAAGTGTTTTCTAGATACTACTAGAAAAATAAAAATATCGACGGCACTTTCACTTGCATTCCATGCCAAAACGATAAATAAATATATAAATATTTGTAGTAGTGTCTGTCTTTCCACCTGCCACAGTTCTACATCCACTTAACATTATAGGGCCCTTGTAGGGCCACGTTACGCTTGAGGCCGATTGTATCATTGCTCCTAATAATAATAAAGCTCCTAGTAATAGACTGCCTTCAGTCTAGGCCCTTGCCTATGATGATGATGATAATGACGCGCAAAAATTGAAACGGACCAACACAGAACAATTTCTTTTCATTCAGGTCCTAAAATTTCGTAGACTTGTTAAGTTTTGGAAGAGAAAACAGACGAGAAAGAAACCTCGATGTGGATGGAAAAATAAACAGTGGTATTTCACTTCCCTCCGAGGATATTGTCAAAATTTCAAAATGACAATATTAGAGGAATGTTAAGATAGCCGAACGTCAAGATAGTGAAATGTCAAGATGACTAATTGTCAAGATAGCAGAATGCCAAGATAGCAGAACGTCAAGGTAGCCAAATGTCAAAATAGCAGAACATCAAGGTAGCCAATTGTCAAGATAGCAGAACGTCATGATAGAAGAATGTCAAAATCTAAGATTACCGGTATGGAGTGTAGAAGGGAAGCAGCATCATCTTTCATAGGAGAATATTTGAAAAAAGAGTCCAGCAGTAAACAGTAAATAAAAGTTCCAAAAGGCTCCACAAGCGACGCTGGAATAGCTGGAGTAGATGAAACTGTCTACGGTCTAATAAACTGCAGGATATTAAACCTCAGTTTAAATATAAATAAGGAAAATACTGAATCAGAAACCCGAGCTCTACCCATTTTACAAAGAATCAAATTCGTAGTTAAACGAAACCTTTGTAACGAGAAGCCTTGTAATTGGCCGTTCTAATTAATTATAAATTACGGAGTTCTATTCCAGCTTTCAATAGCCATTGTTAAGTTTCTCCAAGTTTGAATCGTCGAGACTTCGATGGCCTTTTTAGGTCTTACGTGTGACGAGTTTTTGGAACGTGTACACCGTTAAAGCGTAGATTCAGTTGGAAGATGGTTGCGTTTTTTAAATGTCCAGTGGGATGCTCCACTGCTGCGAAAGGGCCTCTCCCCATGACGACTCCCGATTAAGTGTTTCTTCTGTTCAGTACAGAACTTGGTTAAAATGGTCCACAAAGGAAATTATGCCCAACAAATGGCGCCAGGCTGGCATGATGCCGCGCGCCCACACAAAACAAAAGAAAAGAATCCTGCATCACGCTATTAAGATTTTTCCTGAAATCATGACCCCGCTCCATAGAAAACTGACTTTCAATACAAATCCAGCTGATACGTGCGGTGTTCTCGGCTCAATCTACGGGAACACTACAATTTTCGGGATAAAAAGTAGCCTTTGTGTTAAGCCAGAGTGGTCCAGCCGTTTCAGTATGAAGAAGTAACAAACATACACGTAAACACACTCACAGACTATCGCCTTTATAATATTAGCGTGATTTATCGTATTACTCGTTATTACAGGTCACTGGATAATCAAGTCGTGGTATTAACTAAAATTTTGCCCGTTTAAAGCAGATTAGGTGGTTAGCAGCTATCATGTAGCGGCAGCAGAGGCATTAGGCCCCTTTAGGCTCTCGCCCGGGGCACCGGCTCCCAACGGGCGTTTCTTTAAAGGTCTAGGCCGCCTAGGGTACCACACAATGAATGACTCGCCCAAGGCGCCAGAATGGCTAAGGCCGGCCCTGCGTAGCGGCAGCGACGCTAATAATGACGAAGCCTTCGTAATGTGAAACAATGTTTCTGTTCGTTACCTCAGCTCTCGTTCCTCGCTACACCTAAACCTAACCTCAAATACGTTGGAGGAATACTACATTTGTTTCATCAGTTAAGTTACAAGCGCTTGAAATTATTTCAAATTCAAAATTAATCTGTTTCATGTCCCTACGCTTAGAGTTTCTCGTGAGAACTTAATGTATGAATTATGCAAATTTTCCAAGTTCAGTGGAACTCTAGTAATACTTGTACTGTCGCTGGGAATTTGTACTGGGCTTGCAACATAGAAACTTAGACCAAGTTAGCTTAAGTTATGTTAGAGAAATTTGGGAGACACACACTAATTAGCAAACGTTGTGCTTATTATGATAATCTTAATTAGGGCCTGGGCACATCACCACGGCACGGCGCCGCGCCGTGGATTTTTACGGTGGTTTTATATACGCTGACACCGTAAAAATCCACGGCGCGGCGCCGTGCCGTGGTGATGTGCCCAGGCCCTTACAGCTCGTAAACATGCTGCAACAGACAAAACTGCAAGGCTGGATCTAATACTTTATATCTTTTCAACCAGCTTCAAAAGGGAAGAGGTGAAAAAATCCAACATTTATGTATGAACCGATTTGGAAAAAAAATATCAGAAGGGAGTATTCCTGGACACGGCGCGCATCGTCAGGAGGTTCCTCTCTCTGCACTCAGCAGCCGTAACCACCGGTAGCCTGGGCCCTGCCGCCGGCGGCACCCTAGGTTAGGTTTTTATATAAAGTATTTATATTTTGTAATTCCTTTATTTTATTTTACTTTTTATTTAAAATTTGCAGTAGGTATGTCCAGATTGGTCTCTCAAAATGTTGGTGAAGATCTGTTGACTTTATCTATGAGGAAGCGATGGAACTCTTCAATCTATAACGAATTCAGTGTTTCTTTATAGTGACGATGCGGATGGCGCAGTGGTTAGCAGCTGCCTACTGAGCCGGCGCTCCTGGGTTCGATTTCCGGCGAGGGCAAATATGTGTGTGATAAACACGAATATTTGTTCCTGGGTCATGGATGTTATCTATATATGTATTTATATATTTTTTTTATATCGTCGTCTAGTACCCATAGTACAAGCTTTGCTTAGTTTGGGACTAGGTCGATTTGTGTATCATTGTCCCTTAATATTTATTTATTCTATGTATAAATGAGAAATGTGATTCTCTTCAATATTAAAATTCCATCGTGCCACAATTCTGTTACATAACAGTTCTGTGCACAGCACCGTGAATTTTCACGTTGCACGACGTAGCCTTCCACGTCACGAGATCGTTTAGACGCTACTAATGAAGACTGATTGCATCAAACAGTTAATATTTGTGTTATGAACTCAAACATTTGTGCCTGGCTCATGGAGTGCTCATAACACAAGCCTACTAGAGCTTTATTTGGGACTAGATATATTTGTGTGAGGTTGTCAAATATTTATTTATTTATATCATTTATTATAGTAACTCGGTCTTTTCTTCTCGGAAATATGTTTTTTCCCCTTGAAAACTGTTATTGTTTGTGAAATAGTGATCATCAGATCTTTGCATGCGTAATTATAGAGAATTTAATTTGAGAACTCCCTTAAAATACACATTTTTAAAAGTAAAATTTTTGTACGATTAGTTTTCTTTTTTGCAATTAAGAAAAAATAAATAAATAAATTAGCCCTAATATTTGTGCAACAGCGTGTCAACCTTTCAACCACTCACTTAACAAAGTAATCGCGTCCCTCGTGCCCAATTCCATCTGTCTCGCCCATTTCTTCATAATCACATCACGACTCACACTCCCCATCATCATCATTCATAAAACGACTTATGCTCATACAAACTCTACTAGAGTTGAGTCCTTTTAGATCACACTCCTGCATCCCTCTCATTTCCAAAATGACTTATGATCATACAAAGACTAGCACAGTTCAATCGTTTTGGAGGACGGGTGTTTAATTGACCGGAAGGTTGACCCAGTTTTTGGGGTCCTATTTAAAGGACATATTTATTGACATTAGGCCGCTGGGCCCTGTTAGGACGACATTATTGACAGGAAACATTTGACAAGATTGTTCGCTATCTTAGTATTTTTAGGAACGATAACAAATGGAAATCGTGACAGAAAGCGGCAAAAGATTGATTTTTCTCCTGTTAGGTACATTGCAGTTTTTTTATAGTTTTTTTGGGGTTCCGTACCCAAAGGGTAAAAAACGGGACTATGTGTGTCTGTCTGTCTGTCTGGCCGTCAGTCACCAGGTTGTGATAGTAAGATATTTGAAATTTTCACAGATGTATTTTTGTTGCCGCTATAATAATAATAAATACTGAAGCACGTTCCGAGCACTAACCTTAGGCAGTACTTTCACCCTTGAGTAGGCAGCCATTAGCTAGAACTGGAAATGCACCCGCCAAAACCTGACGTCAGAATGGCGGGCGTCATTTATTCCTTAAATATATCTGGAGTTTAAAGAGCACATTGCTCGAATTTTGGCGCACATTTGGTATATTGCTAGCACTAACTCCTGACGTATACCGCAGCTCCATTTGTTGATGTACACCTGCCATCCTGACGCTCACTAAAGTTCAATAGAATGAATATTTAAGGGGGCTCCCATACAACAAACGTGATCCGTTGCGTTAACTTTCCCAGTTATTTCAATACTAATACTAGTTTATGATTACTTGTCTTGTTGTAAAGTTTGACAGTTTTAATGTTATCTGTCCGAAATATCGCTACTATACTTATCAACCGACTTCAAAACAGGAGGATTTTTTCAATTCGACTGTACCTATATATTTTTTTGTATGTATGCTACGAGTTTTCTCCGCCAATTTGTGGACTGATTCTCATTTATTTTTAAAGAGTATACTGCTGAGGTGGTACCGTTGTCACCATATCGGGGTCTAATGATGAGATCCCAGGAAAATCGAAGGCATCCCTCAAATATTACAGGTACGGATGAAGGGCATTGAAGGCAAGAAAGGCCGAGGCCGTTCACCAACTAGATGGTCGGACCACGTTAAAGAAGCAACCTCCTCAAGTAAATTCCACCAGGCGGTGAGGACAACGATGGAACGGGACCGATGGAGACGGATAATTAAGGTAAAACCAGCCTATGATCATGATCCTCAATAGATTAGATTAGATTAGATTAGATTATATTTATTTCACACATATAGGGATACATTATAAATTACACATAGTCAATTTACACGAATCTACACGGTGATCGTCAACATAATAAACAGATTAAACAAATTCAGCAAGTCATAATTCATTAGATAATTAAGAAAAAACAATGTCAAAAATTTCAAAAAATATAACAATTTAAATAATGTCGAATAAATATGTCAATAAATTCACTTAATATACAAATTAAATGTCAACAGTCACCACAAAGGATCGTCGCCTACACTAAAATACAAAACATTTTATGTAAATATGTCAAGATAATCTTTAACTGAGTACAAAGGATTTTCCAATAAAAGGTTTCTCAATTTACACTTGAATACCATTAATGGTCCAATAATGAGGGACCAATTGGAGAGTGAACTTTTGTAGCTTGAATGTACTCCATCTATGTAGAACCCTGGAGCTCAGCTCGATTAACTTTTAAATGATAACTTATCGTTATCAGTATTCCAACACATCGCTAAAATAGCTATACAATACAAGCCAATGTAAATTCAATCAGGCCCTAGGTAACAATTACACAGGAGGTAAGAACTTCTAACTAGCCTATTTAGCCTTAAGCTATCTTAGCAGCCCTGTAGAGTACTGCAGAAGTGAAAGGACATATGATCCGCCTCCTTACAACGCACATACTGCTTTTTGGCATACAACATTAAAGCCAAATTGGAGGGAATTGAACAAGCATACTTGATTTAGAGTAAATCTAGGGAACTTTGACTAACCGAGCTTAATAAATTGATCATTAGATTGTACATACCTAGACCATACGTAGTATGTTTGCTTTTTCTATTCGAATGTTCTTGTTTGTATCCTGTTTGAATATTAAAGCAAATACGCTAGTGGAGAGAAATAAAACACTCCAAAACTCTTCTGCTTTTTAACTTTAGGAAAAGCCGCCTGAGATTTAAATATTAGGTAGGAATCGTTTGGGTCATTGTCAGTTCAAAAAAACAAAATGTGTCCCTTCGGTGGTCAAAAGTTAAGAGCTTGTATGAATCTAGGTTAAGTTGCTATTACATCGGATTATAGAAGAGGGAAAGTTCTTTATTCTCACAGGCATTTAATCAGAAAATCAGGCCCTGGAACCCTAAATTTCGCTAATTTCCACCGGAAAGACGCGCACCTAAATCTGACAATGACCCGTTTGTGTTCGTAAAAGCAAAGAGATTGGTTATTAAATAATAACCTAAATTTAAAATTGAAAACATCCCCGACGTAGCTGGTTATCATGAGACCCTCATTCAATAAAGTATATAGAACACTAAAACTGAACAAAACTACAAAATTTGAAATGCTTAGCTTCAATATTGGCTAGATCTTGTCACTTGTTCCAAATAAAGCTGAATATTTTAGAAACTGCTGGTCCTATTTCCACCAAACATAACTAAGAGCCATCTCTATGGACATGTCTTTTGATAAAAAAAAATCTGCAATCAAATTGGTCCATCCGCTTGGGAGCTACGATGCCACAGACAGACACACAGTTACACAGTCATGTAAATCATAAAACACCCCTCTTTTTTCGTCGGGCCTTAAAAAGTGAGGAATGACACTTTATCATCGGCATCACATCAGCCGAAAAAATGCACTGCTGGACAAAGGCCCTAAAAAGACCAGAAAGGACTGACCGCTCTTGTCCGGACAATTTTTTTTTGAGGGTGTCAATCGATTCTACTTTTCATAGGGATCAAATGTCTATATAGACTACCTACACTTAGATTGCTCTAAAAGTCAGAAATGACCGTTAAAGTTCAACATTCCTACAGAGGGATCTGTGGATTGTACTGTATTGTGATACCAGTATTTGTATGGAGAAAATAAGGAATTTGGCATTTTCACCGTGAAAAAGTGCGTTTAAGTTCATGGTTGTCGTACTATTATTGTATTGTCAAATTATGAGGATTCTAAAAACAATTTCAAAATTTATATTGGGTAAAAAAATTTAATCATAATTTCTTTCTTTGTGTTATGACATATTGAGCTAATTTTATTCATATAACTACACTATGTTGTATAATTCGACATCAGTCGCATCCCCTATTACCCGCCATCCTGATCAAAGAGACGGTAAATCTTATTGAGTGACTTCCCTCGCTGCGTCGTCCGATACTCAAGAACCTTTCTGCTACAGTCGCCATCGGTTCTGTGACCAATGTGCCTCGCCCCATGCCACTTTTGACGACGCGGTTGGCACAGTTCAGCTGGCTACGGACCCGATGGTCCTGGGTTCGAATACCGCCAATGTCAAATATTTGTGTGATGAACTCGAATATTTGTTCCTGGGTCATGGATTTTATCTATATAAGTATATATATAGTATGTCTAGTACCCCTTAAAACAAGCATTGCTTAGTTTGAAACTAGGTCGATTTGTGTAAGATTGTCCTCTTAATATTTATTTATTGAATTATTAAGTTAGTTATTTCAGTTTTATCAACAACTTTAGTTCTCCAGCCAATCTCCATGCTTTTAATTAACTGTGAGACTTTCCATGAAACACTAGACAGTGAACGATCACATTTCAGTACCGTATATCATCACTGGCAACACACAGTGCTTAAATATCGTTTTAAGACAACGCGTTATTGAACGCGAGGAGATACCTAATAAAGACTCCTTGATACACTTTTATGGTAGAGAGTAAAGATAACAGGAATAAAAGGCGTGATATTTTTATCGCTTAAAGTATTCAGGAAGGTGAGGAAAGACTATTACCGGGTGAAGACTGCTACAGTCCAATAGCTAATAGCAATAACCCACTGTTAGTCTTACGCTATTAGACAATAAACTATATTAGACTTGTACCCCGTCTAACCTCATAACATAAATGTCTCATCGAATTTCAGATTCAAGACGACTCTGGGCTTAACTTTACTTTGCATAGGTAACACTCGCACGAGACGTCAAAGTATTTATCCAGAAATGGAAGACATCTAATCTAACAAAATAAATTCGATAAACACTTAGAAAAAACTGTTTCTAGCCTAGTCCACGAGAAATAGCCACTGCCAATAAGAATCAATCACCACAACGCCCAAAGGAGTTTCTCAAGCTATTTCAAAGTAAAAACGTCATAAGTATGTCAAAGTCACTAGACACTTCCTGCCTTTCATACAGACGACAGTACACCAAGATCTCGAAGTAAAAACGTCATAAGTGTGTACAGAGTTAGTAGAAACTTTCTACCTTTTATTAAGGGTACACCAAAAGGTAACAAAGTAAATCAGGATATCACTAACTAGCCGAGAGTTTCTTAACTGTGTCCCGGAGCTCCGTGGTGTGGGATTAGTTCGGCAAACGAGGGGTAATTATACAAGGTGGACACAAAAAAAGTGCTGAGATTTCGGGGGTAGTCGCTTAAGTCGAAATTTATCTCTTGATCTCCTGTCAAGTCACAGTACATTTGAGTAAGCGGGACGACACTATAAATCGAATTTCGAACATTGGAGTAGCCTTTCTGTCAATTTACTCATTATTCTACGTCACGCCACAGATAAGCTAAAGGCAAAAATGCGCGGCGTTTTTTTATTTTCTATTTTCAGGTAATGAAATTAAGCTTTGTAGCTCTCACAAACATAATCTGTCAATCTGTAAATCATTGAATCTTTGTAAAAATAAAATGTGTTTATAAATATGATAATGACAGTGATATCATTATTCCCATTAATTGCGTCATTTCAGGCGCTAAGTAAACGTCCAAGAGATATTAAATTACGCAATGTAACGCAAATGACAGCTAAAAGTCTGACGCAGGCTTTTAGGGAACAATGCAGAAAACTTAGTTTTGCGCCCTTGTGCGTTCATCAAACTTGAACTTTGATGCTGTGGTATTGAAGTCGTATTTAAAAGTATACATTTGATTGAGATATGAGCTAAAGTCAGCTATTTCTCATTCAGCCCCTGGAGGTCTCCAAGGTAATTAATCACGTACTGTTTGACTAAGTAATGTTTGCGGCCGCGCAAATTGATATAAAATGAATGCAGTACTAAGTTCCTTGGCATCAAGGGACCAGGCCTGTTAGTAACCGCAAATGTAGGTTGGTTATCGTGAGCTAAGCTATTTGTAATTAAGACTAACAATACGTATCTGTGGACTCTAATCGGTTACATTAATTGGAAATGATTTATTGTAAGAGTTGGCTTGTTACATTTTGATGAGGATATCAATTAATATAAACATTGGTACTGTGCAAATATTTCTCTTGTTTTAAATTAAGGTTTAGCCCTAAAATACAATTTACGTCAGATCATAATACATATACTAGCCAGATGTAACGTTGATATTTAAAAAAATATCATGAATGACTACAAGCATCTTGAAGATGTAATCAATGCATTCTGTAATTTTTAACTCCTGACGATAAAATTCAAAACACCCGGAAACACGTAGGTCATCATAAGACCCTCATTCATTGAGTGATAAAGAAAATGCTACAAATGTGGAATTCTTAGCTTTGATATTGGCTGTGAACTTATCACATTGTCCAAAATGAAATCTGAATATCTTGGAACCTGCTAGTTCTATTTCTACCAAACATAGCTAAGAACCATCTCAACGGACATGTCTTTCGATTAAAGGAAACCGCACTCAAATTAGTCTATCCGTTTGGAAGCTACGATGCCACAGACGGACACACAGATACACGTATACATACCCATTTTAAACTAATCGCAGAATCTGATTCACGTATACTGGCGGCAAAACAGGTTTACTCATGTTAACCGAGATTGTGAGTGCCCCCAATTGCATATTTTTTTAGGTTTCCGTACCCAAAGGGTAAAAACGGGACCCTATTACTGAGACTTGGATGTCCGTCCGTCCGTCCGTCCGTCCGTCCGTCCGTCCGTCCGTCCGTCCGTCTGTCACCAGGCTGTATCTCAAGAACGGTGATAGCTAGACAGTTAAAAATTTCACAGATGATGTATTTCTATTGCCGCTATAGCAACAAATACTAAAAATAAAATAAAACAAATATTTAAGGGGGGCTCCCATACAACAAACTTGTTTTATGGTACGCGACGTAACTTAAAAATCTATGAACTCTTGTAAGAGCGTTCATAGATTTTTAGAGGTTGTAGGAGCGTTAAAACTTAGCCTGGTTAACCCGTTTGGTGCCGATCTAAATTTCGCGACCGCCGCACGTCTCTTGCGTTCATTAATTTGCATGTATACCGTGTTTTCTAAAATAATCTGGGGGCACGGCAGTGCCCCCGCCAAGTCGAGCAAACGCGCTTGCCGGCACGCCGTAACATCCTTTTCTCGAAGCCATTCAGACCATTTTCAAATATACATTTCTCGAGTAATTTGGACTTTTACTGGTGCAATCATCACCCTTCATGCGCGAGTTGGACTCGCACTTGCGCAATTTTTAGGGTTCCGTAGCCAAATGGCAAAAAACGGAACCCTTATAAATTCGTCATGTCTGTCAGTCCGTCTGTCCGTCCGTCTGTCCGTCCGTATGTCACAGCCATTTTTTTCCGAAACTATAAGAGCTATACTGTTGAAACTTGGTAGGTAGATGTATTCTGTGAACCGCATTAAGATTTTGATGCAAATATAAAAAAATAATAATAAAATATTGGGGGCTCCCCATACTTAGAACTGAAACTCAAATTTTTTTTTTTTCATCAAACACATACGTGCGGGGTATCTATTGGATAGGTCTTCAAAAATTATATCGAGGTTTCTAAAATATTTTTTTTCTAAACCGAATAGTTTGCGTGACAGACGCTTCCAAAGTGGAAAAAAGTTGGTCCCCCCCCCCCCCTCTAACTTCTAAAATAAGAAAATGAAAAATCTAAAAAAAACATATGATGTACATTACTATAAAAACTACCAACGAAAATTGTTTTTAACGAGATCTAGTAAGTAGTTTTTTTTCAATACCTAACTTTGCACCTAATTTATATGGGGCGCTATACATACCAGGTGCAAACTTAACTTAACCACTTAGGGATGGAAAGTGTTTGTACGGAACCCTCGGTGCGCGAGTCTGACTCGCACTTGCGCAATTTTTTTGGATATTACATTGGCGGTGAGTGTGGTGTGATCGAGACTTTAGCAAGTGTCGTTGTAGGGAGCACCCCTAACTGTATGTTAAATGATACATGATATCTGCCGAGGCAAAGGTGCAGAGTAAAACCACACTTGATACTTAACGACCACTACAACCACCACTTTAATTGATACTTAACACTTAATATATACATTAATACCTACATTATCCTACGTGAGCGACGTGACTTCCGCCATCACGTCGCATAAAGATAATTTACAAGTTTTCCATGAATCTACAATGATAACTGATTAGCCTCGTCACGTATGAGACTTCTAACCATGTACGCTTGCCTGTACAGTCGTAGTGAGTGTTGTGTTCAACCTGTCAATTGACATTGTGTGTCATGATAAGGGTAGATTCGCGCCTCCGCCGATGACGCCCGCGTCAAACTGTCGCGCGGACAGGGCGATTTCCCACAGTGCTTGGTTGACCGCCGCCGCGACTCATCGGCTCTCGTGATGATGAATCGCGTACCGATTCGAAACATGTCAAGCGATATTCGACTACGACATGAGTAAACCCGTTTTGCAGGCATTTTAATATATCTGAGGACTCACAATACTAATTCTATGTAAATAGCTAATTTTCATTTACTACTTTCTAAAGCTAATCTTCGCTGAAAAATAGCATCGATTGTCGATTGCGACAGATTATTTCTTGATATAGGTCAGCCGCCCGCGTTGAGGCCGAGTCAAAATATTACCCACTTAAGCCCTCATAAATTAAACTATTCAATGGTGGAAATGGTGGCCATTTTTCTAAATATTCTGAAAGTGTCTAAGTAATAATGGCTATATCCGCTTCGGTTACCGATATTACCTCACGTTTGGGTTGTTTATACGGATTATAATGCAGATTTATCATCATCATCATCATCATCATCATGGTCATCATCATCATCATTATCATATCAGCCGATAGACGTCCACTGCTGGACAAAGGCCTCCCCCAAAGTTCTCCACAACGATCGGTCTTGCGTCGCCCTCATCCAATTTCTACCCGCGATTCTAACCAGGTCATGTGTCTAGCTGGTTGGGGGCCTTCCCACGCTGCGTCTCCCGGTCCGCGGTCGCCACTCAAGAACCTTTCTGCCCCAACGGCCATCGGTTCTACGAGTAATGTGCCCCGCCCACTGCCACTTAAGTTTAGCGACTGAGCTATATCTACTCTTGCGTGTCTCATCATTTCGGACTCGATCCCGCAGCGATATTGCAGATTACAGTACCTATTATATTTTAATCTCTAATATTTTGGACGATTTATAGCTTTCGTGGTCACGGGTACATACAGTATTTTATTATTGCTTACTGCTGCATACCTACTGTTGTATATTATTTACAAAAGCAAAAGCGTCTTCCTTTCTTTTTCGTATGTTCGGATGTTAAAATGTCCAGATGTTTTCCAGCTGTTCTCGCCTAGAGGTCGCATTTCTCAACCGATTCTCTAGAAATTTTGTGAGAGTTTGATGAGTTAATTTTTTTTTATCGATTCATTTTTTCTGAAAATTTTCAACTTGTGTGTTTGTGGGGGGTTGAAAAAGTAAAAAAATTACAAATGTCTGCAGTTTAGGAAAAAAACTCACGAGGTCTACAGCTCATAGGGTGCAAATTTATTAACACTTTTAGCGTTCCGTACCCAAAGGGTAAAAAATGGGACCCTATTACTGAGACTCCGCTGTCCGTCTGTCTGTCTGTCCGTCTGTCACTAGGCTGTATCTGATGAACCGTGATAGTTATACAGTTGAAATTTAGGCAGATTATGAATATTTTAATACCACGTGAATTTCAGTTTATAAGGGCTAAGTCAAGTCAAAGTCAAAATATTCTTTATTCAAGTAGGCCTAGCTACAAGCACTTCCGAATCGTCAGTTAAAGAGAGCAGAGTAATTTATTGATAGAATTATTACTAAAAAAAAAAAAAGCAACATTATAGAAATAAAAGAAAAATCCCAAAAAGGATCGTAAACAAATAAAAACTTATACAAATAAACAACGGAGGCAAGAATGTTTCTAGAATAAAATTCTAAATGTCAAAAAGTATATAATAAAAATAATTAAATTTAAAATATCAGTACCTTGATGGGTACTCGTTAAAATAATTACACACAAGATTGCTTTGATTTTGACTAATCCCACGACACGTTATCATTAATGTAGTCTTGTGTTCTGTAATAAGCTTTACTGTACCCGCCCAAAATGCCGCCATAATCTTATGATTACTGAGAGAATTGTGGTTGTAAGGAAATTCAGGGAAATTAAAACAATTGCGACTATAACAATGTAATACGATAACATGTATTGCCTCCTCTAGCCCTCGATAAGCAGTCATGCGGTTTTTCATTGATCGGATCAACTTTCTGACAACACTTTGACGTATCCCCCGCCCATTTTTTCCTGGATTGCAATCTTCTAGCAGTATACAATGTTGAGGAAAGTGCGGTGAGTGCCGTATTATTGAACATGGATTAGTCTACTGTACCCATATTTATGTTAGATAGGGTAGGTATATTTTATTATTCATCGTATGTGTACGTACGTCGACGTAAAGGCGCGTCCACATTCCGCGCGGCAAATGTCGCGAACATTGGCTCACGTGGCGACTGCTCTAGTACCCATAACACAAGTCTTATTGAGCTTAATTTGGGACTAGATTGATTTGTGTGAGGTTGTCCAATATATATTTATTTAATGTGGACGGGGTTGCCGCGCGCGGCATTTCAAATATATCCGCGCTCAAACGTGCCGCGGAGCGATGCGGTTCACTGTCGGCTTTTGAAGCCGCATCAAAGGAATTATTTTTATTTTTATTAAAGCGAAACCCAAAGCCAAAAATTTAAAAAAATTAATGATTCAGGCAGAGTTAAAAACCGCGTCTCCAATAGCTTTCCGGGCCAATACGGGCACGGACGCGGATTCGAACCTTGCCTGAACCAATACATTTTTCAATTTTTTGCTTCATTGTAATCATTTCGCATCAAAGGAGTTTCAATCGCTGCCGCGTGCGCGATTGAAACGGTAGTTTTTATCAAAAATTGGCTCGCGCGGCAATAATTACAAGAAAAAAAGTATTCAAGAAGATGGATAGCAAAAAGTGCTGTCTACGGCTGTTCGAGGTTCGAGCTGGATCGCTTGTGCTGCTTGGGCAGGTACATAATGCGTAGCCTGTTATAACTTTGATTGTTTACTTCACTTTTAATTATAATCAATATTTCCTTTATTTGCACAATTAATTACAACTGTGTACCAGCAATAATATTCTGTATTGGCTTAGACGCTTCTAATGAACATGTCCCATCCCTATGAGTACGCGCGCTTTAGGAATCGGCCACTCAAGACACAGGTACCGCTTACCCGCTCCCTACGCCGCAGTCTACTAAATTTACTGGCGCGCGCCAACCTTTAGTGCTAGAGGCTGTCGCGCATAATGTGTACGCGCCTTAAGTCAGTACGACATAAGTCGTTATGATGTACGAAAAAAATTCTGAGCCATTATTATCCCGTAACAATCGAAGTTTCAGAGAAATAATGAGTTGACAGGCCTTCTTATTATCTGCGTATCAGTAACTTCGCTTCTTTAGGTGTTCTTGGACTTTGAACATGTTATTAAATGAATCGTTTCGTCTATACGAGTAGTATAAGTATCAAAATCAAAACGATCACGATTTCATAGAGTAGGCGCCTTTATTACGCTTTTTATCACCGTATCTCATGAACAAGGTAATTATAATGGTTAATTGCAACGCACTTCTAACGTAAGTGAATTAATTCTCAAAATAGGTACCCTATATACAAAAATAGCTACATCTATGACTGCATTTTTTTTAATAATTATATTAATTATTCTACTTTACTTTTGTTCTAGTTCATCATTCAATAGTTATCACTCATCATCGCTCTTCGTCGCACTTAATCGTCACGTAGTCGCACGGTGAGTTTACACGTTGTTAAAATTCCGTTGTAGCATGTAGGTTAAAACGGGAAAATGGAATATCAAAGTTGTGTTGTTCGAAGGTAACAAAGATCAGTCGATTCGGACTCCAAAAATAATCAAATAAAACCTACTATAATCATAATTAGGCATCGTATCAATTCAGTATCAATATAGTATCAATTAACACAAGCCTCGTTCATGGCGAAGTCGGTAGGATCGTGCCCGCTAAAGATTTATTTTTGGCGACGATGAATATTGATGTAGATTCAATCTCTGTTTTACATATAATAAATAAGGTACCGCCAAGGAAATAGGTATATTTCAAATAAAATCAGAAACCATGCAACGATATCCGACAGCAACTCAAGCCAACCCCGAAAATATAAATTTTGCATTCAGCATCCGCTGAATTAATAAGTACAGATGAATTTAAACAAAATGCCTTCTTTATTAAATCTGTATACCAACAGCTGTTCAGCGCGGTACGGACGGATAGTCGGAGTTTCGTTAAAAATTTGATTAAAAATACTTCACATATTCTGTAGGAAACACAGAATACTGCATTTTGTTTCAGTAATAATGAAACGCAGCTCGCATTGTGTTTTAAGGCTTCATCGGATAATAAACCACTGAACTGGAAATGCCAACTGACATTCATTGACGATAAAGGTGCGAGTGAAGTATTAATGACAAATTGAATATTCAATATGAATAATTGAAGCGCTGGGCTGTGATAAAATAAAAGTTATTATTTTTTTATACCCGCAAACTGTGATCTGTCAATTATAATATTACAGGCAAAATCACAACAATTCACTTTTTAAACCTGTACTAAAATTCTGTACTATATGGTACCGCTACTGCACTTTAATAAGACGACAAGAGAAGACAAGACTCTACTCAACTCTAATTAATTCCTAAAAGAGATCATGATATTTGATTAGAAAACACGCTACTGTTCTCCGTTTGGTTGAAACTACCTGTCATTTGACGACGCGTTTGGCGACAACTGCCTACTGAGCCGGCGGTCCTGGGTTCGAATCCCGGCCGGAGCAAATATTTGTGTGAGGAACTAGAATATTTGTTCCTGGGTCATGGATGTTATCTATATATGTATTTATATCGTTATGTATATCGTCGTCTAGTACCCATAGTACAAGCTTTACTTTTGGGACCAGGTCGATTTGTGAATGATTGTCTCATAAACAAAAAAAAAACCATGACGAGGCACCCGCCATGACCATCGCGATAATTTTTATTTTAATGGTTCAGTCTGAGTTGAACGAAAAAGGTTAGGTAACAAAGATTAAAATTCATAGATGGGAATAACAATTAAAGTAAAAAATGTTGTTCTGCGTTTTACTCGTACAAGTAGGTATTGTACGCAGGTGTTAAAGACGTGTACCGTACTCTACCGTACCGTACCGTACCAAGGTTGTAGATATAGCTCAGACAGTCGCCAAACTTAAGTGGCAGTGGGCGGGGCACATTGCTCGTAGAATCTATAGCCGTTGGGGCAGAAAGGTTCTTGAGTGGCGACCGCGGACCGGAAGACGCAGCGTTGGAAGGCCTCCAATAAGGTGGACCGACGACCTGGTTAAGATCGCGGGTAGAAATTGGATGAGGGCGGCGCAAGATCGATCGTTGTGGAGAACTTTGGGGGAGGCCTTTGTCCAGCAGTGGACGTCTATAGGCTGATAATATGATGATGATGATGATGATGACCGTACTCTAGCCAAAATGCGGTAATCGCGACTTTAAGAACTTCATTGTGAAACGATTGTATAAAATATTATTATTCCAGTAGAAACATCTGCTAGTGTACACCAAATAATTTTCGGAGAACATTACGCTGGAAACGTAGGGTCGCAGGTTTGAGTCCTGCTTTCATTGCAGTGGGTCACATTACATTTTTCTTTCATATTTTGTGTCTATTTATCTATAACTTACCACAGATCTGACGAGCAGCTCAATAGTAAACCACACATTGCACACCAGTTCTATGTAAAAGAATGCAACATGGGGCTGCCCGTTGTCGTGATCCTGCCACCGCCTGGTCTCCACCGCCGCGGTGTTGATCAGGGCCGTGGAGTTTTCCCCCACCGCTGGTATGACCGTGATGACTCGGAGGTCAGGGTGCGTCTTGAGGCAGAAGCTGAGGACTGATACGCAGATGAAGAAGACTGAGAGGGCGGATATCACCTGGAACAAGAAGAAACGGTTTGTTGAGGGCTATATAGTGCACTAAAAAAATAGCCAGTGAATCCTACTGATATTTCAGTAAGCCTAACTGCAATAACAGTTAACAGTAGGATTCACTGGCTATTTGTCTCAGTGTGCTTTGAAATTATACGTTCTTTTTAGGGTTTTGTACCTCAAAATGTAAAAACGGAGCCCGAATAAAATCAATTTGTTGTCCATCCGTCCGTTTGTGTATCAAGGCCCTTTTTATCGCGAACGCGTGGAGGTATCGAGATATATTTATATTATGGGTGCGCCAAAGTTCACATAATTTTTCAACCCCGATTATTGGAACTCCGAAAATGTTACTCATACAATTTTTCATCATAATAGTCACTATTTATACTTAGTCACTCTTACTACCGATCATAACTCCGAACCATTTAAAATCATAATGTAATTTATCATAAATATCTCTAATACTACTTTTTGTTTTCATAAATTTATTCATCATAACTGTTTTTGATCCTATTTTTCACTGTCATAATTTTTTTAAGCAGACTGGTTTCTACTCATAAACTTCACTATCATATATGTTATAAGTAGACTTATTTGTACTCATAAACTTCACTATCATATAGTTTGTACACTGACTTGTGTTGACTTATAAACTCCGACATCATTATTTTTTTTTTTATAAATAATGTGACTAATTATTTGACACTGTCAATGCGGATAAAATTTAATTTCAAACCCCCACGACTTGTTTTCAAAGTATTAACATATTTTTCCTCCATATTGATAAGATGTATTAACACTCAGTTAAATTCTAACATCTCACTAACTAACGTTATTGCAACCTGGAACCCGTTTTGCCCAGCCAGCAACCCTGTAGGTTAGGTTAGGTTTGTATTGTGACCACTTATAGCGGAGCGAGCGAAGCGAGCGGAGCGTCAAAATGTTTGCGTGCTTGCTTGTATGTTTACTCGTAAATAATCTACTATTTCATCAAAATTCAATAAGCAAATGCATAGCCAGGATGGATTAAAAAATAAACAGTATTTAGTAAGTAAGGGTATGCTAATGCCGTTAGGAAGAACTGCGCCAAAATGGAACATGTATCCGAAACCGAAAACTGTAGGTTAGGTTAGGTTTGTATCGTGACCACTTATAGCGGAGCGAGCGGAGCGTCAAAATGTTTGCATGCTTGCTTGTATGTATACTCGTAAATAATCTACTACTACATCAAAATTCAATAAGCAAATGCATAGCCAGGATGGATTAAAAAAGAAACAGTATTTAGTAAGTAAGAGTATGCTAATGCCGTTACGAAGAACTGCGCCAAAATGGAACATATGTCCGAAACCGAAAACTGTAGGTTAGGTTAGGTTTGTATTGTATCGTGACCACTTATAGCGGAGCGTCAAAATGTTTGCATGCTTGCTTGTATGTATACTCGTAAATAATCTACTACTACATCAAAATTCAATAAGCAAATGCATAGCCAGGATGGATTAAAAAAGAAACAGTATTTAGTAAGTAAGAGTATGCTAATGCAGTTAGGAAGAACTGCGCCAAAATGGAACATGTGTCCGAAACCGAAAACTGTAGGTTAGGTTAGGTTTGTATCGTGACCACTTATAGCGGAGCGAGCGGAGCGTCAAAATGTTTGCATGCTTGCTTGTATGTATACTCGTAAATAATCTACTACTACATCAAAATTCAATAAGCAAATGCATAGCCAGGATGGATTAAAAAAGAAACAGTATTTAGTAAGTAAGAGTATGCTAATACCGTTAGGAAGAACTGCGCCAAAATGGAACATGTGTCCAAAACCGAAAACTGTAGGTTAGGTTAGGTTTCTATTTTGACCACGTATAGCGGAGCGAGCGTAGCGAGCGGAGCGTCAAAATGCTTTGAGTCATAATGGACTCGGAAAATATGGCTGTACAAAACGTGGCTTTACAAAACCCCTACTCTTGCAGCCGGCCGAGTTAAGACGTAGCGTCAGTGCAAAACGATAGATACCCTCAATGATGAATTATGTTTTTGAAATGTTTGCGTGACCTCTACGCTAGCAGAGTTGTGAATTCTTAGGTTATCTGATTAGTATGTTTCATCTGTATTTATTTATATGTGTATACATTATATAATATATGTATTTATCTAAATATTATTTATTAAAACTTGTTTAAGTTAGTTGCACCGCCCACAATTTATCTGCTTTGCCCGAAGGTTGACTGGTAGAGAATGCCTCATGGCATTAAGTCCGCCTTTTGTACGATAAGTTTTCTTTTGTGCAATAAAGATTAAATAAATAAATAAATAAATTATAGCAACAATACAAATGTAATCAAAATGTTTCGACATCAACAATTTTAATATGAGTAGACTCCAGAGTTCCTGTTTAATGTTATGATTTACAATGTTTATGAATTTTTATGGTTATTATTGAAAGAAATATGAAAACAAGCATTAAGAATAAAAACGTTATGAAGAAAAACTGTATCGATGTTTAAATGTTATGTTATGATTGACAAGTTTATTGTAATTTATAGTTCTGAATAAAATAAATATGAAAATCAGAATTATGACTACACACATAATCTTAGTGACGACATTATGAATTACAATGTTCTGAAAACTGTCTGTTATGAACTCGGTTAGTAGTAGTACAAATTTATGACGGACAAAAGTATGAAGTAAAAAATTCGGAAGAGTGATGATTCTGACTACAAATCGGTAGTAGAAGAAAAATTCGGAGGATCGATTTTATGTGAGCCAATATGGACCCTTATATTATACTCAAATCTACAGGCTCTTGAAGCTGCGAAAAAAATCAGACTTCTCAGTTAACGTAAAAAAAAGATACGGCCATATGCCACACAGAACGTATGCATATAATGCACACATGACACTTTCAAGGGAATCAAAATCGTTGTCCTATAAATATGAAATTTGGCAAGTATTACGTACCGTCTTTACTAAAAGTATTAAAAAAAACTGAAAACTACATTTGTACTTAAACCATAAAAATATATTCTTTCTTTAAAGTGCGTAGAACAATTTTCGAGCGGTAACGTTAAGTTTGTCGCTCAGTACAGTTTATCTTTTCATTAGAGTAATATGCAGTGTTTTCATAGATCGTAAGGAACCCCCGGCGCATGAGTCCGAGTAGAACGCATGCCATTACGAGTTTCACTGGTTGTTATACCGTCTGCGGGAGTCCCCGCATGCCGTATGTCGACCGTGTTATCAAGTTGTAAGTTTCACTGGTCGTTAATCCGTCTGCGGGGAATCCCCGCATGCCGTATGTCGACCGAGATCGACCAATGAAACTGAGCCATTAGTGATTCCACTTCGTATCAATATAAAAGACGAAATATTGAGTACATTATGGCTCAAAAATGTCTATCCTATTCTTAGATGAACCTTAATCGATCGAATCGATGATAAATCCGTGACCAATTTGACTATAAAAAACAAAGTCAAACATACACTGAAACATAGATCCTCCTCCTTTTCTGGAAGTCGGTTAAAAATATACAGCACACTTTATGGCTCAGTTTCATTGGTCGATAGGTCCCGCATGCGGGATGCGGTAGATTTCCAGAACGCATGCCATAGGGCCCGCATGCGGGGAATTGTTTTCATTGGTCGATAGGGCCCGCATGCGGAATGCGGTAGATATCCATAACGCACGTGATTATGAGTTTAAATGGTCGTTATACCGTCTGCGGGAGTCCCCGCATGCCGTATGTAGACCGAGTTATCGACTTGTGAGTTTCACTGGTCGTTTATATGTACCGTCTGCGGGGAGTCCCCGCATGCCGTATATCGACCGAGTTATCGACCAATGAAACTGAGCCATCATACATCCATCCAGCCATCTTTCATTGTTACATGATTTAAGTCTCAAGGGTAAAAGGTCTCGAAACTAAATATAAACTTATTTTTTATTAAAGCAGTAACGTCTGCTAACGTAAACTAAATGTTTACAAATGAAGCGAAAATTTAAAAATTTAATGATTCGGACAGGATTCAAACCTGCGTTTCCAACGGCTTTCCGGGCCAACACTGGCGTCCTCCCAATTGGACCACTGAATCAGATGTCAGAGTCATTGAATTTTTCAATCAGTTGCTTCGACATGCCTTAGGGTGGCATCGTAGCGCCATCTACCGTAAAGATTTAGACTTTATCGTCGGCACCATCGTCTCAAATTTGTTGAGAATCGATAGTAACGATGTGCTACACCCAAATTACTTATTTTTTATTAAAGCAGTAACGTCTGCTAACGTAAACTAAATGTTTACAAATGAAGCGAAAATTGAAAAATATAAACTGATATAAACCCAAATAAACAATTTTCAATGAAATATAAATCCTATAGTTATTAATAAATCAGTGGACAAACGTAATCAAGAGAGCCACAGCCAAACAGTGATAGGTCAAATTGTATTTGTTCAAATAATTCAGTCGCCACAGAGCAAATAGTCGGGCAGGGGAAAAATGAAAGCCTTTGTTTAGAGAGGCTCTTGTTGACTGTGTATAACGACTTTTATCAAAAAGATATATCTGCGAACGTTCGCTTTCTGAAATGATAACAAACCTAGAACTATATAAAAAGCCAATCTTGAGAAATTTAATAATTCAAACGAATAAAGACCGTTTTTGTTGTTTTATAATCAAGTCGCATAAAAAATAACCTTTATCAAATCAGTTTCCTTCGTTTCGGAGCTAAAATACCACAGAAAACCCTACAGATACACGTGTTTAACTTATTTTCAACAGATTTTATTAAGTAGGAGGTTCCCAATTATTATTTTTTGACAACCACCACGCGTGTCCATAAGGACTTTCTACTCGTACTTGAAATAGAACGTGTACTGACGCGTATGCCAGAGCTTTACGTGATTGCTATATAGATACAAAGATCAACACTAAAACTAACTAACTATTTTGGCTCAGTGACCCAAACAGGATCTTAGCCTCCGAAACGAGAGTACGCCACTTGTCCCGGTCCTGCGCAGTTTCTTGCCAGTTTTCGGCTTGAAGCTTACGCAGATCCACCTCCACCACGTCTCCCCAGCGGTTGTCTATTGTTTGACCGAAATTTATATGCAATAATATTGATTTGCTCGAATTTCACTTACCCGAATTTCATTTGCCCGAATGTTTCGTTTCCTAGAAAATTCATTTGACATACTCTTGTATTCCCGAATATTGTATGCCATAATGATACGAATGCCATAAGTATTGTTTTCCATAGTATTAAGTGCCATAATATTGTTTGATAGAATATTTAAACGCCATACTAAATATTGTTTCTGTGCGAATCCAACCTGGCTTAGCATCTTATTTTCTGTAGGCATATTGTGGCCACGTATGTACATAGACACTATGTACTACATGGTCACAATACAAAACTTTACCTAAAGTTTTCGGTTCTGGTCGAATGTCGTACGTCCTTTTATCGTAGTTCTTCTAAAACTGTAAATTAGGTTAGGATTTGTATTTTGAAGCAAACATTCTGACGCTCCGCTATACGAGTCACAACACAAACCTAACCTAACCTATAGTTTTCGGTTTTAGATCCATGTACTATTTGGTAGCAGTTCTTCTAAAACTAGGTTAGATTGTAAATTAGGAAACTGTAAATTAGGTTAGGATTTGTATTTTGAAGCAAACATTCTGACGCTCCGCTCGCTTCGCTCGCTCCGCTATACGGGTCACGAAACAAACCTAACCTAACCTATAGTTTTCGGTTTTAGATCCATGTACTATTTGGTAGCAGTTCTTCTGAAACTAGGTTAGATTGTAAATTAGGAAACTGTAAATTAAATTAGGATTTGTATTTTGAAGCAAACATTCTGACGCTCCGCTATACGAGTCACAACACAAACCTAACCTAACCTATAGTTTTCGGTTTTAGATCCATGTACTATTTGGTAGCAGTTCTTCTAAAACTAGGTTAGATTGTAAATTAGGAAACTGTAAATTAGGTTAGGATTTGTATTTTGAAGCAAACATTCTGACGCTCCGCTCGCTTCGCTCGCTCCGCTATACGGGTCACGAAACAAACCTAACCTAACCTATAGTTTTCGGTTTTAGATCCATGTACTATTTGGTAGCAGTTCTTCTAAAACTAGGTTAGATTGTAAATTAGGAAACTGTAAATTAGGTTAGGATTTGTATTTTGAAGCAAACATTCTGAGGCTCCGCTCGCTTCGCTCGCTCCGCTATACGGGTCACAACACAAACCTAACCTAACCTATAGTTTTCGGTTTTCGATCCATGTACTATTTGGTAGCAGTTCTTCTAAAACTATATTAGATTGGGTTTGTATTTTGACGCTCCGCTATACGGGGTCATAAAACAAACTTAACCTAACCTACAGATGTCGGTTTTCGACCTATGTTCCATTTGGATAGCATATGAAATTATAGCATGTGACAATTATGGATTACAATCTTTATGGAAAATGTGATTATTGGAATTAATATTATGGGAAACAAAGATTCGATCATAGGATACATATGGCAAATAATGATTATGGGAAACATAATTATAAGAAACAAGATTCGGTCAATTGAATATTATGGCAGACGAAATTCGGGCATATGAAATTCGGGCAAGTGAAGGTATACCCTCCCCAGCGGTACCTGCAACTTTAGCACAACTGTCACAAGCGACTATTTCTTGTGCGAGATAATTGGATGTCCCTTTCTGTGCAGTAATATGAGAGGGTGACGGGTAGCGCTATGTCGTGTCGCGCGACAAGAGTCGCGGAGCATAGTTGTGCTAGTCGGGCTGGGACGACCAGCCGGTCGTCGACCGGTTGGTTGCCCCAAGTTAGCTCTTTTTGCCGCGCGAACCTCTTCCATTCTTTGTAGGTGACCGAGCCAACGAAGTCTATGGGACTTAGTCTCTCCGATAATGTTCGGTTCGGCCACCAGCTCCTCAATCTCGGCGTTAGTTCGGATTCACCACGTACCATCATTCCGCTTAGTAGGACCCAGGAACAAAGAAACGCACGCAAAGAAAAATTAAATTGCGCCCATATGTGGTCCACACCGGGACTCGAACACGGTATCTTTAGATTTCCGGCCCAACGTCTTATCGTTTCGACCAGAGTCGCACTGTCCGTACGCTTTCAATTTCCCCATCCGTTTTGATCTCTTACCTATTTTTTGGAAAGTAGCGCCATCTATTCAGATTTCATTGCACTCCTCTTACAGCAGTCATCATCATCATTAATTTGACACTACTTTTAATCCCATGAAAATCCTGTGTTTTCATTTCAGACAACAAAAATTGTCACGACACTACATTTGTTACGACGAAGCCGCGGACTTAGTACGACTAAGTATTTGTCTAATTGCGATAAAACCGTTCCAATCAGCACGGAAAAACATTTCTCCTTGGATTGGATCGATTTAGTATTTGGAAAGGTTCTTAAGGGGGCAATCAGGCAACGGAGATGATCAATTAATCCAATTCGCTCGGAGTGGTCGGGCGCGAGTAACTAAAAGGCACCTTATTTTGTTCCAGTGTTTATTTTTAACCAGCGCTATGATGGTTGCGTATATCACCTGATAGAAAAGTGACAAAGCATCTGTCACTCACACTCGCATTTTTCAAAACGTGACGGATGCTTTGTCACTTATTTATCGCGTGATAAAAGCAACACGGGTGCCTCAACTATTAGAAGTAGCTTGAGCAATCGGATTTTTCTACTAGTCACTAATGTGTAATAAACTTAATTAATAGCATTAGGATTTAATGTCTTAGATCAGTTAGAACTCTCTTAAATACACACTTTAATTTAAAGCCTGACCAGAAATATATGAGAATGCGCCATATTGCGGAATTTCACTGGAACTAATTTCTTAGACTGGCAATGATTTTAATCAACAATGTCAATGTCATTCGTGGGGTTTTCCTTAAAATACAAGTATTTAAAAAAATCCAAATTAAATTCCGAAACCCCAGTCGTGAACGTAATATTATAAATAAAGTGTACACGTGTTTACTGCACAAAAAACAGTCAGGAAAAGAGTGCATTCCATTAAATGATATTACGAGGTTAGTAACTGACAGGTATTTAAACTAATGTCATTATAGTGCGGTTGCGATTGGTTGCAAAATTGTTGCCATATAAATCTTATTAACTAATAGCGCCCTCTTGACAATCCTCATATATTTCTGGTCAGGCTTAATGATGTAAAAGTTTGCTTTCACATTATTATTAAGGTATGTATTCTCGAATTTATTAGTTCGTTATTACATCCAGCAAGTAACATTCTATAAATTGGTTTAAGTGACACACTAGCAGCCCGTACATCATATTAGTCCTTCGAGCCGGATTACGCAAACACATTTTCGCGTAGTATTTTTTTAATAATATCCGTAAAGCCTACATCACACACTCGCGCACACAATACAAGGCATTTCTTGTCATCCTCATTCATAGAGGCACAAAGAAATGCCAAATAATATAAAGAAAGCCTTAATGCCTTCTGGAGAATAGAAATTCTGATTGTGTGTTGGTTATCGGTTAAAATATTAAAGGAACTGAGGGTAATAAATATGATAAAATAATGAAATCTTCACATTCTGACTGGCTCATCAACGCGACACCTAAGTTCTCATACGAAAACATTTTGAAAAAAAAACACAGAACGAAACAAAAATTTTTTTTTTGCAAAGATAGAACATCAGATTTTTCGATAGACATCTGGCCTGGTTGCACAAAGCGTTTTGCTCCGATATCCATTAGGGAACGACCAATGTGTGCAATTTTCTGCCTACGTCTGTATTTCCAATCAGTTTTAACCCAGACATTTTTAGAACAACAGTGCAGGTTGTAGGCGCCGGCGCCCTCGCTTTAGCATCATGTTGAAATAGGTATTTGCCAATAAGATTTTTATGGCATGCTTTTATTACCGTCTGCACTTTCTTACACAAACGTAAATTGTTCATCAAGACCAAGGAAATGAGCCCAAAGACCTTCCGTCTTTTTTATCAGCTCCAAGACACCAAACTATTGTATAGTCACATCCACTGGAGATCGAAGAGCTGGCAGCTTCCTCGCACAGCGTATCAGCATAGCTGTTCAGCGAGGAAATGCTGCCAGCATTTTCGGTACCATGCCAAAGGGGATCAATTTTTTTTATTTTTTTTTAGTTGATTTTAATTTCAGCTTTTATAGTAGTTACTAAATTAGAAATTACTTCCAAAAGATTGAATATCAGTTTTATGTACAAACCAGAACTAACCAAGTAACATTACTGAGCACATTGACGTATTAATTACATGGACACACAATCCGACGGAAAAAATGGCACCCTCCCAAGTAATGCAAAATCACAAATCGCATTAGTTGGGCGATCAGTCTTGTTTAGACCATGACACGTGACGGGTCTCAAAAATGACTTAATTTTCACTGAAAAATTGCAGAAATAACAGCTTATAAAATAAAGAAAAAGGTAGGAATATTCTTTTTTACGCAGATTCTATTGATTAATTAACGAATCCTATGTAAAATCATAGCATATTTTAGACTATAATTATTAACTTTGTCCCTACAAAATGCACCTCATCACAGAACAAAAATTTAAGGAGTCGCTATAGTTATTAAAGATTCCCACGCGATCGTAAACAACGTGAAAAATTGAGGTCACGTTTAGTAAGAGACAGACGTCAAGAATAATTTCAGCCAAATAATTCGTCTCTCGTGTGTTCGTTCGGCATAATCATATATGTTTTTTTTTTATGTTTAATCAAAAGAAGCGTAAAAGTCTTTCACTCAACACAGCTTTAATACTCAATAAAAACGTAAAAAAATGACAATGTATACAAAAGAAGCGTAAAATGGTTATGTAGTGTTTGTGGTAGTAGGTATCTATACATAAATAGATATATACACTGTCTCAGGCGCACGTCACATAGGATGCTGCGTTTAGTTAGATAGTTACACGCGAGCCGAAGCCGAGAGTAGACGCATGACATTGCTATGTGTGTGGCGGCGAGTGAGCCAGTGTTATGAACATATGCCTTTTACAGGCAGATCCTACAGGTTACATTAGTAAATTAATAAAAAAATTGCTCTGTTGTCATTGTTTTATTTTGTCTCAGAGTCTAGACACTGTCAGTTTAAACCTTTGAACGCCAAGAACACCTAAAGACAATGTGTGCTGCCGTGCATACTACGCCACCGACTTTCACGCCACGCCATCAAACTTTAAAGGGTACATACTAGAACAAGATGAGTTGAGAAATCATAATTTCATTATTACTGATCCCTTATATGCAGTGTCGGGACCCTTTTATGCAGTTGTTAAATAAAAACGTAACTTAATTTGTTATTAACAATTTACGAGTTTATTTAGTTCAAACAACAAATATATTTTAATACCTAAATAAAATAATAATGAAAATATTTTTAGTACATAAAACTATTAAAATCTGCTCCATTCGTGCCATGTTCCAAGTTTGACAAGAGACATGAGTCGGAATACGCTAAAAAAGTTAATTTAAACGAAAAATATTGGTGGTAATACGTAAGTACGTAAGCCAATTTGACACTTATACGTTTGAGTAAAGAGTTATTTTGTACGAAGTAATTATGTTGTTGTAAATTATAAATAAGCGTTATTGGCATCTACTTGAACATGACAGCAGTGCCACTTTTTTCTACAATGTTGTTCGGGTCTGTGGCTCTATTATAAATAATACCTCAATGACTGACCACAACGACCCAAACACACTTAGAAGTAAAGCTAACACAAGCATGTTAAAAAAGAAAATAACGAAATATTTTCCGCAATATGCTACGTCACTGATGTAATTTTCTGTACGTCCCCTATTAAATGAGGTACCTTATACTTTATTTATGAAATATAATTGGGACCGCGCGGCCTTGCCAAATATTTGCACGTCACGGTATTCTTCTTACGTATACCGGTGTTGTGGTCCAAAGAAAGAAGATTCTAGAAACAAATATTTAAGGACAATCTTACGCAAATTAACCTAGTCTCAAATGCAATGTTTGTACTATGTGTACTAGACCACCATATACATAATTTATAAGTACATTTATAGATAAAATCCATGACCCGGGAACAAATATTCGAGTTTATCACACAAATATTTGCCCTGGCCGGGATTCGAACTTTAGGGCCGTCAGCTCAATAGGCTGCACTACAAATTGCATCATCACCGCGTCGTCATTATCTGATTCTTAATAGGTTGCAATACTTAAAATAAATCTATAACGAAAAAGATTCAAGGATAAGGTAGCCATTATGCAGAATAGACCTACATGAAGAAGCATTATTTTTGGGACATCCAAGAAACCCTTTGCTGAGCGGTTGACAAATACATGAATAAATTTAAGTAAAGAAACGGTTACGCTTTGTCCATTAGATTATTATATATAAGTTAGATATAGTAGGGTTGCCATACGTCCCGCTCGTCGGGACATATCCCGGTTTATGAGTGTTGTCCCGGTGTCAGTAAAATTCAGCCAATAAATAACTTTTTTGGTTTGAAAACCTAGGAACGATCGGTAGCGGGTCGTCATCATCACACTTCACATCATCATCAGGTCACGGACATTAGGCCATTCGAAGTAGGGGTGGTATTACATTTATCCCGGTCAATGTAAGTTTTTGATGGGAAACTTAATCTAGCGCAACATGCTTTTGCACGACTCCGTAGCGCTTAGTCGCTTCAGTATTGAAAGAAAAAAATTAGACAATAATTTATTATTGTGCTACATAGGCAGAATTTGCATACCGCAATCGTGGGATAAATCGTGGATTTTTTAAATTTAATTTAGTCTGTTTGTCTTGTCTCACTTTGTATACTAACATTAGAATAAGTTACCTATTTGTACTGAGACTAACAATCTTATGGACAATAGTCTGAAATAAATGATTTATTATTATTATTGTTTTTCTTTACATTTAAATTCTCAGCGTGAGCTGGCAATTGATGTTACCTACGGGACAATGCCAAGTAGGTTACATAAGATGTGTCTAAGTTTTGCGGGTCTACTCCTCGTCTACTTGTAAAAATTTTCGTACAATTCGGCACGTATTGAGTATTGCAGCTGTCTGTAGTTGGATGTACGTGTTGTTTTTCAGATCAATTAGTTTCAGACTATGATGGAGGTATTTAGGAATGACGCCTGTGGTTATTATTATTATTATTATAGTTCAGATATTCAGATCTACATACGGGATGTGACCTGTAATAAGAGCAACAAATTGAAACATATTAAACTTATTTTTGATGTCAGCCATTCAACATGGATATTGTGTTCACTCACACATACCGCATGGACTGGTTTGTAATTTCTTTGGATAAAGAACAATATTTGACTACAAGTAATGGAATAATACGAGCTATTTAAAAAAGCTACTAATCATATGTTGTTTAGTTGAAAGATTGTTTCTACAACAAATTTCTTTAAATTAACACTATTCACTTCAAATAATTGACTTATTCTTATAATATATTTATTAAAATGGAAAATAAATTATCAAAAATGTCTACAACAATGTCTAAATATAATATGGTTCCTATTTCAGACCACACCCGGTATATCCACAATTCAATTCTGAAATAAAAGATCGTAACAGACCGCCATAAATTACTGTCACTTACGTTCACGCTTGTCACTTACACCAAGTCCTAGAGCATCTCCCATAATGCGATGATTGATGTAACGGCTCTGACCAAGAATCAGCCTCTAAAGGAATCCCTTATATATCCTAAAAGTATTGTGAGAATTTCAAGAGAATTCTATAGAAAAAGCTAACCTTTCACGGGTGGGCTGACTTGGGATTTGCTTTTGAAAATGTTTTGTGAAGATGATTTTTTCTTTATTGAAGTCATAATGTTTGTGGACTTGACAAGGTCTGGTTCAGAAAGCACTCATATCTATTTTACTTGAAACGTCGCCTTAAACCGTTGTTGTATTTATGATTATTAGATCAAAATTTAGAAAAAAATTAGAAAAAGAAAAAGAACTGTAATCACTGGGAAGTTTTGTTTGTAACCACTGTTTTTTGAAATAAATAAATTATTATTATTAAATTATCATATTATAAAATCAAAATCAGTTATTTGCAGCTACAAGTGCTACAACTAATTATAAGCTACATGATGTTGATGCATTGGATATAATGCTGTGTAGCTTGCCAAATCAGCGTGCAAATTTAATTTCCAGATCCTGCGTTATACAAATTATATAGGTACACACATTGAGGTATTATTTATAATAGAGCCACAGACCCGAACAAAATTGTCGAAAAAAGTGGCACTGCTGTCATGTTCAAGTAGATGCTAATAACGCTTATTTATAATTTACAACAACATAATTACTTCGTACAAAATAACTCTTTACTCAAACGTTTAAGTGTCAAATTGGCTTACGTACTTATTGCCACAAATATTTTTCGAGTATATTAACTTTTTTAGCGTATTCTGACTCATGTCTCTTGTCAAACTTGGAACATGGCACGAATGGAGCAGATTTTAATAGTTTTACATACTAAAAATATTTTTATTATTATTTTATTTAGGTATTAAATTATATTTGTTGTTTGAACTAAATAAACTCGTAAATTGTTAATAACAAATTAAGTTACGTTTTTATTTAACAACTGCATAAAAGGGTCCCGACACTGCATAGAAGGGAACAGTAATAATGGCATTATGATTTCTCAACTCATCTTGTTCTAGTATGTGAAATGAGAGTATGGCAAGTGCAAAATATTAACATTTTTAACCCTTTAAAGTTTGATGGCGTAGCGTGAAAGTCGGTGGCGTAGTATGCACGGCAGCACACATTCTTTAGGTGTTCTTGGCGTTCAAAGGTTTAAACTGACAGTGTCTAGACTCTGAGACAAAATAAAACAATGACAACAGAGCAATTTTTTTATTAATTTATTAATGTAAGGTGTAGGATCTGCCTGTAAAAGGCATATGTTCATAACACTGGCTCACTCGCCGCCGCACACATAGCAATGTCATGCGTCCACTCTCGCCCTCGGCTCGCGTGTAACTAACCGCAGCATCCTATATGACGTGAGCCTGAGACAGTGCATATCTATTTATGTATAGATACCTACTACCACAAACACTACATCACCATTTTACGCTTCTTATATTATATACATTGACATTTTTTTACGTTTTTATTGAGATATTAAAGCTGTGTTGAGTGAAAGACTTTTACGCTTCTTTTGATTAAACATAAAAAAAAAACATATATAATCATGCCGAACGAACACACGATAGAAGAATTATTTGGCTGAAATTATTCTTGAGATCTGTCTTTTACTAAACGTGACCTCAATTTCTCACGTTGCTTGTTTAGGATCGCGTGGGAATCTTTAATGAAAAAATAGAATAATTATTTATTGCACTCCTTTATTAATTTATAAAATATAAAACTATAGCGACTCCTTACTACGTCTTTTACTAAACGTGACCTCAATTTCTCACGTTGCTTGTTTAGGATCGCGTGGGAATCTTTAATGAAAAAATAGAATAATTATTTATTGCACTCCTTTATTAATTTATAAAATATAAAACTATAGCGACTCCTTAGATTTTTGTTCTGTGATGAGGTGCATTTTGTAGGGACAAAGTTAATAATTCTAATCTAAAATGTGCTATGATTTTACATAGGATTCGTTAATTAATCAATAGAATCTGCGTAAAAAAGAATATTCCGACCTTTTTCTTTATTTTATAGCTGTTATTTCTGCAATTTTTCACTGAAAATTAAGTCATTTTTGAGACCCGTCACGTGTCATGGTCTAAACGAGACTGATCGCCCAACTAATGCGATTTGTGATTTTGCATTAGTTGAGAGGGTGCCATTTTTTCCGTCGGATTGTGTGTCCATGTAATTAATACGTCAATGGGTACACATTTATTTAATCAGCAAAAACATAGCTTAAGTACTCCGTAACTGAATAGAAACATTGTTTCGATAATGGTTACGTAAGTCTTTTAATGGCCAGTGACCACAGATTGGAAAATCATTGCCACATTGGCTACCGCACTTAGTAATCCATTTACAGAGATCAATGAGTTTCCAACGTCCCCGCCATCGAATCGTGCCAAATGACAATTGGACGATTCGGATGAATGCGCGCGAGCTCACAAATCAACCATTATCGAATGCGTTTGCTTAATGCATTTAGCCAATGGAATCCGATCAGAGAGAGAGAGAGAGAGAGAGAGAGAGAGAGAGAGGGAGAGAGAGAGAGAGAGAGAGAGAGAGAGAGAGAGAGAGAGAGAGAGAGAGAGAGAGAGAGAGAAAGAGAGAGAGAGATGTCCTCCTTGACAATGACAATGGCGAACCTGGCTCCATGACCTTCACGACCGGCGATCATGTGCCCGGGCCGGGTGCATCAGGGGCAGCTATCCGTGCTGCTACGTGAGTCGCTGCCCACTGAGCCAGTAACATAATGCGTTCGAAACGCGAGTTTAAACCGTTTTTATAATTATTATTGGACAGCAGAGTCTTAGTAATAGGGTCTCGTTTCTTACCCTTTGGGTACAGAACTCTAAAAAGATTTCAACGAATCGAGGACCTTTATGAAAACGATTATAAATAAGTAGAAGTTTCTGCCGACCGTGTAACATAAGTAAAGTTTTTTTAGTCATGTCATCAAAAATTTGAGAGTTCAGATAATATGCCGACAAACATCAGAAAATACTTTAACTCCAAATAAAATCAGGGGGGTAATTCGACCGATTTTAGAATCGCTCCATTTTATCGCCATCCGTCACTTTTGACGTGTTCCTACTTGGCAAGTGGCGATATCCCTAAGACGTCGCAACTTCGTCAATCCGGTCGCACTTAATTTGCATTTCTTTTGTATTTAACTTGACCGTGTAGTGCGTTAAATTAATCAGTTACGTTTCGCTCAAACAGAACTTCATATTCATGAATAGCATTTTTGACAATCAATAACGCCTTCGTATTTCCAAAATGACATGAGATATGTCACTTGAAGCTCATCGCATTTTAATGACATTTCAAAGGCGATATCACTGTTATCTAATGCAAGGGCGGACAGCGGATGCAATATACGTCAAAATCATGTCAAACGATATACGTAATATCGATATGACTACAAAAACTGCATACATAAATGATACTCGAAATGTAATAAGTCTTATCCATGTTATGCTTTCGTCACCATATTGCATCCAATGTCCGCCCTTTGCTGATAAAGTTTTGACGTTTTGCGATCTCTCAAACGGCATTCTCGAATTCAATCCCAGGTTTCCTATTTCGTTTGATTATAAACTGGTTCCTTTGTATCCTTAAATGATTCGATTCCGCGCAATATATCCAATAAGGACTCGTAACCATTCCGCAGTGTTTCTCTTTATCGAATAGTTGTGTTTGTTTTTAGGGTTCCGTATAAACATTTACAAAAGAAGTCAGCGGTCTTCGAGTAATTGAAGAACGTGACAAAAAAACGATTAACTAAAGACCTACTATTTTTAAAGACGATTATACGAACCAAGGACCTTCTCCTTTTTTGAAGTCGATCATAAATAAGTACAGATGTAGTGAATAATTGTTTTCCAACGGATTTTGTTGGGTAACCTCGTTTCAATATTTCCATTTCATTTTTTTTACCGAAGTTGATAGAGAAAACATGCTAAAACGAACTTTTATAAAGTTAGACTGAAAAATTCAAACTAAAGGTGTCATATGTATACCAATAAATCTTAATAGCCCTGTTCCAGTAGTACCATTGATAATATGTTAAGAAACTTAATCGATTATAGAGAAAACTGTCTAAAACATCAGCAATGTTAAACGGACGCGGAGCCTTATCAACTTATCAAAATTGGAGATATGCCCACAAAAATCAGAAAATACTAGCTCGAAATGAAATGAGGTTTCCTATTTCGTTTAATTATAAACTGGTTCCTTTGTATCCGTAAATGATTCGATTCACCGCAATAATATCCAATAAACTCGTAACCATTCCGCAGTGTTGGTTAAGAGTCTTCTGGCGCTTTGTGCTTGTTATTTCTATATTTCATTACTTACTGCGCGATTTCTCTTTATCGAATATTTGTGTTTGTTTTTAAGGTTCCGTACCCAATAGGTGCTAACGGGACCATTACTAGGCTTCTGCTATCTGTCTGTCGTAGGTTTGTAACTTTCTAACCGTAATAGGTAGGGTTGTAACTTTTATATCTTAAAATACAGTAAGAACTATAATAAATATATGTGTTAAGGTGACAACTATATTTTCATGCCGTTTGCGGTAGAGACTCTAGGCCCATGGGGACCAGCCGCTCACAATTTGTTCGATTCCCTAAAAAAAACTAATACGAACTACCTGTGATCCCAGAGCTGGCGCGTTTCTCGGACAAAGGCTTAGTATTGCTGTGCAGCGGGGAAACGCCGCCAGCATCTTGGGATCATTTCCACCAATGACCGACCTTGGCTAGAGTTAGGTTAGTGTAGGGATATTAGGTTTTTAAATTATCTTACCACTTAATTCGAATGTTTTTTTTTAATAAATATATCCTTATAAATATTAAAGGTAAAATTAGTAAGAACTACGTATAGTTAAGTTCATATTACTGTAATAGTAAAGTGCTTATCTTTTTTGAAAAAAGTACTAACTGTAGAGTTTCTTTCGGCGTTTCTTCTCAACAGTGGTCTCCTCTTGTGAAATGCCGGTAGACTCAGACATGTACATAAGTGCACTTGTGGCTTACTTGCAGAATAAAGTTCATTATTTCATTATTTTAGTATTTCATTATTTTATTATTTCATTCATAACAGAGGATTGACTTTTTTGCCGTCCACCGGATGCGGTATTCTTTGGCAGACACTCACAAGAAACGGTTTTTTTGTTCCTAATTTCAGAGTACGTCTGTATAATGTTTATGCTTGTATGCCAGCCCCAATCTTTCCCATCACCATCAGCTTCTCCAAATTGCTAGGATCTTTACGAGCTATGTGACCAAAGTATTGTAGCAAAAGTTGGAGGCAGATGATAGCTGCCTTGGATGGCTTTTCAGTTTGAGTTGGAAACAATACTCAAATAAAACAAAAACCCCTTTCTCCCGAACGATTACCAAATGCCGAAACCGAATGCGCTAGACGTATCCCTTCACGAAACCCTATCCCCGAGACCGACTCGCACTTGACTTTTTTACCAACGTAATTATGAGAGCAGAAGTCGGCGAATCGTCTAGAGATCCTATGGGAGGTTTTTGTACAGAAGTAAACGTCTTTCGGCTGTATTATGATGCACCTAATTATAGAGATAAGTAAAGTCTTGCTGTTTACCGTAGGTATTACAAAAGTCATCCCCTTAAAGTTTATCAACATTTTTTTCTACGGAAGAGTGTCTCAAACTTATTTCAACTAAGCAAGCTAAAGGCAATCATACTTGATTGAAAAAGAAATAAATATTTAGGTACATACTTACAATTTCAGTTCACTTTATTATTAAAAAGACGCTTTGAAAACTAAGAATTTTAACAAGGCAATTCAAACAAGGCAAGCTCTTGATTTTTAAATTTTGGTACTGAATTCGTGTATTTAATTAAAATCATAAAACACACAAGTAGAAGTCGTTTTATAACGACACTGTTGACTTTAAGGATTGGTTGTTCGCCAAAGTGCTCTCTAACTTAAAAAGAAGCAAAATATTTAAGTAAAATTAATGGTTATACTTAACTTTCATCTTAAAAAAATGGTTGCTACTATAAAGTGGGTATGCTTTTTAAATTTCCAGTCGGGTCATTACTGGCAGCGTTCCAACGTTGGGGGGGAGTGTTACGTCAAATGTAAGAGGCGAGTTGGGAATGACCTACAATTTAGGGCTGTGCAACTGTCAGTATCAAAATGGCTTTGAAAATGTTTTATAAATAAAATTATAAAATCACACTAATATTATAAAGACGAAAGTATGTGAGTGTGTTTATGTGTATGTTTGTTACTTCTTCACGCTCAAACGGCTGGACCAATTTAGATAAATTTTGGTATGAAGGTAGCTGACACTCTGGATTAATACTATTATCCCGAAAAAAATGTAGTGTTCCCCTGGGATAAGCCTCGCGGGGCAGCTAGTATAAAATAATCCTGTGGGTCTCTGGTCATCGCATTAATCGCTTGATAGATAAATAATAATAATAAGCATCTATTTTAGGAAACATGTAATAAGACTCATAATTTTAAATGTACATCACAATTTTTTATATTGAATCATTGATATACAGCACAAAGAAAAATTTAAATGCGTAACCTGGCGAAAGAGACCGGGGGCTGAACCCGGTTACCTTTGGATTACCGGTCCAATGTGTTTAACCTCTCCACTATCTTTGTATCAATGGTTTAATAAGTATCTGGCACTCTCAGACTCATGTGCGTGTCGAAGAGAGACAGGATGCTTTATCGTATTTTTATCTCAAACGTATTTATTCATCATACGACATAAACACAGTCGTGTATCTACTTTTATTATGACACTAAGCTATTAGCAATACAATATAAAATAAGTCACTGATAACCAGGTGTACAATGCGAGAAAAATCGATTGAAACGACGTATGACAACCCTAGTACTTTTTCTCGCATTTTACGAACTCTGCTGATAAGTCCAATCCCTTTAATGATTAGCATGATTATAATGGTATGTCTATTACCTTTTCACTGCTGTACTATTGAACAGATTCCGATGAAATTTCGTGTGTTGACGCCACCCCGGATGGATATAGACTACTTTTTTTTTACTCTTAATGATTTTTTTCAAAAATTTATAAAAGCTACATCCCTAGATATGAATATAATATTAGGTACATTTATTTATGCAAAGACCCCAATATCGAAGTGTGCGATTTCTCGATCATATTGCCGCGACCCAGCTGTCCTTTATGCGCGTCTAAGACTGCATATATTATTTTAGAAACGCTAGACTAAGACTAAAAAGAAATATTTATATGGCACGCATAACTATAAAAATAATAGAACTCTAACCTAACCTAACCTACAAAAATAATAAAGTAGATTCGATTTGACAATTAACAGAATATTTTGACTGACGGTGGGATAACAAAATGGGAAATATTCGTACAAGAAATATTCTTATAGATTTCATCATAAAACAGAACATTTAATTTAAAGCCATTATAAAATACACTTTTACTCGTATAATACAATGAAGAGGTAAAAACAATTTGATAAATTAAATAAATGTCTTGATTGCTTGGGAATTGCACAAAACACTTCATTACCAGATCAAGCGGGTAAAAACACCCCTCGTATTTTTCAATTCCGTGTAACATATGCGTTTTATTTTCTACGTAAATTTGTCTGAATACATTTAACGCCTAAAACGTGAGAAAAGAAATGAGTTCCCACTTAGGGAATAAAATAAATAAAGGTTTCATTTTGTGAAAGTTTTGGAGGTGTTGTGTTATTTAGGAGTTTATACTCGGGGGCTTGGGGAGAGAAAATCGGCTTCACTTTTCTGTTGGATTTCAAAAACAAAGTTTGAAATTTATTTTGTTAAATATTGTAGTGGTTGAAAGTTGTGTTTGTTTTTATTAATTCGTGTGAATTAAAAACAATAAATTAGGTTGGTACCAACTTATATGTAATTTTCTTACACCTAACCTGTCATCGTAGACGGGAACTTCGTGAATGTAAGCATTCATGCACGTTTTCAAACCCCATAACTCCGCCATTTCGAAAAAAATAAAATATGTAACTATCCTTATAATAAGTCAATGCCAATATTTACATCGCACATGGCAATATTCGTATTATGTCTGATAAAACCGAGATATTGTTAATTGGATATCCACAATGCCTCGTCGATTCAGGCCGCACCTCTAGTGGATTTTTTAGCAAAATTTACGGCACTGTCATATAAAGTTTTGACGGACGTTGAGTCCGTTTTATGCACTTACTCTCAGAGTTATGCTAACCAACAAGCAACTGTTATTTTAGGTCGTTAACAAAATAAAGTCATCCTAATATCACAATCTTTGTTTTCATTCCTTTTACCTACTGTTGGGGTTTAGGGATCGAATTAAAGTCTTTCATTTGCACCAGTCTTCAGACGCTCATCTCCTGCTCCTTACTGGCTTCGCACACTACGGCTTCTTGTGTCCGTGACAATACATAATTATGTCTCTTTTGCACGCTCGAAGTGAGAAAAAGAGAGATGTACTGTCGCGGCCACTGGAAGCCGTAGTGTGCGCTAGCTCTTAGAGTTGATAATCCACCAAAATGACAATGCACGAAGTCTTATTAATGAGCCACGCTTCTTCTTGACGGACGTTAATGAGGTACAAAACCACACAACAGTTTATTTTTTAGGGTTCCGTACATAATAATAATAATAATTTTACTATTGCAATAACCCAAATAAAGAGTCCACCCATACTCCATTTTAACCCAGTTGTTACTGAGCATACCAGATACTTCCGATTTAAATGAATTTTACGTGATGTACCTTAAAAAAATAACACTACACGGGAAAAATATTAAAAAAAATGTATTTCTCATGGAAAACTGGAAAATAGGTGTTCTTTTAAAAGGACGATAGTAACATGTACAACCATGACTGTATAGGATCCCTTTGAATAACATACGTTGATCCAAATAATAACAAAGCAATATTATGTAACAGGTTTTATTTAGATGTATGAAAATTTTCAAAACAAACTTAAGATTACATTTTGGGCACCTTAAATTTGTTTTTTTATGGCATTCAATACACCTAGGCTGAGTATCTCTATACTTTATTATGTGATTTTACCCATCGAAGCGTGAACAATCACGGCACATTTGGGAAGTACGTGTATCTTTATGTAACTTTTTTTTTATAGGTTTCAAGAAAAACTGGTTCACATACTTATTTGCGAAAATGCAGAAAGTCGTTTTCACCCCCCTCATTTTTGTGTAGTTGCCACGAATTATGTCTAGTGCGTGACACATCAAGGAGAAGTACCATTCTTTTACCCTAGTCGTTATTTTATATAACTCTATATTTTGATCGGACCGATGGAGGCCTCAGCTTGGCTGATCTACTTGTATGTACTTTTTTGTCGCTTCGAAAATCTCTTATAACTTTAGCAACAGGTTCTTTCTTCAGATGCAACCTGTAACAACGCTGTTATCATGCCACTTGCATGCATACTACTATTTTGTTCCTTTCGGATGGACTGACATTTGAATGTTCCCTGAGGGGACTTCTGTAGTGCCTTGTTTGTAGGCAAGAGGCATTTTGCCACACAATTTTCACGCACAGTTCCAGTGGCTTGAATTTCTCGGACTCCTAGTTCATAAATGGATGAAAAATATAAAAAAATAATTAATGAAACGGCGCTATTGCCGTTTTCGAGAGGCAAAATAACAACGGAATCTGCTATTTCAACTGAGCCATCTTCTTCGAGCTTTTCTATTATCACAATAAACGTTAAATTTCGGAACCAAGTTTTCTTCCGCGCCCTTAAATGCAAAGCAAGTGATAGTAGCATATAACCCTATTGGTCGTTTAAAAGGACGGTTCATAAAATGGGTATAAAATACCACTTCTAATTATATTTTCAATGTAAAATACTTATAACTCGAAAGAAAACACTTGTTTTTGCTATATTCTTATTTTTATAAAAATATTGCTTAAAGTTTTGTTTAGAAATACATACCTCAAACTTTCCATCAGTAATCAGCGTAATTAAATACTTAAAATAAAATATGAAACTGTTTATAACACGCACAATCAACTAGGTGTCCACTTCCAATACTTGAAAGGTTTCTAATGTGTATAAACAAAAGCTTGATAAGTACCCCCATTGTTTGTGAGAATTTTAAATTGTTGACGTCCTTTTAAAAGGACGATAGTAACAAGTGGGTTAATAGCCCGGTTTTTTCTTTTCCATATCAATGCAATAGTTTAATCACCTGCTGGGACCTGTTCATGGATGTATCATCCTATTGATATGATCAGGAACGGGTCCCAGCAGGGCTACAGCCACAGCAAATTTCTCCAAGGGGCCTCTACGTGTTGGATCCATATCCCCACGCAAGCCTTTCAAAAGACCGGGACGTATGAGCCCGAGACTATGAGTCGAGAAACAAATAATAATAATAAAAGCCTTTATTCGCTGACCAAATACAGTAAACACTTATAAATATGTATGTATTCAGCAACCAGTTTATTGATCAGGTTGTCCTTGGACATAGGCCTCCCCTAGTCTCTTCCACTCTTCCCTGTCACGAGTTGACATTTTCACAGATGATTATATTTCTGTTGCCGCTATTATAACAAATACTAAAATCTGAATAAAATAAATATTTTAGTGGAGCTCCCATACTACAATCGTGATCAGTTGCTTTAACTTTGCACCTAATTTGTATCCGGCGCCATACCAGGTGCAAACTCAAGTTAACCCGGCCAGTTAAAATGGGATAAGTATTTGTACGGAAACCTCGTTGCGTGAGTTAGACTCGCACTTGAACGGTTTCTTATTTAGGTAGATCGTACACAAGTTCAACCGAAGGACTATTTACAATTTGTACCTATACATAATATTTTGTTAAATACCCAAATATCACACACATAAATAACAGATTTAATCAAAGATAATCGCCTATCAAAAGCAACGTATAAACCCACATTATTAAACCTTAACTTTCCCGTACTAATTGTCCACCGTAGGAAAGCCCTTCTAAATCATTCCACAATTTACTGCAAATTACTAAATGCACTCACATACGAAACCCAGCCATGACTCATTGGGACAAAGTTTCAGCTCCCTTGCGGCGCTAAAGGCCGGCAAAGTAGACATTTCGGTTGTCAAGAACATAATTATAGGCCGGCTAGTCTGCGACCGCTTGGGCCTCAATCTGCCGGGTTGAAAACGGGTAGTATATTTCGGTCGCAAATTTACGCGACAGTTCTAAATTTAAAGTGGACGTTCTTTGAGTTCGTATTGCGAGATAGTCTGCTTTGAGATATCGCCAACGTAAGCGAGATCTTAGCTACATCTCAGGTATATTACTTTTAAATCTCATTAAAACGCGATGTTTGCGATTCGAACTGCATAAACTGTGCTCTTACGACAAGTTTACAGTAACCGTACTCGCTAGCGACTACGTCAAAAATTTGTATGGAGAATTGTATGGTAAAGGGCACAGACATTTTACGTTACTACCTGGTCGAGTTTGCTTCTGATCTCTATAGTGACGCATAGTGCGCAAGTGAGGCGCAAGCTTGACGAGACCGGGTTGGTGAAGTGGCGATGAAACAAGATCAGCTGTTTCATACATCTAAAAAAAGGACAGGGGGCCTATGGTGGATGCTTTTATCACGAGATAAATTAGTGACAAAGCATCTGTCACGTTTTGACAAAATGCGAGTGGGGGTGACAGATGTTTTGTCATTTATTTATCACGTGATAAACGCAACCATCATAGGCCCCCTGTCCTTTTTTTCGCCATTTCATGGTAGTTCACATAGTGAGTGTGTGTCACTCAACTTCACCCTTTTCGTTTCTGCTCATGACCTCTCAATCAAAACTGACTTGGCCATTCTTATACCAAAGTTACTCGTGTGATGGGAAGTCATATTCAACCCTCGTACGTAGACCTAGACCATAATGAAATACCCTTTTTTATAGCTATGAGCTCAGCCGGTCTAAGTCTCATTTAGTGATAGTAATTATCTGAAAACGATTTGGTCGCCGCCGTAATAAAATACGTCTTGTGTATTCTAAATGTGATCCTGAATTTTATATTAGACTGAGATAAGTATTAAAGTTTTTCTTTGATTAAATTTGAAATCGATACAAGAATTTTAGGTTCGGTTCTCTCTAGTTCAGATCAGACACACAAAATTAAAGCTAGCAAATACGTTACTATTCTATACTATTAAAAAATTATACCTACAATTGTATTAAAAATTTGTTTTTACGGAGAGAGGTCATGATTTCAGGAAAAATCTTAATAGCGTGATGCAGGATCGTCATTTGTTTTGTATGGGCACGCGGCGCCATGCCAACCTGACGCCATCTGTTTTCATAATTTCTTTTGTCCTCGCACCACGTCAAAACGGGTGGACAAATTTTAACCAATTTCGGTACAGGGATAGCTGGACCTCCAAAAATGGTTATGGGATACTTTTTACCCAACTACAATATAAAAAAAACACGCGTACGAAGTTGCCTTTACTTTCTAGTTAAATTATAACTATCTTATTTGAATTGGCTTGGGCATCCAAATCCCATGTCGATTTAAATTGGAAAAAGTGTAATTTCAACTGATAATAAAAAAATTATAAATAGTTCATGATAAGTATCATTATTTAAGCTTAAATAAGATCACGTCACTATGTTTCAACTTAGGGATAGGCATGCGCTATGAATCATGTATTTACTTAGTAAAAAACCTACCTACAACTCATATTATTATTTGAAGCCAGAACGTGAAACGGACGTGTATGTTTTCGTTCCCAACATCAACACGGAACATTCATCACGCCGCATGAGAAGTGTTGGCAAACACGTCGCGGAATGACCGATGGCATTCATAAGTCAGCCCTTTTACAACTGCTATATCGCTGAAATGATGAGTGAAATATACAAAATAAAACTGTTGAATTTCCGTAACCGCACGCGTCGGTCGATTGCGTCGCCACACCCCAGGATGCATTGCATTTTACATAAACAACCGATAAAAAACAAAATAGAGAATCGACTGTAGGTAGTGTTTAAGTATACGGACAGAGCATTGATAGTAGAACTGATCCATTTTTTTAACCCCGACGAAAAAAGGGGTGTGATAAATTTAATGTGTGCATCTGTGTATTTGTGTATCTGTCTGTGGCATCGTAACTCCCAAACGGATGGACTGATTCGAAAATGATTTTTTTTAATCGAAAGCCTTGTCCGTTGAGATGGTTTTTAGCTATGATTGGTGGAAATAGGGCCAGTAGTTTCCAAGATACTCAGCTTTATTTGGAACAAGTGACAAAATCTCAGGCAATATTGAAGCTAAGAATTCAACATTTTGTGGTTATGTCCAGTTGTAATAGCATTTTCTACTGAATGAGGGTCTTATGATGACCAGCTACTTATATCGGGGGTGTTTGAAATTTATAATTTAGGTTATTTACTTATATCTTAATGATAACAATTGTCATTGACGTGACTGTCACGTATCGGGATATCCAGCCATCTTCGTAAATGCCTCACTATATTAGACGCTGCTTAACTCATCTGTTATATATGTCGCAGTCAAAAGTGTGAACTGGTCAAAATGACTTTTAACCGATAAAAACGGGCAAAACTGCTTTTTAACCGACTTCAAAAAAAGGAGGGGGTCAAAATCATTGGTTAATAGTACTTTTGACTGTTACTATCAGTCAAAAGTGAATTTGAATGATAGCAAAAAAACCTTTCAGAGCAGATCCGACTCGGCCGGGTTAGGTTAGGTTAGTTTTTTTTTTATATCCCTAACCAAAAGTGTGAACTGGTCAAAAGGACTTTTAACCGACAAAAACAGGCAAAACTACTTTTGACCAACACGCTCAGTCAAAAGCAGTTCACACTTTTGACTGCAACATATATAATTAAGTGAATAAAGGATTTTGACCTTACAAACGGTCCGGTAGTTTTGAATTTTTGATATGTTAAATAGGATGGTTAGTCAGTTTTAAAATGCAAAATGCACAATTCCCCCCCCTCCGCGCCCGCCGCCATATTGAAAAAACCGGCACTCTCTTCATATTTTTGCTCATATCTTCCTTTAGGAGCATTTTAGCTAGAAGAAAGCTTCGACAATGTTATAGAGAGTTAAATTTACTACATTTTCCATTTTATATTTTGTTTCTAGGACAGATAGTTACGGAGATATGCACATTTAAAAAAACTTAAGAAATTGCAATTTCCAACTTAAAAACAAACTTCTTGATTATATATTCGTTTAGGAGCATTTTAGCTAGAACAGTGCTTGGGCAATTTTGTAGAGAATTAAATTTACTATAATTGACATTTCAAATTTTGTTGCTAGGACAGATAATTACGGAGATATGTAAAAAATAAAGTCACATTTTCCGAAAATGTATGTAAAAATAGACATGAGTTTTATAAGCAATTATATTTCCTACATGTTTTAATTTGTCCTAGACTAGTCCCTAACTGAATGACAGCGTTCTAAACCAAGAATTTTGAGATATTTTCGGAAAATTCTGTTTTTCCTGTTTTTTAAATGTGCATATCTCCGTAACTAACCGTCCTTGAAACAAAATTTGAAATGTAAATTATAGTAAATTTAATTCTCTACAACATTGCCCAAGCTTTGTTGTAGCTAAAATGCTCCTAAACGAAGATATAATCCAGAAGTTTGTTTTTCAGTAGGAGATTGCGATTTTTTACGTTTTTTTACATGTGGATATCTCCATAACTATCTATCCTAGAAAAAAAAATATGAAATATAGAATGTAGTAAATTTAACTCTCTATAATATTGTCAATGCTTTCTTCTAGCTAAAATGCTCCTAAAGAAAGATATCAGCAAAAATATGAAGAGAGTGCCGGTTTTTTCAATATGGCGGCGGGCGCGGAGGGGGGGGGGAATTGTGCATTTTGCATTTTAAGCACTGACTAACCATCCTAGACAACATATCAAAAATTCAAAACTACCGGACCGTTTGTAAGGTCACACATAGTACTTTAGTCTCTATTCACCGTATTAATAACTATATAGATGCAAAAGGCCAATGATGAATGACAACAACACTTAGAACTTGTAAATGACCTACTATTATTAAAATTACAGAACATGAAACGGACGTGTATGTTTTCATTCCCAACATCAACACGGGACATTCATCACACCGCCGACGAGAAGTGTTGGCAAACATGACGCGGAATGACCGATGGCATTCAAACATGAACCAGCCCTTTTACAGATGTTATATAGTTGAAATTGTCAGTGCAACATACTATAAAACATGCAATCGTGCAATCGAAGCGAGAACCTCCTTTGAAGTCGGTGAAAAAGTAAGACAGGGTTTGACTGTCCCTACGTCGAATAGGGCCGCACTGCGAGGGATTGCATTCTCCTGTTAGTGTTGTTTTGATTTTAATGTAAGTTGCGCTATATATAATCCCTTAGTTTGTATTCCCATTCAGTTGATTATGATAAGTATATTGTCGGATCTACGAGTATTAAATAAATTACTTTAAAATTAGTGTAACATCGATATTTATTATCAAGTATTTGCCCACTCAAGCAATATTTTTGTTTTATGTTGCTGTAAACAACTAAGTTACTGTATAACTGTAACTGAGAATACACACTACACTACGAATAAAATAATATGTCTTTGATTACACGATTTTTATTTCGTGTAGTTTTCATAGTTGACGACGCGGTTGGCTCAGTTTGCAAGCACCTGCCTACTCAGCGGCGGTCCCGGGTTCGAATCCCGGCCAGGGCAAATATTTGTGTGATGAACTCGAATATTTGTGCTTGGGTCATGGTTGTTCTTATGTATTTAAGTATATATTTATCTATATAAGTATGTATATCGATCGTCGTCTAGTACCCCTAACACAAGCCTTCTTGAGCTTAATTTGGGACTAGATCGATTTGTGTGAGGTTGTCTGATATTTATTTATTTATATCATTACGGTTGCAGGTCGCGGTTAGATCCGGAGTATTATAGTATACATGTGAAATAACAATTTTACTGAAATAAAAAATGCGCATAAAGATCATGCAAGAATCATTTTGTATTAAGCATATATGTTAATAATAAATAATTAGTTTTTATGCCTAATGAGCTCAAATTCTAAGGACCTATTTAAAAACTATTAAAAATTAATTCATTACCCTAAATAGAAACCAAGCTCGTGAATTAAAAAACTTACTTTTATTACCAAAGGTTGTAAGCGACTTTATTCTCGTAATAGGATACGGTCTTTTGACAATGGTGGGTAGAAAAAACCATTTTAAGTGTGACCTACACAAAGGGCTGTCATTAAGGGCTGAAAGGCGCCTAATCTATTTTAATTTTACCAACAGCTCAATTTTATCGTGGACTAGAAAGCTCTTGCAACCTTGTCCACGTAAATCTTTTTTGTTTGTCGTAAAGTATCTATCTGTTGACATGCCGTCGTATGTATGTATCTATCAGACACAGACGCCTATTTATCATCCACTGCTGAACATATTTATTTTATTTATTTATTTATTTATTTATTCATTCAGAAACTTAAATCTATCATTACAGGCCATTACCTAATGCGATAGACTAGTGAATATTAGTACCTATAGGTACTACAATTTTACAATTACTAATTGTTACACAGTACAAACATAGTGGCCTTTGTAAAATCGTTCAGGGAGCACGTAAATATATCCAGCGTAAGCGACACCTTATTTATTGTAAGAATAGCCCTCGTTAGCGGCGCGTCTCGCAGCAGTCTCGTGCGAGCGGCGGGCACGGCCAGCAGCGGCGCTAACCGATAACCGATATGCCTCCCCATAGCTCGCCACAACGAGTGATCCTGTGCAGTCCCCTTCCATCGACTTCCTGTGACCCTAACGAGTTCATCTGTCCACTTAATCGGAGGCCGTCCCACGCTGCGCTTTCCTATACCTACGTGCTTGCCACTCCAGGACTTTGCTGCCTCAAGGATCATCCGTTCACCGGGCTATAATTATGACCTACCTATGGCCACTTCAACCGTGCAATTCTATGAGCTATATCGGTTACTTTAGTTCTTCTGCGAATATCCTCGGTTATGATTCTATCACGCAAAGAAACTCCTAGGGGAACATCTAGTATTTTATATTTTACCTGAATTTTGACGAAAATATAAATTAAGTATCTACATACTTAATTTATATTTTCGTCAAAATTATGTGCCCACGGATGCATACAATATCCACATCACTGGCTCACACCAGCGACAGATTAATCCATCAAAGCGAACTGTTATGAATTTATGTACATATTAAATTATACTAATTTGCGTGCATTTGTATGTAAGAGAGAGTTTATATGCTACGAAATCACTTTACCCAAATTCATGCGAAATGGCGTTGGTTGGGACGTTTCCTGCATCGTCTTCCATATAATGTTATATTAATACCTATAACAGGGTGTTTTTCAGGGTGCCCACACCATACTGCGGATTTTTAGTGGTACCTACTTATTTATTTTTCTCCAACTTGCTTGGAAATGGTCCCATTAATGTAGTAAATTCAAATTCAAAATTCATTTATTTCAAAGACAACAATGGCCCATAATTTGTTAGTAACATATGATACAGTGTTAGTAAACAGATTGACAGAAATATAACATTACATATAGGATACAATTACTAGATAATAATAATTATCTAGTAGCGGTCATCACACATTCGTAGTGCCGCATAATGGGTGAGTCATACCGGCTCGCTACAGTAGTCAGGATGGGGTTGGAGCTGGCGCGCACTCTGAACATCAACGATGCAATTTTTTTCCGCATTATTGCGTAATAATCGTCGGTGCGGGCTTCCGCAAACATGCCGGATGCGCTGCAGAATCGCGGCAACCCCAACAACATCCTGAAGCCGTTGTTGTATTGGACGCGCAGGGAACTGATGGTCTTCTGCGTAAAGTTAGTCCACAGGCTGCACGTGTAGAAAACCTGACAATAGGCTTTAAAAAGTGTTATTTTTACCTGTTGACTACAACGTGCAAACCTCCTTACCAACATGTTACATCGGACCGCCAGTGCCCTGCGCTCCCTTTCTATATCTAATTGGTCTTTAAGGTCGTCGGTGAGATAGTGTCCAAGGTACTTAAATTTATACACGCGTTTGAGCTCGTTGTTATTAAGCTTTATGGAAGGTACACTTTCCGGTAGCTCGCCTCCGACGGCCTTAAATACCAAGTATTCGCTTTTCTTAGCGTTGTACAGTAAACCGTGCTTGTTTACGTACTCCTCACATATGCTCAGTAGTTTTCTTAACGCCCTGACCGTTGGAGTGAGCAGAACCATGTCGTCTGCATAGCTGATGTTGTTTATACTAACGTCATCAACTCTGCAGCCTACTGGAGTGCGGCTCAATCCCTCGATCAGGTCGTTAACGTACAGGTTGAAGAGCTTGGGGGAGGTTACCCCCCCCTGCCTCACCCCGCACTCCAACCTGAACGATTGAGAAAACCTACCAGCCCATCTCACGCTATTGTCCTGGTTAAGGTACCAATACTGAAATATTCGAAGTAACTCCGCCGGTACGTTTTGTTTCCTTAATTTATCCCACAGAACATCATATGCCACAAGGTCAAACGCCCTGGACAAATCAAGGAAACATGCGTATATGGGTGTTTGACGTTCAGTGTAGTATTGTACCGTGTGTTTTAAACTTAATATTGCACTTTCAGTGGATAGTCCAGCTCGAAACCCAAACTGCGCATAGTGTAAATTTAAATGCTTCTCAAGTTGTGCGTCCAGTAACCTATCCAGCACCTTAGCCAGCACAGTAGCAAGTGAGATGGGGCGATAATTACATTTGCTAGAAACATCACCCGTTTTATCCTTGAGAATAGGCACAATAATAGTTCTCATTAAGTCGTACGGAAGGTAGGAGTGAGACATGCACAAAGAATAGAACTTAGCCAGGACTGTATTTAACTGTTTTCCCGCAAACTGCAAATGTTCTATACTGAGCCCATCGTGACCCGGTGACTTCCCTCTGGTCATTTTCGAGATTACGTGTTTGACCTGTTCAGAGGTAAAACGAACAAAGTCCGACTCACTACAGGCCCCGTCATCAACGCCTTGCTGCGCAGAGCCAAGCGGAGATTCTATTTTGAAATGACTGACAAACATATTTGCTATAGATTCCGGCTCACTCACATCTCCGACGCTCACGGGGACGCCAGGCTGCCCATCGAGTTTCTTAACTGCCTTCCATAATTGCTTAAAGTCTTTGGAGCTATGATGTGATGCCAAAATATCAAGTCTTATTTGCTCTTGATGATTTTGGCACCATTTCAACTTGCTTTTGAATAATTTCCGACTTGAGCACATATTTTCGTAAATGACTCCCGACATAGGCTTATTAAAATTGACCCACTCCTGGAAGCGCATCCTGGCCTGCCCGTGAGCGTCCTGGACATGTTTATTCCAGCCCACGACACGTTTGTCCTTCCTATTACGGCCACCTGCCTGATAATGTGTTTGCACTGCAGCATTCGATAAAATATTAACAATATTTTTATATAACCTGTCAATTAACCCTTAACTACCTACGTCCGATTTCTTTAGCACAACCACCTACGAGAGGTCATGGAGACCTCTACTTGAAATGGGTCTAAAATATGTTTAAGTATTTATGTGAGAGGTACATTGATATAATATTTACCGTTTTAACGGTTTTAGGTATTTATTACCAAATGTCGATACAACATTAATTAACAATATGTTCTTTAAACTTGATATAATCACATTCCCTTACGTTTTTACGAAAAAAAAATTTTAAAACATTTGGAACATGAGATCACAAAATATTCTGATACTATATATAATTTTCTTGGTAAATCTTAAAATACAATAATTAGTCAAGCAAATCAGCTATAAATTGTATATAAAAACTAGTTTTTTTTATAAAATTGCAAGATATTAAAATAGCCATTTCTTTAACTTAGTCACATTCCCTCAAATGTTTTAACAAACAAAAATTTAAATTTTGGAACACGAGATCACAAAATATTCTTAAACTATATATTTTTTTCTTGATAAATCTTAAAGTACAATAATCAGTCAAGCTAATCAGTTATAATTTTTATGTAAAACCAATGATTTTTATAGCCGTATCTCGCGACAGCCAATTGTTACACATTTCATACGTTTCGAGCATTGAATGCAGATTGGTTTCTTGCATTCAATTCATATGTACTGCGTCTTCCGCTGCTTTTTGGGGTCACAAGTTGAGCAACATTTTCGAAGTTGCAATCGTTCTTCAGCATTGCCTGGGACTCATCTGTGCTGATAAGTCTGTATCTTTGTTGAGGATATTGTTGATATTGATTATATAGATCCCGTAAAGAACTGTTGCCAGATGTCCAGTGGGCTCGATGTAGAGGTCAATACATCGCGGTAAGCTTGTCTGATACCCTGTGCTTCATTGACTAGGTACATTATGTTGCAAGGTCCTTGATCATAGTGATGGTGGTTCAGATGCCCACCGAAAGCGATTCTTGCAGAAATAGTTCTTCTTTTTAGGTCTTGATCACAGTTGTAATAATGGCACTTCGTCGTCTGAAGAAAATTAATGTTCGTAATCTTGCTGCATTACCGGTCTAGGTTTCGATCGTCGCTGTAATAATAGCACTTCGTCATCAGAACATGACTAAAGCCGAAGCCGAAATGACATCCATCTAAAGACCCTGGTGGTTCTTAGTTTGATTCTAAATCGCTACCTTCATCATCTGGCAAGTCATCTTCATCGTGAGGGCACTTCTCGTAACCATCTTTCGACCGTTACATCATTAAGAAGCATTTTTAAATAAAACTAAACATGAAATGCGTTCAAGTATTGAAAATTACAACGTCATAAAAATAAACGCAACCACCTAGGCAAGGTCTCAGAGACCAGCAAGAAATAATACGAAACCACCTAGGCAAGGTCGCTGAGACCACTAACGACAGTTTTATACTCACCAAATTCACAGAGGCACACATCCAAACGCGTTGAACACATGGCTGGCACTGATACGGCAGCGAGGAAAGGTACAAGGTCACGGAGGTCCGTGCCATCAACATGCGATGAGTTATTCACAAATTTTGCATTTGTCTGGTCCTCAGGACCTTGCCTAGGTGGTTAAGGGTTAAATATCTATGGTTTATATTATTACAATTAAAATTACAACAAATGTCAAAATCTTGAAAGTTAATTAAATTTAATTTATCATTACATAATTGATAATATTGGTCTATTTGTGGCCCGTCCCTATCTCCCCAAATTATTTTATTACCTTGAATATTATTATCAATTAACATTCTCGGTTGAATTGCTTCCAAACGGCATTCAATACATAAAGGAAAGTGATCAGAACAAAAGACGTCATAAATAACACTTATGCCTACAATCGTGTCCAAAGCGGATTGCGTAACTATGCAATGGTCAAGCCAGCGTCGGCAGCCGTGCGCCTCGCTGATGTAGGTATAGGTATTTGACGCAGAGCCTAACTTATCTATATCCGCACATTTTAAATCATTTTCAGAGCAAAAATTTAACATTTCAATGGCAAAAGGAGCACCCGGATGAGCGTTAAAGTCACCTAACACATATACGGATTCTACGTCACTACTTTCAATAATTGCCTTCAACTCACCGAGGCAGTCTATGTACTCCGGCAGATTGTCCGCTGCGTCGGTAGGCATATAAACACTACACACAATAAATGACCGATTTTTAAGGGTGATTTTTATAGCCGCGATACGAACACTTTTGCACTCAATGATAGACACCGACTCGAAAAGATTTCTACGATGCAATACTGCCAAACCTCCAAATGGACGGCCTTTGATGAGGCCCGCCGCCGTAAAACTTTACCGCGAAATCGTTCGTTATTTTTATAAGGCGTTAATACAAATAAAATCAAAAATATATTATTGGCCTCGGCCGGGAAATAGCTAATCACACCTTCCATTTATGACGTCTCATACAAATGAGCGTACTCTTAATTTGGCCGGTTACTGCATTATAAATATTATTTAAATAAGACGTTTACTGGCAACGACAAATTTTTGGTAACTAACTTTAAAAGTCGGTAAATATCACTAATGTAAACAAATAGGAAATAGGACTAAATATTACACAAACAAGTTATTTTTGCATAATAAAGCTAAAAATAGTCGAAGTCTACCGGCATTTCACAAGAGGAGAACAATGTTAAGAAGAAACGCCGAAAGAAACTCAACAGTCAGATATTTTTCGGAAAAGATACTTAACCATTACAGTAAGTAACATGATTAATTATAAAATAATGTATATTATAGATTATGCATAAATTTATATACCTACAATACAATAATGCAATGCAATGTATGTATGTATTAATAGTTTATATATGTAATTATTAGTAGTCTTATTATTTTTAATACCTTTTTGTACACGGTGTTAGTTTGTCTATCTTTTTCTCGTACTCACTCAATTGCTCAAAGGTTAACTGGAAGAGATCCCTTATAGGGATAAGTTCGCCTTTGTATCTATATGTTAATTGTAATAGATGTATTTTTTAACTGTTTTTGTGTACAATAAAGCGTTTACTTACTTACTTACTTATAATTTGCTATCTTGGAGTTGATCCGATTATGGAGAAAAAGGGTGGCTATAGGAACTCCTAAACAGTAAACGCTAAACCCATCATGCTTAGGCGTGTTTCATTGGTCTTGATTAGCAATTAACGTCTGTTTTAGAAAGTACAGTCGGGAATAAAAGCGTGTTAAAAAAGAAAATGGTAATTAAACGACCGTACAAAATTCCACTAGAAACGGTTGAGAAATGCATCCTGTAAATTTAGCGAAAACAGTTCATTGGATTGAACCGAAGTTCCCGAATTCGGACATACGAAGGAATAGAGATGTTGACTAATTTTTTTTCAGGATGTCAATCGATTATATTTTTTATTGTGATCAAATGTCTATATGGGACTGACTACACTTAAACTACTCTTAAAGTCAGAAATCACCGTCAAAGTTCAACATTCCTACGTAGCGCTAAAAACGCTCAATACAAAAGGCGTCCAGGCTAGTGACGACACAGGCCGGGGTATAGGTACTAATAATTGTATGGAGAAATTAAGAAATTTGCCATTTTCACCGTCAAAAAGTGCGTTTAAGTTCATGGTTGCCATACAATTATTGTTTGGTAAAATTATGAGGATTCTGAAAACATTTTAAAAATTTATTTTGGATTAAAAAAAATATCATAAAATTTGCGTACCTTTGAAGTCACATATTTCCAAAAAAGATTTATTTTTCTGGATTTTTTTCTTTGTTTCGTGATATATTTAGCAAATTTTATTCATATAACTACAGTACGCTGTAGAATTCAACATCAGTCAACATATCTATTGTTGGTCAAGTTGAAACGTAAACGCTTCCCACGCTTACCTCGCTTCGCTCGCTCAGTTAATTAAAATACATATATTTCGAAAGCTTAATACGGCTACAATTGCATAAATACTTATCAGAAAACCATTTAAAACTAAACGCATAAATAGCTTAAGCAAACCCACCTCTGTGTCGCTTACCCACCTTAAAAATGGCGTAAGTCAATATTGCAATTAAGTGACTTCCTACATTTTGGCATACTAAGATAGCATACTGTCGTGTGATGACAATAAGTCGTATCTTACTATGAAATTCATATGAATATACGACCTTTTATTGTAGCTGGGTAGTATAACAAAAGAACAGTAGAACGTTTGAACCAAGTCGCGCATACAAATTCGCTGCTTACAGACTATTTAAGGCCCTTATAAGGGAACTCGAGCCACGGGTTTAACCTTCGTTTCCTGATAAAAAAGGTTAAGTTCCGTTCGTTACTGTTAATGGTTGACGAAATTGTGCGGAAATTTCCTATGTACCTAAGTGAGCGACGCGGCGGATAACGTTTAGACTTTCGGATTTTTTTTTAATTCGCCTGTCTGCTGTTTGGTTGTTTTAATTGAAATAATGTTTAAACGGAACGCAACATGATGACATTTTATTTGTACGGGTATAAGCCTTCCCCTTGAATCACTAATGTATTAATAAAAAAAATCCTCAAAATCCGTTGCGTAGTTTTAACCCCACGTTTTAACGTGAAATTTGTTGTAAAATGTGTACCATGTTTTTTTGAAATAAATAAAAAAAAAAAAAAGATCTAAGCATACATAGGGACAGACAGACAGACAGACAGCAGGAAGCGACTTTGTTTTATACTATGTAGTGATATTGTTACTACTTATAATATCGGCTGATATATTAGGTATATACGGGCAATTCTCCGGGCCGAGCTATTTTGCTTGACTTTGGTGGCCAATTTATTTCTTAATTATTTTTGATTCCTGACTTTAATATTACATTCAAGGCAACCAATTACCATCCAATATTACATGGTGACCCTGCCCAGAGAAACGAAGAAAATGATGAAGAGAAAATTAAAATTGAGACGCTTGGAAAGAAAGAATCAATATTTTGAAGACCGGATATATTATTAAGAAGAACGAAACGAAAGTTTGAAGATAACAACATATTTAATTTATCATACAACGAAGGAGATAATTTTTTTTAATCAGAAAAAAATAAAGAGAAGAGTGAAAAACGTTGTCCAGGGCAACCTGGCTCGCAACTCAAGAGGTGTTCAGGGTACTATCGTAGAGGCCAAACACTGGGTGAGGATTATTGTATTAACTTTCACGTTTGTTTGTGGAGAGAAGCAAAGTTCTATGAAAGTAGATATATGTAGTAGCTCGTAGAACCAATAGCCATTGGGACAGTTAGATTCTGATCTTATCAGGGTCTGATCTGGTCAGGAACTCAGGAAGCCGTTGGATAAGGGCGAGGAACGATGGCTAGTTGTGGAGAACCTTTGGAAAGACCTTTATTGTTCTCTAATGACATCTTTTGGGTGAAAGGATGATGGGATATGGAAGGTATAAAACACCTCTGGATTGTGATTCTAACATTCAGTCTGGTGTAGTTGCTAAAATAAGTAAGTTAAATAATAATCTTAATTCAAAATGTAAAGCCCCCGACCGAATCTAACAGCTAAGAACTAACTCGACAGACAAGACTTCTGTCAAACTGACACTTTACGAGTATACACGTACTTATTGCATCTCCTAACTATTAATTGAGAATAAATGTTTAAACAACTCAGTGGCTTACAATAAGTGACAATTACCTTGGTGCTGCACTGAAAACTATTATGAAGATCATGAATACACCCGGGTGAGCCACTTAAATACATTTTTCACCGAAAATAATAAGTGATTGCTACGTACATCACACACACATATAAACATTTTCAAAATAACAGTAAGATTTGGCTAATTAAAGCAGAATATCCGCGGTATAATTACCAGCTGATTGATGTGACAATGACAACTGACAGTCAACAGAAATAACAAAACATCACGTCAGGTTGTGAAAACGTCAAATCGGGTGCGTTCAGAAATAATACAAACAGAGAGTTTAAGTAGACGGTTTTTAAGCCGCACTAAGTTGAAGATTTATTCGCCTCGCTTATGCACATTTCTGTTGGACGCTTTGCATTGCTGCTGATATAATAGCGTGCTGAACTTTGCATTGCTTTACATTGCTGCATGTATTCTACATCAATATTATATACATAAGTGTTTTTACGTGAGAAACATAATGGCATCAAAACCGATATGCGCACACTGCAAAAATATCATACAAGTAAAACACTTTCTTACCTGCGTGAATTGCAAAAAATCCTATGATCTATCATGTTCTAATACAGAAAAACTATTTAATTTAATGGATCGAGAGAGAAAGACTTCCTGGACTTGCAAAAAATGTAAGCAAGATAAAATGCAAATAAAAAAGACTAGCACTCCAAACAGTACTACTACAAAAACAATCAAGACGTCCTTAATAGAAAATCCTGCGACAACGTCAAAGCAAATTATCCCGAAGCAAGCGTCAAAACCAATAGTGTCGTCTATAACGGGTTCAGTTGGAACAACTTTATCTAAAACAAAATGTTCGTCTGCTTTAGAAGACTCTGTGGATAGGGTCACAATCAGAAAGTACAATATACCCGTTCACAACTCGTTTTCTTCCTTGTCTGATGAAAGTACTATTGATAGGTCAGTCTAATGTAAGGATAACACTATAAATAGGAGCTGTCCTGATTTAACTAGTACGCCTGAAATCGAGTTACTACTAAAGTTTAAAAAAAGCAATAGGCTGTCGGAAGAAAGGGAGAACCCACAAAACTCGACTGATTTAATTTCTAATGTTAGTGCTCACAGCTTGCCTAATCTTGACTCGCAATTAGATAATTTTGTTGTGGAGGAATTGAAAGTCCAAGTGGAGAAACTAAAAGATAAACTCTTAGGTGAGGAAAACGAAATACAGAAGCTCCTAGGTGAAAATTTTGAACTACAGGACGCTTTATCCGAAGCACGTAGAAAAAATAATTTCTATAAGAATATTCTACACACGTCAACCGCTGCATCACCATCCAGAACACCTGTATCTGGTTACAAGAAACGGAGGAACGAAAAGAAAACTACCTCACAACTTTCTCCACCTGGATCATCTGCAAAGCAGACAACATGTGTTGAAGCGTCACTGAATACACAACAGACTAAATCTACACCTACGCCTTCTAATGAAGACGAACGTATTGATAATACCCTGGAATTGAATAACTCCTCTAGTGACAGTGATCTCCGAAAAACTCACAAGGATAAGCTACTTTTAATAAGCAGCAATAATAAAAACAAAATAATAAAAAATATAAGAGATAACGACTTATTTGGAGGATTTAGTTACTGTCACTACATTACACCTGGTGTAGGTGCAAAAGAGCTTCTTAAAGGATTAGCAAGTCGACTACACAACATGACTAGTAAGGATTACTGTGTAATTATTATCGGGGAAGAAGATTTTCAAAATTTAATTGATTTAAACGATTTAGTGCGTCATATCCGAGAAACAGTTAAATTCTTCTCTTTTACGAATATTATAATTGCTTGTCCGACATATATCTGTGGGAGAACACTGTATAATTCTATGGTAGAGAGATTCAATCATTTGATTTTCAACGATTTATGTAACCACAATGAGCGTTTCTTTGTATATGATTGCAACTCAAATTTATCGTTAGATATGTTCTTAGAAAAAAGTGGAAGGATCAAGAACTCTGGCGTGAAGAACATCCTACAAAATCTCAATCATAATATTAGTTGGATCTCAAAGAGATTTTCTGTTGAATCTCCGGATGTACAAAATACACAGTCAGAATTTTTTCGTGGCTAAAGGTAAAATACCCAAGGGAAAATTTACGATCCTCCACCAAAATATAGCTGGTGTTCTTAATAAGTTAGAAAATATAGAAATTGTACTCACTGATTTAAAAATAAAAAATAAATTAGACATAAATGTCATGTGCCTTACAGAAACATTTGTTCAAGCAGGTCACGAAGGAAATATACGATTGTCAAACTTTATAGTTGCAAACAATTTCTCTCGAGAAGCGAAAAGAGGTGGAGTCTGTATTCTAATAAGGCCTTGGGTTGAGTTTGAGACCATAGACTTAAATAAGTTTACTCAAGAAAATGAGTTCGAATGTTGTGGAATTGAAGTGAGTGCAATAAATTGTATAATTGTTTGTTTGTACAGAGTCCCACAGGGTAATCAAACTGCATTCATAAATAGATTAGAAAATTTTCTTCATTTCATAACAAAAAAACACAAAAATAAAGATATTATTATCTGCGGGGACTTAAATATCGATACCTTTAGACAGACCCTATCAACTAAATTGTATAATCGGCTACTAATCAGATACAAACTTACTAACATCATTTCAACCGCAACCCGTATCACTAGTACATCTCAAACTTCTATAGATCATGTATTAACAAATATCAGTGGAATTAAAAGTGTGGTCCATGATCTTGGTCTATCTGATCATACTGCTCAATCAATACATATCACAGGCAATAAAACTATGAATGCTAAACAGTATTATCACTATAGAAGAGATTACAATGAAGAAAATGTCTCAAAATTTGTTATTTATATGAAACAACTAAGTTATGAAGATGTGTTTAACAAGTCAAGCACTAATAGTGCATTTGATGAGTTTCATGACCTTTTCTCTTTATTGTATAAGATGTGTTTCCCTTTAGTAAGGGTAACTACATCTGATAGGCCAAAGACAGTTAAATGGATTTCTAAGAGTCTAAGAATATGTTGCAAGCGTAAACGCAACCTATACTTAGAGTCCTGTAAAAATTCGAATATAGAATTTAAAATAAAATACAAAATTTATTCAAAAGTGTTGCGACGTTGTATTAACAGGGCTCAGAAAAAGAATAATTATCGTTACATCTATACCTCAAAAAATAAATGTCGTGCAACGTGGAATGTTATTAATAAAAAAGTAGGTCAAAAAAGGCAACCATTTCAAATCAATAGTATTATTAATGACGGTCAATCTATATGTAAACCTAAAGAGATTGCTGAACTTATTAATAACTACTTCGTTGACGTATCAAACAAGTATAGTCAAAACTATAGACCAACATTGAAAAATTTTAATCGAGTGCCTGATAGTATGTTTTGTAACCCCACTACTCCAGATGAAGTAACTAAAATTATTGCGAACCTGAAAAATTCCTCTTCAACTGGCTATGACGAAATTAACACTAAAATACTTAAGGCCTGTGCTACATCCATATCTCACCCTCTAGCCTATATTTTCAATATCTCTATAGAGGAGGGTGTATTTCCAGACAGACTTAAAAAATCTGTCATCAAACCACTGCATAAAAAGGGCCCAAAAACTAATGTAAACAACTATAGACCCATAGCTCTTATACCAGTTCTTGCAAAGATTTTTGAGAAGCTAATGCACTTAAGACTAGCCCAGTTTGCTGATAAATATAACCTTCTTTCAGTTAGACAACACGGGTTTAGGACAAACAGGTCAACTACAACCGCAACCTTTGTACTGTTAAAAGATGTTTGTGTTGATAAAGGTCAACCTGTTCTGGTCCTATTTCTCGACATGTCAAAGGCGTTTGACTTAGTAGCCCATGAAAGACTTTTAAACAAATTAGAGTACTGTGGAGTCCGAGGCAATATACACCGCTGGATGGAATCCTATCTAAGTCAAAGGACACAATGTACAGAGATTGTTAGAAGGGAGGGAAAATCCATAGTGAATTATAAATCAGACTACAGAATTAACAATTTCGGTGTCCCACAAGGCAGTGTCTTGGGACCATTACTTTTCACTTTTTATATTAATGATCTCCCTAACGCTTTGGATTTTCCTTCGATATTATTTGCAGATGACACTTCAATAGTTATTCCATGCACCAGTCAGCAGACGTTTGAAAACGATGTAAATAAGTCTCTACAGGAATTAGTTGCTTGGCTAGAGGTAAATAACTTGTCAATAAATGTTAGCAAAACCCAATATGTACAGTTTAGAACACGCAGAAGAGCAAACCTACCATTAAATATAGTTTCTCAAGGAAATTCTGTTCACGAGGCGCGAAGTACGAAATTTTTGGGAATACACCTAGATGAATTTTTAAATTTTAATATGCACGTCGATAGCGTTTGCAATAAAGTAAATAGGTTTCTATTCCCACTAAGAAAACTAAGGCAAACTGTATCACAAGATGCGGCATTACTAGCATACCATAGCTATATTATGTCGACACTCAGATATGGCCTCGTCATATGGGGAAATTCGGTAGACGCAAAAAAGGCATTCGTAATGCAAAAAAAATGAATCAGGGCCATCTTTTCGATGCAGCCAACAGACTCATGTAGACCAGTCATGAGAAGTCGGAAACTATTATCTCTTCCTTCCTTGTATATTTATGAAGTTGCTGTATTTGTACGTTTACATGAGAGCTACTTCAAGAGAAATAGTGAGGTAATTACATACAATGACCGCATGTCTAGACAACGGAACCTTCTCCACATGCCTAAAACCCGTCTTAAACAAACAGCTAGAAGTTCATTCTTTATGTGCGTTAAGGTATTTAACAAATTACCCCCAACTATCAAAGAACTCCCTTTAAAACAGTTTAAAAATGAATTATTTGTGTGGCTTTGTGACATGTGCTTTTACTCTATAAATGAATACCTAAATTATAATTCTGCACAATAAATACCCATGCACCTATTGACATTTTGTAATTCTAGTTAGTTTAGTTGTTTTAATTTTAAGAACTTCATGACAACATAGTTCCAATTATTAATTATTGTATAACAATGTAAAATATGTATTGTTCTGACATTGCCTTAATTTGTTTTTTCCAATTTATTCGCACTATGTAATGATAATGACGACGATAGATTTGCAATGTACCTTATATATGTTTAATTGTGATTATGTGACATCATGATTCCCACATCTAATTTCTTGGCATGTTCTCGAAAGTGTTGTGATATTTGCATGCTTATTTAAGCAGGTTATGGTTGACCAAATTTTTTTATACCGCCTATGTACTTATACCCATAATCAGCAAATAAATTTATTTCATTTCATTTATTTCATTTCGTTAAAAAAACGCATTCAAATCTGACCAACGGTCTCGGAGCTACGGTGCCACAGACAGACACACAGATATACATCGATACCTCCTACGTATACTGATACAACTGACATTTTCACGATTTTCGTTTTTTTGCATATATAGGATAAAAATACTTATATCTACATGTTATAAAGGAAGGGCGGCGCGGGCGTGTTACAAGTGGCAGTTAGCTCAGTATGCTTGCTCGTCGTCGTTGCGGACGTAAGATGTCCAGTGGGCGTATAGTGATGCGCGACGGATAGTCGATGCGGCCTACGTCTTTTCTACCTACTACGTATCAAATTAGGCTTTTTTTTGGTTATGATCCAGTTTTCTCCAATCAGTACCGAATAGCTATATGTCCCCATTGCCTACGGATAAACCAGAGTCACCACTAGCGCTGATATCCGTCTCGGTTTCCCCAGATTTGTCCTAACTTGAGGCCGTCCAGGGGAAAATAAAGCATTTTTTTTTTTTTTTTTATTATTTTCGGGGAAAATGTGAGTTACGACAAATGTCCGGGTTTTGAAGTCTTTGTCCATGTTCGGCGAATTTAGAGATGGCAGCTGCTTAGTTGGCACGACAGGCAATCGTAAAATAAAATAGCAAAAAGATGTCGGTAACTTACGTGTAATTTAAAAATATTATGTGGATCAACGAACAAAGAAAGTAAAAATCTAATCATGAGTTTAAATAAAAATAAAAAACGGGAAAAACAAGCCAAGAAAACAAATAATAAACATGTAAGAGAAAAATTACGTTAAATTTTAGTGTCTGAACGGTTTATTTTTTTAAATAATAAATAAATTTAAGGGGCCAACTTACACAAATCGACCCAGTGTGCCAAGACGACGATATACATATACATAATTTATAAAGTACATGAACATCCATGACCAGGAATAAATATTCAAGTTCGTCACACTCATTTTTGCTAGCGGAAGTTTGAATTTCATTGAAATGTATAATTTGTACAAGGAGTGGTTTCATTCTATCAAATACGAAGCACAAGCTTAGTCTGTTCGACAATACCGTGATATTTTCAGTCAAAATATTAAGTTCACGCTTGTCACATTTACGAGAATTTGAAAACACCAACTGAAAAACAAACACCCAAACACATTGACACATGGAGGAAAGAGACTTGAAACAAATAGGAAAAAAAAAAACTCAAACTTAACAAAAAAATGCGACTGCTGTATTCTACCTTCAAAAACCTTGTCATCTCCTCACGGTAATATAAGCGTGTTTTATTTTAAAAAAAACTTAAACTGTATAATTTCACAGCATTTGGTTTGGGAATGCTACTTGTTAGGTACTTGACATGACTAAATGACAAATTATTTTACTTAATTAAATTAGTACTTCAAGATGATGTAGATGAATTCAGGTTTTGGTCTGGCAATGGTGATGGACAAAATAGGAACCGGAATCTACTATAAATAAATGTTAAAACAGTAATAATGTTGATAATACCGCTGTAACAAAGACAAAAACACCATTCCCTAATTCCCCAAAACACACCATGCGGGCTGTGATTTTAATTACCTTTTAAATAAACGTAATTTTAGTGTAAATTTGCTTTATTTATTGTCCCATTCTCTGAACTTACTATATTGGACATAACATACAAAATAACCTTAACAGTATACTGGTACATAACGGATTCATTCAGGCGTATACTGATACAAGTGACAAATCAGATGAAACTAACCGATCAGATCCATCCAAACACGAGCTTTGAGTTTGTTTATATATCTAATAAATGGTACATGTCGCATAATAGGCATAATAATAATATAATTATCCATATTCATCTAATCATAGTTTACGACGTATACTGGATCAAGTGGTAGTTGTCTCAGTATACCCGAAAACTAGAACTCGTAAATTTCACGTATACTGGTATAACTACCTTTTTTACTAAAAGTACAATTAATAATGTTATTAAAACTATCGTGAGACATCTTTACTAATTATAAAAACGGTATAAACTCACGTAAAAATTGTCAGGAACGGCCCGACATGTTTCGAACTCATTTGAAGCTCCCACTCTCATTTGGAGCTCTCGCGACCCACTGAAGAGTGGGTCGCGAGTCGCGTAGCAGCACGGAAACATGTCGGGCCGTTCCTGACAATTTTTACGTGAGTTTATACCGTTTTTATAATTAGTAAAGTACAATTAATTTTGAAATAGTAAATATGTAGATTTAAGGAAAATATATTCATTAAAAGTATTTGAAAATTTCATTACATTATTTCAACGTATTAGTTAGTTATGGCACTTTATACCTTTGAACAGCCCTCCTGTAAAATCGTGATTTTGCACTTGTATCAGTATCGACATCATCATCCTAGGCCTTTACTTATTTATCAAATGATTTTATGCGGCGTTGTTCTGGCAGTGTTTGAAATGACAATACAGTCTGATGCGGGAGCGACAGTGACGTCCGCAAGATTGACATCTCATTAGGGGCTCGTTTGATGATTGGCTTAGTGTAGCGACCCTCCTCTCATTTTGATGTCTCCTCTCGCGATTCGCGGTTAGAGCATGAAACCAACTTCCGCCATGAGCCTTGAAGCCTTCGGTAAGAGACACACCAGATACACATTTGTCGGGGATTAAAAACTAGAGAACAATTTTACATAGAAAACTATCGTGAGTCTCAGACATATTAAAATACTCAAACGGGTTTACTCACGTCGTAGAAGTCGAATAACGCTCGACATGTTTCGAATCGGTACGCGATTCATCATCAGGAGAGACGATCAGTCGCGGCGGCGGCCAATCGAACACTGCGGGCATGCGCCCTGTCCGCGCGGCTGCTCGACGCAGGTGTCACCGGCGGAGGCGCAAAACTACCCTCATCATCACGCACAATGCCAATTGTCGGGTTGCACACAACACTCACTACGTCATTTGCTAAGGTCTCGTCCACACTAACCACCGATGTAGTATTCAAAACCGTCCTCCAACTAGGGGGCACTGACCATCCACAATCTCGGTTAAAATTCGGATGACGACTAATTTCGATAGCCTCCCGTACTTTCCGCTGTCGCTGTGTGTTTCCGTGTTCGATTGGCCGCCGCCGCGACTGATCGTCTCTCCTGATGATGAATCGCGTACCGATTCGAAACATGTCGAGCGTTATTCGACTTCTACGACGTGAGTAAACCCGTTTGAGTATTTTAGAGAACAATTATCTCAAAACAATCAAATGGACGTATGAGTTTTGTCTTGTCACCCAAATGGAAATAAACTACAAAACTCAAATACTTGGTGTGATTAAAATTCGAACACATTACCGTGTGAAAACGTTTTCCAAGATCCTTTCAGCTGATGTTACCCCATTTAACATCAAATTACCCCAGATAACATCAAATTTATTTCTAGCAGTTGATTTGAATTATATGCAGTAATTCGTTACAAAATTTACAAAACAGAAGCGTTTGATTCTCAAACTTTATTAATTAAAACTTAGTCCACTGAATGTTAATCAAGGAACTCGGCGTTCACATTTATGGTATTTGTCCTAAGGCTATCGCAAAAAATCTCATTATAAAATGAAATAAAATGAAAAAGGGACTTAAGTACTGTAGAAATTTAAAGATAGATTACTATAATTTACAAAAAAAATACTTAATGTTGAATATTTTTCGGCTCTCTTCTCACTAGATTCAGATTCAGACATACAGAATAAATGGTTTGATTTGTGAAAACAATATTTGTTATTTACAATATTTGTTGCAAAAGAAAGCAAAACTGTAATTTAGATTTTGATTCTTGAGTCTTTATTGCACAGCTCAACATGAAAGAAATGCAAACTTTAATTAACAATAACAATAGAATTACCAGTTGACTTTTTACATATTTGCTAACTATATTCGACATCTTGTTTTAATTAAAATACACAACATTAAAAACAGTGATTTATTAAGAGACATAAAATTAAAACACCAAACACTGTCCCAGATTTTTTTAAACTAGGTATTTTGTATTTTTGTTGTCGTTTATTTCCTATATTTCTAAAAAGCATTTATTTTATTCAGTTGTAAGTAATAAAATTCAGAATTTTGCTTTAACCTCTACCAAATATGATGTGTTAAAGTATGTCAACACGTTTCACCAGACTTTAACTGAGTTAATATAATAAGTTGCAATCTAATCTAATCTATCGGCTGTAATATTTATCATAGAACCCAAATATTGGCAAGATACTTTTCATGACAATTGCCGTAAAAAGGTTAGGAAACCTTGGGTAAGACTAATGTTCCTTTTTTAAAGCCGTTACAAGTACTGCGAATGGGCTACAAATTATTTCATGTCGTACCCTAAAAGGGGAGGCAGGGGTAATATATCAAGTCCTTCGTTTACTGCAGAGGAGATGTGGAGGTTTCTACCTCTGCCAAATTGGGCCAGTGCTTCCGTAATTACTAAAAAAACGTGTTTCAAGTCCTATTATGGCTAATTTAATGTGCAATAAAGGTACCTTTCTTTGTTTTATGTACCTACTGAAGGTAATCTAAATTTTTACGCAAGAACTTATTTTGATTATTCTTTCTAAAATGCCGTACAATTTATCTTAGTTTATAGAAATACGGCACTTATTTTTACTTGTGCCATGAAATAATTATCCTTATGTTTCTTATAATGTCATTAAATATGTGCTTCGAAGTATCCCATTTCAGACGAGGATGAGGTGGACGACGATAATGGAATTTCATACTACATTGCTGGACTTGGCCGGCTAAGCAACCTTGCTTTTGATTCAATATAAATTTATGACGTTGATTTCTTTGCAGTTTTTTTTGTTGCTATGTATGTTCGAGACAATAAACAAACCTCGACCCGAGCAGGAATTGCCGGTCTGTTCTTTTCCCTTTGACACTCGGCCGGCAATCCCATATTTTAAGGCCTTTGCAGTAATGTACTACTGAATTTTATTTTATAATGTCACTAGATTTTGCCCTGCGAACTCATCCGCTTGACTGTTATGTTTCTAGTCGTTTAGAACACATAAAACAATAATTGATTCAAGATTATTATTTATAGCGTACTTACCTATCACATTTTACATTACAGACATCATCACATTTTACCTGCAAGGGTACAGCAATTCGAGAGGGCTACTATTTAAACTATTACAATGATTTCATTTGTTACTTTAGACTATATGCATTGTTATTATATTCTTGCCTATCATCAATCATTTAGTATTATCTTCAAACATTCACTTAGGGTAGGTAAAGAAACATTTATTAACGTAAAATACTTTTTCTCAGAGATGCAATGAAATACTTATCGTCATAACGTGCGTTAAAACAGGCTTCGAAGTGTCAAGTTTCGGGCGGAACAATTCGAGAGAACTGTAAAGGAATTTCATACAAAATTGAAGGCCTAGGCCGGGAAGTAATTTGTTTTTAATTTTAATGTAAACATGGCGTCTGCGTTTATGAACAGCTGATATATATATTTTTTCTAGTGGCTACCCATTCAGCCATCGGACCAACAATATCCGCGTTAATGCCTAGTACACACGAACTGATATTAAGAATACAAATCTGTATGATTCAATGTGTTGATGAATAAATTTAAAATACTGTCTATACGTAAGTCACCAGAGACCATAGACAATATTTAAAGTCCTCTACCGCTATTTTATTTATTATAGGAATTAAGATTCTTATTATCAGGTTGTGTATAATGGCCTAATATTCGAACACTACACACGTGGACGACTTCTTAAAGAAAAAAAATATAGAGGGATTGGAGGGAAAATTAAAAATACTTTTTTTTAAACACGGCGTCTGTGTTCATGAACTGGCTGAACAGCTGAGTTATGTTTTTTTGAGTGGTGTATTTTTTTATTTCATTGCATATGTTTGAGAAAAGCACTATACATGCCTTAGCCGTGAAAAGGGCTTGCCGGCTTCGTATCACTAGACGGCCTCCCTTACGGTCGGCCGTCTATAGCTACTCAGCCGGCAAGCCATTATTTCCCGGCGTCTGCAGTAATGTACTATTAATTATTTTGTAAATTTATTGCCTTTTCCTGGTTCCTTATTGAGTTAGGCAGCTTATTGTGTATATCTTAATATGGTCATGTAGTGAGGGCTAAGTCTTTACTACATATGTTCATTCCGGAGAAGAGTGATTTAAGTTGTTTAGTCCGTAGACCGTTCCAGCAAATCACGCACTATATTGTACACAAATTTAGCAGAACTAACTTCAAGGTCAACAAAAAGGAACATGTTGACAATTAGTTCCCTAAGGGACGTTCGCGGTACTTCAAATGTTTCAATTGGGAAATCACACGGCTAGTTAAACATTTATGTTGCAATATAAAAAGTTTGCAATAGGAGTGGCATATCACTCCTATACTTGATAGCATGGTATAAAAAAACAAGGTATGCTACTTCGGAATGACAGGTGGACTTTTGACTACATCACGCTATGATTGATTGGTTGGTTCAGTCAATCCGTTTCTGTGTCGCCAGTGGTGTATCATAATACTCCCCGATTCCCTTGTTACCTATATGAATCTCATAAAGTTGTGTGTTTTAAATCAATTATAACGACAAATAAAATTAACTAAAAAAACATGACCACTGTAATGCAGATTTTTTTTGTAGGTACAACTGGCGGCAAAAAATCCTTATAATTATTTTGTCACCATTCAGCGGCAACTACTCAGTGACGTAGAAAGTCTCACTAGCCGGAGTGTCATACCTTGTTTCCTTATGCCATGCCACAGAATACTTAATAGTACTACATACAAAATGGACACGCAGACCCCTGCACCGATTCGAGTTACCTCACCCCGTAAGGGCATCTAGTTGGAGTCGAGTTAGCTGCGTAGAACATTTACCTATTGTGATAATATATGGGTATTGACTCGTGAAATATTGATGGTGTTGGTGATGGATAATGTTGGTGATGAATGATCAGGTATGATGATGGTGGTGTGGATTCTGATCTGGTGGTGATGAATGATGATGATGATGACGACGATGATGATGGCGGCGTTGATTCTGATCTTGATGGTCATGGTGGTAATGATGATAATGATATTGATGATGATAATGATGATTGTAATGAAATGACTATGCTGATGGTGATGGTGATGATGACGACGACCACAAAATCACCATCATCACCACAATCAACATCACCACCACCATCACCACCACCACCATCACCAAAACCACCATCACCACAATCATCACCATCATCATCACTACTATCACCATCACCACCACTTCCGTTGTCGAGTGGTTGTGATAATTTTCTATCTTATGTCATATTTATATGCAACTAAAACACCAACTAGTTGTTGCAATGAGTCTGAGACAGCCCTGTGTGTCTTACACGCACACATTGACACTGACATTCAAGTTCAGTTTTTAGTAGGCAGTGTTCGCCCTGTGGCCATGCTTGATAGCAGTTTGGGTGGCAATGTTCTGTGGTAACTCGTGCGGTAAGACAACGTGGGGTATACTTCAGGCCAAATTCGAAGTGTGTAATGGTTTGGAATGTAAGCACTACCGATATTTCCGCGATATGTCATCGCTTGACATATATGATATCGCCGACATTTTAATAGTCGTACTAAACTTTATTAAAGCATATGTGGTTACTAAAATAGCATTATGCGGTCCCAAGTTCGAATCCCGGCAAGGACAAATATGTTTGTGATGAACTCGAATATTAGTGCCTGGGTCACGGGTTCTTTATTATGTATGTACTAGCGACCGGCCCCGGCTTCACACGGGTGCAATGCTATATTATGCATGTATTATACATAATATAAACTTTTCTCTTGAATCACTCTAGATATCTATTAAAACAACCGCATCAAAATCCGTTGCGTAGTTTTAAAGATCTAAGACTTTGTTTTATACTACCTATCTAGTGACTATGCGGCCGTGGCTGTCGTTCTCGTATCGGGCTATCCAGCCATCTTCGTAAATGGCCCACTTTATTAGACACTGCTTAACTCATCTGTTATAGATGTTAAAGCCCAATGATGATGAATTAATATTTATGTCTTATTCTCTATTAAAAATCTACGTACCTTCTAAGGTTCATCTACATGTAAGGCACGAGTCGAAATACCTGAAGTAATCCAGCCATCTCCCACACCTGCGCCCTCCAAATTAAGGGCAATTAGTCCCGTCAGTTACTTCAGCAATTATTCTTTTTGAAGTGAAAATGTCAAGTAATGTTAGTTGGAAATGGGGCGAATTATAATTTGAAATAGATCTCGAATGTACTTTCATAAACTCATCTCAGGAGTTCTGGAGTTTATCCGAGACTTGTACCTTCTACATGGAATAAAAAGTTTACATATTTTACTTCTCCGTTGTCGAGTAACTGGATCTCTCTCTCTCTCTCTCCCTCTCTATTTCTCTCTCTCTCTCTCTCTGTTTCTCTCTCTCTCTCTCTCTCCTCTCTCTCTCTCCCTCTCTTCCTGGCTATGTATCCCACATGGGGGATACATATTCCTCCACTATTATCCACTGTTATGTATTTATCGGATTATACAATAGTTGGAATTCGTTCAGCCGTCTGGCGTGATGAGGGCGCAAAGAGTTGGGAAATGAGAGAGATTGAAAACTAGTTATAAGATCGCCTGCTGTTTACCTCTATTGTAATTCCACATAATATTATCTGAGTCAATTGAAAAAAAATTGTACGTAGTTAAGGGCTTTAATTAAAACAACGTTAATTGATTCCTTTGTGTGACGAAAGTTACCCATACATTTTGAAGCGATCATATTTTATGTTAACCAAGCTTTTAACTATGTACAATTTTTTGCATTCGATTCATCTGTGTTTTTTATTTTTTTTGTTGAGACACCTCAACACTTTCTCAACAACTTTCGCATACACAAAAAAAAACGATAAAATGGAATATGAAGATTTTTAAGAACTAAGTATATGTATAAATAAGTTTAAAATATTGCAGTTTTAAAACGACTCGTTATCGTTGTTATGTACGTCCTGTTTACTATTAAATAATACGTGTATTTTCTCCATAACTTTCATAAAAACAACTTACAGATGTGCCTATAATTCTTCAAACCCTCATGTATGTCCAGTAATCCCAAAGAAGCATCGTATTTATGTCCCACTCAGTTAGGCTTTACTCTAATACAGCCGCAATTAGAGGCTCGCGACTTTGCGCTGTGAATTATTGACCTGAAGTTCTACCACGACTGTGATACGCTACTGTTTCTCGTGCGAGATATTTATCTATCCCTTTCTGTGGAGTACTGTGAGAGAGTGACAGGCGACGTTGTGCGATAAGAGTAGCGAACTCATAACTGGATCACAGTGCATAGGTTTACGGTAGGCAGCCACAAAATTAGGTATCGTTGTGTATTTTTTCGATGTGTTCCGTCTTCATGCTGTTCATTAACATCTCATCCGGTGTCGTCTACTGCTGGACAAAGGCCTTCTCCCGCATCTCCACGTTGAACGATCCTGCGTCGAATTTTCACAAGGTCGTTGGTCCACCCATGATGTGTCTTCCTAGTACTTATGCAGATTTTGGAACAGTTGTGAAAATAGCCAACTCAAGTGCAAAAAACTTCTTTCTTTTTTATGAAAAATTATTTCATTCGTGTATTTTTCTAGAAGAGGCAAATATTTTTAGTTGTGATTTGGTGGCATTAAATTTTCCAACATATACATGTTAATGAAAGGAATTGACTTGCGCTGTGTACACATTCTGAAACGTTTCAAAATATATTTGCCTAAGTCCCAAGGAAAATCACAAAATTCGTACTATTATTCGTACTGTTCTAAATCTCTCAACTACAATGGATATAAGTTAACAGGAGCTCACCGAACTTCGCAGCAGTCGCCCATTAGGGTTAAGATGACTTGAAAATTTGGAGACGAGCGGAAGGGTTAACTTGGTCCTGCGGCGGTGTTAGTGGGTGTGATCCTTATCCCTTAACTAATGTAATAACAGGAGTTATGTTCTCCTGTGTCATGTATAATGGTAATAATCAAACTTTTACTGTACTATTGTATATAAGTACAATACGCGTATTTTCTACCACCTGCTCTGTATATCCACCTGTCTTTCTCTGTTGCTTGTTGTTTATTTTATCATGTTTTATTTTTTTTTGTTATTGAGGTTTCTTATTGGAGAAAAACTGACAGTGGTGAACTTAAGGTTCGTCAAAGAACCGTAGGTTTGCCCCTTCCTAGCCGAAGAGTATATTCTTTCTTCTTCTTTTTCCTAGCTTCCTCGTGACTGAGGATCGTGACGATTGCAGGTCCTCTTTTTATCTTTTGCACCAACACTCTCTACTCTTTAACTGACTTAAAAAAAGCATTTCTTCAAAGTGTCTCAATTCGTTGGGAGTTTTATGTTAGATATCACTGTGTCAAGCAGAGTGTTGTTGTAACAGAAGATTATAAAAATTCTCACTGTCTCACCTTTGAGCTTTAGCTAGCTAGCTTCTCACACTTTTCTGTTTTCATTTGAACCCTATTATAGAGCTAAAGCTATCAAAAAACTCACAGAATACTGTTTCTAAACGATTGTCTGAGCTTAGGATATTTTTTATTGCAAACGTAAAAAAGTTGATTGCCATAACCGACGAAGTCTGTTTTGTGGCCAGGAGTGGACATCAGTAAATTTACACTTTATTACAGTAGTAATCCACGGAAAAGCCCTTGAAATGTTACGTTATCTACGGTATAACACGATTTTAGAGGGCTATAGCCGGAGAAGAGCGAGGTCTTTGATGCACCATATTTTTGGAATATTTTTTAATCGCATATGACACAGAGAATCCAAGTAACGTCGGTTAATCCAAGAAAATCTAAAATGGAGATGGGCGGGACATGTATGTACGCAAGAAGATCGACTCTGGTCTCCAAAGCTACTGGAGTGGCAACCAGAAATGGGAAAAAGAAGCCGTGGTAGATCCCCTGCTAGATGGAAAGACGCTATAGTTCATGTCGCGGGGAGTGGATGTACGCGGCCCCGAGTCGCAGTGAATGGAAAATGCGGAGGAGGCCCTGATCCAGTACTGGATAGATACAGGCTGATGATGATAATGATGATGATGTTATGATTTGCTTAAATTATAGACACCACTACCACAAGCAACATTTTTTTTATCTTATATAATAACTTAATCGACAAAAAACATATGGATCACCTAATGGTATTAAAATATGGAACTGTTCGCCGACTCATGTGTTTACTCCTTCTTACAACTGTGAAGAAGCATCTTTTGGGCCAGGATGGCAGTGTCAACTAACTTGGCACCGTTGTTCTCTTGTCAGTTGCCGTTGCGACTTGGTTACCATCAGGCGAAATGGAGCCACTTTGTTGGGCCGTTATAAACAAAGTACACCAGAGAGGTTAAGAGTTGCCGTTCGGTCAGAATGAAGGACGTAGATGGCTAAGCAAGTGAAGATTATACAAATATTCTTACCTTAGCGGGCGGTGAACTCGAAGGTTCGTCAAACAACGCCCAGACTTTGGGTTTGAGTCTCTGCCAAGCACCGAGCTCGCCCGCGAAATACGCCTCTTCATATCCGAAGAGTCGGGCGATTTCTTCTTCCGAAGGCTTCTCGCTGTCGATATCAAGCTTGTCCAGGATTGCCAGGGTATTCTGAGAAAGAAGAGAAACATTTTCAATAACTAATCAACATCTTTAACAGTTGTGGATGCACTTTATAACTATGGCGTCCCATACAAATACAGGTTCAAACTTTACGTAATCGGTTTGAGGAAATCGAAGAAGAAATCGGTTAAGTTTTGTAGGTGGAAATAGTCGAGAAAGAAACCTAGATTTGTATAGAAAAATGAGCAGTGATGTTTCCTCATCATCATCCTCCTAGCCTTTGTCCCATATCTTTGTAGAGAGTGAGTTCTCAATTGGGGTCGGCTACCTAAATCCCAAGATGCGGCGTAGGCACTAGTTTTTACGCAAGCGACTGTCATCAGACCTTCCAACCCAGAGGGGAAACTAGGCCTTATTGGGCTTAGGTGGTTTCCTCACGATGTTTTCCTTCACCGAAAAGCGAGTGGTAAATATCAAATGACATTCCGTACATAAGTTCCGAAAAACTAATTGGAGCAGTGATGTATCCTCTTAACCTAAATAAGTGCAGCACTTGCGAAGATGGCTGGATAGCCCGATAAGATAGCGACAGCCACGGCCGCATAATTGACCTCTTCGTGCCTGATGAACGGGGAAGAAATAACTCGCTTAACAAGGAATTTTTGAAAAATCTGTCATAATTTCAGAACATCTAAGGGTGCTCACCGCGAGCATTCGCCTCTGATATAACAGAATATACATGATTTTATTTGTTTTTTGTTACAGAACCAGCAAGGTGTTTTTCAGCCCAAGCCATATTGCGGATTTTTAGTGCTACTAATTTATTTTACTGGTAACGATTTTTTTTGTAATTGACGTTGAAAGTCGGTTAATGTCGCTGATGTAAAAAAAGAGGCAACCGGACAAAATATTCCGCAAATTTCAAATATTTTCCATGTTAATGCCAAAACTATCCACAGTAATGAAATTCAAGTTTGTTTCAATAGGATACAATATTTATTTCGCAATAAGAACGCAGGATTGAGTACCATTCTGGTAAACAATGTTCTGAATTTGGTTGATGTCAAATTCTTAACAAATCGCTACTGACGATTAATAATGCAAGTATAATATGACGTAACATGCACATTATTGCCATATGAAAGCTGTTTGTAGCGCCACTATCCCTGGGCCAGACACTTGTTATGCTATACATTACAGGTGAAAGTGCACGTTTTGAAGCGCCCTAATAGAGCAAATCATGTTTTTTTTTCTAAGCACACATTTCCACGGTATCTCATATAAATTTTCTTACTAAGATCATTCGCGGCGTTATCACGCTAAAATGTTTAGATGGATTTTATATATAGAACAATCACATTTCTCAGATTTAAATGCACTTCTTTTGGGCTTCACAAATTCGCAGCCTGATTGGTCCATTTTCTCCACTTCACTTTAGAGGCAGCCTTAACTAACATGTATAGATAAGAACAGGATATATTATAGTTGGACACCTAAAGAGTATAAGATACTTTTAACTCGACTACCGTAAAGAAAAAGGAGGATTACGAAAACAAATTTGCTGACACCTTCTGAACAAAATTTGTGGGTTGAGATTTGTGGGTGCTTTTTACAAAGAAATTCAGACTAAAAGGGTAGCCAATTTCATTGGATTATTATGCTTCAACGGACAAACGAGTACATAAACCTTCTGATAAGAATAATAAAAAGATTAAAGATTTGATGAAATTTTAGACGTAAAGCAACTGTGAATTCGATTTCCACCAGTAAAACCATAACTTGGATAAAGATCTACAGCCTTTATAATATTGAAACTAGAGTGAATATTTTATATCTCAATTATCTTAAATCAATGATATTAACTAATCCATTGCAATCGCAAGTAAGCTCGTAAGTGATTATAGCAAAATCTTTAAAATTATTTGTCTCGTCGTTCCATTTAGACATCATGGACAGATTGATGGTTGGTGAGATAGATATGCTTATTAAAATACATATAAAACGGGTTCACGTCGTCAAAGTCGAATATCGCTCGGCATGTTTCGAATCGGATCGCAATTCATCACAGGAGAGCCGATCAGTGCTCGGTTGGCCGCCGCCGCGATTGATTGACTGTCCTGTAGTCTCTCTCCGATTGTTTTGAAGTTTTGACAACGTAAAGCAAAGAGTTGAAATACCTCTACCCTCCATAGGTTGAGGTTTAATATCCTGCAGTTTATGGACAGTAGACAGTTTCACTTGCTCTAGCTACACAAGCGCCGCTTGGGGAGCCTTTTGGAACTACTATTTATTGCTTACCGCTGGGCACTTTTTCAAATATTCTCCTATGAAAGATGCTGCTTCTTCCCTTCTACACTCCATATATTCTACACCTATAAATAGTAATATTCTACCCACATATTCATATCATATACATTAATATATTTTTCTCAAACATGCATTGAAACATCGTCATAACATGCGTTAAAACAGGCTTCGAAGTGTCAAGTTTCGGGCGGAACAATTTGAGAGAACTGTAAAGGAATTTCATACAAAATTGAAGGCTTAGGCCGGGAAGTAATTTGTTTTTAATTTTAATGTAAACATGGCGTCTGTGTTTATGAACAGCTGATAGCTGATATATATTTTTTTTCTAGTGGCTACCCATTCAGCCATCGGACCAACAATATCCGCGTTAATGCCTAGTACACACGAACTGATATTAAGAATACAAATCTGTATGATTCAATGTGTTGATGAATAAATTTAAAATACTGTCTATACGTAAGTCACCAGAGACCATAGACAATATTTAAAATCCTCTGCCGTTATTTTATTTATTATAGAAATTAATTTCTTATTATCAGGTTGTGTATAATGGCCCTAATATTCGAACATTACACACGTGGACGACTTATTAAAGAAAAAAAATATAGAGGGATTGGAGGGAAAATTGAAAAATACTTTTTTTTAAACATGGCGTCTGTGTTCATGAACTGGCTGTATGTTTTTTTGAGTTGTGTATTTTTTTATTTCATTGCATATGTTTGAGAAAAGCACTATACATGCCTTAGCCGTGAAAAGGGCTTGCCGGCTTCGTATCACTAGACGGCGTCCCTTACGGTCGGCCGTCTATATACCTACTCAGCCGGCAAGCCGTTATTTCCCGGCGTCTGCAGTAATGTACTATATATCCATTATATCGATGCTCCATATATTTTCTACAACTACAAACAATATTTTGTGGACTCGCAAAAATACCAACATATTAGTCTCCGTTTAAAATTACTCACGCACGGAAAGAGCAAAATTCGTGAACATAGCTTTTGCTCTTCCTTTGAGACACACAGCTGCATATGTGTAATATAGAAAGGCATTATGTCTATACAAAATGCATACATTTTGTTGCGTTTATCTACTAGCATGTAGGCTGGCAGATAAATTGAAAGTCTGAAGTTACGAGCGTTGTAAAATCCGACCAAAACGGTTTGGCGAGCTTCTCTGACTGGTTTATGACCTCGGGGTTTGGAGGATTTTCTTTTATTGTCATGTCACTATATTTAGTGTCTTTCGTAAAAAGAATCAAGGTTGCTGTCGTAGGTATATTTTTTACAACATTCATTAAAATATTTTCGTTATGTTCCTCGAAAGAACTGGGTTCGGAGTATCCCGTTTCAGTCGAGAACGAGAAGGACAATAAAATAATGACATTTCATACCACATTGCCAGCGAATGGCCAGCAAAGTAACCTTTTCTTTTTGACTTGGATTTCTTGCCATTTTTTTTTACATTTGTATTTAATTGAATGTTTCTGATAAGCACTGTACAAACAGGGATTGCTGGTCTCGTATCTTTAGACGGTCTCATTGAATATGACAATCGGCCATCTATAACCACCCAGCCAGCAATCCTCTACTTCGCGGCCTAGGCAAGTAATGTACCATTAACACTGCGCCAAAAGTGATCCCCGTGCACGATTGAAATGGAACGCGTGGCGGCAAAAGGCTCACTACGCGTTCTGTTCATTTTCCCACACTATTAGCCGACGCGACGTTAAATTTGCACCTGGTAAATATGGCATCGGATGCAAATGAGGTCCAAACTAAACGTAAACAGGCTAACCCGGTTACGTTCACCATGAAAAATCGAGGTTTCGTGCTAGATTGTTTCCTCTTCCATCACTTTACAAAATTTCGAAAATTGAATAGTTTATTCTGTGTTCCCACACAGACCGCTTTGTTTTTTGCGCAAATTATAGAATTTCATCGCTAGGCGTCCGTTTGCGGCGCAAGTTTGGCCAAAGACAGACGCCTAGTACACACTCTGTTACTTATAATCATCATCATCATCATCATCATCCAATTCTAGCCGATTTCGGCCACGGCGGCTGGACATACTAGCTAGTCAGAGCGTCGTTCGTGTGCTCTCAGGTGACTGACATAGCCAATTTTTGCTGCAAATGTACGACCATCACAAATGCAAGTCAGCACCCCTCTGACGAAATTATAATTGATGACCACAGGTGGTCGGGTCTTCAACTTAGAATAAGTACGACTAGAACGATACTCTTCATACAACTGGGACCTAATTCGAGAATGCCGTTTGAGTGATCGCCAAACGTCAAAATCTATTAGATAACAGTTATATCGCCATTGAACTGTCATTAAAATGCGATGAGCTTAAAGTGACATTTCTATATCAATTTTGGAAATACGAAGGCGATAATGATTGTCAAAAATGTTATTCATGCATATCAATTTATGTTTTAAACGAAACATAACGGACTAATTTCACGCACTACGCGGTCAATTTAAAGTGTACGCCTGTTATTTATGCCATCTCATACAAAGGAAACCAAAATTTAGCGCGTCCGAATTGACGAAGTTGATGTTCTAGGGATATCGCCACTTGTCAAGTAGGCACACGTCAAAAGTGACGGATGGCGATGAAATCGAGAGAAACTCCATCATCTCTCTAAAAATTGGTCGAATATCCCCCCTGATTTGCGAAGGATGTAGCCGGTTTTGGTTTTATTTTCATGTCTACGAACCAATCATAGAGGCGTTTTGCCTGTAATATTGACGTTGTTACAGATGCGTACACGGATGAAACTGAGCCCGTGACAGGCCGTGGCTCACTAAAACTGGCTTCACTGTCAAGCGCTGACTAGGTTTCTAGGTGTAATTATTCTAAGTATTGTTAGAGTAAAATTGCGCACGGTAACGCTAGTCGTAGTGTTTACAGATTGTTTGGTCGTACCGTCCTGCCCCACGACTATTTCAGTCGTCTTTAACTAAAAAAAAAAAACAGGATACTTTGGAGTTATCAGAAGACGGTTCACTAAATAATTGTAGAATCATTTGTCGAAGAATGTTGTGTCATTTTATAGATAGCATTTTTCTCTGAAACCATCAACCATGTGGGATTGTTATAAAAAGAACCTAAACTAACCAAACATAATCAATAAAATAATATTTCCAAGAATCATGAAAAATGTATGACTTCAGACGAATAAACATTCTGCGAAGTGAAAATTCGGCAAAATGAACATTGGACCAAAAATAATTCTGCGAAAGGTAGTATACCCAGAAGACCTGGTTGGAATCGATTTGAATCTGGTGGGATATATTTAAAGGTTTCTTTCATATAGGTATAAATTATATAATACATTTTACCTGTACCTTTAACAAAGATTTTGTATGATTTGTATTACATATCAAAGTCGGTAAAGCAACCTTAAAAGGTATTTCTTTTTACCCTATTTTCAGAACAAACACTTAGTAACCGTCTCTTTAATGTTAAATTTTATTTGGCCTCATTCAATGAACTCCCAAAGCAGTGGCAACTTGTTTTCATGCTTAACTAAATGAGCCTCCCTTCACTCTAAATTATACCTGGTAGCACAAGTCTCTAGTGATTAAGAGTCTTCAAATAAACACCAAACACTTGAGTCTAAGGATGTATCCAATACGCGCCAAAATTGTACAATGATTAATTAACTATGTTAATCTATAGCTATTGTAAGTAGCTACCTATCTTAATTTACGGATGTGAGGCATGGACGCTCACCCTAAATAAGGAAAACATGCTTCTTGTCGCAGAGATGAAGATATTCCGCAGAACCCAAGTTCTGACCGACACGGAGGGTAGATGGTAGCTGGAGGATCCGTAACAACCAAGAGCTGGAAGACCTAGTGTCTGAGCTAAATATTATTGGAGAGATAAAAGCAGCAAGACTCTGGTAGCTCGGGCCTCTATAGAGAATGCCGGACGATAGGGCGGAGTAAGTAAGTAAGTATAGCTATTGTAAAATGGTGAAAATGGAATGCCTGTCCAATTTCTTATAAAATATAAGTGATTTTCCTTTCCTTATTTTGCTCAATTTCCATCTAGTATTATTAAATTTGCAGAAAATGCAAATGAAAATAATTCAACATTTTACACATTTTTCCGAGCTCCCTTACCCCCGGGCTACTTTATCATTATAATAAGCACACAGTTTCACCTTAAAATTTGTCGACTATCCATATCTGGTTAAATTTACCCAAAAGGTCGTGTTTTAGTAAGTTATCCGCAGCTTTTAGGACCTTCTGCTCTTGGAGTAGTAGTTACCCTCGTAAAATTACCAGAGCTCTTCCCTGCCTGAAGCTATTCCCCGAAATTTGTATATAGTACACTCGTTGTGTAATAATATACAGGGAGTCTCTGACCACTGCCAGGGGGCTTTAAATTCATGTTTTAATTGTGCTCTTAAAACTGAGCATCTTTTGTTCTGCAAGTTATTAAAAATATTTCCAGTTTATATTGTTTTTTGTTTTTTCATTCGAGTTAAATGTCATTTTCAATGTACGCAATCCAAATAAATTGACAGCATACTGATACTAAATGTTTATCTTTGAGAGACGTCAAGTGTGAAATGAATAATCACATAAATAAATAGTGTTAAGTTTAAACTAATTTCAATTGCATCAAGCAATTGATTTTTACATATGTAGATTTGATTATATCAAAAAAAGGCAATGACAAAAAAAGTAATTTTGTCAATCATACTCCACCATTTTTGCGTAATCGTATAAATAATTGAGAAGAGCACACAACGCACATTACAGTATTTACAGATACTATCGAGCTCATTTAAGCGTATTTTGTATTACATATCCCCGACAATATAGCACCACAATCGATCAACATCTAAATTTTCCTTCTTTACTTTAATACTGCATTAAAATTAATGTTCAAAGCACACGTCAAACAGACCGACTTAAATCCACGCAATCTTAAATGTGAAGCAGCTAAGCTTAATTCCAAGGCTTATTATAATAACATAACCTCCCTTATTAATGTTCTCAACGCGTAAATAATACTAGTCTGGCTCAGTGAGCCAGGGACCTAATTCGAGAATGCCGTTTGAGAGACGTCAAAACTCTATTAGATAACAGTGATATCGCCTTTGAACTGTCATTAAAATGCGATGAGTTTCAAGTGACATATCTCATCTCAATTTTGGAAATACGAAGGCGATAATAATTGTCAAAAATTGTATTCATGCATATGAATTTCTGTATTAAAAGAAACGTAATTAACTAATTTCACGCACTACACGGTCAAGTTAAAGTATGCGCATGTTATTTATGCCGTCATATACAATGAGAACGCAAATTGAGCGTGACCGGATTGACGAAGTTGCGATGTTCTAGGGATATCACCACTTACCAAGTAGAGACATGTTAATCGTGACGTATGGCGATGAAATGGAGAGATCTCCATCATCTCTCTAAAATTGGTCGAATTACACCCCTGGCGGTGTAAACCTCGCGTGTGTATTTTGAAATTTGTATTTTTACGGTTCCGTACCCAAAGGGTAGGGTAGGATCCATCTGTCTGTCAGTCTGTCTGTCAGTCACCAGGCTGTATCTCATGAAACGTGCTAGTTAGACAGTTTATATTTTCACAAATGATGTATTTCTGTTGCCGCTGTAACCACAAACACTAAAAAACATAATAAAATTAATATTTAAGGGTCCCATACAATAAACGAATCGGTTGCGTTAACTTTGCACCTCATGTGTATCCGGCGCCATACATACCAGGTGCCATGCTAGTTAAAATGGTATAAGTTTTTGTAAGGAACCCTCGGTGCGCGAGTACGACTCGTAGTTGGCCGGTTATTTACGTTTTCAAAATATCTTCTAGCTATTTCCAACATTTAAAAATCGAAAGACTGAATAGACAAAAATCATCTACCTATCGAACATTCTCACAAAATGTCACGCGAATCGGTTCAGAAATGCGAACACCCGAAAAGCACCTGGATATCCAAGCATAGGAAAAAAAAAACACCCAAGCTAAAACGGACACGCTTCGCTCGCTCCGACAAATAATCCTAATTACATGCAATACCGAAGCCCTGTTTTTAACTCCGTACTTACAAATAATCGTACCTAATTCCATTTGTCATTGCAAAAGAGAGCTAAGCCCTCTATGTTTCAAGATTGTACTAAAGAAATATAGACAATACATATGAGGTTGCGAAGGTTACCGGATATTTTCTGGTACAATATCCCTCTTGATTATCGGGATAAGGATACGGGAAAGTAATATGAGGTAAATCTTTTTCCGTGGGAAAAAAATAGAAAAGCGCGGTACGTGAACCTGGAAAAGGCGCGGCTAAGTCCTGAGATTGTGTTTGATTTGGGTTTAGTTCGGTAAGTTTGTTACCTACTGATGATGAGGAACTATTGTTTATCGTTTGGGGAACGAAGATTGAGCGAGCACAGCTTGTAAGCTTTATTCTATGCATAAATATTAGATAGGTATAGTAAGCGATTAGATAGGTTTCAAGGCGAAACAATGACTCCATAGAGCATCTCGTTGTCCAGGGAAAAGTGGAGGGAACCAGATCACGTGGAAGATCACCCATGCGATGGACCGACTAGATCAAATCGGCTGTGGGCGGACCTTTGCATGAGTGCACCAGGATGTCTGTGAATCGCGAGAAATGGCGTAAAATCATACAGCGAATAATATCTGCCTCTAATAGTACTACCAGTTGATCACGACCGCTCTGTAAAGAGTGAAATGACTAAGAAGAAGATAGTAAGCATCAAAAGTAGCTGTCAATTTTTATTATGCAATCTGGCATGAGCATTGGCTCATTGCATAATAAAGATTGAAGGCGTGCGGACATTTTTTTTTTGAGGATTTCAATCGATTTCTTTTTTTATTGGGATCAAATGCCTATATAGGACTACCTACACTAAGACTGCTCTAAAAGTCAGAAATGACCGTCAGAGTTCAACATTCCTACAGAGAGCGCTAAAAACGCCCCATATGGCCCTACCTACAAATGGGGTCATGCCATTTTCACCATGAAAAAGTACGTTTAAGTTCATGGTTGTCATACAATTATTGTTTTGTTAAATTATGAGGATTCTAAAAAATATTTCAAAATCTCTTTTGGGTTAAAAAAAGAAATCATAAAATTTGCGTACCTTTGAAGTGACATATCAACAAAAGACATAGGTTAGAGAGTTGCCAAACTTTAGTGGCAGCTGAATTAATGGCCGAAGGATCATTCCTCTTAAACATATACCTACGTAAGTATGAATATAAACATTGTTCTTTTTATCTCTTTCAGTTGAGTGGAGACGGCAGCCAGTATAATAAAGGGCTCACAAGTCAAATTAATGTGCTCGGTCTATTGTAAAAGTATTAATCAATCAAAACCACGCTTACTTTTGATCCACGCATTGTACCTTCGAGAGATACCTTGCTGTACTATAAATTCAATTCTACCTTACCTTACCTTGTGAAAAAATATACATATCCATATCCATTTATTCAGTATTAGTCATACATTGTCAACGGGTGTAATACATTCAGCAATAGTAACTTAATTTAATAAAAAAAAATTAAGTAGTATTTCAACTAAAATTTAATTAACTGAATAATAGGCCTTTCGAAGTAGCATTAGTTTTAATTAGGAGAACCCCGTATTGGTCTTATACCTTTAATGTCACATGGGAGTTTATTAAAAACTAGCTGACCCGGCGAACTTTGTACCGCCTGAAAGTCGATAATGTAGAGAAAAAAAAATTATCCTATGTCTTTCTCCTGGTTCTAAGCTACCTCCCCATCAATTTTCAGCCAAATCAGTTCAGCCGTTCTTGAGTTATAAATAGTGTAACTAACACTACTTTATTTTATATATATATAGGTGTTGTACCATCCGTTGGGGAACTATGATGCCAGAGACAGACACACAGATACACATGGTAAACTTACAACACCCCCCCTCTTTTTAGTCGGTTGATAATGAGCGTTGCCGTCTCGCTTCATATCACAATTACTCGTAAATCTACATTTCGAACAAAATTATGCACTTGCATTTGAAATAGTACATTTTCTATCTTCTTATCTATTTTTACATAAGTTTTTTGATCTTAAATGTATTTTCTGCGTCAAATGCAAATCCTCACTTTAGCATAAACCGCTTAGTCTAGACGTTATTTTGAAGTTATGATTTCGCAGGCGCCTCCAGTAACTGGATTCAAATTTCAATCTATATCTATATGGTATCTTAGAGAAACTTACTTACAAATTAGGTAAGTCTATTAGATTTTACCCGAGGCGTTGGCCGCGTTGAACATGAACTTGAACATAGGCACCACACCCAGCCAGGTCATAGCCTGACCCGGCCAAGCCGGATACTCCAGGGGGCACAGATTTATAAGGAGTGACACGCTCTGGGATGGGATAGGAGGGCCGACTAGCCGCAACCGGTCGACCACAATCAGCCGATTATGCAACCTTGAGCCAATATTGGAAGTTAGGTGAGGGGGATTGGGGGTAGAGCGTTGTAAAGATAATGTTCCCGTCCACTATAACGTGTTTGTCATATTTTCAGGGGTACTAATTAAAATTATATTTAATGTCATTATGTCAATTTTCACATTTTAACTCGTCAAAAACCAAACATAGTACCCTGTAATATTGAACTGCTGTTCTAATGTTTGTAGTTTTATGTCGCGTTACATTACTGGCAAATTATCGCGGTGAGAACAACCCCTAACACAAAGAGGGCGCCTTGTACACTAACTTTATAATAATATTCAGCGCTGCAGCGCAAAAATCAAAACAGTCCGACACAGTTTTTTTGTTCCAGAGATTTTTTTTATCAGGCGAGAAAGAAGCTTTGATTTGTATGAAAAATTTAGCAGGGGTATATCCTCTTAAGCTTGCAGTAATATTACAAGGGTCTATAAAAATATCTCCTTTATTCATGACTATCAAAGTACAAAACAAAATCCAAGGAATAGAACTTAAAATATTGATATATTTATATATTATTTGGTCTATTGACTCCTAGAATTATTTTTCGTCGAATATTCCATTTCGCCGAACAATCACTTCCTGGAAAGCATTATTCTTTGCACCCATTAACTATTTGAAATTATAATAAAACAAATCTAGCCTATTTAATCAATAGGATGTTTTTTATAAGAATTATGAAGAATGTAATGAATTATGAAACCATTTTTCGGCGAAACGAAAATAAGCTGCTAGGCAACAAAGGACTCCCTACACACCTAAGCACAAAAATTTAAGATGCATGCTATCTTAAATATTTACAAATTCTTATTGCTTTTTCAAGTAGCCGTGGCGCGAAATGCAACAGTATTTTGAAAGTGAATTTAAATACAATATTTTAACACATTTTTGTATAAAGTTCATGTAACTGTTCTGAATTTTGCTGGCACAACGCCAAACACTTTGCAATCTAAATTATTGTCTGTTTTAAGCACGTTTTAATTTAATGCCACTTTTGAATAGGAAATCGAATCCATATTGTTTTAAAAAGGAATCAAAGAAAAATAAAAATACAAAACGGGTTTACTCACGTCGCAGATCGACATGTTTCTGATCGGTACGCGCTTCATCATCAGGAGAGCCGATCGCTACTTCATTAACTTCATTTGCTAAGGTCTCGGCACACTAACCGCCGATGTAGTATCCAAAACCCTTCTCCAGCTGGGGAGCACGTACCGTACCACCCGCAATCTCTATTTTAATATTATGTCTAGGGTTCACGGTAGTTTTCTATGCCAAATACGAATTAAATCATCCAATTCTAATTGGATCCCATGGATCGACTTGAATGGACTTTGTAACAATGCGCAGATCTCAGCGAGTTATCAACCGATTTTAGAAATTTTTGTTTTAAAATGCACAAATTAAATTTCGCTAGGTCGTGACGAAGAGTTTTCTAGGCCGCTATAGAACCTTGTCACAATGACAATGGTATGAGATCTCAAGCAGCTTTCATATTGGCGTTCACTGATAATTGATAAAATAAGAAATTGCCTAGGAATCAAATTGGTTGACTGTACATACTCTAAAAAACATGACTCTACTCTTGACGCAATTTGGAAGTTAAATAAACACGAGAACAACAAAGTTTGGCAAATTCTACCAATCAATACTTAAATACAATTATTTTTAAACTCCCTCTGAGCATAGAAATCAATTTCAATTAAAATGCGTCGGAACAAAATGGCGTCGTAAGCAGAACTCCATCCGTAAGAGTCCGTTACAGTAAACATAAGTATTAGCTACAGCAGTAAGTAATACTGAAGCATCTTGAGACCAGCACCCCTAGGACAAGTGTGACACACGATTATTTGTCGCAAAACAAATCGTACCCGTCTCTTTCCTTTCAATACCGTGCGAGCAACAGCGCGAGTTTTAATAGTTTTAGGCCGTACCTACCCCAGATAGACGCATTTACCAAAAAGTTAATATTTATTATACGAGGGTTGTTTGATAAATACACGTTTTAAAAAGTTATTCTTGTTACTGGCTGAAATTATGTATACGAACTTTTTAGGCATCCTTTATGGACTAGAAAATAATGTTTTTTTTTCTTTTAACGGCTTTTTACGACGGAGTTCGCGTTGTTATTGCAATAATGGAGAAAGAGCAGTATCGTTCTGTAATTCGTTTTCTGTTTTTGGAAGGAAATTCTTGTGATGAAATAAAAGTACGCATGCAAGCTGTTTACAATGATCATACTCCTTCTAACCATTAGATATTGGTACAATGAATTTAAACGAGGCAGAACGTCCATCTTTGATGAAGATCACCCAGGACGTCCTGTTGAGGTGACCACAGGTGATATGGTAAAAAAAATTGAGAATATTGTATTAAGCGATCGCCGAATAAAACTTAGAGAAATTGTCGACATTGTAAATGTTTCGATTGAACGCGTGCAGCACATTTTAGAACACAAATTAGGCATGAAGAAGGTTTCGGCGAGGTGGGTGCCGCGTTTGCTCACCGAGGAACAAAAGCTCACCCGGAAGCAAATTTCAAGGCACTGTTTAGATAAGTACAAAAGTAGTCCGGGTGAGTTCCTTCGGCGTTTTGACTGTTGATGAAACGTGGATACACCACTATACCCCACAAAGTAAAGAACAGTCTAAACAGTGGATTTTGCCGGGGGAATCAGCTCCAAAGAAGGCGAAGACCGTTCCATCGGCCGGAAAGGTCATGGCGACTGTTTTTTGGGACTCGCAGAGAATCATCTATACTGATTATTAAAAAAGGAAGAACGATAACCAGGCAATATTACGCTAATTTATTGCAAGAATTTGATACCATTTTAAAAAAAAAGAGACCACATCTAAATAAGAAAAAAGTTCTCTTTCATCATGATAATGCACCAGCTCACTCCTCAAGAATCGCAGACTCCAAATTAAAGCAATTACATTATGAATTGCTGCCTCATCCGCCCTATTCCCCAGACCTGGCTCCCTGTGACTTCTTCCTATTCCCAAATTTAAAAAAATGGCTCGGTGGAAAGAAATTTTCGTCCAATGAAGAGGTCATTGCCGCCACGGAGGCCTATTTTCACGACTTTCCGAAATCTTATTTTTTAGACGGCTTATTAAAGCTAGAACACCGTTGGAACAAGTGTATAGAGTTGGAAGGTGACTATGTAGAAAAATAAATATACACGTATACAAACCTTTGTTGTTTTTTTCTAAACACGGGTATTTATCAAACAACCCTCGTAGCATCGGAATAGTAGTTATTGATGCAAGTGTGGAAAGTGTGTCATTTTGAACGAGTCCCGAGGAGTCTTGGCCTGAGCCGCAAGGCGAGGGTCAAGACTCGGGACGAGTTAAAATGACACTTCCACACGTGTACCAAACAACGTTTTTTAATACATTTGCGAAAAAATGCAATAATACAAATTTAAAACAGTAATTGAAAGGGGCAATTATATTTATTTCTGTCTGATAAAAATTAAAAGTACCTACAATTTTTAGAGCCATTGTGAAGGGTCGCATTTCAGGCCTTTGCTGGTAAGTTTAAAGTTTTATTCAAGTTGTTTATAATTCTCTTTTTCTCGTTTCCAGCCAATAAAATGTTCATAGACGCAATGTAATTTTTCTTTCGATTTTGCGGGTAAAATACTCTCACTTTGCAATTTTTGCCTTGGCTCCTATATAGGGCGGTGTTAAATCTATTCTGGTAACATCAGAATCCATCATTTTCTATCAAAAACTCTTATTTTATAAATCTTACGTGTCATTTACACATAATTAAAACAATCTTGAATAAAAAAGAAAGTTTTACTTTTAATTGTAATATTTTTTTCAAATGGCGTCGGCTGTCATCATTCAGCCAAATCAAAAGAAATAGTTTTAATATTTCAGAAGAGATATGATAATGTTACACAGTAATTTAATTGATTCCAAACAATAAACATCGTGAATCTGTTTTTAGTTCTTTACGTTTCATACAATTGTAAATAAACATAATATTATTTAATACACATTAATAGCGATCATTCATAATTACTATGAATTTATAAAGCAGCGCGTGGGTCACGCTTAATACTGTATTTTCTAATCTGTGACAATACTTTTCTTTTTAATTTTTTTAGGTCACGCATAATACTCATTTGCTCATTAAATAATAGTCACTCAGACAAATTATTAAAACCGTTTTGAATCTTTTTAATAGATAACCCTTTGATTGATCCAATATGCAATTTAAATATTTTAAGCATAATTGTAAGATATACACTTGCAATGCTTTATGACGTAATAAATAAAGTCGGAAAGTGATTGACCTTTGTTTGGATGTATGAGACATGACGTGTTAGTACAACAGAAAATTAAAAAAGTTTGAAAAGTAAAAAGCACTAGTTCGAAATATCCAACTTTTCGCACGATTTGCAGCTATGAAAAGTACCACTTTTTGAGCAACTGTATTAAAAAACTTATATTAATTTGGTTTTACTTTTTTAAGTGTTTACTGTGATGAAGTTGCCTATGTAATCGAGTAACGAATATTGAAAATATTAAAAATGGGACAAGTGAGATTACAAAATTAAATGATTGCGATTATCCAAGAACACTCATTCTAGCATAATTTTCGCAAAAATTAAAACGGGTCAACATTCAATTCTCATTCTGTTCCTAAAATTTTATAAAGATTGGTTATGTTTTAGAGGAAGAAACCTCGATTCGTATAACCCGGTTACGTTAAGTTTGACGCCCTAGTTACCAGAACAAACTTAACTTAAACGGATAGTATCGAAAAAAAAATAATGAAAGAGGTTTTTATGTTCCTATTGACGATCATAATATCAAGATTCATGTAAATTAATTTGGATAATTTATAATGTAATTTGTTATTATGAAATAAATAAATCTAATCTAATCCAAAGGATCAATGATATACAGGGTGTATATTTGATGTAACCGCAAATTGAAGCCAGACGGAGATTTTAGTGCTATAATCTGATATTTATAACAATTGTTAATTTAGCGTCAACTGCTATAGCGTAATTAATTTTTGAAAATTTTCTGAACTGCAGTGTATGGCGTAATTATTACTAGTGACAGTTGTCACATCACGATGTTAATTGTCAACAAACAAGAACAAACAAATACATTGCGTGCTGAATTATTTTATATGGGAAAAAAAAGTTCGATTTTTTAAATAATTAACGGTGCAATATTTTAATAAATGCCTTTACTAAGACCCCATAAAGTTTGCGGTAATATCAAATATACACGCTGTATAATATCTTTCCACAAAAAGCAACAGACAAGGAGGAATATCTATATCACTAATTAATCCCACTGACCCAATACTTCATTAACTGCGAACCTGTCAGTCGCAGCCATAATCAAATATCCCGATTTATTCCCGGGAATTCCGTTGGGAATAATAAGCGTGTCCGAATCCCAGTCCGAGGTAAGCCGGGATAATGGAATGGTGATCCTTTGTTTATGTTGAGGTTACTTGTGCGGTGGGGAGGACAGACCGTTCAATAATCTACGGAAAAAGTTACAAAAAATATATATTTTGCCCACAATTTGTCCCCTTTTTATACGATAACATTTTCTTATGGTCAATAGAGATGAAATAAATAAATATTAGTAAAATTTAATTAGCAAAGAGGACTGATAATTTAAAAACAATGGCTGTTACGCGATATAGCCAAGAACGGATTAACATGAGGTCGGAGTCACTATAAGAACTTCATACTAGCTTGAAACATCTCAGGCCGGTCCTGACGCCCGGTCATAACGTGTATAAAACGTTTTACAAAATTGACGAGCGCAGTTCCAGCCGTAAAGCACCATGTGTTGGTAATAATGATGCCACTCATCACGCTGAAAGGGCTGAACGGATTTTAAGCAATGTTGCTACAAGGATAGCTGGAAATTCAAAATTGGCTATAGGATACTTTTTACTCGACTACACGGACGAACGACGGACTAGACGACGAAAATCTAAAAAAAACTGATCGTGGTTGGGAACACTGAAGGCAAAAGACCGCGCGGTCGTTCGCCAACAAGATGAACCGATCAAGAAAAAGACTCATCAACCTCTAAATTCTACTCGGTTGTAAGAGACGCGCTGGACAGAAACCGGTGGAGGCAGATCACCCGCGCCAGATGCAACCCTGAAGCTGACCACGATTCTCAGACATGAGGGACTAACTCCAGAGACACGGACGAATTTGCCTTTGTACCTTCTTTACCCTTACCATGAGTTTACAGTGACCGTACTCGAAGTAGCCACCAAAGTAACCAGGTTACCAAAGTAACCGCTAGGGGCGCTTTACTGTTGTTACATACCGCCTACGCTGTTTCTAGTGAGTACGGTCACGTCAACTAAGGCCTTCGACTGCGTTAATCATGAGACACTGATCAGGAAATTACACCACTATGGAGTTAAAGGATCGGCACTGAAATTGTTAGAATCTTATTTAAATGGTAGAATACAGATGGTTGACGTGAATGGAAAGCGATCACCGGGGTCATTAGTATCTATGGGTATGCCGCAAGGATCAATATTGGGACCCTTCTTGTTCCTTATCTACATTAACGACTTGCCACAGCTCATAAAGACCCACCATGACATAGTTTTGTTTGCGGATGATACTTCACTTATTTTCAAAGTCGCACGAAACCAACAATCTTATAATGACGTAAACAATGAAAATAAAGTAGTGAATTGGTTTAATGTAAATAATTTATTGTTAAATGAGAAAAAGACTAAATGTGTTAAGTTTGTCACGAGTAACGTTATACACGAGCAAGCAAGTGTTATTGTTAAAGGTGAGGAACTGGAACTAGTTGATAGCACAGTTTTTCTCGGTATTACATTAGATTCTAAGCTCCAATGGGGTCCCCATATTGCTAATCTCTCGAATAGACTGAGTTCTGCAGCTTTTGCAGTTAGTAAGATCCGTCAATTAACAGACGTGAAAACAGCTCGATTAGTATATTTTAGTTATTTCCATAGCATTATGTCGTATTGCATATTACTTTGGGGCAGTGCGTCAGATCTTAATATAATTTTTGTTCTCCAGAAACGGGCTATTCGTGCGATATATAAAATGCACCATAGAGACTCGCTTAGAGATAAGTTTAAGGACATTAATATAATGACAGTGTATTGTCAATACATTTATGAGAATCTTATGTATGTACATAAGAACATTGCCAATTTTAAGAAGAACTGTGATATACATAATATTAATACTAGAAATAAACATAAGCTCGCAGTGCCTGCCACTAGGCTCCATAAAATAAGAAAATCATTCATGGGTAACTGACTTGTCTGTTGGTAAATTCAAGAACTATGTAAAACGTAAACTTATTTCTAAAGCTTATTATAGCACTCAAGACTACATGAATGATAACGTGTCGTGGAATTAGTGAAAATCACGCAATGTTATGTGTAATTATTGTAACGAGTACCCATCAGAGTACTGATATTTTAATTTTAACTATTTTTAGTATAATTTTTGACATTTAGAATTTTATTCTAGATATATTCCAGCCTCTAGTTTTTTATTTATATATTTTTTTTATGTGTTGACGATCCTTTTTAGGATCTTTCTTTTATTTCTATAATGTTGTTATTTTATGTTTTTTTATTTTATTTTTAGTATAAGTTTAGCAATAAATTGCTCTGCTCTCTGTAACTGACGATTCGAAAGTGCTTGTAGCTAGGCCTACTTGAATAAAGAATATTTTGACTTTGACTTTGACTTCATGGTAAGGGAACAGGTCTCAAATCCTCCTCCTCCTCTAGTCGATATCCTCAATGCTGAGGGTCATGGCCTCTCTGAATAACTTTTTCGTGGACTTTTTTACGCCAGCTCACTATATCCTGGGCTGCGAGCTGGCATCGTACATTGAGGTCTTCAGGGTACGTACAGCGTATCTGGTCCGACCAGCGTGTTCCTTCTTCCCCTGGGCCGTCCCAGAATATAAAGAGCTCCCTGAGTTAAAAATAAGTTTGGAAGACAAAACTGAACCTTTGAACATGTTGTTCTCTCTGGCATCGCATCGTGTCACAACGGTTAGTACTATCAACGACAAACAAACTGTTTACAAGAAATGAGAAGACAACGAACTCTGAACCCTCTTCCGTGAATCCAAGACTGGTTATGACGCGTGGCGAGGAACAAAAATTAAGGTGTTGTTGGCTGAAAGTCATTTGTGAGACAATTTGGTGACTGGGTAGTTTGATGAATTTGAAAATTTGGAGGAAAGCTTGTTTGCTAAAAAGCTAGACAAACGAGCTTACATAATGATGTTGTCGAGAAATTTGGCGGAAATGCCAAATATTTGCTTTATCTTCGCAACAGTTTTCATTTTTCATCATAGTTTTTACTTCCCCTGTAAGGGTCAATTGTGTTGTAGTGTTATTTTGTTTTTGAACAAGAAACATGTTTGATCACAAAGAAAAATTTCTAAAACACTCAAAATCTTTAAAAGGATAATGAGCCTTTAGTAAGCAGCTACTTAAGTTACCTAACTATAATATCAGCGAAACTGCGTTTGACTGTTACCTTGAATGTTGCCCTACTTAGAAACTCGGCACTACAATAAGTAATTGTATGAAAGGAAACTTGTCTCCGTCTCCGAGGTTGAACCTGAATCCGACGCAATTATTATCTCTAATGGATTCTGGTGAGAATTGTCTTTGAATAATTTTCCTTTGTTAAGATTCAACCTATATTTTTTTTATTAAAGCGAACCGTTTATAAGTAACAACCATGACTGATGTGTTTGAACTTGAAATTGAAAAGCACACTAAAATTATAAAGGTGAAAGTTAGTGAGTGTGTTTATATGTATGTGTGTTAATTTTTCATGCTCAAGCGGCTGGACTAATTTTGATAAATAATCCAGGGTGTTAGCTACCTTCATACCAAATTTATCAAAATTTGTCGGGTGCACTAAATTTTTTCAGGATAAAAAGTAGCCTATGTGTTTATCCATGGTGTCAGCGGCCTTCATACCAAAAACACATAGGCTACTTTCTATCCCGAAAAAATGTAGTGTACCCGTGGGATGAGCGGTTGAGCGGGTAACACCACGTGGCGCAGCTAGTAGTTAAATATTAAAAAAAGCTGAAACTGAATTGTTTCCTGCTTAATTTTATAAGGTTACGCGTCCACTTTTACCCGCGACGCCACAGTAAAGCCAAATCATTGTGTTTATACAAGCATATATTACTATACCTACAAACCTGTGATTTCTTTACGGAATAGATTACAAAATCACAATATAAAAATGATTATAAACATTTTAAAACTCAATAACGCAAATTCTGCTTATGAAAATTGCCAGTGCAACATTTTGTAGAAAGGCAATAAAAAAACGACGACATGCACTTTGTCCCGGAGTTAGGTAAGTGTATATATATTTTTACAATATGCAGATGTTTTAATAGTGGATGTTTTATTTTTTATCTTTTGTCCTAACAGTTACTAACATTTACACAAGGAATAACTATTGGAAACTTAAAATATTCAAATAATAAACTTTGTTTCCATACTTTTGGCCTGGGGTGTACCTAACGGTGTCGAGTGCATATTAATTTATATCAACTTCAGGAAACCACAAACTACTAGCTACAAAGCAAGTAAGTTTAGTGGCTGCGAACCCCGCTTACGTTAATGCGTTTATCGATTACTCGCTCGAAACAGCAACCAGCTTTCCCAAACTGTCCAAGTCTAGACTGTATCTAGGACAATTTGGCACATGATAGCTACTGATATTGCTGAGAAAATGCTGAGACAATTGTGCTTTTGCTCTAATATTTTTAAATCGGGGATGTCATTTGATCGAGATGATTTCAGGAAAAATCTTAATAAGCGCGATGCGAGATCGCCTTTTATTTTGTACGCGGCGCCATCTCTGGTGCTATTCACTGTTGGTCATAATAAGCTAGTTGACTAATGTTAAATTGTATTGAACTAATATTTATTTCGTGTAGAATTTGACATTTCAGTTCATAAAAGTAGAAGATGGCTGAACAAATGGAAGTTAAAGATATGATTCTGTATTTTGAAATGCCGAAAACGCTGTCCGCCATTGTCACCCTTAATAGTGACGTCACGAATCCAGTAAAAAAAAAACTTAAAACTAAAAACGTCATTCGCATCATGGATAAGACTGTGTTATTTGGTCTCTATTTACGGGATCGCCTACGTCATGCCACTGATAAGCTAAAGACAAATATAAGTGCATTGGTTTCTTTCTTCGTTTGTTGGTTCGTTAGATGAATCATTTACTATATCTTTTATTTTCTCCATATATGTCCGTCTTGGTTTCCTGTTTTCCTTTTCCTTTCTACTTTTCCTTCTATTATCACTTTAACTACATCTGCTGCTGACGCTGTTGAAATGTGTGTAAAGCACCCAGCGTGCTGATTTAAGACAACTGTATCAACAAGTTGTAATAAACTTGGGAATAGATTTAAGATCAATCACAACATTCTCAACCCAGACATTTTGGTGCAAATATTTAGAGATAAACATCTTTAGACTAATTTCTCAACTAACTAGTGATGGGAGCTCGTAAGTTTCCAAAGTATCGTTTTCGCTTATATTTCATATAAGTTTCGGTATGTTTCCAAATCTTAGGTACTCTTAAACTTCCTGTAAGTTTCTGTAACTTAACCAACTGAAAATTTCACATAAACAAACCGTTGCTAAGAAACGTAAACGTGCATATTGTGGCGTGGCGTGGTAGTACAGCTCAGTGGCGTGCACAGAGTTTTACGACAGGGTAGACACAAAATTTTGAGAAACTAATAACTTACAGAAATACTGCGGGACAGTTTTTATTCTTCGTCTTCTCAAATATCAAGCAAATCGACCATCTCTAAATAATTTCCTCTATTAACTGATGACCGCAAACAATAAACACCACCACAATTATCACAATTAAAAGAATACACTAAAAGTTTTTATTCGCTTATTTTCTAGTCACCACTATCACACGTAATAATCAAAACAAACAACAAACAATAATGGCGTCCAAGTATGCAAAACCTATAGGTAACAAAAATACGACAAACTTAAATAAGTACCGTTTTTGCGCTAATTAAAGTTACAAAAAAGCGCCTTTTTAATTTGTTACATAGTCAACATCGGAAGTTCGAATCTACAAATAATAGCTAAGGAGAGAGCGAGACAGGCTACCCGTTCGGAATTGTTCGCTTAACATCGGGCGTCGCGGTATTCGCGCCTCGCTCGCACCGAATGTTGTTCGCCGTGTCGGGTCGCGGGTCGGAACATCCTACTTCCGTAAGGAAGTAAAAGACATGAGACAATGTCTTACTTCTGTATTTGTGTGCGTGAGTTTTGTTATTGTGTGCAATATTTGCATAAGAACGCACACACACGCGGTCCGTGTTACCACGAGGCACATAAATATAAATTTAGACAGAAAATCGCCTGTCTTTACCGCTTACGGCGCGAAGCGGCGCTAGTGCCGCGGAATCGTTCAAGTCAACCTCCACGGAATCGACCAATACGTACGTAATTTTGGCGCACCGACTCGATAGATGGCGCGGATCGCAAATTGATTATTTTTGTACATTTGTTTTATATAATTTTATAAAAAGGTAATGTTTGTAACAATAAATAATATATTTCGTTTCTGTAATCAACTAGGGTAGGCAGTGTCTTTTTGTCTTTATAAGGTGCACGCCACTGGTACAGCTGCCGGTCCTGGGTTCGAATCCCAGCAAGGGCAAATATTTGTGTGATGTATTCGTACTTATATTTGTTTCTGGGTAATGCTCGTTTTTTTTCCTAAGTATTAAAATGCGGAAATGTTACATAACATTTAAGTGACATTTATTCCGTAACATTTCGTTCTGAAGCGTTTCCTGAGTCCTGGCAATTATGTAATATTGAATACTTGAAATATTTCATCATTAAGGAAATATATGAAATGTTTCAGACACTCATCGCTATTCTCAAGTAATAGCGGTTGACCGCGTTTAGGATTAATGTTAGAAGTTTCGCTTTGAGGTAGTTTTACGTCTAATAAATTGGAATTTAACCGCAATCGTAATTAGTGTCTAACGTATGAGCTAGGTTTGTAATTATTAATGAATGCTTGAAATTATTATGATTTAGAATAATTTGTTGATGAGCGATGTTAATAATTAAAACCTTTTTTATGTTCGCAGTTATTAACAAACTTATTTATATAGATATAATGGTCCTGCCTTTTTGCCGAACAAATTTTCGTCGAACGTTTCGTTTTGCCGAATTTTCACTTCGCAGAATTTGTATTCCTCTGGAGTCCTACATTTATTTATACTTGTTGTAAATATAGATCAGGTTTGGTTAGGTTTGTTTTATACCAATCCTAAATAGTTTACAGTTTCAGTGAAAAATACTTTCTGCGAAATGATACTTCGTCGAAGTGAAATATTCGACGGAAAACTGATCGGCGAAAAAGCAGAGAACCAGAAATAATATTAATGCCTGGAAGAGATCGCTCTTTAGCGATAAAACTGTTGTCCATTACTAAAATTATTGTGTCTGTGTTAAATTTGTAATGTTATTTTGCTGTGCGATAAATCATTTTGTATTGTATTTAATATCGGCATAATCTAATACCATCTTCTTCTAAGTCGTACACTCTTATCACAGTGGTCGTACCTGTTTAGTGCCGTATATGCTTTATTTTTACTTCCAAAATATAATAAATACTAGAATGTGTATTTTTTACTACCTTAGTTGGGTAAAAAGTATCCTATAACCATCTTTGGATGTCCAGTTACTCCTGTACCAAAATTATTTAAAAGTCCCAAGCATATATTCGAGTTCATCGCACAAATATTTGTCCTGGCCGGGATTCGAACCCGGGACTGCCGGCTCAGCAGGCAGAGCGCTCTACAAACTGCGCCAAACACGTCGTCAAATGTATTGCTCTAGTTTTGTGAGAAACACCGCACAGTACAAATTAATCACTACGCGAATATTATTATAAGACCGTTTTTATAGCACTGAACGCCAGTGTTACTAAGCAAAAACAAATCCTTCTCAGCCTTTGATTTACCGCATCTAATAAACTACCACTAAATACCGCCATAAATATACCCATTAGTAAGGAATCAGTTTCATGCCAGAGCTTTGTTTAGTGTGGTCCAAGATACAAGCAATCGGCTATCTGAGAATTGCGTGGCGGTAAATTTAAAAATCGAACACACGATAAAGTACAGTACTCTTACCATGAGTTTACAGTGACAGTACTCGCTAGCGACTGCGTATAGAATTTGTATGGAGAGTTGTAGTTCTACAAATTAATCGCTAGGGGCGCTGCACTGTTCTCAATACAAATTATTTACGCTGTCGCTAGCGAACACGGTCACGTTACTTATGGTAAGGGTACAGATACGAGTACATACTAACGCTATCTTTTACGTTTGCTAACTAATAATAAATGCGTTGTTGTAAGATGTCATCGGTAGTGTAACGTGTTATACTATACCACAGTTGGGTGAGCACTACGCCGGAAACGTAGGGTTACAGGTTCAATAGGGTTAAAGTCATGGTCGTAAATTCCCCTTATTTGAAAAGATGCCAAAATAAATCAGTTAGTATAACTGGGCATACATATGAATGTTTGCATAGTTATAAAATGACTTGTGAATGTAAAACGTTAGAAATGGTAGGTGAATATACATATCTTGGTCTAACTAATTATAGACAAAAATATATACTGGAATTTGCATATAGACACACTGTGTAATAAATTAAGATCGATACTTTATAAAGTTATAACTTTAAGACATATCGTTAACAACGGTGTATAATGCACTGGCAGAAGCCGTGATTGGGTATGGAATGGTAGTTTATGGGCGCACTTTTAAAACATACTTAGATTAGTATTTATTAGAACTTCAAATTAGAATATTCAAAAATGTTGTAGAAAGTAAAACAAAAGAAACTTGTAACGGCGACTCATGGTCCTGTTTACAATACTGAATATTCTACCAGTGCATGAAAAAGTAAAGTATCTAGTAGCAACTGAACAATTTAAAAATCCTGAATTTAAAACTCCCAGAACATACAGCCGCGAGCTGAGGGCCTCGACGCGACGGCAGTACTTGGAGCCCGAAGCCTACTACTATGGACGGCGGACACGCAGTTATTTGTTACCTCGAATATTTAATAAGATCTTTTCTAGAGAATGAATGTAGCAGTCAAAATGTTTTCAAAGTTAAACTAAAAACGTTTCTACTAGATCAGTTAATAATATACCCCATAACTATATAGTTATTTTAAAATCTGTATTTAGTTTGACCTTAGTAATATAATAATAATAAAATCTTTATTTCGGATATGTTACATCCATAAAAGGTTAGTAAACTTAAAACTAATATTAGTACACATTAAAAACTTTTAAATTACTTATATCTAAAAGAGGCAAGTGCCCTAACTTGACTGACCCAGTGCATTAAGATTGGGCAGTCATATCGTTCAGCAATTACACCCAGAATGCTGTTAGAACTTCCCCTCAGCCTGTTCAGCATCGAGGCGATTTTCTTCCGCATAATGGCTTGAAAACCGTCCGTGCGTGCTTCCGCGAACATAAGGGAAGCGCTGCACCACCGGGGTAGTCCTAACAACATTCTGAATGCATTGTTGTACTGAACGCGCAGGGCGTTGTAGGCTCTTTTTGTGTACCTTACCCACAGGCTGCTCGAGTAAAATGACTGACTATAGGCTTTAAATAGTGTGATTTTAACCTCGGTCGTACATCGAGCAAACCTGCGGGCAAGCATGTTTGACCGTACCGCCAACGCCCTGCGCTCCCGCTCAATATCTAGGTCATCACGTTGATCAGGTGTTATAATGTGACCTAGATACTTGAATTTCTCCACTACATATAACTAAGGTCATACACAAATATAACTAAGGTCAAACTATATATGAGAGAATACTCTAATTATTAAATACTTAGTTAGGTACATTTTTTAGATATACGTAGTTATAGGTAAAAGTGAGCGCAGCATTCGCCAATAAACGTCATGTTTGGCGGAAGTAAGATAAATGTACCAAATGTAAGCATTTCATGAGATAAATAAATTAAAAAAAAGGTCCTGCTTTCATTGTAGTGGATCACATTACATTTTTCGTCCATAATTTAGCGTTTGTGTCAATATTTAATAAAATGTGGAATATCCATTTTTATAACAGAATCGATATAAAGATTACTTTAAATTAAAGCATTTATGACAGGTACTTTTAATTATTATACTTAACCGAATTGTAAATGTTTTATTGGAAAATAAATCCCTGAATTGGTGAGCGACCATGTTTCAGTGCCGTAATCGTACTCACACCGAAAACACAATCAAGGAAAACAATTAGTGCTTGTTTATGACAATTATGACAATTACCAAAAAACGCTCGCCGCCCTTAACTTACGCACATCATCTAAACTGAAAGCAACAGATGGCTGGACAAGGGAAACTTTCGCCCATATTTGATTAATATTTTTTGCTTCAACAAAACAAGGAATAACTTCCCCTAGAGCGTTCCTTTGCTATGTAGATTTCGCTCTATTTTCTCTCTGTAATTCGCATTTTCTAAGACTAGAGAAATCTGTCAGTTTGGGATCCTTCAGACCTCAATTTGAAATAGAAGTTCAAATAGGTTAATTTAAATAACGAATAGGGAAGCGCGGCGTGGGTCGGCCTCGGACTTGATGGACGGATGACCTCGAGAGGGTAGCAGGGAATCAACGGATGCAGTCTGCACGAGATCGCACTTTGTGGCGAGTCCTGGGGGAGGCCTATGTTCAGCAGTGGATGTCTGTGGCTGTTAGATAGAAAATAACGCATTCCTGAACAAGGTAACCTCGTCCCATGAAATCAGTATAAAATAGCTCTGAAATAAAAGATGGTGAATAATAGCAATAGTTTTCAAGTTTTCTTTGCTTGAGTGCTCGAGAAAATGTGCGTCTAATGACGTGTGAATGTTACGGAACGTTAGCGGAAAATTTTAATATTTTGACATGAAATAGAAGATGAAAAGTTAGTTGATTTGGACCAGTAAAGCCAGCTACACGATTTCCAGAAGAATTATTACAACATTTTCATGCTATAAGGATTTTCTTACTTATGTTTCACTCTGGACACACCACAAAACTTCGCCTGTTCTAAAATAAAACTACACCTACTAAAAGGTAAGTATAATATCAGAAATCAAAAGCATAGTAGATAAAGACAAGTTGGTCATGTTTATCTAAATCAGAGATATTGTTTCACCATGGTCACTTCGAATTAACTATATCTATGGTGGACTTTTAAAAGTTAGATCTCAAACAAATGCCTTTATTCCGTCACTTACACTTGCATTTTGTCACAACGTGATGGATGCTTTGTCACTTATTTATCGCGTAATAAAAGCAACTATCATAGGCCCAAGCAAATACCTCCGTATGATACTCAATACAGCTTCCAAAAAAACAACATATGTCCCGTCTCACTAATGGACCTGTGTTCGTTTTCAATGGCTACATCCAACGAATGACCAGACTGTCTAGACCTGCCCTACAACTCCGAAGGAGGGAAACGCAGGGCAAAGGAATACAGTCAAGTAATTTCGGGGCTCATAATGAAATGGACATTTGATAAATGTGTTAGGCACACATTCGGTACATTTTATGTCGGCCCTGCTAAAAGGATTGGATAGCTATTTGGCTGAATATTTTTCTATCTTCGGTTGTTTTGAATATGTGAGAGACGAGAGTACTTGGGGTATTTTTGTTTCCGTTTCATTATGGATAAGTGTGCTATTATAGCTTATTTGAGGACTCTAATGGGGTGAATATGATAGTGTAAGCGCTGGGATTCATGTGAAGATAAAAATATACTCTGAGGAACGTTATTTTTATGAGGAGAAACTTTGTAAATGACTTTATGATGAAAGCTGTTCTTTTAACTTGGTCTTAAACGGACCGCACGCGGTTCACCTGAATCATCTTATTTTTCAATCATAATGCTTATTATTAAATTGCATACATAAGCTTTACCTACCAATATTTCATTTCTAAAAACATGTTTTTCAAAATGATTATAGACGCGGGTAAATTAACACCATATTCAATAGCTGTATAGATACTAAAATCAACACGCAAAGAAAAAATCAATTGCGCTCATACTTACATGGTCCATACAAATTAGCAATAAACTTTACCGTTTAGTTATATCATGTCATGATTTAAATTAAACCAAACTGGAATAATATTTACTCAGATATTATTGAGGCATAATTCCGTATAAACTTGACATTTAATTCTAAGAATAAACCTTTTGAGGACTGGTTGGTTAACTCAAGCTTAAGTATTTCAACGGAATCACTATGTTGGTTTGTGCATATTGCTTTTAATGAAAGGGCATCTATCCGTTTGCCAGCCTTTTCATCTATCTATATATCCCTACCCAGTAAACCTTTAAAAACTTTAACCCAACAAATTGCTCCAGTAAAAGCGATGCCAACCGCAATCTAGAACCCTGCACCTACCTGCTTATTTATTAACACAATATCTCTTGTTTTTCTCACTAGGGCGTCAAGTTTTATCTCACATAAGGGAATGGCCGGAATTTCGCGATTCCGTGAAATATTATTGAGTTACATCAGTCTCGGCGCGATATATTTTCCTCCTAATGGGATTGTGTTTATAGCGTTTTTATTGCCAGACATGTGTCATCGCGTTTTATGTTCCGAGGTAAAATTAGTAATGATAATGTTTTTAATCTAATTCGTTACCTAAAATCTTTATACGTCAACTATGGCGTCAAGTTTTATCTCACACTAGCGACCCGCCCCGGCTTCGCACAGGTGCAATACTGATAAGTTATTCATGTATTGTACAAATAAACCTTCCTCTTGAATCACTCTATCTTTTAAAAAACGCGTCAAATTCCGTAACGTAGTTTTACAGATCTAAGTATACCTACATAGGGACAGACAGACAGGCGCGACTTTGTTTTATACTATGTAGTTATAGTGAACTGATAAGGGCATGGATGATTATTTTTTGAATCTTGAAATTTGTTATTAGGGTGATAAAATTGTAAAATGCCAGTAGTAAGGTAATTTTACTGTACATAAGAATGTTCCTTAATTATACTTCCTAAATACGTAGATCTAGGGAGCACGGCAGCACTCTTGCCAAGTCTAAAAAATGTTATCCCGGTCAGGTTACCGTAAGAAATCGTACAAAGCAGGAAAAACATTTTCATATTTTTATAAAGCTGCAAAAAAATCTGTATTTTGGAACGAGGGAGGTTATTCCGATAAACCAAAATTCTTCCCTTCCCAATTTGCAAGACTTGAAAATTTCATGTAGTTAATGATTCCGATTTACTATCATTTCACAAATAACTTTTTTAATACAGTTGCTCAAAAAGTGGTACTTTTCGTAGCTGCAAATCGTGCGAAAAGTTGGTTATTTCGAACTAGTGCTTTTTACTTTACAATTTTTTTTTATTTTTCTGTTGTACTAACACGTCATACCTCATACATCCAAACAAAGGTCAATCACTTTCTGACTTTATTTATTACGTCATGCAGCATTGCAGGTGTATATCTCATAATTATGCTTAAAATATTTAAATTGCATATTGGATCAATAAAAAAACTCAAAAACGGTGTTAATGAGCAAATGAGTATTATGCGTGACCTAAAAAAATTAAAAAAAAAGTATTGTCACAGATTAGAAAATACAGTATTAAGCGTGACCCACGCGCTGCTTTATAAATTCATAATAATTATGAATAATCGCTATTTTTGTGTATTAAATAATATATTTATTTACAATTATATGAAACGTAAAGAACTAAAAAAAGATTCACGATGTTTATTGTTTGGAATCATTGAATTACTGTGTAACATTATCATATCTCTTCTGAAATATTAAAACAATTTCTTTTGATTTGGCTGAATGATGACAGCCGACGCCATCTTCAAAAAAAATATTACAATTAAAAGTAAAACTTTCTTTTTCATTCAAGATTGTTTTAATTATGTGTAAATGACACGTAAGATTTATAAAATAAGAGTTTTTGATAGAAAATGATGGATTCTGATGTTACCAGAATAGATTTACCACCGCCCTATATACGAGCCAAGGCAAAAATGGCAAGTGAGAGTATTTTACCCGCAAAATCGAAAGAAAAATTACATTGCCGTCTATGAACATTTTATTGGCTGGAAACGAGAAAAAGAGAATTATTAACAAATTGAATAAAACTTTAAACTTACCAGCAAAGGCCTTAAATGCGACCCTTGACAATTGCTCTAAAAATTGTAGGTATGTACTCTTAATTTTTATCATACAGAAATAAATATAATTGCCCCTTTCAATTAGTGTTTTAAATTTTGTATTTTTGCAATTTTTCGCAAATGTATTAAAAAACGTTGTTTTTGGTACACGTGTGGAAGTTTCATTTTAACTCGTCCCGAGTCTTGACCCTCGCCTTGCGGCTCAGGCCAAGACTCCTCGGGACTCGTTCAAAATGACATACTTTCCACACTTCTATCAAAAACTACTATTTTCGCTACGTACTATAATCAAATGCCAATAGGATTTGGCAAGTTCGCTTGATAGTTTACGCGATATTAAGTAATACATGCCAATTGTTTGGATATTTGGGACATCAAAAAAAAACACGATACAAACTTTAAGAAGGAGATCAATATGTAAACAAATGTTGTATGAAAGAAAATACCTAACTTTACATACCATAATTTGTGTGAGAATGTCTGACATTTATTTATTATTTATTATTGTTTTATGATGCGTAATAAATAAAGTGTACCTACTTTACATTATGTAACCGTCATAAGTTTTGACTTCATCCCTCAGATAACTTAAAATGGTCTTTACGCCTTCGAATGGTGCACACTACACACTTACGGCTCAGTAGGCGACTGAGTCAAATGAAACTTTAGGATAGGATCCAAATTATTTCACACGCTCCAAAGGCGAAATTAAACTATCTTGACGGGTTTCACACTAGTTGAGAAATGATTATGGATTTAAATACTTGAATACTCAGGGTAAATCAGGACGAGCGTAATTTGAGTCGCTTAATTTCGGTCGCGCCACACTTAGTGTGACGTGAGACGTGACATGATGTATGGCGCGACCGAAATTACGCGACTCAAATTACGCTCGTCTGGCTTGACCCTTACTTTACAGTGCAGTCAATTAAGCGTTCTTCTTCTGTTATAGTATTTGTTGTTATAGCGGCAACAGAAATACGTTATCTGTGAAAATGTCAACTATCTAACTATCACGGTTCATGCCTGATAACAGACAGACAGACGAACGGACGGATAGTAGACTTAGTAACAGGGATCGTTTTTTACCCTTTGAGTACGGAACCCTAATAAACAAGCGGATTGAGAACCGCCTTATTTTTGAAGTCGATTGGCACAGTTTTCACAATACGCCTACGAAACCTACCGACGGTACACACACTAAATGCAAGCTAAGGGATACATTACCAAACCATATCGTAGAATAAATAGTTCGTGCAGAATTTTATTTAGGGCTTCAAAACAGCATAGTGTGAAAGCACCATACCCTTGAGTATAAGCTAAGAAAGCATTATTTTATAGCGACCAACATATTTTTACACGGCGACTTACGAAACGCATGGAATTCCCTGCTCTTTGCCGTCGCAATAAGGACCGTACTACTTAATAGGACTGCGTTGCCTTTTTTGGTAATTGTATGGTAGTGTTGCAATGAAATGGTTCTCAGTTTATCGCGAGTTGCCAGATGTAGTCGTGTAGTTGAATTGGTAATTTGAACGTCAACGGTGCGTCCCTAAATTGAACGGTTGGGTTTACGTAAAACCGCCTGTTGTCTATATATTTACAAATTGTATTTGTTTTGTTTCCTTTTTAGGGTTCCGTAGCCAAATGGCAAAAAACAGAACCCTTATAGATTCGTCATGTCTGTCTGTCCGTCTGTCCGTCCGTCTGTCCATCCGTATGTCACAGCCATTTTTTTCCGAAACTATAAGAGCTATACTGTTGAAACTTGGTAGGTAGATGTATTCTGTGAACCGCATTAAGATTTTGATGCAAAAATGATAAAAAAAAAAAAATTGGTGGCTCCCCATACTTAGAACTGAAACTCAATTTTTTTTTTCATCAAACACATACGTGTGGGCTATCTATGGATAGGTCTTCAAAAATGATATCGAGGTCTCTAAAATATTTTTTTTCTAAACCGAATAGTTTGCGTGACAGACGCTTCCAAAGTGGAAAAAAGTTGGTCCCCCCCCCTCTAACTTCTAAAATAAGAAAATGAAAAATCTAAAAAAACATGATGTACATTACTATAAAAACTACCAACAAAAATTGTTTTGAACGAGATCTAGTAAGTAGTTTTTTTTTTATACCTAACTTTGCACCTAATGTATATGGGGCGCTATACATACCAGGTGCAAACTTAACTTAACCACTTAGGGATGGAAAGTGTTTGTACGGAACCCTCGGTGCGCGAGTCCGACTCGCACTTGGCCGGTTTTTGTAAACTTTTATTGGTGTGCAATAAAGTATTGTATGAATCTATGATTGACTGTTTGAAATAAATCAATGTATGAATAATTGATTATTTCAAATAAAATTATTTCATTGTGTGTTTTTCCTACCATAGATTAAATACATATGGTGCGGAGTCTGCACTGCGGACCGCTACGGTCGCAACCGAAAAAGATTTGGTAGCAATCTGCAACTGTGTGGTCGAGGTACGACAACGACAATACATAGACTAGGTGGTTACAACCATCGATCATTTGGTACCGGCCATCAACCCCTTGGTCACGACCATCAACCCCTTAGTCGCTACATTCTAACCCTTGGTTGCGACCACCGACTTTTGGTCGCGACCGTCGAAATTTTGGTCTCGACCACCAATCCCTTAATCGCGACCAGCATAGATCTTTATTTGTTTTTTTTTTAAGAATAACGTCTCGCCGGTTATACTTATGTATTCTTTTTCCGAACTCTGTCGCAGACGTTACTGCTTAAATAAAAAATAATTTAATAAATTATACTTAAACAATTTCCTTCTTTATTTCTTTCACGTGACACTGTAGATAATTAAAGTAAACGTCCGAATACCAAGCAATTACAGACAAAGGAAGCAACTCTATCGTCGAATCTGAACCTAAACAAACTAAATACCTACCGAAGCTTGCGGCAAAGAAACTCGAGTCCAATCGAACTTTTAACTCGCTTTACCGCTCCCCGTTTACCCAATTTATTTGCGGTCAGTTAAAAAATAAGGTTACCGTGAAGTAGTGGCAACCGAGGAATTGACAGATTTTATTTTAATATTTTTAAGACCACAATTTCATTACTTTTCCGTATTCCACTTAGAAAGACAATGTAACCACTGTTTTTATATATTTTCTAAGATAACAAATTATTTTAATATTTAGTTATTAAAATTTACTTATTCTAAAATGTAGTAAGTCCAAAACTATGACACAATGGAAAGGTTACTTTAGTAGTGAGTAATTTTATCTTTTCAACAACAAGGCAATTATATATGTCTTCAATGTTTTTCAATCATGCCTTCTATCCCTCTGGGGGACGAATGTTACTCGCGTCCGCAGGAAAAACCTCCCACAACCCTGCACGTGTCCCCTGGGTGGTGCTAAAGAGTAACAAACACATAGGCGAAAATAATAGGCAAAGATTGCGATGAATGCGAACACAAATGCGATTAGCTCACAGAGCACTATGACTAGAGATGTCGGACCTTCAGTCCGCATCTTGCAGATAAATATAGAAGGAATAAGTGACGCAAAAAGCGACTACTTGCTCAAACTACTGCATGAGAACAAAATAGACGTAGTCAACATTCAAGAAACACACAGCAAAGATGACACAGATCTCGATAAAAGAGGCCGACTTCTTGGGTATACCTTAGTGAAGGCTGTCCATCACCCCAAGTATGGCGTAGCCAGTTACGTGAAATCCAGTCTTGCTGACGTACATCTTGTGAACTTCAGTGACCATAATCTGATCTTTTCTATAGTTATGCGCATAGGAGGCATGACCATTACGAATATCTATAAGCCTCCAAGGGTAAACTGGGGAGAAGATTTACCGACAAAACAACCTCATCCCTGCGTATATACTGGTGATTACAACAGCCACCACACTAACTGGCGCTATCGGCAATGTGATGAAAATGGAGAGGCTCTAGCCCAGTGGGCAGAGCGCTGCGACCTACATCTCGTTTACTGTGCCAAAGACAAAGGTACTTTCCGTTCCGCCAGATGGAATAAAGAGTACAACCCAGATTTAACTTTCGTCTCTAAATATCATCTCCTGCAACCTTTACCGTGCCATCGCACCCTGCTAACTGTCTTCCCTAATAGCCAACATAGGTCAATTATCCTGCATGTTGGCCTGAAGCTGCCACTCATGAATTCGATGCCATTACCCCGCTGGAATTTCAATCGAGCAAACTGGGAAGATTTCCGAAAACAGTTGGACTTCAAACTTACAGCAGCTCACCTAGAACCCATTGCTACAAATTACGGAGAATTCGTAGAGCTTGTACTAAAATCAGCGAAGTCAAACATACCCAGAGGCTACAGAAAGGAATATATACCCGGCTGGAACTCGGAAAGCGAGGAATTATACAAACAATATCAAAGCTCTGGCGATCATAATATAGGGTCCGACCTTCTGAAATCCTTGGATGCTGCACGGCAAAATAAATGGAGGTCAACTGTCGAGGATATGGATTTCAAGCAGTCTAGCCGTAAGGCATGGAGAGTTCTAGATAGCCTGACAGGTAAACAACACCACAAAAAGCAAACGGGCAGTGTTAAACCAGACGCTATTGCCGAACGCATGGTTGAAGTAACCAGAGCCAAACGCGATAAACTTTTCACCATGAAAATAAAGAAGGACCTAAAAGTACTGAAACACGACTCGCCAAGGAACCAACATCTCTCCAGGCCTTTTGAACTTAGCGAAATGGTAAATGCCATTAAAACACTCAAAACGAATAAAGCTGCTGGCCCTGACAACATTTATAACGAATTCATCCGTCACATGGGTCCGGTTGCTGTGAGCTGGTTATCTGCGCTGTTTACCTATATCCTCCAGAATAACAAACTGCCAAAACAGTTCAAGTTAGCAAAAGTAGTCGCAGTACTAAAACCTGGAAAGCCCGAGCATGAACCTGAAAGCTACAGACCAATTTCCCTTCTTAGCTGCATACTTAAACTACTTGAACGTTTAATTCTAACTAGAGTTGAACCGTTCATAGAAGCTGCCACTCCACCTGAACAAGCTGGGTTCCGAACTGGAAGAAGCTGCACGGATCAAGTACTGGCCCTTACGACTCATATTGAAGCTGGATACCAAAAAGCCTTGAAGTCAACAGCAGTGTTTATAGATTTGACAGCTGCGTACGATACGGTGTGGAAGCAAGGTCTGGTTTATAAAATATTATCGGTTATCCCAAGCAAGGAGATAGGAGACCTTATAACAAGTATGCTGAGCGAACGGGAGTTCGAAGTGTTTCTGGGCGACGCCAAAAGCAAAAGGAAGAAACTGAATAATGGATTGCCACAGGGGTCAGTTTTAGCTCCTCAGCTCTTCAATCTATATATCCACGACCTCCCATCTACAGACGCTACTAAATTCATCTATGCTGATGATATAGCACTAGTCGCACAGAGCAAAACCTTCTCGTCAGGAGAAACCACCCTAACAAACGATCTAGAAAGGCTAACGAAATATTTCAAACACTGGCGCCTAATACCTAGTGCAAGCAAGACGGAGGTTTCGTGTTTCCATCTGAGTAACCAAATGGCCAACTATCAATCTACGGTCTACTTCAATGGCGAAAAGCTCAAATACAACCAACGCCCAAAATACCTCGGAGTCACTCTGGACAGATCTCTGACGTTTAGGGAACATCTTATGAAGCTCTCTCAGAAACTATCGACGCGGAACAATATCCTGCATAAGCTATGTGGAACCTCGTGGGGTGCATCTACCGATTGTCTACGCACTACTGGTATCGCGCTGGTATATTCGGCAGCGGAATACTGTGCCCCAGTGTGGTCGGAAAGCGCACACGTGGCCAAGGTAGATACCAAACTGAACGAGGCTATGCGGTGTATATCAGGAACAGTTAAATCGACTCCGTCCCATTGGCTACCAACATTATGCAACATAGCACCTCCACATCTTAGGAGAAAACATGCACTGAAGAGGGAAACTGAGAAGATCAATTCCAAAATTGCACTACCAGTCCACAATGAGTTCCTCTACCCACCGCCCCAACGCCTAAAGTCCCGAAACCCTGCGTATGCTGCTGCTCAAGGCCTCACCATTTTCAATGTGACCGAGTCCTGGAAAACAGAATGGACCGCTGCTACTGCTGGTTCTCACGTGGCAACCATAGACCCGACCTGTAAGCCATGGGGGTTCGACCTTCCTCGGAAACTGTGGTGTCGCTTAAATAGACTTAGAACGGGTCACGGCCGCTGCAATTACTTTCTACATAAATGGGGGTGGAAAGATTCTGCAATGTGCGAGTGTGGCGAAGAAGCCCAGACTATGGAGCATATAATTCAGCGATGCCCTCTTCATTCGTACTCGGGACCCCCAGAAGACCTACTGCGCGTAACACCCGACGTAATTGCGTGGCTCCACACATTGAATGTTGACATCTAATCTTAGTGTAATTTTGTGACATTGAAATTTTAACTAAATGCCTATTTTTTATTGTATTAAGCGCCATACGATAAAAAAAAAACCCTCTATTTAAAGTTTAATAATGTTGTCAGTGCACACTTGCATTACCTTATCTCAATTTGTTATAATGTTAACCTAGACTTCTCAGTACTTCTGTATTTTTTGTAATTAATGGATGACTGTTATTGGCCTTCTAATATTTATGTGAACCATTTAATGTAAATATTATAATTACGGCTGTTGTTATCCTGAATACCAATAAATAAATAAATAGTCTGGTATCTAATAAAAAAAAAACGAATGATGTTATAGACATTATTGACTGCTTATTATTTTCGCAGATAGGTCATAGGTTACAACTCTATGCAGGCATAGTTGTCGTATATTACAGTTATTTAATGCATTTTCTTATATTTCGTTACATACTTATAGGAATATATATATATATATACAGAGGAGTGAACGGGGTACTGGGGAGGGTCACACTGAGCAACTTTCATTATTGGGACAACCATGAAAACTCGAAAAAAAATCTAATTAAGAGTTAATTGATACTTAATTGATTGTTAAGTATCAATTAATAGTTAACTGATAGTTTTTTTTTTCGAGATTTCGTGGTTGTCCCCATAGTGAATGTTGCTCAGTGTGACCCTCCCCAGTACCCCGTTCACTCCTGCTCCATGACCCCGGAATCACCCTGTATATATATATATATACAGGGTGTATATTTATATTTATATATATATACAGGGTGTACGCTACGCAAAACTCACTAGATCTCTATATTGATCTCCACCTGTTAGAAAAATGAAATGTTGACAATTTAAAATAATACAAACAAGCTCTTTTGATTTATCTGCGTTTTATGCGTCATTCATTTATTCTAAGAAAATAATTGACAACATTTCATATTTATAACAGGTGGAAATTAATATAGAGATAGACAGGGCTTTATGTACCTTATAAAAAAACTTTGAATTTATTCTTCTGTATTTAAAGAAATATAAGAAAATACATCAAATAACTGCAATCTAAGACAATACGGGCTGAATAGGGTTGTTGTCTAAACCAGAGCGAAAAAAAAAATATTTTTTTATTTGACGTTGACAGATGACAGATGCATACCGAGTTTTATTAAGTTTTTTTTTTATAAGAAAATCCACAATGAGTTCCTCTACCCACCGCCCCAACGCCTAAAGTCCCGAAACCCTGCGTATGCTGCTGCTCAAGGCCTCACCATTTTCAATGTGACCGAGTCCTGGAAAACAGAATGGACCGCTGCTACTGCTGGTTCTCACGTGGCAACCATAGACCCGACCTGTAAGCCATGGGGGTTCGACCTTCCTCGGAAACTGTGGTGTCGCTTAAATAGACTTAGAACGGGTCACGGCCGCTGCAATTACTTTCTACATAAATGGGGGTGGAAAGATTCTGCAATGTGCGAGTGTGGCGAAGAAGCCCAGACTATGGAGCATATAATTCAGCGATGCCCTCTTCATTCGTACTCGGGACCCCCAGAAGACCTACTGCGCGTAACACCCGACGTAATTGCGTGGCTCCACACATTGAATGTTGACATCTAATCTTAGTGTAATTTTGTGACATTGAAATTTTAACTAAATGCCTATTTTTTATTGTATTAAGCGCCATACGATAAAAAAAAAACCCTCTATTTAAAGTTTAATAATGTTGTCAGTGCACACTTGCATTACCTTATCTCAATTTGTTATAATGTTAACCTAGACTTCTCAGTACTTCTGTATTTTTTGTAATTAATGGATGACTGTTATTGGCCTTCTAATATTTATGTGAACCATTTAATGTAAATATTATAATTACGGCTGTTGTTATCCTGAATACCAATAAATAAATAAATAGTCTGGTATCTAATAAAAAAAAAACGAATGATGTTATAGACATTATTGACTGCTTATTATTTTCGCAGATAGGTCATAGGTTACAACTCTATGCAGGCATAGTTGTCGTATATTACAGTTATTTAATGCATTTTCTTATATTTCGTTACATACTTATAGGAATATATATATATATATACAGAGGAGTGAACGGGGTACTGGGGAGGGTCACACTGAGCAACTTTCATTATTGGGACAACCATGAAAACTCGAAAAAAAATCTAATTAAGAGTTAATTGATACTTAATTGATTGTTAAGTATCAATTAATAGTTAACTGATAGTTTTTTTTTTCGAGATTTCGTGGTTGTCCCCATAGTGAATGTTGCTCAGTGTGACCCTCCCCAGTACCCCGTTCACTCCTGCTCCATGACCCCGGAATCACCCTGTATATATATATATATACAGGATGTATATTTATATTTATATATATATACAGGGTGTACGCTACGCAAAACTCACTAGATCTCTATATTGATCTCCACCTGTTAGAAAAATGAAATGTTGACAATTTAAAATAATACAAACAAGCTCTTTTGATTTATCTGCGTTTTATGCGTCATTCATTTATTCTAAGAAAATAATTGACAACATTTCATATTTATAACAGGTGGAAATTAATATAGAGATAGACAGGGCTTTATGTACCTTATAAAAAAACTTTGAATTTATTCTTCTGTATTTAAAGAAATATAAGAAAATACATCAAATAACTGCAATCTAAGACAATACGGGCTGAATAGGGTTGTTGTCTAAACCAGAGCGAAAAAAAAAATATTTTTTTATTTGACGTTGACAGATGACAGATGCATACCGAGTTTTATTAAGTTTTTTTTTTATAAGAAAATCGACTTAAGTAACCGTTCCATTAAGTTCTGGTTTTGGTGTTGCCACATTTTAAAATGACTATGTTTTTATAAATTAATAATAAAATAAATAATCATCTCAGAAAATAAATAAAAACAGAGATTACTTCTTCTTTTTAAGCAGATTTCAGAAAAGTAATAAAATGATAGTCTTAAAAATATGAAATGTTGTCAATTACCACTCCTTCTCAAATGGAAACCAACTACAGTTAAATTTGGAGTTTAAAAGCTGTAATGTTGAAATTTCTCAGCATTTCATAAGGCACAGACCAAAAGGCATCAGAGGAAAGTTCGGAGAGCATCTCGTGAAGTTGGGAACTTGACCTAGTCGCGGGCTAGCTCAGAGGGATTCCCAGAACGCTAATTTGAAAAACCCTTTTGAGAACTATCTTTTTGAAGTTTTGAAAATGGAAAAAGTTTATTACGAGTATGAAGTCTTAAAAATGGTTCATTATTTCACCGTACACCATATTAGTAATTTAAAAAGAAGTTTGTCGATTTACTGGTATAACCTTTTTATGCACAACCACTGTTTTTTTGAAAATAAAAGGTATTTTATTCAGATTCAGAAGACTTGGTACTCAAATCAAATCACATGAACTGATAAACTGATAAACATTCTTCCAGATTAAATTATTATTTGACAAATTGATAATTATGGACTGAAAGTACACATCTTACAAAAAGTTGACTGACCAAAATTTCCCTTCGTCTACGTCCGCAACATCCGTCGTCCGTATTGTAACTAGTTACGAACAAGGATTTTTTTTTACAAACTTGATGTTTCTGTCTTCTAAAATTGTAACTCGCTTGGGTAGTAAAGATTTGTTGCACAGGGTTATTTTTTTTAAGCCAGCTATGAAGAAAGGGTTAAAAATCTTAGTTTGTAACCAGGTTACGAACGAAGAAGGAAATAGTAATTACTCGTAAAACGGTTACGAACGAATAATTAAAAAATCTTAGTTTGTAACCCGGTTACGTAGGAAGACAACTATCAAAATCGAATTCTCAGTTTGTAACCTGGTTACAAACGGAGACTAAAATTACTCGTTCGTAGCTAGTTACAAAACTTGGTTAAAAATGTGGACGAAGGATTAAATTTACATGGACGGATCACTGTTTGACAGTTATCTAATGCCACTTCTGAGCCCTGGGTACCTTAACACATAAGGGACGACCTTGCCCCTTACGCATGATTGACCCTTAATAGTACTTTATCAATTTCCAATTCTAAAAGGGATCGAGTCTTTGTTAGAATGCGAGGCGACAATATTCTTAAGTACTCGGAAGGTCGTAGGTTCCTTAGTTGGGAGAAGGAATGTAGACTTGGTGGTACAGATTTTAAGGTGAAATTTAGCGTGACTACAAAATGCTGTGTATTGTAATTATGCATACAAGTATTACAAGTGGTCTTAAGACAAAGGAATATCGGGAATGTACATAGATTTGAATCTATGTTTTGTGTCAGATAAAGTTTTAATGCCATTCAAGGTCTCACGTTGTCCCTTTTTGTCTTGGTGGTTTAATGAGTGTCATGGCTTAATTTCTTATCAGGTCTTACGAATAACTAATATTACACTAATATATAGAAGAAGAGGAAGGCCATAGAAAAGATGGATGGATTGTGTGAAAGATGATATGAATAAGAAGGAAGTAAACGACTAGATGACGAGTAATAGGGAAGAATGGAGGAAGAAAACATGCTGCGCCGACCCCAAATAAATGGGATAAGGGCAAGCGAATGACTATAAAGGCGATTTTTTTTTGAGTATGTTTCTTACTTCTTCACGCTCTAACGGCAGGACCAATTATGATAAATGTTGGTCTGAAGGTTGCTGACGCCCTGGATTTAACACACATGCTGGATTAACACATTTATCCCGAAAAAAATTGAGTGTTCCCGCGGGATGTGCGGGTAACACCACGTGGCGCAGCTAGTTTTGAGTGTTTAATATAAAACACTCAATTTTTACTTACTTGGGGCATTTTTTAGGGTTCCGTAGTCAACTAGGAACCCTTATAGTTTCCATGTCCGTCTGTCCGTTTGTCCGTCCGCGGCTTAGCTCCGTGATCATTAGTACTAGAAAGCTGAAATTTGGTATAAGTATGTGTATGTATAACGCCGACAGAACGGTAAAATAAAAATTCAAATTTTTTATGATTTTCGGGTACCTCTCGAACACCTAAAGTGGGGGTGATTTTTTTTTTCTTTTCAACACTGGTGTGTGGGGTGTCGTTGAATAGGTCTTGTAAAAATAATGGGGGTCTTCTAACATTATTTTTTGATAAAGTCAGCAGTTTTGTAAATATTCGCTCCAAAAACAAAAAAAATAGTGTCCCCCCCCTCTAACTTTTCAACCACGGGTCAAAAAAAATCGGAAAAATTCGTGTAAATGAAGCCTTGTAAGTACTTTCAATGAAAACTATATTGAACAAAATCGGTCGAGCTGTTTTTGAGTTATCGCCAAATTTCATAATTTTTCTTTAAAAGGACGTAAGTTGACTTCCAGAAGGTAATAAGTGATTACAGTTTCTAGGGCGTTTACGACCTTTTCATAGAGCTTAAAATCTTTCTTAACTTAAACCTCGGGCTTAAAACAGCAGTTTATTGTGAAGGATGAGCAACTACGGAACCCTACACTGAGCGTGGCCCGACATGCTCTTGGCCGGTTTTTATTCTAAAGTTGTACACCCCACTTTTCTTTTTAATCTTCGATATTTTGGGTTTTTTCTACTAAGAATCACGAGCTCTTTCGATCTAATTAGGAGAAAAAAACTGTCTTAAAATATTCGTTCATTTTTTGTTTTTCCATTCCGTTACCGCTGTAGTAGGTTATATGGAAATGGTAACGGAATGGAACGAAAAAACTTGGGACAGTTTTTTTCTCCTAATTAGATCGGAAAAGCTCGTGATTCTGAGTAGAAAATACCTAAAATATCAAAAATTAAAAAAAAGTGGGGTGTACAACTTTAGAAAAAATGGCCTACTTACTAGGCTTTGATACGGGACATGGTTGGTTAGATTCCCACTAGCACTAGGAAAAATCTCAATAGCGTGATGCAGATCGTCATTTATTTTATATGAGCCTGCGGCGCCATGCCACCCTGGCGCCATCTGTTGGTCATAATCTCCTTTGTCCTCTCATCACGCCGAAACGCCTGGACGGATTCTAACCAATTTTGGTACAGGGTTAGCTGGACATCCAAAGATGGTTATAGGATACTTCTTACCCAACCAAGGCATACAAAAATTATGCGTATGAAGTTGCGGGCGTCTTCTTGTATATAAATAAAAGCTTGTCGTAAACTTCAATATCTTGAAAATATCCTGTCATGTTGCTTAGAACTAATTATTTAGTACTAAGTACTTAGTAACTATTTTTCACTTTTATTAGCTGTATAATGTTCTGTTAAATGTTAATGTCTAATGAGCTGTACACATTTCGGCATTGCATTCATAGATTCTTTTCTTTTCTCTTTCACCCCTAGGCGCTAACGGTCTGCAGTGACATTGACAGCTCTGTCGCTTGTCAATGTCATTGTCTTGGCGTTGAAAGCGCTTACGCTGCGTTCAGACTAAAAGTGCAGTCGTGTGTGTGCGGTTCACCGTGGCGTCACCTATAGGTTTCATCGGAAGACCAGCGCTGGTTCCCGGGCCAGGATTTATGCTGAGGTGTGACCTTTTCGTGGCATACGCAATTACGATTTTATTTTATTTCTTATATTTGTTGTCCACTTTGTGCATGTTAACGAATAAATTATCATTATATTCTATTCGATTTTATTTATCTTGTCTTATTACTCGTATATCTTGAAAATACCCTCTCATGTTGCTTGGAACTTAGTACTTTCCCATCTCAGTCCGGACGTGGCCAGATGTAATGTAGCAGGAAATTGCATTAGACGTAACGGCAGCGGGCGGGAAAGGTCCGATACTTCGTAAATTGTGGCCTAACCTACCAAGCTCGCTCGAAGTTATCGCATTGTCTCGCTCCCTCCAATATTGTTTATTAAGAGAGTAAAGGGGACTTGCGGGAACAAGCGGTGGTAGCCTAGTGGTTAGGGCATGCGACTTTCAATCCGGAGGTCGCGGGTTCGAACCCGGCCCGTACCAATGAGTTTTTCGGAACTTATGTACGGAATGTCATTTGATATTTACCACTCGCTTTTCGGTGAAGGAAAACATCGTGAGGAAACCACCTTAAGCCCAATAAGGCCTAGTTTCCCCTCTGGGTTGGAAGGTCAGATGGCAGTCGCTTGCGTAAAACATAGTGCCTACGCCACATCTTGGGACTTAGGTAGCCGACCCCGATTGAGAATTCATTCTCAAAAAATGGGACAAAGGCTAGGAGGATTGTTTTAAGAGAGTAAAGGGGACAGCGAGATATGAAATGTGGAAGTAGAATCCTCTACTTGCTGAGCATTTGTAGATGAATATTGTATTGGGAAAGATCATAAGGTTAGTACAGTCAGGAAGAGAGAAAGCTAATCTTGTGAAACTAGTGGCAGATTGAACTGTTGCCTCGTGTTTTTAATAGGTAAAATGTTTTTTTTTTTCGCCGAGCATTACTTAATTGAAAAATTACAAAAAATACTAAATATTAAACTTGCTCAGAAACTTTCATGAGAATCGATTGAGAAATGCGACCTAATGGCAGAAACAGAATATCCGGAATTTAGACATACGAATGATTTTAGTGTATTTTTTTATTTCATTGCGTATGTTTCAGAAAAGTTCTATAGATGCCCAGCCGTGAAAAAGGCTCGCCGGCTTCCCTACGGTCGGCTGTCTATGCCTACTCACCCAGCAAGCCCTTCTTTGCCAGCGTCTACAGTATTATTTTATCTTGAAAATACCGTCTCAAGTATCTCTAGAACTATATATTTTTCCTTCTTACAGTCCGAACGTGGACAAACGTAATGTAGCAGGAAATTACACTAGACGTAACGGCAGCGGGCGGGATAGGTCCGATACTTCGTAAATTGTGGCCTCACCTACCAGGATCCGTCGAGTTATCGCATTGTCTCGTTTCCGCAAATGTTGTTTATCACGACAGTGAAGGGGACAGCAAATATGAAATGTGGGAGTAGAATCCTCTACTTCCTGAGCATTTGTAGATGAATATTACATTGGGAAAATGGTAAGGATAGTAAATTTAGGAAGAGAGCAAATTTCCAAATCACAAAAAAAAAAATCACCCCGCATACTTAATAGAAAAATTACTAACTATCAACAAACTTTCATGAGAATTGGTTGAGAAATGCGAACTGAAGGCGAAAACAGTAGGACATCCGAATATCCGGAATTGAGACATACGAATGATTTTTGACCAAACTGAAATGGCGACGCTTCGCTCGTTTTTTGGAGATATACTATTGGCTCTGTGAGCTGTAGACTTCGCGAGTTTGTCTCGAAATTTGATAAATTTGTAATTTCTTACGTTTTCAACCCGCCGAATATCGGGACATACGAAAGAATTTTGGGCCAAGCTGAAACGCAAACGGCGAAGCGTCTCTCGGTTAACAATAGCTACAATAAAAATAAACCAGCAATTGCATGCTCACGTAATGCTGCGCAAAATAAAAGACCAGTTACTAAGATTTGTTATATGTTTAAATTTAACGACCGTTTCAATTTTATTATCTGTCGAAGAACTTAAATCATTGCCTCTGGTTGCCACAAATAGAGAATGAAAATAAATACAATGTTATTTTAAGGCCGAATCCTTGAAACTGAATCCGAACGAAAGTTACATTTCGAAACAAAAGCAAACGTAAACGGTTTCGATATCAACGAACAGAATAAGGACGTTTCATGTTTGAATTTAGAATATAACTTGGAACCAATCAGCGGTCTCCAATTTCAAAACACATCGTATTGTCTGTTTATGTTTGTGATAGGGGTGTATTCTATGAACTTTTGACAATGGGTATTGATTTTAACTTGTGCGATTATCACACGTTGTTAGAACAAAACGGGAATTTACCGTGTAATAAGATTCAAATTTCGACGTTTCACTCAAAGTTAATGAGTGTGTGTAATCATAAATCATTTATTTGCTTGAATAGGGTCAGATTATACGTGTTTAGTATATAGGTGTCTCCTGATTCAGCTGTCCACAAAGAGCACGCAAATATTAATACATTGATTAAAGCTTTTTTTTACATTAGTACTAATTGTGATTGAGGTATAATATTTACATTAATTTTAAAATATAATTGTAAATGTCATCAAAATGTATGTAAATGCATTACGTTAAATTAATGTTAGAAAGGATCGTGCGATGAGATCAATCTGAAGATTTGGATACCAATATCCACTTCAGACTAGGGAACGCAATATGTTATTTTTATTATGGAAAAAAATTGGTTTTAGAAACCGCAGTTTTTTCACAGAAATCGGTTAACCGATTGCATTTTCTACTTAAGGTCCATCGAGAATATAACTCAAGTGCTCAAAGTGCATTAAAACATCTATGATTTCAGATACTATAGGTAAAAACCTACATTACTACGCAGTAACGGTAGTGAAGCATGGAGGAGCATTAGTTATGTTACTTCAGTTTGATATATTATGATGACGTTATGGCGACCTCGCGCGCCGTCGCCGCCTCATTCATTGCTCCGATGATGATGATGATGATGATGGATATGTATGTAACTGTACATATTTAGCCCTTAAAATACTCGTGTGCTCAATGAATCTCAAATGCTATAATGAATCTCATTATGTAACAGTTGCCTAAACTACTAAATAACGTCTAATATTATTAGAATTCATGTATGTCGCTCCCGCTCACGGGACAATTGTGCCCCGGACCTTTGGGAGGCTTGCGCGTAGCCGAAGCCAACGCGTAGAGGCCCTTTCGACTATTTAATGAAATGTAATGTGTATATCGAAGGGATGCTGTCCCTATCCGTGTCATGGGACGCACACAGAGACAGCACCCGCTTGGTGCAAGAACTATTTATGGATCTATGGAATCTAAATACAAATCGGGCTATGGTGATGAAATGGAGGACTGGGTAATTGATTGAGACTATCGGGCGTCTACCAGGAAAAAAATCTAATGTATAATATATGGCACTGGTAGACGATGACGCGCCTCCCGCTAGATGGGCGCCCACAAAATAGCGACACATAGCGTAGCCTAAGAGCAACACCGGAGCGGAAGGCTAAGGGCGGAAAGGTGTAATACTGGGCTTTAAACCGAAGCCAACCTTACGTTTCCACATCATTAGAATTATTATTAAACTACTAATTGAACTCGTGAATAAAATTCACGCGAACTTGCGATAGTCGCGTAGTCGCGTTGTATTAGGACGATGCCTTACGCGTTTGTTAGGAATATTTTGGTGACAATAGTCGATCAGATATTCAAAACACAAGCAAGTAAATGTCTGTTAGCGACTCAGGGCTACAGTTATGGCCATGTTAACCCGATAATGAGTTTTACTACCGTTTTACGGTCTCACGTGGTAATAACAGTTAAAACTGGGTTTCATATCGGATTAAATTATGTAATAAACGTTGTTTTGTTGTATGGCTCCTTTAGTTTATGGTTGCAAAACTGTCGAGTTGACATAATTGTATACAGTATTAAAACGGATTTATAAAAACTATTACCGTTCTAGCAATTTTATTTTTTTCACTGTAATATAAACATTTGATGCGGTCTGCCCAGGATCCCACCTTGTGGCGAACTATGGGGGAGGTCTATGTTCAGCAGTCTGTGGCTGATAGATATAATGTGGTTATTATATGCACTTTGTATTTGTGCTGTCCTGCCGTTCTTAGGTTAGCCTTTTGCTATGGAACTCCTTACAAAAAGGTCGCCTGTTAGCGTTTACAGTACTTTTATGTCACGAGCGCGGGTGAGCTATGTTTGTGTGAGTAATGTACATGCACATTGGCTCTGTGTGGGTGAGCCGGCACTGAACGCTCCCGAGCTCACCCACACAGAGTCAATGTGCATGTACATCTACTCACACAAACATGGCTCACCCGCGCTCGTGAGATAAAAGTACTGTACACGACAGCGTCTATATTCATGCGAAGGCTGACGAGATCATAGTATGTACGGCTGTACGTGTGAAGACCGGAATTATCCTGAGATACATGAAGTTGAAGTCTCGCCATAACGTGAATTTTAATTCTTGTGTAGTGACGGTTTCAACTGACGCGTAAGACTTATTTCTTTACTGTAGTCAACCATCTTTATATGGCCAGCTATCATTGTACCAAAATTGGTTAAAATCTGTCAAGCTCAGAATGATGAGAGACAACAGATCGCGCTGTTAGGATTTTTTCTCAAACATGCAAAGAAATGTCGTCATAACGTGCGTTATAACTGGCCTCAACTGTAAAGGAATATCACACAACATTGAAGGCCTAAGCCGGAAAGTAATGTTTTTTAAACATGGCGTCTGTGTTCATTAATAAGCTACACAGCGTATGTTATTTCATTGCATATGTTTGACAAAAGCACTATACATGCCTAGCCTTGAAAAGGGCTTGCCGGCTTCGTAACACTATCCCTCACCCGGCAAGCTCTATAATAATACACTATAATTATAAAATAATAATTGACCCCTCTCCATAAAAAAAATCCGATACAATTTTCGAACGGTATTACAAATGCGGTGCATAAAAATGTTGATCTGGAAAGCGTACCTTTTTGCTAAATAAAAAGTCAAGTCTGTAATATTGAACGTAATCGAGAGCCACAATTCTGCACATCCCATGAGATCACAGGGCTCCTAATTTACATTTTACGCGGCACTGTACAGAATAAAATGGCGTTTTATTGTTTTATACGTTTATGTTTTTATACTGTCCGCTCTGCAGTGAAATTTTAGTGTCGTTGTGTCTTGAATGGTAGGGAAGTTAATGTATGATATTATGTAACACCATGTGAGATGATGATTCGATGATCATTGGCCCGATAGTGTGTAAGTCGTACATATTTATCTGTGTAAGTATACATACTTACACAGATAAATAAATACTTAAATACATTGAACAACTATGATCTAAGCACAAATATTCGAGTTCATAACATATTTGCCCTGGCCGGGATGCGAGACCGGGACCCCGGGACTGCCGGCTCCGTGGGCAGGTGCTTTACAAACGCAAACGCATGGTCAAATATAAGTAACATACTATCAATAATTGAAACTAGGATATCAAACACTAAGTTTACCATATTGATTGAAATCTGTATCGAATCTATATTTATTAGCAATCGCGAATAAACTGAGTGCACATCAAAATAGATTTCTTTGATCTGACGTCCGACCCGATCGCGATCTGAGGTTAGCGTTTCCCATTCCTTACTTTATTCGATTATAAACCTAATGTTTTCACAGTTAAGTTCGACGAAATTGCATATAATAAATTTGTCGTATAACTTCGCCCTCTGCAGTTTATATAGACGAAACTCATCCTTATGGTTCGGATTTTAAAGATATCAAAAGTGAATACGGGTATAGCTTGTATGATTTTAGTGTGTTTCACTTCACACATACTTTGAACTGTTTGATGGATTTGATGTATTTATGTTGATAGTATTTGTGTTAGAAAATGTGAAATCAGAATATTTGTGTGGTAAATTTGGTTTTGATCGTGGAAACTTTTGCCTTGAACTATTTGTATGGGGGTCAATTTCATCGTTACGTTTTACTAAACCCGTCTATTATAAAAACCGGTCAAGTGCGAGTCGGACTCGTGCACCGAGGGTTCCGTACAAGCACTTTATACCTTAAGTGGTTAAGTTAAGTTTGCAGTTGCACCTGGTATGTATAGCGCCCCATGAATGAGGTGCAAAGATAACGCAACCAATCCCGTTTGTTGTGTGGGAGCCCCCCTTAAATATTTATTTTATTTTTAGTATTTGTTGTTATAGCGGCAATAGAAATACATCATCTGTGAAAATTTCAACTGTCTAGCTATCACCGTTCTTGAGATACAGCCTGGTGACAGACGGACGGACGGACAGCGAAGTCTCAGTAATAGGGTCCCGTTTTTACCCTTTGGGTACGGAACCCTAATAATATGCTAAACGTGGTATCCTATCTCAACTCCGAATAATTGTTTCCCATCTGTTACATTTCGCCGAAAGCATTCGTTTCCTGATGCCTGTAATATTTTCAGGCTTCTAAAAGCATCGTTTTAAAGAACCCATTTAGGTTAGGTAGGTTACATTAGGTTTGTTTTATAATTATTCTGAGAAATTACAAGTTTTGAAAAAAATAAAATAGCTTTCGGACAAGTGTACATGTTACATACATGTAAATCCGGCGAAAAGATACAGATCAGAAAAAAAATTGTGTTTCAGAAAGGTGACCTGATGATAAAGACGAAAAAAAAGGTGTTTGAATGAGAAATAGTATAACACGAAATTGTGGTTTTGAAAGATGAAGACATTTTTAACAGATTCGGAAAAAGGAGGAGTTTGAGTATGTTCGACTTCGTGTTGCGTTATCGATGTGAATCTAATCAAAGCTATAGTAAAAGTAATGTTAAAACTCAGATTTTTTTAACGACGATGAATTTATGGTGGAGTAATGAAGTTTATTGTGAACGTCGAGTCGTTTCAAGCTTTCAAGGAGAGGGTTTGAGAAAGAGAGACATGACTCTTTAATTTATGATGATGTTCTAAGAACACGGACATTCAGAATTGGATTGAGTGTAGTAGACCGTGTAGATCCCCTGTGAATGGGCAAGCAAAAACAAAGCCATATTGCAATAAACTTTTATTTATTTCAGGCATAAATAAATAAAAAATAAAACAGTTATTCCTAGGTTCAAATCCCAAACACTAAGTTATTCTACTCTTTGCAGCTAAAACATTTCTTATGTATTTATTGAAACTATATTGCACAAAACAAAAGTCTGTACAATTAAAAAAAATTATGCCCAATGGCATTCTCTACCAGTCAACCAAAGGGCCAAACAAATACTTCAAGAGGGTAATTGTCTTGGTTATCAGCGAGACAGGTTGTGCCTAGTGCAGCTCCAATATAAAATGTATAAGCATAATATACATATACCTAAGCGCTTGTTTAGTTTTACGTATGTAGTAATCTCTTTTCGATGTACCAGATTACTCTATTGTTGTATTCATAATTGTATAATCTTTGTATCTCTTTATGTGCTTGCTTAATAAACTTTACTTTGCTTAACTTTATTTTAAGGCTTTGTAACTATGATTTTAACAGTTTACCTAATAAATTCGGAGAGGGATGAAGACTAAACTCTGATTGTATTAAATAATTCAATCGGAGCATTCAAACTGTAAAACCCTCCTAAAACTATTATAGGAGCCATTCGGATCCGCTCACAGACTACAGAACCAGCTAACCAACTTTAAATCTATTCAATATCTATACATATTAACGGAAAAGTCCCGAGTGACCGACTGACTCGTCAACGTAGAGCCGAAACTACTAAACCTAGGAACTTCAAATTTCTAGATTATATCTAGTATATAGTATATTATTTAATTTCCAAAATGCTAAACGTGCCATCCTCATCACCTTTAATATTATAAAGGCGAAAGTTAGTGAGTGTGTTCATTAGTTTGTATGTTTGTTACTTCTTCACGCTCAAACGGCTGGACCAATTTTAATAAAATTTGGTATGGAGGTAGGCACCCTGGAATAACACGAAAAATACTTTTTATCCCACGGGAACACTGCAATATCTTGACGACGCGTTTGGCTCGGCTTGTAGACACCTGCCTACTGAGTCGGCGGTCCCGGGTTCGAATCCCGGCCGGGGCAAATATTTGTTCTTGGGTCATGGATGTTATCTATATATGTATTTATATATTATGTATATCGTCGTCTAGTACCCATAGTACAAGCTTTGCTTAGTTTGGGACTAGGTCGATTTGTGTATGATTGTCCCTTAATATTTATTAAAAAAAAATATGGTCCAGTAGCTTGAGCGTGAAGAAGTAACTAACATAAAAACACTTAACACACCAACTTTCGCCTTTTTCATATGCAGCACTACAACCGGTCACGCCCCGACTACACGCAACTACCGCAACGGAAGGTCCAATCCATCCAAGCGCGATGTCCCCCTCACTCCTATGGTCGCCGATAGCCGCTCCGCCGGTCGCAACGAAGAAAAGTGATGTAGCTGAGTTGTTCAATATGTACGACAGTGAAGCAAATCTTGGCACAGTCTACCCGCCTGAATACTTAAAGCTCTTGCCTCTAAGTCACCGGATCCTCTACATCACTTCAATTTCATTTGATTCCTAATGCTCTTGAGGAAATTACTACGGACACCTTCGGCGCGCTGAAGTCTGGATTGGTATTTAAAGTGACATTTGTAGATCAAATAGGGCATTTAAGAGCTAATTTAACGTTTATTAAGGCCAATATAATTCTAGTTTGCGAATTATTTGACTTAGAAAAACTTTATCGAAATAGATTTAGTGCTTTTTGAAAACATTAACAAAAAAACAAAATATATACCCATTTCGCAATTTTTTGTGAAAAATTGATTATTTTAACTCGAATGGACTGTATTGCAAAATAATTTATCTTAACTGCACGCAATGTCGTATTCTCTTGACAATCGAGTTTTAAGCGTTCCAGCATTATTGCAGAGCCTTAAAAAGGAAATGGCTTCTTGTCTTTTCATCAACGCCATTTTATGACGTCTGTGTCGTCGGCCGTTCCAAAATGGCTGCATCCCTATTTCCATACTAATGGCCAGGCGTTAACTTTTTTTATTACCATAAGTGTCTACTGGGTTTCTCATTCCTTTTTTCTTGGATTTTCGCTTTAAGTTTTGAAGGAAACTCGGTCGTTGTTTAGATTACATTGCAAAGGCAATAACAACAACATGTCTATTTTTCCCGGATTTCAAGAAGGTTTTCTATTCGGTTGTATTTGTAGGGTTCCGTATCCCACAAGGAAAAAAACGGAGCCGTTTTTGGATCACTTTGTTGTGCGTCCGTTTGTGTATCCATCAAGACCCTTTAGCTTAAGAACGCATGGAGGTAACGAGTTAAAATTAAAAGCATAATTATACTCAGGTCTACAGTCCTTTGAAGCTGTGAAAAAGTCAAACTTCAAAGTTAACGTAGAACAAAGATGCGGCCGTTTACGCCGCGAAAAACGTACGGTTCTGTTGAAACTTATTTGCGTGCAGCTTTCAGTAGGTTGCGAATCGCGTAGCAATACGGACAGGTGCCCCTGATCAAGAGCTCCATCATCATAATTCGCTTGCCCTTATCCCATTTATTTGGGGTCGGCGCAGCATGTTTTCTTCCTCCATTCTTCCCTATTACTCGTCATCTAGTCGTTTTACTTCCTTCTTAGTCATATCATGTTTCACACAATCCATCCATCTTTTCTTTGGCCTTCCTCTTCTTCTATATCCGTCCACATTCATGCTTAACGTTTTTCTGGTTACGTGGCTATCCTCTCTTCGCATCACGTGCCCATACCATGATAGTCGGTTAGCTTGCAGCGTCTGATGAAGAGCTCCATATGAGTTCGAAACATGTCGGGCCGTTCCTGACAGTTTTAACGTGAGTTTAAACCGTTTTTACAATTATTAAAGATGTCTCACGATAGTTTAAATACCATTGTAACATTAGGGACCTACTGTGAATCAAAAACAGCATCCTAGAAGACTTACCTTCTACCTAGATCTACAGACAGAACATCTAAGAATTTTATTGCCAATTTTGTAATTATGTTCATTTTTGTAGCATTTTCTATATCACTCATTGAATAAGGGCCTCAAGATGACCAGCTCCTTTTGTAGGGGGTGTTTTAATTTTTTAATTTAAGTTATTTAATATAATTTATCTTTTTGCAAGACAACAGCTATTCTTCTGATTAAAAGCCAATTTAAAGTTTAGAATCGTTTTTTACGAATATACTATTAATCTGTAGCATCTTTCAAGCATGAGCTACCTAATGTAAAGCAAACAGCATCTCTAAATTGAATACTTACCTAGATCAACTGAAAAACATTTGACCTTACGCCGGCTATAAACAGTCTTGTCCCGATTCGGGCCACATTTGCATTCATATAGAGAACCTTTTCATTCCGCCCGTGGCGGTTAAAATGGGACACAGATTTTCCTGCTGAAATTTATCGCTTTTCTTATTGCGTTGTGTAATGCAAATTTGGAAGTGGTTAGTATGAATGTTCATTTGCTGGCTTTTTTTACTTCAAGTTGTAAAACTCACTAAGTAACAAATACCTACTTAAAACAAAGCTCGTATTTCAGTGTGTGTCAATACGAGATTTAGAAGAGCAGTGACAGAAAATTTAGTGAGTTTTGATTATCACCAAGCAATATACGGTGATGGTTATGGGCTCCGTTTTGAGCACTTAGCCCCATTTTTTTTACATTTTTCAGGTGCAAAATTTTACATTTTCAAAAGAGATGTGCACATCGAAAATATTTCAATTTCTTGTCAATGTAAATGAAATTCACGTTATAGAAATAATGTAAGGAAAATAAAACAGCCTTCATGATCGCAATGAAATAAGCTTTATACCACTTTACCACACCCCAGACTGCCGCTTAAAATAAAAAATACGCACAACAGAAGCAGCTATAAAAACTCATGGATCCGCCAAATGCTTCGCCGCGTAAAATTTCATAAGGCTGCCGTTCCATTTTTGCCAACAAATGACGGAAAAACCATCTTGTAAATAGGCTTTAACCTTCTAGTGTTTTGAGAAACAAAACAAGTAGCATTGCCTCACGATGGGGGGGAGACAATTTTTTATTAGGATCATTTATTAGGATGAATGAAAAAAAAGAATGAAAATGTCTATATGAGACTAAATACACTTAGAGCACTCTAACGTACATAAATTGTGATAAACCGTCATACTTACTCTGTTGTAGTTTCTATTTTATTGTAACACTTTTCCTCATTTATGTCTTAGAATACTTTTTTAATGTTTTCTTCGAGAACTAAGTACGTATAGTTAAGTTTATATTACTGTAATAGTTAAGCACTTATCCTTTCTGAAAAAATGACTGACTCTTGAGTTTCTTTTGGCGCTTCTTCTCAACAGTGGCTCCTGTTTGTGAAATGCCGGTAGACTCAGACATGTAAAAGTGCCTTTGTGGCCTACTTGCAGAATAAAGTTCATTATTTCATTAATCAGAATCAGGATACGACATTAATCATAGGAAAATCCATTTTACACGTAATAGTCTAAAATTACTGTTAAAATTCGTCATTTTTACGGAGCGGTGAAAACGCTCCACAGCACGGATTCTTATGGTCTGTGTTCCACAGAAATGGCGAGCGTGCCGTGACATTATCACCACCAAAACAATATTAAGGTAAGGTGGGGTAAGATCAGTTGGACAGAAAAAAAGGTAATCTGGAATATTTAAATATAGTTAACGAAAAAAGATCTTTATTGAAAATAATTGAGAACACGAGAGGAATAATGTTAGGTCATCTGTGTTAGGACGTCACGATAATTACATGAAGACAAAATAGAAGGAAAAATAGAAGGGAAAAGGAAGAGGGGAAGACCGAGAAGGACATATATGGAGCAAATAAAAGAAAAAATAAATGTTTCATTGTATAAAGACATAAAAAAGAAGGCGGAATGTAGAATAAGCTGGAAATTACTGCACCGACAAGAGCTTAGCTCTTAAATATATGATGATGATGATGATGGGGTAAGACCACCAAGGGAAGACTGCCACTAACTAAATATTTGGGCTCAGTGACACAAACAGGATCTAAGCCTCCGAAACGAGAGCACGCCACTTGTCCCGATCTTGCGCAGTATCTCGCCAGTTTTCGATTGAAGAAGAGTGCCAATGAATAACTTACTAACTGTTATATACTTATCCCACTACTACTAAAAATAACTAAATTGCCATTATAACCGTGAAAAAGTACGTTTAAGTATATAGTTGTCATACAATTATTGTTTTTTTTTATTTGAGAATTCTGATTAAATTATTGCTCGTAGAATCGATGGCTGTTGGGGCAGAGAGGTTCTTGAGTGGCAACCGCGGACCGGAAGACGCAGCGTTGGAAGGCCCCTAACAAGGTGGACCGACGACCTGGTTAAGATCGCGGGTAGAAATTGGATGAGGGCGGCGCAAGATCGATCGTTGTGGAGAACTTTGGGGGAGGCCTTTGTCCAGCAGTGGACGTCTATCGGCTGATGATGATGATGATGATCAAATTAGCTTCTGGACGTTAAGCCGAACTTAAAATGAGATGTCTTTGAAGTCACGTTTTTTTTTTCTTTATTTCATAGCATATTGAGCATTTTTATGTTTAAAATTATATTTTAAATAATTTAACATCATTCTACTACACCCTATTGAGGTAAAATCTATTAAATCAACGCTAATACAATCTAAACCGTATTTTCTTCACGCAATCATTATTGACTCAATTTACATGGAAAGCGGCTGATTTTCAATTTTAGACTTTCATCAATATAATATAATAGGTTTGAATATTGCCTCGAGTTAGCGCTAACGAGTTTTAAATGCAACGTCTTTGGTAATTAAATTGAGTTAAGTGTGATTTAGCGATTTAAGTCAGGATTTTTAATCCCCGGCGAAAAAAGAGGGGTGATTTATAAGTTTAACATGTGTATCTATGTATCTGCATATTAATGTATTTGTGTGTCTGTATGTGGCATCGCAGCTCCCAAACGGATGGACCAATAAGAGTGTTTTTTTAAGTCGAAAGACTTGTCCTTCTAGATGGTTCTTAGCTATGTTTGGTGGAATTAGGACCAGTAGTTTCCAAGATATTCAGCTTTAGTTGGAACAAGTGATGAGATCTCAGCCAATATTGAAGCTAAGAATTCCGAATTGTGTAGGTATGTTCAGTTTTAGTAGCATTTTCTATAAAACTCATTGAATGAGGGTTTCATGACGACCAGCTACTTGTGTCAGAGGTGTCTTAAATTTTTATTTAGGTTATCGACAATGAAATTAACATTAAACTTTAATAGAATTCTTGAATATTTTCAACATACGTCAAAAATAGAGAAGGTAAATACTAAAATGTTGATGTTGCAATAAAGTATATAAAGGTAAGGTAAGACTAACTGTTAGTTACCTATTGGACTGTGGTAGAGTCTTCTTCAGTCGAAAACTGGCGAGAAATTGCGCAAGATCGGGACAGTGGCGTGCTCTCGTTTCGTAGGCTAGGATCCTGTTTGGATCACAGCCAAAATAGTTAATTAGTGGCTGTCTTCCCCCGGTGACAGTCTAATCCCACCTTACCTCACATTATTTTAAGTTAAATATATTTTTTTACTCCAACTTGGAAGGGTTTCTTGTTATTTCAAGTAAATAGTACCAGTGTACTAGACCACAACAATACTAAGTAAGCATTGGCATTTCAGTTCGTATTATTCGTACAAGCACATCTTTTATGCATTCGGTAAATACGAGTAGCAGCAACTGCACTCCGTTATTCCGAACACAAGGATTCTTGTTTATTGGACGAGCCTTTCAGCGTAGCATGACGATGTCGGGCCAGAAAACGAGCAGACTTAAACCAAATTTGTGGACAAAATTTATGCTAATTTTTGATGTCGTATGTTTATCGATCAGTTTGACTGATAATTTAGTCCGAGAACTAGACTAAATGCGTCTCGATGAGATAATAAAATCATCATTTATTTGCACTAAACGTAACCATTGTGCACATGGGTCTTGTTCAATTAATGGGGGTAAATAAAACTAAAAGACAGCTATACAAGGAGGTATAACCTATACCCTATTTACATGAAACAAAATATGTCGATGATTTAGGTGATATCTATACTGTTAGTGGCAAACTTTAGACAGGGGGAATGTGAACTTTTAAAGTTGCATTTCTATTTTATTTTGAAAGTGCCTCCGCAGACACAGTTGTCTCAACTTACTTCATGATTTTAACGAAATCAAGTTACAATACAGGTGTAAACGAAATCCTTACTCGTTCTTCTTTTACTTCAATTTATTACCAAACGCCTGGGTCATGTCACAGTTATTTTTTCTATTTATAATTGGTAATCGCTTGTTTAGATTCAATTAGTAATTACATAGTTTGTATTGGGTTTCTAACATAAGAGCATTAAGATTAAGAAACCTAGAGTTTAGTTTCTGCTTTTATCTATAAAATTTTATAAAAATTGTGAGCATTTAATTTCCGACGTAAAAGGTTCGTTGTAGTAGAATTTTTTAATGAATCGTAACAGGTTTTACTTAGCGGAAATCCATATTAAAATAAGAAATATTAGTATTAGCATAAAATCAAAGTAAATCGCTCGTTTAGTGTCCACACAATCCGCATGCTTTCAGCGTCGCAATCAACCTCGCACTGAAAGAAGACACTCGATATCCTCTAGTGGAACAAAGAGCAAGGCTCATGATGGTAAAACATTACTCTTTTATTTATTTTTAGGTTTATATGAGCCTTACGTTTATTTGCTTCTTTGTTGGTGCTTCCATTTTATACTATTTGATTTATTTTATTTTTGCTCAACTTTGCTTTACACGGATTATCTTGAACAGATCTCTCTTAGCGATAATACTGCTTGTCGTCAAACGTTTTTTAAATGAATCGTTTTTGTGTGTCTTTTGTAAATTAATTTTGAAGTGTAATAATCATTTTTTATCGTATTGTATCATATTTTTCACAGCTTTGTGACATGAATGTTGGGCGTTTGGCCGTTTGGCTAATGGGAAACTAATTTAATGAGGTTATGGCGGACCGGACCAAAATAGCAAACATACATGGGTATTTCTACCATTTCGTGCAAATCACATGTTCGTAGAAAAAAAAACATGTATTAAGTGTCAAATTGACTTCAAATAATTTTTATGTATTGTGTCAGGTACATGGGTATACTTTGCATCTAAAATATATTATACTATTGCAAAATAAATAAATATAAAAAAAAATAACATGCGAAAAATTCATTACCATCACCGTTCAGAACACAAACGTATAGATTAGACAGCGAATAACTAATCTATTTTACATGTATCACATTAAATTTAATCTCTGATATGGTTGAACTATGTAATAAGGGATATAACTTTGAGAGTCTAACAGTCGTATAATTCTTATTTACGTTGATTGTATAGCAGAATATTTTTGTCCATCAAAAAACTTCATTACCATCAATTAAATTTGCAATGGCAACATCGGCCTGTAGACGTACAAAGTAGTATTTTATGCGTTGTCCCTTCCACTCGCGATCCCACCTCAGTCGACTCAGTGAATAGTGAAGAGAGTGGACGCGTGCCATAATTTTGTAAAAAAATAATTCGTGGCGAGATTTTGGAATTGGTACGATTTTTTTTCATTGCCATTCGTGCTGTTTTGATATTAATGCTTTAGAGTTTTATTGTACTGTTGATACTTAAATAAGCAACATTAAGTTCGAAAACTTAGTGTATGAATATATACCTACGATTGTAGTTGTTTATAATGAGTAAATCTGCAAAAGGTAAAGAAAACTCATTACCATCCTCTTCATTACCATGATTTACCAGTCACTTTTAGGCGAATGGTAATGAATATAAAATACTGGTAATGAATTTAAGTATTAAAATTGTGAAAATCTTATCTTCTATCCGTTCCTCTTTTACGTGACAATACGTTTTCAGTGGGTATATGTATGCAGAACGTTATATATATTTTTTGGGATTTTTTTATTTATCTTCGTTATAGGGTTCATTGATATTATCCCTGCATCTGACAATGCTTTTGTAGAACTAAAAGACTTTATGCATCAACGTACCACCGAAAGATTTTTTAAAGAAGTGGAAAACGAGTCAACCTGTCCTTCCCCAATAATAGAAAACTTAACCACTTTAGAACAAACACAACAGTTGCAACATAATATCAGAGCTGCTCATGTCAAGGCGAGTGGAGCTACTCAAAGCAAAACTATCACTTTGCTTTCGAATATAAAACGACATTGGACTAACGAATCTTTTATTAAAACAGATTCCAGTCACCCGAAAAAGAACTGTTGTTGACTCTAAGAAAGAAAATAAAAGTGATCAGAACCAAACGTCATATACGGAAAGTAAAATAAAGAAACTAAACTAACTACTTTGGCGCAGCAACCCAAAATGAGTTTTGGCCTCCAACACAAGAGCACGCCATCTTGCCCGATCCTGCACCACTTCGTGCCAGCTGTCGCTAACTCCTAGCTCACGCAGATCCGCCTCCACCATGTCTTTCCAGCGATACTTGGGGTGACCAATAGGACGTCGTCCAATTGGTCGGCCTAAGTATGTTCTCTTGACATTTCGATCGTCCCCCATTCTCTCGACGTGGCCAATCCAGCGAAGACGATGTGCCTTGGTTTCGCCAATGATCTTAAGTTCGGCTACTAGTTCGGCGATCTCCGTGTTTTTGCGGATCCTCCAGCTTCCATCTTCTCTTTGAGTAGGTCCCAGAATCTTTCTGAACACCTTTCTTTCTGCAACTAACAAACTTTTCTCCTCCCTAAGGGTCAGCGTCCAAGCCTCACAGCCATACATTAATATAGGTCTGATGACGGTTTTGTATATCCGTATTTTTGTAGATCTGCTGAGGAGCTTGGACACCAACACCCTATGAAGTGCCGCGCTGCAGCGTAAGGTGTTCTGGATGCAGATGTTGATCTCGTCCTGTCTTGTATGCGAGTTAAGAAACCGACACAAGAGAAAATAAAGAAAAGTATTGCTAAAACTGGAAAGGGCTGTAAAATACTGAAGGCCACAATTAGTAATGGTTCTTCAGAGGAAAATGATAAAGGAACGAAAGTTGGAGCAAATTATAAACAAGAAAGTACTTCTAAACTTCTAAACACTTCTAAAAAAGTGAGCAAATTTTTCGACAGTTCTTCATCTGACGATGAATTTAACATTTTTTAAGTTTTGAAATATAATCTCAAATCATTATAATTATGAAGAACTTCCTACAGCACGTTGTTTGAAGTCTAATTGAAATGTTCTATTGTGGTACAGAGTATCTATGTTGCGTTCTATTGTCAAGACTGTTAAATATTAACCAATTCGTTTGAGTCAAATTCACAACTAAAACTTTGTTATTGTAATATTAATTCGGGTTACACAATATAATAAGTAAAGTATTCTAAGAAGTGGATTTCAACTGATGATTAGACGTTAAATGGTTAATTATACACTCAATACTTTATTGCACATAATGGTTTTACAAAACAGGTGGTAAAGTTACAAATTTGAGATCACATCATGTATCCTGAAGTAGGGCGCAGCAATTTGTGAGATACTATTTATGGGTATACAATTTGACATAAAAATAAGAATAATAAAAAACTTAGTCTAGGGACTTATATGGTTTGAAGTAGGTAAAATTGAAAGCAAAAAGTAACATTATTAGGTTAACCCTTAACTACCTACGTCCGATTTCTTTAGCACAACCACCTACGAGAGGTCATGGAGACCTCTACTTGAAATGGGTCTAAAATATGTTTAAGTATTTATGTGAGAGGTACATTGATATAATATTTACCGTTTTAACGGTTTTAGGTATTTATTACCAAATGTCGATACAACATTAATTAACAATATGTTCTTTAAACTTGATATAATCACATTCCCTTACGTTTTTACGAAAAAAAAATTTTAAAACATTTGGAACATGAGATCACAAAATATTCTGATACTATATATAATTTTCTTGGTAAATCTTAAAATACAATAATTAGTCAAGCAAATCAGCTATAAATTGTATATAAAAACTAGTTTTTTTTATAAAATTGCAAGATATTAAAATAGCCATTTCTTTAACTTAGTCACATTCCCTCAAATGTTTTAACAAACAAAAATTTAAATTTTGGAACACGAGATCACAAAATATTCTTAAACTATATATTTTTTTCTTGATAAATCTTAAAGTACAATAATCAGTCAAGCTAATCAGTTATAATTTTTATGTAAAACCAATGATTTTTATAGCCGTATCTCGCGACAGCCAATTGTTACACATTTCATACGTTTCGAGCATTGAATGCAGATTGGTTTCTTGCATTCAATTCATATGTACTGCGTCTTCCGCTGCTTTTTGGGGTCACAAGTTGAGCAACATTTTCGAAGTTGCAATCGTTCTTCAGCATTGCCTGGGACTCATCTGTGCTGATAAGTCTGTATCTTTGTTGAGGATATTGTTGATATTGATTATATAGATCCCGTAAAGAACTGTTGCCAGATGTCCAGTGGGCTCGATGTAGAGGTCAATACATCGCGGTAAGCTTGTCTGATACCCTGTGCTTCATTGACTAGGTACATTATGTTGCAAGGTCCTTGATCATAGTGATGGTGGTTCAGATGCCCACCGAAAGCGATTCTTGCAGAAATAGTTCTTCTTTTTAGGTCTTGATCACAGTTGTAATAATGGCACTTCGTCGTCTGAAGAAAATTAATGTTCGTAATCTTGCTGCATTACCGGTCTAGGTTTCGATCGTCGCTGTAATAATAGCACTTCGTCATCAGAACATGACTAAAGCCGAAGCCGAAATGACATCCATCTAAAGACCCTGGTGGTTCTTAGTTTGATTCTAAATCGCTACCTTCATCATCTGGCAAGTCATCTTCATCGTGAGGGCACTTCTCGTAACCATCTTTCGACCGTTACATCATTAAGAAGCATTTTTAAATAAAACTAAACATGAAATGCGTTCAAGTATTGAAAATTACAACGTCATAAAAATAAACGCAACCACCTAGGCAAGGTCTCAGAGACCAGCAAGAAATAATACGAAACCACCTAGGCAAGGTCGCTGAGACCACTAACGACAGTTTTATACTCACCAAATTCACAGAGGCACACATCCAAACGCGTTGAACACATGGCTGGCACTGATACGGCAGCGAGGAAAGGTACAAGGTCACGGAGGTCCGTGCCATCAACATGCGATGAGTTATTCACAAATTTTGCATTTGTCTGGTCCTCAGGACCTTGCCTAGGTGGTTAAGGGTTAAATTGCACTACACAGTACGTTGTAAATTTAACTCATTTCGGAATTCTGTACTGTTAGGTTATTTAGGCGTTTGTAGAATTAGATGTGGATTTCTATTCATAAAACTACTAAATGTTTACGAATTAGTTTTGAGTATAAAACATATACTTAACTAATACTTTGTTCTGGAATGTTAATGTGTATAATATACAATAACAATCAGAATTTAAAAGATTTTTATATTACGTGAAGAGTTATATTTTTTTTAGTAAAGTATGATAGATCAAAAACATGTGCACTGCTGCACTACTTTTTATGAGACTGTTTTTTTTCCTTTTTTGTGAATATGTCGTAATCACTCTTTCATAGAGTAATTACTAAGGATAGGAAGAAATAAAAAAATATCTAATATAGGCTTTTTGCTTAATCCTTCATTACCAACACCACATTTTCATTACCATACCACTTTATATCATTACCATATTCCGTAGTTCATTACCATTCCATTTGAAAAAACAAAATTACTTATATCTCGGTAAATTTTGGGTATAATTCTAAATAGATTATATTACAGTTATTCTTTTTCCCATTTCTTCCCATTGGCATAGAAAAAAATAAAAAATAAAAATTTCTCCTCATGTCTGCCGATTTACACGAAATGGTAGAAATACCCGTATACAAGTGTAAATAGCAATTATTTTCCTATTTTTAATGAGTAGTGACGTATGTACTAATCTATATAATGTACTTTATTGTATGTGAACAAACAATAATGTATAGTTAAAAATTATATGAATATTATCTTGTAAACTGAAAATAAATACCACCTCATAAACAACTCCAATTTGACTGTTTTATTGGATTTCTAAAAACAAGAGCATATTCGATTATTAGAAACTAGCTGTGCCCCGCGGTGTTACCCGCTCATCCCACGGGAACACTAAATTTATTCGGGATGAAAAGTATCCTATGTCCTTCCCCGGGACTTAAACTATCTATATACCAAATTTCATCTAAATCGGTTCAGCGGTTTTAGCGTGAAGAGGTAACAGACAGACAGACAGACAGACAGACAGACAGACACACTTTCGCATTTATAATATTAGTATGGATTACTTTCCGCTATTTAAGAACTTCAAAGTTAAGGGTATTTAGGCACCAATGAAATAAGTGAGCATTATTGCATTTCTTCGTAAATCGCTTATTTAGTGGTTGCACTCACGTGCATCCAACGGCGCAATCAGCCTCGTTCTGGAATAAGACCACTCGATAGCCTTTGATGGAACAAAGAGCGATACTTGGCTACAGTGTAGACAAGAATAGTCGAAATATACCTACTTTTAACTGTTTCGTACTCTAAATAAATATATAAAATATATTTATTAATATAATATACTGTAGCATTGTAAAAAATATATACTAAAGCACCTCATAAATAACTCCTATTTTTCTGTTTTTTATTTGATTTCTAAAAACAAGAGCATATTAGATAATTGAAAATTTATTTTCGTTATTTAAGAACTTCAAAGTTAAGGCTATTTAGCCACCTAAGAAGAAAATGAGCGTTATAGTTTTGACAGTTTCAAAATGTAGCTTTGTAAAGGTATACCTCCATTTATTATTACCTTACTAAAATTTTATATCTGGATGTTTAGATTAGGACTCTGAATGTATTGTTGTTGTTGTTTTACGGATGGTTTATTCGCACTTGCGAAAAAACTCTGTAAATAAAGAGAAAAAAAAGTAGCATTGTAAAAAATAATACCAGAGCACCTCATAAAGAACTCCAATTTGTATTCTGTAGGATAGAAAAAAAAATTAAAGGTATTTTATTTAGACACCATAGAAAAGGTGAGCGTTATTCCATTTCTTTGTAAATCGCTTATTTAGTGGTTGCACTCACGTGCATTCAACGGCGCAATCAACTTCGTTCCGGAATAGGCTGAATATGACCACTCAATGTCCTTTGATGGAGCAAAGAGTGATACTTGCAACGGCAAACGGTTTGGTGCTCAATGTACGGAAATCAAACAACAATATATAGTATTTTCCGGCAAACGTGTTTTAAGTTGGAGAATCCAAAGTCCCATTCCAGTGTCTGATGGCTGCAAGATTTCTAAAAACAAGAGTATATTAGATAATTGGAAACATCTTTTCGCTATTTAAGTAAATCAAAGTTAAGGGTATTTAGCCACCAGCGAAAAAAAGGGAGCGTTATTCCGTTCCGCGTTCCGGAATATGACCACTCGATATCCTTTGATGGAACAAAGAGCGATACTTGGCTAAAGTGCAGAACACGATTCGTCGAAATATAGTTTTTGCTGTTCCAAACTGTAGCATTGTAACAGACCATAAAAATACACACAGACACAGATTTGATATAATTTTTTTTTCGAGGGCAGAAAAAAGTTTTTAACAAGAATTCAAATTTTAATTATCTATTGTATTAAGCAGTTCATACATGTTTTACTAATATAACTGAACATGAACCGAGACATTAATAGGTACTTTTTTAATCTTGTGCTGCAACTACATCGTCCGAATAGAAATTCTACTTTATGGCATGGTATTGTTCAGTTTTCCATTAAAGGATATTAAGTTTCATAGAGTCGTGATCATGACTAGAATGATTTATGTAAACGTATTTTTATATGAAAATTTGGAATCAGTGACGAAGTTTCCGCGCCACTGTACGGATAGCAGTCCCCGATGAAGAGCTCCATATGAGTTCGAAACATGTCGGGCCGTTCCTGACAATTTTTACGTGAGTTTAAACCGTATTTATAATTATCCAGTAAGTAAAAACCAACTCACTATTACTTAAAGACTTAAGAGTAGGCAAACTTAAATCGACTACCTACCCCCTGCATTTGAATACTTTCCAGTAAAATCGTGGTAGCCCTGCAGAATATTAACGACTAGAATTCACTCGATACTATTACCCAATAAATCTGCTTCGAGAGTTAGAAATAAACGATTTGATTTCAAGCGCTGCACGCTGTTTTAATTGCCAGAGTGAAATTAAACTTTTCTAATTATATTTCGCTGATATATTGCCAGTATATTTCCAAATATATTACCTATCGTAGGACTCAAAACATTATCAAGTGTATATGACAATTGAATTGTGAAGTGCTAATTCTCTGTCTACCTACCTCTCGAACCATAAAATTGTTGGTATAGGAAACTGTTTTTCATCACTGACTTTGTTGTTGTACCTATTGTAATTTGGAAGCGTCTGTCACGCAAACTATTCGGTTTAGAAAAAAATATTTTGCAAACCTCGATATCATTTTTGAAGACCTATCCATAGATAGTAAATGTATGTGTTAGATGAAAAAAAAAAATTTTGAGTTTCAGTTCTAAGTATGGGGAGCCCCCAATATTTATTATTATTTTTTTATTTTTGCATCAAAATCTTAATGCGGTTTACAGAATACATCTACCTACCAAGTTTCAACAGTATAGCTCTTATAGTTTCGGAAAAAAATGGCTGTGACATACGGACGGACGGACAGACGGACAGGCAGACAGACATGACGAGTCTATAAGGGTTCCGTTTTTTGCCATTTGGCTACGGAACCCTAAAAAAAAGTGTCTTTCGCAGTATTTTTTCAGCCGCTGGTTTTATGGCCCCAAATAGTAGAAATGCACATACATTCACAGGCCGCGGTGCAGTGCCTCGCCTCTGAAATATGATCTCAATATCCTTTATTGAACAAAGAACGGAGTCTGCGTTCTGCGTAATTGCTTTTATGCTAAAGCGATGATTGATAATGCTGCGGAATTGAATAGATGGAGAACAATAAATAAAGAAACCTGAATTAGTTTTAAAATTTAGAACCACCAATAAACAACAGACTACACAAATCTCTGCGATAGCATACACTGTCCCTCTATATTTCGCAATGTAAGTAAATAAGTAAGTGAGTGACTGAGTGTGTCTGTCAGTGAGTGAGTGAGTGAGTGAGTGAGTGAGTGTGAGTGAGTGAGTGAGAGAGTGAGTGGGTGATTGAATCCGTTTTGGTTAGACCTCTCTCTCTCTCTTGTCGCTCCCTCATGACTGAGGATCGTGGTCATCACTGGATGGCTTACACTTGGTGTGAATGATTTGTCTCCACCGAGTCCTGTCCATTGCGTCCCTTACAACCGAGCAAAACTTGGAGGAAGACGTGTCCTTCACTTGATCGGTCCATCTGGTTGGGGATCGTCCACGAGCTCGTTTACCCTCTGTGTTCCCAACTACGATCAGCTTTTCTAGACTGTCATCTCCTCTTCGCACTATATGACCGAAATACGATAGAATTCGTTAGACCAGTTTTAGTGTATTTAACAAGCTTTTATTTAACTTGCATTGTATGTATGTATGTAAGTATGTTTGTTCGGGTGGAATCTTGCAACTCAATTTTGAAGCAGAAATGGTCAACCGATTGAGCTTAAATTTTGCATACTTACTTTACTTTGATGACAATACAATAATATGGTACCATGGGGCTGATCTGATGATGGGGCCGGAAGGTGGCCATAGGAACTCTACAATAGAAAAGGCAATCCTACCGAGTTTGGGCTTTTTAGAACCGTCTGTGAGCATTTGATGGATATCCAAAAGTACAGTCGGCTATAAAAGCTTGTCACTAAATTGACATTTTTGGCAGAAACTTATTAAGGAAGACATTTAAGGCATGTTTAATTCAATCTTGGGATCCGTGAAGCGTTTTTGAATTATCACCAACGGGGCCAACATAATCTTGCCGCAACTGCGCAAGTCAGGCGACTCCACGTCACCTGTCTTGCTCGCACGATATTGAAAGGAAAGTTGCAGATAGTATGTGTCGCGCGACAGAGTCGCGTGTCATAGCTATGCTAGACAGGTCCATGCTTGTATAAACTCATAGTTTCGCGACTAAACAAACACTGGAACTAGGTAGGAAAAGGACTCACAAAATTTCCACAGACCGCAATAGTTTTACATTTAGGTTTGTTCACTTTACAAACTAGAATCGCGTAGTTTGGCTATTTGTTGAAGCTATGTAAAGCTAATATTAGATTCTGGTTAACCTCGACGACATTTATGTACATGCGTAGTTTTGCACATCCAATAAAAATGTTAGGAACTAAATCCAACATTTTAAATGGCATTGTATTTAAATCGTTATCTGTATATTCCCTTTTTTAGATCAAAATATTTGAAAGTTTCACCAAAAATACTGACTTGCCCACTACTTATGCACACTAAATAATGCGAATTAAATATATTATTTAAAGGTATTTGCAAAACTGTTTTACTGGATATAAAAAAAAACTAACCTAACCCGGCCGAGTCGGATCTTAGTGTGCAGTGCGAAGATAATTAGTGTGCAAGTCAGTATTTTTGGTGAAACTTTCAAATATATCCGATGTACGAACCATATTTTTTGTGTAAATTCGGTTAAAAAGGTCATTTCGTTTTGTATGATGTTTAAGTTTTTTTTGTAGTACATGTTCAGTTAGTCATTTGTTTTTTTTGCACAGCATTAGTTTTTCTGGTATGCATTCAGTTAATTAGTGGAGTTACTTAAGTGTGCTGAAATATTATACAGGTGTGCATTTAATAATATCCCATTGTAAATAGACCCTTTAATGAGTGGGATGAAGATGCTACTAAACTTGATTATACCAACAAAATTTGGAATTCCTAGCTTCAATATTAGCCAAAATCCTGTCGCTTGTTCCAATTAAAGCTGAACATCTTGAAAACTACTGGTCCTATTTTCACCAAACTAATCTGAGAACCATCTCGCCGCAAAACGCACTCAAATTGGTACATCCGTTTGAGAGCTACGATGCGACACAGATATACTCTATCCGGAATTTTAAGATCAAATTCTGTCAAACTGGCAAAAGTGAAAAACGACCTTAAATTTATAAGTGTACGGTTGTTTGTACCTTGTACCAAAGTGACTTCATTTAACCTTAGAGATCGGACAGGCTATACACAAATAAACAGATTCAATAATATACAGTGTGTATATTTGATATAACCGCATACTTTACGGGGGCTTAGTACTTATAGGCACTTATTAATAATATTTATCCATAAATTATAAAAAAAATCGAACTTTTTCATATAAAATAAATCAGCAATGTACTTGTTTGTTGTTGTTTGTTGAGTTAACACATAACATCGTGATGTCACAAGCACACCTGTCACTAGTAATAACTACGCCATACATTGCTGCTCAGAAAATTTTCAAAAATTAATTACGCTATGGCAGTTAACGCTAACTAAAATTAATAATTGCTATAAATATCAGATTATAGCACTAAAATCTCCGTCTGGATACAATATGCGGTTGTATCAATTATACACGCTGTATAATTAATTGATAACACCCCTCTTTTTTCGTCGGGGGTTAAAAAGTGTCATTTAAATTCATCATATCAAAGGGAGAAATGTTGATTAATGTCACACAGGTATCCTTTTTCAACTCCGAAACATTGTTTCCCATCAACATTTCATTTGGCCGAAAGTATTTTTTTGTTTTCAGGATTTTATAAACATCGTTTTAAGGAACCCATTTGGTTAGGTTAGGTTTGTTTTATAATTATTCAGAAAAATTAACAATATTGGAAAAAAATGGCTTTCGGCTCGGACAAATGAACAGTCGGCAAAACTTTACAGATGGGTATCAAAAATTTGTGTTTCAGGTATTAATTAGTGTCATAGGTAACTTGTCACGCATCATGTCAAACTGAGAACCGCCTCCTTTTACAACTCGACTAAAAATGCCCCAATTTATCACTTTGACCATAAAATATTTCTATATCATGTCTGTCTGTCATAAATATATCGACGCTGAGGTTTAAGCGGTACAGTTGCCGAGAAACTTCTTGAGCCTAACCTTGACTGCGCAGTAGCCGATTTACGTACAAATATGCATGCGCAGATCCGCCATTTTGGGTCAAGAAGTTTCTCGGCAACTGTACCGGCATCTTGATTTATCATCTCTGGGACGAAGATCAGTCCATTTAAAAATACAGAGCCTCCAGCGGCTCCAGGGAGTCTCAATCTTAATTAAGCTCTCAATCCAATTAAAAACTTCCTGCAAACTACAAACAATCTAACCGAAGCCGTCTTCCTGGCTACCTTGTTTACTACAGCGATCTTAATTATCTGGAAATTATAATTAAATTTGAAACGTCCGACGTATTTCTGCTATATTGACATAAGGCCTAAAGTATTGTCTATTATACATTTGCATGTATTATCGAGTTGTGACAAATGTGTCATGTAGCTATTTTAATTGTATGTCGGATTCTAGTTTATTAAAGCGAAATATCTTATTGATAAAAAATAAAAACCAGTCAATTGCGAGTCGGACTCGCGCAAGGGTTCCGTACCAATATCGAGCAGAAAACACGTTCTTTGTATGAGGCCCTTTAATTTGTGGATCAATCAATTTTCCTCTGTTGCTTGTCGCCATGGTGATGTCCCCTGGGTGACTCTTTAACACTACGATATTCGGCGGCAATATTTAACAAAAACTTTGTAATTGCATCAGTTATAAGTCCATTCTTACTTAGACTATCTCTTGAAAATACCCATATTATAAATTATCGACACTTTTCTAAGAGGTTTAATAACCATTGTCTCCTGGGTGCCGGGACAGAATAACAACAAGAAAAAGTTGATCCACCCTTGTAACTATTTTTGTTTTTATTATTTTGATATAGCGATAGCAAAAATATTATGCATTCTGTGAAAATTTCAACTGTCTACCTATTCCTTGTTCATGAAAAAATGCCTGTCGAACGAAACATCATGAAAAAAACCCCTATATTTGTATGGGAGCCCCCATTTATTATTGTTATTTATCATGAATATTATTTGTTACTATAGCAGCAATAGAAAAACATTATCTGTGATAATTTTAACTGTCTAGCTATCACGGTTCATGAGATACAGCATGGTGATTGGTGACAGACGGACAGACGGACGGACAGCGTAGGCTTAGTAATAGGGTCCCACTTTTATCCTTTGGGTACGGAACCCTAAAAAGTAAAGTACAAAATACAACCGAATTACAAAAACTTGAGATTTTTCTTGAATGCGTCAATGAAAATGCGTCATAGGAACCTTTTTAATCAACAGATTGCGCTGTATGGATTGCGTTGCGCGTCCATTGTTTTTTAATTTTTGAGATGTAATTTTTTTTTCTTAAAATAAAAGAATGAGCCCTCTCCTATAAAATACTGATTATCACTTTCAAAATAGTATACTTTATGGTACTCTAAGGAAATTGGAACAACAGAAAATATATTAATAAGTAATTTAAAAGAATATCTAATAATAGATAATGCTTTCTACTCATTAGATGAATTCCTAAATAAAAATAATTAAATTAGTGTAATAATTTGAAATACTGAATAATATTATATATAAAAATGATAAATGTAATGTAGTAAATGTTATAATAATGATTTATGTAAACCTTGAAGTGTAAATATTTTGACGTTGTTATCAATAAATAATTGAATTGAATATAGGCCCTTATAAGACAGCCCTCCCAATTCTCGTACACGCTGATTCAAAATTTCACATGCAAGTTATCTATATTTAGCGCTTGCTTCGACGAGTTACAAGGATTAACTTTACTCCCAAGGGTTCTCGGATTTCCTTCCAATTTTGACAGTAATTACCTAGGGACGAACATACGTACTTTACGTATTATATTAACTTTGTATATATAGCACCAATATATGTACTACCTACATACTACAGTTAATTCTATGGAACTTTTGGCGATACTCATTCTCATACTCATTTATTTATAAAATGTTTTGCAATTATAAATACAAGGTCGAGTAGAACACAAACAATCACGAGAAGAAGAACAAAACTACATAGTACACAGTTTTAATGAATAAACCGTTAAGCAAAATTTAGGGTAAAAAGTATCCTGTTTAACCAACCATGGATATGCAGCTACCAGTGCACGAAATATAATAGTTGAAATGGCAGTATGCTTAAATGAAAAAGAAAAACTAAACAGAGTTCTTATAATAGAGATGTTTTACTTTTGCAGAACTAAACTGATAATTTCGTTCTTTTAGAGATAACTTTCAAAACTTATGATCAAACGGTTTGTGGAACTAGGAAACAAACCGCAGTGCACAACTACAAAGCACTATATCGAAAACGAAAAACATTCAAATTGCAGTTCACTTCAATACAGTAAGATAAAGTCCAAACTTGTCTGTCTTGATCATGGACTTTTTGCTTTTCTATTCTCATGGTACGAGGTCAAGGCATGAAAGGCGTCAATTAGCTGGCTATGGCGGTTCGTGGAGTATTGAGATGAAAGGTCTGTGTGGCCGCCGAGAGATGGCGCGGGTCTCAAAGTGTATGCTGTATTCATATATGGAACACAGATAGCTTATGAATGACTTCGTTAATTTGAAGGTTTAGTTTTGATGTATATAAAACAAAACACAACTTATATCTGTACGTTGCGGCATTTTTTACATACACCGGTATTAGTATTGTAGGAAGTTAAAATTTCTGTTCGAAAAGAGAGATATTGCAGTTTTATATGAATAAAAAGTTAGTTCTTACTTAAATTAACATCATTACTTACTTTTTACGGGTACTTACTCATTAACCTTTCTAAAACGTCTAAGTAGGTACCTAGCAAAGATTTTGTAATACCAGAAAACAAAACACAGTTTACAACTTTAAAACTCCGTCCATTTTAATTTAAGGTCCAAACTTGTCTTTTCTAGCTCACGGACTTATTGCTCTTTGTCGTTACGGCGGCGCGAGGTCAAGACATGAAAGGCCCCAATTTAACTGGCTGTTCGTGGAGTATTGAGATGAAAGGTTTGTGTGGCCGCCGAGAGATGGCGTGGGACTCAAAGTAATTCATCGCTATATGCATTGAATGTTCGTGAGTTAGTTATGACCAGGGATCGGAAATTCGGGTGGATATTTACCTAAAGTTGACAAAATCCTATTGCTATCTCACTCAAACCTCAAAAAAGCCGCCTATACCTATAACTGAACAACAAAGCCGTCGCCAAAGTTTCGGTATACAAACATCCGATTGTCCGATGCCTGGTTATGACGGCAAATCTTACGAAAGCCGTCATAATAAATGAAAGAATATCAAAACTCACGACTAACCCTGTAAATTTAACAACAAAGCCGTCGCCAAAGTTTCGGTATACAAGCATCCGATTGTCCGATGCCTGGTTATGACGGCAAATCTTACGAAAGCCGTCATAAATGAAAGAATTTCAAAACTCACGACTAACCCTGAAAATGTATGTACTCGACGTATTGTGGCTCTTTTAAATTTCTAAGGCATCAACCACAGACTTCACAATAACTTCTATTGGTTAAGCCAATTTAAATTGATAGTGATGACTACGGTAACATTAGCTATTTTAAAAGAAAAACTTCAAACTCTAAATTGCTAAAGTAAGTTGAATAACCACACGCAAGAATTTCAACAGTCTATCACACAGATTTTCATCAAAATTACAACATCAATAGCCTAACTAAATACCATTCATATCGTTTCAAGATAACAATATTCAATGCTCAATATTTTATTGAAGCGACTATAATGTAGTTAGAAAGCATTGAAGTGTACGAGAGCAATTACATACAAATACATACATATTCGTCCGGTTGCCTGAGTATACAGATGAAAGCCTTCTATAGCTCTCGAGAGATGGCGCTTACTCACATTGTACTAATGAAGACAACTGTTAAAATAATTAGTGGCTTTCCTATTCTATGCTTTGGAGTCTACTAAATACATTTTTCAATGGAGTGTGGGCGTTGGGAATTCGTTCGGGCACTAATTGATAATTTAGGGCAAGTAAATGATTTGATTCTTTAGGCCTCTCATATTAGATTCGGCTTTTGAAAATAGAAGATCCTTGATGATGACAACCATTTCGTAGTGTCTAAGTAGGTATTTCAAATTGCAACCATTTCTTGTTCATCATTCACTTGCACTTACTCCATTTATTTGGGGTCAGCGCAGCATATTTTTTTCTGCCATCCCAAACAAAATTCGTCGTCTCGTTATTTAATTCCTTCTTCTCCATACCCACTTTCACACCTTCCACATTCATCCTAAACGCTTTTTTTGCTTCTCCACACCAGGTGTCCATAACACTATAGGATGTTACCCCCCAAATTACCTATTCATGTTTGTTCTTGCTTTAAACTTCCTCTTACATACTCATTATTTTATTGTATCCATTCTTGTCACCCCACACATGTCCATCGTAACATTTCATTCCTGCCACATTCAACCTCATTTCATCCGTTCCTTTAACAGCTCTACACTCTGATCTATGCAACCATTTCTTGCTATGGTTTTAACATAAACCCTGATCAGGTTTACCTGATCTATGCAACCATTCCTGATCAGGTTTAGCTGATCCATGCAACCATTTCTTGCTATGGCTTTAACATAAGCCCTGATCAAGTTTACCCTTGTTTTATAGACAAACGTTTCATCGAATTTTTCACACACAAACGTTTTATAGAATTTTTTTTTGTTCTGAAACCTTAAAATATTTTTGAATGTGGTAACACAAACTTAACCTAATCTATTGGTTGTTCAAGATTTCTGAAAAAAACTATGACTTCCGGGGAAACTGTTCGGTATGAAATAAAAAATCGATGAAATTAAGCATTCGGTTAAGTATTTGTCTCTAAAAAAAGAAGATCCCCCCTAATCAAAAGAATCCTGTCGCTATGACGTCTTAAAGTTTACAATTTTAATAGCTAGATAAAATAAATCGACAATTTCCATAGCCAAGTAGATAGAAAAACGAAGTTCGCAACCACAATGCTGCTTTGTACAATTTTACATCCCGTACCACACTAGACTTAATCGCTTAACAAAGTTATTCGCGCAAAAAGACACCAAATGAGCTTGTGTGCGACACGACGATAATGTCATTATAAATACATTATTTTATGCCTGCTTTCTGCGGCTGCCGAGTGAAGTGAGAAAAGTAAGTACTTTCATGTAATTCCAGCAATACTTACATTACGTGTATTCCAATTTAAGGTTCCAGATAATGAAGGTTTAAATATTGTTCTTAATTATTTAATCAATTAATATTTTAAGGAAATCACCGAGAATGCTTTACTTATAAAATGAATAAATTGTGCATATTTAAGTTATAAAAGAGCTGTGATAAGAGGAACTGTTTGGATAGACTGAATCCAAAAATTGCCCGATTAATATTCCATGTTTTTTTTTACATTTAGCGTATGGTTCGGTTAAGGTTTGAACGGTAGTTTACTTTTTTATCTTCGTTGTGCCACCGATGCAGGCAGATTGGGTTATTTAATCCATCTGGGTTAATTTATTTACCGGTTTCTGTGCGAGTTCGCTATAAAAGGCTCGGGATCATACATCAATTATTTACACGCTCAGTTCGGCACTCACTTTAACGATAAATTGCCTTAAAAAATATTCAGACCTACATTTTTAATTGAGCAATGCGTGGGGCAATTCGTAGCGTTGGTAGCGTGGGAATAAATATTTTTTTTAACTTTTAAATATAAATATTAATTTTTCTTTGAGTCTCGTATTTCTATGATACAAAATGTACCTGACATTGTCTGATCTGGTCTGATTTTAATAAAATACCTACGTGCGCCAATCTGCGGAATATACAGGAACAGATCGAGGGACTCTTAAGCAAACAGGGAATTGTTCAGACTGAGTACTTCACTTTTCACCAATGAACTATGTAAATATTTCTTTCCATTTTTGAGATACAGTTTGTTAAACATTAGTGTAAAAATCTGCACATATCAACCCTAGCATCTTTTGAACATCACTTAAGTTAAAGACAGGTGTCATTTAGAATGTAAATAAAACCTTGGAATTAGTAGGGTTGTCACTGATATTAATATATTTAATTTTGATGTTTTTTTTTTACTTTTATATCCAGCTTTACAATTTCAATAGGTCGATTGTATTTTAGATCACTCAGATGACACTATCCTGTCAGCCCAGTCTTTAGAAATGTTCCACCCTGTATTTTTATTATTATTTGGAAAATAATATCTTACTTAATGATATTCCGTGGATTAACATGATCAAAGAAGTTAACTGAACCCGGGTGTTCCTCAAGGTTCTCTTCTCGGCCCAATTATTTTCTTATTCCATCCTAATCATGTTAATTAATTAGGTTGATTGTAAAATATTTGTTTTTAAGTTAAGCGAAATTGATCAATAGAAATACAACCGGTCAGTTGATAGGCAAAACATGCCAGAAAATTACACCCATATTTCATGAACTAGACAGCTCGACAGTTTGTCCTAGCCACTGACCTGCGTATCCCTGTGGATGCTGTAGGTGGACCAGCAGCAAGGCTCCACCTGGTTGGAGTCCAGCCCCCAGAACTCCAACTCCTCTTCAAAAAGCGGCCCGCACACATTTGTGGGGTAATGGAGCTTTCCGGTCCTGTTTGACAAAGAAAATAACATTTAAAGACTTATTTTAATTTTATTCGTCAAAAATATACAAACAAAAAAAGAAGAATAATACTTAAGACTAGCTTAAGCCTAGTCAAACAGGGCTCCTCGGGTTGCCCCTGGCGCAAAGGTACCCATCACACTGGCCGCGTTACCACGTTGAATGGCGATGGACAACCTTTGCACCAAGTACGAACCCGCACGGGCGTCAAATCCCCTCTCCCTAATTCGACGTTTAAAGTAAGTAAGTAAGTAAACGCTTTATTGTACACAAAAACAGTTAAAAATACATCTATTACAATTAACATATAGGTACAAAGGCGAACTTATCCCTATAAGGGATCTCTTCCAGTTAACCTTTGAGCAGTTAAGTGAGTACGAGAAGAAGATAGAGTACGAGAAGAAGATAGTTTTTTATATACAAAAAAAAAACATAAGATACAGCAATCAATGGAAATCACATAACAGGTTAATAGACAATTTAAGGAAGAAGGAAGTATTTTATATCTCGGATGTTATCACGGTAAAGGAGGTAAAAGCCTCAATAATCTTTCAACAAGGACTACTAACTACTGTATTAATGGTTTAAGGACTAAGAACATTGGGCAATTATTTTTTTTATATACTGAATATTTGAAGATTTATTAAGTTATCACCATTAAAAATTAACTGGTCTGTCTCTCCATTAGAAATTAATATGTCACTAGAAAATATGTTTCTTTTGGTCCGGGCCAGAAGTTAATTATAATGGTGAGAATTAATGATCGGTACATTTATTTTAGTACCAAGGAGGGAAATGCGTAGTGGCTGTAATCAAATTAGACACTTTACAGTGTAAAATTGGAACTCCACAGGTAGAACGAGAAGGAAGTCTGAGAACTCTAGGGAGTTAAGATAACCCTTACAACCCGATGAAGAAATATACATATCTATGTATAGTCAGTGTATAAAAGGTTCAACACTTTTCGACTATATGTGATAGTGCTTAAGGGTCAAATGTGGCCAAAAATGTTCACTCCACAACCAACAGAAATCACGGAATTTCTGAATTTGCATCCAACTCAACGTGTTTTCCACACGGATCTGTTGATACAAGGCACTGTGAAGCTACGTACGAAAGCATATTGCGTTAAGCCGACAGGTAACTTCGCAACAGGAACTAAATAATGTGTATAGGTGGATCACGTTTTTCTTGTTATTATTCTAGCCCGTGACCCGGGAGACAGTAATGATTAAACTGCTTAGAAAAGTGTTGATAATAATTAATATTACCGGTATTGTCAGGAGATCGTCTACAAAAGAATGAGTTGGAATTACAAAGCTGTTGGTAATTATAACCGCCTAAAATCGAAAGAGTGACCCAGGGGACATCGCCATGGCAACGAGCAACAGAAGTTTTTTGAAAAGTTTGAACTGTTATATTTAAATGCGTGACTATCGAAGAGAATATTATAATTATGTTTTTCTTTTCCGTGAGAACGAAGTTGCCTTCTAGTACAAAATTATCCGAATCCGTAGCATAAAATAGGTCGCTAGTAAACCTTATGGGTACTCATGTAAAGTAATACTTGTGATAACCTCGTATCTCACGAATAAACAGTAATCCACTCTATTCACGTTCCGTTAAAACTGAAATTTTAGTCGTGTAAAATTAGCAAATTTCAGGATACATATGATAAACGTCTTATGTGCCCACGAAGCTCACATATTTAAGCTGTTTCTGTTATGAACCCGTCCAAGAGTCCTCAATGGGGAATTATTTTGCCCCTCACCAATTTCCCACTTAATTAGAAACATTGAGGACTGTACCTTTCCCGTAACAGTTTAGTTAATAATTCAACCGACTGTTAAAACAGTTTCCGTAAATTACTGACTAACAAAACGTAAACTATGAATAAGCAAACCCCAAAAATGGAAAACTCTTTCAAGACGTGGTTGTGCCTTATATCTATGAATAGGCCACCTGGTAGATGAAACGCACTAAAAAAGACTAAGGTTGCATTCGACCAACCTTCTATTCCTAGAATAACGCTTATCTTATCTTTTTACAGGGGTCAACCCAATGGGATCTTTTGTGTAGTAACCTCCTGTGTTGCACCTCCTCAAAGGATTGTTCCACCACCTCCATATATCGGATGATGGAACCAGTTGGTAGTGCCTGGAATTCCTTCGAATCTAGGTCTTCTTTTCTCAGTCGTACACTCTAGTCAGAGTGGCCGTGGTTATGAATTTGTCCTCTTCTCGACGGCTTTTGCCATCTCTCTCTGTTTGTGGCACTCCATGCACACTCCGTTTGGGAACATTCTTTAATCTCCCTTGCTCTCGCGTATTCTAAGCGCGTCATTCTAAGTCTGGCAAGGGCATTACATCCATATAGTATATGCTTCATTGCCTCTGCCTCCTCGCCACACATTATACAATCTGTATTGTCAGACAGTCACAGTTTGGCCAATAGTCCTTTGACCCCAAAGTGACCCGTAAACTCCCCCGTTATGATTTGGAGCTATTTTGCTGTATTTTCATAGTTTCTTGGTCCAGTCTGATTCTATACTTTCCATGAATAGCGTTGAGTGTTTCAAGCCTCAAGACATTACTATTCGAGAGTAAGCGATTTGGAATAAAGGGTCGAATCCAGTCTAAACCCGATAAAACCCGACAGGTTAGACAACACGAGAACCACTCGTAGTTCCATGCAAAGGGCTATGGTTCATTTTTTTAAACGAATTAGGATTTATTTGTCTAAACCTGCGAACGGCCATTTTGATGACGTCTTTTCTAAGGTTGTCTCTTTTTACGGATCGGAATGTTCAACACCAGTGCCCTAAATCCATATAGATTTTTCTCTCTGAATGTCTATTTGATATTTTAAAGAGATCTCCCAGTCACCTTTAATTTTGCGCCTTATCATATGCTCCGCCATAGACATCAGGTACAAACTTCATTTGACCGTGTAATAATGTGAAATGTCACTTTATGCAGCCCAAATTGCAAGCATCGTGTTTTAATATCAGTTATATACCTGGGATATACCTGAGACATTGCTTATTTGGCGATATCTCACCCTTGAAGTAGTACCCGGATCTGGCTTATAAGCCAGCACTACAGGTAACAATATTGGATAAGTAGAATTACTGTTTTATCCTCGAATATAAATGGTTCCCCACAAATAAATGATATATTTTCCACGAAGCCGTGGGAAAAACTAGGTGAATATGAAAATAGCACTGATATATTTCCGCCATCGACATAAACATGGACCTTCACTAAAATAAATATGACGAGTAATAAATCATATACAAACTGACGGTTATGTAAACAATATTTTATTCCGTACTATTTTGACGAGTTTCCTTGACTGGCGACGAAAGACATTACCTTGGTGAAATAAATTGATATTAGAATATGTTAATACTTGGGCTTTGAGTCGACGAGGAAATGCGATAAAGAGCTACATTTTTTTGACATCAAAAGACACTGTTGTCTCCATACTGTTATCTCTGTAGATGCCACAACGTTGCGCGACAGCGGTGCGCGGTACGTGTGTCTTGCTCACTCCTATGGCCGCCCCGCTCGGATCTCTTGCTCAAACACGCCGCTGGTCGCACAAAGTCGTGGCATCTCCGTGTCTCACAAATTCCCCAACTAAGACTGTGCATACACGTGGACCATCTTGTAAAAATGGCGTCTTTTGCCCAGTGAACGCATATAGACATAAGTCTCATTAGAGCTCAAAAACCGGCCAAGAGCATGTCGGGCCACGCTCAGTGTAGGGTTCCGTAGTTGCCCATCCTTCACAATAGACGGGCTTAAAACAGAGGTTTTAAGCCCGAGATTTAAATTACGTGAAAGATTTCAAGCTCTATAAAAAGGTCGTAAACGCCAAAGTAACTGTAATTACTTATTACCTTCTGGAAGTTATCGATTACACGCGCCAGATTGAGCGGAATGTTTTAATGCAGTATGGCACTTAACTAATATGTGTAACGTTCGAAGCATAAGGACACCGCGCAGCACTTACGCAATTTTAAAGAAAATTATGAAATTTTACGATAACTCAAAAACGGCTTGATCGAATTTATTCAATATAGTTTTCATTGAAAGTACCTACTTATAAGGCCTTGATAAGGCAATGATTTTTTTCCAGAATTTTTTGACCCGTGATTGAGTTGAGAGTTGAAGTTAGAGGGGGGACACTATTTTTTTTATTTTCGGAGCGAATGTTTACAAAACTGCTAACTATATCAAAAAAACAATGCTTCGAGACCCCTATTATTTTTAAAAGACCTATTCAACGACACCACACACACTAGTGTTAGAACTAAAAAAAAAGTTCACCCCCTTTAGGTGTACGGGACAACCGAAAAAAAGTTTTTTTTTTAGTTTTTATTGTACCGTTTTGTCGGCGTGATACATACACATACTCACACCAAATTTCAGCTTTCTAGTACTAAAGATTACGGAGCTAAGCCGCGGACGGACAGACAGACAGACAAAAGTGACGTTGGAGTACTGGACGGACAAGTTACGGGCTTGCAAGCACCCTTCGCCCCCGCGCCATCGGCGCGCGCGCTCAGAGCAGAACGTCGATCAAAGTATCAGCAGTGACGAGGTTGCCGCGGCGGTGTACGGGCAGCCGTCCCTGATGAAGGGCTCCATACGAGTTCGAAACATGTCGGGCCATTCCTGACAATTTCACGTGAGTGTAAACCGCTTAATACAATAACAAAATTTACTTTGATTCGAGATTTTGCGACAGTAAAGTTGCATTCGATAGTTTTCAAAAAAAATACGCTGTATAAATACACATTTAGAACTAAATCACAAAAGTGGCACTATTTTTCTAAACTGGTTACCTTTCGATTACTGCATCCATATTAGGTTTGACATCTACCCTTTTTCGTGCGCCGCGCATGGACTTTGACACTTACAAGTCTATTTTAGCCAATGAAAACTTTAACTAACCAATCACAACTACTTACTTCTAAGAGGAGGGATGAGTTCGTATAGGCTAATATTTAAAACTGTTGGCAAGACAAATTCTTGTAGAGGGGATAGTTGTCAGTCAAATGGTGGGACCACAGAAATGGTGGGACTGTTTTTGAAAGCCAATTTTGTACTGAGAGCGATGTCTATATATTTTCCGGTCACTGCTTTTGCTCCATCCCTTGGTATTATTGAATTAATAGTTGTCAGTCAAATGGTGGGACCACAGAAATGGTGGGACTGTTTTTGAAAGCCAATTTTGTACTGAGAGCGATGTCTATATATTTTCCGGTCACTGCTTTTGCCCCATTCCTTGGTATTTTTCCGTCATACCTATTTCGCGCTACGTTGATGAAAAGTCAGAACGACAGGATGTCAAATGTTATTTTCTTCATAAAGTATCAGCAGCGACAGTAAATAATTTAATAACACGCAATAAAACTTTGGTTTAGAACGCACTTAGCTGCAAAAACGAGGCGTTTTTGTGCAGCACCGTCTTCAAACATGACTTGTTAAACTTGTCCAACACCCAACACGAAAAGCTAAATTCTTGCTACTTGCCCTTATGATTTCGAGGTAGCGTCTTTAGGCCTCAATCTACTTTTTTCACTTTATTATTATCAAAACTGAACGATTTCTCACAAAAGTAATATCCATAGTGTGGCTTCGATTATGTTTTGTGATCTACGTTTCAGGATTTATATTTTTATGTAATGTAAGGACTGTCCCCCACGTCTGAAAATCCAGTGCGTTCCGCCGCCTTAAATTATACGGGCTGCAACAAAATGAGTAATTACAACATATTTCATACAAATCCTATAACAGTCTCACTAGCCCGTGTAACGCCAGCAACTTAGCCGCGTGTCAAAACCCAGTGCGTACCGCCGCCTTCAATTATACGGAGTGTAACGAAGTAAGTAATTACAACATATTTTATACAAATACTATAACAATTCCACTAGCCTGTGGCGTCAGGAACATTGCTGCGTCTCAAAACTCAGTGCGTACCGCCGCCTTCAATTATACGGAGTGTAACGAAGTAAGTAATTACAACATATTTTATACAAATACTATAACAATTCCACTAGCCTGTGGCGTCAGGAACATTGCTGCGTCTCAAAACTCAGTGCGTACCGCCGCCTTCAATTATACGGGGTGTAACGAAGTGCGAAATCGCCGCTGAGCCAGCGAGCCGCGGCGTCGCGTCGCATCGTGTTGCCCTGATAAACGTGACGTGAGAGACATTGTCTAGTCTATTTCATTAAATAATCTTTGAATGCCTTTTATTTTGTTTATAAATTATAATTTTCGGCTGATTGAACCATTTTGAAATATATTTGAAATGGTTAATAATTATCTTACTAACTTAAAAGAAATATTGTTGTACTTACCCACTTTATAGGGCCATTGGACGTGAAAGTATTAACAAATAAGCAGTCGCGTGGTTTTCAAACGAAAGTGGCATGCCGGGATAGATTTCGATTGCTGTTTCTTCAGTAGCAATAGAAAATGTTACTCAAGCGTCCTTTAAAGGGCAAGCCGGCGGGAACCGGGTAGATCCACGCCACTGCAAGCTACGAAAATATCTAAATGGGAATGGGAGTTAAGTGAACGTAATAGTACATCACTGCAGACACCAGAAAAGACGCGCTTGCCGGGTGAGTAGGTATAGAAGGCCGACCGTAGGGAGCCGGCAAGCCCTTTTGACGGCTATTCATATATCGTGCTTTTCTCAAACATAAACAATAAAAAAAAACACACAAAAAAAATATTATTCAGCCGTTTAGCCTGTTCATGAGTACAGACGCCATGTTTAATAGCCTTAAATTTTATATGGAATTCCTTTATAGTTCTCTTGAGGTGTTCCGCCCTAAACGTGATACTTCGAAGCCTGTTATATCGCAAGTTAAGACGACACTGCATTGTATGTCTGAGAAAATTTGAGAAAATTGGACATATTGTTAGTTTAACTTTTATTTTATACTTGTATTTGCACGCATTTGAGAATGTTTTTTCAAAAAGGCAACAACAACCGCACAACCGTTGTCATGTGTCATACCCCGTCAAAGAATTGAGTGTGTTACCTTGAGTGATTATTATACTCGTTATACTCGACAAAACAAATAAGTTAGAAGTTAACAATGGACACTAGGGATTAAGTTTAAGACAAGTTGGAAAGGTCAAAGTTAAGCAGATTGCGATGACCGAAAGTGGGGTCAGAACGCTTGCCCAAGTGGAAAGTTTTGACAAGCGCTTAACGATATTATCTGACTTCTGTTCTCTAGGGATTATGTCTTGTATTGTGATAATTGATATTCTTGACCAACTTCTATACTTATCTATCTTCTTCTCTGTCGTTTCGCTCTTGGCAGAGCGGTCGTGGTCACGTTGAGGCGTCCACATCGGTGGTAGAGGCGGACACAGCTCTCCGCACGATCTTCCGCCATCTTTCCCTGTTGGCAGACTGTCTGGCGCAGTCAGATACGCAGTTTCCTACTGCTGATTTTATATGGTCAGTCCAACGCATAGGTGACCTGCCACGCGATCTGGTTCCATCCACTTTTCCCTGCACAACCAGCCGCTCTATAGAGTTGTTATCCCGCCTAGAGACATGGCCAAAGTACTGCAGTATGCGCGACTGTACTACTTATCTATACTATTATAAAATTCTAGATTTGTATTGAAAATCCGTTTTCTATGGAGAATACAAAATTATTTATTGTTTGAATGTGAGTGGTTATAAATGGTGGTAGGGTTAGTGTTTGGTACATCACAATCAGCCAGAATTTGGCGCACAATATTTTGTCTTTAAATATGCATGTCACTAAAACCTATGAAGAGTATTTAATAATGTCAGATTAAAAATAAGTTAGAAGGAGAATAAAAGTATTTAGATAATAAATTAATGTCATGCATATAGAAAAGTGGTAAACAGCAAATTACAATACTTAATAAATCATTTTTGAATGTCAATGTAAAAAAAAAAAAACTCATAATAATAAAATAAAACAAATATTGATTAGGTATTGGTGGTCATAAAATGTTCATTAACAGAGTAGTACATTCTTTGTAGGCACCACTTAAACAATTTGGGTTTGAAACCTTGGCAATCCAAGGATTTCAAGTCATTTGGCAGACTATTAAAGATTTTGACAGACATGAAAAGAATACTTTTTTCAAAATGAGCAGAGCTATGACATGGATAACAGATATTAAGCCCATGGTGCTTAGAAGTTGACCTATCATTAGATTTCATTATACTGTACTGACTAATACGAGCCTTCACAAAGAGACACATTTCATAAATGTACAGTGTGGGTAACGGAAGAATTTTCAATTTTTGGAACAACGGTCTACATGAATCCGTCGTTTTGGCACCACAGATCGCTCTCACGCATTTTTTTTGAAGTAGAAACGCTTGTTGGGCCTGTGAGGAATTTCCCCATAAAATAAGACCGTAACGAAGGTTAGACATAATGTGGCCGTGAAAGGCTAAAAGAGCGGATTCTTGGGACACCACTTGTGATATCCTGCGCAAAGCAAACACAAATCTGTTCAGCTTGCCGACCAGGTACTCAATATGCGCTCGCCAGTTACCATGGCAATCCAGCATCACTCCAAGAAATTTTATGGTTTGAACGCTTTCAATGGCTTGTTGATTATGTTCAATTACCAGATTTTTGGCGTTATTTTGGGGAGCGTAGAATTCCATATATTTGGTTTTACTAATGTTGGCTTTCAGTTTATTTCTCAGCAACCAGGTGTTGATATTATTAAACACTAAATTTGCCTCTGATTGGTAAGTTGCGGGGTTTTTACCGGGAACAATCACGGAGCAATCGTCAGCGAAAAGAAGTACCTTGTTGTGCGTGACATTGGGGAGGTCGTTAATGTAAACTAAAAATAACAACGGTCCAAGTATGCTCCCCTGTGGTACCCCCATGCTCACATTAGATTGGTCGGAACGCATTTTTAATAAAGATTTCGTCTTCGCACAGTAAGATGTAATTTCCGTTCTTTGTTTCCTATCAGATAGGTACGTCCTTAGCCATTCATGGCAGTTCCCTCGTATGCCGTAGTGGTAGAGTTTGCTTAAGAGTATGGCATGCGAGACGCAATCGAAGGCCTTGGACATATCCATGAATATCGTTGTTACAGGTGTCCTATTGTCTCTAAATATCGTGAGATCTTTGATTAGCTCATAGATAGCCAGAGTGGTAGATTTTTGTTTACGAAATCCAAATTGGTTAGTATTTAAAATTTCATATTTGTCAAGGAAGTGAAGCAATCGTCTGTATAATACCTTTTCGTAAATTTTAGACAATATTGGTATAATGGCAATGGGTCTGTAATTGTCACAAATTTCCTTATCACCTTTTTTAAATAAAGGCTTAATTATACTAACTTTTAGACGATCTGGGAAAACACCCTCGAGCATCGACAAATTTATGACGTGACTCAGAGGTCCTGCAAGTGCAGAAATATTCTCCTTTATTATTGATGTGGTCAGGTCGTCATAGCCTGCTGATTTTGTATTCCTAAGGGTTTTGACGACTTTGACTATTTCAACAAAATCAGTCGGATTTAAGAATATAGAGGAACAGTTAGAACTACCTAATGTTTTTAACAACTCCGGGTTATGATCGGAGATACAGTCAGTAGGGTCTACAGGTCGTGTAAAGATTTTATTAAAAATATTGGCAATATCTTCCCCCTTCGTGATGACATTTCCATTTATATTAATTCGGTCAATAGCTTGTTTTTGAAAAGATTTGCCAGTATTTTCATTGATGATGTTCCAAGTAGCAGTCACTACGTTATCTGAATTGATTATAGTTTTTGTATTTGTGATTTTGCGGGCTCCTCTCAAACATTTTTTCAATAACCTAGAATATGTATTATGTTTTTGTTTTAGATATATTCTAGTGCTCTTATTTCTTTCACGAGTATATTGCAGGAATAATCGTCTTTTAGCATTAGAAGATACTCTTATGCCTCGTGTAATCCATCTTAGCTTTTTATTAGCCTGTATTCTTACTCTATTGATAGGAAAACATAATTTAAAAAATAGTTGCAAGTAATCATGTAGTGTGTTAAATGCTTCATTTGCATTGTTACACGAAAACACATCGTTGAATGACAAGCTGGCTAACGCTTCCTGATTTTTTTGCGGTTAGATTCCGAAAAGTCGTGTTTTTCGATGTACCAAAACGTGGGGCAATATTTTGTTTTTACAGGTATACTGATCGTCTGAGCCGAGTGATCAGACAGGTTTAGATGATGAACTACTGCTTTACCCGAATCTTTAAAGTTTATACCAATATTGTCTATGCAAGTTTTGGAGAGGGTTGTTATCCTCGTTGGGTCCTTAATTTGCAAGCTAAAATTATAATTTTCCAAAATACGCTCAAACTCCTTAGTTATCTCTAATTGTGACTTTAAGCGATCTATATTGAAGTCACCACAGACAACAATACGCCTTTTAGGAAACTTTTTTATTAAATAACTAAGTAATTCGTGCAGCCTACGAAAGAAAACCTCCAAGTCTGCGCGCGGTATTCTGTATATACATATCACCGATAAGTTGTGTTCAGGTATGTCTACACCACAACACTCAAAAATATTTTCTATACAATAGTTATTCATCCAGTGGAACGGATTACACTCGAAACAATTCGACTTGGCAAGAAGACATACCCCACCCCTCCTAATTTTGGGTCTACTGTAGTGGCTAATTAGTTTATAGTTTTTCAGGGATATATTTGTCTCCTCTTCTGATTTAATAAAAGTTTCAGAGAGGCAAATTATGTCAACGGAGTTGTCCCCATCCTCAAGTTGATTAATAGCTATTTCAAGGGCGTCCTGTTTTTGCAAAAGACCTGCAATGTTTTGATGCAGGACAGTGATGCGTTTATTGGGGACGAAAAAACTTTTCCTCCGATTCCATTGCTGACAAATTTGTAGGTCCCGAGTTATGTTCCGCCGAGCTTTTATCAGCACTGCTTTGATTATTTGCGCTACTATCGAAGGGTACATGATTGTTGTTCGGCGATTGTGCCTCTGTCATTGTTAAGAGTTCGTTACAGACACAGTCAATAAATGAATTAATGTTTACACACAGCTTATTCAAGTAAGCCGGTTTGGACTTAGTATTCACTTCACATTGAATAAACTTACAATTTGCATAGTTATTAATTAATTTAAATAGGCTAGCGTTTAATTTTCTTATATCTAAGTATGGGTTCTGTTTGACAGGAAGAATCAGAACTCTCAAATTAGCCGCTGATAACTTATGTAGTGCTACGCTAATGTTCATTAACACAACATGGGGGTTCGCGTCGTTACTCCCCGTACACAATATTACAACATCGTTCTTAGAAGCTGACTTTTGTATGTGGTTGCTGTAATCAAGGACGTGCTGGGACGTAGCATTTCTCTTAATCATTGCCGTTGAAAGATACCTGTCGTTCCGCTTTCCTGCGCGTGACATTTGAATGGATTTTGATAACCCGGACACCTGCTCATCCCCTAGTATAAATATTGTGTTTTTCCTGTTGGAACCCGTAGTCTCTGATTCTGCGGCAGTCTGGGTACACTGATTTAGATAGGCAATGGTATTAGGATGCCGAATTTTGTCCGTGATTTTGTTTTCTTGCGGAACTTTCCGGTTTGATTCCGGCGATATCGATGAACTCCTTCGCGCGGCGCCGATAATTTCAGGAAGTCCACTATTATTAGTATGCGAGGTGGAGTTACGATGCCTCAATGGTTTCGTTATTCGTTTCTCTATTAAAGGTGTCGAGTTATTAATGCTGTTATTGATAGTTATGTCATCAATCCCTACGGACTTGTAAATTTTTATTTTACTTTCGAGATGTAGTAATTGTTTTTTCAAATCCATAATTACCAAGTTTAAATTTTCTATTTCTTCGTGGGCGATGTAAAGTTCCGTCTCTAGTCGGCTAATTTTTTCTTCCAACTCTGCGTTTTGCGTCGAAGCAATGTATGACGATAAATCATGAGGTAAGCTACGTCGAGTTTTGCTTGGTGAATCTTCTGTTGTAGGTGATGTATTTATGTTTGTTAACGAATAATTCCTAAGCGATAGATTATTTGATGATGCACTGGGTAGGTCTTTGCGTTTTCGACGTGTTGTGATGTTGTAAACTTCGTTGTGATGCTCCAGAGATCCTGTGGATTCTAATGTAAATGACGGGCTACTCTGAATCGTAGAAACTCGTGGGGTATTCTCAGGCTTTGCTGTCGAATGGAAGCTTTCATCGTCTGTTCTACAAATGTTTGGCGCGCCTTCAGGATGCACAGAGCAAGAATCATTTTGAGCGATGGAAGACTCCAATCTTATGGCGCTTTCTGATTCTTGCATATCTAATGTAGTGGAGCCACTCCTTAGTCTTGCCTCGGGACAACTTCCATTAAAATCAACTCTGGGAGATGATTGAAAGGGGACTGAGTTAAACTCGTCGTCGTTGGACAGGGACTCAAAAGAGTTTTCAATGGGTACGTTCACTACAATTTTTTTACATGGCGTACCTGATGCCGGTGTTGACGTCTTTGTTTGTTCTTTGCTTCCTCCAGCCACATGCTTCTTTTTAGTGTGGCTACTGACAGGCTTCGTGTTATTAAGGCACGAATTGCACTGGAAGTTTTTTTTAGTTTCCGGGGTCATTGAAATAAAAAACTTTACCGGAAATTTTGAGCAATCCAGATGGTAATGATGTTTACACTGGTTACAGATGAGCGCTCGCCGACTGGTAATATTTTTTTCACATTGTACACACTTATTCACCATTTTTATGATGTCCGTTTTGCCCCTGTATTTAAAATGTCCGTTTCGATCGTCTGTCAGCGGCCGCGCGCTGTTGCACTGTACCGGTTCCGCGCGGGATGCGGATGACTCACCGCTGGCCGCCGCTCGCGTTGTTGACTAAATATACGTTAAGTTAAAATATTTAAAATGTTTTTTGCCATATCTTCCAAAGTATGGACGGAGAAGGGTCATCATTTCAAGAAAAATCTTAATAGCGTGATGCAGGATCGTCATTTGTTTTGTATGGGCGCGCGGCGCCGTGCCAGCCTGGCGCCATCTGTTGGTCATAATTTCCTTTGTCCTCTCATCACGTCGAAACGGCTGGACGGATTTTAACCAATTTGGTACAAGGATAGCTGGACATCCACAGATGGTTATAGGATACTTTTTATCCGTTAGGACAAGGTTGCAGGCATCTCCTAGTATAAATGTATAGATTCTCATCTCGACTATATTTTGTATGTTTACATTTATAATATAATGATCCAAAAAAGGAACGTTGGTAACTAAACTGATAAAACCTGGCCGAAGTCAAATGACTAATATTTAAAAGGCTACAGGAAAGAACTGGCAAAGTCATATTTTTTTTAATCTTACACTATAGGCAATTGAAGTTGTCAAATCCAATCAAGAATCAAGAAAATATATAGTAGCAAAAAAGAAATCGGGACGCAGCGAATAGGTACTCTGCGGGCCTATGATGGTTGCTTTTATCGCGTGATAAATCACAACATAGTATAAAACGGTTTACCCTCGTTTTTAGGGTTCCGTACCAAAAGGGTAAAAACGGGACCCTATTACTGAGACTTCTCTGTCCGTCCGTCCGTCCGTCCGTCTGTCACCAGGCTGTATCTCAAGAACAGTGATAGCTAGACAGTTGACATTTTCACAGATGATGTACTTCTATTGCCGCTATAACAACAAAAACTTAAAATAAAATAAAATAAATATTTAAGGGGGGCTCCCATACAACAAACTTGTTGTACCTATATATATATATGTATATATAGGTACGGAACCCTTCATGCACGAGTCGGACTCGCACTTGCCCAATTTTTTTTTTAGATATACGTTTCGAATTTTTATTTCAGATATAAAATTTCATCAAAAGCGTTTTTTTCTGAAGCCATAAAATATTTTGGAATGTTATAATACAAACCTAACCTAACCTAATCTAGGTTGACATTTTCAAGATTTCTGAAAAATTTAAGACTTTGAGGAGAAAATTGTGTATGAAATAAAAATGCTTTGAAGACATAATAATCATAAGATGTATGGCTTATAAAATAAACAAATAAAAAACTTTGAACTATAAGGTTCGGTGAAGTGTTTTTCTATAAAAGAAGTGGACACCAGTATAAAACAAAGTTACTTCCTGCCTGTCTGACCCTATGTACCTATGCTTTAGATCTTTAAAACTAGGCAACGGATTTTGATGCAGTTTTTTTTATAGATAGCGTGATTCAAGAGGAAGGTTTAAATGTATAATACATGCATAATTTATCAGCATTGCACCCGTGTGAAGCCGGGGCGGGTCACTAGTAAGTTACAAAGCATCCGTCACGTTTTGACAAACTGCGAGTGTGAGTGGCAGATGCTTTGTCACTTATTTATCACTTGATAAGCGCAACCATCATAGGACCCTAGATTTCGATTTGGCCCGGTATGATAATTTCCCTTCGAGATTGTGCTGGTTGGACCGCATAACATGTCCGAAAAACTTGAATATCCTTTCCTGCCAAATTACTGAGAGCCGCTTGGTGACGGTTAGTTCTCGCAAGTTGGATTCGGGTCGAATCCCTACAAGATGGGCAGACACCATGAAATGTATTTGTGATTCCATGCAGAGGGTAGCCCATTTGGTGCTTGACCGCGCCAAGTGGAGGGACATTACTGTTGGTCACGATCCTCAGCCATGAGGGAACGACTAAGATGATTTGGATAGCCATATGATGAACTCAGAAATTTCGCAGTCATAGACTCAAAAACATAATTTGTATAAAATTTACTAAACCAATTTTAGCACTTACACCTTCGTTTGGTTTGGTACGCGACATGTCTATAGACAATGAAAATTATTAAAGAAAGTATAGCAGTTGAATGGTAATTTATTACCCATAAAATAAAATAAAATGTAGGTACTCTAATTGGAATGTTTGGACAAGCGCTCTAGCAATATTACCCCTATTTACTCTTGGGAATAGGTCATACTGAGATGTGGTGCTGGAAAAGCCTTCTAAAGATCCCAGGGACCGCTTTTCTCACCAACAATTCTATCCTCAAAGAGTTGAAGGTCCAGTGTTGAATCTCGTCGAATGTGCAACTCCGAATATTGCAGTTATTTGGCCACATCACATAATTGTAAGAGGGTTTGGTACGAGATTTTCTTTCTTGACGTCTCATATCAAGATCAGTCAAACGGGCATCTTCAAAATCTTTGACTCTTATGGTAAGTGGTAACGGGGTCGAGGATGTAGCTCGCAGCATTAGCCTATTTACGCTTGCCTTGAACTACAATAGATGTTAAAAGTTACTCCGCCGACACCAAAGATACAGCCACACTTTTGCTGTATCGATACGTTTTGCATGATCCAAGCGTTGTATGCAGAAGCTGCCAGCTTTATTACATTATCTCGGAATTCCTACATGCTGCTACCTTGGAACGATGTCAGCTAAATTGAAGCAACACTCAGTCTGTTCATTGTGTAAGCAATATGCAATCAATATATTATTTACTACTTCTGGCTATTTTATCTTAGATACCACCATTTTAAGGGGAAAATTAGTGACAAACATTGAATTAGAGCTCAATAGTTATTTGTTATACACGGCTGCAAATTTGGTATTTTATTTTCTGCGAGAGTTTAAATTGAAAGCCAATCGAGCGAATGTATCTAAGATTGTTGATTCAAAGATATATTCCTGAGCGTAGTGAGGCTTTCAAGACACGCAAGAACAAAATGCACGATGCAAGCAACAAATTTAAATATAAAAATAATCATATTTATTTTTGCCCTCTATTTAATATACAAAATTTAAGACAAAATAAATAACACATTCAAATTAAAAATTTACATGCACAACATAAAATCACAAACAATGGGTTCGAAACAAATGATGAATTGCATGCAGATTTCGCGCTATAAACAAAGGTTTTACGAGCAAGTGAAAAATATTATAATATTATGTACTTAAAATACTTAGTAAATAATATCGCACTTAGGTACTTCTTTAGCCCAATCCACAGTGAATTTATATTCCCCACATTAATTAACACCGACAAGCTGGCATTCAGAGGCGAATAAAACACAACGTCACCTGGGGTAATTGCGTGTATAGAGGCAAACGTTTTGCAAATGTTTTTAGATGATATTATAGAAACGTAACACTCTTTAACTCCCAGAGCATTTTTAAGATATCCGTACCCAAAGGGTAATATAAACGGGACACTATTACTAGAACTCCACTGTATGTCTGTCACCAGGCTGTATCTCATGAACCGCTAAGCTATCAGTTGAAATTTCCACAGTTAAATTATTTATTTTGCCGCTATAACGACAAATAGTAAAAACAGACTCTCACAACCTCTATATTTTAACAAATTAACTAGAAATATTTATTATTACATAATTACGAGAGGAGATAATAAAAACTTAAACATCGGAGATTTTTGGTACAAAATCTGGTATTGTACTTGTAACATTGTCCGTTTGGTGGAAGCCAAGAAACAAACTCAGATGTCATTTAAATGTTGACAATTTTGACAGTGACGTATCTGTCGTAGTTTTTTTGGTTTTGAATTAGAAATCCGAGTTTACATCTCTCTTTTTCTCACTTCGAGTGTGTATGAGACATGTGGCGGTCACAAGAAGCCGTAGAGTGCGGAGCCAGTTAAGATAGGATAAGTGTGGGTTGGGCCAGTTTTTTTATATGAATAGTGCAGAAGTTTAGGCAGTAGGAGGTATCTATGGGTGTTTATTTGGGTGCGATGTTGTGTGCCAATGATCATTATCATCAAAATACGCATTTGCCTCTAGAGACGCAATTAACTCATGTGACCCACTAATGTAGACATAATAGCTGTGATATTTCAGAAGGTTTCCATTAGAAACATCAATTCAGCTTCTATGATTGGAAGAATGATGTCAGCTATTAACCAATCACCGTGTTAAATGTTTAAGCAAGTCATCCCTTAATTATATAACAACGTTTAACATGTCGTAATTATACCGCCCTTATGTATTTCCCGGAAGGTTGAACATATATTCACTTGACTGAGCCAGGAATTGGTTTGAGCGTTCAATATTACAACAAAATGCTATGGATAATATTATAACCTATAACGTTACGGAGGGCGAGCGTATCGTCAATAACGAACATTTTGACATTTTTTTTTATTCAGGTTTTATTTTTAGTAACTTTTATTTAGTAATGACGAATTTTGATTAATTAAAATGTAATGATTGTGTGTATCCTAATGGGTAAGTGCACTGTCAACTTGCACATTCTTTTGATTAAATAAATAGAAGTTGATATAAAGAGAAGTTGCAATCTGAATGACCCTACTTATGTGGTTATAAATAAATAAATATCAGACAACTTCGCAGAAATCGATCTAGTCCCAAATTAAGCTCAAGTAGGCTCATGTTATGGGTTCTAGACGATGATATACATTACTTACTACACACTACTTATATAGATAAATATATACTTAAATACATAGAACAACCCCATGGTTCCCAAATACACACACATACTAATTGACACCATGATCCAACATGCCATCCAAAGGATTCATGTTTATTGTACCTTCATTTCCATAGAGAAAATGCATTATTAAAACTGCAAACTGTAATAATCTTCTTTTTTCTGGTTCCTCTTTTGTCTATGGTTGATTAGTGTTTTCTGCTGAGACTGGGCGAGATATCCAAGCCGTCCTTTCTTTACTCATAGCAACCAAAGGGGATAGCATGCTTGCCTCGCCATACAGCCGCTGCAAAGTGCAAATCGCACTAACCAGTTCTCTAGATTCTACTCAAGAACGACCATTTTCCTCATATTTTTCCAAGTAGCCGAAAATTTCATATTGGGGCAAATTTTTATTTTGTTGTCGATTTCTGTTTTTTCTCAGATTTCAGAGAATAACATTTGGTGAGTTGGTAAAGTTGCTTATTCTGAACAAGGTAAACCCAATTTCACGTTATGTCCTACGAAATTTTCGATGTAGTTAAAAAAAATTATGTTTTTTTTTTTTACCAAATTTCGTATTTTGTACTAAAACTTAGTACAAAATGAGGAGCTCGAAATGAAAAATATATAATTCGAAAACAAAATAAAAATTGGCTCATGGGACAATTTCTATAATAAATTTTGTGTAACTCAGTGGAAAAAAAATTGTAGGACATATCGTGAAATTGGGCTTACCATGGTCAATAGAAGCAACTTTACCAGCTTACCAAATTTTGTTGAAATCTGAGAAAAAAAACCGGCCAAGAGCATTTCGGGCCACGCTCAGTGTAGGGTTCCGTAGTTACTTATCCTTCATAATAGACTTAAGTTACTTACAAGAAAGATTTCAAGCCATATAAAAAGGTCGTAAACGCCAAGAAAACAGTAATTACTTATTACCTTCTGGAAGGCAACTTACGTCGTAATTATGAAATTTTGCGATAACTCAAAAACGGCTCAACCGATTTTTTTCAATATAGTTTTCATTGAAAGTACTTATAAGGCCTCATGTTTCTGAATTTTTTCATAATTTTTTAACCCGTGGTTGAAAAGTTAGAGCGGGGGACGCTATTTTTTTTTTCAGAGCGAATATTTACAAAACTGCTGACTTTATCAAAACATAATGTCTGAAGACCCGTATTTTTTTCAAAAGACCTATTCAACAACACCCCAAACACTAGTGTTGAAAAAAAAAAATCACCCCCACTTTAGGTGTTCGAGAGATACCCGAAAAAAAAATTTTGTTTAGTTTTTATTTTACCGTTTTGTCGGCGTGGTACATACCTACCCATAATCATACCAAATTTAAGCTTTCTAGTACTAATGATCACGGAGCTAAGCCGCGGACGGACAGACGGACAGACGAAATGGGTTGTGGGTTCCTAGTTGACTACAGAACCCTAAAAAAAGAAATCGTCAACAAAATAAAAATTGGCCCATTGACGCCCTGAACCCATCGATCGAAGTATTGAAGCTCAAGTTATGGCAATGATAACTTATCACTTTCCTCGTTTTATTGTTGTATGATGTGTTTTCGAAGAGTTGATTGAGTGTAAGCAACGAGATTGTACGCGAGCAGTGGAGCAAATATACATTCAATTTTCTTCGGTTTCCGCGACTGTCACACATTTAAATTGTTTTATTTAAAGGATAAATTCACTTCACAAGGAGACAAATTCTATTGGAAATATTTAAGGCGAATCAAGTCTCAATTGGTTAAATTATAAGTAAAACAATTAATATTAACTCAGAAACAGAGACGGACGCACCCTAACGCCAAATAACCTTTCAAAATTTTCCTTATGCTTTGTGTGTCGATTTTTGCATTGTTTATTCGAAAAACTTTACACCTTAGCGATCTCTATCAATCTCTCGCTTGCTCGTTCACTGCTGTAAAGTAATGCGGTAAGAATGTTAATATTAACGTGTTCACATTGAGGTCACTAAGATGTAAAGCCTTTCAAATAAACAATGCAAAGATCGACACATAAGGAAAAAATCGAAAGGTTATTTGGGCGATAGGGCGGTGAAAAGGTTAACAAGTTGGACCAGTAATCCAGAGATACCGGGTTTATCAATGGTACAATATAAAATACTAATGTAAAATAGAAATGATAAAATATCAAGCATAGAATGAGACCCATAAACTTATTTTCCTAAAACACTAAGACAGATCACACAAAAGCAATATCATAGTCTGTTTGTTAGTTTCCATATAGACGAAATTTTACAAAGAAAACTACCGATAGTCTCAGATATATCAAAATACATAAAAAAGCGCGACTGATCGGCTCTCCTGATGATGAATCGCGTACCGATTTGAAACATGCCGAGCGATATTCGACTTCTACGACGTGAGTAAACGAGACGGAATTTGTTAGCATCTGTATACCAATAACCAGTCATCGCCTCCTTATGGCAACCCCAACAGTCAACAATGGGACCTTTTACCAAACACTATCACATATGTGCATAAGCTATGTAGCAACGCGGAAACCGGTCAGTATGACATGTCCCTTATTTTTCTTCGCGGAAATTCAATCCGAGAATGGCAGATAAGTTATCGGTTTCCTTGTTATATTGCTACATGATGTTTGAAAAAGGGTGTTTGAATAAGGAGACCTTTGGTCAATTGTAGGTCAACGAATCGGGAATAGAAATCAATATGATACTACGCTAAAGATACTCTTATGACGTGAATACATTCTCGTTACTGGGTTTGTATGCCTACACTAAATCTAACTGTCGAATTTTCCACCGACACCACATTTTGGAAGCGATCAGCATTCCTAAACGACCCGGTCTCGACACCATACAAAATATGGAGAAGACTGAAGGAATCACTATTCTTCTATGTGCTTCTGGCCTTCATCATATCAGATCTTCTGCAGCAGTAATCATCGCGTTCTTTGCCATCCCAATTGACAACATTTCATTTTTTTAACCAGGCCTTTTATATAATTAAATCCTCCCGTTCAGGCAAGTCGTCTTTGGAATAAACTGCCTCTCTCAATTAGACAAGTCCCAATCAAGGTACTTTTCAAGCGGATGCTACGTAAGCACCTGCTCGAACAAGAGCTCGAATAGTGTCCATCATCCTATGCAGTAGACATTTCATCGTATTTATTATTATATTATATACAGGGTGTAACCGACAGCGTACCGAAAATGAAAACCGTAGTTTTAGACCATAATCACGAACTGAAAACGAGTGTTCATTTTCTCGGAAAACTCAAGGATAAGATTTTCCAAAATAAATTATAAAACTCGACGCGCAATATATTGCGTCCAATTCTCTCGGGTGCAGACGCGCGGGGAGGGGAGCACGCGGCGAGCATCGACCGGTTCAGGCGCTCCCCACTCCACTCACGCGTCAGCGCAAAACATACCGTTACGCCAATGCGCATCGAATGACATGAATGAATGCAACCACAAAAACTACGCAACCACAGATCACAACTGGGTGCCCGACGTTTCATATAACTTCACTTAATCTATTTTGGTTTGATATACCATTACTTTGTATAATGTAACGAATGGTATAATATTGTTTTAGATAATTTTCAAATGATCTAATGTAACAATTGATATTATGGTTTATAGGTATAATTACTTTCAGTATAATGTACATTTATTATATTTATTACTTGGCACAAAACATATTTATCATAATGACTTACTTGATATAATTCGTCAATGCTATAAACTACAGAAGATATAAGTTGATTTTACTATAACCAAAAAAGGTGGTTCCCACTAGATATATTAGGCTGTCACCCCCTATATCACCTTAAGGCAGGTCCGACTTGGCTTAGGTTAGGTACGACGACGAGCGAAGCGAGGAGGAGTGTTAGGTTGAACTGCGACCCTAACGAGCGAGCGAAGCGAGCGAGCCGCGCAGGTCCGACTTGGCTTATGATTCCTAACATTATCTATTACACCATAAGGCAGGTCCGACTTGGCTTAGGTTAGGTACGACGACGAGCGAAGCGAGGAGGAGTGTTAGGTTGAACTGCGACCCTAACGAGCGAGCGAAGCGAGCGAGCCGCGCAGGTCCGACTCTGCTTACGATTCCTAACATTACCTATTTCACCTTAAGGCAGTATTTATATGAAAACGCTATTATTCTAAATAGTATGTATGTTAAACAAATTTATGTGATAAATATGTTATACGAAAGTATAATTATGAATATTGTCAATTATGTCATTTAGCCTGTTATATCGATCGATAATAAGAGAAAAGCAAAATATAGGAAAAAACCATTATATGAAACGTTACATTATATGAAACAACTTTATATCAATTGATTGTATATCAAGTGTATGTTAGTTAATCTGACATTATATGAAACATTACGGACCCATCACAACTAGTGTACTACCTAACACCAATAACAACTGACCGATAAATTAAAACAGTCTAACAAGATTATTTTCATTCAAGCAAGTAAAGCAAATAAAATGTGCGGATAGGTAAACATTAATCATGCGTCCGACCACAGCGGCCTGCGCGAGCGCACTGGCCTGGCGGATTAATGACCGGCCAGTACCGTTATCTGTCCCACTCCACGCGCTCTGTGTTGTACCGGAAAGCTTACATAATAATGTTTGTGATACATTGTGTGTTTTGCGGAAAATGCTATTTTCATGAAAAATTGTGACCGGTAGAGTTCGAGTAACGGAAAAATAAAGAAAAGTGAAAACTCGCAAGGGAAATTTGTTAAATTTTCTCAAAGAAATTTCCACGATTTTCCAGCCCAGAATAATGGTCTGAAGCCATGGTTTCAGTTTTCGGTACACCGTCGGTTACACCCTGTATAGAAGAATATTCAAAATATCGTCCTAAAACTTCTCAAGACTATCTCTTTGATCAACTATTAGAATATGCTTTGTCCCAAAAGGGTCGCTTCGACCCAATAAGCCATGCGGGCTGGAGGCCAATCCAGTTAGAATTACAGTGTTGGAAACTTTTCCAACTACTAAAATGCTAGATAATTGTGTTTCGGAGCACGAACAGACAGTTTACTAGCGTTGTAGGCTAGCACAGATTAAGAGTTAAGACAGTTGGAACTGCAGTAGGCTAGTGATTAAGTGGATAACTGGATTCAAAAGTTTTAAAAGTCTTCAAACTAACGTACGATTTCTGCCTTATTGATATTTATTAAATTTAGGTAATAATAAGTTGTGTCTGTTTTACATCCGACTGTAAGATAGGAAAAGGTTCTCAAATCGACTGTACGTATTGTATAGAGAAAACCCCTAGATGGATTTTCCGCACTGTAGCCGTCAAAGCCAAGTTGGTGGTAGGTCTCAACGACTACGGAATTAAACGCTTCGATATGATAGGACTATATGTATAATTATTTTATAGGTGACTAGTTACATAGAGTAGTGCCGTGGTCGCAAACAAAGATGGTGGTTAGACTAAGATGTCTGAAGAGCGAGTGATTGGCATAATTGTCTTAATACTAAGTGGTTAGTGTCGTCTTGGTAGGGGTAAAAGTCGTATGTGGTCCAATGTCATTGGTCCATCCATTTAAAGAAGCTCCCCGCATACTAGCCGCGCTCCAGTGAGCGTTTTGCTACTGCTTAATGCAGTATTTAGGTGTATATAAGAGTTGCATTCGCAACATACTCCCCGGCGTTGAGTATACTCAACAGAAAGGTAAAAAGGTAAAAGAAGCAGGCATAAGGCCATTCGAGATACGTGATACGATGACGCGATGCTGCTGACGTGCCACGCCCGGGAGCAGCCGCAGAGGAGGTCAAAACTGGCGTTCTTCTTTGGAGGCCGACGTGTAGCTGGCCTGGTGAAGTCGCCTCTTATTTTCTGCAGGAGGAGAGTATACTCATGAGAAAGGTTCCTCCCGATATGATCTAGTTTTGTCTCTTCTAATCCTCTCCGAGTCAACGCTTGATGTGGGCTTCAGTTAAGTATGCTTGACGTAAGACTAGTGAAGCGAGCGTCCAATATGGAAGTGAGAGGGTTAAAGTGAAAGTGATATCGGAAGGATAAGTACTTGGATAAAGGTATCAAAAGGATTCTAAATTAAGAATACCTACTATCTGTATCAGGCACATGATCAAGTTAATGGACTACAAAATACCCAATGATATGGCGTATTTTTCTGACCTTGATGAAACATTAATTATGTTAATTTTAAAAGAAGATGGTAACTGCATCGATGATGCAGTGCCGTAAGAAATACCGATTATGAGGCTTCCCGCGACGTGTTAAAGGTGACTCAGAGCAGCAAAAAACATTTCAGACTGAAAAGAAACAAGATTAAGATATATGACATTATGTTTCGCTACTCTTTCTCCCAGGATTAACTATCCGCACTGGCACGGCGAAATATTAACTAGGTCTAGAAGGTAATGTTACTACATCAAAAAGTAGGTCACCCTGTCATTTGATAAGATTTGACCTTGAACCTAACGCGGAGAATGCATTTGTTGACAAAAACATGGTACGAGTTCCGAACGCTAAGATATACCTAGTTGGGGTGAGGTTTGTAAAAAATAAGGCTATGACTATTATGATGCGTATCGTATGTTTTATTATGTATGTATTATTTTCACTAATATTTGTAAAATTTATGATTGTTTAACATAAAATAAGCTACATATCAACCTGACGACGTGCATGTGATTTCATCACGAAAATTTATTAAGTTAATAATAAGACAGTGGTAACAACATGCCGCTACCCGTACCTATAAGATATCATTTCGAATAAAAAGGTTAATGAGAATAGGACTGCTTATAGCCATAAAAGATGCTTGACAACAAAATGCCGTTATCAAAAGGAATCATTTCCTGATATATGCAAGGTTTAGCAATGTCGCTAATAGTTTGTATACGATGTTTTTATTTACGTTAATAATTTCATGCATTTTATATTATAATCCTGCATATATTTTAATTGTTTATAAATATATGTATGTCAGTATAATTAGGAAAGGTTCAAATATTATAATCATCGTTAGTTATGTTTGTATATTAAACACAATGTTGGCAGAATTAACGAAAGTATAATTAAGTACATAGTTAGAATTATATTATGCTCCATACCACTATGTCGTGGTTGGATGATGGTTGCGCTTCATACCTCGAGACATATATATAAGACCTGTTTAGTTAAACTTAAAGGGTAGGTACAAAGTTCAACGTCTGTCCGCGATTATTATTATCTCTTATTTCTACGAACCACTTGTTTAGGACGGTGAGATGACCCTGCCAGCCTGCCCAACAGTAATCAAGAAATACAATCAAAGGCATAATCATAATCAACGCTCACAGTCGTGACCTTTGTCCAGAGTCTTGCACTCAGCAAGTCTCCACAAAACCCGAGCTGAGGAGAAGCTGTATGTATAAGACGAAACGTACCTATACTGCTTGGTTTCGCTTCCGTTTAAAATGCATAATATCATTATTTCTTAATCTACTTATCGAGATAAAAGACGTCGCTTGTTGGCTATGTTACGTAAGTCACCAGGCATGTTAGGTGAAGTAGCCAACCTGGTCGCGACAATTGATTTTTATCAGATTCTTATCGCAGGGTTCATGAGGCGTACAGTGCGTAGAAGACACTGAGTCTTGTTCCCATGACCGCGTAAGGCGAGTTTCCGCCTTGTGATTGAGAAATGAACAAAATGACGGTTTTCTTGTTTGTTTATTATTTATGGGCATGGTTCCGTTTACAAGCCAACCTATCTTAGATTCTTGTAATCGTATTTTATGTTTACTTAATTTAATAAATGAGGAACCTAAGACGTCCCAAAACACTTCCGCACCAACAAGAATGTCAATGGCAGAAGGTTCACTAAACGATGGGTCTGCCAAAATGATGCCGGCAGGTATACGTGAATGCGTTAAATCAATACGAGAAGACGGCAACGACTTACATATTTCGGGCAAAACGAAGCAGTTTACGGTCGTGCTATAGTCGCTATGGGGTGATAAAATCGTGACGTCACAGGACTCTGAACAATGCGAATGTTGATTATTAATACCTGTGATCGAAATTCCCTCATTCCGCGTCGCTAGCCCCAACTGTCCACACAGGTCTCGTGTCACGAAGTTTGAAGTACTCCCGTTATCCAACAAAAGACGGGCATGACGAAGTGTTCCGTTCACGCCGCGCACTTGCACCAATGCTGTGGACAGTAAAACCGACGACTTAGCAGGGGTAAACTCGTTTGCCAATATGTTGCCGCTAAAATGGACCTCCGGAATCGGGACCTCATTACTAGATAATGTTTTATCTATATGTTTGTGTAAAAGAGTATTATGTTTTTGTTTACAATATTTACAGTGCGAGAGTGCGCACTGTTTTTCACTGTGTCCAGGACGTAAGCAATTCTTGCACACAGAATAACCATTGACGTTATTTATTCGTGAGTCCACATCCAACTCACGAAATGCTTGGCAGTTAAATAAGAAGTGACTTTGTTTACATAGTGGGCATATTAACATTTTATTATTACTAGTTGTAAGATAAGATTTAGATTTTTGTGTTTCATTTTGATGTTGAATATGCGACTGATGTTTTTGTTTTGTGTATGAATTCGATGCATGTGACTCATTATTATGTAAAGATTCTAATAAGTCTGCCCTACTGTTTAAAAATTTAATGTATTGTTGTAATGTAGGTGAACCTGTTAAAAGGTTTTTATGTTCTTCCCACTGTCTGTTAGTTAAGGAATCTAACTTTTTTGACATAATATGTATGATTAAAGTGTCCCAGTGGTCAGTCGGTTCACCAAGTGTAGACAGCGCACGCAAATTTTTATTAGTTACGTCCACCATGTTACGTAACAAACCGCTTGATTCATGTTGCATTGGTTCAAGGCCAAATAATGCATGAATGTGGTTGGTAACCAACATTCTTTGGTTATCAAATCGCTCGGACACCAACTGCCATGCTTTATGATAATTATCAGAACTGAAATCCAGACTTTGAATGACAAGGGCGGCGCTGCCTTTCAATGATGCACGAAGATAATGGAATTTGCTAATGTCGCTAATAGAAGGATTGTTATGTATGAGTGAAATATACGTATCTCTAAAACCGAGCCAGTCCTGGAAGTCCCCGTGGAAGTGTCCCAGTTCGATTTTTGGAAGACGAACGAAGTCGTGGCGACTTCCAGCACACGAGTCATGACCGGTGCCGCAGCCCGACCCGCCACGAGCGCAGCTGGACTGCAATGTTGGACTCAGCAGATTACGAACAGTCGACACCAAGGTAAAGAACTGGCTTTCGAACTGCTCGCGCTCCGCATACGCTTCATCAGGTTTCTCCAATAACATTTCAATGTCCATCTGCAAAGCGTCATATTCGGGATAAACCGATTCGATTTTTTCTAAACGACACTGCGATTCTGTGATTTGTAACTCACTTAATTTTTCACATGATTTTATAAGACTGATGTAATTATTGAATTGCGTTAACTTCGCTTTTAGACTGCCACGTTTCCTCACTAATTCTTTTAAATGTGCATCGGCCATATTGATTAAATGCAACTGAGGTTAACTATGACACTATGACCGGTAGCCGATACACGAAGGAATGCGAGCGATAACGGGCTAATGAGCGATCGAAAAAATGTAATAAAAACTGGCGTAGGTAACCAGATGTGCGGGATGCTCTTATCTAAGATGATTTTATGTAGTTTACGATATTGAACGGAGATGGCTTCTTATTATGAAGCAATTAATTATGATTTAATGTTTAGTTAGTTTAGGTAGGATATTTGATGAATAGTGTTTCAATATGAATTGAAATTAATAATTGTGATAAAAAATATGTAATATTACGATGATGATTTATGATGCCTGATACGTATAGCGCTATTTTTAATTTCGAGGAATAGCGGAAATAAGCAGAAATAAAGGTAATGGAACGGACTCACTCAGTCTATTGCTACATTCCTCAGGCGATGTGATCATGTTGCGATTTTGATGATATTGGATATCCGACGAACGTCCTCCTAATGCCGGTGAACGCTGGGAATCCTTGCTCCGACGTCTGCTGGTTGTTCTTCTTATGCCGAAAAACTGAAGACAGCGATGACGCCGGCTGGTTAAAATTTGCAAAGGCCACCTATGCGACGATCTTAAAGACGGCCAAGTCTACTCTTTCTTTGTGGAGAGAAGGACCATTATGTAGCCGTCAAAGCCAAGTTGGTGGTAGGTCTCAACGACTACGGAATTAAACGCTTCGATATGATAGGACTATATGTATAATTATTTTATAGGTGACTAGTTACATAGAGTAGTGCCGTGGTCGCAAACAAAGATGGTGGTTAGACTAAGATGTCTGAAGAGCGAGTGATTGGCATAATTGTCTTAATACTAAGTGGTTAGTGTCGTCTTGGTAGGGGTAAAAGTCGTATGTGGTCCAATGTCATTGGTCCATCCATTTAAAGAAGCTCCCCGCATACTAGCCGCGCTCCAGTGAGCGTTTTGCTACTGCTTAATGCAGTATTTAGGTGTATATAAGAGTTGCATTCGCAACACGCACTGTATGTATATGACTGCCCTTGCAGTGTGTCGCATGTATATCTACTTATTTCTAATTCCGTATTTATATTTATTATGCAATAAACGATACTATTCTATGAACTCCCTCCAAATTGACCTTATGAAGTGATTGTGAATGCTATTCACATTTGGCGAATCAGAGTAGCCATGAGCAAACGTGATGCGAATGGGTTTACCGGGCACCAACGCGATTTTGATTCAATTTATTTTCTCGTCAAACATTGATTGCCCATGAATCGGATATTGATGATCGTTAAGGTTACCTATGTTCGGAAAGGTAGGAATTTTTCTAATATTTAGATCACAGATAATGTGTCAAAATAAGTTCAGTCAATATGTAAGAAGATCAAACTTAGAATACCATACGATACAAAACTTGTCAAACCGAATTCCCCCAATGTTATCGCTGCGGTGAACACCCTGCCAAACTTGTTGCCAAAATAAATCAATAGTCAGCCAATATTGAATTGGGAGTCAAGTAAACTGGAGTTAGAGCGGCCGCAGATGGTTGACATTATGCAAAATAACCGACGTCAAAAACGGTCTCAGTTTGTTGGCATCTTCGGTTCAACAGTTGTTCTACCAGTTGAACTTCAACTGGTAGAAAATTAATATAATATTATTAGACGGTGCCCCGCAACTTTGTCCGTGTGAAACTTATTTGCAAGCTTTTTTATTTAACTTTCAATTTATGTTACTATGGTTGTTCGGGTGGAATCTTGCAACTCAATTTTAGAACAGATATATATATATTCAAGCGATTGAGCTTGGATGACATTGCATGGTTAGCTCTGTGACCCACAAGATGGCTGACTCGTTATTTTTAATTCACTCCTACAAAATGGGTATCAAATGAAACAACTCGCTTAGAATAACTCGACAAATAAACTAATTTTAGTATCAATTTATAACGTTAGAACACAATTTTTTATTATATAATATACAAGCTTGTCGCGAGGTTAACCGATGTAGATAAACCACTTTAACTATTTTTCGTTACCCGACATAGATTTCTACGTTACGACGACGTTACATCAAATTATGTTCGGCAGATTAGGCAGTCAATTCAGTTTTCTTATCTTTTTAAACATTACGTTTACATTACGGACGATTTTCGTTTCAGATTTAATGTTTTAAATATTCCATGTCTTCTGTTTGCGTCAGCCCTATCGGTTCACTTTGACGAGGGCTTGTTTTTTCTATTCTGCAAGTTGGACATGTTTAGGGTTATCACTCCCCCGTGGGTTGCGACTCGAACACAGCCTCGCTATGACAATCCGGAGCGGCTTGTGGAGAAGATAAGGGATTATTAGGACTGTTTTGTAGACCATTCGGTTCCTAGATATACTCAGAGAATAAGCCTGGGACTTTTAGGTTTTCTGTATCACTACATGGAATAAAACAGTCGCTTCCTGTTGTCTGTCTGTCTGTTTCTATAAATGCTTAGAACTTTAAAACTACGCTACGGATTATAATGAGTTTTTTTTAATAGATAGAGTCATTCAAGAGGGAGGTTCATTTCTATGTATTAATACATGCATAATTAATCAGCATTGCACCTGTGCGAAGCCGGGGCGGATCGCTAGTCAAAGATATACGACAATCTTATACAGAGCGACTTAGGCCAAAACCAAGAGGAGCCACTACTCGTCGTAATTTGTGGGCCTCTTTTTTCTATTCTGCATTTTGGACAAACCCACGAAACAACCTCACTGTGACTGTAGACTTTGGTGTCAATTGCTTTTGGGTTTTGAATTTGTAATGCTTGGTAGATGACTGGATGATTGAAGAATGAAGTATGCAGTAACTTTTAAACGATTTTAATGCAAAACAACTTTAGTACATGCAGTTTATACTATATAGACTTATTAACTATGCCACTTGAACACTAATTTTGAGTTTGAAAAGGGCGTAAGTCTGTGTGCGCACGCTAACAGCGAACGGCGAAGAGTGACATGCAAATTTGATGCAGCTGCCTCCCCGCGCGGTGCATTCCCCTCGGAGGTCCGGCGGCCGTAAGATAAGGGTTCCTTAACATGCCCCCCGGCGTTGAAAGTCCTGGCTTTCAACAGGATCATTATCCAATGGAAGAGGACAGATTCGATTGAAGGCTCTTCTGATGACGCCTTTGTTCGTTTGGGTATCAGCTACTCTATTCACTCCATCGATGCCTGGGTGCACGCTTACCATTCGTCCAAGACTCCATTTTAAAGGTGGCAAAGCATCTTCTTTGATGACGACCATCGTTCCTGTGTCGAGGTGTCCCTTGCACGATCTCCATTTTGTTTTCTGCTGCAATTCTGAGACGTATTCCTTTTGCCATCTTGTCCAGAAGTGCTGGTGAATTTGTTCAATGCGATCCCATCGTTGTAGTCTGGTCGGATTTATATTCTCTAGCGGAGGAACTGGCAGAGCAGTAAGAGGGCGTCCGACCAAAAAGTGACCTGGAGTTAGTGGGTTAAGATCGGATGGATCTGATGACATGGGTGATAAAGGTCGCGAATTAAGTATGGCTTCTATTTTGACTAGAACTGTATATAACTCTTCGTAAGTAAGATGGGAGTCGCCTATAACTCTAGTTAGATGGTGTTTAAAAGATTTAACTCCAGCCTCCCATAGCCCACCAAAATGAGGTGCGTAGGCTGGAATGAACTTAAATTTAACGTGCTCATTTGCCATAAACTCGGAAATGGATGAAGAGTTCTGTTTTAAAAAGGCGTTAAGCTCATTTTTAGCCCCCACAAACTGAGTACCATTATCCGAAAAGATAAGCGCTGGTTTTCCGCAACGCGCAATAAACCTATGTAATGCAGCAATATAGGCCTCTTTTGTTAAATTTGTGACCAGCTCGAGGTGCAGGCACTTAGTGGTGAAGCACACGAACACTACGACGTAAACCTTTATTAGTTTACATCCACGTCCTTTACGGTCAGCAGCGAGAAGTGGTCCCGCGTAATCTACACCCGTGGTTTGGAATACATAACCTGGATTGAGGCGCTGCTCAGGCAAATGACCCATTATAGGGTTGACTGTTTGAGCCCTCATCCTGAAACATCTCAGGCATTTGTGTGCGACAGATCTGGCCAAGTTGCGACCACCTATAGGCCAAAACTGTTCTTTTATTGATGCTAATAATAATTGGGGCCCGGCATGCATTAAACGAATATGTTCTTCAACAAATATGAGTCGTGTTAATGTGTGTTTAGATAAAAGCAATATTGGATGTCTTTTATCAAATGCAAAATTTGAATTTTCTAATCTACCGCCTACTCGAATCTGTTCTAACTCGTCGATAAACGGAGATAGCATTAACAGTTTATTTTTATTTGGTAACGATTGTTTTTTCAATAATTGATCATATTCTTGAAATGATTGTTTTTGAGACAATTTAATGAGTAATGTGAATGAATCTTGTATTTCGTCTGTGGTGAGTGAACCAGATTTTTTACTGTTTTTGTTTTTACAATTATAAATAAATCGCAACGCATATGCTATAGCTCTTTTCAACTTTAATAATTTAGAAAATCTTTCGAAATCGATTAAACTGTCATTTACGTGTAGAGAGACTGTTGTAGTAGTTACCATTTCTGGTATTTCAATATTGGTTTTTACGAAATCACTTTTAGGCCAATTAGATTCATTCTCCTTTAAAAAATCTGGTCCATTCCACCAAAAGGACAAATTGTGTAAATCTGACATATTTACTCCGCGAGTCAGCATATCAGCTGGATTGAGAGCTGTTGGCACATGGCGCCATTCATGATTAGCTGTGAGCTCTTGAATTTCGGCAACGCGATTTTTAACGAATTGTTTTAGTTTGTTAGGCTGCGTTTGGAGCCAACCTAAACAAATAGATGAGTCAGTCCAAAGCACACATCTCTTTACTGGTATGCGAATAGATTTGAGTACTTTCTCAGTCAGGCGTGCAGCGACAAGGGCGCCGCACAGTTCCAGGCGCGGAATTATGGTCGGTTTTAAAGGCGCGACTTTAGTTTTTGCACATAGCAAGTTGACCTCCACTTGTCCGTTACATTCCGACCTAACGTACAAGCATGAGCCGTATGCGTCCTGGGACGAGTCACAAAAAGTGTGAATTTCAATCACACTATTTGGATTGTCTTGAATTACACAGCGCGGAATTTTTAAATCAAGTACATGGCGTAATTCGGATGTAAACTTGTGCCACAAATTGACAATGTTTGAGGGTAAAGGATCATCCCAAGATAATTTTAATAACCAAAGCTTCTGTAACATGATTTTTGGTTGAATGACGCATACGCTTAATAAGCCAAGCGGATCATATATCTGTCCTATGGCGGACAGAATAGACCGTTTGGTTGGATTTTGCTCAACAGTTTGCTTTATGGAATAATATAATCGATCATCAGGTGGTGACCAACCTAGGCCCAAGGTGTTTGGCAAACCTTGGTCGCCGAGGTTCAACATCTGGCATGAGTCTGACTGAGATAGTTTTATATTGGATCTGATTTTACGAAGATTGAAACAACCTGTGGATAAAACTTTACAAACGCCTTGTTGTATGTTGAGTAATTGCTCCTTTGTTTGAGCACCCGTGACTAAGTCGTCGACATAAAAGTCTTCGGAAATAATTTTAGCTAATTGTTGATCTTGACATTCTAATGCAAGTTGTTTCAAACATCGCACGGCCAAAAAGGCCGCAGAGGCGGTTCCGTATGTAACCGTATTTAATTTGTATATCTTTAATTCCTGAGTGGGATCATCCCGCCAAATGATTTGTTGTAAATGTCTTTGATTTTCATGCACTAAAACTTGCCGGTACATTTTCTCAATATCTCCGGTCAAAACGTATCGATAATGTCTGAATCTTAAAAGGATGGATAGTAAATCACTCTGTATAGTGGGTCCAACCATTTGGAGGTCGTTGTATGAAACCCCTGAACTCGTGGCAGCACTAGCGTTGAAAACAACACGAAGTTTCGTGGTGGCGCTGTTGTCGCGCAAGACTCCATGATGTGGAAGATAAAATGGTTGCGTGTTTGTTTGCTCGTGTTGTTTCGTCTCCGCCATGTGCCCTAATTCAATATATTCTGACATGAAGTCTGTATACATTTGTTTTAATTGTGGTTGTTTTGCTAGCCTACGCTCAAGCGATAGGAAGCACTGTTTTGCGCGTTCGAATGAGTCACCTAAGCAAGATTCTGGTTTCTTGAGAGGGACTGCGACTGAGAATCGCCCGTTTGGCATTCGAGTATGATTTTCTACGAAATTCTCTTCACATAAACGCTCTTCTACAGAATACACCAGCTTAGAATTGTCCGGAACCTCCTCAAGAGACCAGAATTTAGCTAACTGTTCCTGTAATGAATTGTTCGCGATCAGATTACATTGTACTGTTTCAAATGAATTTCTGTATTCGTGATTTAGCCCACTGGTAGGCCCAGAAACTATATAGCCGAGTTTTGTGTGCTGTAATATTGGACAGCCTGTACCTAAACGGACTTGACCCTGTTCAAGCAGGTCCCAGAAGATGTCTGCGCCGAGTAGAATATCTATGCTCGACGGATTATAGTATTCCGGGTCTGCCAGTACTACATGTGTAGGGATGTCTAACTTAGGTACGCTAACTTGATTAGTGCAAAGCGTCGCAATGTTCGGTAGAATCAAGAATGATATATTGGTTTTGTATTGGTTAGTTCTTGATTCGATGAATGCATTGCAGCGTTTTGTTATCTTTGACACTGTATTGTTTATTCCTACGACGGATGATTGTACTTGTGTATGTTTAATTTTTAATTTACGTAACAAGGAATCCGTCATGAAAGAGGCCTGGCTCCCGGAGTCCAGGAGGGCTTTCACTTCATGGCGGTGGTTGTCCTTGTCATACATGTGGATCACGGCAGTTGAGAGCAGGACTCGCCCTGTCGGCTCGACTGAGAGCGATGTCGCACCCACAACTGATGGCTGAGATGACCCTGACGCTGTATCTGAATGTAGCACTGAATTGTGTTTTTGTGAGCATTTCATGCATGGGCCTAATCTGCAAACGCGAGCCTGATGACCGGGGCGGAGGCAGTTCTCGCATAACTTGAGCTTCCTCACCGATTCTGCTCTCTCGTCAACAGATTGTGCCAAGAACTGCTCACATCTATAAATGCGATGGCTTTGCTTGCACAAGGGGCAGCTGTAATTGTATTGTAAATATTTTGGTTGCTGTGTATTAGTGACTGCTGCGAGACCCTTAACGTACTCGGCAGATTTGTGTCTGTCAGCTCTGGCGCTGATATTTGTATTATTATTACTCATGTGTAACGTTTCAAGCAAGTCAGCTCTGTTTTTTAAGAATGAAGTAAATTGATCTAATGTAATTGATTTTAAATCGGATTTATGTTCTTCCCATTCCCGCAATGTCCTAGCGTCTAATTTTGTACTCATAATATAAATGATAAGCGTATCCCATGAAGTGGTGGGTTCCCCGATTGTATCTAAAGCTCTCAAGTTTTTTGTGAAAGTATCTATAATTTTGCGAATTGATTGATATGATTCTTTTTTATTTTGCTCTAAAGTGAACAATGCCTGAATATGATTTTGAATAAGTAGCCGTTTATTGTCATACCTGTCGCACAACAAATCCCAAGCGATTCTATAATTACGGGCTGAAAACTCTAAAGATTTGATTACCTGCGCAGCGGCTCCCTCCAGGGATGCCCTTAAGTAGTGAAACTTTTGTACATCGGAGATTGACGTGTGTTCATGTATCAACGACACGAATAAATCACGAAATTCCAACCACTCCTCGTACTGACCACTAAATTTCGGTATTTGAATCGTCGGTAACTTAATACCTCGAGTGCTCGTGCGAACCACCTTACTACTCCGTGCGTGCTCCTCAGCGTCACCTGAAACGTACGAGGCACTGGAAGAATTATCGTCATTTTTTACAGGTTTATTAGCGTTTAAGATCTCCTGCGCGAGCGCAATATTCGCGTAAAACAAATCCTCAAACTCTGTGCGGGCGGCGGAGTGAACGATCAATTCATTTTCATCAACCAAAGTATCAATTTCAGATTGAGTTTCCTCAAATTGTGTATAAAGAGCATCCATTTTGCTTAAGCGAGCTTGAAGTTCAATTACTTGTAATGACGTTAACGAATCTAATTTTTCTAAGTAGTTGATGAAATTGGTTAACCTCCCCTTAACTGCGCCACGCTTACGTATTAAATCCTTTAAATCTACTGACATTGTGTCGGGCTATAGGAATATAGGTTAAATCCTTTAAATTGTATTGTTTAAAATGTTTACAAACTATAAGTATTGATTTTAAAATTGTATATGAAAAATAATTGACTTGTATAAAATAATGTATTTAAATTAACTTTTAAAACGTATATGATTTGATTATTTAAAACACTTTGTATAAGTTATAAACATGTAAATAAGTAAAATACGATTGCAATTCATAAATAATTCTAATGAGATATTAGTTGTGTTGTAGATAGTAACCTTAGTTGTGTCTAGACTTTTTAATAATTAAGTTTTTTATAGTTATGTCATATTTTAAATTTACTGTTACACTTTCGAATATACATTTTAACCGTCAACATCTTTTTCTAATTTATATTTACCAAAATCCTTAAATAAATATACTCTTCAAGGCTCTATACCCCGCGTATTACAACACGTTATCAGCACGAAAACGCAGAAGAGTAAAAGGATTTGTGTAAAAATTGTGAAAAAGTTGTGGTTTTTTCATTGTGACTGAAAATAGTGATAGTAATCGAAATGTCACATGAAACTGGAGACTCCTCGAGTGTCAATAAGTCGAATTCCCCTATGAGTTCATCTTCGATTCCATCTTTTTGTATAAGAAATAAGGATGGATATCCTACCTGGAAATTCAAGATGAGGAATTATCTTTTACATGAAGACCTGTGGGCAACAATATGTGGTTATCCGGAAGATGACACAACCCCCGCTTCGACAAAGGTACGAAACGATGCAAAAGCGCTAGCAAAAATTTGCTTAACAGTTGACGGTGCAGCTATCACGCACGTCAGATGTGCCAAAACTGCAGCCGAAGCATGGAATTCTTTGCAGAAAGCTTTTGAGGATAAGGGAATAGGTAGAAGACTAGCTTTAGAACGAAAATTGTACAGATTAAGCTTGTCGGACTTTGAAAACATCGAACTGTACATTAATGCAGTTATGTCAACCGCACAGGATCTTGCGGATATAGACAAGGTTATAGAGGACACATCGCTTGCAGCCATACTTTTAGGAGGACTCACCCCAAAATATGATCCTCTCATTATGGCACTAGAAAATTGTAATGTCGACGTGACCACTGACTTGGTGAAGACAAAACTGCTGAACGAAATGTCTAAGGACGCAGCTGTACCCGGAGATTCGGTTCTACTTACTAAGAAGATGCCTAAGTCAAAGAAGAAGGAAGTTATATGCTACGAATGTAAAGTGCCTGGCCATAAGAGACCAGACTGTCCGTTAAGGAAGAATAAAGAGAAGGTTAATGTAGTAAAAGTAAACGACGCCACATTTACCGCTCTTAACACTTCTGGAAGCTCAAACAAGGACCAATGGTACGTAGATTCGGGTTGTACAAAACATATGACGTCACGACGTGATTGGTTCCAAGATATTACGGCTCTTGATAATGGTAGCGTTACTGTCGCTAACGGTGAACAAATTAAATGCTGCGGAATTGGAGACATTTCTCTAAACACACCCAAAAATGTTATCAACAAGATAAGTGATGTTGCTTTTGTACCAGATTTAAAAGCGAACTTGATTTCTGTAAAGAAAGCTGTTGATAAGGGTTTTATTTGTGTTTTTGATACTACTGGTTGTAATTTTTATAAATCTAATATTTTTCGTTTTACAGGTGATTCCGTTTTACATGCCTCGCCCTGTGGTGGATTGTACGTTTTAGACGGTACTGTTTATGTTCCCGAGAATGTGGCGAACAATAATTTGACACAAGATGTGCACTCTGGCTGTCAGGACAATAGTTATAAGCTCTGGCACAAGAGGTTAGGACATTTGTGTCGTATAGGCATGAATCAACTGAAGAATCACGAGGTAGGCGTAAAGTTTAGTAAAATAGACAAAAGTAGTTGTATTGCTTGCGTGGAAGGTAAACAAGCACGAAAACCTTTTAAGAAAGTAGCGCATAATAGAGCTACTTCCCCTCTTGAGCTGATCCACATGGATTTGCTAGGACCGGTCTCTACAACCTCCTTTCAAGGAAATAGGTATATGTTGACTATTGTAGACGATTTTACGAGAAAGGTGTTTGCTTATTTTGTCCCTTCCAAAACTCAAGTTAAAAATAAATTCTGTCTGTTTCAAACATTTGTTGAAAATCAATTAGACAAGAAAATTAAAGCGGTTAGGACTGACGGCGGAAAAGAGTTCGTGAATAAAGAGTTTGTTGATTATCTTGCTTCAAAAGGTATCGAACATCAAACGACGACGCCGTACAGCCCTCAACAAGTTGGAGTCGCAGAACGTACTCACCGTTCCATTACTGAGAAGGCGAGGACGTTGTTGGCTGAAAGCTCACTGCCAAAAGCTTTCTGGGAAGATGCTTTCCAAACTGCCGTATACCTAAAGAACAGGTCACCTCATCGAGCTTTAGGTGGACACATTCCATATGACAGATGGTGTGGTCGTAGAAGTGATCTTGAACATCTGAGAGTGTTCGGATGTAGAGCACTTGTCCATGTGCCTTCGTGTCACCGGAAGAAATTGGATGTCAAGGCAAAGGAAGCGATTTTCGTCGGTTATTCTGAGAATCCAAATACATACATGTTTAGGGATCCAGCTTATCCTCGAAAAGTTATTACTTCCAGAGATGCAACCTTTTTTGAAAATAGTTTTACAACGTTGAAGCAGAGGCAGAATGAGCCTGTGGCACAGTCCGACTCCGTACTGATCTTTGAAGAAAATGACCTCCGTACTGAGCACGAAGATCCTCAATTCTTCGACTGTATTGGGAATACCGAACCTGAGGCTGGACCATCTTCACGGGTAAATCCGGAGAGCGCTGTAGAATCAGCAGATATGGAAGATAGCGAGTGCGAGTCTCTCCATGAGTTACCTCATAGTGTCGATGTGGAGCCAGCAGATGTGGAAGAGGAACAATATATTCCTGAGCACAGGTACCCCTCAAGAAGTAGGAAACCACCTGATTTCCTTTCATATAATGTGTCGATTGATGATTCTGACCCTATGACTTATTATGAAGCTACTCATGCCAATGATGCCGAAAAGTGGCACCATGCAATGGCTGACGAGTATAAGTCGTTAATGAAACTCCATACATGGAACCTGGTGGATAGACCGAACAAGAAGGTTATACCATGTAAATGGGTTTATAAGAAGAAACGGGACGCTCATGGAAACGTCATCAAATATAAGGCTAGACTGGTTGTCAAAGGTTTCAATCAAGTCCAAGGTGTGGACTATACAGAGACATTCGCTCCAGTTCTTCGTAATTCTTCCCTCCGCACGTTGTTTGCCTTAGCTGCAGAAAAGGGCTTAAAAATGAGGCACTTAGACGTCGATACGGCGTTCCTGAATGGGGACTTGGATGAAGAGGTTTTTATGGAGCAACCTGTTGGTTACAGAGAAAAGGGCAAGGAAAACAAGGTTTGTTTGCTGAAGAAATCTCTTTATGGCCTTAAACAGGCGCCCCGTGCTTGGTATAAAAAGTTGAACGAAACGCTTTTAGAAATTGGTTTTACAGGAACTCCTTCCGAGCCTTGCGTTTATACGAAACTTTTTAGAAATGAACTTATTATTTTGGGTATTTTTGTCGATGACATAATTGTCTTTTATAAATCAGATTTGACTTTTGACAATGTCAAGAAAGATTTGTCTACATATTTTTCTCTGAAAGATCTCGGACTATTAAAATGCTATTTAGGTTTACAAGTGGAAAGCAATTCCGAGTATATAAAAATAAATCAGAAGAATTATATTCTATCTTTACTCGAAAAGTTTAATATGAAGGATTGCAAGACAGTGGACACTCCTTTAGTGAAAAAGACTATGGAACGTAGAACGGATGGTCAAGTTGGTGAGTCTTATCCTTATCAGAACTTAATAGGATGCCTCATGTATTTAACGGTAAACTCACGACCCGATATTGCATACGCAACAAGTTATTTAAGTCAGTTTAATACGTGTTTTACAAAGGAACACTGGAATGCTGCAAAGCGAGTCCTGCAGTACCTGAAAGGTACTTTAAACTATTCTTTGGTTTATAGGAGAACAGGAGAACCTTTACGAGGTTACTGTGATGCAGATTGGGCGAACTGTGTAATTGACAGAAGGTCATACACTGGTTACACTTTCAAGTTAAGTGGCGGTCCAGTATCCTGGGAGTCAAAGAAGCAACCGACAGTTGCGTTGTCGTCCGCGGAAGCCGAATACATGGCACTAGCGTCTGCTACAAAGGAAGCTTGTTACTTACGTCGCTTTATTTATGAAATAACGGGTAAGTTTTCTTCAATTAACTTAGCTTCTGATAGCCAGAGTGCCATGAATCTCGTTCGAAATCCTGTACACCACAACAGGACGAAACATATAGATACGAGATTTCATTTTATTAGGGAAAAAGTATCTAGTAATATTGTTAATTTAGAATATGTGCAAAGCAGTGATATGCCTGCAGATGTCTTAACAAAGCCACTTGGGCCAATTGTACATAAGCGATGTATAGTTAAGTTAGGACTAGGAACTTAATTTTGTTTTAGTCTTTTTGGCACAACTTCGATTAAGGGCGGCTGTTGTAGATAGTAACCTTAGTTGTGTCTAGACTTTTTAATAATTAAGTTTTTTATAGTTATGTCATATTTTAAATTTACTGTTACACTTTCGAATATACATTTTAACCGTCAACATCTTTTTCTAATTTATATTTACCAAAATCCTTAAATAAATATACTCTTCAAGGCTCTATACCCCGCGTATTACAACAAGTTGCATAAGTTGTTTACTTAAAAATGCAGCGTACCTACGAGCGGGTCGGCTAGTAACAACGCGCACGGAAACATGTACCTATGCAATGATATGATAAACAACTATTGAACTCGATTTTAACTTAACTATACGTAACTTTGCTTAATGATCACGTAAATATTAACTCAAATGTTTGATTTGCAATCACTATTACACATAATGAAATGTAATAGTGTTTTAAATGTTTACTACTCAACACGTACCGTTAAGTTTTACTGTAAATGTTATTAAATATTGTATACAGTTATGATAAAATGCAATTTTTACGTACCTAGTAGTATAATTAGCAATAGATGGTAACAGATTGGAACGGACTCACTCTTAATCACTCGTTTCGGCCTTAAATTCCATTGCAATTCGACCAATTCTTTTCACTTTCGTTCTGAAGTATGCAGCTTGGTATTCCGTAAACAATAAAATTACTTGTTATCTTTGATTTGTGCACTTAACGGCTTCGGTTTCACGTAGCTGATGTATATACTTAATCTTCGCATAAATAGCTGATTACTTGTATGAATGCTGTATAAAATGTCTTGACTCTTCGGTTCAGCTGTTTAAACGTCTTGGATTCCTTTTAGGGCTTGATTCTTCTGTATATCCGGCTCGAAGGACCATGTAGACTTTGGTGTCAATTGCTTTTGGGTTTTGAATTTGTAATGCTTGGTAGATGACTGGATGATTGAAGAATGAAGTATGCAGTAACTTTTAAACGATTTTAATGCAAAACAACTTTAGTACATGCAGTTTATACTATATAGACTTATTAACTATGCCACTTGAACACTAATTTTGAGTTTGAAAAGGGCGTAAGTCTGTGTGCGCACGCTAACAGCGAACGGCGAAGAGTGACATGCAAATTTGATGCAGCTGCCTCCCCGCGCGGTGCATTCCCCTCGGAGGTCCGGCGGCCGTAAGATAAGGGTTCCTTAACAGTGACACTGGACACTACTGGGTTGTAGCGCTGGATGTTTTTTTTCTTGTATATATATTTTTTAAAACGTATATGATTTGATTATTTAAAACACTTTGTATAAGTTATAAACATGTAAATAAGTAAAATACGATTGCAATTCATAAATAATTCTAATGAGATATTAGTTGCATAAGTTGTTTACTTAAAAATGCAGCGTACCTACGAGCGGGTCGGCTAGTAACAACGCGCACGGAAACATGTACCTAAAGTCGCCGTCAATAGAACTTGCTAACTATGTAAACAAAGGACGTAACTTTGTTTTTTCACTGTTTCTCCTTGAATTTTCACACCACCTCATCAAAAATCATTGAAACCATACACTATTGAAACGGTCATTGCCGTAAAATACAAGACCTTAAAATATATAACTGTATCTTGGATATTTCATTAAAAGTTTAAAATGGTTTTATAAGTTAGGTTATTAGGACCTGAGGGAATGACGTTTTTGTTTCTTTTAAATTCTACAATTGGCTATGGTGGGTAGTGTTGTGACTAAAATTGGCGATATATTAAAGCCAGTACACACTATCCAACTCACTCTCTGTAACGGCCAATGCGGTGTATACACTACGCGGTAATTTGACAATTTAAATTTCAATAAGTACGTAAACAATTAATATTTTTTTTTTAATTCCCTTATTCTCATATAAACTTTTTCCATTTTTTCGCACCATTTTTTTTATATTATTTAAACTTCGGAACATTTAATATGGTCGTTTTGGACGGTTTTAAGGAATAAAAGTCACCCTATATTTTAATAAAAACAAATTTGCTAAACTTAGCAAATTTGATAATTTTACATTGACAGTATAAGGAGGAAAGTATAATACATCAATTTTATTTTGATTTTGATTTCGGTATTTTATGATTCGATATAGTTTGACATAAGTAAAGGAGTAAGTAAGAGTCTTGCTCATCACTAGTAAATTCCTCATTCAGAGACAATTTCAATATGGCGGTTTGTTTACATAGTTAGCAAGTTCTATTGACGGCGACTTTATGCAATGATATGATAAACAACTATTGAACTCGATTTTAACTTAACTATACGTAACTTTGCTTAATGATCACGTAAATATTAACTCAAATGTTTGATTTGCAATCACTATTACACATAATGAAATGTAATAGTGTTTTAAATGTTTACTACTCAACACGTACCGTTAAGTTTTACTGTAAATGTTATTAAATATTGTATACAGTTATGATAAAATGCAATTTTTACGTACCTAGTAGTATAATTAGCAATAGATGGTAACAGATTGGAACGGACTCACTCTTAATCACTCGTTTCGGCCTTAAATTCCATTGCAATTCGACCAATTCTTTTCACTTTCGTTCTGAAGTATGCAGCTTGGTATTCCGTAAACAATAAAATTACTTGTTATCTTTGATTTGTGCACTTAACGGCTTCGGTTTCACGTAGCTGATGTATATACTTAATCTTCGCATAAATAGCTGATTACTTGTATGAATGCTGTATAAAATGTCTTGACTCTTCGGTTCAGCTGTTTAAACGTCTTGGATTCCTTTTAGGGCTTGATTCTTCTGTATATTCGGCTCGATGAAGGACCATGTAGACTTTGGTGTCAATTGCTTTTGGGTTTTGAATTTGTAATGCTTGGTAGATGACTGGATGATTGAAGAATGAAGTATGCAGTAACTTTTAAACGATTTTAATGCAAAACAACTTTAGTACATGCAGTTTATACTATATAGACTTATTAACTATGCCACTTGAACACTAATTTTGAGTTTGAAAAGGGCGTAAGTCTGTGTGCGCACGCTAACAGCGAACGGCGAAGAGTGACATGCAAATTTGATGCAGCTGCCTCCCCGCGCGGTGCATTCCCCTCGGAGGTCCGGCGGCCGTAAGATAAGGGTTCCTTAACAGTGACACTGGACACTACTGGGTTGTAGCGCTGGATGTTTTTTTTCTTGTATATATATTTTTTTTTTCAGAAAAAAAAGAAGTTATAAAAGTATTTTTCAAATTGTGTTTTCCTCAGAAAAGTAAGTCGTATAAATCATTAAAAAAAAAAATTTTCACATCATCTCCATCAATCAATTTCATCTCTTTCTTTCATATGAAGTGCGAAAAAGGCATCAGACATTCTGGAGCGTAAATAAAACGACGGTTAATCTCAAGTTGTAAATTCACCGTCTGCAATCTTCATTTGTTACGTCGCGGGGTGCTGAGTGTCTTTTGTTTAATTGAGTGCTCATTTCTGTAGAAGATTTTAAAAGAAAGCTTTAAAATTAAAATAGTCTGTGTCTGTAGAAGACATAATTGACAAACGGCGACTATTTCACGTAAGTTTTCGTAGGTACCTTGAATTTGTTTTTCGCTAGACGTCATGATTTTGTCTACTGAGGACAAGGAATACTCTTTTTTATCATCTTTGTTTGGTAAAATAAAACTATTTGTGTGAATTTCATACTTGAAGCAGCATAATAATGTGCAGAATTGGGTTATTATTGACATTATACTATATTTTATTTATATTATACTAATAAATTATTGATTGGAATTGAAAATGTTATTGAATATAAATAAAATTGTATGTGTATATTTATTCTTAAATATTTGCATGCCTACGTGTAGGCTGAATACATGATACAAAAAATATTGTTTGTGTATTTCTAGCAAATAAATCTTTGAATCTTTTTGAACGTAATATTTTGTTGGATCTGAATTTCACACCCACTTGAAAACCTGAAAATGTCTCCAACCCCCATTAATCTCTTTTGACGGCGTAATAAAATCGAAGCCATCGGAAATCCGGGGATAAGCGACCACGAGGCATAACATTATTAAGGCGCGCTGTTACTAGCGAGCAATGGCGTACAAAGTTATCGTAATTCATTTATTGTATAAAATTAGCGACCCGCCCCGGCTTCGCACGGGTGCAATGCTGATAAATTATGCATGTAGTATACATATTAAACCTTCCTATTGTCACTTTTAAAAAACCACAAAATCCGTTGTAAATATCTAAGCATACATAGGGACAGACAGACTGACAGACAGGAAGCGGCTTTGTTTTATACTACGTAGTGAAATACTAGAAGGTGCAACTTCTTACACGTAATTTTTTTTACCTTAGTCGGGTGAAAAGTATCCTGTAACCATCTTTATAGGTATGTGCTTCAATATGCATACTTAGTGCATATTTACAATACATAAGAGGCCTTATTCCTTTTAAAAAATATTTTTTTCATATTATGACAAATATAGTGATAATTTCAACCAACTTTTTGAAGTGAATTATACTTTTCCCCGAGTTCTAGGTAGTAACGTAGCTATTTCATGCATTTATTGCGTGCAGTCGAAAATAAGTTGAAAAAACTAATATTCCGCGTGAATTTTGTCAATTTAGAGTACTTTTTGAAACAAAAATTATCAATGAAAAGTTCAATTTGTAGGTTTCAAATATATACCAATAAATCCCAATAGCCCTGTTCTAGGTAGTAACATCAATAATATGTTAAGAAACATGTTTGGTCATAGAGAAAAATGTCTAAAACAATAAGCTTTTAAAAGGAATAAGGCCTCTTAAATGTAACATGGTCTGAACATGGTCATGTATTGTTAGGATTGAAACGAATGGCTATGATAGATGTGCGTTCGCGGGAACGTTTCTCGAGAACATTTCGCATTAAAAAAAATGAGGAAAGTTTGCGGAAATTTCATCAAATCACTAGCAATGAGCATCTAAAACACCATTGCCCCAGGCGTAATTGGTACGTGATTATTAATGCCGATTCTTAGCGGGAGTTGGTCATGTCATTTACGACACACATAAGGTTGTGTCTGAATCAGAAATTTTTGGTCTTGCGATTCTAAAACAAAATCATGAATAAAACCATTGATACAATGATCAAAACACAAAGAAAAATTGGAATGCCTAACCTGGTGGCAGAGACCGCAAATCGAACCGGTACCTCCAGATTAGATTAGATTTATCTATTTCATAATATAAAATGTCAGTATACATTACGCTAAGACAATTTACATGCATTTATACTATGATCGTCAAAAAAAAAAAGAGATATAATAATGGTAAAAAGCATAATAATTGATTGCAACAAAAGATATTTACATGTCATCATAATGCAATCAAATGTGGTTACAATATAAAAATATCTCGTTAAGGGATTGGCAAATTCTAATAATCGATACTTACCTACAGTATACACGTGTAGGTGTATTACCACCACATAAACGCCAAATATCTCTCAATTTTTCCTTATGCTTAATGCTTTGTGTGTCAATCTTTGCATTGTTTATTTGAAATGATTTACACCTTAGCGACCTCTATGTGAATATGTTAATTTTCACATCTCACCGCACCACTTTACAGCAGTGAACGAGCAAGCGAGAGAGAGGGCGCTGTTATTTATAAATTTATGAAACATGTAATGTCTCGTTATTTTTAATGTGGATACACACCATTTTTTTTATATTAAACCATTGATACAAAGATCAAAGCACAAAGAAGAATCTGAACCTAAGAAGATCCTGGGACCTAATTCGAGATTGACATTTGAGTGATCGCCAAACGTCAAATCTCTATTAGATAACAGTTATATCGCCATTGAACTGTCATTTAAATGCGATGAGCTTAAAAGTGACATATCTCATCTCAATTTTGGAAATACGAAGGCGATAATGACTGTCAAAAATGTTATTCATGTATATAAATTTCTGTTTTGAACGAAACGTAACGGACTAATTTCACGTACTACGCGGTCAATTTAAAGTATGCGCCTGTTATTTATGCCGTCACATACAAAGGAAGCGAAAATTTTGCGCGTCCGAATTGACGAAGTTGCGATGTTCTAGGGATATCGCCACTTGTCAAGTAGGCACATGTCAAAAGTGACGGATGGCGATGAAAAGGAGAGATCTCCATTATATCTCTAAAATTGGTCGAATACCCCCCCTGGTGGTTGTGGAAAGTACCCAAATACATATAAGTAACGTTGAATACGAAATACAATGCCAATTTAGACAGAGGTCAAAAGAGGTGGAAGTTAGGAGAGCCTAACTTGTTTGTGAAGTCAGTAAAAAGTAAAATCACACTGGGAAAATAATAGCTCAACTATAGTAACCAAAATTATGCTAATTTCACAAAACTTTGTTTGATTACTGGGCTACTGTTAACATTTTTTCATCAGTCATTATGTAATATATAAAGACTGTAAAACAAAAATATTTTTGGCAGAAAAATGACATCTTTTTTGCATATAAATCGCAGCTCAATCTACGTGTGTTCTCTTTCCAATCTTATCCGCCATCTTTGTGCGTCTTCATTCCATCGGACTGATTGACAACTTGACTGATTTGTCTTCGGGTCAGGCAAAACGAAGCAGATGAATGCGGGTGATTGTCACATGTGGTTCTTGTTCAGTTCCTCTTGATATCTTAAATTATCTGGGCCATAATTCAATGTAGCGATGCGATATCTCTAATTTCGCGATATCTTGGATTGACCACAGCCATGTTATGAAAATATCATTTCATTCAATCGAAGTGAGATTGGTAAATTCACATTTTAATGGAGATATCACTTAGAAGAAGATCAGATACATTTCTCGAGCTTATCAATTAGAGACGTGATAAATAAGTGGCAAAGCATCTGTCGCTCACATTCGCATTTTGTCAAAGCGTGACAAATGCTTTTATTATTTGACGCGCAGTTATTTTTTAATTTTGTAACAGGTATTCGAATAGAGTACATCAAGTGGAAGTAAAGTGAAATATCTTAATAGACCCATGACATTAGAAATGTTCAATTTGTCGCTAAATATGAGATAATGAGAAGGCTATTTCTAGCTATAAAGAAATATACAAAACTAGGTCGATGCAGAGTTAGCCACCGGCTAAGCTTGCACCATAGATTGGAGCAGTTTTTTTTTTTTCGAAATTTTCTCTTCGTCACGACCTAGCGAAATTTAATTTGTGCATTTCAAAACAAAAATTTCCAACATCGGTTGAGTACTCGCTGAGATCTGCGCATTGTTACAAAGTCCATTCGAGTCGATCCATGGGAGCTTTTTGTTTTTTTATCATAACTTTTTAATTAAGAACAATTTCAAAATTTTCTCTTCGTCACGACCTAGCGAAATTTAATTTGTGCATTTTAAAACAAAAATTTCCAAAATCGGTTGAGAACTCGCTGAGATCTGCGCATTGTTACAAAGTCCATTCGAGTCGATCCATGAGAGCTTCGCTCGCTTCGCTCGCTCCGCTCCAATAAAAATAAAATGTGTTTTATTCCTTATTGTTTTAAATGAAGATAGCCTAAACAGCCTAAACATTTTGCTCCGTAAGTTTTAATCAAACAAATAATTATTTGAATACTTACAAATACCTACTCAAGTGTCCTAATATTTATATAAAATCGCCCCCTGGAATTTCAGAAACCAATCTATCATCCGTCATTCTGCTTCAATCGACGGTTATTTGTCATTTTAACAATTTTCTCCTATTTCAAAAGATCCGTCGAACTCCAATTTATCTTGACATGGCAGTCAATAAAATTTATGATGAAAATTTTCAATTTTAGAACAAACTTTCAAATTGGAATTGTTAGATTATATTGTGATTTTGAATGACCTTTTTCTTTATCAATCATTTTATGGGGCTTTTAAAAAGGTATTACCTGTTTTGAGTTCGTCAAGAAAGACGAGACGGCAGGACTGTTTTGAAAATTATTATTTTTTTGTTTGGTTCTACATTGACTCCTAGACTAACTTTTCGTCGAATATTTCATGTCATCAAAAAAACATTTTTCACTTCTCATGCTCTAAAAGTTCGACTTTATGCTGTGCGTAGGCGACATAAAGTCGCTCGTTATGCTCTAGAGCATAAAGTAAAATCGTCGTCGAAGACCAAGGCGATCGGTCTAACAGCCACACGAAAAAATTAAAACTGTATAGAATAAACTCTTTTTTTTCGTTTCGTTAGTATTCTAAGACCAAAGCAAAAATACCAACAGCCAAAGTACACAGCAAACTTCTTGAAATAAACTTGTAATTTTTATTTACTATCATTTATTACTTTTTTAATTTATTTTAGTAAATCAATTAACTATTTATTTAAACTACAACAATAATTTATCGTAGAAATAAATGTTTTTTTTTTTTTTTTTTTTTTATGTATAATATTTAAATGATGTAGTTTAATTTTCTCGCAATCGAAGTGAAAAGTAGAGTGTGCAACTCGTCCATAAAACGCATTTTACACTCGACTTTATATTCATCCTCGCTCGCAAGCTCGCTCGGATGGATAAACGTCTCGTATAAAATGGTGCGTTTTATGCACTTGTTGTACAATCTACTATTGTAGAAAGCATTTTTCTTTGCAACCGTAAAACTATTTGAGGCTTTTATAAAACAACCCTAACCTAACCTAATAGGATGATACTTGCAAGAATTATGAAAAACCGGTCAAGTGCGAGTCGGACTCGCGCACCGAGGGTTCCGTACAAACACTTTCCATCCTTAAGTAGTTAAGTTAAGTTTGCACCTGGTATATATAGCGCCCCATACAAATGAGGTGCAAAGTTAACGCAACCAATCCCGTTTGTTGTATGGGAGCTCCCCCTAAATACTTATTTTATTTTATTTTTAGTATTTTTTGTTATAGCGGCGATAGAAATACATCATCTGTGAAAATTTCAACTGTCTAGCTATCACCGTTCTTGAGATACAGCCTGGTGACAGACGGACGGACGGACGGCGAAGTCTCAGTAATAGGGTCCCGCTTTTAGCCTTTGGGTACGGAACCCTAAAAATGGTTCTTTATTTTGACTTCTAGAATATTTTTTTGTCGAATGTTGCATCTTTTCGAAAAATCGTTTTGTAATCCTGTGCAACCCTAAACTATTTGAGACTATGTAATTCGTTTTTTTCAGAATGGCCTGTTTCGTTGATTCCAATTAACGCAACGCAAACTCAGTACGTTTAGATATTTATTTTTTATTTTTTATTAAGTAGCAGTTATGAAATAACAATACAGAATATATATTTAATTTGAGACGTATAAATAAAACCCAACCTAATCAAGTTATTTGCAAGAATTATGAAAAATTGATCTATTTTGACTCTTTAGGATTGATTTACGCTAGCAGACGTTAAAACTGTTTAAATGAATAATAATTTCAATGCTCTTCTTTTGGGTTTCATAAAGACGCAGCCTAATTTTAACCGACTTCAAAAGAGGAGGAAGTTTTCAATTTGACTGTTTTTATAATTGTTTGTTACCTCGGAACTTTCGACTGGGTGAACCGATTTTGATGATTCTTTTTTTATTTGAAAGCGGGTGCTTCCGGTGTGGTCCCAGTTCAATTCTGACAAAGGCATTCATGAAAAACCATATAAGTCTTTTTGCGTAAGGTGTATTATGTGTGACCTTTACTGTCGGAAATCTATTTAATAATTTGTTGGTATCCAAATCTGATAAAGCTATATACCTTGCAAACTTTGAAGTCCATTTTTGTTAAAAAAAATATTATCTCCGCTCCGTTTCAGTGGACAGGCAACCTGAAAACTGAACTAGTGATGTAATAGATTTATCCAGTCCGCTATACGTCACCAAAAGCTCTTATTGGCCTTCTCTTAAAATGACGTCTCTTCTATACAATAGTGACACGCATTAAATATGCAAAAGGCACTCGGGCCTGTTTCTTATTCACGTTATGAATTATACATTTGACGTTTATTGATACAAACACGAGATGTCTCGGGCTCTTAGCTTTGAGACGGAAATGTTTAATGTTTCTGGAGTTTGAAGGTTGGGATTGCTTATTAATGGTTACTGGAAAATATGAATTCAAATCGTCTACTTAATTGTTACCGGCCAAGTGGTCCGATCGATCGGACGACGATTCGTTTTATTACTGTTGGTTCAATTGATCAGATTATGGAGGAGCTTTATAGTCCTATTCCTATTATACTTACTAATAATTTCGGGGTCAAGATTTAGGTCCATAGGGTCCACAGCAACACACCCACAAAAGACCTCAGTAAGGCTGGTAGAATCTACTGGGGACCGAAGAGCGGGCAGCTTCCTCGCACAACGCATTAGCATTACGATTCAGCGAGAAAATGCTGCCAGCGTTTTCGGGACCATGCCGCGGGACACCGTTTTTAATCAATTGATAATTATATAATTTATTTTAGGTTTTAGTTCCGTAGTTCATCTTTTATTATATAAATTCATAAGGCAGTTTAAGTCTGTTTATGTAGTGTGCATGGGTGTCTATCATTTCATCGAAATTTCTTACGTCGATTTTCATGTCATCGAAAACTATTCCACGAATGTCTTTTCATTTTTTTTTTCTAATCACATAATCATCAATTCAGTGCTTTTCGAATCATCGATCAACTATTCAACGTAAATTGTTTCGAATTTGTCTCAAATCGTAGCTCAACTATTCATCGAATTTACCTTTCATCGAAACATGATTCACAGATGGCACGTCCCATTTATTATTACTGCCACGAAAAATGTTTCATCGTAGTAGGGTGATTATCTCAGCGAAAAAAAATTGCGGCGGGATTGATAACTATAGTGTGAAACAATTGTTTTAAAAGTTTTAATTTTTTTCTGAAAAGAAGACACAAATTACTATCTTAAGCCAAATCGCAAAGTATTTTATAAGTCATTTATGTTCAATAATTTTTTTTTTGCGGTAAAATGATAATTTTGGTGCGGCGTCCAGTATTCGTTGTTCCTCATAAATGTCTTTGATAGAACCATATCATCAATGTTTTAAACTAAAATTGCATTTATTTATAATCTTTATTAGTTTAAGTATATTATAAGGATATATAAATAAAGATTAATACATAAATAGATACTCAAAATTGAGCACTAAGAGTTGTCCGGGTGAAATTGATAATTTTGGTGGTAAATATTGAAAATGTGTTTATGGTTGAATGAAACGCAACAAGACCAGCAAACGTGTGTTAACCTGTTCGTTTAGTTCCGCTCCGGCATGGAGCGACGACACACACGTCGTACCTTGCTGGATCTGTCCACCAGCACGTAAGTATCTAATTTTGGTGTGTTCAAAATACTTTTTGACACAATTTTTGTGGTATATGTTTCAAGTGACTTAGCAATCATTGACTGTGTGTGAATTGTGTGTAAGACGTGTTAAAGGTTTCTTTTTTAAAATATAAAGTTAAATTGGAAGTAAATAATACGGATATTTTTTAAATATTTTTTTAATCACTGTTTCTAATTTCGGTGGATCAATTTTGGTGGTTTTGGTGGTAATTTGAAAGTCACCAAAATTGCTTGATGCCACCAGAATTGCTAATTCTGTAATCTGTATATAATTACACATTTGTAATCGCATTTCCAACACTTTTGACTCGGTGAATTTATTTGAAGTCAAGTATAAACACAATACATTTAATATTACAAGCTGTCGGTGAGGGTAATCTTAGCTTAGATATGCTTATGCTGGTGGCGGATTCTATAGCTCCTATCCTTTCCTATATTACTTGTTTTTAAGATCACCGACGATATTCGTCTTAATATAGAATATAGAAAAGTGACTATATTGGTGCTCCTAGATTTTAGTAGTGTTTTTAACACTGTTGATTTTGATATTCTTCTCAGTTTACTTAGTACTTTAAATATATCTCCAACTTCACTGTCCTGGTTTCGTGATTACCTCTTTGGGGGACAGCAGCGGGTTCGAGTTGATGACCGATTTTCTAGCTGGTGTGAACTGTCTTCTGGTGTCCCTCAAGGGGCATACTCTCTACATTACTCTTTTCTGTCTTCATTAACGGAATCACCAACCACAGTCACTCTCCTCCTCGTTCCATGTCTATGCAGACGATTTGCAGCTTTATGCGGCGGCCAGCATTGATGATTTTGGCTCCTTTGTTTCGCAAATCAATTTAGACCTGGAATCAATCCGTGCTTGGGCTTGATTCTTTGGTTTGATGAAGAATGCCAAGAAGTCGCAGGCTATTGTCGTTGTTCGCCTGCGGTCAAGTGCAAATCTGGCTCTATCTATCCCACAGGATAGATCTCATGTTTACGATGTATCTTTTGCTGTGCGCGCCGTGAAATTATAAAATAAATTGTCTCCCGCCCTAAGGCAGACGTAGTCCGTATATAGCATCGTTCAAGGGGAAGTTCAAGAAATTATGGCTGTCGAATTAATGATTATTTGATTAGGTTGCTGTTTTTGTTATAATTATGATTATATTTATGTTATATGTATTTATATAGATATAACGTAATATGTATTACGTTGACTGTTTGCCTATCTCTCTCTCATTTGGTTTTTGCATTTTCATTTGTACTATTGTAAAGTTATCGTATTGTACATGTTGCTTGGTTTGTCTGCCATTTACTTGTGTTTAACACTCATTTACTCGAAGGTTATGGAAGAAATCCCTTAGAGAGATAAGTTCGCTTTTGTACATGCTTATTTTTTTGAAATGTATGTAGGGTTTACGATGGCTAATCGCAAGAAAAATCAATCAAGAGAAGTCCTCGAAAAAAATATATACTGTTGTTACAAACGAGTTAGTGATTGTATTTTCATAGATAATTTGGTATAATTAAAATGATTAATTAAACATACTTTCTTTTCATTTCCAGCAGGCAATTTCATTGACAAATATAAATTTTTAGCACAAGTAACTAATTTTGGTGTAGATGTACAATTTTGGTGGCAGGCCAATTACTAAAATCGTAATATCTTTAAAACTATTATGTATAACAAAGGGCCATTACTACACAATATTGGTTATGACTTTATTCGTATTATTGATATATAATTTTGGCTCTAACATCAAAAATAAAAAATGCCACCAAAATTAGGTAAATTTCGAGCTTGTTGAAATTCACCCAGTAACGTTACGGATCATAAAAAAAAATAACCTAAACCTAACCCAACCAAGTCGGGTTTTTAGGTCATAAAAAAAAAACCTAAACCTAACCCAACCAGGTCGGATCTAGCCAAGTCGGGTTTCAGGACATAAAAAAAAAATAACCTAAACCTAACCCAACCAGGTCGGATCTAGCCAAGTCGGGTTTCAGGTCATAAAAAAAAATAACCTAAACCTAACCCAACCAGGTCGGATCTAGCCAAGTCGGGTTTCAGGTCATAGAAAAAAAATAACCTAAACCTAACCCAACCAAGTCGGGTTTCAGGTCATATTGCCACGAAGAAGAAGAAGCGTATTATTGAGTATAGTAACACTAGTGAAACGATTTTCTATGATATAATAAGTATGGGAATTAAAACTTACGTTAAATCTAAATTATAGTAAAAGCGATTCGATGAACGACTACGTCGATAAACAAATAAAATAATGAAGTGAAATTCGATGAGTTGATTCTTGTGTCAAAGGTAATTCGAGCAAATGTTACAAGCGATCTAACGAAGTTCGATGAATTATTCCTAAGTTGTAATAAAATTCTGCGAATAGTGTTATGGGAAACGATAATCGGTGAAACGATTTTCGGTAAAGTGATGGATTACCAGTGTGCATGGTATAATAATATATGGTAGTGTGTGTGTGTAAAATTATTTTTAAATAGTTGCCCACAGTTAGAAGCGGTGGTAGTCTAGTGGTTAGGGCATGCGACTTTCAATCCGGAGGTCGCGGGTTCGAACCCGGCCCGTACCAATGAGTTTCTCGGAACTTATGTACGGAATGTCATTTGATATTTACCACTCGCTTTTCGGTGAAGGAAAACATCGTGAGGAAACCACCTAAGCGCCCAATAAGGCCTAGTTTCCCCTCTGGGTTGGAAGGTCAGATGGCAGTCGCTTGCGTAAAAACTAGTGCCTACGCCACATCTTGGGATTTAGGTAGCCGACCCCGATTGAGAATTCATTCTCAAAATAATGGGACAAAGGCTAGGAGGATGATGATTGCCCACAGTTAGTAAAGATTGGTTGTTTGTGCCGATCCTTATAAAATACTATCGTTTTCTATATGAGTTGAACACAGAACTATTCATAGGTCACTGACACAAATAATGTATCGGCACACGAAAAATAACGTCATCAATCACTTAACGGTACGGTACACAGATTTCGCACCTAATTCCCGGGGTGACCATGTTTCTGGGCAGTATTTAGACAAAGATTAGGTACTCAATATTTATGACCCTCAAATACTATCAAAGGAAAATACCATTTTAATGAGACGAATCTCAGCTATCTGCAGAGCTGTCTTGGAATCAAATTCGGGAAGAGCAAAGTGTCTTAAAGTATGAAATTGAAAAGTATCCACGGGTAAAATAAATTAGTTAAAATGAATCCCACCAAAAACATTCTGTAAAAAACTAGCCAAGTCTCGATGGAGCTGCTTGTTTATGTCTAAAAAGTAATGAAATCTAGACAAAGTCGTGCCATGTCTAAGGTTCCTTACTGCGATTTCTTTATTATTGTAGTTAATGTTATGTGACTTGGCCGTTGAAGGGTACACAAGGGTACAAAACCCAGAACCGATTTATTTATATGCGTATTAAAAGCAGAAGGGGAGGCATTCGCCCAGCAGTAGGACGCTATAGGCTAGATTAAATTAGAAGATGTGTCCCACTACGCTGGATTTTTGCAATGACAGTCGATTTTTTTATGAACCAATAGTAGAATAGCAATTACCATATCTCTAATACAGCTGAGACCAGCTGAGAGTTCTTCATCAGATACTTCACATCAAATGAAGCGGCCCACCAAGTTGAATATTTTTTGTAAAGGCGGTATGTCGATCTCTAATAGTTTGGTTGGGCTCTTGTGCTTTCTAATCAGGGTCCAGGTACTCCAGATCTTCGATTATCCTAGTTTTTATAGTCTTCCCTTTATGTGGCCATTAAACCCTAACTCTGTACCAAATTTCAGCTCTCTGAGTTTATGGGAAGTACTAGTTCTATTCTGATGATCATGAGTGAGTGAGTGAGTGTCATAAATGCGAAACTTTGCTTTCGCTTAACATCGGAACTAAATGACCTACAGACTTGAAATTTTAGATTTTAAGTATGTAATTATAGCTTACTGGATGACGAAAATTTCTGCGTTCTGGTCTTATCCAAAGGTTCTCAAATAGGGGCCTGAAAATGCGGCGAAATGGTTCCAGTAAAGGATGGTACGGCAGTGTTTGCTTCGCGCTCGACTTGGCGGGGGCACTGCCGTGCCCCCCGATTAAGTTTAACAACGTTTTAAAGGAAAGCCTTCATAAATTTAAGCATGCTAAGATATAGATATGATATAGATAAGAAATAATTATACGACGGGTGATAGGGTCTGACGGAAAAAGCAATTCTACGGCGACCCCAAAATAAATGGGATAAGGACAAGGGAATGATGACTGGGTTTGGATCGAATTTAAAATGGGTCTTGACATTTTGGGTTGCGACTAATAGCTATTTGATTGGAGCCTTGAGGATGATGAACATTGTATTTACAATACGAAACGATACGATACAATGCGATACGATACAATACGATACGATATGATACGATACGATACGATACAATACAACACAACGATTTGATACGACATGACATGACCCGATCCGATCCGGTACGATACGATACGATACAAACAACTACTGCAATAATACTTTATTGCATACCAAAAACAGTTCACAGAAAAATACACAATACAACTATAAAACGGTGGACAACAGGCGGTCTTATCGCTACGCCAATTGATTGGCATTTCGGAACTTCTCCGGTCCTCAAGTGTTCCCGATATAAATAATATATCTCTTCCTCTTATTCACTGTTGCCCTGTTAGCCACTAGATTGCTTTTGGTAACTACGGCTACCTGTCACCGCTCTTATTTTATTATATAAATAGAGTCCAACTCAAAATTCGAAGCAATTGAGTGGTTAGGCACCAAATTAGTCTATCCATAATTTTCACAAAGCATGGTGCCCCTCTTCCATTTATCACGCAAAACCGGAGTGATAACCGGGATAAATCAAGATAATATTGTTTAAAACGACTCCGGGGCAAAGTTTCCTTTTTTAACTCATTTATTTTGGGGGTGCAGAAATTCCGCTGTTATTTAGCACGGCGAGAGAAAAAATATTCGCGAAGTTTTCTTAATTTATTTCGTTGGAATGTTTTGGGGTGGTCTTTGATCTTTCGTGTGTGTATAATATTGTTGAATATTTAAAGAGGCCTTATAAGTATTTTTTTTTTCATATTATGAATTGATAATTTGATCAAGTCTTGTGTTGTTATAACCATGGTATAATAAAATAAGGTAGGCCACTTCGGAATGATAGGTGAGACTTTTGACATCAACACGCTATGATTGGTTGGTTGGTTCTGTCAATCTGTGTCTGTTACCAGTGGTGTATCCTAATACTCCCGATTCCCTTGTTGTATGAATTTAATAATAAATAATAAACCTGTATGAATAATGTAATAGATAATAAAATGGTGAGTGTTTTAAATTAATTCCTTATTACAAAATAAAACTTAGTCAAAAACATGACAATCGTAATTTGATCGCTACCATCTCCACCACCACCCGCCACCGTCACCACCACCATTACCACCATCACCAACTTCACCACCACTACCGTTGTGTTGTGTGGTTGTGATAATTTCCTATCTTATTATGTCATATGTATGTGCAACTAAAGTACCAACTAGTTGTTGCACTACGTCTGAGGCAGCCCTGGGCGTTTTACACGCCCACATTGACACTGACATTCAAGATTCAGTTTTAAGTAGGCAGTGTCCGCCCTGTGATTCATGTTCACTATGACCAGGGCTATCCAGGATAAAAAATATTGTTTAATATTTCCAGCCATATAACAACTACTGAATGAATGCAAATAACAAACAATGAAATGAACGAGTGACTGTGATAAAAGAATGGGCGACTTTGTAATAAAAAACCTTTAAGCCGAGGCAATTTCTTAAGAAATACACAAAAGAAGCAGAAACATTTGGCTAATAAACTCCTTCGCCGATGTTCTTAAGAGAGCGCTTTCATTATTATGTTATTTTAGGGTTCCATTGGTCATATCGAAAAGATCAATATTATGTTGATATTCAATAATTTTTAGGGTACCCAAAGGGTAAAAACGGGACATTACTAAGATTCCGTTGTCCGTCCGTCCGTCACCAGGCTGTATCTCATGATCATGAACCGTGATAATTATAGACAGTTGAAATTTTCATTAATGATGACATAAAAAAATAGTTGTGTCCTTATTATACCGATTACCCGAAGTAGCGTCAGTACAACAGACACAGACGTGTAATGACTGTAAATACTATAACTGAGTTTCTATTTCCACAATTTCCATCATTTTCAACCGACTTCAAAAAAGGAGGTTTTATGTTTCACTGTATGTATTTCTTTAATATCAGTAAGTTATTGGTTCCAAATATGCAAAGAAAATGACCTTGTGTGGTTGGTGCGGCGTCTATATAATTATAAATAAATATTAATACACAAATCGGCTATGGATACTAGATGTCGATATACATAATATATTATGACCCAGGAACAAATATTCAAGTTCATCACACAAATATTTGTCCTTGCCGGGATTCGAACCCGGGACCGCCGGCTCAGCTGCACTACAAACTGCGCCAACAGCGTCGTCAATTATGCTAAGCAACTTCTGAAGAAACAACCAAATTTTAAGAAAGAAAGAAAAAAAATAACGAGACTAACTAAACAGCACCAAAACAATATAATAATTATTAAGTACTAAACTAAAAATACATCTACATCATACACCATATAGATCAAGCATACTTAATAAAAAAAACATACAAATTTAAATATAAACAACGGATGGACACAAAAGAGAAAAAAAGCGTTAATTGAGATTTAAAAGTAGTACTACAAAACAGATGTCAGAGCCCAAAAGGACACTCAGCATATGCTACGGCATCCGGGGCATGTCGCAACGCTGGTCTTCCGTGGCAGAGGGCAAGCAGGTAGGTTGGAACAGCAAATGGTTTTACAAATTGCGACAAAGAAAAATTCTGTCCCACTTTTCAGAATACTCGAATGACGTCCGTTTGTGTACTTCCATTTCCATATAAATCAAGTACCTACAGATGTTTTTGAAGTGGGCTCTTTTCGTCCATTCACAAAGCTTTGACACCGGGGCTTGTTTTGTTGGTGAAGTTGGAAATTGGTGTGTTGTCCGTCATAGGATTTCGATTGGTGACATGCATTCTGTACCCTTACTATGAGTTTACAGTGACTGTACTCACTAAGCGACTGCATGAACAAAAAACTGTATATTTTTATAGAATCTTTTTTATCGATTCTATTTTTTATGTGGAAAAACCACATAATTATTTTCTAAATAATGACACAATAACGGTAACGCAGGGGTCGCAGGTTCAAGCCGTACTTAGATTGTAGTGGATCGCATTCAATTTTTCTTTCTTAATTTACCTTTGTGTCATTATTTTATAACTGTAGATTGAAATTCTATGACTACCTACCAATCGGGCAGCTGCGTAACTGGGATGGGCAAAATTCTAACTATAAGTTTTTCTCTTTATATGTAATCTAATGACAGATGTATATTCCATACGATAAATAAAATAATAACTACCAATCAATGTCTAGTCCATAATCTAGGTCTCCGGAGTTTTTTACGACACTAAAAGAACCTGCTTTAGAAATGATTATGTGAGGGAACAAAATCAATTTTTCCTAAGCCAATTTCTCTCTCTTCGCCTCTAAAAAGCCATGCTATACCCGTGACAGTGACGTACGATGGGGTTTCCGAACTATTACCCTCGCAGGCTCGTATCTCAGTTGCAATGCAAACATAATCTTACACCATACACAAACATAAATGGCCGTTCAAGATAATTAAAAAAAAAACATTTCGGTCGAAAAGAAAAATAATCTTTTTTGTGAAATATACCTTATGCCATCCGGGTTTTTTTTGTTCAATATAAAAATACTTACAACTAGCTGTGCCCGCGGCTCCGCACGCGTGGAAATCGGTCTGTGTCAGTTTTGTTTTATCACAGTTTCTTGTCAGCGCCATCTGTTAGTTTATCAGGGTACTCGATTTTCGAAAAACATGTTTGAAAAAATTTTGCATCGTACCTAAGTAGCGCCATAAGATTCAGGTGCAAACATAACTCAATCGAGTGTAGTGGCTGGCTACCCCACCTTTTAATGGTAAATTTTTTATAGCCTATAATATGACCGGGGATTTATTCCACAGATTAATGAAGTTTTTGTCAAAATCCGTTTAGCCGTTTTCACGTGATGCGTGGTCAAGTAAACAGACAAACAGATAAACAAACAAAAATTCTAAAAACTGTGGGAACGTGTTCTGTTATCGATAAGAAGTATCCCCTGCCCCCAACTTTTTTCGAATATTTTCCATGTACAGACTTTTGACCCTCTTTGGCATTATTCTATGTATAGATAAAAATGAGCCTAAAAATAAGATATAGAACACAATAGAGTTAAACTAAATCTAAAAATGGTCAGCCAAACTGATTTTTTGGGCGAGGAAACCGCCAGCTCTCACCGGAGAGATAAGATATTTCTAGTTACTGGTGACCGCACCAGTAACTAGAAATATCTTTGAAGAGGCTTAATGCGCTGGGGATCCACGGACCCAGGGTCTCGACGCCATAAGGTATAAAATGGTACTCTATACTTGTTTAGTTTTATATGGCCGAAGCCACTTTTGCCGCTGCTCCGGCCTAATTGATGTTCAAATTCAAATTCAAATTGAGTTTATTGCGATTCATGTTGTACATAAAAGATCTTAAAGACTAGCACAATACTAGGTAGGTTCAAAACATGAGCCCTGTCGGGCACAGCAATATCTTACAACTAAAATGGAATATCAATTACAAACATTATGTCAATTACAAACTTGATTATTATTAAGATTTATACAATAAAATAAAAAATAAAAATTAAGATAATGAGATAATAATAATTGAATACATTTAATAACAACAATATTTGAATTTTAATTCATTAAATAAATTAGTCTTATGTGTCAGCATTTTCTATGTCAATTTCATTTTCATCAAGGAATTCTTGGACAGTATAGTAAGCCTTGTGTGTTAAGAGCTTTTTAAGATTTTTCTTAAATTGGTTTAAGTTATTAAGATCCTTGATTGCCTTAGGGATGTTTGGTGGCGATGTGACGATGTCTACACAGGTTGCATTGTTTTTTCAACCTACATTTAAAAAGATAAAAACACTAAAGAAGTGCCCTCTCTGTCTGCAAAAACGCGTCTGAGAAGTGTACTTTATTGGTTGCCAGTGTAATGTGCGACGCGATTGATCAAGGGGCGTGTTGTCATGAACGACCAACGCGGTGTACACATGCGGTTACCCGCAACAATTAATTAAGTACGCAGGTAATGTAATGCGCGCTGGTGTGTCCTATATGCGTTATTTCCGCGTTTCGAAGCGAGAAGTGAAACCGCCTGAGTTTTGGAAACTTTAGAAATAGCATAACTGTCTCTCACACACACACATAATATACACAAAGTGTAAGTTTATAACTCTTGACCGAAAAGTACTTATTGACAACTTACTAGTTGTTCATTCTCACTAATGATCTATAGAAAGACGTCGAATCTTACCAACATTTAGAAATAACTTTATGTTGCGGAACGAGAGACTTGAGGAAATCCTTCTTTTGAAACTAAAGTTATTTCTAAATGTTGAAAAGAATCGGTTTCTAATCTTCACAAATTGCTTCGAGCCTTTCTATAAATGAGGTAAGTACTCGAAAATTGAGTCTGTATGTACTTAGAAAGTACGAAATATTCTTTCTTCGTTTTTACTTCGAATTATTCTTGACTACAATCTTGCCTGATTTTATAAATAACAATAATACATGTATTTCAAAACAACAACATTTTTTACAATAGCATTTTGTACAGAGGGTCCTTAACATAAGAGACTACTTCCTAAATAGGTAAGACCTGAGCTTTAGGTTACGCAGTGTTCCCATATTCCCTTTCCATATTCTCTTCCCATATTATTCATTTGATTATAGAAGATGGATTGATGAAACAGATGGCGTGAGCGCATCTTATGACATCATCATCAGATCAAAGTCGTAAACTGCTGGCCGCCTTCCGCATCCATCCGTTTCCCGCGACTCTCTCCAGGTCGTCGGTCCACCCGGCAGGGGGCCGTCCCACAGGGCGAGTCGTTCGAGGTCTCCACTCCAGAACTCATCTGCCCCATCGGCTTTCGGTTCTCCAACAAACCCCGCCCACTGCCACTTCAACTTGTATATCATTAGTGCTATGTCGGTTACCTTGTTTCCCGTCAGATATCCATCTTATGAATCCTGTCATAATATATTATAAGTAGAAGAAGATACTGGCGCAAGCAGGGAATGCCATACCCTGCCTGTTCGCAAAATGTGTGTTTTCAAATAGCATGTTTAACTGTACATCTCTAACATACCATTTATTACAATGAGAAGTAGCAAAGTTTAAGTATGGTTTTAGAAGAATAATGAAACGTTTCTTTAGTGTATAGACATATTTATACAGTGTGTATATTTGATATAACCGCATACTTTACGGGGGCTTAGTATAGGCACTTATTAATATATTTATCCATAAATTATAAAAAAAATCGAACATTTTTTTTCCATATAAAATTAATCAGCAATGTACTCGTTTGTTGTTGTTTGTTGACACATAACATCGTGATGTCACAACTGTCACTAGTAATAACTACGCCATACATTGATGCTCAGAAAATTTTCAAAAATTAATTACGCTATGGTAGTTAACGCTAAGTTAATAATTGTTATAAATATCAGATTATAGCACTAAAATCTCCGTCTGGCTACAATATGCGGTTGTATCAATTATACACGCTGTATAATAAAGGGTCCCCGCCACCTGCCCGCTGCCGTCATCACTATGACAGACGTCAACGGGAGCGGGCAGGTCGTGGTCCACAGTAAACCAGTTTACGTTGTTTTATTGAATCTATTCCCGCTTAGAAACCCTTGATGTTCATAAATGTATTAATTAAATAATAGAATCATTTTCCCGGAACCACAGGGTATTTTCAATCGTCAGTAACTACGTCGTGGAAACAATAAATTAGTTGCTAAAAGTCGGGTTTGAACGAAGCCGTACAAAAATCTTAGCGAAGGTTCGCTGATATATTGGAGAAATAACAAAATACGACAAAGAAACCGAGCTCCTCAATAACGTAATTATGAATAACAATATAAACGAGTCGAGCAGGATCTAATAAAGGATAATAAGACACAAAATGGAACACAATGTGAAACGGTAATAACGCGATACATTGAGAGACGAGTCGCAGAGGCCCAAGCACAGCCCAATTTGATATAAATACATAAATGTTTCTGCTGGTTTTGAATTACGCAGACACCCCGGAGTCAGCCAAAAAACTGCATGTTAAGTACGTACAATGTTGACAAGCGCATCATCTGTCAGACGGTAAAATAAACGTATGTTTGCTCGCTAAAATTGCCATCGCAACAAAACTTCTCAATGGAGTTTACGTTTCCCGTATCAATGACGTGGTCACAAACGCGTCCAGGACTGATCTTCTTCTAAATAGATCAAACCTTCAAGAATAGAGCGTATACTCCCAACTGAAAGGCCGGCAACGCACTTGTGACTCCTCTGGTGTTGCAGGTGTCTATAGGCGATGGTAATCGCTTTCCATTAGGCGGTCTGTCTGCTCGTTTGTTTGCCCCCTATGATATATATAAAAAAACCGGCCAAGAGCATGTCGGGCCACGCTCAGTGTAGGGTTCCGTAGTTGCTCATCCTTCACAATAGACGGGCTTAAAACAGCGGTTATAAGCCAGAGGTTTAATTAAAAAAAAAATTTGACAATTCAAAAACGGCTCGACCGATTTTGTTCAATATAGTTTTCATTGAAAGTACTTGTAAGGCCTCATTTTCAAGAATTTTTCCATAATTTTTTGACCCGTGGTTAAAAAGTTAGAGGGGGGGGGGACACATTTTTTTTTATTTTCGGAGCGAATATTTATAAAACTGCTGACTTTATCAAAAAATAATGTTTCAGGAACCCTATTATTTTTAAAAGACCTATTCAACGACACCCCACAGACTAGTGATGAAACGAAAAAAAAATTCACCCTCACTTTAGGTGTTCGAGAGGTACCCGAAAAAAAAGTTTTTTTTTAGTTTTTATTTTACCGTTTTATTGGCATGATTCATACACATACTCACACCAAATTTCAGCTTTCTTGTACTAATGATCACGGAGCTAAGCCGCGGACGGACAGACGGACAGACCCATATAAGCGAAAGGCAAAGAGTATTAATTATGATGATTTCGGTGTGGTAGGACACAACTACGAGTGCTTGCATCGCCGTAAATATAACTGTATCTGTGAGCGGCTGGAATATGTAGATACATATAAATATTTGGGACTTCATGTAGATTAAAATTTTAACTAGAAAGCGCATGTCATCGCGGTCAGCACTAAACTCCGATCAGTTTTGAGTAAATTTGACCACCTAAATACAGTAATTAGTAAAAAAACCATGCTTGTTGTTTACTACGCACTGGCGGACTCATTGATCAATTACGGCCTCAGTGTATATGGCAGAACTTTCCAAACCTACTTAAAGGAAATAAAAAAAATACAAATACGATTTATGAAATACCTAGCGTATAAAAAAGCTAAAGATAAATGTAAAGGAAATTATGATGAGCTGTTTAAAGTCTGTAAAATACTACCTATACACCTAAGAGTGCAGTACTTAATAGCCCTAGAAAAATATTATAAAAGAGAATTTTAAGTGCTTAAGCAGAATAAATATAATACAAGGAACGTAGGATTAAGAAAAGTTCAACATTTTGCAAACAATTAATATGGTAGAAGAATAAATAAGTATTTGTTTCCAAAGATATAAAATGAAATTGATTGGTTAAGGGATGAAAAGGAGTGTAGCGGAAATGTTGTCAAATAAAGTTTAAAAAAGATATTTTTGGAAAAACTGCCCTAGGGCAGATTTTCCAAATGTATTCTTGCTTCCATGGCTGTAGTTTAAGGTTAACCTGTTAATATAATTATAAGGTAAATATGTAGTGTTAGGTGCATAAAACTAAAAACAATGTAGATGAGCGCGATCTCACCAACAAACTGTTTTAGCAGTTTGGCGGGTTAATTACAATTGCATGCAGTTATGTACACCTTTTTCGGAAAATAATTAAAAAAAAATGGTCATGGCGAAACTATAAGGGTTCCTAGTTGACTACGGAACCCTAAAAAAAGATCTTCAATACGACGGCTTGGTACTATTATAGAGTTGAGCAGTTCGCAGTTCAGCATCGCCTCTATCAAACTGTTACGTTACTAGTCCGTAGACATTTCCTCTGTCGAAACCTAGGCCGTGCCTACTATGAAGCACTGCTATATTATTTGAGAACCTATGAACGCGACACTGCCGGGCGAAGAAGTAGTCTTTGAAAGTGGGTTCGTAGTTTTTAAGCACATGCGCCTGAACAACAGTGTGGTACTTGCCTGTAGTAATTGAGGACCTGCGCGAACACGCCCGGGTGCCGATCGAAGAAGTACTCGTTGAGCACGGGGTCGTAGTTGGCAAGTGCCTCCGTCAGCCGCGAGAGACGCGTGGCTGGGATTTTCTTTAGCGTTGCCTTGTAGGTCTCGTATCTGTAATAGATAATTGTTTGTATCAAAATCCGCTATTATTTTGATAAAAAGAAAATGTACATTATCCTCATCAGCTTCACCATAGCCGTCATCTAGTACTAATACAGTGGTATTAGTACTAGTGGTATTAGTATTAGGGGTATTAGGGCTAGTAGTGACTAGCCCTTAATTTGGGATTAGGACAATTTTTGTGACATTTTCTGTTACCTCAAAACTCTGTCATGTATGAACCGATTAGATATATATATTTTTATTTCATAGTAAGTTGTTCCCATACAATTTTGATGATAATCTGATGATAAGATCCTCGAGAAACTGGTCTTGATTGGTGGAGTGGAAGGCAAGAGAGGCCGCGGCCGCTCGCCAACTAGATGGACTGACCAGTTGAAAGAAGCTACTTTCTCAAAGAAACTCCATCAAGCTGTGAGAGCAACAATGGATCGAGACCGATGGAGACACCTGAGCAAGAATACGATACCTTGTGATCACGATCCTCAGGAATGAGGGACCGACTAAAGAAGAAGAAGAAGATCTACGAGGAATCGAAAGAAATTCTGAAATATTAGGTGATTTCGGTCGGAAAATCGGTTATTGATGGATGCGAAAATTTTAATATAAATTATTCATAAAATTTTCCATTAGTAGCCATTTCCTTCTTAAGATTCTACAACGCTGCCTTCTTTGATACTCAAATTAATTTTCTTGAAATATTCTAAGCCTTATAAATTGCGGTTGAAGGGGTCTAACAATTAATATCAATTAGGTATAATCTCCACCGCGAGACCTTTCCAGAGGGGTGATACATCACAAAATGGCAATTCCCTTTTCCACATTACTAAAAAAAATCTCTTCACGTCAAAAAGTCATTTCACGTCCATGGGTGATTGTTCAAAATATATATTTCAGTTTGTTTCACGAATACATAACCATTGGAGAGTGGGTGACAATTTTGCTTTACATTTATTTAAATGTTGAAGTAATCCGCATTTCCAGATGTTTCTGGTTTGAAGGAAAAAAACGTATAAAATGTTTTCTCCTGGGCCTAGCAAGGTTTAAAATTAATGGCAAAATGTGAATGTGTTTGCTATCACAAGCCTTAACATATCACTTAAAGATAATATTGTCAATCACAGCTCGAACGTACACATTTAATTAAATATAAACTACTGGGGACCGAAGAGCTGGCAGCTTCTTGGCACGACGCTTTAGCATTGCGATTCAGCGAAGTAATGCTGCCAGGGTCTTCGGGACCATGCCGCGGGGCACAGTTCTTTTTTTACACAAATCTACCTAGTCCCAAACTAAGCAAAGCTTGTACTATGGGTACTAGACGACGATATACATAATATATAAGGAACAAATATTCGAATTTATCACACAAACTTGCCCTGGCCAGGATTCGAACCCAATTTATTTTAGTTATGTAAAAAATTGATATTTGGTTTAAGATTTTTTATTATTATCGTGTTGTACATAATATTGTATGTCCCTTTTGAATAAAAATAACATTGTAGTTAAATATGAAATAAAGATCAACAAATATAATACCTGTGTTAGTGTGTTATTAAATGGAACTTCATGTTTGATAGGTAATTTGCTGTGACCGGAAAATGCTTTCACTGGTAGTTTGCACAAGCGAGATAATATCAATTAAGTTTCTCTGCTTTGCCCTCTGCTTTTTTTTAAGGTTGACTGGTAAAGAATGCCTCATGGCATTAGTCCGCCTTTTGTACGTTAAGTTTTTCTTTTGTGCAATAAATTTTAAATAAATAAATAAATAATATCATACCGTTGTATGGTAAACTTTATTACCTTTATTACCTCAAAGGTTAGTATGTCATTATTGAATAACATTTTTGTCAGTTCACTGCAACTAGTGAACTTTACTGACAACTTGGTTGTGATAAATAATTATTATATTGCAAAAAGTTATCTAGTGTCAAAGTTGGAAGTATGTATGTCAGTCTGTTGCATCATACCACTCAAAGCAATAAGGCGATTAAAATGCTATTTTCGCTTAAAACTTTATTGATAAGGGTATGTAAAAAAATGTGTCGTTATCACCTTGGGTTATATCAATCAATACACGATGATTTCTAATCGGTGATCAGGTACCAACTTTCCTAACTCAGTAATTGATGGCGGTCACGTTGAAGTCGTAATTACATGAAAACAAACTATTATTTTTTGTCTTAAATTCCTTGTCACCGAACTAATTTGTATCGGTGTGCTTACAACCTTTTTAATAATTTAATGGGAATGAAAATTAATGAGTAGGTAATAACTTGTCACTGTCATTACATAAACAAAGTCGTAGAAAATTTAGTAAAATTTCCCGCCAAAGCGATGACACTTGACGTAGGTATCGTACTTCAATAATTTATGTAGGATGACCACATGATACATATCTAGTGGTTATTAGTTTTAATTATGTTTTAACTTTTAATTAATTTAACAGTGAGGTAATTGCGCGGGACCTGTATTAAGTTTAATTTTAGCTAAATATTAATATTTTTCTACTCCTGACCACCGATTAAAAATTATCGTGTATATCAAGATAAATAACAATTATTTTTCAACAGATTGCTCAGGAAAATGTACTGTTTTTTTACATTTGAATGTCTGTTAGTAAATTTTGTGCCGATTCGAATGTTGTTTTTTTTATCGGATTACTGGTTTTCTTTTAGTAGTTTAGAATTACATTTGATCAATATCTGCCTAGAAAAAACTTAATTACTTAGGCCCACTTGCACCAAAACTTCGAGTTAAATATATAACTCAGGGTTTACTAACTCAGGGTTAATATGTTAAATTTTTAACTCATAGTTTTCGTTGCACCAATAGAAATTAAGTCCGAGTTAACTAACCCGAGGTTAATGTAACATTCATTCGCTCTATTCATATCCGACCAAATGTGATAGAATAAATGATGATTGATTTAAGTGTTGTGCTCTCTGTCACTCTACAGTACTTTGCATAAGTCTATTCCACTATGTCAGATTTGGAATGACATTTCGTTTTTTAGCGTATTATATTATATCTGTATTAAATGTCAGTCAGGCGTCATTATTATTTTTGCGCGGGTTGTGTCTGCTTTCTAAATTTTATTATTTTGTTTTAAACTGCTAAAAATGGAAAACAAATCTCGTTTACGTGCCCCAAATTTTACAAATAGCGACAGATTACTGCTTTGTGATTTAGCAGCGAAGTTTAAGCATAAACTTGAAAACAAAAAACCAGTCGAAAAAGCATTGACTCTTTGCGAGTAAAAATGATCCTTTTCTGCAATTTTTCTATTGTAAAAGTCCGAACTAATGTATTTGATGATCTCTTCCTCATGGGTTTCACAACGGTGTCAAGGAAGCGTAAGACACGCAAGAGTCAGTGTGGTACTGCAGAACCGGTTGGTTGTGGTCTGCGGGTCTCCACACCGAGCAAGGCGCTGTACGTACGTGTCGCGCCTGCATCACACTGCCACCGCTGAAGAAGTGACGCAGTATGTTCGCCAGAAAACCGGCTACTCGCTGAGGGTGTTCCAGTTGCATTCGCGCCACTACGTGCACCTCAGCTCGTTAGTAGTGCGCGTGCCGCGGCCGCTCCAGGAGACCATCGCGTGTGCTGATTTCTGGCCGAAAGGTGTCGTGTTTCGTCGGTTCCGGGGCAACCTACCAAATCCAACACCCGAGATGTCGAAGCAACGGAGCCACGCCGTTTCGCCGTCAAAATAAACATTGTTCGGTTCATGACGCATTGGTGTAAACTGTAATGTTATGTAACCTGTTTTTCAATAAATAAATCATCATCAGACAACAACTATTCAATTATCATTATCCTGGACAAAACATAACCACATAACATAACCTAAGCTATACGTCAAGTCGAGTTTGATACTTGTTTGACACTACCTAACCCAGGGTTAATGACTTTAACCCTCACACTTTGGCGGATTAAAAAATTAAATTTTTAACTCAAGGTTTAGTTGTAACTCTCGATGGTGCAAGACGTACTAATTACTTAACCCTAGAGTAGCATTTAACTCCGAGTTAATTTTGCTAACCCAGCGTGGTGCAAGTGGGCCTTAATATTTTCTTCGGTTTTTCGCGACTGTCACACATTTAAATAAAATGATTTAAAACGGATTACTACTCGCGTGTTAATTATATTGGTTTTAAAAGTATATCCTAGCAATAAGGCGGTCTGGTAGTTTTTTAGGTGGTTCTTTCTCCTCAGCAAGCCTTATAGTGAACTGCTGGTAGATATTTTTAAATAAAATAATTAATGCCCTTCTGGCACATGTGTAACTGTCTTCACACATTAGGCCTATCTGGCATGCATGTACCTTTATTTTTAGGGTTTCGTACCCAAAGGGTAAAAACGGGACCCTATTACTAAGCCTCCGCTGTCCGTCTGTCATCAGGCTGTATCTCATGAACCGTGATATCTAGAACTTTCACAGATGATGTACTTCTATTGCCGCTTTATAGCGGCAACAGAAGAACTTATCAAGAAGATCCTCATTTAAGTCCGGATAACAAACATCACCATAATCAATTTATGGGTAGTAATAATGTATTTACAAGCAATACCTTAGTTTTGATAGGCAAGAAATTTTTAAGTTTGTTGAGAGCATGAAGCGAGCCAAATACTTTCCGGCTAATTTCACCTACCTGCACCCTCCAGCTCAGTGTGCTATCTAAGTGAACACCTAAGTCCTTAACACTAGAACTAAAAGGAATAGGCGTTCCGTTGAAATTTACAGGAGTTACAGAATCCCGGTCATGTTTAGCAAGCTGACGAGAGCTGCCAATGATATTAGCCTGACACTTTGAAGGGTTTACATACAGACCAAATTTCTCAGACCATTTTTGGATGTGTAAGAGATCCAAGTTTAATTTGTTAATTGTGGCAGTAATTTCAGTCACTTCACATTGGTCGTAGAGTTGCAAATCGTCAGCATACAGATGGTAAGAACTGCGAAGACCAGGGGTGATAAAGTTTACGAAAAGAGAAAATAATAAAGGAGAGAGAATTCCTCCTTGGGGTACACCAGTGGCAAGGTCGCACCAATCAGACAAAGCCCGATCTACACGGACTGCCTGCCGGCGCCCACAAAGATGCGAAGCGAACCAGTCAAGAGCAGAAGAAGACACATTAAGATGGCAGAGCAAGGTAAGAAGGATGTCATGGTAAACGGTATAGAAAGCGTTAGAAAAGTCAATGAGAACAAGTACTGTGACCAATTGATCCTCCATGCCCCGCCTAACATCTTCAGTCACTTTGAGAAGTGCAGTACAAGTACTATGGCTGGGACGAAAACCAGACTGAAAGGGGCTCAACTGGATAGAATGGGATAGAATGAAATATGGCCGCGGAAAGTTACCAATTTAGACGTTTCAAATTTACCCAGCTGATAAAAAAAAAATTGGTAACCCCTACTGTTTCAAAAATATTTTTATCATACGTACCTATAGGAATTCTCGTGGTCGCAAGTAAAATAATTAATAACCCCTTTATAAAAATACTAAAAATATATTTCCGTCCAAAACGTAACGAAAGTTGGTTAAATTTTTCGACCACGAGTACTAAAAGCTCTGTTATTTTTATGATATTTCAACTTTCATGGGCATACATGGGAGTTCTAGGTAGACTACGTAGCTATTTCATGCTTTCATTGCGTGTAGTCGAAAATAAGTTGAAAGAAACTAATTTTCCGCGTAAATTTTGTCTATTTCGAGTAGTTTTGATTCGAACAAAAATTAACAATGAAAAATTCAAACTGCAGGTTTCAAATATATACCAATAAATCCCAATAGCCCTGTTCCAGGTAGTAACATCAATAATATGTTAAAAATGTATTTTATTTAATAGGAACAAGGTCTCGGGACACAGTCTAATAAGAAAGCATATCAAACGTACATAAATTGGGATGGATAATAATAAAGGCTCCGAAAAATAAATGAACCTCCAGCGATCTGTGGGCGATTGTAATACTAATAACTATGCTGCGTTAAAATAAATTACCGAAAAAGAAATACAAAATTTACCGAAAAAGAAAAGATTTTGTTACACATAATAATTCAAGGTTAAAATAACTATACTTCTACCTGAAAAACTAAACTTCAAAAAAAAAAACTAAACTTCCGAAAAAAGTACTTAACTTCCGAAATAAATACTAAGTTTCCGAAAACCATGTTCTGCTTAAAAACCGCGTTCTCAACAGATTGTAACAACCAGCTTAATTTCTATTATTGGTTATGAACATTAAGCGTATGATACAATTTGTATAATATCATTTTTCGGTATTAAAAATATTCATAATAAATTGTAAAAATACAGAATTAAAGTACAACAAAAATGGGTGCTGCTCAGAGTGTTTCAGCCAATTCTTCCCGCGTGTAACAAATATAACCTTGTTTTTGATGTCCGTCACAATTCACAAGAAGCATCCTATTGTGAGCTATAAATTGTATTTTATGCAACAGTTTTATAAGAGGGGGCAAAAAACGCGAGTGGCATGGGTTACGATGTGAGCGTAGCGAACATCGTAAGAAAGATGCCACGAGCGTTTTTTGACCTACTTATACAACGTTGCATACAATATTTTTTCTACGACTCGACATTGAATAAATAAAATGCAAATTAAAACCAAAGAAAATAATGATGATAAACTTTTTAATTGCAGATTGTGTGAAACCAGCTGTTTATTTTGTAATCTGTTTTGTAAGTAGGTAATGCTTTTTTGGCGACATTATAACATCGGTTAGCAGTGTTTTTTTGGGCAGTAGACTTTTACAGACTTTCATAATTCATGTCTTTATATTAGAGTTAGTAACTATGTAAATGACAGAAAAAAGTACTGGAGTAGAAAAAACAACTAACACAATCTGACTTCAACAAACCGTAAATAAAAAGCTTAAACACTACTAACAACCATGTACAAAACAGCTAAAATTAAAATAAACTAAAGCAAACTAAAACAAAAATATTTACTTCAACAATAATTAATTGAAGTTCTTATATCCATGAAACACATCACACGAAAAGGGGCGGCTGAAACGCTCCTGAGTCGCACCTTAATTATATTCATTGGTATATGTGTAAGTAATCAACAATATTAATACAAGTACATTTTAATATTTTTTTTGTGTTTCTTGGAATCATACATAATAATATTTCCACAATCTCGTTATAGTTTTACAAGTCCCACATTAAATTAAATGTATATGGGTGATTTGAGATTTATGATATAAGAGTAACGATAAAAATGACAAACCATAGTTTTCGGAAAAACGTAATTTAATCTGGTAGAAAAGTATTATGTCAGCGAATTATACATACATTTTTCGCAACTTTCAGTTACTTCATTTGTTCGTTTTTATATTTTTATTTGTACGTAAATTTTCGGAAACTTAGTAAAAGAAGCAGTAAAAATCAAATTTTTAAAGAGCACCTTTTTTATTAATTTTTCGGAGCTTTTATTACTACGCAATTGTGATTAACCGTCATACATTCTTGTAGTTTCCATTTTATTCTTACATTTTCCTTATTTATGTCTTAAAATACACTTCTAATGTGTTTTCTTGGAGGACTCGTATAGGTACGCCTTAATTCTTAAGATAGGTACAAATTAAGTTAAGTTCATATTACTGTAATAATTAAGTAAAAAATGACTGACTGTTTATTTATTTATTTATTTAGAACCATTAAATGAGTAAAACTTTACTGACTGATTTTTACGTTGAATTGTTATGAGTACAATCTAGGTTTTTTTTTTCGGTATATTTTGTGTTTCTTTTTAGGGTTCCGTAGTCAACTAGGAACCCTTATAGTTTCGCCATGTCCGTCTGTCCGTCTGTCCGTCTGTCCGTCCGTCCGCGGCTTAGCTCCATGATCGTTAGTACTAGAAAGCTGAAGTTTGGTATGAGTATGTATGTGTATGTATTACGCAGACAGAACGGTAAAATAAAAACTAAAAAAAAAATTTTTTTCGGTTACCTCTCGAACACCTAAAGTGGGGGTGATTTTTTTTTTCGTTTCAACACTAGTGTGTGGGGTGTCGTTGGATAGTTGTTAAAAAAAAATAGGGGTTTTCAAACATTATTTTTTGATCATGTCAGCAGTTTTGTAAATATTCACTCCGAAAATAAAAAAAATAGCGGCCCCCCCCCCTCTAAATTTTCAACCACGGGTCAAAAAATTATGAAAATGAGGCCTTATAAGTACTTTCAATGAAAACTATATTGAATAAAATCGGTAGAGCCGTGTTTGAGTTATGGTAAAATTTCATAATTTTCCTTAAAATGACGTAAGCGCCGCGCGGTGTCCTTATACTTCGAACGTTACACATATTAGTTAAGTGCCATACTGTATTAAAATATTTCGCTCAATCGGGCGCGTATAGTCGATAAGTTCCAGAAGGTAATAAGTAATTACAGTTACTTTGGCGTTTACGACCTTTTTTATAGAGCTTGAAATATTTCTCGTAATTTAAACCTTGAAGCCCGTCTATTGTGAATGATGGGCAACTACGGAACCCTACACTGAGCGTGGCCCGACATGCTCTTGGCCGGTTTTCAGCTATTCATTTTAACGCTCTGAGTAAGTAAAATAATATTCAGAAAAAACGCAAAAAAAAAATACTACTTTCATCACTAACCGCCACAGTAGAATAAACGCCAGAATAGATTTTGACAGAGCCACGTCGGTCGGGTCAGCTAGTAGTTATTAAAAAAAAACATCCATAAGTTACTCTTTTTAGGGTTCCGTAGTCTAGTCAACTAGGAACCCTTATAGTTTCGCCATGTCCGTCTGTCCGTCCGTCCGCGGCTTAGCTCCGTGATCATTAGTACTAGAAAGCTGAAATTTGGTATGAGTATGTGTATGTATCACGCCAACAAAACGGTAAAATAAAAACTAAAAAAAACTTTTTTTCGGGTACCTCTCGAACACCTAAAGTGGGGGTGAATTTTTTTTTTACGTCTTTGTTACTCCCGAACTTATTATTGCTCGTCCTAACAGTATTTGCCCTTATGGTTGAGATTTAGATTGATTTACGTAGTTCATAATATAAAATGACCAATATAAATTACAGTAAGTAAATTTACATGCACTTATACTATCATCGTCACATATATTTTCAGACATTGATAATAAAAACAGCGGAATTAATTATAAAACAGATAAAATAATTATTTACATACCAAAATTTAAAACAAACTGAGATAAAAATGTCAAAGAAACTCCTATATGGATTGTCAAAATACAAAAGTACAAAACTGTATGCATGTCCTCTAATATTTTTGTCCTGATACTAATTCAGTAACTCATTTGTCCTAACAATTACATATCCTAATTTCATATGACATAATTATCAAATGTCTTAACATCATTTCCCAATATTTTATGCACTAAGATGGACGTAGGCATTATTTTAACGCGAGAGACATAACAACTCGGTTCTGGCGCTCGCGTGCGTAGGGTTCCTACAACTCCTCCTCGCTTCGCTTTAATTTCATAAATCAATGGTACGGAACCCTTTGTGGTTTTTTTTATTCAAGATTCCCATTCTCAACAACTTAAAAATGGAGATCACATTTAGCAAGAGACAAACGCGAAGAATAATTGAAGCCAAATAATTCGTCTCTCGTGTGTTCGGCATAATCATGTTTTTTTTATGTTAATCAACAGAAGCGTAAAAATGGTGACATTCATAAATTACTAAAAAATAGCTCTGTTGTTATTGTTTTATTTTGTCACAGAGTCTAGACACTGTCAGTTTAAAACTTTGAACGCCAAGAGCACATAAAGGCGACGGCGACGTGTGCTGCCGTGCATACCACGCCACCGACAAATAAGATCAAACTTTAAAGGGTTAATAATGTCAATATTTTGCACTTGTCTTACTCTCATTTCACATACTGGAACAAGGAGAAATAATGTAATTATTACTGATCCCTTCTATCGGAAACTTTTTATGCAGTTGTTAAATAAAAACGTAACTAAATTTTTTATTAACAATTTACAATAAAAACGTAACTTAATTAGTTATTAACAATTTACGAGTTTATTTAGTTCAAACAAAAAATGTATTGAAATACCTAAATAAAATAATAGTGAAAATATTTTCAGTATGTAAAAATATTAAAATCTGATCCATTCGTGCCATGTTCCAAGTTTGACAAGAGACTTCAGTCAGAATACGCTAAAAAAGTTAATTTACACGTAAAATATTTGTGGTAATAAGTAATTAAGTCAATTTGACACTTAAACGTTTAAACATAGAGTTCTTTTGTACGAAGTCAATTATGTTGCTGCAAATTATAAATAAGCGTTATTGGCATCTACTTGAACATGACAACGGTGCCACTTTATTTGACACTTTTGTTCGGGTCTGTGGCTCTATTTAAATAATACCTCAATGTGTGCACTTTTTATATTCCTAAATTCACCTGAACAGAATTCGGGATTTGCACCAAACAAGTGGCCCATACCAAACCATTATGAATCCACTTTGGCTAAATTAAAACTTTCTGGCTTTGCTGTCATGTTGTTCGATTGTGGAAGATCTGGATTAATAATAACAAAAAAAACAATGTGTGAGAAGGTGAATCTAATTGTAACAACATAACCTCTTGTAGTGACAGGTTTTGACAGCAGCTGTGTACAGGGTATGACGTCACTAGCAAGGTGGCGTCGTTTTGATCATTTGACTCACAGATAAAAAAACTGATGCTTATGTAAATTATAATTATTTATTAAATATCTTCACGGAAATTTAACTAGTTATTTTGAATATTGGAATTAAAGGTACATAAATTTATCAATACGTTTTATAATCATTAATAACATGTGTCAAGTACCCTATTGTATAAAAAATGTAATTGATACATCAACGCTTCGGAAAACCCCAGAACTGGCGCTTACCTCTGCCAGAGAATCTCTTTCACTATACAAAGAGGTAACGCCGCCAGCATACTGGTGACCATGTTGCAGGCGGACCTTTTAGATGGGGTATTCTTTTTATGACCCTTTTTTAATTGTATTATAGGTTTTTTGAAATAAGGTTTTATACATATTTTTTGTATTTTTTATGTATTTATGTAATTTGTTTAAAAATAAATGTGGGACTGCGGGTGTGGAACTAAAAGGATCGTCTTCAAATACACTAATTTTATTTAATTAACTCGTAAGCACGTGAAGTACATCTATCGGCCATATTTTTAAAATCTAACCTACATCCGTCCTATATATCCCTCTCGCTCCCACTCAAACATTCTATCTCTTTCATTCGTTCCGTTCTAAGCATCCATCGTTCACGCATCCTACACTCGGCCAGCCTGCTCTTGTCTGCCCCAGACATCATGTGAAATTCCATCACCCATGCAACCACAGCTGCTCAATAATATGATGCTCTGTTGAGCGGCAAGCGTGCCGAATGCTACAGCTAATACGTAATAACTAATAATAATAATATGTAAACACGTTACACAAAGCAAAACTTAACTATGGTTATAGCAACAATAACATGCTAGAAGAGTGCATCCATCAAACAGCAAAACATGGGAAGAACATAGCATGTTATCAATATTGATACAAAAAAGTAGTATAGTGAAATTATCTCTAATCATAACATAACACTGTATAGGTAATAAAAAATCAAGACTATTGAACGTTATTGTGGCGACTGCCGGGGGATAACTTCAGATGGATTATTAAAAGAGCAGAGGTACGTTGAATTAATATCTTTATTGCCCGAAGGCCAGTCTAAGACTAACTATATTTTTTACAATTACTACAATCATTGACGGACGTCATTCGTCCATTCCGAATTTCAAACAATCTTTATTTCTTAAATCAGTGGCCAGGCACCGATCGTGAAGATACCATCTTCACATTTCCCGCCGTCTCGGGATAGACGAGGGACGTTCGTCTTACTATATAAACGCTAGACAAAACTACTCCTGCCTAACATATTAGAGGTCCCTACCTATGCAGGAATACCCATACATTCATACCCAGATGGTCTCTTGCTAAGAGATAACCAGGGTCAGGACATGAACAGACACTAGCCTATGGCATGTTACGTAATCTGACATGTTGACTGACATTGGCTTTGCCTTGACAAAAAACCTGCTAAAAAGGCAAGGCACCAACTTATCCCGAATGTTATTCGACTAATTAATAAAGCATAGACCATTCGATACATCAAGCTTCAACAATTTAATCGCCTAGTGTAAAACCGGCTAACCCGATTAAATCGTAACGAATGTACCCACCTTAACTGCCTGGAGTATGACATATGACACACGTCGCATGCTCCAAACAATTGTACCACGATATGTCACTGCCCTTATATTAGATGCCTGACACATTGTCTATGACACTTGTCTCAAACATCCATACAGAACTAACAAATAGTGACAACCGTCTATCTTTATATTAGAATCCTGGCACATATATATTAAATATGCCCCAGAAATCTGTACCGTCAAACTAATACCTTTACATTAGAATCCTGAATCATATGGACTATGGTTCAAGATTCTGTACCATAAAATAAACCATTACCTCATAATTAATTTCACGACCATAGACGATGGCATGACACGTCATATTGACATGTCAAATGTTATGTCACTGTCGAGAAATCAATTAAAACACAAAACGAAAGTAAATTTTATTAAAAATCCTACCTATCACGAGGCTAAAATGAAATAAATTTTATTTATTACATAAAATCCTAGTTAAAAAAAAATGTTTTCTTCGCTTCGGCCTGGTGCAGTGAATTCCTTGGCTCGACGCCAAGGCTCCTGCCTCCGCTTGGTCGAGGGATGCAGGAAGCATCCCGGCGACCAGCTGCTGAAACCCCAGGGTTGCTGGAGCAGCCTCTGCCTCCGCGTGGTCGAGGGATGCGGACAGCATCCTGGCGACCAACTGCTGAAACCCCAGCCTGCTGGAGCAGCCTTGATCTCCGCGGCAGAATACATGCAAAAGAAAAATCATTATAATATTTATGCTGGATAATGCTGGAAACAAAATATAATAATAAACTATTGGAATTCTGTGAAAGTAATAAGTTAAAATTATTTTAAGTAAAGGTATTAAAAGTGCAATTAATTCAAAATGCAATAAATTCAAGATGCAATAAATTTATAGTGCAAGTAATTAAAAATTGAATTTCCTATAGCAATATCTTAGAAATGCAGCTAATATCTTGTGGAAAGAAATTAAATTATATTTACAACAGTGACATTTGCAAATGCAACAAACACAACTGCATCCTTGTACAGTCAGCCTGAATTAAAAATTTCTGAAAAATAATAGTTTTATTATTTACACCCTAGAAATATATAGAACTGTTTATATTAATTAGGATTAACGATTAAAGAATTTCTTTAATCTGCTAACATGAATTATTACATTCTTGGCACGACCACTGGGAGTGAGTTTTTGCACCACATAATTCAATGGAGACAATCGGTGGATTATCTTATATGGTAATAATTTATGTACAACGATTATTTATTATTTGTAGGACCATACTAATATCTAGAACTATCATACACCTAGCATAATTATTATGGGACAATTATTTACATCCTAATAAACACATATTCTACAAATTATATATTATGGTTCATTATTGCCTGTTATCTGCGTTGCGTCTTGGACAGCATTCATGGTGTCCATGGCGTTCGTCGGCGTTTGATCGGCTATCCTCGTACAGGCTTGCTGTTCCCGATGTTGCATTTTCTTGACGAGCACTCGATCCGGCACAGCACATATTGTGGAAATAAAATTTAACAAGCAACATATTATGGAACTAATGACATTGGTTGAAATTGATGTCTTCCACTCTTTAAGAACATTTGTTACATCATTTGACAACACTGAAACTGAATGTTTCTCACTGGTAAAATTGTATACTTTCACTGACAATTGCTTGTCTGATGTCAACAACGTGTGCTTCAAGCGTAAAGGAACAAATTATTGGGGATTCTTGCGATTTTCGCTGACGATGATAAAATTCTTGTACATTATTTTTGGCTCGACGATAATTCTTCGTTTAACTCTGATATAACATCCTCAAACGATGTCTGAAATTAATCTGTAATACGGTCCCCGAATAATTATACCGTAATTGCCATTTGTGATTATTTTATTTCGTATTTTCACACGGGCCAATATTTATACGTCGGAAAAGCCATTAATTGTGCTCGTCTCCATTTTCGTATGGAATCCAAACAAATCAAATGCACAAACAGATTAAAATCGCATGGGAAGAAAAATAATAATGGGTGATTCAACTTCGCGAAGATTCGTCAACTTCACCCGTCTGTCGAACTCGCTCCGTTACGGCAGTGCCGTCAGGACATACAATACCACACTGAAGTTGGCAATTCGCAATTGCCAAATGTGCACTTTTTCTTCTTGTACTTCGTGGGCGTATAGACAGTGCGCTTCGCTCCTGTACGGCTGCTATGCAAACCGTAAGCTTTCAGTACGTATTCGTAACAGATGCCCAAGAATCTGTGGACAAAATTAATTGGGAACGGGGAAACTTTCAATACTCGCGTGACTCTAGTTAAAAATTTCGCAGACTCCACCAAGTGTGGCGACTGCCGGGGGATAACTTCAGATGGATTATTAAAAGAGCAGAGGTACGTTGAATTAATATCTTTATTGCCCGAAGGCCAGTCTAAGACTAACTATATTTTTTACAATTACTACAATCATTGACGGACGTCATTCGTCCATTCCGAATTTCAAACAATCTTTATTTCTTAAATCAGTGGCCAGGCACCGATCGTGAAGATACCATCTTCACATTATTTATTAAGTTATTGCAGAAATACATTTAAGCAAAATATGGGAAGAATATAGTATGTAATCAACATCAATACACAAAACAGTATAGTGAGTTATCTTTTGGCATAACTTAACACTTGCAATAAAAAAAATCAAGTTTGTTGAACATTATTCATTAAGCTATTGCAGGGATACATTTTAAGCGTTGTTTTAATTTAAATATAAACATGACACAGTTGTTGACTGTATGACACATGAAAAAACATTTTAGTGCAATGAGTTCTTTTGATCAACACACACAAACACATTCATCTCTTGCATTCAATCACATTTACCATACGTAACTTACCATCGACTAATCGATGTCTTCAGTGGCATCAGGCCATCGTTTCATATGATCTGCGGAGGTTGAAGTCTTGCCAGGTCCCTCAGCTAGCGGGTCTGCCTTCTCCACGTCATATCGGTCGAGCCTCTTCACTTTTGTGATGCGATATGGTCCCAAATACTTCGCTTTTTTAATCCTGGACCAAACTGAGTACGCTTTATGGCAACCATTTCACCTAGTTGGTACTTGGAGCTATCCTTCCTATTTTTATCATATGTTTTCTTGTTTTCTTCTTGCACTTTAAGTATCTGTTGTTTAGCCCTTATTCTAAGGTCGTCTCTATCCTGCATATAGTGATCTCTCTCTTCTTGTTGTAATAAGCTATAAATTTCGATTTCTTCATGTCTCTTCATTTATTTTTTCCTATTAACATTTCGAATGGTGTAGTGACTACGCTCCTCTGATAGGTACTATTAATTACCATTTGTACTTTACCTACGTGTCTGTACCATAATCCTGGTTTTTAAATACATAACTTGGTAAGTATAGGTACAATTATCTTCTGTATCCTTTCCACTTGTCCGTTACTGCGAGGAACGCCTGTGGTAATGTGAACACAGTCTATGTTTTCGTCTTCACAGTACTGATGGAAGTCTTGACTGGTGAAGGCTGTGCCACGATCGGTGATAATCCTATCTGGATTTCCAAATGTCTGCTGGTGAGTCCTGAGCTTGTTCAGCACCTCAGCTGTAGACGTACTTTTACATGGGAAAAGCCACACAAATTTCGTAAAGGCATCTATCATAGTTAAAATATGATTGTACTGCTTACGTGTATCCGTCATAGGTCCAACATGATCGAGATGCAGCGTACTTAATGGAGAGTCACCTTTATCAATGGGGTTGAGATACCCTTCCTGCTTTCCTTCTTTCTTATTGGCCAGTAAGCATGGTATGCACGTCGTTATGTACTCTTCTAGTTTCTTACCTATCTTATCAATGTAGTAATCTTTGCTTATCAATTCCAGTGTTTTCTTTTTTGTGTTGTGTTTTCTGATAATCTCAGTCTCCATCTTGGAGGGAATAACAAGCTGCTGTTCTGTGCCTTTGTATAGCAATCCGTTGCGCAATGTATAGTCTTTGTATGTCATACCTTCATTTAAAATTTTCATTATCGCGTTCAGGCCTTCGTCACCTTCCTGTGCGCGTCGTACATCGCTATGAAAGTCAGATGTGATCACTGTTACATATGGGTTTCTGCTCAGCGCATCAACGTGTCTCATTCTTGTACCATCACGGTGTTCAATCGTGAACGTATAGTCTTGTAGTAGTAAAACCCTTCGTGCTACTCGTGTACAAAGAGCCAGATCCTTTTTATTCAGTGTTAACTGGAAATGCTTTGCAATCAGTCACAATTTTGAACATTCTTCCATACAAGTAATGACGGAACTTCTTTACACCTTAGAGCGCTAAATATCTTAGCTGAGGCCAATTTATCGATGTGATCCTCAATTAATGGAAGCGGGTATTCATCTTTCACTATCTTGCTGTTAATTTTCCTGTAATCGATACATACTCTAAGGCTTCCATCTTTTTTCCGTACTAACACTAAAGGACTAGAGTACTCTGAGAAACTCACCCGTATAATGCCATCATTCAACCACTCTTGTATCTGCTTGTCTACCTCTTCTTGCTCCTTTAGCGATATACGCCGTGGGCGCTGAGCCACGGGCGCATCGTCCTTCAAAATAAGTTTCAACTCAATCGGCGCCTCCTTCATCTGGCACGGTGTGTAGTTCTCAACTAACCTCGTCACTTTCTCTTTAACTGATGTGTCGCTCACGTGACCTATACAATCGACAGAACAAGAAAAACATTTTACATCATTCAGCCACTCACTAATCGGATTCATCCACACAGAATTTCCTTTCATAACAGTTACAACATTACACAAAAACTCATTGCCCAAAATGATTTCAAATGGCATACAGTCTTTAGGTACTAATACTAAGTAAAACACGGTTCCATCGTAAACATTGCCGTCAATTTCGATACACGTTGTAATTTTGCCAAAAGATTTCACCTGAGCGTGTCCGAAACCAATCATTGGAATCCTCGAACTGTCGTCGTTAGCTGGTAATTGAAGTTCGTGATAGCGTTCAATTGACAAAAGATTTACATCACTACCACTATCCACCAACGCTGATAACACTTTATCCGAAATACGTATATTCTTTAAGGGTTTACTTCCAATATCAGCATGAAGATTAGATTTGTTTACGTTCTGCATAATCATCACGTCTCGATTTCTATGCTCAGACGCCATCATGGATGTCTCGCCGTTGTAGCCAATCGCAGCCGCACTAGTGATGTCACACGCGTCATTTTGATTCGGTAAACTAGGGCTGTTCCGTTCCGTTTCTTCACCGCCATACAAAGTGCTGCTCCCTGCCACCGAGTTAAAGTAAACTTTCTTCGAGTGAAGTTCGTCCCTTGATGCAGTGTTGCCATCATAACGTCTGCTTCCGTAATTTGCACGTCGTTGATGTTCCGTTGTCGGCTTGTGCTGATTTGATTCCGCCATCTTGCGCAATTTGCATTCTGCTGAAACATGGCCAAAAAGGTTGCAATTGAAGCACTTACGGCCTTGCGCTTTATGAGGACACTCCGTAATGATGTGATCTTTCTCCCCGCAGGCATAACATCGTGTTGCAGGTGTTCTTGCAGGCCTCGATCTTGATGAACTGGCTTGAATTTTATAGTCTTGCTTCGTTTTAGATGACTTGGCTTTTTGCTTCGTTCTCATTTCCTCGTACACTAACAGCTTTTCTTTTAATTCCGAATAGTTCTTAATGCCATATAGTATCACTTTATTCTGCTCATCATCTTGGATTCCGTCGACAATATACTTAATTGCCACATAGTCTGCAATTTTCCCTTGCTTGCCTAGCGCCTTCATTGTGAACATGTAGTCGATACAAGACTCGTTTTCTCCTTTACGCCTCGCACACATCATTTCGTGTATGGTTTTGCTGTCGATGGTGTCCGGAAATTCCTTCTTTATAGCCCCTTTCAAGTCGTCCCATTTAGCGAATACCTTCTCGGATCGTAGCCATAATGCAGCGGTGCCGGTCATAGAACGCCGCGCTACCAGAAGTCGCTGTGTCGGAGTCCAACCGAATATCTCCCCATTGTCGTCGATCTCCTTCATCCACGCAGAAACCGTGTAAGCTTTATCTTGGCCGCTGAACTTGGGTATCAACGACTCGCCGAACTGCAGTATGTTGTGTACCGTTACCTCGTCGTCGTCGCTCATGTTGACGATGATGCAGTTTCGTGGAGTTGCCGCCGGATGAATTCGTAATCTTCGTTAGCCTTGTAGTTGTAGTACTTCGTAAAATCGTCGTTAATCTTCTTTCATCGTCGTACGGACCGGTACATAACCTCGTTCGAACACACGGTCGCGTAATATCGTCATCCACTTATTTCCACGCGCAATCCCGGACGAGCCCCCATATGTGGGACTGCGGGTGTGGAAATAAAAGGATCGTCTTCAAATACACTAATTTTATTTAATTAACTCGTAAGCACGTGAAGTACATCTCTCGGCCATATTTTTAAAATCTAACCAAAGACTACAATGTAACATAGGGAATAATAATAATAATAATTCCCTGCCATCTTTCATGACTACTGGTGTTACCTTCCTGCTCCATAAGTCCGGTAGTACCACGGAAGCGAAAAACTATAGACCCATCACGTGCTTGCCCACTTTATACAAGCTCCTTACGTCCATTCTGAGAACAAAAATTAACTCGCACATTGTAGCGAACAACGTTTTGGCCTTTTCTCAGAATGGGTGTAGGGTTGGGTCCCGTGGTACTAAAGAGCTCCTCCTCATTGACACGACCATTTGCCAACAGGTCCGGCGGAACAGGGGGTCCCTCTCAACCGCTTGGATTGACTATAAGAAGGCCTATGATTCGGTGCCTCATTCATGGCTGGAGAGGATCTTAGAGCTGTATAAAATCGATACAGCTCTAAGATCCCTCTTAGGCGCGTGTATGAGGCAGTGGACCACAGTCCTTCGTCAACCAGGAGGCGGGGATGGCCCCCCTGGCCCGCGGGACTTGATAAGGATTGAGAGAGGTATTTTCCAGGGTGACAGTTTGAGTCCTCTGTGGTTCTGCCTAGCCCTGAATCCGCTCAGCACTCTGCTGAAGGATTCAGGACTAGGTTGCCGGCTTCGAAGAGGAGGTGAGGTCATTTCTCATCTGCTGTACATGGATGATCTTAAGCTGTATGCACCAAAACGCCAGGATCTGGTGGAACTACTGGAAGTAACTGAAAACTTCAGTAGTGCCATCAAAATGGAATTTGGCGTAGACAAGTGTGCGGTCGTGCATGTACAGCGGGGGAAAGTCGTAAATTCCGCGAACTTACAGCTTTCTGAGACAATGACCCTCAGGTCTATCTCCCAAGTTGAAACCTACAAGTACCTTGGTATGTCACAGTCATTGGGTATTGCGGACGGAGACATTAGACAGGCGTTGAAGGAGCGTTTCTTTTGTCGTTTGACAAAAGTACTTAACAGTCTTTTGTCCGGTGGCAATAAGGCACGCGCCTTCAACACTTGGGTGATGCCTCTGCTCACTTACTCCTTTGGCATACTAAGGTGGACTCAGACTGAGCTGGACGCCTTGGATACGAGGGTCCGTCAACTGCTCACTACACATCGCATGAGGCACCCACGCTCGTCAGTTATGAGAATGTACATCCCGCGTAAGTGTGGGGGCCGTGGCTTTTTAAACGCCAAGGACCTCCATAACCGTGAGGTGTGCAGTCTTAGGGAGTATTTCCTAAACAACGAGTGTGGGATTCATCGCGATGTAGTAGCAGTTGACAAAGGCCTCACCTCTCTCTCCTTAGCAAACGAGAACTGGCGCAGACCAAAGGTGCTTAGCACCGATGACCGCAGGGCTGTATGGAAGAGCAAGGAGCTACACGGGCGGTTCTACAAGGCCCTTACGGGGCCCGATGTAGATCTGCTCGCGTCGGTGAACTGGCTACGCTTCGGGGATCTCTTCGGGGAAACCGAAGGTTTTGTCTGTGCAATTGCGGACGAAGTAATGATGACGAACAATTACCGGAGATATATCCTGAAGGACGGTACGGTCGACATTTGTCGGGCATGCCGCCGTCCCGGTGAGTCACTCAGGCATATAATCTCCGGTTGTTCTCATCTTGCTAACGGCGAGTACTTGCACAGACATAACCAAGTAGCCAGGATCATTCACCAGCAACTTGCTCTTCAATACGGTCTTGTGGGGTCTGAGGTGCCGTACTATAAGTACGCACCGATGCCAGTTCTTGAGAATGGTCGTGCCACGCTCTATTGGGATCGATCTATCATCACGGACAGGACTATTGTAGCCAATAAGCCTGACATCGTTTTGGTAGATCGATCCAAGCGCCAGGCAGTGCTCGTCGACATCACCATCCCCCATGACGAGAACCTCGTGAAGGCCGAAAAGGACAAACTCAGCAAGTACCTTGACTTGGCTCACGAGGTGACCGCCATGTGGGATGTTGACTCGACGATCATTGTCCCGATAGTCGTTTCGGCGAACGGTCTTATAGCGAAGAGTCTCGACAAACATCTTAAGAGACTCTCGCTAGATGGCTGGATCAAGGGCCAGATACAAAAGGCGGTACTCCTGGACACGGCGCGCATCGTCAGGAGGTTCCTCTCTCTGCAGCCCTAACCACCGGTAGCCTGGGCCCTGCCCCGCTGCCGGCGGCACCCTAGGTTAGGTTTTTTTTAGAATGTGTTTATATTTGTGATGTATTTTTTATATTTTACTTTTTATATAAATTTATTGTAAAAAAACCTAGCCTAAGTGTAAAAATTAATAAAGGGAATAATAATAATAATCTAACCTACATCCGTCCTATATATCCCTCTCGCTCCCACTCAACCATTCTATCTCTTTCATTCGTTCCGTTCTAAGCATCCATCGTTCACGCATCCTACATAAATAAAAATATTTATCATTTATTCATACATTATAAATTAAGTAAAAATAATTCTGTAACATTCAATTAGTGGACCATAAAAAAAAAGCATTTAGTGGGGACAAAACTGTCGGGTGATACTAACGATGTAAAGCCAAAACATAAGCAATCATTTTTATACAACGTTTCTTGACCTTTTTATATCTCGTAATTTTTCCTTATCAGACACTAGTCGCCTAAACGTAAACTATAGTGATGTTTTTTACTACAAATCACGATTTAAGATAAGAAACGTGGACTGTATAAAAAACATACGTAGCTCATCTTATTCTACTTTATCAGTTTTTGCGCCGGTGTCTGGAGCGGAAACTGGTTTAAACTTATATAAATGTTGCAGTCGAAAGTGTGAACTGGTCAAAAGGACTTTTAACAGGCAAAACTGGTTTTGACTGAGCGTGTTGGTCATAAGTAGTTTTGCCTGTTTTTGTCGGTTAAAAGTCCTTTTGACCAGTTCACAATTTTGGTTAGGGATATAAAAAAAAACTAACCTAACCTAACCCGGCCGAGTCGGATCAAAATAATATCGAGATAAAGGGACGAATGTGCCTGCGGTCAAAAGTACTTTTGACTGATAGTAATAGTCAAAAGTACTATTAACCAATGATTTTCAGGCAAAACTACTTTTGACCAACACGCTCAGTCAAAAGCAGTTTTGCCTGTTTTTGTCGGTTAAAAGTCCTTTTGACCTGTTCAAACTTTTGACTGCGACATATATATATTTATATCAATTAGGTATATACTTGAGCTCAGTACGTGTCGAGTGATCTCCATTATCAGACATGGTAAGTTTGACTTAGTTTTATTTGGTTATGAATTATTATTTATAAAATTGTGTTGATCCGTTTTAGTGATATAAAATGTATCAAAAATAATTTTGATTAATAAATGACACGATTGCTAATCTAGTATCCATTCAAGTAAATAAAAATAAACTGCTAAATGTGTTGCTAAGCGCAAAACTCAGGATTGGGTGAACCAAATTAACAATTTTAGGGTTCCGAACCTCTGAATGAAAAAAAACGGAACCCTAAAGGATCACTGCAACAACGGAGACGCGGTTGGCGCAGTGGTTTAAGCAACTGCCTACTGAGATAACGGTCCTGGGTCCGAATCCCGGCTAGGGCAAATATTTGTGTGATGAACTCGAATATTTGTGCCTGGGTCATGGATGTCATTTGTATTTAAGTATGGTTTTTTTTTTATATAAGTATGTTTATCGTCATCTAGTGTCCATAACACAAGCCTAGAGCTTACTGTGGGACTAGATTGATTTGTGTGAGGTTGTCCGATTATTTATTATTTATTTATTTATCACTGGCTTGTCTGTCTGTCTGTCACCGATTTACTTTGAATCTACTGGACCGATAAAATTAAGCTGACTGTACCGTGTTATATATAAAATCAAATCGTTTAAAAAATATTTAAGAATATAGATCCGCCTTCTCCCTTATCTCCAATACTACTGCGTGTAATAATAAAAAAAAAATGGAAGGTATATCTTTGCTTGTAGATTTATAAGAAAGTCTATAGGAAGTGCCTGGTTAAGGTTCTTTTACGACCAATATAAATTGGCATTAACTAATTACGTACTAAATAAGTAGGTTCTTGAAATTTATTGTGGACAATTCTACTTTCGTCATTGTACACCAAAAAAGCTAAACTACTCGTGGATATAGCTAATGAGGTATCAAAATGATTATTTATTATGGCAAACGTGGAACAGATTCCATTTTTAATCGACGTAAAATGTGACCTACCGGCGATTCTATTTTATTCAATCGTACGGAAAGGTTAGTGAATGGCATCGAATCTGCGTCGAATAGGTACAGCTTTTATATTAAGTTGAAAATCGCTCCTCCTACTCGTACTATGCGACTGACTTTGCTTTGCTGTCTATTCTACTCTGCTATATATATTTATCATGTCTAAGTATTGTGTAGGTACTCGTATATGTGATTTTTGTTATTTATGTATGTTTATGTAATGAATTTTTGAGGCTTAAAGTTGTTTTGCATCACCTACTCAATTCTAACTTTTGTTGATCTACTCCGCTACCTAAAGGTTGTCTGGAAGAGATCGCTATTTAGCGATAAGACCGCCTGTTGTTAACTTCTGTTTGTTTTTTACTGTATATCTTTCATGCTTTGTAAACCTGTGTATTTGAAGTGTGCAAAGTGGATTTGTATTGTATTGTATTGTAAGTTTGAGACTCATTAGCCATTTAATGGCATCGTCGTTGAGGTTGACCAGGTCTTCAGCAGGACCCCCAGTGTAGCGAGTTAGAGGACACTCTTCGAATATGCTGAATGGATTTCACTTCGGCACCGCAGTTGTAAGTAGGAGAAGCAGCTCAACCGCAGCGATGCCCGCATTGAGCACAGCGACCGTGACCAGTACGGAGTCTGTTAACCCTTAAATGCATACTATAAGATGCAGCTTACATAACAAAGAATTCAAGATTCATTTAAAAGTAGTAATATTTATAATGTTATTGAGAGTGATTTCATCAGGAAATTTAATCCATTTTAATATTTCCTCGTCATACGTTGATTGTATATAAAAAAAAGAGTTTCGGTTGTTTAAAAAAGAGAAGGCAGACGTTTGAAAAACTTACGGCCACCTTTTTATGGTGTCGCAAACTGTGGTTTTTGATGAGTTTTTTGGCAGTCTTTATGTTCAGTAGCCTATACAGGTTATATTTTTTTTACTAAAATGTGTTTCTACATATATTACACATTACTAAGTTTAGTAAATATTTTCGCGTATATATATATATATATATATATATATATGCATTATTTTTAAATTTAATTTATGTATGAAAAAAAATAAAATTTTCTTTTTTACCAATTTTTTAAGATTTTTTTAATTTTTTATATATATATATATATGTTTTTTTTCATAATTGGTTCACTGTAAAGCACAAAATATCTAGTATTTATTTAAAAAGAAAAAAAAAACATTTAAGGGTTAAGGGTGCACCATCGCGTCTTATTTCTGGCGCAAACGGCCGCCAAGTACACAAATTCGACAATATACCGGGTGATCAATCACAAAATATAAGAGATAGGGAAAACTGTTCTTAGGAACCATGGCATCGATTTTAGATTTAATACAAACTGCATTATAAGTTCGTTTAAATATTAAGTTATTTTTGACTTACAATCTTGAAATAAACAAGTTTGAAAAACAAAATGCATTACAAATCTCCGCTGCAAAATATAGTTATATTACTTTGGTTCTAAGGGTGTGAGTCTGGACTGGATGTATAATAAGTTATCTATGTTATTTATATGTAATAACCTTGGTATTTATTTACCTCTACTTTGAATAAATCTTAGTGAGTAATCTCTTGCTGCCTTAGTTTTTTGTATCAATTGCCCTTTGAACTCCTAAATTACACACGTTTCAGAGTTAGACTTTGTAGACATTTCATATACTTTAATAATCTACGTCGACTCTAGGCGTCCCTAAGTTTCGGGTATTGGACAGTTATAAAATAAAATAAAACATTTTTTTGTTGAAATAGAACAAGTCGATGCATTTCCGAACGTTGCTACCAATTATTATAACACAACGGGACAGACTCGATTTCAAATAAAAAAAAAAATAGTGAATTAAGTGGTAAAACAATTTAAAAACTAAAACCTACACTAACCTAACTCTAGCCAAGGTCGGTCATTTCACTATCAAAATCGACAATATGCCTGCAGCGCTCTATGCCCTACTTTGTCGTTAGGGTATTAAATCTTAAAAGAAAATGGAAGTCAACATTTTGTCTAATACATATTTATAAATAAATAATGTATAAAAAAAAAAAAAAACGTATTTACCTCGACGATTCGTCATCGCCATAACATCACGTCCGAAACGTCGAGGATATTAAATGAAAACATTTTAGAGCGCGATTCAGTCCCCTTTTGTTTTAATAATATGTGAAAATTTTGTAAGTGGAAATCAATATAATATATGATTAAGAATCCCGCATTTTATTGCAGATGACTGCGTGTACGGTGTGGTGCGCCGCAATGGCTCTTGCTTTGGCGATGGTGGAGGGCGTCGCGGTGTCTGAGAGCGTCGCGGTGACAGAGAGCGTCACGACGACAGAGAGCGTTGCGACGACAGAAAGCGATGATGTGACTGAGAGCGACGCAATAGAGTATACCTGGTCTACATGCCTTAGAACAGACACACGACAAGTAACACAAATTGGGAGCGAAGACCCCAACATTACGGACTTATGGCTCACAGACTGCAATATCAACAGCCTCTCGTCTGACCAGTTGAGACTGCCTAATCTTAATTTAATCTACTTGGACCGAAACAACTTCAAGGGACAGGATATTCCCGCGAATCTTTTTCAAAACTGCCCTAGAATAGAACGTGTCAGTTTCAGTGGAAACAACATGACAGGCGCCCCAGAGAAACTACTACAAGGATTGGAGCTGAAGTCATTATGGTTGGATGAATGTTCATTGCAAGAGGTACCTAAGCTAGTACGGAAATCGTCGCTACTGTTTTTGTATTTATCCAAAAACGAGATAGCATTATTGCATGATACCAACACGTTTTCCTCGTTGGAAAACCTTCTGTGGCTTAAACTAAGTCATAATCTTATAGAGAGTATTCACGAAAACATATTCCAACCTCTAATCAATATAGAAGAAATTTATTTGAACAACAACAAAATAAAATTCTTGGACGAGAGACAGTTTCAAAACTTGACTAATTTGGAGAGGTTATTCCTACAAAATAATGAGATTAACTATATACATCCCACTATGTTCTATGGCTCTTCTAGCCTCATAGAATTGAATTTAGCTAACAATAAATTTACTCATTTGCCACCTGGTTTCCTGTCAGGAGTCAACAGCCTTGAGAAGTTCTTCTTTTACAAAAACCCGTGGCAATGTGGTTGTTTGAATGAAATTTTGGATGAAATTCAAGGAAAAAGAAAGAGCCTAACGTATATAAAGGTAGTGAAAGGCAAAGAACGCAAGCCAACGTGTGGTAAGATGGATAATAGCAATCCTTGCAACAGAGAGCGGCAGGGTGATGGATCTGCAATGGAAGCCCTAAATGCCAAGGCATAGCAATATGTCGAACTAAGAAAAGTGCAATATATGTAGTTCGGTGAATAGAGACTAAGGTACTGGGGTGACCTTACAAACGGTCAGGTAGTTTTGAATTTTTGATAATATTGTCTAGGATAGGGTGTTTAAAATGCATGCAATTCCACCCCATTCGCGCCAACCACCATATTGAAAAGACAATTTCTTCAGATTTTTGCTTATATCTTCGCCTAGGAGCATTTTAGCTAGAAAAGAGCTTATACAATGTTGTAGAGAATTAAATTTACTATAATTAACATTTTAAATTTTGTTTCAAGGACTGATAGTTACGAATATTAAAAAAAAAAAAACGCAATTTCCAGCAATGTGTCAAAGTTCTGGCTTATATCTTCATTTAGGTGCCTTTTAGCTAGAAAAAAACCTAGACAACGCTGTGGAGAATTAAAATTACTATAATTTACTTTCAAGGACAGTAAGTTACGGAGATATGCACATTTAAAAAACAGTAAAAGTATCATACTGGGGAACAAGCCGCAGGCGGTTCAATTAATAAATGGGGTATTTTTTTTTGACCCTTTTTTTATTGTTTTATAGGTTATTTAGAATAAGGTTTTATACATAACTTTTCGTATTATTTTATGTATATACGTATGTAATTTGTTAACAAATAGATAAAAATATTTATTTTTTCATACATTATAAATTACCTAAGTAATGATAATTTTGTAACATCCAATTTGTGGACCATATATAATAAAAAAAAACAAGTAGTTGGTGGGTACAAACTGTCGGATAATATTATCGATGTAAAGCCAAAACATAAAGCCCCTACGATTGCGTTTTATACTAAAAGTAACAAACTAATCTTGGATTTGTCAGTTTTCATATTAAAATAACTGTTTGTGATTTTAGATTTTTAGTGTTCTGATCAAAACAAACAATAATTCACTGACTGAGTGTATTATTTTACCTCTTATACTTTTTCTATCCAAATAACGTCTGAGAGAGATTGCTCATAGAATGCTTATCGCTTAGCTGTTTTTTTTAGGTAGGTACGTACCTTATATATCACATTACCTACGCAGATTATGAATTAATGGATGAATATCTGTACCATATATTCTTCAATTTATATTATTTTAAGGTAGGTACTTTACAGAAAATAGGAGATCAGTAAATCAAAAATAGTATTTTTTTGTATGATTGGGATTTTTTATATCCACAAGAGAGCAATAGTGAATTATTTTATAACTTTTTCTTCCGCACCGCACGGACGAAATTGCAGGCACTTTTAGTGTTTATGTATGCATTTACCTGAAAGTTCAAATTTTGGTCCTTCGAACCAGATTAAGTCAAAGGTTATGTTATAGGTTGTAGGTTTTCCGCAACTCTTGTTCAGGTCTTGCGCCTGTTTTGCGTGAAAGGTTGCTGGCACTACTCTTGCCAAAGGTTATGTTATAGTTTGAATCAAATTTGGTAAGCGAATCCCATTAGCTTTGTCCCGATGAACAATACCATTATCTGTATTGTTAGCTGCGGCCACAACTGCCACTTCAAAATGTAAGGCGTTATAAGTGCAAATTACTTTTACACTAAATTAGTCTTTAAGTAAAACGAAATAAGGTTTACTCTTAAACAAAGAGAACACAGATGTTGGTCACTTCGTAAGTGAAAGAGCAGTGAAGCTCGTTTCGACGCTTATAAGACAATGAAGTGACCAACATCTGTGTTCTCTTTGTTTAAGAGTAAACCTTATTTCGTTTGACTTAAAGACTAATTTAGTGTAAAAGTAATTTGCACTTATAACGCCTTACATTTTGAAGTGGCAGTTGCGGCCACAGCTAACAATACAGATAATGGGTATTGTTCATCGGGTACAAAGCTAAGTGGATTCGCTCAGCCAAAAGAATTACTTCTATATATGTAGTTGTAGTTCAGCTAAGGCAATAAAATTATTGCGAATGAAGTGAAAACAAACGTTAACTTTATGGGTCGTAAAAATATGCCGGCTATTTATTGGAAGATATAGATCTTTAGTATCTTTATGGCAATAAAAAAAGTGGTGTTACCCACATAAAAAAATAATTTAAAAAACATAATTGTGTCATTAGTATAAGTTCGCCATTAGTTATTTTTTGGGATAGTAAGTACGCAATAAAGTTTATATAAATATATAAACAACCAAACGCTAAGTTCCTACGAATATTTTATCGAAGACAAAAACTAAGTTAATATTTCTCATCATCTCCATTATGAACAGCTACTTAAGTAGAACTTAGCAATATGATATTAAACAAGTGACTGCAGAATTTGAGTTCTTAATTACTTTCTTGAGGGAGTATTAACAGACGCTAAGTGTTTCGTATTTCAACCAGGGACTGACTCAACGCCCGACTATCCAGACCCAGTATATAGAACCTGATTCTCACCGGCATGCCTAGAGATTTTGTTTCATGCCACGCCACTGAAACACATACATAGCAATGTGAACAAGGCCTGAATTCAACGTTTTTTATGACATTTTTATGAAATATGCGTTGCAGACCCCAGAGCTGGCGCCTACCTCTGCCAGAGAATCTCTCTGGCCATACAAAGAGGTAACGCCGCTAGCATACTGGGGACCATGCCGCAGGCCGGCTGCGCAAACCGTTTCTAAAGGTACCTTTTCAGTCTCTGGACAAGACATATTGTATGTATTTTCGTAAAAAGCACAAATAAGCGTGTTCCAACTTTTAATCGAGAATTAATCGTGAAATTTAATCGATTAATGTGACAATGAGTTAATCGTTAATCGAAGACTTTGTCGATTAATTTAATCTAGATTAAAATATTAATGCACATCTCTGCGGCAGGCGGACCTTTTGGATGGGGTATTCTTTTTATGAACCACCATTTTTATTATTATTGTATTTTAGGTTATTTAGAGTAAGGTTTTATAAATATTTATATTTGTTTTAACTTTTAGATTAAATTTTGCGTTGCAGTAATACTTTTGTATTACATTTCTGTGAATCAATTATTTTTATTTTTGAATCAATCCTGAGATCCGAGCATTTTCAAGATCCATCATTAGGTAAATTCTATGATACTGGCTCTGATTGAGATGAGATGTTGAGTAGAAAACCACACATTTGAATCAATCCTAAAATCTTTCCAGGGTCCATTATCAGGTAAATTTTATGATACTGGCTCTAGATGTTCATTAAGGTGAGTAGAAAAACGAAAACCACACATTTGAACCAATCCTGAAATCCAGTAGGTCTTTCCAGGGTCCTTCATCGGGTAAATTTTATGATGCTGGGTCTAAATAAATGTTCAATGAGGTGGATCGAAATTCGAAACCGCACTTGTCTGCGTTGAACCAATACTGAAATCCAGTAGGTATTTCCAGAGTCCATGATCAGGTAAATTTTATGATACTAGCTCTAATTGCTTATCAAAGGAAATCGGAATGCGAAAACTGCACATATGTACCTTGACCGTATCCTGAGATCCAGTAGGCACTGCCAGGGTCCATCATCATAAAGATCTGGTCAGTTTCGTCTTATTTAGGATGTAATGAATATTTAAAAGTAGCCTGTAAAACAAGTACAACTATCGAGGCGTATATTTTCCGTTTTGTTGCTGTAGGCAACCCTATGAGTATACCACACCCACAACGTGCCACAACGAAAGACGTTGCACGTCATTCAAAACTACCAATCATATACTAGTAGGCTAATTCCTTTGCAAATAGCAAGAGTGCGGCTTCTGTAGTGTCTTTATTCTGTGTCTATGTCTCTTGTGAAGGTAGCTGGGAGTTAATGGATGCAGTCTGCACGTTATCGCACTTTGTGGGGAGGCTTATGTACAGCAGTGGACGTCTGTGGCTATAGATAGATATATCGATCAAGTCGTAGCCCTGAGTCCGTAATGTAGCTGATATATCACTCCAATGTCCAACTCAATCAAATGAAGCCCCAGGAATGGTCTCTGACTGAATATTCGTCTGCAACATCAAAAGCAGCTAATAATTAATTGGTTAATTTGAAATTGCGTCCTAAAATTTTGTGAAATATTTAAATACTAACTTTGTTACAACAAAGACATACGTTATGTATTAATCCATAACAATTTTCAAAACGCTGTTATGTTTATAACATTTATGATTGATTTTCTAATATTGTTATGACGACCCTTTTCCAGGGGAACCTTCAACAAATATGTGAAAAACGTGACCGCAATTTAAAGAAAACCGTATTAGCAGCTATTGTATCCATCCCACAAAAAAGATTGTTCGGACGGTTCTAGTTGCTGGCGCCAGTTCCACTGGCATGCCAGTAGCGGCCCTGTGTGAACATTTTGCAGTGCCAGGGGTCGTATTCAATAAAGCTTTATGATAATTCCCAATTTAGTAACATCTAGGCTTTATTACAGCAATTCCGGACGACGCAGTTCGCGCAGTTTGTAGGTAGTGCACCTGCCTACTGACCCGGCGGTCCTGGGTTCGAATCCCGGCAAAGACAAATATTTGTGTGTTGAACTCAACTTTTTTGCTTATAAATAAATATTAAGGGACATTCTTATACAAATCAACCTAGTCCTACACTAAGCAAAGCTTGTACCTACTGTGGGTCATCATTTCAGCCTATTGCAGTCCACTGCTGGACGTAAGCCTCCCCCAGGGTTCGCCACATGGCCCGATCTCCCGTTTTCGCCATCCAGTCACCACCAGCCACTTTTTTCAGGTCGTCGGTCCATCTGGCCGGAGGGCGTCCTACACTACGCTTGCCGAGTCGTGGTCTCCACTCGAGAACCCGTCTACTCCACCGATCATCGGTTTTGCGACAGATGTGACCAGCCCACTGCCACTTCAGTCTGCTACACTTCTGAACTACGTCAGTGACTTTGGTTTTTTGTCGGATAATCTCGTTCCGGACTTTGTCCCTTAACGAGATTCCGAGCATACCCCTTTCCATAGCTCGCTGTGTGACGTGTAGTCGGTGGGCTAGTTTCACTATCAGGTTCCACGTCTCGGCTCCGTATGTCATGACCGGCAGGACGCACTGATTGAATACCTTGGTCTTCAGGCATTGTGGCAAGGGTGACTCGAAGATGTGACGCAGCTTTCCAAATGCTGCCCAGCCAAGCTGCACTCTTCTGGTGATTTCACTCTCAAAGTTGTCTCTACCCAGCTGTAACTTTTGTCCTAGGTAGACGTACTCCTGGACAACTTCAATGGCTACACCTTCGACGGAAACGGGCACAGGGACGATGTGCTCGTTGAACATGACCTTAGTCTTGTCCAAGTTCATCCCTAGCCCAACGCGTCTCGAGGCAGCATTAAGACCGGACAGCATTTCCTGCAGGTCTTGCAGCGATTCTGCCATTATAACTATGTCGTCAGCAAAGCGGAGGTGTGTGAGATATTCACCATTGACATTGATGCCCATTCCATTCCACCGCAGGGTCTTGAAGACATCCTCCAGAGCATTGGTGAAGAGTTTCGGGGAAATAACGTCACCCTGTCTTACACCTCTGAGCAACTGGATGGGTCTTGTTTGGTGGTTCTGGACTTGGACGGACATAGTCGCCATTTGGTAGAGACTTCTCAACACCTCCACGTACCGCCAGTCGACTTGGCTTCGCTGCAAAGACTCCAGAACGGCCCAGGTTTCGATGGAGTCGAAGGCCTTCTCGTAGTCCACAAACGCCATACACAGTGGTTGGTTATACTCCTCGGACTTCTGTATAACCTGCCGAAAAGTATGGATGTGGTCCACGGTGCTATAGCCTTTACGAAACCCAGCCTGTTCCGGTGGCTGAAAGGCGTCAAATCTTGATGCCAGACGATTCGTGACGACTCTCGAGAACAGCTTATAGTCGTGGCTCAGAAGCGTGATCGGCCTATAGTTTTTAAGGAGCGTTTTGTCTCCTTTCTTGAAAAACAATGCCACTACACCTCTGCTCCACGCCTTCGGGGTAGTCCCATTGGTTATTACAGAGTTGAAGAGCCTCTTCAACTCCCCAAGAACAGGTTTACCCCCAGCCTTGAGGAGCTCAGAGGCTACTCCATCTTCACCGGGAGCCTTCCCATTACTAAGCTGTTTGAGAGCCGCCTCGATTTCGTCGACATCTACGTCTGGGAGATCTTCAGTGAAGTGGCGGGTAAGTGGGGCTCTAGGGTCTCTCGCGTCAGGTGTAGGCTTCGGTGCATGCGAAGCATACAGATGTCCGTAGAAGTCCTCAATTTCAGCCAGTATCTCCGGGACTGATGTGACGGTTTCATCATTCGAGGTAGCTAACTTTGTCAGATGGCTCCTCCCCAATGTCTTGGTAAAGACCTTTGACCCCCGATTTCGCTCGATCGCCTCATGTACTAGGCGAGTGTTCCAGCTGCGAAGGTCGCGTCTCACCAAGCTCCTGATTTTCTTGTGGAGTGACTGGGGATCTGACAAAGTTTCCTCTGGTGTCTCACGTCTAAATCGCATCAAATCCAGGGTCTCGCTAGAAAGTTTGGACTTCCTATCTGACCGCCTTTTCCGAAAGTGCCTCGTTCCCACTTTGCGTATCACCCCGATTAAGCCGTCCAGATCCTCGTCAACATTTGCCGGGGTCTCCAGTGCGGCGAATCTATTTGTCAATTCCAGTTGGAATGCATCATGTCCAGCTTGGGGCACATTTGGACGAAGAACAGACCTCACCATGCGACTACGTTCGAGCTTAAAATTGATACTTAGGGTGCCTTGCACAAGCCGGTGATCGCTACCGGTATTAAACCTGCTGATCACTGAGACATCCCTAAATATGTGATTCTTGTCGGCTATGATGAAGTCAATTTCGTTCTTCGTCGCACCGTCGGGGCTCTTCCAGGTCCACTTCCGTTGGGGCTTTTTCTGATAAAAAGTGTTCATACAGAACAGCCCCTGCATGCTAAGGAAGTTGACCAGCATTTGGCCCCTACGGTTTCTGCGCCCATAGCTATGCTGTCCCAAACAAGATTCACCGCATTCTTTCCCCACTTTGGCGTTGAAGTCCCTCATGACAACGGTATAATGGGTTTGGTGGTACGATTCATGGCCTTTGACACATCGTCGTAAACGGCCTCCACCTCCTCATCTGAGCTGCTCGACGTCGGCGCATATACCTGTATGACCTTGAGAGAGTATCTCTCGGTCAGTTTCAGTACAAGGGTACTGTGGGTACTAGACGACGATATACATAATATTATGAATACATATATAGATACGCCTCTGGAACGCTCTCCCACTCAACATTAGACAAGCTCAGAGCAAACTCTCCTTCAAGCTCATGTTGCGCAAGCATCTTTCGGACAATCTCTCTTCCTAACTTACTTCGAAATATTTTACTTTGGGTACATAATATATGTATGTAAGTATATCATATAAAGTATTCGTGTACGTTTATGGTAATTATATATACATTCCAAATTCCTATATATTTCTTTTTAACCTCATGGTTGACTGGTAGAGAATGCCTAAAGGTATTAAATCCGCCATTTGTACTTTTTTGTATTGTGCAATAAAGTTTAAATAAATAAATAACATCTATGACCCAGGAACAAACATTCGAGTTAATCACACAAATAATTATTTGCCCTGGCCAGGATTCGAACCCAGGACCGCCGGCAAACCGAGCCAACCGCGTCGTCCTGTTCCTGGGTCTTGTTCCTGGATTTGTTCCTGGGTCATGGGTGTTATCTATATATTATGAATATCGTCGTCTAGAACCTATAGTGCAAGCATTGCTTAGTTTGGGGCTTCGTCGATTTGTGTAAGTTTGTCCCTTAATATATACAGGGTGCCCATGAGCATATCTCTAAAACAAAGACGAATCCACTGTTCATTATCAGACAGTTTATCTTTAAATATATGTCTAGCAATCCGTGGTTAAAATCATTCGCAATAAGCACCCTGTATATATTATTTTTATTTAACGGGCAAATAACAGTCTGCTATTAGAGCTACATAAATTGATATTGATAAGTAGACATGTGAACGGAGTGTATACATCTCAATGTATAAAAAAAACACATTATGCCGTTTTGTACATGGAAGACGATAATAAATGATGATGCAATAGTCGTATAACTGCAGGCGCCGGGAAAGAAGGGCTTGCCGGGTGAGTAGGTAGGTACGACCGTAGGGAGGCCGGCAAGTCCTTTTCATGGCTAAGGCATGTATAGTGCTTTTCTCGAACATATACAATGAAATAATATATAACATATAAAATGACTGATGAACACAGATGCCAAGTTTAAAAAATATATATTTCCCGGCCTAGGCCTTCAATTGTATAAAATTCCTTTAAAGTTCACTCGAGTTGTTCCGCCTGAAACGTGATACTTCGAAGCATGATATAACGCACGTTATGACGACCAATCATTGCGTGTTTGAGAAAAATACATTTATTTTCATGCCAGTGCCAGCGTACTGGCGCCAGTAACTGACCACGTCTAAATCAACGCAAATGCCCACCTGATGCCGCCAACGTTCAGAATGATCCGGTTCTCGCCATCCATGGCGTCACGCACACAACAACATTACAATTCACAACACTAGGTACAAATCACAGCCGCTACTGTCACTAAACCAGAAAATAAAATTAAATTATTGACCTTTGATAATTTTACGGACTGGAGATGGAAAGTGGAGGGCAAAAGATCTCGTGGGCGCTCTCCAACGCGATGGATAGACCTCATCAAATATTCTGTGACACAATGCGGCATAAACGAGCATTCTCACTCCGCCAAACATAGAACTACATGGCGGTGCATCACGAGAGAAGCCGTGGCGAAAGAATCGACCTAACCATGACCACGAGAGTGTACGACTACAAAGAATAATTTTACGGACTAACCTTTGTCACACTAATATTATAAAAGCGTAAGTTTGTGAGTTTCTTTATGTGTATGTTTGTTACTTCGTCATGCTCAAACGGCTGAATTTTGATATGAAAGTAGCTGACTAACTGAGATTTTCTACCCGAAAATCCCACATACGGCCTAGGATGACATAAAAAGTACACCGAACGCGTAAACGTACATCTTGATCTACTTGATTCACGCAAACACCTACTTGAAATCTCAACAGTCGTATAACTGTAACATATTGTTGTCATAAATATGATCCAACTATTTGCACATAGCTGTCAAAGATAACATACATGAACATAACTTCTTACTACTAATTACATAGTTTTGGGACCTATTAACTTGATTAAGGTTTATATATTCATATGCTAGATATGCGTATTTTCAAAAAAAAAACCGGAAACTTCCCTCATTTTCTATGGGAAAAGAGGAAAATCTCAGTAATGGCACATCTATACATACTGCTCAATAGAATGCAAGGGTCATGTAATATTTTTATGCCGATTTTTAAATCGTCAAATACAGCGTGACCTTGAGATAAGGAAAAATATTTTGGAATTAAAAAATGCGTAGTTTGAACTCAGTATATTGATGTTTCTTATGTGTTGCTTGGATTGTAAAAAAATGACAGATTTTTAAAGCGTGTATTTAAGTGCCCTTTTTATCATATATCACATAGATAATTAATAATTTGATGTACCTAATCAATTATAATAATAGTTATTATTTATAATTGCGACATTTAAACAAATTGTACAACTGCATGGTCATCGAATATGTACGTACGGACTATAATTTGTGAGATCTTTTATTATTACCATATTCTAGATAATAAACACTTTAAGATAGTTTTTTTTGTATGACCTATCTATTTATCTCGTGAGAGTGTATGCTCATATTCATATTTATCTTAAGTTTTTTATTATTAGTTAAAATTTATTAGTTAAACTACACTTGTCAAGATTAACCTAGTTTTATAAAGCCCGCAAGGTTTATAATTATAAGAGCTATTATGCATTTTTTTGCTTTAAGATAAACTCTCAGCATTATTTATCCACTCACCAAATGTCAAAACTGCGATTATCTAAGAATTAAATATCCAAGTTAATAGGTCTATAGAGCCCGTATGATTCTAGGTTTATAGTTTGAGCTATGTATTATTTTTGCATTAAAAAAAACTCAACCAGCTTTATCTATCCACTCACCAATTTCAGACTAAAAAAATATCAAAGTTTTTTTTTTATTTCTAATAAAATTACCAAAGGTTTAAATTATTAAACCGTTGACACAAAGGTTTATTAAATCCGTGATTACGATTGTTATTGTAAAGTTCGGGGTCGCGTCGCCGCGCGCGGCCGCCGTGTAGGGCGGGCGGTTTGGCACTGATGTGATCCCCCCACCTGACTCACTGCAGTCTCCCTGCGTCGAGTCTAGGCCTCGATTCGACAAGTGGCAGAAGCCTACGGCCTCCAGATGAACCTGGTTTACTAAAACCCAGAAAATTATTTTCTCAAACATGCAAAGAAATATCGTCATAACGTTCGTTACAACAGGCTTCGAAGTGTCAAGTTTCGGGCGGAACAATTCGAGAAAACTGTAAAGGAATTTCATAAAATTTTAAGGCCTGGGCCGGGAAGTAATTTTTTATTTTATTTTAATGTAAACATGGCGTCGTGTTCATGAACAGGCTAAACAGCTGTAATATATTTTTTTATTTTTCTTCTAGTCGCTGAATGGGTATCGGATATCGGACCAACAATATTCGTGTTAAGGCCTATTACACACGCACTGATATTAAGAATACAAATCTGTATGATTCAATGTGTTGATGAATAAATTTAAAATACTGTCTATATGTAAGTCACCAACCATAGTGCATAGACAATATTAAAAATCCTCTGCCTTTATTTTATTTATTATAGAAATTAAGATTCTTATTATCAGGTTGTGTATAATGGCCCTAATATTCGGACACTAAACACGTGGACGACTTCCGAAAGAAAAAAAATATAGAGGGATCGGAGGGAAAATTAAAAATACTTTTTTTTTAAACATGTCGTCTGTGTTCATTCACTGACTGAACAGCTGAATTATGTTTTTTTGAGTGGTGTATTTTTTATTTCATTGCATAAGTTTGAGAAAAGCACTATACATGCCTTAGCCGTGAAATGGGCTTGCCGGCTTCGTATCACTATCCGTCTATACCTACACTCAGCTGGCAAGCCCTTATTTCTCGGCGTCTGCAGTAATGTACTATTACCAAATGTAATGTTTCGCATAAACTTTCCATATGCCAGCTTGCAATGGAAAGGAGTATGGTAGGTATCAGAAGAATAGACAAAGTAAGGAACAATAGCATCAGACACAAGACTAACGTTCAGGATATAACTCGGAAAATTAGAAGACAAACATGGAAATGGGCTGGCCACATGGTTAGAGGAAAAGACAAATGGAGTAAAATATAGTCCAGTCCAGTCCAGTAGAAGGCTTAAAAAAAATAAAAAAAAGTTTCGCATAAAGCTCATTTACTTCTCTGAAAAGTTATTAAATATACCCAACCTAAACTACCCTAATCTACAAGGATATAGCAAAACATTTTAAATATATTTCCCGTTTCAGTTAAAGAAAATTTTTGCCAAATGGGCATTATGAACATTACGTTCGGTTAAACAGTTTTGATGACGGATGACCTCGTGAGGGTAGCGGGGAATCATTGGATGCGGTCTGCACAGGATCGCACTTTGTGGCGAGTCATGGGGGAGGCCTATGTTCAGCAGTGGACGTCTGTGGCTGATACATAAACAGTTTTCTGCCAGATGAGGGCAACCCGAACCTGGTTTACTAATGATTCGCAGAAAATTATTTTACCGCATGTTATGTCTCGCATAAAGCTCATTTCGCATAATTGTTATTCTACGGACACCATTTACTTCTCTGAAAAGTTATAAAATAAACCCAACCTAACTTAGGGTAAGTTCTACTAGAATACACCAAAACATATTTAAATATATTTCCTGTTTCAGCTAAAGAACATTTATTTATTGCACAAAAGAAAACTTATCGTACAAAAAGCGGACTTAATGCCATGAGGCATTCTCTACCAGTCAACCTTAGGGCAAAGCGGAAAAACATTACGTTCGGTTAAACATTGCTACTTATAGCCTTCGTATAAGAATAATAAGGTATGGCACTTCGGCTAGTGAGACTTTCTACGTCACTAATTAGTTGCTTTATGGTAATAAAATAATTATATGGAAAAAATGTTTACTGCCAATCGTACAAAAAAAATGCATTTATGCAATACAGTTTTGTAACTAAATTTTATTTTGTCGTAATAATTAATTTAAAATACTCACGATTTTATGGGATTCATACAGAAAGCAAGGGAATCGGGGAGTATTATGAACACAGAAACGGATTGACAGAACCAACCAACCATCAGCGTGATGACTGATGACGTCAAAAGTCTCGAATGTCATTCCTGAATATTTATTAATTAATTTATTATACGTCTCTACGCGACATATAAGGTCTCTAGGCGTCAACGTGAAAAATTTACAATAGAAAATAATTATTAAACCTAAATTTCTTAGAGATGTATAAGGTCTCTAGGCGTCATAACATGCAATAAAATATTTTAAAATTATAAAATTTCCTCAGAGATGCATAAAGTCTCTGAGTGTCATACTACACTAAGCTGTTTCTTAGTCATGTATACTGTAGGAGCCAGTTAGCCCTTACACTTGCTTGTGGTGTTGGAGTGCGTTGAAAGAACGATGAAGTTAAGTTACAGTTGAACTGGTTTGTTGTACGTAAAGATACTAAATTAAGTAGGCAAAATAATTGGTCGTTCCTCCGTTGACGTTTATCGTCCGCGCGTTAGTTATGCACTGATCGGTAAAATGTTGGTTTTATTATAAATTACGCGGTCTCAAGTAGATCGCAACGTAAGCTAAAACATGTACAGTCGACACTGTACATATATATACAGTCTCTAAGAGTTCAAAAAGTAAAAATCAACATAGAATAACTTCAATCGAGTACAGGATGAAGTTTCTCACGTTTACTTAATTTTACACTAGTATGCGGTTGCTACATATTTAATTTGGCCCTTGCTAGCAGGATCTGACCGGACCCCACAAACGGCACCCGTTCACGAGTATGACGCATACATAGTTACATTACTACAAACATCAAGAGAAAAGTGTCAAATATTTGTAGGTAAAATAATTTTACTGTAGTCATATGAAGGAAACTATGTATAAAAAAACGGCCAAGTGCGAGTCGGACCCGAGCTCCGAGGGTTCCGTACAAACACTTTCCATCCCTAGGTGGTTAAGTTAAGTTTGCACCTGGTATGTATAGCGCCCCATATAAATTAGGTGCAAAGTTAGGTATTAAAAAAACTACTTACTAGATCTCGTTCAAAACAATTTTCGTTGGTAGTTTTTATAGTAATGTACGTCATATGTTTTTTTTAGACTTTTCATTTTCTTATTTTAGAAGTTAGAGGGACCAACTTTTTTCCACTTTGGAAGCGTCTGTCACCCAAACTATTCGGTTTAGAAAAAAAAATATTTTAGAAACCTCGATATTATTTTTGAAGACCTATCCATAGATGTACACGTATGTGTTTGATGAAAAAAAAATTTTTGAGTTTCAGTTCTAAGTATGGGGAGCCCCCAATATTTATTATTATTTTTTTTATTTTTGCATCAAAATCTTAATGCGGTTCACAGAATACAATCTACCTACCAAGTTTCAACAGTATAGCTCTTATAGTTTCGGAAAAAAATGGCTGTGACATGCGGACGGACAGACGGACAGACAGACAGACAGACAGACATGACGAATCTATAAGGGTTCCGTTTTTTTGCCATTTGGCTACGGAACCCTAAAAATGATAGTGTTAAAAAAAAGAAATGATAATTCAAATATTTTCAATAGTTTGTTACATTGGGTGACATTCTACGAATTCAAACATGCGATATAACTCGCCATTTAAAATTTATATTATTAATCGAAATGAAAAAAAAAATACATTATGGTATGGCTGTATCGCACATATATAGTAGGTATATCGCCACTTAGGAAATCTCTCCAAGACATCAGACTATTAGAGAAATGTTAATGGACCCAGGCCAGGTTAACGTAGGATACGATCATATCAGATTACGTAGGTAAAGGTGGCCCGGTTCGTTAAAATCGAGCCCTAGTCTTGATTTTAACGAGAGAGCTACCGTTCTGGGTTCTTAATACTGCTAGTATGAAGTGTAAAAGGGAGGAGCGGTTTCTTTCGGCTTTCTTCTCGACAGCGGTCTCCTCTTCAAAAATGCCGGTAGATTCACAATCTGACTTGTAAACTGAATAATATATTTCATTTTATTTAATTTCGTATACCATGTGGGTCCTGTAACAGGAGCAACATAGATTTTACTCGTCAAACTGAACAACATCTGTTCAGAATCATTTTTTTTATTTTTTTTTTCATATGTTCATTATTTTCTGCTATTATCTTTCAAACAAAGTAATTAGCATTTTCAATGTACGATTGTACGCCGTCCAACATTGACATCGACTTAGCATTGACACAGCTGTCACTTTACTAACTATCAAATGTTTCGTAATACATTGCTTCTTTAAATTAACTTTATTTTACAGGTTTACATTATAAATTAGTTATTTTTAAAAGTTGTTTAAAAGTGTCCACTGAAAGGCGTTAAATTGGTGGCGCTACTGTGGCTGAAAGTAGTTCCGTTACTTAGAAACGGTTTGCTTCTACATTTTCCATAAACTTAATTTAATTATGCGTTTTTCTGTATATACTTAAGGCTTATCCGTTCAAAAAAGCTGATTGTTTTTGTCATTTTTCTCTATAATCAAACATGTTTCTTAACATAATATCCATGTTACACTTAGAACAGAGGTATTGCAATTAATTGGTATATATTTTAAAACTACAGTAAGTAATTTGAAATTTTCATTGATATTTTTTGTTTCAACAACTACTTACCTACTCGAAATTGACAATATTCACGCAAAAAAAGTTGGTTGAAATTATCAATCAAATAAAATTAAAAAAATAAAAGGTTATTGGGCGTTTTTGACCCGCTTTCCGGACTTTCGCGTACAGAGACCAAACTAGTTTTAAAATAGAGAATTTAATCTCACTTTTCTAAATATGTATTTTTTATGTATCAATCGGCAGAAAAAAGTTATTCAACAGTATGTGTACGATGTAGTGATACTATTAATTAATGTTTATTTTGATCATACAGAATAAAAAATGGTTTTTAGAACTGTATTTTATATTTGTTCCTCTTTATTATATTAAACAATATAGCAACAGCAGCTATTCAAAGTATTTTTGAAGTAATTCTAATAGATCTGCCTTAATTTATTGCAAAAATGCTATAATGATAAGAAGTGAATTTTATTTTTTTTCTCAATTCTCTCATGGTTTACAAGAATGCGACTCATACCACTGAGCAGCAGATACATTTACCTAAATACCTAGCCCTATTTCGTTTGTGTACGCCGTGGGTCATATGTCCGAACAAGATGCCCAATGACCTTTAAAAGGAATAAGGCTTCTTAAAATAACTAAGTAGGAATTACTCTCGTCGCCTAAAATATTAAAATGTTCAATTCAACACAGTTCAATCCTAAAACTTGGATTTTTTCATACTTTCTTTCTTCTCTAGCGTTATTGCGAACGGCATTGGAACTTATTCACTGCTTACTGGACACTTTTTCCAATAATCTCCTATGAAAGATTCCCCTTTTTACACTCACACTCAGAAACTCCGTTAGCATGGCTTTCTATCAGGCAAGCACAAACAAAACAAACCTTCAAGCACATGTTGCGCAAGTATCTCACCAGTAAGATCCTAGACTGAATGTTGGTTATGATATTTTGCACTGGGTACAAGAAATAATGTTTATGTAAGTATTGTATTGCATATTTGTGCACCTATGTTTATTTATTGTGTTCATTAAAGAGAGCGGATTTGAAGTACGAGTAACGATCTCAATATGAATGGATATGACTGGTATAATTTATAATTTTTTCTACACACAAAAATAATGTAACTTATCGGAAAAAAAAATAAAAACCTTTTTGGAATCTTTTGTAAATATTGGGCAAAAATTATGATGATAATAAATAAAAACATCGTTAAACAATGAGTCATTCAAGTGTGAATTCACGTTTTATTTTATTAAAGTGAGATTGTTGACATGAACTATCATGTAGGTACGTAATAAATAGGAACTACTTTATTCTTTGAGTTGTATAGAAGTACTTTATTTAGAATAAAATACTTTTCTTTAAATGTAGTTTGTTGCAAAAATAACATTCATTTAGCCTAATTATTTATTTAGCTAAGTTTGCGGTGTGCGGTGTAATAATAATATACTGTAAGACCATATAAACAACATGACATGTATTTAACAAATTGCACTAAGTAGTCATATCCATATTAATATTGAGATCGCTACTTCAAATCCGCTCTGTTCATTATATTACTGATATATTAAGTTTCTCTTTTGGTATAATGTTGATAGTTGACAGGCCCTGCACCATGAAATGTTTCTGTTTAGCCCAATGAGATGGTAGAGAATGCCTTATGGCATTAAGTCCGCCATTTGTACACTTATTGTTTTGTGCAATAAAGTTTAAATAAATAAATAAATGGTGACCACATAATAAGTGCACAGCGGATAAGCAAGCTGAAGTGGCAGTGGGCTGGTCATCTGCCGTAGAGCCGATGACCACTGGGGCAAACGAGTTCTGGAGTGGAGGCCACGAATCGGTAAACGTAGTGTAGGGCGCCCTGTAACAAGGTGGAGCGACGACATTCGTAGGACAGCGGGTAGTAACTGGAGGACGAGTGGCGTGCCATGGGAGGGGCCTATGTCCAGCAGTTGACTGAAACAGGCTGATGATGATGATGATGATGATGACATAACAAGTAAAGGCTATCGGTATAGCCCCGAGTGTTGAGGTGACGCACACAACAACATGCCTTGTAATGACAGCGATATTTTACAATTACCGAATAGAAATCCGGTAACCTATCACAACTCCTGAAGATCGTTTCCCGTCTGCAACGTTTCGTCAAATTTTCATTTGTCTGAAATCATTATCTTATAAAATCATAACCCATAATATTTTAAGGGTTACAACAACATCGTTTTAAAAACCCATCATTAGGTTAGATTTAATTTGTATTATTCTTAAGAGGCCTTATTCCTTTTAAATTTTTTTTTTTCATATTATGACAATAAATATATCGACAATTTCAACCAACTTTTTGAAGTAAATAATACTTTTCCCCGTGTGCTAGGTAGTTAACATAGCTATTTCAAGCTTTCATTGCGTGCAGTCGAAAATAAAATAAAAAAACTAATTTTCCACGTGAATTTTGTCTAGAAAGGCCTCCCCCAAAGTTCTCCACAACGATCGATCTTGCGCCACCCTCATACAATTTCTGCCCGAGATCCTAACCAGTTCGTCGGTTCACCTTGTTGGCGACCTTCCCACTGGCCACTTGGCCACTCAAGAACCTGAGGGCGGCGCAAGACCTATAGTTGTGGAGAACTTTGGGGGAGGCCTTTGTCCCGCAGTCGGACGTCTATCGGCTAATATGATGATGATGAACAACGTTTATTAAATTCACTAACGAAATTGGCACTAATTTATAGACAAAACATAGCATTTATGTTAATAAACTACAGAGACATCTATGAAACGATTCTTGTACTAGACACCGAGACTCGAAACGCGTCAATCTAAGCCAGCTGATACAAACTGGACGTTCGGTAGTACGTTAGTTGGTCGCTAGGTGGAGTTATTACTATTCTAGCTAAAAACATAGTGAATTATTTCAGTGCCTCCAGTGAATAAGGGAATAACTCAAAAACGGCACTTTTCAGGAGAGACAAAAAACGATTTTTTAATAGAAGATATTTAGAACTTTCACTTTTTAAGCATTTTTATACAAGCTATGGTGTTAGGCATTCGTTTTATGAATAAATAACTAATAATTTGGCCCTGTAAATATGTTTTTTTCAGGTATTTTTGTAGTTATGCCTTTTGTTCACGAATATTTAAGGACATAACTCAATTTATATGGACCAATTTTAGCGATTGTTTAGCAATTAAACGACTTATGCCCTTATGAACGACGTGCATAAAAGATGAACACGACTTATACCATTGTAAACGACGTGCATAAACGAAAAAAGTACGACTTATACCTATGTGAAAGACGTGCATAAACGAAACGAAACGAAACGACTTATACCAATTTTTAATATGGTACTATAGATATTACACGACTTATCAAGTTTGAAATTGGCTACCTAAGGAGTCAAATGTGGCTGTGTAATAGAATGATCATAAGAAAACATTGATGAAATAAATAATTCTCGTTTATTACTATTATCAAATATATCAATATCAACATAAATATCATTGCAAACACTGTCAATGAATGGCAACAGCTCTATTTAGATCCCCCGATTTCTCAACTCATATCAGTGAATTTCGGATAATGTCTGTTAAAGTTATACTAAGAAGATTTTCATATCTTCCATGCCTTTTAATTAAAAGCGTACATTTTTCTTTGCAATTCATCTAGTACCGAGACGAATTTAAGAAGCCCAAACTCAGTAGGATTGCATTATTTTATTATAGAGTTTTGCCTATGCCCACCATCTCTGGCTCCATCATCAGATCAGGTCCATGCTTATTGTATTAAAATTTCCGAGGACTTGAGTTGAAACTATGTATGTTATGTAAGTATTATGTAAACCTAATTTCAGCTCAAGTCCTCGGAAAGTGAATTAAATCTTCCTTGAAATATTTTTTAACATACAATATGTAAATATTAATAAAAACTTTTAATAAAGAACGTGTTAATACCTCCTCCATTATTATTCCGTTTGTTATTGTTTTTTTCGTCAAGCTTAGCCCACTTTTATAAACTATCCTCTTAATAAAACACTTCACGAATAGAATGAAAATCACGAGTCGTTGACAAAGTCCAAACTGATTAATTAATTATAATAAAGTAAATAGACACCATACTTTTCTCGATGGATTAATTTACAAAATTTTCAACTTTCTTACCATTTGTATATTTTTGAGTTTTAAAATACAACATAAGTATCATCCTGTCCTATTCACGTTACTCAGATAATGCAGTGAGATTTAAAAGTTTGTTAAATATTTATTCATAATTCAATAGTGGATGAAAGAGTCATGTCAGAAAACTAAAATTAAGTAGAAACTGTAACTGATTCGATAGGATATGACAATGAAATGACAATGTCAGTAATAATATGTTGAATGTATAATTATATAGGTACAATACAATACCATACATGAGTACGTTCTCTTTATTGGGCACCTCATAACTAAAATATACAGGAGAAATACAACGCAATATATATTTTAAAGATAATTAATTTGAATAACTTCATTCATGGTTAAAGTTTGCATGTAAATAAGTAAAACTTAGCCCAGTTTCAATGAATTAGTCACATTTTCATCAAAAACTAACACCCAGTTAACGCAAGTCATCATCCTCCTAGCCTTTGTCCCATTTTTTGAGAATGAATTCTCAATCGGGGTCGGCTACCTAAATCCCAAGATGTGGCGTAGGCACTAGTTTTTACGAAAGCGACTACCATCTGACCTTCCAACCCAGAGGGGAAACTAGGCCTTATTGGGCTTATTAGGTGGTTTCCTCACGATGTTTTCCTTCACCGAAAAGCGAGTGGTAAATATCAAATGAAATTCCGTACATAAGTTCCGAAAAACTCATTGGTACGGGCCGGGTTCGAACCCGCGACCTCCGGATTGAAAGTCGCATGCCCTAACCACTAGGCTACCACCGCTTCCACCCAGTTAACGCAATTACCCGCATAAATAAACGTTATAAAAATGATAATGTGATTCAATTTCAACATAACACTTTCTTTCTTCTCAAAAAATTAAAATAATACACATTTGCGACTGTGACATACATAAAGGTGCTATGTAAAAACAGCTAGAAGTGAAAGCTATAGTAAAAAATATACATATGCTATGTGGAAATTGTAGTGGAAAACTTTTTTCCACTACAATTTCTTCTCACTGGTAAAACTGTTGCCGCTTTCTTTCATCCATTGAGTTTAAGGCTTTTATAACTTAAAAAAAATTAAAATCGAGAGGGGAGTTTTATGAAAACTTCAAAGGTTAATTAATGAAATAACTGCGGTACGCAAATAGACCAATAGCAAGACGGTATTGGTAGCGAAACTGTCCTATGGCGTTACTTGGTCCGGTGGCACTAAACGAGTTATTCCTTTATGAGCATGTTAGAAAAATTACATAAATGTGTTTATGTCAAAATGGCGCTACTTGGTCCGGTGGCAGTAAACGAGTTATTCCTTTATGCTCATGTTAGAATCATGGCATAGATGTGTTTATGTCCAAATTCAAAAATATAAGTGTAAATATTTCCTTGGGTTCATGCGTAATTTTGGCTCGACATCATTTATTCCCTTGTTAACGTCTGCACTGCAAAATAAGAGTAACTTATACCTTTTTGAACCTCGACTTATACCCTTTAGCTCATCGAAAAAACTAGGTTAGGAGACAGCTAGAGATACGTCCTTTTGATATGTTATGTAGTTTGACGAGCTGATTCCAATGGTGCAATAAAATCCAAAGGGAATAACTCGTCTTATTCCGTTCTTCACTGGAGGCACTGATTTATACCAGAGTGTATATAGATAGAGTTAGGATAAGACAAACATACCGACGAATTGAGCACCTCCTTTTTTGAAGCCGGTTTTTTTTTTTTCGTAAATCATACTTCTATCTATCAGCCAGAGACGTCCACTGCTGAACATAGGCCTCTCACCGTGCAGACCGCATCCATTGACTCTCCGCTACCCTTACTAGGTCATCCGTCCATCTAGCCGTCCCACGCTGCGCTTTCCTGTACGTGTTTCGTTTACGCATAGGAAATCATACTTAAAACAATTAATTACATTTATTATGACTAATTACATTGCCAAGGTATAGGTAAGGAGATGATATATTATACTGATGCGATGAAAAGGTTTTTGTAATTGTCATTAGGTATGTATATGGCACAAGTAAATTGAGCTTAATTTGGGACTAGATCGATTTGTGTGAGGTTGTCTGATATAATATATAGGTACATAAAAAAAACTCTTCCTACAAAATTTATGTATACAGAAGAATGCTGATACATTGTGGGAGGAAGCATTGCGATTCAGCGAGAAAATGGCGCCAGTCGTCGAGACCATGCCGCGTGGGCACAGTTTCTTACATCTTTTTCAATTTATTTTAGGTATGAAAATATTTGATTCTTCATAAATAATAACTTCATAAAATATTTGTTTGATGAACTCGAATATTTGTTCTTGGGTCATAGATGTTATCTATATATGTATATGTATATATTACGTATTTATACAGGGTGGAACAGATCGAAGGACTTTTAAGCAAACAGGGAATTGTTCAGACTGAGTACTTAATTTCTCACCAATGAACTATGTATATATTTCTATCCATTTTTGAGATACAGTTTGTTAAACATTAGTGTAAAAACCTGCACATATCAATCAACCCTAGCATCTTTTGAACATCGCTTGTTAAAGACAGGTGTCAATTTAAAATGTAAATAAAACCTTTGAATTAGTAGGGATGTCACTGATATTAAAATATTTTTTGTTGATGACTTATTTTTACTTTTAAAGCTTTACAATTTTAATATAATAGATCGATTGTAGATCACTCAGATGACACTATCCTGCCAGCTCAGTCTTTACAAATGTTCCACCCTGTATATAATGCTGTATAATATCCTCGTCTAGTACCCATTGCTTAATTTTGGACTAGGTCGATTTGTGTATGATTTATTTATTTATTTATTCGAATATTTGTAAAAATATTGATTCATTCGACAATGACACACATTCCTCCACTCTTGAATTTCCAGTTGCAAAAAGATAAGGTTCATCGATAAAATTACGACACAACTATTATCAGAACTAAGAGGAATCTACTGACATTCTGAATTTGATAACGCATTGATAAAGATTATTTTTCAGGTAATCCCGTCTCACGAACTCTTAATACTTAGCTAGAAAGAGTATTTTGTATCGGCAATGTCTTTTATTAGGATTTTTAAGTGCAACCGTTTTTAGGGTTCCGTACGCAAAGGGTAAAAAACGGGACCTCATTACCAAGACTCCGCGGCCCGTCCGTCTGTCTGTGTGTCTGTCTGTCTGGCCGTCGGTCTGTCTGTCTGTCTGTCTGTCTGTCTGTCTGTCTGTCTGTCTGTCTGTCTGTCTGTCTGTCTGTCTGTCTGTCTGTCTGTCTGTCTGTCTGTCTGTCTGTCTGTCTGTCTATCTGTCACCAGGCTGTATCTTATGAACCGTGATAGCTAGACAGTTGAAATTTTCACCGATGAAGTATTCCTGTTGCCGCTATAACAACAAATACTAAAAAACCTAATAAAATGAATATTTCACTGTGGCTCCCATACAACAAACGTAATCGGTTGCGGTAACTTTGCACCTCATTTGTATGCGGCGCCATACATAGGTACCAGAAGCAAACTTAACTTAATCCGGACACTTAAGATGAGAAGTGTTTGTACGGAACCTTCGGTGCGCGAGTCAGACTCGCACTTGGCCGGTTTTTGTGCTATGTTTAATCATCTAGTAGGAATGTCAGTATTATCTTGGATTTGGATGAAAGAACAAGATGTTAGGGAAGTTGTTTCTAGTGGTTTTGGGTTTGGGTGTTGTGACGTCATCGCCACCAGCGTACGAAACGAAGAAGTTTAAAGTTGGCATCGAGTATGAACGTAAGTTGTCATTTTTGAAACTGAACAAAACAATAGCGTTTAAAGGATCCTTATCCATCTATATATATACTAGCTGTGCCCCGCGGTGTTACCCGCTCATCCCACGGGAACACTAAATTTTTCGGGATGAAAAGTATCCTATGTCCTTTCCCGGGTCTCAAACTACCTCCATACCGAATTTCATCTAAATCGGTTCAGCGGTTTAAGCGTGAAGAGGTAACAGACAGACAGACAGACAGACAGACAGACACACTTTCGCATTTATAATATTAGTATGGATTACGCGAGGCCGATTTTTGTACATCCCATCAGATCTACAGTTATGGTCCGATTTTGATAAATGATATGTCATTAGATTCGTCTCATGCTGGAGAGGTGCATAAAACTCATGGATTTTTTATTTTTTCCTGAAAAAGTACTGAAAAATGGATTTGAAAAAACTACTGTGCGCTAACCACGTGACATTGACCACGTGACCTGTGTTCCCTATTTTGACATAAGATGACCAAATAATAATAAGCTTAATTTGCCCACAAACCTGTAGTAAGTTGTTCAGCATGATGAAATATTATTTTTGAGTCTGTAACATAATATCCGCAACACTTAAAACGTGTACGAATATGCAAAAATAATTTTACAGTTTGTTGACAATGAATGACGGTAACCATATTCTGACAACTTTGAATGTAATTTTTATTGGGGGCTATTACCTATGTCAATCATCTAAATTGCCAGGTTGTTTTTCTTTTTAAAATGTTGATATGAAAACTTTTTTCGCATACCTGTTAAAAATGTGGAGGAAAAAGCCGGTTAAGTGCGAGTTGGACTGGTGCTCGCAAGACTAGAAAAACTGACCGTCATTCAAGAATAGATTATTTATATAGGCGAGTTTTACAATGAATCAAAGCAGAAAAAATGTAGTAAAACTAATTTAAACGTCATTCAAATAAGTAAATTTATGATAGATTATTATAAATATGATTATATAAGTCCATCAAAAAAATAATTCCAAGGAAAATGGCATGAGTTATGGTAAATTAAATGGTATTTTACAAGAAAAAACTGTCCTTCCGCTTGCATGTCGACGGGATGGGAAATGTGGTCGAGTTGAGAATATGGACGACTTGACAATGTAGCTAAGTTGGGAATGTATCTACATTGGTAATATGGATGAGTTGGTAAAATGGACGAGTTGGAAATGTGGTCGAGTTGAGAATATGGACGACTTGACAATGTAGCTAAGTTGGGAATGTATCTTCTACATTGGTAATATGGATGAGTTGGTAAAATGGACGAGTTGGAAATGTGGACGAGTTGAGAATATGGATGAGTTGGCAATGAAGACGACTTGGTAATACGGACGAGTTGGTAATATGGAAGATTTGGCAATAAAGACGAGCTGATAATAAGGACAAGTTGGTATTGTAGACGAGTTGGGTGTATCGTCGAGTTGGGAATATGGACGAGTTGGAAATGTGGATGAGTTGGCAATGTGGATGAGTTGGTAAAATTGACAAGTTGGGAACATGGACAAGTGGGCAATGTGGACGCGTTCGCATTATGGACGAGTTGGCAATGAAGACGAGTTGGTAATACGGACAAGTTGGCAATGAAGGCGACTTTGTAATACGGACGAGTTGGTGATATGGAAGATTTGGCAATAAAGACGAGCTTATAATAAGGACAAGTTGGTATTTAAAGACGAGTTGGGTGTATCGTCGAGTTGGGAATATGGACAAGTTGGAAATGTGGATGAGTTGGCAATGTGGATGAGTTGGTAAAATTGACAAGTTGGGAACATGTACAAGGGGACAATGTGGATGAGTTCGCATTATGGACGAGTTGGCAATGAAGACGAGTTGGTAATACGGACAAGTTGGTAATATGGACGAGTTGTCAATGTGGACGAGTTGGGAATATGGACGAGTTGGGAATGTGGATGAGTTGGCAAAATGAACAAGTTGGAAACACGGACGAGTGGGCAATGAAGACGACTTGGTAATACGGACGAGTTGTCAAAGTGGACGAGTTGAGAATTTGGACGAGTTGGGAATGTGGATGAGTTGGCAAAATTAACAGGGTGGGAATATGGACGAATTGGCAATAAAAACGGGCTGATAATAAGGACGAGTTTGTATAGACGAGTTGGGTGTATCGTCGAGTTGGGAATATGGACGAGTTGGAAATGTGGACGACTTGGAATTGTGGACGAGTTGGGCCTATGGACAAGTTGGAAATGTTGACGAGTTGTATTTGTGGACGAGTTAGCAATATGGACGAGTTTGCATTGTTGATGAGTTGGAAATGAAGACGAGTTGGCAATGCGGATGAGTTGGGTGTATGAACGAGTTGGCAATGTGACCGTGTTGGGTGTGTGGACAAGTTGGCATTGTGGCCCAGATGGGAATATAGACGAGCTGACATTGTGGACCAGTTGGCAATGTGGAATAAGTAACATGTTCCCCTACCATGCGAAACTTGATGGTAGAAATAACCTATGATGCAAATTTCAAAAAATCGACGCTCTCAAGAATAAATCATATTTGAATTAATGACGTCTGGCTGATCATTCTTATTCTCATTCAAAATAAAATTTGACAAACTCTGCTGTCAACAAAACAAATTGATTTTATAAGGCTTCCGTTTTTACCGACTTTGGTAAGGAACCCTAAAATTAGGTTTATATCATAGACTTGAGAGTATAGATAGCATCTCCCTCACTCTTCTGTCAGACACTATTTCAATGAGAGGAAAGACGAAAGTTTGAATTTGGAATTCGGGTATTAGGCCTTCAGCTCTAAATTTATTGAAAAAAATATGTCTTAATATTATTTTTTTAAACATTTTTAGCTGTTTTATATATTGGATTTTATTTATTACTTACACATATTTGACACATTTTTTTTTTATGGTGGAGTACCTATTGTTGGTCAGTTATTTATTTAGATTAGTAAATAGGGTTTGATTAAGTATACCTAGCGTAAGAATTTCAAACACAATGTGTAATTGTTATTGAATAAATAATTGATGATGATGACATGGCAGCACCCATATTAAGAAAATTTGCACGATCTATTGAATTTCATTAAAAAAACAAGCATTGATAATAGTGGTTTTTCGTGTATCTATAAACGTTTTATACTCTCCATCCATACTAATATTATAAATGCGAAAGTGTGTCTGTCTGTCTGTCTGTCTGTCTGTCTGTTACCTCTTCACGCTTAAACCGCTGAATTGATTTTGATGAAATTTGGCATGGAGATAGTTTAAGATCCGAGGAAGGACATAGGATAGTTTTCATCCTGGAAATTATCCCTAAAAAGATTGAAAAGTGAGTAAGTAATTCATGATGACATAGATGACCCTGTCGGAAATGTAATGATTAGACCAAAAGCACAATTGCTCTTACATTTGCTTAGGCGCTTTAAATAATCTCTTTTATTAATTAAGGTGATTAGGTGGATATCTATCGTGTTGTACGAGGTTGCTTCCATACTTCCAAGTTCCACGCGGACGTAGTCGCGGGCAAAAGCTAGTTTCATATAATTGTGTTTATGTAAAAAAAAATATTATCACTTTTTTTTCAGTATTTACGATTATAAATGAATACATACTACATACAGTTACGCACTACCTACATGATTTCCTTTTTAAAAACCTGCGTAGTGAGTGCCCAAATCTGTCGTTTCGATTCATGTGCTATTTCTGGAAATTGATAGAAATCGATCAAATCGATAAATTTATGTCCTGAAGAAAGAACAACAAATTTAATTCTACCAATCTTATGTTCGGTCCTATGAAAATATGTCATTTATTTTTTTAAGATATGGGATTATTTTTATGAATTAAATTTTTCCATAAATCGAATAATACTTATGCATTTTATTTGTGAAACAGATCAGCAGATCACATGTCATTAATGCACAAGTTATTTTTACAAGAGTTGAAAAAGTTGGCACAATGAAGCTGGCAGTTGGCTATCAGGCCTAGCTCTAGCCTGGCATGTTTTACCGTTTTTAAAACATAATTTTAACGTGTGTTTTTACAGTATTTATTCTTCGTTCGCCAAAAATGTCTTATCGATAAAGTAGTTATTTTCTGTAACACTACCGGATTTCCATATTCTAGCGGCGGTTCGACGCCGCAACGGGCCTCTAGTTTTTTTTATATTAAAGCAGTAACGTCTGCTAACGTAAACCGGAAAGCCGTTGGAAACGCAGGTTCGAATCCTGTCCGAACCATTATTTTTTTCAATTTTTCGCTTCATTGTAAACATTTGGTTTACCTACGTTAGCTGACGTTACTGCTTTAATAAAAAAATAAAAAAATTCGGGTGTAGCACATTGTTACTATCGATTCTCAACAAATTTGAGACGATGGTGCCGACGATAAAGTCTAAATATTTACGGTAGATGGCGCTACGATGCCACCCTAAGGCATTTTGAAGCAACTGGTTGAAAGATTCAATGGCTCTGACATCTGGTTCGTGATCCAGTTGGTAGGACGTCCGTGTTGGCCCGGAAAGCCGTTGGAAACGCAGGTTCGAATCCTGTCCGAACCATTAAATTTTTAAATTTTTCGCTTCATTGTAAACATTTGGATTCTTATCCGTTCAAAAATACTGATTATTTTCAAAATGGAATCTACTGATCCTATTTCCACCAAACATAGCTAAGAACCATATTGACGGACATGTAATGTCTTTTGAGCTACAATGCCATAAACAGACACAGAAATACACAGATACACTGATACACAAATACACCCCTATTTTTTCGTCGGGGGTAAAAATATTTTGATTTACGACGCGACTTTTGACGACGCAGTTGGCGCAGGTTGTAGTGCACCTGCCTACTGAGCCGGCGGTCTTGGGTTCGAATCCCGGCCAGAGCAAATATTGGTGTGATGAACTCGAACATTTGTTGCTGGGTCATGGATGTAATCTATATATGTTCTTATATATTTATTATGTACGAGCCATCCGTCCCGGCTTCGCACGGGTGCAATGCTGATAATTTATGCACGTAATACATATAAACCTTCCTCTTGAATCACTCTATCTATTAAAAAAACCACATCAAAATCCGTTGTGTAGTTTTATAGATCTAAGCACGCGTAGGTACACACAGACAGCTGAGCAGGTATAGCGACTTTGTTTTATACTATTAGTCTTACTTGTTATGGACGGTTTTGGCCCGGAAGCTGCACTTTGTGATGGAAGCAAGCCGTTTTGCACAGTGATAATATAGACCAAAATAAACGATTTCACTCGAGGCGAAATTAGTTTCACCCCTTAGGATAAGAGATGGCGCCACTTATTAAAAAAAAGTTTAAAAAATTGTAAGTCCTGAACGGATACTCCGATTTTGACGAAAGAGGTGCCAAACGGCAGATAGTTACCCAATTTAACATAAAAAAAATTGAAAACAGGTAAAAATTTATTTTGGATACCCAAAAAAATATAATTTCTGAAAAAACTATTTAAAATTTGTTATTTTTGGAATTTCACTCGTAAAAATGTATGTACATGGTACTTTTTTTATTTATTTATATTAATATATAACTAATTTTACATTTACGAAAAAAAACCGCATATCATTAGCCCGTATAGTTTCAAAGTTATTGAAGAATACAGACATGGCGCCACTGGGTCAAAAAATCTTACAAAAAATCTTAAACCACAACGGATATTCCGATTTTGATAATGAAGGTGCTAATCGACAGATAATTACTTAAATTAGTTTTAAAAAATAAAATTAAAATAGGCAAAAAGTAAAAATAAATACAAAAAAAACATACATTTTGAAAAAAAAATGCAGTTTTTTGGGGGTTTTATGTAATTTCATACAAAAAAATGTATGAATGTATGGCTTTATTTTACTTATGTATATTATAACACTATTAATTGATCGATTAATAAAAAACCGCATATCAAGAACTTGTACAGTTCCAAAGTTATTGAAGATTTTACTATAGGGTGCCGGTGCGATGTTGCCGCCGCACGTGCTACTTATGTATTATGTACATGTATTTATAAAATTATTCTCCCGCTTCGAAGGTACTGATTACCCTGAAAATATAACCACAATTGAAAGTACAAATAATAATCATCACAAGTAGCACACAACTCCACTTATATCCCTTATACAGCTTAAATTAGAGTTTTAACAGCAACCTATTTGCTAATATCACAAGTATATTTTACTTACTTTACGTTTTATTTTCACTAAACTTTCATTGTAACGTGCAAGTTAGGCCGGTGCATCGGCTGCAACAACGCATTTTGCCACAGCCCGATTTGCACCCATAATGACTGTTCTATTGTGGATCGCACCTGCAACCTGCTTCCAACGCCATTCCACTCCCAAAAAGAAAGGACTTGGACAGGATATATATCCAAATTAAGACATTTTTTGCACATTTGGCTCGCTTAAAACGCTACACGCAAAACATGTTGTTCAATGGCAGCTAAAGTAGTCGGCGAATGGCTTGTCGCCAGCTCTGTGAAAGCATTGAAGCATTCAAATTGTACTCAGTCGTCAGTGCGACGGCCGTACTAGTAGCAGATTACAAAACAGTTATTACTTAATGAAATGATGACTGCACTTCAAGGCTTTCACAGAGTATGACAAGACGTCTAATTTCAATACAATAAGAAAAGAGACCTATTTTAAAACATGCATGTTATACCCTGAAATAACTACTGCTTTTGCAAGTACATCGCTATCTATAGAAATTCTCTGGATACGTGTATTGCTCATGTGAAACGGTTACTTAGGGCCATTTTTGTTTCTTTTTTTTGGGGTGTGATTACATAATTAATGGCATTCATTATTATAACAAAAATGTTTAAGTACCGCAATTAAGTCCCGTTTTATTATTTTGATGTAATGTGTGAAAATCGTGTAAGATTCAATCACTATATTAATGTCATTCATTGGTTCTCAATTAATCGTAACGTTGTGTTGTTGTGTGTCCCAGATTCACATGCAGGTTATACGATGCTCCAACAGAGCATATATTATTACTGTTAATGCGATTCGAAAAGATCTGTTTAAACTAAAAAACACTAAACTAAACAAGCTTTTGAGATACCGTCCATCTATTTCAGCTGCAAATTGAATACCGTTTCATGCTAACCAAGTGTGGGTTCACGTTTTAATTTGGAAATATCGAGTCCCAAGTCCTTCTTTTTGGGAATGAAACGGCATCAAAGGTAGGTGGAATTCACAATAGTTGAAGGTTAGTTCAATTTGAAAACTCCTTGAACATTATGGATACAAATTGGGCTGTGGCACAATGCGTTGTTGTTGCTGATGCGACGGTCTAACTTGCACGTTACAATGCAAAGCCTGCAAAGACTAAAGTGAAAATAAAACGTTAAGTAAGTAAAATATTGATTCAGAAATGCTATGTAGCATCTAATATACTTGCGATATTAGCAAACAGGTTGTAAAAGGGCCTATTCACTCGTTAAAACTCTACTTTAAGCTGTATAAGGGATATAAATGTGTTGTGTGCTACTTGGGATGATTATTATTTGTACTTTCAATTGTGGTTATATTTTCAGGGTAATCAGTACCTTCGAAGCGGGAGAACACTTTTATAAATACATGTACATAAGTAGCACGTGCGGCGGCAACATCGCACCGGCACCCTATAGTAAAATCTTCAATAACTTTGGAACTGTACAAGTTCTTGATATGCGGTTTTTTATTAATCGATCAATTAATAGTGTTAAAATATACATAAGTAAAATAAAGCCATACATTTATACATTTTTTTGTATGAAATTACATAAAACCCCCAAAAAACTGTTTTTTTTTTCAAAATTTATGTTTTTTTTGTATTTATTTTTACTTTTTGCCTATTTTAATTTTAATTTTATTTTTTGAAACTAATTTAAGTAATTATCTGTCGATTAGCACCTTAATTATCAAAATCGGAATATCCGTTGAGGTTTAAGATTTTTTGTAAGATTTTTTGACCCAGCGGCGCCATGTCTGTATTCTTCAATAACTTTGAAACTATACGGGCTAATGATATGCGGTTTTTTTCGTAAATGTAAAATTAGTTGTATATTAATATAAATAAATGAAAAAAGTACCATGTACATACATTTTTACGAGCTAAAAATTCCAAAAAATCACAAATTTTAAATAGTTTTTTCAGAAATTATATTTTTTTGGGTATCCAAAATAAATTTTTACCTGTTTTCAATTTTTTTTATGTTAAATTGGGTAACTATCTGCCGTTTGGCACCTCTTTCATCAAAATCGGAGTATCCGTTCAGGACTTACAATTTTTTAAACTTTTTTTTAATAAGTGGCGCCATCTCTTATCCTAAGGGGTGAAACTAATTTCGCCTCGAGTGAAATCGTTTATTTTGGTCTATATTATCACTGTGCAAAACGGCTTGCTTCCATCACAAAGTGCAGCTTTTTTTCATAACAAATAGAACTATATTTAGTGATGATGATGTATATCGTCGTCTAGTACTCATAGTACAAGCTTTGCTTAGTTTGGGACTAGGTCGATTTGTGTAAGATTGTCCCTAAAAAAAATATGATTTCATTTTCAGATTCCCTGCCAATGAATGGAGGATCGGACCGCTATCGCCACCGGAACAACTACGACCCGTTCTTCGTCACTGTCACTGCTTCTGCTAAGGTACCTTTATATTTATGACGACGCGGTTGGCGCAGTTTGTAGAGACTGTCTACTGAGCCGGCGGTCCCGGGTTCGAGTCCCGGCCAGGGCAAATATTTGTGTGATGAACGCGAATATTTGTGCTTGGGTCATGGTTGTTTTATGTATTTAAAGTCGTCTAGTACCCATAACACAAGCCTTATTGAGCTTATTTGGGACTAGATCGATTTGTGTGAGGTTGTCTGATATTTATTTATTATTTACAACGGCCTTTTCGCAGAATTATTTTTGGTCAAATGTTTCGTTCTGGCAAATTTTCACTTCACGCAGAATTTTTATTCCTATATAGTCATGCATTTTTCATAATTCTTGCAGATAGATACGAGTATCATTCTATTGATTAGGTTAGATCAGGTTATGGTCGTGGATTCGAGCCCGCGAGAAATAATTTTTGAGGGGCTTTGCGGTGAAATACTCGCGATCTCATGACGCCTCCATTATCATCAGGTGCGGGAAATATCAGATTGTTTTCGTGAGTAGGCCCCTCCGCTTCCTCTCGCTAGGAGCGATCGGAAGGTGGGAGTCCCACATAACCCCAAACGGCCTCCCCAAGCCGGGGTATACGTCAAGCATTTTCACTCCGATAAAAAAAAGGTTTGTAATAACAATCACAAATTTTATAGGGGGAAAACGGAATTTTATTAATATGTTCTTATTTTTTTTTTTTTCAGCCAAACTTCGTAATATCATACTTAGAAGTAACAGCAACAGTAGACGTATCGGGAGAGGTGGACTTCTGCGTGACCCAGGGTCACGCTGGCTCCCGCAACATGGTGTTCCGGCTGGCATCCAACCACTCAGACTTCCTCGCCTACTCCTACCTGGCCTACGGCATTCGGGAGGAGGAGTACAAAAAGGTGACCGCAGTGTCGTATGGCGGCTGCTAGGTTAGGCACTAACCTTTTTATTTATACATTAGGGACCTAAGACATTTTACCGGTAACCTATTGAAGTTCTGAAACACACTTGTCCGATATTCACTTGTCCGAAAACGGTTGACCGAATTCTTATAATACATATACTTTGTTTCCCATACTTTTGAAATGTCGCCAGTTTGTTTTCCCAGATTAACCCCTTCCCGAAACTCGATAACCAGAAGAACTATTGCCAACTTTATTATTTGACAACTGCTTTGTTAACCACCTTTTCATTATTCCGATGCAACGTATAAAATCGAAATCTCATTTTCCCTTATATAATTTTACCGTCACGATTAAAAACCCATTAATCTAGTTCTAAGGCAGGTCCGACTTAGCAAGACCGTATAGGAGCCGCGGAGAGCGAGAGAAAACATTTGTATCATATTTTTAGGGTTCCGTATCCAAAGGGTTAAAACGGGACCCTGTTACTAAGTCTCCGCTGTCCGTTTGTCTGTCCGTCTGTCACCAGGCTGTATCTCATGAACCGTGATTGCTAGACAGTTGAAATGTTCACAGATGATGTATTTCTGTTGCCGCTGTAACAACAAATACTAAAAATATAATAAAATAAATATTTAAGTGGGGCTCCCATACAACAAACGATCGGTTGCGTTAGCTTTGCACCTCACTTGTATTGTATGCGGCGCCATATATAGGTATACCAACTGCAAACTTAACTTAACCCGGCCAGTTAAGATGGGAAGTGTTTGTACGAAACCCTCGGTGCGCGAGTCCGACTCTCACTTGGCCAGTTTTTTTAAACTATATCAAAGCTTTTTGCATAAGTTTAGGTACTGAATATTTTGTTCCTTTTGTGCTTCTCTCACTAAAAATAAAATCTTAACATTGTATACAGAGCCATCTATGATCAAACCTTTGTATTAAACACGAAGCTTGCATTGGTTAAATTGGTAACTCAACATTTCCTTGCTTTCGTTAACCGCTTAGCGTATTCGTGTACTACTGCACGGATAGATGGCGTTAGGAGTCTTGATTCAAGCTTCTTTCTAGCTGAAGAGTAAAATTTTGGAGTACTAATAGTTTTTTGATATGATTTTGGGGTTTATTTAAATATATCATTATTATGTATTTTTAAGAAAGACTGGCAGTTTTTTTTTAGTGACGTTAAGATGCTTGCCAAAGTTTATATAAACTGCCCAAACTATAACTATAATTAACTTCTTGATGCCATAAAGTGAGTAGCAAAACCAAAAATAATTGTATAACCTCTAAAGTGGTTGTATAATTGTGTTTAATAATATCAAATTATGGTATAATTCCTTATTGTTTTTGTTTCAGATGTCAAACATCATCACCTTACCAATGAACAGTGCAACTGCAATACATTACAATACTGTATCTATTTTATTTTTTATATTATTTCAGTTTATTCTAATCAGATGAATTCTTTATTTATGTACGCGTTTCAATATGACTCGTTGATATTTTGTTGTTTTTAATACGGTGAATAGAGACTAAAGTAGGTACTATGTGTGACCTTACAAACGGTCCGGTAGTTTTGAATTTTTGATATGTTGTCTAGGATAGGTAGTCAGTGCTTAAAATGCAAAATGCACAATTAGAAGAAAGCTTCAACAATGTTATAGAGTTAAATTTACTACATTCTCCATTTTATATTTTTTTTCTAGGACAGATAGTTACGGAGATATCCACATTAAAAAAAAAACGTAAAAATTCGCAATTTCCTACTGAAAAACAAACTTCTGGATTATATCTTCGTTTAGGAGCATTTTAGCTACAACAAAGCTTGGGCAATGTTGTAGAGAATTAAATTTACTATAATTTACACTTCAAATTTTGTTTCAAGCATGGTTAGTTACGGAGATATGCACATTTATAAAACAGGAAAAGTCGAATTTTCCGAAAATTTCTCAAAATTCTTGGTTTAGAACGCTGTCATTCAGTTACGGACTAGTCTAGGACAAATTAAAACATGTAGGAAATATAATTGTTTATAAAACTCATGTTCATTTTTACATACATTTTCGGAAAATGTGACTTTATTTTTTACATATCTCCGTAATTATCTGTCCTAGAAACAAAATTTGAAATGTAAATTATAGTAAATTTAATTCTCTACAAAATTGCTCAAGCACTGTTCTAGCTAAAATGCTCCTAAACGAAGATATAATCCAGAAGTTTGTTTTTGAGTTGGAAATTGCAATTTCTTAAGTTTTTTTAAATGTGCATATCTCCGTAACTATCTGTCCTAGAAACAAAATATAAAATGGAAAATGTAGTAAATTTAACTCTCTATAACATTGTTGAAGCTTTTTTCTAGCTAAAATGCTCCTAAAGGAAGATATGAGCAAAAATGTGAAGAGAGTGCCGGTTTTTTCAATATGGCGGCGGGCGCGGAGGGGGGGGGGGATTGTGAATTTTGCTTTTTAAACACTGACTAACCATCCTAGACAACATATCAAAAATTCAAAACTACCGGACCGTTTGTAAGGTCAAAATCCTTTATTCACTGAATTATTTTGTCATACTGAAGGCCTGAAGTAATGTTCGAAATTTGACCGTTATATAATGCCGTCCCACTCGCCAAAATAAACTTTGACAGGAGATCGAGAGAAACGATACTATTGGACGGTCGAATTTCGAACATCGGATTAGCCCTTCTGGACACAGTCGTACAAATATTAATAAGTACAGCTGCCTATTCAATGTCCAGGTCTAAAATCATCATATATATGTAAGTTTATTGTTTCGTAATTCGTGACATTAGCCCCACTATTTGTTTTACCCCGTTTTATGTAATTAGGTTATTGTTATTTTATATTTACGAGTAAGACAAATAAAACCAGTGATATGAATATTTATTTATTTAAAAATCAAACTCCAATAACATTGATACTATTTCTATATTTTCGGAAGTAAAATTCAAATTTGATTTAAGTTCTGCTCTGTTTTATAAGTATAGACAGTTCTCGATTCGCCGCCGCCGCGACTGATCGTAGCTCCTAAAGATGAATCGCGAACCGATTCGAAACATGTCAAGCCATATTCGACTTCTACGACGTGAGTAAACCCGTTTCATATCTATTTTAATAGTTCAGCCCTGAATTAGGATTTGTAATAGCGAAATAATATTCGTTGTTGAAACTGAACAGTTTATTTACTTATTACCTATTATTATGCAATTGATGCCCTACAAATAAAATAGTAAATCTGAAATATTTAGAACCTAAACTTAATTAAGTAAATATTTCTTTTCGTTACTGGCCATAATTTTACTAGAATTGAACCGAAACTCTTATATTAACTGGCGAATGGTGATGGTGATCGAAACATTTTTTTCCAGATAACATCTTTTCACTTAAAATTTATATTTGTATTATAACATGGCCCATAACCCCAATTAATTTAAACTTATGCCTTCGAAAAGTTCAGGATCTTATTGATAACGTCCATGTACTGCGACAGCCCTGGGTCGGTGCTATTGCACTTATCGACGCTAATACACTCCCCGTAGCTACTGCGCAGAAGCCCCGGAGCGCACACGCAGCCGCCTGCGCAGATCTTCGTACAGATCGGATTAGGGTTGTCACACGTCGGCTCGCAGCCCGCGAGGCATTGGTCGTACACTTCGTTCTTGTTTAGGCACGGTTCTGGAAAAAGAATGGAATAAAGATGATATGCTACAATGTTTCTAAATAAAATTGTTGACTATTTGGCCAAGAGTTAGTCGTCAACCAATTAATATGAAATTCAAAACAATAAGTTCAACTAAAAGCAACTAAAACGTGGAAACTTGGTCACGTGATAAATCTGATCTAAGTATAATTTATTACTTATTTTTTATTAAAGCAGTAACGTCTGCTAACGTAAACTAAATGTTTACAATCCTGCCCGAATCATACAAATTTTTCAATTTTCGCTTCATTTGTAACGTCTGCTAACGTAAACTAAATGTTTACAATCCTGTCCGAATCATTAAATTTTTCAATTTTCGCTTCATTTGTAAACATATAATTTATTACCAAGCAGAACTTAGTAAAGCACGATTTAATATCCATTAGTATAATTTTATTGCTTTCATGAATGTTTATGCAAACTTTTTTAACATAACTGAAATGAAATACAATTTGCTGATGCTCCGTACAAAGCCTGTAATCAAACTAGTTTAACTACTCGAGAAATAGCCAAATTTGTGGTAGTAACCAAACTTATGCAAATTTTACATAACTTATTTTGGTTACTAATAGCCCCAAGTTTCACTAGGAAAATGTTTTTTTCGGGTACCTCCCGAACACCTAAAGTGGGGGTTAATTTTTTTTTAGTTCCAGCACTAGTGTGTGGGGTGTCGTTGAATAGGTCTTTTAAAAATAATAGGAGTCTCCAAACATTGTTTTTTGATAAAGTCAGCAGTTTTGTAAATATTCGCTCCGAAAATAACTAAAATAGCGTCCCCTCCCCTCTAACTTTTCAACCACGGGTCAAAAAATTATGGAAAAATTCATGAAAATGAGGCCTTATAAGTACTTTCAATGAAAACTATATTGAACAAAATCGGTTGAGCCGTTTTTGAGTTATCGCAAAACTTCATAACTTTCTTTAAAAGGACGTAAGTTGAGTTCCAGAAGGTAATAAGTATTTACAGTTACATTGGCGTTTACGACCCTTTTATTGAGCTTGAAATCTGAGTCGTAACTTAAACCTCGGGCCTAAAACCGCTGTTTTAAGCCCGTCTATTGTGAAGGATGAGCAACTACAGAACCCTACACTGAGCGTGGCCCGACATGCTCTTGGCCGGTTTTTTTAGTGTAAATAATAATATTCACTCACTACTACTTCTTATTCTTCTGAAAGCTTCGGGCCTATGATGGTTGCCTTTATCACGCGATAAATAAGTGACAAAGCATCCGTCACGTTTTGACAAAATGCGAGTGTGAATGACAGATGCTTTATCACTTATTTATCACGTGATAAACGTAACCATCATAGGCCCCCTGGTCAACAATAACTCCTAATGAACAACAACAGCTTCTAACGCAGAACCGAGTAAAGAGATACTCCATTGAGAAAATTCTGTGAAGAAGACAAGTAGGTATACTCACGAACGGGACATTTGTCCAACGTGACACATTTCTTGATTTTCTGGTCGCGTACGTAGCCAGCCTTGCAGAAGCATCCCATGCTGCAGGCGAGCCCGCAATCCACGGGGTCAGGGTCTGTGCAGGTGCGGGCGCAAGCTGTGCCGCAAGACAGGAACTCCTCGTTGGCTGAGCAGATTGGGTTTGTCTCTGCAAAAAGCACAGAAAACATGTACTTAATACCTTATAGCACAGAGGCTTCATAAGCGCAAAGCCCTTAATAACTTAAGCGGTTATACAACCTGTATGCTAAATGTGGCGTCCATAGAACCCAATTCTACCGGGTTCCCTACTTCAGGGCAATGGAGCACCATTTTCTTTTGCTGCTAGTGGAAAAGTAAGTGAAAACTGCCCGGGCATGCCTTGAATTTTTGTTTGACGCCATGGTACCGGTAAAAGAGTAGTCAATACCTCAGTATACTTCCATATTTTCTACGTGGAAAAAATTAAGTCTTCGTCTAAGTATCTGTTTCTGAATTCTCAAGGATATGGCTCCTTACACTCATGGCTAATTCCCGAGCAAATACTTAGGCGTTAAATCAAAATAACAATCTGAATTCAAAATAATTACTTATATTTTTTTGTTCAAAAGAAAGAGAAACAGGGCCAGAGGTCAGTGAGAAGTGAGAACTGAGAAGGCCATTTACCTTTCAAAATATCATGGTACCTTACAGGGAAATTGTGAATCATAATAGCTCAAGATCGGACAAAGTGCCTTGAAAGTGACACCCAACAACGATGTGGGCTGTAATAATGAAAAAAGCCATACCACCAATGCACTCGTCAGCGTTGACACAGTCACCAGTGTCGTTCCGCAAGAAGCCAGACTTGCAGAAGCAGCCCTCGACACAGTCGTCAGAACACGTCACGGGTCCAGGGTCTGAGCAGTTGAAGGGGCAGGCTGATCCGCAGATCAGGTATTCTTCATTAGGAGGACACTCATCTGAAAGTAAATTATTTTAGATGAGGTAGGATTAAGGTCTTCGTAAATACCCCTTCTCAATCGCTACCACCTTACTTAATTAACACTCGAAGTTTAAAATCAAAAAACAAAATCTCTTGTACAAAAACTGAGCTCGAAAAAATCATGATTCTTCACCTGAGGCTATTGCGACTATGCGGCAAATGCGATCATAAATGCACAACAGTTAAAGATCACCCATATCCGTACCGTTACTGCCTAATGTGCCAAAATAGATAGCACAGTGGTAGGTAAATAAAGTGTTGCGTTTCTATGATATGATATACAAAGTCGCATTTGCCTCAGTCTCAATAGCCTCAGGTGACCTTATAGCCTCCTATCGACATGATGCTGTCAATGCACCTAACCCAGCCTCCTGACTTATTTCTATGTTATCTTGACATTGGTAACATACAGTGTATGTTAAAATCCACCAACAATAAGACCTGAATGCACAATACGCTATATGACAATAGTGAAAAAAAAATGTGTCATTGAAACCACTAAACACTCATTAGAAAATACACGGAACCAAATAAACTACCACTAACTTTTGGACGTTATACTATTTTTAATTGGATAAAATCTACAAAAAAGACATGTTTTGACTTTTGACTTTAATGACGTCACAAGCCAGTATCTTAATAGAAACTTCATACTAACAGATCATTATTGACATTTCATAAAGAGTAGCTAATTTGAGCTGTCATGAAATACCGTATTTCCTGCCCGTTCAATTTTTTTTTCTTCAATACCGGGAATGTTCTGATATCCATTTGATTCAAACGATTGTGTGTTTACTGCCGAATTTTACGACCAGTTGCAACCCGGAAACTTTCTCATGGAAGTTTACAAGCAAAAACATGGCCACGGCCGAGTGAAGATCGGTCGAGCGTTCAGCATTTGATAGCCTTAAAGCCAGAACTAATCAGTTAAAGTGGTCTTTATGGCCTAATTGAATTTGCAGTGGAATACAAACAGTTTAAGACGCCTTAGTCCTTTTCAATTTTATTTTTTTCATATTATGACAAATATATTGATATTTTAACCAACTTATTGAACTGAATAATACTTTTCCTTGAGTTCTAGATAGTAACATAGCTACTTCATGCTTTTACTTATTGCAAGCAATCGAAAATAAGTTGAAAATAAACCTTTTTTCTGCGTGAATATTTCGAGTAGTATTTGATACAAAAAATTATCAATGAAAAATTCGAATTGTAGGTTTTTAAATATATACCAATAAATCGCAACGACCTTGTTCTAAGAAGGATTATTATTTTTTTCAACTTATTTTCGAATATCGACGAAAGCTATGTTACTATCTAAAACTCAGGGAAAAGTATTATTCAGTTTGAATATTTGGTTGAAATTTTCAATATATTTGTCATAATATGAAAAAAATACATTTTATGTATAAGGCCTCTTCAGCAGTTTTGGAGGAGGAAACGAGAACACAAACCCTCGACTTGTATGGAAAAATAAGTAGTGGTACTTCCTCTTAATAAAAAAAAAACAATATGAATGTTGCGTATCTGAAATGGACATACGTAGAAATATGAAAAATCAAGTAGGTGCCGATTTCCAGGATCGACATATCAATGATGTTGCACGTTGACAGTTGCATAATTAAATTAAATCTTCCCCGCTTGAAAATTTTCTGCTGTATTATTTTATTCCTGGGATGTGTATCAGGAGTAATGATAAGTAAGTATAAAATACAGTTACAATAACCCACGAGTACTGAGTAGTATATATTACAATAAAATACACACACGGAGTGCTTCGAGGAATTGTTCGGATTGAATCCTGCCGCATCTTTTCGCCATCGTTCTCGTTCTACGCGACAATCCTTTCATCCTCACCACGCATATAGTTGGCAGTCCACAACTGCGTTTTTCTAGAAAATTCCTGCCTCGCACGACTGCATTGTGGAATGAATTGTCGCTTGTGTTTCCAGACCGATACAACCTTCAAACCTTCGAGAAAAGAGTGTACTCCCACCTGAAAAGCCGGCAATGCACTTGTGACTCCTCTGTTGTTGCAGGTGTCTATGGGCGACGGTATAAGGCGATCTGATTCCTCGTTTGTCCCCTATGACATAAAAAAAACACACACACACACTCGGGCAAATATTTGTGTGATGATCTCGAATATTTGTTCCTGGGTTATGAATGTTACCTAAATACGAATTTATGTATATCGTCGTCAAATACCCATAGTACAAGCTTTGCCTAGTTTGGGACTATAAGTCGATTTATGTAAAACTGTCCCTTAATATTTCTTTATTTATCGTAATGTTACTAATGTTATGCAATACCATCACTGATTTTGCTCCTCCATGCGAACTTTAGGCACATTTAGGTACACTTACATATGTAATGTGATATTTATCATCAAATTTTGACATTATTTCATACAGTTTACGGTCATGTAGCTCAGTTGGAAGAGCAATGTTCCGGTTAAACTGGGGTCGTGGGTTCGAGTCCTTTTTTATCTTTTGTATCTATGTACAAAACTGAGACCTACTTTTTCAGGCCACGAATGCCCGTACGACCAGATATACAAGTCGTGCATGTTCTACACAGAGACCACGTGTTGGGAGAACGAGAAGCGAAAAGTCCGAGTCAAAACCCCCGCTAAGAGGCTCTCGCACTGCTGGGGAGGCTGCGTGTGCGAGTAATATCTGACATTCATTTATTGTACGTCACCGCTGGCCGTAAGTGGGGTTTTCTGCCCAAGGGGAGAAAATCTCACTTCTTTGCCAAGACAAGACGTAACAACTTTAGGCAAACCACGGGCGGTGATTCGTAAAGCGCCAAATCGGATATATATGACCCTCACCTTCGGGTCGGGCGACAAACACGCCCGAGGTATATACATAAATGTACTATTACAAAAATTGTATTTAGTTTTCCTGAACTGGAGTAATATTTTATAAATTTATGAAACATGTAATGTCTCATTTTTTAATGTGGGTACACCACAATTTTTATTTAAGCCTTAAATACTATGATCAAAGCTTAAAGAAAAATTGAAAAAGGAGCTACCTGGGGCTCTCCCGTTTGCTCGGTCACCACTGTAAAGTGGTGCGGTAAGATATGAATATTAACGTATTCACAAAGAGGTCGCTAAGGTGTAAAAACCTTTCAAATAAAACAATGCAAAGATCAACACACAAAGCATAAGGAAAAATTCGTCAGATCTTCCTGGAGCTAGGGTAGCGAAATGGTTAACGCGCTGGACCGGTAATCCAGAGGAACCGGGTTCGATTCCCGGTCTCTTCCCCCAGGTAGCTCCTTTTTAAATTTTTCTTTAGCTTTGATCTTTGTATTTAAGGCTGGAGTAATATTTGTATAACTGTCTATAAATCATTTACTCTGGGTTAAATTTGTCCCACTTTCCGGTCAATTCGCTTGGTACAATTTTTCAATAGCCCTTGCTGTAAGAATCTATGAACTGCAGGTCATTATTTTTTCTTTACCAATGGTTTCCCCAAAATGCTTTTAATTTTAATTGACAATTTGACAGTTCGCAATACAATTGACAACATTTCATATTTTTAAGACTATCATTTTATTACTCTTCTGAATTCTGCTTAAAAAGATGAAGTAATCTCTGTTGTTATTTATTTTCTGAGATGATTATTTATTTTATTATTAATTTATTAAAACATGATACTCATTTTAAAATGTGGCAACACCAAAACCAGAATTTAATGGAACGGTTACTTTAGTCGGTTTTCTTATTAAAAAAACACTTAATAAAACTCGGTATGTATCTGTCATCCGTCAACGTCAAATAAAAAATATATATATTTTTTCGCTCTTTGGTTTAGACAACAACCCTATTCAGACCGTTTTGTCTTAGATTGCAGTTATTTGATGTATTTTCTTATATATCTTTAAATACAGAAGAATAAGTTCAAAGATTTTTTTTTTAAGGTACACGACATAAAGCCCTGTCGATCTCTATATTAATTTCCACCTGTTATAAATATGAAATGTTGTCAATTGGCTGAAGGGACCTTTGCCTTCGGAACCTAGTAAAAAAATATAGTGTGGATAGATATTAGTTGTAATTGATTTAAAACACTTGTGACAATGTTTTGTTTTGCTACCGATTTTTCGGGCTGTGCTGATTAGTTGCTGCTTTATGGTAGCAAAATATCACTGGTCGTACAAATAATAAATAATTATGCACGAATGCGTTAGGATTGTCATGTTCTTTGACTAAGTTTTATTCTGTCGTAATCAGTGATATAAAACACTCATGTTTTTATGAGGTTCATACAGGTAGCAAGGGAATCGGGGAGTATTATGATAAAACACTGGCAACACAGGAACGGATTGACAAAACCAACTACCAATCATAGCGAGATGACGTCGAAAGTCCACGTGTCATTCCCGGAGTGCCATACCTTGTTCTTTTATACTATGGTGTAGGAAAATTACTTGTATTAAAAATTTCCTTTGTTTTAGGCACAATTCGGTACGAGCTTATCCCAATGGACCATGTGTGTTTTCACACAACTGTGTGGATGGGTATTTCCTGTCAACTCTACTACGTTTGCCTCCTGACTTTGTGTATATTTAATTTGTGTCAAAAAGGAGAAAACATAAGTTGACATCTGACACCAAGAATAAAATAGAATGGAAACACATTTAAAACAAAGGACGTAATTTAACATTAGGAAATTTTAAATGATTAAGTGACACCCTGTACAACGGCACATCTAATCAGATAAGATGATTTCGACATAGTACCTACTGAAATTGAGTCTTTTAGGGTTGTCACAACCACAATAAAAACTATGTTAATGCTTCTTGATTTTATTTACCTAATGTTTTTTTTTTCTGAATTTCAATATAACTACCTATTTACACTTGTAAAGTAACGTGTTTTAAACAATATTATACTCTTTTTATATAGATATACATACGTAGGTGCCAATTTTATGATGTGTTTCCAACTTACCTTTCACGATGTACACCCCTACTGCAAGGGTCACCACACAAAGATAAATAAATATGATATTTTCCATAATCTTCAACATGTTTGCTTTGGACGTCTGCTTCTAACGGAGAATATCGACAGTATGCTAAACAAGAGTGATCATCAGGGCTGCCGAATGACCTTTTTCTGGTTGAATGGATATTTGGTGTGTAAAAAATGTGGCATCCTTGGATTGCTGGAGCGTAACAATGCAAACGATTGCACAATTTGCGTAAAAAGAGTTATGCAATGTTGATTATTTGATAAATAATAGAACCGATATGTCACCGCCTAACTAGGCTTAGGGAATGACAACGGCTAAAATGGTTTTCATCCGTTGTCATTCCCTAACCCCGATGAAGAATATTATTGGGTCCGTTAAATCACTTGAAACTTTATGGCGAGTGTGCTTAAAACTACACTTGTTTTATTTATTATTTTAAGTAAGCAAACAATTTTGAAGTTATGATACTGTAAATTATATATGCGTCATGCCAGTGCCGTCCTTAGACTAATATTGAGCAAATCTGTCAAGTGAAATCACAAAACGCGCCTCACAGACATCGGAAAATCATAAAGGCTTATCCAAAAACTAATTCTTCATTCATCATTCCCTTGCCATATCATTATCTGTAGGTCGGCGCAGCATGTTTTCTTCCTCCATTATACCCTGGAGATATTCTTCATTATTAACATCATGGATCCAGCCAATGGATCCTAAGAGAATGATTGAATAAATTGGTCATTGCTTTAATTCGATCAGCTGCTACTTCAGTCTTTAACCAATTTAGGTACAGGGATCAGGGAACTGAAGGATCCTAAGTTAGTCATCATATCAGCCGATAGACATCCACTGCCGGATAAAGGCCTCCCCTAAAGTTCCCCACAATCGGCATTGCGCCACCCAATTTCAGCCCACGATCCTAACCAGGTCGTCGGTCCACCTTGTTGGGGGCCATCCCACGCTGCGTCTTCCGGTCCGCGGTCGTCACTCAAGAACCTTTCTGCCCCAACGGCAGAGTTAAGTTCAAATAAATGCAGATTCAATATATCCTTTATGAATTTCGATGACTTGTTGCTCAGGTTATAGTTTGTCTGGTAAATCCGATATATATAGTAATATAATACGACGGTAAACACCGCTTGTTTGTCCGTCACTCAATCAGATTAATGCGCACACAGAGCCAACGGGCTACTCTATGATATTAATAGTACATAACCATACAACAGCAACGCTGCATTTAAGCAACAATTGAGTTGACATTTGTGATTTTTTACGTTTTCAACCCCTCATATCTGCCATTTTGAAAAATGTCAAAAAACTGAACCGACATCGAAAAAAAAAACTAGGTACGTAATTAATACAGGCCAATCCAAACAAACTGCGACATCTGAGCGAGTTCAACCGGAAATCCGAACATCACGACAATATACAAAATAAATTTTGGCAAAGCTTCGATCGCTCGGTAGGTAAGTAAAGTTCTTGTTGGGGACAAAATATATCTGAGTGTTCCGTACAAACATCTTAACTGGCCGGTTTAAGTTAAGTTTGCACCTGATATGTACGGCGCCGGATACAAATGAGGTGCAAAGTTAACGCAACCGATATCGCTTGTTGTAGCCCCACTTAAATATGCATATTATTCTGTTTTTAGTATTCGTTGTTATATCAGCAACAGAAATACATCATCTGTAAAAAAAACAAATTGTAGCTATCGCGGTTCATGAGATACAGCCTGGTGACAGACGGATAGACAGACAGACGGATGAACGTATTGGTGTCCCGTTTCTTACCGTTTGGCACGGAACCTGAATACCGTTCTTAGGCGGCTTTTGCTAAAGTCAAGGTTCTCTCTTGACTTTAGCAAAAGCCGCCTAAGAACTTTTTTATAGTATCTAGGTATTTTATTCTTTGGTCACGGGAAACACTAAAAAAATATACTTTACCGGTACCTACTGTTATGAAAACAGAACAAAAGCTGAATTTGGTTTACAAACAGTTGTGTATGAATTAACATGAAAAAACAGACAAACTAAAACATAACTGAATTAAAATGCTCACAAATGAGACGCAGGTTTAATATTATAAAGACTTAATTCAAAATAATTTACTTTTGCAGTTTGTGTCGTATTGTTATCATTTTAGGTGGATTATCTGATGCAGAAATTTTTCAGTTCAGATTTTTTATTTAGTAGGTACACGAACACCATTAAGGAATAGAGGTGTTTTTTTTAAAGCTGCGTTGCACTAGATTGTTCTTTTCACAAGCTTTTAGGGTTCCGCACCTCAACTATGGCATCACTTTTCATTTCATCACGCTTCATTTTAAAACAACTGTATGTAGTACTCATGCTTACAAATAATTTATCTTTATCTTTATCTTTACTTTTTGCGTAAAAATATCAAATATAAAAAAATCTCAACAGATAATGTACGAAATCGAAATATTCTAGAACTTCTTTCTGTTCTCTTCTTGTTCGAACCATCAAGAATCCATTGAACCTATAGGAAAAAATCTGAATATTTTACGGTGTTTGGAAAAAAATCTTAAAGAAATTTAAAATAATAGGGAATGATTATTATGGCTTGGAATGGACCAGTATTCTCATAAATTTACCTCCGAACAACGTTGTTAGGAATGCCTCGTCGGCCGGGTCCCCACATTGACATCTACGATAGCTCAGTAGAAGATCGAAAGAAAGAAACACAAGGGTAAACGAAAACGATATATATTTAACACAAAACAATTAACAAAAAAATAGAGGATCTGAGTATACTAAATTAACACACAAAATTAACACGCGAATTTACAATTAAATTTTAACTAATTTAGTCCTTTATCTAACACTGATTGCACTACGTACTACTAACTAACACGATGGTATACACAGGAGTAAGAGACTGGACGGAAGTACTAGCGGATCGCTGATCTACGCACTTGAGTAACAGAGTGATGACTCGATGTTGACTGAAGTTGTACTACCAATTTGTGAAAAAATGGGCGTCCTTTTATTTGATCTGTTCAAGGTTTGTTTACATTCTCAGAGGGACGCCCGCTCTGTTACATTTTACTAATTTTCTGCTAAATTACAATAGTTATCTTAAATTCAACTTATGAATAACATGGAGGTTCGTTTATAGAACATAATTATATTTATGATTTTCATGTGAGAGCTCCCGCTTAATTACAGTGATATAAAATCTATACGATTTCTTTGTCTCGACTCAGAGGCCGTCTCGCTCACACGGGTCGAGATCTACACCTTTCTTGTCCCTCATATCGCGCCGCGCTCGGCGCGTCGTGTTATTTCTTTGTTTGCCGTGCTCGCAGCAAGTTGCGGCCGGTATAATGTTAAGTGATCTCACTTATACGTTCATGAGGAACATTAATACAAAGTTTCAGGATATTCTAATTTTTATCCTTAAGTTTTACATCCAACGTAAACAAACATGATTCTTTTGTCTCGCGCTGCGAGTGGAAAGTTACCAGGATGAGTCATACTTGTTTACTTTTAAGACACCGTGGTCTTTTAACTATTCTACATAGTACTTGGGAGCTCTCTTACAGTGAATTATTTCAGGAAAATAAGTGTTATACACACAGTATAGCCGCTTTTAAGGGCATTTAGGAACACAAGGAAATATATTATTTATTTATCTTAATACTAATTTCGCCTAACCGTTTACAAACATTATTATTTATTATAAAATAGCTAGCTTTGCCTAGCTGTCCGTAACAAACGTTAGCTAATTAGAACACGAAAGAGGCGGTCCGAAGATCCCTAGACTTAGAGGGTTCGGTTTTACAAAGACGTTGCATTTTAGAATCGCTATTTAGAGCGGCTGCAACACGTAAGTACTTATAGCATAACAAGCGTCGGTCCGGCCCAGGGATAGTGGCGCTTTAACCTATTTACCGCCAAGCGGTCTAGCAATTTACCGTGCCACTGACGCCAGAGTAAAAAAAAAAGATGTGCCCCAAAATCAACAGGGATTGAAAAACACTTGTAACGGTTAGAATTACAAAGTTAATGATCATTGAAATTTGGACGGCTGTGGCCGACGTGGCGTCAGGTGCACGATTTTTTGTTGACGGCCACAGCCGATTGTGGCGGTCAAAAGGTTAAACAGCTTTCATATGGCAATAATGTGCATACGTCATATATTGGCATTGTCAAACGTCAATAGCTATTTGTCAAGGATTTGTCATTAGCCATATTCAAAACATTGTTTACCGAAATGCTGCTCAATCCTTCGTTCTTCTTGCGAAATAAATACTTAATTCTATTGAAAAAACTTGACATTAATCACTGTGGATAGTCTTGGCTTTATTATACAATAATTACTTAAAATTTGAGGAATATTTAGTTCTGTTTCCTCTTTGTTTACATCAGTGACATTCACTGACTTTCTACGTCAGTTACTAAACATTTGTCGTTGCCAGTAAAATAATTTAGTACCACTATACATCCGCAATATGGCGTGGGTTATAAAACCCCCTGTTGAGCTATAGAGTCCGTTTTGGATTTAAGTGTCATTTGGATTTTTCCAAATGTCCTGTCTTAGCCTGGCTACATTATTGTCACCAAACTCGAACGATGTCAGCACGATTACACGGTGTCACAATAGACGACCTATTTACTAAGACGTAGGAATAGGGTGGCCATTAGGATTGGCCTGTATTTAGGTTACATTGAAGAAGTTTCTGCGTGACAGAAAGTAGGGGTTGCCAGTCTCTATCTCACTCATTGCTCATAGAACCGATGGCCGTTGGGGTAGAAAGGTTCTTGAGTGGCGACGTCGGACCGGTAGACGAAACGTGAGGCCCCAAAAAAGGACCGATGGCCTGGTTAGGATGGCGGGTAGAAATTAGATGAGGGCGGCTAAGACCGATTGTTGTGGAGATCTTTGGGGAGGCCTTTGTCCAGCAGTGGAAGTTTATCGGTTGATATGATGATGATGATGCTAGTCTCTGGCTTATACTGCAATCCATCTCATTGTAAAAAATCTAATCCAAAAAATGTTCTGCAGAAGACTAATTAAAAATATATTAATTAATTATGATAATATGGATTAGGGTAGCGACACGCTATAGGTAACTCAGTATGTAAATATTCTATGCAATCTTAGACTCATGTGCGGAAAGTGTACGCAGTGAGTAAATGTGCGCAAAAATATTCATTTCAAACAGAAATACACGGGTTTGCGGCGGACACTTACCCACTGCGTATACTTGCCCAACAGAACTCTAATAAAATATGTGCCACATATACAACTGGCTACGATGGCAAGCTAACTTCATAGGCTTAGTAGCGCGGTTCGTGACGTATTGTAAGCCCATCTTGCCATGTGACCACGAGAAAAGATTTATCACAGTCTTCAGTAACTCAATTCAGGACTTATCCTATTAAACCCGCACGGAGAGACACCCTACTTAGGATGCACAGCAGTCTACTCCAGATACCCTGAATGAACTACTTACACCTATTTAGATGATAGCTCTTATATCAACTAGCATAAGATTCGTTTTCAGGCTGCTCTCAAGAATTTAGCTCTGACGATTATCTCAAGGCATTTAGGTCGGTTTTTAAACTGAAGAGAACAAAGAACATGTACTGCATTTTGAGCTTAATTTCTTAGTGTTTTCCGTCGATTTTCCTTTGCAGTTTAAAGAAGAATTTCCTTAACCGAATAGTAAATTTTAAGGGCTATTAGAGAATCGCTATTACAAGCCTCAAAGAGTAGGTTTTGGGATGTTTTAGTTGACAACAAATTGGTGTAAGTGAATTTAATTTGAATGCATTTGAATTAAGATTTCAATTCCGTTTAGATTTGGATGTCTTCCGGTTTCCGAGTGGTAATCTAGAAAATTCTACGCTAAGTGTTTTATTCTTATGTTTATTGTATAAAAGCAACAGATTGAGCAATGTTATTCGAGTATTATTAAAAACAGCGATTCATTGGCTCCCCGGGTTAAGACATTGAAAAAATAACCGTAGCCCAAATGTTAGCTACTAGTTGATAAATCGGAGGACTGACAAACTGACGGCTACGAGAAACAAAAATAAGTTAAAATTTTGGTTACTACTAAGCTCAATTTGGCTATTTCTCATGTTAAACTAGTTTGATCTAAAATTTTTTTCAGTGCAAGGGTTAGCAAGTCAGTGAGCGAACGTCTCTAAGAAAAACCTTTCTTGTACAGGGAGTCTCTTTAGTCAATATTATTTATTTAATCTACATTGCCACGAGGAAGAGAATACTCGCCGGTTGACAACTAAAACTCACGACTACCTAAAAGGTCGTATACGGATGTCAAAGTGATACGTCCTTTAACCGTAGCATGGCAGAAAACTCGTATCTCAGTAACAATTTAGCACTAACTAGATACGAAATTTTGAAGAGCTGAAATTGTAGCCACTAACCTAAGGTTGTCTGGAAGAGATCGCTCTTTAGCGATAAGACCGCCTGTTGTCTACCGTTTTTAATTTGTTTATATGTGATTTCTTGTGTAAATGTTTTTTGGTGTGCAATAAAGCGTACTTGTATTGTATTGTAGTAACTTTTGGTTGTCACTAGGCGAACATGCCAGGCGTTTTATTTACATATTTAAACTTTATTGCACAAAATAAATAAGTAAAAGTACTAATGGCAGACCTAATGCCATGAGGCATTCTCTACCAGTCAACCCCAAGGTCAAACAGATACATTATTGGTGCGGTATTTATTCAAGAGATAAGCAGAACCTCAAAGAGATTTCCATCTCTGACAGGCTAATCATAACAAAATGTAAAATATACGAAACTCGACCACCATGCACTCTATGTAGTCTAATAAACCACTCTCGTCACACATGGCGACTAATGCAACTGTCAAGTAATGACATGACTTACGACTCTGTGGGTTTTATGACTTTTATGACGACGTAGGTGCCAAAAGTTATAAGACGGCTCTAATTTCATAACCGTGTTTCGTAATAAATGTCGCGACATTTTGAGAGGCCTTATTCCTATAAAAAAAAAAATTATGACATATATTATTGATAATTTCAACCAACTTTTTCAAGTGAATACACTTTTCCCTGAGTTCTAGAAAGTAACATAGCAATTTGATGCTTTCATTGCGTGCAGTCGAAAATAAGTTAAAAGAAAAAAATAGTTTTCTGCGTGAACTTTGTCAAATTCGAGTAGTAGGTATATGAAACAAAAATTGTCAATATCATTGAAAAAGTCACTGTAGGTTTCAAAAAAATCCAGTAAAGCGCAATGGCCCTGTTCTAAAGAAGTAACATTGATAATATATTTCTTAATATCATCTTGATCATAGAGAAAATTGTCTAAAAAAATTGGGCAAGTGCGAGTCCGACTCGCGCATGAAGTTTGTTATATGGGAGGCCCCCTTAAATATATTTTTTTTTAGTATTTATTGTTTTTTATTATTTAGTATTTGTTGTTATAGCGGCAATAGAAATACATCATCTGTGAATATTTCAACTGTTTAGCTATCAGTATCACCGTTCTTGAGATACAGCCTGGTGACAGACGGACGGACAGCGAAGTCTCAGTAATAGGGTCCCGTTTTACCCTTTGTGTACGGAACCCTAAAAATCAGCACTTTTGAACGGATAAGAAGCCTTAAGTGACGGTGAAGTCCCTTCGTGACAATGGATATAAAATTACGTCTAAAACGTCAAAGTAATAAAATCAACGCCTTTTTGAACGCAATTAAATCCCACTTTCTTATATTATAATAACGATGAAGTCTAGAGTCCTGTCTAGATAGTGCCAATTCCCTCTAGATAATATTTAAGCCCGCTTACAGCGCACGAGTGTCGCGGCAAAATATATTTTTCTTGGCGTTTTATTGAGTTATCGCGCTCCAATCGGATTCAGTAGACGCTACAGGGTTAGCGTGGCGCAGAGGAGAAGCTTATGGCGATTTGAGGTGCGTCTCCACTGAAGCTTCAATTTGTGATTGGTCAAATCCGCCCGTCTCCGCTCCGTTCCGCTTCAGTGGAGTCGCACCCTTATGAGTTAATTCGTTTGGACATGGCATTCATGTGTCAAATGAGGGAGCACCCAAATAGTCCGTAGTTTCATTTATTCCTTTTTCATAATACTGTAGTTACTTGCAGATGGTATATTACAGAATATGTTTAGATTAGTTTATTATGATTTTTACTCGGAGTGATGTTTGGAATAGGAAATAATAAGCAATCGGACAAATTAAGCTTCAGAATTTTGTAGTGTATTCGGCATCTTCAAAGGTCTAATTAATTACTGTAAACATTGATTTGGAAACTCTTGTACATCTCCTCTATATGTATCAATTACCTAGTTATAATAATAATTATGGTAATGGTTTTAAGTCTTATTTATGCAAAAATTACATACTGTTGAGTTTATTTCTGATTTTTCATAAACAGCGATCTCCTCTTGTCAAATGCCTGTAGATTTAATTCAGACATATAAGTGTCCTTGTGGCCTACTTCCAGAATATATTTTTTATTTGATACACGCCGTGTCTAAAAGTACCGCCTTCTGAATCAGACCCTTGATCCAGTCATTTAGCGTGTCTCTTAAATTAATACACTTTTTTGTTATTAATAGTTATAATAGTCCGCTATTTTCCTGTGCCTTGCACTGTGTGCCTTAGTGCATCTACGGCTATGCAGTGCATTACTGCACAGATGCAGCTCCAATACTTCGTTATTACTGTTATTAGGCATATCTGCCCGTAATACGCAGACTGGGTTATTGATCAACTAACTATACAGGCAGCATTACAATACAATGCTTTACTCAAAATGCTCGGAAATGTATGCGTTCTTGTAATGACATGATGACACAAAATTCGGAACAGCTATCATATGGCAATAATTTGTGCATTATAAAACGTCAGTAACGATTTGTCAAAGATTTGTCATCAACCAAATTAAAAACGTTGATTACCGGAATGCTGCTCAATTATTCGTTCTTCTTCCGAAATAAATACTGAATCCAATTGAAAGAAACTTGATTTTCATCACGGTGGATAGTTTTGGACTTATTATGCAAAAATTACCTGAAATTCATGGAATATTTAGTCTTTGTTACATCTTTTACCAAAACTTTGTCGTTGCCAGTAAAATACCTTAGTACCGTTAAAATCCGCAGTATGTCGTGAGCTGAAAAACTCTGTTGGACTGACCATACATATATACATCCAGCTAATAACTGAAATCTCATATGCCACTATATTTCATCCGTGATCGATTAGTCCGTCTGTTCGTAGACAGCTCGTTACTATTGGAAATTGATTGTGTAAAGTCAATACCAACAATACATGTTATGATTATTAGCCATAGCTCGGGAGCTAAATTCCACCTTTTAACGGTGATTTTATTTATAACACAAAACAACAGATTAACAATTACTCATTAAAAATACGTCTATCTATATATTGTCATCATCATCATCATCATCATCAGCCTATTCTTGTCCACTGCTGTACATAGGCCTCTCCAACTGCACGCCATTGTAAGCGATCCTCGGCTACTCTCATCCAGCTCTTGCTAGCCACCCTGCACAGATCATCGCTCCACCTAGTCTGAGGGCGTCCCACACTACGCTTGCCGATCCGCGGTCTCCACTCAAGAACACGTTTACCCCACCGGTTATCGGTTCTTCGGCTAATATGGCCAGCCCACTGCCACTTCAAATTGCTAATACGGTGAGCTATGTCGGTAACTTTGGTTCTCTGACGGATCAGTTCGTTCCGAATTCGATCCTTTAAAGAAACTCCGAGCATTGCCCTTTCCATAGCTCTCTGAGCGACTTTAAATTTGTGGACCAGCCCAACCGTGAGTGTCTACGTCTCGGCTCCGTATGTCATTAGGGGTAGGACGCACAGGTTGAAAACTTTCGTCTTCAGACATTGTGGAATTGGCGATGTGAAGACCCGATGAAGACGACGACGATCTATATATTGTAACTAGCTATTATTAAAGAATCTAAAACTAAACTATGTCTTAAAATGGGCCCCGTGTCATTGTACCAAACACGCTGGCAGCATTACCTCGCTATCTTGCTATACTAAGACGCTGAGCGAGGAAGCTGCCAGCCTTTTGGTCACCAGTGGTGTCGACGAGCCGTTATAAAAGTCCACGGCACCAAATGCGTTACGTCTTATAAGTCGAATATTGTTCGCCATGTTTCGAGTCGGTCCGTGATTCATCATATGTTTCTATGGAAAATTGCGATATATTGGTAATCCTAAATCGGTACCTATAGTATTTGGACGTATTTTTGGAAAGCGATAGCTTTCACAGTCCCAGAATTTGATAGTGTGGCCATGGCCGGTAGCAGAAATTTCAGAATTTTCAATACAGGTCCTACAAACTCATTCGATAATATGTCCAGTTTTTACAAAAAGAGGATATTTAATAATTTCCTTGACAATTTGTGAAAAATCACAATAAATGCGTTCTTCGCAGACGATTGAAATAGCTCGTAAGGAACTCGGGCGATCCGCCATTCCAGCATTCCGCGTCGTCTCGGCATTGTTCTTGGGACTGTTTTATATCGATCTATTGAGCAATATACTACTTTATTCAGACCATGGTATAAGAAAAAAGGGTCCGGCTAGTGAGACGTCACTGATTAGCAGAGCTCGGAAAATTGGTAGCAAACCAAAACATTGTCGCAATCTAGCTAGTGTTAGAAACTCTTATATATGTATATCGAAAAAATGATAGGTGGGTTATATAAAATAAATATTTAATAATAAAAAATACGTGAAGTTTGTATAAAATTATATGGAAACAGATGCAATTTCTTCTTCAGTCCACGCCAGTACAGACATCACCACTTGGCATATTATTTGGTGTATAATAATGATAGAAGTAGATAATCATTAGTTTCTCAACATTCTCTGGGAGTAAACAGTTTCGGTTATCAGTATAAATAAAGCCACTTATGTATACTAAATGTCCGTCAAATTTCACTCGAAGTCAAGAGATTTAGGTGGAAGAACAAACAAACAATCCATTAGTTTACCCCTTCCTTTGCATATTTTAAATTAACTCAGCATTATTTTTTTCATATACAAAATACCTACTCGATATCGATAAATAAAAGTTTCTAACACTACCTAGATTGTGACAATGTTTTGTTTTGCTACCGATTTTTCGGGCTGTGCTGATTAGTTTCCGCTTTATGGTAGCAAAATAATGACAAGGAAAAAATGTATGTCGCTGGTCGTACAAATAATAAATAATTATGCATGAAATTCATTAGGATTGTCATGTTCTTTGACTAGGTTTTATTTTGTCGTAATCAGTGATATAAAATACTCATGTTTTTATGACATTCATACGGGTAACAAGGGAATCGGGGAGTTTTATAATACAGCACTGGCAACACAGCCACGGATTGACAGAACCAACCAACCAATCATAGCGTGATGATGTCGATAGTCTCGACTGTCATTCTGGAGTGCCATACCTTTTTTTATATCGGACAACCTCACACAAATCGATCTAGTCCCAAATTAAGCTCAAGAAGGCTTGTGTTACGGGTACTAGACGACGATATACGTACTTATATAGATAAATATATACTTAAATACATAAAACAACCATGACCCGAGCACAAATATTCGAGTTCATCACATAAATATTTGCCCTGGCCGGGATTCGAACCCGGGGCCGCCGGCTCAGTAGGCACCTTATCTTCTTTTACCATGAATCAGACCTGTAGGATTAACATGTCTTTCCACAACTTCGCTTGTCGTACGACTCATCTTCACCTGTCCTGCTCCCACGGAAAGGAAAAAGGAAAGTAAAAGGAAAGTGACAGTAGTATTTGTCGCTTGAAGCTGAAACAAAATCTCTTCGCTCGTTCGGACAATTCGGTCGGTTCTGAGGAAGCGTTTGGCGCAGTTTGTAGACACCTGCCTATTGAGCCGGCGATCCTGGGTTCGAATCCCGGCCGGGGCAAATATTTGTGAGATGAACGCGATTTGTTCCTGGGTCATGGATGTTATCTATATATGTATTTATATCGTTATGTATATCGTCGTCCAGTATACTCCTAGTACAAGCTTTGCTTAGTTTGGGACTAAGCAGGTCGATTTGTGTATGATTTTGATTGTCGCTTAATATTTATATTTAATTACTCAAGTAGGTACCTGAAGTTAGAATTGGTAAGATGTCTCTACTATTTATGGGGCTCCAGATACCCAGAAATTGACAAATAAATCCATCCTACGTCCAATTTCACATTTGTTACTTGGACAATGATTTTTATTGGTTTAGTAGATTTAAGGTTTACTGATATCGTAGATAATGGTTGTCTCTGTCCGGTATTTACGACAGCTTTATTGGCAGGTATTGCTACAATCGTGACAAACAAGCATGCGGCCTGATGCTCGACGACTGGGTTAGCGCAGTGAACTACTGAGCCAGCGGTCCCTGGTTCGAATCCCGGCCAGGGCAAATATTTATGTGATAAACTCGAATATGTGTGCTTGGGTCAGGGATTCATGGTTGTTCTATGTATTTATCTATATAAGTACGTATATCGTCGTCTAGTACCCATAACACAACCTTCTTGAGCATAACTGGGGACTAGATCGATTTGTATGAGGTTGACTGATATTTATTAATTACCGGAACCTATGAACGTTTACAACATCAGAGTGATCACACGAGTATTGATTTAATCTTGACCTGTTTATTTTATTACTTTTGGCTCTTAAAATGAGTAGGTAAGTACGCTTCGAACGGGATTCTTAATACAACAGATTTGCGAAAGATGAAGCCGAATTTGGTTTTATGTATGCGGCAACATCCATACTTCCATACTAATATTATAAATGCGAAAGTGTGTCTGTCTGTCTGTTACCTCTTCACGCTTAAACCGCTGAATCGATTTTGATGAAATTTGGCATAGAGATAGTTTAAGATCCAAGGAAGGACATAGGATAGTTTTCATTCTGGAAATAATACCTAAAAAGATTGAAAAGTGAGTGCACATTTTTGTTGGGGTGCGGTGAACCTGTAAGAAATGTAATTATTAGACCAAAAGCACAGTTGCTCTTACATTTGCTTAGGCGCTTTTAATAATCCCTTTTATCAAGATCCACGATCCACGCGTACGTAGTCGCGGGCAAAAGCTAGTCTGTCATAATCGCCGCGTCTTGTTCGTCCCTAAGGGACGATACAGACGGACAACGTTTCAGTCGTATTGCAGTTGGGACGACTTATTCAACTGCAATGCGACTGCATTACGGCCGTGCACCAGCTTGCAGTTGGTGTGCGGTTGACAGGACTGCACGACAGCTGTAAGTGGACTGCACAGTCGGTTTGCAGTTTTGATGAACTGCACACCAACTGCATCAGAACTGCCCTAGAACTGCCACTTTGCAGCTGAAATGCTATCCGTCTGAACGGCCCTAATCTTTTATTTTTTTAATTCACAAACTGACAAGCAATTGACCTCAGTATTACCTGATGGTAAGTTATACTACGGGATCGAGGATGTATGTCGCTGGTTCAGTAATAGCCTACTCACTCTTACCTTGAAGAGACCCGAATTATAATTAGGTAGTTGGTGAAAATCGCTTGAGCCGTAGATGACTTTTAATTCAATAAAATAAGTAAATATCAGACGACCTCACACAAATCGATCTAGTCCCAAATTAAGGTCAGGAAGGCTTGTGTTACGGGTACTAGACGGCATTATCATAAAGAGAGGATTTTTTTCAAGAAGTTCATATTTTAAATTCTAATCCCTTACAAGTCATGCCATAATAATCTCCGCAACAAAGTTAACATTTCACTTAACATTAAAATAATTCTAACCCGGACTTAGTTTTCCTCCTACATTCGTCGCCGATTCAACGGCATAAACAAGTTTGTAAACATGACTTACGCGTTACAAAAAAGGACCTAACTCTCAATCCTTAAAAAATTAAAAAGTTCTCTATCAGTTGTTGTTTAGTTACATATTTGGGTGGTACAAGTTCGAGTTGACTCTCTTTAAGAATTAGAAGTTAGTACAATAAAACTGACATGTGAACAATAAAATTTGTAGTAAAACTCTGCTGGAACGAAGTCTGCCATCGTACTATAAAATGTAGCAACTATGTATGCATTACATTTACTGTTATTACGTTTTTCTTTTGAACGTAGGTCGTAGAAAGTTTGGTATCATCATAGAGTAATCATATAGGTCTGTGTTTCCTTACACCTTGGAGCCTCAATGATTGCGGATAACTTCAGATGTTTTAGGGTTCCGTATCCAAAGGGTAAAAACGGGACCTATTACTAAGCCTCCGTTGTCCGTCTGTCTGTCGGTCACCAAACCGTGATAGACAGTAGAAATATTCACAGTAGGTAACTATATAGCTACAGGAACAATGAAAAAACTTTCATGAAATACCTGAACCAGGAGTCCTACATATTCGGATTAAGCGCAAATCAATTCAGAAAACGCAGTGTGGGAAAGCCCCCAACAAGGTGGACCGATGACCTGGTTTCGTAAAGCGATCGGATGACGACGGCGCGAACCGATCATTGTGGAGAACTTTAGGGGAGGCCTTTGTCCAGTGGACGTGCATAGGCTAATATGATGATGATGATGAGTCAATTCGTGTGAAATAATATCGACTACATGCATGGGCGTGGATCATAACAAACAGATCCTCTTTTTGTGAAGCCGGTTAAAACGTCAGCCACATCTGTCACAGTCAGTTTAACGATGCATTCAAAGAATAAATTAAACAAATTAAATCACGGACGATTGGAACCGAATGCGGCTATCAGATCTACTGTTTATTTTTGTGACAAATTATTTGTACACATGTGTAATGTACGGGTGAAGCTGTTGATTCGGCACTTTGAGAAAAGTCAAATCCATACCGTAATGTGATTAATGTTTGGCTGTAATCATAAATGAGAAAGTACCTATTGTCTCAAACATTTTTTTTTATATTAAAGTGAGAAAAAGAAGATGAAACATACAATATCAAAGTGGTAACACATGAATCGATCTTTTTATTAATAGTCCAAATATAGCCTAGTGATAAAGCAAGTCACCAAAATTTCTGTCACTTTTTTTCAAAACCTCGTATCTATAGTTACTCAATTGATACTAATATACAAGTTTTGTTTCAAGTAGGTATATAATTAGGTAGTAAGTTTTGATTGACAACCGATAATATATACATATTCATTTTCACTACTTTCTTACGATCCAAGAACCGTATTCGGCTCTTTCTTCGTGCAACAGATTTGTCCAGCCCAGTTCTATTTCAGTCTGAAGGTATTTATAGGTATCTTACAATATAAATACGCGAAAAAACCTAGTCAACGCTTGAAAGTGAAGCCAGTTTCGGCTAGCCACGGGCTAAGTTTCGTCCGTGTGCGCATCTGTCACAACGTCAGCTCACAAGCAACACGTCTCTATGATTGGTTCGTAGACACGCACACATAAAACCAAAAGCGGCTTAATTTTTCGCAAATCTGTTGTATGAAGACTCATAGGGGTATTTATTTTAAGGTACCAATATAAAATTTTAATTTGGTTTTTGGACCTCAAAAGGCCCAGAAATTGGTCAAAAATCTATGGCTCTCGTTTAATTTGTTCAACCTGAATTAAATTATTAAAATTGAATTTCAAAGAAAAATTGGCGTTTCTCAATAGAATGAAGTCCCAACTGTACAGCTACAAAAGTAATTCATCAACGGCTCAAGCACCCATGTGGGCAGAATGTTATCTCTCATCTCACTCAATTCATTACTACCGTACAATTAATCACAGATCTTTCCGGTTAATTTTAAATGTTAATTACTATAAGTCTTCCATATACCTACTTATATAATTAAAGAAATAAATAAATATCGGACAACCTCACAGAAATCGATCTAGTCCCTAGTAGTTTGAGACGATGGTGTCGAACATGAAGACATAATCTTTACGGTAGATGGCGCTACGATGCCGCCCTAAGGCATGTAGAAATAAAGCTACTGGTTGAAAAACTATGCTTGGGCTAGTGGCTTTGTTAGCATAATTGGATTAATTGGTAATGCACCAGTCTGGCCCGGAAAGCCGTGGGGATGTCTGTTCAAATTCCGCTCAAAGCATAAAATTAGGTATTTAAATTCGCTTCTATATACTTCAATATATGGTGTTGTTTTTAGTCTATGGCCACAAAATTGCTCAGATAATCGTATGTCTATCTTAAACATAGTTTTGACAGATGTGCACACAGATGAGATGAGGCTAACCAAAACTGTCTTCACTTTCAAGCGCTTACTTAGGTTCTAGGCGTATTTATACTAAGCGCTTAATCCACCATTTCGCGTAAAATTTAAATCCGCGCATCGTATTGACAGTCAAAATCAAAGATAGGCTACGATATTTGGATAGGTTAATACAATTCTACTCGATCTATACAGCCATGTTCCCACCAAAATAATTCGTACGAATTTCAACAAAACACCGCAGACACAAAACATGCAATATCTTCAAAATCCAATATGGCCGCACAATAGAAGTTGAGTTCACAAAGGCGTTCAAACCATTCAGCCATTCGTTCATTCGGTGGCGGAATTACTTTCCAATATTTATGACGAGTCTGGTTCAATTAAACGTAAAAACCGCTAAATAAAATGTCACAGGCGACGCCAATGGCGGCACTGATTTAGGGATCCACGGATTCATATCTGTTCTATAAAATTCAAAATTTGTATTGAAAATCTGTTTTTCTCAAAACATGCATCGAAATGTCGTCATAACATCCGGCTTCAAAGTATCACCTTTCGGGTGGAACAACTCGAGAGAACTATACATGAATTTCATACAAAATTGAAGGCCAAAGCCGTGAAATAAGTATTTTTTTTAAACATGGCGTCTGTGTTCTTGAACAGGCTAAACAGCTGAATTATATTTTTTTATTTCATTGCATATGTTGAAAAGGGTTTGCCGGCTTCGTATCACCTATCTGTCTATACCTACTGACCAAGCAACCCCTTATTTCCCGGCGTCTGCAGTAATGTACTAGGTATTACCGAATCGATGCCTGCATACATGTACTATTATGAAAACATAACAAAAGCTGAATTTGGTTAACAAAACAGTTGTGTATGAATTAACATGGAAAAACAGACAAACTTAACCATGAAGAGAGGCCATTATTTCAGGAAAGATCTTAACAGTGCGATGTAGCAGCGTGGCGCTAGCCGTAGAGCGCCATCTGTTAAAAAAAACTTTGTCTTCTCATCACTATATCCTGGTCTTTTCGGTGCAAGAATGATTTGAAGCCTACTTCCGCCCTAGTGTTTCATTCGTGAACCGAAAACCCCGAGGTATGGTCATCACACTGACGGCTGGACGGATCTTAACCAATGTCGGTACAGGGATATGGACATTCAAAGGTAAGCGAAGGAAAATAGTGTTAACCGGACGACGTTGGATTTCTATCTGTGATCTTCTAGTCTGAATTAAATAAAGTTATATGTATACTTCCATACATTATTATCTATATATTCTTGAAAAATTATCTAAGCTCCTCCTAATTAAAAGATGAAAAAAAAATCTTATGTACGTCTTTTTAACTAAATATTTATGCAACGATTTTTTTTAACATTTGAGTATCTTGCAAATAATTAAATAGTACGGAACCCTCTAAAGTTTCCTCAATACTTGGCTGCTCATCGAAATTCCAGATAGTTTTTAGATTTCAATCTGTGATTTATGTTTGACATTTTTGAAAGTTTTAAAATAAAACTTTCCGTATGAATTATTTCCTTGTTATTTTATTACTGAAATTGGTCCACGCTTTTCGGGGTGATTAATACGTAGAAATATATAACACATGGGATATTCCAAGTTTTGTGTTAGAGCAAAAATACGTGTTTAGTTCCAAATGATATCGTCTGATAAAATCGTCTCAAAATGAGTAACATAAAATGCTCTAGTATCTAATAAAAAATGCTGACCAGTGAGTTTGCATCGTTAAGACGTCTCTGGTCGCAAATTTAATTTATTTTCTGAAAGAAATCTTATTTCGCCTTAAGCCCGTCTGAAGATGTCTTCACAAATAGTTTTCGCGATGCAGCTCTGCTAAACTTCAAATGAAAAAATCTCTGTAAACAATATTTTTCACAGTCTCGTTAGGGCAGATGAATCACTTTCTCAAGTTTTCACTACATAGTATAAAACAAAGTCGCTTACTGCTCTCTGTCTGTCTGTCTGTCCCTATTTATGCGTAGAACTTTAAAATTGCGCAACGGATTTTGACGCGATTTTTTTAAATAACTAGATAGAATTATTAAAGAGGAAGATTTATATGTATAATACATGCATAATATAGCATTGCACCCGTGCGAAGCCGGGGCGGGTCGCTAGTATATTATAATAGGAGTGCACAATGTAGGTACGATTGCGGTCTAAATATTTCCAAAAAGGAAGCATTTGGATTATGGAGTAAATGTCGCGTTAGCCTGCGTCCGTTTGAGAGCTACGATGCCACAGACAGACACACGTTAAAATTATAATAACACCTCTTTTATCGCGGGGGTTAATAAAAAAGAAATATGCAGCAGTTAGGGTCAGCGGTATTTGGTGAAAATAAATTTAGGTGATTTGAATCCAAGCCATAATCAAAGAGCGGAGCAGAGACTAGCAGAATATAGACCAATCACCTGAGTTGAAATCTGAATCTCAGCTCCGCTTCTTTTCTGTGGTTGGTCGATTCCGCATGTCTCCGTTCCGCATCAGTGAAACCGCACCCTTACGTTTACTCTCACATAGTATGTTAAAACCTCATAACAAATATATAAATAAAATATTAAGGGACAATCATGCACAAATCGACCTAGTCTCAAACTAAGCAAAGCTTGTACTATGGGTACTAGACGACGATATACATAATATATAAATACATATATCGATGATATCCATGACTCAGGGACAAATATTCAAGTTCAAACATTTGCCCTGGCCGGGATTCGAACCCAGGACCGCCGGCTCAGTAGGCAGGTGTCTACAAACTGCGGCAACCGCGTCGCTAAATAATAGTATTATAGTGTTTTAAAACAGTGATTCAACTGATCTTCAAATATCTTTATCTCAATGAGACCCACTCAGGGCTCTTGGCGAACTTAAAGCATAAAGAAATAACCCTGCGCCCGGGACGGAACCCTTCCTAACTTTTTAATAGACTTCTTTTACGATGGCCAAGATATCTGTTTTACGGGCCTACCAACTTTTTTACTTTTCGTAATGCAAACTTTTTTGTAGTTTTACGCTAAATTTGGTTAATGTGGAGGAGAGGATTTTGGGCCTTTGGATTGCGGTTGCGCAATACCTACCTACATCTTGATATGTGAGAGGGTAACTGTTTGGGTTGTCGTCAAATAGTACATTACTGCAGACGCCGCGAAAGAAGGGCTTGTCGGGTGAGTAGGTACAGACGGATAGTGATACGAAGCCGGCAAGCACTTTCCACGGCTAAGGCATGTATAGTGCTTTCTCATGAATACGCAATGAAAGAAAAAAAAACCTCACCAAAAAAAACAGCTGCTTAGCCTGTTCATGAACAAAGATACATTCTGCTTAACTAAGCATGCAACATTTAATTTTAATGAGCAGGTAAAGGAACACGTGTTTATTAAATATGCATTAATTCTCATAATAATTTAGTAGGTATATTTTTATCTTTATCTCATTATTTTTAGTACTAACTAATTATGTACTTTGCTCGTAGAACTACTGGCCGTTGGGGCAGAAGGGTTCTTGAGTGGCGACCGCGGACCGGAAGACGCAGCGTGGGAAGGCGCCCAACAAGGTGGACCGATACCTGGTCAGGGTCGGGGGCAGAGATTGGATTTTAAGGGTGGTGCAAGACCGCTCGTTGTGGAGACCTATCGGCTGATATGATTATGATGATGATGATGATAACGATGATCTATTTTGAAATAATTTTGGTATTCTGACTATAGTTAGTGTCTTTATTCTGTGCTATAGTCAACCACTTCACTCTAACTTACATTTACAACGCTAAAGTATCTAAAGCTAAAGTATGTTCTTTCAAGAGTACATTTTTCAATTAAAAAAAGGTCAACAGGGCATTAAGCGTTCATTTCGTCGTAATTTAAAAGCATTTTAACGCCCGCCATTTTAAAGAGTCGAATAAATGCGAAATAAAAAGCGCCTGCTGAAATTTTAAGGGCAATTGCGCATCGGAGAATATTGTTCTGCTTATTTACAGTTGGGGGCGAAAAGTGAAGTTTAAACGAATCGTTCCATTGATGAATTGGCGAAACGATTTAAACCGATATTGGTATTACCTACAGTTTACGAATAGGTCATCATCACCATTATAATCAACTGATAGACGTAGACGTCCACTGCTGGACAAAGGTCTTCCCCAACATTCTCCACAAAAATTGACCTCGCGCCGCCCTCATCCAATTTCAGCCCACGATCCTAACCAGGTCGTTGGTCCACCTCGTTGGGGGCCTTCCTACGCTGCGTCTTCCGGTCCTCGGTCGCCACTCAAGGCCCTTTCTGCACCAACGGTCATCGGTTCTACGAGCAATGTGCCCTGCCTACTGCCACTTGAGTTTGGCGACTGTCTGACTACAAGCTTGGTTCTCTTACGTATCTCATCCTTTCGGATTTGATTCGCAAGGAAACTCCGAGCATAGCTCGCTCCATTGCCCTTTGAGTAAGTTTGAGCCTTCTTATGAGGCCCGTTGTCACTGGCAACAAACATTGGCTAAAAACCTTCGTCTTAAAACACTGCGTTATTTGAGACGAGAAAATTCCGCAGCTTCCCGAATGCCGCCCATCCGATTAGTCACGAGTACATATGAAAATCCACATTGACAGAATGTAGTCTTTAACTTTTGTCAAGTTTTCATTATTTTCCTTGCTTTTCTCTACGTGTTCGGAAAAGAGGCACTTTTCTGTTAACACACCTTAGCCTCAATTCAACCTTTGACACAGACATCTATCCGAGATTTCGGTTACTAATTCTACTTTAGCGATATGCGCTATTCGACAGTTATCATATTAACATCTTTGACTTGACGACATATTTGTATCCCCAGCGAAATTAATACATTGTAATTTGATAGATGTATTTTTTTACCTCAATACGGATTAACACAAATACATCTCGTAAATAGTTCGAATTGCAGTTTGAATTTCGAAACGGCCCAACGACACCGTGCTCGGTTAATCCAACGCGTGTCGGCGTGAATTATCTATTCTGTTAGAACAATGGCCGTGTCACTCGAGCTCTCGGGCGGATTAACTTAACCGTCACCGAATAGTTAGCAACGTGCTACCGGGCCACACGCGATGCGCGTTCCAAATTTGAATATATATTTTTTATAAGGCCAGTATCTGGTTTAAAATAAATAAAGAGTTATTAAGGTTTAAGGACGGTTTTTTTTGTACTAATAAAATCCTTGGCATGCCAGAGCTTTAAATGCAAAAAAACTGACACACACATAAAAACACTCGCTCTAATACAAATAACTTTATCACTCAAGCAAATTATTTATTTGCTGTCCCAAATGTGGACTGTTAAAAATTATTTCAATACTAATATCATTTTTTTTTATATTGGACAACCTCAAACAAATCAATCGAGTCCCAAATTAAGCTCAGAAGGCTTGTGTTATGGGTACTAGATGACGATATACGTACTTATAGAGATAAATATATACTTAAATACACAGAACATCCATGACCCAAGCACAAATATTTGAGTTCATCACGCAAATATTTGCCCTGGCCGGGATTCGAACCCGGGACCACCGACTCAGTAGGCAGGTGTCTACAAGCGAGCCGAGCCAAACGCGTCGTCAAAAGTCGTAGTCGTCGTAGCATTGGATTTTAACATTGGTAATCATTTTCGCAAACGTCTATGATAAAACCATTTAATAATAATAATAAATACCGCCCACTAAAACAATTTAAGAAATTACAGTTTTCTTTTTATTTCGGACATATCAATATTGTTAGTAGCTATTACAAAAATAACTTAGATAACTATGTTAATGCCTAAACTAAGAACTATAATGCGCACTAGACTTTAGAATCTATATACATATGTATTTATTTGGGATGGAGTTCATAGAAACCGATTTCCAACGGCTGACAAGACTTTTGAGTTTTGATTTCCTGAAGAAAAACTAAATCTGCTTCTTTGGTATCAGGTATTAAAAATATATTTATGTTAGTAATTTAATTGAAACTGGATGATTTACTAATTTCTTTTAACTTATCCATGGATATTTAAATAAAACAATTTAAACAGATTATATCGCGTATATTAATTATTTGAGCCTCCCTGACGTTTCAGTAGGTCTGCGGTCTGCGAGCATGTCATGGACTAACCAAACCATTCAATTAAGTTTGACAGCACTTCAATCCTTGCCAGAGAGAAACGACGTTTTCCCAGAATGTTGCGCGAGGCTATTGAAATCAAAAAATATCCCAATATCAATAGAGAAGATGGTTTGTCATTACCACCGGCTTGGGATTCTGTTGTACATCTTATCAAGGATCAAGCAAGACACAAGACTGGAAACCTTGGGCCTCGAACGGTGTAAAACAAATAAGTGTAAAAAGTAGTATATATAGAGTTTTTGTTTAAAAGTATTTCATAGTAATAAATAAGGCAATCTGGGAGTTTTATTTGGCGGTTCTTTCTCCTCAGTAAGCCTTTAGTGAACCGCTGGTAGATATTTTAAATAAAATAATAAATGCCCTTCTGGCACATGTGTAACTGTCTTTACACATTAGGCCCATCTGGCATGTATGAACACCTTTATTTTAAATTAATATTTACAAAATGGGTAGTTTGCACAAATGTAACTTTGACAGAGAAAAATTGTGTTTTCTCAGTCAACCTTTGACAACGGTATCTGTAAAGGTACTGAAACGTCAGGGAGGTCAAATAGTTAATATACGCGATATAATCCGTTTAAATTGTTTTATTTAAATGTGTGACAGTCGCGGAAACCGAAGAAAATATTTTATCCATGGATAATTACAGCATACAGCTTAGGCGGTTGTCACACTGCTCCGCACATCGGAGCGGCGTCCAGTGCTGCGGTTTTTGACTTTGTACTGTAGCTTGATTTGTACACAAAAAATAAATAAATATATATAACACACTGACACCGCATCTCCGCTCAAACTAAAAATCCGCAGCACCGCTCGTCCGTCCGGATTCCGTCGCAGTGTGACAACCGCCTTACCAGTCTTTTCTTTGTCGTTACACTCTTGGCAGAGTGGTCGTGGCTGTCATTCCTTGTGTCACAGATTAATATAATAGTTCTTGTGGCAAGCCCACAGACAACCCCCACTAGACGGAGCATGTAAGGCGACCCGCGCGCACCAACGATATGGTACGGCAGAACATTAAAGTATCAACATGGCGGTCACCGTTTAGTTGCGTCCTTGTTTATGATCCATGCGTACGTCTACGAAGAAATAAAATAAATAAATAACATGGTAAATTGTAGTGTTAAGTGGTGTAGAGAGACCTCACAAACATGGACGCATCTAAACGGTGGCCGCCCGTGTTGATACTTTAATGTTCTGCCGTACCATATCGTTGGTGCGCGCGGGTCGCCTTACATGTGCCTTACATGCTCCGTCTAGTGGGGGTGGTCTGTGGGCAAGCCTAACCACACCGCGCCATTCTTCTCTCACAGCGCGTCTGGTGAGGGCAGTTTGTGGTTGATTTGATTTTGTCTGTCCATCTCATTGGAGACCGCGTGGTTTAGTACCGTCTACTTTGCCTTGAACCACCAGGCACTAAATGGAAAAAGCTTCATGTGTCCGAAAAAGGTTAGGATTCGGGACTGAGGATTTCTTACTTGACGGCATATATGAGTTGGTTATGAAGCCGATTTTATAATCTACAGATCTTAAATATGCTGCACTGTTTCAAAGTTCGACTGCACATACATATTATTCGAAAAACTCTTCGGATGTAAATTCAACCATTAGATACGAAATAAAATGGCCTAATATCCAGCTAATCCTACTACCAAATTTTTTAAATGGGTCACTGACCAACATTTTTTTACTACGTTCTATAATAATCCTATAAATAAGTATCAATAAGTATATTTTTTACTACTCGGTAATTATATTAGGCTGTGTACCTACACACTTTCGATACTGATCACTGTCTTGGTGTTTTTTTTTACGTTAAAAAAAATTTTTTTAACAAAAAAAAGAACCGACTTCAGTAAAACTAAAAAGCCGAAAATAACCCGTTCAAGTACAGATTACATTTGACTCACCCTTTGAAATCGATCCCAAACCACTCAGTTATTATATTTATATATTAAAGTTTACGTGAGGTTTGGCACCGACTTCTTCTGGCACACTTCCATCATCAGTTCAGCATGAGAAGATGATGACTACCATATGCAAATACTTAAATAGTTTTAGAAAAAACATTAAACATATTATGAGTGCCTATAAAATTTCAGGAATTCCTTCGATTCCTCATGGATCTCGTCATCCGATCTTCACCAAAATTTTATGGGACCAACCTTGAGATGTCTATTCATGAACCTAAAAAGAATTTTCCAAATCGACTCATAAATGACGGAGTTATGAGGTAACAAACATTAAAAAAAAAAAAAAAAACACATACAACCGAACTGAGAACCCCCTCCTTTTTTTGAAGTCGGTTAAAAAGAGCGATCGTTTTACTAGTTGTTAAGGGAAAAAACAATTAAGGCAATGACTCCGTGGTAAATCAGGTAATTGTTTATTTGATGAATATACCATGAAATATATTAGCTATATTGTTACCCAATATACTTATAGGTATATTTTTAAATATTCCCCATTTTTTGACATATAACGGAGAAAAACAAATATGTATTCATAAACTACTATAATAGTAGTTTATGCAACTGTTACAATACATAATGAGAAATCTTATAATATGAGCTTAGTTTTAAAAAGGAGCCCAAGGCGAGTTTCATAATAGAAAGTATATGGCCAAATTATGTACAGTTGCATACATTACTTTATCTACACACATATTCATCATCATTTCATATATTTTCTTTTATATATATAGATATAAGTATAATCAATACTACCAGTATCTCCTGCCCGTCTAGCGTCACCTGTCACGCGATATAGCTTCGCCCGGCACTCTCTCACAGTAAAGCGAAGAAAGAGATAGGTAATATTTATCGCGCGAGAAAGAGTCGCGTGTCACAGTTGTGCTAGTGGTGCTGGACTGTATAAGGCGACCCCGCCCGAGATACCGATACCCCTCGCACCAGTGTGGACAAGGAGGGTTTCACAACGGTGTCAAGAAAGCGTAAGACACGCAAGAGTCAGTCTGCAGTACCAGTTGGTTGTGGTCTGCGGGTCTCCACACCGAGCAAAGCGCTGTACGTGTCGCGCCTGCATCACACTGCCACCGCTGAAGAAGTGACGCAGTATGTTCGCCAGAAGACCGGCTACTCGCTGAGGGTGTCCCAGTTGCATTCGCGCCACTACGTGCACTTCAGCTCGTTTGTAGTGCGCGTGCCGCGGCCGCTCCCGGAGACAATCGCGTGTGCTGATTTCTGGGCGAAAGGTGTCGTGTTTCGTCACTTCCGGGGCAACCTACCAAGTCGGAACAACGGGGCCACGCCGTTTCGTCGTCTAAATAAATATTATTCGGTTCGTGACGCATTGGTGTCTACACTGTAATGTTTTGTAACCTGTTTTTCAATAAATAAATCGTAAATTCATAATATTACGCAATAACATCTCTGATTTTGGTCTTCCATGCTCTAGCCTCATCGCGTCGCGTCACTGCTAAGTAATGTAGGTTTTTACCAATAGTATCAGAACTTGTGATAGTAATTTAACAATACGGGTGTATATAAATACGGGTGTATTTACATAAAAAACATCTTGTTTCTGTTGGGGGACATCCTATTGAAATGACAATCTTGCGGACGGACTCTAGTCATTTCAAACACTGCCACAAAAACGCTGCATAAAATCATCTGATAAAGATGTAAAGGCCTATTATGAAACATCTTGAAATACACGTCTACTTTTAATCGACGTTTGGATGCTTGTGTACACCTCGCCTTAGAATTACAAGTTACCGAATCGGGGTTATGTTTATACAAACTTTTTTAGTGTCGTTTTATGACATCGCTGCCGACATTGTTGACACACATCTGATTAGCATAATACGCTGGTGGTCGGTCAAATGTTATTCTTAGATCTCAGAGTTGGTGAGCTTCGGAAGTTGGTCTTGCCACTGCTCTCCTGACGCGCCCTCCAACTGACTCGTCCATCTATTGGTTGCTTTCCGGCCTCTACAACAATATGCTATTTATGAAACTAGGTACGCTTGTCTATGTATATACAGCCTTAGAATCACAAGTTACCGAATGTGGGGTTATGTTTGTCTTATTATTGTCGTTTTATATGACATGTCGACATTGTTGACACAGATCTGATTAGCATAATACGCCGGTGGTCGGTTAAATGTTATGCTTAGATTTTGAATATTTTGATATTCGGAGATTTTGGGAATCGGTGTGAAGGCTACATTTGTAAGTAGGACCGTTGGCTCACGGGGATCTTCCCTTTAGTTTCACATACTTTTTTATTTTATTAAAACGTGATGAAAAGTTAACAAGCGATTTAAATACTAAATAGTGGCTCTGTGGGCTGTAGTCGCGAACATTTTTCGGAATAGCTCAAATATAACTTTTTTATTTTCAATCGCCATTTTGAAAAAAAATGCGAAACTGACGCAAATAAAAAAATCTAATTATTAAACCTGCTTATAAAGGCAAGAATAATCCGGATAAAAACACATCCAACATTCGGACATACGAAAGTTTTTTCGGCCAAGCTGAATCGGAGACGCTTTGCTCGCTCGGTCAACTACACACGGCCCTACTATAATTTGGTTTAAAACAAAATTGGTTTCTAATAATGCGTAAAAATCTTTCTAAGCATGTAACGTGGGATACTATATTCATGTTTGTCATAAAGCCAGTATGTCATAAGTACCGGATAGGTAAGCCAAGGGTTAGGTAAGCCAAGAGGAAGATCGCCTATGAGATCTCATCGTCACTACACGAATGCACGAGGAAGGCTATCACGGAAGAATGGCGGCGTGTTGTGAAGCTTGCCACCAACAGCTGAAATAAGGACCACGACCACTCTGCTAAAAGTGAAACTGACAAAGAAGAGATAAATATCCCCCTTTAAGGTCGGTGTTTTCTTTAGAAAATGATAACAACACCCCATTTTATCATTATCAAGCAAATTCTCAAACATTCCAAATTAATGACAAAATCTCGAAAACAACGAGAATGCCACAACAAAACAGAACAACAATTAGGGGAAAGTTTGGCAATAACTCAATAGAGGGCGTACCCGCATCAATTGGTCGAAACTCACCTGACGGGTAGTCCAGGAGTCTTATCGTTGAATATCACCAGGCGTTATAAGAATTCGTTACTAAGTATTAAACAGGATGATCTTTAGGATGATTCTATCCAAATGAGTCAGAAGTGAGACAACGAAAACTATAAGAGATAGGGAAATATGTCTTAATACACTCTATTAACCCTATTACGAAACTCGCCTTCGACTCGTTTTACAAAACTATCGTGTTTTAAGCGTTTAAGATCTCTCATTATATTGCATAATTATATCGTGTTTTAAGCGTTTAAGATCTCTCATTATATTGAGCTCATATTGCATAAATTATAATCATGATTAATAGTATTTAATGTAAAGATAAAAAAAAACAGTATATTTAGGAAACCAAAGTCTGGATAAGTTGCCACAGATTAAAATACTACAAAAAGTTCGCTCTTTTCAGCCGATTTTCAAAAAGAGGAAGGAATTTGTTTCCTCAGCACTCATAAAGTGATATGGATATTTTGGCACAGTTTATTATCAATAGGTGCCATATTGGTTTTGAAAATTAAGTAACAGCTCTTGGTCTACGTTGGGTTTGAGGTTTCCGAATGATACACAAAATAGTTACAAACATGAAGCAGCCTAAACTAACAAAGTGTATGGAAACAAACTATTTTTGTACCTATCTACATAAATTATTACTACACGTGAAATTTCATAGTAGGTATGACTTATGTTATGGTTCCTTATCCGATCAAAAATGCTGATTGTTTTAGACATTTTGATCTATGATCAAACATGTTCTTAACATAATTATATCGATGGCAAAAAGCGAGAACGTAGAAACCGCGACTTGGTCAAAAAAAATTTTTTTGCATATTTTGAATCAGCGAATTTTTCTGCGTCGACTGGTCTGGGTCCCATGGCTCTACGACGCTTAGAAAAAACTGGACTACGTTGCAAAACGAATGTATTTTTTTGACGATGCCCACATCTAATTGCTGTAAACACCCAAATAGTAGCAATTTTCTAAACGAGTACATTTACGCTAATTTTGTTCTTTCATAAATCAAAGGGTGTGCCGGTTACAGCGTTGCCGAAATGTTGTTCCGTGGCGGTTGCAGCATTTATGCATGTACTGAAAAAATTACGAACCAAGCTTACTGCAATTATCCTAAAATAAATTATCTATGATTGACGCTTACTACATTTTATTCGAAAATGAATTAACAGCAAGCTACAGTAACGACATTTGAAACACAACGTGAAGTGGGTAGTGCTTGAAGATACAGCAATAAAAATGTGCGCTCGCGGCGATGTGGCTCGTGAATACGACCTGTGATTTAGTCTATCGGCGATCGCCGGAGCGAGTGGGTGTGCGTAGTCTGTGTACATGCCTTTTTTTGGATGTAAAATATGTTGCGGATTTAATGGAAAATATGAATATTGGGATAAAACAAAACTAGCATATTTATTTGCTTTATTAATATTGAAAGGACAGCAAAAATGTTTTTATTACATTTTGTTGGAAGAAAATAACGATGTTGGGGCGCGGGACGCGGCAGCTTTGAGAGTTCCGTGCCTCAATCGCCAAAAACTAAACTTAAATAGGATCACTTTTGTGCCTGTCTATCTATTTGTCGAGACCTTTTTCTCAGGAACGCGTGGAGGTATAAAGCTGGAATTAACATCAAATATCATCAAAGGTCTGCTTATCTTCAGCTTAAAGGCAATCAAAAGATACGAGCAAACGCTCGCATGATTGACGATTAAAAAAAAATGAAAAAAATATCTCTTGTGAAATGCCGATAAATTCAGATTCAGATATGTAAGGTGGCCTACTTACAGAATAGGTATACATTTCAATTTTGATCTCGAATTAAAATAATGTTTTTTTTTTAATTAGTATAATATGTATTTCTAGGTTACGGTTGTAATCGCTAGAAGAAAGTTTTGCTGTAATCTACTACGTTTCACTACAACCATTAAGAGTTAATTGGTCTAACCCCTAAAAAGCTGACTCAAGCCGGATCAAACTAGTTTGGGGTGTCACGTCCGCATCTTTATTGTCCAAGGGCTAGGAATCAGATAAGCACTAAATTTGTTAAGCTGCGGTAGATAAACAACTGTACAGTATTTAAAATTTACCGGTTAACTGGTGCCTGATTCGATTAATATTTTCACAATAACCATACGCATGGCATAAATGAATAAAAAATATATCGGGCAACCTCACACATATTAATCGTACCACAGTAAGCTCTAGGAGGCTTGTGTTCTGGACAAAAGTGAACATACTGGTAAAGATAAATACATACTTAAATACAAATAACATCCATGACCCAGGCACAAATATATTATTCGACAAATATTCGAGTTCATCACACAAATATTTGCCCTTGCCGGGATTCGAACCCAGGACCGTCGGCTCAGTAGGCAGCTGCTTTAACCACTGCGACAACTGTCGTCATTCGTTTTATCACGGACATAATATACAGCTTTTCGGCTGCTTGAGCTACATCAGCTACCAGCGTTTTGGAACGCAGTACTGTGTTCTTAATTCTGTCAGTTAGTTTTACGCCCAGAATACTGTGTTTCATGGCTCTTTGACAAACCTTGAGGGTGGACTTCTGAACTTTTGTCAAAGACCAAGTCTGCGCTCCGTAGGTCAGGATTGGAAGAATGCACATGTCCATCAGTCACTATTGCACTAATTTTCATTACTTTAGAGGGGCGATTTTTGAGTTAATTATGACAAACATTTTGACGAGTGTTATTATAAAACAATGCATTTTAGAGTGGAATTTTTAGTATTTTTTTAAGAACAGTTATTTTAATTATGTTATTATGAAAACGAATTCCATTGGAATGCAATTTTTAGTTTCCTATTTTAATGTCAATTGATATCCTGCTAATTGATAAATAATAACAATTTTAATTTGTACGGTACCATAGTAATATAACGTCTTGTTATTTAAGTTAAATATTAATGGTTCAGTGAGATTAGTTCAAAGAAATATTTTTATAATGGAGGTGATAGTTGTGTTCAAACAATTGTTTAAGAATTATGTTGAAAACTTATATAATAAGTAATACTTACATTCAAAACATCTTTTATAGTTAGTGGGTTTAATAGGTAGTGAGTTTTATATCGATAAAAGTTACTTAAAAGACAATTTAATGCCAAAACTGAAGATAAAATGTAGAGAGTTTTAAAGTTTTCACGGGAATATTAAACCTCATTACCTATAATATTTAGTTTTAGCGGATAACAATATTATAGTTTGATTAACCCTAAGAATATTTATGTTTGTTTTTAGCACGATAAGTACAAGGTTGTGATTTTATAATATAATATGAGAGATTTTATTAGCCTTTTGAAATGTTATAAGCAACGGAGGTTTTAAGTAACTTTCGTAATGTTTTTATACAGAGAAATTGAGACTAGATAGTATTTGATATGTTAAGACGGTAATTGTTGCTTCTGAGCTTTTAATTTGTAAGAAACCTGCATTAAAAATTTGGAAACATTTTAAAAAGTATGTTGATAAAAGTTGATTGATACTTAAGTCGTTTTATTTTCACAGTTTCTGTTTGCCGGTGGACACTTACCACATTTCAGTTAGTCCTATAAAGAACGTAATGACATTTACGTCAAAATTATTGAATCTTAAAATAAATATGCATCTGGTTACAGCATTTATGCTTTATGGAAATAATACTCGTTTCACCATTTTAGTACATTTACTTCTGGCGTTTACAGCGTTTTCGCGTAACGAAAAAAAAGAGTTCGATTGTCGTAACCGCCACTAAGTCGTAAACCAGTATTTTTCGTTAAATATTAAATTTGCCAGTTGAAAGAAAACCATAAGTTATGAATTAGATCCAAATATCAAGCATTTTCGTTCATAAATGAAAGAGTTATGATTTTTTTTCTCGAAATCGAAAAGTTTTTTGGCTCTGGTGTAAAGTTTGCATTTTGGCGGTTACTACGTTCTCGCTTTTTGCCATCGATATTATATCTACTTGACAATTTCTCTGATAATTTTTGTTTCAAAAACTGTTTTTTTTTTTTTACTTATTTTCGACTGCACGCAATCAAAGCATGACATAAAAGCGATATTACTATTTAGAACTCAAGGAAAAGTTTTATTCACTTTAAAAAGGTGGTTGAAAAAACATTTAGAATGTATAAGGCCTCTTAATACGAAGCAAAGTACCTGACCTTTTTAAATATGTTTTACCTTAAGTAAAGCGCAAAGATCAAGCGACTACATCGCTAAAAGATCTCTTCCAACGTTTGTCAGAATCTACAACGGAGCATCAGATTATTTATAACTCAAACATTATTATCTTACTACTAATTTTACCTTAAATTTAATTTATGAAGTGTAAACAAACTCAAGTGCATACCATAACCTATCCTAACCTAAATGAAATTCAAGCTTAAATGAGGCTTCCTTCATTATTTTAAGGGCTACTAAAGATAAGCCAATATTGACAAGACGCGTCATATCTTATGTTGTGACATGCAGGGTGTAAAATTGTGGGAATGTATGCACACTTTGTCTCCTTACAACCCCCTCAAAGAATAATAAATCTAACTTAATAATATAACTTATAATATAACTTAACATCAGGTGCAATCGAGGTTAAATGCATGGCTATTTTGAATAAAAAAAAACCTACCGAAAACATTTCATGTGAAATTGGCGGCCATGACTGAGCTCATAACGCTTTCGCTATATTTTTTTTATTCAATCCCAGAAAAACCATGCCCTGATCATCCCTGTCTTTACTAACACTACACCTTGGGTTCATAAACTATGATTGTATGTATGTCAACACTTTATTTTACATAAAAACAAGAAAACACATAACAAAATTGTACATATAATGGTTTCTTCTGATATTGACATTTACGTTGATTATTAAAATTATATAGTATATTATAAATAATAATTTAGCATAGATCTATAGTTGATAATTATTTTTAATTATTGTATGTCAACACGACTGTACGTTGTTATGAATAAATTACTTACTTACTAGCCTTAGCCGTTTCTTAGATCTATGGCATGCCGTAAAATAACGGTTCGAGAAAAGGTATAGTGTTCGTCTTGGCGCAAAGTCTCCCGTACCCTAAGATAATCCTCAACACTTATATGGTTGGTAGTCCTCAACTGTGCATTTCTCTGGGGCACCTCTGGGAGCTTCCTGCGTTACGCAGCTAAATCCTGGAACGATCAATCGCTCTCGGTATTTCCGGACCAGCGACCAAACCTTCAAGAAAAGAGGGTGACTCCCTGAAATGTTTGAAAGACCAGCAACGCATTTGTAACTCCTATTTAAGGCTGCTCCGAAGATCCGAAATTCGAATTTTGTCCATCCCTCGATCTTGCATCAGACAATCTTTGGATGAGTGGGACAGTACGATGCGAAATTCTAATTTCAAATACCGGAGTAACACTTACGTCTTCCCTGGACAGGTGTCCATAGGTGACAGTAGACGCTTACCATCGGATGATCCGTGTGCTCATTTCCCTCCTATGTAATAAATAAAAAACTACAAAAGTTCGTCGTAAATCGTTCTATTCCTATCAGGATACTAACAAAATTCCGAACACTAAACGAGTAATTTGTGTTTGTAGGTACTAATTCGTCGCTTCATTATTTTAAAACACGTCGTTTGGCTTGGCGTATCTAAACGGCCTTGCGGCACGGCATGGGGGCGCCAGACGGCTGATAACGTGATGATAGTGTAATGACAGCATGTGGGTAAACGGGGAAGAGGACCAAAGGAAAGGTGGCGGGGTGGGTGGCGTGGTAGTCATAGAATCCCAATCTTAACAGCTTATTGCCTAGTTTTACTGGGCAAGCTGAAAATCAGCGCTGGAACTGCGCCGCACTGCAGCGGTTAGGCTCCCAGCACATTGAGCCTGTCCTTTTGCCATTGTTCCATTATTTGATACCTACTTGGTGTTTCTATTGTGTATTTATTATGTACGTAAAACAGCGTTGTGTTATTTTTTGGCGATAAATTAATTTTCTTTCTTTGTTCTTTTAAGGAATTAAGGGATCTCATGCTACTGTTCTTGCAAGAAACAAACCTAATTTGTGACGGCCTTACTACGAACATCTTGATTACCTATTCCTTTTTTGTAAGAAATCGTCATTCTATACATCATGGCCTACATAACATGGGGAGTTCAGAAGTGAGTTTAAAACTTCTACTGACATTTTAATAAGACTACTCGTATATTAACAAACTTACGTGTATTTAAACTACCAACATACCCCACCGCCTTGAAAATTGACATTTTAGAATTGTATAAGGGATATTATTAATGACACAGCAAACAAATAATCGCCTATCAATTTATTTTCATCAATTATATACTTACTTTTTACATCTAATTAATTATTGCACAGCAAATAAAATAAATGCCTAGCGAAAATTGTACTGCAGATAATTAGAAAATACACATCAGCACGACATTACTTTCATCTTTTTAAAGAACCCTGTAGGTTGATTATTCTGAAAAATAAACAGTTTTTGAAAAAAATGGCTTTCGCACAAATGTAAATTTGGCGAAACGTTACAGATGGGAAACAAAAATTTGCGTTTCAGATAGGTAATCATCTAATCCTGATCACCTTTCAGAGCAGATCCGACTCGGCCGGGTTAGGTTAGGTTAGTTTTTTTTTTTATATCCCTTAAAAACGCTCCATAATGTGCGGTAGTCATTATTAGCTATGCATTACTTAAATATGCTTTACTTTAAAATAAGTAGATGTACGCCACAAATATAAATTGTAGTATATTTAGTAACATTTTGAGTGCAATATTTGCTGTGCGATCAGTAATTTTGATATAAATTTTGATTATTTTTGCATAGAAAAAGGCTTTTTTTATGTGCGTTTAAATACTACCCATTGTATAATCCCAGTCAATCGTCACATCATAGACAAGTGTCCCATTCACACGTGACACTTCATTTGTGCCCGAGCCATTAAAAAAGCAAAAAGTAATGACTCCGATAACAGACGTCGGTGTGTTTGTCGCCTAAGTGTCGAAACTGTTTACTTTGACGCCAGTTTTTGTGGAAAATTAATAGTTTTATCTGTTATGAGCTTAGAACATTAACCAACAGTGGTCATTGACAGGCGCCCCTCTGCCAAAGGTACAAAACCATCGGGCATAGCGGTTATATAAAAGTACTTCAATTATCGGTTTTATGAATTTTAATCATCGGTCTGTAGAAGTTAGGAGGATATATCACTAGCATAGCATCACTGCTCCATTTCCCATACCATACGTTTACGATTTGTACCATAGCGTCGGATACAAATGAGGTGCAGAGTTAACGCAACCGGGCTATACAAATCGAAGTTTCGTTATCGTCTGTCCAAAACTTAACCGATCCTTATGAAATTTTAGAAACTGCATGGAAAGGAAATGGTCTCTGTCGGACCGTTTCGCTTTCTGAGCAAATGCTTATGGAACTTGTGTACTAGGCGTCGGCTTTTTTTTAAATTTATATATACCAGAAAATATATACAATACCTATACAATTACATTATTACTCGCCAAACTGTGACGTTTGATGGCGAGAAGCACTCAGTTCTTTACACAACTTAACTTAAATATAATATTTACTTATTAGTAGGTAATAGGTACAGGTAATAATAATTTGCGTAATAATAAAAACGGTCTGACACAGAACATTTCCTTCCCATTCAATAATTAATGATTATTATTAATTATTAAATTATTATTATTTTATGAATATGTACTTTAACATACCATGTAATGACCATGTTACTTTATGGTGAATAAATGAAATCTGAAATCAATTCCTAAAATTCCTAAAGATGAAAATTTCCTACTCAGTCAGTTTTTAAATTTTTGTTAGTAAATATTATTTAAGTTTTGGAGGAAGAAACATACAAGAACGAAACTTCAATCTCTATGGAAAAATAAGCAGTCGTATTTCCTCTTAAAGCTCCATAAAAATGCCTTTTTATAGATTTTTTGGGTGTAAACGGCGGCTTTTCACGAATCTATCATGGAAGTCACTATATACTATCCAGACCCGCTTATATGATGGACCAATAAAACGAAGCTTTGCTACCTGAAAAATGATACCCATTTTATTGTTTTAAGCTTACTCCATGACCCATCAATTATCCCACACATTCCAACCCTCACTCAAGTATTTTTAAAGATAATTAACTAGTCCTTTAAAAGTGTCATTGGACACTTTTTACCCCCAGTAAGACAGAATTAAATGGGAGGGTTCTTCACAGATGGCGCTATGACTTACATTTTAATACATCTTTACGTGTTTTCGTGAATTTTTAATTGTTTGTCTTATTTTAATGATGCTAAAGTTGATTTTACAATCATAAGATTCATAACCGTGAATGAGATGCGATATTGTGAAAGTACGGTAAAACGGGTAGGTTTGTTTAATTGCTATACTTTGTATCTGTTATTTTTTGGAGAAAAACGCCGTTTCGAGTGCGGTAGGTATGGTTACGTTTTTTTTTTAAGAAAAAGAGACTATTCTGTGATTTATTATTGTTTATGAGTTATTGTGACACGAACAGTTCATTCTTAACATAAAAAAGGAGATTTCACCCTTTCCTTACTTTGTTTAAGCTTCTTTTTTATTGCTTAGTAAATTGTTTAAGCTTCTTTTTTATTGCTTAGTAAATTGTTCTAGTTCGTACAATTATTTTCAAATTCACACAGAACACTGTTCTTTTTTCAACTTCACACAATGGAAGCATGAAATAGCTATGTTACTATCTAAAACTCAGGGAAACACTCACTTTAAAAAGTTGGTTGATATTTTCAATATATGTTTCATAATATGAAAAAAAACATTTAAAAATACATAATATATAAGGCCTCTTAATTACGGTTGCAAAAATCTTTGAAATGGATTTAGTTAGATACCACAGAAACCCTTACTTTATGAAGGTTCTTATCTGTTTCGCGTAAGAGCGAGCGAGACGGATATAAAACTGACAGCTGTAGATAGACACACTGTAGTTAGTTAGAATTCGAACCCTCAATTCAAAGCATACTATACCGGGTGGTTAATTTAAATGGGTACGTATTACAATGCCGAAGTTCAAAATACCGAATTTCATAAGACCTATGGATGGAAGGCCGAAAATTTAAATGTCGAATGTTTATTTGACCGAAAGTTTAAAATCCCGAAAGAACGTTTGACCGAAAGGATGAAATCCCGAAGACTGTAATCCCGACGGCTAGAATTCCTACAGTTTAAATGCCGAACGATTAAAATAGTACAACAAAAGGAGCGTTTTTTAGGGACATAAAAAAAAACTAACCTAACCTAACACGGCCGAGTCGGATCTGCTCTGAAAGGTGATTGATTCACCTCAACTTATTCTCAAACTGTAAATGATTCACCTTTCAGAGCAGATCCGACTCGGCCGGGTTAGGTTAGGTTAGTTTTTTTTTATATCCCTAAAAAACGCTCCTTTTGTTGTAGTTATGAACATATTCTTAAAAGAAAAAAAAATATTTTTTCATTGGCATTTTACTGACAATGGTTGACTTTCGGGATTATAAAACTTCGAGATTCAAAACTTTCGGGATTATAAAATTTCGAGATTTTAAACTTTCGGTATTATAAAATTTCGAGATTTTGAACTTTCGATCTTTACAAAATAGGTCTTTTGAGCATTGGTATATCGAATATCGGCTTTTTGTACTTTCGGTATTTTGATTTTCGGCATTTTGACCATCGTTATTTCAACTGTAGGTATTATGAACTTTCGGGATTGTAATACGTACCCATTTAAATCGGTCAGTATGGGACAGTTTGACACTATAAGACATTGTAGTGGTAAGCTATATTATAATGTATACTCAACCTTATGTACTCTTAATAATCGCATTTACTCTTCAATATATTTCAGTTCGGTCCCAACATTTGTTTGATTCACATCTCTCCTAATACTTCCCGTACATGGCGATCCTGCCAGAGGCCACCGCTTAGCGCGTGTCGTGCGAATTTGAGACCGTTCTCCATATATAGACAGAAATATGTGCACGGATTCATAGAACTATCGCGAAGTGACAATGGTTCAAGAACAGTTTCGTGTTTTTCGGGTGATAGACGTGCGTGCGGATATAGCAGCAATATGGGCAAACAACAATCCAAATCAGAAGAAACAATAGTGGTGCAAAATTCCGTGGGGGGAAGTAACAACTCCTCTATTGAGGAATTTAAATTCCACATTACAACTACTAATATCTTGTTATCCATAATAGTGTTGACCATCCTATTGGGGGTACTTTATGCAATATATAAGATACATATATAGAAATTGTCACCTTGAATGGATAACACGGGAAATTCATCGTAACACTTGCGAAGGTCAATATATCGCCGATCACCTGGAGACACCACCGGCAGCGAAGAGTTCCGGAACAGGTTTAGAAAAAAGAGAAGGAAAGAAATATTTGAAAGACATATCATACCTATACACATTTTTATTTTTCTTTAAACACCATCATGTGTCAAACAAGTAATAGTGCAGCCATACAACACTTTGAAGATGTTTCCATAAAATTCATCGTCATCTTGTCAATTGCAATTGGAATCATCGGGTTGATATTATTTTGTTTTTTTGCATCCAAACTTGTGCGACAATATCTACAGTGCATTCGTCGGCAAAACGACACCATCAGCGCGAGGCGGCTGGCGCCGCACCTTAAATGGCCAGAGAAGGACCACCCAGCTCTCGACGTTTAGTGAAGTGAAATAAAAAATAAAACTGTTCGTGAAACTAGTGAGTATTTAGTGCGGAAGTGCAAAATCGTGAGTAAAACTTGATTAATAACATCAACAAAAAAAAATCGAGTAATAAATTAATTAACTGCTTATCTACAGTTACAGTTTACATGAACTTATTACGTAGATGTCGTTGCATTTATCATTTATGTTTAAAATATACAACTAATTTAATCCATAAGCATAATTATAAATTATAAGTATCGTTCATATATTGATGGCGGACGTATTAGAATCTCTATATGAGGAATTGAAGGGCATCAGAACATACCTAATTAAGATTGGCCCGGCTAGAAGGACCGGCCCCATTTTAGATACAAAAGCTAACGAAGCACGCGCAATATATGAGCGATATGAGAGTTGTTTAGCGGAAATTGACAGTAGTACTAAATCAGGTAAAATAGATACTGAAGATTTACCTCTTTTAGAACAATTTTATAGGAAAATAATATCATTATACGACGAGGTAATTATATTATGTCAGGATATTAGTAACAAGAACGAAGGCAACGAGCCAAAAGTAACCATGGTCACTTTCGATTTAAAGACCGCTTTAAGCCTTCTACCGAGTATGACAGATGACGAGACGGCCACTAAGCAATTGATAGATAACATTGAATATTATGATTCAATTCTTTCGAAGTCGGACTGTAAAAAAAGTTTGATTAATTTCGTGTTGAAAAGTAGGCTGTCACAATCTGCTAAATTAAAATTAAAAACTTCTTATGACAGTGTTGAAGCGTTGTTGAAGGATATGCGAACGGAATTGTTGCCAAAAAAGGCAGCCACGGCAATTCAGAGCCGAATGGAAACAATAAGGCAAAGTGATATGTCAGTTTCGGATTACGGGAAAATATTAACTGATTTGTTTGTTGACCTTACGGTATCGCAAGCAGACGGCAATACAGAGTGTTATAAAATATTGAAACCAATAAATGAAAATTACGCAATTAAACGTTTTGCCAACGGCTTACGGAACCGTAGAATAAGCACAATAATTTCAGCGAGAAACTACAAGTCGCTCCAGGAGGCGATACAGGGTGCTCAAGACGAAGAAATGTCCTCGACACCAGCATCGGGAGAAGTACTGGGTATGTTTAGAGATAGTTATTACTACCCGACTAGAGGTAACAGGAATAATTATAGAGGACCACGTGGAGGCTACAACAACAGGGCCTCCTCCAACTACAGAGGCCGAAACTTCCAGCATGGAAATCAGAGCCGTGGTTGGCACCAGCCGTGGACCTCAAGAGGTCATGACACCCGAGGGCGTCTAAATAGAGGTACGTTTATTAATAATAACAGGCAACAACAAGAGTCGCGTGACATCCACATTTTGAATGAACCGGACGATGCACCCCAGAACGTTCCCGAGAACCCTGCGTCGGAAGCCCCGATTCAGTTTTTTCGGAACTAACAGTGATCACCAAATATTAGTCGGTGACAGTAATTGTTTCGTGTTTATGTCATCCTCGTCATTCCTAGTAGACACCGGGGCATCCTTGTCGGCATGCAAATATGGACATGTAGCAAAGCATAACATTCCAATCCATAAAGAGAACATTATCATAAACGGACTTGGTGGAAAAGTACAGGCCATCGGATAGGTTTATCTTACCCTACCTTTGGGAGATACGAATGTGCAACATAAGTTTTACGTATTTGAAACGTTACCAATAAAGTCTGACGGTATACTAGGACGCGATTTCTTATATAAGTATAAAGGTAAATTGGATTTTTATAACAACGATCTGACATTGCAACTAAATTCCGGAGTTAGTATTAGTTTTCCGATAAAGAATAACTGTAGCAAAGCTATTAATGTACCCCGGCGATGCGAATCTATACATTATTTGGAAACAAATTTTAGTGAAGACTGTGTAGTATGTTCAACGACTATACAAGAAGGCATATACTTGGCAAGCTCTATTGCAACGCCAATAAACGGAATGATACCAATAAAGATATTAAACGTTACCGACAATGATTTATCGTTAGAAAATATAAACCCTACAATTCACAAACTAAGTCAATTCGATATCTGTAACTTTGATGAAATAAATCAAAATGCGAACAGAGTAAAACAGCTATTCGCCCAGCTAAACATTTGTCATTTAAATAAGGAAGAACAGTCAACGATCGAGAGTATCTGTGCGAAATACGCAGACGTTTTCTATTTACCAGGTGATTCTTTAAGCACAACAGATATATATACACATAACATTACGTTGAAACCGAATATAAGTCCTATATTCACAAAACGTTACAGGCTACCAGTTTCACAAAAAACAGAAGTTAAACGGCAAATAGACAAAATGCTACATGAAGGTATAATAGAACCTAGTAAAAGTGATTGGTCTAGCCCAATATTATTAGTGCCAAAGAAAACAGACGAGAGCGGAGAGAAGAAATGGCGTTTGGTAATAGATTATCGCAAGCTAAATAATTCAATTGAAGATGATAATTTCCCACTACCCGACATTACCGAGGTTTTAGAATCACTGTCTGGCAGTGTTTATTTCACCCACCTAGATTTATACCAGGGATATTACAATGTCGAACTTGATAAAAACAGCAGAAAATTAACAGCTTTTGCCTCAGGGCAGTATCAAATGACAAGAATGCCAATGGGCCTCAAAACAAGTCCTAGCTCATTTTCACGTATGATGAACATAGCTTTAGCAGGTTTAAACTATGAAAAATGTTTAATTTACCTTGATGATTTAATCATATTTGGCAAAAATTTGGAAATACATAATAAACACTTGCAAACTGTACTAGAAAGGCTACGAAAAGTAAATTTGAAATTAAACCCAACTAAATGTGATTTCCTAAAAAAGAAAATACTTTACCTAGGCCATGTGATTTCCAATGAAGGCATTATGCCGGATCCAGAAAAAATTCATACTATTAAAAACTACCCATGTCCACAAAACACAGAGGAAGTTAAAAGATTTGTAGCATTCGCAAACTACTATAGAAAATTTGTTAAAAATTTTGCAGCTATAGCGCAACCGTTAAACTCACTATGTAAAAAGAATTCAGCGTTTATTTGGGATGAACATTGCCAGACAGCATTTGAAACATTAAAAGATTGTGTTACCAGTCCACCTGTCCTTGACTACCCAGACTTATCGGAACAGAACCAATTTATAGTACAAACAGATGCATCAAATAAATCTATTGGCGCGATATTGTCAAACCAAAATGGCAGACCGGTCGCTTTTGCTAGTAGAGCCTTAAACCGAGCAGAGAAAAATTATCCAGTAATAGAAAAAGAACTCCTCGCTATAGTGTGGGCTGTAAAACATTTTCGCCCATACCTGTACGGACGTTGTTTTAAAATAAAAACAGATCAACAGCCATTAATCTATCTTTTTAATATGAAGGACCCATCTAGTCGATTGATGAAATTCAGATTACTTTTAGAGGAGTACAGTTTTGAGGTAGAATATGTAAAAGCATCAAACAATGCAGCGGCAGACGCATTGTCTCGGATTTGCATGACATCAGACCAGTTAAAAAATTTACATGAAACTAATAGCATAAACGTTATGACAAGAAGACAAGCCAAGAAGTTAGCAAGTACAAACACACCGGTAGATACAGAACCGACTACCTTAATACCAATTAAATTAAATCAGCCACAGGTTATAAATACACAGTTCAAGCCGGCAGAATCAGTAGAACTTTGTTTCAGTGATGCTATAAATATAGAGAAACTACGTAAGGAAGGGGTTATTAGTGCGGAAAGAGAACATTTGTGTTTTGTTCGAAGTAAACAAACAATTTACATAAAATATTTCAACTCGGAATCACGAATGACGCGAGCGGAATTCGTGACTGAGTTAGACAATATGTGCGCATTAGAGAATATAAGTGAAGTATGTATAATAAAAAATAGCAATAATCACATTTTTATTAAAAAGTTAGCGGACGAACTAAAAACAATGAATATGCGTTCAGGACCAAAATTATGTGTCTTAAATAGTGTGCAACGAGTGGAAAGCAAAGATGACAGACGAGTCATCATTAATGACTTTCATCTTCTACCTAGCAGTGGTCATGCAGGTATAAGGCGGATGACTAACAACATCAAGAAATACTATTACTGGCCAGGTATAGCTAGTGACGTAAAGAAATTTGTAAAACGGTGTGATTAATGCCAGCGTAATAAGCACTCATTGCCAATAAGAGAACCTATGACTTTAACTACCACAGCAAACACAGCATTTGAGAAAATTTACTTAGATCTGGTAGGACCATTAGAGGTGGATGACAACGGATATTCGTACATATTAACGATCCAATGCGAATTAACAAAATATGTTGAGGCATATCCTTTACTTACAAAACAGACGGCTGAAGTTGCCAGGGCATTAGTCAATCATTTCATCCTTAGATACGGCGTTCCGAAAAATATAGCTACAGACAGAGGGCAAGAATTTATGTCCACTTTATTCCAGGAGGTATGTAAACTATTAAAAATCAACAAGTTACAGTCCACAGCTTACCATCACCAATCTATTGGATCCCTAGAGGTAACACACAAACATTTAAAATCGTTCCTACGAATCCAAACTGACAATCATCCTGAAACCTGGAGCCAGTGGCTCCCTTTTTGGCGTTTCGCATTTAATACGGCTGTACATTCCGAGACGAAGTTTACTCCGTATGAACTGGTATTCGGGAAAATGTGTTCACTTCCCAGTAATATTGTAAACAACATAGATCCACTTTATAATTACGACAGCTACCCGTGTGAGTTGAAATATCGTTTACAACTATCTCAAAAGGAGGCAAGAGAAAACCTTCTTAAGAGTAAATTTAAGAGAAAACAATCTTATGATGATTATGTAAACCCAATTAATTACACCAACGGTGACTTAATATTAGTAAAAATTTAACAGGCACTAAAATGGATACTTTGTATTCCGGCCCATATAAAGTAGTTAAGGACTTGTCACCAAATGTACAGATTATTAAGGACGGAAAACTGGACGTCGTTCACAAAAACCGTACTAAAATGTACTATGTATGAATATTTTATCCAGATATTTTATTGTATTTAGATATAAAATATATATATATATATTTTTCAATAGTATAAGCGAAAACAAGTTATGTAGAACGAAAAAAAAAAAGAAGAGAAAAAGTATTCCCATTTCTTTTTTTTTTTTCCATCGAATGGGAGGTGTAGTGGTAAGCTATATTATAATGTATACTCAACCTTATGTACTCTTAATAATCGCATTACTCTTCAATATATTTCAGTTCGGTCCCAACATTTGTTTGATTCACATCTCTCCTAATACTTCCCGTACAACATGACGAAGATCTGTTCTTAGGAACCATGTCATCGATTTGAATAAAAAGAAAAACTGCATTCATACATTAAAAAAAAACCAGCTCGGGAATCGAACCCCGTTGTTTTGAAAAAATAAACTTATACTATTTCTATTTAGATATCGATTGTGTAGGTTTTAAGCAGTAAATGTCTCTATGAAAGATGACGTCTAAAATGAATAAAATGCATTGTTTTCACTACCTACTTTAATCAAAATGTGATTCAATAAATAAATAAATAAAACAACCGGGTGTGATTCCTGAGTTGAGTACAGGTTGTTATTGATGCAGTTTTTCTTGTTATTAAAATCGATGACATGGCTCCTAAGAACAGATCTTCTTATGTCTTATAGTTTCAGACTTTCCCATACTGACCGATTTAAATGAGCCACCCTGTATAGTAAATATTCCTAAAAACCGTACTACCCCAAATATTCCTAAACCGTAGTTTGCACTCAAGCGGATTCTCTTACTCGTATTGCTAGATTCCAAAAGTCTTATAATCATTCAAGTTTCAAATGCACTTAAGTAATTTTAAAATTAGAGGACACTTGATTAAGCGGCGAAGTTAAAAACGTAGTATGCTCAATGCTTTTTCATCCTCACATAAGTCCATACAAGTTAGAACGACAGTTGAATAGACACGGAAATTAAGAAGGTAGTAAGTTCTATAGAGTTCCGTCCATCGATAAGTCTTTATATTTTGGGAGGACAATTGAATGTGCTCGAGGGTAATAATGTAGTATGTTCATTGGGGTAGTTGGGGGTTAAGTCGTTATGGATTAGGGGTAGTTGCGGGGGTGGGAATATAAAGTTCCAGTGTTTATTGTTCCGGCGTGTGCCGAACCGCGGTGGATGCGGTGCAATTACTGAGTAACGGTAGCAAAATAAAACAAAGCAATATAAAATAAATTATTGCGATAATTACCGATATCCTTTTTAAGGTACTGTCTATTTAACTAATCATCATTATCTGACTAATCACTAAAAAGCAAATACAAATACTCATTATTGCACACCTCAAACATCCAGGAATATACAACACAACATGAGATACCTACATTAAAATAACAGGCAGAGGTACACAGCAGGCGGTCTTATCGCTAAATAGCGATCTCTTCCAGACAACCTTAGATAGCGGAGTCGTTAAAAACCAATGTTTATTTTGCGAATCGGTTTTTTTTTTCACAGTCCGCTCCCCGAAAGGTTATATAGTTCGTGGTTGTACCGCGTTCGCCACTGTCAATCTTCCAGCACTGCATGAAACATTCTTCGCAAGATCTTCCTTTGGAACACCAACAGGCAGTGCTTGTCCTTTCTATTTGACTAAAGGTACCTAAATAGAAATTAAGCTTGAAGTTAAGTATTATTATTGAAGGTAAGTTGGGAGGCCATGCGAATTTATGTGTAAGTAACTATTGAAAGTTGGCATAGCACATAAATTCGTACAAATATTGACTGCATCAGGCTGTTTTCCCCTCTCCATAGAAAACTGATTATAAATACAATTTTAACATTTTATATTAGTATAAATGTATGTACTAAATGTGTGTACTTTCCAGGTAAGATCAAAGCAAAATGCTCCTATGAAACGCCAATAAGAAAGAAGTGTTTTAGATATAATTAGTAAGTCTATGTTGTAAGCAAAAAATACAACTTTGATATTTTTTATAAGAAACTTGACTAAGGGAAGTCTTCCTATATTAAAAGGTGCCAGAGGATGATTTCTTCCGTTTCAAAGATTACTTGTTTACGTAATAAAAACTTCAAAATTAACAAATATTTAGGTACTTTAAAACTTTCTATTGAATCTGCCGACGCTCCCCGTGAAAAGGGTTCGTTCGTTCGAATGATTTATAAAAGGCCCTCTCATTTGAATCTGAAAGGTTAGTGTCGGATTACCGGGTTTTTATCCGGCCAGCGAGTTATCCCCGTTATCCTGTCTGCGGCGGAAAATACAATTCCGAAGCTTAAAATTGACGGACAAAAGTAGAATATTTTTTATTGCACACATCAACGGGAAATAAAAAAAAAAAAAAAACACATTATAATATAAGTAACATTGAATAACAACAGGCGGTATTTTTGGTAAAGAGCGATCTCTTTCAGAAAACCTTTGGGTAGCGAAATTACCTGTATAAATACGTCAGAAATGAGTAGGCGATGCAAAAGTAATCAATGATTGTAAAAGTAGTCGATGGTTAAGTTATTTTTACATAGTATAACCTCACACAAATCGACCTAGTCCCACAGTCAGCTCTAGTAGGCTTGTATTATGGGCACTAGACGTTGAAAATCATACTTATACATAGGTACTTAAATACAAATAACATCCATGACCCAGGCCAAAGAAAAACAGTTTTCTCTGCGTGAATTGAAACAAACATTAGGTACCTATCAATGAAAATTTCAAACTAGGTATATATACCAATAAATCACAATAGCCCTGTTCTAACTAGTTACAATGATAATATGTGAAGAAATATGTTTGATCATAGAAAAAATGATAAGGATCCTCACGTCTGTAACTCTCTTAGCTACGAGTATGTCCAGCAATCCTAAGCAAGAATATCGAAGGGCAGAATGCCACGTGTTCAATGCACGTGGCATTGGTGCACGCGTGTCGATCGTGTTTTGTTTCCGACTGGTCCCTATCGGGTTCACTTGCGATCATAGTTGTCAGATAATTTTTGTTTGTTATTTACTTATACGTAAACCTTTTAAACATGCATGGTGCCGATTTGAGGTGGTTAGAGCAGAATCTAGGTAAATATTGACACAGAGGTAAATTATGAATGCAATGGAAGCATGATTCGAAACCGCGACCCTACATTTCCAGCGTAGTGCTCTCCCAACTGAGCTATCACATCGTTACGTCAATCTCACCAAATCTTTGATTCCATAATTCTACGCTACTGGAGCGCCCTCTGCGTCATATGTGTTTAAAATGCTTACGCGTGTATTAGCCATACCCTAGGATATGCGTTTTACATGCACATCCTAGGATAAGGCTAATGCGCATAACCATTTTGAACACACAATTTTAAGCCAGAATTACTAAACCCACTTCAAGATCGACATGTGGTTAATCCATCCCAATATCCATTTATCCAATATCCCCCGTGATCTACCACAATATCAAACGCCATATGGCACCGTGTAATTTTAATTTGGGCGTCATCAGTCACGCTTGACGTGCTTTAATAACGTCATTATGAAACTCATTAACTAGATTAATTAACTGATTTCGTTTTTCCATGATGGTACATGTGACAGTAGGAAATGACATCCGATTTTTTAAATGTAATAATAAAATACCGATTTCAACTACAAGCGCCGTCATGGTAAGAATGTGGTAATATTCAATTTAAGGGGTTCCAAAGGGTAAATATGGAACCCTATTACTGACTCTCCTGCCCGTCCGTACATTCGTCTGTCGTTGCGTATGGGACTGTTTTGACTACAGATTTTTATGATGTCACAAACCAGTATCTTCACAAGAACTTACGAGCAGATCGTTTTTGACATTTCAGAAAGAGTAGCTGGGGAAAATTCGACCAATTTTGGAGATCTCTCCGTCATATCTCCATGATAACGCAATTTCAGCTGTTATCAAATACAGTATTTATATGGACCAATTTTTTATTTTGTTGTCGATTTTTTTTTTTCAGTTTTCCATCAAATTTGGTGAGTTGGTAAAGTTACTTCTTCTGACCACGGTAAGCCCAATTTCACGTTGTCCTATATTTTTTTCATTGAGTTACACAAAATGTTTTACATAACCCATGACCCATGGCCCACTTTTTATTTTATTGACGATTTATTTATTTTTCATTTAGAGCTTTAGTCCAAAATAGGAAGTGTAGTTACGAAATGTACATTTTGTGTAACTCAATGGAAATAATTGTAGGACATAGCGGCTTGGCGGAAATTGGGCTTACCATGGTCCGAAAAAGCAACTTTGCCAACTCACCAGATTGAAATGTAAGAAAAAAAATCGACAGCAAAACTATTAATTCACGTCATTTTGATCGCGAAATAGATTATCCCAAGGGATCTTTTAGCCACCAGGCACACGTGCTTGCATAGGGTGCCGGTTGCGCTCCGTCGATGAATTTGGGTTATTTATTATGTTTTGAAATAAATGGTTTGTTATTGTAGGTGACGATATTGGTTTCGATTGTAAATTTGCGCAGATGTGCCCCAATTTTGGTCTTAAAATAATATAAAGCAGCTGTTTTTCACAAGGATTCGGTATCCTGAGGATGGACGTTCAAAAACTAATTTGAACCTTATTAATTTATTTTCCAAGTTTGACAAACTGAACTCCCAACCCCAACAACCACACTATTCTACTTATATTACATATACATATGTAGCTAGGTATGAATGATGTATACCTACCTTTTTTTTCTACTTAAGTACTACATATCTTGCCGCGACTTCGCTTGTCGCGCGACTCAGCGTCACCTATCTTGTTCGCACGGTATTGAAAGGAAAGTGACAGGTGTTATTTGTCGCGCTATACAGAGCCGCGTGTCACAGTTATGTTAGACGTGCTCAGTAAAATGTAGATTGTACGTCCGTCATTTGTTTCCACATACAGGGTGCCCACAGGGAGCTCGAACTTTTAACAGCGAATTCCAGAGGTATTTTTCGAATATTTGTTTGAATAAAAAAATACACTCATCTTTTAAAACAAGGCCTAAAAAAGGCTGTTAAACTTAAGTATTTTTTCAATTTTCGAATCTGTCACTTTTCATGGAATCTATCAAGAATTACTGACTTGACTACAAAGTGGTGACAACGTTAGCAAAAGTACATTATGCACTGAGGATACGACTTTTGTCTCTAAATATGATCAGAAATATGTTGTTCAAATCTTTCGGGTTCCTCCCGGGCACCTTGTATAATTTCAACAACGTTATATTTTAAAGGGGTACACTACATAAATACGAAAAACTCAATTCCGATATTTATAATCACGAATTTCAAAATACCGATTTTTACATTTCCGAATGGATCAACATTCCGAATATGATTATTCCGATATTTCATAGATCCGATTTTTACATTCCCGAAATTACAAAAATCCTAATGGTTATAGTAACGAATTTCAAAATTCCGAATCTTTGTACACCGAAGTGTAAAAAGTCCGAACTATTAATATTCCGCTTTATCACAAGTACGAATTCCGATTGCTAACAAACCGATTTTCAAAATTCCGAATTTTAATACACCGAAAAATTAAAAGTCCGAGTCAATATTAATACTAAACATCAAAATACGGAATTCTAATATTAATAATAAGTATAAATATATGTATTAGAGTACGAAATTAAAACTCACATAAACCTGCAAAGCTAATTCTTATGTGAAGCCGATTTGAGTCGGACCTGCCTTAAGCTAAAATAGGTAATGTTAGGATTTTTCGACCACTAGATATAGATCTCCGCGGATCGCTCGCTTCGCTCGAACGTAGTTCAACCTAACACTCCTCCTCGCTTCGCTCGTCGTCGTACCTAACCTAAGCCAATTTTATTTACAATTTGTAATTTTTTTTATTTTGGTTGTTATACAAACGTAACCTAACCTATAGTTTTCGGGGTTCAGCCAATAACCTAACCTATAGTTTTCGGGGTTCAGCAAGTCTGACGCTCCGCTATACGTGGTCACAATACAAACCTAACCTATAGTTTTCGGGGTTCAGCAAGTCTGACGCTCCGCTCGCTTCGCTCGCTCCGCTATACGTGGTCACAATACAAACCTAACCTAACCTACAGTTTTCGGGGTCCAGCCAATAACCTAACCTATAGTTTTCGGGGTTCAGCAAGTCTTTTGACGCTCCGCTATACGCGGTCACAATACAAACCTAACCTAACCTACAGTTTTCGGGGTTCAGCCAATTCGATATTTGTCCAAATCCGGTTTTCTATTTTTGTTTTAACGTAAAAAATCGGTTCAGCAAGTCTTTTGACGCTCCGCTATACGTGGTCACAATACAAACCTAACCTAACCTCTAGTTTTCGGGGTTCAGCCAATAACCTAACCTATAGTTTTCGGGGTTCAGCAAGTCTGACGCTCCGCTCGCTTCGCTCGCTCCGCCATACGTGGTCACAATACAAACCTAACCTAACCTACAGTTTTCGGGGTTCAGCCAATTCGATATTTGTCCAAATCCGGTTTTCTATTTTTGTTTTAACGTAAAAAATCGGTTCAGCAAGTCTTTTGACGGGTTACCCTCATCTGGCAGAATAATATTGGTCAGAAATACACTTCGCATAACACGTTTCGCAGAAACACTTTCGGTCGAATGGTAAGATGGCATAAAGGTATAGTTGGCATTACTACTACCTCGCATACGACACATTTTGCAGCACATTGTTTTGTAGAATATCTCTTTGGCCGACTTTGGTTTAGCATAATTTTATGTACCATAATAATCCTATAGCATACGATTAAAATAGCATAATTATTTTCTACGAGCAGAAAAGTGCGTTAAGTAAACTTTACGTAGTAGAATGTAAGTACCGTAAGGTACGACGACGAGCGGTTCGAGGAGCAGTGTTAGGTATCTTGCCGCCGCGGGGCAACTGCCACTAAATTTTTAATCACAACAATTGTAATGCATAAATTAGGTCCTGATTCCACCTTAGGGCAGGTCCGACTTGGATTAGGTTAGGTACGACGACGAGCGAAGCGAGGAGGAGTGTTATGTTGAACTGAGACCCTAACGAGCGAGCGAGCCGCGCGGCATCGGCCGGCTACCATACCACTGCATGGACAAAATGTGTAATCACAACAATTTGTAATGCATAAATTAGGTACTGATTGCACCTTAGGGCAGGTCCGACTTGGATTAGGTTAGGTATTCCGCATATGTCCTGTACAACAAGATAAGACAATGAAGTCTATCTTGGAATCAAATGGTATTCGGCTTGACAACTTTATGCCCCTAAAATATTATGCAAAAAAAATATCTGCGAAAGTAATATTCGTTTAGAGGACTGTTATGCTCATCAACATTATGCCAATATAAGATTCGGTATTATAGAAATCTGCGAAATGATTTATGCCAAAGCATACTCTGCGTAAGATGTTTCTGCCAAGTATCGTTATGCAAAACAAATATATGTCAAAAAAGTTTCTACAAGATAATAGTGAACCTTTTTGACGCTCCGCTATACGTGGTCACAATACAAACCTAACCCAACCTACAGTTTTCGGGGTTCAGCCAATTCGATATTTGTCCAAATCCGGTTTTTTATTTTTGTTTTAACGTAAAAAATCGGTCAAATAAATAATCTTTACCCAAATACTCCGAAATATTTTATTCCGAATTTACTAATTCCGATTTTTAAAACTCCGAATTTCATAATTCCTAAGAAAGAAATTTCCGATTATTGAATACACGAATGTCATTATCCCGAATATCAAATTTCCGAATAAGTAATGAAGTTTCGGAAAATTAATAATCGGAATTTTGTTTTTCAGGCCAATGACACTTCGGGCTTTTCATTATTCGGAGTTATAAAAATCGGAATAATAAACAATCGGAATTTTGAAATTCGGTTAAATAAATTTCGTATCTTTTAGTAATCGGAATTTTATTTCCTAGGAATTATGAAATACGGAGTTTTGAAAATCGGAATAAGCAAAATCGGAATAAAATATTTCGGAGTATTTGGGTGTTCCCATTTTAAAGACAATAATAAAATTAACTAGAATAATATAAAAGCCATAAAGTCTAGGGATAGTACATCCAACTCCAAAACCAAGTCAAAACACGATCGCCATTTCTCAACTCGCGGTTTCAAAATCTTCATCATGCCATTCAATTATAACTCTTAGCATGTTGGATGAAGGTCCTACATCCTTTAGAGAATAATCCAGAAAGTTAGGGTATATTTCACCAGTATCTTGCATCAACTGGGTTTAATTTCCTGATGGGAAATTAAATGCTGCATCTCATTAATTTAATTAATATTTCGTGTTCATTAGCGTTTAGAGTTTGAGTTTAACTTGAGAGATAATTGTCAAATCTTTTTAAACAACTTTTCTAAAAAGTCATTTTGGTGGTCGAGAGTTTCCACTGAATTGATTTTCAGTTGGCAAAAAGGAAGAGGATCTCAAAATTATTGTTTTTAGGGTTCCGTATCCTAAGGGTAAAAACGGGACCCTATTACTAAGACTCCACTGTCCGTCCTTCCGTCTGTCTCTCTGTCACCACAGGCAGTATATCATGAACCATTTTCACAGATGATGTATGTCTGTTGCCGCTATAACAACAAATACTAAAAATTTAATAAAATAAAATAAAAATACATAATTGGGGCTTCCATAGAACAAACGGGATTGGTTGCGTTAACTTTGCACCTCATTTGTATCCGGGGCCATACATACAGGTGCAAACTTAATATCCGGAACCCTCTGTGCGCGAATCACACTCGCATCTGTCCGGTTTTTTTTTAGCCTCCGACGAGAAAAAATATAAGAGAATAAAAAGGCGTCAGCTGTATCGCTGTATGTAAGTTATTTACTTATCTAAAGTAATTACGACCAAACCCCACTCTCAAAATGTGATCAAAATCGTCAAATATTTGCCAACTATTCCAAAGCTCATTACTAATGTAGTAGAAAGTGTACATTATGTGTATCTCCGAGTGGCGTGTATCCGCAGGACAAGTACGAACCAAACAACGGGCTATAAATAAGTAAATATCAATTACTGCGGTGTTGTGTTCCACACTGCGCTCATTGATGAAATGGGATACATTCATTGTTGAAACCTTTTGATTTTGACTTACAATACAATACAAGTACGCTTTATTGCACATCAAAAAACATTTACATAAGTATCAGATATAAACAAATTATAAAACGGTAGACAACAGGCGTTCTTATTGCTAAAGAGAGATCTCTTCCAGATGACCTTTGGGTAGTGGAGTGACTTAGTTTATTGAAGTGACATAAGTACACGAGAAAGAATACATTGAGTTATAAAATAAATAGAGATCCAAGTTTTGATTATAGCCAGTTAGTTATACATAACAAAACTTTTATTAAAATACAGGCTTTTTCGCCCGTAGCTTTGCTTTCGTTAGAACAAATATACTATCGGATTACAGAATATAGATAAAACGAGAAACACAACTAAATAATGATGATTATTGAAATTGTTTTTTCGACTGTTTATGCTTGATAGTAAGTCAATATCGATTATGCCTTCGCAGCGAGGCGAGTGCACTCTGGTCTAAAAATAGCTCGCTTGTTGAATGGGAGAACGAGTACGCAAATCCCTTTGTGTGACATGATGAATCACTAGACAGGTACGTTTTATTAGCGTGTATTTTTACAATTTACCCCATAAACGTGCCGAGAAGTTTTGATGTTGTGATATGATAAGTTAAAGTCAATGGTGGTGTCGATAGATCGATATAGTTATGAAACAATTACAAGTATTCGAGAGACCCACCACATACAGCCTCCATCATTTTGAACAAAAAAAAAAACAAATAGGTGTCGTGTGTGTGGTGCATGGTGCTTGGTGTCTATGGAAAATAAATATTTCTTTAATCAGTTAGCGTATTTGTTCACATGATTGTACAGTCGAGTTCATTTACATCTACACACTTACGAGAACAAAAATATCTGAATACGACCCTATTGTCAGGAGCATAAAATCGTATTTAAATATTTTTGTTCTCGTAAGTGTGTAGATGTAAATGAACTTGACTTAAGTGGGTACACAAAAGCCCGGTTTATCGGTAACCCTCTTCGACCGGCGCAGTGTGGCACACACCAGCCTTCGCCTGAGCAGATGATATTAATACTGTATGCACTCAGACAGACAGACACGTAATAAGGCGGGCTTTCATGCCAGATGCACGGCGGGGAAATGCTACATTCCGGCACACATGCTAAAAATGTTTGAGTGGGTATGCCATAGATATATCCTAAATAGTATTCCGTTGAAAAGAAAATTAAGGAACGGATGAATGGATGATATTTTCTCAAACATGTAATGAAATGTTGTCATTCCGGGCGGAACAACTCAAGAGAACTCTAAAGGAATTTCATACAAAAATGAAGGCGTAAGTCGGGAAGTATTTTTTTAAGCATGGCGTGGTTCATGAACAAGCTAAACAGCTGAATTGTATATTTTTTGAGTGTTTGTATATTTTTATTTAAATGCATGTGTTTGAGAAAAGCACTTTATACATGCCTTGCCGAGAATAGAGCTTGCCGGCTTCGTATCACTTTTTCGGCCTCCCTACGGTTGGCCGTCTATTTCTACTCGCCCTACATGCCCTTCTTTCGCGGTGTCTGCAGTAATGTACTATCATTCACCAGAATAATATGGTACGTAAGGTCTTATAGTAGTAGTATTAGTAGGACTATTGGTCACTAGAAAGATCCAGGGGAGGCCTCGGGGGCAGGGCAGCCCGATGCGTTGGTCCATGCGACCAAAACCGCATGCATTTGAACTTTGAACTTCCACGCTCAAGATGCCCGAGGACTGGGGAAGGTGGCGCCAAATTATCCGGAGGAATTTGATCCATGGTTGTCAGTTGTCACGACCCTCAGCAATAATAGTTTTTGGAGGGTTCCGTACACAAAGGGACATAAACGGAAGCCTATTACTAAGACTCCACTGTCCGTCTGTCACCAGGCTAAATCTAACACTGGCTATGCAACATTTTTTCCCAAAAAAATATGTTTTATTTTATTTTTGTAACTTAATTTTTTACATTATTATCAAGTCTTCTTTTTGGTGTTGATTAAAAATACCTCACGGGATTACTGCGAAAAATATGTAACGTCGCGTCCGACGACAAAAATAAATGCGTACCAATAGATTCAATTAAAAGAAAAATCTTGTTAACCTGAATTAGACGAGAGTTTCATAAAAAGACGTTTTCCACGCGGCGCCGCCGGCGCCGTCCGAGAAACTGGACTTTACTCATTAAGAAAGAGCATAAGCGACCTGATTTTATTATTGAAAAGTTTCCTTTTTGTTTGTAAGGTGTTCGTTTAACTATCTATTACATAAGGGCGTAAGATAGCTGTTTTCTTTTGAACAAATGTCCTTTTAATTTCAAAATATTTTCGCTCAAATTTCTTGGAAAGAAGGGCGTAAGTATTGAGTATTTCTATGTAGTATATGTTGTTTTATTCTAAATAAGACCTCGATTACCGGTTTCTGTGTTCTAGGTATTCGAAGTCAAAGGGCTAACACAACTTGTCACACGGTATCATCAGCGACGCTAATTGGCTTCGTGGTAGTAGAGTGGTAGTGGTAGTTTGTGCCTGCAGTCCTGCGGTCCCTTGTTCGAATCTTGTTTGAAGTAAAGGCAAATATAGAGGTCACTAAGAAACTTGCCAAAATAGGAGAGTAGAAAAAAGGTGTACGTACATTATGTGCTTTCTTCTTTATCTGGCCTTGTCCCATTTTTAGTTAGGACCGGCTCTCTTGATTTGTCGTCTCCAGAGATGTCGGTTTTGGGTCGTTGTTGGGTCTATGCTACCACTACTTTCAGGATCTTTCTTGATTACAGACATCCATGTAAGACGGGGTCGTCCACGATTTCTCTGTCCAGTTTTACAATCGAGCACTTTTTTAGCTATGTGGTCTTCTGGTCTCCTCATGACATGGACATACCATCGGAGTCTTGCCATCGTCAGCTTATGCTGTACGGGTCTCACTTTAAATGTGCCGCTGATGTAATGGTTCAATCATTGATGCATTCTAATCTCAGCGACGTGTAGTTTGTCAAACTACTGCATCTAGAGCAGCTTCTTTGAGAAGCTAAATAAGACAAGTAAATATGAATAAACAGCCTGTACTTGTAACAGTTGTATCTATAGCACAAATTATAATTTACAAGATACTACGTAATGCACCAGTTGTATGGACGGAGGGCGTTCCCACCGCTATCGATGCCTACCGCTCCTATTGGACGCGGGTGCCGCAACGTCATTGTAATATGCGTTAGGGTTGCCTCCGTTATGTGCTTAAACGCTACCGTTTAAGCGCCTTCGCTCGTTTGGTATTTTAGGTACTCAGGGGGAAGGTAATTCTACAAAACAAACTGAGACGTATTGCTCGCTCTTAAGATATGGCATAGGTTAGGTTATACCTAACCTTCGCCGAATTATTCTCGTTTTACATAAGCTTACTATTTAGTTTCCCTGTCCGGGTATCTGCCCTGTCTGTCTGTAATCGTCATTGAAATTATAATATGGAAATGGAACTGATTTGATGATAGAGCCGAAGTTGCTCAATTGGTTATGGGAACTTTGTAATAAAAGGACGCAACCCCGCCGAGTTTGGACTCGTTTCATTTTATGTTTTCTTAACATTTGTGCAAAAATTAGGTAGGTACTTACGTTTTTTAAAGTTAATTTGGTAAAACATAGTCTAAGAGTCTTAGGATTATCTGCAACCAGACTTACGATAATTTTCCATATCACAGATACTAACAAATCCTCAAAGCAAAGGGTCCGAGGGTAATGAACCTTGCATTACATGGGTTAGGAGGCCTTTGATTACCCGCCCATTGTCCATTACACAAAACGTCGTAACCACCATACATTTTCTAGCAACATATACCTTTTTATGTAAGCGTACATTATTATACCGTTTTGAGAAATGTCGTAAAGTACTTGAATCTTGAACGCACAAAAGACTTCTTTAATAAGTAGGGTAATATTGTGATCTCAATAGCTTTTCGGCAATTACATCCGCATATCAAATGTAATCTTAGCAACGTCGTACTTTATTTAAATCTCCTCAAAATGTGACTTTACTCTGCTAAAGTTACGATGGTTTCAAAGTGAAAGTAAGCAAGATAGGATATTGTGTAGATTAGGATAAAATCATGTTTACTATTAGGATAATACGAATTAGAAACCCTTCCTTTACTGAAGGAACAAGGGACTTTAAATAATGCATTACATGTGTAGCGTTTTGACTTTGTAATCCAAAAAGGTCGCATTAATTCTCTAAGTATTACTAAAGCCTCTTTTTTAGGGTTCCGTAACTCACTCGATAAAAACGGAATCTTTATAGGATCACTTTGTTGTCCGTCTGTCTGTGTGTTCGTTCGTCTGTCCTTTTTCTCAGGAACGCGTATCAAGCTGAAATTAATATCATATACTCAGGGTCTGCTACCCCTTGGAGTCGTGAAAAAATTAAAATGCTTAGTCAACGCAATAAAAAATACGAGCGTTTGTGCTGCATTTGTTGGAATCAAGACCTAAAAGGCTACTTTCTATTGACCTAGAATAATGTTTGGGAAGAAACAAGATAATGTAAAACAAGTAAATAAAAAGGCGCAGAAAGTGTAAATTTGTACCAGCATTACAATAAATATATCTTTTTGTGATCACAATATTATTTGCAGTTGTTAAACTAACCACGACCTACGTCGATATATGGGGATAACAGTTTTCCAACGGCAAAGTTTTTAAACGTTGTCTGGACGTGAAAGCCGTGGATACGTGAGTTCAAACCCGCTCGAAGCATGTTTTTTTTTCGTAATATAAACATTTGACTGTTATATATAAAGTATTGGGAAAGCCCAATGGCAGACTTTAAGTATTTGTTATCCCCTTCTTCTTCTTAGTCGTTTCACTCTTCACAGAGCGGTCGTGATCAACTGGTCTGGTAGTACTATTAGAGGCAGATATTGTTCGCTGTATGATTTTACGCCATTTCTCGCGATTCACAGACATTCTGGTGCACTCATGCAAAGGTCCGCCCACAGCCGATTTGATCTGGTTATCCCCTTAACATCTATGAAAAAAATAAGAAATAAATATCAGACAAGCTCACACAAATCAATCTAGTCCCAAATTAAGCTCAAGGAGGCTTGTATTATGGGTACTAGACGACGATATACATGCTTATATAGATAAATACGAGTATATAGGTACTTGTTAGTTATAAGAACGTGTCTATCTGTGTGTCTCCGTCTGTGGCGTCGTAGCTCCCACACATGCACTGATTTCGATTTAATTTTATTTATCTTGAAACAAAAGCTCAAGCGTCGTGAGCCACATTAATAGCTGGCGCACAACACATAACAAATTGCTCGCCTCCACCCTCCGATTTAATTAGGGCAAAACGGTGCGCGTTCATAGTCTGTCTCTGTCATAGCAATGTGCACGCATCGATGGTGTTACTAAATTATATTTTTTTTTAAAAAGCGTTGCGTGTCTACTTAATTACCCTTTGTCTCAAAACAAACAGTCCAATAATGTTAGTTAATAATCTTAATTGACCATAACAAATCGAATTAATATCTCCACGGGCGGCGGGCGGCGAGCGACGCGATCACGGACTCAATGCTTTATTATTCTATTCTATGTGTGCAGAAGCGTAACGAGGAGACCAAAAGGGGGAGGGGCTAAAAAAAAGGTTAAGGTTCTAAGCTTACCCCAGGGCTTCTATCCGCTCAGACAGGAGCTCTTTAGAGTTTACAGATACAGATACAGATATTTATTTATAAAATTCGATATTTTACATGTCATTATCTTAAATAAACTTAATTAGTATATCAAATTTTTCGGTTATTATTAGTTTGAGGACGGACACAATTTTTTTTTTTTAGTTGAAAGAGTATACTCCTGAGGTGGTCCCATTGGGATCTGATGATAGGATCCCAGGGAAATCCAGGGCAACCATCAAAATGTTACAAGCACCAGCAATGTCTTTCATGTACCTTCTTGTTTTGTTAATTCTCTTTCACCTCTCTGCCATTTTGAAAAGAAGCCACTTTACTCGCTTGGTCTATTATTTAACAACGCATTATCATAAGGTTGACGCATTATCGGAAGAGTGGGTCGGATAAGTACTGAACAGCCCTGGGTACGGGTTGCTCAGTACTTATCAGACCCACTCTCGTTATCCTTTGCTTCCCAGGCAGATCTTTATGTCCTTTCAAATAAACCTAACGGAGATGCCATGATTTTGAGTGACGAGCGACAGCAAAGGGCGACGAGGGCAAAAACAAAATCATACCTACTTATGTATGAAGCATGCCACGAACCTAGAGCGGGGCGATTTTTTCTAAAGTTGTAGTTACACCCCACTTTTTTTTTCGATATTTTGGGTATATTCTACTCAGACTCACGAGCTCTTTCGATCTAATTAGAAGAAAAAAACTGTCCCAAAATATTCATACATTTTTTGTTTTTCCATTCCGTTACCGCTGTAGTACCTAGGTTATATGTAAATGGTAACGGAATGGGATGAAAAACCATTGGGACACTTTTTTCTTCTAATTAGATCGAAAGAGCTCGTGATTCTGAATAGAAACACCCAACATATCGAAAAAAAAAAAAAGTGGGGTGTACAACTTTAGAAAAAACCGGCCAAGTGCGAGTCGGACTCGCGCACCGATGGTTCCGTACAAACACTTTCCATCCCTAAGTGGTTAAGTTAAGTTTGCACCTGGTATGTATAGCGCCCCATATAAATTATGTGCAAAGTTAGGTATTAAAAAAAAACTACTTACTAGATCTCGTTCAAAACAATTTTCGTTGGTAGTTTTTATAGTAATGTGCATCATATGTTTTTTTTAGATTTTTCATTTTCTTATTTTAGAAGTTAGAGGGGGGGGAGACCAACTTTTTTCCACTTTGGAAGCGTCTGTCACGCAAACTATTCGGTTTAGAAAAAAAAATATTTGAGAAACCTCGATATCATTGAGTTTCAGTTCTAAGTATGGGGAGCCCCCAATATTTATTATTATTTTTTTATTTTTGCATCAAAATCTTAATGCGGTTCACAGAATACATCTACCTACCAAGTTTCAACAGTATAGCCCTTATAGCTTCGGAAAAAAAATGGCTGTGACATACGGACGGACAGACGGACAGACAGACGGACAGACGGACAGACAGACATGACGAATCTATAAGGGTTCCGTTTTTTGCCATTTGGCTACGGAACCCTAAAAATGACCCAGCGGCACCACGCGCGGCGGTGCGTGCGGCCCCATACTACTCGCGTAGTTGACCGGAGTTGGGCGAATACAGCAGTGTGGAAAGGTACTTTGACTTACTTCGTCCACTTCTCACTTACCTCGCATCGGGCGACTTCCGATTGCCGTCGGTTTTTGCGCCCGAGTCAAAATAGGTACTCGAAGTTGCCCGAAGTGGTACAATAAAAAAAAAACAAACTTGCTGAAGCTTTACGCACAATATTGTAACATGCAGTGGTAATTAATTAAACAATGATTATTTTGATTTCTGTGTGAATCTGAATGTAGTATCGCACATCGCACATCTTTCAAGTACTTCGTCGAGGAAATTCGTGAGAACCACTACTCCACGCCACGGTTTTTGCCGAATTGCGGTGCATTGGCGCGGGGCGCGGCAGGAACAGGAACAAATGTATCGGCGACTAGGAAAGATGACGACGACGACGTCTTCAGAGCGGCGCGGTCGGCGGTTCGCGCGAACGGATCACGCGGTGTATAGTCTTACCAAAAAGAGTAGAAATTAAAGTGGCAATACTGTAGTGTCGTCCCTGTTTTCTTAGATAGATTAGACAGGGACGATACTACAGTATAGCCACTTTTTAATTTCTACTCTTTTTGGTCAGGCTGTACGTAAGGGTGCGTCTCCACTGAAGTGGAGCGGAGCGGAGACGTCGACCAATCACAAAAGTCAAGCGGAGCTGTGATACAGATTTCAACTCAGGTGATTGGTCGATTCCGCACTTACGTGGCATGCATGCCGCCCCGCTCGCCACTCCGCTCGCCGCTAAGACCGAAGTCGTGGCATCTCCGTAACCACTATGTCCACAATACCATTAGACGCTGGATCCATGAATAATACGATGACGCAACGTCCTATAAGGAATCCCATTAATTCCATCAGATTCTAAGCCATACGGGGAAGAATGTTCTGCGATAATCGTATTCTAGTCTGTGCTCGGGCACAGATTAGATATGACAGCGAGTTTACCATACCAGGTGTTGCCTGTAACAGGAGCAATAAATTTAAATATAGATTCTACTCTTCAAATTAAACACCATTTGTTCAGCAACTTTAAAAAAAAGTCAGTTTTCAGAATTTTATTATTTCAAACAAGTTAAATTGTATTTTCAATGTACGTCGTCCAACATTGACATAGCTGTCACTCTACTAATATCGGACATTTCGCAATACATTGCTTCTTTGTCTAAACATTATTCTACGAAATATTTCATTTAATAAACGTTATTTTCAGAAGTTGCTTAACAAATGTTGTCCATATAATTTTATGAAACATGTAATGTCTCATTTTTAATCTGGGTACACCACAATTTTTATTTAAACCATGAATACAAAGATCAAAGCTTAAAGAAAAATTGAAAAAGGACTGATGACTGATGAGACATTACATGTTTCATAAAATTATAAAAACAAACAGCGCCCTCTCTCGCTTGCTCGTTCACCGCTGTAAAGTGGTGCGGTGAGATGTGAATATTAACGTATTCACATAGAGGTCGCTAAGGTGTAAAAACCTTTCAAATAAACAATGCAAAGATCGACACACAAATCATAAGGAAAAATTCGTCAGGTCTACGTGGAGCGAGGGTAGCGAAGTGGCTAACGCGCTGGACCGGTAATCCAGAGGTACCGGGTTCGATTCCCGGTCCCTTCCACCAGGTAGCTCCTTTTTCATTTTTTCTTTAAGCTTTGATCTTTGTATTCATGGTTTAAATGTTGTCCAGTTTCAAGGGAAGAATATATGTTTCAATTTATTGCTCCTATTACAGGAAACACCCGGTATAATGGTCAAGTTCCGTTTGAATCTCTTGTCGAGCCGGTAAATTGCGAAAATGTTTTTTTTTTTTCATTTTTAACTCTGGGGTCGAGGAGAACTTATTACGACTAAATTGCATAATGTCTTATTCACTTTTTTTTTTTAATGAAGGAAAGTCATAATAACTTTGCCCTTAAACGTTTTATTCCCGAATTTTATCGAAATTATATCGAAAGGAAATCTTCATATTCCGAATATTCCAAATATGAAATGAGGATCTGGCTTATTATGACACTAAGCTCTTTTGCCGCAACCTTCATAAGGATCTTACCAGAGACCACTGGGGACCGAAGAGCTGGCAGCTTTCTCGCACAGCGTATCAGCATAGCTGTTCAGCGAGGAAATGCTGCCAGTATTTTCGGTACCATGCCGCAGGGGAGCAATTCCCTGAACTTGTTTTAGTTTATTTTAAAGCTTTTTTAAACATAGTTGTATTTAGTTTAAGTTTTTATTTACTGCTTCTTTGTATTTCCTTTTTTGTGTTATAATATATATATATATACTGTAGTATCGTTACCTAAAGGTTGTCTGGAAGAGATCGCTTCTTAGCGATAAGACCGCCTGATGTCTACCGTTATTTATAAATTGTATTTATCTTGTTTCCTTTTGTAAACTTTTATTGGTGTGCAATAAAGTATTGTTGTATTGTATTGTATTGTATCGTCCGTTTTTCTTAGATTGATTAGAAAGGGACGACACAACAGTATTGCCATTTTGTGTCGCATCGAACTTGTGAAAGCGGTTTATTCGCAAAGTGTACTCACGGCGATACTCTGCGCTTCAAGTTTGCGTCGTGAATACGTTAGTATAATGCGCTTTTCAATGTAAATATTATTTAATCCGCCTGTTGCCGGTGCTATATGTCGTGACCGGTCATAGCTTTGCTTTGTTTGCGTTTTTCATAGCAAATGCTGTAGCTGTTTTTGTAGTATTTATACATTTTATTGACTATTTAACATAGAAACATTTTATTGGCATTGAACTGAGGTAAGATCAGTCGCGGAAAGCGCATGGGATAGAGTATGTACTTTGATATTTTTATGGTAGGTGCACACATTTAATTACTAGCTCCTGTGTTACCCGCTCAACCCACAGGAACACTATTTTTTTTTTTTGGTATAATAAGTAGCCTATGTGTTAATCCAGGGTGTCAGCGACCTTCATATAATTGTAAATTATACCAAAATTTATCAAAATTGGTCCAGCCGTTTGAGCGTGAAATTGTCCTTCCAGCTGTACGGGTAGCAATCCCTGAAGAAGAGCTCCGTACGAGTTCGAAAGATGCAATTTTTTTTTTATATAATTAAAGGACGGCCTGTTGAAAATGGATTCATATATGGATTTATATAGCCGATATATTTCTAAATTGGGGATATCGCATTCCTTTCCGCATAAACTCACAATCAACCGTGTCGAGCTTCAACTCAAATTCCCATACCAAAGTTTCTTGCATCAGAATGTACCGCAATGTCAATGTCACCTCGAATCAGGCCTCTATGGCGGAGTCACCTGCCGTGTCCGCCTAATGCAGTTCCCTTGTCGGCTTAGTCCGTCTGTCCGCTCGTAAGCTAATGTCGGATTGTTTTGCTGGAATAAGAAATAAACAATAACTTTGGCACATTAGTCTGAGTAAGGTTTCAAATGCGAGTGTTCGTTACGCCTCCACTTTTATAACAATGTCCATTATATTGTCATAAACGTTATAGGGATGTACCTAAATCAAGGAAACCTAGAATTTTTCAAACGATTCAATTTTGAGAGATTATTTTGGAGGGACTAGTTTATTCACTACATAGTATAAAACAAAGTCGCTTCCGGCTGTCTTTCCCTATGTATGCTTAGGTTTTTAAAACTAAGCAATGGATTTTGATGCGGTTTTTTTGTTTTGATAGATAGAGTGATTTAAGAGGAAGGTTTATTAACTACATGGTATAAAACCAAGTCGCTTCCTGTCTATCTGTCCCTATGTATGCTTAGATCCTTAGAACTACGCAATGGATCTTTGATGAGGTTTTCTTAATACATAGTGTTTGTATGTATTACATGCATAATTTATCAGAATTACACCCGTGCGAAGCCGGGCGGGTTGCTGGTGGAAAGGCTTCTCAACATAATTTGAAACGATGATTCCGATCATGACGTCTGAATCTTTACGCTAGATTGCACTACGATACAACCTTAAGGCATGCAAGAAGCAACTGGTTGAAAAATTCAGTGGCTCTCAGCGCGCATCAGGTTCAGTGGTCCAATAGGTACGCCCGTGTTGGCCCGGAAAGCCTTAGGAGACGCGGGTTCGAATCCGGCCTGAACCATTAAATGTTTCGCTTAATTTTTAACATCTAATATTATGATCACGGCCTAGAGTGAAACCGACCAAGAAGAGATATTAGTCCGATACTTAAAGACCCTTCAAACGAAGCGTGAAGAAGCATCTCTCAGGTCAGCATGGCAGTGTCAACTGACATGGCACTGTTAGTGTCTTGTCAGTTGCCATTGTGACTTGGGCTCCCCTTTTTGCTTACCATCAGGCGAAGTGGAGCCGTTATAAAAAAAATAACAGTTTATAGGAGACTGTGCAAAGTAAGTAGTCAATGTATATCATTTTCTTTGGAAAAACACGCGCATAAACCCACAATGCCAATATTGGCACGACGTCGACGTCGGAGCTATTTAGCAAGGGTTGTTCGCCTACGCAATGGCTACGTCAGAACCCTGGTATTGCGTAGTTATTCAACGGTTTTTAACTTTTTTTGTTTTCTGTATTTGTTGTTATAGCGGCAATAGAAATACATCAACTGTAAAAATTTCAAGTCACGATTCATGAGATACTGCCTGGTGACAGACGGACAGTAGAGTCTTAGTAACAATAGAGGCCCGTTTTTTAACATTTGGGTACGGAACCCTAAAAAAACAATACAATAAAAACTAATAAGGGGTCATCCACATAATACGTCACGCAAAATGTCGACTTTTTGTACCCCCCCATGTCACGCTTTTTTGCTATACCTTTAACATGTACTGTCACGTTTGGTATGAGCCCCCCCTCCCCCTTAACGTGTGACGTAGGATGACCCCTAATTATAAAAACGGTTTAAACTCACTGAAAAATTGTCAGGAACGGCCCGACATGTTCCGACCTACGATGTTCTTCATCAGGTACAGCTATCCGTGCTACAAATCGACTCACGGTCAATTCAGTTCTAAAAAGATTAAAATAAAGACTACATAACTGTAAGAACTGGATGAGAGTACCCGAGGATCGATCTCAATGGCGAGCAGTTGGAGAAGCTTATGTCCAGCAGTGGACAAAAATAGATTGATGATGATGATGATGATGATGAAAGACTACATAATATTTGCGACCTAAATTGTCGAGGAGTGACGCAACTTCTGGGTGTCAACTAACCGGCCACGGATGTGGAACACGACACCCGTCAGTCAGGGCATCTTCATGAAAACTGCCAGCTGGGCAGTTGGCACTCACCGAAAATTCATTAAAGGTCACGTTGTGACGAGACTTTAACCACTCCTGCTATGATGATTGTTTTTAGCACGCGATAAATAAGTGACCAAGCATCCGTCACGTTTTGAAAAAATGCGAGTGTGAGTGGGCATATGCGCCGCGCATATGCGAGTGTGTGTGGCATATGATAAACGCAACAATCATAAGCCCCTGAGGGACGTACATTGGACGTCAATCGCAAAGTATTCGTGTCGAGTTTCATCTAAATACAGAACTTACAGTAAATACCTTTCATAAACGAAAACATTCTAATGCTTGTCCACTGTAACTCAAGGAATGAGTAAAATTGCGTGAAAGTTTACATTATTATATATTTACCAGGCTTGTCAACTTTGTCTGTAACATTCACAGAGCGAAAGTAAACAATACAGCATTTTACACAACATAAACAGTTTGACAGCTTCACAATAGTTACGCAATCATTACAAAAGAGTACAGCACAATATCTTGAACACAACAAAACCAGTAGGTATATAAAAGCAATTTTAATAAATTAGAGCGCGCATTAGAGCACAAAGCTAGCAAACAAAAGGGCCCTCACGTAAACAAACATGCTCCAATGCAATAACGATCGGAGGCCACTTCAGTGGACAGCCGGCCTATTCTGAGATCGCTTCTAATATCAATTTGATATCACTTTGGCTCGTGTCCTGGAAATTGGCTGATAATATGGAGACTTTTGGGGATGACCTTAATGCAGTTTCCTTCTTCTTTATCTGGGCTTATCCCATTTAAGTTGGACTCGGCTCTCATATTCGCTTTTCGCCAGCTTAATCTGTCCTGGGGTCTGAATTTGGGGTTTTGGGGCTTATGCGTTATTCACCACCGAGAGATGAGAGCTGGGATGCACCGTTTCTTTTCGGTCCCGACTCCATGCTCATTACTTTTCGGGCCATGTGGTCTTCGGGACTCTGCATTACGTGTCCGTACCAGCGTAAACGTGTTTCGGTGAGCTTTTCTGGCATTAGCGTCGTTACTTCCACGTACGTACTTGTTAGGAACTTTGTCTAAGAGGGTCACGCCTTCTGACCGATGTAACACCCTCATTTCAGCTACATGCAACCTTTGCGTCTGTTGATTTTTGAGGGACCAGCATTCGGCACCTGTACCATTGTGGCTCGTACTGCGGTCTTATCGGCTTGATATGCCTTTGACACGGAGGGGAATTCTACTGTCACTTAGTACGACGGTTAGACTTCTCCACTTTTGCCACCTTGCATCTAAATAGATGGTATGATGTCAGCAATCAGCATCAATGTCCCCGTTGCTAGAAAGTACGCTGCCCAGGAATTTAAATCTGCTGTCAAGTCGCAGCTCCTCGTTTTGGAGCATTGGCATGTGTTGCCAAAAAAGTCGCAATGCATGTGTTCTGTTTTCTATTGTCTAATACGCAGGTCAGCATTTTCAAAAGATGATCTCCAAGTTTCCAAAGTCTGCTGTAGAGAGTTGGGTTCTTTGACAAGGTCATCGTTTAGTTATAGCTTTTGTTATCATGATGAATAAAGTCTAGGAAATGGGGGATCATATTTAAAAGAGAGATCGAGAGTCTAGTCTCGAGAAATTGAAAACGTTTTTAGCCTCTTCATTTTTGTAATTGTCGTGCCAATTTTCAATATTAAATCCGAATAATACCAAGTACAATACAAATACACTACTTATTTTTTCATCGTCGACATATCTTACGCGGCAATTAGTGAAACATGTCACAGTACCCTTATAAAGGTAAAATAAAATACTCAAATAGGGTCCTGTTTCGTGTCGTTTTTTTTGCATTTTATCTTACATTTAGGCATACACTAGGCTCAGCGTAGGGTAAGAAGGGTCTATATCATATAATCTAACACACATTTGTTAAATATGCTATAATAATTATACAAAAAAAGGTTCCCCAAAACGTCGTACGCCCGAATACCCCCGTGACATGTCAACGTCACCAATCATGACACACGGATATAGCCGACACGTGCTTATAATTTGTCCACCCTTTGCTTGGGGCACGTGCCAGGGCGTATTTATTGGAGTTCCTGTGAGAATCGACTATCGATTTGAAGTTATGACTTATTTATCATTACAAGGGACAAAGAAAATTGGGTTGTATACGACCAATAGTTTCGATTGAGAATCGAATTCTTGCAGTACAGATTTTTATTTTGACTCCACCGTCTCGTCTCCATCTCGCCATGATAGTACTCGTCGCAGATTTAGGTTCCGTCCTTATGTATGTATTTATTGTTTATTATATTTATGGATGTATTTGTTTTTGTATATATTTTTTTTCCTTTTACTGATTTTTGCACCGCCTAGTAACAAAATTGTCAAGTGCTCTATTAGCGAAAGGTTATCAGGAAGAAATCGCTCTTTAGCGATAAGACCGTAAGTTGTTTACCTCTAATTGTTGCTTGCGTTGTATTTCTCCTGTATATTTTAAGAGGTGTGTAATAAAGAGTAAGTACTTGTATTGTCGATTGCACTGATTCGTACGAAACACTTCGTGCCTATTTTACTCAGTGAGGTCAGTAAAAGAGCAGACTTCTGTTCCTTTTCCCTGAAAAATATAACTTGGATCTCGTCAAGTCGAAAATGAATAGACATCTTCTACTACTACTTCAACTGTCTGTACCTAGGTACTATCAAACGTTGCAAATGCGACCTAGCAACTTTTTCGCTTTGGCTCTTCAATTCGCTTAGTTATAAATATTTATTGTGATGTATTTGGCGCTCTATATGATACACTTTTTTTGATTGCAGACTGTATCATTTAGTTCACTCGTACATTGAGGCGTGCAAGTTTAATGCGGGGTGCTCAGCAGAGCGAGGCAGAACTTCACGTTGGGTCCAGGGTTTCATTTAATGGCGTTGCTAGCAAAGTTACACATATTCGTTTATCATTTTCTTATGAACGATAACTCGTCATGTTACCAGACAGTTATTTTCGGATAGATAAAAGCCTCTCCTAAGAATCTCCGAAGCAACACTTCATTCACTGTTCTTAAGTGTGTCATTTATCATTTAACTAGCGACCCACCCCGGCTTCGCACGGGTGCAATGCTGATACTAAATATATTATGCGTGTATTATTTATACATGACCTTTGGAGGAAGACTTTGTGCGACGGTGTGGTTGCGCATGATGAAGTATGGTTTGCTTCTCTTTCTCACAAGCGCGACTTGAGACATCAGCGTGCAGCTTTTCCCCCTTCATCGATAGGCGCAACATTTATTTGTCAATTATGCGGCCGCGGCTGTCGCTCTCGTATCGGGCTATCCAGCTCTTCGAAAGTGCCGCAGTTTATTAGACGCTGCTTAACTCATCTGTTATAGATGTAAAAGGCTAATGATGATGATTTATACATGCAAACCTTCCTCTTGAATTACTATTAAAAAAACTGCATCAAAATCCGTTGCGTAGTTTTAAATATTTAAGCATACATAGGGATAGACAGAAGGAAGCGACTTTGTTTTATACTATGTAGTGATTCATCATAACCGTCATGTCACCGAACAGTATGTCCGGCTAGACAAAGCCCTTCTTAAGAATCTCTAAAAGCAACACTTCGTTCGCTGTTCTTACGTGTGTCATTTAATACGATGGCTACCTATATGTTGTTATTGTTATTCTCTTAAGGCACCCCGGAGGTGCAGCGGACCTTCATAAGAACTGTGCGGTTCTAGAGGAATTTCCTACCGCGAACGCTCCGCATGTGGAATGAACTCACTGCCCAAGTTTTCCCCGGGGGCTACAGTATGCGGTTCTTCAAGAGAGGAGTAAATAGGTTATAAAAGGGCAACGCGCACGTGATGCTCCTGGCGTCGCAAGCGTTCATAGGCGGCGGTAAAGCTGCTTAAAATCAGGCGGGCCGCGTGCTTGTTTGCCACCGTCGTAGTATAAAAGCTGGCGCCACGCCTTGATCTTCAGCTAGCCTTTATAGCCTTACTCAAACTCAATCCGATAGCTCACACCTCGCTTTCAATGGTGCGCCGCCAAGAGTATACTGGATGTCCACGGTTACACATTCCGTCTTCCGGCTTTCACTCGAAACTCTAAGGCGACACTTGCATTGTTCGAAATGAAATGAAATAATTTATTCATTAAGTAGGCCACAAGGGCACTTTTACAAGTCAGATCGTGAATCTACCGGCATTTCCCAAGAGGAGACCGCTATTGAGAAGAATGCCGAAAGACACTCAACACTATGTAATTTTTTCGTAAATCATACTTAAAACAATCATTTACATTTATGGTTTAACTAAATACATTGGTACACGTAAAGGAGATTGTATAGTTTCTCCAAGTCAATGTTAAAAAAAAATTATGCAATTTAAAGGTTCGTTTCTCTCTTACGAATGCCTATTGCAGGCCTATTCCATCTCCATTTGCGTGTCGCGATGTCCACATTTATGGTGACGTCGTATCCTCCATAGGCCTTAGTTTCGTCTTTATACCTACATACATAGAAATAGACGGATACTTGGTCACTTATATATCGCATAAAGAAAGTGACCATCATAGGACTGACTTAGGTGACTCTGGCTTGACACTATTTGCCATCAGCGATTTCTGCCTTTACTCTCGATATGAACACATCTACATTATGTGTAGACATGACACATATACGAGGTAAAGGTACTTAATAATTTAGTTACTAAGTAATACGTGTTCACGAAACACTTGAAACGTCTTCACACTTATCATTTTGTGCAAACTGAAGTGGTGATTGACTGAAGCTTCAACAAAGTGGGTGGCGTTCGAAACTCATTTTCCATCGCGAATCTGTCGAGCCCTTGTACAAATTGTAGAATTATCCCAAAAACAACTTATCTACCTTCAATCAGGCTGCACCTAGCATAACTGTGACATGCGAAGTCTTTCTCGTGCGAGATATATTAGCTATCTCTTTCTATGCTATACCGTGCGAGAGTGACGGGTGAGCTATGTCGCGCGACAAGAGTCGCGAAGCTTAGTTGTGCTAGACGGGATAGTGCATGCCGTGATTACGCAGCGTGAATACGCGTATCGTCCGACAAGCCTGAAACATAAGTGTAAAGATCAGTTAGGTATAGCTGGATTGCTTACTGATTAAGGTAACGTGGGAGAAAACTATCACTAACTATTTTGGCTCAGTGACCCAAAAAGGATCTTACTCCGAAACGAGAGCAAGTCACTTGTCCCGATCCTGCGCAGTTTCTCGCCAGTTTTTGACTGAAGAAGACCGCCACAGTCCAATAAATAACTAACTGATAGTCTTACCCCATCAGACAATATACTATGCTACGCTTACCTCACCTTACACCTTACACATACGGTGGCTGACTTTGAGAGTTGCAATGGTTAGGATTATTTGATCTTAGAAAACTGGCCAGAGTGCCGTACCAGTTTTTTTATATATACAGTGGCCATAGTAATTAATAATACATGCCTATTCCATCTGGCCTGATGGAATGGAGGTGGATCGCCACGGTCCAGTTAGGTAGAAACAACTTCAACAAGGAAGCTGACAGAAGAATCAGGTTGGGCTGGGCAGCATATGGGAAGTTGCGCCATATTTTTCAGTCATCAACACTGCCCCAGTGCCTTAAGTCCAAAGTCTTCGACCAGTGCGTCCTTCTGGTCCTTATTTATGGGGCCGAGACGTGGACACTAACAAAAGGCCTCGCCCACAAATTGCAAGTTGCTCAGCGAGCTATGGAGAGGGCTATGCTCGGAGTTTCTCTGAAGGACAAAATCCGGAACCAGGAGATCCGACGGAGAACCAAAGTGACCGACATAGTCCTAAAGATATGCAAGTTGAAGTGGCAGTGGGCGGGGCATATATGTCGTAGAGCCGATGGTCGATGGGGCAAACGAGTTCTAGAGTGGAGACCACGAACGACACGCCCTGTAGGACGGCCTCCCGCCAGGTGGACCGACGACCTAAAAAGAGTGGCGGGAAGCGGTTGGATGCGGAAAGCTGACCGGGTATGGTGGCGCGAGCTGGGGAAGGCCTATGTCCAGCAGTGGACGACTCCGGGCTGATAATGATGATGATGATGACCTATTCCATGCAAATTTCACGTGTCTATAACCATTCTAAATAGACACTCGTTTGTAATTCCTATCGCAATGTGTGATATACGTTCTGCTATACGTAACCACGGGACCACTCAAAAATTCCGAAGTTTCATTTACCCGAAACCATCAATGAAAAAAAAAAACCGAAAGTAAAATAACGCGAAGTGAAGTAAAAAAAAATTTTCTGTGTTTTGCTCGTACGATAAAAAGTATTGTATGCAATAGTTACACAATTAGGTCTTAAAATCTCGTACCTTACTTAGGCTACTCGGCAAGCCTCGTGACCAAAACGCGGTCCTCGACGTTAAGAACCATCATTGTGCAACGATTGCATAAAATACTATACCAGAACCAGAACATTGATGATAATGCATTCGGTCAAATTAAATGAAACTTCGGGGTATTGTAGTGTAGCCCGTAACCACAGATGGACTATTAATGCTCACATGCGTCCTTTCGCAAGTAAACAGCGTTTATTTACACCAACCCCCACCGGATGCGCATACGCAGCGACAATTATTCTAAAATAGAACAATACGCGGGGCGCATTATCGTTTATCGACGTAAATTTAGAACTTCCATTAGTATTGTTTTCGATCTTACTCTTGTTCCAAAAGATTTATTAAGTTTTTTCCAAGTAACTATTTTTGTATTTTTAATCGACTTAAAGGAAAGAAGTTTTATTGACATATTTTTGACAAGATTCCGTACCGAAAGATACTCCGCTGTTTTAACATGTCATAAGGTTTTAACTCTTTAACCGTTATTCGGAGATCGCTTATTCAAAAAATATACTAAATTGTTATATTATTTTTTGTACTTATATACTTACCAAACTGCTATGTTATTAGCTCAAACAGGCCATATGTGTTTGGGTAAGTTTGTCGCAAAATTGCCACAGATTGTAACAGGATACCCGACAACGGACAAGCGAAACATGGGGTTTCACAACAAGAACATTTCGGGTATCTAGTCCTAGTCCCAAACTATTAAGCAATGGTTGTACTATGGGTACTAGACGACGATATACATAATATATAAATACATGTGTATAGCATCAATGACCCAAGAACAAATATTCGAGTTCATCACACAAACATTTGCCTCGCCGACTCAGTAAGCATCTGCAATACGTACAAACTGCACCAAACTCGGTGTCGAGTACAGTCTAACCTAAAAGCGTAGAAATTAAAAAGTGGCAATACTGTAGTTTTCTTAGTTTCATTAGAAAGGGACGACACTACAGTATTGCCACTTTTTAATTTCTACTCTTTTTGGTCAGACTGTAAATGATTACATAATAGTCGTAATCATATATTTATAAGACAGTAGCGCAAAAACATGCGTGCAGGATACAAAGCTGGAGTGTTTCCGCCCTTGTGAGTTATAGTTTTATTTTGTTGCGGGAACAAAGGATTTATGACGCGTCTTACGCCCATTACCGCACTAGTAAACAAAACCAATTCTTGTTTTACGAGTGGAATGGAAAATATTGTATTACCGACTTGATACAAGAGTGAAATCAAGTGATTGGTTGTTGTTTTTGAAAACTACGAGGCGCCCGCAACTTCGTCCGTTATTTTAGATAAACCTCTTTTTCAAAAACGGTTGTTTCTTTTTCTAGCATCTCAGGCATGATGATGCTGTAAAGACATAAGGTGGAAGTACTAGTTCTGGACGCGGTACTAATACGCGTCACCATACTTTCAACTGCGATAAATAAGTTAAGATTACCGTTACTTTCATAGCAAATAGAATTAATACATGAGAAATGTTTGTAGCTATCGAATTTCACACGCAAAATAATAAAATATACAACCTGACTGCCTGCAAAAGCACGTGACATGTACTGAGACAATCCTATTGACTTACATTTCATTACATTACGAGAATTTTTTATATGATCATTATATGATATAAATACCATTTAATAAAGGTAAAAGTCATACCTCTCATATGGGATGAATAAATTTGCGATAGACGTGTAAATTAACGTACTATTACGAAACATAAAATAAATATCCCTTGCAATGTCGAGTACTAGTACTTCCACCTTACGTGATAATAGGTTTCTGTGTATTATGTTTTTTATAATTAGTCCGTCGTTTAGATTTAAAAAGAAACTGTTGCACACACTTATTTTTTCTTTTGTCAATCAAGCAAAAAATAACAAAGATAACACGCATCAAAGTTCGGTAGTGGGGGTTCCTGACCATTGCTTTGGAAAAAAAATACCTACAGCGAAACATAGTACTTCCTTCTTTTTTTAAAGCCGGTTAAAAATTAAATACGGCGTAACATCACGCGGAAACTTAACGATCTATATATTCGCAATTTATTGTTCAATTTGACGAAATTAAATACGGTCCATATTTTACTTAAATCTAACTGACAAGCATATTTTTGGAAACGAGCTTGTTGGGTACGCATAATTAACACTTCTAGACAAAGGCCTTCTACAACGTGATCATAGAGCTACATTTTATTATTAAATTGGGTAACCTTCAGACTCATTTAAACGCCATAAACTTATCCCCATGGGTGGCATCAAACAGAGATAAGCCGGCAATAAATCTCTATAGATAACGCTATCGCCGCGCGGTGAAAACTATAAGTTAGTTTACTAATAGACGGAAATTTTACGGGGCGAAAACGATACGTTTTATAAGAAGGTTTTTTTTATTGTAGAACTGTAAAACACTGAAATATGGGTCAACTTTTAGGTTGACTGTCCATTGAAGCGGAGTGGACAAAAATAACCAATCTGTGTCGATCAACAATCGAGAAAGTCTGCGTCTGCGTCTTTGTAAAGCCCAAACGAACGACATTTACATACTCGTATTTGAAAGAAAGAAAGAAAGAAATACAAATGTATTTTTGAAGTGCAATAAAACATAATTAGTAATTAATTATTAATTACATAAAAGGTGTGACAGAAATAAGAAAATAAAATAGAACAATAAGTAACTTATTTTTTTAATGCAGTTGCCCAAAAAGTGGTACTTTTCGTAGCTGCAAATCGTGCGAAAAGTTGGATATTTCGAACTAGTGCTTTTTACTTTTCAATTTTTTTTAATTTTCTGTTGTAGGTACTAACACGTCATGTCTCATACATCCAGACAAAAGTCAATCATTTTCCGACTTTATATATTACGTCATACAGCATTGCAAGTGTATATCTTATAATTATGCTTAAAATATTTAAATTGCATATTGGATCCATCAAAGGGTTATCTATTCAAAATATTCAAAAACGGTTTTAATAATTTGTCTGAGTGACTATTATTTAATGAGCAAATGAGTATTATGGGTGACCTAAAAAAATTAATAAAGTAAAGTATTGTCACAGATTAGAAAATACAGTATTAAGCGTGACCCACGCGCTGCTTTATAAATTCATAATAATTTATTTATTTTATTTATTTATTTAATTTTTATTGCACAAAACAAAAGTCAGTACAAATGGCGGACTTAATGCCAAATGGCATTCTCTACCAGTCAACCATAGGGCCAAACAGAGATACTTAGGGAATGCAATCCCTATCCCGCGGGATCCCGATCTCGCGAGATCCCGTGTAATATTTCGGGATCAATCCCGACGCATAATATGACGGGATCCCGTTCGGGATTGACGGGATTGGGCGGCAGGCAGTTGTCAGCGACGTTACACACGTCCACTCGGTGTACAATTAGGTATAACAGACGTCATTTATAAAAATAATGTAGAATCTAATGCAGAGGAGACAGAGGAAAAATTTGAAGACCCTGAACTGAACATTATGATGGTTTATACTTTTCCTTACCTCTAAGACAAGTTGATCTGGCGACAGAATACCAATTAAAATTATTAAAGAATACCAATACCAACCTTCTCAGCAGCTGAGTACATTGCAACGGATGTAAGATGCCGTTTAGCAGATAACACTCTTAATACCCTTTGTTTTTTAAGAAGTCACTTTCAAAATCACCTGTAACCTGTAATACTCTCTAATTCCTTATTGTTTTGATTCTTATTACAGTTATACTTATTGTTTTGATTACCTTTGTTAATTTGCAAGGAAAACTGATGATGATTTAGTTAATAATATTAAAGAATAAAGGTTTTTGTTTTCTGTCTATTAATATGTTATTTTAATTAACATCACTGCATGCCGTTATTATCGTTTTAATTCAATCAAATTTTACTTTTTTTTAATCTAGTCGGGATCCCGAAAATTCCGGGATCCCGTGGGATTGATATTTCTAATCCCGCGGGATCTCGAATTTGCAATCCCGAGTCGGGATTGCATTCACTAGAGATACTAGAAGTGGGAAATAATTATGAATAATTGCTATTTTTGTGTATTAAATAATATATTTATTTACAATTATATGAAATGTAAAGAACTAAAAACAGATTCACGATGTTTATTGTTTGGAATCAATTAAATTACTGTGTAACCTTATCATATCTCTTCTGAAATATTAAAACTATTTCTTTTGATTTGGCTGAATGATGAGAGCCGACGCCATCTTGAAAAAAAATATTACAATTAAAAGTAAAACTTTCTTTTTCATTCAAGATTGTTTTAATTATGTGTAAATGACACGTAAGATTTATAAAGTAAAAGTTTTTGATGGAAAATGATGGATTCTGATGTTATCAGAATAGATTTAACACCGCCCTATATACGAGCCAAGGCAAAAATTGCAAGTAAGAGTATTTTACCCGCAAAATCGAAAGAAAAATTACATTGCCGTCTATGAACATTTTATTGGCTGGAAACGAGAAAAAGAGAATTATCAACAACTTGAATAAAACTTTAAACTTACCAGCAAAGGCCTTCAATGCGACCCTTCACAATTTTTCTAAAAATTGTAGGCACTCCTCATTTTTATCAGACAGAAATAAATATAATTTCCCCTTTCAATTACTGTTTTAAATTTGTATTCTTGCAATTTTTCTCAAATGTATTAAAAAACGTTGTTTGGTACACGTGTGGAAGTGTCATTTTAACTCGTCCCGAGTCTCGCCTTGCGGCTCAGGCCAAGACTCCTCGGGACTCGTTCAAAATGACATACTTTCCACACTTGTATCAAAAACTATTATTATGGGTGTGCCACGAAAAGGTCCCACCTCAGCAAGATGCTAGCTCGAGAGCCAGCGCTGAACTTCCGGTCATAGTCATAGTCATAGTATTTTATTCATAAACAATACCGGTGGGACCATTTGTCGACTGTTGACTGTAAGGAATGTGATTACTAGGCATAGGACTTTCGTTCGCATGGTAGGACTTTAAATAGCTATGGAGCCAATATTAACATAAGTATTTCATTCACATTTTAATTTTATAGTCAAGGATAAAGTCGGAAGAAGGACTTGATTTGTGAAAGCATTGTTTTTTCTTCATCAAAAATATTTGCTACTTTTTCCAATTCTTTCTGGAGTAAATTGGGTTCTGTATTGATCTAACTTCCAGTGATCATTGGAAAATGCATGATATTGACAATTAATATAGTTAATTAGTACTCGAGTGGAGACCACGTACCGGCAAGCGCAGTGTAGGACGACCACTGGTAAGGTGGTCGGACGACCTGGTTAGAGTTGCGGGGCCTCGCTGGATGCGGGTCGCTGCTATCCGGCCCATGTGGAAGTCTATTGAGGAGGCCTGTGTCCAGCAGTGGACGTCCTATGGCTGAAATGATGATGATGATGATAGTTAAATCTAGGAGTTTGTAATGTTGTACATATTTTGTTTTATTTATATTTTTAGTCATTTAATGCTTGGGAATGTTAACCACAATAACCATAAAGGCAGTTTGGCAATGAGTATGAGTATGAATTGTATTTTGATGTTAATAGCGGCTCCATAGCAAAACAAAAGACGATCCAGCATCTCGCTATTAAGATTTTTCCTGAAATCATGACCCCTCTCCATTGGAAACTGATTTACAATACAAACCTAGATTTTTATAGTAGTACACCAAGATATTAACAGTTTCGGAATAAAATAGCTTTAGGACAAATGAAAATGCGAAACGTTACAGATGGGAAACAAAAATTACCTAGTGTTTCAGATAAGTACACTAACAGATTTGACCATTTTACACAACTCAGCTTCAGTAAACAGGCATCCTTAAGGTCCATTATTCCAGCGTTTCAACCGCCTCACTTTCGTGGACACATTTTTGACCGAGTTCCTAGAGAATTTATGGCATGCTTATTCCGGATTTCTTATAAATTCTTCGAAATCACATTAAAGTTTACACCCATTTCGGGGAGGAGGATAACGTCGCCATAACTCTCTTTTGCTTCAGTGTAGTCGGGTATCATAGCGATCAAACAACTTATTTTTTTCCTTCCATCGGTCATAAATATAGGCCTCCCGTTTGCCTCCAAAAAGTGCGATCCTGCACAGACCAACTCTGCCGAGTGCAACTCTGACGAGGTCTTCCGTCCATCTAAACGGGGGCCGACCTAAGCTGCGCTTTCCTATACGTGATCTCCGCTCCAAAACTATATTGCCCTTTAGATCGCCGTTACATCTGGTCTTCAGGCTATAAGGCCTACCCATGAACTGATATGAGAAATTATAATATGTCCAGATCATTTTCTTGTGGTTTTTATTACATATTTGGCGTTTTTTGACTTCAAATTCCTATTTTTATTCCTATTCAGACGGAATGGAACACACCGGACCTACCTCAACAACAATCAACACCCATGTAAGTAAATTAACCCAATCATCATTATCCTAATCATTAATTACATATCGCAGTTAATCAGATAGGTCCCAGGTGTTTGCAGGGTAATAAATTGTTCTGGACAATGTTACCCTAATTATAGGGTCACACTAGGGGATCATAGCTAAGGGAGAGTTGAAATATCGCTAGCGCGTGTCGACATATGGCAGTCCGAAGTAAAATGGTTACTTTTCCACACTCCTATCTAGGATAACCTTTACGGCAAATCAGCTGTGTCCCTAGGGACGTAAAATGCACTTTTCTGTGAAGGTCCGATGGATACGATGTTTGGGAAAAGGGGTTCGAAATGAGAATTGCATCACTGTCAAAATATAAATTGAAACATATGACGAGTTTTGGATGGGGGTAGTAGGTTGGAAAACGAATTGATACCACGTAGTGGCGACTACAATAAATGCTTTGTAGTACTCAGCACACGTGCCAAAGTCATATGTAAGGGTTGCAGAACATTTTGAAAATGTTTTGAGTGGCCAAGCGTCCATAGAAAGTGTGCAAGTTGAAATTAACGGGAGAACCAAACTGCAAATAACCCGAAGACTCGGAAAAATAAAGTGACAGGGAGAGTGGTACCTAAATGACTCGTAAAAAATATTGAGGTGAGGCTATAGCAGGGATCCTTCGGGACGGTTTGATTCAGCAGTGGAACAAATTCAGCGGATATAATGATGACACTAAAGTCAGTATAAATTGACTATCGAACACAGGCGAGTAACCAACCTCACAGTTTCATATAATCGGGTTTTCGCTTAACCCGGTTCAAAAAATTGCTTGGAGTTTTGCAATACAATACAAGTCAGTAGAAAATCGACAACGTAATGCCTGCATTGCAGTGCTATCTTTGACACTCCAATCAACATGAAACAATTGAAATGCCACGTACTCGCTCATATTTAGTAGCCCGTTAACCGGCATTCCTGTATCTAACCAAAAGGAAGGCCGCGTTTTCGATTCATTACCGTTCGGCTACATCACTAATGCTAGTGATGTGCAAAAGAACAATGCGCGCGTCAAAGGGCGCACGCAGCCCTTTGGAACAAAGCTGCCTCTTACACTAGCGCTGCGGACATGGGCATGAGAGGAGCGGGAGCGACAGACATACAAGCAGCGATAGCTGATAAGAGGAAGGCCCATGCCCTGGGCGCTAATTCTTCGGAATCTATCTAGGCAGATGCCTATAAGACACAGACAGGACGTCCACTGCAAAACATCGTCCTCCCCCACAGCGCTCCACGATATTCATCGACTCCCCGCTAACCCCACGAGGTCTACGTCCACCTAGTCACAGGATTGCACGGTTGAACTGACAATGGGCAGGCTATGTAGTTTGTAGTCCGGAGAATGGATAGCCGTTGGGGCAGCTAAGGCCTAGAGTGGCGACCACGGCGCGCAGCGTGGGACGGCCCCCGAATAGATGGACGGATGTCCTCTTGAAGGTAGTGGGGAATCAATAGATGCAGTCTCACTCTGTGGCGAGCTATGGGGGAGTGAGGGAGGGAGGAGGATCAGTGGCGGTCTGTGGCTGATAGATAAATAGACAGGTGCTATCGAGGTCAAAAGTCCGTCGAAAATGATGGATGAAAAAAAAAAAAAAAGAGGTCAAATGCTTGGCTACTTAGAGTAAAAAAAAAAAACATTATTGCAGGCAAATAGCCCATATCCATAAAAAGACCAGTAAATATTAAGCGACACTCTCCAACACAAGAGCTTTCGTCACTAAAGCCCGACCCGAACTTTCGAGCTTTGAGCGTTACTCCGCCTGCACGCCGAACAATGCGAACTTTGAGGCGCAAATAACTTTACAGCGCTTCAAGATGCATAAATACACTACTCATGTAGCTACCTGCTTATACGGGCTTTCTTCTACGAGTTTGATGTAGCTACACTTCAGAGTTCTGAACTATTGTTACAATTTGATTATACTTGTGACGAAAATGTCAATACTGTAAGGGTTTGCAAATCTTGCAGCGACTTCGCTTGTCGTCGCGCGAGTCAACATCTCCTGTCTCGATCGCACAGTATTGAAAGGAAAGTGACAGGTAGTAGTATAAATTAATCCTAGACGAGTTAGAAATATGCTTCAGTCTCTAGTTTCGAAACCAAGAGCATGTCTAAGAAGAAGACGACGAAAATGACAAGCGTCAACTTAGGCGTATGCTCTTTGCAGTTTTTTTTTTCACCGTTTCATTTCGCTGAAGTGTCATTTCGTAGGATTTCGCATTTCTCTCTGAAACTATCAAATATTTGGGGTCGTTATATAACAAACCTGACCTAAACTCAAGCAATATAAAGAATATTCAGTAATTATTAAAAAATATGACTAAAGGAAAAAAGTCAGCAATGTGAAAATTCGATTAAATGAAACGTTCAGAACACCTCTTGCCAGAGCAGCCATAGTCACTCGTGAGGTTTGGTGGTACCGCGTAGATAACCTTCCTTTAATTCCCTGCGCGCGATCAATCAAAAAGACACTTTAATTTTCACCTAGGAAAGTTTTTGAAATACTTAGTAGGCACGGGTAGGCACCTACAACTGCCAGTTATCAGAAACAATAGTTGCAATATCTATTATTTATATAATCGCTTCGTCTCTCCGTCGGCATTACAATAAATTTAAATACCACGACCTTCTAAGAAGTGTGACGCATTTCAATTCGTGTAGCAAGTTAGAAGTTTTATTCCCGGTAGACTAACCATTAAAATGTACACTAGATAGGCAGATGGTAATAATGTGACTACAATGTTAAGAATTTAATGCAATGGACAAGGCTATGCTCGGAGTTTCTTAGCGCGATAGAATCAGAAATGAGGATATCCGCAGATGCAATGTAACCGACGTAGCTCACAGGATTGCGCGGTTGAAGTGGCAAGGGCAGGTCATGTAGCCCGGAGAATGGACGGCCGTTGGGGCAGCAAAGTCCAGGTGTGGCGACCACGTATAGGAAAGCGCAGCGTGGGTCGGCCCACGACTAGATGGATGGATGACCGACTAGATGGAATCAATGGATGAATGATGGAATGAATGCATGGGATCGCACTTTGTGGCGAGTCATGGGGGAGGCCTATGTTCAGCAGTGGACGTGTGTGGCTGATAGATAATGTGGAGAATTCAAATGTAACGTATAAGAAGCAGACATCGGGAACCATGGAGCAATGCGCGATATAGTCGAGCTTTGGATTGGAAGCGGGGAATGCAAAAATTGCAAACTGATACTTAAGTTTTTGTATGGAAATTACCGGTTATTTCCATAGAAAAATTACCGGTTTGCATTCCCTAATTGGAATGATCTACAATATTCACCTGTATTTTTTTTTGGCGATGATGGGGGATGAATGAAATTTAAAAAAACTTGAAATTTTGTTTATAGATAGGAATAACCCTCAAAAGTAACAGATTTTTCAAGGAGGTTCGCGTTGTGACTGTTGCGACGCCCGCATAAGACGGGAAAAAACATTATACATTTTTTTTATTTTTTTGAGCAACAAAAAATCTGTATTTCTTTGTAAAAATGAGAGGAGTTATTTTTATAGCTATAAAAAACAAGATTGTTTAAAAAAAAACATCCATTCTTCAAATGGGTGGCTGAACGAACTGTAAATCTATTTTAAAATGGGTTAAATTCGAAGGTTTTAAATAATTTAGCCGTTCTACAATACCAACGAACTGTAAATCTATTTTAATTTAACCGACTTGAAAAAATAAGTGTGACCTCTAACTAACTGTATTTTATGTTACGTGATGTAATAACTGGACAACTATTTTGCTGTGTGAAAAAAGGAAATGTGCCACAAAATTCTAGTCACCTAAAAAAAAAGGATTTTTATTAAACAAAATAAAACTACGTAAATTAAGGCTTTGTTTAAAATAAACGTAATTTTTCGCTCGCTGAACTTGCCGAGTGGCAAAGTGGAGTAACCCAAAAATTTTAAAAACAGAGGCTGGAATATTACCAAAACAAAACACGCATAAAACTTTTTCAGCAGTTTAGCGAACGACCTCGTTGCCCTATAATATTCATGGCAGCAGTTTTTGCACCTTTTCCTTACTTTTACCCACATAACGTATACGAATTGCCTTTTTCCCTTTTTCACGGCTTAGCGTTGTAATATTATCGTTTCAACTTAAAATATGCCGAACCCAGGCATAAATATATTTGATGTCAATTCGCATTTCCCCTAAAATCATTTCTCAGCATTTTTATGTTGCTTAGAATTTATTTGCGGTTCTTTTTCTTAATAAAGAGACTTTACTTAAAATAAAATTCCTACGACGAAATACCTACAAAGAAACATAATAACAGAAAGGAGGTCAGATAATGCCCGGGATTTGAATAGCATTTGTGTGTCTCGCACATTTCTCTCCAAGTTTTTAATAAAAAAAAGTACTTATGGGATTCGCAGCTGCCAGTTCAAGTTTAATTAAGCTATTTTTAAGTGCTCATTAAGTTTTTTTAAAACAAAACCACTTCAATTCCTTCGAGTGTCGGCACAAAAACACGGGAACACGTGGGGAACAAAAACGCGCCAACTCAATTTGTGCAATGATTGTACTTAATGCGTGCCATGTGGTCATTCCCGGTCATGCTTACTCGATTCCGCTAACTTCATTTTTATCTACCATCCATCTCTTTCGCACTTACGCCGTTTTATCGAAACTAACCGGGCCTCTCGCTCTCGAGCCTTCAGTCTGCGACCGTCGGCGTTACGGGTTGGCTGTGTCGCGCGCCGCTCGATTTTCGCGTGATCGCTTCCGATAAAAACATTCAAATACACTTTTTTTTTTGTTTTTTCGCGAAAGTGTTGCTGTGTTTGCTTGTGCGTAAACGGTTAATGTGTGTGTTGATTACCTGTGTGGAATATTGTTGTAGTGCATTTTGGAATGTTGCAAACCTCTCAGGTAGCGTTGTATTGGAAGTGAACGGATTCTGAACGGTTAGTCTTTTTTTCTTATCAATCTATTGTTGGCCTGGATTTGACGTGGCCGAATGATTTCTGATAAAAGATTAATTCGGTTGCGTCATCGGAGTGTAACGTTACCTATTGGATTTTTCTGCATAGTTATTACTTTTTCGTGTTTTGTTGTAATTTCCTTGCATTGTCACGTCATGTTTTCTTATAATAAGGAAGACAACTAACGTGTAATTTGGTACTATAATAACAGCACGCACGTTCTCGGCCACAATAAATCTTCGATTACAGACACTTGTGTAAATATAGCCTGACTTTGTCGCGAGTTTTTGTCTGTTTTTTTTCATATTTGACATGCACAGAAGTTGTTTTTGTTTGTTTCCAAGGATCGATAGAATATTTTTTTTTTTGTAAATGTTTGTAGGTAGTTAGAAACGTCAAAAAAACATATCTAATGCATACATTATGATTAGTTGTTACTAATTGCTCGAGTGCACTTAGTATTTATTATTTAGAGTAAACATAGTACTTTATCATACCCAATAATATTATACTTACCAAAGATAACATAAAAAAATATTATTTCCAACACGATAAAGATACGTTGATATTCGATATCGCGAATTCCTGAACGAGTTACCTACCAAGCTTTTCGCACGGGGCGTGGGTAAAGTCGCATATCTTTGTAATTCCGAAAAATACTACGATAATGAATTAGATAGTAATTCATTATCGTTTCGATCATGTTACGTTCCGGAATACATACGAATATTACCTAGAACTATAAATGTTTAAAAAAAGCTTAGTTTCATGTTTATTAGAATAGCTATCATTATTCTTGAAATTTTTATTTCCTTTTTAACGTATTAATAACCACTAATAAAAAAACAAATAAAAACAACTCATGTGCATGTCAAATATGAATAAAAACAAGTATCCATTTTCAATTTTTAATTACAAATATAGCAATACAAATGGAATAAACAAAACATTTAAATTCGCCTAAATTAACAGTCGCTCACAACCCTCGCCCCACACGCCAAAACAATGCGAAGCAAAAAATCCGTAAAACAATAAACTTGTCAAACAAGAGTTACAGTCCCTTGTTCTAAGGGCCCAAAGGTCACACACAATGACCAAGTTGCACAATGGAGTAAATGACCTTCGTGATTTTCACGCATCATGGTAAATGGTAATATGTGTGGATAACGTTTCAAGAACATTATGATAAATAGCTATAAAACGTATAACGGTTTTATAGGACATTACTATTCTTCTATGTATGTATTTAAGTATATATTTATCTATCTAAGTATGTATATCTATCGTCGTCTAGTACCGTTGGAGTAGATCGACTTGTGTGAGGTTGTCCGATATTTATTTATTATTATTTCACTCACTTATATATTTTGTTAGGATAGGTTTTCACAATATCATTATTTATTATGTACCTAGTGGCGGTGAATGCGTTGTTTCCTCATCGCAGGTGTTTGTGGTCCGAACCGAAGGCGACGGCCATAAATATGAGATCTGAGGCTATACAATTACCGCCCGTGGTTTGCCTGTTTTAAGTGTTAGGCCAGGGAGTGAGATTTTCTACGCCCTAGGGCGACGTAAATGTTAATTACAAAATCCACCCCGCGGCGTTGCCTGCAAAAACTATTTTTAAATCTCGAGAACCGTATATTTTTTGGGATTAAAAGTAACCTGTGTAACTCGTCGGGCCATAATTGTACGATCTCCTTGCTCTTCCTCTTATGTTAATCCGTGATTTCTCCGCAATGTTAAACAAAAAAACTCAATTTTCGGTAAGAATTTCATTGGAAGATTTAAAAATTACCTGGCAACTATATGTAGGTATTGTACCTACACAATCAAAATATTACGCACATTCCTTTCATTTAATAAACATTCGTGACAACATCCTATAATGAATCACCAGTTGCAGTCGAAGACATTTTACCTACATTTTTTCACCTTGAATAGAGTAAGATAGAAATTTATACATGTAAATAATGTATGGTTGACCTTGGTCCGTGACTAGGCAGCCAATTATCCGATTTAATGAAAAAAATGTTCGGAATTCATTTAAAGAATTTAGTTCTTTAGGTACATAAAGGTTTGGTAAATTGGACAACTAAGTACCTATCTATTAACTATTCCAAGATAAATTGACAAATAAAAAAGGAAACCTTCTCAAATAGATTCACCCACGGCGCCCTAGATTTCATCCAGCTTTCAACGTAAGAGAAATTATAGGGCCTCAAGAGAAACATGTCTTTTAACTCTTAATTATGTTTATAAGTTAACTTAATTGATAATGATGATGATCAAATGATGATCAAACAAATGATGATTGATAAAAGCTGATTGGTCAAACTGTACTTAGCAACACAAAACAAGACTGAACTGATTTTATATTAACACTTGCGATATTTTGTCTTTAAGACCTCAAAAGTGATAGAACAGGCACAAGCAAATAACTATAAGTAAAAGTACCTATAGAAATTTCAATCGTTGCTTAGAATATCCTATTCATAACGATACCGCAACGTAATTTCACACCACACAATACTCATAAAGATGATAATATTATGCGGGCATGTGGCCACAAAAACTAATTGTAAATTTTAATTACTATTTCTAAAAAATATGAAGCCAGACTCAATGCGAAATCGAAGAGAAATGTGAGAGTAAGGCGATTAATTCTCGGAATGCCGGGCCTAGTCACCTACATCTGAGAATCTCTTTGTGATTAGAGCCATTGAAAAGTTGCATTCTAATACACCGGTCAATACTACTTGGGAAATGCCACAAGTCTTCCTCTTCGAATCTTAATGCCGCACATAATGCTGCCATCCATTAATGGTATGTACAAGCGAAAGAATAGAAGGGCTTATCTTTGAGCGTTTGATCCGCGAACTTTTATCGTCATTCTAGTCTTGTTATTACCACAATGGAAACTCAAGAAGCTATAACTGTGATCAAACTAGAATAAGATTCCGGTGTCTTTTGGAGCGATACGAAAGTCAAAACTTTAACATGACTTTAACCGCCATTTGACCCAACATTTGTTGGGATGAGACGAAAGAAAAAGCCTTAAAACGCTGCAGATTAGTCCAGAAGCATCTGTGAAAAAAAATATTGACACTTCTCTTTGCTTCTTTCTTAAGACCGCAATGATGGTTCGTTAAGAGTCGGGAAATGTCACGTGTGGGCGTCTGTTGGTTTAACCGCAAAACCTTTGAGGTTAAGCACAAAGCCAGTAAATCCACTCCAACGTGACACAAAGATAGAAACTTTTAACTAAATCTCGAAATTTTAAGTCTGCAAAGTTTCTCTTAGCTTGCGGTTTTGAGAGAACTTACTCAGTAGTTTTGGATTATGATGTAGATTTCAGAGCGGAAAATGCAGCTCAAGAATCGTGTGGACTTTGTGAAAACGCTAATTAGGTAGAAGTAAATGGAATATCATTATAAAACCACGCCGCGTAAGTGCTTTTTGAAAGTTTTCATTCTGAAACTGCATGAACACAGTGACAACTGCATTAAAAATACATCTCTTGCGAAAGATAAACCTCAATTGACCTTACAAGACTGTATCAAATCTGCAAGAGTATCTAATTGGCTTTGAAACTGCACGCATATTAAATGTGTAGAGAATCAGATAACAAGAAGTGTGTCAAAATTGACTTGCAAATTATACCCAACCCGCAAACACGAGGTGAATCTAAAGCCTTAATCCGAGAACCATAGCTTCGTGGGAAAGATAGGCCGGCAACGTAAAACAGTATAAGGCTTCATTGAAGATGGTCTTATTAATAAACCGGTTACGACGGAAGATGCAAAAAAACCAAGGCCTCCGCTGGGGAGCGTGTTTCAACAAGTTTTTATGCGCTCACAAATTACTTATACCTATCTAATTATGTTTGAATACCTTATAAGAATCAACTATTGTCTTTCCTCTATCCTTGAGGATTAAGTTTCTGGTTCAACCATTGTTATTCTTTAACATTTAGACCACCCTTGCGTAATCTATTCAATATGCATTCATTGTTATGCGTAATGCTATTATGCTAATTGGATATTTAATCGCTGAAGGATCATTATGACTCGAAGAACAAAATCTTCACGTAAAGATAATGGGTACATTCTATTTTTCTTATCGGGAATAAAGTGGAGATTTGCTGACTCGTACTTGTTTACAAGTATTTATTTTACGCCTGTATAAATTTACATTGCTTTCGAAGCCAAGTAACCAGCTGAAACAAGTAGCTTTATTTCATTTTCGTTTTGCTTTCTTGTTTCTACGTCAGAAAGCACTACTTTTAATACCACGTGTTAATCAGTCCGTAAGCATGTTTGTTTATTTTCATTTGAATGAATGATGTTATTGAATTGTCTAACAGTGAATGTTACAAAATGAAACTGAAGCAAACTATAATTGCGTTAGCTACCATCATTCTTTCAGTTAGTTTCGCTGAGCGGCACAATAACATAATAGGAAAGGAAGATCTTCCTCCCTGATATAAGATAATTAATCTTTCAGACGTTGGATCGTAGAGCATTCGTATTCCAAATATAATAGCGTTATTATTATAACTATTTATTAATATGAATGATCGATTACGCTAGCAATTGTAATATTAATCAATCATTTGAATCTTAATGGGTAAATGGCAATAGTAGTTGCTACCAATTTAACTGTAACGTCTGTAACATTACAGGAGTTTCTACTTTCAGAAGTTTAGATAAGGTATGATTCCCTGTAATAATTGTATGGAGGTTATGTTCTGTTTTGCGATCCAATTGAAGCACGTGTGTTCCGGCTTGTTTCTGGCTCTAGTGATGTAACAGATCCTAGATTTTAATGGACTAAATTTGGAACTTATTCATGTTGGTCATTAGTTTGGTAATTGTGTATGAATGTGGCGCAAAACTTGTTCATTTGGCGTAGTTCTGTAATTATGGCAATTATTATGATTGTTAGCTAGGAAATAGTTTTGTCTTTGGCGTTGCTAATGTTCACAAATTTAGTGCCATAGGCAGAACGCTTTGCTTGTATTGTTGTTGCTATTTGACGCTAAATTAATGCGTATATTTCAGTAATGCCTCGTTTTACTTTATGCTTTGCATGTGACGTGTCAGTAAATAGATCACGTGAAATGCTAAGCTGTTATAAAACAACATAAGTAGTCACTAACAGGTGAATACAACAAATTTGGACCGACTGTTGGTTATTTCTTTGTATCTGCAATTGTCACATTATTTCAACCTCAGTGTGTCCAAAATTTCTTTGCCGTTTACTACGTTTGCGCTTTTTGTCAGCTATGAACTAAATGTTTTCTTTTCAATTGTAAATACATACAAAATACCAATAAAAATATCAATAGTCACTGACTTACCTGACATTATCTAAATTATAAACTTCGTCATCAGGGCGAAGCAAAACACTGGCGTGGCACGAACAGAATGCAGTCGACATTCCTATTTTTTATTGCCCAGACTTGCAGGATGCCTAGATAATTAAATTCCATTGAATGCGTCTCGTGATTGAGAAAAAATAAATAACACTTCGTTTCCTGGTGTAGGCGACTGTTTATTTTTCTTTAATTTGCACTTGCATAACTTTAGCCAGCGTCCACAAGTAAGGAAAGTTAATCAAAAATTTTGTAGGTAAAAAATGCATTGTAAAATCAGTGATTTTGTGTGTCGAGACAAAGGCGCTAACTCAAAAAATCCAAAAAGAATTGGTAACATTTGTTTTTTTGCTGCATGACATTTTCGTGCAAAGTAATGCTTCCTAGTTCAAGTTCGGGAATTTTTCAAGTCAATTGACATTTATAAAACCGGTAACCAAACTTGACGTGATTTATTAAGGCTTTGTGGATTTATTACGCGTGTTAGGTCTGGCAATAAATAAATCTAAGTGATCGTGCGAAGGTTAGAAAGGACCTCTAGCACACTCACATATACATACAAAATGTAGATAGATAAAATACGATATGATATCTATTCTTATATTTGAGTTAGTGTTAGAGGTATGCAAAAAAATATAGGTACATATTTTGTCAACTTGCATTAATAAGATGTATATAGCATAAGAATAAAGGTACATAAAAAGTCGTATGTATAAAAGTATGAAGGTTAAGTTTCAATTTTAGTTGTAAACTTGACTCCATCTTACTGCTATATTTGTAAACATTATGTTATGATTGGTTTTTATCTCAATGTGATTACTGCCAAAGTCGAATTCGTTACTAAAAACAATATTCTTCCTATTCATAGATCTAAATTGTATTTGTAAAACGATGTTGTTATAATTTTTACATCGCCCTAGGCAGTAAGTGGGATTTTCTGCCCGCTACGCGGAGAGAAAATCTCACTCCCTTGCCAAGACATTCACGAATTCGCCGCCCGTATGTAATGTAGGTACTAAAAAGCCTTTTGATTTTTTTCCATAGCAAGCCAGTTGATCTAGTTCTATGTATATGCCAATTACAGTGCTTGTTGTATATAAAATAATCGCTAGATATTTTAATAGCATTATAAATAATAACTTGACCCGCAACAGGTCAAGTTAATGACTTGAATGACATCATGATAAGCTGTAACATAAAACATAAGTATGGTGTGGTGTAACCGTTGAATAACTTAAAGCTACGAGTATACCTAATCTTATTATTAGTACCTTCTTGTGCAGTCATCATCATCATCAAAAGTAGCTGACAAAATTCGTCTACGTATGTATTTTTTTTATTCATAAACTGAACTGCGATTGACCTTAGTACCATCTGAGTTTGTCTGTTTTGTAGTTTGACTTGGCTGTAGTTTGTCTATTTTTTAGTTTATTATCAGTATTATCACTTACATGTGAGAATAAATTCGCCTTGTTTGTATTAGGGAAACTGATACGTATATTATTACTAGAATTTACATAAATACGTATTGCTTCGTATTAATCTCGGATATATTGTTTTGCTTTTATAAAAAAAAAAAATGTCAGTCACCACAGACATAACAAAAACCGATAAAACATAAACGAAGCAAATAAAAAGATAAACTTTATCGTATCCATTATTATTAACAATGCTATTGAACTTACAATTCAGCGTAAAAACCAGTTTGTGCAAATCAGGTTTTTATTTCTAGTTTTTAGTTAGAACTAGATTTCGCGGCCTTGAATGAGGGAATGACGCAAGCGTCTATGGAGTCTGGGACCAAATTCGACGTGTATGATAACATATTGTCCGAAATATCACCACTATGACCACCACTTGACGAGGCGGATGGCGCAGTTTGGAGTCCGGAGCCGGCGGTCCTGGGTTCCAATCCCGGTCTGTGCAATATATAAATATTAGTGTATCACATGGACCTTTCAAGAGTATTGTAAAATGTTAAAACTAAGCAAAAAGCAGCCTTCTCAGGTAATACATTAAGGGTTCACAAAAAATAAATATTTTAAATTACACAGCCGCTGTTAACTATCAAAGATTATAATTTAACGTAAATAAAATTACAAAAAAATAAAAAAATGATAAATAAAAGTGATATAGCCACTCTCAAGTTGCTATACGTCAATGGCAAACGAATTGGGCCTGTAGGTTATGCCATGTTGTTTCTAAAGTCTAGATTCGCTTTAATGCGAATCCGTCATAGTTTGCAATCGCGCGCATAACAGCAATTATTTTCAGGACTATTACGTAAAAGGACTTATTGCTGCATATGTTTCGTCACAGAATGAAACGCGTAATAATAATGAACAAATAAAATAAATATTAAGGGACAATCTTACACATATCGACCTAGTACAAAACCAAGCAATGTACTATGGATACTAGACGACGATATACCAACCATAAAAATACAAATAACTTCCATGTCTCAGGAGAAAATACTCAAGCTCATCACACAAATATTTGCCCTGGCCGGGATTCGAACCCAGGACCGCCGGTTCAGTAGACAGATGCACTACAACCTGCGCCAACGGCGTCATCAAAAATAAAGCTTTTTCAATTATCTTTGCTCGGGATCTCTCTACGAGATCGAATCAGATGAGCAAATTCGTAGACGAACCAAGGTCACCGACACATCAAGCTGAAGTGGCAATGGGCGGGGCACATAGCTATAGATGAACAGATGGCCACTGGGGCAGAAAGGTCCTCGAGTTGAGACCACGTACCGACAAGCGCAGGGGCAAGATGGTCGGACGACGCGATGCGGGTCGCTTCCAACCGGCCCATGTGGAAATACTTCGTCATAATCATACCACGGGTTTTTTGGAGCACAAATGATTTGACAGCCACAGGCGTCAAATCAATCTTGCACCGAAAACCTACGGTCATAATGGCTTATATTAGCCCCTTGTCAAACAATCTTCTATTAAACCAAGATTTTAATTTTTTCTCCCTGATGCCGAGCATTTTATCTGATTTCTTGTGATAATATTCGGTATTTTTCACATGACAGCGTAACAATCCGATTCAGATCTCACAAATCATCTTTATGACCAATTTCAGAACCCACTGATGCAGTGTACACTAATTGTCAAACATCTCTCCACAAAAATCGTACTAAATATACCGTCTTTAAGTCCATATTACTCGTAACTTTCAGCTAAATCTTCACAGATGGTCGGATAAGGCATTTAACCGAAAATACTTACATTTATAATACGGCGATTACGTTTCTTTGACTCGTTCAGTTGAGTTTTAATTGCCAAGTATCGTGCTTTCACATACCGTGTGATTATGTTTGATGATCGATGGTGAAAATTATGTCGGCTTGTTTTTAAGTGGACTAATAAATGTAACCTACAAATTTATATCTCTTTCAAGCCAGATGACACGGAAGGAGCTGTCTCCAAACTAAATCAAGATCTGAGCCGAGTAGCGCGGTGGTCAGAACAAAGTGGCCTTGTTCTTAACCCCTTAAAATCGAAGTTTCTTGTGATGGGTACAAAGCAGGGTGTCGCTAAGGTAATGGCCCGTAGCCCCCAGGTTTCTATAGATGATGAACCCTTAGAATGTGTATCTGAAGCTAGAAATCTGGGTGTTATCATGGATAGTACTCTTCATTTTGAGAAACATGTGCTTGAAACTGTACGTAATTGTTTTTATCGGCTAAAAGTTCTATATAGGGTCCGAAATTATCTTTCTGTAGACATACGAATAAAACTTTGCGACTCTTTAATTCTCTCGAAGCTTAATTACGCTGATACGGTGTTTGGCCCATGTTTGCTTGCTCGTTCTAAAAAGTTGATTCAGCGCTTACAAAATGCATGCGCAAGATTCTGTTATCCCATTCCACCTCGAGCACACGTTACTCCCTTTTATAACAAAGGTAAGCTTCTCAAGATGGAGGCCCGCCGTACTATGCATTTAGCCACGCTCCTTTTCGGAATTATTAATTTTAAAGAGCCCTCGTACCTTTTTCACAAGCTTCGTTTCACCAAGCCAAAACCTAGACGTGCCCCTCGCCTTATCTGTCCTCGACACGGAAGCGCTTCCTTTCGTGGCAGTTTTAGTTACTCTGCCACGAAATGCTGGAACAATATCCCACCTCCAATCCAAAATGCTTCTTCTATATTTATTTTCAAGAAACGGTTAAAATTATATCTGTTAGACCAGCAGCTTGGTCCAGCACAGTAAGCCTTTCGTGTTCCGGGTCGGATTATATTCTGTCACACTTTGATTTTGTAAAGTTTAAATGTGTTAGTTTTAGTCACGGTTTTGTGAGATAAACATGCCTACTTATAGTACTTTATATAAATGAATTACAATCAGTTTGTTCACTCTATTTTTGGTTTAATGGGAATATGAGTGTATAACGTGCAGTCCTGTTCCGCTCAACTTGTGGATCCACATAATACCAGCCGTCAAGTCACCCCCGTGGTTTGGCAATGTGCTGAGTGGACTCCTTTTTCGCACAATTCTTATAATTTTTATGTTATAATATGTAATACCTACTAATTGCGGCGAAATAAATTTTCTTTCTTTCTTTCTTTTCTTTCTAACAATGTATAAGTATTAATATTTATAATGTTATTTAAACTTTCGTAAGACATTTATATTTGTATTAAGCGGTTTACACTTACGTGAAATAGTCAGGAACGACCCGACACGTGACGAAGTTACCGCGCCACTCTACGGGTAGCGGTCCCTGATGAAGAGCTCCATACGAGTTCGAAACATGTCGGGCCATTCCTGACAATTTCACGTGAGTGTAACCCGCTTAATATAGCAATTAATATAAATCTTAACGCATTTTCACATAACGTAACTATAAGACGTTTTATTTAGCAGAGCCTTTTTGGTACATCCCAAAATTCGACATCTTAATTTCTATAATTTATGTTCACCTAAATAAATTCATATGTATGGAAAATAAACTAAGATTAAAAGTCGTAAAGTAGGATTGCATTTGATATGAAACAGTGTAACACCTTTAATAATTATCGACTCGCAGCCTATTGCACTCAGTGCCCTGGGCCGCGATTCGCGTAGCAATGCGAATAGCTACCCCTGATGAAGAGCTCCATATGAGTTCGAAACATGTCGGTCCGTTCAATAATTATCTTCAATACATTTTAAATTATCCTCTTTCCATCGTTCCGTTTAGGATAGCGTATTAACTTTTTAAAATGCTTAATTAAGTTTATCAACTCAATTATCGGTAAAATCGATTATCACGAAAATTTATGAGGAATATCAATCTTTCGAGATCCTACGTTGAATAAATAAATAGTCTTGACATAAAACGGCGCAAGTTATTCATGGCATGACACTAAGATTGGCCTGCGGCTAATTCCTATGCAAAACTAGCTAAGCCAGTCTTTTAAATGCTGAGCGAGTCTATTATAATTATAGTAAATTGCTAGTGGCTTGCACTGACATTTCATATACAATACATATACAGAATGGAACATTTGTAAAGACTGAGCAGACAGGATAGTGTCATCTGAGTGATCTACAATCGACCTATTATAAATGTAAAGCTGGATTTAAAAGTAAAAAAAGTCATCAAAATACAAATATTTTAATATCAGTGACAACCGTACTAATTGAAAGGTTTTATTTACATTTTAAATTGATACCTGTCTTTAACTTAAATGTTCAAAAGATGCTAGGGTTGATATGTGCAGATTTTTACACTAATGTTTAACAAACTGTATCTCAAAAATGGATAGAAATATTTACATAGTTCATTGGTGAAAAATGAAGAACTCAGTCTGAACAATTTCCTGTTTGCTTAAAAGTCCTCCGATCTGTTCCACCCTGTATATACTGTGTACATACATATTTAGCTGCATTTTGTGCGAACTACAAATAAACTTTCGTGAGACATCAATAATATTGTTGAAAATTACGGTTTCACTCACGGTTCATTATAATAATCGTAAACCTAGTCAACATGTTTTGAATCGGTTCGCAATTCAGCCTCGGGAGCGCCGATTCGTCGCGGCGGCGGCAAATTGACCACTTTTCGATCACTTGTGTTATTATGTTATGTGGACTGATGGGATTTTTCTGTTTACTGGCCTGACGGCCTGACACACATGACGAGTTCTATTCATATCGGGCCGTAGGTATTTCACACAATCGTTCTAAATATCGCACTTAGAAGTAACGCATGCATCGATTCATGAAGGACTTATACGCTTTTTTCAGGAATACTATCATTGAGCAACGGAATCAACACAAATAAACTAATAAAACAGAATCAAAGTATGAAATACGACCTGTTGATCTGCGTTTTCTTTTATTTATTCGTCACACTTAATAGATAATGGCACAGTACTACGATGACGTATTTAAAAGAGGCCTATCTGATCTAGTAGCCTGCTTAGTAGATATTTCTTATATACACAAGATTTTGTCCGAAACAAAAATAAGCAAACGGACGGAAGTTACCGGAACTTTCGGCTTTTTATCACGGAATTATACAGACATGTTTTGCTACTTGTTTTGTTTGCTTGGATCGATTTTGGAAGTCTTCAATGAAATCTTTGAAACTAGGTTGTTTGTTGTACGTGTGTTTGTAGGATCACACATTTAACGAACACGTTGACTAATGAACAGAAAATAACATTACCCTTACCATGAGTTAAAATTACCGTACTCGCTAGCGACAGCGAAAACGATTTGTAATAATAATAAAATAAAATTTAAAATTAAAAAAAACCCCCGACATGACAACCAATAAAAAGAAATAAATAAAATCTACGAAATGTGCCTATACAATGAACAGTAGAAAAAGAATCCAAGCTTCGTTGCGTTCGGGGGACCGCTAAGTACCTAAATGAAATGAAATATATTTTTCAACGCAAAATTGCAGGTATGCATTTGGGCTTCCCACTTTACGATTTTCAGTACATTGCATTTCATTTACTTAGCGGTCCCCCGACGCAACGAAGCTTGGATTCTTTTTCTACTGTTCATTGTATAGGCACATTTCGTAGATTTTATTTCTTTCTTTTTATTGGTTGTCATGTCGGGGGTTTTTTTTAATTTTAAATTTTATTTTTATTTCATATTTTTTAAACAAGCAGAAGTTTCGTCCCGGAATTTTCTTCTTTTGACACGATTTTTGTTTTACACCGTTTAAGGTCCAGGGTTTTCACTCTTTCGTCGAGCTTGATCCTTGACTATATGTAGGTACAACAGGATCCCAAGCCAGTGGTAATGAATGCCGTCTTCTATAAGACTGAAGTTAGGATATATTTTGATTTCAATAGCCTGAAGCAACATTTTGGGAAAGAATCGTTAAAAATCAGACTAGTTAATGCTTATAATGGCAAAATGGCGATGTTATTAGCCAAGACAATCAAAATATATACTTTAAATGCACTGCATGAGTCGCAAGAACCTGCTACTTATTGCCTAAAACAGAACCAGGTTTCTATTCTACATGATCCAAATAGTAGGTACGGGTGGCTTACTTAGCTCCATACAAATTGCAGTTGGTGCTAGGTAACTTGACTATTTTTTGAGAGACCTAATCATCGATACCCCACACCATGGGATAAACATCCCCACTTTTGTTACGTGTAGGGAAGGTACACAAAAAATGTTTTTAAAAATGTATTTAACCACTATGTCTCTAGCTAAGCTGTGGACAGACTGACACAAACTAAAAAATCCTAAAAAGCTGTTATTCACTTAGGCAAGAGTACTTTTGCTAAAGCTTTCGTGTCCTTAAGTCGCGTTAAAATTTTGCAGGGTGTTGCTATTTGTGACCTCAATCAAAGGAACCTGTTCAATAGTCCTAATAATAATTCAAATAGTGACCCAGTACTGTGACAGAAATTATAATGAGTTTTTTTTGTCAAAAAAGTTTTTTTGAGACTCGGTTTTATTATTGACTGTAAATAAAATAAATAATAAATAAAATAACATTTATTTACCATTTAAATTTGTACAAAATGTGACTTTCCTGTGACCACCACACTAGGCAAAGCCTGTCTTGTACTTTCTTACACAAATGTTAATTGCTCATCAAGAACAATCAGACGAGCCCAAACACCATGGGTTTATCTTGTGCTGTTTAGGAGTTCCTACGGCCATCTTCAGCTCCAAGGTACCAAATTATTGTACTGTCAAAAATTTATTAATCTGTTGATTACGCTAATTATTAAAAACTTAACATTTAATCAACATTAGAAATTCTTGGCTTAGATCCTTTCACAACTAGCTGGTCATCATGAGACCTCCATTTATTGAGTGATATAGAAAATGCTAATAATACTTAACATTTATCAAAAATTTGGAATCCTTGGCTTCAATATTAGCTGAAATCCATTAACAACTAGCTGGTCATCATGAGACCTTCATTTATTGAGTGATATAGAAAATGCCAATAAAACTTATCATTTTTCCAAAATTTGGAATTTTTGGCCTCAATATTGGCTGAAATCCATTTACAACTAGCTGGTCATCATGAGACCTTCATTTATTGAGTGATATAGAAAATGCTAATACAACTTAACATTTAACCAAAATTTGGAATCTTTAGCTTCAATATTAGCTGAGATCCATAAACAAATACCTGGTCATCATGACACCCTCAATTAGTGAGTCATATAGAAAATGCTAATAAAACTTAACATTTAGCCAATATTTCGAATTATTCTCGTCACTTGTTCTAATTAAAGCTGAATATCTTGGAAACTACTGGTCCTATTTCCACCAAATATAGCTAAGAACCATCTCGACGGAAAAGTCTTTCGATTAAAAAAAACCGCACTTAAATTGGTCCATCCGCTTGGGCGCTACGATGCCACAGACAGACACACAGATACACAGATACACATGTTAAACTTATAACACCCCTCTTTTTTCGTCGGGGGTTAATAAATAATAATAAATGAATAAATATCAGACAACCTCACACAAATCGATCTAGTCCCAAATTAAGATCAAGAAGGCTTGTGTTATGGGAACTAGACGACGATATTACATGCTTATATAGATAAATATATAGTTAAATACATAGAACAACCATGACCCAAGCACAAATATTCGAGTTCATCACACAAATATTTGCCCTGGCCAGGATTCGAACCCAGGAGCGCCGGCTCAGAAGGCAAGTGCTTACAAACTGAGCCAACCGCGTCATCATAACCATGTGGATTTAATACTAATATCACAGAATAGATAATAGTACAAGTACAGAAGGCACACTACTTTGATCTTTACAAAAGCCGCTTTTTTTAGCCGAAAAAATATGATTTATGGCCCTTCTAAAGTCGTCGTCCCCAGCGCAAGCCAAACGGAACGTTAAAGCTGCGTACCAACGGTGAAAATGAATTGGCTCGCTTGCCGCGTCGCCGAGAGCGAGGGCTGTCAACGACTAAAAATAAAAATGTATTTCCCATTTATTTCTTGCATTCAATATAGAGAGTAATATGTTTATATTCTTCATACATTATACATATTTATTATTTCATTATTTAACTATAAAATAATCAATCACAGAATTTCGACGAATTGAATCCACCACCAGGCCGCAAAACATTTTAGCTTTATTTTTAAACATTTTAATACGTATAATATAATAAAATAATGCAACGAATGCGTTACCTTAACATGCAATTAAATTCTTGAGCTTCATTTTGTTTTTGCTTAGTTGTCCGATATTTATTTATTTGTTCATATATATTCATCACTATACACCTAGTATAAAACAAAGTCGTTTCCTGCTGTCTGTCTGTCTGCCCCTATGTAGGTATGCTTAGATCTTTAAAAATACGCACGGACGCACCGTGCGAAGCCGGGACGGGTCGCTAGTTACAAATAAAACATGTATAAAGGCGAACTTATCCCTATTAGGGATCTCTTCCAATACATTTCTTTTAACTCTTTATTTATATATTTTATATACTCACCTATCAAACTATCACTCAATCGTTTATTCATTACTTACAAGTAATTTTACAAACTTGATATCAAATATTATTATAAAAACCTCTATGATTGATGATTTAGTAGTAGACATACTTATATATTTTACTAGAATTTAAATTGACAAATATCTGCAAATAATCAATTCAAAGTTACATAAGTACTTAACAATTAAAATTGATCTGAGTAACCAGTGTTAAATATGGAAGTAGATACACCTGCAATATGTTTTTTATTATTATTCAGTAACTACTTATTATATATTATGTTAATTTTCTTACCTATCGGCATCCTTCGGACGTGTTGGGAGAACGAAAAACGCGTGATTCCAATTTCGATCATTGTTCCTACAACCCGCTGCGATACAATATCTTTTCGCTGTCTTTTTACTCATTTAAACACTTTATATTATAATATAACACTGGTATCAACAGATGAATGAGGAACGTTCACTTGCGACGTACATAAATCGGAAGAGCGTGCGCGCGAATTTCGTGTACGTGCGTTTCGAGACAGTGCGTGGCAGCCACTGAATAGGCACCATGCATGAGGCCACCGGCATGTACTTTTAGCGGGAAACGTTAATCGCGGAGTGCGCCCCGCCTGCTAATATTCGTTTTAAAATTAATTTAAAACTTCAGACTCGATGAAAATTTCCTAACCAGACAACTAAAACAATGAATGTTTGTCTAAAGATGCTTTTATATTCTTAAAGTTGATTCGCTTTAAACGCTGCCATCGTTAGCTGTATTTTATTCCTTATTATGTTTGCTTTGTAATATTAAGCCAATTAGAACCCAAAACAAATATTATTGACTCAAACATAACTGTTTCATTTAACCATATTAACGGCGCTCTTTTTATTTGCGTGAAAGTTATCGTTATTGACCATATTTTGTTTGTAACTTGAATCTTTGACTCCGTTGTGTTGTGTAACTTAATGTCGACAACATCAAAGTTGTAACTTAATAATAATGATGATGATGGGAATAACTTGAGTATCAAGTACATCGTATTCACATTTGTAGAAAGTCTAAATAAAATAAACATTTAACCTCATTGTTGACAAAAGTGACGTGTAAATTTCAACTTAAATGATTAACCCACCGAATGAAATATTACATTATCCAACCAAAATTTTAAAATACATAGCGCAAAAAAAAATCGTTGCGACATTAAAAAGCCAATACAGTACATTGCTACAGAAGGACGTAATATACAGTAAAATTTCGGGGATATCTCATTGAAAACGTTGAATTTAACCGCTGTTAATGATAATCCTCTTTTTCACGTGGCAAATATTGCTGACTTTTTCAATCCACTGAAATCAAAACAAAGTCTGACATGAAGTTGAGAAAATGGGTGATACATTTTCAATTTAGATTCAAATCATAAGAAGAGTCAAACTCCTGTCGGTGTAGCTGATGTAATATGTAGGTGTCTGCATCTATCCCTATCCATAGCCAACTACTTGATTTCCCTATACGACATGGCTTTTACCGTCTCTTTTATTTGTTTTATGTAGCTTATTTTTGGTCTTCCCCTGCCTCGACTTCCTTCAACTTTTCCTTCGATGATATTGCTTATAAATGCATCATGTCGTATTAGGCGACTAGGCGACCAAACATCTTTCCTCTTTTCTCTATGATGCTCAACAAATTCCTTTTTTCTGTTACTCTTTTTAGCACTTTTTCATTTGTAACCTTGTCTGTCCAACTATAATGTTGTCCATCCTTTGCGTCATGGTCCATGTCTCACACTCATATAAAGCTATGCTCCAAATAAAAGTTTTAATTTGTTTCTATTTGGTTTTCTGGGATATATCTGCAGTCATTAAATACTCTTTAGTGTTTATATAGAAGCGTTTTTTTTAATGCTTTGATCGGGATTTGAACCTACATCCCTACAACTTTCCGGGCTAGACGGGTGCATTACCAATTGTGCTATCAAAGCCAATAGCCAAAGCATTTAGATTACCAGCCGTAAATTAAAAATTCAGAAATGGAAAATAATTCCTTTGAGCGAACGTATGAGGTTATTCATTCCGATACGATTACCCAGCCAGAGGGATCTTTGTGAACTATTCGCTTGTATCAATTTGGTTGCCTTTGTGATACGCCAATTTAGGAGTAAAGCGGCACTCGGTCGTCACAGGTTAGGTGGTTTTAGGTGCAGGCGTGTTTAAATATAATCAAGTAGGCTTGAAGCAAAGTAAATTCGGACTTAGTGCCTCTTTCGTCCATTCTCCATGTTGCTACCTCTGATGCGATGGAGTGAAAAACAAATGAGATATTAAAATCTAATAGGTATTCGATCTCCCGTCTCTTCGGGACGACACTAAACCTACTAAACCATTGAATTTTTCAGACATGGATCTATGGAAATATAACCTAAATTAAAAAAACTCAACACTCGCGACACAAGTAAGCTAGTCATCACGAGACCCTTATTCAACGAGTGATATAAAAAAATGCTTCTAAATTAAACATAACTACAAAACAAGGAATTCTTAGCTTCAATATTCGCTGAGATCTTGTCACTTGTTCCAGGTAAAGCTGAATATCTTAGCAACTACTGGTCCTATTTCCACCAAACATAAGGACTATTTCGACGGACAAGTCGTTCGATCTAAAAAAAACGCACTCATATTGGTCCTTCCGTTAGGGAGCTATAATGCCACACACAGACACACAGATACACATGTTGAACTTATAAAACCTCTCTTCTTTCGTCGGGGGTTAAAAAGATAAAGACCTTTTTTCCCCAGTAGTGAGACACTCGGCACTTTTATGGGCTAACTAAAAAATGTACACTGCCCAATGCACATACACTGTCATGCAAAACTAATATTGCGTAAGTACTATTATTTCGAACTAGTCGCTGCATTTTAAAGTCAACTCTTTTTATGGACAATGATTACATTGTCCTAAACTAACGGTTCGTTACTCCAAATTAACAGTAGCTTTGTGTAACCAGACTTGATTCCTCCAAACAGCCGATTGCGATCGACAGGCCGTTGCGAATTTGACGATTAGTAACAAAATTGCAGTTTTGCCTATGGTCAGTGGTTAAATCACAGCAGGTCGTCTAGCAATTATTTGCAATTGGTTTCATTAATTACCTAACATTTCTTAATCCAATTAAGATCAGTCAGGGGTGATGTGAAACTTGTAGTCTTTCGACATTTATCTATTACTAATAAAAATTTAACAAAAAAAAAGAACCGACTTCAGTAAAACTAAAAAGCCAAAAATAACCCGTTCAAGTACAGATTACATTTGACTCACCCTTTGAAGTCGATCCAAAACCACTCAGTTCTTATATTTATATATGATAGTTTACGCGAGGTTTGGCACCGACTTCGAAGGGTGAGTCAAATGTAATCTGTACTAGAACGGGTTATTTTTGGGTTTTTAGTTTTACTGAAGACGGTTCCTTTTTTGTAAAAAAAATTTTTTTTTAGCTTTTTAGTGATTCTTATAAAATTATGGCGGGGTGATCAGGGAGGTCTTGAAGGCATGCGTCTCGTTTGAATTATCTCCTAACTCCTAACCGTTAAGGAGTTGTACCTTCCATCATCAGCTCAGCATTGGAAGATGATGACTACCAATAGGCAAATACTTAAATAGTTTTAGAAAAATATATGAAAAATATTATGAGTGCCTATAAAATTTCAGGAATTCCTTCGATTCCTCGTGGATCTCGTTATCCGATCTTCACCAAAATTTTATGGGACCAACCTTGAGATGTCTATTCATTAACCTAAAAAGAATTTTCCAAATCGACTAATAAATGACGGAGTTCTGAGGTAACAAACATTAACATACAACCGAACTGAGAACCTCCTCCTTTTTTTGAAGTCGGTTAAAAATTACATAGAAATAAAGCCAATTCAAAAATGAACGCACTTCGAATGTATTTAGACACGTTATTTTATTTGGTTCTTTACTAAAGATTCGTTAAGTATAAACTTTACATGGCCGAGGTACGCTATTCGAGCTGCATTGAAATAAAGACAGAGCATATTACTAAAGTAGACACAAGTCATTATAAAAGCGTTGAATTTAGCTCCAGCGGGACTATGATGGTTGCTTCTATCACGCGTTAAATAAGAGACAAAGCATCCGTGACGCTTTAATGACAAATCGTGAGTGTGAGTAACAGATGTTTTGTCACTTATTTATCACATGATAAACGCAACCATCTAGGCCAGGTTAATTCTTCGCGAAACCTGAATAAATAAAGGTCTGCTGTGTTTCCTGATCGTATTCACAATCGCTGTTTACGTAAGTCCATGGTAATACGGTAATAGATAGTTTTTTGCTTGGCGAACCGTTTCCGAATAAGTGGGCCGTTATTTTTTATGTCGCAAGCTTGGAAGTGGTTCGTATGCATGTTGCGATAAACTTCTTTATGGAGATAAAGTTGGAGTTTTTTTTGCTTTTTTGCTCGCAGAAAGTTTTTCGAGGAACGACTTATCTGGTATCTAAATTAGAGCGTTCACCGATTGTTTAGGGAATTCCGCGTGATTTAGTTCAGACGGCATTTTATTTTTGGTAAAAACTTATCATTTGTTATACATTACGAGTTCTAATATCTATCGGCTGATATCCAAATACGATTTGCGGAACATAAAGTTGCGTCTCTGAAATTAACTACCTACAACCGTTGAGGTACCTAATGGTTTTAGGTATGAGAGGGACTCGTCAAAAGGTGTTGAAACTTAAAATTCTTGGTGCAAAGTCTCGTCGTATCATTTTAACTTCCAGTTTTAACATTGAACATGTTTGTTTTCCTGATCGAGTAGCCCTGATTTATGAAATTGTGGCATTTGTTTGTAGTTTCACAGATATGAAAGATACGCAAATGGGCCATATGCTATGCATATGTCAAAATGAACGTCTGCTGGAGGGATTTAAAGTGTAATATGAATTCCCAAAATCGGTCCGTAACTTCTGAGTCTCTAAAATTTGACAGAATTAAAAAAAAACCCTACCTTGGATTTTAGAGCGAAACAGAACAAAATAATATCTGGATTGAATTAAGCTACGATTTAAGCCATCTTAGGAGGCGGGCGGACAAAAAATGTGGGAGTAGCGAGCTTACGCGCGACGTCCGGAAACAAATGTCAAATTCTATCATGCGCTTTTCTTTATAACATTTTCAATGCCTTTGATAGTTGCATTTTTTGACAACCGGCTGCATGTCCACCAGTAAACAGGAGGCATAAATGACCTCATATAGACGTGGCAAATTATTTCTCCACATTAAGTTGCGTCACTGAAGTAAGCTACAATACAAATAGTCATTGTTTTAGGCTGTCAAAGGAGCTCGACGCCATCTTGAGGGACACACACATACGTGGTGTGTATTGTAACTTTAAAATTCCCAATTTTTGGCAGTCGGCTGTAGACGCATCAGTAAACAGCCGGCGTAATCGACCTCATATTATTGCTCGCGTTTGGCTCTGCGCCGACCGCCCTCATTGCTTTTGGCTTTAACTTCACTGTCCTAGCTAAGTGTTATTTAAGTTTTTTTATAAGTTTTTGAGCGAAAGAATTCTAAATTGTTTACGTAGACAACGAAAGGCACATGTGTTAAGTTTATACGAAGTGTAGGTACTTTCAATGCCACAAATGGGTAACTTAGGCCTTTTCGGAAATGTCGGTATGCGAGTAACTTGGATTCGTGGGCATTCCGCAGCTACTATCAATAAGAAACATCAATTAGCCTGTGAAAGTTCAAGGGAAATGCCCTTATGTAAGTTGGTAAGAAAATCAGTTTTACTGCTTGTGAGCAGTATTGTCTACTATCAAAACGAGAAATGGGAATAGAAAGAAAAATGTTTATAGAAAATCATTTCCCCGTGGCTTCATCAGTGGTATCGTTTGGTCTCACAACAAATCTTATCACACATTACTCCTATAAATGTTTTACTTAGAAACGTAGAACTCCTATAAATGTTTTACTTAGAAACAGAGAAGAAATACGAAGGCCCAAAATACATCCATTTCATCAACACAACACGACGTGGAACGCAGTGACGACATGTCGTCAAGACGTGGACATATTCGTCGTGCAATGTAAGAATTCACGGTACCCGAATAAACAAAAGCCTCGCAAGCGGAGCCGCGAGAAATCCTAGTTTGGAACAGAATTATTCTCAAGTACCTTATTTGCTCATGTTACCCAAGGGCCAAGGACTAAACCATTAAAAAACAGTGAGCATCTATACCTACCAATCCATTGTTAATACGTGTTGTTTATAAGCTAGTGTTTTTAGTCTAGAATTGCAATGGCCATCCAATTACGAAGTCTAGACTTGAGATCATAACAGAAATGTGTCTGAAACAGGACCAGCATAATATTTCATGTTTGCTTGTCTTAAGATGTTCCATGTTTCGAGGGGGTTTATCCCAAACTATTCATTTTTATGGTTGTTTTAATAATGGATGAAATTATTCTAAAATCTTGCACTTTGTTTTTAGCCTATCTACCTACAAGATAATGTGTATCTATTTTTAAAAAGCAAATAGTTTTATAATATATTATTATTATATATGGTATTTTACCTTTTAGAGAACTTTAACTTTGAAACGAAATTAGCTTTCGGCGTCAACAACATTAAGTATGGACAGAATGGAAACTTTGGTAATTATATTTTCTCTTCTGGCATTTAGTCTTAAAGGCAAATTTTCGATCGTCCCTAAAATTCTAAAAATGCTTTAAAAACTCAATTATTCTTTAAAATTAACCATAACACTGAAAGGCTGGCACCATCTGCCAGTGGTGATGTAAATTATATTCTAGTCCTAATTTCAACGGACTTGGCACCGTGGCCAAACCGCTATGGCCTGAGCTACTGAAAACTTAAGTGGACTTGAAAAGAACAAAAAGCATTGCTGTGAAATAGAAACGCCCTTTATGTACATAAAGGGGTTTAGAAGTTTTTAATTTAGGGAGCATAATTATTATATTATTGGATGATAGTCCTGAAGTTGCTATTCCACGGGCAAGCGTCTTGGCCAATTATATGACAATAAGTCTGGTTTTGACTAAACTTTTATTTCAAGAATATCGCGTATTCTCGAAGAGTCATTTAAAAACCCCATAATAGGTTGGCATTACTAAAGTAAGCGATATATTGGAAAAAGGGTTTGGTTTAATTCAACCCAAGTCATGCTCACTTGCATATATAAGAATAAGAATAAGAATCATTTATTTCTCAGAATATGGTGCTTACAATGAGCGATGTTACAATTTTATTTCCCGTACCTTCATATTCTACCAGTAAGTACTGGCGTGGAAACACAATTTAAAAACAAAATGACTATAATTGACATGCATGAGATAAACATAAAATCTAAATACAAATGTATTTATTGCAAAAAAAAATATATTTTTAATATAATTATCTTCATGCAGTATGCCTCTCCACAAAGTCACATATAAGTAAAAACCTCGAACAAATATTGATCCTCGACAGAATTTTGCCTCTCAACAAGATGTCATTAGAAGATGCTGTAAAAGACGGTTCGGCATTCTCCCAAGAAAGTGTGATTGGTAATATGCAAGGAAAGTATTATGTTTCTCTAAAACTCTGCCACCATTATACAGCTATATATAGCAACGACATTGACCATGGTGGTCGATTTACAACCCGCATCTTTCTGATGATGGTCAATTATGTTTCAGTCCTCTCTAAGTTCAAGCGGTTTGGCAATGTTGCCAAATCACCACATCTCGTGCGCCCCGAGTTACGGAACATTACTACCTCAAGAGTATCAAGGGCGGACTACAATCAAATCTTCCCTGGACCGTCATGTTCATGGTTTTCGCGTATCGGTTTAGTCAATGTTCTCAAAATGTGGGATACCTTGGTGCGTTTGAAAATGCATTAACCATGCCACAGAAGGATCGATAGGGCACCCAACGCCTTCCCGTGGCGATGTCAATTATATTGCAATCCCCTCTAAGTTTGAGCGGTTTGGCGCCGTAGCCAAATCGCCACCACATTATGTATGGTCTCAGTTACGAAATACGTGGCTTGACTAATTGCTTTTGATCGAAAACACACTGTGTGGTTAACTATTTCCTTTCTTTTTTTTTCCTTTCTGTTCTGCTGATGCAACAAGTTCTGAACTCCACGAAACTTGTTCCATACTATTCAGATTCCATATTTCGGACTGTGAGGCACGGCGTGCTAGAGTGGAAAGGCCATACAATTTGATTTACTGTCATTGTGTCCACGTAATCATTTTCTTCATACAACTTTTAGCAGTAACATCTGCTAACGTAAATCAAATATAATTATCTATTGAAGCGAAAAGTTTTATATTTCAATGACTCGAGCGGGATTCAAACCCATGACCGCCGTTGCCATTGGAGACGAGTTCAAATCTCCCTCGTTTTTTTTTTTAGTTTAGTTACAATATAAACATTTAGTTTGAATTTGATTTAGGTATGTTGATTGTTTGACCGCTCTGCCGTTTTTAGGGCAGATACTGAACTGTGCTAAGATTGGAATGGTGATTCTATCGACAGAATGTCCTCTTACTCATTTTCTACAACAACTTGATCTAAAAGTACCCTTTCAGTTCATAACTTTGTAGGGTATTTTAGTTCAGTGTAGGTTTGAGTGTTCTTGAATTGTTGACCGCTCTCAGCTTCTATTTTGCGTCGCGCTTACACAGCGGTGTAGTAAGGTAGTTTTTACCGTTAATGAGGTGTAACGTAATTGCTACCATGAGTAGTTTTCATTTGCCATGATTACATTATCGACTGAAATGGCGTCTGGTTAACACGGGAAGTTTATGTGGATAACGAACGTGTTACATTTACGAGTTTTATGATTTTGTGTCTGTCTCAATGTCTGTATTTAAAATCTCCGAACACGCAATCTTTATTTTTTATTTTATGCACTTCAGAGATACATGTGTATGTCTTCACATTATGTCTATTGTATATCTCAACTGCTATTAGGTACCTTATTTACATTTGTCACCTTCTCAAATTTGTACTCTTTGACTTCGTGATTGCTCGGTTTTTGAACCTCGAACAAAAGAGAGGGTTGTTGCAAGTATACTACTAATTTTATTTCGACCTTAGGTCAAGCAAATTGTGTATTATTTTGTCATCAGACCCTTCCCATCTCTATAATACACTTGTATAATAGATTAATCCTATAATTTCCTCGACATGGGACCGAAACAAAACCCGGTTCAATTTAACCGGATACGTTACCTAAAGCCACTCGACTTCCTTCCGATGGCGCAATTAAAGCTCTGTGGTTTGGCTAAACCCGGACAGACCCGGATCGTACCGTTGCTTACCCAGTTCTATTTAAGTTTTATGTGTCTGAACTATTGATACGCATGCGACTTTATTGAACTGAAGCAATATCGAAGGTAACTTTGGCAGATTCCCATAAATTCACATGGAAAAGTAACGTCGTATATGGCTTTGAAATGATTTTACTCTTGAGAGCTTTTCGTATGGTGGAAATGACGATAGTTATTTTCATAAGAGCTTATCTCCTTTGTATTAGAATTCTTCTGTATCTGTACTTAGTTGTGATAAGGTTCCGATCACAGTGGACGCACTAGCGTGATTCTCTCCCAAAGTTCTGGCGTGCTAGTACCGAAGAGATGGAATCTCTTTGCGATGCAAATTGACTTGATTCGTTTTTTCCCTATTTAACTGCCCGGATATGGTATCCGAATTAGTTCAGCAAATTGATTTACGATTGATGTTTATCTTTCAATTGGTATAATTGAAATTGTGACTTTAGTTGGTGTTGAAAGGGTCGCGATTCAATTTCGGACGTGAGAAGATTAAATTTGGGGTAATGCGCGAAATAATTGGTGACGATTGAAAATTGGCTCCAATTTAAAGTAGAACCATAGAGTATATTGGTTTTTAGTAAAGATTTGTTTTTACTATAAAAAAGTGAGGGTGGATATTTCCCCCTGGTATTATGCGATATTCAACCGAGTTGTGTTTTTTACCAATGGTATTAAAACATGACCCACCCCTATTTATGTTTGTATTCATTAGTTTTGTTACTATCTTTACTTTTTTCTTTAAATCGAAATTAGGTAAGTTTACTAGACGAATTTAAGGACCTCTAATTTATGGTATAACCTTTTTTCTTATGATGTTATTAAGAATAAGCTAAAGAAATCATATTTAAGACACGAAAAACTTCAGATTTTGGACATTTGCTTCTATACTCAGATTTGTGCTTACGTATTTAATTTATTCTACTAATACGAATTCGTGTACTAGTTATCACTTTAAATCCACCACCTGAGCGTAAACAATCGGAGCAAAACTGAACGGATGTCGTTTTTTGCCTCATGCTCGCATTTTTTGTACCGCCCCAAATTATACCCCCTGGGTACTCATTTGGCGTAAAATTTACATATTCTGTTAAAGGTGTCGGATTTCTGAGTGTAAATCAAACACATGGTTCAACAACATTGTATGACTTCGTTGTGCGCTTGATTTTGTCGGGTTTTCGATGAGGGACCCGAATTCGGCGAGTCTTACGATATCTTTGCCTTCCAAGGCCATATAACGCATATTTCGAGTTTTTACTGTTGTCAGGGGGTCCCAAGCCGAAGAAGTTACTTTTAGTACTGAGAGTGAACAATAGATGGCTCTACCGTTAACATTTGTAAATTAATAAAATATGAATCAGCCAAATTAAGCAGAATTTTCGTAATTAAAATAAACTATAGCATATTTTATAAACAAAACCTAAAATATAAACTGATTTATCATCTTATTTCGAAGAAAACAATAATCATAAATAATCAACCGAGAACACGAAAGTGTTAGCTATGTTTCAGCATCCAAGCATTCGTAGTTGTTTGCAGTGGTAACGCTAGATGGCGTTTTATGTGTATCCCATTGTTGCGCTCACACACAGCCTACGACGGGGTGGCCATACCAATAAAAAAATGTCAGTTTCCCGGCTTTTTGAAACTCCAAATCGTACCTCGAGCGCCCGTTTACAATCGTCGTCTATTTTAAGACTTTTGCAATGGAGACTCGTCGAGCTTATTATGATTGGAGGACTAGTTTATTTTAAACTATGCACGCTTAAAAAGATGAAAAATAAAGAATATATAGATGAATAAACCAATATTAATAATTTGTACCCAATCCCATAGGTAGTATTGCATAGATCTTATTATTTTTTTTGGATTTCGTCCGATTTTGTTCAAACCCGTCCCTTAATGGATTAGGTATGCACTTTGCGAAATTTCCGAAAACGTAAATCCGTTCTGGCAACACTATGAATCTGTCAACTGGGCATTCCATTCCTTCCAGACCGTTACTTCTGACAGTGCTGCAAACTCTCCTGATTTGTCAGATTATAAATATATGATTTTTAATAATCTTTAGAATTACTTTTTGGAATCGAACAAATCTCCTAATTTTAGAAAAGTTGTGTAAATACACCATATTTAATATAAGTGTGCGGTCATTTGGCAACGTTGACATCCGATAATTTTCAACCGATTTGTGAGTGGAACGAAACGCGACTGATTTTGACGAATCTGAATATTCTGAATGGCTACTCCGATGTTCGATATTCGGCCAGCGGCGTATAGTGCTGTCTCGTTTACTCATATACTTCGACAGAAGATCGAGAGGGACGGCACTATACGACGGTCGAATTTTGAACATGGGAGTAGCCCTACTGATATTTATGACTGGCTCCTTTTTTAGGACCTTCTTGTTGTCGTTCTTGTTTATTACACGTGATGTGGGAGTTTGCAGCACTGACTTGCGATTCGATTTGTTCTGTTATTGTTTGAGTTGAATGTGATTTTATTTTGCAACCTTGCTTTAAGTTGTTTAAACTGACCTACGCCACCTAACACGGACTTGAAGCAAATTCTTATAGATACGACTTCAAAACCGCTCATAGACATTGTTTGGATCTGAATACCTTCGTCTTCTTATCTTGGGAAAACTGACAAACGAAATGTCTAATTGCGGTAAGTTTTTATTTTCTATATATTGGCCCACTCAGGTATATGACTTAACTAGCATTAACCCGCGGCTTCGCTCGCGTGCCTATATAATATACATCATCCTACGGGAACAATGCTCTTTTTTTCAGGATTAAAAGTAGGCTATTTGTTAAGTTAGGGTATAATCTGCAATCTGCATTTCCCTCATGCATATCCGTCCAGCCGTTTTAGCGTGAAGAAGTAACAAAACATACACAGACTTTTGCTTTTCTAATATTACTGGGAAATACTTTTTATTTTATCATAACTCCACTTTATCAAATCAAACCGAAAACTCAAGCACTCAAATCAAGCGATCTCAGCTTTTACTGTACCAAATAAAGTTCACTTCAAAATTCATAACTCGAAGTGAAGCTAAGACACCGGGATATGTGTGCATTTTATTTGTATAAAGCTTTTATAATGTCCCGAGCCTCCGCTTATCGATTTGGGATATTCGAGATTGGTTTAATGATTCTAAGCCATGTTCTAAGTTACGTCATGTTCTATTGTAAGATATTGAGGTTCTCTTCGTTGATGAATAAAAAATGTATTATTCTGAGCCAGATAAACGTAATTCAGAATTCTGAAATGACTTATTATTGAAAAGCTTGAATGTATTTATTACGGATGCAGGTATCCCGTCCCAACGCGCCGCCCGCCTATAGGTACCGATTGACGACGATCGAGATGCCACCAAATACTATTTTTTTAATCTATAAGGAACGCGGGTCTCTATCCATACCTCAAAAGCAAAAAAAGAACCCCCTTATAGGATCACGTGTAGCTGTCTTTCAGTCCGTCTGTTACAATCGATTTGCTGCAAAACTACTGGACCGATTAAATTGCAATTTGGCGCAAATGCTTTCAAGAATTTTCATGACCACTAATAAAATTTCAAAATAGGTGGCATTTTCGTAATTAACGTCCCAACAAACCATAAAAATTACACCCGTACTCATATGTAGTCATTTCAACCCCATCGCACCCCAACAGGCGACCTGACCCGATAAACCATAAAAGCATTACCAATGGATTTTCAGACTTTGTCACCACATTTCTCCCTTTTAGGGGTTGAATTAAAAAAAAAAACCTGAAACAAACTAATCTTGTTTCCTCGTAAAACCTCTGGAAAAGTTTTGAAAAATCCTTTCTTAGTGCACCGCTTCACCTTATAAGGAACCTACGTGCTAAATTTGAACTCTCTAGAACCAGCGGTTTAGTATTTAGACATTTCAATCCCATTTCACCTCAACAGGGGAGATGGTAACTCACGTTGGATTTTAAAATCGTTGTGGTTTTCGTAATCAGCGACCTGATAAACCATAAAAATAATACCCATGCTGATTTTCAGACTTTGTCACCACATTTCTCCCTTATAGGGGTTGAATTTTCAAAAAACCTGAAACACGTGTTTACTCATTTATCGTTAGAAATACTCCTGTGAAGTTTCGAATAAAATAGTCTAACTAATCTTCTTTCCCCATACAAACTTTGGACCCCCATTTCACCCCTTTAGGGGGTAAATTTTGAAAAATCCTTTCTTAGTGCACCCCTACACTTTATAAGGAACCTACGTGCCAAATTTGAACTCTCTAGAACCAGCGGTTTAGTATTTAGACATTTCAACCCCATTTCACCCCAACAGGGGAGATGGTAACTCACGTCCGCCACGTTGGATTTTAAAATCGTTGCGGTTTTTGTAATCAGCGACCCGATAAACCATAAAAACAATACCCATGCTGATTTTCAGACTTTGTCACCACATTTCTCCCTTTTAGGGGTTGAATTTTCAAAAAACCTGAAACACGTGTTTACTCATTTATCGTTAGGAATACTCCTGTGAAGTTTCGAATAAAATAGTCTAACTAATCTTGTTTCCCCATACAAACTTTGGAACCCCATTTCATCCCTTTAAGGGGTGAGTTTTGAAAAATCCTTTCTTAGCGGATGCCTACGTCATGACATCTACCTGCATGCCAAATTTCAGCCCGATCCGTCCAGTGGTTTGGGCTGTGCGTTGATAGATCACTATGTCAGTCAGTCAGTCACCTTTGAGTTTTATATATATAGATGTCCTATGTCCCCTGGATGGGACTCAGGTACGAGTATATAGGTCCACTTAAGCATATAGGTAGGCGAGTCCACTTAGGTATATATGTAAGTGTTGTCTTTAAGACAAACTTAACATTTGAAATAAAGTACATATCGATAAACAAATCACATTTTTATTCTTTAAAGAAACAAAGTGAATAATTAATAAGACCCTAGTCCAAAATTATTGTAATTTGTAAGATAGTAGAACATCATTCAAATCAAACAAATTACAAAGTCACTGAGATAATATCAGTCAATGAGATGAGCACTTACTTAAAATTAAACTATTTGCTTGACCTTCAAATGCTATGTTTTCTGTAATGTTAGAACTTCATACTGCCTTATCAATTTGTAAAGAATGAAGTTAATTCTATTGGTGTTTGTATGTTAAATATTTTATCTAAGTACATTGATATTTCTCAGGACCTGCGCTACAAAAAAGTTGTGTTCATTGGTTACCCATTTATTTTTTATTTTTTTTCCCATATTAAGTGAATTGTGAATTCTTTTGGAGAAAAAAGTGATCCTATTTAGCCTTTAACCATTATTGTGTTGATTTAGACCTGTTCGTATAGAAAAACAAACTACTAATAATTATTATTATTGTATTTTATTTATGTTAAGATACTTAATTTTCTGTTTTAGGAAGCATGACCATAGAACATTTAAACCATGATGAACTACGTATAACAGATATCTGTGGATCAATCATTTTGAAAATAAAGTGCAAAATGAAGTTGGAAAAAAGACCCGCATTACAAAGAAGTGGACGCTATGGCTGGAAGCTATAGGAGCAATTGTCAACTTCATCTTCTGCGGTGTCAGTTGATGGTCCATCAACCACGAGTGGAGTACCTTCATATCCTCACACTTCTGCGGCCAAGTCCATAACGTCGTCACAAGATGCAGCTCTGAAAGCCTGTTCGGTTCTGTATTCTGGGCTGGCGGGACAAAGTGTGCGCAGAGAAATTTGATTAGTTTATAGTTGAATTATGTACATGTGTTTTGCTCAATAATTAAGTTGAATTGGTACTTTTTGCAGATAAAAATCAATTTTTGTTGATTTATAAAACACATTGTAATTTTCTTTGAAACGGTCGCTTATTGTTTTTTGTACATATTAGTTAAACAAATGCATATATTTTTTTATAATTTTAACATTTAACATGACTTTCTAATGGAAAACTTATTAGTAGTCAAAAATCACGATTTTTGTCAAATGAGAAAGAAAAAGTTTTTACATATAAATTTATATTAGGTACTTATTATATTTGTCTAATCATTAACCTATTTTCGTAAAGGTAAGTACGCAAGTTAGTGTTCATGCTGTTACTTATACTGTTAGCTTGATAACAATACTTTTATAAAATTTTGTCAGTTTGTGAAAACTAGCCAAGTCAAATCTTGATATTGAATTACACCCCAAGTAACATAAATGCATTGAGTATGTCGCATGTCCTTGTATCTAAAAAATTTAGTGCAAAGAACTTGGCACCCATATAGATCTCAATTCTTTTGTCGGCGAAGCTTGTCTCTTAGCAAAATTACTCTGCTGGGTTTTTAGGGTTCCGTACCTCAATCGAAAAAACGGAACCCTTATAGGATCACTTTGTTGTCCGTCCGTCCATCTATCTGTCAAGACTCTTTATTTCGAGAATGCGTTGAGGTATCCAGTTGAAATTAACATAATATACTCAGGTTTGCGGTTCCTTGAACCTGTGAAAAAATTTAACTTCTACGTTAGCGTGAAAAAAGAGATACGGCCGTTTATATCGCAAAAAATGTACATTTCGACACTCTCAAGGGAATCACAATGATAGGGTACTTCCCGATGACCTAGAACTATAAAATTTGGCAAGTAATATCGTCACATACTACAAATACTTATCAAATCTGAAAATTATACATTTGTAAAAAAAATATTAAAAATATAGTCCCTTTAATACATCAAATTTGAAGAAGTCGGTTGCGTTATGTTTGCACGTCATTTGTATGCGGCGTCATATATTTCAGGTGCAAACTTAACAGGCTAATTAAGATGAGATAAGTGAAAGTGTGTACGGAACCCTCCGTACGCGGTTTTATTTCTTTTATTGATGAAATTTGGGGTTCTAGTTGTTCTAAAGGATCTAAATACATAAGCTAAATTTCATGTTTTTATCTTAAATAGATTTGGAGTTATTGGGGGGTGCGTGTGCTAGCTCTCTCTCTCACTGAGCGTAAACGTGAGCGAGATGGAAGTGCATGCTCGGAAGCGCGGAAATCATGTTTTTTGAGTTGTGTCATAAACGTGTGCATTTTATATTGAAAATACTTTTACAGTTTTTGAGAACTTATAATAAAATTGTGCATCTATTAAGCTAAAAAACCGGCCAAGAGCATGTCGGGCCACGCTCAGTGTAGGGTTCCGTAGTTGCTCATCCTTCACAATAAACTGCTGTTTTAAGCCCGAGGTTTAAGTTAAGAAAGATTTTAAGCTCTATAAAAAGGTCGTAAACGCCCTAGAAACTGTAATCACTTATTACCTTCTGGAAGTCAACTTACGTCCTTTAAAGAAAAAATATAAAATTTGGCGATAACTCAAAAACGGCTCGACCGATTTTGTTCAATATAGTTTTCATTGATAGTATTTATAAGGCTTCATTTACATGAATTTTTCCGATTTTTTTTGACCCGTGGTTGAAAAGTTAGATGGGGAGGGACACTATGTTTTTTGTTTTTGGAGCGAATATTTACAAAACTGCTGACTTTATCAAAAAAATATGTTAGAAGACCCCCATTATTTTTACAAGACCTATCCAACGACACCCCACACACTAGTGTTGAAAAGATAAAAAAAAATCACCCCCACTTTAGGTGTTCGAGAGGTACCCGAAAAATATAAAATTTTTAATTTACCGTTCTGTCGGCGTTATACATACACATACTTATACCAAATTTCAGTTGTCTACCGTTATTAAAATTATTGTTCTGTATTGAATTTGTAATTTTTTTTTTGGTGTGCAATAAAGCATTTTGTATTTTTTTTTGTGTTCGAGAGGTAGGTACCTGAAAAGCTTATTTTTTGGTTTTTATTTTACCGTTATTTCGGCGTAATACATACTCATACCAAATTTCAGCTTTCTAGTACTAATGATCACGGAGCTAAGCCGCGGACGGACAGACGGACAGACGGACATGGCGAAACTAAGGGTTCCTAGTTGACTAATAAATAAGAAAATTATGAATTTTTGCGATAACTCAAAAACAGCTTGACCGATTTTATTCAATATAGTTTTCATTGAAAGTACTTAAGTATAAACCCTCATTTTCATGAATTTTTCCATATATTTTTGACCGTGGTTGAAAAGTTAGAGGGGGGAGGGGACACAATTTTTATACTTTTCGGAGCAAATTTTACAAAACTGCTGATTTTATCAAAAAATAATGTTTGGAGACCCCTATTATTTTTCAAAGACCTATTCAACGACACCCCACACATTAGTGTTGAAACGAAAAAAAAATCACCCCCACTATAGGTATCGCTCTTTAGCGATAAGACCGCCTGTTGTCTACCGTTATTAAAATTATTGTTCTGTATTGAATTTGTAATTTTTTTTTTGGTGTGCAATAAAGCATTTTGTATTTTTTTTTGTGTTCGAGAGGTAGGTACCTGAAAAGCTTATTTTTTGGTTTTTATTTTACCGTTATTTCGGCGTAATACATACTCATACCAAATTTCAGCTTTTTAGTACTAATGATCACGGAGCTAAGCCGCGGACGGACGGACAGACGGACATGGCGAAACTATAAGGGTAGTTGACTACGGAACCCTAAAAAGGGTTATGTTTGAGAGATAAAACTATCGAGAAAATTATTACTAATCGTGTTTTCACGCTGACAAGATTGAAGAAAAACTGTTTAAGTTTCTTATTTTCAAGGGACAGATTTTTAATCACTATGGATGTTGAGATCTAGGATCATTCACCTGACGAATTTTGCATGGGTGGGCTCTTAAGTAGTGTAAATATGACATGTGGTGATTATTATGAAATAAAGCAGACAATGATCCTGTACCTATATTGTTCTTATTTAATATTAAAGCAATGCAGGGTCATTCTTATTATCTAACTTTATCCTTACCGGTCCCAAACATCATTTGAATGTTTAAGAAAAGTGACTGCATTATAAAGTTTTTACAAGATTATGAAAGGAAGAAGGTTTAAACATAAACTCAGAAAAAAGGCTTAAGACCTTAACAGTTATGGCCCGGTAAGGATAAATTAGAAAAAAGTTACATTTGTTGATGAGAATGACTCTCCGAACGAATACAGTTACCCTTCAACCTCCCAGATTACTGCACAGAAAAATACAGTCAATTATCTCGCGCGAGAAATTGTAGTTTGTGACTGTTGAGCTTTGTGCTTACGAAAAAAGGTATAGATATTATAGTATAGATAGGTACGGCCCGTCTGAAAGAGATACCGATACGATTCAAGGTCAGTGCGCATAAGACATTGAGATGCTACTCGTACGATGCCTGCAAAAACGTTTTCTGCATTGACTTGCGTCCGCGCGTGACAGAAAAAGCCGCCATCTATCGATCATGTGACGTTATAGTTAGGCTATAGAACAAGACAGCACGCACATCATGTTCTCATTTCTTATTTAGATGGCGTGACCGAGACGCATAAATCGCAGTCTCACTACTGCCATCTGTTGGATAATCGACGGAAAGAAAATAGCCATTTGAATAGCCAGAGTTAGGGCCGTTCCATTTCCTAGTACCGCTTCGTCAATCTGTACTAGTATAGTATTATATAATCTGTGCTGTTGTAGATAGTAACCTTAGTTGTGTCTAGACTTTTTAATAATTAAGTTTTTTATAGTTATGTCTTATTTTAAATTTACTGTTACACTTTCGAATATACATTTTAACCGTCAACATCTTTTTCTAATTTCTATTTACCAAAATCTTTAAATATACTCTTCAAGGCTCTATACCCCGCGTATTACAACACGTTATCAGCACGAAAACGCAGAAGAGTAAAAGGATTTGTGTAAAAATTGTGAAAAAGTTGTGGTTTTTATTGTGACTGAAAATAGTAGTAATCGAAATGTCACATGAAACTGGAGACTCCTCGAGTGTCAATAAATCGAATTCCCCTACGAGTTCATCTTCAATTCCATCTTTTTGTATAAGAAATAAGGATGGATATCCTACCTGGAAATTCAAGATGAGGAATTATCTTTTGCATGAAGACCTGTGGGCAACAATATGTGGTTATCCGGAAGATGACACGACCCCTGCTTCGACAAAGGTACGAAACGATGCAAAAGCGCTAGCAAAAATTTGCTTAACAGTTGACGGTGCAGCTATCACGCACGTCAGATGTGCCAAAACTGCAGCCGAAGCATGGAATTCTTTGCAGAAAGCTTTTGAGGATAAGGGAATAGGTAGAAGACTAGCTTTAGAACGAAAATTGTACAGATTAAGCTTGTCGGACTTTGAAAACATCGAACTGTACATTAATGCAGTTATGTCAACCGCACAGGATCTTGCGGATATAGACAAGGTTATAGAGGACACATCGCTTGCAGCCATACTTTTAGGAGGACTCACCCCAAAATATGATCCTCTCATTATGGCACTAGAAAATTGTAATGTCGACGTGACCACTGACTTGGTGAAGACAAAACTGCTGAACGAAATGTCTAAGGACGCAGCTGTACCCGGAGATTCGGTTCTACTTACTAAGAAGATGCCTAAGTCAAAGAAGAAGGAAGTTATATGCTACGAATGTAAAGTGCCTGGCCATAAGAGACCAGACTGTCCGTTAAGGAAGAATAAAGAGAAGGTTAATGTAGTAAAAGTAAACGACGCCACATTTACCGCTCTTAACACTTCTGGAAGCTCAAACAAGGACCAATGGTACGTAGATTCGGGTTGTACAAAACATATGACGTCACGACGTGATTGGTTCCAAGATATTACGGCTCTTGATAATGGTAGCGTTACTGTCGCTAACGGTGAACAAATTAAATGCTGCGGAATTGGAGACATTTCTCTAAACACACCCAAAAATGTTATCAACAATATAAGTGATGTTGCTTTTGTACCAGATTTAAAAGCGAACTTGATTTCTGTAAAGAAAGCTGTTGATAAGGGTTTTATTTGTGTTTTTGATACTACTGGTTGTAATTTTTATAAATCTAATACTTTTCGTTTTACAGGTGATTCCGTTTTACATGCCTCGCCCTGTGGTGGATTGTACGTTTTAGACGGTACTGTTAATGTTCCCGAGAATGTGGCGAATAATAATTTGACACAAGATGTGCACTCTGGCTGTCAGGACAATAGTTATAAGCTCTGGCACAAGAGGTTAGGACATTTGTGTCGTATAGGCATGAATCAACTGAAGAATCACGAGGTAGGCGTAAAGTTTAGTAAAGTAGACAAAAGTAGTTGCATCGCTTGCGTGGAAGGTAAACAAGCAAGGAAACCTTTCAAGAAAGTAGCGCATAATAGAGCTACTTCTCCTCTAGAGTTGATCCACATGGATTTGCTAGGACCGGTCTCTACAACCTCCTTTCAAGGAAATAGGTATATGTTGACTATTGTAGACGATTTTACGAGAAAGGTGTTTGCTTATTTTGTCCCTTCCAAAACTGAAGTTAAAAATAAATTCTGTCTGTTTCAAACATTTGTTGAAAATCAATTAGACAAGAAAATTAAAGCGGTTAGGACTGACGGCGGAAAAGAGTTCGTGAATAAAGAGTTTATTGATTATCTTGCTTCAAAAGGTATCGAACATCAAACGACGACGCCGTACAGCCCTCAACAAGTTGGAGTCGCAGAACGTACTCACCGTTCCATTACTGAGAAGGCGAGGACGTTGTTGGCTGAAAGCTCACTGCCAAAAGCTTTCTGGGAAGATGCTTTCCAAACTGCCGTATACATAAAGAACAGGTCACCTCATCGAGCTTTAGGTGGACACATTCCATATGACAGATGGTGTGGTCGTAGAAGTGATCTTGAACATCTGAGAGTGTTCGGATGTAGAGCACTTGTCCATGTGCCTTCGTGTCACCGGAAGAAATTGGATGTCAAGGCAAAGGAAGCGATTTTCGTCGGTTATTCTGAGAATCCAAATACATACATGTTTAGGGATCCAGCTAATCCTCGAAAAGTTATTACTTCCAGAGATGCAACCTTTTTTGAAAATACTTTTACAATGTTGAAGCAGAGGCAGAGTGAGCCTGTGGCACAGTCCGACTCCGTACTGATCTTTGAAGAAAACGAGCTCCGTACTGAGCACGAAGATCCTCAATTCTTCGACTGCATTGGGAATACCGAACCTGAGGCTGGACCATCTTCACGGGTAAATCCGGAGAGCGCTGTAGAATCAGCTGATATGGAAGATAGCGAGTGCGAGTCTCTCCATGAGTTACCTCATAGTGTCGATGTGGAGCCAGCAGATGTGGAAGAGGAACAATATATTCCTGAGCAGAGGTACCCCTCAAGAAGTAGGAAACCACCTGATTTCCTTTCATATAATGTGTCGATTGATGATTCTGACCCTATGACTTATTATGAAGCTACTCATGCCAATGATGCCGAAAAGTGGCACCATGCAATGGCTGACGAGTATAAGTCGTTAATGAAACTCCATACATGGAACCTGGTGGATAGACCGAACAAGAAGGTTATACCATGTAAATGGGTTTATAAGAAGAAACGGGACGCTCATGGAAACGTCATCAAATATAAGGCTAGACTGGTTGTCAAAGGTTTCAATCAAGTCCAAGGTGTGGACTATACAGAGACATTCGCTCCAGTTCTTCGTTATTCTTCCCTCCGCACGTTGTTTGCCTTAGCTGCAGAAAAGGGCTTAAAAATGAGGCACTTAGACGTGGATACGGCGTTCCTGAATGGGGACTTGGATGAAGAGGTTTTTATGGAGCAACCTGTTGGTTACAGAGAAAAGGGCAAGGAAAACATGGTTTGTTTGCTGAAGAAATCTCTTTATGGCCTTAAACAGGCGCCCCGTGCTTGGTATAAAAAGTTGAACGAAACGCTTTTAGAAATTGGTTTTACAGGAACTCCTTCCGAGCCTTGCGTTTATACGAAACTTTTTAGAAATGAACTTATTATTTTGGGTATTTTTGTCGATGACATAATTGTCTTTTATAAATCAGATTTGACTTTTGACAATGTCAAGAAAGATTTGTCTACATATTTTTCTCTGAAAGATCTCGGACTATTAAAATGCTATTTAGGTTTAGAAGTGGAAAGCAATTCCGAGTATATAAAAATAAATCAGAAGAATTATATTCTATTTTTACTCGAAAAGTTTAATATGAAGGATTGCAAGACAGTGGACACTCCTTTAGTGAAAAAGACTATGGAACGTAGAACGGATGGTCAAGTTGGTGAGTCTTATCCTTATCAGAACTTAATAGGATGCCTCATGTATTTGACGGTAAACTCACGACCCGATATTGCATACGCAACAAGTTATTTAAGTCAGTTTAATACGTGTTTTACAAAGGAACACTGGAATGCTGCAAAGCGAGTCCTGCAGTACCTGAAAGGTACTTTAAACTATTCTTTGGTTTATAGGAGAACAGGAGAACCTTTACGAGGTTACTGTGATGCAGATTGGGCGAACTGTGTAATTGACAGAAGGTCATACACTGGTTACACTTTTAAGTTAAGTGGCGGTCCAGTATCCTGGGAGTCAAAGAAGCAACCGACAGTTGCGTTGTCGTCCGCGGAAGCCGAATACATGGCACTAGCGTCTGCTACAAAGGAAGCTTGTTACTTACGTCGCTTTATTTATGAAATAACGGGTAAGTTTTCTTCAATTAACTTAGCTTCTGATAGCCAGAGTGCCATGAATCTCGTTCGAAATCCTGTACACCACAACAGGACGAAACATATAGATACGAGATTTCATTTTATTAGGGAAAAAGTATCTAGTAATATTGTTAATTTAGAATATGTGCAAAGCAGTGATATGCCTGCAGATGTCTTAACAAAGCCACTTGGCCCAATTGTACATAAGCGATGTATACTTAGTTAAGTTTAGGACTAGGAACTTAATTTTGTTTTAGTCTTTTTGGCACAACTTCGATTAAGGGCGGCTGTTGTAGATAGTAACCTTAGTTGTGTCTAGACTTTTTAATAATTAAGTTTTTTATAGTTATGTCTTATTTTAAATTTACTGTTACACTTTCGAATATACATTTTAACCGTCAACATCTTTTTCTAATTTCTATTTACCAAAATCTTTAAATATACTCTTCAAGGCTCTATACCCCGCGTATTACAACATTTACTATTCGAGATGTGTTAAGTATCATTGACAAAATGACACCATAAAGGAAATTTCAAAAGCAAAATCTTTTAGGGAACTCGGAATTTTAAATTTTTCACCTATTAACGATGCCACCCTAAGGCATGCAAGAAGCAACCGATTTGAAACAATGGCTCTCGCATCAGGTTCCAATAGGACGCCAGTGTTGGCCCCACAGAAAAACTCCCACTAGACGGAGCATGTAAGGCGACCCGCGCGCACCAACGATATGGTACGGCAGAACATATACAAATATACTCTATGCAGAACATTAAAGTATCAACACGGCGGCCACCGTTTAGTTGCGTCCTTGTTTATGATCCATGCGTACGTCAACGAAAAAAGAAATTAAATAAATAACATGGTAAATTGTAGTGTTAAGTGGTGTAGAGAGACCTCATGCTCTCCTTACATGCTCCGTCTAGTGGGGGTTGTCTGTGGTTGGCTCGGAAAAGGCGTTGGAAACGCGGGTTCGAACCCCGTCTAAACCATTATTTTTTTTAATTTTTCGCTTTACCTATTGTAAAATGTAGCGCTCGCACTGATTGTGATAATTTATCACACACAATGGATCGTTTCAGGTCTGAAATAAAGGATTTTTTTTACAAGCCTATATATCCATTTAAGCGTAGACATACGCGTATACATGATAGGATGCTTGTTCCATTTGTAGTTCAACTTTTTCACCTTTTTTTAACCACTGATAAGGTTCAAACTTTAAACTAAAGGGCTCCTACTCCTTTAGACATAAATGAAGCCATCAATCTGAAAGCGTGCCATCTTGACTGCCTCGAGTACAGGTGGGCGAGGGACAATGCAACCGGGGATTTAATATGGCAGCTCGCTAGGGATGGCGACACTTTCTTTTGTTCTTGACTTCGGTGGTCAATCTCTGAAGATAGAATAAGAGCGCGGCGGGAGCGCTTTCTTTCTTAAAGAGGTGTGATATCATGCTATGGGATAAATAGGGGAATTTTATTTTAGAAACAACTCTTTTTTTATTGAAACAACTCTACTGCTTATAACATCCCGTTAAAACTTAACACTAACGTTAAGTTGGCTACATGAAGCCACAAATTTGTAAAGCGTGTCATCTTGACTGGCTCGAGTACAGGTGGACGAGGGACAATGCAGCCGGGGATTTAATGTGGCAGCTCGCTAGGGTTGGCGATACTTTCTTTTTTGTTTCATCTTGACTTGGGTTGCCCATCGTTACGCGCCTAATAATACCTACAACTTATAGTTGGATTAGAATTGTATCTTTCCCGAGAATTTACGCAAACTCTGTTCAGAACAGAGCGTTTTTTCGAACGATGCAACTCTGAGGTGTGACAGAGTTGTGTACATGCATCCACGCATGATAATTCTAGCAAACCTTCTTATTATCTGTAAAAATCCTGCCTCGTACTACTGCATTGTGAAATGAATTGTCGTTTGCGGTATTTCCGGACCGATACGACCTTCAAACCTTCAAGGAAGAGCGTACTCCCACCTGAAAGGAAAGGCCGGCAACGCACTTGTGACTCTGGTGTTGCAGGTATCTATGGGCAATGGTAATCGCTTTCCATCAGGCGATACGTTTGCTCGTTTGTCTAAAAAATAATAAGACAAACCGTATTAAGTAGTAACGTAAGAAGCGGTGGTAGCCTAGTGGTTAGGGCATGCGACTTTCAATCCGGTGGTCGCGGGCACGAACCCGGCCCGTACCAATGAGTTTTTCGGAACTTATGTACGGAATGTCATTTGATATTTACCACTCGCTTTTCGGTGAAGGAAAACATCGTGAGGAAACCACCTAAGCCCAATAAGGCCTAGTTTCCCCTCTGGGTTGGAAGGTCAGATGGCAGTCGCTTGCGTAAAAACTAATGCCTACGCCACATCTTGGGATTTAGGTATAGCCGGCCCCGATTGAGAATTCATTCTCTACAATATGGGACAAAGGCTAGGAGGATGAAACAGTATTAGTAACGTATCGCTGGTGAATCCATTAGAATTAAAAATATAGGTACGTCGGGTACATATTTAAGTAGGTCACATGAAAGACACAATTAGCTGACCATCTCTATGAATCTTATTGCATAGATAGTCTACAACAGCCCCCATGTCATACACAGCTTTGTCCACGTTTGTACCTATATCACGCTGACACGACACGGAAATCAAAAACATTACACAATACACAAAAAAACGCTCCCTTACTAGACATAATCAGGCTAACACCCATATCAGATACAATAACAGAGATAACGTGTCCAACGAAGCAAACGAGACCATCTGTCCAATATACTACAACGTAATACACACGAAAGTAAACTAAAAAACCAACGGAATAAGATCCAAAACATATCTAGGTACAAAGTTCGGATTTCCAGGTTCGAATACTCGCTGTCTCTCTCGCTCATCAATTAAACAATATTTGAATGAATGGGACCGCGCGATAACTTCGAAGTAACCGTTTTCGCCGATAAATCGCAACCTGGACAGATGCAAACGAAAACGTAAAACGAAAAGAGAGCAATTTATTCGGAGATCCTTGTCCGTTAAGATGTTTTGTTCATGGAATGCAAAGTACAGCAAAGCAATATGAATATGACGAAAGTTATTATCAAATCCTTGGTGGTTACGATGTTTTGTAGATAAAGTATGGTATAAGACATCTTTGTTCGCTTCGAAAGTGGGTGCGAATATTGACTGTATACCTATCGAAAAAATGGCATTGTTACGAAAATACAGTCTATTGGATGCCTTCAGCAGATGCTCCTTTGAAATACGATATTCTTTTGGTATTGGAAGGCAAATTATAGGTTGGAGTGTAAAATTACGTTTTGTCATGACATGACGTGATAGTATTGTAAAAGGGCAACGAATTCGTAACGGAAAAGTAGTAGTTTGAGTCCTTAACGGTCTCTTCTTAAAACATTTCCTCTAAATTATACTTCCTAATTTTATCTGCAGGCAAAAATAAAATACAGAAGGTTCTCTCCTCGACCGTCGCAAAAGCGGCTTGAGAACTGATTTTACTGGATGTTTCTGTAAAATTCTACTAACCATGGAAACGTGTGCTGCTCTAGGAATTGTTTCAATCAAACGCGCGCCAATTTTGGCCGATCAAAGGTGGAAGGCAGAGTCGGTCACCCTGGTGCATAACTAGTTTATCATATCAGCATAATTATAAACGTCCGCTGCTGGACAAAGTACTCCCCCAAAGTTCTCCACGTTCGGTCGCGCGCCGCCACCATCCAATTGCTTCCCGCGATCCTAAACTGCCCGTCAAGCACAACCATGTTTCGCGACTTGTCGCGCGGCAGTGTCACCTGTCACTCTCTCACAGTACTGCGCAGAAAGAGCTGGATACATATCTCGCGCGAGAAAGTTATACATTATGAGTTAACGTGACCGTATTCGCTAGCAATAGCGTAAATTTGTATGGAGAATAGTAAAGCGCCCCTAGCGTTTGCTTTGTAGAACTACAATTCTCCATACAAACCGTTTACGCAGTCGCTAGCGAGAACTGCTGTCACTGTAAACTCATGGTTAAGGGTATACAGGTCGTCGATCCTCTTTATTGGAAGCGTACCTAGTTATTTTAAACACAATAGGGAATGAATAATTCAATGAGAAATAAAGCAGCGCCCTCTCTCGCTTTCTCGTTCACCGCTGTAAAGTGGTGCGGTAAAATGTGAATATTAACGTATTCACATAGAGGTCGCTAAGGTGTAAAAACCTTTCAAATAAACAATGCAAAGATCGACACACAAAGCATAAGGAAAAATTCGTCAGGTCTACGTGGAGCGAGGGTAGCGAAGTGGCTAACGCGCTGGACCAATTTTTCTTTAAGCTTTGATCTTTGTATTATTGGCTTAATTAAAAATTGTGCTGTACCCACATTAAAAAAATGAGACATTACATGTTCCTCCCATTCCACCCCATATAGATGAAAGGTTGTAAGTGTAAGGGCCTTACGCTCGGGTAGTTTTTAATATTTTCATCAAATAATTCAAACCGGCTGAATCTACAAAGTATTTCAATCAATAATATTAATGATGGCGATCTTGATAAATGGCCGACGTCATTGGGGCGCGAACGATTTTAATAAAATGTGTTATGTTTATCGTGAATAAGTTTCATTACTCAGTTATAAAGGATGTTTCAATTTATTAATCCTTTTATTTTATTCCACTATTAGAGCATTTAAAAAAATAAACAGAAAATGACTCGTGACTCTTTGTCTCGCAACAAATACTACCTGTCATTTTCTTTTCAATACCAAGCGAGCAGGACAGCTGATGCTAAGTCGCGTGTCATGTGAAGTTTCGACAATACATGCAAGATATGCAGATCGCTATTTAGGGATAACAACGCCTGTTGTTTGCCGCGGTTTATTATTTTACTGTAATATCTCTCATATTTTGTACCCCTGTATATTTTAGGTAAGTATGCAATAACAATTATTTGAATTGTGTAGTGTACTAAGTGCGCAGCAAGATTATTTTTTTTGTTGTTGCCGTTGTTGTTGTCAGCTCACGCGACGTATTGTATCCTTGGCAACTTTATTGGCCTCGCTTCAGCTCAGTCTGACGGCTCGCAACTCGCTTTCAACGGTGCGCCGCCATGAGTGTACAGGATGTCTGGCTACCCGTCCGGCGGCTTCCATTCGAAAGCGATGCAACATTACATCATTGTGTTAAGGGGCCATTATATGCATCTTGCTCTAGCGTAGGGTGTCAGAGAGGGATGGTCATAGTTGCCGGCCACAAATTGCAGTAAAATATGGCCCGTTTAGAAGCCCCATTAAATATACAACAACCTGTAGCTATCACGACTTGTTCGATATTTACAAACGATATCGATGCATTTGCGCGCATATTGTCCTCGGGGAGCTATTCTATTGAATCCCGTCGCCAACCACATGGGGAGGGGGTCGTTTCTATTTATTTTAGTGGACGGTAGAATGGGCTACGCCACTTTTTGCGAACACTTAATCATCTTTAGGGTGATAAATATTAATGGACGTTTTGTTTCTCTTGTTGCGAATGGGCAGCGTCGTAGGTATACAAATTAATTTATTTTCGTTTACTTTTTATTTTTGGCCGTTTTCATAAGAAAGTTTTTGTGGTGTAAGTACACAATAGATCATAATTCGATACGGTATACGACTAAAGTATAGTAAAAAAAATTTTTATCATTGAAACCACTAAACTCACTTTCAAAAATATACGGAAATAAACCACTAACTTGCGGACATTAGGTATACTATTTATAATTGAACAAAAATACAACTATGAGAAATGTTCGGCTGTGGACGAAGTGTCTTTGCGAAGATAAAAGTCGCCGTCCACAGCAGTGCCGTATAACTAAGATCCTTTACGTCACCCGCCGTACAGTCCATGAAAGTGTTCATGGACATGTCCATCTATATTTAAACCAGAGACATATCTTTAATTAATAGCAGTAACCCAACCTACATTACTTTTGGATAATCCACCTTGGAATACGAGCTGAAAACAAGTTCATTCACCTTTGCTGACACTTGATTTATTTTAATAACAATATGATTTCAGTATTTAGCTGAATAGGTCATTTATTTAAGAACTGAATGGGATAGAAATGTTCTGTGTCAGACCGTATCGATTGTTGCGCTTATTATCATAAAATGTATGTACTATTAGGTATCTGGTTTTGATCAGATTTTCCGTCCAAACAGATGCAAAAGTCGAATCTGTCCTACCGCAATCCAAAAATCTAAAAAATAAACTGTCCTTCTCATTCAGTTTCCAAAATTTGGTTACAATTGTTTAAGTGTTGTCGGAGGAAACAGTCAAGAACTGAACCCGATTTCTTCGACCCGGTTACGTAAAGTTTGAACTTCATTTGTATGCGACGTCATAGTTACCAGGTGCAATCTTAATGTAAACTTACGGATTATATTAATCTGTGCTTACGGTAAGGACAGGTGAAAAAATTACTGACGGTTGAGTTTCTTATGGCGTTTCTTCTCAACAGTGGTCTCCTCTTGTGAAATGCCTCAGACATGTAAAAGTGCCCTTGTGGCCTACTTGCAGAATAAAGTTCATTATTTCATTATTTCATGAGCAGTAGGTAAGTATTTCTTCTTAAAGTATTGAAAAACAGCCGTAAACAAGCGATTCCAATAAACCCGAGTTACAATTTAATTTACTTGCAAATATCTCATTATACTTTCAAGTATCAATACGAAAGTGTTTGAAACTCAATCAAGTAAAAATTCGATTTCGCCCGCCAATGTTTTCACATTTCATGTCAAAGTATCGAAATTTGGAACTTTTTTAATTTTAAACTTCGTCGGTTACGTTGGGTGCGGCTTAATGGAAGAACAACCGATATATTTGAGATTATATGGTGATTGTATTCTTTTGGATACTCGGGTTTTTTTTTTCTTTTAATTAAGAGCTTGGAAAGAGAAAAAATAATGGGTAACTGGAAAAATTCCGAAACGTCAGGAGACTCAAATAATGAATACCTATACGCGATATAAACTGTTTCAATTGTTTTCTTGAAATGGTCGCGGAAACCGAAAATAAAATATTTAAAATGATATGATATCGAATATTGAAAATATTTACATAATTTTATTAACACATCATTATCACATATGAACGAAACTAAACTCCTATTAGAGAAGATAACGAGTAAGAATCACGAAAAAATTAACAAACGACCAAAACCTCTTTATATATTGAAATGAATATGGACACAAAACTAAATTATGAAAGAAATATGTAATGTGATCCACTACAATGTACGTGAGCATGACTCGAACCTCTTCAACAGCAACAAGGTATTTAAGTTGGTTATTAAAACACAAAGGTATAATACTGTTGTTACACAACCCTGTCTAGGGTTAGTATTCCGAACATACCCCTCTCTAATGAAGCCCATGTAAGAGGAAACTTAATAGTTAAAGATCTTCAACAAAATAGCTCCAGAGTCGTGCGGTTCCTAACAAGGTCTTGTTTGTTTGAGGTTGTTGTAGTTTTTACGTCTTTCAGAAGTTAATTTGAAACTAGTTTAACGTTTTTAAATATCTTGCCTTTCATTATAGAAATGTTGATTCCTTCAAGGTTTTACTGAGTTTAGTTTAGCTTATAATATTATTTTTTAACAACCAAAAATTCTGAAGTTTAATTTATCCGAATACATCATTATTTCATAATACCGAAAGCGCAATCCCGCCAAACGAGTGCCTGTATTTGCGTTGCAATTTTACTCTGCTATATATATTTGTTATGTCTAAGTATTATATGTACGTATTTATATCTGCTTATTCGTATTTATGTATGTTTATTTTTTTTTATTTTTTTTTGTGGCTTAAAGTTGATTTTCATCGCCTACTCAATTCAAACAATTATTGATTTACTCCGCTATTAAGCGATAATACCGCCTGCTGTTTATTTCTGTTTATTTTTTACTATACATTGACTTTTCTAACGCTTTCAATACTGTTGACCATGAGATCCTACTTGCCTTGCTCAGCCATCTTAATGTGTCTTCTTCTGCTCTTGGCTGGTTTGCTTCATATCTTTGTGGGCGCCAGCAGGCAGTCCGTGTAGATCGGGCTTTGTTTGATTGGTGCGACCTTGCCACTGGTGTACCTCAAGGAGGAATTCTCTCTCCTTTATTATTTTCTCTTTTTGTAAACTTTATCACCCCTGGTCTTCGCTGTTCTTACCATCTTTATGCTGACGATTTACAACTTTACGACCAATGTAAAGTGTCTGATATTACTGACACAATTAACAAATTAAACCTGGATCTCTTACACATCCAACAATGGTCTGAGAAATTTGGTCTGTTTGTAAACCCCTCAAAGTGTCAGGCTATTATCATTGGCAGCTCTCGTCAGCTTGCTAAACTTGACCAGGATTCTGTAACTCCTGTAAATTTCAACGGAACGCCTATTCCTTTTAGTTCTAGTGTTAAGGACTTAGGTGTTCACTTAGATAGCACACTGAGCTGGAGGGTGCAGGTAGGTGAAATTAGCCGGAAAGTCATTGGCTCGCTTCATGCTCTCAACAAACTGAAAAATTTCTTGCCTATCAAAACTAAGGTATTGCTTGTAAATGCACTATTACTACCCATAATTGATTATGGTGATGTTTGTTATCCGGACTTAAATGAGGATCTTCTTGATAAGTTGGATCGACTTCTTAATAATTGTATTCGCTTTATTTTCTGTCTCCGTAAATATGATCACGTTTCTTCTTACCGCTCTCAGCTTGGCTGGTTTCCCATCCGTCAACGACGCAATATTCGTATGCTCTGCACTCTCTTTTCAATACTCAATGATCCACAAGCTCCTGAATACCTGAAAACCTTTTTCTGCTATGTTGAATCCACTCGTAACCGTAATTTTCGCTCTTCCGGCAATCTTGCCCTTTCTATTCCTCTTCACCGTACTGGTTTCATGTCTAATTCTTTCTCCTTGCAAGTGGCTCGCCTCTGGAACGGTCTTCCTCTCACAATCAAACAGGCTCCGAGTAAGTTGGCATTTAAAAGGGCCGTGCGAAGTTTCTTTGCTGGCAGAACTGAAGTCTCATAGTATATCTGCTTGGTTTGTTTCATCGTCGTATATATTTATGTATGTATCTATTTATATATATGTATATTATATGTATGTATGTACCTAATATGAGTATTTTAATTATATGTAATTATGTTGTCTGATGCACCGCCTACAATTTCTCTGCTTTGCCCTAAGGTTGACTGGTAGAGAATGCCTCATGGCATTAAGTCCGCCTTTTGTACGTTAAGTTTTTCTTTTGTGCAATAAAGTTTAAATAAATAAATAAATATAGGTACCTACTCGTATATCTAAAGTTTTGTATCCCTGTGTATTGGAGGTGTGCAATAAACAAAAAAAATGTGTATTTTTTTTTATAGGACACATTTTATGTGAATGAAAAATAACGCGATTGTTTTTTATAATATTATTTTTGGACACGTCCAGAGATAAAATGCGATTTAAGCCAAATGTCCGGGTTTTTAAGTCTTTGCCAGGGTTCGGCGAATTTAGAGATGGCAGCCCTAGGTATACCCCAATTCCACTGCTTTAACAGGTCTCCTCATACCAGCAGAGCTAGCATATCTTACCACGATTTCGCTTGTCGCGCGACTCAGTATCATCTGTCCTGCTCGCACGGTATTGAAAGGATAGTGACAGGTAGTAAATGTCGCGCGTCAAAGAATCGCGGGTCACAGGTGCAGATTTAGTTAGTCGTTTCAATGGACAGTCCCACGTGCTTAGGTTCCTGCTACCCTGGACAAAACATTGCCATTGATAGCAGCAATCCTTAACCTGATTCATTGTATGCAAATAATACACTGTTACAATCATACATGAATATACAGACATTGTCATGATTGCTTTTTAATTCGACGAATGATTCAGCGGAGCGTCCGAGGGCGAAACTCATCGTTTCATGTTTCACTGCCTTAATTGAGATCATCATAAATATAGGCTTTCGATTTCACACCATTTTTTATTTGTAATACATAAATGTGGAATGACCTTAAAATTTTGTCGTAGTGGTGAAAGTAAAATGAAAAATAAATCTAAAACAAAACCGTTTTCGTTAGAAATGTGTAACAGACAAATTTTATTGTACTTAAGATGACAGGAACAGGACAACAGACAGGATGACAGTTCTCGCCTGCCACTTATAAAATATTCAACTTAGATATTGCTGAAACTTATACACATCGCCTTTCTTAATTATATTATTCTACAAAGCGATGAGCTCAATATTTAATTTATTTGTTGCTGTAATTAGAATGGTTTTCGGTATATTTCCGAGATGTCTGATAATTTTTCACTTGGATCCCTTTGTAGAGCAAGACGCTCGATAGATGGCGCTATATTAAATCGAAGTCAGATCGACCGTTACACATGATTTACTTATTCTTTTAAACCCTGGGGGGTAATTCGACCAATTTTAGAGAGGTGATAGAGATCTCTTCGTTTCATCGCCATCCGTCACTTTTGACGTGTCCCTACTTGACAAGTGGCGATATCCCTAGAACATCGCAACTTCGTCAATCCGGTCGCGCTTAATTTGCGTTTATTTTGTATGAGACGGCATAAATAACAGGCGCATACTTTAACTTGACCGTGTAGTGCGTGAAATTAGTCAGTTACGTTTCGTTCAAAACAGAAATTCATATGCATGACATGCATTTTTGACAATCATTCTCGCGTTTCGTATTTCCAAAATTGAGATGAGATATGTCACTTCAAGCTCATCGCATTTGAATGACAGTTCAAAGGCGATATCATTGTTATCTAATAGAGTTTTGACGTTTTGCGAGCTCTCAAACGGTATTCTCGAATTAGGGACCTGTGTTGCCGTGTTGTTTGCTAGTCAAGTAGCACGTTTATGTGTAAAAGAGGGTTAAGGTTTTTCTTTAAGTAGGTATGATCATTGTTGTATACGAAGTCTAATATAGTTTAGTAAGAATCGCCGATTGAAGTCGATGTGGACTAAACTTAATGACGTATTATTTTGTTTCAGGTGAACAGTGCAAGTGTAGTGCAGTGATGTGTGAGTAGCCATGTTGATGCGCGGGCGCGTCACGTGACGTCATCAGCGCAAGATGGCGGACAACAGTCCCGCCACCTCGATCATCGAGGGTACCGTCAAGTTTCGAGACGGGAAAAAGGTATGTTCTTATTTTATTAAAGTCGAAATAAATACAGGTGGCCATTTATGTGCATCGGTCAGTATGTCCATACTGTAAGTTTGAAACTTAGGTTTGAAACTATAAACCTTAAAAAGATCTATTACTTGGAATCATGTTATCGATTTGAGTAACTAGAATAACTGCATACAAAGATAAAAAATGGGCACTATATATTATTACATTCAACTGTTTTTTTTTTACTTTTTTTCCCTAACAGTTAATAAAAATTAAATTAAAAATTAAAAGGGGTCCCTAAGTCCCCGAAACAACAAACAATTTTTATGTTTTTTTTTTTACGTTTTTCCCTAAAACATAAAAATTGTTTGTTGTTTTGGGGAGGTAGGGACCCCTTTTAATTTTTAATTTTATTTTCAGTACCTATTTGTTGTTATAGTGACCATACTAATAAACAATATGGTTGAATAGGGTACGGAACCCTAAAAAAGCTACACTTTGCGAGATTTCCTTATGATGGTTGCTTTTATCACGCGATAATAAGTGACAAAGCATCCGTCACGCTTTGACAAAATGCGAATGTGAGTTACAAATGTTTTGTCACTTATTTATCATGTGATGAACGCAACCATCATGGGCCCTCAGGTGTACCTATTTGTATTTATAGTAGGTACTAGAAACTAATCACTATTCGCAGTGTAATGATACAGTAGTGTTGACATTTCATGCGGTTGATCGTGCGGCTATCGGCTAGCTTCCTGCCATTCTCATAACCCTACTACTTATACCTACACCAGCTCTTATACCTAGTAGACCACGTTCTTAGCCACTAGATACTACTTATAAATTGGTAGATTATCGAGCATCATCTTACAAAAAGTTTGAATAACTTATCGAGAAAAAAGTTTGAACACTTTTTCAGAAGAGAAAACGATAATCTGGCAAAAACTATTTATCAGCTACAGACGTCCACTGTTGAACATAGGCCTCCCCCTGACTCGCCATAAAGTGCGATCCCGTGCAGACCGCATCCGTTGATTCCCCGCTACTCTCTCGTGGTCATCCGTCCATCTACGAGTTCCGACACATGCTGCGCTTTCCTATACGTGGTCGCCACTCCGGGACTTTGCTGCTCCAACGGCCGTCCATTCTTCGGTCTACATGGCCTGCACAATGCCACATCAACCGTGCAACCCTGTGAGCTATTTCGGTTACCTTGATGCTTCTGCGGATATCCTCATTTCTGATTCTATTGCACGTTGCGTGACTTTTAGCCGCCTTTTGAGTCCCAATAGCTGGCAAATCTAGTAGTTTGTTATAAGGACACCTTAATATATACCTACCTATAAATACATATAATATATAGAACATCCATGACCGATGAACAAATATTCGAGTTCATCACACAGATATTTCCTCAGGCCGGGATTCGAATCGAACCCAGGACCGCTGACTCAGTAGGCAGGTGCACTACAGACTGCGCCAACCGCGTCGTCAAGGAAATATTCCGTTCGTCCTCATGTTTATTTTTATTACTTGAATGAGTTCCGTAAAATTTCGTATCATTTTTCTCTTTATTTTCTCTTGTCATTTCAGTTAAAACAACGATGTCACTGGCCCGAAAACCGTGTCTTACTCGATTGGATTTTCCAACGAAATTATTGGACGATCACTTTCATTTATTAGAGTATTATTATTAAAATAAGTTACACAGCATCACAGTAATAAAACCAAGGCACTGTGAACTGCAAAAATACATATAAACAAGACTTAAAACTAGTTAGATTTAGGCGACATAACGGCGTAATACCTTACCTACATAAAGAGTATGTAATGGACCTCAAAATGTAAGTGTTATGGAAGCTTGTAGCTTCGTTTATAACAATAAAATAACGAACAAGCCGCCTTTCATAGTATCATATTGGATTTAAAAGATACCCCGTAAGTAGACGCCGGTTATCACTGTCACGATATTGGTGATAGCTTATCAGTATTGGAATTGACAGTTTTATTGATTATATGTACGGCTCGACGGTAGCTGTAGGCGAATTTGTTTCTAGAACACGTAAGACTGTTTATTACGGTTTTATGGCACGTTGAACTACTGTTAAGTTAATTTAGCTAGTTACTATTTATGCCATTCGGAATAGTTGGGGCATGCTCTGATTCCATCATCTAGTAGTAATACATTTGCAAAGTGTTTATATGAAATCTATGGAATTTATATATCTACGGCCTGCATGGAAATGTCACGTAAAAAGAGCGGTCTGAAAACTCTGCACAGTAGCTTTTACTTGAGATTGTACAGCTCGATTGACAATACTTATTTTATGTCACCGGGCCTTTTTCCGATATAATCAAGTAAGGCGGTTGTCACACTGCCGCCGCGTCTCGTTGCGAGACGCGGAGCTACGGACTCGCATGCGGAGACAACGCACTAACGTCCGAGTTTTCTCAGCATCTCCGTCCGGAGCTGCGATGCACGACGTCCCGCGTTACTTCCGTCTTGCGTTCATTTCACATTCGAACGTTAAGGTGAAAACAGTTCCTATTTGTCGATAAAATGGAAACGGAACTTATTCAGAACGCTGCGGTGATACTTTCAGCTTGGTTTTTGTACAATCGAGTCATAAATTCTGGGTACATTCCTATTTACAAACCAGACCGATAAATGGGCCTTTTGCTAGAGATTACGAAGATTTAAGGCAACGCGAAGAAACATTTTTTAATTGCACCCGCATGTCATCTGCGTCATTTGATTATTTGCTAAGCAAAATTGTAGTGATTATTACTGGCGCGGACACAAATCGACGTTCTATTACAGCGGAAGAAAAGCTTTAGCTTACACTCAAGTACTTAAGTAATAATCTACTATGTACTTCAATCTTCAATTATACTTTTATAAGAATTCCCTGTATTTTGATTATGATTAAAACCGATACTTACTATAAAACTAAATAAATTTGGAATTAAATAAAAACAATATTTCGAATAAGTAACTCAGCCTTTAATATTTTTAATAACTATTCACTAATTGAGCATAAATCACAGATCATATATTTACCTACTCTATATACTTAATAAAAATATTTGTTTACAAATTACTATAATCTTGTTTTATACTTTCTTGCACTAAAATCCGTATGGCACTGCGGAGGTGCGGAGCTCGGTGTGACATACCCTGCGGCACGCATCGCATCTCCGTCCGAGCGCGCGAGTCGACGTGCGTCTCGCTACTCCGCGCGTCGAGGCGGAGCCAGTGTGTCGTACCATGCGATTTTTCTATACAAAATCAAGATTCTACATACAAAGTTAAAAAACGCATCAACGGACGGCGCTGTGAGATGCGGAGCAGTGTGACAACCGCCTAAAAGATAATAGTAGTTTATGCAACTGATACATAATGAGAGGCCTTAAAAGACGAGTGTGGTTTTATGAAACGAGCGTCAGCGAGTTCCATAATAGGATCACACGAGTGTTTTAAGGCCTAATTATGTACAGTTGTATACACTACTTTATCTACACACATATCATAAGTACTCTAAGATGGGTTCAGAAGCCATAAGAAAATGACCGGCACCACTAGTGCTACCTTTAAAATATCTAAAAACGACATATACTCATGCAGTAAGAAATAAATCTGAACAAATACATAAACATTATTTATTGTAATAGTTGTAATTTACATTTACATTGAAACAATATTTTCAACTAAAATGTGAATTACAATAAACTTCACAATTCTACTTTCGTAACAGCAAAGAACCAACAAACAAATGACAACAATAATGGCGGCAATTCGAACCTCCGTTAAGACGAATGTTTTTTTTAATCATTTTTCTAAATCATATGTAACGAATGTATCCATATTCTCATGTCACTCGATATCAAATGTCGTGCGGTTTTTATAAAAAAAAAAAAAAACAAGATACTGAATTGACGTTTCGTATCGATAACAATATTAATATCTATGGATACTAGAGTAGAGACCAACTTGTGTTTTGACAGCTGTTCCTAATTTAAACTCGTAACCTTACAAAAATCGGTACTGTAATAACATTACAGTACAGATTTTATCTACTACCATAGACAAAAAAAATCTCATAGTAAAATTGGTTGTAATAATGCTGGTCATTTTCCTACGATTTCTGAACGCATTTTATAGCACTAATGATACGTGCGTAGATAAAAAAAATAATATATAACCACATTTTGACATTTTCAAAATTATCCTTATTTATGATTAAAAAATCCCATTTGAAAAGTTCCTCATTCTAAAAGAGGCGTAGACGACAAGTTATTGGTCACAGCGCAGTAAATCATACAGTCGGACTATTACAAGACGGAATTAGTACGGATTGTACCACTGTTCTTTTCGTAGGTTGCAACTGCCAATTTTCCACACGCTGACGTCATTTGAGTGCTGATTCTTTAACCATGCTGCTTTCATCTTTTTTTTTTAAACTAGTCCGTATAATCAAATATAAATATTAATAGTTTATACTGAAACTATTTGACATGTTGTCAATTATACAATTTTATTCTATAATTGTGTAACGTGTTATAAAGGTCGACTTTCAAACTGTGCCTTTGTACAGTTGATATAACTTGCTAGGAAGGTACTTGTTAGTCATAATGTTATGATTAGCCTAGATTAGTTAGAAATCAAACTGAAATTCACGGCGTGACTCATTCGTAAATGAAATGGAAATACCTTGTAGAAAGGTGCGGCATGATTTCACCCCTTTGCTTTGTGGCTTTTTATTTTTTAATTTGACATGTCATAATTGCGACGTGCTTGTCTGACTCGCGCACTGAGGGTTCCGTACCAACACTTCCCATCTTAACTGGCCGGGTTAAGTTAAGTTTGCACCTGGTATGTGTGGCGTAAATGACCTCATTTGTATCCGGCGCTATAAATTTAACGCAACGGATCACGTTTGTTGTATGGGAGCCCCACTTAAATATTTATCTTATATTTTTGTTAGTATTGGCTGTTAAAGCGACAACAGAAATACATATCTGTGAAAATTTCAACTATCCAACTATCACGGTTCATGAGATACAGCCTGGTGACAGACGGATTGACAGCGGAGTCTTATAACAATAAGGTCCCGTTTTTTACCCTTTGGGTACGGAACCCTAAAAAGTAGGATTAACTAATATATCTAATTAAATCAAATAATCTAATAGGTATGGGTAACTAATCATAACTATTATACGATTCACGGCAAACCTATGCATGTAAGTAATTTGAAGCTTATCAAATAGCATTGCGCAGTAATCATTTAAAAACTACGCAACGAGTTTGGCATTTACGAAAAAATTACTTAAGTTGAGTTTCTTTCGGCTTTCTTCTCAACAGTGGTCTCCTCTGGCGAAATGCCGGTAGATTCACAATCTGACTTGTAAAAGTGCCCTTGTGGCCTCCTTACTGAATAAATTATTTCATTTCATTCATTTCACGGCTCTTTTTAGGGGAGATTGGGTACACTACGAAATATTATGGGAACCGTCCACGATCATATACAAAACATTCCCTTCGTCATGTAGTTTTAGGAACTAGAACAATACATTGGTTAAGTAGCTTAGTCTAAACAATAAATCATCGATCTATATTGAAACCGAATGACTCAACATAGCACATCTTGACTTCATTCATTCAGTTTCTTATTGAAAAAGGTGACATTCATATTTCTAACAGGTGGAAATTTATATAGAGATCGAGAGAGATTAGTATCGTGTACACCCTACAAATTTATTTGTTTTTTTTTCTGTATGTAAAGAAATATAAGAAATACACGATATAACTGGAGTCTACAACTATGCCTGAATATATTCGTAGACCTTTAAAAAAAATAAGCTGTCAACAAGTCAAACTAAGTAGGCTTTCCATTGGAATTTAAGAATGAGTGAAATAAATATAATAATTATTTTTCAATTTTTACTGAGATTCCTTATTAGTAATCGCAGCAAAAATATAAAAACAGTTATAACAGTCATGACATCCTATTTCTAAAACTTGGAATTAGATTGTTTATGGCATAAATGAGCGAACGGATCGCCTGTTGGAAAGCGATTACCGTCGCCCATGTCGATGTCGCCTCGCAACTTGCCCAAAAAAATCGTATATCCGGTCGTTCTCCCCTACAAGCCGCACTTCTTCAACCTATTTTCTCGAAATTTTGAGCAGGTTATATAGATTATTTTGTCGGGTCAATTTTTTTTTAAATGTCGGACTTATATGCTTTAAAAAAAACTTATTTCAACCATTACATGTCCAACATCTACAACTGCATCAAGCGCTGCCTATCCTTAAGCTCCGGTTTTACCTATTTGGGGAGTAATATTCTAGTTTTCAAAGGATACTTCTATAAAAATTGTGTTTTTTTCTTATATTATTATAATTTCGGAAAATGATTGCGAGTTAGCTCACAGTGCCATTAACTAGTTCTCAGTAGTATGGTCCTTATAGGTACTTCGTCATTGGCACTTTGATCAGCGTGAATCACTTTATTGACACTCGCTATTGTTCCACAAACAGACTTCAAAGCTATCTTAATAGCTCGGGTTGCCCAAGGGCGGTAAAATTTACGCGCTCCTTTGAAGGCGAATTCTCCGGAGGTAATAATCTGAAGTGGGGTTCCGATTACCTACGTGGTCTTGATGAAAGGCGGGTTGACTTGAATGCAGGTATAAATAAAATAAATAAATATCAAAGAAATCAATCAGCTCTCCTGCTCAGACCAAGAAAAAAAGAAAAAGATATTTTTTTTCTTGGTCTAAGCTCTCCTTATGATGAATCGCGTACGAAAATTGTCGAGCATTATTCGACTTCTACGATGTAAGTAAAATCGTTTATGTATTTTAATATGGTCTGAGACTCATGGTAGTTTTCTTTGTAAAATATCAAAAAACCTTACACACATCAACCTAGTCCCAAATTAAGCTCAAGAAGGCTTGTGTTGTGGGTATTGAGACTACTAGGCAACGAATACATACTTACATAGATAAATAAAATATAATTAAATACATAGAACATGGCCCAGGCACAAAGTATTTGTGTTCATGACACAAATATTTATACTCTTGTCGGGATTTCAACCTAGGGCCGCCGGCTCAATAGGCAACTGTTTTTATTTTATTCGGCTTTTAGTATTTATTGTTACAGCTTCAACAGAAAATACATCACCTGTGAAAATTTCAATATCTAGCTACCACAAACGGGCGGAAAATGAAGTCTTAGTAATAGGGTTTACCCTTCGAGTACAAACCTTCAAAAGGTTATTGTAATCAGACAGTTTAAATAGATTAAGTAATTTCGCGTAATCTCAATAAATTTTATTTGTTTTATTTGCGTTGTGATGTCAGTGGTTTCCGAATTGACTTCATACCGCTGTCATCATTAGTCATATGATCTATGATATACTTCATCTACGTTTAGAAGAATGTAATATTAAATTGTCGCTATCGTGACAGGAAACAACTATTCTTAGGATTGCATCGCAAAGGTCGTAGATAAGCATTACTCGTAACTTCGTGCTGCAACAACACGTAGGTATCAAACGTGTTCTTAGAGGCTTGAGCACGTTCTGTGAACGTTTACCTTTATTTATCTCTTTTAATAGCTGTTGCAAAAATAAATATCTAATACGACTGACGACGTTATTGGCCCAGTGTGTAGTGCAGCTTCCTACAGAGCCGATGGTCCTGGGTTCAAATCCCGGCCAGGGCCGATATTTGTGTGATGAACTGGGTCTTGTTGTTATCTATTTAGTATGTATGTCATCGCCTAGTTAGTACCCAATAGTACAGGCATTGCTTAGTTTGGGACTGGATCGATTTGTGTAAGATTGTCCCTTAATATTTATTTATCTATTTAATCCTAGAGCTTCGCACAGGTGCAATGTTGATAAATTATGCATGTATTATACAAAAATCTTCCTTGAATTTATTAAAAAAACGCATCGAAATCCGTTGCGTAGTTTTAAAGATCTAAACATACAATACGTAGGGACAGACAGACAGCAGCAACTGTTTCATACTATGTAGTGATAAAATGGTTACAAAAACATGGGCTCACTAAGCGTCGCAAACGATGCCGACTCCGACTTCTACTTTATTCGAGCAAAACGGTGCGCGTTCTTAGCCAATCGTAGTGGCACACAATCACTCTTTAGTAGTGTTACTTCTCCGCCACTAATTGCGTCACATTTTACACAAACATCCAATAAAATAAATTCTTATGCGACCTTTTCGGAGATCGAAACGACCTTTGGTGGTGTTGCTATGGTTTGGTTACAATTTGCTATTTGCGGTGTTTGGGGTAGAAACAGCGTTTTGGGGAGAAGGGCGCCTCATCTCTTCAATTATTTAATTAATTAGTTTTCCTCAGTTTTATTGATCACAGGTATCAGAGAAATTAGTTTGCAGTCTCTTCTTTAGTTACTCTACATCATTGCAATATTTTAATTAAACCCCAGCTCCGTAGTATCGACAACAAAACAGATATGACGGCATTTAAGCATTCCCCTGATACCGGCGTCGACTGCTCGTTTTATACTGTGCAATAAAAACTCGGAAATATTTCAATCGTTTTTATTTTTGCAAGTCGCTTTTAGGTAACAAGTTATATTTTTATCATTTCAGTTGCGTTGCGTTCGTATTTTTTATATCTTTCAATTTGCTTTGGTAATATTCGTGTGGATATAGGTATATCGTTGATGGTTTGATTTTTCACGCGGACGTTAAGGTGTTTTTTAAAAGGTTTTATTTGGCGTGACTTCTTGCATTTATATTTGTTTGCCATTTTCAATTTATTAAATCATTTTCATTTTTAATTTATATAATAAGTAGTATTGCCCATTTTCTTTCAGAAAAAATGTTAGTGAATTGTCAAAAGAGATACGTGACGAAAGTTTTGATAGCATTATTGTATAGGTATTTATAATGTCGTAGGTATATACGAATATTCTTTGTATACTTATGTTATGTCGGAAAAAAAGCGGTGGTAGCCTAGTGGTTAGAGCATGCGACTTTCTATCCGGAGGTCGCGGGTTCGAACCCGGCCCGTACCAATGAGTTTTTCGGAACTTATGTCTCTTCGTAGTCGTGCACTCTTGGCAGAGTGGTCGTGGTCACGGTTAGGTCGATTCTTTCGCCACCGCTTCTCTCGTGATGCGCCGCCATGTAGTCCTATGTTTGGCGGAGTGAGAATTCTCGTTTATGCCGCATTGTGTCACAGATTTGATGAGGTCTGTCCATCGCGTTGGAGAGCGCCCACGAGATCTTTTGCCCTCCACTTTCCCTTGCACCACCAATCGTTCCATGGAGTCCTCGTTGCGGGTGATGTGACCGAAGAACTTGAGGATTCGTATTTGCACAGCCGACGATAATCTCTCTTTGATGTTGAGTTCTTTCAGGATTGAAACGTTGGTTCGGTGCGCAGTCCACGGGATTCTGAGCATGCGTCTCCAGCACCACATTTCCAGTGCGTCAATCTTGACTTATGTACGGAACTTATGTACGGAATGTCATTTGATATTTACCACTCGCTTTTCGGCGAAGGAAAACATCGTGAGGAAACCACCTAAGCCTATTGGGCTAGTTTCCCCTCTGGGTTGGAAGGTCAGATGGCAGTCGCTTGCGTAAAAACTAGTGCCTACGCCACATCTTGGGATTTTAGGTAGCCGACCCCGATTGAGAATTCATTCTCAAAAAATGGGACAAAGGCTAGGAAGATATACTTATGTTATGGCGGAACCAGTACCAACTTATCTTCAGGGAACGGTACTTTTCTTAACACTTCGAAAATTTCAATTTTAGCATTAAACTTCTTATCGTTGAACTGTCTAAAAGTTCTTAAGAGAGACATCAAAAAATTTTTATCATCCTCTCCATCATCAACATTGGTGATATACGTCCTAGATGTTCCTCTCCTGGTTCTACAATAATTCCATTTTTATCGTCATCAATAGTCATCATAATTTTTCAAGGAATTCTGCTTTCATGTTAAGATCATCTTCATTAACAGTTTCACTTGATACCAGCTTCACCTTTTGTTCGTTTTGCAATACAAAAAGCAATCTGTCAAAGTATTCGTATTTCCTTCTCGGCTTCACTTCTCTCCCTTCTTTTCTTTCTTTGTTTTCTCTCTTCTGCAGTTTCAATTCTCTTGTTAAACAGGTTCTTAGATTTTTGCAACCATTTTATAGTTCTCTACCTGTAAACAGAGAAAATATTATTATTTTGAAACCAAAGTAATAACATTAAAAATTAGGTACTAATTGTAAACTTTATTGAATTTGTAAACTATGTTTAATATTAAAGTTTTGTTTGGTATGCAATAGCATTTGGTATTGTATTCTACTACTCAAATTAACACTGACACATACATTCCAATGAATTCTTGTTCATCAATTTTCAGTGGTTCACAAAATATCCAATCAAAATGAAATAAAATATTGATTGTGTGTCGTGTGTAAGATACGAATTCGAACACTAAGGTATCGTACCAAAAAGACGCGCTTTTTCGAGCACTTAAAATTTAAATGATATTTAATATTATCTTTAAGAATGGGACATACTGTCCACAATACCGTGATTACGTAGACCGCCTGTCACATCAGGTAGGCACGTATTGTCTGCGAAGTTATACAATTTGCTTCATACGTATTTTAGTAACAGTGTTGCAATAAATTTAAATTATTATGGTATTCAGACAAGGTTTGACGTTGTTTTTAGGTTGCCGGACGCATTCATAAATCTATGCTGTTCATCTCTCTTGCTTTTAAAAGCTGTAATGCCTGGGATTATTTTCGACTGTTCGTTCGCTATAAAATTTAAATCAATTCAGCTGCTTCAGCGTGAATCTCTGTCACACAGACAGACAAAGTTACCTCGTTTCGTGTTTAAATTACCACTTACCCCGGGGTTTTGGGTGCACGAATGATTTGATGCCTACCGCTGGCCTAGTGTCAAATAATTCGTGCGACGAAAACACCGAGGTATGAATAACAGAGTAGGCCGCTGCTCTTGTATAGTTGCCGGCAAACTTTTTGAACAAAAATGGCGGATCTGCGCATGTACTCATTTGTACGTAAATATGCTACTGCGCAGTCAAGGTTATGCTCAAAAAGTTTGCCGGCAGCTATAGTATAGCAACGTAAACAAAGTCCATAAAGTGGTATGTCGATTTGTTTCACACCTGAATGCGCTTGAAGACTATTTTAACCTTATTTTCTCAACATCTACGTACATTTTAGAGCGAGAAGCGAAAATCAATTCCAATGAAAGTAAGAACGGTGGCAACTTAGGAAGGAACATAAAATGAAAAGTAAAAGTTCTTATGCACTATTCAGAGAGTGTGGCTTAAATAAAATGTATTCGCAGTGCTAGTACATTATAAGATTATTATCAGTCGAAGTATGTATTGTAGTAATCTGAAAACATTTTGTTGGAAATCACAAACAAAGTTGGTAACAAAATAGGAACATTTTAATTGACGTTTGTATTTTCTTTTAGAAATGCTTATTTGTTTTAGGTATTTATTTTATTATTGAACGTTTGCGCGGATGACTCTCTGCTAGAGCAACGCGACGCGACGCAGCCGCGACTAAATATTCTTTGCATTATTTTTTTTGCCACGTCACGGTAGTTCCGCTAACGCGTAGTGCGTAATATCTTATACAATTCCATACAAATAATTTTTGGCGTCGTGTCGCGTCGCTAGGCTGCACAGCGTAGTGTGCGCGCTCCTTTAACAGTCTAGAGGTTAATTTAATATATATTTCTCTTTCTTGTTTCAGTGGAAGTCGCGATGGTGTGTTATGCGGAAGTTATCTCCGGTAGCAGGTAATGCATTTTTTATATTTGTTTTACAACATAATAATATTAAATAAGAATACTATATTATACTCGTAGTATTCTAAATCAGTGGACCGACGACCTGTTTATTAGGATCGCGGGCAGAAATTTGATGAGGGTGGTGCAAGACCGCTCGTTGTGGAGAACTTGGGGGAGCCCTTTGTCCAGCAGTGGATGTGTATCGGCTGATATATGATGATGATGATGAACAATCCTAAAACAACAACAACCAATATTGAAACAACAACAATATTGAACAAGCCTATATTGAAATGAAATGAAATTGTTTAGAATGTATGTATTTTGATAGAGCATTAGAAAGATGTGCCTATACCTGAAACCCAAAAAGATGACTCACATCACCAAGATCCAAGTTTGGTTATTTTAATCCGTTAAAATTATCATTTCATAATCATAAGCTACATCCTCTAACGGATATTATACTATAATCATGCTCTTTACAATCCTAGGCACATAACATATGTAGTTGTAATTTTTATAAATCCCATTCTTTTCTGAACAGACGAAACCACAAAACGATTCAAGGAACTTAATTAACAGCTACAAAAAAGTGAAGGCTTTAATAAGAACTCACACTCCAAAACGCCATATCTCTTCCATAATTCCCACATTGAATATCAACTTTATGTTATACACATAAGGTTCACTATTAAGGTGGAAGTAAAGTGGAAATATTCAATGAATCCAGGAGTTCCGGAGGTTCGCTGGCAAAATTATTGATACTGTTTCTTTATTCGAAATTAAGCCTACAGGTATTGGAATAAGGGTGGGCTGGACGGTATCAGGACAGGTAGACGCAAAGTCCTTCGTATTACTTTTTATAGTAGGCAAATTGTTTCGTACAGTGATATTGAATGTGATGCTATTTCATGTAAGGTAAGGTGGGGTAAGAGGAACATAGTCTGTTGTCTAATGGGGTAAGGCTCAGTTAGTTATTTATTGGACTGTGGCAGTCTTCCTCAGTCAAAAACTGGCGAGAAACTGCGCAATATCGGGAAGTCGCTCTCGTTTTGAAGGCTAAGATTCCGTTTGGGTCACTAAGCCAGAATAGTTAGTTAGAGACAGTCTTTTCCCGGTGATAGTCTTATCCCACTGTACCTTATGTTGAATGTGACTACATACAGACATAATAAATACTAATAATGTTTTAGGGTGTTACACGACACGACGACGCAACGCTCGCCCGATCTCTATATTAATTTCCACCTAAGGTAAACGTATCTGTGCTTGACACTGTCCCAATAGTTGCCATCTGAATGTTATGTCATTAGCAAAAGAGGTGACAGCATGGTGTCAACTATGTTAGGTATTGGCGTGTCGAGGACAGGGACGTCTACCTTATAACTATTTATGTACAATTCTATTGAAAACGGCTCGGGTATGTTCTTCTGTTCAATTATTTTTTTTTCAACACCAGCACAAATCATAGTTTTAATAAAAACATTATCATAACACAGGTTGCCCAAGGGACGCATACGTTGGATATCAAAATTTCAAAAGGGTAACTTCCGTAAGTAAGTGTTTGCGAAAACTCGACAAACTTGTGTTTATCCGTGGCCAAATTCGGAACTAAACTTTCCTCATACTTTCCTGAACTATGCTTTGACGGGCAGCGCCACTTGCCTGTTCCCGAGATGTTGGTGTTACGCATTCCTTTGGGAGATTGTTGGATATTGAGCTGATAGTTTTTTTTAAATAGAAACTGTAGGCAACGGGAACTAGAGAATAGAGTTGTTTAGTACGAAATTTTATTTATTCACTTAATTTTTATTGCTATATGACACGCAAAGAAAAATTAAATTGTGCTCACACGTGGTCCACACCGGGACCACGTATTGTCGACGTTTCAAGTCTCGGTGTGGACCACGTATGAGCGCAACTTTTTCTTTGCGTGTTGATCTGTGATATTGACTTCTACGATGTGAGTAAACCTGTTTCGTATGTGTTTTAATATGTTTGAGACCCACGGGAGTTTTCCGTACAGGGTGCAACAGATCGAGGGACTTTTAAGCAAACAGGGAATTGTTCAGACTGAGTACTTAATTTTTCACCAATGAACTATGTAAATATTTCTATCCATTATTGAGATACAGTTTTTTAAACATTAGTGTAAAAATCTGCATATTTCGCTAATTTAAAGACAGGTGTCAATTTAAAATGTTAATAAAACCTTTGAATTAGTAGGGTTGTCAATGATATTAAAATATTTAAATTTGATGACTTTTTTTTACTTTTAAATCCAGCTTTACAATTATAATAGGTCGATTGTAGATCACTCAGATGACACTATCCCGTCAGCCCAGTCTTTAGAAATGTTCCACCCTCTGTATAAGACATGACACGTTCATTTATTAACGATATATATTAACTCCTGTCTCCTGATGGTAGGATTAGTTGTTCTGCAAATATACGAACTTAGAAGATGACAGGTCCCTTCTCGAACAGAAGTGCTCAAGTCCACGCGGGCTACATTTGTCCTTACCAAACAAATAACCTAAACTGAAAATTTAAAACATCCCCGACAGTAGCCGGTCATCATGAGATGAAAATTCTACTAAAACTGAACATAACTACAACATTTTCAATTCTTAACATCAATATTGCCGGAAATCTTGTTACTTGGTCCAATTAAAGCTGAATATCTTGAAAAGTACTGGTCCTATTTCCATCAAATATAGATAATAACCATGTCGACGGACAAGTTTTACGATTTAAAAAAAAAACACATTGAAATTGGTCCATCCGTTTGGGAGCTACGACGTCACGGACAGACACACAGATACACACTAAACTTACATACTTATAACACCCCTCTTTTTTCATCGGGTTTAAAACCGACATCCGACGTAGGTATTTAACCACTCAAAAACCTTCTGTGAATTTCCCAAGCTACAACATTATCCTTAAAAGACTTCCTCGAAACTGCCTCAATAACATAATCTAAAAACCATTTTCAAGGAAATATGTAAATGTAACTTAGCTTAGAAGGAATGAGATGTGTTTGCCAATATCTTTAGTTTACATTGCATGTTTGATACAGGCTAAATATTTACACTATTTTACCCGATGCACAGTGCAGGTGGGAAATTGTACCCACGACCTCTGCTCCTGCTACGTCTGTGGTAGGTACCGCAACGTTATCCACATTGTGTGTAACGGTTTCTAAGTAGTAACATTGATAATATGTTAAGACACATGTTTGATCATAGGGAAAAATTAAACAGATTTAAGTGAAACAGAAACGCTTAGGTACTTTTCGTTTTACTGAAAACTTGAAACGACCCAGCTCTATATTGCTTCATGATTTTACAATTTTGATAATCCTTCCAAATTATGAACGCAAGCTGCAGCTATGCACAATATGCACATAAACATTACCAATATCTTTTGGTACAAATCAATACATAGTATGAAACAAAGTCGATTCCTGTTGTCTGTCCCTATGTATGCTTAGATCTTTAAAACTACGCAACGGATTTTGAAGCGGTTTTTTTAATAGATAGAGTGATTCAAGAGGAAGGTTTATTGTATAATACATGCATAATTTATTGGCCTTGCACCCGTGTGAAGCCGCTAGTAGTAATGTATACTTTGGTATAGTTTGCAATTGCCTCACTTTATAGGCAATTTACTTGTAGATTGAATTAAGCCGGTTAGTATCGTCTGGTGTTTAATTGCTGTTTTCAATCACAACTTCAATCAGCCTCGAAGGTTGCTTCTGGTTATTTATTGGGTGATTATCCAGTTTTTAATGAAGTTGATGCATACTTAGAAACCGAGATACTAGAATCGGTAAGGTCAGTCGTGACGTGACAATTGTGTCTTTGATGATATCATAGAAACGTTACTATACGAGTAACGTTACAGCTGCCGGAAAACTTTTAGAGCATAACCTTAACTGCGTAGTAACCGATTTACGTACAAATGTACATGCGCAGATCCGCTATTTTTGTTCTAAAATTTTGCCGGCAACGGCAACTATACATTTGAAATCAATCCTGCTTAGATTGGCAGGACATACTATAAAAACGGCATTTGAATTCAGGCGACCAGTGTTGTGTGTAAAAAAGGCGAAATGGTAGAACAGGATGCAGAAATTAATAGAAATTGGTAGAATTAGAAATTAAAAATAGGTAGATCTACCACCACTCTAAGTCAGTACGTTTTAATGATTAACAATGCGTAAAGAGTGTTAAATTTTTTGTGGCCATCCATCACAGATGAATTAAGCAAAAACACAAGAAGAACATTAGGTATCTTTTTTTTTTTTTTTTTTTTTTAATGTGGCTTTGACCTTCTTGCTGAGCAAGTGGTATTTCGCCAATGACTCGTTTCGAATCGCACACGGCGACAAGATTGAGGATTTATATCACGTTGTACGGTGAGGTGCCTTTTTGTAAATTGATAGCGATTTACAAAAAAACCACGCGGTCTACCGGGCCTTGACCCAAGAAGGGCTATGTACGCTTTAAGTTGAATTCTTCATTAACCATTTACTCATACGTTAGTTCACTGCACAATAGGCTATCAATACTACACATTGAACAACCAAAATGAATAAATAACGAACAACTAAACTTAAAGGCATGCGGCCATCTTAAGTCACAAACCGGAAGTCCAGAGATATAATTACACTTATAAAGATGAAAGGTTGTTGATGTATTTGTTTGTTTGTGCGTTATGTTTGTCACTTCTTGACGCTCAAACGGCTGGACCAATTTTGATACATTTTGGTATTAGGTCGATGACACTCCGGATTAACACATTGGCACACAAACAAAAATTGTCTTGGTGTGACATGAGCTTGTTATCCTCTAAAGTAATTAATAAATAACCTATAGTATTGTTTATTTATGTTATCTTTATTGCACAAAAGAAAACTTATCGTACAAAGGGCGGACTAAATACCATGAGGCATTCTCTACCAGTCAACATTTGGGCAAAACAGATAAATTATGGGCGGTGCAACTAACTTAAGCAATTTACTTTGGAACTTTTAAAACTCTATTATGAGTGATGGAAATAATACGTAATTTTTACAAACAATTTATCAGTGTTTAATATGCGCTCAATAGGAATTATAAATAATGTATTTTTGACTAGCGATTTCACTTAAAGCCATTTAGTGTTTCTGTGTTGTGACACTATGTTGAGATTCTAGTTTCGACTATACATATGCATAGTAAATAGCCAGTTTATCGATTTGTTTTAGTGCGATTAGAACTTTTTACATACCGTGGCTAACAGTTTTTGTTTATTTACAAAGCAGAACGATATATAATCTGAACGATAGTTATTATTATTAGTGTAACTAAACGGAACAAAATGTGCTTGTAATTTAAATTTACGCATCAAAATCGAGAACGCAACATTTTTCCTGATTTCGTCACTGAAGCGCCATCATAAATAAGGCCTACGTGAACAATTGTACTTTTTCCCGTAAGTTATAATAATGTAGGGAAAACGGTGAGGTACGCCTACAAATGCTTCAGAATTGCTATAATTTTACCTCATTTTATCATTTACTGGGATATTGACGCGAAATATACTGTCAGCTGTCACTGTCAGTGTCAAGTTAGTGTCAGCCACACTCACACCTTACATAGACACAAACATACGTATTCACTTAAAGCATTCCGTTAGATGGGCGAACAGGCAACATTCAATAGTAAAACGAGTAACGTTTCGTTCCACGCGTTGAGAAATCGTTTAAGATCGTAAAATGTTGTAAAATAGGTAGATCTGATGCTGAGCGTGTTAGATTGGAAGAACGGCGGACAAATAGGTAGATCTAATCTACCGACAAGTTAGTAGATATGACAACACTAAACCATCTTACATACAGTTAAGTATTATGCCATTCTTGGCTCATCCTGTTCTAGATGACTCTTGAGGCTCTTTGTTCGGTCGTGAGTGAAAGTCTCGCTCGTGACCACAGTCACTGGGGATCTATTGCTCCTGAATTGTTAATAAATCTTATTAGCACAGTTATTTACTTTTGACATAAATAAGATGTAGGTATACCTAATCTCACTTAAAAACAGCGGTGTCAAAGTCTTTGTACAGTTTAATTATTATTAAATGACTATTGTATTGATTGCACAGAAAAGTCACTGATGAAGAACTTAAAAGAGTGACAGAAAAAATTGGGCAAGTGCGACTTCGACTCGCGCATGTAGGGTGCCGTAGGTACCTTAATCTATAACAAGGTTGTTGTATGGGATCCCTCCTTAAATATGTATTTTATTTTATTTTTAGTATTTGTTGTTATAGCGGCAATAGAAATACATCTGTGAAAATTTCAACTGTCTAGCTATCACCGTACAGCGTGGATACAGCGTGGTGACAGACGGACGGACGGACAGCGAAGTCTCAGTAATAGGGTCCCGTTTTTACCATTTGGGTACGGAACCCTAAAAAGGAAGGAAGTGATACATTTGGCCGACATCTCCGGTAACAACTCGCTGTTTCATCAGTAGGTACGTTTGAGACCACGGCACGTGAAACAGTGTTGAAACGTCAGGCAATGAAGGTAAATCAAAATATCGCGATAGATCCGGTTCAATAAGTTTTAATTATGTATTCAAACCGCGAGAGTATAAAGTGTTATAGAAAAAAAGGAATTTGTTGAACACCATAGAGAACAGGAGAGGAAAGATGTCTGGTCACCTTATAGGACATGACGCTTTTATAAATAAATAAATATTAAGGGACAATCTTACACAAATCGACCTAGTCCCAAACTAAGCAAAGCTTGTACTATGGGTACTAGACGACGATATACATAATATATAAATACATATCGTCGACCGTAGGTTCAATTGGGGTAAGGGACAAAATACGATTTTTCAGCAGAGGCTGACAAAGTTTTTTTTTTTAACTAAATCGTTCATAACTTTTTTTGTAGTGAACCTTTTTTGGGCCTGATTTCATACATAATCTTGTATTTTAGTGTTCTGTCTATCTATGTAGTGCTCGTTTTAATAATTTAGATATTATAGAAAATGACATGTCCCTTACACCGTCTTATTTCGCTGCTGATGTCCCTTACAGACAGAATATTCTGTAGTCTCGTCCCTTAGCCTAAATTTACCTATTCATTGTATCCACTATATTGATGAAGAAATGGCGTAAGGGACTAGTTGAGATTATGTGTGAAAGAAAAAATAACGTAAAGGGTTCGATATAAAAATAAATAAGTACAAACCTCTGGCGTAAGGCGTATCTTAAAACCGGAAACCTTTAAAACATTAATGTAAGAGGTATATAAATGTATTGAAACCTGTGAGCATTTTTTGAGTGTCCGTTACATGCAATATTATTTGTATCGTTACACGTAACGTTTCTATCGAGTGGAATAACCCACATTTTAATTTTTTTTTTTATTATAATCAAATTAATTATTTCTCAGCCTCTATGATCGAATACTGAAATAAACAACCAATGTAATTTATACAGTAAAATTATTAAAAGTTACAAAATTAAAAACAATTCAGAAATAATCATTTTACATTTGTACTGTTTTAGGAGTCCTGTTAGATAACATAGTAGTTGTTCACAATTCAGTGCCTCCAGTTAATAAGGGATAACTAAAAAACGGCACTTTTCAGAGGAGACAAAAAACTATTTTTCAATAGTAGATATTTAGAACTTGAAGTTTTTAAGATTTTTTATACAAGCTATAGTGTTAGGCTTCCATTTTATAAATAAAGAACTAATGCATTGACCCAATAAATATGTTTTTTTTTTGTCGTTATAGCTTTTGTTCGCGAGTATTTAAAGACATAGGTACTAACTCAATTTATTTGCACCAATTTTATCCTTATGAACGACGTACATAAACGAAAGAATACGACTTGTACCTGTGTGAACGACATGCATAAACGAAACGAAACGACTTATTCTGTTATTTATTATGGTATTTTATAAATTATACTACTTGTCAAACTTGAAACTTGTTACCTAAGGAGTCAAATGAGGCTGTTTAATAAAATGACCATAAGAGTAATGTACTTGAAAAACATCAATGAAATGAAAAGTTCTTGTTTATAGCTATGAAATATAATCAATATCAACATCAATGTCAGTCAATGAATAGCAAGAACTCTAGTTAGATCCTTTGTTTTCTCAACACTTATTGGTGGCGGAATTTCAGATAATGACTATTAAAGTTTGTCATACTTAGGAATGCCTTTTAATTGACAGTGAAAATTTTCCTTTGCAATTCATCAAGTACCGAGACGATTTTAAGAAGCCCAAACTCAGTAGAATTACCTTATCGTTATCTATAAAGTTCTACCCATGTCGACTATCCGGCCTCATATACCTAATTTCAACTCAGCTAGTCCTCGGAAAGTTAATCTAATCTTCTTTGAGATATTTTTAAACATACAATGTGTAAAGTTAATTAAAAACTTTTAATAAAGAACGTGTTAATACCTCCTCCAGTATTCCATTGGTTATTGCTTTTTTCGACAATCTTAGCCCACTTTTTTAAACTATCCGCTTAACAAAACACTTCACTTGTAGAATAACAATCACGAGCTGTCGACAAAGAGTTCAGTACTTACTGTTGTTCAGAGACGCCGAACTGACGAATTATACCTAATTACATAAATAGACACTTACATTTCTCGGTGGATTAATTACTAAATTTTAAATTTTCTTACCAAATTTATTTGAATACCTTCATTCTTCTTTCTTTCTTCAAAGTTTGCATGTAAATAAGTCAAACTACGCTAGTAGTTTCAATGATTTAGTAAAGCCAAGAATTAACATCCAGTTTACACAGATACCCGTATAAACAAAGGTTATAAAACTGATGAAGGTATTTTATTGCAACATAACACTTTCTTAATTGTCAATAGATTAAAATAATATGAAGTTAGATGTGTTTGTATATAAAGGTAACAGGGATTTATTTATTTATTTATTTATTTATTCAATTACATTTGTAACTTACAGCTAAACACCATGACGTTACAAACTTAATTTAGCATAATCCTTCCATCTCAATCATTCTCTTACACTCTTCCATCACCCTTGCTATGCCCAAAGCGAACATATCGCAATGCGGCGCGGCACGTAGCGTGGAGTTGAGTAGGAGGAGCGCGCGGCGGAGCGGCGAGTGGCGGTGCAGCGCGGAACGTGCGCTCGGCGGCGCCAGCAGCCGCGGCGCGCGCAGCCGGCTCCGCGCGTCGGGTACCCATAGCCTTACCACCTCCCCCACTAAATCATTACAATCTAATTTATTGTAGATTAGACCTAACACAAACTTTATCGTCGCCAAGCAACGTCGTAGCTCGAGAGATTCGTAGCCTAGCTGACCGAGAAGAAATTTTGTCGGGTACGTACGGGATAAGTAATTCATTGATTCTCACGAGATAATTAGCGTAACGGACACGGAATCTAAACATAAATCGGATCAATCCTAAATATCGTCTTAACTAAATTGGTGTTAGGTTCACACTGTTAAAAATATAAGATGGCAAATTGGGGTAAGGAGCATTTTTTTCAAAGCTCGTGCAATCATTTTAACGTATGGGTGTTATTTATTCATGAGTAAAAAAAACATTAGTGTAAAAGCCAGTTTCATAAGATTGTCTTCAAAAATAAGTCATGTAAAGGTAATTCCTTAATAAAGAAAGACCTTTACCTTATTCAAAGTGGATTGGTGGCAGTAGTTACCCTATTTGATGTTGCTTTATTAAAATAAAAAACAGATACATGGTTTTTGTGGGTCAGATTTGATTTTGAACCCATAAAAATCAGTAGTGTAAGGGACACTTTTTTCAAGCTAGATTTTTTTTATATACACCATTCGATAGAGCGGAAAATTCTGAACAAGACTGTATATTCAACTCATTTTGCGTATTTTGTCCCTTACCCCAATTGAACCTACGGCCGACGATATATAGATAACATCCATGCCCAAGAACAAATATTTGCACAAATATTTGCCCCGGCCGGGATTCGAACCCAGGACCGCTGACTCAGTAGTAGGCAGGTGTCTACAAACCGAGCCAAACGCGTCGTCAAATAAGCGACGTCATCGAAGTAATAGTTGACGGCAAGCGAGGCAGGGGAAGACCAAGAATAAGCTATATAAAACTAATAAAATAGAAGGTTATCATCATGTCGTATAGCAAAGACACGGAATTGGCTATGGATAGGTATAGATGGAGACAGCTACACACTACATCAGCTGCACCCTGCACCGACAAGAGTTTGACTCTTAAATTTATGATGACTGTATTTATTGGGTCCGTATTGGCTCACATAAAATTCTTATTCATAATTTTTATTAGTTACAATTTCTACTATTCTCTGAAACAAATAACTATCCTGGATTGTTATAATACAAACCTAACCTAGTGGGTTTTACGGTTTACCCTTTTTTGGTCTAATAATTTTTTGTCTAATTTCATTTTCACTCTCAAAACTTTTGGAAAGTTAATAATTTCAGTTTGATTTGACAAACAATACCTTAGGACAATAAATTGTTGGTGAAAAAATGCGCACCCGAATGAAAGGTTGATGACCTTAAAGGTAAACGAAACATTTATCGTCAAAGTATAAATTCTCTTCACTCGTATGTGCATTAAAATCCGTAATGCAAAATTCCCCTACTCGTAATAATAGTAATATCGTAAGATTTCTTATCTAGACGCATATCAGTTACTAATTAGTATACAGTTGTGCCGTGTCTATGCACCGGCGCATATTTTACAAAACGGCGTATGTGGTTAGCAAATATCATGGCGGTTATATCGTTGTGTTATGAAGCAACAGGTTATACCAAAGACTGTATGTTGTTAGTAAATTCACGGCGCTTACTCTGTTGAGTATTGAAGCAGAAACTTGTATAAAACGGCATATCTTGGTTGTAAATTCATGTCGCTTACGTCGATGTGTATTGAAGCAAGCGCTTGCAGAAAAGAACGTATGTGGTAGCGAATTCATGGCGCTTAAGTCGTTGTTTAATGGATCTGCGTGTAGAATGTCACACGTGCAATGAAGTCATACTAGCTCAAGGTAAACTTGACATTTTACTCAGATATTTGCATAAAGGTAATTATGTAAAAATGTAACCGATCTCTGTTTATTGTTACAACAGGGCTTTATATGGTGAAATCGATGCGACGGATATTTTTTAGTTATCCGAGCGCCTTTCATTTCTTTAAAAAAGAGATCATAATATGTATATGGGACTCACTACACTTCGACTGCTCTAAAAGTTAGAAATTACCGTTAAAGTTCAAAATTCCTACGGGGCGCTACAAACGCTCCATACAAATGTCCACCTAATCGTGACGTCATACCTTATGGGTACTTATTCGTATGGAGACAATAAGTAATTTGCGATATTCGCCGTGAATAAGTGCGTTCCAGTTCATGGGTGTCATACAATTATTGTTTTGTTGAATTATAAGGATCAGGCAACCGAAGACAGTTTCAAAATTTCTTTTGGCTTGATTAAAATCATAATATTTAACGTATCTTTAACACGTAATAAGTATTTAAAAAAATAAAAAATCTTTGTTTCACGACATAAAGCTAATTTTATTCATATAACTAATTACATTATGCTTTCGTCATCCCTTTTATCGACGCCTAGTACCTAACCATCGTGACAAAGTTTTGATTGTCAGATATTTTAAAATACACACATCGTAGAAGTCGCAGATCGGTCGACATGTTTCGAATCGGTACGCGATTCATGCGCGCAATGCTCGGCCGCCACGCCGCCGCGACTGAGCGACTCTCTTGATGATGAATCGCGTACCGATTCGATACATGTCGACCGATATTCGACTCATAAACCCGTTTATGTATTTTATATGTTTCACACTCACGGCACTTTTCTATCTAAAATTATCTGATATTTAAAAGTTAAGTAGTAGATATATTAATTTTGTACGAAAACTCTCAAAACCTCCCAATTACAAACTACCGTTTGCAAACTTTCAAACAGTTGCACAGACTCCCGTTACATTGCTAATTGGGTTCCGTACTCCCATAATGAGATGAGTATTAATTAATTATGATACCGCGAGTTACAATTAGCATTAATTACGATATCAAACAAACTTGCGCGTTATCGTGCTGTCAATTATGTCAGTATCATTAATATCATTATTAAATTACATTGTAGTCATTGATTAAACTAAGATTCCTTTACACGTATGATTGAGTTGTCATATATAATTAACAAGTATGTACATCTAAAATCGTCTAACGTTGTTTGTAGAAAAGTATTAAGTATCTGGAAATAAAAAAATCATAGATACTTTCACGGTCGCTGTAGTATATACAAATATACAACATGTACGAGTCCTGTATCGAAAATTGATCGTTTTCATCCAGTTATGATTAAAATGATAATGGTCAATAATTTATCATTCAAAAGTTTCAAATCTCACCTCAGTAGTATAGTGTTAAATAAAAAAAAACCGGCCAAGTGCAAGACGAACTCGCGCACCGAGGTTCCGTACAAACACTTTCCACCCCTAAGTGGTTAAGTTAAGTTTGCACCTGGTATGTATAGCGCCCCATATAAATTAGGTGCAAAGTTAGGTATTAAAAAAAACTACTTACTTACTAGATCTCGTTCAAAACAATTTTCGTTGGTAGTTTTTATAGTAATGTGCGTCATATGTTTTTTTTAGATATTTCATTTTCTTATTTTAGAAGTTAGAGGGGGGGGGGGGGACCAACTTTTTTCCACTTTGGAAGCGTCTGTCACGCAAACTATTCGGTATAGAAAAAAAAAAATTGAGAAACCTCGATATCATTTTTGAAGACCTATCCATAGATACCCCACACGTATGTGTTTAATGAAAAAAATTTTTTTGAGTTTCAGTTCTAAGTATGGGGAGCCCCCAATCTTTATTATTATTTTTTTATTTTTGCATCAAAATCTTAATGCGGTTCACAGAATACATCTACCTACCAAGTTTCAACAGTATAGCTCTTATATTTTCGGAAAAAAATGGCTGTGACATACGGACGGACAGACGGACAGACAGACGGACAGACAGACATGACGAATCTATAAGGGTTCCGTTTTTCTAAAAATGAGTATTTATTTTATTACAAACCGACTTAGAAAAAATAAGTTGTTCTCAATTCAGTTGCCTTTTTTATGTTTGTTACCTCAGAACCCGGTCTTTTATAATGATCAAAATGTCTTCAATGAATATGCTTTGTCTTCCAAAATTGCACTTGTTTAATATCAGATAATATGCGTGACCAATGTTATTTTATTTGGCAACATAGTAATCAAAATAGTGGCTTTCTAATCCTTGCTAAAACTGGCATTAAACGTTAATCGTGCGAATCGAACAACTATAAATAGTAATTTTAAATATAAGACAAGTAACTGTCGGTAGTGGGCACGGCAAGTGGTCATTACTCCACATACTTGCCACAAGACGATATAATAGGCATATTTAGTACAGTTACTCGCAATAACTGAAGAACAAGGGTCCCGAAGTTGGCTGATACCGATCAAACTCATTGACTTTTGTCTCGTTTTATGTTTTAAGCCACAGCTTTTTATGATCCTGAACCAACTGCTAGTTTCTGTTTGGCCCTATGGTTAACTGGTAGAGAATGTCTTATGGCATTAAGTCTGCCATTTGTACTTTTACTTTTGTATTTTGTGCAATAAAGTTTAAATAAATATATAATAAAATAAAATACAGGTTGTTAAATAGACCCAAGTTGGTTATTCATGATACATGGTCCTTATTCATGATACATTCATGTTTTTATTGAATTAAAAACGATTGAAAACAGAACTTAACATTCAGACATTAACGTTATAAATAAAAACTCCGGAAAAGATTATACGGCGAGAACATCATTCATGAAGATTAGAAACTTGACAGTATTTAGTTATTCTCTCTCTCTCCATAGTAATTATTCACATATGAAGGCATTATGAAACTATCAGAAGTTGAATCTACGAGGCCACCCATTAAGCCGCTTGTCATGATTATAATTAATGCAAAAAATACTCGTATAATCAGAACAGGTGTATCAAATTTGCGCACCTCAAACATAATCGCGGACTGTACGTAGTGTAATACCATTATTAGACAAACTGAGGTCGTTGACTTAAAGCTGTTTTGCACACACCAACCAGAGCACAGCGAATGGAACGTGACGCTACGTAAAGTAACAACAGCCTATAAACATTCTAAACCTTTAGGCACTTACGACTTTCCAGGCATGCCTTTTGGATGTGAAAACGCACCTGCATAATGTCATATGCGTACTTAAAACGTCGATGTACTTAACCCCTTTGGGAATGGAGCGTTTGACGTGCGAACACCGTCTATACTTAGTTTATTTGAAGGTTTTATTGGGTTGTAAACCTCGTTGGGATTTTGTCGAGATTTGTGCCGGTGGCTTACGAGTAAGTTGTATTTTACGAAAGTATCTAAAGGGAACTATAAAGTAAAAGCGTGTTCTAGAATGTTGATTTTCGGTTTCTCATTGTCAGGAACTTTCGTTATAATCCACAAGCTGCGTAAACTCTCTAGTGAACAGCAAAAAGTGAACTTTGAAAACAGATTCTGTACGAATTATTCTTATTCCTGTTCTGATGAGAAACAAAAAGGTAAAATGTATTCAAATCAAGCTTATTTCGAGCATAATCAATTAATAATCGGACTCAGTTTTACATACGAAGTTAAAAGTATTTCCCTTGAAGATTGTTATTGCGATCTACACGAATTTTTATGCAAACCAATCACATGCCATCGTAATCGAATTAAATAAAGCAATTTTGTAATTTGAAGCATTTAATTGACCATCGTTACAATCACAAGCTACATATACTTAAATTGAGAGCCTCCTGTTTTTATGACGTATGTTGAAATAAATTGCAATGCCCTTGTGTGAATGTTGGAGATTCTGACATACAGCATTCACTTTAACAACAACATAACAACTACAACATAAAATGAAATTAATAAGATTATGGCCATGGGTACTCTTATGGTAAAAGATCACATAAACATGTGAGCAGAACTAACCCTATTTCAAGTACCAGTCACAACCAACCCGGATATTGAACAATCAGCGCTTTCGCCTTTCCGAGACGCGATCCATCTGACAGACGGTCGGACAGTGGGCTATTCATTAACGGTGTTTCAAGTGGACTATTTACTGGCACGGTGTAGTAATTTCCTTTTATAATGATGACTGACGCGGCACCAATCTCCAGATGTGGTTTATATTACTTATCATTACGATGCTGAATATCCGTTGAATGAACGAAACCGTTTGCCTTAAGGCTTAATGTCTATCTATAGATAACGCACTGAATTGAACTTTTGTATTGTTCATGTCACTGAACGCCGGATAGCGTGGATTTGTTTCGACAAAATTAGATACAAGCCTGATCACCTTTTTTTTTTATTGTTTCTTTTTTTCCCCGTTGTTTCCCACGTACTATGCTGCAGTTGTTCTTTTGCTTCTTATATGTAATTTTTCTCGAATATATGCTCGATATATCAGATTTCCGTTTATTCTAAATCCCTTAGATTCAACGGACTCGCCGGCTTTAGATATTTCAGTCTTAACTAACATATACATGTGTAATCTGTAAGCACTATGATCCCAGTTGGTCGAAATAAATAATTTTTATTTATTTTAATGGACAGAAAGAGTCACCAATGAGGAAGTATTGGAAAGGGTAAAGGAGAAGAGACATATACTTCATACAATAGAAACTTGAAAAGGGAAAATGATAGGTCATTTGATACGACACGACGATCTAATACAAAAGATAATGGAGGGGAAAATTGAAGGAAGGAGAGGAAGAGGAAGGCCGAAGATTAGCTATTTGGACCAGATCAAGAAAAAGGCAGACGTCGGGTCGTATCGGGAAGTCAAAGAACTGGCGTTAAGTAGAACAGACTGGAGAGAACTGCACCGACAAGAGTGAAACTCTTAAATAATAATAATAATAAATCACTCATCTGGCTACACCATCTCATCTCATTCTCTTCTAACTTCTCAGCCTGTCTAGTAATTTACTGTTGGCCTAAGAGCATATTCAACTCCTGTCTTCCGCTGTTACATGACTCCCATTTGATGCACTTCCTCATTCATCTCAATTTCCACGTACTCCTAACAAATTTGCTATAATAGGCCGGTAAAGTGACGCATCCACGATCCATTTCAGCGCCGAACAGTTATAAAACCGTGACGTAACGAGACGACACTTCAAAAGATGAAGCACTCGCTCTCACCCCATCCATCAAGCTTTATTTATACTAATGAACGTTAGATCACGCTTAAAAATAACCGTGGCAATACACGTGTACTTATACAGTTCTAGTCCTGTCAAATTAGTTTCATTCTTAACCATATTCTTTGTGCGCCTCCACACGGGCGGAATACTCGTAACCGCTTTTTTAATATTGAAAATGTTTGTTTTCGCGATCGAGTTTAGTGCCCCGTTTTATGAAATTATGACATTTGCCTGTAGTTTTGCAAATATGAGAGGTACGTGGATGCCATATATCAAAATGTGCGCCTGCCGGTAGTTCAAAATGCTATTTGAATTCAAATCAGTCGGTAATTTTTTGAGATATTTTATCAAAATTGTTTCGCTGACTTTTATCGAGAATTTCACAATATATTTTTTTATGCTCGCTGTTCAAACGGAATAAAAATATTTCGGAATAGAGTAAAGCTAGTTTCAGACATCTTAGGAGCGGGCGGACAAACAATGTAGGCGGTAGCGGATCCCATACGCGCGAGATCTGTAGATTTTTGGCTTTACCGTATTACAAATCTCTAATCTAAAGTATATCCTTATAACCATCAGGGTATGTCAAGTTAACCTTGTATCAAAAATGCTTGAAATCCGTCACGTTTCGTAAAGTTATGTTTGTTAGTTTATTAATTTTTGTTCATACTCGTACAAGATAGAATTATCAAAAGATTTACCTGTGTAAACTATAATTTCAACTACATTTAACGGGATTTATTCTCCCTCTTAAATTTCTAGATTCCTATCGTAATAGCGTCAAATTAAGTTATTCAAGACACATAGTAGCCGATACAATACGAAAAGCAAACCTTAACTTTCTCAGTATTGAAGCATAACTCTCGAATTATATTATGAAGGAATTCAAAATACAAAACATTAAAAATTAAAATAATTGTTTTTTTTATTGTTTATCCCTCAATTGCCTGGACTGAGAGGAACTACACGTAGTAAGCAGTTTTGATGCAATTCAATCCAATGTCGCAATGATGCGTTACAAGTGGCACCCTGCAGGGCTAACATATCTTGCCGCGACTCCACTTGTCGCGCGAATCAGCATCACCCTGTCTTGCTCTCACGGTATTGAAAGGAAAGTGACTGGTAGTATTTCTCGCGCAACAAACAGTCGCGTGTCACAGTTATGCTAGAGGGCTGCCATCTCTAAATTAGCCGAACCCGGACAAAGACTTAGAAAACCCGGACATTTGGCGTAAATCTCATTTTTTCCCGGGACATGTTCTAAAACATTGTAATAAAAAAAACGCTTTATTTTTTATTCACATAAAAAGAGGACCCTTTATGGAAACTCCCCCGGACAGCCCCCGGACGGCCTCCAAACTAGGACAAATCCGGGGAAACCCGGTCGGATGGCAGCCCTTATGCTAGAGGTACTGGTACTCTGTATGCCCTGTGGCTTCGTCGACATTGGTGGAGTATTTGGGTTATTCTTAGGGGACTTAATGTGCGACCACACCGCTGCCTTTTTTAAACACTGACGTCACGACACCCGACAAAATAAAACCGGCCAAGTGAGAGCACTGAGGGTTCCGTACAAACAGTTATCCCATCTTAAACGGCCCGGTTAAGTTTGCACCTGCTATGTAATGGCGCCAAATACAAATGAGGTGCAAAGTTAACGCAACCAATCTCGTTTGTTGTATGGGAGCCCCACTTAAATATGTGTTAATGAGTGTAAGCTAATTTCATACCAAATTTTGAAAAAAAAATATATATATGTTTTTAGTATTTGTTGTTATAGCGGCAACCGAAATACTATCATCTGTGAAAATTTCAACTGTCTAACTATCACGGTTCATAAGACGGCCTGGTGACAGACAGACAGACAGACGGACAGAGAAGTCTTAGTACCTAATAGGAGCCCGTTTTTTATCCTTTAGGTACGGAACCCTAAAAACGACTCCCAGAACCTTTGACAAAAACTGAATCATTTTCGCTTCGTTGAAAATCGCGGTGCAGGAACTTCAAAAAGCCAGTATATTTGTCAAGTTCATATTTAACCTTAACGTGGCAAGTTAAAAGGTACCCAAAAAAACGTTTAATAGTCCATTATGGTCTGTATCTCAACGGAATAAGGGATGTAATAAATTTAACACATACTAAAAAGCATTTTTTTCGGCGCACATTTGCACACGGAAACCCGTAATGATAACGACTTTTGTTATTACAGCTAGTGTTGTGACGAGAATGTCTTCATCGATATCGATAAGTACCCATTAAGGTTCAAAGATATAATTATAAACGAAGCTTAAATAAATAAAAAAATGCCCAAGCCTGATAAAAGTTTGGTAGTATCTAGTAGATAACAAAATTAACTACGATTATGTATTCCAAAGTAAAGAATATAGTTTTACATTCTATACCATCAACTTTATTTCAATAGATCGACGACAACTGAGCCACGTAGGTTGTAACCTATTTTCTTCATCCTTTTAGTTCCGTTGCCCTCTGTATAATAATTCACTAAATTAATAGTATTAAAACATGTCGGACCGTTCCTCACAATTTTTACGTGAATTTAAACCGTTTTAATAATTATTATTCACAAATTTTTTCAGTAAATGCTGTGTCTATGAATGAATTTATTTGCGGACCATTTTTTTAATTTCTATAACCTTTTGATCAACACGTTTCATCGATACCTACTCGTACTCGGCAGTCCTCACCATTGATTTCTATGACATTTGACGTCCATGCGTTTCCACCCCCACATTTCAGTTTTTCGTAAACTTTTATCGATACATTTCATCGAACATCGCCCATCCCTACGTAGCGAGGTGTTTACAGCCCGGCGACAGGTGAACGCTGGCTTTTTGTGACACACAAACAGATTAACGTTTCCAAAGTTAATATTAACAACATAACGTCGACTTAACCTAATGAATGTTTTTGTCGTACATATTTGAATGTCGCTACCTGCTGAGATTCGAGGATTTAAAGCGTGATTCGGCATTTTAGAAGTAATTTACTCAGAAATAATCTTAGGGGAGGTCTTTCGGTTCGTGAATTCCATTGGAAGGCTATTTAGATTTCTTCATCTTCTAGAACCTTCGGAGGAACCCTGAGAAAAACACGATTTGAGACAATGATGGTTGTAATTTAACATTTAATTAAAGCAGATTTTCATTAGGCAGGTATATTTTTCATTAAAGTTAAATGTTTATTGAATATGCTATAACTTAAACTTCTAGTAATCGCATTCAGTTTGCATTCAGAAATTATGTGTTTTAAGGGATATAATAGGGATAGAAAATAGATTGCATAGAAATTGCTCCACCGACAAGAGCGTAGCTCTTACATTTATGATGTGAAGGGATAAAATGCAGCCAATATAAATCAGTTAAAAACTTTTATTCTTATCTAAATCTTTCAGTCAACGATCATACATTAAGGAAGGTTGTCAAATGTTGTCTGGAAGAAATCGCTTTTTAGCAATAAGATCGCCTATTGTTTACCTCTATTTGTAATGATGTTATCTGTACTTGTATTTGATTCTTTTTGAGGTGTGCAATAAAGAGTATCCCAATTCTAAGGTACGGTCAGCAAAATTTTTTACTGATAGCTTATGTCAAATTGCATACTAAAATCGTCAACTTTTGATGCTGACGTACTGCACATGAGAAAATCCATTGCAGCAAGTGATGTACAAACACGAAGCAATGATTAAAAATGCTAAGAAAGTTATAAAATGATTGACTTAAGAAATTATGACGATCATTCCTACCTACTTGACTTTATAAACGATGTTAATCGCTTTTTATCATCGCGCATAACGGTGTACGTCGACTTTCTTAATCAAATCATTGTCGTACTACAGCGAACAATATTGATGCACTTGGGAGATAAAACGCACAATCAACTTTTCGCACAGCGACGACTCACTAAGGAAAGGCGCAGCTAGTAAATAATAACTCTAGTTTTAGAGACTCACTAAAGCCACTCAATGGTTTTAGACACTCACTAAAGCCACTCAATAAGATAAGATAAGATAAGCCACTCAATAATTTTATAGACTCACTAAAGCCACTAAATGGTTTTAGAGACTCACTAAAGCCACTCAATGGTTTTAGAGACTCACTAAAGCCACTCAATGGTTTTAGACATTCACTAAAGCCACTCAACGGTTTTAGAGACTCACTAAAGCCACTCAATGGTTTTAGACACTCACTAAAGCCACTCAATGGTTTTAGAGACTCACTAAAGCCACTCAATGGTTTTAGACACTCACTAAAGCCACTCAATGGTTTTAGAGACTCACTAAAGCCACTCAATGGTTTTAGATACTCACTAAAGCCACTCAATGGTTTTAGAGACTCACTAAAGCCACTCAATGGTTTTAGACACTCACTAAAGCCACTCAATAAGATAAGATAAGAGAAGATAAGCCACTCAATAATTTTATAGACTCACTAAAGCCACTAAATGGTTTTAGAGACTCACTAAAGCCACTCAATGGTTTTAGAGACTCACTAAAGCCACTCAATGGTTTTAGAGACTCACTAAAACCATTGAGTTATTTACTAGCTGCGCTCCGCGGTGATACCCGCGTTCGGGAAAAGTAGCCTATGTGTTAATCCAGGGTGTAAAGCTACTTTCATACCAAATTATGTGAAAATTTTATTTTATCATTTTTTTTAGTATTTGTTATTACAGTGGCAACAGAAATAACCTGTGGAAATTTCATTTTTACCCCTATTGATTCCCCTCCCCTCACGAGGTCATCCGTCCATCTAGTCGGGGGCCAACTCACGCTTCGCTTTCCTATACGTGGTCACCATTCCAGGACTTTGCTGGTCCAATGGCCGTCCATTCTCCGGGCTAAAATACCTGCCCATTGCCTCTTCAACCGTGCAATCCTTTGAGCTATATCGGTTACGCTTTGGGTAGGGAACGGAACCCAAAAAGTAAGTAACATTATAGGATTACGCAGGAACTTTCTTGTTCTTAATGAAATCATTGTCTTCCATGACAGCGAGCAATATTGATGCACTTGTGCGATAAAGTGTTCGCTCAGAACGACTCGCTGAAACGGAAGACGTTACTAAAGCGTCATGATTGTAATGAATCTGACTTATTTAGGGAGTACATTATTTAATCAACGTGTTTTTGTTGTAGATACGGCAAGTATTGTTACTGTTTTCCAACAGAGTTAGATAACGCAACATGTCCGTGTGATCTCATCTATCGTATGGTTCTCGATGTAACTGTGGTTTATAATTAAAATACTCGTAGTTGGATGGATTTTTATAAGCAACACTAATGGTATTAATCTGTTTTAATAACTTTTGATGTCGCGCTGCCAGGTAAAATACTAAGAATCATAATTATTTCATAAAATATAATAATATATAGGTACTAAACTAAACTATATGTACTTATCTCGTATTATAAAAATAAAGAATTAGACATGATTATTGCATTGGACCGATGGTTAAACTATTATTTTTAGTTGGAAATGAATGGATTCATTTGTTCATGGCAGTTTTTTTCGTTATTTCGCACCTAATAAAGTAAAAAGTAGCTTGTCATCAAACTATTACGTCTAAATAACAATCACGACCAGATCAAAATGGTTACTCAACGTTACCTCCTCCGGACAAAAGACGCAACAAAAAACCTAAAAAATACGCTTTCTACTCTACACTTACTTATTTCTTAAAAATCACAACTTTAATAATACACTTGTAAACAAAAACGTAAAGGAATATAAGCTTTGTGTCGTTGAATTAAGGGTCAATCAAGTTTGGGACGTCAACGAAATGACGCGGTTGATAACTTTATAAAGGAAGTTAACTTTTTATTTTTTGTTACAAGGGTCGAACTGTCATGGATAGAGTTACAGATTTAATAAAAAAAAACATAATTTCCCAGGTTCATATCGAACACAATCTATGTATAGTAATATAGTTTCTATTCTTTTAAGATCACGATTATTTTCACTTTGAAGTTTTGAATCAGATACTAGTTTACAAAAGTAACTAGTGAAAATATTGTATCGTGGGATAACACGGTAAACTCTTTAATTACATAAAAGGACATTTATTAGTATGAAATCGGCGTCAGTTACGACGTTTTATACACGGAAATAGACGTGTTTGGAAGTAGTGTTAGGTTACGTGGTTTTGTTATACAAACAAACAAGTAAAGTACATGTCATTTGTAAATAGATAAACACCAATTAGAAATGTCTCAATGTCTCACACTTTTCTTAACGGGTGATTTAATATAAATTATCGAGAGAGATTTTTGAATATGTAAGTAGATTGGGTATTATATTATCTCTGTGATGTTTGTTCTGGTTTATGTGTTTACACGCGTTTAATTAAATTGCCTTGTTTGTTTATACTCACATTTGGATGAAATAAGCAGTTTCAATTAAATATATATAAGTGTGTATTTTCTTATAAACAGCAATATACGTATATATTTTGTATTTACTTGTATCCTAGGTGCTCTCTGTACTATTAGTTTTCTGATATGCACCTACTTCTAGTATCTCTGTTTGGCCCTATGGTTGACTGGTAGAGAATGCAATTTGGCATTAAGTCCGCCATTTGTACTGACTTTTGTTTTGTGCAATAAAGTTTAAATAAATAAAATATATTTATATATCGTAAAATAATCATATTACAATTATTTACTAAATACTAAATAATTAAGTATTGGTAACATATTTTGGTGTTATAATCAAATTGAGAGCATTTATGTTTTCCGAATATAAAAAACAAAGATCAAACCTTTTGGGTTTGCCGTCGTCGGGAAAAAATAGGAACTAAAAAGGTATTTTTCTTTTTCATGCTATCGATGTATTCGTGTTTTTAAAAATAATAATATGTTTGCGTTTTAAAACATGTCAGGTTATATCAGTTGATATTATACGGTTGTCATGAGTGTTGATCGCGAAATTTTCCCCTGTCGGTAAGTCGACCACTGGAGATAGCGGCGGAATGATTGCTCTTATCAATATTGATTGCATGTGCAGCGTTCAGGGTTGCCAACCTTAGTAGATTTGCGGTACATTTGCGATCAAAATACTATGACCCCTTCACATGGCCTAACTTAACTGGGTATATTGGTTGTCAACATATTGAAAAGCATGGAAAGGAAAAGAAAAGGAAAGGCATTTTCTAGGAAAGCATGCTCCATGTTGTCAACTATTGTCACTTACTCTTTTTGACGACGCGTTTTGCGCGGATTGTAGACATCTGCCTACTCAACCAGCGGTCCTGGGTTTGATTCCCGGCCAGGACAAATATTTGTGATGCTGATGAACTCGAATATTTGTGCTTGGGTCATGGTTGTTCTATGTATTTAAGTATTTATATATCTATATAAGTATGTATATCGTCGTCCAGTACCCATAACGTGAGCCTTCTTGAGCTTAATTTGGGACTAGATCGATTTGTGTGATATTTATTTATTTATAACATCAGGTGCAAATGCTTGACTATTGATAGAAAAAAAAAGAAAGAAGAGTTGATCAAGAGGGCGAAGGATAGTCGGCGAGCGTGTGAATATCTACATGAAAAATTAATATCATGCACTCTCAAATTGCTCAAAATTACAACACGTTCGTTTCAGTGCTTATATTATCTAGTCTAGCCCGAAAGCGGGACAATCATCGTCCCGCACTGACCCTTTGCGGGACGCATACTGCATTACCCTTACCATGAGTTGACGTGACCGTACTCGCTAGCGACAGCGTACACGACTTCTACACACACGGAATAACACAGAGCACAGCGGTTACTTTTTAAAAATAAAAATAGATATCGGACAACCTCACACAAATCAATCTAGTCCCACAGTCATCATTAGCCTTTTACATCTATAACAGATGAGTTAAGCAGCGTCTAATAAACTGCGGCACTTTCGAAGATGGCTGGATAGCCCGATACGAGAGCGACAGCCGCGGCCGCATAATTGACAAATAAATGTTGCGCCTATCGATGAAGGGGGAAAAGCTGCACGCTGGTGTCTCAAGTCGCGCTTGTGAGAAAGAGAAGCAAACCATACTTCATCATGCGCAACCACACCGTCGCACAAAGTCTTCCTCCAAAGGTCACGATCTTCAGACATAACCTCCCAGTGTTGGGTGTCAATTTTGAATGATAACATGTCACGCTTTACGCTATCCTTAAAGCGTAACATAGGTCGTCCAAATCGTCCAATGGGTCGCTTAGCATCAGCAATCTCACTCAAGAGAGCTATACGTGGCAAACGAGATGGTTCCATCCTTTGCACGTGCCCAAGCCAACGCAGGCGTCTTTGTTTTAAGATGGCTGCAATGCTGGGCAAGCGTGCGATACTGAGCACCTTCTCGTTTGTGACTCGATCCTTCCACGAGATACCCAAAATACGACGCAGGCAACGCATACGGAAGTCCCACAGCAAGCTCTTATATAAACATACATACTTATATAAATAAATACATACTTAAATGCAAATAACATCCATGACCCAGGCACAAATATTCGTGTTCATCACACAAATATTTGCCCTGGCCGGGATTCGAACCCAGGACCGCCGGCTCAGTAGGCAGTTGCTTAACCACTGCGCCAACCGCGTCGTTAAAACTACAAAACTTAAAACTACAATTCTCCATACAAATCGTTTGCGGAGTCGCTAGCGAGTAAGTACTATCACTGTAAACTCGTGGTATGGGTACAAGACTGCAGAAACGGGATGTCCCGCGTACAGCAGAATGATTGACAACCCTAAGCGTTGGTGATGTTGTGCAACAAGCAATTTTGATTAAATATGATCAACGTGATATTGTCGTAAGAGAAAATGTGAAATCAACAAATCATGATTCAAGATTCTGCCCATAAAAAAATGCTTTACTTTGGTAGAGAATGCCCGATTCTTTGTTCAATAAAGATTGAGAAGCTTAAGTAACTTAAGATACAAAACAAAAAAAAAAACTTTCGTGAGACATATTTATAAATGTATATAATTATTGTATTAAGCGAGTATTCTATTTGGCGGTTTACACTCACGTGAGATTGTCAGGAACGGCCCGACATGTTTCGAACTCGTATGGTCTTCATCAGGGACTACTAACCGTACACCAACAACTTCACCAATCTCACGCTTAATACAATAATAATAAAAAATAGCAATAAAATGTAAAAGGCTTTTTCACGTGATAAAGCAAAGAATCACATTAGCTTTTAAATAAATTAAATTTCTTAATAGAATTGATTATAATGGCGGCGGTCAACGTCAATAGAGACGCGTGGCGAATCCAGGGGAGAATCTTGGTAAGTGCATTACTTTCGCGTGTTAAAAGAATAAAATAATCTATGTCATAAAATTATCATATTTCTCTTCTTTGTCGCGCAGTCGGATAAAAGCTGATGCAATTTTGACGACCAAATAACCTTAACCAATTTTCTTGATTCAAAGTTTAGATTATCGATTTAAAGGCTACACAAATTTACAGAAACACAGAAAAAATATTTAACCCGCTTTTTCAACGCGTACCTAATGTAAGCATAACTTAACAAACATTTTTAAAATTGGTTTTCAATTGCTTGTTTTTTTTTTGTGAGCTAACTGAGTTGTAATAAATTAATCACTGTGACAGATCTGTGGTTGGAGAGCTATCTCTAAACAGCTATAAAAACACAGACAACAAAGTCGTCACAGACAAGCCAGTGCATATACATGACTCGAAAACACTGTTATCAACAGTTTTCTATCGTGATTGTGTGATTACCTACGCTGTGACATTTACATTAAAGAAAGTTTCGACTGATGAGATCTTGACTACGTTTGAGGAATAGGAATTTTCTTGCCTCTCAACGGAACCAATGCAATTGAAAGGAGTTTTGTACCATATATATATACTTAAGAGGCCTTTTCCTTTTAATTTTTATTTTTTTCATATTATGTCAAATATATTGATAATTTCAAGCCACTTTTTAAACTGTTACTTTCTATAACGCAAGAAAAAGTTGAATTTACTTCATGAGTTCTAGAAACTAACGTAGCTTTTTGATGCTTTCATTGCGTGAAGTCGAAATAAGTTGAATAAACTAGATTCCTCGTGTATTTTGCCAATGTCGCGTAGTTTTTGGAACAAAAATTATCAATAGAAATTTCAAACTGTAGGTTTCAAATACCAATAAATCTCAATAGCCCTGTTCTTAGTTGATAATATGTTAAGAAACATGTTTGATCATAGAAAAAATGTCCAAAAGAATCAGCATTTTTGAATGGACAAAAATCAAGCAAAATGTCGGTCTGCCTATTGTAGGGACCTCATTAGGGTGCGTATCCATTGAAGCGAGGCAGAGCGGAGACTAGCGGAATAGACCAATCACCTGAGTTGAAATCTGTATCTCAGCTCCGGTTCACTTTTGTGATTGATCGAATCCGTAAGTCTCCGCTCAGCTCCGGTCCAGTGGAGACGCACCAGCGTACTCCAAGTACACGACTACCTATCTGCCGTAGCGGATTCTGCGAATATGGCTGCCACGTCTAAATTTGAGCGTTTTTCAAAAAAAGTGTACATGGCAAAATTTGAATGTCCCACACGTTCAACGTGTTTTTTTTTACTTTACCTTTAGTATTTGGGTATATGAGTGGTATCATTTGATTCTGTAGATGTGGGGCATTCATTTTATATTTATAAAATGATTATATTATATTTATTACTAGATTTATTGCGAAATAAAGATATGAAAAGTGCTAAAATGGGTATGTCCCACGTCGACTCGGTCATGTTCAGAGGCTTGCAGAAACTCGAAATAAATTTGTATGAATATTGAATGTGGTCACACAGATAAAGTAATGAGTCTAGATTTTAGTCGTGTGCTTTATTTATAAACAAATACGGTTTATAATGCCGAAAAACTACTTTTTCCACTGTCCAAAGAAATCGACAGACCGGAACTTCCGGTTATAGTCACAAGCGATTTTAACATACTTGTGCAATCGATATTCCCCAAAAAGCGTTAATTTTTCAATCCTGGCAACATTTTAATGCTATAGGCATCGGATTTCATTGCAAATATACCGTCAGTTCCGTGAAAACGGTGACGAAAGGTGGACGCTGTGTCAGTGCGCTAAAAATAGGATTTCGAGTTAGTAACAGTTTTTTCGGTAAGTAGATTATAATTAACTTTTTAAACACAATTAGACATAGAAGAAACTATCGTAGTATCCGAAACTAAACCAAAAACACATTGAATTGGTTCAGAACACGTTGAAATTTTGATTTTAAATTGTCGAGGTAGAATTCGTCACGTCCGATTCGTGACGTGATATACTACCGGAACGATTTTGTGACGAATTGGAACTATAAAGCTTAGTACACAATCGAAATGTGACCGATGTTTTAACCGACTTCTAAAAAAGGAGTTACTTAGTTTGACCCATATATTTGTTATACATGCATGTTTATCCGCCATTATCTCGCATTTGTCAGAACCGATTTTGATGCGGTTTTCAGAAAAGTATTTGTTATTTCCGGAAGAAATGACTAAAAAGCAACATAACAATTAAAACATTAATAAAAACCGGCTAAGAGCATGTCGGGCCACGCTTACAGTCGAGTTTTTAATTAGGCGAACTAACTTGACAGCTGAAAGTGTTGTCAGAAATGAAGAAAAAAAATTGTGATTGGTTTATGTCGATATAACCTTAAGTATACACCCATAAACCTTAACATATTGCAATAAGGTTTATATTCGTTTATAACTGTCAAGAAAACAAAAGGCAGACAGCGTTCTAAGCGATGTCCTAAAATAAAGTTCGTTCGATGTAAGTATTTTAATTACAACCGTTTTTAGGGTTCCGTACCCAAAGGGTAAAAACGGGACCCTATTACTGAGACTTCGCTGTCCGTCCGTCCGTCTGTCACCAGGCTGTATCTCAAGAACGGTGATAGCTAGGCAGCTGAAATTTTTACAGGTGATGTATTTCTATTGCCGCTAGAACAACAAATACTAAAAATAAAATAAAATAAATATTTAAGGGGGGCTCCCATACAACAAACTTGTTATAGATTATGGTACGGAACCCTTCATGCGCGAGTCGGACTCGCACTTGCCCAATTTTTTATTAATGAGAATTAAGACTGTTATTCTATATTTTGAAATGTTCATGTTGCTATTACTTGCTAAAGGTAATCGTAACATTGTATGTTTTATTTTAAACATTTTTAATAAAACATTATTAATAATCTATAAAAATAGATACATAACACTAATAAAACTTTCAATATCAAGATTGTCATTTACTCATGAAAGATTTTTATGTAATACATAATAATATACATGGTAAATATTTATTATTACTAGTTTAATACATGTTTTATTATTACATATATAAACTAGTAATAATATATATTATACCATTTTGATTCCGTTGCAATAAATACGATTCATAACATAATATTTTTGTGATTTTATTTCAATATATTCAATCTATGTACACTATTCCTTACATTTTCCAGTTAGTCACATGAGATTCCGTTTAGTTACTGTCCCAAGATTTGGGATGTTGAACATAATTATTTCTGGCTGCTGCAGTTCAACAATTCACATATTTAAGCGTTAACATTACTAAATGAATATTCCTTAATGTAATAAAAAATATTATTCGTTGATTTGTCGCATTTTAATGCAAAAAAATACATGTTTTAGCAGTCATTTGGTGGCGATTGTGACGAACTGGACCTTTATTTTATCCTCAAAGCTTGCTCGTTCCATTAATTCTATAAATTAAAACCGTTTTAAATAGTTTATTGTCTGTATTTTAAACGTGTAAACTAAAACTGGTCCAAAAAATACTTCAATCAATTTATACTGAATTTTATATTAGTGACTATCCGGAACTAGTTTCACCACAATCTGAGTTTAAAATGTCGATATTTTCTATATTTTTTAATATTTTAATGCCATTTACTCAAATAATACAATATAACTTATGGGGAATTAAATAAGCCAAGAAAATTTAAAATCGGTGTTATAAAAAAAACCGTTTTCCGGTTCGTCACGTGTACACTTTTTTTGAAAAACGCTCATTTGCCGAACCGAAAAAGACTTAAAAAGCCCGGACATTTGGTGTAAGTCCCATTTCTCACGTGTCCGAAAGTAGTATAACGACGAAAAAATTACTTACTGTTGAATTTCTTTCGGCTTTTTTCTCAACAGCGGTCTCCGCTTGCGAAATGCCGGTAGATTCACAATCTGACTTGTAAAAGTGCCCCTGTGCCCTACTTACTGAATAAATTATTTAATTTCATTTCATTTCATTAAAAATTGTATCAATTTTCCCTTGTACGACGACAAATTAACCATCGAATAATAATAAGCCTTAGAAAAAAAGCGCTCGGAAAAAGGTCCGTTGTGCGACAAAAATTTACGAATCCGATCGCTTTCTTTTCTAAGGCTAACTAAAAAGTTCCGTTGTCCGACAAAAAATTAACGACACAGTAATGAACCTCAAAACAGTACCGTAATGTACATTATTCGATGGTTAATTTGTCGTCGTACAATGGAAAAGTTGATACAAATTTTAATTAAGGTAGCAAACTTTTTGGTGTTCACCCATCTGCGAATATCATCGATATACTTCCTACTTACATCTTGTATAAAACCAACAATTTCCCATTATATACAATCAGGCACAAGCTGCACACTAAATCCGCGAGTCGCGCAGGTGTTTCGACACATGTTATTTGGTGTCCAACCCTCTCACTCGGACCTCGTACTTGTGAGCGGGACAAAAGCGATTCGCATCTGTTTTGGGCAGCGTTGCCTTGACATTGGTTTCGCATCTGCCGTGTCCGTGAAAGTTCATGATTCTCCTTATCCATTCTATCAGTTAAAGTTTGCACCTGGAAACTATGGCGTCGCATGTAAATGAGGTCCAAACTTAACGTAACCGGGCTATACAAATCAACGTTTCGTTCTCGTTTGTTTCCTCCTACAAAACCTAACCAATCCTTTTTGGATAGGCTAAGGCCCCTAAATTTTAAAAACTGAATGGGAAGAAAAAAGTTGTAAATCTTTTATCCATTCATATTTTTTATGTGGTGATACCAATTTTTTTTTTATAAATAATGACACAAAGGTAAAGTAAGAAAGAAAAATTGTATGCGATCCAGTACAATCTAAGCGGGATTTGAACCCGCCACCTCTGCGTTACCGTCGCATTGCTCTTCCAACTGAGCTATTTGATCGCTACGTCAATCACACCAAATCCTTCATGCCTTAATTCTTTACGCTACTGGAGCGCCCTCTGTGTCATATATGTTTTTGAAATGCTTGCATTAGCCATACACTAGGATGTGCGCTTTCGTGCGAAATGACGCAGCGGGCGCTCCAGTAGCGTAAAGAATTAAGGGATGAAGGATTTGGTGTGACTGACGTAGCGATCAAATAGCTCAGTTGGAAGAGCAATGCGCCGGTAACGCAGAGGTCGCGGGTTTAAATCCCGCTTAGATTGTAGCGGATCGCATTCAATTGTTCTTTCTTAATTTACCTTTGTGTCATTATTTATGGAACCGTTTTTGTTTTATCCGCAAATTGTTATAGAACCAGTGTACTGCGCTCCCGTTTGCGGCGGAATTTTGCCCAAAAACAGACGCCTGCACCATGCAGTACCTACACAAATTTTTAATGATAAGCACAAAAATGTAAACGGTCCGACACAGTATATTTCCTTCTCATTTAGTTCCTTAAATTTCGTAAAGAGGAGGTTAAGGAGGAAACCTACGACAATAAAACCTGGATCTGTTTTTTTTTTTATGTAATGCAGTTTGTTATGGAAAATTCAGTGGTATATCCTCTTAATCATTAATTAAGTACAAACAGGATCTTAGCCTCTGAAACGAGAGCACGCCACTTGTCCCGATCCTGCGCAGTTTCTCGCCAGTTCGGCTTGAAGCTTACGCAGATCCACCTCCATCACGTCTCCCCAGCGGTACCTGGGACGACCGGTTGGTTACCCCAAGTATGCTCTTGTCGCGCAACTTAAAGAGCATACTTGGGGCAACGAACTTACCAACCAACAACCAACCAACGTTCTTCTTTGTAGGTGACCAAGCCAACGAAGTCTATAGGACTTAGTCTCTCCGATAATCTTCGTTTCGGCCACCAGCTCCTCAATCACGGCGTTAGTACGGATTAACAAACTACTAAATTCCAACCTAAGATTATTCAAGAAACGTTTACTGTAAAACCATTCGGCCCATAACCTACAGCTACAGTTTAGTATTGTTGCGGATGGAGAAAGTTTCAGAACGTTCAAGCTGAAAGCGTTCAGCACGCTATTACCCCAGATTCTGAGCGCTGAAAATATTACAATCGCAACGTTTTTCAGGTTGGCAATTTGCACGGTTCCATTTCATTTGACTGCATGTGTGAGTGTTTTGCATAATATGTAGGTTATGTGCAAAACAAATGAAAAATACATCGCTCTGCAAAAAATACTGATTGAAATGCACTTTATGAATAAATAATTATGTTGCATCTATGTAAAGTTATACTAAAAACCTTTCAAGTATAAAAAAGAGGTTTTGTTTTTAAAATTTTAATAGCGCGATGTAGGTTTTGTTTGTGTGGTACCTTGATTCTCTTGCGTATCTCATGTTCGGATGCGATCCCGCAAGGAAACTCCGAGCAACGATGGCCGTTGGGGCAGAAAGGTTCTTGAGTGTCGACCGCGGACCGGAAGACGCAGCGTGCGAACAAGGTAGACCGACGACCTGATTAGGATCGCGGGCACAAATTGAGTGAGGGCGGCGCAAGACCGATCGTTGTGGAGAACCTTGGAGGAGGCCTTTGTCCAGCAGTGAACATCTATCGGCTGATATAATGACTATTGTTTTTGGTAAATCGGTCCTGGCTTACCGGGATTTTGATTCTCACCACGCCACCACTACAGCAACCGCATTCGCCGCAAACTGCGCTGAACTCTATACATTAGTCAACACGTTGGAAATAATTCCAAACTGTTGCCACGTGCATAACGCCCTTAATAGGATTAGATGGATGCAAGTGTAGATACGGATTTTAACGTTCATACTTTTAAAGCGGTCCAAATATCGTCCAGCGATTGATCTTGCGTGGTAATAAAACTTTCTTTAGTAGCGCACAGCGCACTGCTTTTGACGCTAATGGTCCGCTAGACACATTTTCAATTTTGTGACCTTCAATGCAAAATGGCAGCATTTTCCAAATTCTTCATGGTCGTTCGAAAACTTGTATTTTTATTATTCTTCTATATGTAGACAATGTTACGTAAAGGCGCAGTTACTCCACCTTTTGTGGAGTGGAATGTGTTTTACAATAAAGTACGTACAGAATGAATTTTAGATTTTTTTAAGTGTTGAATATTATTGTTTTTATTTTATTATTTGCATTATTAATTTAATCATCAACATACGCTATACATTACTGACTGTTTGCCAAAGCAAAGTTAATTGGCTGAAAACGTAGTACCCTTCACAATTATATACGTATATGAACTATTTTCCTTCGCAGAACGTCAGACATATACACCGAATCGCCTACTTACTATTTATTATCTTATGTGTTGATAAACTTAGAACCAGGCTTGTTTTTTTTTAATAGAAATTGTTGCCACTAGTTTCGCTACTCACCGACTTTAAAATGCGCTCCGTTATAACACTTACTAGTCAAACGCGGCCATCTCACTAAAAAGTCGTCTAACCGCTCAACAACAAAACTGCGTTATCGCCTCTATCATCGCCATCCATCTAAACTAACCTTTAAAACGGACAATTCCTTTCACTAGCACTTAGCTAAACTGTAACAAGTTTACAAGTTGCCGCAGGGGTGGTGATGGAATAAACTTGGAGATGCCGAGAGCAGATTCTGTAAAATGGGAATTAGTCTAAAGTTTGTTGGTTTATCTCAGGTTGGGATAATTTTTCATTCTGGAGGTTGGCATTTATCAAGGAAATATTCATGGTAGGTAACTTGGAAAATAATCTACGTATATAATAATATCTGTCTGTCAGCCACAGATGTCCATTGCTGAACATAGGCCTCCCCCATGACTCGCCACAAAGTGTGATCCCGTGCAGACCGCATCCATTGATTCCCCGCTACCCTCACGAGGTCATCCGTCCATCTAGCGGTCGGCCCCCGAGCCGACCCACGCTGCGCTTTCCTATACGTGGTCGCCACTCTAGGACTTTGCTGCCCCAGCGGCCGTCCATTCTCCGGGCCATTGCCACTTGCATAGTAAAAGCATTACTTAGTTTGGAACTTCGAGTAGGTCGATTTGTGTAAGATTGTCCCATAATATTAATTAATTTATTATATTGACCAAATTTTACGAGACGGTGTTTAGTAAAAGATGCTATAGTTCTGGTTTCCACAGAAGATGTTTGCTTTATGCCAATAATCTGTCAACGTGTCCTTATGGAGTCCTTACGGCCGTAATATGGTCAATAAAAATCGGTTATAATAGTGAAAAATATTTCACTATTAGTAATGAGATGAATTTTCTTCTACTTTACATTTTATATACATTTGTTGTGAAATCTCAACCTATGATAAAAAATAAATAAGTAAAAAATCTTGTAACAACCCTATCAGAATGTTTACATAGCGGCAGCAACAGCCCTGCGCATCGTCATTGCGCGGGCGCATACAGGTTGTTATCAAAATAAAATCGGGGCACACTTTACCATAAACACGTGTGCAACTGTATACCATTCTACCAACTTATAAACTCTTAAAAGACCACCGATAAAGCAAAAGAATTTTATAACTTTGTAACAAGACAATATCTCTACTTAACTCTGTTTTGAAAATCATTGTTGTATGGAGAGGGGTCATGATTTCAGGAAAAGTGTTAATGTGATGCAGGCTCGTCATTTGTTTTGTATGGGCGCGCGGCCATGCCAGCCTGGCCTGGCGCCATCTGCTTTCATATTTCCTTTGTCCTCGCATCACGCCGAAACGGCTGGACGGATTTTAACCAATTTCGGTACAGGGATAGCTGGACATCCAAACATGGTTATAGGATACTTTTTATCCGTCTACTGTAAAGAAAAAAATACGCGGACGAAGCTACGGGCATCTCCTAGCATTATGCTGAGATGGGAATAGGCTAGTTGACCCAGTTTTGAAATATATTTGAAATGGTTAATAATGATGCTACTAGCTCTAAAAAAATCTCATATTTTTGTGAAAGCTAAATTTTATCAATTGAAAATTCGAAATTTCATGAACAGTCAAAAACGCCGTCCGCCATTTTTGCCTTTTGCTAATCTGTGGCGTGACGTAGAATTACGTGTAAATTCTAAATTCGACCGTCGTATAGTGCCATTCCGCTCACTCCAATATACTTGACGGGAGATCGAGAGGGACGGCACTATTCGAAGTAGTCAAAGTAGACTTTCAGTTTTCTTTACAGGACCGATGACGTCACTATCATAAGCGAAAATGGCGGACAGCGTTTTAGGCATTTCAAAATACAGATTAAAAACCATATTTTCAAATTCAATTTTTTCAGCCATCTTTCACTTTTATGAATTGAAAAATATATATTTAGGTTTCCTTGCCTAAATACTGTACGGAATAAACATTAGTTTATGACAATTTGACATGAGTCAACTAGCCTATTAATATATAATGTATGATCTTCTAGTAGGACCGATAGATGGCGCCACGAAGAGCACGCACGAATAATACTAATGTCATTTTCTTTTCGTTTCAGGTAATGACACAATATCCAGGGAAATAAATATTAGCTAATGTAAGTTACCTAGTATGTACAGTACTTACTTATATTTTATTCCATACTTATGTTAAATGTTTACAATGAAGCGAAAAGTTGAAAAATTTAACTGTTCAGGCAGGATTCGAACCTGCGTCTCCGGGCCAACACGGGCGTCCTACCAACTAGACCACCGAACATGATGCCAGAGCCATTGAATTTTTCAACCAGTTGCTTTTACATGCATTAGGATGTTTAATAAAAAATAATTTATACTTATGTTATAGTCAATAAATTATTCAGCATTTTTACTTTAACGTTCAAAAAATGTTAGCCCTGCCTTGCAACCCTGCCATACGATTAAATTATCGACGGAATCGAGTCGTGGTGGGTGAAACCGCAATTTTCAACAATATTACTAAAGTCTCACGAAGGTATTAATAAGAATAAAGACGAACATATCCATCCGTGCCGCTGTGTGCTTGTTAAATTCAGGGCCTCAGGTGTCGTGCGCAACACATTTGAAAAGATTAATTCACATAAGCCGAGTTTTGTCATAGCTTCGAGCAGCGACATCGCTCAACCGTATAGGCCGCGTAGACCCTTGCGTCTAAACGAGTTGCGAGCGTATTTTTTATACAAATATCATTCGCAGGAAAATCGCTGCGTGGTCGCCTTCATACAAAATTCGCTTGCAAATCGCAATACTAGTAGAGGGTCGCATGAAGGGTTCCGTACCATAAAACAAGTTTGTTGTATGGGAGCCCCCTTAAATATTTATTTTATTTTTAGTATTTGTTGTTATAGCGGCAATAGAAATACATCATCTGTGAAAATTTCAACTGTCTAGTTATCACCGTTCTTAAGATACAGCCTGGTGACAGACGGACGGACAGCGAAGTCTCAGTAATAGGGTCCCGTTTTTACCTTTTGGGTACGGAACCCTAAAAATAATAATATCTTGAACAAAAAACGTAGGTATTTTTCAGCGCAAGTTGATATCACATTTATTTGATTAATTGAAAACATATTTAATTATGTAGAATCGGCAAGCACCATAAAATATATATTGATTGCCACGCTCGTTATTTATAGCTACGTATAGTTCGTTGTTTTATTTTACTCTATGATTACAGCGACTCAACTCAGCGTGATGACTGATGAGAAATAATACAGATAATACAGTTATTTCTTTACTGATATAGCTGATCTTTATCAATCTGTGACACAGCTAGGTGGTTATTCTAAATCACTTTAATGTTTATGAGTACAGTCGAAAACACAACACATACAGCTACACTCCAAATCCGCCCTTAGTACCTGACCCATAGAGTCTTAGCTAAGTGATTGAACATTTTAAAACATTAATAGTCGACTGTACAAGACTTGCAATAAAACGTGGTTTAGTAGTTAATAAAACTTTTAGTTAGCCTCGGCTATTAATTGATCGTTTTATAGTAAACGCTGGTTTATGGTCAGAGATTAGGTTTTCTATTTGTAGAAATTCAGTTACTATACCGCAGACCTGTAAAAAAGTACAGACGGGTGATTCTACAGGTGTTTCAATCGCCATCAGTCCGCTGTCATAAATATCAAAATAAATAAATAAATAAAATAAATAAATAAATAAATAAATATTAAGGGACAATCATACACAGATCGACCTAGTCCCAAACTAAGCAAAGCTTGTACTATGGGGACTAGACGACGATATACATAATATATAAATACATATATAGATAACATCCATGACCCAAGAACAAATATTTTGCACAAATATTTGCCCCGGCCGGGATTCGAACCCGGGACCGCCGACTCAGTAGGCAGGTGTCTACCAACCGAGCCAAACGCGTCGTCAAAGCCATAATATGCTTTAAATTAGATCCCATCAACATTAATGTTCAATGAGAGCCAAGTTCAATATCGCGTGCAACGTCGACTTCGCCGACAAAAGAATTGACATCTATATGGGTGCCAAGTTCTTACTATAAATTCTTAATTTACCCAATGCATTTATTTTACTTGGGGTGTAATTCAATATTATGACATGACTTGGCTAGTTTTTACATGGAAGTTTATATTATATTTGTCTAATCATTAACTTATTTTCGTTAAGGTAATTACGCAAGTTAGTGTACGTCCTGTTACTTACACTTAACGGTATTAATACAATATTATACAAATACAAATACTCTTTATTGCACACCTCCAACATCAAGGAATATACAACACAACATGAGATACATTCAAATAACAGGTAGAGGTAAACAACAGGCGGTCTTATCGCTAAATAGCGATCTCTTCCAGACAACCTTTAGGTAGCGGAGTAGTTGAACATTAATGTTTGAAATTAGTATGTGGTGCATAATAATTATAGGACTAAAAGAACGACTACCATAAAAGATAAAAGTTATAAACATACATAAATAAAAATATACAGATATACTTACATAAATACTTAGACATAATAAATTAATATATTGTAAAGTAATAAATAAAACAAAAACAGTATGAGCCACAAAGTTAAAGGAGCTATTATTATTGCAGTGTACTAAGTGAGAGACAAATAGTGTTTTTTGACGAGGGTTTTAAATGTTGCAAGAGATTGGACACGCCTTATATCTAGAGGAAGCGAATTCCACGGTAAAGTATCGCGATTATACTTTAATAATCATTGATTAATTTAGTAATAGTTGACATGATATTTAAAAGTTCCTCGGCACAACAAGCTTTGTAACTATTTATCACCAAAAGATGATGGTTGCTTTTATCGCGAGATAAATAAGTGACAAAGCATCCGCTCTCACGTTTTGACGACATGCGAGTGTGAGTGACAGATGCTTTATCACGTGATAAACTTTTTTTTTATGCATTTAAATCGACTCTAGAGCTTCCAATGCAACATTTTTTTGTATGGACATGAGATCCCTTCTATTTCAAGAGTATTTATTTCAGTAGGTACATGTACACATCCTGAAATTGGAAGTTATATATGTACATACATGATAGCGCCTTTGAGATTATTTCGCATTTAAATGTATCTTAGAAAACAAATAATGATATTAATTGGATTATCTTTACCTCAGAAGCACATTTGAATAGATCATTGAGTATCTTGATAATTTAGTTATAAGTTATTAGTCCATGTGAAGTGCATGAGTTATATTGTAATTAATAATACAATTTAAGAAATAGTAGATTCAACATTAGTATTGTTAAATTATTTACACAGTGTGTCAATAGACTAAAAATGTTACTAACACCTGGTTACTTGACGACTACCACTTACTTGTTTCTCCCCTCCATTTAATGGTACTTTGATAGTCTTTAAATACCAGGTGCAGTGACGTCTCTGCTCATTCCTTTGTGAACTATTACGAGAAATACAACACCAAGAAGTTATCATAAACGTTTATTCATTCACACTCCTCATCACCACCTCACTGCCGTGCCGTCACCAGTTCATATGTAGCTTTCAATAGTATTCTCAAAGAATCATTGTAGCTCTGCAGTATGGAGTATGACACCGCTCCAACATCAGAAGCCGGAGCTTAACCATACGCCCCACAATATCAGGAGAACGAGGACAACGACGTTGATCCTGCACCCTCATATTCTTCTGTTCTCGGCAGCCACCGAAATAATGAGTGAAGAAAATAAATTAACCCTTCCACGTCGACCAATTAAATTATTGGAAAGAATGGAATATATCGAAGTCCATTGTTTGCTTCAAGGAACAGTGGGACACATCGTCAGCCATTGCACTCCAGTAAAGGCAACGCAAAACGCAAGATCGGCGATCAGCAAGGAACGACGCGTGTGCGCCGTGACCCCATCGACAGAGATTTTAAAACACAAAGGTCAGTCGTTCACTTTTCACTACGATTTTAGTACAGTGTGTAATTATAAATGAAACTGTAGTTAGATTCTGGGGTAGATGCGATAAGAAACCTATTCAGTTTAGAGGGTATATGTCAATAAAGTGTTACTAGTTAAAATAATTTACTAATGCGTCGTAGAAATTAATAATATGGTCGACATTTTAGTGTAAGTATAGGACGTTTGTTTCCGCGATGAAAAAATATTTCGATTACAACAAAGTTTTACAACGAAATTTTACAACAAAGATTCCGAATTACTATAACCGTTACGTAGTTTACTATTCTTAGTCAATAATGTAAACATTGCTGTTTTAATGTACCTAGCCTTGTTAGAATCAAGTAGTAACGGCAGCGGTAATAATTTACCCTCCATTTATGATTTTGCAATCGTTGTTACTGACATTCCTCGGGAACGAAAATTAAGATTTGTTGATGTTTTGGATAGTTACCTACTTTATACACCAAAGTAATTCATACATTATACACCAAAGACTCGCTTAAGAATTGATAAGCTTGAGATTCGATAATTATGACCGCTATAGTTTAAAAAAAAAATGTAAACTAGAATCTATATTATCACGAAGATGTCAGAGGATTAGAGCTTGATTGATTTCGTTTCATTTCATTTATTCATTCGAAGCAATAATTATGGTGTTGAATATTAATTCAAAATACATTATTGATTACAATAATATAAACTACTACTATAATTATAATCAATGCATTACCATCCAAGTTTAAAACAACACTACCAAAAAAAAACGTAACATAAAACGCAAAATTCCAAATGATAAAATAAAAACACATAATAAATAATTCATATTATAACCCATGTTTAAGTAATAATTTAGATATAAAATATAGTTAAATTCCATTTAAACGTCCTTAAGAGGCCGTATACATTTAAAAATATATTTTTTTACATAACTATGACAATAACATTGATAATTTCAACCAATTTTTTAAAGTGAATAATACTTTTCCCTGAGTTCTTGATAGCAACATAGTTATTTCATACCTTTATTTCGTGCAGCCGAAAATATGTTAAAATAAACTGAATATAATGTCAAATTTTAAATTGAGTTAAAAAAAATGCTTCAAATTTGTTTACTACCTACATTCGAAATATCATATTTCATAATTCCCTTAATTTGTCGGTTCTTAACTACTCTTTTCTTTATTTTATAAAATTTTGAACTTCTTCATATAACTACAGTAAATTGTAAAATTGAACATCAATCATCAACTCTATTGTTGTTTTGTTTTAAATTTGCTTAATCTTATTCAGTCTGTGTTCAATTTGAGACTTGATCTTTAAGGAAATTATGAGGAATGGCTTAGTTTTGACCATATTTCTTTATTTTTCTTTATTTAATTTTCAACTTTCGTATAGAAATAGAAGTCAATACTACAGCAATAATATTAATAATGGAGTCTGAAGCTGAAGTAATAGAAACTTTGTAAATACAACTAAGTTGGGATTCTTTATAATCATCTCAGTGAGTAGCACAAATAAATGTACAGTACGTGCCTACGTTTGTCACAAAAATAAGATTCCTTCGAAACTTACTGTATTTTTTTTTTCTTCTCATTCTTTCTGTCTAGAATATTCTTTTATCAAACATTTTGATTATTTCGTATTTAAGTAAAGCGATATACGAAGGTTCAATTTCGAGAATCGTTTCGTGCATTTGACCTTATTTCATTTTTGAGAATTATTCGTAATAAAGGCATGCTTTTATTAGTTTTATTTGTACTACAAAGAAACTACCCATTATGATCTAGGTCAGGAGTGACCGAGCTTTGTGATACTGTGCTTGGAGTTTTTGTTTCAGTTGATCATCGGGACAAGTGCTCCATCGGAAGACTACAGGAGCGCCTCCTTGAACCAGTATTAGCACGCTTGACAGTCTTGGCGGTCATTCAGGGAAAACGACAACTCTCTTCACTGACGATCACCATCGAGTGCATTTTTTTTTGCAATACCTACAGTGTGTATGATTTTTAAACACACTTTGACAGTTCTCTGTTGATGTTTGTAGTGATGTAGAAAAGACATATTGTTTGCCAAATATAACGATTATGAATGGTTGATCAAATCGATTTTATCGACGAACTTATTTTTTTCAAAATGTGTAAATCAATTTTTTTTTGAGCTACGAGCCGTCGGACTCACTGGAGATTTCTATGGAAAATAATAGTTTGTTTTATTATTCTTTCTTTGGGTTATAAATTTATCAATTTAATCGATTTCTACTAATTTACAGAAATAGTACATGAATCGAAAAGCAAGATTTAGTCGCAACACAGCTTTTATTACAAAAAAAAAAGGACGTAGTACGTAACTGTTCGAGTAATGATTTATTATCGTTAAATACCTACTTCAATTCCGTGATAAGAAAAAATATAACATGATCTCAATTGTATCAAATAGAAAGTGAAAAACGTTTATAGATACTTGAAAAACCACTGTGATTGTTTTTTTTTTTTTATGAAATGGTTCTGTGATGTGACAAATGTTTGTTTAAATAATATCCAAACTATAATTGATTATAGACAGTAAAATATAACTGTGTAAAATGTTGTTAGCGTGTCTGTCCCAACCCTCGGATGACCGTGATAGCGAATATGATGAGTTTTAGTTTTCAGACTGATTTAGTCGAGCAACTGGGCAATATTAAAATAAGATAAACAGGAGAATAGTTTTTGGTCACTGGCGTGGATGGATCAGATAGATTTAGTCCCGCAACTGGACCGTCAACCAAAGCATTGCTAACATGCCACTTGTTGTGATGGATCAGAAGGGTTTAGTCCAACAACTGGGCAATATGATAAAGAGTATAGTTTTGTCAGTCACTTGCGTGGATGGATCGAAAGATTTAGTCCCGCAACTGGACCGTCAACCAAAGCATTAATAACATGCCACTTGTTGTGATGGATCAGAAGGGTTTAGTCCAACAACTGGGCAATATGATGAAGAGTATAGTTTTGTCAGTCACTTGCGTGGATGGATCAGAAGGATTTAGTCCCGAAACTGGGCTGACAAGCCGATCATTGTTAAAGTGCCACTTACTGGATTGTTTAACCAACTTGAGTTTTCTTCTTCAAACCGTTCGCTCTTAGCACGAGCTTCGGGTCAGTATGGCCGTGATAGCGCCTTTGAGATTATTTCGCATTTAAATGTATCTTAGAAAACAAATAATGATATTAATTGGATTATCTTTACCTCAGAAGCACATTTGAATAGATCATTGAGTATCTTGATAATTTAGTTATAAGTTATTAGTCCATGTGAAGTGCATGAGTTATATTGTAATTAATAATAGCAATTTAAGAAATAGTAGATTCAACATTAGTATTGTTAAATTATTTACACAGTGTGTCAATAGACTAAAAATGTTACTAACACCTGGTTACTTGACGACTACCACTTACTTGTTTCTCCCCTCCATTTAATGGTACTTTGATAGTCTTTAAATACCAGGTGCAGTGACGTCTCTGCTCATTCCTTTGTGAACTATTACGAGAAATACAACACCAAGAAGTTATCATAAACGTTTATTCATTCACACTCCTCATCACCACCTCACTGCCGTGCCGTCACCAGTTCATATGTAGCTTTCAATAGTATTCTCAAAGAATCATTGTAGCTCTGCAGTATGGAGTATGACACCGCTCCAACATACATATGTTTGGCATTTTGAGTAAAGTTAGAGTACTTCCAAAGTCGATGAAATATTAAGTCAGCCGCCTCCAAACTTGCTTGTAATATTGAAGTAGCTGTATAAATAAATCAGTTAGAAGTAACTTAGGACGCCAGTTAATACATCAAACTAGCCACCCTAATGGAATGGGAAACTTTCTAAAATATCGTTTTAAAGTGGCAGTTGGAAATTTAATTTAAACCTTTATTTCAACGGATTGTTATACGAGTATATAGTTTTGGCCTTAGGAAAAAATGGCATAATATCTTTTGGATACCTAGCAAAATGGCACATAATTATTGGCAATGCAGATTGTATTGCATGTTCGGTGGAATTGAGCTACGATGCCCTGAGACATATAAGAAATTAAGAAGAATCTCGGTGGTCTAACGGTAAAACGTCAGTGTTGGCCCAGAAAGCAGTTGAAAATGAGAATTCGAACCCCGCCCCAAGCATTTTTTTACCTCCTTTATAAAAAATTGTGTGCGCTAGCAGACATGTGTCCGAGGACAACTAAACGAGTTAGGTACAAAAAAAAGCTTATTCAATTTTGATAAAATTTGTATGAAGTGGTCACCCAAACAAAAAAAAAACATCAGAAACGATCGATAAATTGGCGGAATGATCGCGTAAAATACATAAAAAAATAAAATTATACAGTCGAATTGAGAAATCCTCGTTTTTTGAAGTCGGTTGAAAAGAGGATAAGTCCGAGGCGAAAAGTAAGCTTTTTCGTCCTCTGCGGACGAAGTTGCAAGCACCTTTTTATTTGATAACTCTAACCGGCCAGCATTGAGTTCTTTCCGACCGACTCGTTACCTTGGCCCATCACTAACATACGAGGCCGAGAAAGGCATTAAAGCGCCGCAAACTGACAAATGCCTGTGGCCAAATATAGAATTATCATCTTTACATACTAACCTCAAACATACGCTGCGATTGAAGCGACAATTGAACTGAATAGTTAAAATTGTCAAACAATTTTACAAATGCAGTTGTAGATTTGTATCTTTAAGTAAAAAATGTTTGGCTAAGGTGATAGTTTGTCTGTATTGTTAAGTTTGTATTCTTGTCAATGATTTTGATTCTTTCGTTAGCGGATTATTTATTTGTTTTGATTCGTGTCTGAGGATAATGTTGGTTTTATTTTAACAGTTTTAGTGATAGCGTTTAATTTATTAAGATAATGTCTTTCAACATGTTAAATTTTATAATATATAATATATAATTACCTACTTATATCGTAGTCGATTATGTCTTGAACACAAAGTTTATAAATTATAAATAATATAATTCGGTATAGTTTATATGTTTATATATAAAACATCATCATTATGCATATTATAGAAGATAATATTTAGAATATACTGGGACCTAATTCGAGATTGACATTTGAGTGATCGCCAAACGTCAAATCTCTATTAGATAACAGTTATATCGCCATTGAACTGTCATTTAAATGCGATGAGCTTAAAAGTTACATATCTCATCTCAATTTTGGAAATACGAAGGCGATAATGATTGTCAAAAATGTTATTCATGTATATAAATTTCTGTTTTGAACGAAACGTAACGGACTAATTTCACCAACTACGCGGTCAATTTAAAGTATGCGCCTGTTATTTATGCCGTCACATACAAAGGAAGCGAACATTTAGCGCGTCCGAATTGACGAAGTTGCGATGTTCTAGGGATATCGCCACTTGTCAAGTAGGCACACGTCAAAAGTGACGGATGGCGATGAAAATGAGAGATCTCCATTATATCTCTAAAATTGGTCGAATACCCCCCCCGGCCTGAGATTATGACGTCACTTAAAAATCAGTAGTCAAAACGGGTGCGCCAAAGTTCACATAATTTTTCAACCCCGATTATTGGAAGTCCGAAAATGTTACTCATACAATTTTTCATCATAATAGTCACTATTTATACTTAGTCACTATTACTACCGATCATAACTCCGAACCATTGAAAATCATAAAGTCAATTATCCTAAATATCTCTAATATTACTTTTTATTTTCATACATTTATTCATCATAACGGTTTTTGATCCTATTTTTCACTGTCATACATTTTTTAAGCAGACTGGTTTGTACTCATACACTCCACAATCCTTTATTTTTATAAGCAGATTGTGACAAAATGGAACGTGGCTCAATAACCGAAAACTGTAGGTTAAGTTAGGTTTGTATTATGACCACGTATAGCGGAGCGAGCGAAGCGAGCGGAGCGTTAAAATGCTTGCCTGCTTGCTTGCATGAACACTTGTAAATAATCTACTATTACATCAAATTTTTATAAGCAAATGCAGAGCCAGGATGGATTCGGGAAGAAACTTTATTTACTAAGTAAGTGTATAATGCCGTTAGGAAGAGCTACGCCAAAATGGAACGTGGTTCCAAAACCGAAAACTGTAGGTTAGGTTAGGTTTGTATTGTAACCACGTACAGCGGAGCGAGCGAAGCGAGCGGAGCGTCAAAATGCGTGCATGCTTGCTTGCATGTACAACTTAACTCGCTATAACTCAAAACAAGTATTATGAATAAAAACATATGGAGAAAAATTGTATCGATGTTTAAATGTTATTGACAAGTTTATTGTAATTTATGATTCTGAATGAAAGAAATATGATAATCAGCATTATGAGTACACACATAATCTTAGTGACGACATTATGAATTACGATGTTCTGAAAACTGTCTATTATGAACTCGGTTGGTAGTAGTACAAATTTATGAGGGACAAATGTATGAAGTTAAAAATTCGTAAGAGTGATGATTCTGACTACAAATCGGTAGTAGAAGAAAAATTCGGAGGATCAATTTTATGTGAGCCAATATGGACCCAGTCAAAACACGTCATCTTTATAATGTAAGTACGAAACTTAGTGGTAGTTTATTTGATTCCGTGTATTTATGAATATTTGCTAAGTGGTTTCAATTATACTATTTATTTTTTCACTAGGTATACCTTACTATATTATAATGGATTAACGTTACTATAATTAAACAAGAAAGTGAAATCGTCACTATCCTTTTTTGAACTCCCAAAAAGGGCCATTAAACACTTAAGTTTAAAGTCTATCCGTCAACCGTTCCAAAAATACCGGGCAAAGTAAACAGTTAAATTAACGGCTCCTTTGACGGAGTGTTTACCGGGTAAACAAGTTCAACCATTAGTTAGGTTACGGCCAAACTCAGAAGTGTCTGTTGTAAATATGAGAGTTTTCTTGTTTATGGTTCCTTTGATATCTGGGGATTAAGTGGTTTATTACTTATCTATAGTATTATAAAATGAATATTATATGTACGTATTTATTGTTTATTATATTTTCGTGTATATGGGTATATATATTTTTTCGATTTTTGCACCGCCTAATAACAAAATCATGTTTCAAGTTCTCCACTACCCAAAGGTTGTCTGGAAGAGATCGCTCTTTAGCGATAAGACCGCCTGTTGTTTACCTCTAATTGTAATTTCTTGCATCGTATTTCTCCTGTATGTTTTATGAGGTGTGCAAAAAAGAGTACTTGTATTGTATTGTATTACCTAAGATTATCAATAAATATTGATTTTACCTTTCATTATACGAAATGAATAGGTGCCTAATTACAGGCATAGGCAAAACTGGATATATATTACTTTTCTACCCGAATCCAGCAAAGAAAACAGTTGTTCGCGGTCGCAATTGCCTTTCAGTAACCTAATGTATTAAGGTAAACGCGACGCAGGCAAATTCGATCTTGAAAATAACTAAACCGATTTAGATGCTGTTTTTACTAAAGTAGCTATTACGTAACGTAGTAGACTCACAGGAGTTTTTAAAGTGAAATAGTTTTGCTCTTGCCGATTATAATCGGCTCTTAAAAAAACGTACTTTTAATAGGTACGTTTTTATTTTATTTCAGCGTCTATAGCTAAACTGTAATAAACTGTATTTATCGATAGTTTTTCTTATCTTTAATATCATCATCAGACTTATCAAGTTATCAGTAATACAGTTGTTACAATTTGACCTAGTGGATTAAGTAGAAACTAGATAGAAGTAATGAGTAAAGTTCCCAACGCGTGCACAAACCAAAGTTTTCCGATACATCTCGACAAAAGGAAAGCATATCGAGGAAAACAGTTTCCTGCTAAGGCCACTTAAGCAATTAAGCCATCGAAGGCTGACTTTTGTTTTGCATTGTTAGTGGAATGCCTCAATAAAAACGAGGTGATACTGATAAGCGAATATTGAAGGTTTTTTGTTGATGTATTTACCCGCGGCTTTGTCCCTGTTATTGGGTAAGTATTATACCTGGTGTGCGCTGTAATAGGAGCAATAAATTAAAACATACATTATACCCATCAAACTATATAACATTTACAATTTTTTAAAAGTAACTTGTATTTCAGTTCGCTGTATTACAGTACGGCTCGGGACCCTGAATGTAGGCTTATATTTACGTTTTATTATTGTCAGAATTTTCTTTGAAATGTTTATGTAAATACGGCGTACGATTAAATAAATAAACTACGGCTGGGATTAGGTCAGGAAAAGGTGGCTAATGGCTCGCTGTATTACATTACGCCTAGCCGTTTTGAAGAGCGTAATGCCGAATACAATCCAGCAGATTTTCATTCAGCCGCATTCAATCCGGCTAATCGTTGAACCGCCACATTTCAAAACGGCCCAGTTTTTGATAACGGCTAGCTGTAATGTAATACGGCGGGTTATACAATCCGTCTGCGCCACATACAAAACATCAACGATAAATATTTCAAAGTGCCGACAAGTGATTTAAAAACCTGGTCACTTTTTTCACCACACAAGATGGATATATTTATGCATAAGAGAACCAAACGCATAAAACCCTTATTATTAACCATATCACTCTAACATAAAGTACGAGCACTTATTGTGGGTTGGTTCCTGTTTGCATAAATACGTCCAGTTGTTCTTAAGCACCTGCTGCATTCTGCACGCATCTCTACCGCATTATGATCATTCTTATTACCCTTGTTATGTATCTCTTGAATATTAAACCTTCTCAGTTTAGCTTTAAAAATCGTATTACTTTTACAGACAATCATTACGGATTCATAGGGTTGCAAATGTTGAACGCAAATGCTCGTGATGAAAATTTTAAATAAAACTGCGAAACACATTGTCGGTCCTTTTATTGCTTTAAAATATATTTTTTATCTATTTTCTGGCTCGAATCCCTACGGCCTGGTCGGATATAGGATTAGACTTAAAAATATCTTTCTGAATTGATAGGTAATAAAATATCAACATTCAATTATAAATGGTTACCTAAGATTTCTAAACATGTTATTTACGTTTCGCATCTCCAACACAAAACTTAAGTAATTACAAGTTGTATGTTGCATGTAAAATTGAAAAAAAAAATATAAATAAGTATGAGTATATTGGTTGTAACTTGTAATTGTAACGCAAATAATATCACATAAATTGAGGAATTCTAAACGTATTTTTGCCCATGATAAAAATACTAAGATACTCATAAAGCTACGTTTTCCAGTGAAAAAAAAATACACTAAAACTTACTTGATATCGGTATAGAAGCTCAAAATACAATTTTAAAGCCTAGCAATGATTGATGACGACGTTTATCGAATCGTCGATCAATCTGACAACTAACGCGCGCGCAGGTCAAATGTTAATCCCACCTTACAGTTTAAACGTTAATTGGCGCGTTTGGGTTTGTCTTGTTTTACGCCCAAAGTAGCCGAGAATTAAGGAGTCAATATTTACTTTTATTTATTTATTTATTAGGAACTTTAAATTTTTCTTAGGACTAAATACATTGTCCCATTTGTCCCACAAAACCAGTGGCTAGTTTGACTGTGGGATCTCTTTAGGGAATCTCTATTTTAGGTACATAAGTATGTTTCTTATTAAAGTGTTTTTTTGACATTATATTGAACTTTTTCTTGTTTGGCTCTCGTCGTATCTCCTCCGGTATACCTACCTACTATCAGGCGGGGCGCACTCCGCGATTAACGTTTCCCGCTACAAGTACATGCCGGTGGCCTCATGCATGAGCCCTATTCAGTGGCTGACACGCTCTGTCTCTGAACACACGTACCTCCACGATTTTCGCGCGCGTCTCGCTCATTATTTACGTCAAGTGAACGTTCCGCATTCATCTGTTTGCGTTTAGTGTTTAAATGAGTAAAAAGAAAGCGAAAAAATATTGTATCGCAGCGGATTGTAGAAATAATGATCGGATTTGGAATCACGCGTTTTTCGTTCTCCCAACATGTCCGAAGGATGCCGAAAGGTAAGAAAATGAACATAATATATAATAATTAGTTACTGAATAATAATAAAAAACATATTGCAGGTGTATCTACTTCCAATTTTAATTGTTAAGTACTTATGTAATTTTGAATTGATTATTTGCTGCTATTTGTCAATTTAAATTCTAGTAAAATACGTATGTCTACTACTAAATCAACAATCATAGAGGTTTTTATAATAATATTTGATATCACGTTTGTAAAATTACCAGTAATGAATAAACGATTGAGTGATAGTTTGATAGGTAAGTATATAAAATATATAAATAATGAGTTAAAAGAAATGTATTGGAAGGGATCCTTAATAGGGATAATTTCGCCTTTGTACATGTTTTATTTGTTACTAGCGACCCGCCCCGGCTTCGCACGGTGCGTCCGTGCGTATTTTTAAAGATCTAAGCATACATAGGGGCAGACAGACAGACAGGCAGGAAACGACTTTGTTTTATACTAGGTATGTAGTAATGAATATATATATGAATAAATAAATAAATATCGGACAACTAAGCAAAAACAAAATGAAGCTAAAGAATTTAATTGCATGTTAAGGTAACGCATTCGTTACATTATTTTATTATATTATACGTATTAAAACGTTAAAAAGTAAAGCTAAAATGTTTTGCGGCCTGGTGGTGGATTCAATTCGTCCAAATTCTGAGATTGTTAATTTTACAGTTAAATAATGAAATTATAAATATAAAGTATGAAGAATATAAATATATTGCTTTCTATATTGAATGCAAGAAATAAATGGTAAATACATTTTTATTTTTAGTCGTTGACAGCCCTCGCTCTCGGCGACGCGGCAAGCGAGCCAATTCATTTTCACCGTTGGTACGCAGCTTTAACGTTCCGTTTGGCTTGCGCTGGGGACGACGACTTTAGAAGGGCCATAAATCATATTTTTTCGGCTAAAAAAAGCGGCTTTTGTAAAGATCAAAGTAGTGTGCCTTCTGTACTTGTACTATTATCTATTCTGTGCTACTATTGATTAGGTACGGGATGCGTTTCTTTAGGGTTCTATCCCCAAAGTAATACTATATGTACGTTTACCCAGTTAGTACAAAAAGTAAGTTGGACTGAAGTTTCGACGGATAATATAGAACAAAAACTGAATTAAACACCAGCGTGTGAGCCGAAGACTGTGATAGTTACGAGTCTGGTTAATACTGTGGATAATTATTAACATTATATTATTACATATCGCACAGCTCTACGTGTGATATGCTGATATGTATGTCAATAATTCTCGTTTTTGTGGAATAAGTCATTCCATAAACAAAAATAACTGACTTGGCTTGGCAACTTCTTACAGATAAAGGAATGCGTTACGAGACTTGAACGCTCTAGACCTTTGTTTTTTGATAGCGAAAAATAAATTTTCGTTTAACCAGTATTTGACAACCCTAATATGCGACAGATGTTGATGCAGATTTTGCACCTGTCCGAACCGGGTTGGCTTCTCGACTCCGATCGCTTGCATGAAACCGTCATATTTTAATACTAAAACCCTTTGAGTTAGGCCTTTTTGTAAATACAATTTCAATGGCTTCACAAGAAATCAAAAGGACTATATTTTTATGGCGGTTTATTTAAAAATTACTCATCAAATTGATTTGTTAGAGTTGCTTTTTAAAGTAAAGTTACAGAAAAGATAGATTCTTTTAGAACTACTTTTCATTTAACAGTCGCTTGTTAAGTGCGCGTGTCCTTGATAGCAAAGAATGTTAAAGTCAAAGTCAAAGTCAAAATATTCTTTATTCAAGTAGGCCTAGCTACAAGCACTTTCGAATCGTCAGTTACAGAGAGTAGAGCAATTTATTCATAAACTTATACTAAAAATAAAATAAAAAAACATAAAAAACAACATTATAGAAATAAAAAAAAATCCTAAAAAGGATCGTCAACACATAAAAAAATTATATAAATAAAAAACTAGAGTCTAGAATATATCTAGAATAAAATTCTAAATGTCAAAAATTATATTAAAAATTGTTAAAATTAAAATATCAGTACCCTGATGGGTACCTACTCGTTACAATAATTACACATAACATTTTCACTAATCCCACGACACGTTATCATTCATGTAGTCTTGAGTGCTATAATAAGCTTTAGAAATAAGTTTACGTTTTACATAGTTCTTGAATTTACCAACAGACAAGTCAGTTACGCTTCTAGGAAGTTTATTATAAAATCTTACACAGTTACCCATGAATGATTTTCTTATTTTACGGAGCCTAGTGGCAGGCACTGCGAGCTTATGCTTATTTCTAGTATTAATATTATGTATATCACAGTTCTTCTTAAAATTGGCAATGTTCTTATGTACATACATAAGATTCTCATAAATGTATTGACAATGCACTGTCATTATATTAATGTCCTTAAACTTATCTCTAAGCGAGTCTCTATGGTGCATTTTATATATCGCACGAATAGCCCGTTTCTGGAGAACAAAAATTATATTAATATCTGACGCACTGCCCCAAAGTAATATGCAATACGACATAATGCTATGGAAATAACTAAAATATACTAATCGAGCTGTTTTCACGTCTGTTAATTGACGAATCTTACTAACTGCAAAAGCTGCAGAACTCAGTCTATTCGAGAGATTAGCAATATGGGGACCCCATTGGAGCTTAGAATCTAATGTAATACCGAGAAAAACTGTGCTATCAACTAGTTCCAGTTCCTCATCTTTAACAATAACACTTGGTTGCTCGTGTATAACGTTACTCGTGACAAACTTAACACATTTAGTCTTTTTCTCATTTAACAATAAATTATTTACATTAAACCAATTCACTACTTTACATATAGCATTGTTTACGTCATTATAAGATTGTTGGTTTCGTGCGACTTTGAAAATAAGTGAAGTATCATCCGCAAACAAAACTATATCATGGTGGGTCTTTATGAGCTGTGGCAAGTCGTTAATGTAGATAAGGAACAAGAAGGGTCCCAATATTGATCCTTGCGGCACACCCATAGAGACTAATGACCCCGGTGATCGCTTTCCATTCACGTCAACCCTCTGTATTCTACCATTTAAATAAGATTCTAACAATTTCAGTGCCGATCCTCTAACTCCATAGTGGTGTAGTTTCCAGATCAGTGTCTCATGATTAACGCAGTCGAAGGCCTTAGATAAATCACAGAAGATACCTAAAGCATCTCGTGATTCCTCCCAGGCATCGAAAATACATTTTACTAGCTCGACTCCAGCGTCGGATGTCGAGCGACCCCGCGTAAAACCAAATTGCTTGTTATGCATTAAATTGTTCAAATTAAAGTGTCTTAATAATTGAGACAAAATTAACTTTTCAAAAATTTTACTAAATGTTGGTAGTACAGATATTGGTCTAAAGTTATTGGGGTCAGAAGTACTACCTGATTTAAATAAAGGAGTTATTTTACTATGTTTCATCAGATCAGGAAACTCACCGCAATCTACACTGTTATTGAATATAACTACTAAGTCAGGCGCTATGATATCTATGAGGGATTTGACAGCATGGACGGAGACCCCCCAGAGGTCACTAGTTTTTTTGACATTAATCGATTTAAACGCCTTTACTACATCTGAGGTACTGATATGTTCAAAATTAAGGTCTCTACTACATTCTGGGACGTTATCTTTTAACAAAGTAACGGCTGATGAGGGTGATGAGTTTAAAAACTTTGTAGTGGACACTGGTATATCGGTGAAAAAGTTTTCAAATTCTGTTGCTACATCTAAACTAGAATCTATAATTTTACCATCAATATTTAATTTAGGATCACTAATAGCATGCCTCGATTTACCAGTTTCCATATTAATTACCTTCCAGGTGGTTTTGATAATATCAGAACTAGTCTTGATTTTCTGGGATAAATATAATAATCTGGGTTAATGAGGATATTGAAGCGTGTTGATTGACATGTATAAATAGCTGATTAACATACTATGTAGTAAATCAACCAAGGTGTCTCATTCATGTATTATTAATGTATGTTACAATTCGACTGATTGAAACGAGGTTTATTGCGTTATCGCTAGAGCGACGCAAGGTCCCCAGAATGCCTAATTTCTTTAACATTTCAGGCACTGCTTTAATATCGAATTGATTTGAGCAAATGGCGTCGTTTTGCTTTTGAATAACTAGTTTATGTCTTGATAAAAGATCAAGCCAATTCATTTCTGAGACATGTTTCATTAACGATGCTATCGTATCATTAAATCCACGTTCATATCAGTCTGAGTCCGAGACTAAAGTCTACCTACGTATACACATTTGTATTCCATTGCTTAAGTATACGAACAGCCCATAAATTGTATGAAATATGAGGCATGCCCTACGCGACAATTCTTTAATCCTCACAACTTAGATAGTTGGCAGGCCAAAACTGTGCGATTTTCTAGAAATCACCTGCCTCGCACAACTAAATTGTGGAATGAATTGTCGTTTGCGGTATTTCCTACCCGATTCTTCAAACCTTCAAGAAAAGAGCGTCCCGAACCTGAAAGGCCGCCAAGGCACTTGTGACTCCTCTGGTGTTGCTTTCCACCAGACGATATACGTTTGCTCGTTTGCCTAGAAAAGGTGAAGTTACATTGAGGTTGACACAGTCTATGCTCCTAAACAATGAAGGGATTTTTTGCACTACTGTAACAAGAATAACGCTTAGTAAAAATCTATTAGTCTTCAAGCCTTTCTCTTTGATTATTTAGAGTAGCATATGTCTCTCTCTGGAGTCGGTCCCTGATGTCTGAGGATCGAGTGGTCACCTTCTGGGTTGCATCTGGTCACAGTTAATTGCTTTCCACCAGGCGATCCGTTTGCTCGCTTGCCTAAAAAAGGTGTGAAGTTACATTTGGGGTTGACACAGTCCATCCTCCTAAACAATGAAGGCATTTTTACACTATTGTAACAAGAATAACGCTTAGTAAAAATCTATTACAGTTTTCAAGCCTGTCCCGAGATGCTACTCTATCTCTCTGTCTGGAGTCGGTCCCTCATGTCTGAGGATCGTGTAGTCAGCTTCAGGGTTGTATCTGGCGCGGATGACCTGCCTCCACCGGTTTCTCTCCAGCGCGTCTCTTACAACCGAGTAGAATTTAGAGGTCGATGAGTCTTTTACTTGATCTTTTGCCTTCGGTGTTCACAACCACGATCAGTTTTTCGAGAATTTTGTCGTCTCTACGCATTGTGAGAGTAACATAACGACTACATTACTCAATTCCATTGTATAACATAATAACACGTTTCATTATCACGCTGCTGGGCATCACGTTCTGGCGTGAGTCCTGGCGAGTCACGAGAATGATAGCCATCTGGGCCTCTGTGCGACACGCGCCGTCATACAGCGGTTATATTGCTAACGACATGATAATCAATGCAAGGTTATATGAAAATTTTAGTCCACACGGCGAAGGTTTATGATTGTTCTAAATAGAAAGACATCGTGAAATAATTCACACCTTTACTTATACAATTTAGAGTAAGCGTAATAGAATCTTGATAAGAATATCTTCCCCGATGGTACTCTTTTCCTCCGGCCTGAGCCGTCTGCCAAAGCAAATGCGATTACTGTGTTTTTAATTAAATAACTAAAATAAATATCCGACAACCTCAAACAAATCGATCTAGTCCAAATTAAGCCCAAGAAGGCTTGTGTTATGAGTACTTATATAGATAAATACATATAATTATTTTATAAATATATACTTAAATACATAGAACAAACATGACCTAAGCACAAATATTCGAGTTCATCACACAAATATTTGCCCTGGTCAGGATTCGAACCCGGGACCGCCGGCTCAGTAGGCAAGTGCTTATAAACTGAGCCAACCGTGTCGTCGAAAATTAACACCGTGAACTTTCTGGACACTTGACACGTAAGCATAATTCTGCGATTTAGTGGGGAATTGATTTTTTTTTTAATCTTCATTTTTTGTTTATACCTATATAGGAATAACCTTTCTCGTTCTTAGAAAAAAATAACATTTCTGAAAAAAAGATGAAATGTTTCTTCGACTTGGCCGGCGGGGGCTGCCGTGCTCTTTCTAATTTTATTCATCTTATTATGATTTTTTTTATCCTTATCACGAATAAGATATTATTATTACAGAAGGTTTTTTTTTTAATTTCATTTCATTTTCTCAAACATCCAAGGAAGTGTCGTAGTCGTGGTAAATAGAACGCGAAAAACGTCTTTGTATAGCACTTGTTGAAGATTCGTTCTAATTTCAAATTAGAGGTCAATAAATGAATTTCATACAACATTATTGGCCGTGGCCAACAAAGAGATTGTCTTTTGTTTCAGTGGGGTTTATTTCTTTTATTGATAATCTATGGCATACTGCCAATTAAAAAAAACGTAATTGTGCATGTTTATTTACGTTTTATTTCTTATATTTAACTAGATCATTCAATTAGATTAAAACAGATATTCAATAAAATAAACAAGGAATCACGTTTATTGTAAAAAAATATAACAATATCTAATTAATAAGGTGTTGTCATTTTTTAATAAATAGAATCATCTTAACATTAGGTGGCAAAAGCATTTACCCGAACAGCTTAAAGAAAAACTTTTTTTTTATAAATTTGAAATAAATTTGTTTTTATATGAATATAAGTTGATCATTTGTATTATTTCCTTGGATTTATTTGAGAAAAGCACTATACAAGCCTCGGCGCGAACAGGGATTGTCGGCCTCGTATCTCTAGATGGCCTCGTTATCACTCGGCCATCTATTACTACTCGCCCAACAATCCCATATTTCGCGGCTTCTGCAGTAATGTACTATTATTTATTTCATAAACAATACAATGATTGTGTTTGAAATTAATACACACACTTAAAATAATAATAATTAGAATAGAATTTAAATATGTAACACGTAATAATGACTAAAAACTATTCTTTATTGAGTGCTGCAAAAGCCATGGGAACTATATATTTTTGGGGAAAATGTGACGCGGTTGGACCGACTCGTACCGTACGCATCGTTACGACTGGTTAGGAATGAGCGCCGAACAAAAGCGGAGAGCGGAGATCGTGCTCCGATCCAATGTGTATGCTATCAGCGCTGTACTAGGTGCATAGTGACGGCCCGGCGGCGAGCGGCAGCGGTACGCGGAACGTGTGCGTCTCGCTCGGATATCTCGCTCAACCGCTGTCCGCGCCAATTGCCACGGAAACATACGGGACGCTCTCACACACCCTCGCGGGCATGTGGGGTAGCCATTTCAGCTGAGCCCTTTGTGGCGGCATCTTTTTCCGTCTGCGACTACGGACGGGATTTCTTGATATGTCCATTCATTTGGAGTCTTCGGGGGGTGTGTAATAATTCATAGAACAACAAATGGTATAACGTTCATCACATCGAATAACATATAATATAATTTCAACACATAGAATCGATCAATTGAAAGAATTATCATTTCGTAGAAAATCAGTTCATATATTTTCATTTCTTATAACAACACTTCATATATTTTTTGTTTCGTATATAAACACTAAAAATAATGAACACTTAATATAATGAACATTTAAAATAATAAACATTTAATAGAATAAACAAATAACATAATACATACTTAATATAATGAACATTTCATACAATAAACATTTAATAGAATAAACAAATAGCATAATACACACTTCATAGATTTTTTGTCAAGGGAGAGTGACTATTTTGTATCATTTACGCGCTTATGAATTAAAATGTATAAAATTCAATTACAGTGTAAACTCCATGTAACGTCACTCGATTTAACGACAAACTCCCTAAAGCGTCGAAATCACTCGGCTTTGGTTTGTTTAGCATGTCTTCCATACAATGATACACTCTATATAGCATTACACCAACTCTCAATAACGACGAATGAAATAATAAAAAGGACTTTTTTAGTTGCCATAATTAGTAAAAAATGCACAGCTGTGTACGTTCTTTTGTCCCTTTATTATCCTAGCCCGTAATAAACTGGACTGACGGCATCATACATATCGAACTTTCTAAGAAATCCGTTCTTTTGTTTACAAATTGGGATTACTTGCACGTGTAGTTGTAGACTTTAGTCGCTCTACCGTGTCCACAATATGGAAAATAAATGAAAAAATCTACAAGCAGAGGAGGATGGAAAATCTTCCAAAAAATTAAAGAAACCTAAATACGAAGATTTGGATCAAGCTGTGCTATCATAGTTTCACCGACAGCGCCAGAATAATGTGCCTATCTCGGGGTCGATCGTGAAAGCTAAGGCGGAGAAATTTGCTGAAGAACTTGGTTTACTTTCTTTCAAAGCATCAGAAGGATGTCTCGGAAAATTCAAGCAACGTCACCACATCAACTATGGTAAAATTAGTGGAGAAGCACGAAGTGTCGATACGAATGTTACTCACGACTGGATTAATAGAGGGTGGCCATAATTTACAGAAAAATACGCCCCAAATAAAAGTTTAATGCTGATGAAGCAGGAATTTTCTATAAGTTGACCCCAGATAAAACTCTAAAATTTAAAGGGGAAAAGTGTATTGGAGGAAAGCTCTCCAAGGAGCGTATTACAGTGCTTGTGGCTGCTAATATGGATGGCACAGAAAAAAAGAAGCTAATAGGCAAATCGAAAAATCCTCGGTGTTTTAAGAACATTAAAAAATTACCAGTGACGTATAAAGCTAATAAATCAGCTTGGATGACTAGTCAACTTTTTGAAGAAGAAGTGTGAAAGTGGGATGCAGAACTAAAGGGACGAAAATTTTAACTTCTTGTTGACAACTTCCCTGCCCACCCTCATATATCAAACCTTCAAAACATAGAGTTGGCATTTCTTCCTCCAAATACGACTAGTGTCTTGCAGCCAATGGATCAAAGCGTGATTAAAAGCCTCAAGGGTCACTACAGAAAGAAATTATTGATGGAGCTAGTCGAATCTGAGGGTAACACTTCTATTAATATACTGCATGCAGTAAATTTTTTATGCAAAGCCTGGGAAGAAGTGACGCCCACAACTATACAGCTCTTTTCGACATGCTGGACTTTTTACAAATTTTATGAGTGATGAGGTGGAAACGGAGCCGGAGTTTGATAGCGACGACGACCTTCTATTAACTGAATGGATTCAACAGTTCAACATGGCAGGAAAATTCACAGAAAATCTTCAAACCTACATCGAAGTAGACGACTGCCTACTTACAACGACTTCTCTCACAGACACGGAAATTTTGGATTCGGTGAGAAAAACAGGATGAAGAAGATGCGACGGATGAGCCTGAGTCTCCGCCAAGCATTAAAGAAGCTCAGCAAAATTATTGGAAAAGTACTTTCTTTATCACCAAGATGAGGGAATATCGAAAAAAAATACAGCATAATTACTGGTGCAGCAAAAAACGTCAGACGAAGATAACAGACTTTAGGAATATAAAATAAGAATTGTTTTTTATGTACATAATAACTAACACTAGTCTGAAATAAACTTTTTATTTTTCAAATACAGATTTTTCTTCTCTCCATTTAACGACAACTCTATAACGTCAAAATATACGCAGTCCCTTGTTGCGAGTACTCCACCTTAGCTCCAAACTTAATACTTTCCTGGAAGTGGTTGGGTGGATTTGTTCTTGTATGTAAACAGTATGATTACAAGCAAAACTTTCTTCGGTACGCAAAAAAAAAATAACCTCGAAGGCCAGGCGGGAGCTCGCTACGCTTCGCTCCCGCCTGACCTTCTAACCTAACCCGGCCACGTCGGATCTGCTCTGAAAGGTTTTGCTCGCTCGCTTCGCTCGCTCGCTCGTATGTTTTTTTTTGCCAGTACTCCGCCTTAGCTCCAAACTTAATACTTTCCTGGAAGTGGTTGGGTGGATATGTTCTTGTATGTAAACTAGTATGATTACAAGCAAAACTTTTTTCGGTACGCAAAAAAAAAAATAACCTCGAAGGCCATGCGGGAGCTCGCTACGCTTCGCTCCCGCCTGACCTTCTAACCTAACCCGGCAACGTCGGATCTGCTCTGAAAGGTTTTGTTCGCTCGCTTCGCTCGCTCACTCGTATTTTTTTTTTTGCCAGTACTCCGTCTTAGCTCCAAACTTAATACTTTCCTGGAAGTGGTTGGGTGGATTTGTTCTTGTATGTAAACAGTATGATTACAAGCAAAACTTTCTTCGGTACGCAAAAAAAAAATAACCTCGAAGGCCAGGCGGGAGCTCGCTACGCTTCGCTCCCGCCTGACCTTCTAACCTAACCCGGCCACGTCGGATCTGCTCTGAAAGGTTTTGCTCGCTCGCTTCGCTCGCTCGCTCGTATGTTTTTTTTTGCCAGTACTCCGCCTTAGCTCCAAACTTAATACTTTCCTGGAAATGGTTGGGTGGATTTGTTCTTGTATGTAAACTAGTATGATTACAAGCAAAACTTTTTTCGGTACGCAAAAAAAAAATAAACTCGAAGGCCATGCGGGAGCTCGCTACGCTTCGCTCCCGCCTGACCTTCTAACCTAACCCGGCAACGTCGGATCTGCTCTGAAAGGTTTTGCTCGCTCGCTTCGCTCGCTCACTCGTATGTTTTTTTTTGCCAGTACTCCGCCTTAGCTCCGAACTTAATACTTTCCTGGAAGTGGTTGGGTGGATTTGTTCTTGTATGTAAACAGTATGAATACAAGCAAAACTTGTTTCGGTACGCAAAAAAAAATAACCTCGAAGCTTGCTACGCTTCGCTCCCGCCTGACCTTCTGACCTAACCCGGCCACGTCGGATCTGCTCTGAAAGGTTTTGCTCGCTCGCTTCGCTCGCTCGCTTGTTCAAATTTTGTAATTTATGAATTCGAAAGTATATTATACGAAAAATACATTCTATTAAACGTACATTCTATGAAAAGTACATTCTATTAAACGTACATTCTATGAAATTATTGTTATAAGAAAAGTGCATTATAATTAACGTGCATTCTGTCAAATGATTGTTATAAGAAATGACTTTCTATCAATTGTGCTTCTACGAAATAACGATATATGAAATGAACATTCTATGAAACGTTGTTATACAATCTGAAAATTCTACCAAACGTATGTTCGGTCATATGAAAATATGTTAATTGTTTTTCTATGAAATGAGACGCACCCGTCTTCGGGTTCTGGTGGTATCCTTCTCCTCTTCAGGCGATGGAGACGCGTTTACCTATCAGCAGCTTTGTTGACTGTTGTTGACTTTGGTGACTTGCCACAGTTGTGACATGTCCGTGTGAGCCCTTGATTTTAGCGAGTGTCGCTTCGGAGAAGAATTCCTCGCCCCAGCTAAACTCGAGCGAGATTTATTATTGAAGTGGCCGCAGTCGGCCCGAACTATTCCTGGCAGCAAAAAGACATTAAGTTGTGGAATTGCAGACGGCAATGCTTAAGGATACACGGTAATGTGGATAACTATTTTAAAACCTGGAGAGTATTCTCCTAGTTTTTAAACAGTTATTTTACTTCAATAATAAATCTTGCTTAAACTTATCTTTGGTATACGGTACGGATTTTTTTGCTTCCAAGCGACACTCACCAAAATCAGAATAAGTAAGCTGGGATCTAATTCAATTACCATTTGTACATTAACAATGGGCTACAACCTATGAGTCGCCATTTTGAATTTGATCAATATCATTGTCAGCTAAAAGCCTTCAGTGAAAAAAAAAGAAATGTTAGGTGCTAGTTACATAAATCGGAGGACCGACAAACTCCCTAGTTTAGTCCCGAGCCCCTGCTCTAGTAACCAAAATTATAACCAGGTAGCAGCTCATTTGGGCTACTACTGTTAACAAATCTTTTTTTTAGTGTTATTCCTAATTATTTTGATTGTTTTTTATCCAGCGTCTTAGTAATGCAATACGAATTATAAATGTACGGATACTACGGATTGACTTCTAAATAGCGGAGAACTATAATACAAAAAAAATACATAATTCTAAGAACAACGGACCTTTAGTTTTATTAGGAAAAATATCGAAATGTTTGACATTCTGACACGTCCTTTATAACAATGGTGCCTTACAATGCCTTACACACTGAACATAAAAAGGCGTATTTAACAGAAGATTCTGGTTGGTTACTACCTTTTTCAAAAAGCTGTGTGATTGAACGAAACGACTGTTTCAGTTATTGTTAAATTTCGTCTTGTTTATTGTTTTTCGTTTAAGAGTTATAGGATTTTTTAACCGAGCGAGTGTAGCGTCAGCTTGGGTTTTTTTCCTATGTCCGCAAGTTCAAAAGCCTGTTTCTCAGGACTTCTGTCTGTTCACGACAACAGGCCGCATTACTGAAACGATCCGCGTGAAATTTTGTGATCAGAATTTAATATTTTTTATGTCGAGTTAGTTTTTCTTCAATTTCTAGAATGTGTGTGCTCGGCGTCAGTTTGGAGCGAAATTTTGGCCAAGACCGGCGCCTAGTACACAAATTGTATAGGAATATGTAAGCGCACAAATCGACCACATTTCCTTCCCATTCAGTTGCTAAAGTTTTGTTAAGATTGGTTAAGTTTTAGAGGTGAAAACAGTCGAAAACTAAACCTTATGTGGAAAAATTACGATAGAAAATTATGATATATCCTCTTAATGATAACAACGAGATATTACCCGGGTAGGATGTCATATAGGCGGTGTCTGTTTTAACAACATAAGTTACGCGGACGACATGGTACTGCTGGGGCCCTCGGTTGACTCAATAAGGCGGCTAATTGACATTTGTAAGGGTTACTCTGAGCGGCATGGTCTCAGGTACAATGCAACGAAAAGTGAGTTGGCCGTCTTCAAGGCGAAAAAATACAACCCGACTACTATACCTGAGGTCATGCTGTGCGGAGTTCTCCTGAAAGCGGTAGACAGGTTTAAGTATCTAGGGCACATTGTCACAGAAGACCTGAGTGACAACCCTGACCTGGAGAGGGAGAGAAGAGCGATGGCGGTGCGCGGTAACATGGTCGCCCGCAGGTTTGCACGATGTAATGAACAAGTTAAGCTGACACTTTTTAAAGCATACTGTCAGTCGTTCTACACGTGCAGCCTGTGGGTGAAGTTTACAAAAAGGGCATACAACACTTTGCGTGTCCAATACAATAATATCCTTAGGATGCTGCTGAGGCTGCCGAGGCACTGCAGTGCATCAGGCATGTTCGCCGATGCGCGTACTGACGACTTTTATGCCATCAGGCGGAAAAGAATTGCTTCGTTGATAGCTCGGGTGCGCGGCAGCAGCAACAGCATGCTAGGGATATTAGCAGAACGCCTAGACTGCCCACTCATGAAATACTGAGTCGAAGTGGCTATAGGCAGGAGCAAGTAAAGCGCACATTTCGCTATTTACGTTCCCACAACCACGACGTACCTACTTAAATTTTCAGCTGTTTATTTTTGCTTTAGGAGTTATTTATTTTAGAATAAAACACTAACTTAATGATAAGGTTTTAAAATTGTCTAACAAAATATGGATCGTAAATTGGTCTGAAATAAATGATTTTTATTTTTTTTTTTTATTAGAGAGCGAAATGAAAACAATTTACAAAGAAAGCTGCATAATAATTGTAAAGTTATGTTTGTGTGTAGGATCGGAGTGGAATTTCAAGAAAAATATTACATTTCTTGCTGAATTCGATTGAATTTTAATACCAAATCAGTACAGTTGTGTCTGTCATCGAACCAACATTTAACAAAGTATGTTCCAGTACTGATATGTATCGGTCTATTTTTACTATACAAGACAAATCGCTTTATGCAAAACATACCCACGTCGTTAAAGGGAACTCCGAAATAAAGACGTTCGAGGAACACGGAGGGAGCGACTTAACGACTGCCATTCGGCGTCCGTCCAACACCTCTCGCCCGTTTGTTGTTGCTATGCTCTACTTTGTACCTGAAACACTCATGTTATACTAGTCGCACTGTGACAACTATGTTTGAATCACGAGCGTAGCGGTATATTTCAAAAATTAAGATCAATGCAAAAAATAAGGCTACTAAGTAGGTAATTCAATATTTTGACCCGTGCCGTGTCCATACCATTTTTATGTGCAGACCCACCAACAACGTAAACCTAGTGGGTTGATTTCGGTTCCATTTGATCAATAAAGTCTTCGGTCAATGAGTGACGGGCATAGAAAAAAACTCAACAAAGCCTTAAACGGGCGCATTTTAAAATAGAAATTGGGCGTCTTACCATGAGTTTATAGGTAGTTCTGCAAAGTAACCACTAGGGGCGCTGCACTATTCTTCATACAAATCATTGACGCAGTCGCTAACGAGTACGGTCAAGTTAACTCCTGGTAAGAAAATTGGAGCTAGATCTACAATCTACTAGTGAAAACCCCTCCCAATTAGTAGCCAATCCATTTGGATAGAAATGCCATACGATTATTTTCCCATCCCTAAATTCAAACATTATACGCGAGCTGGAAAGTTTTTCAATTAATTCAATATTTACAGAACGACTTGATACTCTGGTTACCTCGTTCGCCTAGCTTCAAAAACTAGCAGGCAAACTAATGGACCGACAGACAAGCAACCAAAATGGGATTGTTATCTGTACCAATTCTCACAGGTAAACATCTTAAACCATGAGAAAATTAGTTACCTGGTGGACGAGATCGGGAATCGAACCCGGTACCTCTGGATTGCCGGTCCAGCGTGTTAATCTTTCCGCCACCCTAACTCCCAAGCAACCTTTTGAATTTTTCCTTATGCTTTTTGTATGTTGATCTTTGAAAGGCGTTAGCCCTACACCTTAGCGACATCTATATCCGTCAGTCTGACAGTTCAAGTTCGGTTGTCCAATTATTTATTTAATTACCGTGGTCAAAAGAGGAGCCTACCAAATATTTGCAACAAAGAGAACTAAAACAATGCAGTTACGATTTGAGTGCATGCTGATTTTCGACACAATTTGTAGTTCTGTTGTGAGATATGGCACGGTCTTACTAGGTTTGTGACTGAGTACAATTTCACAATTTAGAATAGCCAAGCGTGAAGCACAGTCCTTTACAGACAGTGTAGCCTTTTTTTAAGGATAGTAAGTAATCGATTCCATTTTTTATTGGGATCAAACGTCTATATGGGACTAGCTACACTTAGATTGCTCTAAAAGTCAGAAATTACCGTCAAAGTTCATTCGTACGGAGCGCTAAAAACGCTCCATACAAATGGCTACCTACATGTGACGTCATTTGCGGGTACCAATATTTGTATGGAGACAATAGTAGTTTGCCATTTTCAGCGTGAAAAAGTGCGTTTAAATTCATGGTTATCATACAGTTTTGTTTAATTATAAGGATTCTGAAAAAAAAATCTTTGTTTCATGATATATTGAGCGAATTTTATTCATAACAATAGTATGTTGTATAATTAAACATCAATCTATACCCGTCTCAGTCTTTAACCATCAAAAGAAGAGAACACAAAAGTTAATTAGAATTGGAACTTAGAATTTAGTGAATTTATAGAATTTATAGATGCTAAGTAGTTTTTCGCTATTATGTGGACTATGCATATAGTTGTGTCAGTAAGGTGGGGTACGACTATCACCGGGTGAAGACTGCCACAGTCCAAGAACTGACTAACTGCTAGGCCTTTGATTGTGAAGACGGACAGGCATTCTTCACTAAACAGGATTTTTCCATTAACCCCCTCCACCCCACCACTCTGCAACTGACGTCGTCATCCATTTTGTATATTTTCAATATTTTATTTTACATCAATTAATTTTTACACATACATAAAAGCTGCTTGTCTTACCTTACCTTATATAACTACTCTTCCAGTTTCATGAGACGCATTTCCTAGTGCTACTTGTATGTATGCCAGACCAATTCTAAAGGAAAATAGCAACAGAAAGCTGACTCCAAAACAAAACCGTATCCAACTAAAAGGCTCACTTCAAATGGAAATACTAAGAGAAGTCTGTATGGTACCATGTCGCATTAGCATCGTTAATGAGACTTCATACGGAGTCATCAAAGGAGTTGATCCGACAAAGTACCATCGTGTTGTTTTGGCAGTTCCTTAGAAAACTCGTATCTAGGACGTGGCTGTGTTATGTTAATGGTGTCCTAGATAAACAGACTGGACAGTTTCTATTGCTTTTATTGTCGGCTGTAGCCTTGTTTGGGACGTGGCTTGGGTAGCGGAGTAAATGAGGTTCGTTGACGTGTTTTCATCCCATAAAAGGATATATGCAATCTGCATAACCTTTTTATTTATACTTTTAATAATTCAATATCATCCTATTATAGGATAGACGTCCACTGCTGGGCGAAGGCGTCTCCAAAGTTCTCCACAACCGTGGTCGTGGGCCGCCCACATACAATTACTTCCCGCGATATTGGGGGCCTTTCCACGCTGCGTTTTCCGGTACGCCACTCAAGAACCTTTCTCTTCTGTGTCGGTTTCACTCTTGGCAGAGTGGTCGTGGTCATCATTTCAGATGTTGGTGGCCAGCTTTACAACACGCCGCCATTCTTCTCTGATAGCCGCCTTGCTGGTGCATTCGTGCAGTGACGATGAGCCATTTATTGCAGCTTTTATTTGATCTGTCCATCTCATAGGCGATCTTTCAACCCCAACCATTTGTTCTACGAGTCATAAAAATTCATATCAATTTACGTATGTACATTTGAAATGCTACACAGCGCTACTGTTTACTAACCTTACCTGTAAAAGATTCCTCGGACAATATAAATCTAATGTCGATATTGACTATAACCGAACTTCTGGAGGCGACACAAACTTTCAAATTGATTTAACCGCTTTATTTGGCTGTTATTTTGTTCTGTCTGTCTGTCCAAGTTTCCAGACAGAACTTTATTAATACCAGCACTTTAGCATGGCACTTAAAAGTACGGGGGACAAAAGTTAACTACTAAAAATAGCATAACAGCTACTTAGACATGTATCGCAGGGGAGCAAAGTTTGGTATTACTCTCAAGTACATGTCGTTAAGTTTTGGAAACAATTGCTGCGTTTGAACAATATTTTTTGTTTTTTGAATGGTTAAACTTAAGTATTAACTTCTTACGCATAAATAGGTTTTAGGAAATGGTATGGTGTCGTAGCTTGCGAACGAATGAATCGTTCGTACAATATTGTCTCAAAAAACAAAAGTCGTCTCTCCCGTGATCAAAACTTAAGAGCTTGTATGAATCCAGGTTATATTGTTATTACTTATTACATCGGACTATAGATTAGGGAACATTCTGTACTCTCAGACGAGTTTTACCAGAAAATTAGAACCTGGAGTCCTTAATTCCGCATATGTCCTCCGGAAAGACTCCAACCTAAATCTGACAATGACCTAGTTGGTATTCGTGAACAAATTTAGGTACCTCCAAAGATAGTTTTTCTGTATCAAGTATTAGAATGAAGTAATCAGGGAAAACCTAATTTTTGGTGGTTTCAATCACTTTTGGTGGTTACAATCACTCTTAAACACGTCCTCTCGCGACTTTTAGGTAAATAGGCACTACCTATTCCGCATAAAAATGCATACAAAACGAGTCATTCTGTCAGAGTGAGTGAACGAAATGTAAACGCGGTCGGCTAGAATGGACAGTCTGTCAGACCTCACGTCATACCGGGGATTCACAATTTGCTGACGGGAATGTTTTCAATATATCTTTATATGGCAAGCTACTAGATTCGATGTTTCTAAGCAATTTTATCCAAGATTTGAAACTATACATACATGTGTACTGTAAGCTGTAAGACATTGTCATCCTAAATTCTTAAGTTCGCTCATTTCACTTGAAAGAAAGATTATTTTTCAAAAACATAACAGCGTTCTAAGATTTTCTTGAATTTTCTTGGATTTTCGGGAATTAAATGCATTTTACCATCGATTCTTTTTTATCATCGATCTTACACGTAAGCATGAAAGAAAATTATTGTGTTTTTTTTATTATAAAATAATGATTCCTGTTAGTACCTAAAATGAACTAACCTAAACCTAAATTTAAAGCAGTTGATCCAGGGCCCGTAATTTTATTCCACACTTTATAAACAGAAGTACTGAAACAGAAATTGCCGTTTAAATTTGAAATAGAATGAATATGACTACTAAGATCTAATGAATTTATTGTTTTATTTTTAGTTGATGGGTCACAGTTGAAAGATAAATTGTAGTTTTATTACGTCAGTTTGTGCAAAGGTCAAGTTAGCACAGGATACATTAGTTTCCTATTGTTATCGACTGTTGATAAGGGCTAAATTGTTAATCAATCAAGTTTCCAGTACACTAAAGATTCGCATTGGTTTCCTGTTCTATAAATATAGGTAATTTTGCGATAGTAGCCTTTTTATTATCTATTTGGAAGATTTTAATAAGTTAAGTACTTATTAAAGAACTTTTTTTAAGAAAATAAAAACAGGTTCTGTTGCCTCATCCGATCAAACCAAAGATTAGATTTCATTTATTCATTGACGACTCGGTTTTACTAAACCGACGGTCCTGGGTTCGAATCCCGGCCAGGCCAAATATTAGTATGATGGACTCGAATATTAGTTCCTGGGTCATGGATGTTCTATATTTATGTACTATTTATATAGGTATTATGTATATCGTCGTCTAGTACCCTTCCTTGTTCTATAAGTATTGCTTAGTTTGGGACTACGTTGATTTGTGTAAGATTGTTCCTTAATATTTATTTATTTGTTTATTTATTGGTTTAAGCTACGCAGCATTAGATGACGTGGTTGACGTAGTGGTACTGCAGCTCCTTACTAGAAAAAATAACTTCTGCGCGGACGTAATTGTTTGAATTTTTGAAATAGTTAATTCATAAAAAGGAATATATTATGTATAAAAAAACAGTTCAAGTTCAAAACCCAAAATAGCTCTCTAAGATAACAGGCAAGTAAATTGGAAGTGGCACTCAGGGGTTATTTCCAGTCCCAGGAGCATAATCAGCACCGTTCGGTGCGCGGGCGCAGATGGCTCGCTGACGACGCCTAATCATCGGTGACGTTTACGGATGACTAAATATAGAGTTGACAATGATTTAGGAATATAGGAAACGTGTTTTGAGGCGTGAAAGATAATTGTGGTTTAAAATTGTGATTTTTGGTGTACATGCATAGAAGCTGAAGTAAAATATTGTACGCCAACTCTGGCTGATTGTGACGGACACAGACTTTTGTAACACCTTATTGTAACCACTCACTTCAAAGACACCAGTTTTTTCTCTGTATTTTTACATTTCATGATTATTTAATAAAATCCGCTTACTAATGGTTGTCTGGTAGATAGATTGATATCTTCTGGGTTGGTTGGTAGCGATCGTTCTGCAGCAATAAGGCCGCCTGCTATTTATCTCTAATCCCTCTAATTGTCTATATATATTTTGTTTCTCAACATAAGTACATAACATGTGTACATGTACATGACTAAAGCGTCAAATTTGAATTTGCACTGCCTTACTTATGTTATAAATGTACTTATTTATCGTTTTCCTACTATCACGCAACAACGAAGCTAGACTGAACACAGGAAATAGTTATGGTAAGAGGTACTGTCAAATTCCTTCCATTGTCTGAAGGAAATAATGCAGTGAGCACCGCCATTAAATAAAATATGGCGCGTGAAAAGTTCCGTTGACAGACGTTTAGTCAACGTCACTCACCGTGTCGCTCGTCACTAAAAACGACACTTTTTGTACATTTTCTATTATTAAGAGTAAGTATGACCAAATCTAAGTACAGTGCTATATATATATTCTTTATTACATCTCTCGATTTTATCGCGAATATTTCGACGAAGTTAACTTTCACTTATATTTTTGGAGAATGATACTGGACACAGACTTTACTAAAACATTTCATGTCTGTCTTATTTATTTAGTTAGGTAGCGTGCGTGTATTTAGCTTTTTTAGGAGCCCTTTCCTTTTTCCCGGTACAGAAACTTAGGAACTAATCCATGTTTGTCTGGTTAAAACACTATCAATGCAAAATATATTACACAGTTACCCATCGGAAAAGAAGCATAACCTACTAACATCATCATCATCATCATCATCATCATCATCATCATCATATATTAAAGAGCTCGGTTCTTCGGTTCGATAAGGTCGGTGAAGTAATTTCCAGCTCATTCTTCACTCCGCTTTTTCTATTACTTCATTAAATCATAAAGCAGTTATATTTTCTTTTCTTTTTTTTATAAATCAATAACAACGAACATATTTGCATTTAATACATGTGTTATAGCTGGCATAATTATAGTTGGTATGAAGGCTTAATAATTACTCAAAGCACAAACATGATACCTTAACTACCGTTTCACATCCACGGCAGCATTTAGTAAAATCGCACCGTTCTATTAGCATCGATTGTGCAATACACCCCGTTTCGACACTCACAAATTGGTCGCTTGGTCTAAGTTGTAGGCGAAAGCGATCTACATTATTATACTTGCCGAACATAGTGTACCTACCATTGTGGAATGAATTGTCGATTGCGGTATTTCCGGACCGATACGACCCTCAAACCTTCAAGAAAAGAGCGTACTCCCGCCTAAAAGGCTGGCAATAACGCACTTGTGACTCCTCTGGTGTTACAGGTATCGCTAAAGAGCGATCTCTTCCAGACAACCTTTGGGTATGAGGAATTTAGTAGTTTATTTTACGGACCGCACCGCACTGGAGCACAGTCCTTCACTTTTGGAGGCGAGTACCAATTTGGTTGAGTATAATGTTTTACATATAGGTTTGCGGTCTCCAAAACTCTCGAGTAACAAATTAGGATATACCAATTTTTTACGAGCTATGTTAATTCCGTAACCATTTCCGGGAATAGGGCTCTTATACCACTATTACTTTGGCAATATGACACCCTTGAAAAATTATTCATATTTAATTTTTTGACTTTTAGTTGTCTTTGCTGTTTTGCAGTACAAGGCAATCGCGACGACATCACAAAATGCTTACTATTAGTGATATATAATAAAACACATCTAATGGGTAAACGAATGAAATCAGTTTCTTAATGTAGCCTATTTTATACGATTTTAACAAATAAACGGGGTGTTTATCTTTTTGGTTGCCAAAATGGCCGTCACCGCGTTTGATACCGTTGTATCATATCAAATACAAGTTGACACGACTATCAGAGACACTATTGAATTAGTTTTACAAACATTATTCTTAGTTAGCATTCTCCAATCGCTCACGCCTATCCCTTGCGCGTTGAAACTGCTTCGTTCCGTTGCGCACGCGCCTGTAATTGGAGCTCCGCGCTTTGATCCCGCGCCGCCCGATTAACACCCTTTCCTTCCGTCTTCGTGGAAAGCGCATTTTCTTATAAATAGAGAAACTACGTTGACAGGGGAATTTTGATGAACACTACTTTCTAGGATGGAAAAATAGAGGTGTTCCCATTGAGACATGACAGGCAATTTCTATTTTTTTTTACTAAGCTGACAAGCAAACTTGCGGCCAGTCTGGTGTCAAGCAGTTATAGTCTATCCGGAATTCTAAGATCAAATTATGTCAAAGCGGCACAAGTGACAAATGACCTTAAAATTACATACATACGGTTGTTTGTACCTTGTGCCAAAGTGACTTCATTTGATCTTAGAGATCGGGCAGACCGCCGCCTATGGACGCTTACGAGGCCAGAAGCATCACTCGCGCGTTGTCGACCCTTTAAGAACCTATTCACTCCCCTCTTGAAGAAACTATACTGTAGCCCCCAGGGAAAACCTCGGCAAGGAGCTCATTCCATAAGCGGAGCGTTTGCGGTAGAAAATTCCGCTGATCCGCACAGTTCTCGACCATTTAGGCTCAAGTGTGTAAGGATTTCCTGCATACAAGGTTAAGAACAAAATACAAATCCATACGTTACATGGACGTCGTAACTAACCACAACTTTTAATCATGATACAGTATCAAAACACGCCCATTCTTAACCATTGATACAAAGATCAAAGCACAAAGAAAACTTGAAATGCGTAACCTGACCTTGTTTGAGAAATAAATATATTTATTTATTTCTCAAACAAGGTCAGGTTACGCGACAATCTTACACAAATCGACCTAGTCCCAAACTAAGCAAAGCTTGTACTATGGGTACTAGACGACATATCGATATATAGATAACATCCATGACCCAAGCACAAATATTCGACTTCATCATACAAATATTTGCCCTGGCCGGGATTCGAACCCAGGACCGCCGGCTCAGTAGGCAAGTGCTTACAAACTGAGCCCACCGCGTCGTCATCACTGTACATGCCTTGGCCGTGAAAAGGGCTTGCCAGCTTCGTCCGTGTATAGATACCTAAACTCACCCGGGAAGGCCTTCTTTCCCGGCGTCTGAATTAATGTACAATAGGCTATTTGACTGATGTTGAATTCTACAGCGTACTGTAGTTATATGAATAAAATTAGCTAAATATATCACGAAACAAAGAAAAAAAATCCAGAAACATATATCTTTTTTGGAAATATGTGACTTCAAAGGTACGCAAATTTTATGATTTTTTTTTTTAATCCAAAATTAATTTTGAAAATGTTTTCAGAATCCTCATAATTTTACGAAACAATAATTGTATGACAACTATGAACTTAAACGCACTTTTTCACGGTGAAAATGCCAAATTTCTTAATTTTTCCATACAATTATTGGTACCTATACCGGCCTGTGACGTCACTAGCCTGACACGTTTTGTATGGAGCGTTTTTAGCGCTACGTAGAAATGTTGAACTTTGACGGTCATTTCTGACTTTTAGAGCAGTTTAAGTGTAGTCAGTCCCATATAGACATTTGATCACAATAAAAAATAGAATCGATTGACATCCTCAAAAAAAATTAGTCAACATGTCTATTATATTATGATCCGTATTTCCCAAAGGTATTACTGAACAGTGTGGTGTGAGGTGGTGAGGACGCGGTTAGCTCAGTTTGCAAGCACCTGCCTACTGAGCGGCGGTCCCGGGTTCGAATGCCGGCCGGGGCAAATATTTGTGTGATGAACTCGAATATTTGAGCTTGGGTCATGGTTGTTCTATGTATTTAAGTATATATCTATCTATATAAGTACGTATATCGTCGTCTAGTACCTATAACACAATGTGTAGTGTATATGTGAGGTTGTCTGATATTTATTTATTTATTATTATTACTTTCCTTACTGCGAAACGCTCAACGGGAATCGTGATCGGTAGAGTTTCAGACGACAGTTAACTCGCAGTAACTTAATGGAGGATTAAATATAAATCGCCTCGTCGTAATATGCAGGGAAGCCATTACGTTATCCTATATAGAGTTATAATAAAGTCGGTAATGATCGTTTACTTATAAAATGCTTGGTTTATTATGTTTATGAGTAATTTATCCGCGCAAACATCTTCAACTTTATCGTAATTTTAAGGCATATTATTTTCCAGGCAGCTAAGATAACTTGGTATCTAAAGTAATTAACTTAGCAGCTAAAATAATATCTTGGTCCGATGGCCGGGAATAAATGCCAAACTCCAAGCTATTAATTTAACTGCAAAGATATTCCTTTTGTAGATTAGGTTAGACTTTCTTTTTATTTTTCTATGCCCAATTATAATAAAAATAAATCGGGTCAAAAACATGAAAGCCTCAAAAAATTACAAGTTTCTCGCATATCTGGGCCATTTTTTCTAAAGTTGTACACCCCTTTTTTTTGGATATTTTGGGTATTTTCTACTCAGAATCACGAGCTCTTTCGATCTAATTAAGAGAAAAAAACTGTCCCAAAATATTAATACCATTCATTCATTTTTTGTTTTTCCATTCCGTTATCGTAGTAGGTTATATGGAAATGGTAACGGAATGGAACGAAAAAACATTGGGACACTTTTTTCTTCTAATTAGATCGAAAGAGCTCGTGATTCTGAGTAGAAAATACCAAAATATCGAAAATTAAAAAAAAAACAGTGGGGTGTACGTACAACTTTAGAAAAAATGGCCCATCTTCAATAAAAATCCAATTTCAAATCAGTCAGCTAGTATGGAAGCACTTTCTCAAAAACTAAAATTGTTTAACAAACGACTCAGTTGTTATCCTTAGCTATTGATAAGGCATTCGATTTTCGTTGTTGAAAAGGAACTTTCATAACAGCTAAAAATTTACTGATATGTATGGTAATTCGTATTATCAATATCTGCATATACCTACTCTTATCACACTCATTATTATAAAGAAGAATGTTTATGAGTTTGTGTTTGTTACTTATTCACGCTCAAACGGCTGGACCCATTTTGATAAAATTCAATCCATACTATCCATACTAATATTATAAATGCGAAAGCGTGTCTGTCTGTCTGTTACCTCTTCACGCTTAAACCGCTGAACCGACTTAGATGAAATTTGGTATGGAGATAGTTTGAGACCCGGGAAAGGACATAGGATACTTTTCATCCCGAATAAATTTAGTGTTCCCGTGGGATGAGCGGGTAACACCGCGGGGCACAGCTAGTAAACGAACGGTAATGTTTGATGAACGCTCGAACTGAACGGTAATGTTTGATGGTACGGTACGGAACCCTTATGTCCGACTCACACTTAGCCGGTTTCCGTCTCGCTCCCCCCTCGCGTGTCTCCTCGCCGTTCCGGAACCGTTCATCAAGCGAACAACCGACGCCTTTTGTGTTACGATATAATACCGGTTAATCATTTTCTTTTTCTGTTTTCGTTGATAATAATGTCCTTAAAAAGTGGCCTATTTTCAGCTGATAAATGTAGTATGAGTGCCTTTTTAACCGACTTCAAAAAAGGAAGAGATACAATACTTCTTTGTCTTTTTCTTCAATAAAGCGCACTTGTAACGTTTTATTGATGAAGGCGAAGAAATCAAATACAAAAATAAAAATTTAGATAACAGGCGGTCTTATCGCTAAAGAGCGATCTCTTCCAGACAACCTTTGGGTAGGTACTATGTTTTACTGTAAGTATGTTTTTTCATGTTTTGATATGTGTCTATTTCATTCGGTAAGTACTTAGTTTCATGAAAAGAACACTTAATTCAGTGAATAAAGGATTTTGACCTTACAAACGGTCCGGTAGTTTTGAATTTTTGATATGTTGTCTAGGATGGTTAGTCAGTGTTTAAAATGCAAAATTCACAATTCCCATGCCGTCGATATTCTTCGGCGCTGCGAGCTCACCCTACTTAGCTCACAGCGTGCGAGATTACAACGCCGCACAAAACCGCGAGCAGCATCCGATGGCCGTTGAAGAAATTACCACGAATCACTATATGGACGATTTCGTGTCGAGTTTCAACACAGAAGAGGAAGCCTGCGAAGCATCGAAGCAAGTCGCCGCCTCACACAAAGCGGGCGGCTTCACACTGCGCGGATGGAGCTCCAACGCGACTCGCCTCATGGAGTCGCTACCTGCAGAGCTCCGAGCAACGACGCCCGCGCAGCTTGGCGGCGACAAGACGCAGAAAATTCTCGGATTGATGTGGGATCCGAACGCCGACGAACTCGGATTCAACACGAAAATGATCCGAGTTCCGGCCGACGTGCGAGAGCTACGCCGCACGCCCACCAAGAGAGAGATGCTGAGCGCCGTGATGAGCGTGTATGACCCGCTCGGTCTACTCGCGAGCTACACAATCTCCGCAAAAATACTGCTGCAACGACTGTGGGAACTGAAGCTCGATTGGGACGCCGCCCTGCCGCCCACTGAAGCTGCCGAGTTCGCTGACTGGCTACGAGGTCTGCAATCCGTAGCCGCCCTGCGACTGCCGCGCCCCTACGCCTCTACGGGGGGAGCTACGAAACGTGAGCTACACGTTTTCGTAGACGCCAGCGCTCAAGCCTACGCGGCCGTAGCGTACTGGCGCGAAGAAGAAGACGACGACGCCCGTGTGAGCCTTGTCGCTGCTAAAGCCAAAGTAGCCCCGACGCGACAGCTCAGCATACCACGCCTCGAACTGCAAGCTGCGCTCATCGGGGCGAGACTAGCTGCCAGCATCGCCAAAGAACATCGTCTACGCATCGACGACACGTTCCTGTGGACGGACAGCAGAACCGTGCTACACTGGGTGCGCGACGACGCCCGCCGCTACAGCGCCTACGTCGCGCACCGTCTCGGCGAGATCGCCGAGACCACCAACGTCGAGCAATGGAGATGGGTGCCGACGAAACAAAATCCCGCTGACGACGCGACGCGAGCCGATAGCACACGCCGCCTCGACGCCGCCAGCCGGTGGTACTGCGGGCCGGACTTCTTACAACGTCCGGCCTCCGAGTGGCCGCGAGAGACGCCGACGCCGCCGCAAGACAGCCACACAGAAGCCCAAGTTGCAGCCACACAGAGATGGGAGTCGCCATTGCCGGATGTCAGTCGGTTCTCTAAATATAACCGACTGATAGGCACGACCGCCCGCATGCTGCAGTTCGTGGAACGACTACGAACCAAACAACCCACCGAGCTGCAGCAGAAGCACTTTAAGAGCGCCGAACACATGTGGCTGCAACAGGCGCAACGAGAGGACTTCCCGGCCGAGCTACGAGCGCTGTCCCGCGGACAGCCGATAGACAAGACCAGCAAATTATTCAAGCTCGACCCTTACATCGACGAAGAAGATGGCCTGCTTCGAGTCCGCGGGCGTATCGACGCCGCACCCGCCTACGTCAACCGACGCCCGGCCATCCTGGACGGCCGCAATCCCTTTGTGCGGCTGTGGCTGCAGCGAGAGCACGAGCGAGCGGCGCACGCGAACCACGAGCGTGTCGTCAACGATGTCCGGCAGCAGTACTGGGTGCTACGCCTGCGGCCCACTGTGCGCGCTGTAGCGCACTCCTGCCGAACCTGCGTGCTTCGACGCACGCAACCCCGCGTCCCGGCGCTGGGAGACCTGCCGCGAGCCCGCCTCGAGCCGTGCCAGCGGCCCTTCACCTACACAGCGACCGACTACTTCGGTCCTGTGTGGGTCACCGTCGGCCGCCGCAGAGAAAAGCGCTGGGTGGCGCTTTTCACGTGCCTGTCAACACGCGCCGTGCACCTAGAGACAGTCCACACGCTGTCCACTGACTCCGCCATCATGGCCTTGCGGCGGCTGGCCGCGAGGCGCGGATGGCCCGCTCAAATCTGGAGTGACAACGCGACTTGCTTCCGGGCCGCGGACCTCGAGCTACGGGCGGCCTACGCGGAATGGCTGCCTGCGCTACGCAACTACGGGCTGTATCGCGGCCTGGACTGGCGATTCATCACCCCCGGCGCACCAAATCAAGGCGGCGCCTGGGAACGACTGGTGCGGTCTGTGAAGACCGCGCTGACGGCGACACTGCACACGCGGGCACCGAAGGAAGAGGTGTTCGCCACGCTGCTCGCCGAGGCCGAGCAAACAGTCAATGCTCGGCCCCTTACCCACGTGTCCGTCGATCCAGCCGACGACGAGGCTCTGACGCCAAATCACTTCCTGCTGGGCGCGCCTACTACAGCGCCGCTCGTCGGGCCCTGCCGAGAAGCCGACCGACGCACTTGGCGGGCCAGCCAGGCGCTCGCCGAACTATTCTGGGCGCGGTGGGTTCGCGAATACCTACCTACACTCGCGCCCAGACAGTCATCGCCAACGGGGACCGAGCGACGCATCCAGCCAGGCGACTACGTCGTGATAGCCGATCACACGCTGCCGCGCAACGTCTGGCCGAAAGGAATCGTCGAGGCGACGCATCCGGGTCCCGACGGAGAGGTGCGCAACGTAGAAGTCCGCACCAAGGGAGGAGTTTTTCGCCGGCCTGCAAGGAAACTAGCTGTCCTCCCCTTGCAACCCGAGCCTACGCGGGAGCTCGGCGGGGGGAGTCTGTTGCGGACAGCTTTACGAATCTAGTTTAAGTTTTAAATAGATAAATAAATAATATATTTGTTGCGAACAGCTAGGCGAAACTAGGCTAATAAATAAATGATATATTCCTTATTTTACCTCATGCCCTTAAAAAGCGGCCATACTATGTGTGTATACCACTTATTTTTCCTAACATTTATTGTAAGAGAGCTCCCAAGTACTATGTAGAATAGTTAAAAGACCACGGCGTCTTAAAAGTAAACAAGTATGACTCATCCTGGTAACTTTCCACTCGCAGCGCGAGACAAAGGAATCATGTTTGTTTACGTTGAATGTAAAACTTAAGGATAAAAATTAGAATATCCTGAAACTTTGTATTAATGTTCCTCATGAACATATAAGTAAAATCACTTAACATTATACCGGCCGCAACCTGCTGCGAGCACGGCAAACATAAAAATAACACGGCACGCTGCGCGCGCCGCGATAAGAGGGAACGGGCAGGTGTATATCTCGACCCGTGTGAGCGAGACGGCCTCTGAGTCGGAACAAAGAAATTGCATTAATTTTATGCGATTATGATTAAATGGGAGCTCTCACATGAAAATAACATATGTGATTATGTTCTATGAACAAACCTTTATGATAACTATAAGTTAGATTTAAGATGAAAATTGTCATTTACCTAAAAATCAGTATAATATCACAGAGCGGGCGTCCCTCTGAAAATGTAAACAAACCCTAAGCGAATGATATAAAAGGACGACCATTTTCTGTATCGAATCACTTACCACTTACCAACTTGTCACTTCTCAGTTCTTGTTAACCGTAGTTACCATCTTTCTGTATTCGAGTAGCGTAGTACCATCGGTCCGCGAAAGTTAGTTTGTTAGTAGCGTAGTACCATCGGTCCGCGATTTAGTGTTAAATTCATTATTAGACAGAGACTAAAGTAATTAAGTGTTAAATTTAAGTGTTTTTCCGATCCGTTGTTGTGTTAATTGTTAATTTCTTGTGTAATATATTTCGTTGATTTACTTTGCGTTTTCATACTCGTCCGTTTCGTTTACCCTATTTCTCAACCTACAGTCCGCTTTGCTCCATACTCATCCCTGAGTTTCGGAGCGTCCATGTGATCGATAGCCGACGGACGCGGTTCTCGTTCACATCTTCCTTTAGGAGCATTTTAGCTAGAAGAAAGCTTCGGCAATGTTATAGAGAGTTAAACTTACTGCATTTTACATTTTATATTTTTTTTCTAGGACAGATAGTTACGGAGATATCCACATTAAAAAACGTAAAAAATCGCAATTTCCTACTGAAAAACCAACTTCTGGATTATATCTTCGTTTAGGAGCATTTTAGCTAGAACAGTGCGTGGGCAATTTTGTAGAAAATTAAATTTACTATAATTTACATTTCAAATTTTGTTTCTAGGACAGATAATTACGGAGATATGTAAAAAATAAAGTCACATTTTCCGAAAATGTATGTAAAAATGGACATGAGTTGTATAAGCAATTATATTTCCTACATGTTTTAATTTGTCCTAGACTAGTCCGTAACTGAATGACAGCGTTCTAAATCAAGAATTTTGAGAAATTTTCGGAAAATTCGACTTTTCCTGTTTTTTAAATGTGCATATCTCCGTAACTAACCGTCCTTGAAACAAAATTTGAAATGTAAATTATAGTAAATTTAATTCTCTACAACATTGCCCAAGCTTTGTTGTAGCTAAAATGCTCCTAAACGAAGATATAATCCAGAAGTTTGTTTTTCAGTAGCAAAATTGCGATTTTTTACGTTTTTTTTAAATGTGGATATCTCCGTAACTATCTGTCCTAGCAAAAAAATATAAAATGGAGAATTTAGTAAGTTTAACTCTCTATAACATTGCCGAAGCTTTCTTCTAGCTAAAATGCTCCTAAAGGAAGATATGAGCAAAAATATTGTGCATTTTGCATTTTAAACATTGACTAACCATCCTAGACAACATATCAAAAATTCAAAACTACCGGACCGTTTGTAAGGTCACACATAGTACTTTAGTCTCTATTCACCGTATTAACTGTAGGTATACACACTAGTAAACAATGTTTTTCAAATTGAAATATCCATCTAATAGCTAAATATTTTACTTTTTGTTAACATGTATTTATAGATTGCATAGAGACACGGCTACGATAAAAAGTTTTTTTAAGGATTCCGTACCCAAAGGGTAAAAACGGCACCCTATTTACTTTAAACCCACTGTCCGTCCGTCCTGTATGTTGGCCGCTATAACAACAAATACTAAAAACAGCATAAAATTAATATTTAAGTGGGGCTCCCATACAGCAAAGGTAATTTTTGTAACCCTTCGTGCGCTAGTCCGACTCGCACTTGCCCAGTTTTTTAAGTTTCAAACTTTTCGTAATGTCTATCCGTTCTACGTCAGTCACGCTAGATTAATGTCTTCTTTCAATTCAATATGGAAAGATCCATTATAAATATCCGTGGAGTAATACATAAAAAAATATTGAATTTTTTCTGCGAGGTCATAAAGCACACAGCGGAAAAGGGAAAGTGTAGTCCACAAACATACACATTTCTTTGTCATTTTAAGCAAACAATTTTACCATGTCAATCAAAATAAATAAAAAACCCATGCAAATGTTAGACGGTTATCCAATACGCGTCACGCCCTGGTTTGCGTGCACTTTATTTAAAAAAAAAAGTTTCCTCCTTCCGGTAGCTGTCAAGAGGCGGGAAACTGATTGACGGCCGGAAGTTCGGGAATCGTGAGGAAAGCCGAGGAAAAAATGCATTTCATTTCGTGACCATGTTTTTTTTCGTAGTTTCTTCATTGTTGCATTACCCAGTTGGTCGAAATAAATGATTTTTATTTTATTTATTTTTTTATTTTATTACTAGTGTTCCTCTTTGATAAGTGTACATCTAGTTCCACAGTGTATTAGATTTAAGTCTGTAATGCTGTGTAAATATATTTATAAATAAACTAGCGACCCGCCCCGGCTTTGCACGGGTGCAATGCTGATAAATAATGCATGCATTATGCACATAAACCTTCCTCTTGAATCACTCTATCTATTAAAAAAAACCGCATCAAAATTTAATGATAAATAAATTACATGGTACGCTGAGTTTCTTCATTATTCAGTTTTATATCTCTTTGGAAATGTACATGATATAAAAAACAAGGTATGGCACCTAGAACGAGAGTCTTCATACAACAGATTGGCGAAAGATGAAGCCGGTTTTTTGTTTTATGTGTGCGTGTCTACGAACCAATCATAGAGACGTTTTGCTAGTGAAAGATGCGCACACGGACGAAACTAAGCCCGTGACAGGCCGTGGCTTACCAAAACGATTCACTTTCAAGCGATGACTAAGTTTCTAGCCCTATTTATCCTAAGACATCCTCATATTGAATCTCTTTCATCCCTCATACGTGTACGATGTAGATAAACGATGCTTTGTGCTATGAATAAGTGTTCCCACGGGATATCCCTAGCGTTAACCTCTCAAAATGGCATAAATAAACAAAATAACATTCGCAAACATTTCCATCAAACAAACAACGCATCACACCTAAACCGAACCAAAACATCCCCTCCGCCAATGACATACAGACATCAAACATGCATTTCAAGTTTCAACTGAACCAGCACAAAAAGTCAAGGAAAAATAATCCTTCTGCAAATGTTGTAAGAACTTCGCGCATTTTTCTGGATTTATATCAACTCAAACGATAACAGCGCTCCTGTCTAATGTCATAACGCCAGAGATGTTGTTAATTCTTTTTGCGACGCTGTGTCAGAACAGAAGCAGGCTCCGTCTATGTCAGAGTGACGTAAACCTTGAATAGATCATGTCGGTAAACACTCCAGAATTCAATCAAGTGAGAGTCTCATCCAACATTTCGAAGGAATGGTTTATGACACTTTATAAAGTTGCGTTTTGTACACATAATTAACACGAATTATAACGGGTCTATCCTCCTGAGTTCCAGTGTCCCACACATAGTACACATAGTAGGTACATAAACTTCAATTAATAGGTAACTGTCAACTATTTGTCATATCATAAGGCTGACAAATTATGAATGCCGGTCGTTGGGAGGCTATCGTGATATTTTCTTATTTACCTTCATAATCTAGCGTTCTTAACCACGCGTTTTTAGCGTCATTCCATTTCAGGATTATTACCACAACGGAAGAGACAGTAGTTTTAATCTAACTAGGATCGCACTCGGGAGTGGCTTCGGGGTACATGAAAAATCGACTTTAAACCATAATATCTATTTTAACAATATTTGCAGAAATGGAAATGACGAGAAAACGCCTTAGGTACTAACGCTGTTTATTCACCCTCTAACGTTAAATATCACGATAGATCAACTGGTTTTAGGGGAGAGGCTGGGTCAACAGCACATGAAAGTTCATTGTGAATATTAAAACGGTGATTATTGAAGCGTTTTAACCGTTTCATTACCGTGACCACTATGTTGACGAACCGTATGATCAAAGGCGCGATTTTATATTGGCTTGTAGAAGAAGCAGATCTTTAAAATTCTTATCAATATGATGTTGACTGCTTCTATAAGTTGGTCAATATACGGTTACGGTAATAAGGCGATTAAAACGGTGATTATTGGAGCGTTTTAACCGTTTCATTACCGTGACCACTATGTTGACGAACCGTATGATCAAAGGCGCGATTTTATATTGGCTTGTAGAAGAAGCAGATTTTTAAAATTCTTATCAATATGATGTTGATTGCTTCTATAAGTTGGTCAATATACGGTTACGGTAATAAGGCGGTTAAAACGGTGATTATTGGAGCGCTTTAACCGTTTCATTACCGTGACCACTATGTCGACGAACCGTATGATCAAAGGCGCGATTTTATATTGGCTTGTAGAAGAAGCAGATTTTTTAAATTCTTATCATTATGATGTTGATTGCTTCTATAAGTTGGTCAATATACGGTTACGGTAATAAGGCGGTTAAAACGCTCCGAAACTTTACCTCAGTTCTGAAATCGTTCGGTGTAAAAATGCTACTAAACTAAAGTTGAACAAACAAAATTTACAAAATTTGGAATTCTTGACTAGAAAATTGGCTGAGATATTGTCACTTGTTACAATGAAAGCTAAATATCTTCGAGAATGCTTTTCCACCAAAGATAGTTAAAGAAAAATCTCGACAGACATGGCTTTCGACTAAAAAAAGATGGACTCAAATCTGTTAACTCCTTTTTCGTCGGGAGGTTAAAAATGACACGCATAGTGCGTAATGCTCATACGTTATGTTTAACAGCGCCTCAAGGGATCAAAAATTGCTTGCTCTCTCTTTCAGTAGGAACGAGGTTATACACGGATATCGTTAAAATCAAAAGAGAAGATTCCTTCTACAATTGCATTATCTATTCTAAGGTACCGTATTAAAGGGAGATTGTGCAAACATAAAGGGGAAACAGTGGGGAAACACAAAGTTGACATAAGGAAACAACTTTGTCAGACAATTGATACGTTAAATTGTTGATTGTCACTGTATTGGAGGATTTAGATTTTCATTTAATGATGTATCATCTAGAAAGCGGCACGGTACCTTGTTGCTTAAGATAGTTATTTTTATGTTTTAGTCATTCGGTAAACACGGAATCCTCATAAGATCACTTTTAAGACAAAATTCGACCGTAGTATGACGTATAGTGCCGTTCCACTCACCTAAACTAGCCAATTCGCTTCAATTCAATCTATACATCCGTTTCGGTGTGATGAGTGGACAGAGAATTATAGATAACATCCATGACCCAAGCACAAATATTCGACTTCATCATACAAATATTTGCCCTGGCCGGGATTCGAACCCAGGACCGCCGGCTCAGTAGGCAAGTGCTTACAAACTGAGCCCACCGCGTCGTCATCACTGTACATGCCTTGGCCGTGAAAAGGGCTTGCCAGCTTCGTCCGTGTATAGATACCTAAACTCACCCGGGAAGGCCTTCTTTCCCGGCGTCTGAATTAATGTACAATAGGCTATTTGACTGATGTTGAATTCTACAGCGTACTGTAGTTATATGAATAAAATTAGCTAAATATATCACGAAACAAAGAAAAAAAATCCAGAAACATATATCTTTTTTGGAAATATGTGACTTCAAAGGTACGCAAATTTTATGATTTTTTTTTTTAATCCAAAATTAATTTTGAAAATGTTTTCAGAATCCTCATAATTTTACGAAACAATAATTGTATGACAACTATGAACTTAAACGCACTTTTTCACGGTGAAAATGCCAAATTTCTTAATTTTTCCATACAATTATTGGTACCTATACCGGCCTGTGACGTCACTAGCCTGACACGTTTTGTATGGAGCGTTTTTAGCGCTACGTAGAAATGTTGAACTTTGACGGTCATTTCTGACTTTTAGAGCAGTTTAAGTGTAGTCAGTCCCATATAGACATTTGATCACAATAAAAAATAGAATCGATTGACATCCTCAAAAAAAATTAGTCAACATGTCTATTATATTATGATCCGTATTTCCCAAAGGTATTACTGAACAGTGTGGTGTGAGGTGGTGAGGACGCGGTTAGCTCAGTTTGCAAGCACCTGCCTACTGAGCGGCGGTCCCGGGTTCGAATGCCGGCCGGGGCAAATATTTGTGTGATGAACTCGAATATTTGAGCTTGGGTCATGGTTGTTCTATGTATTTAAGTATATATCTATCTATATAAGTACGTATATCGTCGTCTAGTACCTATAACACAATGTGTAGTGTATATGTGAGGTTGTCTGATATTTATTTATTTATTATTATTACTTTCCTTACTGCGAAACGCTCAACGGGAATCGTGATCGGTAGAGTTTCAGACGACAGTTAACTCGCAGTAACTTAATGGAGGATTAAATATAAATCGCCTCGTCGTAATATGCAGGGAAGCCATTACGTTATCCTATATAGAGTTATAATAAAGTCGGTAATGATCGTTTACTTATAAAATGCTTGGTTTATTATGTTTATGAGTAATTTATCCGCGCAAACATCTTCAACTTTATCGTAATTTTAAGGCATATTATTTTCCAGGCAGCTAAGATAACTTGGTATCTAAAGTAATTAACTTAGCAGCTAAAATAATATCTTGGTCCGATGGCCGGGAATAAATGCCAAACTCCAAGCTATTAATTTAACTGCAAAGATATTCCTTTTGTAGATTAGGTTAGACTTTCTTTTTATTTTTCTATGCCCAATTATAATAAAAATAAATCGGGTCAAAAACATGAAAGCCTCAAAAAATTACAAGTTTCTCGCATATCTGGGCCATTTTTTCTAAAGTTGTACACCCCTTTTTTTTGGATATTTTGGGTATTTTCTACTCAGAATCACGAGCTCTTTCGATCTAATTAAGAGAAAAAAACTGTCCCAAAATATTAATACCATTCATTCATTTTTTGTTTTTCCATTCCGTTATCGTAGTAGGTTATATGGAAATGGTAACGGAATGGAACGAAAAAACATTGGGACACTTTTTTCTTCTAATTAGATCGAAAGAGCTCGTGATTCTGAGTAGAAAATACCAAAATATCGAAAATTAAAAAAAAAACAGTGGGGTGTACGTACAACTTTAGAAAAAATGGCCCATCTTCAATAAAAATCCAATTTCAAATCAGTCAGCTAGTATGGAAGCACTTTCTCAAAAACTAAAATTGTTTAACAAACGACTCAGTTGTTATCCTTAGCTATTGATAAGGCATTCGATTTTCGTTGTTGAAAAGGAACTTTCATAACAGCTAAAAATTTACTGATATGTATGGTAATTCGTATTATCAATATCTGCATATACCTACTCTTATCACACTCATTATTATAAAGAAGAATGTTTATGAGTTTGTGTTTGTTACTTATTCACGCTCAAACGGCTGGACCCATTTTGATAAAATTCAATCCATACTATCCATACTAATATTATAAATGCGAAAGCGTGTCTGTCTGTCTGTTACCTCTTCACGCTTAAACCGCTGAACCGACTTAGATGAAATTTGGTATGGAGATAGTTTGAGACCCGGGAAAGGACATAGGATACTTTTCATCCCGAATAAATTTAGTGTTCCCGTGGGATGAGCGGGTAACACCGCGGGGCACAGCTAGTAAACGAACGGTAATGTTTGATGAACGCTCGAACTGAACGGTAATGTTTGATGGTACGGTACGGAACCCTTATGTCCGACTCACACTTAGCCGGTTTCCGTCTCGCTCCCCCCTCGCGTGTCTCCTCGCCGTTCCGGAACCGTTCATCAAGCGAACAACCGACGCCTTTTGTGTTACGATATAATACCGGTTAATCATTTTCTTTTTCTGTTTTCGTTGATAATAATGTCCTTAAAAAGTGGCCTATTTTCAGCTGATAAATGTAGTATGAGTGCCTTTTTAACCGACTTCAAAAAAGGAAGAGATACAATACTTCTTTGTCTTTTTCTTCAATAAAGCGCACTTGTAACGTTTTATTGATGAAGGCGAAGAAATCAAATACAAAAATAAAAATTTAGATAACAGGCGGTCTTATCGCTAAAGAGCGATCTCTTCCAGACAACCTTTGGGTAGGTACTATGTTTTACTGTAAGTATGTTTTTTCATGTTTTGATATGTGTCTATTTCATTCGGTAAGTACTTAGTTTCATGAAAAGAACACTTAATTCAGTGAATAAAGGATTTTGACCTTACAAACGGTCCGGTAGTTTTGAATTTTTGATATGTTGTCTAGGATGGTTAGTCAGTGTTTAAAATGCAAAATTCACAATTCCCATGCCGTCGATATTCTTCGGCGCTGCGAGCTCACCCTACTTAGCTCACAGCGTGCGAGATTACAACGCCGCACAAAACCGCGAGCAGCATCCGATGGCCGTTGAAGAAATTACCACGAATCACTATATGGACGATTTCGTGTCGAGTTTCAACACAGAAGAGGAAGCCTGCGAAGCATCGAAGCAAGTCGCCGCCTCACACAAAGCGGGCGGCTTCACACTGCGCGGATGGAGCTCCAACGCGACTCGCCTCATGGAGTCGCTACCTGCAGAGCTCCGAGCAACGACGCCCGCGCAGCTTGGCGGCGACAAGACGCAGAAAATTCTCGGATTGATGTGGGATCCGAACGCCGACGAACTCGGATTCAACACGAAAATGATCCGAGTTCCGGCCGACGTGCGAGAGCTACGCCGCACGCCCACCAAGAGAGAGATGCTGAGCGCCGTGATGAGCGTGTATGACCCGCTCGGTCTACTCGCGAGCTACACAATCTCCGCAAAAATACTGCTGCAACGACTGTGGGAACTGAAGCTCGATTGGGACGCCGCCCTGCCGCCCACTGAAGCTGCCGAGTTCGCTGACTGGCTACGAGGTCTGCAATCCGTAGCCGCCCTGCGACTGCCGCGCCCCTACGCCTCTACGGGGGGAGCTACGAAACGTGAGCTACACGTTTTCGTAGACGCCAGCGCTCAAGCCTACGCGGCCGTAGCGTACTGGCGCGAAGAAGAAGACGACGACGCCCGTGTGAGCCTTGTCGCTGCTAAAGCCAAAGTAGCCCCGACGCGACAGCTCAGCATACCACGCCTCGAACTGCAAGCTGCGCTCATCGGGGCGAGACTAGCTGCCAGCATCGCCAAAGAACATCGTCTACGCATCGACGACACGTTCCTGTGGACGGACAGCAGAACCGTGCTACACTGGGTGCGCGACGACGCCCGCCGCTACAGCGCCTACGTCGCGCACCGTCTCGGCGAGATCGCCGAGACCACCAACGTCGAGCAATGGAGATGGGTGCCGACGAAACAAAATCCCGCTGACGACGCGACGCGAGCCGATAGCACACGCCGCCTCGACGCCGCCAGCCGGTGGTACTGCGGGCCGGACTTCTTACAACGTCCGGCCTCCGAGTGGCCGCGAGAGACGCCGACGCCGCCGCAAGACAGCCACACAGAAGCCCAAGTTGCAGCCACACAGAGATGGGAGTCGCCATTGCCGGATGTCAGTCGGTTCTCTAAATATAACCGACTGATAGGCACGACCGCCCGCATGCTGCAGTTCGTGGAACGACTACGAACCAAACAACCCACCGAGCTGCAGCAGAAGCACTTTAAGAGCGCCGAACACATGTGGCTGCAACAGGCGCAACGAGAGGACTTCCCGGCCGAGCTACGAGCGCTGTCCCGCGGACAGCCGATAGACAAGACCAGCAAATTATTCAAGCTCGACCCTTACATCGACGAAGAAGATGGCCTGCTTCGAGTCCGCGGGCGTATCGACGCCGCACCCGCCTACGTCAACCGACGCCCGGCCATCCTGGACGGCCGCAATCCCTTTGTGCGGCTGTGGCTGCAGCGAGAGCACGAGCGAGCGGCGCACGCGAACCACGAGCGTGTCGTCAACGATGTCCGGCAGCAGTACTGGGTGCTACGCCTGCGGCCCACTGTGCGCGCTGTAGCGCACTCCTGCCGAACCTGCGTGCTTCGACGCACGCAACCCCGCGTCCCGGCGCTGGGAGACCTGCCGCGAGCCCGCCTCGAGCCGTGCCAGCGGCCCTTCACCTACACAGCGACCGACTACTTCGGTCCTGTGTGGGTCACCGTCGGCCGCCGCAGAGAAAAGCGCTGGGTGGCGCTTTTCACGTGCCTGTCAACACGCGCCGTGCACCTAGAGACAGTCCACACGCTGTCCACTGACTCCGCCATCATGGCCTTGCGGCGGCTGGCCGCGAGGCGCGGATGGCCCGCTCAAATCTGGAGTGACAACGCGACTTGCTTCCGGGCCGCGGACCTCGAGCTACGGGCGGCCTACGCGGAATGGCTGCCTGCGCTACGCAACTACGGGCTGTATCGCGGCCTGGACTGGCGATTCATCACCCCCGGCGCACCAAATCAAGGCGGCGCCTGGGAACGACTGGTGCGGTCTGTGAAGACCGCGCTGACGGCGACACTGCACACGCGGGCACCGAAGGAAGAGGTGTTCGCCACGCTGCTCGCCGAGGCCGAGCAAACAGTCAATGCTCGGCCCCTTACCCACGTGTCCGTCGATCCAGCCGACGACGAGGCTCTGACGCCAAATCACTTCCTGCTGGGCGCGCCTACTACAGCGCCGCTCGTCGGGCCCTGCCGAGAAGCCGACCGACGCACTTGGCGGGCCAGCCAGGCGCTCGCCGAACTATTCTGGGCGCGGTGGGTTCGCGAATACCTACCTACACTCGCGCCCAGACAGTCATCGCCAACGGGGACCGAGCGACGCATCCAGCCAGGCGACTACGTCGTGATAGCCGATCACACGCTGCCGCGCAACGTCTGGCCGAAAGGAATCGTCGAGGCGACGCATCCGGGTCCCGACGGAGAGGTGCGCAACGTAGAAGTCCGCACCAAGGGAGGAGTTTTTCGCCGGCCTGCAAGGAAACTAGCTGTCCTCCCCTTGCAACCCGAGCCTACGCGGGAGCTCGGCGGGGGGAGTCTGTTGCGGACAGCTTTACGAATCTAGTTTAAGTTTTAAATAGATAAATAAATAATATATTTGTTGCGAACAGCTAGGCGAAACTAGGCTAATAAATAAATGATATATTCCTTATTTTACCTCATGCCCTTAAAAAGCGGCCATACTATGTGTGTATACCACTTATTTTTCCTAACATTTATTGTAAGAGAGCTCCCAAGTACTATGTAGAATAGTTAAAAGACCACGGCGTCTTAAAAGTAAACAAGTATGACTCATCCTGGTAACTTTCCACTCGCAGCGCGAGACAAAGGAATCATGTTTGTTTACGTTGAATGTAAAACTTAAGGATAAAAATTAGAATATCCTGAAACTTTGTATTAATGTTCCTCATGAACATATAAGTAAAATCACTTAACATTATACCGGCCGCAACCTGCTGCGAGCACGGCAAACATAAAAATAACACGGCACGCTGCGCGCGCCGCGATAAGAGGGAACGGGCAGGTGTATATCTCGACCCGTGTGAGCGAGACGGCCTCTGAGTCGGAACAAAGAAATTGCATTAATTTTATGCGATTATGATTAAATGGGAGCTCTCACATGAAAATAACATATGTGATTATGTTCTATGAACAAACCTTTATGATAACTATAAGTTAGATTTAAGATGAAAATTGTCATTTACCTAAAAATCAGTATAATATCACAGAGCGGGCGTCCCTCTGAAAATGTAAACAAACCCTAAGCGAATGATATAAAAGGACGACCATTTTCTGTATCGAATCACTTACCACTTACCAACTTGTCACTTCTCAGTTCTTGTTAACCGTAGTTACCATCTTTCTGTATTCGAGTAGCGTAGTACCATCGGTCCGCGAAAGTTAGTTTGTTAGTAGCGTAGTACCATCGGTCCGCGATTTAGTGTTAAATTCATTATTAGACAGAGACTAAAGTAATTAAGTGTTAAATTTAAGTGTTTTTCCGATCCGTTGTTGTGTTAATTGTTAATTTCTTGTGTAATATATTTCGTTGATTTACTTTGCGTTTTCATACTCGTCCGTTTCGTTTACCCTATTTCTCAACCTACAGTCCGCTTTGCTCCATACTCATCCCTGAGTTTCGGAGCGTCCATGTGATCGATAGCCGACGGACGCGGTTCTCGTTCACATCTTCCTTTAGGAGCATTTTAGCTAGAAGAAAGCTTCGGCAATGTTATAGAGAGTTAAACTTACTGCATTTTACATTTTATATTTTTTTTCTAGGACAGATAGTTACGGAGATATCCACATTAAAAAACGTAAAAAATCGCAATTTCCTACTGAAAAACCAACTTCTGGATTATATCTTCGTTTAGGAGCATTTTAGCTAGAACAGTGCGTGGGCAATTTTGTAGAAAATTAAATTTACTATAATTTACATTTCAAATTTTGTTTCTAGGACAGATAATTACGGAGATATGTAAAAAATAAAGTCACATTTTCCGAAAATGTATGTAAAAATGGACATGAGTTGTATAAGCAATTATATTTCCTACATGTTTTAATTTGTCCTAGACTAGTCCGTAACTGAATGACAGCGTTCTAAATCAAGAATTTTGAGAAATTTTCGGAAAATTCGACTTTTCCTGTTTTTTAAATGTGCATATCTCCGTAACTAACCGTCCTTGAAACAAAATTTGAAATGTAAATTATAGTAAATTTAATTCTCTACAACATTGCCCAAGCTTTGTTGTAGCTAAAATGCTCCTAAACGAAGATATAATCCAGAAGTTTGTTTTTCAGTAGCAAAATTGCGATTTTTTACGTTTTTTTTAAATGTGGATATCTCCGTAACTATCTGTCCTAGCAAAAAAATATAAAATGGAGAATTTAGTAAGTTTAACTCTCTATAACATTGCCGAAGCTTTCTTCTAGCTAAAATGCTCCTAAAGGAAGATATGAGCAAAAATATTGTGCATTTTGCATTTTAAACATTGACTAACCATCCTAGACAACATATCAAAAATTCAAAACTACCGGACCGTTTGTAAGGTCACACATAGTACTTTAGTCTCTATTCACCGTATTAACTGTAGGTATACACACTAGTAAACAATGTTTTTCAAATTGAAATATCCATCTAATAGCTAAATATTTTACTTTTTGTTAACATGTATTTATAGATTGCATAGAGACACGGCTACGATAAAAAGTTTTTTTAAGGATTCCGTACCCAAAGGGTAAAAACGGCACCCTATTTACTTTAAACCCACTGTCCGTCCGTCCTGTATGTTGGCCGCTATAACAACAAATACTAAAAACAGCATAAAATTAATATTTAAGTGGGGCTCCCATACAGCAAAGGTAATTTTTGTAACCCTTCGTGCGCTAGTCCGACTCGCACTTGCCCAGTTTTTTAAGTTTCCAACTTTTCGTAATGTCTATCCGTTCTACGTCAGTCACGCTAGATTAATGTCTTCTTTCAATTCAATATGGAAAGATCCATTATAAATATCCGTGGAGTAATACATAAAAAAATATTGAATTTTTTCTGCGAGGTCATAAAGCACACAGCGGAAAAGGGAAAGTGTAGTCCACAAACATACACATTTCTTTGTCATTTTAAGGAAACAATTTTACCATGTCAATCAAAATAAATAAAAAACCCATGCAAATGTTAGACGGTTATCCAATACGCGTCACGCCCTGGTTTGCGTGCACTTTATTTAAAAAAAAAAGTTTCCTCCTTCCGGTAGCTGTCAAGAGGCGGGAAACTGATTGACGGCCGGAAGTTCGGAAATCGTGAGGAAAGCCGAGGAAAAAATGCATTTCATTTCGTGACCATGTTTTTTTTTCGTAGTTTCTTCATTGTTGCATTACCCAGTTGGTCGAAATAAATGATTTTTATTTTATTTATTTTTTTATTTTATTACTAGTATTCCTCTTTGATAAGTGTACATCTAGTTCCACAGTGTATTAGATTTAAGTCTGTAATGCTGTGTAAATATATTTATAAATAAACTAGCGACCCGCCCCGGCTTTGCACGGGTGCAATGCTGATAAATAATGCATGCATTATGCACATAAACCTTCCTCTTGAATCACTCTATCTATAAAAAAACCGCATCAAAATGTAATGATAAATAAATTACATGGTACGCTGAGTTTCTTCATTATTCAGTTTTATATCTCTTTGGAAATGTACATGATATAAAAAACAAGGTATGGCACCTAGAACGAGAGTCTTCATACAACAGATTGGCGAAAGATGAAGCCGGTTTTTTGTTTTATGTGTGCGTGTCTACGAACCAATCATAGAGACGTTTTGCCAGTGAAAGATGCGCACACGGACGAAACTAAGCCCGTGACAGGCCATGGCTTACCAAAACGATTCACTTTCAAGCGCTGACTAAGTTTCTAGCCGTATTTATCCTAAGACATCCTCATATTGAATCTCTTTCATCCCTCATACGTGTACGATGTAGATAAACGATGCTTTGTGCTATGAATAAGTGTTCCCACGGGATATCCCTAGCGTTAACCTCTCAAAATGGCATAAATAAACAAAATAACATTCGCAAACATTTCCATCAAACAAACAACGCATCACACCTAAACCGAACCAAAACATCCCCTCCGCCAATGACATACTGACATCAAACATGCATTTCAAGTTTCAACTGAACCAGCACAAAAAGTCAAGGAAAAATAATCCTTCTGCAAATGTTGTAAGAACTTCGCGCATTTTTCTGGATTTATATCAGCGGAACCACGTTAAAAGTGTGCACAACTCAAACGATAACAGCGCTTCTGTCCAATGTCATAACGCCAGAGATGTTGTTAATTCTTTTTGCGACGCTGTGTCAGAACAGAAGCAGGCTCCGTCTATGTCAGGGTGACGTAAACCTTGAATAGATCATGTCGGTAAACACTCCAGAATTCAGTCAAGTGAGAGTCTCATCCAACATTTCGAAGGAATGGAAGAATAACTGGTTTATGACACTTTATAAAGTTGCGTTTTGTACACATAATTAAGACGAATTATAAGGGGTCTATCCTCCTGAGTTCCAGTGTCCACATAGTACATAAACTTCAATTAATAGGTAACTGTCAACTATTTGTCATAAGGCTGACAAATTATGAATGCGGGTCGTCGGGAGGCTATCGTGATATTTTCTTATTTACCTTCATAATCTAGCGTTCTTAACCACGCGTTAAGCGTCATTCCTATTTCAGGATTATTACCAGAACGGAAGAGACGGTGGTTTTAATTATGGTCTAACTAGGATCGCACTCGGGAGTGGCTTCGGGGTACATGAAAAATCGACTTTAAACCATAATATCTATTTTAACAATATTTGCAGAAATGGAAATGACGAGAAAACGCCTTAGGTACTAATGCTGTTTATTCACCCTCTAACGTTAAATATCACGATAGATCAACTGGTTTTAGGGGAGAGGCTGGGTCAACAGCACATGAAAGTTCATTGTGAATATTAAAACGGTGATTATTGAAGCGTTTTAACCGTTTCATTACCGTGACCACTATGTTGACGAACCGTATGATCAAAGGCGCGATTTTATATTGGCTTGTAGAAGAAGCAGATTTTTAAAATTCTTATCAATATGATGTTGACTGCTTCTATAAGTTGGTCAATATACGGTTACGGTAATAAGGCGATTAAAACGGTGATTATTGGAGCGTTTTAACCGTTTCATTACCGTGACCACTATGTTGACGAACCGTATGATCAAAGGCGCGATTTTATATTGGCTTGTAGAAGAAGCAGATTTTTAAAATTCTTATCAATATGATGTTGATTGCTTCTATAAGTTGGTCAATATACGGTTACGGTAATAAGGCGGTTAAAACGGTGATTATTGGAGCGCTTTAACCGTTTCATTACCGTGACCACTATGTCGACGAACCGTATGATCAAAGGCGCGATTTTATATTGGCTTGTAGAAGAAGCAGATTTTTTAAATTCTTATCATTATGATGTTGATTGCTTCTATAAGTTGGTCAATATACGGTTACGGTAATAAGGCGGTTAAAACGCTCCGAAACTTTACCTCAGTTCTGAAATCGTTCGGTGTAAAAATGCTACTAAACTAAAGTTGAACAAACAAAATTTACAAAATTTGGAATTCTTGACTAGAAAATTGGCTGAGATATTGTCACTTGTTACAATGAAAGCTAAATATCTTCGAGAATGCTTTTCCACCAAAGATAGTTAAAGAAAAATCTCGACAGACATGGCTTTCGACTAAAAAAAGATGGACTCAAATCTATTAACTCCTTTTTCGTCGGGAGGTTAAAAATGACACGCATAGTGCGTAATGCTCATACGTTATGTTTAACAGCGCCTCAAGGGATCAAAAATTGCTTGCTCTCTCTTTCAGTAGGAACGAGGTTATACACGGATATCGTTAAAATCAAAAGAGAAGATTCCTTCTACAATTGCATTATCTATTCTAAGGAACCGTATTAAAGGGAGCTTGTGCAAACATAAAGGGGAAACAGTGGGGAAACACAAAGTTGACATAAGGAAACAACTTTGTCAGACAATTGATACGTTAAATTGTTGATTGTCACTGTATTGGAGGATTTAGATTTTCATTTAATGATGTATCATCTAGAAAGCGGCACGGTACCTTGTTGCTTAAGATAGTTATTTTTATGTTTTAGTCATTCGGTAAACACGGAATCCTCATAAGATCACTTTTAAGACAAAATTCGACCGTAGTATGACGTATAGTGCCGTTCCACTCACCTAAACTAGCCAATTCGCTTCAATTCAATCTATACATCCGTTTCGGTGTGATGAGTGGACAGAGAAATGTTTTTATAAATTTATGAAATATGTAATGTCTCCTTTTTTTATTGTGGGTATACCACAATTTTTATGTCAGTTATTAATATAATGATCAAAGCTTAAGTAAAAATTGAAAAAGGAGCTATCTGGTGGAAGTTCGCTAGCGAAGTGGTTAACGCGCTGGACCGGTAATCCAGAGGTACCGGGTTCGATTCCCGGTCTCTTCCACCAGGTAGCTCCTTTTTAAATTTTTCTTTAAGCTTCGATCTTTGTATTAAAATTTAGAAAAATGTTATTTTTCAAATTAAGATTTTTCCTGAAATAATGACCCCTCTTCACAGAAAACTGATCCTCAATGCAATTTAAGAATTTTATAATAGAGTATTATAATAGTATTGTATTGCCTATGAGAGTCTGTGAAAGTAGTGATTAATGTCTGTAATGAGTGTTTTTTTTTCTGCCACACGGAACCCTAAACGCGGCGAAGACAATCGCTCTTCGTGCGATACTTTAACCCGACGTTGCCATTACTGGGGAATATGTTTACTTTCGGTTACAGCAACAGCTCTGGTGGAACCGGGGTTTGATTTTTGTAAAATGATAGTAAGTTTAAAGTGATAATATGTTCCTGCAGTACTTTAGGCGGTCTGTCCACTGAATCTGTGAACGAAATCGAAATCTACAACCTTTATATAAATGATCACTTTTGATGTAGTTAAGTATTCAAATTTGATTTTAAGCACAAACTAAATTGATCCTAAAGTCATAAGTCATTACGTAATTGATTTACATATGACGCCTGACGCCGTTTTGCAAAATTTGACCCAAAATTAACAATACTCGATAAATATTTCTTTTTTTTTATGTCATAGGGGGCAAACGAGCAAACGTATCGCCTGATGGAAAGCGATTACCGTCGCCCATAAACACGTGCAACACCAGAGGAGTCACAAGTGTTTGCCTACCCGGAGGACGAAGATAGAATGCCTCTATGCTAGTAATTTCACCGGCTATCTTACCCCCACACCGGAACACAACAATGCGAACATTGCTGTTTGGCGGTGGGTTAGTAGGCAAGACGGTAGTAACAATCCGGACGGACCCTGCACGAGGCCCTACTACTCCAATGGTCTCTCACCTAGTAGTTTTGTTATTATACAATTATAAGCTTACAGTTGTTAAAGAACGATATTTAATAACTCAATTCCGATCATAACGTGCTATGCTATAAAAACAAAAAAAGACGTGAAGTTAACGTGTAAAAGTTTAAAGTATTCAATATTGCATTAAAATATTCCTCTACCAAGTGGCGGGCATAAAACACAGAACCGCCCATTTTATTAATGTGAATTAAACTCAAAAGATAATAACAATTTTTCACCGGAAGCTAATGTCCAAACTTATGAAGTCGATTGGTTTTAAACTGCACGCCATTTTCAGTACTAACCCCCATACATAAAGTTCGATTTCTTTGTTCTTTGTGAGTGAATGAAGCTTACATTAATTTTCATTTGGAGTGTTTTGCCAGCCCGCTGATTTATGCGGCTGATTGTGATTGGCAGAGGTCGCGGGTTCGGTTCTGGATGGATATTTTGGTATCAATCATAATTGTTTGGGTCATCGTGTGGTGTAATGGTTAAAGGTGGTTGTTTGTATTAAGCAGTGTCAGTTGAGTTTATTTAAAAAGTTACTTTTCACGTCTTAAAGCTTTGTGTATTAAATAATAGAACATTTTCGTCCCATTCATTTCTTAAGCTTTCGTAATGAGTTAAGTTTTAGTGGAGGAAACAGACGAAAACGAAACCTCAATTTGTATGAAAAAATTGTCAGTGAAATTTCTTATAAATTCTTAAGCAGTAACGTCTGCTTATATATAACCAAATGTTTACATTAGCAGACGTTACTGCTATCATAAAAATAATTAGTTTGGGTGTAGCACATCGTTACTATCGATTCTTAACATAATTTGAGACGATTTTGCCGATCATAAAATCTGAATCTTTACAGTAGATGGATGGCTCTACGATGTCGCCCTAAGGCATCTGGTTCAGTGGTCCAATAGTTAGGACGCCCTTGTTGGCCCGGAAAGCCGTTGGATACGCAGGTTCGAACCCTGCCTGAATTATTAAATTTTCCTCACAATGTCTCATACCTCCACTTTATGCCTACGACAACGGGACTAATAACTTTTTTTTTGTTGCAGGTAAACATTAACAAGCATATCTAAGGAATAGTAAGATAACAGGATGGTTTATTTATGCGATTTTTACGATACTAAGACAGAGAGCCAGTAACGGCAGTAAATATGCTTTATATAGGTAATAAAATCAAAACAGTCGTAAGGCTGTGGCAACAAGATTGATGGTAACAAATCGTATAGCTTTGACTGTCTTAGGGTAAGGACACGCCTTTTAGGAAGCGGGCCGCTTAGGAGACTCGTCTGCTTGTTGTCAAATAATCATGACCCTAAAGAGAGAGAGCTATATATTAGCACGCTGAGAATAAGACAGTTTTCCATATATTCTGCAAAGAACAACCAATAGTTGGAACAATTCTACTGAAGTCAATTCTACTGAAAATAAAAAATCTTTATTTCACTTTATAAAAAAAGTCAAACCCATCTAGTAGCACAGTAGTAGTACAGTAGTAGATATAAACAACAAGCAAACTTACCTCTAAAAAAAGCAATATTTCCGGACAACTCCTATTCCATCTCTTTTGGCAGCCGATTTATTTGGGGACTATTCATGTGGAAAATGATAAATGTCTTATTAGTATAACTGTGACATAACTTCATTGTCACTTACCGATGTCGAGGATATAAAGGAATAATAAATTTATACACTAGCGACCCGTTCCGGCTTCGCACGGGTGCAATACTGATAAATGAGGCATTATACATATAAATCTTCATCTTGAATCACTCTATCTATTAAGAGAAACCGCATCAAAATCCGTTGCGTAGTTTTAAAGATCTAAGAATACATAGGGACAGGTAGACAGACAGACACCATCAGGAAGCGACTTTGTTTAATACTATGTAGTGATCAATTAGTCTCGTACAGATGATTTATACGCTGCAACTATGTCGCCCACGGACTTATTGCATCAGGGGCTCAACGCCATTCGCTCCGCGCCACCATGACTGCAGCCTTACTAAATTGGGGTGTTCACCCTTAAAATTAGATATTAATTTAAAACTCCCCTTAAAGGGGGCACAAAACAGGATTATGCACAATGTCTTGACAGATTTAATGCAATATCTCGGAGTAGGCAAACATTTTAAGCACCTAATGAGCCTTTAAGGCACCTGATTTGAAACTTCCGGGGGACATGGACTTGTCATTGAAAAATGACGTTATCTCTTTGAGATCGATGTTGAGTTACGTCGTTTTAGAACGCAGGTGGAAGGGTCATTAAAGTGACGAATGGAACATAGGAAATGATCATTTAATTCTGTACGTATTGGGTCTCTGTTAGCTTTGTTGTAATTAATTATTGAATCCCCTAACTTACATTTCGTTTACTATTTTTTCAAATATGTTGTAAAGTGATGAATAAACTAGACACTTTCGGTATTTTTTTGTAATTATCTCTTCCTGATGTACCCGATAGATTTAATATAGGTATCTTTCCTTGTTAAAATTTGAGTTACAATTTGTGAAGGTAGTAGGCGTCTATTTTTGGGCAAATTTCTGCCGCAAGCGGACGCCTAGTACCTATAAAAAACAATAATTTGCGCAAATCAAAACGGTTCGACACAGAAAATTTCTTTCGCATTCTGTTCCTAAAATTTCGTAAAGTAGAGCTTAGAAGGAGGAAACAGACAAGAACGAAACCTAGATTTCTATAACCCGGTTACGAACCCTTAAAGTCGCAAAATAAAAAAAAAACAGGGTTCAAACCTCGGTGCCGTTAAAAATAGTAAAAAATCTGTTTAATTAAAAAACGCAAAAAGATGGTCAAAAAATATGGGGTTATACATCCAGAAATTAAGGGTTAAGTTTAGACCTCGTTTGTAGGCCATTTTTTCTAAAGTTGTACACCCTACTTTTTTTTTATCGATATTTTGGGTATTTTCTACTTAGAATCACGAGCTCTTTCGATCTAGTTAGGAGAAAAAAACTGTCCCAAAATATTCATACATTTTTTTGTTTTTTTCATTTTGTTACCGCTGTAGTAGGTTATACGGAAATGGTAACGGAATGGAACGAAAACACATTGGGACACTTTTTTCTTCTAATTAGATCGAAAGAGCTCGTGATTCTGAGTAGAAAATACCCAAAATATCGAAAAAAAAAATGGGGTGTACAACTTTAGAAAAAATGGCCCTTGTACGCAACGCAGTTACTAGGTGCAAACTTACTGTAAACAGGCAAGGAAGGATGAGCCGTGGTATCCTCTTAATACATGTCTACCAAAGTTTTCCCTCAAAGCAACTCAATCCAACCGTTATCCACGCAACATCTGCGTCTAAACGAAACATATTGACACAATGACATGACCGACATGTCCGGACCTCCCCCTTTGACCAATAAAGCACAATGAGTCGACACCGCGAATGTCTGGAAGGGCCTAACCGACATAGAATTAGTATTGAGGATGGACGTTTTGAGTACGCTGGCAAAAATAGGGTGAAAGGACGTATTGTAGTAAGCATGAGGTTTGATCGAGTGAAATGATTTCTTGCAGTGTTATCCGTGTAGGGTAAACGTAGAGAAAAACCGGTAATCTTTGAAACGATAAAACCTCCGGCCTTATTTTTTTTTTTTCATATTATGAGAAATATTGATAATTTCAACCAAGTTTTTGAAGTGAATAATACTTTTCCCCGAGTTCTAGGTAGTAACATAGATATTTCATGATTTCATTGCATGCAGACGTAGATAAGTTAAAAACTAATTTTCCGCGTGAATTTTGTCAATTTCGAGTAGTTTTTGAAACAAACATTACAAACGAAAAATTCAAACTGTAAGTTTCAAATATAAATCCCAATAGCCCTGTTCTAGGTAGTAACATCAATAATTATGTTTAGAAACATGTTTGGTCATAGAGAAAAATGCCTAAAACAATCAGCATTTTAAAAGTAATAATAAGGTTTCTTAATCTTGCAAAAAGCTGATGGTCATCAGACGACTGGAACTCGAAACCAGTACGCTTTTAGACCATTGCTCCAACTACTCACACCCTTGCGGAGATGCTACGACTGCGCGACCAGCGACGCGGCGAGCGGTTGAGCGAGAGATCCGAGCGCAGCGGCGTAACGAGTGAGCGAGACACACGTACCTACGCCGCTGCCGTTATCATGAATGAATGAAGCAATGGTACACCAATCAAATTTTCCTATCTGCTTTCATCGCTGTACCTGTTTTGATTTAGGAAAGATCCTTTACGTTCTGCATTATTTGAATTAATGTATACTATTATAAAATTCAAAATTTTCTAGTTAATAATTTTAGTTGATAATTTTCTATCACTTCATTACGCCATTAGTACAAGAATAGCTGAACATCCAAAGATGCTTATAGGATACTTTTTACCCGGCTAAGGTAAAAAAAATCGTCTACCAAAGTGCCCACCTTCTAGTATGAATATAAGTTCGCATTTGAAAGCAACCTTCTACTGCATCTGACACAATTGAAAGAAAACAAACACCTAGTTGCTTTGAAATAAAATGCAATCAAAACCCACAATCAAACATTTCCCGGGCTTTGTCCTTAATCCAAATCAATATTCCACTGAAATATCAAACGATTCTATCCTTTACAAAATGACGTATTTTTATTTAAAACCCTTGTCAGTTACGATCTTTTTAAGTTCAACAACAATGGATTGAAAATTTCGTCCGTCAAAATCTACGTAAACCCTGTCTCTTACATTTAACTGGTAGCATTGTGTATGACAGCGCCGCCGATTATTTCTTTTGAAACTGACCCCCTGTTTTCAACATTGACAGTAATATCCAGCATTGTTGTATGATTTAGAAATTCCCCTTTGTATGGAATTATTGATCCGAAATGAGAAAACGACACCCCAAAACAGGTGTGGACTTGGGAAATTCGAGTTTAATACTCTGGCCATTTTATTTGGAGGTGGGTTCATACAAATATGGTGTTGGGGACGAGAGGCAGCGAGAAGGAAAAACTGTTAATAGGATATAACATAATTGATACAGAATAGGTCATATTAAAGTACCGAAGGGTTACTCTTTTTATATGAGTGAGAGAGTCGCAATTATCGCGGGTTAGTAAGACGATATACGGTAGAAACGTGTATAACATGTGCATCGAACTATTTAATAGTCTACCTGATGACATTAAAGTGCTCCAAGGAAACCAGTTCAAGCACAAATTGGACACCTGGCTCCTGGAAAGGTGCTTCTATAGCGTTAAAAAATATTTGGAACGTAACTGACATCTCAATTTTATTATCCTATTTTATGAATTCCTGATTTCTATTGAATTTTATTCTGTTATTTTGTTTTGTCTTTATGCAATTTTGTTAATGTTAATGTTATTATTATGGATTAATGTAATTAATATATAATATATCGCGCTCAAACATTTGCACGCTTGCTTGCAGGCTGAGCACATTGGAAACAAACATTGAATTATAAGACCTTAAACACTGTGTTCTAGCAAATAAATGATTTGACTTTGATTTGACTTTGACTATCTTGACAATTGTGGTGCTTAAAAAATGAAAGTTCCTGGATTGTGCACGGTGCGCCTCGCGTAGGTATTTAACTGAGCGAGGCACCGTTGTGGAATTGTGGAAAAGCCTCAAAATCCATGAGGATGGATTTTGAGGCTTACAAAAGTAACGTTGATGAGTAGAAGTTTTCGATTTTTTTAATCCAAATCATCAAAGGCTCCAAACCACAAAGTCCATACTCGTTCTGTAAGAAAAGAGCTAACCACCATGAAAGCCAATGCAGAAGTAAACCATAGATACTGCGGCGCCGTCACCACAGACGAACTGTCCACGGCAATCGGTGACATCGCGACTGACAAGGCAAGCGGCGAAGATGGAATCTACCCCGAATTTCTCAAAAACAGTGGGCCCAAAACCCGTGACTGGCTAGCAAAGTTCTACTCTGCCATATTAGACACTGGCAAGATACCATCTTCTCTTAAACGGTCCAAAATAATAGCGATGCTAAAACCAGGTAAGCCAGAGGATAAAGCAGAAAGCTACCGACCTATCGCCCTGCTAAGCGTCGTGTATAAATTATTGGAACGGATAGTCTATAACCGCATCCAAGACACCATCAACGCGGTAATACCACCAGAGCAGGCTGGATTTAGACCGAATCGAAACTGTAGTGACCAAGTCCTAGCGTTGACAACACATATCGAAAACGGGTACAATAAAAACCTAAAATCTTCCGCAGCCTTTATTGACCTCTCAGCAGCCTATGACACCGTCTGGAAGCAAGGTCTGCTATACAAACTTCTCAAGGTCATCCCGTGCATGAAACTCTACAGGTTCATAGAGGACACCCTTACAAATAGAACTTTCCAGGTGTCTCTGGGCGAATCGACCAGTACAGTGAGAGTGCTCAACAATGGCCTCCCCCAAGGCTCTGTCCTAGCTCCGATGCTGTTTAACCTCTACATACACGATATCCCCGCTACTATATCGCGCCAATTCGGTTATGCTGATGACCTCGCATTGGTAACTCAGCGGCGAAGTATGGAAGCCACGGAACCTATACTTGAGAAGGACCTCGCGAGTCTGGACGACTTTTTCACCCGGTGGCGCTTGTGTCCTAATCCTTCTAAGACCGAAGTCTGCTGCTTTCACCTGTCGAATAGGCTCGCGCATAAGACCCTGAGGGTCAGGTTCCGCGGGACGACCCTGCAACACAATGAGTTCCCCAAGTATCTCGGTGTCACTCTGGACAGAAGCCTAACATATAGAGTACACACCGAGAAGCTAAAAAGTAAAATAAGGACCAGAAACAATGTAGTCCAAAAACTCACTGGAACCACTTGGGGAGCCACTGCGTCCTGCCTACGTACAACGGCACTAGCCCTAGTATATTCCACGGCCGAGTACTGTGCTCCAGCCTGGATGAACAGCGCACATGCTTCTTCCGTGGATGTGCAGCTGAACGAAACCATGCGGCTGATCACTGGCTGCCTCAAGCCCACTCCAGTATTCTGGCTCCCAGTTCTCAGCGCCATAGAGCCACCTCACCTGCGGCGGAAAAAGTGCCTACTCCGAGAAGCAACCAAAACCAAATGCCAGCCCACGTTGCCTATACATGAAGATCTCACCAATTTCGGAGAAAAACGACTGAAGTCCCGTAACCCACCGGCCCTTAGTATGTTAAATTTTAACAGCGAGTGGAACATACTGGACTCATGGTCGACCGAGTGGGATGACGAACAACCCATAAGTGACCAATTTTTCTCACACAACCCAAGGACGCGCCCGCCTGGCTTTGACCAACCGCGAAAGATCTGGAGCCAACTGAACCGCATTAGAACAGGCGTTGGTAACTGTGCCCACCACTGGTACAAATGGGGTTGGTGTGACTCCCCTCAGTGTGCATGCGGCGCCCCCGAGCAGACGGTGGAACACATGGTGCTGGAATGCCCGATCACCAAATTTAACGGACGGGCTGAAGACCTCGCAATCCTCAGCGAAGGGGCCATTGGGTATCTGAAGAAGGCTAACCTCAATCTCTAGCTTAAGTTTTTTATCCAGTGACTAATATAAGTGCCATACGATAAATAAATAAATCCAAATCATGAGCACTTTGTAAACCCAAGAAAAGCAATGAATATGTCTCATTCTTACTTATCACTAGATCACCGAATGCCATACTTAAAGCCATTATGAACCAAATAATCCCTTCGACCCAGTTCCGTAGGCGTTAAGATAACTATTACTACATAATTCATAGCATTTCTTTGATAAACGCGTAATGTGTGCTTATTTTCGGTAATGAGGGTGGCTAAGTTTATTACATAATCTCATTCATTCGGCAAAAATACCTCTAATGTTGTTTTTATGAGGACCTAAATAAATATTAAGGGACAATCATACACAAATTGACCTAGTCCCAATCTAAGCAAAGCTTGTACTATAGGTACTAGACGACGATATAAATATTATATAGATAACATCCATGACCTAGGAACAAATATTCGAGTTCATCACACAAAATATATTTGCCCCGGCCGGGATTCGAACCCAGGATCGCCGGCTTCGTAGGCAATGTCTACAAACCGACTTCTTATAGGTATGTTATATCAGAGCTGAAATAATCGCCTTATGAAATTTAGACAAGGTTCAGGCTCGTTCGGTCCGTTTCCTAACATGTCTGCTTCCTAAAGTGACCTTCTTCCCACATTGACCGTTTCCTATGATGTCTACTTTTGAAAATGTCTGTTTCCTAAAATGTCTAAAATGCTTAAGGTATCCCAGGCATGCTTCAAGTACTTCCGGAAACTACTTCTTGAATTCAGGGACAAAAAAGAAAACATTGTGAAAAGCAAACATTGTAGGAAACGGGCTTTAGAACACAAATAGTGGGCATTATAGGAAGCATACATCGTAGGAATAGGACATCACAAGGAACGGACATTATAGGAAGCAGGTCAACTTTCGAAACGGACAAAATAAGAAGCGATCATTCTAGGACAGTGGCATGATAGGAATCCATTTGCTGGCATTATAGGAAAGAATCATTTCTTGGAAGAAGACCAGTTTGAGAAGCAGACATTTTAGGAAACTGACCGAACGAGCCTGAGCCAAAAATTTCAATTTGGCTGTGGTTCTGTTTTACATTATGTAAAAACAAATAAATTGATTCGTCTCCACTGCTTTAAGAGACAGAGTGGTTGCCGTTATCATTACGACGTGTTGCCGAGAGCAAATCAGAAAATTTTACAGGTTAACAGGTTAGAAGAGCTTATTTATGTCGAACTGGACGACGTCGCCCCTAGCCGTCATAATATAACTAAGCCGAAAGCTCTTGATAAGAAAATCGAAACACTTATTGGGGTAATTTCGCCAACTCTATTAATTATTTACCCACCGTCGGTCATAGGTTAGACTTAAGTTTAAACGCTTTTCACTTCTAACATGGTCATACGTCCTGAATCGACGATCGCGAGGGAGCGACCCTCAGTGGAAATTTTAAACACCCCGCTCGAGCCGCGCCCGTAAAACGACTAGCTAAGTGTGCTCCATCATTATGTTTCAGGTCTGCTTGCAATCCTTAAACGATGTACTTGTTATATCTAACTCAAACGAACATTTCCAATACAGTGTGTCTCAATCTTGAGACTCTCAAGATGATGTTTTATACGTAACTTGGTTGAGAGTCTCAACGAAGCAACGTATAAAACATCGGATTGGTTAACTGCACGTTTTCAGAAATCATTGCTTGTTTTCTTGTTTTTTACATTTTGGAAAAAATTTGCACTGCATTCCTTCATGTCTCTAAGGAACACTTTTCTCCAGGTGATCTTATATAACACCCGAATCTTCTAAACTTCAGAATAATTTTAGAATAATCAGGCCAGTAAGAAGTATGTAAACAATACAAATCTAAGATTAGCGGCATTTGAAATTCACCATTTCATAATCTGAGAAACCAATTTGAGACTCCTTGCAATCGCTGACAGGATAATTAAAATACTTCATTTTCATTATTACTCGTATGACAGCTGGAGGCAACCATGTCTAGACGATATGTTGAGACTTTACGACTTTCGTGATGGTTTTGGTTTCTATATCCATTTTATGATGTTCACAGCTGCTGACAGCTCCCAAGAAATATGTTTTGAGATCGATGCCTAATACAATTTTTGACATATCAGTAGGCTATAATTCCTATCCTCATTATGAATGAAAATCTGTCATTATCATTCTCAATGTTTCCCTATTACGCGACATGATGTGTACCTCCTTTTTCATTTGTTACATATCCTTAGTGTTTCCATTCTTCGTTTACTATGTTGAAAAAGTTTATTTTAAAATAAACACATACAATATAATATTTACAATACTAAAAACTACAGATAAATATAAAAGAATGGATAATTACTTACTTCGTTTACTACAACCTTTTTCTTGTATGATGTTATTATAAAAAGCTTCATGTTGTATATTAAAAATAAACACGTTCTCTCTCTTATTCTATTGTCTTTAACGATCTCCTGTTGTCTCCGTCTTTAAGTCACTGGAGACTTTTGAAATCAGACTTCTTCATTTTTGTCAGCCAAATAATCTATCTTTATTGCACAATATCACATTGAAACCCTTTAGTAATTTTTGTCACAAATTATATGACGTCACAGCTCTGATAGTAACTTTCGTAGAATAGATAAAGGTCGGCAATCTTCAAAAAATACCACCGTCACCCTTCATGGGTGATATCAATATCACCCATACCGTCAACGGTTCAACGAACTCCCATCAACTGTTTATCCATCCGATTGAATGCAAAACAAATATAGGTACTTTCAGATTCTACAGTGTGGGAATTATGAAATGGATTATTACGTTCATTTTATTTCATACAATGAATGAGTTATATAGCAAAATACGAGATTGCTGCCAAATTTCAGTGCTACGCTAAAGTTTAGTCGCGGCGGGCGGCATTGCTCGGTTTGCCGCCGCTGCGACTGATCGGCTCTCCTGATGATGAATCGCGTACCGATTCGAAAATGTCGAGCGATATTTTGTCTTCTATGTCGTGAGTAAACGCCTTCCGTAGGTATTATAATATGTCTGAAACTCACGGTAGTTTTCTATGTAAAATTTACTCATATTCTTATAATTGGTTTCCCGCAAATAACTCCCACGACGTAGGTACGGGAGTAAATAGGTTCTTAAAGGGTCGGTAACGCGCGTGTGATGCTCTTGGCATCACAAGCGTTCATAGGCGGCAGTAACTGCTTAACATCGGGCGGGCCGCATGCTTGTTTGCCACCGTCGTAGTAAAAAAAAGGTACATATGGATAGACAAGTTTCTCTGTGCTCTAGTAGGTAACCTTAGTACACTCAGAAGGAAATAGTCTACAACATTCAAATGCTGAATATACCTTCAAACGTATACTCGTAGGACTTCACTTTATGTTACTAACTACGTACTTAGCGTTGCAATTTGAACGCATACTAGCGTTTGAACGTTGAACGCGCAAGTTAACGTTTGCGTAATTAAAACTCATGTTAGCATCAAACCGAGTTTGCGTTAAGTATTGCAACGCAAACAAGGAAGTTTATAAACAGTCTTGGAGTATCTTTAGAGCTAACTCCTTTACTTTTGGATACGTTTCATCAATATCAATTTCAACTCGTTTACATAATTTAAGACATCTTAGCGATGTGTTTATTTTACTTTTTTATTAGTCTACTAAAAGGTGCCCGCAACCTCGTACGCGTAATTTATTTTATACACTAGTCTGATAAAATGTATCCTATAACCATCTTTGAATGTCCGGCTATCCCTGTACATAGGGCTGCCATCCGTCCGGGTTTCCCCGGATTTGTCCTAGTTTGGACGTTTGGAGGCCGTCCAGGGGGGTTTTCAATAAGTGTCCGGGGAAAACCCGAACACTTTTTATGTGAATAAAAAATAAAGCGATTGTTTTTTAATTATATGACACTTCCGCCAAAATTCGAGTTACGCCAAATTTCCGGGTTTTTTAAGTCTTTGTCCGGGCTCGGCGAATTTAGAGACGGCAGCCCTACCTGTACCGAAATTAATTTAAAGAGTTCCTGCCGTTTCGGCGTGATACGTGGACAAATGAAATGATGCCCTATAGGTACCGCGCAGCACGCCCATACAAAACAAATGACGATCCCTACTTCTGGATTTAAAACATTGGAAATGTTCAATATTTACTCAATATGTCAAATTGTCAATATATCCCACAAATGCACCGTTCCCAATAAAAAGAACCGATTAAAGAGGTCAACGCATCAATAAATATTGACAAAAGGAGTTATGCGTTAACAAGTGAGGCCAATATTTACACGCTTACTTCAAAACGACGCATAATCATAGACCATTAGCGTCTCTTACGCCATTTTAGCTACTGATGAGCAATATTTACCTGTCTGCACTAAAGAACTTTCGTTAATAGGAGATAGGAGGGAGTTACGTCATTTAGTTCATGGAGGTCAATATTGACTCGCAATGAGCCAACCATGTCCGAGTAATACGATTATACTATCCGATTGTTAAATATGGGTTTGAATACGATTAGAATGTAGACAACAGTATTTTAACTATTTAAAGCTGTGGTAAATTAATAGGACCGAGGGGAGGAAAGGAGAGGATTCGTTTACAAAGAACTAGAAAACGTAAATATATCTGTATGGTAACGTAATAAATAAATATCAATATAGTTTATAGACGTATTTTTACGAAAATGTTCTAAAATACTTAAAGTATAATATAGTAATGTATGTACTATTATGAGCTACTTTAATCATTATAATTATGACAGATCTTGCAAAGAGTGGAAGTAAAATAAGTCAATAAAAAAATATTTTATCCTAAACCTAATCAAAAACTGTGTGCTTACCCAGTATTGAATATTGTAGGTGAACAATAATCACTAAACAGAATTTAAAACAATTATAGAAAGAATAAACGTTCGAGGCCGAATATACGTCGCTTTTTCATAGCAAATAAATTTGAAGTATATTTTGTAAATGTTCCATAGCGTTTTCTTGTAGTTTAAGTACTGGCTGTTATAATCAGACTGTGACACGGTCCCGAGTCTTATGTTTGCTCTATAACGGGCCCGAGTGTCATGACAAAGAGCTAGGATGTTAGCTTATTGCGGAACACCGGCCACCCGGCTGAATGTTTGTATTTCCGGATTGGGATTAAACTGGATTAGGCTTTATTTGTGTACTTATACGGTACACATGGAGCGAGACGTGGACTACAACACAGAGGCACAAACATACAATCCAAGTTGAGAAATATTACCTATCTCTTTCTTCGCTGTACTGTGAGAGAGTGACATTCGATGCTATGTCGCGCGACAAGGTTGTGCTAGACGGGCAGGCTAAATAAAATCCATAACGAGTGGTCCAAGGAATTGTTTGGATTGATCCCTATCGCATCTTTCCGCCATCGCTCTACGCGACCATTCTTTTATCTTCACCACTTAGTTGGCAGTCCACAACTGTGCGTTTTCTAGAAATTTCCTGCCTCGCACAACTGTATTGTGGAATGAATTGTCGCTTGTGGTATTTCCTGACCGATTCCACCTTCAAACCTTCAAGAAAAGAGCGTAGCCTGAAAGGCCGGCAACGCACTTGTGACTCCTCTAGTGTTGCAGGTGTCTATGAGCGACGGTAATAGCTTACCATCAGGCGATCCGTTAACCCCTTTGCCCCCTATGACATAAACAAAAAAGCCTAAGAGTACGCGACGTCATAGATTAGCTGCATGAGATAATGCTGCGATGGTATGGTCAATTGGTCACGTAAAATTACAATATGGGCACAATCGGATGACTAATAACCAAAAAAAAATGCGTCACTGATTGACTGCACACAATGGACTGTTGGCTAAATAAGTGAACGAAAAACCAAAAAAAGCAAGGCGTCCTTGACAACTCTACAGTCACACACAATCCAGTGATCAATGATCAGTGATTGATGTTTAAAAAATGTAGAAAAATCGCCAACCCTGACAATTTTCTGGCAACCCTAATCCAAAAAGACCATTGACAACTCTATGGTCGGCATAAATCAACGCTAGATTGGCGTTAACGCGCGCTTCCGCCCACAGACAATCAATTTTCCGAACCGGCCATAACTTATAGAGTTGAGAGCGATTGGTGGACTTTTGGGTTTAGCGGCGGCCATATTGTCTGGCGGAGAGCTGTATTTATCTAAATAGTGTACTGTTAAGTCTGCCATACTTGCGACAGGTAATGTCGCTCAATCAGACAGATCTTCTTCTTTATTTTTCACAGTGAAAATGGCAAATTACTTATTGTCTCCATACAAATATTGGTACCCAACCTACAAATGACGTCACATTTTGGTAGCCATTTGTATGGAGCGTTTTTAGCGCTCCGTGGGAATGTGGAACTATGACGGTCATTTAAGACTTTTTTTAGCGCAGTCATGTGAGGTTAGTCCCATATAGACATTTGATTCCAATAAAAAATAGAATCCATTGACATCGTCAAAAAAAACCGTCATGCATATTGAGTTCGTTTGCATACAATTTTGGGCACCTGGGTTTCGTAGCAACTTTTGCAGCTGATTATAATAATAATAAATAATAAAATGTATTTATTCAAAACAATAATTTCAGTCATATTACAGTGTATGATGCCTCTTTTTAAGTATCAATATACCTGTGCTAAGAGGTATCACTCTTCCTTATAAGGGTAGAATAACATAAAATATTTTTACTTCAAATAACTTATATCTAAGAACTTATTTCTAACAATTTAGTAACAGAATTAATAATAAGATAAAATAAAGTGTGTGTGTGTGTGTGTGTGTGTGTGTCAGTGTGTGGGTGCGCGCGCGCGCGCTCGTGTGTGTGTGTGTGTGTGTGTGTGTGTTATGTGTGTGCGAGTGTGTGTGTGTATGTGTGTGTTAGTTCTAGTAGGTATGTAGCAAGTCCTCTGTGTCTTGGTAGCTTTTAGATTTTAGCCATTTATTTATTACTTTTTTACATTCATAGTAAGATAGAGGATAAATATTTAATTGTTTATTGATGATATTATATAGTTTTCCTGATTGAATATTGTATTGCCTGCTTGCGAAAGTTGTATTTGTTGACGTGGCTGGGACTATAATATCTTTTCTTCTTCGATTTTGTGTTTCTGGTTTATACGGTAGATGTATATGTAATCTTAAAATAACAAACAATATATACAGTTGTCTTACAGTTAAGACATCGGAAAGTTTATATAAGTCTGAGGTAGGAAATCTGAACGGCTTAAAATAGGTAACTTTTAGCAAAGATCTCTGAGCTCTTTCTAATTCTAGAAGTTTGGTTTTAGTCGTACCTCCCCAAACTGGTATGCAATATACAATGATGGATTGAGCCAAAGCTATATACACTCGATGGAGCAGTTCCTTAGTTGCAATATGCCTAAGGTTCTTAAAGACCCACATAAGTTTTCTGATTCGGGTCATAATCAATTCTATATGTGAGTGCCAAGTAAGTCGCTGGTCTACAATAATACCCAAATACTTGGTACTTTCTACTTTTGCTATGGTTGAACATGAGCAGTTTGGATTATCTGGGTAATTACATGTGTGGATTCTGATTTTATAATTACTTTCTGGTTGTGTATGATTATAATTTGTGAAACATATATAATTAGTTTTAGCAGTATTTAATGTGAGTAAATTTAAGTTTAGCCAGGCTGCAATTTTTGTGAGGCCCTTTTCTGTATTGCTTTTTACTTCTTCCCAAGAATTGCCTGAAAAGATTATTGCTGTATCATCTGCGTAAGAAAATATATGTCCCTCATTTATATACATGGCACAGAGTTGATTAATATAGATTAAAAATAAAGTCGGCCCAAGGACACTTCCTTGAGGGACACCAAATGTTATATTAGTATTATCGCTGATGTAGTTTCCTATTTTGACTTTTTGTTTACGATATTGGAGATAATTTTGAAGTAGCTTGAGAGGGATATCTCTTATTCCTATGGTTTGTAATGTCTCTACAAGAGTAGGAATAGAAACGGTATCAAACGCTTTTTTGAGATCTAGAAAAACTGTTAAGCATTTCTTGTTTTTGTCTATTTTGTCAACAATAAGAGATGAGAGTGCCGTTATTGCGTCTTCAGTTGATAATCCTGGTCTGAATCCGTATTGAGATTTCGATAGAGTTTTAAATTTAGTTAGGTAGTTTAAGATCCGGTTATTAAGCAGTTTCTCTATTATTTTTGAAATGGCAGGTAACACTGAGATAGGTCTATAATTAGATGCGTCATCTCTATTTCCACTCTTGTATACTGGTGTTATTAGGGCTTCTTTCAGAGCATCTGGGAAAACTCCTTCCTTAAAGCAGATATTGGCAAGATGAACGATAATAGGTACAACTAAAGTACTGGCCATTTTTAGAAACTTTGCAGATATATTATCCACACCAGGGGCACTGTCCGACTTTAAATTCATTAAAATCGTAAGAACTTCATGAAAATCTGTTTCCAACAACACAAACGAGGTTAGATGAGGTTCTATATGATTGGAGGTATAATTAGAGTTTTGCGCTCGGTTTATATTACTCTTTAAGATATCTTCAGCCAATGATTTCCCAACACCAGCAAAATAGTTATTTACTGCATTAACAGATTCAAGGGGAGTATCTTTAATATATAATAGTTCATCATTTTCAGAATTTTTTGGTTTGCGGTTTGTAATTTTGTTTATAGATTTCCATAACGCCTTCGAATTACCGTTAGCTTTATTTAATTGTTCCTTATCATAAGCACGTTTTAAATTTTTTATTAAATTATTACAATAGTTTCTGTATCGTCTGTACGTTATTTTTAATGTTATGTTTTCAGGATCAGAGCGTAATTTCATTTGCATATTATTTCTGTTCCTAATGCAACGTAGGATGCCCAAGGTTATCCAGGGTTTAAGAATGCGATTTTTTCTGGGAATTGGAGTAGTGATGGTATTTTCTATAAGACATATTTTTATCTTACTTATTAAAGTTTCTGTGAGTTTGTTGGGATCAGTAAATGAGAGTAATTCGGACAGGTTTTCTTCATGTAGACTACATATTGCTTTTTCAAAGTCTGTTACAGTTTTAGTTTTTTGGCAGTTTTGTATGATATTTAATTTAGATAGTTTTAAAAATATCATGGAGTGGTCCGTAATAGTTGTATTTAAAACCAGTACTGTTGCACAGGTTTTACTTTGCTCTAATTTCAACATAAAATGGTCAAGGCAAGTTTTATCCCTAGTTGGGAGTAAATGACCTGGGAGCAGTCCGTGCATTGACAACGTATTAAGGTAACAGAGTCTATTGGTGCGTTCATGAGACTGTTCATTAGCTTTATAAATAATGTTTATGTTCAAATCGCCAGTTACAATTATATTTTTACATGTTTTTATTTTTTCTATATGTGTATTAAGGGATGTAATGAAGTTCTCTGCGTTATGATTTGAAGGGGAGCGATATATTCCAAGTATTTTAATATCGGAAATGGTTATCTCTAAGCAAGAAGCCTGTGACAGTATTATTTCTTTTACCTTTGCTTTGTGATTATTTTTAATATACACAACCACGCCATCATTTTGATTGATATGATTAGTAGTGAAAAAAGCAATGTAATTTTCAATTGATGGTACAGGTTTGTCCAGGTTAAGTCTGCACTCACTGAGTATTAGAATATCTACATTTAATTTAAAGTGACATAATGCCAGATGCAACTCATTTATATTATGATATATACTTCGAATATTTTGTGATATTATTGTGAAATCGTGTTTATCTATGTTAATATGTTTAGTTAGATCTTCAAATTGACATAGACTGGATTGTGCGATATCTAATTTGTCTAATTCGTTTAAAGTTATAAGTGTGTTATCCATATTTATAGATGTAAATGAAACTAAACGGGTTGTGTTCAAAAGGTTGTCCATGTGTATTGTTAAGATTATATATGGGCATATAGTAAGCATATTTATTTTCAAAATATTTAGAAGCCAACCTTAAAGACATTTTAATTTTTATATTTGTGTTTGTGTGTTTTAAATTTACGACGTGAATGCTTATGACAATAATAATAGTCAAACCTAGCAAGACAGTCTTCTTTTTAATATATGAGGATACTAATATATCTTTTATGAATTTGCAGTGGTGTATGTGTAGTGTAGTGTTAATGGTGATGGCAAAATTTGTGACAATAATAATAACCGACTCTATCCATGTCGTTCTAGACTTATTATATAAATATAGAAATAGCGAAACATTTTTAGTAATTTTATGAGATCTGTGAACTAAAAATATCAAAAACATAACTTTCATAATAAGCAGGGCTAGTCATGCTTCCTGCAGTAATCGCTGTATTTGAGCTTCGTTGTTTACCAGTATTACAGGGGTGTTTTCATTTTTTCTGACGAAGACTCTGCCAAGGTAGGTCCAGCAGAAAGAGTATCCTTTAGACTTCGTCAGGTCACTTGCCAGGAACCGTAGACGTGCTCCCTTTGCAGTCAGTTGTTCCGAGACGTATACAGGAGTGTCCTCTTTCTTGGTATGACCAAGATGTTTCGCGCTGAGTTTATTGTTTCGGTTTTTCACATTGTGTTCTTTGCATTTCTTCAAGATGTTAGCTTTTAACATAGTAGACGACATTTCGACTATGATCGGTGTGTTTTCATCTTGTTTTTTCCCACGAACCCTGTATATGTCCATCATGTCGGTTTCCCTAATTTTACAGTCGATAGTCTCTGATAGGTGTGTCACCATTTTTATTAGGTCATCCTTGGTTTCTTTGTTTAACTTGGGCACATTTTTTATTTCTATATTTCGCTTCCGGCTCTCTCTGTGCGTATCCTCCAGTCTCTCTTCCAGCAATGAAATATACTCCTTGTCTTTCCTGCTAGCTATTTCTAACGATTCAACCTTTTTCTTGAGCTCTTCGTTCTGTTCTGCGAGAAAAGCAACAGAATGCTCGATGTTCTTGTTGGTCTCCTTAATTTGTTGCAGTGTCGGGGTTATTTTCTTTAGTTCACTTTCTTGAGATGAAAGCAAATTTTGTATCATATCTTTCATTTCTAGTTTAAACCTTTCGAAGTCTGAGTGTGAAGGGATTTCCGATTGTTTTTTAATATGCTGTGTTGAATTTGAAGCCTCATCATACCTCCCATTTTTGTCAGTAGTCGCTCTTGTCGTCATACTTTTCATATTTGCGTACCGACGTTAAAACAATATATAGCAGGTAAAATTTTCAGAATGAACTTCAAGGAGTATTAGAGCACAAAAATATTATGTTTTATTCTGCAGTTTTGGTCGATAAACGTAATAGAGTTTAACTGTTCACGGCTTTTCCAAGAATTCATACACAAGGGCCTTGAAGAGCGAACAGCAGTCCTAGTTCGCGGCCAAAATGGAGTAAGCGCCGCACATTTCGGTACCACTTACGCGTTTCATTAAAACGTTTGATGTGATTGAATTTAATTTGGGTGTTTTATATTGTTTTTCTTGATTTGTACTTAATTTCACTGTTTATTTTATAATCCTGAAGATGTAGCACAATCACTGTGTAATAACGAGTATTTTCGTATAACTTTCACTTTATAAAACTGAGTTTTAACTATTTAATTCTATTTTTAAAAACGGAGTGTTTGAGGGATACTGTGTTCGCGCCAACGCGTGATGGGCAATGTTGCGATTGTATATAATGATGCTGATTGTATCTAATAAAACATTACAAAGTCTTTGTTATAAGAGGCAGCGGCTACACAGACGGGAGGCGACATTTTGCATAAGCGGAAAGTCTTTGGCATCGTGAATGGCGCTTGGAAGGCGAATGGACGCTTGGTCTAGTTTTTAGAGGTCTTCGTTCTTCATAATTAATTTTCGTAGTTGTAACTTTATCTAGTGTACGTAAATTAACATCCTTATTGTAAAAGCCCGCAAGCAAGCCGCTGCGTGGGAATTAAAAATCATATTCGTTATTCGACTTGACTTCAATCTCTCCTGTACCTTTAGCACAACTGTGACTGTGACACGCGACTGCGCGTGAAAAGGAAAGTCGCGGTAAGATATGCTAGCCCCGCTAAAGTCTAGTGAGCCTTGATAAACCACGCTTAAATGTAAGGTACAGTAGTATGGAAGTAACAAATATGTAAAAAGAAACGTAATTGAGTGAAAGAGATAGACACATGTAATCGTATTAGTTGAAACGAGATAGCAATAAATGCATTATGGCCGAAACCGTCTTTAATTCCTTACGTGGCGCTGCGGACAGGATCTCAGGATCAGTATCAGGCGTCTTTAATTCCTTACATAAATATGCTGTAGTTATCCACTTCTCCTGAACTGAAACGATGCAAGTTCTACCTATCAAAATTGAGTAGTTGGGTCATTGTCAGATTTAGGTGCGTGACTTTCCGGTGGAGATTTGCGAAATTAAGGATTCCAAGGCCTAATTTTCTGATTAAATGCCTGTGAGAATAATGAACGTCCCCTCTTCTATATAATCCGATGTATGTAATAGCAACATAACCTAGATTCATACAAGCTCTTAACTTTAGACCACCGAAAGGACGAATTTTCTTTTTTGAACTGACAATGACCCAGTTACAACTAATCCTAAGGGGCAAAATAAATAAAACATATAACTTAACTCAATACTAAGACGTAATCGCAATCGGCTTTCAAAAACTAGTCAAAAGTTAATTATGTTTCCATCGGTAAGTATAGATGTTTGTATTTTCCATTCCTATTTACTTTGACGACGCGGTTGGCTCAGTTTGTAGAGACCTGCCTACTGAGCCGGCGGTCCCGGGTTCCAATCCCGGCCAGGGCAAATATTTGTGTGATGAACTCGGATATTTGTGCTTGGGTCATGGTTGTTCTATGTATTTAAGTATATATGTATCTATATAAGTATGAATATCGTCGCCTAGTACCCATAACACAAGCCTTCTTGAGCTTAATTGGGGACTAGATCGATTTGTGTGAGGTATTGTCTGATATGTATTTATTATTATTTTATTTATTATTTATTTATGTAAACCTGAAACAACACCAAGCCCGCAGCTTAAGATACGCATGGCGGGAGTTGTTAGACAATTACGATCAAGTGGGCTCATAAAAACTTCATTCCAACTTTTTGCGTTCCGTACAATAAACCGCCAAATTGAGTGTTGTCAATAACCTCTGTCTTAAGAGGCCTTATACATTTTAAAATGATTTTATTTCACACTAACGACCCGCCCCGGCTTTGCACGGGTGCAATGCTTTATTATACATATAAACCTTCCTCCTGAATCACTCTATCTTTTAGAAAAACCGCATCAAAATCCGTTGCATAGTTTTAAAGATCTAAGCATACCTACCTAGGGACAGACAGACAGACAGACAGGAAGCGACTTTATTTTATACTATGTAGTGATTATGACAAAATATATTTGCATATAGTCGAAAATAAGATGATAAAAACAATTTTCTGCGTGAATTTTGTCAAATTAGAGTACTTTTTTAAATAAAAATTATCAATGAAAAATTCAAACTAGGTTTCAAATATATATCAATAGATTGCAATAGCCCTGTTCTAAGTAGTAACATTGATAATATGTCAAGAAACATGTTTGATCATAGAGAGAAATGTCTAAAGCCATCAGTATTTAAACGGATAGGGAGTCTTAAGACTTGCGAGAGTTGCGAATACTTTTTTTGTTTCTGCTTATTTATTTTATTTTGTTGTGTAAAACCGTTAAGAGACGGAGATAAAATATATTTAAATGGCTAAAATGCGTATTTTACAAGAAATGTGTTTTTATTTAAGTAGCCAGTATTTTATTTATCTGATAAAAAAATAACACAAGTATATATCCTGGCGTTGCAAGCGTTCATAGGCGGCGGTAACTGCTTAACATCAGGCGGGCCGCATGCTTGTTTGCCACCGTCGTAGTATAAAAAAAAAAAAAAAAAAAAAAAATATAATTTTCTTAAATAACGTGAATTACGAATTGCGATGTAGTAAGAAATAAATGAAGGTTTTATAGTCATCTATGGGTGTTATACCTACTTACATTTAGGTTTTTTTGTAATTTATGTAAACACTACTGAACTATTTGCATCGACTCGGAAGTTATCGTCTAATATATCTAAAAAAACGGGGTAAAATCTAGAAAAACCAGCAGTCCGTGTAAAAAAGAAAATACATTTTCCGCTGAGCATGCCTGGCCGAAAATCTGAGTGTAAAATATCCATAGAGCCGCGATAGAGTGGAGCATGGAGTATGGTCCGAATAGGCTATTGTGCGTGTAGTGCTAGTGGGACAGTCGGCCGCAATAAACAGTTTACATAAATGAAAAACTCACCACGGATGACTCATATGTATTAAGAACCTAGACTGAATACTTGGAAGATAAATGACAAACTAATTGATGTTGCGTAGCAACTCTCTAACGCTCTAGTAGCGTAGAATTATGTAGCGAAAGATTTGGTGTGATTAACGATCAATTAGCTCTGTTGGGTAAGCACTACGCCGGAAACGTTTGGTCGCAGGTAGTATCGCACTACATTTTTCTTTCATAATTTACCTTTGTGTTTCATACGCAAAAATGACAACGCAACTCTTATTAAGTAGGTACCTATACTCACCCAAGATGCCAAGATGAATAGCCAATATGCCAATAGACAACTTTCATACAATAAATTTAGAACAAAGTATAAGAAAACACACAAGAAACATTATTATAAGAACTTCTGTAGTTTTTCTTTCAAATCGTAAAAACTACATTAAAGTTTCAAACTTTGCCTCACTATAATGTTATTACAGATAAAACAACTCACAACTCACATATTGTGTATAGTAAAATTTTATAAAACGACGTGAAACGTGGCACTGTTTTCTCCTTCCGTTGATTCATTTAGCTGACTGTACATGGCTATAACTTTTCTATTTGTGTGGTTGAACCAAAACCGCAGGGCTTTCGTAGTGGAATGGCAACGAAAAATTTAAAAGGTCCATATTTTAGGGTGCTTCAAATGTAAAACACGTCCCTGCGTCCATGTGACTGATTATATTCAAGAATTTACTTACAGTTTTTACAATTGCATTACCAATTTCATATCATGAAGAGCGACGAGAATTTGCGATATTCCAAAAACAATATCTTGGGTTTCTTACAGCAAAATAACGGTCATATCGCTTATTACTATTGCTATTTTAGCTAGCTAGACTTAATCAGACTTACAGATTTTGAAGCAACGAATGCTTTCGCCGCAACCCCATACTTAGTTTTCATTGGACAAATGTATAAACCTAATATTCTATTTACTTAGTTATTTTAGCTATTACTAATCAGAATTACAGATTTTCAAGCAACTGATTTAGCCGTGGCAAATGATTAAACTTAATATTCATTAAATCTTTCTTTTGAAACGATTTAATATAATAGTTTCCGTGGAAAGCCAGCACAAATTACTTGCTGGTATACATTTTTAATGTTTTTTTTTTACTTCAAATTCAACAGTTCCATAACCAACTTTTCGAAAAAAGAACCGTTACAACTTTACCAACTTCTCTGTACGTTACCAAAGTCCGTATCTTATTAGCACAGAGTCTAAAGTCGTATATCTTTCGTTGTTGGATGTCGTAATTCCGCATGCATTCTATTTATTTTCCGTTGGGCCTGTAAAATTCGGTTGGTACGCGGATAGTTCGATTCTACTCTTTTGGCGTTGGGACGTGCAGCTAGCCGAATTTATAGCTCGAAATTCGGGGGTACGAAATGTTTTTGCAGATTTATCGAAAGCGTTTTAAACCTCTTTTGGCGTGTTCGCTGAGAAAATGTTTTTTTATTTGTCAGAAAATGGCCAAAGATTATGGTGGTCGTGTTTATTAGGCGATTAATGAATAAACTATATGGTAATGGCCAAAGGCCAAAAATTAGACCAATTAGAAAAATAACACCCGTAAAGCTGTAGAGACGTAGGTTCAAATCCCTGTCGAAGCATTTTTTTTTTAATTTTCGCTTCAATATATACATTTGATTAGAAAACTTAAAGTCTACCACCACGCTAGTGTATATGTACATATATGCATGTATGTTATTGACCAAGCGAGCGAAGCGTCCCCGTTTCAACTTGGCCTAAGATTCATTCGTATGTTGGGATGTCCAGATTTCCGGCTGTTCTCGCCTAGAGGTCGCATTTCTCTTCCAATTGTCATGAAATCTTGTAAGTCGGTTCGAGAAGTATGTAGATTTTTTGGTAGATTCTGTTTTTTGCCTTTTATTTCTAAATGGCAGAGATGGGGGGTCTAAAACGTAAAAAAATTACAAATTTTAGAAATTTCGTAACAAATTAGCGAGGTCTACACACAGGAGAGCTCTCTGCTAGTATGTGTGTGTGACTATGTGGGTTTATATAAACCTCAATTGTGTTTGTCAGTCTCGGGGATTCTCGATAGCACATCACTAAACGTAGCCATCCGAAACCAGCAAACAAACATGATTAACAAGTTACACTCACGGCACATCACCGAGTCTCCTTGTACAAATCAAAACAACGAACTGCATAAATTAATTACTGTAAGAGTGTCTCCCACGAGGGCTTTGGTCTGATGGGACGGCGGTATGCGAAATGTTCACAAATACAAGTGACATGGTTTAGAGGTTTAAAACGGCCCGTGCATAAAACACAGAATCTCAATACAATGCCCATTTCGACCAAACTTATGATGTTTTATGACCCGCTTGCCTAGTACAACTACGCGATATAGCATAGCCCGCCCCTATCACAGTGCAGCGAAGAAAGAGATAGGCCATTTTTCTCAAGCGAGAAAGAGGCGCGTGTCAGAGTTGTGCTAGAGGTGCTGGAAGATTAACGAATATAAACCAAAATAGTTTATTTGTTTGTTGTAGTGTGTTTTTTGTTTGGAACTAACCGAGACTTAGCTTGCCGTACGACATAGAAAGGCAGGTGATGTCTTTCTCACACTGTAATTGAATGGAAATATATTTATCGTCCGATAATAATTATCGCCCGACACGGAGTCGCGCGTCATAAATGTTCTAGGCAAAGGGCCCTAAAAATCCCACGCAATGCTTACATTGTTTTCATTAAAGCGTGGTTCCACATGGTACGCGACATCCAATCGTCCAGTTTCAAAGAAATTGAGATTCAAGAATTCTAGAATTTCCAATTGTTTCCCATTTTTTTCTGCATCATGAGTTCATTTCCTCATGATATTTTTTGTGATATAAAAATAATAAATAAGTATGTAAATAAATTTGGCTTGGTTCCGTACGGCATGCGGCGTCCAATCGGCTAGTCTCAAAGCAATTGAGTTTAATGGAGGCGTACACAAGTGCACAGCGGCTTGTTTGTGTTTGTTCCGGTCAGTGGCGTATCCCATGCGCAGTGACATCACTTGATCAGCTATCACATTAAAGGCAGACACAATAGTGCGCAGCACTGATAAGCTACTTTCTAGATATAAAGAAAGCACATTTTTGTGGATGTCAATCGATTCAATTTTTTATTGGGATCAAAAGTCTATATGGGACTACCTACACTTAGACTGCTCTAAACGTCAGAAATGACCGTTAAAGTTTAACATATCTATGGAGCGCTAAAAACGCTCCATACAAATGGCTACCTAATCGTGACGTCATCATATGTGCTTCGTATCAATATTTGTATGGAGACAATAAGTAATTTGCCATGTTCACCGTGAAAAAATAGGTTTAAGTTCATGGTTATGGCATGCCCCGTGATTTTCGGAGCACGAATGAATTGAATGTGTGCACCTAAAACCCCGGGATATGCTTACGAGACCCATTGTGAGCGAACACATCAGCTATTAATATAACTTGTATGCATGTCCCTATTTCTCAAAAATTCAAGTAATAAAAAATCTAAACGCGTAAAATCCAAAAATAACAAATGTCGCCACTGATCTGTACACGAAACAAATTAAATTTTTATAGCACCAAACAAGCCGTGCTACATTTGTCATACAAGTCCTCCAAAAACGCAAAATCCTACCCAAAACCGACGAACTTCAGTCGAGTTTTCAGTAGCCCCAAGTTAACCCGTCACTGACAATAAATATCAGTTCAAAGCCACAATTATCTTCTAATATATCATAAAGCCATATTTTTAACCCGTGCCAGACCCTAATATTTCTATCCTTTGCTATTAATATAATATTTTTACGGGACATATTTTTATTAGGCCATCTCTCATCCTTGTAGTATACACATGCGGACAAGATAAAGGTGCACTTTATGACTTGTAAATTTATTTCGGAGAAGATTTTTATTATTTACGATAGTCTAGCTTGTGGCTTTGATTGCACCTGATGTTAAGTGATAATAAGACCTAAGATGGAGCATGTTTGCCTCGAAAATGCCTATTCACTCTGAGATCCAAGTTATATATTTCAAGGAAAATTTGCGCAAGGAAGAGAGTTCCACTCTTTTTCTGTCTGGATAAGAAAAATATACCTGATAAGAGAAGTAGTAGTAAGTTTGCTCGGAAAACTGTTAGGTACTATTAAATAGTTATATATTACAAATAAACAATTGTAAACAATGTACTTCCCTTTACAGCTTATTTTAATTAATGTAGTTTTAAATAAATTTCACTAAATGTGATAAAATCCGCGATATTTAACACACTTTAATTAAAATAGGCCTGGTAACTAAAATGACTCCCCATCTAATTAATAAAACATTCAATACGTTGCTATCATAAGTCTACGGGAGGGTAAAAAACAGTGCCTGTTTAACCAATCCAAAGACAAATCTTCTTTAAATGTATGAATCTGCATTTGACCAAGCTTAGTATCTTCAATTCCTATTTCCACTGATTCCTAATTGGAACGAATAAAGTAATTAAATTATGAACTCAATTTGGAATAATAACACTGATATATTCGCCATTATCTTAATACATTACGATATTACAACCTTCGGAAGTAATAAAACGTGAAACTTTTTAATTTCCTTACTCGGTGATCTTAACGCAATTATTTTTAATCTTCCGCAGGGAAGTTAATACAAGTTTCTCAAATTTAATGTCTCGAAGTTAATCGGATCGCCGTCGCGAGTTGGTGGCACGTAGGTTCGATTCGGGTCGAGTCAAAAATGAATTCTGTCTTTTAAGCGTTAACCTTCTTGCTGAAAAGAATGTGAGAAAGAATTATTATTGTTGTTTGTTGTGTTGAATTGATGAAATTTTAACGAAATGTCTTGTGAAATGGGTTCATTGGTCTTAGGTATTCACTGTTATAATTTGTAAGGAATGATAGTTTGTTGAAATTATTAATTATTAGGGAAAACCAATACATCTGTTAAATTGAAAAAGGAATTTAAATTACGTAGAATTGTGACAAAAAAGGTTCTTTGGTAAGTAGATATTGTTTACCTATGATTTTGTTAGCATCAATACATCAAATTAGAATCACGGGAAGCCAGGGAATGAGGATCATGGGCAACATAGTCTTGCTCGTTATGGAGAACGTTGGCGAATCCTTTGTCTAGCCTCTCGACAGTCATGATGATGATAATGCTGAAATAAATAGTAGCCAATATTTTAATAAAATGTTTTATTTACCATTTAATTGCACTGAACTGTATTTAACACACCCTAATCCCAAAGGGCCAATTAGTAAAAAAACCCTTTAATTAACAACGCGTGTGAGCCCACAATCGTTCACACGATACCCCAATAAGTGAAGCAATAACCCAATCAACAGCAATTCGTGTATTATTTTTTATTAACATGATGTACAAGGGGTAAGTTCAGACAACCAAAACCCACTAAGTAACAAATATCTACTTAAAACAAAGCTCGTATCTCAGTATCAATCTACATACTAGATACGAGGTTTAGAAAATTAGTGACAGAAATTTTAATGAGTTTTTGAGGTGATACATAATCTTTATGTTAAAATACCTGTCAAAAGCGTACACAAATGTCGTTGATAAATTTATCAAACATATAATGTCTAATTTTTTAATGTGGGAAAAGAAAAATTTAAGTGGGTTACCTGGTGGAAGAGCCCGGGAATCGAACCCGGTACCTCTCGATCAATCCAGCACGTTAACCTTTCCACCACCCTAACTCCCAAGCAACCTATAGATTTTTTCCTTATGCTTTGTGTGTCCATCTTTGCATTATTTCTCGTTGATACTACATTGCAACAACTTGTTTGTCAGAGAACCAGGGTGGAACGCTGGCAGCCACCCAAATAAATAAAGGCAACTGTTCGCAGAATGCCGAAAAATAATTAGTTAATGCCTTTATAACGAGGAGCGACGACATCGAGGACAAGAACTGACTATTTTACGATGTTTACCAACTCTGGGAGTTGCTGAGATTTACCTAATTTATTAGGGTACGGTGTTTTTTTTTCAACTAAGTTCATCTTTTTTGGCGACGGTATAGTCCGGTTAAAAGTAACCTATAAGAATCTTTGGACGTTCAGCTATCCCTGTACCAGAATTGGTTAATATTTGTCCACCCTTTTCAACGTGATGGGATGACGAATTATGACCAACAGATACGCGACCATACAAAACAAAAGACGATCCTGCATCACGCTATTAAGATTTCCGGCGTTACTCAAAATATCTCTAAAGTTACCGAGACCAAGTTACCAATCTACCACAAAAATTAAATATTTTCCAGCTTTTTTATTCAGATTATATTTTTTCTAAGACTAACTTACATCTTTGAGTAAAGAATAAAACAATTTGCCTCACAAAACTAATATAAATCACCAAACTAAAGTCGAATTAGCCATATCCCAAAGTAATCGAGCTTACACACCATATAAAATCATACTTCTAATAGCGTAACATCATAAGCGGCCTAGAGCATGTACCACATACGTCATTCTTTTACTAAATCTAAGCAATATTACCCGGTTGAGTTAAGTTTGCACCCGAAGTCTTTGGTAATGCATACAAATAAGGTGCAAACTGAATTTAACGGGGATATAACCGCCCAACATATCAAGTTTATGACTTCCGAGGCAGAATCTGGCGTAGATATGTGACGCAGGGACCTTATGGAGTTTTAACTAGTCGATAAAATACAATGACATTTATGTATTTACCTAAAATAATAAGAAAGTTACCTAAATAAGTCGAGTTGCGGAAAACTAGCCCGCGATAACCTATAACCTACTTATTATAGTTGCGTATATATATTTAACGATATCAATATTGTTAAGTGCAGAGAATCCGATATAAAGCCTGACCAGAAGTATATGAGGATGCGCCATATTGCAGAATTTCACTGGAACTAATTTCATACACTGGCAATGATTTTATGATGGTTTGTCAACAATGTCAATGTCATTCGTGGTGATTTGTTTAAAAGATAAATATTTAAAATTAGCCAAAGAAAATGCCGAAAACCATTCACAGACGTGAACGTAAGATTATAAATAAAGTATACATGTGTTTACTACACGATAAACAGTCAGGAAAAGAGTGCATTTCATTTAATGATATTATGAGGTTAACATAGTGGAACTGACAACTATTTAAAACTAATGTCATTATAGTGGGTTGCGATTGGTGGCAAAATTGGTGCCATATAAATCTTATAGATAGCGCCCTCTTGACAATCCTCATATATTTCTGGTCAGGCTTTAACAGATATTTTTTTTATTATTATATGTGAATATTAGAAGGAGCCCGCAACTTAGTCCGCGTAGTCGACTAAAAAGTATTCTATAACCATCTTTGGTTTTCCAAATTGGTTAAAATCCGTCCAGCCGTTTCGGTGTGATACGAAAACAAAGATTTTCTTACCAAAAGATGGCGCCGCGCGCGCTACATTTTTTTTTATCGCGTTTCGCTCTGTTACGATATTTCCTAAAATAATTATCCCTCTCCATAGAAAACAGATTGTCAATACTATATTATATTAGAATTGTATAATAGTAAATCACTACATAGTATAAAACAAAGTACCTATATCTGTCCCTATGTATGCTTAGATCTTTAAAACTAGGCTACGGATTTTGGTGTGTTTTTTTAATAAATGAGAGTGATTCAAGATGATGCTTTATATGTATAATACATGCATGACTTATCAGCATTGCACCCGTGCGAAGCCACGGCGGGTTGCTAGTTAGAAATAATGTTCTTCATTTTACATATATACTTTACACTTTTACAAATGTACAACTAATGTCCCGTGTCTAAGTGTACTTCTTATAAATTCAATTCTGCTAAAACAATGTTCACTCATTCTGATCCTTGTAATAATAACCATAAGGCTGGCAACACTGAACACTTTTAATGAACTTAAACCTTGAATTACACTATAGAGTTGCATATCAAAATCATATTTTTACAACAGGAAAATGACTTAAGACTTTGCTTCAAAGGATATAAGAGTGTATATTGTAGTAGCTTGATTAAATGACATAACTCAGGTGGGTCGTGAGCGAAATTTACTATTATGGACTTTGCTGCAAAGGATTTAGGAGTGAAAACAGTTTGTATTAAATGACATCTCAGGTCGTTAACCCCGTACGTGACAGGTGAATGTTTTGCATGGTGACTCACGCGCATGGGGTTTGAAAATCGTTGATATGAGTGGTTACCGGGTAGAGATGGGATTAAGTTTAGCCCAATAGGGAATTTTACAACGTACACCATATTGCGAATTTTAAGTGTTACTAATTTATCTAACTGGCAACGACAATTTTTTTGCTGACGTTGAACATCGGTGAATGTCACTGATGTAAACAAAGAGGAAACAGGACGAAATATTCCGGAAGTTTCAAGTATGTTTTGCATAATAAAGCCTAAACTATCCACATCTGGTGAAAAAGTTTTTTTCAATAGGATTCAGTATTTATTTCGCAAGAAGAAGGAAGGAGATTAACTAAGTTCAACTTTGTAACTACTCATATGCCATTTAAAGGCGACTATATCACCAGTGCTAAACGATCTTTTAGAAAAAAATAGAACATCCTCCTTTTTAAGTCGGTTAGAAATCACCCACACATTGTGCTCAACATTTTGCATTTCTTGTCAATATAACCGAATACAACAGACAGATTGCATTCAATAATTATTGAATAACATCAATAATTAACATTATCATCAGCTCTGCCGCTCGTGACTAATTAGTGATAATTATTACTCATCCGCAGTATGATACTACATGCAATTTATCATGCAAATATTTAAATGGACCATCCTTCCTATTGATATGACTCATTATTATAATTGAAATGATTTCGCCCGCGTATTCGTCGGCGTGGATTTTCCTATTTTTAAACCTCTTCGGTTTTACGTCACCCTAGGCCGAAAATGGGATTTTCTGCTGATAAATATAATTATACTTGACCCAAGAACAATCATGACCCAAGCACAAATATTCTAGTTCATCACACAAATATTTGCCCTGGCCGGGATTCGAACCCGATGAAACAATAATTAAAACTTAATCATTAACAATTTCACTAAATAAGGCGACATTGGGAAAGCGCAAAGAATAGATACTCAAAAGCCGTAACGTATTATTAGTTGTACGCCAGTGGGAATCGGATTCTAAAGACGATACCAACAATTTTAACAATAGAACCTATTCCTAACTTCCCAATCCGTTATTAAAACTTTCTTCGCTACCCAAAACTATGTAAACACGAAGTTACACGAAACCTTCGAATACTTTCCGAGCCTCATGTTCTTTTCAGTGAGACTCAACTTAAGTTTCAGTAAGCCCCAACTGAAAGGAGTTTCTTAGTTCCGTAGGCACTACTTAAAATAACTTTTTAAGAGGAGGTTTATTCATTCAGAAATTCCTTTTAGACACTTTGAGAGATGCTAGAAAAATAAATATAGTTTGAGAACTTTGAGAGAGTTCATAAAGTTTATATCTAAAAATCAGTTTAAACTTTTAAACATTGTCAGGACTAATTTATAATTATTAAATAAGGTACTTTAATTATTATTAAAGTTGTCTCACGGTGGTTTTATAATATTACAGGATAACTATGTTATTAAAGGGTATCCTTACCTTTTTCCTCCGCCGCAGCTACAGTTGGCCAATAATCCAAGATACAGCCAAGCTTAATCAGTAATCACTGACGGATAGTCTTGACATTTTAAAAACTGTTTTTGTATTTAGTCATTGGTTGATTGACCTTTCTTCTTCGTAACAATGGGAGTCTACGGATCGATACGATTTTTAACAAATATATTTTATCTGAGACATTTAAAGGTATATAAAAGATCTGAAAAAGCCCACGAATGGATGGTCCCTGGGTGGAAGGTTCTTGTCAGAATTGAGATATTGTAATAATGGTATCCATGCAGAATCACAGGGTCTCCTCAATTTTTAGAAGCACACGTATAGAAATGACGTGTTTCATATAAACCAGTGGATTTGCTCTTAGAACAGGATTTGTTTTTCATTGAAGGTTTTTTTGTTAAAAACTAATTCGACGTCATTGGACACTTTTTAGGGTTCCGTACCCGAAGGGTAAAAACGGGACCCTATTACTGAGTTTAAAATAGTTTTTGAGCGAGTTTGTTTATTTAACGTATTATTTACCTAGCCTAGTGGTAGATTATGGAAATGACTTTGTCGACACGGACATAAAAATATATCATTAATAAAACATAGTCCGCAACTACAATTTATAAAAGTTAGTTAATTTGATGTATCGCCTCGGGCATTGTTCCGCGGGTTCATTAACACAAATTACCAAAACAAATGAGCTCGATCAAAAAACAAAACAAGGGAAATTGCATGGCCGCCATTATCGTTACACTATCACCCTAAAATGTTATTGGTTCGCCGTAAAACACGATATTACAATAGGGTTCTGTATAATTACTAATTAACATTTAACGTTTTATTTTAAACTAGAACGTACACGTATTTTTTCTTATACCTTAGTCGGCTAATAAGTATCCTATAACCATCTTCGGATGTCCGCTATCCCTGTACCGAAATTGGTAAAAATTTGTCCAGCCGTTTCGGCGTGATGCGAGGACAAAGGAAATTATGAAAACAGATGGCGCCAGGGTGGCACGGCGCCGCGCGCCCATACAAAAGAAATGACGATCCTGTATCACGCTATTGAGATTTTTCCTGAAATAACGACCCCTCTCCATACAAAACTGATTTTCAGTACAAATCTAGAATTTTATAATAGTATAGATGAACTGTAATAGTACATTACATACCTAGGGCGGTGAATCGCAGGTGTTTGAGTCCCGGACCAAAGGCGAGGGCCATAAATGTGCGATCTGGCTTTACGAATTAGCGCCCATGGTTTGTTTAAAGTTTTACGTCTTGCTTGGCCAGGAAGTGAGATTTTCAGAATATCCCACTTACGGCCTAGGGCGACATAAATTAAATATTTTGGATATTTTAGAACAACACATAATGTCAAAAAGTGACGAGCGCTTTGGTGTCACGTTATAAATAAATGACAAAGCAACCATCATAGGTAATTTGAATTTGAATAAATTTTCCTAGATGATATTGCCTAAAACAGTCAGACCAATAATATGATATATCTCAATCTCAGTTCAATTCCGAGTCCAATTCAATTGGGAGTATAACAATAACAATATAACAACATTGTGTGTCTATGCTCGATAATGTCAATGACAACATTGACAACCTCATAAACCGGTCAATTAGACAACAAATTATCGAAAATCCCCTCGAAGGTTGCTACAGAACTCAAAAACATCACTTCACAATTTTGCAAGTCATAACTAAAAGCTTGTAATGCAGGGTTCCCCCAGTTCTTACGGAACCCTGCACTGAATGATTAGGTGTTTCGTTCCCCGTATCATCGCGTATCAAGTTCCGTCATTTGGTATGCAAATGCCTGTTATTACGGTATACGTATGGAAATGATAGTTGCAAATTAGATGCCGCTATGTGCTGGAGGCGGGAGCCGAGTAGCACGATCACGGTACGATCTAGATACGCGGTAGCCAAGTTCAAACCATATAACATGATATAACTACCATAAGAAAGACCTGTACCTTCAAAATAACAGTTAGGGGCGCTGTACTATTCTCCATACAAATCGTTTACGCTGTCGATAGCTAGTACGGTAACGTTAACTCAAGGTAAGGGTACTGGCGACACGGCAGCTAAGTTTTATATAGAGTATGGAGCTTTAATAAATTGTCGATGCTATTTCAATTAAAACTAGCTGCCCCTGCATTTTTTTAGGGTGTCACCTCCGTACCTAATTTTTATCAAAATTGGTTAAGCCGAAAGAGCTTGAAGAAGTAACAAACATACAAAGACATTCACCATTTCGCTTTTATAATATCAGTGACGTAGAAAGACGAAAACTTATTTCGCGCGGTAGAAAAAGTAATCATAATATTTTATGACAACGATGATTATCAAAGACGTACCTATTAAGAGACGCACAACTTGATTCAAATAACATAAGGTTCCTTGCACTGTTTCATTTATTGAACACTACCATTAAGACTCAGATAGCATGCCTCGCTCGATCTCGACAAGAGTGTACAACTTGCTGCATATAAATCTGCGGAATAGCCATGATCGCAACGAACTCCAGTACTAGAAAATAATAATTCCTTCCGCATCTATTTCATTTACATAATCTAAACTCTCTCTCTCAATCAACATTGCACATAATGCCATACACACTAAGGTTGATATTAGCATAACAAGCTACAATTGACAACTAATCCCGACTGTACTTAGCTAAACGGCGAAGCGTGAATTCAACACCTCGTTAAGTACAGTTGGCGGATAAATAGCGTCCCCTGGCTACTAAGCGATTACGAACGGGTCTGACTGTACGGCCTTTAGCATTACAATGTGTATAACATTTTATTATAATACATTAATAATCATTTATTCAACAGTAAATAATGCATAATACAAAAGTCAAATCCGCAACACAGGCATCGTCAGAGAGAATACAAAATCTAATCAGCGACATGCTTCGTCAAACAACACACCAATAACGTGACATCAGCAACAGGCTTCGTCGAAGTTATAGATCGATCTTGATCTTGGAAGGTAGAAAAGGACTTAAAAAGGCTCACCCCGAGTCGCACCTGGCCCAAACGTTCCCATCACACTGGCAGCGTTCCCACGTTGTATGGCCAACGAAATCTGTTGAACCAGATACGACCCAGAGCGAGGATCAGACCCTCTGTCTCTGAGCCTGCGACCCACCTCCCTTATGAAGTGCCTGGCCTCAGTACCCCACGGTCCCGCAGTCTCCACTGCCACTGGCACAAAATCATACATTGGTTCCAGGGTAGAGTACTTGGTGTGTTTGAGTTTTGTCGAACATTCCGCGGCGGCTCCGGCAGCTCTATTACTATAATATATGTTGTATTATTATGCTAAATTAAAGTTGTATGTATCTATCTCGTATGTTACAGTGAAAATTGTGCCGTTGAAAACCTGTTTCATATGTATTTTAATTCGACTGCTAAACAGATAAAGGTTTTGAACGAATGCTAAGAAAATGGTCCCTGATTTCCATGTACGACCAATGAAGATTGAAGATTCCAAGATTGAAGGAAAAAGATCGTGAGGCCGTAGCCCAACAAGATGGTCAGACCAGGTCCGCTCATCGCTCAACACCAAACTGTACGATGCACTTTATGATGCAAGGGACAGACACAGATGACAGACTTATCAACGAAAAAACACTTCTGTATCCGGAGAATTACGACCCTCAGTAATGAGGAACACGGCGCGAGGAGGAGAATGATAACTGAAATACTATACGACGTAAAATTAAACTAATCGTAGATTCTGAATCCCAATATCATCGGGAAACCTCGGAAAAAAGTAATGTTCCCAAATGTATTGCAAACTGAGAAAGTAAAGTAATATACTCTATTTTGAACGGAAACGACTACTATTATTTTCCAAAGAATGGATAGGAATCAATAGTTTACAAACCGTAACATATAACCAACCAATTTGCGATGTACATATGCAATTGATTTTAAAGCAGCTACATATGCAAAATTGGCGGAAATCAGCTGGACCGTTAAATTGTGAAAGCGGTACAAACACTTTCGTATTTAGCACATCCTGTTTTTTCATGAATCGGTGATTATTTAGTTTTATTTCATGATCCGCGGCCTATGAAGGTCACGTAAAATACCTATTATAAAAAGTCCGTCGCTCTCACACTCTTAATGAATCGGAAAGTGACGGATAAAAATGCATTTATTTTAGACAAGAAGCGTGAAGAAGCATCTCTCGGGCCAGCATGGCAGTGTCAACTGACTTGGCACCGTTGGTTTCTCGTCAGTTGCCATTGCGACTTGGGGTCCCCTTTTTGCTTACCATCAGGCGAAGTGGAGCCACTATGTTGTGCCGTTATAAAAAATAAAAAAAGACAACAGAATCCATATTGTGTTACTATTACAGGCCCTTAAATTAGGTTTGTTTCTGGAAGTAGTTCGTCAGCAAACGAATATTGGGGAGGTCTTTAGGCTGAGAGGAATCTCGTACAGCGTTTAGTAACGGCAGTCATTAAGGAATAAGGTTAGTAAAAAAACGTAAAAGTCTTTAAAGATTAGAAATCGTTACAACACAACATTTGATATTCACTAGCAACAGAAGGAGACCTAGAATTTAACCCTGAGGTACCCCTATAAAAACAGCTCACCCGGTTGGTTGAGGTCCGTTAATGACTACCCACTTCGCTCGGCTCGAAAGATACGAGACAAGGTCAAAGGCATCGTTTCTGCCTACATAGAGTATTACATTACGTATTAAATTCACATGGTTAACGCAATCAAAAGCCTTCGATAAGTAAACACCGATTGGGTAGTAATGTTTGATAACTAAAAAAACTCGTTACAGCAAAACAATTTCCCAATATTTCCGACAACAACTATTTCCCGATCCCTGCCCCGTCAGAACAGAACCATTAGATTAAGTTAGCCCTTAATATATTGTTGCCGAATGACACGGCCTTTTCCGACAGCAGCTCGTCGTCGAACGGATATTGGGGCGGTCTTTAGGCTGAGAGGCATCTCTTCCAGTTGCTGGCAGTCATTAAGGAATGAGCAGGAAAAATCGAATGCCTTATGAAGCACCTAAAACATTGTTTATCAAAAAAGGAAACTTCTATTTTATAAAATAATCATCTCAAACAATAAAATATCTCGCAGTGTGTACATAATTTAAAACGAATAAATATGACGGAGATTTTTTTATTTGAAAATTTGGTTAATAATAGTGAATCGTAATGATCAAGGAATAATGCGCATCATTTATTTGTTTATACATCATTGTACAAAAAACGTGTACAAATGGCGAACTTGATGCCATAAGGCATTCTCTACCAGTCAATCACTGGGACACAGATACAGGTTTATTTTACTTATCACCTTTTTCTACGATAGCTTCGCGTCGTCGCGTTTGGCGCACTGGTAGTTCAGCTGCCTACTGAGCTGGCTATCCTGGGTTCGAATCCTAGCAAGGGCAAATATTTGTGTGTTGAACTCGAATTCATATATTTGTTCCTGGGACATAGATTTTTTAGATTATGATGTATATCGTCGTCTAGTTTTTTTCTATTTATTTAAGTATGCACATCGTCGTCTAGTGGCCATAATAACACAAGCCTACTAGAGCTTTCTTTGGGACTAGACTGATTTGTGTCAACCTCATTAAATCCTCCTTTTTTAAATTTCAACTACTACACTATTTTTCTGTCATCAGGTCGCAGCTTCTTGAGAATTTCTCATTACTTAAGACCTTCCATTATAATCTTTAATGCACGTGTATGCATGGACCTTGGCCCCCAAACTGTCATTACCATACAATGGCGTGGCGTAGGTCGGGGCGATGACAGTCTGACAACTAAACGCTCCCAACTGGGTAATGTCAAGTTTAAAAATACTATAAAGCCATTCATGTTGAAAGGACATCTGGATAAGTATTTTTATTAAAGGAAATTTTTTTAACAAAAAAAAGAACCGACTTCAGTAAAACTAAAAAACCAAAAATAACCCGTTCAAGTACAGATTACATTTGACTCACCCTTCGAAGTCGATCCCAAACCACTCAGTTCTTATATTTATAGTTATATTATAGTTTACGCGAGGTTTGGCACCGACTTCGAAGGGTGAGTCAAATGTAATCTGTACTTGAACGGGTTATTTTTGGTTTTTTTAGTTTTACTGAAGTCGGTTCTTTTTTTTGTTAAAAAATTTTTTTTTGCTGTTTAGTGATTCATATCAAAGTTCTAGTGCCAATGGGACCAACTCGGAGTTATACCCTTTCGATTAAAAAAAAAAATTGAAAATCGGTTCACGGTTCTCGGAGATATCGAGTAACACACATACAAAAAAAAAAAAAAATTAGTTCGAATTGAGAACCTCCTCCTTTTTTGGAAGTCAGTTAAAAACGGGATCACGTATGGTAATTTATAAGTTAGTTACAGATGTGCAAGTTTCAGAATGTAAATGAATTGACGTTGAGAACGTCCTCGTTTTTCTTTTTTTGGAATTTTAAGAAAGGGTAGGCTCAGAAAGCGACCAGTGTTAACTTTTTGTCAAAGTGACTTGAATCTTTGAATGAGTTTGGTCACTTTTTGCATGACTAAAAAAAATCTCTGATCGCCTTCTGCGAAACTACGGTCAGTTTTAAAATTAAGGACTCACATTTTACGTGTGGAAATTTTAGAATTTATTATGACTTTTCGGTAAAACTTTGTAATGGGTTACTATTTGGCCCATACGATTTTACAGTTAAGAACTCTGTCACTCCATCTTCGAGAGGGGTTCACGTTTATATGTCATGTACTTATTATTGTTTCTTATTGTTTCAGGTAATTATCGACAAATGAGTATCTACTACAGTATTGGAGCAAAAAGGGAAATTAGGTATGATAGCAGGAGAAGGATGACGTTAATATCATTTCAATACAATAAATATTTCACATATCATTTTGGTTTTCTTAACCAGTATAAACCTATGGCGTTCTGTCTTTTTGCTGAATTATCTTTTCGTGCAATGTTTCATTCGCCGAATTTTCATTTCACAGAATTTTTATTAGTCTTACATTGTTCGTAATTCTTGCAAATATCATCCTATCGATTAGGTTAAGTTTGTTTTATAACAATCCCAAATAGTTTATGGTTTAAGAGGAAAATGCTTTTTACAGAATCACACTTCTGTGAAATGAAGCATTTGACGAAAAGGCAGGGAAGCTATATATACGTATATGTTTATACACTAACTAGTAAATTGTTCTCTAAGTTACATCATAAATGTATGTATGCACCTACATGACACGAACCCGGGTATATATAAAAATAGCATGAATGTCGCTATTGAGACCTCGATGACGCCTTGACGTCACGATATTAAACCTCGAGTGATGACGCCACGGTTTTCTGACAAATTGCGGGAATTCTCGGCGTGCCCTCGCAGCCCGCGATAATCCGAGGTGCGGGCAAGATTGCCTTATCACGAAGGGCAGTTAAGGGTTGACGCAGCTTAGAACAACTTGTACAATGTACACAGTGCCCTTCCTTTTCGCAGAATTATTTTTTTTCGAATGTTTAATTTCGCCGAATTTTCACTTCGCAGGATTTTTATACTTCCGTAGTCAATAGTCATACCTTTAACATAGTTCTTGAGAATAAGATTGATTAGATAGGTTTGCTTACGTTTATTTTACAAGAATCCCAAATAGTTTACGGTTGCAGAGGAAAATAGTTTTTACAAAGTGACACTTCTGCGGAATTAAATATTCAACTAAAAATAATTTCGCCGAATTTTCACTTCACAGAATTTTTATTTATTTTTTATTATTCGTAACTCTTTCAAATATCATCCTATTGCAAGGTTAGGTTAAGTTTGTTTTATAACAGTTCCAAATAAACATGGAAACATATCAGTATTTACCAACCAAAAGCAGTAAGGTCAAAGCTAAAAGTCCGAACACCAGAACAAGAGTATGTATAGATCCTTGAAGATATTTTGTATAAGATTCCTGATAATCTATTAAGATAGGTATTTTTGATAGGGACAGGGAGGACTGAAAGCCTTCGAAATGTGGTGTTGGCGTAGGATAGAGAAGATTTGTTGGACCGAAAAAGTCCCAAATGAAGAAGTACTTAAAAGAGTGACATGAAAACGGAATTTGTTGAACACCATAGAGAAGAGGAGAGGGAAGATGTTTGGTCACCTTATGTCGCTTTTATACCTAACTAACATCATCCAAGGAAAAGTTGAAGGAAAGCGATGCAAGGGAAGACCAAGAATAAGCTACATAAAACAAATAAAAGAAGGTCATGTCGTATAGGGAAATCAAGGTGGCTATGGATAGGGATGGATGGATAGCTACATAATACATTAGCTACACCAACAAGGATTTGACTCTTAAATTTATGATGAGGTATTTTTAGTAAGCCAGGAATCACATTTCTCCGGACATAGATAAGTTATACAGTTGTTTCGGCCTCTTGTTATCTCTTTCATATAAGTATCATCATTACAAAACTGCCATCGCGTTAAGAAAGCATTTTAATGCAAATTCATGATTACAATTACGAGTATTAGCATCTGCTTATTATAATTATCTTTTACTATTGTTGCAACAGCGACAACCCAGCGGACTGATTGTATTGTAATCACAATCACGCAATCAACAGTCACATGTCCCATTCCCGTTTGATCGCTCCACTGATCGCGCTATTCATGTAAAACAGTTTCCGTTCCGCATATCGTTTCGAACTCAATTAGCATTATGCGTGATGGATATAGCATAGACATAGATAGCATAGCATTATCTGCTTGCGTGTAGGACTGTAGGTGAGCGTTTTATAAAAATACCTGTATCCCTGTTACTTTCAGAACTAAGACTTTTTGGGTTCATCCTAATCAAAGTCGATAACATTTTCAATGTGAAGAATAAAAAAAGTGTACCTAAATTTGTATGGTCGTTTCCACTACGTAACGCTCGTGCAAATAAAGTAAGTTTATTCTTCACATTGAAAATGCTATCGATTCCGAGGATTCGGTTTTTTTTTTGGAAAACGCCCAGTTGCTCTTTATTGCGGGTGCGTAACGGTTGCTATAACAACATATGATATAATGTTGGTCAATATAACGATGAAGGTACTAATAAAAACTTCACATGGCATAACATCATATTGTATAATGATAATTGGATATTGGCTCAAACTAAAAAGTAAAACTGCAATATAGTCAAGGTACGACGACGAGTGAAATGAGGAGGAGTGTTAGGTTATCTTGCGAATTTATACGATATATCAAATTTATTTTTTATTAAAGCAGTAACGTCTGCTAACGTAAACCAAGTGTTCCTGTCTGAACCATTAAATTTTTCGCTTCATTGTAAACATTTGGTTTTATCAAATGTCTTTTATATCTAGTGAAATTGTGTCAAACGTTATTTGGGTCAATTTCCCAAGCAGTATTTTTTGATGGCAAGACTGAAAACGCAGGTGCAGAAAGGTTGAATAATAAAGTACCATTTTTTTCGGAAACAGCCCGCCATTGTCTACCTCGGGCAACAGCTAAAATTAAAATATTAGTATATGTAATAATTTAAAAATATATATTTAGACCGAATTTCTCATCAAGGTGGGTTGTCCCCAAGCCAGTTTTGTTTGTAAAATGCCGGGTAAGTCAAATACTATGCATGACAAAGAAAATCTGTTACTATTATTTTATTACTATATAAATAGGTAACAAAAAAAGCACAATACCCGTTTTATATCTCCTTTGTATACCCTTGAATAAGTGCATATACATTTGTCCCGAGAAAACTTCTCACTACCGCCGACAATGTTTCGAACCGATTTATTTCCCAAATTTGATCAAGTATGCCCCTCGTCCCCCACGCACTTCAAAGAATTAGTCAAGCTGCGGCGCTCGACGAGGCCGGTTGTGTATAGTGGCAATACGTTGGCTTGTATAAACGTGTATATTTCATCGCGGTGGACCGGGGACAAAAAAAAAATCATTCCGGAGTTTGTTATAGCTTCCTTATTTTTTAACTGCGTGGTTTGGAATTTATATATATCAGGTAAAGTATACTCGTGATTTCAAGAGTTGAATTAGTTTTAGAATATAGTGCTTACTTTTTTTTTAAGAAATAAAAATATGTCGTGTTTCTCATTCCGGCCGGATATGCCGACGATCTGGCATTACTTGGACCGAGAAAGGAAGATGTTGTTGGTATGGCAGAAGTACTGGAAGAGGAAGGGAGGAAAGTAGGGCTCAGGACAAGTCGGGAGAAAACGGAGTATTTCCACATGAAGAGATTTGGGAACACGAGAGCAGGAGAGGAAGACCTGAGAGTGGGAAGCAAGACCTACAAAGGTGTAAATAAATTTAAATATTTAGGGTGCACACTCACGACCACCAATAGGAGAGAGGAGGAAATCAATCTCCGAATCCAAAACGCCCTGCGATGCACAGCCGCACTCCACCAGGTGTTGGTGTCCAAGCTTCTCAGCCGAAATACGAAGATCCGTGTCTATAAAACCATAATCAGACCGATCCTAATGTATGGATGCGAGGCTTGGACGCTAACGCTGAGCGAGGAGAACAAGCTGTTAGTGGCTGAGAGGAAGATCTTCCGTAAGATTCTGGGCCCGACTAAAATGGAGGACGGTAACTGGCGCATCCGAAAGAACCAGGAGATTGAAGATCTCGTGTCCGAGCCAAATATCATCGGTGAAACTAAATCTGCCCGACTCCGATGGCTTGGGCACCTAGAGAGAATGGGAGAGGATCGCGCAGTTAGAAGAGTGTATGTTGGTCGACCGGCGGGCAAGAGGCCGGTGGGTCGTCCAAGATACCGCTGGAGGGACGTGGTGCAGAGGGACCTGTCTGAGCTGGGTGTGGCTGACTGGCAACAAACAGCCCGAGACCGGAAGGAGTGGCGTCTTTTAGTGTCGGAGGCCAAGATCCACTTTGGGTCGCTGCGCCGTGGAAAGTAAGTAATAATAATAATAATAATAATAATATCCTTTATTGTGCACCACATGAAAAAGATTAATACAAAGAAATAAAGCAAAGTTAAATAGGGTAACAACAGGCGGTCTTATCGCTAAAGAGCGATCTCTTCCAGACAACCTTTGGGTAGCAGAAAAAGTCGGAGGATACATTTTAAAAAGGTAGTGCAAGAAACTAGTTAAGAAACTTAATTTACACATACATCTGAAGTAAGCTGTAAGTAAGTAAGTAAGTAAGTGTTTCTCATTCCACCATTCTCATTCCGGTGTTTCCGGTGTAGTAAAATGACTTTAAACCCCACCAAAATGAGGAAAACACCGGAATGACATCAAAAGTAGCTTCACTTTTTATAGATATTGTTGAAATAATATAATTTTTTTTATTTTGTTTTTAATACCAGACTAAGATATATGTTTATATTATTATGTAATGGCAATATAATATATATTACAAATATAAAACATAAAATTGCTTTCATAATATGCCACTTTTCTTTCATTTCGGTGTATGAAATTTCATTGCGGTGCACTTATTTTATCATCCTGGTGTACATTTATCATTCCGTTGTGTGTTTCATATTCGATCTCGAATATCTCGAAAACTATTTCAGATTTCAGGGTCCCTTTTACATATGCTTAATAATATAGTCTAAAGTATCTCTTCACATTTAAAAAACTCAAAAATAATCAAAAATAAAGAATTACACCGAAATGATACAAAAAATGCGTCTTGTTGAAATTGACCCTATTATGTCCATCTTTACACACCCGAAATGAGTTCATATAATTACAGCATAGAAAATCGATGAATCCTACAAACAACTCAATCCTAAATTTAATCCAAAACGTGTAAAAAAGCCTAACTTACGTACAGTTTCATCATTGACCCTCACTTTTTGACCCTCCGTCGCATAATGACCTAATTTTGAAGACTCAAAATATAGCCGATAAACTCCCGTGATAAAGCCGACATATTGCTAACTATGGAAAATCGCAAGGCAATTCGGGTCCTATTGTCCTCCAGGCGATCGTCTTGTAGTGGTCCTTCTGCAATAACACAGCTGTGTCGTGGCTTTAATTAGTACATAAATAGGAGCCCCGCGACGCTGATAACGTGAGATTGCAAGCGTTATGGATTATGAGCGCATGGCTCGGTGCTCTGGCGTCCAGAATAAAATGTACAGTCACCACGTATTATAACAAAACGTGACTTATAATCGCCTGAAAAAAATGGCCTGTTTCCAATGGCTTTCCAGGCCAAACTCACATGAAATTTTTCGCTTCAATTCACACAAAAATATACCTTGATCGTATTTCTCAGACTAATTATTAACCAGACCTTTAGGAAACCGAAGCTGCCGGGAAGCCGGTATAACATTTCCATGGGACACCCGTTTCCCGCCGGTCAGTAATTTACAAATGGCTTCCACACATTAACCCATTTCCATTCGACACGATTGACGTGTTTATTGACGTATTGATCAGTCACGACGTTAAATAGTTACACGGGTTTCAGTATTAGATGAGGTGAAATAGTTATGTAATGTTAAGATATTTTAAACATATTTGCGGCTGGATCGATTCGCCCGGCTGCGACTGTGGTGTCGAATCTCAAACTGTCCATCACATAGTACTAGATCACGCAAAGGAACGAAATTTAGGGATGTAGTTGAATATTATTTAAAGCCGAGTTTTTCCCCGTGGGCATGCGGTTCTTCAAGAGGGAAATAAATAGGTCCTTAAAGGTTCGGCAGTGCGCGTGTGATGCTCCTGGCATTGCAAGCGTCCATACGCGGCGATAACTGCTTAACATCAGGCGGGCCGCATGCTTGTTTGCCACTGTCGTAGTATAAAAAAAATATATAGAGGAAAAGCAAATGCATTCGTCGTATCATAAAATCTCGAAGAAAACCTAAATAAAAATGTAAGGAGCATGAGATGCTTTCATTTGCTTTTGAATAAAGTAGCTCCAGTATCAGGATATCGAAAGAATTTTACTCACGACACAAAATTGTATAAGCCGTCCTTTAAATATACAAAAATACAAAAGCAAGGGGGTAAAAACCTATTTGTTGAACTTTTTATAATGTGTTGTTATTCTGTGGGTGCAGGTGTAGGGTAGCCACACATTCTTCCAAACGCGGACAAGTTGTCATTTGTCGATCGTCGGTAACGATGTTGTCGCTCGTTACCGCGATATTGGTCTCGTTATGGCGACGAATCATGCGAGTTCTGTTTATGTATGCCATTAAAATATGGGGTCACAGCTGGGTGACATGATTATTTTTTATTAGAGTGACGCCTTGCAATTTATTTCGTTTCGTTTTTGTGTCCACATGAATGAATATTACACTTCTATACTATTACAAAATTCTATATGTATATTGAAAATAAGTTTTTTAGAGCGGGGCGCGCCATCTGCTGGTAAACAACTATTTGTCAGCTCATCACGCAGAAACGGCTGAACAGATTTCAGCGAGTCTCGAAAAATAAGTCTTCTTTTTTTTCCACAGCAACGCATGTTCGCTTCAGGAGATTTTCCCTAAAAAAAAATTTTTTAACCTAAATGTATACATCTGTAATTTTATAATTATAATACTATGTGGACCATATAAAAAAAACTGTAATTCCACACAATCGATTTCCAAGAAAAAAAATACTCAGTTTAAAAACATTAAATAAGACGTCATATTTTTAACATTCAAATTAACTTTTACTAACGTTAATAACTGAAATAAAAAGAAACCCTCCAGGCATTTAAAAGTGATGAAACCATTGAACTTCAAGACTACTCACCTACAAAAGACCGAGTCTTCGAACATTCTAACAAGCACATACGCTTTTTCTACTCTAAGAAGACACTACACTGACTTATAATAACTACAATTTAGACAAAACTAAAAGAATGGATCTGCATACATTGTTACAGGCAGATATGCCTTTTCTATTCTAAAGGGGCAATAAACCGGCTTACTATCTTCCACAATCATAAACGCATAATCGGATTAAGTGCGTCACTACATTCCTTGACTGCATAATTGACACCTTTGAATGAATATAACCAAAGAATAAAACGCCACAGAAGGTTCACTCTTTTGATCTTTGTAATTGCCGAGAAATCGCTCAATACTTTCGCTTTATTGCACGCCAAAATACATTTACATAGAAAACAATGACTAAATAAGTTAGTAAACAGGCTGTCTTATCGCTAAAGAGCGATCTCTGCCAGACAACCTTTAGGTTGGTAGATAGATATATATGAGGACAGATGGTAGGTTGGATGGAGATGTCATGGGTAGGAAAGAGTTCAACAGTGCAGGTAGTGCAGTTGATGCTAAAAAATCACACAGTGTAGCAAAGGCTGTATTTTCTGGGCAGTTTAATAAATATAAATGAATAAATAAGTATTATGGGACAACAATATTTGCGTATACGGACGAAGCTTAGCCCGTGACAGGCCGTTGACACTGGCTTCACTTTCAAGCGCTAACTAAGGTTTCTAAGTGTATTTATTTTAAGAGTTAAATACAGTTGTCAGACGTCTTTTGAAAAGATCAGAAGAGAACTTATTATCGTTTTTTATATTTACTATGCTTCCAGTCCGCGAGCAACAAATTTTATACATTGATATTGAGAACTTCAAACAATTATACTTAAACAAGGACTTTAGAGACATACATTGAAACATTTAAAATTCCATTCTCTTTGAATACGTTCATGAAAAGTGTCTAAAAAGCAATATTCTAATTTCTATTCTAATTTTGACTCAGTGCGGTTATGTGGACGGTGCATTATCTTTGACAAAAATATTTAAATCGATAGGGCAACCATGCGTTTTAAAATGTGATATTTAACAGGTTTTTAAACATTTGAGTAGTTTTATGATGCAGTTTCAAAGACACCGGCTTTTAATGTGATCATTTACATCTATAAATTTGTTCAAGCCGGTTTGGACACGAAATTAAGACGTTAGATAAGTGGATTAAGATAACGAGTAATTAGTAGCGAAGAGAATTTCTATATACTCATTGACAAGAAAAACTAGTCAAAATATAACCAAAATACATAATAAGCAGTAGTCCGTGGAAATATATGGGGGAAATCTTTCTTATATCATAATTTAAATTTTAAATCGTAAAAAGATCCTTCATTTAATTATTGTATTAAGCGCCCAACACTCACGTGAAATTGTCAGGAACGGCCCGACATGTGACGAAGTTACCGCGCCGCTGTACGGGTAGCAATACCTGATGAAGAGCTCCATTCAAACCCAAGACCACCGGCTCAGCTCAAACTGCGCCAACCACGTCGTCAAACTAAGACGTAAAAACCATTACAACAAACAAGCCCTTCGATTTGAAAAACTAACCACACTCAAATCAGTTTATCTGTTTGGTAGCCACGCAGAGACTGATTGATTGACGACGCACGCCACACACAGACACACGAGTTAAAAATATTACCTACTCTTAGATTTAACCGTGAAGCGGAAAAGTAACTGCGATGAAATTAGCGTTAAACATAATCAAAGTAAACGAAACTTCACAAGCTATACAGTACAAATAGACGGACTCCCATAAATCTATCCCTCTTCCACATAACGACAAATCTTGTGATAGGTCACTTGCGACATTTTGTTAACAGGACAGGAAAATCTACAACTCATGCACGTAACGCCAAAATCTCTTTCAAATTCCCTTCACTTACGACATTTTGTCAACAGGACAGGAAAATGTACACCTCACGCACGAATACTTGTACAATTATCTATTCTGTGACAAAACGCCAAAATCTCTTTCAAATTCCCTTCACTTACGATCTTTTGTTATTGGGATAGAAATCGGAAAGTTTGTCAAAGTCGTTTGCGGGATACGCATCGGCGGGAGTTGGAGTTCATCTCGGGATAATGGGAATTGTTTAATTCGAATCACGGGATTAGCATTGCGGAAACTACTGAATTTGATTAGTGTTACTCTCGCTTGTTTACGTGGAATTGTAGGTATCGTCACGAGAGTTGAGGTGAATGGATTACACATACACAAAGTACTGATTGCAAAAAGAGTTGTGAATGAATGGGATGAATGAGCTAATTTTAATTTCATTAACGTCATTAGTTCAAGTGAGTTCACGTCTACTACCATTTCCTCTGTACCCATCCTTTTCAAACCAAAGTTTCGAACCATAACGAAATGAATAGTCATAAATCATATTATTAATATTACGAGTATACGTATATATGAGCATCTGAATGTTTAATATCACATAATATATTTCCCCTGAACACATGAAAAAACCATAATGGTTGCGTATATACCTCCCCTCCATTTAACCCCAAAAAGTATCTTTTGTTTAGAAAAGCTAAATTAAATTTGAAACCATTCGTTTACGTTTAATTTTAAAATTTGAAACAAAAGCTTTTATTTAACTTCTCACAAAGGGATTTGAAATTTATTAGGTTTGTTTAATTTCGTCTGCGAATACAGTTCCGCGACTTCGGGCAAATTTGACTTATCCCGGGGGGATCTTGCTCGGAATAAAAATGGAGATTTGTCAGCTAATATTGATGAACGTGTATTTAATATTTTGTACCGATAATACAACACAAACGAGTTTGTATCGAAGTCGCTGAAATATCTATTTCTTTACATTTAAACCACCATATTGGAAAAATTCGAAAAACTGAATCAACAGAAAAGTGGACATCCAAACATTCTGACTTAATATAGAATTTTTGACCAAGCTGAAATTGAAACGATTTGCTCGTTCGGTCAGTTATAAATAACATAAACAATTGAAGCATAAAACTATAAATAAACATAAACTTGCGCATTTGCAGATTATTTAACGGATATTTATGGAACATACTCGCAAGCACGTCCGCTTAAAGAGACAAACTACTCGTATGTTTCCCAAATAGTATCATTTCCAAACCTTGGGGTTATCCTAGATAAGATTTTTTTTCGTTTTTTTTAACAAACCTATCCTTTCCCTACATCTATCAAATTTATCATCAAGCAAAATTTTCGGATTAGTAGAAAAGCGCTAGTTGGGAAATGACATAGGTAGCTACGAAAGATTTAGGACAGTGAAGGAGAAAAACATTGTTTAAATGAAAAAAATCCCATTAAGTATAATAATATGTAGTTATTCCGAAACCTCCCTAGAACAGAACTATTACCAACGGTACGCTAAAAAAAGGGACGGAATACCCTCGCCCTTTTCAGGTGTAATTATCCCTTTCCTGAAACGGGACAATTCCGTCGACTCAACGTCTTTGAGCGGACTTCATTAAGGAAATTCGGGAAATATTCCAAGACTCGAATCTTGCCCCGTTCATTAGAGGAAGAACATTAAAATTGGTATCGTTACTCTTTTTTCATCACACTTGCTCGTAAATCAATCGGGCGGTAAGTCGTAAATTACGCCCTAGGGCGGTAAGTAATTTTTATCACACTTGATTGTAAATAAAGGGTTTACATGCTAGAAAATGGGGCGGTAAGTCGTATATTACGCCCTCGGGCGGTAAGTAATTTTTGGTATTGACTACTATCTATTACTTTTGTTTTATTTCCTCACAAGTATGATGAAAAACGTCGTACGTGACTCTGGTGGTATAGGAATTCCAAACTCGTGTCAAATTCAAATTCTCCGCTATCACATGACATTCCAAGCCTCAGCTCCAAAAGCACGCTTTTAAATTAGTAATCCTTAGGTATAAAACATTCTTTTCTCATCAACCACCTCGGCTGTTTATAAAAATATATTATTCGGAAATGGCGTAACGGTGACGCTCCGTCGAGTGCAGCCATGACACACTGAGGCTGTCATGTCATGTCATGTGACACTAACGTGCTATTTGGGAAACGCGACATTTTTATCAACAACATGTGCCATAAGACGGGTTAAATATATATAAGAACAAGAAGGGGCTTGGCAGTCGATCCTTCTCTGCCAACCCCCTTTCAGGGTTTCTACGGACAACGTATGCGTACATAACTATTTATTTCCTTTATCATAGTCGGTTAAAAGTATCCTATAACCATCTCCGGATGTCGAGCTATCCCTGTACTAAAATTGGTTAAAATCCACCCAGCGGCATGATGTGAAGACAAGGAAAATTTTACCAACAGCTATTTTTAACATTTTTTCGATAAAAAAACTCCTCTCCAAGGGAAAATTGTTTTCAATGCTCTATATGAATTTTATAACAGATGTGAAAGAGATCGCTTATAAAATCACAGGTTTTAGTATATCTATGAACAATAATAAATATTAAGTAGTAGAGGTACCTAAAGAATACTACTGCTGAATATTTCATCATCTCATATCCCAATTTCTGGCAGTGAAATGCCAGATGAAAATCTTTCTGAATTCTTTGTGCAACAAACAACCGTCAGCCGAATGCAAATCAAATAACACTCGGACGGAACATGCTTACTCTGCTCTGGGAAAATTGTAGCACTAGGGCGGAAAAGGTCGCATTTGCTGTGAAGAAATATCAGCTTTGCTGGTTGCTGTTGTATTCTGAAATTGCAATTGAAATTGGACAGAAACTATTGTAGCGTCGAACATGCATTACATCTTTATAACATAATATGTAGTAAAGGTTTGTTTTATAAAACAACTAGCGACCCGCGCCGGCTTCGCACGGGTGCAATCCTGATAAATTATGCATATAAACCTTCCTCTTGAATCACTATCTATTAACAAGTAAAATTTTAACAAAAAATAGAACCGACTTCAGTAAAACTAATAAATTACCGAAAGCGCCGTACATGTCCCTTTAACATTTGAAGAGTTCCCTCGATTTCTCCAAGATTCCATCATCAGATCCCGACTTAGTGTCAACGGGACGAACTCGGAGTTATACCCTTTCGATAAAATAAAAAAAATTTAAATCGGTTCACGGTTCACGGTAAAGCAGTTTTAAAGCAACCATTTTCTTGTCAGTGTGTAGGTACCTGTAAGGTTGTCCCTTGGGAACCTATACGAGTACCTATAGTAGTCATATAGCTCCGAACATACTGCACAAACCTTATCTCCCGGTCGGTTTAACGCCCAAGAGGGGATATTTATTTCTTGTTACGTCTCAATTCTCCGATATCTAGTTTGCGCAGAAAGAATTTTTTATTCCCCTATGAAATTTCGATGTTGTTTTGTTATTGAAAAATAACTTCGTTACAGTCGCCGAAATACGGAAAGGAATGGAATTCAGCCCTTTTGAAACGAAATCATGTCAAAGTGGGTCAAAGTTGATGTCTTTGTTTTTGGCTTTAGTGATGCGGGATGGGGATGTTTTTTTGTTATTCTATCAGACTAACAATTTATCGACAACTATTTCGTTCGATATTGTGCAAAATTAATTTCGTATTATAATGAGTAAGCCGCTTATACGTACATGCGCATAAAATGTGTTGCAAATAAAAAAAACCTAAGGGATGAAAGAGGAAAAAACAAGTCACATTCGTCAAATTTTACAGTACAAACGATAAAAGTTGTCAAAATCCAGGTTTGAATAAAAATATAACAAAAAAAAATGGGTCCTAATATGGTCAAAAAAACTTTAATTAAAAAGCCTGTTTTCCCTTTTACCAAAGGGGAACAACTGAGTTTTTAAAGGTAAATTATATTCTGAATTAGACAAAAAAAATTAACAACAAATGGACAATTAGCCGATATCATCTCCACATAGAATCCTTTCCCAACAAATTTTGGGTATATGGGGTGGTTTGGGCGATATGTAGTTAAAATTACGACAGTTTAGTTAGTTACGCTAGACATATTCCGCAAGTCCAGCCAGCTTATTTTGCGTGAAAAGACTAGTTGTAGTTGTTTCACGCAACATATATTAAAAACATAGCAAATAAATAATTAAATATCTTCTAAGTGGGTATTAAAAATGAACGCCGCTCAACTTGACAGAACTGAAAATTGTTGATAAAACAAAGTTTAACCCAGTTTTATAACAAAGTTGGAGCTTACATGCCAGGCCTTATCGCGAATTAAGCGCAAGTTGGCCCGAACAAATTCCCGGCTCCTCTAATCTTGCATAACTTTGCTATCCCTGTCAACGGCAAGTAGGTACGGTACAAGTATTGTGACCAGTTGAATGAATCGGGAAGAAACTGGTAGGTACATATTTCATTTGGTTAACGTTTTATGTTCAAGTAATTGACGTACAGTCAAAAATTTCTTATATACACTTTGTTAATTTATTGATTCGATCGTGTTTACGCAAAACTATGTAGCAACGGCTAAAAAGTGATCGACTTGAGTGTATGCAGAGAGGTATTTATGAATCTTACGAACAGTTTATCTTAACATTAGTACGAAAGTTACACAGGCAAACTGACAGCGTTTTTTAAAGGACTGGCACCCATATTTACTGTTCATAAAAAAAAAAAAACTACATATCTGAATTAACTAATATTGCAGTAGACTGATAATTTCTTTTTTATACAGCTTTCTCTTTTTTATGTGTTTCGTTAAATATGTTAAAAATAGTAGTGTATTAGTCGCCGAAAAGTCACTCACTGGGCAAGCTGAAAATCAGCGCTGGAACTGCGCCGCACCGCAGCGGCTAGGTTTCCAGCACATTGCTGAGCTTGTCCTTTTGCCAGTGTTCAATTATTTGATCTTTTTTCTTGATGTTTCTTTTTTTTGTATTTTTTTGATGTACATAAAACTGTGTTCTGTTATTTTGGCAATAAATGTATTTTCTTTCTTTCTTTCTTTCGAAAGTATATTTTGTTGGTTTGTTTCATGATTTGCGGCGCAGCAATGGTGCAAAGAATCCAACTGATTTTCTTCAAAACTATAGAATATGGTACGGAGAGATGGATTACATTTTATCACATTAAATATGCTAGTTTACAAAATAGGCATTCGTATTATACTTGGTTATCAAAAAATTAGGACACTTTTTTTTATTTAGTATTTTTTTAATTAAACAAATAAAATAAATACGAAGATGTAGTGCGTTAAATTTCGCGTGCAATTTTTTTTAAAGGCATCACGACTCCCCTCCTGAATCCTGATGCGCTCTACAACGGTTATTTTTTGTTTGATTGACAAAAAAATACGTGTCCACCAATTTACGATATCTAAGTGACGGACTATTTATAATATACCTAATATTTTTTCACCCCAGAAAGTACCCAGTAGCATAGATCATAAAATATAAGCAAATACGTTAAATGGCCTAACATCTTCTGAGTCAGTATCCTGCTCAATACTTAAACTACCGTTTCATACAACTTTCAAGCCGGGAGCAGAGAAAGCTTGAAAGGTCACAGAGCGGGGTGCAGCATCTGTCCTGTAATCTGTGCCACGATTACGAGTAATGACTAAATTGCTATTCCATTTGACATTTGTAGCCGTTGACTGTTATATCAGTAGGTAATTATGTCAAATTATGGACAGTTAGATTTCGCAAATGGTTTTTGCCATTTTGACCCTGAAAGCGCGCATTTTTCTATGTATAGAATTTATACCTGGCCGCTACACATGGATGAAGCTTACCTAAAAAAAACTGTTTCTATTTTTTCAAATTTTTACAAAAAACCCGCATCCTCAACTATACCTATAGTTAAGGATCCATTCATTAGAACGTTAATGAAGTAAAAAAATATGCACTACAAATACTTTTTAATTATTTCCTAAAAACGATGCAACAACTGTACAACAAAGTCTTCATGCCCAGTTCTTAAAACAATCTGATCTCCCATACACACCGTAAATTATGTTTTCCAAAAAAAAATATCCTACTAGCAGCGGAAAATTCACTTTCCTTCCGTCTACCAGTAAAGTTATAAACATTTTTTGCCCGTTGGTCCACCGCGGACTTATTACAGGCGTATTCGGACAGTATTTTTAGTCTGTCACACACAGCTCGCCGCCGGTATGTCAATTTGTACAAATCCCTCGCTGACATTGCATCCCGCCCCTAGGTAAATGTTTTGGTCGAAACACACGGAGCTGTGTTGTGTATAGGTGAATATTTTAACTATTTTTCTCAAAAATGGTCTCGAATGTCGACTTTATTGATAAAAAGGACGCGAAGTGCATAGTTTATGGACAGTCAAAAATTAAAAAAAAAAACGGTTTGCTCGGTGAAATTCCTTTATTTGTCGACGTACAAACTTTAAAAAGGCATAGGTCCTAAACAGCCGAAAGATCAGTAGCTACGACTGTGATATCCGCCCACAATGTGATTTAGTTTACAATGAAACTATGGGTACCTATAGATTTTATTTTTTAAATTTAGTCTAGAATTGTATACACGTTAGATATGTTTCAGTTAGTTGTATTTATTAATTTCAAGGTGGTCCTGCTAAGGAGCATTTTTTTTATACTACGACGGTAGCAAAAAGCATGCGGCCCACCTAATGTTAAGCAGTTACCACCGCTATGAACGCTTGCGACGCCAGGAGCATCACACACGCCTTGCCGCCCCTTTAAGAACCTATTTACTCCCCTCTTGAAGAACCGCATGCTGCAGCCCCTGGGGAAAACCTCGGCACGGAGGTCATTCCACATGCGGAGCGTTCGTGGTAGAAAATTCCTCTGGAACCGTACAATTCTCGACCACGTAGGCGCCAGTGTATGAGGATGAAAACCATGCCGATAGCAAGCAGTTCGATGGTAGAAAGTAGCCGTGGGCATCATGTAAGCGTGCACTAGAAACGCTGTGTTGGGTGCACACTTAACAGACTCCGTACTGTCCACGGCCGCTGTGCTCATTACAGGCATCGCTGTGGTTGAGCTGCCTGATGCCTCTCCTGCTTGCGACTGTGGTGCCGAAGTGCAATCCATTCAGCACATTATCGAAGAGTGTCCTCTAAGTCGCTACACTGGAGACCCTGCCGAAGACCTGATCAACCTCAACGACGCGCGACGATGCCACCAAATGGCTAATGATAATGAGTCTCAAACTTAATATATAAGCTAAGCAGTATTCGACGTACAAACCCTGCCATACGATTAAATCAATAACTAGAAACGCTGCTTGCCCGTGAAAAGTATCAGATCGTATGTCCCCATCCTTGTGAAAGGCCCGGCGGATCGTTAGACGCCTGAATAAGTAATAAAGGTGCGTTCAAAAGAACTGGGTAACTAAGCGACATCGCGATCAATTTGTCGCTTTGTGTTGAGTGGGCTCGTGATCTCTTGTTTAATGTTTTTCAGACCTCTGTGTTTGTTGACACTCATTGGACTTTCATTGGATTGGACTCCTGATTGTCGCGAAGTTGGAGTCTCCCTACAACGTCTTATGTAGTGAGAGGTCCAACTGAACAGCTAGAAACCTTCACTAAGGAATAATTTTGGCCGAAGGGGATGTTCGGCTACCTGACATGACATAAACTTATCTCTTTCTAAGGCGGCGTCATGATGACGTCAAAATGGCGTTACATTTCAAAAATGAAATGTCAAAACAGAGAAAAGGAGAAAGATTTCAGCTTACTTACTTGTGATATAAGATGCCGTTTTCGACACACGGATGTTTTTGACGAAACTTAGCCCGTTGCTAACCAAAACTGGCTTCACTTTCCAGCGATGACTAGGTTTTTATGCGTATTTAAGTGTCCGAGTTGTATGCGTTTGAAATTTGACACAGGACACAGGCATAATTCCATATTTAAAACATTTGATTTGAGGATTACCAGGCATTACTGGCAATATGATATTGATATGAAAAATAATGATATCGTTTGCTATGTAGGTTTTAATGATTTTATTCGACTTTGAATGAATATGTTTTCTTGCTTTCTATATGAAGCCTATATTATATTATTTAATTTAAGTAACCGGTAACGCGACCAATAGGCTAGTTGAGCCATTTTTGAAATATATTTGAATTGGTTAATAATTGGGTGAATCAACTTTTAAGTGCACCTTGTTGCTATGGTTACGCAAAATTTGTCCCTCGGACAAACTAATCATTTTTCTACGAAACAGTATGAAGATGTCACTTGGACAACGGGGACAGAGTAAACAACACAAAAAGTGGATTCATCCAATTATCTTACTAGCACTAAAATAAATTTTTAATAAGCTAGAAAGCTAGATTTTATTAATTGAAAATATACATTTCATGAACAGACAAAAACGGCGTCCGCCATTTTTTTCGTTAGCTTCGCCATTTTTGTCCTTAACGTGACGTAGAGGATCCCGTAAATACGAAATAAGTAAACATTAGTTTAATACAATTTGAATACAAGTCAACTAGCCTATTTTTCTCGCTGTCATGATGGCTAGTAGTAACCTCGCTTCTCACCTGGCGTCGACTTCATATAATGACATAACACATTATCACATAGCATTAACAATGACCTGAATAAAGCCCTCCCTCGTATAAAGGACATATTGTCATATAAAATCCTTGTCACTTAAGCCCCTTTATCCATGGGGACCAGAGCCCGTATAGGTACAATATTAACTGGTCACGAACTGTTATACAAGATAAACATATTGTTATCTCTTTTCATGTAATTAGATGTTTGTTTAGCGTGAAAGAGAGGCATGAAGTCGTGAGGTGACGTGATTGTACAGTTAGCAGGATAATACGACGGCATTTAATGCATTTGATTAAGTAATGTTTTGTACATAAATACGTATCCTTCCTTTAAAGAAAGGCTTACCAATCTATGTCATTTTATTTCTCATTGAATACGTTAAAAAACAATATGTTAAACTAGCGTCATATCGCTAAAATGGAAATGACGGACGTGAGTACAGCTGTGACTTTTCCCAAGGATTTTCGAATACGTTTCCACATTTGTATCAAAGAAGAACCTGCTAATTGCCAAGTGCGAGTCTGACTCGCGCACTGAGGGTTCCCGTACAAATACTTATCCCTTCTTAACTGGCCATATCAAGTTTTTCAGGTCAAGAAGCATTTCTCAATCGATACTAGTGAAAATAAAAAAAAATGCTCAATAATTATATAATTACTTAGCATTTTTTTTCGTTTTAAAGTCAGTTTTGTTTTTTTTTTAAATGGCAGAATAAGTATGGGGGTTGAAAACATTTTTTTTGTAGAGTCAGTTTTTCGTTTTCTTTTTTAATGGCGGATATATGGGGTTGATGACATTAAAGTATTAGTTAATTTCGGATAATGTCACCGTGACATGGTATATACATCGCTCAAATGGCTCAATGTAAATCAAATTAACCCCAAGGGACTCCACTTTGAGTTACACACAACAACCTCCAGAGGGCACTTCGGGGACCCAATACGATCTTTACAATAGGTAAAGGTCACAAGCAAATCATACTAATATTATACAGACGTTTTTTTTTTACGTGTATATTTGTTATTTTTTCACGCTCAAACGGCTTGACCAATTTTGATAACTTTTGGTATTTTTATGGTTCCTGTTTAATTTTATTCTGTTATTTTGTATTGTATTTATGTAACGTTACTAATGTTATTATTATGGATTAATGTAATTAATATAAATTATTCGCGCTCAAACATTTGCACGCTTGCTTGCAGGTTGAGCACATTGGAAATAAACATATAATTGTAAGACCTAATAACACTGTTTTCTAGAAATTGAATGATTTGACTTTGACTATGAAGGTAGCTGACACCCTGGATTAACACAGGCTACTTTTTATCCCGAAAAAATGTAGTGTTCCCGAGGGATGCACGGGTAACACCGCGCGGCGCAGCAAATATCAAATAATATTAGTACAAAGGGTTGCTAGGCAACGGACCCCTGTTTTAAAAGTTACGGAACCCTTCAGGTATACTGGCCCTTCATTTCACAGCACCGGATTCTTTAAATCCTTTGTCTCCCTTTAAATAACTAAGTTAATAATACAATGAGTTATTCCAAAATTGGTTTATTTATCTATCAGTTTAGGGTTGTTCTTTGAAAGGAGGTTTTTCGAGTTAAGCCTTTTTATTTTTGAGAGCGCGAAGTATTCTTCAAGTTATTTCAGTTTACAATTAGATAAAATAGAATTTGAATTTTGTATAGAGTTTGTCCGTAATTAAGAGAAATATTTTGCATTTAATACCGAATAAAAGTTCTGTAATTAGGGTTTACTGGTTTTAAAAAAGTTTGCAATTTTTAATTTTAGAAGTTGTATATTAATTTATAATATCTGCAAGAAACAAATATTATCTATAATATAAAAATCTAATAATGAAATGTTTGTCTTTGCATCACGTCTAAACAGCTAGGCCGTATTTAAACTATATTTGGTATACGATACGTATCCCCAGATGGTTATAGGACACTTTTTATCCGACCACGGAGACGCCAAAAAGAGGATTATGACTTTTTCTTCCACGCGGACGAAATTAGCACCTTCTAATACTGAATAATCCTGCACCAACTCAATGTTTCTATTTAGCCCCATGGTTGACTGGCAGAGAATGCTTTGTGGCATTAAGTCCGCCTATTGTACTAGTGTGATATGTGCAATAAAGCTTAAATAAATAAATAAATAATCATTGTTTATCGCGCAAATGCGTAAAGTCAAGTAATGCCGGAATGTCAATTAGGAAAAATGACAATTTTAATTTGACATTTGATAATGATGTTTGGAGTCTTCCCATGGCATTTTTTATTCATTGTATCCAATTATACAAGTAATCATTGATACAAATATAAACGCTTAAAGAAAAATGGAAATGAGTTACCTGGTGGAAGAGACCGGGAATCGAACCCGGTACCTCTGGATTGCCGATCCAGCGCCTTAACCTTTCCACCACCCTAACTTCCAAGCAACCTATAAAATTTTTCCTTATTCTTTGTGCGTCTATTTTTGCATTGTTTATTTAATACCAAGTATAATATTTTCTAAAACTCCATACTGTTGCAACACTTCCATGTTTTGGGTAGTGCATGAGTTATAAACGGGATCCTAATACTAAGCCTCCGCGCCATCCGTCTGTCTGTCCGTCTGTCACCGGGCTATATCTCAAGAACCGTGATGCTAGACTGCTGAAATTTTCACAGATGACGTTTTTCTGTTGCCGCTATAACAAGAAATACTAAAAACAAAATAAAATAAATATTTAACTTCGCACTTAACATTTGTATCCGGGGCCATACATACCAGGTGCAAACTTAACTTAATGGCCGGGTTAAGTTAAGATGGGATAAGTGCTTGTACGGAACCCTCGGTGCGCGAGTTCGCACTTGGCCGGTTCTAAATATACTTCTTCGACATAATATATTCTGTCTATGTCTTTTTTTTTTCCCCAATAAAGAAAATAAAATAAAATCCGTAGATACTCGCAGATTGATACATAAAGGACACTATACTATGAAAATGCACGCATTAATTATGTCCAACTGTACCTCACTGTGCCACCTCAGGCGTAGTGCCAACTCTTATCTAGATGTCCTACTCAGGAATTCTAATCTGCACTAAACAATCTATCTTATTAACTAGTCAGGGTCTATATTGACCTAGAATTATTTTTCGTGGAATGTGTCATTTATTTCGTAACCTAATCAATAGGATGATATTCGCAAGAATAATGAAAACTGTATGACTGCAGAGTAATAAAAAATCTGCGAAATGTTTTTTTTTTTGCGAAATTAAACATTCGATGAAATTCGTTTCTTGTCAAAGGGCGTCTCTTATACACTGCTAGTAATTCAATAAAATTAGCTGAAAATTTGGCAAAATGAAAGGACAACTTTTATCTATAGAGCCAAGTCTAATTTTATCTACTCTCCCCCCCTAGTCTTAAAAAAAAATACAGGATATAGTTCAATACGTGTAGATTACAGAAAAATATATAAGAAGTCTATGGTATTGCAAGTAACACCGTTTAACTAGTACGAATATTTCTATTTCGCATAATGGCCAAATGACTTAAATTTAAAAAATAGCATTGCAACGGTAAATGAAACAGTAAGAGAAATAAATTACAATTTTTTAGAAAGAACCGTTCTATTCTTTACTTTTGTCGTACATATTTTGGCCGAGAAGTGTGAAGTTTTTGAGATAACTAACCTTTTAGCAGAAAAATAAGATCAATAATTAAAAACGTTAGTATTTGATAACAGATTGCGCTGCTTGTATAAGTGATATCGCTTTTGTATGTATGAAAGGTTTATAGTAAATTTATTCAGAATTATTTCGTTCCTATACACTTTGTATGTATCGTCCACGGTTTTCTTTTAAAGTGGAAAATACCGCGCTCCAGGACACATTCGAGGGCGCGGGTGGCTCTATAACCTACATATCCTGATAGATAAAAGTTGTCCTTTAATTTTGCCAAATTTTCCATACATTTCAATCTAATTTTCTTGTACTATAGATTGACTAAGAATATAATAGAATATTCTTCATTGCACGCATCTACGGGAAATTAATACAAAGAAACACAGATTACCCACACGTAAAATTCAATAGAGATACTAAGATACGCTAGATAGGTAATTCGTGAATCATCAATATCATCAACATAGGCCCTTCAGTAAATTCCAGACGATTTGTGGTCTTCAGTCTGCGAAGTACCGTCTTTGGTGGCTGAAAAGATACGCAATCGGCATACTGCCGTGCCAAGGCAAAAGGCGACCTTTTCGCTATGGAGGTCCATACAAAAAGGTCGCCTTTTACTACGCACGGAAGCATATAAGTTAAAGAAGTTTCTACTGGATCAGTTGATAATACATACCATAAATATATAGTTATTTTAAAATCTGTATATAGTTTGACCTTTGTAATATTACTAAGGTCAAACTATACATGAGAGAGAACACTATAATTATTATATAATTAGTTAGGTACATTTGTAGACAAACGTAGTTATAAAAGTGAGCGCAGCATTCGCCAATAAACGTATGTTTGGCGAAAGTACAATAAATGTACCAAATGTAAGCATTGCATGAGATAAATAAATTAAAAAATTAAAAAAATATATATAACCGACCGCAAACCTGACGAGAGACTGACCGTTGTTGCTTGAGGCAATACCGAACGTAATTCGGAAATACATAACTAAAATACTCCTGTACCTACCTTTACCATGAGTTCACGTGAGCATACTCGACAGCGTCAACTATTTGTATAGAGAACAGTACAGTGCCCCTGGCGGTTAGTTTGTAGAACTATAATTCTCCATACAAATCGTTTACGCAGTCGCTAGCGAGTACGATCACTAAACTCATGGTAAGGGTACCTATCAAATCACGTCTCAAACAAAAAAGCTATATGACATCACAGATACACACACTTTACATACACGTAGGACGTAGGTACACCTTTTCATAACATAACGGTGTGGGGGTAAGATAGCCGGTGAAATTACTAGCATAGAGGCATTCTATCTTCGTCCTCCGGGTAGGCAAGCACTTGTGACTCCTCTGGTGTTGCAGGTGTTTATGGGCGACGGTTATCGCTTTCCATCAGGCGATACGTTTGCTCATTGCCCCCTATGACATAAAAAAAAAAAAAAAAAAAACATCCTGTTTTAAAATTAAAATCGCAAACAACATAATTTCCATCTCGTAAGGTGACCCTGAGTGCCATATCGCCTATAACATTGATTAATAACCTATTAATAAAACAAAACATCTATTCCGCAAATTGCTAGCACAAACATATCCTTTATAAAATATGTAGATTCAATTTAATTATCATAACGCATACGAAACACGGTACAATAGTAAAACGGTTCACAAGCCCACCTTTTGAAATTAAATTCATACGTGATCCCAACGACATAAAGTGGTATATTCTATAATCATAACGGGAATATACGAGCTTGCAAAAGTTACCCATAGAAGGGTTCCAAATAGGGTTGTCAATCATCCGGGAGTCGGGACGATCCGTTTCTAAACCTTAAATAATGATGTTTACGAGACGCCTATAGTCCCATTGTTGTAAGATATTCCTCATAATTCTAACCACTCTACTATAAATGAATTCAACAACGCATAACCCCTGTCCTAAGCCCTAGCTCTAAAAAAGTTGACCGTATCGTAAACAACAATAATTATCGTGTCTCCTTTGAAAATGAAAATGAAAATGAAAATGAAAAATTTATTGATAACATTCGTTACAGGTCATATTCTTATTACATTTGTTTAATATGTAAGTATAATTTAAATAATTATAGTTTATCAGTTATATTTATCATTTTAATAATTATAATTAATGTTTATGTATTTATTCGACCTTTATTGCACATAAACAGGTACAAAATGGTGGACCATGCCATGAGGCATTCTCTACTAGTTAACCATAAGGCAAAACATTATAATCATAATTTTATTATCGTATCTGATTGTCACCTAGAATTTATAAAATGTTATTATTCATATTGGTTCATAAGGAAAAATATTCATCTAAGTCATAAAACTGAGACGTTAGTAACCATTTTTTTAACCTTATTTTAAAATTGTGAGAGGAAGGTGCATCTCTAATGCTTTTCGGTAGATGGTTATATATCCGTGGACCGAGTATGTAGGCAGATCGCCCGCTTTTTTTTAGTTTGTGAGGTACGGGTGCGAGGCAGCCTGCGTCTTTGTTGCTACGGAGATGGTGATTAGCGTTTGCTTGTTTCGTAGTAAACTTATCAAGGTTATTATAAGTAAATATTGCTATTTGTTGGATAAGTACACAAGGAAGCGTTAGTACACTGTACTCTGTAAAGTACTGATGAGCAGACACGTCGTCAGGAACGCCAGCTATTGCTCGTACGGCACGTTTTTGTAACGTGAATACCCGACGCCATTCGGCGGCTCCGGCCCAGAGCTCCGTTCCATACGATATGAGCGCGTGCACGGTCGCAAAATAGCAGCTCCTGACGACGTCCCTGGTCGCGGTACTAGCGAGACGCTTTAATGCGTAGCATGCGCTGCCGAGCCTCGCACATAGGTGGTCGATGTGCACATCCCACTTTAGACTACTGTCGATAAAGAAGCCCAGCAGTTTCATGTCTCCTACTTGACGGACAGTGTCATCCCCGGCATACGCCGTCATGGACTGAGATGCATGACCGTTTAACTTAAATCTCATGACGAAAGTTTTATCTTTATTGAGGGCCAAGCCATTTGTTTCAAACCAATAATACAACTGTTTAAGGGTGTTATTGACGTTCGTTTCCAACTGCGCTAGGGACGTGCCGGTGACAACAGCCGTCACGTCGTCCGCGTACATGAAAATGCTGCACTCTTTTATGACTTGTGGGAGATCATTAAGTAGGATGCTGAAGAGGGTGTTAGAAAGGCAGGATCCCTGCGGTACCCCTAGCTGGTTCGTCATTTCAACAGACTTGACACGACCGTTATCACCAACGACCACTTGACATCTATCGGACATGAATGACAATAGCAGTGCCAGTGCCGGACCCCGAATACCGTAGTGGCTAAGTTTTTGTGCGATGAGTCCATGGTTTGCGGTGTCAAAAGCACGTGAGAGGTCGCAACACACTACCGCGACCTGCAGTCCGGCCTCTCGCGCGCTCAATGTCCGCCATACCACTTCGCGTACTAGATCTGTAGTCGAGCGGTTCTGCCGATATGCGTATTGTTTGTCGGATAATGTTTGCTGTGGGAACCAGAAGGATAGTAATCTGGTGTTGACTCCAACTTCTAGGATTTTACTGATTGCTGGTACTAATGATATAGGGCGATAAGACTTTAGGGCCGTCTTGGCACCTTTGCCTTTGTACAACGGGGCAATTTTAACTTTTTTTAGGCTGTCGGGCACAGTTCCTTGTCGTATACAGTAGTTATATAACTCAGATAGTACAAAAGACAGCGCAGGGCCCACGTATCGAAGGATACTGGCTGAGATGTCGTAGATGTCAGTGCTGTTTTTCGGTGCGATGTGGATTTTTAGTATTGATTCTACTTCATGGGATGTAAATAATCTAAATCTCAAAGAACAGTCGCACTCAGGGATATTAGTAGGTATAGCGAACAATGAGCGCTGGACGTTCGGCGCCGGCGCACCGCAGGCAGTGGCCTTTCTGACGTATTACAGGGAGAGGATTAAGATCGCGGGCAAAATTTATCTCATATTTTATTTTCTTTGATACCAACGCGCCCACAATCGGTGTGTTTGCGATTGCGATCGGAGCGTCCTTAAAGTGGTTACATAAAGCTATAATCTTTCGCATTACTTTACATTGAGACCTGAGTATTATCACTAAGCAAGCCCGGCAGGCTTGTAATTGATATGCGTTTATGATAATTCAACGATAAAGCATTGACGACGCGGTTGGCGCAGTGGTAAAGCAGCTGCCCACTGAGCCGACGGCCCTAGGTTCGAATGACGGCAAGGCCAAATATTTGTGTGATGAACTCGAATATTTGTGCTTGAGTCATGGATGTTATTTGTATTTAAGTATGTATTTATCTATATAAGTATGTTTATCGTCGTCAAGTGCCCATATCACAAGCCTACTAGAGCTTACTATGGGACTAGATTGATTTATTTTGTGCGAGGTTGTCCAATATTTATTTATTTATACCTCTCTTATCAGAAAATAATAGGAGCTTTGTCATCCATCGCGTAATAAACGCAACCGTCATAGCCATTTGTGTTGCTCGAATCCGGACACTAAGTAATATTGGCAACCCTAATTCTAAACACAAATTGGATTCGAAATTCAAACATCACCGATTAGGTTCGAACAGACGAGTCACGTCCCGCCAATTAGAAAACGGTTCCCGAATTAATTTCGAAAATGGAACACTCGATATTGATGTAGTGGAAATCTGTCACGTGCCATTTGTAACGGACAAACGATTTTCAACCGTATCACGGGACTAAAGAGTTGGAATTCTACATTTTAAATTTTCGCATATCTCACGAGTTAGTGCTGAATAATGCTTTGCACAGTTACGCCGTTCGAATTTTAAATTCTGTGGTGTTCCTTTGGACATAAAGTTGAAGAGTATTTAATAGTACATTCTGCAGAGGCCGCGAAATAGGGGATTATTGGCCGAGTAGTAATAGATGGCCGAGTGATAACGAGGCCATCTAGAGATACGAGGCCGATAATCCCTGTTCGCGCCGAGGCTTGTATAGTGCTTTTCTCAAATAAATCCAAGGAAATAATACAAATGCTCAACTTATATATTCATATAAAAACAAATTTATTTCAAATTTAATAAAAAAAAACAAATTTATTTTTTTAAACTGTTCGGGTCAATGTTTTTGCCACCAAATGTTAAGATGATTCTATTTATTAAAAAATGACAACACCTTATTAATTAGATATTGTTATATTTTTTAACAATAAACGTGATTCCTTGTTTATTTTATTGAATATCTGATTTAATCTAATTTAATAATCTAGTTAAATATAAGAAATAAAACGTAAATATACATGCACAAACTAAGTTTTTTTTTATTGGCAGTATGCCATAGATTATCAATAAAAGAAATAAACCCCACTGAAACAAAAGACAATCTCTTTGTTGGCTACGGCCAATAATGTTGTATGAAATTCCTTTATATCGTTCTAATTTGAAATTAGAACGAATCTTCAACAATTGCTATACAAAGACGTATTTCGCGGTCTATTACCACGATCATAAGAACGACATTTCCTTGGATGTTTGAGAAAATCTTTTTTAATTTTCTTTATTACAATCTCTACATGTAACAGCCAGTTATTTAAGCACAGAAAGGAAAGGGCAATATTATTAATACGAGAGCAAGAACAACATTCTCTTTGGGAGCAATTCACTTCCCCGAATTTAATTTGTCATAAATTTATCACTTGCCTTAATTTTCATTTGCCATAAACTTTATATTCTCTTTGTATATTTGTTTGATTGTATTTAAAAAAATATTAAAATTTTAAAACCGACTTCACGTAGCAGGAACAGGTGAGGAAGAAGATTTACTGAGTTTTATGCCACGTAGTTATGGTTGTCACAATCAAATTCAAAACCAAAATCTATCATCTATGAAAAATAAAAAATACTGCTCATATTTTTGAAAGTTAGCATGTTATCAATGTTTATTTAGTACTTATTCAGCTGATAAAATGCGAAATGAAAAGGATATAATATCTCAGTACCATTTACCGGTGATCATTACGAAAAAGATGTCCTATATAAGTGTTATTATAGGATATAATAGCTCATTAGATACGAACGGGATCGGGTAGAACAAAGGAGCAGGTAGAAGTGGCTCATTAGTTTAGGGACAGAATTTACTTTGATAACGTTTTCCCTTGACAATTTTCTTGTGAGGGTCTTACGTAGGTATATTGGGGATGGGATTGGATACGAATTGGCAATATTGCGTTGTTTGTTTTAAAGATGATGTATTCACTTTAATAAAAGAAAATATAAAGTATTTAATTAAACCTTAACAAACTTATGTATGATCATGATCAAATGTATACTCGTATTATTCGCAGACGACACAACTATATTATTTAAATGTGAAAATAAGATTAATTTTGAAAATGACATTAATAATACACTTAGAGATATACCTAGTTAAATGGATGGACATAAATAATTTAAAAATTAATTTAATAAAGACCAAAGCAATTCAATTTAAAACTTATAAAGGTCAACGACTGAGTCTAAATTTGAATTATGAGGGCGAACAAATAGAATTAATAGACTCAACAGTATTCTTAGGCATAACATTGGATGAAAACTGTAATTGGAAGAACCACATTGACCGGATATGTAAAAAGATAAATAAATTTGTATAGGTATGCACTTTACAAAATTAGAAAGATTGCATCTTTACAGACAGCACTGCAAGCCTATCATGGCTATATCTCGTCCGTACTACGGTATGGCATAATTATATGGGGCAACTCAGTTTCCCTAGACAGAGCATTTAAAGCTCAAAAAAAATGTATACGAGCTCTTTGTAACCTAAGGAAAAGAGATTCATGTGGGCCAATGTTCAAAACCCTTAATATTCTTCCCTTACCCTGCATCTATATTGCTGAGATCTGCCAGTTTGTGAAAAAACAACCGCACTTCTTTAAGACCGTAGACCAGAGCAAACCTCATGCTCGAACTAATCGGATAAACAAGCTAATTGTACGTAAGAACAACTCAGCACTATATCGTAATAATGCAATGGGTATGGCAGTCCAAATTTACAATAAGATTCCATCACATATAGCTGATCTTCCACAAAGAAATTTCTCTAATGCTCTACTAAAGTGGCTGGGTGAGCAAAATTTTTACTCTGTACAAGAATTTCTAGCCCATACTTAGACTAAGAATTTAAGCAAGTTAATTGTATAGTGTTTATTATTATTGAATTATAAAGATATTAAATTGTTATACTACGTTCATTTGACATACGATTGACTTAATAAATATGAATTTTGCATGCCTAATATAAGGTACAAACATTACTGAGACTTGACTAATGTGATCCATCTGTATACATTTACGTATTGTTTAGCAAATAAAATATTTCATTTCATTTCAAATTAAACCTAACTTAAACCATTGGGATCTAAACTAGATGATGTTGTTTTCTTGTAATATGCTCTTTGCAACATTACAACCGAATATTTCATTTTCAAACACCATTATGTTTTTCGAAAAGATTTTTTGATGTGCCCATTTTTTAGGGTTCCGTACCCAAAGGGAAAAAACGGGACCCTGTCCGTCCGTCTGTCACCAGGCTGTATCTCAAGAATGGTGATAGCCAGACAATTGAAATTTTCACAGATGATATATTTCTATTGCCGCTATAACAACAAATACTAAAAATAAAAGAAAATAAATATTTAAGGGCCCCCATACAACAAACTTGTTATAGATTATGGTACGGAACCCTTCATGCGCGGGTCGGACTCGCACTTGCCCAATTTTTATTATTATACACACAGTGCGTCTCAGATGAAAAGGTTAAGACGGGTGACCGGATTCAAAAATACCGGGTTCGAGTCCTAGTTTGGACCACGTATGCCGCTATTTAATTTTTCATTGCGTTTTGACCTTTGTCTACATATATAGCAATTACAATAAACGTTTGCAATTACAAGAACATACAAACGGTAATAATCAAAAAAATTTGGCAATTGCGAGTCCCACTTGCGCATGAAGGGTTCCGTACCTACCATAATCTATAACAAGTTTGTTGTATGGGAGCCCCCCTTAAATATTGATTTTATTTTATTTTTAGTATTTGTTGTTATAGCGGCAATAGAAATACATCATCTGTGAAAATTTCAACTGTCTAGCTATCAACGTTCTTGAGGTACAGCCTGGTGACAGACGGACGGACGGACGGACGGACAGCGAAGTCTCAGTAATAGGGTCCCGTTTTTACCCTATGGGTACGGAACCCTAAAAACGAGGTACAGGCAATGAAAAACTATCTTATTTTTGAAGTCGATTAAAAATAGATTTTTATGGATTGACTAGCTGCGCCGGCGTGTTACCCGCTCATTCCACAGGAACACTAAATTTTTTCGGGATAAAAGTAGCCTATGTGTTAATCTAGGGTGTCAGCTAACCTCCATACCGAATTTTATCAAAAATTGGTCTAGCCGTTTGAACGTGAAGAAGTAACAAACATACAAACACACTCCTATACTTTCGCCTGTGTAAGTGTGACAAAAGTGTGACTGTATTTATTTATTCCTCTTGTTCCTTCCAGATTGCGTGCATCTGCAACTCTACAAAGACCTGAAAGAACGACAGAAGAATGGGCAGACGAAAGCCTCCCTGTCCCTCCAGCAGTACCTTGGCTTCGAGGCTGGCTTCACCCTGGACAAGGAGTCCAACACTCTGGCCATCCTCTGCGAGGATGTCGTGCCAGTTCTGGCGTTCGACACCAGGGAAATATTGATACAATGGAGAGTTAAGGTGAGTCTTTGCGACAGTAATTTTAACAATTTAAGGCTCGAGTTCCTAGGCCGTGACCTGTTTCCTCTCTGTTTCTTCAACTCTACAAAGTACTGAAGGAGTAGTAGAAGAATGGGCAGACGAAAGGCTCACTGTCCCTCCAGCAGTACCTCATCTTAGCCAACTCTACAAAGACCTAAACACAGACAACCCCCACTAGACGGAGCATGTAAGGCGACCCACGTGCACCGACGATATGGTACGGCAGAACATTAAAGTATCAACACGGCCACCGTTTAGTTGCGTCCATGTTTGTAGTGGGGGTTGTCTGTGGACCTGAAGGAACGACAGAAGAATGGGCAGACGAAAGCCTCCCTGTCCCTCCAGCAGTACCTTGGCTTCGAGGCTGGCTTCACTCGACAAGGAGTCCAACACCCTGGCCATCCTCAGCAAGGATTTCCTGCCTGTGCGTGCGTTTGACATCAGGGAGATGTGGGAACCATAGAGAGTAGATGTAGGAAGTCTTTATAACGGTCCTGTCCATAATTCGAGGTTCGTGGCCGTAGCTTTTACCTGTGCCTTTTTTCTTTCTGCAAAGACTGAAATAGTGGCAAAAAAATCATCCAAGAAAGCATCCAAGAATACCAATAAATGAATAAGAAACTCATCACTACATTATGTCTACTTGCTGTAAAATGCATGTAAAATTTTATTTTATCAATAAAAAAATTTAATTGAATTGCTGTCATGCTACAAAACAAACCGGCGTGGCATAATCTTATTCTTTATTTTAAACTTAAACTATGGTATCAACTTCCACTTGATTATGAAATACATGGATTCCTGGATGGATTTCTATTATTATTCTAGGTATTTTCTTTGGATGGTTCTAGCAAACAAGCACCAGTATTCAAAGATCAGCATTTGATAGGAGGTCACTTATTGCATTAAAAACCAACATTATTGGGTATCATCTGAACCAGCGAGCTACATTCTCGACCCCGTAGTAACTTATACCATCTGATGATACTGATCACTGTCAGTCGGTGAAAAAAAAAATACACAACTTTTAAACACATCTTCTTCCCCAGGTCCAACACAACCTTGGCAGCAGCAAGGAGTTCGCGGCTGTGATCATCACCGCGCCAAACTCCATCAAACCGGGTCCAGCCAGGCTCCACGCCTGCGGGCCCCGACTAGCGCTGTGCGCCAACCGCCCCCCTGAGGTCCTGGCACTATGGGACGTCAAGCTATTAAGGTAAGCTCTAGAATATTCCAGAAGGCTCTTACTCCATTAAAACATGTCCGGCCAGGTTGTGCACCAACCTGAAATCTGGGTACAATATCTAAGACGTCTAGTTGTTAAGATAATATCCACGGTAAAAGAAAACAAAGTATGCTACTCTGGAATAACTGGTGGACTTCCGACGTCATCACTCTATGATTGGTTGGTTCCGTCAATCCGTTTCTGTGTTGCCAGTAGTGTATCATTCCCTTGTTACTTGTTTGAATCTCATACAATCTTGAGTGTTTAAAATGAATTATTACGACAAAATAAAATTTAGTCAAAGAACATGACAATTGTAATTCATTGGTCAGTGAATTAGAAAGTCTCACTACCCGGAGTATCATACCTTGTTTTCTTATACCATGATAATATCTAGAATGTTCCAAAAGATTTTAACCTCGTCCAAAGTCGTATTCCTATAACCCTCCCATCAGAAAACAGTCGTCAAGAGAAAGGAACCATTTCTCTTCAGATAATTACCTAAACCCACTGAATTTTACTGCATCAAACGTGCTGCATTTTAATTAAGACTCCCGCGGCTCTTGCGTGTTCATTAAGGAGGATTTCAGGAGTTTCCGTCATTGATACAGGAACTATAATGGGCACTGGTTTCTTGTCAGTTGCCATTGCGACTTGGGCTCCCCTTTTTGCTTACCATCAGGCGAAGGCGACAAACTGAAGAATTAAACTATTGTCCTTTGAATTTGCGGAAATATATGTCGTTTTACTGTTCAATAAGCTAAAGAAATCCAGCACATCTGTACAAAGACTTGATCACGGACAAATCGCGTCGTTTTTTGCGTAAGTCCGTAATTTTCCGCCCCGAACACGAACAAATGGCGACCGTTTTGAATGGGAACGCGTGAGTTTTTTCGCGGGAAGTGTATCGCTAAATGGAGCGAGGACCGATAACCTTGATAGGCTAAACAAATGGGAAAATAAGGCGTTTGTGAGAATAAAGAATGTGCTTGCTTTAGAAATGTCGCGTTTTTTAGTTAGAAACAAACGAGACCGGAAGATACGGGACGGAAGATTCAGAGACCAAACGTAAGGTTTTTTTACCACTTTGCTGGAATTGGACTAATATCTCATATTAGAATAAATACGCCTAGAACGATAAGTCTTCATACAACAGATTAGCGAATGATGAAGCCGGTTTTGGTTTTATGTGTGCGTGTCTACGAACCACTCATAGAGACGTTTTGCATGTGATATGGACGTTGTGACAGATGCGCGGACAGTTTTTTCTCCTAAGTTATTAGATCGAAAGTGCTCATGATTCTCAGTGGAAAATACTTAAATCCAAAACCTAAAAGAATTGTGGGGTGTACACAAAATGAAAAAATGGCCCAGCTGGACCTTTCTTACTGTGGGGATATGCGATATAATCCGTTTAAATTATTTTATTTAAATACCTTGCGTTTAAAACTTAGTAGTCATTAAGAAATGTATTCTAAGAAACTTTAAAGTAATTAGCTCCTTTTCCCTCGTAATCGCCGTACTGGCTGTTTATCGGGCAATCGGGAAAATGCCCTTAAATAAATCAAACAAACTTCCGAGTAAATTAGTTCGCTGCTCTGAGCGTTTTACTTAATGCTGTAATAAATAAAAACGACTCTTGCTGATTGATAGTTTTAAACAAAGAAAATAGAGGAGCGTAATGTAGAACGGCAGCATTCAGAATACATATTTAAAAATAAATAAAATAAAAATAAAAATCATTTATTTCAGATGCGAGATCCATATCATCATCATCGTCATCATCATCATCATTTCATTTATTCGTTTATATTTCGTAAAAGTTTTTAAAATTTTCAGCACAACCGATTGATATTCGATTTGAACCTCAACATATTATTGAAGCAGGCACGTATTTGATGGTTCTTCTTTCACACTGCAAATTAGCTCGAATCTCAATCGAATCGATCTATATTTTACAGTAGTTAATTGACATAGACTAGCTTTTTACTAATAGAAAAAAAAAACAGTTCTCAAATAAGAATGCCGTATAAAAACTAGTATAAAAATAAATACAAAACAACACACTCCACCATGCAACATTTTAACTTTTAATTACATTAATAAATCGCTTCAAAACTTCTCTTTATTAAATTACACTCTGAAAACAGCAACAACACTAGTTAGGAATTCTTTACCTCCCCCTTAACCACAACAATTTCAAAACGTCACAAAAGCCCTAAAAACATTATAAAGCAACGACCTTTACTACATAAGTAACTATACAAGCAGCAAAATGTAACACTACCCTAACCGAATAAGCAAAAACAATAGAAATGCCTCTCGCAAACAACTGATGAAATTACGGTCGAGAACGAATGAAACAAAGAACGAATGGTAACAAGAAACGAATTGAATCGGACAAAGAACGAAAGAACCGTGCGCGGAAATTAGTGAATTGCATCTGTTGGAAATGGAACAGGAAAAAGGAACTTTGTTTGATAGGAAATAAATACATTTTTGCTGCAATAAAGGATTGCTTGAGACAATTGTCGTAAGTTTAAAATCTGACTGTTAAAGGAGTAATTAGAGTTAGTGTTTCCATCGGCACTGGCTCGGTTCGTTCTAAGTTGATTGGAAGAAACATACTTAATTAACTTGTTGAAGTGGGTTAAAGTTGGTTCGGTTTATAGGGCAAACTACATAGTAGAAACTAAGACTTATAAATATTTGTAACAAAGCGGAGTATATTATTATACCATGTAACAAAGTATGTCTTAGACAGTATATTTTGCAGATATTACAAATCTTAAATTAGTTAACTATTTTGTTTGATACAAGTATTTATAGATTCTGTTTCTAATATGGATATACCGTATTTTGTATTCTTGACACAAAGGTTGATTACAGAAGAAATAATATCCATAGTACAAGCATTACTTAGGTTGGGTTGGGTCTACATATACTAGGTTTTCTGTGTTTCATTTCTGCCAACAAAGAAATCACATGACGCTTAAATTATCCTTATATTAAGTAAATTTATAGTTACTAGTATATATGTATATACCTTGAATTCGCGAGCCCCGCTCGCACTTGACCAGTTTTTTTATGAAATAAACCCTTATTTAATATGCCACAAATGTAACTATATGTTTCTAGTTTTATATTCAAATAATGCAGTTTATAGCATTTATACTTAAAACAAAAATAAAGCATCACCGTAACATTTTAAGATTCGCCAAGCACTTGAGAATGCCTACAAAATTGACTTAACTCCTCATCAAGAAGCATAATTTCAGCAGAAACGTAAACGGCGATAAACGCAAAAACTTGAGTTTACGGTAATCGCGTTAAATTACGTGAAAGTTGAGAATTAGGTCAAACCGGCAGTTAGTGAATGAAGCTTCTCAGTGGTAGATTGAGAAGTTGGATGAAAAATTAAGGGGGGTTTAAGAAGTTAAGTGTGGTTCCAAGTAAATGGGATAAGGGCAAGAGATGCGGTTCGTAAGTTACATTAAAAGTTTTACATTTCTAGGACTGAACTTTTCTAACGATATTTGTCTGAGATCTCTTTTTACTATAGGTCTATTTTTGAGATGTGTTAAGTTCGACGATATTTATTTGTGTTTCAGTGTTCTCTAGACGTCAGAAACGAATATACTTACCTATTCTACATATATTTTGATAGGCGCTGAATTAAAAACTGGCCAAGTGCGTGTCGGACTCACGCACAAAGGGTCCCGTACCATTGATTTATGAAATTAAAGGCCTTTTGTTTATTTTTTATATTTGAGTTGATTTAATGAAACGGTTTACGATTTATATTATATAAAAAAAAAACTACTTACTAGATCTCGTTCCAAACAATTTTCGTTGGTAGTTTTTATAGCTCTCATAGTTTCGGAAAAAAATGGCTGTGACATACGGACGGACAGACGGACAGACAGACGGACAGACAGACATGACGAATCTATAAGGGTTCCGTTTCTTGCCATTTGGCTACGGAACCCTAATAAAAATGCAACGGAGAGCGCTCGCTCATATCAAAATATATGTATGTAAAATATATTCGTTTCTGACTTCTAGAAAACACTGTAAAATAGGTAGAAGAGGAACAAAGATGAAGCAACATACACGATTTCACGATAACAAATAACACACAAAAATTATTAATACCTATACAATATGTAAAAAATGGAAATTACAATAAAGTACTATTTATACGTATGAAAACAAAATATTTTTCATATGGAATGAAATAGTCATAAAATATAAAATGTATGAAAATATTTTCAACATAATATTTTGATATGAAATCATTTTGATTACCTTTAAAATGTCAAATTAACACACATTATTTAAATTTTTAATTAAACCCAATCTACTGCAGTATAAGTTGGAACCAACTACACTGGTTTTTTTTTCGTTATGCCTACGATCTGTGGCAATATTGAAAGAACTATCTTCCAATAAGGATATGTAATAATAATAAATAATCACATCATGAAAACAATATCTAAAGTGGCAATGGAAGTTTTTCATCGTATATTTATTTATTTATTTAATCTTCATTGCACAAAAGAAATCTTACCATACAAAAGGCGGACTTAATGCCATGAGGCATTCTCTACCAGTCAACCGTAGGGCAAAGCAGAAAAATTGTAGGCGGTATATCGCGTAGCTTAACTCAGCACTACTGGATACACGCAGCCTATACAACTAACAATACGTTTAGATCATAACACAATTTGCGTAAATATGCATCCGTGCCCATTAAAGGTCTATAATGGCTGTAAATGTGCGTTAAATGTGCGCTATTTAGAAATTCAGTCTGCATTTACATACAAGTCATTTACCAAATCACAAGCTCGTATCTACGTTTCCACCCGTCGGATTATCAACCTTTTTTGTCACATATTAGGGTGGATAGTTGTAAGTAATGGGAAGGTTATTTTTGTAATGCAATGATCCCCATGGCAGGTTTATTGCTCATAAACGTGTTTTGAGTGACATGTACCGTACGATGCTAAGTTATTTTGGTGCGTAATGTTATGGTTAAAATAATTTAATACTGCGCGCCTTTTCATTAAAAAGAAAACTTGGATCTTTTCAAGTCGAGAGTGAATAGGCATGTTCTAGGTAAGCATGCTCCACCTTAGGCACCAGGTGCCATGCTTGACTATTTAGAATAAAAAATTACAATTTATATATTTTTTTTATATGTATTTTTCTTTACTACTTACTAATCGTAAGATTTAGCAACTACACAACGAATATACAGCAAAGATAATTTGAAATTGATTCCTAAAAGTGATACTTAATACAACCAAAATTCACAAAAAAAAAGTACAAGACTACAAAAAACAAAATCTGTAAATTTGTTCTTGGTATGAACATAATCTAACATAACAGGTTAAAAAATGTATCATTTGTTTAGTTCACAATATACATTTCACTAACTTTAGAACGAAATGTACTATTTCCGAACGATCAATATATGAAAAAGAAGTTCCTTTATGCGTTGCCTTCCGAAATAGTAAAGTTTGAACCATAAAGTACCCTCATCAATACCTCAGCGCGCAAAGCAGACACGTTTAAGAACCCAAATTCAAAAATAATCAAACCAGCTCGTGTTCCAATTTCAAATTTAAACACGCTCAAAGTACGGTTCAAAATTCAAAGCAAACTGAAGAAGAGAACATAAATTCGAGTTTAAGAATTTCTTATGAAAATTGGACTTACAAAGCGTTAGTCTAAAGTCCAAATTTGTTACGAAGTGGTAAAAGGTGGCTGGCAGCATAGAAAAGTTTCAACGGAATTTTTAGAAAAGTCTACATTTGGGTTTGAAGTTTAAATTCAAACTTTTAAAGTGCGTTACGGATTCCAGTCTAGGTATGCTAAAATTGGAAAACTTAATTTTATTCGTGCAGTTTTGGTTTTTAAAGTTGTTAAGCTGACCATTCTGAATTGAAAATTTTAAAATATATTTTAGTCGCTATCGTATTTCTTCCTGTTACCTATTAGATACTGATTGAAACTTTAAAGTGATCTGCAGAACTTTTTTTTTTTTTAATAATATATTATAAATGGGCTGTTTCACTAGAGAGTGAGTGAGTGCGTAGGATACAGACCCTTCGCAATGATTACACCAACAAAATCATATATTTTTTTTATTTAAAGATTTCAATATAAAGATTGCTGTATGTTTTGTCATGTACCCACCAGCCTTTAACTCCACGCCAATCCATTGTAATCCACAGTATCTAAAAAACACATTAAAAATCAAAAATATTTATTGATTATGCCAGCATGCCAGTTATGTAGCGACGCTTCAAATATGCTAACAATAATTCATTCATTCATTCATTCAGTTCACACTCCCATTATACCAAACCGTTGAGAGTGCCATTTGTAACTAAATTTCGCTATATGACACTTTATACTCTCGCGGTTTGAACTCATAATTAACACAAATTATAACGGGTCTAACGCGATATTTCCTATTTACCTTCATAATCTAACGTTTCGGCGGGGTTGCACACGCCGTGGTCTCAGATGCACTGGTGAAACAGCGAGTTGTTACTGGAGCCGTCGGCCAAATGTAGTACTACCCGACGAAAATGTCTAATAAAATGGATGGGTAGGAAAATAAATGTTCGACTACCACCCATTTATTTGCTAATTATTGTCACCGGTCCGACACACAACACTCACAACATCCGCGCACAGATTCGAAGATATATCCCGCGGTTTAAACTTTTTAATCACTGGTCCCCAAGTTTGCGATAAATTAAAACCATCTTCCCGGTTGAAATTCTTTGGGTGTTTCTTGATTTCAATTGCTTCCCTTACCATCCGTGGATAATAGTGCTTTTCTGTGGAAAGAATTTTCGGTTTGTGCAACTCGATCCAGTGATTCGTTCCAGATGTTAACAAATGTTCAGCTATTGCAGATTTTTGTATTTGGCGATTTTTGACTGCTGCTATATGTTCTTTCACCCTTTCCTGAACACTCCGCTTAGTTTGGCCAATATACGAACTTCCACAGCTACATTCTATCTTGTACACACCGGGATTTTGGAAAGGTATAACATCCTTTGGGCTGCGCAAGAAATTTGCTACTTTGGATAACGGCGTGTATACAGTCTTAATGGAGTATTTCTTTAGTACTGCTCCAACTTTATCCGTTATCCCTTTCACGTATGGTAAAAATGCAGGCTGTCTGCTGACCTCCGGATGCTTATTCCTTTTCTTCGGGTTCTGTTGCATGTTCCTCTTATACCCGTTTCTCTGTAGCACATTACTAGCCCACTAGCCCACGTTAACAATGTGCTACAGAGAAACGGGTATAAGAGGAACATGCAACAGAACCCGAAGAAAAGGAATAAGCATCCGGAGGTCAGCAGACAGCCTGCATTTTTACCATACGTGAAAGGGATAACGGATAAAGTTGGAGCAGTACTAAAGAAATACTCCATTAAGACTGTATACACGCCGTTATCCAAAGTAGCAAATTTCTTGCGCAGCCCAAAGGATGTTATACCTTTCCAAAATCCCGGTGTGTACAAGATAGAATGTAGCTGTGGAAGTTCGTATATTGGCCAAACTAAGCGGAGTGTTCAGGAAAGGGTGAAAGAACATATAGCAGCAGTCAAAAATCGCCAAATACAAAAATCTGCAATAGCTGAACATTTGTTAACATCTGGAACGAATCACTGGATCGAGTTGCACAAACCGAAAATTCTTTCCACAGAAAAGCACTATTATCCACGGATGGTAAGGGAAGCAATTGAAATCAAGAAACACCCAAAGAATTTCAACCGGGAAGATGGTTTTAATTTATCGCAAACTTGGGGACCAGTGATTAAAAAGTTTAAACCGCGGGATATATCTTCGAATCTGTGCGCGGATGTTGTGAGTGTTGTGTGTCGGACCGGTGACAATAATTAGCAAATAAATGGGTGGTAGTCGAACATTTATTTTCCTACCCATCCATTTTATTAGACATTTTCGTCGGGTAGTACTACATTTGGCCGACGGCTCCAGTAACAACTCGCTGTTTCACCAGTGCATCTGAGACCACGGCGTGTGCAACCCCGCCGAAACGTTAGATTATGAAGGTAAATAGGAAATATCGCGTTAGACCCGTTATAATTTGTGTTAATTATAAATTTCGCTATTTTTAGAACCGCGAACCAGCCGCATATAAAACATGTGACGTCACTTTATATGCCCATAAATCCATACAAAGCGTGGTCGGTGGCAAATTGTCGACAAAAGTACGCGACAAATCATGTCAGTTATTGTTTACAGAAATGATGGAGTCGCGGTGACGACGGTGCATTTGATGCTACTCGGAATGTTTAAGACGAAACATTTCTTTTTTTTTATTAAGTGGGTTATGTGTAAGAATGTATGATTTGAGTTTGCAATTCTATATTAATTAATAAATAAATAAATACACATTACTTTTCATCACATTTGTCGTCTATCGGAGCTGTCTCGATAAGACAATCGTGTGGAGGAGGAAATGGGTTTTAAGCCCTTCTTGAAAGGTAAAATGAATGCCATTTTAGAAATCAGCACCCCAAAAATCTAGAAAATGACATCCATGGTTTTTGAAATAACCTCCGACATCCTGAAATTCCAAATGTTGCTATTTGGCAGTCGCAGAAAAATACTTAGCTGGTGTGGTGTCTAATACATTTACAGCATCAGAAAGCCGCGATATTGTATTCGCGAGGACAACCTAACATGTCTGCTGTTTTTGTCCCGCCGTATCCCGCTCTCAGCCGATATACGTGTTTTGACGTTTTTTTCCGGTGGTTCCTATACCTTGACAAGCCAGCCTTACTACGCGCCCCAAACGGCGCTAGTGGAATACGCACCAGCGCCCACCTTGATGCTTGGCTCCGACCGCTTGGTTTCGATAAAATCGGTGCGGTTAGACAATTGTAGCATTTTACCCAAACAAACAATAACTTTCTCAGGCTTTTTCAAACATCCAAAGAGAGAACCTTCACTCTTCCTAGAGTGTTTCGTCCGGGAGTTAGACCGTGTGGTATCAAATGCGTCTACATTAACGGCATGTCTTCTTATCGCGGTGCGGCGACAACCCAACACGTCTGCTGTTTGTCACGTCGTATCTCGCTCTCGGCTGATATACGTGTTTTGACGCTTTCTTCCGGATGGTTCCTATTCTTCGAAAAGAGATGATAAAAATAATTCCCTTTCCAATGCCAGGTTTAAAATTGTTATTTAGAATAAGATAGAGTTGTAAAAAAACCGACAATCCTTTTTCGATTCCTTTTTAGATGATAACGCTCTTTGGTAATGTCACGCGTTAGGTGTGTTTGTATTTCTTTCATGACAAAATGTGCAATAAAGATTTATCAATCATACAACATTTTCATTTGTTTTGTATGTAGTTAATGCAAAAAGTAAATCTTAGCTTTGATTCTACGGTTAAATATTTCCTTGCAAATCAGACCCGTACAATGGTATGAATTTGTAAAACGTTTGCCTTTCAATATTTCCAAGCCTTTGAATTTTCTAAATGAAACAGATTAATTTAAATTCTGATATTTCCATCCGTAATAGCCACTTCAGAAACAACAATCGTCAAAGTATTTAATCTGCCAAACTCAACACTCCTCGATCCCAGTTAAAAACGCCCAATCTCGCTAAGGGTTAAAAAGAAAACATCACCGCCCGAATAAAATACCTACAAGCCCACCAATTTTTCTTGCCAAAATCCAAACAAAAAATAAACCTAAGGTTTATACAATAAGGTGCACATAAGTAGCAGAGTTAAGTTGGTACGCTTCTAAACTCAGCAAAGTACTGCGAAGAGGCGTTTTTCCCAAGTTATCTTTATTTCTTTAAGAGCTATTCCGGGTGGGTTAGGCTCGGAAATACGCCTTGATCTTTGTATTAAGGAGTTTATGGAGGTTTTTCCGTTTGTGTAGACGGAGTTGAGATTTTAAATTCGGATATAATAAAAAAGGTTGGAGTCTGTTTGTTTTTATTGCAAGGTTTTCTTTAAGTTTCAGTTTTACGTTAATGATGAAGGCCAATCTTGTTTACTTTTTGTTTTTATAATATTATTATTAAAATTTAATTGTGTGTGGTATTTCAGCTACAGATCATCACATTTTTCTGATGTAGGTACAGTTAACATGAAAAGTTATGTAACTTTCAAAGTAAAGTAAGTTAAAAATAATCCCGTTAAAAAGCATGGTTCCCGAAGCCGCGGGCAGAAACTATTAACTAAATAAGCGCTTTATAATGCAATTATTGAAACCATCCACCCTACAAATACGAAACATACCTACCTACAATACCTATTAATTGAATTAGTCTCAATATAAATCGATACAACAACCCTAGAGGAAAAACTCAAACAACCGAAACGGCCCGTAATAACCGTGTCAGCGCCACATGAAAAGCCAACAAAGCGCAAATCATCGGCAAATAACCTGTCCACGTAATAGCAACGTAAGAAATTAATAACGCACACAGTCCGAAGCTAAAGGACATATCGTCACTATATTGGAAAAGCGCGTATCTGAAACCAAGCTCGAGAAAAAGGTAGTAAGTGCATACTAGCGTCGAATAGTTATACCACTTTTTTCGTGGGAGCAAGATGAGATACGAGTTATTTTCAAAATTATCATGATATCAGAGAAAACCTTTCTTATGCCCTTGTGTGTAAGGTACTAGTGTATCTCTTACTCAGATGGGCATAAATCGATTAATTTAATCGCAGTATAATCTAAAAAGGTGTATACTTGATCAACGTTTTCTTGTTGCTATTCTGTCCTGTGTACAAGGGGACAATGTTGATTTAACTTGAAAAAAAAAGTGTTGAGGTAAAAATCGTGTGTAAGTTTAATTTAAATAAATATACTATTGGTATTATGAGAAGATAGTTACAATTACAAAGATTTTGGTAAATATAACCGCCGTAAATCGTAGTTTTAACGTGTGACTCAGGGGACATCACCATGGCAACGAGCAACAGAAAAAAATTGATTGGATCTAAGTTTACGCCTTTAATTATTTAAACTTTATTGCACAATAAAAAGAAGTACAAATGGCGGACTAATAGTACATTACTGCAGTGGCCGCGAAATAGGGGATTGTTGGCCAAGTAGTAATAGATGGCCGAGTGATAACGAGGCCAACTAGAGATACGAGGCCGACAATCCCTGTTCGCGCCGAGGCTTGAATAGTGTTTTTCTCAAATAAATCCAAGGAAATAATACAAATGTTCAACTTATACATTCATATATTTTTTTATTTACTATTCCCGCCAACTTTTTACTTTTTTTTAATTTATTTTTTTAAGCTGGTTCGGGTTAATGTTTTTGCCACCAAATGTAAAGATGATTCTATTTATTAAAAGTGACAACACATTATTAATTAGATATTGTTATATTTTTTTACAATAAACGTAATTCCTTGTTTATTTCATTGAATATCTGTTTTAATCTATTTGAATGATCTAGTTAAATATAAGAAATAAAACGTAAATAAACATGCACAAACTACGTTTTTTTTATTGGCAGTATGCCATAGATTATCAATAAAAGAAATAAACCCCACTGAAACAAAAGACAATCTCTTTGTTGGCCACGGCCAATAATGTTGTATGAAATTCCTTTATTGACCTCTAATTTGAAATTAGAATGAATCTTCAACAAGTGCTATACAAAGACGTATTTCGCGTTCTATTACCACGACCATAAGAACGACATTTCCTTGGATGTTTGACAAAAGCCTATTACCAGTGTCCATTTATTTACCTATATGTTATTAATGGAAATAATGAAAGCTGCTGTGATACAGGGTAGCGACCGGTGAAGGTTAGAGATAAATCGGATCAGCGGCGATAATCGGTTGTATTGAGGCGTAAATGAGTATCTTGCCGTGGTCTACGGGGAAGGTATTATTAGGAGGGGTTATTAGGAGGGGGGTAAGATGTGGTGATTTCAGCGCGTGTCTTACAATTGGTAGGTAGTCGTGTAGTCTTTTTATGTTGTGTATCCGTATTGTATGGACAATATATATCTCCCTGTAAAATATGCCCAGTGGTTTGTCTCTTGCATTAACTAAGACATTATTATTGTAAATGTTTTATTTTATATGTAACTTATAAACTGACATGTAAAAGAGATGTTGTAGCCTACTTGTAGGATAAAGTTTCGAATTTGAATTGTATAGCAAATCTCGTGATCTGAAAGATTATGTCAAACATAATATTTAAAATTTTATCTAAAAATTAGTATACGACAAATTTTAAACACGTATGTGTTTGAAATGATTATGATTGAAATGAAATGATTATTAAATTTTACTCATACTATATTCCCACAAAAGTCTCTCAAAAATAACATATTTCTGGTGGGATAGGACTCACATAGTTTATTATTTAATGGGGTTAGACTAGCAGTTAGGTATTTATTGGAATGTGGCGGTCTTCTTCAGTCGAAAAATGGCGAGAAACTGCGCAGGATCGGGACTAGTGGCGTGGTCTCATTTCGGAGGCTAAGATTCGGGTCACTCAAAAGTTTAGTTACTTAGTGGCAGTTTACCCGGTGATGGTCTTACCCCACCCTACCTTACATTACTGTCTACTACGATACAACTAATAAATAAAATACGTGAAACTAACCACGATTTAAATTCGCAACAAACAGTCCCATTTTCATATGTCCCCAAAACATCAGTCCGAATTCCATTCATTTATTTAATTCACTCGTCTTGCATGTACTCTAATGCAGCTGTCAGCTGTCACGGGTTTTCTGCCACGCGGCCACTGTAAGGGTGCGTCTAAACTGGAGCGGAGTGGAGATTTTTTAACATGGCGTCTGTTTTATTAACAGGCTATACAGCTGTGTTTTTTTTGGAGTGGTGTATTTTTTTTTTCATTGCATATGTTTGAGAAACGCAGTACGCGTAGCCGTGAAAAGGGCTTGTCGGCTTCGAATCAATAAACTATCCTTCTATACCGAATCACCTTCCCGGCGTCTGCAGTCATATACTATTATGCCTTTACAACAAAGAACATTCTAGATCGTCAAATATAAAGCCAATTAGGCCAATTACACATCAAAGGACGAACAATGGCAAGTTCCATTATTTCCCATCAGCGGCTCATTAGGACGTGTTTGTCGAGCGCCCGCGGCGATTGCAGGAGACTCGGTGTAGGATACAACATGCGGCGTTTATGAAAGTTTTCGTTTCTTCGGAATTCAGCATTCAGTCACTAAAGTAAGGACGCTAAGCACAAAGAATATCGTACATTGACCGCGTGACCCGCTATCATCGTTCCTGCTGGTGGCTCGCTGGTCCCCTCGTCTCTCTCTCTCTCTCTCTCTCTCTCTCTCTCTCTCTCTCTCTCTCTCTCTCTCTCTCTCTCTCTCTCTCTCTCTCTCTCTCTCTCTCTCTCTCTCTCTCTCTCTCTCTCTCTCTCTCTCTCTCTCTCTCTCACTCTCACTCTCTCTCTCACTCTCTCTCTCTCTCTCTCTCTCTCTCTCTCTCTCTCGTCTCCCCCCCCCTCTCTTTCTGTCTCCCGCGTCAAACTCATCCAATCACTCCTGTGGCGTGAAGGCGTTCCCGTTAGTAGATCTGTACTCCCACTCAAAGTCCCACTCAATGGTAATGAAGGCTAACCTAACCACTGATACAATTCAAGTCATCTCAAAAAAGCTCTGAAGCTGTCGTCACATGTTCTGAAATCGTATATTAGATCATTTTCAGACACATTATCTATCGTTATCCGCGGCCCTATGCTCCTGACTCATGATCGTAAATGATACCGTGTAATTTTCATCACCATAATACGAGTATATCTATATATTATCCACTGATGGACAGAGGCCTCCCAAAGTTCTCCACAACGATCGGTGCGCCGCCCTCATCCAATTTCTTCCCGCGATCCTAACCAGGTCGTCGGTACTTTCAATATACTCAAATAAAGGGTTATTATGTAACCATAATATAACCTTACATTAGAAACGGTCATTGAGACACCTAAAATTCTTCCAAATATTGCTACATAACCATTGTTATATCTTAATGACAGCCATTTTCGAAATCCATCTAATTGACCATTATGTAACCATAATAGCACCTTATTCGCGACGCTACTGTTCGGACGGAAATTGAAGCTGTATTAAGGTCGTGTAATAGTCACTCGAGCGGTTGTTTGTGTTAATTAAATTAATCGCGCGGAATTCTAAGTGGGTGATACTGTTTAAATGTTCCCAAGATTATGTAACTCATTTTGGATGCTCAAAGTCTTACGATAAGAGAGAGATCTTGTTTTATAAAGCTTGGGTTGGAATGTTGTTTTATATTGAATTCGTATAAGATTGTTGTTTTTGAATACCAATTTATCTTTGATTAACAAGGTATTATATATTAGCCGTCAATCTGCCAAATCGGCTCCGTATTTAATATTATTTTATCTTCTTATTTTTGATCTTTAGACTATTGGAATACGAATAGTTGTGTCGCTAACATTCCCCTGTGTAAGCACGCATGTGGGCAAAGTTCAGACCATAGTATTTTTCTGGAAAATCATCAATGTTTTTAATGTTTCGATTTGAAACACCAATGACAGCAAGGACGCTAAGGCGCTGCTAAGCAACGGCACATGCTCCGTCCGAGAGCGCGTCATGCGCCGACTCCGGCCGTCAATACTGGCTGACAGCGACTGCTACCGTTCCTGTCAGTGTTGTTTATCATCAGGACTATCCATAGTTAATGTTTATACTCTCATTTTGTGTTTTTATATTATTGATTTTAGTTTTTATCATACTCTTAATTTTAAACATTAATCACGGAATGTCACTTTCAGGCGGTAATGCATCATCGATAACGGATCAGGTCGATTGCTCTCAAAATCTTTTGCAATGCTCCCTTTGCTCCCAGCCCAGGTACTTACTGTGTACTGTTGATTTCTAACACGGTCTTAAAGTGCATCAGGGCAAAAAACACAAAGCTTCAGACACTAACCAGACCATAAACCCAGTTTCAATAGATCCGATAGTTCATCAATCTTCAACCGATATTTCAGAAACCTTAAGCCGCCTAAAAAATGGCATACGAATTATTAAACGAGTCCCGAGAGGTGCAAGGGTATCGGTTGCACAAAAACTTACCTCCGTTATCCAAAATGCTGTGTCTGAGAGAGAACTCTTTACAGGCCTGGGAGCAACTTCTCACCTTCCCATACCGAACACTACATATAACAGATCAGAACAAAACCACATCTCTAACCACCAAAATAAAACACAATTGTCAACATCCACTTTCACTCGAAGACCTCCGTAGATTAACTCCAAGACACAACACATCAATTTACAAAAATATTGAGAACAAAGTAGGTGAGGGTGACATCAGGGGAGCTGCCCGCCTACTTTTTTCGACCGACAGTTTTGCTCCTGATAACCAAGAAACCCTCTCATCCCTGAAATCAAAACATCCACTGCCATCCACAGACCAAAGCCTCCCCGATCCACCAGATTCATCAACACCACCGCTCACTACCTGCACCGATGGGGTTCTTAGAGCTGTCATGTCGTTCCAGAGCGGCTCAGCCGGTGGGCTGGACGGGTTGACCCCTCAGCATCTTAAGGATCTCCTTGGGTATAGCTCTGGTGACGCCGGCGAGCTGCTCCTAAAGGCACTGACAGACCTGAGTAACCTCATGCTTTCGGGAAAGGTACATTCGGGAGTTACGAGCACACTGTACGGTGCCAACCTATGCGCGCTTTTAAAAAAAGACGGTATCAGACCCATCGCCGTGGGTACAACCTATCGCCGTCTTGTAGCCAAAATCTGCTGCGCTGCTGCATCCGGTCCCTTAAGCCAATACTTTCAGCCTACTCAACTGGGTTTTGGGTCAAAGGGTGGGTGTGAGGCCGCGGTACATGCAATCAGAACATATATAACACAAACCTCTGGTAAGGTCATATTAAAGGTAGACGTCCAAAATGCATTCAACAGTGTCGACAGAGCTGCCCTCTTAGCACAAACACGTATAAAATTACCACAAATTTATAACTATATTTGGCAATGTTACAGCAACGCTTCCCATTTACTTTTTAAACAAAACCACCTCTCCTCATCCGTAGGCTGCCAACAGGGCGACCCGCTTGGGCCAGCGCTCTTCAGTTTAGCAGTTCACCCTATCATTGTAAAATTAAATTCAAAATTTAATGTATGGTATTTAGATGACGGCACCCTGGGAGGTGAGGTAAGCGAAGTTCTGGAGGACCTTCGCATCTTAATCGAAGGATTCCGCGATATTGGTCTTGAATTGAACTCTTCTAAATGCGAACTTTTCTTTTCCGATACGTGTTCAAACAAAGAACTCGCTATATCCAAATTCCGTCGTCTTGCTCCAAATATTAAAATCACAGAAAAAAACTCACTTCACCTCCTAGGGGCACCTGTATTGGACGAATCTTTTACCGACTTTTTAGACAGCAAAATTCAAAAACTCAACGAAGTTTCGGACCGCATGTCTAAAATAAATGCTCATGTAGCATACACCATTATCCGATACTGTCTTTTCATCCCCAAATTTACATACGTCATAAGGTGCAGCCATTTCTGGAAATTTCCCACCCTTTTGGAAAAAATCGACAAAATTATTGAAAATATTTTAGTCTCAGTAATCAACATTAAATTAGATGATCGCTCATGGACCCAGGCCTCTTTGCCGATAAGGCATGGCGGCCTGGGTATCAGAAAAGTACCCAGCGTTTCGCTCCCCGCATTTCTGTCCTCAGCACATAGTTCAATGGAGTTAACTTCAAAAATACTCAAGTCTCCAATTCACCAAATTACCATCCCTTTCATGTCAGAGGCCAGAAATGCGTGGAGCGCTAACTGCCCAAGCGTTGACCTACCCGGTCACCCTAGTTCACAGCGTCTTTGGGACGAGCCGCTCTGTAGGCTGGTACGGCAAAAACTGTACCACACGGCAACCAGCCTTCCGGAACGCGCTCGCCTCCTTGCCGCTGTCGAATGGGAATCCGGGCAGTGGCTCCAAGCTCTGCCTTCTATATCGACGGGAACACTTCTCGACAACTCCACTTTCCGCCTGTCCGTCGCTCTCCGCCTGGGAGTGGCCTGTGTGGCCCAACATCGCTGTCGTTGTGGTGACCAAGTTGACCCGCTGGGTCATCATGGACTATCCTGCGGCAGAAGCGCAGGGCGCGCCCCCCGCCATGCCAGCCTGAATGACATCATCCGTCGGGCCTTAGCCAGCGCGGGAGCGCCGGCTGTTTTAGAACCGACCGGCCTCGCTCGCGATGACGGTAAGAGGCCCGACGGTATGACCCTCGTGCCATGGAGGATGGGACAGCCGCTGGTCTGGGACGCGACCTGTGCTGATACTCTGGCGCTGTCCCATCTTCGTGGCACTGCTGTAAAGGCTGGCTCGGCTGCAAATTCGGCCGAACTCCTCAAGCGGCGCAAATATGCAAACATTAATAGCGGTTGCATATTTGAGCCGTTTCGGGTTGAGACTTTGGGGCCCTGGGGTGAAAGCGCCCACAGGGTCTTCAAAGAGTGTAGCCGCAGGTTAGTCGAGTTGACGCGTGACCAGAGGGCTGTTTCATATCTCGCACAGCGGATCAGCATTGCCATTCAACGCGGCAATGCTGCCAGCCTTCTGGGCACGTTACCAATAGACGGCGATTTGGGCCAAATTTTTTATCTATAGTTTATTTTTAAGTCTAGTTTTTAATTTTTATTTAAGGTTTTATGTTACTTATTATTTTTATATTTACTTAAATTGTGTTGAAAAATAAATTCCCCTTTCATATATTAAAAAAAAAAAATTTATCTAGACAACCCTATCAAAATTCAAAAATGTATTCTGCAGGTTGGCTACAAGAGCTCTTTTACATGTCAGATTCTATCAACAATCGACAATGATTTTGTAATACATAAAAGTGGTTCTTTTCAACAACCTTCCTGTTTGGAAGGTTGCTTAGTACCTTATGATTCAGCCTTCATTGTACAAACAATACGGTATTTGATGACATCTCAAATCAGCTACTCTTTATGAAATTTCAAAAACGATCTGTTAGTATGAAGCTTATATTATGATGATAATCTCCAAAAGATAGTGCTAGTTTATTTGGTTCCGCGTATTTTTAAATGTGTGTTCAGTGGTTTCAATGCCACAATTTATATTCACTATAGTTAAACACCAAATGTGCCAATAACATTTCCGATCTGACATTCAGATGCCTCTTAGCATCTTAGAAAAACGTTAACTTTTAAACATAATTTTACACAATAAATGAACAAACTTAAACTACCTTCTTATAAAATATTAATAATAAAAGATAAACTACAGAACTAAAACCTAAAATAAAATAATTATTCTCACTTCATTTTCAATCTCCTCTAATTAGTCTAATTACAGCCGGTTTGAAACACCTGGCCCGCACTGTCTTTCCTAATTTCTCTAGACGCTTTTACACTGAACTTGTCTTCTCAGCCCGCCATCTTCTATGTCTTGTTGTAACCCCCGCCGAGTAATCCACGGGGAGTTGTAGCACGCGTGCTCTGGCTTTAATAATGAAATTAGTGCACCGGCCACGGCGGGCTGTACTCGTTTATTGCGCGCTTGTTAGCTAAAGACAATGGTCGCGTAGCGGCTGTATAAGGGTCCAACAAATAAAACAAAACAATTTTTTGGTAATATTGTGTGTACAAGGATATACGTGTATCTCTGGCCGCTACCCTGGCCTCTGCAATATTATCGAAGAAAAATGGGCAGGCTTTTTTTTTACTAACATAATATAAGTATAGGTATATGTTTTTTTGTTACTAACCTGATTATGCATGTTTATCCGAAATAAAATATTTTGAATTTTAATTTGAAGCAAATGTAAAAAACAATTTATTTTGGAAGCAATTTTCCACATTCCCAAACTGTATCTATAAATAATAGAAACGAATCGGAAATGAAAAACTAAGGATTCGATATGGCTAATTGATTTCCTCGCAATATGGGTACGAATTGCCTCGTCAGCCGTCTACCGACAAATTACAACCTTTATACAACTCTTATATAACCAACAACGTCGGTTAACCAACGAAAAACACAAGAACTCTAGGGATTCGAACAAATTAATTGATTTTGTCGTACAAACGACCGCAAAAGATTTACAGTCGCCTACGTATGAGTTTAGGAGTGGTCGATTTATTCGCTGCCCTTTTTCTCTTATCGATTCCAAAAGAACCTACGTACTACTATTTTGTAATGAACATAGAACGTTTTGGATTTGAGCTGTGGTTTGTGCCAAAAAGGCTTAAGTAGCCTTGTATTTTGTACGTACTTAAGCTGTTATAGATGATTTTGTGGCCGTGAGAAATGGCTCGTGTAACTTAGTTCGATGTGGCCGAAAAAACCCGTTTAGGCTGGCAAGTGTAAATTAGAGTCGGTTGAGAGTCGAGTAGGGTACGGTTTGTGCAAGATTTGCTTCAGTTGTTGCCATAAATTGACCCATTGACCCAAGTTCATTGTCAAGAGGAGTAGTGTGGTCTATTTTACTAAGGATAATTGTGTGTATATGTACTTAGATTTAACAAGTTATTCGATTCCTTCTTGAATTTTATTTAATAGGGGAATCAATACCCCAATATCACCTAATACAGGGTAACTACATGGTTGATTCAGCAACTACCGAATTTGACATCTAGGTATATGAATATGAGGGACAGCAGTTAAACAAACAAGCCTTGCAGAGCCATCCATCCCTTTGGCTACTGCCCACTAGGTACTTAAAAGAGATTGGTTTATATTGATGATGACGATAGGCACAAATACAGAGGATTTCAGGGTTTCCCCGTGCTACTGCCAGTCATCATCAGTCAAAGAATCCACTGTTGGACATAGACCTCTCCCAAAGAACGGCACCATTTCTGCACCCAGCGGATGCCAGCTATCAGTGGGTTATCAGTTCCCCTATCCACGCTTCGCCTTGCGGTTGCCTTTCAATGGCACATAATTTAATTCTAAAAGTATTGGTAAACACATGAAATTAAAAATAGAAGTGTGCCATCAGACTGATGATGCTCATCATATGTAGCGTCATATGTACCATCACTCCTGTGGCGCAGAGATAATCCCATTACCGAGGTTGCGGACAGCACCGTTTAGTTTAGTTTCTCTTAATCTCTTCCCTATATCTTACAGTCCACTTGCCCTAAAGCTCATCCACGAGCTTCGGAGTTGTAGTCGTAGTAGCAGACAGCCAGCGGCAGGTTACACAAAGTCCGACTCACTAGTAGTGAGGGCTAAATAGCCCAAATACAGTTCAAGTCATGTTTAAAAAAAATGTAGCAAGGCATTTCATTTAAACATCAGCTAACGATATTCTGATCCGTCCAGAGTTCCAGACCATTTCCAGTACAAATAGGTACGGACAGGTGAGCGAGACAAATGGTGGCGGAGCCCGATCCATCACCGCCGACGCGCGCGTAATTGCCGATGGCGCTGTACTACTTGGTGTTTGTAATTTTGGCATAACCGTTTTTCCCAACTCTGTTTTGCAAAGGGCAGTGCTTTGGCGCTGAGTAGAGATGTAGCCTCTCTCTGCATATATCGCTTATATAACGGGGAGTGTGGGATGTGTCGGATTGATTCCTGCCGCATCTTTCCGCCATCGCTCTGCACGACAATTCGGTTATCGCTTTCCACCAGGCGATCCGTTTACTCGGTTGCCCTCTATGACATAAATAAATGCACTATTTTCAATAATTAGTACAAAAATGTGTTAATAAAAAAACCTAGATCGAAGCACTGAGTCCCCGTGGTATAATCTGGTTAATTTTTTTAACGTTCTACACAAGATACAAGTAGGTGAACCTCGTGACTGTAGAGTAACAGTGTTTACAAAATAACAAGGAAAGTTGTTAATGCTGGATTTAGAAATACCTACAACAGCCACTTCAACAAAAATCATGTGAATCGTAGAATAATAGAAGCTGAGAAACAGTTTAAAACAATAATATTCAGTAACACAGTAAGTATACAAACAGTGTTGGTTTTAAGTACTATTTGATACTCATGCTAAGAGACGCCGCTCTTAAAAACACAAGCTTACTAGAACTTACTGAGGGGCTAGACCGATTTGCGTGAGGTGATTAGGGCCTGCAGAACTGGGAAATTTTAGTATGAGAGCACTGGGGATTCCCGATACTGACATTCAAAAAAAAATATCGGCCAAGTGCGAGTGGGATTCGCGCACGAAGGGTTCCGTACCATTACCTGTAAGTTTGTTGTATGGGAGCCCCCCTTAAATATTTATTTTATTTTATTTTTAGTATTAGTTGTTATAGTTAACATAAAGAACGCAGCCACACTCGCAAGATTGGCTAAGAACAGAAAGGACTTCGCAAAGGTGGTCGCCGACACCCGTTAGGGTATGGAAGTAGAAGAAGAAGAAGTTATAGTGGCAATAAATAGAAATACATAATCTGTGAAAATTTCAACTAGTATCACCGTTCTTGAGATACAGCCTGGTGACAGACGGACGGACGGACGGACGGACAGCGAAGTCTCAGTAATAGGGTCCCGTTTTTACCCTTTGGGTACGGAACCCTAAAAACGATACTGGAGGCCCTAAAGGTGAGAAAGACACTGACTCGCTGTTATCGAAACTTATGATATTATTTACTCAATCACATCAGCGTCTCGCAACGCAACCAGCCTATAAAATGAAATTCCCATGTTTCCGATTTGTCTGAGCTTTTTCCATATAAATGAATATGAATGCTAAAGTGAGTGTGGCATACGGAAATGAGACTGCCATAAATCCGGCAGCTACGAATGAATGATTTACTGGAGCGTTTTAATGGAATATTCGATATGAGTGCAAAGTGAAATTAGTGTGCCAAAGCTGCGTCCACATTAGGGGTTTGACAGTAAACGCGGTGACAGTTTGCTGGGGAATAAAACACTAAAACGGTGGGGTAAAACTATCACCGGGAGAAGACTGCCTCTATCTATCAGTCACACGTCCACTGCTGAACATAGGCCTCCCCCATGACTCGCCACAAAGTGCGATCCCGTGCAGACCGCATCCATTGATCCCCCGCTACCCTCACGAGGTTATCCGTCCATCTAGTCGGAGGCCGAAGCACGCTGCGCTTTCCTATAGGAAAGGGCGGCTCGGAGTTTCTTTGCGCGATAGAGGCAGAAATAGTATGCAATAGTAGACAATAATATGCACATTCTTGTCATATGAAAGGCATTGACCGACACTTGTTAGGCTTTTTACGTAGGAATTTCTGATGTTCACTGAATACACCATTAAACCTAGAACCGAGTAAAAGCGACTAAGTATTCCGTTTCGCGTTCGGATCCATCTAAAACTGTTATTATTAAACATAAAGTTATTATTTAGGAGAAACCTCATTTGGTATTCCGTGGCCAGATAAGAAATTGGCCTTTTACGAGTTTCGGGTCGCCATATTTTATTTCCGTACTAAAATATTAAAACGAAGACATCAAGTAAACAAATAAAACGACAGTAACCCGTGTGTTTTACTGTTCATGATAAAATAGAAATCTTATGAATCCGACGTGATCCGTGAACCTTAGGGCGATTGTGCAATGCGTGATTCGTGACTTCCCGTGTTTCTTTCTTAGATGAAAATAACAAAAACTTGTCAAGTGCGAGTTGAACTCGCGCACAGAGGGTTCTGTGCCATCAAATAAAATAATTGCCGGGTTAAGTTAAGTTTACACCTGTATGTATGGCGCCGGATACAAATGAGGTGCAAAGATAACGCAATTGATCACGTTTGTTAAATAAGAGCCCCACTTAAATATTTATTTTATTCTAGTTTTAGTATTTTTTGTTTTAGCGGCAACAGAAATACATCATCTGTGAAAATTTCAACCGTCTAAGCTATCACGGTTTAAGAGATACAGTCTTCGGTAATAGGGTTCCGTTTGAACTGACATAGAAGGACATATATTAAATACTTTCACGGATAACACGTCGAGAGACGTAAATTAGGACCCCATGGTACGGCACGACGGCTGTGGAGGGCGACTTTATCGTTTCAATAGCTTAATTGTCTGCTAATTATAATGCTGACTGTACTAACAGATACTTTCTACTCAGAAACAGTAGACAACTGGTGCAGCCTAAAAAAAAAGATACGCTAAATAATAGTAGGTAGGTATACTGCAACAGTTAACACATCGTCCGTTGACAGACAAAATAAACAAATACCAACTTAAATCAAAGCTCGTGTCTCAGTATCAATCTACAAACTAGATACGAGATTTTGAAGAGTTGTGACAGACATTTTGGTGAGTATTTTTAGGGTTCCGTACCCAAAGGGTAAAAACGGGACCCTATTACTGAGACTTGAGACTTCGCTGTCCGTCCGTCTGTCACCAGGCTGTATCTCAAGAACGGTGATAGCTAGACAGTTGAAATTTTCACAGATGATGTATTTCTATTGCCGCTATAACAACAAATACTAAAAAAATATATATATATATATATATTTAAGGGGGGCTCCCATACAACAAACGGGTTGGTTGCGTTAACTTTGCACCTCATTTGTATGTGGCGCTATACATACCAGGTGCAAACTTAACTTAACCACTTAACGATGAAAAGTGTTGGTATGGAAACCTCGGTGCGCGAATCCGACTCGCACTTGACTGGTTTTTTTTTATAGTCATGCAGCGCGTCATGTGGAAGGTGACGCATTGTCACCCCGAGCCGCAATTCCGGCGTTTCATGCGTAATTACACCCTCACACTAAAACCGGAATACTGTGGTGCAAAAATAGGTAAAGAGGGTAGCACTAGCTAACTGAGAGGTTCCCAAAGTGTGCGACGCGGCACAGAAAATAAATTTAGTAGGTTATTTTTATCTACGCAACACTATACATTTTGGGACAAAATAGTGGCTCCACTTCGCCTTATGGTAAGCAAAAATGGGAGCCCAAGTCGCAATGGCAACTAACAAGAAATCAACGGAGCCATGTCAGTTGACACTGCCATGCTGGCCCGAGAGATGCTTCGTCACGCTTCGTTTGTAAGGTCCTATGTTATAAGAAGGAGGTAATACATGAGCCGGCAAAGAATTGAATTGGCGTCTTTACTTTTCTCCAGAATCCAAACTTAAGTAGGTACGAGAATGATTCTACTACGTCTAGCTAGGACGCTGAAACAAAATACTGTCTGTTCAAAGTTCATAGTGCTTCATTTGTAAACATAGGTAACTAAATAATACAGAGGTATTCGATAAAATATATGGATAAAGCATACGTTTTGCCAGTTGGCGTACAAAATAAGAAATTTGTAATCTGTAAGTGCGACACGCACTGAAAAAGTTTGAGAACCCCTGACGCGTCTTTAGGGTTCCGTACCCAAACGGAAAAAACGGGACCCTATAATAAAGCATCCGCTGTCCGTCTGTCCGCCTGTCACCAGGCTGTATCTTATGAACCGTGCAGATAGCTAGAAGGTTGAAATTTTCACAGATGATGTATATAACAACAAATACTAAAAAACAGAATAAAAACAATATTTAAGGTGGCTCCCATAAAACAAACGTCATCGGTTGCGTTAACCTTGCACCTCATTTGTATCCGGCGCCATACATGCCATACATGCAAACTTAACTCAACCCGGCGGCCAGTTAAGATATGTACGGAACCCTCGGTGCGCGAGTCAGACTCGCACTTGCCCGGTTTTTCCTAGTACTGTGGTTTACAACCGGAACTTTAATGTTGGAATAAAATCCCTTCCAAGGGACAACTTGGCATAAGGTCCTATCTGACTTTAACCCGTATAGTGAGATGAACCTTTGTTCCACTAAGGGCGACATGGAGTCACTCGTGCGGGTCATTAAAAAGGAGTCGGCCCTAAATTCGTGATGCTACCGGAATTTTAATGTAATCCAATTCAAAATCTATTCTAAGGAAAGTTTTTAGTTATAAGAACAATACAGGTAGTGTAGGTACATATTGTTAACTGTCAAAACTTACTTTCACTAATTTATTAAAGCGCAGTTAACAAACTTACAAGTTTGTTAACTGCGCTTAATAAAAATAACCTAAATAAAAAAATTAAAACACCCCCGACACACATAGCTGGTCATCATAAGACCCTCATTCATTGAGTGATATTGAAAACACTACTAAAACTAAACATGACTACAAAAAAAATTGAATTCTTAGCTTAGCAATATTGGCTGAGATCTTGGCATTTGTTCCACTTAAAGCTGAATATCTTGGAATATACTGGGACCTAATTCGAGATTGACATTTGAGTGATCGCCAAACGTCAAATCTCTATTAGATAACAGTTATATCGCCATTGAACTGTCATTTAAATGCGATGAGCTTAAAAGTGACATATCTCATCTCAATTTTGGGAATACGAAGGCGATAATGATTGTCAAAAATGTTATTCATGTATATAAATTTCTGTTTTGAACGAAACGTAACGGACTAATTTCACGTACTACGAGGACACGAGGTCAATTTAAAGTATGCGCCTGTTATTTATGCCGTCACATACAAAGAAAGTGAAAATTTTGCGCGTCCAAATTGACGAAGTTGCGATGTTCTAGGGATATCGCCACTTGTCAAGTAGGCACACGTCAAAAGTGACGGATGGCGATGAAAAGGAGAGATCTCCATTATATCTCTAAAATTGGTTGAATACCCTTAGCTAAGAAACTTAGCTAAGAACGATCTCGACGGACATATCTTTAGATTTAAAAAAAAACGCACTGAAATCGGTACATCCGTTTGGGAGCTACGATGCCACAAACAGACACACTCTTTTCTCGTCGGGGGTTATAAGACATTAGATGTTTAATAATGTCAATGTGTGACTAAGTTTTTTTTATCAGCAAGACTTGGTGAGACTTGGTGGTATTCCAATTTAACCCAATCGGACTGACTAAATCCATACTTTTTTCAAATGCTTAACTATTTTACACTCTTTGTATTTATGTATAAGTGCTGTAAATTCTATGTTTGCTGTTAACAAATAAATCTAATATGTTCCAAACTACCTACTTACTTCCTTAAACTAAATTGTCTACTGACCTCAACATAAAATGTTCTACATTGTTAATTTTATTTTCTAAAACTAAAACTCTTTTTCTGCAGTGACAATGCAAATACGAAACGCAAACTTGGCTCAGCGCGCGCAATTGTCCCATAAAAAGCGCTGGCAACACAGCGGCGCTACTTTTTAGGGTTCCGTAATCAAAGGCTGTCAACGTGACAATATTACCCTGTACTTGTATGTGTGTCGGTTTTTAACCGCATTAGATTTGTCGGTGGGAACCGTTTTGTTCCCATCTCCTTTCGATGTTTATTAATCTTCGGCTAGAACCTCTCGCGTTTTGTTATAACAGCAAAAAAGAGACAGATGACAGGAGGGTTGCTTCACATATCCGATCATCTAACGACCCTCTATTGAAGTACCAATCGTGCGGGCGACTTTATAGTAATTTTTAAAAATTTTAAACACTGCCACAACAACGCTGCATAATAATCATCTGATGAACATATTAAGGCCTTTGAATCTTCAAAGTATGCTTATAACCTAGGTTATAAGCATACTCCGTGGTTTGCGGTACATGGATCATTTGACACGAGGCCGACAGTAAGCGTCAAATCATTCGTGCATCGAAAACCACGGGATATGTTATAAGTGAAGGTTGTTTTTCAACGACGACGTAAGTTCAACGACTTTTCCCTTACATTTTATCAATCTAGCAATTTCACCAAAGTAGTCTAGCGATATTCTTAAATATGAGTTGGCAATATTGCTATAGCTCATAAGAGCCCCGTCTCGCACTTGACTGACTTGACTTTTTAAAATTCCTCAGCCCGAGGTCCGATGAAGTCGTGCGTGGCGCGGCGTAACGAGCGCGGGGACACGTTGGTTCAAACCTCTGAATATTGAGCTGTGGCCACACTAAATCTTAAAGATTAGGGGTTGGTCACACTGGTGGCAGTTAGTTACGCGTTGGTTCGAACCTCTGAATAATGAGCTGTGACCACACTCTGTCTTAAAGCTTAGGAGTTGGTCACACTGGTGGCAGTTGGGTAATACCAAAAAGTACAGAACTTTAAACCAACCGGAAGCATCATTCGAATACGAATTCGAACGCTTCCAGTTGATACTGGATTCTACATAAGTTTAAAAGGCAATAGCAAGATAAATCATGAATATGATCATGATATCATGATAGCAAGGTTAATCCAGTTACTAAACCCCGAAGTCTATGGCCTGTTTACACGTTGATCAGTGTTAAGTGCGAATTCATACATTTGCTACTAAGCGTAAGTAGAATGTGTATGAACTCATACTAATCCCTGAGTCACTAATCAATATCTAAGACGACCTGTCCACTGAAGCGGAAGGGAGAAAAATAACCAATCAGACTGCATCTTTGTGAAGCCCGAAAGAAGAGCATTTAAATCTGAGAAACAAGCCCGGACTAAGAGGGCCAGGGTCCCTAGGCACTTGGCATTTGGCACCCCCTCCCCCATGAGGAGAACATTATTATGGTGCAAGTCCTGCTTCTGTCACTGGGCCCCTAGACTGGCTGGGCCCCTAGACTGGCTGGGCCCCTAGGACCGGGCCTTGTGGGCCTAGGGGTAAATACGGCTCTGCTGAGAAATGAGATTGGACCATTTTACACATTTCCACACCGGTCCGCTCCGCTAAAACGGCCATAAAGCTACGGTTAATATGTTATAGCCGTTATAGAGGTAGCATCTTGAGGTATAATACCTACGTACTTATTAGCAGCGGATGTGTACGGTATTGTTTGCGTTGTGTCTGGACAATCCAATCAACGGCGCGATGGACGCACGTGTTTTGCGTCGGAATTGCGTCCTTGCATACGCGCCTTGGTCGTGGCGCCTTGTTAATGGTTGTCATATAATGAATAGCAACATACTAATTGACAAACTTTACTGATGACTTTTGATCTCTTTTTAGCGAAAAACATATAAATTTTAAAGGAAACGATATATTTTTTTAATATGTGTGACGTCATTCAAGGTTAAGCTTTAGGTCATAAAGTTCTTCGCTTTACTTCCTTAAATAAATTATCTATAAAGAGTGTGCATCTAAAAAGAGCAATAAATTAAAACATATATTTTATTCTTCAAACTGAACATTTGTTTCGCCAACTTCCTGATAAAAAAAAGATAAATATTTGTATAGTATTAATTGTATTTGAACAGAGAAGAGAGAATTTTACTACTTTCAAGAGATTTTTGCCTGCTTAATTAGTCAACATTGCTTATAAACGAAAATAACCTACGTACCTACTACGTAAAACAAATTCTGCTTAGATTTCTCGCAATGAGATTACACAACAATAAATAGAAAAGTTATTACAACCATCTCAAATTCACAGGAACGCGGAGGCTGCTGAAATGAAATAACAACAAGAATTTACAGAACTCGTACAAACCAGGTTTAAACTGTTATCTTGGTGTCTCAGTCTCGCCGTGTCATGCTTTCGGTGTGTCGCGGGCTTAAAATTATTTTATTTATTTCTCCGTACTACGAACAAAACGATGACTCATGCATTTGTAGGATACGAGTCCTCCTAAGCCGGTATCAGTAGATTACTTATGCATTTCACAGAGAAAAATATGCATTACTCGTATAATCGAAGAATAAAGAATATAAACCGACAAATTATTAAGCATAATCACTAGCTCCATAAGCAGACGTATTAATTAAGAAAAAAAAAAGAAAAACAAAAAGAATAACGACTCCAACCGCCGTGAGGATTTCAAAAATCGAATTCACCGCCATCTTCCACCCTGCTTACGCTAAAATCGTATCTTGTTGGCAAATCAATGTCACTTACGCCTTTTAGTACAAGAAGAACCACATTAACTGAATAAGGTTCGTTTCGCCCGCCCCGGGCCTTCCCTTTGATATTATCCCATCTTTTAATGGAACTTCGAATATTGTGTGCTATCTTTATTCTGCATTTTCTCCGGATTGACGAATACGCCTATTCTAACGACGCAGGGTTATCCGATATGCAAAATCGTAAAGGATATCTTATTCTGTTTTCAATTTGTAAAATTTTGTTTGATGTTAAAGAAGCTTAAGCATTCATTAACAAACCTTAAAATGGTTGCAAACATGTTACGCCTAATTGAAATGCCTTAATATCCAAATTATTATATGGGATATTTTACAGTTAAACAAAATACCTATGTATTCAGTGTAACAGATAAGTGGACTTTTTAAATATTGAGATCTTTCTAACAAACTACCTACATATGTAGTATTCAGTGTATCTGATAAGTGGACTTTTAAGTATTTAAGTCTGCTTTTTTCTATGATTTTCAAATACAAAACGTGTGCCCCTAGAATCGAAATATATATCAAAACAAAAACCCCAAATAAAAGTAAATAATTAGTTTAAACAACATCCTCTAAATTTTAAGGGTTTTGTTCCTGACTTAAGCTGTATTTTTTGTTTCTAATTGTATATTAGTATATACCTAGTAAAGTATTCTTTAATCTTCAAAAAATAAAAAATACCCTGTCCGCTCATATCTCAAGAATCTTTTTCTCATCTGGCAACCCTAGCCTCCCTTAACATATTTGAGCGAATTGAAGTGAAATTTGCCTTAAAATAACCGAGCTACAGTTTAAATTTCGATTTACCTACACTCGGCAGCATACATACACTAGAAAAACGTTATATGCGGCATTGAGGCCGGTATGAATTTAACCTCTTTCTATTCGGTCTATCCTCAGCAGCCGCTATCTTTCGTTTTGCTTTGATTAAGAAGCACTCTTTTGAATTAAGAAGTAATGAAGACTGCGATCATATCTGAGCTCCGGGCGATTGGCTCACTGCGAATGTTTATCTTGAAACTTCGATAAATAAAATAGACAATTTCGAAGATTCTTCCTCTTACTTCTGTATTTAACTTCTATGACTAAAAGAGAACAAATATAATGGCGAAGCTTTATATTGAAGGTAAAATCGGTGTTTTTAAATAAATGCTAGCAGACTTTTTCTATGAATTCTATATATGTTAATCATTTATATATTAGAATCTAGCTGCAACGTTGTCCACGAATCGTCCGACAGGTAGCGCTGCTAACTTTAAACCAAACTAACACCGTGTTGTTAAGATTTTTCTTAGAATCACGATCAAACACGGAAACTTAATATTTTATTACTTCTCATTCTATAACACCGGCCAAATGTTAAAGATATATCTGATAACTATTCACTTTAACATTCACAGCCGCATCATAAGCACACATTTATATTCTTAATACCGAACTAAGACTCTGAATACAAATAAAGATTTAAAAAACATTTGTATTCTCCATTCATGGAACATATCGTACAACTACCAACTTGCTCTTCACCTGCTATATGCCTTATTGCCTTGGAAAAGGGTTTACTATCTAATTATTCACATGACTGGGAATTTGGTTGGAACGTGAGGCGTGTGCCAGCTCTCATTATGCCACGTGGCTGAGCGTTCATTCAAGCCTTGGTCCTCGCTGCGAATTTTAAAAAGTTAGCGAATATTGTTGCCGTGTTGTGATGATGAAATTAGTGTATTTTCGATGATATTTTTAAATTCTGTGGCGAATTTTGTTGGTACAGATGAGAATCGTACATTTACTTAAAAAAATTAACACGTGTTTTTGTAGAAACCCAGTTTTTGTAGAATAAGAAGTTAGTTATTTTCGCCAAACTTGTTAAGTTTACTTGTATTTCCCAGTCCAGTTGCATATTTATCCACTCGAAGTGTAATAACGCCATTTTGAGTTGCGTACAGATTCCACTTTTGATGCTACATGTGCTAAATTAGAATCAATAGGTTTTCTGTAGCTGTGGATGCAGATAATCCATTATTTGTGTCACTTCGTATAGAAAAAAGTTCCATATTTTACCGTAATCTAATTATGATTAGGTATATTTCCTAAATAATTACCATTGCCTTCCGCTTATCAGTTTAACGTCATCGCTAATAGCGAGCAGGGCTAAGTTAGCGTTAGGAGGACTTAATCTAAACAATTTAACTTCGCCAATGAGGCAACTTAACGGCTTAAGTTAAGTAAGTTAACTTGCTAAATTGAAGCGCAACGCGCGGCTTACACGCCCTGTGTGAAAGGCCTTGAATCTGTTAAAGGATTTGCTGGGATTAGTAATATAGTGTTTTTGAGAATTTACTCAATTTCATAATGCACTTTAAGAGTAGGTTGCAGTAGGAAATTTAACGCAAAGGTTTATGCTTCGATTGCGCATCTCTAAAAGTAAGGTGTTAAAGTTTCACATCTAAACTTTACGATATTTTGATATCCCGACTGGCCTTACATACCTAAATAGATATGGATGTCCTATTCTTGTGTTGTTTAATGACGACGTTAAGTATTTCCGATACCAGATTTATGAGGCGTAGTTACAAACAGCCTCAGGCCCCTTTCAATATTAACGTACCTTTAAATCTCCCTAATAATAAAGGGTAAAATCAAACAAGGCTTCCAAACTCCCGTTTTCTGAAGAATTCAGCGAAGTACTGCTATGTAATCTTATCCTCAAAATGGCGTAACTAATGTGAATTTCCATAAAAATATAGTCTCTTCTGCTAGAAGGATTCCTGTTTTAATTAAGGAAAGGAATTTTGGAATGCTGTTTAACTTGTATAAGTTGACAGAAGCAGTAAATACGGGTGGCGCAAATTGTATCTACGTATGTACTTAAACGATGTTGCCAGGATACTTACTGTTCACAGAATATTCGTGTCAGTCAGGTTTAGTAAAAGGTCTCATTTTTCGGGTTTCCATAAGAATGTGTTGAAAGGTTATTGGTATAAAGAGGCAAACAAATTTCGTCTCTGATGCTTAATACCTTAACATAAAAAAAATACAATATACAAAATAATCAAACTCAAGTCTCAAAACGCATCTACAAACAACCACCGTCTTCCCTCGCAATTCAGAATCGTTCAACGTTTTCAGAGACAAGTTCGGAACTAGCTCTCGAGAACTCAAAGCCTGTCTGACCCACACGGACGTTCGGTAACGACGTCTTTGAGGCTATTTTTACAAGATGGCTGACATGGATGCCTTTGCGTGTCGTGAATTGGACGCGCCACTCGACCAACTGCAAAGTGACATCACATATAACATTTTATAAAAATGCTGCTATACCTAATTTCACTTTAAGAGTGGTGTCAAACTCATTTATACTGCGAAATGAGATTGGCGCCACTATTTTTACGTGAGATTAGCTTTACAAACCTTCCAATCTATCAACCACAGACCTCCACTGCTAAACATAGGCCTCGCCATAGCTTGAAAATTCTCCAGTGCCTTAAGACGAAAGTCTTCGAACAGTGCGCCAGTATTGCCAGTGATGACTTACGGAACTGAGACATGGTCGTTCACAATGGGACTCATAAGGCGGCTAAGAGTCACGCAACGTGCAATGGAAAGAGCTATGCTCGGAGTTTCTTTGCGTGATGGAATCAGAAATGTGGATATCCGCAGAAGAACCAAGGTAACCGACATAGCTCACAGGATTGCACGGTTGAAGAGTAAATGGGCTGACCATGTAGCCCGGAGAATAGATGGCCGTTGGGGCAGCAGTCCTAGAGTGGCGATCAGGTATAGGAAAGCACAGCGTGGGACGGCCTCTGACTAGACGGACGGATGAACTCTTGAGGGTAGCGGGGAGTCAATGGATGCGATCTGAACGGGATCGCACTTTGTGGCAACTTTCCAAATGGTTTGCGCATTTGGAAAGTTAAGCGCCTTGTTGAAAATGCTACAAAGCCTTTCTTGACTCGTAGAAAGCCGTCAGAGAAACGGATTTAAATCCAGTCAAATTATATATTATCTTGAATTTTGCTTCGGCAAAAACACATGTTAAAAAAGATGTCTAAGTTATTGGTAGAAAATTCCACTAGTTAGAAAACAATTTATAACTAAGTTTAGACAGGATCACAGATTATATAATACTATACTAGTACAGATTGACGAAGCGGTACTAGGAAATGGAACGACCCTAACTCTGGCTATTCAACTGGCTATTTTCTTTCCGTCGATTATCCAACAGATGGCAGTAGTGAGACTGCGATTTATGCGTCTCGGTCACGCCATCTAAATAAGAAATGGGAACATGATGTGCGTGCTGTCTTGTTCTATAGCCTAACTATAACGTCACATGATCGATAGATGGCGTCTTTTTCTGTCACGCGCGGACGCAAGTCAATGCAGAAAACGTTTTTGCAGGCATCGTACGAGTAGCATCTCAATGTCTTATGCGCACTGACCTTGAATCGTATCGGTATCTCTTTCAGACGGGCCGTACCTATCTATACTATTATATCTATACCTTTTTTCGTAAGCACAAAGCTCAACAGTCACAAACTACAATTTCTCGCGCGAGATAATTGACTGTATTTTTCTGTGCAGTAATCTGGGAGGTTGAAGGGTAACTGTATTCGTTCGGAGAGTCATTCTCATCAACAAATGTAACTTTTTTCTAATTTATCCTTACCGGGCCATAACTGTTAAGGTCTTAAGCCTTTTTTCTGAGTTTATGTTTAAACCTTCTTCCTTTCATAATCTTGTAAAAACTTTATAATGCAGTCACTTTTCTTAAACATTCAAATGATGTTTGGGACCGGTAAGGATAAAGTTAGATAATAAGAATGACCCTGCATTGCTTTAATATTAAATCAGAACAATATAGGTACAGGATCATTGTCTGCTTTATTTCATAATAATCACCACATGTCATATTTACATTACTTAAGAGCCCACCCATGCAAAATTCGTCAGGTGAATGATCCTAGATCTCAACATCCATAGTGATTAAAAATCTGTCCCTTGAAAATAAGAAACTTAAACAGTTTTTCTTCAATCTTGTCAGCGTGAAAACACGATTAGTAATAATTTTCTCGATAGTTTTATCTCTCAAACATAACCCTTTTTAGGGTTCCGTAGTCAACTACCCTTATAGTTTCGCCATGTCCGTCTGTCCGTCCGTCCGCGGCTTAGCTCCGTGATCATTAGTTACTAAAAAGCTGAAATTTGGTATGAGTATGTATTACGCCGAAATAACGGTAAAATAAAAACCAAAAAATAAACTTTTCAGGTACCTACCTCTCGAACACAAAAAAAAATACAAAATGCTTTATTGCACACCAAAAAAAAAATTACAAATTCAATACAGAACAATAATTTTAATAACGATAGACAACAGGCGGTCTTATCGCTAAAGAGCGATACCTATAGTGGGGGTGATTTTTTTTCGTTTCAACACTAATGTGTGGGGTGTCGTTGAATAGGTCTTTGAATAATAATAGGGGTCTCCAAACATTATTTTTTGATAAAATCAGCAGTTTTGTAAAATTTGCTCCGAAAAGTATAAAAATTGTGTCCCCTCCCCCCTCTAACTTTTCAACCACGGTCAAAAATATATGGAAAAATTCATGAAAATGAGGGTTTATACTTAAGTACTTTCAATGAAAACTATATTGAATAAAATCGGTCAAGCTGTTTTTGAGTTATCGCAAAAATTCATAATTTTCTTATTTATTAGTCAACTAGGAACCCTTAGTTTCGCCATGTCCGTCTGTCCGTCTGTCCGTCCGCGGCTTAGCTCCGTGATCATTAGTACTAGAAAGCTGAAATTTGGTATAAGTATGTGTATGTATAACGCCGACAGAAAGGTAAATTAAAAATTTAAAAATTTTATATTTTTCGGGTACCTCTCGAACACCTAAAGTGGGGGTGATTTTTTTTTATCTTTTCAACACTAGTGTGTGGGGTGTCGTTGGATAGGTCTTGTAAAAATAATGGGGGTCTTCTAACATAATTTTTTGATAAAGTCAGCAGTTTTGTAAATATTCGCTCCAAAAACAAAAAACATAGTGTCCCCCCCCCATCTAACTTTTCAACCACGGGTCAAAAAAAATCGGAAAAATTCATGTAAATGAAGCCTTATAAATACTATCAATGAAAACTATATTGAACAAGATTTTGTTCAATATAGTTTTCATTGATAGTATTTATAAGGCTTCCGACCGATTGGTCGAGCCGTTTTTGAGTTATCGCCAAATTTTATATTTTTTCTTTAAAGGACGTAAGTTGACTTCCAGAAGGTAATAAGTGATTACAGTTTCTAGGGCGTTTACGACCTTTTTATAGAGCTTAAAATCTTTCTTAACTTAAACCTCGGGCTTAAAACAGCAGTTTATTGTGAAGGATGAGCAACTACGGAACCCTACACTGAGCGTGGCCCGACATGCTCTTGGCCGGTTTTTTAGCTTAATAGATGCACAATTTTATTATAAGTTCTCAAAAACTGTAAAAGTATTTTCAATATAAAATGCACACGTTTATGACACAACTCAAAAAACATGATTTCCGCGCTTCCGAGCATGCACTTCCATCTCGCTCACGTTTACGCTCAGTGAGAGAGAGAGCTAGCACACGCACGCACCCCCCAATAACTCCAAATCTATTTAAGATAAAAACATGAAATTTAGCTTATGTATTTAGATCCTTTAGAACAACTAGAACCCCAAATTTCATCAATAAAAGAAATAAAACCGCGTACGGAGGGTTCCGCACACACTTTCACTTATCTCATCTTAATTAGCCTGTTAAGTTTGCACCTGAAATATATGACGCCGCATACAAATGACGTGCAAACATAACGCAACCGACTTCTTCAAATTTGATGTATTAAAGGGACTATATTTTTAATATTTTTTTTACAAATGTATAATTTTCAGATTTGATAAGTATTTGTAGTATGTGACGATATTACTTGCCAAATTTTATAGTTCTAGGTCATCGGGAAGTACCCTATCATTGTGATTCCCTTGAGAGTGTCGAAATGTACATTTTTTGCGATATAAACGGCCGTATCTCTTTTTTCACGCTAACGTAGAAGTTAAATTTTTTCACAGGTTCAAGGAACCGCAAACCTGAGTATATTATGTTAATTTCAACTGGATACCTCAACGCATTCTCGAAATAAAGAGTCTTGACAGATAGATGGACGGACGGACAACAAAGTGATCCTATAAGGGTTCCGTTTTTTCGATTGAGGTACGGAACCCTAAAAACCCAGCAGAGTAATTTTGCTAAGAGACAAGCTTCACCGACATAAGAATTGAGATCTATATGGGCGCCAAGTTCTTTGCACTAAATTTTTTAGATACAAGGACATGCGACATACTCAATGCATTTATGTTACTTGGGGTGTAATTCAATATCAAGATTTGACTTGGCTAGTTTTCACAAACTGACAAAATTTTATAAAAGTATTGTTATCAAGCTAACAGTATAAGTAACAGCATGAACACTAACTTGCGTACTTACCTTTACGAAAATAGGTTAATGATTAGACAAATATAATAAGTACCTAATATAAATTTATATGTAAAAACTTTTTCTTTCTCATTTGACAAAAATCGTGATTTTTGACTACTAATAAGTTTTCCATTAGAAAGTCATGTTAAATGTTAAAATTATAAAAAAATATATGCATTTGTTTAACTAATATGTACAAAAAACAATAAGCGACCGTTTCAAAGAAAATTACAATGTTTTATAAATCAACAAAAATTGATTTTTATCTGCAAAAAGTACCAATTCAACTTAATTATTGAGCAAAACACATGTACATAATTCAACTATAAACTAATCAAATTTCTCTGCGCACACTTTGTCCCGCCAGCCCAGAATACAGAACCGAACAGGCTTTCAGAGCTGCATCTTGTGACGACGTTATGGACTTGGCCGCAGAAGTGTGAGGATATGAAGGTACTCCACTCGTGGTTGATGGACCATCAACTGACACCGCAGAAGATGAAGTTGACAATTGGTCCTATAGCTTCCAGCCATAGCGTCCACTTCTTTGTAATGCGGGTCTTTTTTCCAACTTCATTTTGCACTTTATTTTCAAAATGATTGATCCACAGATATCTGTTATACGTAGTTCATCATGGTTTAAATGTTCTATGGTCATGCTTCCTAAAACAGAAAATTAAGTATCTTAACATAAATAAAACACAATAATAATAATTATTAGTAGTTTGTTTTTCTATACGAACAGGTCTAAATCAACACAATAATGGTTAAAGGCTAAATAGGATCACTTTTTTCTCCAAAAGAATTCACAATTCACTTAACTTGGGAAAAAAAATAAAAAATAAATGGGTAACCAATGAACACAACTTTTTTGTAGCGCAGGTCCTGAGAAATATCAATGTACTTAGATAAAATATTTAACATACAAACACCAATAGAATTAACTTCATTCTTTACAAATTGATAAGGCGGTATGAAGTTCTAACATTACAGAAAACATAGCATTTGAAGGTCAAGCAAATAGTTTAATTTTAAGTAAGTGCTCATCTCATTGTCTGATATTATCTCAGTGACTTTGTAATTTGTTTGATTTGAATGATGTTCTACTATCTTACAAATTACAATAATTTTGGACTAGGGTCTTATTAATTATTCACTTTGTTTCTTTAAATAATAAAAATGTGATTTGTTTATCGATATGTACTTTATTTCAAATGTTAAGTTTGTCTTAAAGACAACACTTACATATATACCTAAGTGGACTCGCCTACCTATATGCTTAAGTGGACCTATATACTCGTACCTGAGTCCCATCCAGAGGACATAGGACATTAAGTCATATACCTGAGTGGGCCAATATATAGAAAATAAAAACTTACCGCAATTAGACATTTCGTTTGTCAGTTTACCCAAGATAAGAAGACGAAGGTATTCAGATCCAAACAATGTCTATGAGCGGTTTTGAAGTCGTATCTATAAGAATTTGCTTCAAGTCCGTGTTAGGTGGCGTAGGTCAGTTTAAACAACTTAAAGCAAGGTTGCAAAATAAAATCACATTCAACTCAAACAATAACAGAACAAATCGAATCGCAAGTCAGTGCTGCAAACTCCCACATCACGTGTAATAAACAAGAACGACAACAGTCAACAAGAAGGTCCTAAAAAAGGAGCCAGTCATAAATATCAGTAGGGCTACTCCCATGTTCAAAATTCGACCGTCGTATAGTGCCGTCCCTCTCGATCTTCTGTCGAAGTATATTAGTAAACGAGACAGCACTATACGCCGCTGGCCGAATATCGAACATCGGAGTAGCCATTCAGAATATTCAGATTCGTCAGAATCAGTCGCGTTTCGTTCCACTCACAAATTGGTTGACAATTATCGGATGTCAACGTTGCCAAATGACCGCACACTTATATTAAATATGGTGTATTTACACAACTTTTCTAAAATTAGGAGATTTGTTCGATTCCAAAAAGTAATTCTAAAGATTATTAAAAATCATATATTTATAATCTGACAAATCAGGAGAGTTTGCAGCACTGTCAGAAGTAACGGTCTGGAAGGAATGGAATGCCCAGTTGACAGATTCATAGTGTTGCCAGAACGGATTTACGTTTTCGGAAATTTCGCAAAGTGCATACCTAATCCATTAAGGGACGGGTTTGAACAAAATCGGACGAAATCCAAAAAAAATAATAAGATCTATGCAATACTACCTATGGGATTGGGTACAAATTATTAATATTGGTTTATTCATCTATATATTCTTTATTTTTCATCTTTTTAAGCGTGCATAGTTTAAAATAAACTAGTCCTCCAATCATAATAAGCTCGACGAGTCTCCATTGCAAAAGTCTTAAAATAGACGACGATTGTAAACGGGCGCTCGAGGTACGATTTGGAGTTTCAAAAAGCCGGGAAACTGACATTTTTTTATTGGTATGGCCACCCCGTCGTAGGCTGTGTGTGAGCGCAACAATGGGATACACATAAAACGCCATCTAGCGTTACCACTGCAAACAACTACGAATGCTTGGATGCTGAAACATAGCTAACACTTTCGTGTTCTCGGTTGATTATTTATGATTATTGTTTTCTTCGAAATAAGATGATAAATCAGTTTATATTTTAGGTTTTGTTTATAAAATATGCTATAGTTTATTTTAATTACGAAAATTCTGCTTAATTTGGCTGATTCATATTTTATTAATTTACAAATGTTAACGGTAGAGCCATCTATTGTTCACTCTCAGTACTAAAAGTAACTTCTTCGGCTTGGGACCCCCTGACAGGATTAAAAAACTTGACCTTTTAGACATTATGTATATGAATGGAATTTTAAATATCTCTACGGATTAGTTGAACTAGCTTTCCAGAGTAGAGTCAAAGCGTGTCCGAGTGGTCGGAAGTCCAGTAACGAGGTCTCTTTGAGCCGTTTTTGCAGACCTTATATCCGACGTTGATATGCCTTTGGCGCGATTACTCGAAACATGGATAGAGATGCGCAAATCATGTCACTCAGATGAAGGAGATAGATTCATGTCTTTAACTCGCGATGAATATCACTCATTTCGTTCATTTCGCAGTGGATCTATAGACTCAAACTGTTCCATCATGTTCGTTCATGTCTTTTATTTCCCTCAGTAGTCCATTTCATTTGAATGATGCTTTGTAAGAAGAATTAAAAAAGTATGCAAAATTAATACTAATGATAACGTAGCTATTGGAAAAATGTGCCTCGTCTCAAAATAATCGAAATATTAAATTATTTTATGTCGTTAATTTCTTTTAAGTATAACTTTATAATGTCAAATAGCATCATTCGGTTCAGTTCATATACCTAAAGTTCGATCGTCTGTTAATACTTTACTGTGGGATTAGATGGATTTGTGTGACGTTGCCCGATATCTGTTTATGCTCATTCCACGGGAACATTACACTTTTCGGGACAAAAAGTAGCCTATGTGTTAATCCAGGTTGTCAGTTACCTGCATGCCAAAACTTATAAAAATTGATCCAGCCGTTTGAGCGTGAAGAAATAACAAACATACACACAAACCCACTCACGAACTCTCACCTTTATAATACTAGTGTGTAGTGATATCTCTTCCAGTACCTACAATCAAGTCTCTGCGAGATGCAGACGGCCATGAAACCCGGGAAGATTACATTCCTTCAGCGGTCAAAGATTTAGGATCCGTCGCCAATTCAATCTCGCGTCCTCCTAGTTGCGGAGCTTCGGTATTCTGTGGTTACAATGAGATCTAATCTATATCTATACTATATAATTATACCTAGATTTGTTTTGCAATAAGTTTTCTATAAAAAAATAATTATTTTCGAAGGTTTTCGGTACACGACTGATTTGACACTAGGCCGATACTCGCTATAAGTGATCATTGCCACGTTTATTTATTTAAACTTTCATTCACAAAAATAAGTGTACAAATGGCGGACTTAAAGCCTTAAGGCATTCTTTATCAGTCAACCATTGGGCTCAACAGAAGCATTTTATGGCTTGTCAACTACGTTCCTCAACCGAATCTCATGAAATTTTGTGAGTAGCTTCGATATCTAAGTATAAAGTTATTTTTCGATTTCATTCAAAATGGCTGAGATTTGGGGGTTGAAACCATAAAGAATGTCAAATTTCGGTATTTTCGAAACAAACTCACGAAGTCTACAGCTCACAGATCCACGAGCGAACAAACATCCTCATTTTTTAAACTGGGTAAAAGATAGTCGACTCAAGACCCGCTTAGGAGTGGGTCAAGAGAGGATCGCGACAAAGGCTCCTTATCGGTTCAAAAATGCTGATTGTTTTAGACATTTTTCTCTATGAACAAACATGTTTCTTAACATATTATCAACGTTACTACCTAGAACAGGGCTATTGCCATTTATTGGTATATATTTGAAACCTTCAGTTTGATTTTTTCATTAATAATTTTTATTTCAAAAACTACTCGTAATTTACAAAATTCACGCAGAAAACTGTTTTTTTTTTCAACTTTTTTTCGACTGCCCGCAATGAAAGCATGAAATAGCTATGTGAAATTCTAGAACTTGGGGAAAAGTATTACTGACTTCAAAAGGTTAGTTGAAATTATCAATACATTGTCATAATATTATGTTATATTATATTGACTAAGTTTTATTTTGTCGTAATAGATGATTTAAAACACACACGATTGTATGAGATTTATACAGGTGACAAGGTAATCGGGGAGTATAGGCTAGTTGACTCATGTAGAATTGTAATAAACTAATGTTTATTCTGTATAGTATTTAGCAAAGGAAACCTAAATATATATTTTTTAATTCATAAAAGTGAAAGTTGGCTGAAAAAATTGAATTCGAAAATATGGTTTTTAATCCGTATTTTGAAATGCTTAAAACGCTGTCCGCCATTTTCGCTTATGATTGTGACGTCATCGGTCATGTAAACAAAACTGAAAGTCTACTTTGACGACTTCGAATAGTGCCGTCTCTCTCGATCTCCTGTCAAAGTATATTGGAGTGAGCGTAATGGCACTATAAGAATTTCGAATATTTTCAGGTAATATTCTACATCACGCCACAGATTAGCAAACGGCAAAAATGGCGGACGGTGTTTTTGACTGTTTATGAAATTTCTAATTGGCATTTTTTTTAGAGCTAGTAAGATCATTATTAACCATTTGAAATATATTTCAAAACTGGGTCTACTAGCCTATTATGATTATGATTCACCACTGGCAACACAGAAACGGATTGACAGAACCAACCAATCATAGCGAGATGACGTCAAATGCCTCGCCTGGCATTGTGGAGTGGCATACCTTATTTTTAGGGTTCCGTACCCAAAGGGTGAAAACGGGACCCTATTACTGAGACTTCGCTGTCCGTCCGTCCGTCCGTCCGTCTGTCACCAGGCTGTATCTCAAGAACGGTGATAGCTAGACGGTTGAAATTTTCACAGATGATGTATATCTATTGCCGCTATAACAACAAATACTAAAATTAAAATAAAATAAATATTTAAGGGGGACTCCCATACAACAAACTTGTTATAGATTATGGTACGGAACCCTTCATGCGCGAGTCGGACTCGCACTTGCCCAATTTTTTTATACCACGAACTGTTCTATCATTAATTTGCAATACATGTGTGTGTCATTTCTCATGTGGAAGACAATAAGTGGATCGCATGCTTGTCACATGTCTGTATAAAAAAAAACATTTCGAGCGGCAGGAAGTAGCGGCATGAGTTCCTATTGTTAGTCTAATAATTAAAAACATTCATCAATCATACAAGTGTCGTGACCCTTATTGCATTTAATAGGTACAGTCGACTATCTTTTACCCAGTTTAAAATAATGAACACCCTCATTATTTTAAACTGGGTAAAGGATATATAAGGGGAATTATTAATTTAAAAAAAAAACATATTATGACAATGTATTGATAATTTCAGCCAACATTTTGAAGTCAGTAATACGTTTCCCTAAGTTCTATTATAGAATTTAACATAGCTATTTCGCTTTCATTGCGGGCAGCCGAAAATAAGTTAAACTTATGGCATTAAGTCCGCCACTGTACACTTTTTTGTGCAATAAAGTTTAAACATATAAACGTGGCCTGTAGGTGAGAAAGGCTAGAAATACAAAATAAATTTTGGAGTAGCTGAAACATAAACGCTTCGCTCGCTCGATTGATTACGCCGTGAACACGTTGCGTAAACATATGAAAGTATTTTTGATTATTTCCCTAATTAATATAAAATTTATCGCACCTTTGCACGCTAAATGAAACTCACCGCGCTATTTTTGCTTTTGCGTGCAGATTTTTGCTGATTAAAGTATAATTAAGCAAATATATTAATATGTAAGCTGTTTTGTTTGCTTGTGTGTGAATAAGGAAACTATTGTAACGTGATTGTAACTTATCATTATACTTCATTAAAAAAAAATGTAACAGTTCATAAAATTGAAGGAATATTATGTGGGGACGGGGCAGGGAAAACGCACTAGATCTTCATCAACGTCGTTTATTTACATATTTACAACTATAATATAAATCTTCATCCGTCCACTAAATCATTCTATCATCTGACACTATCCGCCATACGTCAAATCTTACAAATTCCTTATTACATTATATTCAAACTAGCATTAATCGTTTATCAGCCAGCTCCTTACATTCTACCAGTATCAATCCCACAATTATTGAAAAAAACTAAAACATTAGAGACTTGAAAAATATCTAAGTATGAGATCATTACGAAAATTTTCTTGTTGACATGTACACTTATATATTTATTATATCCCAAGGCGGCCTGTCCACTGGACCGAAGTGATTTCAATGCATTTATTTTAGACTTCACAAAGGGCCGTATCACACTTGCGATTTGCGAATTTTGTATGAAGGCGATCAAGCAGCGAGTTCGCCGCGACGCTTATTTATATAGAAAACTAGCTTTTGCCCGCGACTACGTACGCGTGAGACTTGATAAAAGGGATTATTAAAAGAGCCTAAGCAAATGTAATAGCAATTGTGCTTTTGGTCTAATAATTACATTTCCTACAGGGTCACCGCACCCCAACAGAAATGTTCACTCACTTTTCAATCTTTTTAGGTATAATTTCCAGGATGAAAACTATCCTTTGTCCTTCCTCGGATCTTAAACTATCTCTATGCCAAATTTCATCAACATCGATTCAGCGGTTTAAGCGTGAAGAGGTAACAGACAGACAGACACACTTTCGCATTTATAAATAATATTAATATGGACTCGCTCGAAGACGCGCTGTCTAGCACAACTAAGGTTCGCGACTCTTGTCGCGCGACATAGAAACCCGTCACTCTCTCACAGTGCTGTACAGAGAGAGATAGTTAGTATATCTCGTGAAACAGTCGCGTGACACAGTTGTGCTAGAGGTGCTGATAGGTTATTTTTTTCGACTCCGCTTCAGTGGACAGGCAGCCTAAGGCGCACATATTGACGACGCGGTTGGCTCTGTTTGTAGAGACCTGCCTGCTGCCTGCTGAGCCGGCGGTCCCGAGTTCGAATCCCGGCCAGGGCAAATATTTGTGTGATGAACGGGAATATTTGTGCTTGGTTCATGGTTGTTCTAAGTATTTAAGTATATATTTATCTTTATAAGTATGTATATCGTTATCTAGTACCCATAACACAAGCCTTCTTGAGCTTAATTTGGGACTAGATTGCTTTGTGTGAGGTTGTCTGATATTTATTAATATAATTTTTTATTGCCAATAAAAATAAAAAAAATTGCAAAATTATCTGTCGCATTTGACTGTACCGTGACTAAATTAATTAAAAACATGCGGGTGGCCCTAAAATCTACGGTAGTGTCAACAGGCGATTCAGTTAACTCGCATGCGATTAAGCTATCAACTGTTCTTTAACTGTCAAATTAGTCGGTACAGAGCTCCGGGTCGTAAAATAATTAGGGGACATTTGTTTAAGTAATTTTTGGAGTATAAAAAAAAAATATGTTAAACTGGACTTGATTGAATAAATTATCAAAGTAAGCTCATCGCTCAGAACCTACACGTACATACATACACTACACTACACTCTCATATAAAAAACAAAGTATTTAAGTAAATACTTATATACGTGTATAAATACTTGTCTTATTTGTGTAAGCAACATCAAAACTCAAATTAGCGAAAACGCACATTTTCATAAACATTATGTATAATATCAACTCCAAATAAAAAGTAATACCTAAATGATGTGTCTAAATATAGATTAAACTTAATTTTATTGGAAAAAGACACTGTTTTCCAATAAAATTGAGTTTAAAACAAAAACATGTATTTTGAGATTACAATATTAGTTACTGAATAAGACAAGTAAATGTGAATATAGTACCTAGTCTTCAGTCAAGAATGACATTTATAATGTTGATATGCCTACATAGTTACAATTTCTCTGCTTTGCCCTAAGGTTGACTAGTAGAGGATGCCGCATGGCATTAAGTTCGCCTTTTGTACGTTAAGTTTTTCTTTTGTGCAATAAAGTTTAAATAAATAAATAAATAAATAGTTCAGCTGTATGGCTAGCAATAACCCAGCCTCAAATCCGAGGGTTAGCACCCGCGCGGAATGGCTATCGTCTGCTGATCCCTCTTCTGAACACACCTCGTTAGGGCTCAGATGTGGTTAGGAGCATTTTTACACCGACTGAGGTTTGCGGTTGGCTGCGTACATGTGAACGGCTTACGTCGTTCACTGGGCATTGACCCGTCATTTGAAAATGTCTGTCAGACTATCTATAGACAGGAAACACACAATTCTGTTTTTAACTAACTTAGTATGGGTAATACTCGATTACGATTAGACCTGGTCCACGTAAGGAATTATTAAACCTCATATTTTTTAATTGCAAGTCCAACATATCATCCACTTGACCAGAAAGGCACTGTGCATGCTTTTTCAACTTCCCCTCCTGTTTTGATTCTTTATCAGTGGTGTAACAATTTAATGGCAAGAGGGGCATACCCCCGGCTACAGGAGGCCCCCAGTTTCTTTGTATTGAGGGAGGAAGAGCCCTATTCAATGACTTTTCTACGGCCCTAAACGTTAATTATGCTAATGCCCATTGTACATATAGCCTTAATCTTAGCCCCATCCATAACTGACGTAATTCTTCTTCCACAGACGTTTCGGCATCGTGGACAAGCGGTTCTGCGTGGAGGGAGGGTCGCGCTGCGGTCGGGGCGAAGGCCTGTTCGTGTTCGCCGCTGACGGAGGCCGGGAGCTGACAGACCTCCTGAATATGTACAGTCATGACGCGCAGTCCAGGCTGAGCATCGCGTCTAGGTCTGGCTCCGGTAAGATCATTTGAATTTTTCTTCAAATTCCTACCTTTCTGATACGTCTTGTTACGACATAGGCAGCGAAATACTGAGCCATTTGGTGTGTTACTTTAGTGTCTCATTGTTATCTATATGTCTCAAACAGTAAAACTTCATTTCAATCAAGATAAACACCGCTTTTCTAACTTGGCAACTCTGTAGATTCGAAACAAGGATTCAATCTTGACTTGGCATCCAACCTCGAGCCTATATTAGTCTGCTGAGGTTTTTTTTATATCATAGCGGACAAACGAGCAAACGGATCGCCTGATGAAAAGCGATTACTGTCACCCATAGACACCTGCAACACCAGAGGAGTCACAAGGCTATTACCACTATTACACCACTTTTTCCACTTTTATGCCACTGAATCGAGCCACCTCATCCAGCTCTTGATATAACACGAGAAAATTGTTATTCTACCTTAACTCTCATACCTAACATTGTAAACATTACCAGATTGACGGTTTTCAATTAAAAATACGTTAACTACAAAGGACAAATCAAGAAAGTTTCTGTAGTTGTTGTAAACTACGCCAACGAAATGAAATGAAATAATGTATTCATTAAGTAAGCCACAAGGGTACTTTTACAAGTCAGATTGTGACTCTGCCGGCATTTCCCAAGGAGACCACTGTTGAGAAGAAAGCTGAAAGAAATTCAACCACCAATTATACTACTACTACATCCTCGACCCCGTTGTCACTTTCCATCAGGTGATACTGAGGTCAATCGCCAGTCAATTTGTGAAAATAACCAATAACCAAACTATCTTCTCCAGTTCTAGAGAAACGCTTCTCAGACACGAGCAGCATGGATGACGGCTTCCCGTCCCTCCGCTCCGTGTCGCCCTGGGGCCCGGGCAGCCAGACCATGCACTGCATCTCCGACCTGGACTCCAGTCTGGACGAGGAGAAGTTCCGGCGGCCCACGTCGTTGCCCCGCTGCTCTAGTTGCATTGGGAAGATCAGTCATTTGACTAGGTAAGTAATCTACGAGTATACTATTATAAAATTCTAGATTTATATCGAGTATATTTCAGAAAAAATCTTAATAGCGTGATGCAGGATCTTCTTTTGTTCTGTATGGGTGTGCGGCGTCATGACATCATCATACGTCTTTGTCCTCGCATCACGCCGAAACGGCTGGACAAATTTTAACCAATTTCGGTACAGGGATAGCTGGACATCCAGAGATGTTCATAAGATACTTTTTACCCGACTAAATTTCCGCAGCGAAGTACCTCTCCACACTATCATATTCGCCCAACCTCGGCCAACTTCGCGAGTAGTAGTGTGGAGCCGCAATTAGAATAAATATGCCTGTCCTCGATGCTAATCGCGATAAGTTGAAGGCCCGTCCACCTGCTGCCATAATATACAATTATGTTGACGGTGAACTTACGTGCCGCCATTGTGCGAGTAAATTTATCGCGAAGATCGGCTACATAAGCCATCTTCGGGCGCATGAGCGCCAAACAAATTAGGAGTGGAAGTGGTCGCCATGGCCGAAATCGGTCGGAGTTATTGATTGATTGAAATATGCCTATAACCAGGGTCTTCACACAACAGATTTGTGAACGATGCAGCCGCTTTTGGTTTGTGTGCGAGTCTAGAGAGACGTTCTGCTTGTGATATTAACCAAAACTGGTTTCACTTTCAAGCGCTAACTAGGATTCCAGGCGTTTTTATTCTAAGGGCACAGTGAAGTAAAGGGTTTTTAAAAGGAAAGTAGAGACGACATTTAAAAGGTGTGCGGGAGAACATACATGGAGTTTAATAAATTTCGTCTTAGATAAACGTAGCCGCAGGAAAAACCTTGTCTAGCATAATATTATCTTCAAAAACACCCGAGTAATGTGAAGCTAAATAATAATACTCAGGTCTCAGTCGGTGAATCAATCGAAGTGTTCCACTCGAACTACAAAGCGACAGAGCAACTGTAGGTAATCAAAGACACTTAATTATATCGCCCATTCAATTAATCTCCAATCAAATCGAATTATGCCGAGTTGAGCAATAGACATAAGATGCTGCCTAAAAGCTTCTAGATATATGACATCACGTATCTCACAAGGGCAGTTACTAACCTACATCTAGTTTAATTTATTGACGACGCCTTAGCGCAGTTTGTAGACACCTGCCTACTGAGCCGGCGGTTCTCGGTTCGAATCCCGGCCAGGGAAAATATTTGTGTGATGAATTCGAATAGTTGTGCTTGGGCCATGGTTGTTCTATGTATTTAAGTATATATTTATCTATATAAGTACGTATATCGTCGTCTACTACCCATAGCACAAGCCTTCTTGAGCTTAATTTGGGACTAGATCGATTTGTGTGAAGTTGTCCGATATTTATTTATATATTTGCGCCGCGTGGTACTACATTTTTTGGGTTAAAAAGTAACCTATGTGTTAATCCAGAGTGTCAGCTACTTTAATACCAAATGTAGTGTAGAAGTAACAAACATACAAACACACTCACGAACTTTCGCCTTTATAATATTAGTGTGACTATAGTGAAACTTCTCAAAAATTTCATTTTATAGGACGTCAAATGGTACTAAGTTGTTCTTACCCAACTTCCCCAACTGGTTGACTTAAGTCCGAGGAATTTTAGTAGAGTTGTTAGTCCGCTGTTTTCTAACATAATTGTGCGCATCGGGTTACAAGCATGAAATTTCCACCATAGATAGAGTGTTCCACGGTGATTATTTTCAGATGTGGAGGGAAGTCAGATTCGTCCCCTGTGAGGCGGGAGACTGGAGTGAATACGGCCAAGTATCCCTCTTTTCTTTCTTTATTGCTGGTCAGTCAAGTCTACCAGGACGTGTTTGGTATCGTTTCCGTGTAAAATAAATATCAGAAATTTATTTGTTACGTTATTTTTGTATAGTTCTATATAAAAATATGGGTGTATGGCCGAAAAGGTAAAAATCACAACAAGTTTTTTTATTCAGTGAGGTAAATTAGTTCAATTTCGTGAACATTTTTAAATTATTATTATTATTTTCAAAAGCTCATTTAGTCTAGTTTCTAAAAATATATGCATGTTGGGCATCGGGCGTAACCAACGTAAATCTCCGAACGCATCCTATTTCGCTTCATTAAATACATTAAATAATGATTATTAACATGCTTTTACATATAATATTTACTATATACGTCCTAGAAAAACAAATTAATGCAATTAAACAAAAAATTTTTTTGCTAATGTATCACGAGCATACGGGCTAATCTCAACATCAACAATTTATTTAAGTTACTGTTTGTATGAAAAGTGCCCAATATGTATATGTTTTTAGAAACTGGATTAAATTTGCTATTTTGAAATATTTTTCTTTGTTGTAAATATTCAGGAAATATGACTAATTTATCTCCCTGAATAAAAAAAACTTGTTGTGATTTTTACAATTTCAGAAATACAACCATATTTTTATATGGTACTATGAATAAATAACATGAAAAATGAATTTCTGATATCTGTTTTACAACGATACCACACAAGTCCTAGTAGCGTTATCTGATCAGTAATATAAAAAGAAAAAGAGGACTCCTTTGTCCTATTCACCCCGCTTTCCCGCCGCACAGGGGACGAATCTGACTTCCCTCTACATCTGAAAATAATCGCCGCAGAATACTCTATCCGTGGTAGAAATTTCGTGGTTGTATCCCGATGTAGGTACACAATTTCGCGACTTAGCAAAATGTACTAGAACACGCAGGCTAAGCTTAACATCAACATTTTTTTCAAGGTATTTTTTGTATCAGATGTGCCCAATATGTATACATTTTTAAAAACAAGATTAAAGGTCAATGGGCCTTTTTTTTCGGAAATATGACCCACGGTGTACACAAACGAAATAGGGCTAGGTATGTCGACAAATGTATCTGCTACTCAGAGGTATGGAATTGAAAGAAAAAAAAAATATCGTTATAGCATTTTTGCAATGAATTAAGTCTGAACTATTAGAATTATAAAAAAAATACTTTGAATAGCTGCTGTTATACATTGCTGTTGTTATATTGTTTAATATACTAGACTTTTGACTTGTTACAGAGAATTTGTGCATGAACCACACCTTTGCACAATACTGAAAGTAAAAACATTAATTAATAGTATCACTACATCGTACACATACTTTTGAATATTTTTTTTCTGCCGGTTGATACATAAAAAAGAAATATATATTTAGAAAAGTGAGGTTAAATTCTTAATTTTAAAACTAGTTTGGTCTCTGTACGCGAAAGTTCGGAAAGCGGGTCAAAAACGCCCAATAACCTTTGCTGTTTAGTAATATTTTTTTTTATCGTAAATATTCAGGATAGATAACAAATTTATCGTTCTGAATAAAAAAAAACTTGTTGTGATTTTTACCTTTTCGGCATTAAACCCAAATTTAAATATGAAACTATTCTTAAATAATACAAAAAATTAATAGCTGATATCTATTTTACACGAAAACGATGTCGCACAAGCCCTAATAGCCTTTACTGATCATTAATAAAAAAAAGAAAAAGAGCAGTACTTGGTCCTCTTCACCCCGCTCTCCCACCACACAGGGGACGAATCTGACTTCCCTCCACATCTGAAAATAATCACCGTGGAACGCTCTATGTGTGGTAAAAGTCTCATGCTTGTAACCCGATGCGCACAATTTCGCGGCTTAGCAACTCTACTATTTACAACATTTCAAATTTTCAAGTAGTGTTCAGTTTAAACTTGTTTCATCAATGTAATGTCACAGAAACCAAAACTATTATTTTTATTTAAGTATACCGACTTTTTAAAACGTTATGATCCGATCTAGTCGTAATATTTATTTTAACCTGTGTTAAATTTAGTGAATTCAAGTTCAAATAGGGTTGTTACGGATTACTAATTGTTTTGCGGCTTTTAAGGTCTGTTGCGTACACACAAGGGACAGAAATAGAGTTCAGTCGAGTCCCGAGCTTACAATAATATTAGGTTTTAAGCCCATAAGCCTGTCATCACAGGACCCTGATAGATACTAAAATAGCTAGGACCAGTAGGGTCTATACATATATTAAGTCAAATTCATAGGAGCAGGGGCCATTTGCGAATATAGTCGGGTAAAAAGTATCCTATAAACCTTTGGGTGTCCAGCTATCCCTGTACCAAAATTGGTCAAAATTTATCCAGCAGTTTCGGCGTGACGAGAGGACAAAGGAAATGATGCCCAGCAGATGGCGCCAGACTGGCATAGCGCCGTGCGCCCATACAAAACAAAACACGATCCTGCATTTTAATAGCGTGCTATTAAGATTTTTGCTGTATGACCCCTCTCCATAGAAAACAAATTTATCCAAAAATTACTTAATCTAGAATTCAATAACATGTAAAAGGCTGATAATGATGTAGGGGTCCGATATATTAAGTAGGTAGGTATTCAACTTAGAACCTAGAAATTCTGGAATAGAGTTGTTTTAATTTTGATCCCATCTTACCTGAACGCCGTTTATTCCAGGTCTTCAGTCTGCACGCCAGGCTCGCTGATGTCTCCCGTGTGGACGATGGACAGCATCACAGAAAAGCGGGCGGACTCGGACCGAGCCTCCATCTACTCCAGGTCCAGTGGAAGCGCATCAGAGTACTCCGTGCCCAGGACCTGCTTGGACAAGACTGGTACGTTCACGACATGTCTGTAGCTGACGTATTGTCTCCCGGACCATGGACAACATCACAGAGAAGCGGGCGGACTCCGACCGTGCCTCCATCTACTCCAGGTCCAGTGGAAGCGCATAAGAGTACTCCGTGCCCAGGACCGGCTTGGACAAGTCTGGTACGTTCGCGACATGTATATAGCTGATGTATCCCGGACCATGGACAGCATTACGGAGAAGCGGGTGGACTCGGACCGCGCCTCCATCTACTTCAGATTCAGTGGAAGCGCATCAGAGTACTCCGTGCCCAGGACCTGCTTGGACAAGACGGGTACACATCCGATCTTTCTTTATTACTTGAAAAACAGAAAAAACGAGTGTACCCTGATTGGTCTACTACGGGCCCGATGGAAGTCTATTCTATCCTGAGTTGTGCCATCGGTGTTCCATTCGTGGTCCATCTACTGTATTTGTTGATTAAAAACTCTACTCTAAGCTCACGAAAAATTATAGTGATTTACTGACCGCGGGCCGTGCGGTTAGCAGTCCCTGATGAAGAGCTCTATACGAGTTCGAAACATGTCGGGCCGTTCCTGGATTTTTTTACGTGATCATCATCCTATATACATTCCACTGCTATCAAGGCCCCTCTCACGGATAAGAAGGAATAGGTTGCAGTGTCCACACTGGCCCAGTGCGGATTGAAACCAACACAATCCAGTTAAAACCAACTTAAAGTTGGATGTCCATTCTATCTTCTTTTTCTTTGTCGTTACATTCTTGGCAGAGTGTTCGTGGCTGTCATTCCTTGTGAGACAAGCCTAACCACACGGCGCCATTATTCACTCACAGCCGCGCATCTGGCGCTCTCGTGAAGAGGGTTGGTGGCCGATTGGATTTGGTCAGTCCGTTCTATAGCATCCACTAACTCTTTTCCTCCCCCACAGACTCCAAGCGCGGCAGCCCCGTCTGCTGCACGCCCAGCATCCCCGCGAAGACCGGCCCCTGCCAGTGCTGGCAGCCCAAGCCGTGCTGCTGCCGCAAGAAGCTCAGCGGGCCCTACGAGAACTACGACGTGCCAAAGACACCCATGCCCTTAATACAGGTGAGACCTGAAAATTCCAACTGAATAAGGGTGTTTGTTACTCTAAAATGCGTAAGCCTTTAAGCTACTAAGAAACATGCGCCTGTAATTATAATGATAAACACTTTTCACCTGGAAAATTTGGTTCCAATTCGTGCAATTCCCATGAAAATTCAACGCAATGTAGCTGGGTATTTGGTGCTTATTTCGGTCTAAAAGAATTTCTAAATTCCTCATATAATAGGAGAAATCTGAACACCCGTAAAGTCCTTTTTCTAGGTTATGTCGGTAAAGGCTTCCATATTGGGTTGCATACATTTTAAAGCCATAATGTCGATGTGCATAACCACTTTTGTCATAATAGTTCTTGCGCATAAGGTGTATAGTCATTAATTGATCCGCATAAATTTTATGACCATAATGTTTTTACGCATAAGTAAGGAATGTCATATAATTTAGGAGCATATCAACCTGAATCATAATCATTAATCGTCATAATGTTTTTATGCATATCGTGCATTGGCGCATAATACTGAAGAACATTAATATTAATCTCAAAATGTTTTAATATCAACATCACTGCTTTTCTGGCAGCAGTTCATTTCTGAGGGGGTGGCAGTTCTTTCAAACCTAACCTAACCTACTTTTCTGGCCGATGTTCGTATTTATAGGTTCACAGTTCTAACCTAACCTAACCTAACCTAACCTACAACCAAGAGGTCAGTGTGGAGAAGGATTTCTTAATGCGGGGGGCTTCGCCCCTCGAGCCCCCCTAGTGGGGGGCTCGCCCCCCGTCTCCCCTTTTCATTTTTCTGCTCATGTAAGTTTTGTATCATTATTTCATATGTTATATTTGGTACATGTGATATAACTTATACTATATGATGTTTATTGCCATTAATTATGAAAGCCATAATTTATGCGTTGCTCTTCTTCGTACTATCAATTATTATGACATTCAATAATATGATTTGGAATTTTGTGCCATACTAAATTATGCTTATGAAAAGCCTGCCAAACAACAATTATGACGTATAAAATGTTATGCAAATAACAATTTATGACAAATAACATGTATGAGAAAAGCCATTATGCGAAATGAGTTAGGACAATCAAATTTATGACAAGAATTTTTATTCCACTAGAGGTGATCCCCGGTAAAGTCATTACTACTTTGATCATGTCTGCTGGTTTTTAATAGATCTTATATTTTTGGAGCAAAAGATGTATTTCTTGAATTTGCGCATAAACGCCGGCTCGAGGTACTTAAAATCATTGGAGTGTTTCGCGTTTCTTATTTTGCGTTATTAATAAAAAGTCACAAAACACCACAAACCGTCGTGTCGTCCGTCGTTTGTCGCATTTTACTTAGCGTAATCATATTTATAATTCCGTAACATCAAAAAATCTCGGGTTGGTGTTTCGCGTTCGTGGTCTTATACGTCGATAGGAACTGAAGACATCGGAGTCCGAATTTCAGACTGATTGTAGCTGAGTTGATCTGAATCGGAGCTCAATAGACATTGCGATGTGATCCACGTGAGCCGATCACGACTCGCTGCGGTACACAAATTTGCTCGTGCGTGAGGCCGGTCGACGTGGCTCAGAATTCGGAAGCCACCAGTCACTAGTAGGGTTATCAGCAACATTTTACCAAATAATTGATTTGACAAAACATATATGACATCGGTACACATATTTCCGAAACTAAGTAATAAGTATTGATAGATTTTTAGAGTTCTAAGCTTTTCGTAAGAACATTATACCTACTAACATAAATAAGTACATAAGTACATAAATATGGACACGGTCTGTTAACTCGTAAAATTAAACAAAACGTTGACATCAACCTATAAAACATTAAAATGAAAGTTTTTTTCGAAATTGTATAGAATATATTTGTTGCTGTTTAAACTTAATTTTACCTTCTATTTAGTACCCAACATCTAGTATACATTTAATAACGTGCCCTTGCTTAGTATTGCAGACGATTTATGGTATAATGTTCGATAGAACTACAAAGTTGCGTCGTAATCGCGTAGCGGTTTAGTTAGCCACCAAAAACGGCGTTTCCCAAGCATTAGATATTACAATTGTAGAAGCCATCAGGGTGTTTTTCAGCCGACGCCATTTATTGTAAATTTTTGGTGGTACTAATTTAATTTACTGGTAACGACAAATATTTGGTAATTGACTTTGAAAGTGAATTTCACTGATGTAAACAAAGAGGAAACAGGACTAAATATTCCGCAAATTTCAACAATTTTTTGCATAATACAGCCAAAACTAGTGATGAAATTATGTTTTTTCAATAGGATTCAGTATTCATTTCGCAACAAGAACCAAAAATTGAGCAGCATTCCGGTAAACAATGTTTTGAATTTGGTTAATGACAAATCCTTGACAAATCGCTACTGACCTCTAATACTTATTATTGCCATATTAAAGCTGTTGGTAGCGCCACTATCCCTGGTCCGGACCGAAACTTGTTATAGGCTACTAAATTAATAATTTCTACTAAACCTAACATCCAAGGTTAGACGTGGTTAAACCCTGTAGACTTAGCGCAAAAGCAACCGTTTCAGTATCCAAATTACAAAGGATTTCAGGCTTAATTCAATAACGATCCTTAGGGAGCGCCGGCATATAACATGTGTAAGCAAATTGACTACCGCCGGGACCCAGGGACGGCTTATAGACCCTAGACATGAGTTCAGGCCGCTGTAATATGTAATACTCAGTACTAATCGGGTTATGGTAAAACTAGTAATTACTCGCGGGTTCGTTCAAACTAATGAAATGTCTCTGTTTTATTCCATCACCTGGGGGCCTAGGATGGTTGTATTTATGACGTGATAAGTGACAAAGCATCGGTCACTCACACTCGCAGTTTGTCAAAACGTGACCGATGCTTTGTCACTTATTTATTGATAAAGGCAACCATTATAGGCCCGCTGATCTATCTGTGTTTTATCTAACTCATTTACACGGTTTACGCGTAAGTGGAATTTTGTGCCCGCTACGTGGAGAGAAAAGCTCACGTAGACGAGAAGACGTAGAACTTTAGACAAACCACGGGCGGTAATACGTAGAGCACCAAAACCGAAACCGGACACGCAAGTTTATCACCGCACAATAGATTAGGGATGTGTTGTTTCAATTAACCACGAACAAGGACGTGAAACCATATAATTCCGAGCGGAGCGAGTAATTGGCATGATCCTTTGACTTCAGCGATCAAATTTGCCGCTTAATCATCGCAGTTAATGCTCGACAGCGCCTTGCATACCCGGAGTAATTCTCTATTTGACGTGCATCTATATTGTAAGGTTGAGTTTGATGTGCTAGCTCTGATACACGATTTGATCGAGCCCCTTATCTGTACAAGTGAACACTGTATATTTACTTAGTAATGCCAGCAAATGTGTGACAATGTTTAGTATAAGTAAGGTGCCATTGTGTGGAATTGTGACCTTATGGAAACCCGAACCGATTGATGTCTACTAAATACTGTCACAAATGAAGTATACAGGAAAATAACATATTTGTGTAGTCACTTTTTCAATTACACCAACAAATTACATTATAAATTATCCTAAGTTAATTTACATGAATCTTGATTTTATAATCGTTAATAGGAACATAAATTAAATAATAATCGTTCAATTAAATCAAATACTCCATCAAAATATGACTACAACAATAATATTAGATTCATAAAATGCAATGTCGGATAAAACAGAAATATTAGTTAACTAGCTACATAACTTATAATAGATAAACAAATCACCCATGGTATCGTGAGGAAAACATTAAAAAACTACATAAACTGATGGGTTTATGTTTGATTAGTTCATCCATATGTTTTCCCCTGTACACATCAAATGATTCCTTAGGTTCTGTTAGGCATAGTGTATTTTTTCTGAAATTGTAATGATGATCGTTTCTATTTCAGGAGCATCCAATCGATGGAGCAGACGCCACGAGCTTGTACGACACACCAAAGAAACTGAAATGCCTTCTCAACCAAACGTGCACTTGTGGTGAAGCCAAAAACCCGCATGCGGACACTGTAAATAACGAAACACACTCGAACTACGTCAACGTTACCCCTATCTCAGAGAAACCAACTGCACCAATGACCAGAGTGCACAACTGCAACTACGCTAATGTAGATCTTTCAGCTACCCTAGAAAAATTCGAGAGTTCTTTACAGATATTAAGAAGTGCGGGCTTCAGTCAAGAAGAACTAGATGGATTGGAAGATATACCAGAGAACGATGACGATATATCCACAGCGACTACTAACACCGTCCATCCGTCTGCTGATTGCTGCAATGACCATTCTAACTACATGCCCATGGAGCCTCTAGAAATAAGCAGTTCAAGCAACAGCAATAAGAACTGCTCAGATAATATAAGCAGGATCAGCCATGTCTCAGACCCCACGCAGCATTCCGAGTCAGACACGATCAGTACAAGACGATCGAGCTCCGCAGACTTCACGAAAAGACACTACGACGATTTCAACCAGTGTTTCACGCCAACAGTGCTAAGGAAAGCCAGCAAAAACGAGTGCATTAACGAAGGCATACCAGTCATCAACGAACCAGAAGCACCCAAAGAAACAAAAGCACCAGAGAAAAGTGAGAACACCTTCGTAACTAGGTTTCGCGACGCCGTGAAAATCAGGCGGTCTTCCAGCGTGCCTAGCAAATCCGATAAGAACAGAGATTCCTCGTCTTCGAACGACTCTGGGGTTTCCACAGGGTCTTTGAAGCACCACAAGGGTGACTTCGAGTTTGAAATGCCAGTGACCAATGGGAAGAGCTCTAAGAAGTACTTGAAGAGCAACAAGCCAGTCAGGAGAGCGCTGACACCTGTTCACGGGCCGTTCGTAAAGTCAAACTCTTCGGATCCTCTGAAGAATCTGACGTTCCACTTCGAGGAAGTCGCGACGATGACTAAGTCAAACTCGTGTGACGTGGACACACTAACAAGACGGAAGAAAAGGAATGGTAAGAAATATCCAATAGTATTCGATACCTTTTATTTTTATTAACTTCCCTCCGTCCAAGCTGTCATATTGCGGCTCTACACTCTACACTCGCAAAGTTGACCGAAGTTGGTCGAAGTAGGGGTTTCCGCAGCAAAGTGCCTCTTCATACTATTATATTGGCCCAACTTCGCGAGTAGTGTAGTTAGGGATAGAGCCAAGTAATACACGGAGGGGATGCCTCAAACAGAGTCCAGCCTTTCTTGTTTTTTTTTCTCGGATTATATTCACCCTGAACGAAATAGGCGAGAGACTCTTCTCAGTCCCATTCAAAGAAGTCCAGTCAAAGTCTAACTTATTGTTCTTTAACCTCCAATCTTATTAAAAGTGTTTCTTATTATTCCACAGTAGACACGGACGTCACAGCGCGCCACAGCCAACTCACCAACAAGAGCACGTCAAGCGGCGCCTCCGACACATCAGACTACATGGAATCGTTATCAGTATCCTCCTTCAGCTCGTGCGACGTCGCCGCCGACCGGCACGCCGCCAGGCCGCGCTCGGGGAAGGAATACGCCAGCATCGACAGGGCTACCCTTGCTAGTGTGTGTGATACCACTGCTTAGGTCCAAACCTTAAGGAATACGGACTGTATGGCAAAATGCATAAATGTAATACTTTTAAGGGTTGCAAGACCAAAGGGGAAGGAATCCTCCTCCTTCTCGCGTCATGATCCTCATTACTAAGGGTCGTGATTCTCCGGTTGCAGAAGTATTTTTTTCTTGATAAGTTTCCGCCACCTGTGTCTGTCCCTTGCATCATGGAATGCATCGTGCAATCTGGTGAGCGATGAGCGGACCTGGTCTGGCCATCTCGTTGGGCTACGGCCTCTCCATCTTTTTCAGGGGAAGGAATAAATCAGCATCTATAGAGCTACGCTGACCAGTGTGTGTGATAAAGATCGTCTAAGCTGAAATGACGCGCCCCACTACTTATTAGTTAATTTAGATGTGAGTGCTAATATTAATAACGACACTTCATCAGTGTGGGAGCGTCGACTGTTCGATGAACTATGATCTGTATGCGAACAAGTCGATCGACTAGTCGGGTGATAACTCCGACAACGCTCAAATGCGGAGGTGGGGCGCGTCATCTCAGCTTAGACCATCCACTGCTTAGATCCTAAGCTAAGAATTTACGGACTGTGTAATAGAATTTATGGATACGTCGTGAGAACAAGATAGGGGTCCCTCCGAATCATACTCCAGAATACACTAAACTTAAATAATTTACGGACTGGGTCATTGTCAGGTTTAAGTTCGAGTCTTTCCGGTGGACATATGCGAAATTAAGAATTCCAGAGCCTAATTTTCTGATAAAACTCGTATGAGAATAAAGAACGTTCCTTCTTCTACAATCCGATGTAATAGCAACAACGTAGATTCATACAAGCTCTTAACTTTTGACTTTTGCTTTTTGAACTGACAGTGACCCAACTGAATGACAAATATATGTATATAAGTATGGATTGTAATAGCAGCAAATAATAATCAAGCGAATTATTTGAAATAGCCAAAGGACTATCAAGGGATCAGGGACTCTTAACCTCGTAAGGCCCAAGGCAGTTTTCGTGTTACCAAAATTAGACCCTTACTGTAATTTTTAGACTGTTTAAAATGACTTTGGAATTTGTACATTGTAGTGTACAGTGGGCCTTAGGAGGTCATTAATATAATTGAATATGCTAGAGATTCTAAGGGAAGTAGAAAGCTGAATTGAAACGGATTTTCTTACCTTGGCTGAAATTTTACCTACGTGGCTCTTTCCTGTTGCCTATTGACTTTTGCCATTCTCTTGTTTTAAAATTGATTGGTAACTGTTTCAATTAGGGCACATTCATCTACTGGTTATGATTATAAAGTATGGAATTGTATGAAATAAAAGGAATTGAAAAAAATATATAGTAATGAACGAACGAACTGGTTTTATATTTATACTCTTTAGTCGTATATTATGACACTAAATCGCACAGAATTAATATAAATCCACGATACGAGAACTTTAACATGGGTTTGTTATTGTTAACCTAACTTATTTTAAAAGTATTCAATGCTGTCTAAACTATACCAATGACTAAAATTTCTTAAGACATGGCGAATAAAAAGACATGTAAAATATTTTGAAAATTCTATTACGAATTGTGAATTAATCGACCTACTTAATTGTTTACAAAACTTTGCGACTTGTATATACTAACTTAGGTACTTATAACTCTTGTAGTTATTCTTTCGTTCCTATGTAAATAGTTGTTAAGGTACCTATACTTAAATCTAGTGAAATAGAGGTAGAACTTTTCGTTATTCAGTAGCGTGCCAAAAATCTTATAGCAAACTGTTGAGTGGTTTGAGATCTAGTGAGAATATTGTACATTTACTTTCAATAATCCGTTTGAATAATAATGGTAGAGTGTTTGACAAGTGGCTTAAATAAGCCATTGTGGCATTAACTGATTGTTTGGACGATCGAGCGAAGCGAGCGAGGACAAATATAATCGGAGTGTCAAAATGGCTTTAGCCACGTGTTAAACGCTCTGCCTTTCACGTCGACTGCAAGACCCTAAAAATACTTTAAAATGACCGTAGCCATGGCGGCGCCCTTGGCTTGTCATGCTCCCTAGATCTGGTTAAATAATCGGCCATCAGGAGCCAGCTTGCGGGCGACGGGGAGCATATCTCCCCGTGGGGCTAAAACGACCACTTTAATCCCGCTTCAAGTAGCCAAAATTAACGACTTTTTGAGCGGGGTAATATTCTGAAGAGTGACGCTTCTAAATTATATTTTTACATTATCAGTTTGATAATAGGTACGTATTTCTCGCTAGATCTATAAACACTAACACATGATGTCACTCATATAAAATTTGGTCGTCCGAAACATAAAGTATCGAACACTTCAGGATAGGATTCTATGCCTTTTCAACCTTTATCATTCGTAAAAAAGTTCGAATGACGTAACTACCTGATGTCATTAAAAGGAAATATCACTTATTCTTTCATAAAAATCAAGTTTCGTTCACGCCTGTTTCCTTCTCGAAAACTTACCCAATCGTAACGAAATTTTGGAAACTAAAAGCGTAGAAAAGGTTCTGTACCGAACCGTTTTGAGTTTTGTACTTATCATTATCATTATACAATTTGTGTAAAAAGTCTTTTTTGGGTAATATTTCGCTGCAGACGCCACACGGACATACTACTCATTCTTCCATACACATGTTTTTTATGGAAGAATGAGTAGTATTTTCTCTTAACTTTGTTTCGCACGACCATAGATAAGCAAACTTTATTTTTATGCAAAAAATAACGACATAATATACCTCGAAAAATATTTTGTGGAACAGTTTGAAATTGTTCTTTTGTACTTCGAAAATGTATTTTTAAATTAGCGTTTTGAATTAAATCTAAAATTAAATGTAGTTTAAAGTTTTGATAGTTTTAGTACTTAAATTATTTGTGCCTTTACGTACAATGTTTTAGACATTTCATTTATTTGTGTTACCTTACATTTAATTTACGAATTAGTGTAATAGTATAACTTTAATATTTTCTTACTTTAAGTGTGAAGCATATAACATAGTGTATGCAATTATATACAAATGTTTATTCATTGTATTATATCTTTTATATAAATAAGTTTCGCCTCGTAATCTAGAAGCAATAGCCAATGTACTTCCATAAATGTATATGTCCATATAACATACATACATAATATACAACAAAAATACATTTTGTACTACAAAAAGCTTCGGAAACGATAATCCTGCCAAATAAAATTAATCAATATTTATTTATTGTATTTTTTGTATGATTACATACAATTTGCCAACTTTGAACAGGAATTAGGCATATTATTATATTGGATTAAATATTTTGATTTGTATGAAAATTCACGCAATGGTTAGTTAATTTGTTTATCTGTTCCTCTACATTAGCGATTTACCCTTTTTTGTCGTATGGATTATGGATAAACTTAAAAATGCCTAACTGCCGTGTCATGAGATAGAAGGTCAAATTAAATATAAATCTGTTTTATTAAAATGGTCTATCACATATAATAAACACTATTAGTTTATTACATAAATTCAGGAACATACATATTTTTTTCGCTAATGTAGACGAACATTTGTATTAAAGGAGACAAAACTGTAAGGACTACACAAAACACATTGCATATCGTAATCAGATGCATTACGCATTTGTGCAATATACTTTACTATTACAAAACGGGACTTAAGCCCTACCAAACTTCTGGTGGTGAATGTACCTAATTGATAGTGAAATAAAAAAACATAGCCTATAAGGCTTTGTCCAGGAATTGTCGATTCGAACACAAAAGAAAATTATTAAGGTGATGATGACGAGCTTACTATACTCCTTACGATTTTGCCTCTATCCTGGGTAAGAACGTACTGGCATAATACCGTATAGACGAAACACAAACAAGTCTATTGTGTGGTCGAAATGTGCCGATGGACTCGTAAACATTTAGCCGGTTATCTCGCTCGTAGTTTAAATGTCACTTTCTTTGCTCGTATTTTACTCGAAGTAGCAAAGAGTTAACAGTAGGTAAGGCCAATTGGGACGAGGGGTAACTGCGATAGCGGGGCAGGTGTACCCATATCGAATAAAAGAACAGGTTCTATACTAAAAACGCCATCTTACTTTTGCTAATTAACTATAATTGTGTGATTGTAAGATGTCGTTAGTATTATAATATCTGTACTTTTTTTTTACCCCGCAGGCGCTCTTATCCCTTCTGACCTTAATTTATGAATTATGACCATACCCCAGGGTTTACGGTGCAAGTATGACTTGACGCCTATTGTCGGTCCTAGTGTTAAATCATTCGTGCACCGTTATGTTTATGACTCTATCGACGGTTTTCAACTCTACAATATAGCGCTTTCTTGATTAAATTATAATCCTATGATGACCTCCGGATACTGTTGCTCTACTGGCAAAGATATAGATATGTATGAATGAAGCCAAGAGGTCTGGCAGCTATGTAATGGATTGCAAATGCATTCTGTATTCAAAGCAATTTTTGTGTCTGTGTATAATCTGGCAACATACAAAATGGCAGTTGCCGTAAGTTTGTCGATTGTGTAGCGTCTATACGAAGTAATATGTTTTTATAGTTAGCGGAACCGTGAAAAAGTACTTTTAAAAACTTTGTGACAACATTTGGATTTTCTGTGGTTCCACGATACTGGTTTTTTGTCTAGTCAGAGTGTATGGTGGTCACATTTAGTTTTAAATCACCAAATAATTAAACGTTATACCCCCAATTGTTTATTTTCATAGCGATACTTTAGAGCACATTCGTTCTAACTTCTTGAAAAATTCATTGTATTTTTAACTGCCTGTAAAAGGTATAATGTTTGCAACACTGGCTCGCTCGCCACACGCACACATAGCAATGTCACACGTCCATTCTCGCCCTCGGCTCGCGTGTAACTAAACGCAGCATCCCATGTGACGTGCGCCCGAGACGATATTTATGTATAGATACTATTACCACGAACACTATAACAATTTTATTTTAGTGCACTACTCTGAGGTTTAAATTTCATAGGCGAAATAATTGTAATTAGTTTGAGTGTAAACTAAGGTATCGATACATTGTATAATAATAATATGTTAAATGTATTAAATATTTTGCTAAATATCCTTTTCAAAGCTATCTTGAAAACTGTAACCTAGTTACCTACATTCAAATATTATAAATTGTTTAGGTATGTATGTAGATACATACCTTAAAAATATTTTTATATGTACAGTATATTAATATTTTCTGTCTTTTTCTAAACTATATGTGGCCACTAGGCGCTCAGGTTTTGGTATTAGCATACGGAGGGTTCTGTTTTTCTGCACAAAATTATATTTTATGTGAACAGATATATTTTCTTATCACCTGCGTTTAGCGTACGTCTTATTTTGAACGTTTTGTAATATTGCGTCTGAAGACAAAATATAGTGCATTGAATGAATTACGATATTTTATTTCTTATACCCTAAAGTACCTAGATATTGATCGCTAATAGACATCCATTCTTAAAGATGTCTAAGTTTTTGTGGGATCATTTTTATCTTTTTGCGTAGGTACCTCTCTCTGTCTGTACTTGGTAGGTAGGTATGTAATTTTTCCTAAAATGAAAGGAACGTCAAATTGTCTATAAGTATAGAAACACACTATTTGTGCTTTCAGGAAGGGAATTATTTTTTTTATTTTTTTATTTGCAATTAAAGACATTGAAATACGTAGGTACGTTTCATTTTCCTTTACTGTACATATACCTATTTATGCGTTACTACATTACGTTTTACATGAGATATAAGATAAAAATGTATTTATTGCACAAATAACTTACAAACAAAAAAACTCTTACTATAAAACATTATATAAGATATCTACGCCTTTTACCGTAGCCAGGTTGAATGAAATTCAGAAATAGGTACCTATATCAATTCATGTAATATCTGTGACATACCTATCGTTATGCTAATCTCAGACCCATTATTATGAATGATAGGCCAATTAATTAATAATAACAATTGATTTACTCAAGTGTATTGATTAAAGAACTTTGTCCAACTATTTAGCAACGTGAAGAGATTATTGGTTAATTTCGCCTCCGTATCCAACATCTTCGGTAGTATAGTGGTAAGTATCCCCGCCTGTCACGCGGGAGACCGGGGTTCGATTCCCCGCCGGAGAGATCTTTTTGCATTTCTAATTTATATTTTCCATTAGTATTACTCTTATTACGACACACACGCACACTTGCACTGCATTACCGTGATTTTAAAAAAAATTAACCTCAAGTCTCATCAAGACCCTTATCACACTGACAATTTCCGAGCGAGTTGAAAGACTTGAAAGCGAGGCGAGGTTGCTGAGCACGCAATGATTCCATTACTATTTCCAGCGAACTCGCGGCGCCTGCCCCTATAGCTGCTAAACCACTAACACTTGTGTTAGTGGTTTAGCAGCTATAGGGGCAGGCGCATTTTTCAAATTAAATATTTGATACAAATATCGCTGTCCCATGACTTTGGACTCCTTTTTTTCTATTAAATATTGTTCTAAAGTATAATGTTTGTTTGTAAAAATTGTAAAGTAACTTATATACTATTTAATTAAGGTAAAGACTGCCTTTAAAACCCACTTAAAGTATTTTTTTTGTCAAAAAAATCGAAGAAAAGGTACCGATTTTTGGGTGTCCCACGTACACTTTGCTAACTTTGAAGCGAATTTTAAGTATATTTGTCTCGTTCTAGGCCTGACCATGGCTATTGTGTGAAATGATTATATAGTCTTAAACTGATTTTGAACCTTATCTTTTAACGGCTAGTGTAATAAAATTGTAAAATTACAATTTGTTTTATGTCCTCCAAAACCACCTCGGTGGAAAATTCCACTACGTCACGTCATTTTTACCTACTTGACAAGAAAAAACTACCAAAATAGTTGTGTTTTTATATCAGTGGCAACATTTCGATCCTAACTATAGCCGTTGTATAGGTATGGCAGTCAGTATCGCTTTAAAAATGCAAAAAGTTGGACGTGCGTCACGGAGTGTCATATTTTTTATCCAATACGAACGAGACGTACTGAAGGTAAGGAGCCACTTTGTGATTTAATTCTTATGAATTTTAATTTATTGACTTGTGCAGTAACTTATTAAGAGGTTAGAAGTAGTAGAATGCAAGAAATCAAAGGACTAATTCACTTTAAGTAACTGCCGGCATACTTACGTCACGTCCACTACGATACGTATTGTATTAGGGGAACAAAAAAACGTGACGTATGGAACGAAAATGCATGGTTTACATGCCGCTGGTTTTAAGTGCACGGATTACCATTAGCATCGTATTTTTATTTATTTATAAATAGTAAAGTTGGGCAAAATTAAATAGTAGTAGTAGGTAAGCAATTTTAAAAAGACTTACATACCTAAAAAGTTGTACCCATAATTAAATTAATCTTTTCATCGAAACAAAAATCTCTAATTTATGAACAAAAATATAATACCGCTACTACTATTATGTTACACCTAAACCTAATTTAAAATTACAAGATAAATGAGCCAATTTTACAGGCTTCAGCAATACCACGTATGAATATCTTAGCCTTGCCACACAATTTATTGTTTAGTTACGACGGCACACAAAAGAAATGGTTAGCACAGTGGGTACACATAAGCAGTTTCTACAGAGTAAAAAGAGTAAGCAAAATCAGAAAGAGAGTCTTAAAAACTAGGTTTTCAGAGTCGTTACGCGTTTTCGATGAAACGATTCGTCACCTCTTATGGACAAGTAACCGTTTCGAAAACAAGTTAATTAAAAAACAGTTTCTTTATAAATTACGGCATGGTTTCATTAGTTACTAGGTGTAACGCTATTTCAAGAACCAGCTTTTCATAAAATGTTTAGTTAGCTATTGTTATACATATACATTAACAGTTTTTTTTATTTACATCAATAATATTTTAGAAGATCCATTTATACAACAATTAATATCTAGTCCGCAATTAAGTAATGTTTACTCAACTAAAAACTTTCATCGAATGCAAAATTCCACGAAATACAAACGAAATTTCAAATCAAAACAGGCTTCAATAAGGGGCCAAAAGAATTACTAAAGTTATTATAGTTTTTAACGTACATTTTGTTTGAACTTTTTGTATTAGCGGGGGCCACATCTCATTATATCGTAAGATCAAATTTAATCGAGGTATGAAGTAGAGACATGAACATGAAAAGACAACGCTTAGTCATAATCAATATAATCATACTTATTATTATTTTTAATCCCGAAATGACTTAATTTTATAGCCATCCTGAGTTACGATTAAAACTAATTAAAGATTAAAACCTATAAATATACAGATAAAACAATTACAATTAAAAAAACAGTTAATGAAATAATAACATTATTAAAACATGTTGTGTACATTTAATTAGTTCTAATATTCAATTACTTTTTAAATGATTAAAGGAATTAGTATGAGTTGTCTTTTTATGATGCCTCCATAGCTGGCTTTTATCTTGCCTTGCTATGAGATGACCTTCCTCTGATTATATTAGACTTTTCGGATTCATTTCCATTATTGAAAAAAAAAAAAGATTATTTGTGACTTATATTTTTCATATTATTACTATTTTCATGTTTACCCAACCATAAAAATATTTTTTTTAAAGTTTAGGACTACATAGAAAAATCGCAGAAAATATGTACATAGGTATAGGTACATTAAAGCTACGACTCGGTTTTTTATTTATTCTCAGTTTTGTAACTTTTTGTACATTTTGTATAGGCGTAACATGCGTAATCAAAGTTGAGAAAACGAACTGGTTATAGAATGGTACATATTTTCTGCATTTCACCCAAATATATTTGATATGCTGGTCGGACTGTGTTGGCATGTTCAGTGGTGGACAGTACTAATTAGTGCCACTAACTATACTATATTTAAAAAAAATGGACCGAAAATTTAGTAGAAGTTGTAAGCTATTTTCCACGCCATGTAAACCTTTCATGTCGTTCCTTAACGTGACAAATGGTCCATTCCCGTCACTTTGTCCTACTGTGGCTGTGATTGAATTTTTAAGATTTTATACTAACTATTAAGGATAATTGTACAATTTAGATCTCATTCGTTAGAACAACATGTAACAATGTTGATAAAAATATAACTTAATGATAGTTTCTTAGTATAATCTCAATTTAAGTTGATAGTTAAGCTATGATGAAGACCAAATAGTAACGTAATGGAAAGATTTTGTTTTATATCTTTATTGTGATAATTAGAATTGCAAATGTTATTCATTTTTAAAAGAGTATTATTGTGTTAAATTTCATTTAATAAAGACTAATTTGCAAACGATACACTGATCTTTACATAAAACGTACCTAAAGTTTGTAACGTAATGGAACGTCAAAGTGGTAGTAGTTAGGTTCAAAGTAGATTATTTGCTAAATTAAGTAATTTACATTGAAACACGTATTATTTTCAAAGAATATAGAAGAAGGAGAATTTATTAAAAGCGTTTTTATCAAAAAAAATTTTTTTTTTTACTGGGTGGAATTGCAATACGTCACGGAACATATTTTGAAAAAGTTTAATAAATGTTTGTAAACATTTATTAAACAGTATGAAGAGGCCTTATTCCTTGTAAAATTAACTTGTTTCATATTATGACAAATCTATTGATAAGATAACAATCTCTTGACGTGAATAATACTTTTCCCTGACTTCTAGAAAGTAACATTGCTATTTCATGCTTTCATTGCGTGCAGTCGAAAATAAGTTCAAAAAAGTAATTTGTGCGTAAATTTTGTCAATTAATTTGTGCGTAAAAATATATGAAAAATTCAAACTGTAGGTTTCAAATATATACTAAGTAGGTAATAAATCGCAATCGCCCTTTTTAATTAGTAACATTGACGAAACATGTTTAATCATAGAGAAAAATGTCTAAAACAATCAGCATTTTTGAACGGACAAGGGGCCTTAAACCCATACAAACACCAATTTCGCCGGACAAGCCGGAAAAACAAATTTTACACCCAAGAGGTCAGGGGGCTTTAAAGGGTGGATTGCACGAGGGCACAATTTAGTCGCTAAGCGCCCCCAGGGCAGGCCCTTCGCGTAATCCGCGGCCCATGTGTCCGGATTTACCCCGACTGTGCCGGACAAGTCGCTACACACAGATTTTTTTCCCTTTATTAAGAAACAAACAGTCTTATACAAACAATTGTAACGGAATACAAGAACAGAAAAAGACCTATAGTTTCGTGAAAGTACGAGTTGAAATTATGAGAAAGTAGAGGTCTTTCTTCTTTAACGGTTTCGCTCTAAGCAGAGTGGTCGTGGTCATTTCAGATGTTGGGCAAGTTGCACAACACGCCGCCATTCTTCTCTGACAGCCTTCCTCGTGCATTCGTGTAGTACGTTAGGCACGTTTATACTAGTTGGGTATGTTTGTTTAATTGACCGAGCGAATGAAACGACCCCGTTTCAGCTTGGTCAAAAAATGGTTCTAATGTCCAGAAGCTTGGATTTTCGGCTTGCCGGCAGTTCTCACCTACAGGCCGCATTTCTTAACTTTTTTGTCAAATGTTTTCAGCCATTTCGAAAAATTATTGCGAGATCTATAATAGCTCACAGAGCCACTAATATCATCATCATCAACATCACCATTTCAGCCATAGGACGCCCACTGCAGGACACAGGCCTCCTCAATAGACTTCCACATGGGCCGGATAGAAGCGACCCGCCTCCAGCGAGTTCCCGCAACTAACCAGTTCATCCGACCTTACGGCCTACACTCCACTAGCTGGTACGTAGTCTCCACACGTGAACCCAGCCCCAACGGCCATGGTTCTAGTATAGTTTGTTTCTTATGTCACCATCGTCATCAAGTCAGCCGAAAGACTTGACACAAACACAATTCACAATAGCAAAACATGAATGGCTAAAAAGGACAATGATGTTTCATGTCGCATTTCCTATTTACAAGATAATCGTGTTACACACATCGATACGTGAAGATTTTTATTCCGAAACAATACTAAGTAAGTACCCATTCTATAATTACATAGGGAAAATTTTGCTAATTTTTTATCTATGTAAGCAAATTCTAACAGTATTATGAAACGCCATTTCACATTTTACAAAACACCTCCTCCCCTTGACCCCTTTAAAGATTAAAGAAGTTTAAGTTTAATTAATCGCCCCTTATTATTGATATTTTGATTTATTCATGTTTTATTTCAAGATATAAAATAGGAAGAAGTTCTGTTACAGATCATGTATGTATATATGTAATCACTTTATTGTACACAAAAACAATTCACAAAACTTCAAAAAATAAAAATAAATCATGTACAAAGGCGAACTTATCCCTATAAGGGATCTCTTCCAGTTAACCTTTGAGCAAATGAGAAAATAATGGGATATCCAAGAAGATAGACAAACGAACAAGTTTGTATGCACAGATACACTAAGGACTAATGTCTTAATATAATAAAATATGTGTAATTCCAAAATATAATACATATAGATACAATTACATAAGTATATATCATAATATAAATAAATATCATATATATGAAGATCATGTCTCTCTTGTCGAAATTTTGATACAAGGAATTTGACTCTTTCGCAACTGAGGATTTCGTAGCGCTATGCGCGTAGCCGATAACATGGGGAAATGCGTATGTAGCGGAAACTCGCTACGGGGACAGTGCCCACGGAGCGGGCTCCCGGTGTTCAAAGGGACGCCCCACTGCTTCTATTAGTTGTCTAAAACATCAACTTTTTTGTAAATTTCCAATCGACTTCCAAAAAAAAGTGGTTTGCTACCACCATTTATGAACCAAACAACAAAGGTAAAAAAGTGTCCTATTACTAAGACTCCACTATCCGTCTGTCTGTCTGTCTGTCTGATACTTTCACCGATGATGTATTTCGATTGCCGCTTTAACAACAAATACTAAAAACAGAAAAATAAAAATATTGAAGTCCCATACAACAAACGTGATCAGTTGCGTTAACTTTGCTCCTCATTTGTACCAGGTGCAAACTTAACTTAACCCGGCCAGTTATAGCCACGGAATAAGTGTTTTTACGGAACCCTCGGTGCGCAAGTCCGACTCGCGTTGATGGTTTTTTTGTTGAAGATAATGCATCTTCAAGTTAGTCCCATAAAATTTTGGTGAAGATCTGATGATGAGATCCATGAGGAATCATCGGAACTCCTTAAATATTATAGACACATCATTATATGGCAGAAAAACGATTTCTTTTGTTAAAAAAAAAAACGTCCGCTTGTTACTCACGCTCGCAATGTGTCCCGCCGTCTCGGACCCCACGCTAGATAAGACTCGCCAATCTCAACATGTCTTTTTGGAGAAGTGGATGTGCAAGTACAGCTGTTAAGAAGCACACATTAACTCTGACCAACCACTCCGCTGTGCTTTCGTACGGCTATTTACTTAATTAAATCCGTTTTGCTCAATTTACTCCTGAGTGATGTCGCTGGATACTCGGAATTCTATTACATTATTTTGAGGGAGCAAGCAGGTAGGTCGAATCCAGCTCGGATGGGCAGCGTTCGGGAAGCTGCGGAATATCTTCTCGTCCGAAATACCGCAGTGTCTTAAGACGAAGGTTTTTAACCAATGTGTGTTGCCAGTAATAACGTGGTTGCTCACAATGGACCTCATAAGCTCAAAGTTATTCAAAGGGCAATGGATCGAGCTATGCTCGGAGTTTCCTTGCGGGAGCGACTCCGAAAATATGACATACGCATTGGGGCACATTGCTCGTAGAACGTGCATAGATCCGATGGCCGATAGGGCAGAAAGGTTCTTGAGCGGCGACGGCGGACCGGAAGACGCAGTGTGGGAAGGCCGACAAGGTGGATCGACGCGAAATTGGGATAAGGGCGGCGCAAGACCGATCGTTATAGAAAACTTTGGGGGAGGCCTTTGTCCAGCAGTGGACGTCTATCGGCTGATATGATGATGAAACAGGCAGAGACGTAGTTTGGTTCGCTAAATTGTTATCTTATTATGAATGTGATACTACACGTGCTAAATAAATGAGAATCGATGAATGAGAATATTTATTTGTCAAAATTGGATATAAGTACATAAATGACCTTAGCTAAATCGGTCATTTCTGTAACACATGAGGGATTAGCCAATAATGCAAGAGGAAGATTACGTATTGATACATTAATATAAATTATAATGGCAGTAGGTTGAAGGTGCAAGCAAATCCATTGTCTTTAACATAGTCGGGTAAAAAGTATCCTATGAAGGACCATCTTTGGTCTGATCTTTGGTTTGGTGATTTTAGTTTGGAAAATAAGTTAAAATCCGTCCAGTCGGTTGTGATGAGAGGAGAAAGAACATTTTATCAACAGATGTTTCTACGGCTTGCGCTTTCAGGATTTTTCCTGAAATAATTACGCCTTTCCATAGAAAAAACTGATAATTAGCAATACAATTTTAAAATTTAGAGATGTCAATTCTTTTTTGTTTACATTACACTGTAAGCCCACCAATCGGAGACTAATGTCAATGTGTGACTGAGCCTTTTAGTGCCGTATAAGTAAATAGTGATCTCAAATATTAATGGCAAAAATTATATATACCTAAATATTTAAGAGGCCTTATACATTTCAAAATGTTTTTCTTTTTTCATTATATGACAAATATATTGATAACATCAATCAACTTTTTTAAAGCGAATAAGACTTATTTCTGGATAGTAACAAATACATAAGCTAGTTCATGATTTCATTGCGTGCAGTCGAAAATGAGTTGAAAAAACCAGTTTTCTACGTGAATTTTGTCAATTTCGAGTAGTTTTCGAAAAATTCAAACTGTAGTTTCAAATATATACCAATAAATCACAATAACCCAGTCTTAATAGTAACATTGATAATATTTTCAAAAACATGTTTGATCTTGGATAAAAATGTCTAAAACACTCAACATTTTTAAAGGGATAAGAAGCCTTAAATTAGTTGTAGCGCCCGCAATTGCTTTAATCCGCCTTTTGTACGATTTATCTTTCATTTGTGCAATAACGAATAAATAAATATACCTCAAATCAACACCCAGACAGCTAACAATAACAAGCAGCGAGTTCTATAACAACTTCGTACTTAGTCTTAATCTGCGTACAAATTGTATTTACCAAAGTGACAAGCTGTCCCGTCCTGTGTCATTATAGAAAGCACTTATCTACACAAACTGATTTAGGGACCACGCGTTAAATCCAATTTCACAGCCACAGCCCAAATTTCAAAGCTTTTCGCAAAATCCCGCGTCAAAGCCCCGCAATAACTTTAATCCCGATAATCTGCGCGTCTGTTAGACGGACACTATCTCCTAAACACCCCTAATAGGGGCTGCGATAAAAACACCCTAGTGGCCAGGGGTTGCATTAGGGAAATTGCATCCGGGGGCGAACAAGGAATTTATCGGCTTCTTTCAATGGTAGGAAACGAGAAATAGATTGCGGATGTCTTTGTTAAGCAATATGCTTTGGTTCTCGGACAGGAAAATTTCCATTATAAGCCCATTTCCATTATAGGCGGTTAAAGTGATAAAATCTCTCCCGGGATATAAACGGTAGATATACTTTGATTTAAGCGACAGCGCCGACATGATGGTGACCAAATACCGTATAACGAAGCGTGGCTAGACCTCTAACAAAGTGAACCAACAATCTGATCAGATCACGGGTACTGTTCTATGAGGCTGGTATAATGACCGATCGTTGTAGAAATCTTTAGAAAATGCCTTTGTTATATTAAAATACATAAACGGTAACTCACGGAACGGTTTACTCACATCGGATGTAAAATAGATGCCTCTGTTAATATATTTTACGCTGATATTAATAAATAAATGAAGATGTACAGAATTTAAACTCTAGGAATCATTACTAAAGGTAATAGTTAATTAAGTACCTATTTTAGTGATGCATTCCGAATAAAAAAATATAGAATAATAATAACGACTGATTAACAGAATTAAAATGTTGATTCTATTATTTGTGGAAATATCACATTTCTAATTTGTATATTGATAAAAAGGTTAATTGTAGAGCCATTTCATGCAATCTACTGCAGTCGTAGTGAGGACCGAACTCACGAAACCACGACTCACTTGCGCTGCAGTAGATTATTGTCTACACAATTACTCCCTTTGTATCATCATAATGCCATAAACCATAATAATGTCAACTAACGGAAACATTTGTTCAGTGACGGTCGGTCGACTGAAACTGGCGACTTTTGAGCACTTATCCCGGTCGGCGAATGGCACACATCACACACATCATTTCACAAATGTGATAAAAGATTAATGTATAGTCACGTAATACCTATTTTCCGGCCAGTTATCAACCGAAAGACAGCTGCTGGACGAATGCCTCTCCAAGGCTCTACAGCCAGTCTAGCACTACTCGTATCATGCAAGCATTGCCCTCTGCAGTCAACAGTCACGGTGGACGTGCGCGTACGCAGCTGACATATGACGTCATAACGCATGCGGGCTGGGTTCAGGGCGCAACAGTAACCGTGTCAGGGCAGGTTCCTCAGTGATCACGTCGACAGCACGGGAATTGTTTTTTTTTGCGGGTTTGCATTTGACCTTCGTACCACATGATGAAGACTGAAGACAATATCTACTATCAGCCTCATGCATTTGTCTTACTCGTACATCATAGCATTACCCCGGTGTGGGTATTGTCCTCCTTAACGGTCTTCTTCATTTTGATTTAAGCCCCTACCTCCTGCAAGTTGTTTTTTTTTAGTTTATGCACTTTAAACCCTTTTCTACACAATCCATCTATCGGTTCCTGCATGAACACTATCAACTGATTAAATGAATTTACATTATCTTATCGAGGGGGTTCTGAAATCTTGATGGAAAACGCGTATGCAGAGTTTGTTTATTCACTAGCCTTAAAAAACGTCACATTGCGACTGAAATTTAATGGACATTCATACACCGAAATGGTACAAAACCAGAAAAAAAACTAAAATCGCGAGGTGCGTGGGACAAATTCGAATATAATGGAAATGGCAGTCCGTGGAGGCCATTTCTGTTCAATTGTAAAAATGAAATGGACCAACTAGAAACTAAAAATTTTAGGAAATCCGTATAGTCGTCAAAATGTCGATTAGCATGCATACCTTGACGAATTTCAAAACTAGCAATGAGTAAGCGAGCCTCGTTGCTTAGAAATAGATGACTGTTGAGTTTATGAATGGCGACCAAATGGTACCCATCGTATAACTCAATACGATAATGAGAGTCTGTACAATATTCCAAGGGCAGCATTCGAGCGGGGATACCCATCTTACGTCAAAATATCGGTTCTCTGAATCAGCAAGGAGATAAAATCTTAAACAACTCGATTGCTCATATCGGACTTAATCATTTTCCCGTATGTTGTAACATCTGTAATGTTATATCATAAATGCAAAATTGTCTTTTACGTTGTAACACACATACAAAATCAATGAAATTTGCAGTGTTACAAAATTTCAGTCCACTGGGGCAAACGAGTTCTGGAGTGGAGATCACGAATCGGTAAACGTAGTGAAGGGCGCCCTGTAACAAGGTGGAGCGACGACATTCGTAGGACAGCGGGTGGTAACAGGAGGAGGAGAGATGAAAATCTAGCTCAGTGGCGTGACATGGGAGAGGCCTTTGTCCAGCAGTGGTCTGATACAGGCTGAAGATGATGATGAAAATGTCAGTTGTAACTTTTTTGTCCAGAAAAATCCCGGGTATCACACCCAGACCGGTAAATTAACCGAAATAAGTTCTTTGAACGATCATATCATAAACATAATTTAAAATTGTTACTGATACAATTATAATATTAACAACACCACTATGACTGAGTGGTTATTCACTAATATGATAGAAAGGTTATTTACTCTGCTGCATCATAAAAAATAGATAAAGTATCCCACCAGAGGTAACCCCTCGCGTCATTTTCCTACATATCAACACAATCTAGATAGATTGTGTTTGGAGATCCAAAAGGTTGTATCGTTGTAGGACATTATTCGCACTTGTATCGTTCTCTATAAAGAGAGTATGCCATCATACCCTATCTCCATAAAGACGTATCTCTCAAGAGCATTCTTCAGCACTTGTGCCGTTTTTATATAGAGATAGTATGATGCGTGCCTGCGCTCGCGTCACCGCCCGCATGCAGTGATGACGTCACGGTCACGGCTGCCAGACGTATATAAGAGTTACCACACGAAGTTACAGCATCACACGTGAAACAGGTGAGGCAACTAGCTAGGCAAATGTGTTTATTTTGTTTACATTAGTGCATCAAGACATCACAACAAAAACAAGACTCAACCGCGTGAAAATAGGCATAGGCATTTCTTACGTGTTTTTGTTTTCCTTTCGAGGGAACTCCATACTTAAACTTTTGGGAAAACATTCGTTGAGATAAATGATATAATAAAAATCAAAAAGCCATTTATTCATTATTTTTTGAACTACAGTCTAAATTAAAATAAATTTACTAAATTACAATAACGACGCGGTTGGCACAGTTTGATGCAGTTTGACACAGTTGACAAAGGTCCTTGGTTCGAATCCCGGCCGGGGCAAATATTTGCGTGATGAACTCGAATACTTTTTCCTGGGTCATGGATGTTATCTACATATGTATTTATATATTATGTATATCGTCGTCTAGTACCCATAGCACAAGAATTGCTTATTTTGGGACTAGGTCGATTTGTGTAAGATTGTCCCTAAATATTTATTTCTTGTTATTTTATAAATTTATATTAAGCTAACATTGTTAATAATTAATATTAGCAGATAGATGTGCAATAAATTAATAATACTTAATTAAAACAAAGAAAGAGTCGCGAGTCATAGTTGTGCTAAAGGAGGTATACTTAGTTGCCGGCAAACTTTTAGAACAAAAATGGCGGATCTGCGCATGACGCATGTACATTTGTACGTAAATCGGCTACTGCGCAATCAAGGTCATGCTCTAAAAGTTTGCCGGCAGCTGTATATGGGAGGAGAGGGTAATATGGAGGTATAAAGGTACATTGTGCATTAGCATCTCAATCTCTGGAACACTTTTTAGAGAAATTCACATTTTTCAATATCGTTTGCCGCCACTTATCAATGAGGCCTTTGGAATTATTTGTTTTACCAAAAAAGCGGATATTGTTATTACAGATACTGGAGCGAGGCTAATTTTCAGTTTATCGAGGCATTTAAACTGTGACAGGATGTTATTTAGGTACCTACATTGAAACAAATGCAAATGCATCGCCATCAACTTCTCTATTAGTCAGCAGGGCGTTTTCGCAAACCTTTGTTAAGTTTCATGTTGCACTTGGATACAATTTTGCTTATTGCGACTCAGAATCCTGATAATGAGCATGAGCACTATAGCTCTAGAAGAAGAAAAAAATCAAACGAATGTTGCAAACACAAACTTTTAGTGCTCAGGATTCCGAAATAACCAAATGCAAAAAACAAGAATATTAACAAAGATTTGTGAAAACGCCCAGCAGCGCCGCTAAAATCGACATGCATTCGCTTATCATTTAAATAGCTCAGTTAGTATCATTCCGTCTATACTGAAATATTGGTGTCAGAGAAGACAGGTTATTGAAATCCGGCACAAAAAAGATAAAAAAAAGTACTTAGTTTTGTCTTTCGATGCGAAAATATTGTATTGACAGAATCCTTTAATACAATATCGCATTTTACTTGTGATATGATCGAAAGTGAAGTATTTAAGTATTTATTCAACATCAGCCTATTCTTTGGTATATTTTGGGTCATTATTTGAGAGTTTTAACCGCCTTATTACGCGTTCCATTATATTGGCCAACTCATAAAAAAGCAATCAACATAATTTTGATAATAATTGTACAAAGCCGAGACTCCTACAAGACAACCTAAAATGACGCCAAACTTCATAGGGAGATCTTTAATGTGTCTATACATACACACGTACATATCGATACCATAGAGCACAATTGTATACTAACTTTTCGAAAAAATGCAATGCAATTAGGACGTTAGTGGACAAGTGGTTTAAGTTTCATTGGCAAAACAATTAGTAGTACGATTGTGACCTAAGGTATCGATATATAGATACTCTGTTCAATATGTATAGATACACTATTATGCCAGTAATGTCCTGTTAGCAAGGCACAGGTGTGCTTTTATGGCATAAACATTTTTCTTTCTGTCTTTCTGTATAAATATGGGCACAGAGACTAAGACGGTGAAAACGCTCAAACGTGACGTTCCTGATATTATAAACTTGTTTCCAGCACCTCTAGCACAACTGTGACATGCGAGTCTTTCTCGCGCGAGATACATTACCTATTCCCTTCTATGTTATACTGTGCGAGAGTGACGTTTGACGCTATGTCGCGCGATAAAAATCGCGAAGCCTAGTTGTGCTAGAAGGGCAGACTAAGACTTTTTCAAGATATAAAAGCTAATCCGCATATTGTCCACAGCTCCAGTGCTCCCGCGACTCACAGCTCGGCGCCCGCGCACACCCGCCTGAGCTCAACCGATCAGTACCGCGACAGAGATGAACCGAGCGGGTCTACTCGCGTGCGTGTGCGCAGCTGCCGTCGCCGGCGTATTCGGTGAGCTTCTTGTGATAACGATAACCCTTCATTTGGCAATGTCCAGGATCAAGAAGTAACAAAGATAGTCAAAGAATATATTGATTATTCTTTATTTATTTTCGAATGAGATGATTTTATTGTTGGCCTTAAGAGGCCTTATTTCGTTTAAAATCTATTTTATTCATTTAATGACAAATATATTGATGATTTTAACCTTTTTGAAGTGAATAATAATATGTAACATAGCTATTTCATTGCGTGCTTTTGAATATAAATTGAAGAAAAAAAAAAACACTGTTCTGCGTAAATTTTGTCAATTTCGAGTAGTTTTTGAAACAAGAATTATCAATGAAAAATTCAGAACAAAGGTTTCAAATATATACCAATAAATCGTAATGGCCCTGTGTTAGAGATATGTTGTGTAGTTAGAATACGTTTAATCATAGATATAGAAAACTAAAACACCTAAAGCGTTTTTGAGCGGATAAGGAGCTTTTTTAATAAAATAACAAACATTCAGATTAATAACGTCTGTACTGTTCACGTGTATTTACCTACCCATGTAATTTGATTATCGGAACTTACTACTTAGGGCTCGTCCAGAAATCATGTGCTCGTTTATGGGTTCAAAAAATATCAATATCACAATGATCACAAGGAGAGAGGGTCAAAAAAGACATCATGACAATTTTTTTTACATACTAGTGTAAAAGCAAACACACAACAAAATTACTCAACAATTTTCTTATATCAAAATAATCCGCTCTCACCGTAATTACCCAAAACAACATACGACTTACTCAGTATCCGCGTCATACTTAGTTAGGGGAGGAGAAGGGTTAAAAGTAGGCCAAAAATGATCACGTGATTTCTGGACGAGCCCTTACTTACTATAAAATTATTATAACGCAACTTAACAAGTTTCACAACATTTCAAAAATCACTTTATCAAACTGGCGAATACTATCTACATAAATAATAAGTATAATTATAAAAATAATATATACAATTTATTTACAATATTAACAGTTTGCAATATTGCGGTTGACACAGTGGTAGAGCGGCTGCCTACTGAACCGGCGGTCCTGGGTTTAAATCCCGGCAAGGGCAAATATTTGTGCGATGAACTTGAATATTTGTGTCTGGGTCATGGATGTGATACAATATATTTATAATTAGAGAACCTAATACCCAGAACATCAATATTCGTTATCAGACGTTTTTTTTTATAATAATTAGAGATCCGAATACCCAGAACAATAATATTCGTTATCAGACATTTAAGCCTTCCAACTTGGCTACCCTATAGAGATGGATAAGTCTGTGTGGTACAACCCTATAGGTACCAAAATCTAACAGACCGTGAGCTAGGCCCAAGCTAGGGTTTAATTATTCAGAAGGCCAAGTTAACCGGATCAGGAAACACTAGTTAATATTCAGGTCAATTAACTGTTACGTTTGTAGTGTACGTTTATCTACTCGTATAATTTGTTTACTAAATGCATACAGTGTGGTTTTTGAGACAGGTATACATTCAATTATAAATGGTCCGTGGCTGTCATATCTGCAATAAACAAATCATCCGTCACGTTTTGATTAAAGGTGTGTGTGAGTGACTTTGTCACTTATTTATCGCGTGATAAACGCAACCATCATGGTTATACATTTATTTCTCAAGTATAAAAAATCTTAATATTTTATATTACAGTGATGATTGAATTTATTGTTTTTTCTTCAAACGGTCTTCCCGGCCCAGACGAATCTATTTCGAAGCATTTATTTATTACGTTACCAAATGCTCCCGTTAAACTTCTGATTCTGATTACACCCTAAGGGTATATTTTATATGTAAGAATTACCTCACCCAATACCCATGTACTTATGTAGGTATTCAAGACGTATTTATAAGATCAAGAATCTAAAACGAGACAAAATAATAATTAAAGCACACTGAAAACGTTACAAAACAAACAATTTTGTTGCCAGTTTGTTACGAATGTAAACATAATTTGTTTATCGTATAATAAAACCCAATTATTTCTTCACGTAAGTTTTTTTATTAGCGTTGAATAAACTGTAGAAGAAGGAAAATAAACACGCAAACAAATAACATCATAAAGCTAAACCAATTATGTTAATTTTATACTGTATATCTTCTCATCCTTCTAATATTATATTCAACATCACGTTTATTTCTTAGTGCATAAGACAATCATTAAAGCCATACGGAAATTTTAACCACTCGTAAGTAAAAACCACATACAATTTAGTCCAATAGTCTCAGTTAGGTATATCTGATGGACAGAATGACAGTCGAGACGCGACTGATGATTTTGTTTTGTCAATCAATCAATATAATCTATTTTCAGGCAACTTTGGCCCATAGAAATACCTTTAAACTAACATATCAAATAAAACAATAGGTAATTTAAAATAAACATAAACACATTAGGTCAGCAACGTACGACGTAACTTCTGAGTGTCGGGTACCCGTCCGCAAAATCGCCGGAACACGACACCTTTCGACCAGAATTCCTCCTGCAGGAAGGTTGACAGCTTGATCCACTCTCACCACTAAATGAAGCGAAGTTCACTCTGTCAGAAGACTCCAACTCTTCGACCCTCGCGGTGAATTTGGTATTTGTACCCATGTAATTTCCCATGTAGGTAATTAGTTATATTGTAACACAAATGTAATGTGATAGTTTCATGTAATTATTATTTACGAAAAAATTACTTACTGTTGAGTTTCTTTCGGCTTTCTTCTCAACAGCGGTCTCCTCTTGGGAAATGCCGGTAGATTCAGAATCTGACTTTTAAAAGTGCCCTTGTGGCCTACTTACTGAATAAATTATTTCATTTCATTTCATTTACTCGCAAATGCTCGACGATGTTATCTGCTTTCGTCGTGTAAATTTGTATATTCGGGGTTCTTATATTTTGTTGTTCAGCCCTATTAGGCATCGTAATTATACAGGTTGTAAAAAACTGCGGGATAACCTGTTATCCTTCTAGTCAAATTATTATCAATTAGATAATTAGCAGTGAAAGTGTATCGACACGTAGAAGGCAGCGTAGGATGTATGTCTCACTGCATTTGCATAGATCCATCAACGACAGTGAAAGTTATATTGATTGACATTGAAAAGGAGCAATGTTATGAACATATCCCGGGGTTTTGGGTGCACGAATAATTTGACGGCTACTGTCGGTCGTGCGCCAAAAATCCCGAGTTACTGTTATGAATGGTCGGTCAATTTGACTGTCTTTAAAAGACCTTATTCCTTTTAAAATGCTGATTGTTATAGACATTTTTCTCTATGATCAAACGATCAAACATATTTTACTACCTAGAACTTTGCTATTGGGATTTATTGGTATATATTTGTAACCTATTACATTTTGAATTTTTCATCGATAATTTTTGTTTCAAAAACTACTCGAAATTGACAAAATTCACGCGGATAATTAGTTTTCTCAACTTATTTTCGAATGCACGTAATGAAAGCATGAAATAGCTATGTTACTACCTAGAAGTCGGGGAAAAGTATAATTCACTTCAAGTTGGTTGAAATTATCAATATAAACTTATTTGTCATAATATGAAAAAAAAAATATAAACGGAATAAGGCCTCTTAATTAGATGTTAGCTTAGAAATCCTTTTATTGCGGTAGTTAAATTAGATTGGCCCATTGATTGGTTGACGCTGATCACTCCTGATTTTATGAGATTCATACATGTCACATCTTTTTTGGAACGTTGGTATATAGTCGGATAAAGTAAGGAAATACAATATGCATGAGTTTATCATTTTATTGTATGGTGAATATTTAATTTGTGGATCTCCCTAATCTTAATAAAAAAATTAAATTTTGCGGTGATACTAAGCAGAGATCCGGAAATATATCACACCGAATCTTGAATTATTTTAATATACCTACGGACTCGCATGGCCCTAGAGTAGAGGTAAAAGAGTTCGAAGTACGTATCGTGTCATGTCATACCTGTGCTAACTCGGGGCACGCTCTAGGGATTTGTCGATAAAAAAGATGTCGATATATATTAATACATGTCTCATTGAAAGTTCTCGATTACTATAAAACGGTGCGATATCATTTCTAATGAAGTGGATATTTTCATGGGATATTTTTAATGGCACAGCAAACAAATAATCGCCTATCAATTTATTTTCATCAATTATATACTTTTTACATCAAATTAATTATTGCACAGCAAATAAAATAAATGCCCAGCAAAAATTGTACTGCAGATAATTAGAAAATACACATCAGCACGACATTACTTTTGATCAACCCAGTAGGTTGGGTTAGGTTTGTTTCATAATTATTCTGAAAAATAAACAGTTTTTGATAACAATGGCTTTCGGACAAAATTTGGCGAAACGTTACAGATGGACAAAAATTAGTGTTCAGATAGGTAACCATCTAATCCTGATCACCTTTCAGAGCAGATCCGACTCGGCCGGGTTAGGTTAGGTTAGTTTTTTTTTATATCCCTAAAAAACGCTTCATAATGTGCGGTAGTCATTATTAGCTATGCATTACTTAAATATACTTTACTTTTAAATAAATAGATGCACGCCACAAATATAAATTGTAGTATATTTAGTAACATTTTGAGTGCAATATTTGCTGTGCAATCAGTAATTTTGATATAAATTTTGATTATTTTTGCATAGAAAAGGGTTTTTTTTTTTGATGTGCGTTTAAATACTACCCTATTTTCATCTAGACGGGAATCTTTAATACCGACGAATATGAAAAAAACATTGATTGTATACTTACTAGGGAAATTATTTAAAATAAACAAATAAATACACGCTTTAATTTGTTTATTGTTTTGAAGAGAAAAAAAATATGTTGATTTAGGCGGTTGTCACACTGCTCCGCACATCGGAGCGGCGTCCGGTGCTGCGGTTTTTGACTTTGTACTGTAGAATCTTGATTTGTACACAAAAACCGCAGGGTATAACACACTGACACCGCATCTCCGCTCAAACTTAGGCGGTTGTAACACTGCCGCCGCGTCTCGTTGCAAGACGCGGAGCTACGGACTCGCATGCGGAGACAACGCACCAACGTCCGAGTTTTCTCAGCATCTCCGTCCGGAGCTGACGAGGATGCGCGACGTCCCGCGTTACTTCCATCTCGCTTTCATTTCACATTCGAACGTTAAGGTGAAAACAGTTCCTATTTGTCGATAAAATGGAAACGGAACTTATTCAGAACGCTGCGGTGATACTTTCAGCTTGGTTTTTGTAAAATCGAGTCATAAATTCTGGGTACATTCCTATTTACAAACCAGACCGATAAATGGGTCTTTTGCTAGAGATTACGAAGATTTAAGGCAACGCGAAGAAACATTTTTTAATTGCACTCGCATGTCAACCGCGTCATTTGATTATTTGGTACGCAAAATTGCGCTTACTGGCGCGGCGCGGCGGACACAAATCGACGTTCTATTACAGCCGAAGAAAAGCTTTAGCTTACACTCAAGTACTTAAGTAATAATCCACTATGTACTTCAATCTTCAATTATACTTTTATAAGAATTCCCTATATTTTTATTATGATTAAAACCGATACTTACTATAAAACTAAATAAATTTGGAATTAAATAAAAACAATATTTTGAATAAAAAACTCAGCCTTTAATTTTTCTAATAACTATTCACTAATTGAGCATAAATCACAGATCATATATTTACTCCAAATACTTAATAAAAATATTTGTTTACAAATTACTATAATCTTGTTTTATACTTTCTTAAATACGTCCTTCTTACACTGAAATCCGTATGGCACTGCGGAGCTCGGTGTGACATACCCTGCGGCACGCACCGCTTCTCCGTCCGAGCGCGCGAGTCGTCGTGCGTCTCGCTACTCCGCGCGTCGAGGCGGAGCCAGTGTGTCGTACCATGCGATTTTTCTATACAAAATCAAGATTCTACATACAACGTTAAAAAACGCATCAACGGACGCCGCTGCGAGATGCGGAGCTGTGTGACAACCGCCTTAACAATCCGCAATTCCGCAGCACCGCTCGTCCGTCCGGATTCCGTCGCAGTGTGTGTGTTGACGAGGTGTTCAACTATATTAGTATGACAGGGCGATACGAACTTTGCAGGAGATGTGACGACTTTGCGCGACAGCGGCAGCGGCAGCGGTGCGCGGCACGTGTGTCTCGCTCACTCATATGGCCTTGGATCTCTCGTTCAACCGCCCGCCGCGCCACTGTTCGCGCGAAGTTGTGGCATAACCTTAACCCTTCTGTGTCGCTTACATAGGTTTGGCTACATAAACTTTTTTTTTTGTTTGACACTTTCAACACCGGGAACACGCTCCGTGGGCACTGTGCTCGTAGCGAGTTTTCGCTACATACGCATTCCCCCATGTTATCGGCTACGCGCGTAGCGCTACGAAATCCTCGGTTGCGAAAGAGTTTATATCGGACATCCTGAACAAATCTATCTAGTCCCAAATTAAGCTCAAGAAGGCTTGTATTATGGATACTAGACGACGATATACGTAGGTACCTATATGTATATATATATATTATATATATAGGGGGCAAACGAGAAAACGTATCGCCTGATGGAAAGCGATTACCGTCGCCCATAAACACCTGCAACAAGTGTTTGCCTACCCGGAGAACGAAGATAGAATGCCTCTATGCTAGTAATTTCACCGGCTATCTTACCCCCACACCGGAACACAACAATGCGAACATTGCTGTTTGGCGGTGGGTTAGTAGGCAAGACCTATATAGACAAATAAATACTTAAATACATACCTAGAACAACGATGATCCAAGCACAAATATTCGAGTTCATCACACACATATTTGCCCTGGCCGGGATTTGAACCCGGGACCGCTGGCTCAGTAGGTACGCACCTACGCAGGTGACATTTATCTCGTTGAAAGTTGTTTTCATAAAGTACTGACTATATTTTTACTGCCGTACTATTTAGTTTTAATACGCTATTAACAAGAGAGAGCGCAATATTCACACATCAGATGTTAATCGTAAAATAATCGCAGAGATTAAATATAGAGTTGGGCTGACTATGGATTCTGCCGACTAGCCGACTAATCGGTTAAAAAATGTCCGATTAGTCGGCAATATTGATCATACTTATAATAGAATAGAAATCGCTGATTTTTACAGCAGTTGTGTATTTCGATGAAAAGGGTTGTAGCTGCTGGTTACAAGTAAAATGTAGACATTTATATTACAGGAGGACTGGGTTTGTAAACAAATAGTGATGTGCCGTTTCTGAAAACTTTCTGAGACTTTCGGAAACGGCACATCTGTATTCACAAACATATTGTGAAGAGCATAAAAATATCAAGAATAATTAATTCAATCACGATTTTGAAACAAACCATTGCCTTTTAAAAATATAATGATAACGCTTGAATTTGGCTAAAATTATGATAATAATACCCTCCTCTACCCAAAGGTTGTCTGGAAGAGATCGCTCTTTAGCGATAAGACCGCCTATTGTCTACCATTTATAATTTAAGGTTTCGATTGTAATATTTTTCTTGTTGGTGTGCAATAAAGAATTGTTGTATTGTTGTATTGTATTGTAATATTTTATCTGTTTTAATTTTCAAGTACTTAGGTAATAAAGTGCGGACTATTCGGCATAATTTGCCGAGTAGCCACCGACTAATCGGCCGACTAGAAATGATGCCGAATAGTCGGCCCAACTCTAGTTAAATACATCATTCACTCCGGTTATGTCCAAGATGGCGGCTCACGAATCATATCAACACGCAAATGCAACAACCGGCTGTGTCAGTAAACATCGATTGTACGATAATGCCCACTGAAATGATAGACGAGGAACAGAAACAATGGGAGAAATTAACACCGGGCTGATTCAAATCGAGTATTGTTATGGTTACTGGTGTCTTTGACAAATGACAAATATCTTTATGATGGAGAGGCGGGACAAAAGTAACTCTCTGTTTATAACTAGGGGTAGGACACCATTCATAAAAAGATCAAAGCTCAAAGAAAAATTGATATGCGTGACCTGGTAAAAGAAGGTACCTCTGGATTGCCGTTCCAGCGCCTTAACCCGCAATCCAGAGGTACCAGAATTCCCGGTATGTTCCACCAGCTTTGACCTTTGTATAAAAAGTGTGGTCTGTACCCACATAAAAAAAAATGATATTGTTACATAAATTTAGGACATTCGTAGTATACCGTGGTTCTAAAGTCCATAGAGTCGCTAATTGTAATCTTTTCAAAGTCAAAGTCGAAGTCTTGAAATATATGGCGATATATTAAATACCGTGATTTATTTTTATATTTATCATTATTGTACTCATTTTAATTAGGCGTAATTAATTTTAGTAAAGTGTATAAAATATGTTATTATACCTACCGTAAAGAATTAGAGTTTTTAGAAAATCGGCCAAGTGCGAGTGGGAGTCGCGCACGAAGGGTTCCGTACCATTTTTGTAAGTTTGTTGTATGGGAGCCCCCCTTAAATATTTATTTAATTATATTTTTAGTATATGTTGTTATAGCGGCAATAGAAATACATCATCTGTGAAGATTTCAAGTGTCTATAGCTATCACCGTTCTTGAGATACAGCTTGGTGACAGACAGACGGACGGACGGACGAAAGGACTGCAAAGTCTCAGTAATAGGGTCCCGTTTTACCCTTTGGGTACGGAACCTTAAAAATGGTTCTGAACATATCTTTGCCGCACGTACCCATAATATCCAGATGAAGAAAATTAAAAAGTCACCTTTACGGTGACTTAAACATATTTTCTTTTGTTTTTAAATGAATTTATTAATGATGGAATAACATAAATCATGGTATCTAATATAACGCCATATTTTTATTACGACTTCGCTTTGACTTTCAAAAAATATATAATTAGCGATTCCATGGATTTTAGAACCACACTATGCTACCAAATGACGTAACCCTATTTATAACCCAGCCTTTGTGGCATTAAAGTTCATTTCCGGATACGGTACCAAATTATAGAATTACTTTCAGGATCTCCGGTTCCTAAAACTGCTGGGGAGACAATCTCAATTGTGACGACATCAATATGACTGCAGCTCGTTAGGAAATTGTAACCTAACCTAGACTAGAGGTAACAGAACCGGATCATAGTTATGCTTGATGCTAAACATGCAGCATGTAACTGTGACTGTGACACGCGTTTCTTTGTCGCGCGATAAATACTTACGTCACTTTCCTTTCGGTACCGTGCGAGCAAGACAGGTGACGCTGAGTCACGCGACAAGTGAAATCGCGTCAAGATACGCTAGCACTTCTGCTTGGCGGTCGACCTGTAAGTTTAAAGCATACATTTCGCTGTTCGCTATAATGAACGATCCTACTTTCCTGTCCCCATCATAGCCAAATGGCACCCTAGTAGTTCCCATGGATGTCATCATGATGTCGTTCGAGAAAAACCTGCTACTTTTTTATAAAAAGTAGAAGTCTCTTGAGTAAAGACTATTGGTATTTTTATAATGTATTGTATAATTCCACAGGCCAAGTCGGCAGCATCTGCCGGCCCAACGAGCGGTTCCTCTCCTGCGGAGGCTGTCAGAAGACCTGCGCAGACCCGGCGCCCGCCTGCGCGGCCGTCTGCCGAACCGGGTGCTACTGCGAGGATGACCAGGTTCGGGACACCAATGGGAACTGCGTGAAGCTCTCCGAATGCCCTGCATCATGTAAGTGCATGATTCTTTTGTGGAGGCTGCCAGAAAACCTACGCAGACCCGGCGCCCGCCTGCGCGGCCTCTGTCGAACTGGGTGCTACTGCGAGGATGACCAGGTTCGGGACACCAATGGGAACTGCGTGAAGCTCTCCGAATGCCCTGCATCATGTAAGTTTTTTTTTTTTTTTCTTGGCCAATCGGCAATCAGTCGGAAGACTATAAGCTGATTTGTGGAGTGGTTAATGGCATGTAGGCGTAGAGGCCAGCGCCTCTACTATCCTTTTATAATACTTACATCCTTCCTTTTCAGCCTCTTCACAGTAAGAGGAGGTTCTAGAAGTTGAGTTGCCAGCGGATTGGGATGAAGTGACAGGCGTTCCACATATTTCTTTTTGTACTTTTCTATTTCAGCATGAACTGTTGGGACTTCAAGATGTTCGTGTATCTCATCATTTTTGGAGAACCAAGGAGCATTAGCGATGCTGCGCAGAATGCTATTTTGTACACGTTGCAAGCATAATATGTTGGTTTTGCTAGCAGTACTCCAAAGCGGAATGCCATATGTCCAAACTGGTTTTAGGACAGAGTTGTATATCAGCAGCTTGTTATCAACAGAGAGGGCTGAGTTTCTTCCCATGAGCCAGTAGAGGTTCCTGAATTTGTAATTAATCTCATCTCTTTTCTTTTTTATATGAATTTTCCATGTAAGTCTTCTATCTAGATGGAAACCTAGATACCTTACACAGCTAGTGTCCGGTAGAAAAGCAGGGCCAAGTTTGACAGGTGGGCAGTATTTTTTCCTCAATGTGAATGTGATGTGGTTGGACTTTTGAGCACTTGCCCGGATGCGCCACTTCTCCAACCATGCATGGGTTTTGTCTAGTAGATGTTGTAGTTTGTTGCTAGCTTCTTCTGGACTTACATCACTGGCAAGGTAAGCTACATCATCAGCGTATGTCGCCTGTCACATCTTCGGAAGTTGGAAGATCTGATGTGAAAATATTATGTAATACAGGGCCAAGTACGGAGCCCTGCGGAACACCGGCCTCCATATTGTGCAAAGCAGATCTAGCATCACCATGTTTCACTTGGAAGAGACGATCTGAGAGATAGGATTTCACAATGAGATACATAGAGTGTGGTAATTGTCCCTTAACTTTGCACAACAAACCTTTGTGCCAAACTTTGTCGAAAGCTTGCTGGACATCCAAGAAGGCCGCTGAACAGTACTGTTTTTTTTCGAAGCAGCTTCGGATCTCATGATACACTCGGTGCATTTGTTCAACTGTTGAATGTGATTTCCGAAATCCAAACTGGTGCTTGGGAATAACTGCACAGTTGTCCAGGTGCACTTTTAAGCGAGTTACAAATATTCTTTCCCACAGTTTTGAGAGAACTGGTGTAAGACTGATTGGACGATAAGACGAAGCTTCGTGTAGGGGTTTGCCGTCTTTGTGGATCATAATTATTTGAGATATTTTCCAGAACATGGGGATATGTAATGTCCTAAAGATAGCATTGAAGAGTGAGGCGAGTAGAGTAATACATTTTTTCGGTAATTCTTTTAGAACTTTTGGAGTGATCAGATCGAAACCCGGGGCCTTGTTGGTGTCAAGTCGCCTAATTTCTGCTGCTATCTCTCTTGGTGACCTGGGTGAAATTGGGAGGCTCATCTGAAGATCCTGTTGAAGAATTGCGTCTACCTGTGATTCGTCAGAACCGTCATTGGGTTTGAAGATTTCTGCTAGATGATTCGCAAAGACTTCCGCTTTTTCAGCATCGGTTCTCGCCCATGAGTTTATCGATCGGAGTGGCGGGTGAAATTGTTGTGGTTTCCTCGTAATTTGTGATGCCTTCCACAGCGAATATTCTCCCTTGCCCTGGGGAGACATATTCTGGAGCGTTTTACGAAACCGTGAATTAGCCGCTTCCTGTAATTGTGCTTTCAGTTCTTTTGCAGCTCGATTAAATGCAGTTTTATCAGACGGATGCTGGGATTGGTGCCAAATTCTTCTAAGACGTCGTTTTTCCTGGAGTTTTGATTTTATATCGCCTGATTGTGGTGATGCTGCCGGGTGGGAGCGAGAGCGACACAGGTAGGGTGTATTTTTCCAAGCAGATATCTGGATCATCTTTGTAATATATTCGCAAGCACATCATGTAAGTGCATGATTCTTTTGTGGAGGCTGCCAGAAGACCTGCGCAGACCCGGCGCCCGCTTGCGCGGCCTCTGTCGAACCGGGTGCTACTGCGAGGATGACCAGGTTCGCGACGCCAATGGGAACTGCGTGAAGCTCTCCGAATGCCCTCCATCATGTAAGTGCATGATTCTTCTTTAGCGGCTGCCAGAAGACCTGCGCTAACCCGGCGCCCGCCTGTGCGGCCGTCTGTCGAACTGGGTGCTACTGCGAGGATGACCAGGTTTGGGACGCTAATGGGAACTGCGTGAAGCTCTCCGAATGCCCTCCATCATGTGGAGGCTGCTTCTGACTTGTGCTGGTGCGCCCGCCTGCGCTGTTGTCTGCCGAACTGGCTGCTTTTGAGATGATGATCAAGTCTGGGACCCTGGTGGAAACTATGTCAAGATTTCTGAATGCCCTGCAAGCTGTAAGTACTGCATGATTTTGAAATATCATTCCTCCAACTTCCCGATAACCGGCGCAGACATAGGAGAGGGGTACAAAATCTATCCCCAAACAATGTGCAGAATTCTGTAAAATGCAAAATGCTGAAGCAATTTCCATTAGGGAACGTGCACGAACTATAGGTGGCAGCACTGGAAATGTAAATTTCAAGTAATGATAAGGTGAAAGATTCAGATTCAGCACCTTCGTTGTGCACGTTTCCTATAAATATAAGCTATCCGTGTTTCCAATGCCAGGAGGACCATCTAATAAAGATCTAATAAAGATTACACAAACTATTCATTTAAAAAATATATTTCCAGCAGCCCTCAAACTGGATACCAGTGAGCCTCGTTCGGCAGACTGTCCAATCAACGAGGAGTACCGCTTCTGCGAGCCATGCAACAGGACCTGTGACAACCCTAATCCAGTCTGCCCAGCGCAGTGTGCCAGGGGGTGCTTCTGTAAGGGCGCCCTGGTGAGGGACAAGGATGGAAGCTGTGTGAAGTTCGAGAAGTGTTCGAAGTTTGTCAAGAATGAGAACTGTGAGTATTACTCCCGATTTAAGTTCCATATGGTTGTAACATATCGAAAGATTCAAAGACTTGATATAATGAGTGTAGCCTCGTGAGCTCTAAACATTTCCTTATGGGTCACATTTTACACTGCTAAACTAGTTTTTCTTTTAAATAACATTTCGTAACAGTAACTGATTAGCAGTAAAATTCAAAGTAGAGTAGTAAAATGTATCAGTTATTAGTATCGTATTGATACTATCTACTACTTATTATCCTCGTTTTCACGTAGAGTTCCTTTTTTACTGAGGGATAAGAAAGCGGGTTTGATGGATGCACATGCAATCTCACCAGCGACAAAATCGGAGCTAAGAGCCGTCATCGTGGCCGTGAAGAATATATTCGGCCTCTCTGTCAACATTGTCAATCAATAACCAAATGTTCCTTATCTTCTTCTTTTCTTTTTCTTTTCTGGCGCTGTGACCGCAAAAACCAACAAGTGTAGTATAATTGATGTTGATCATATTTTACTCGTTTTCAGCAAACTACATCACCCCACCGACCTGCGGCCCCGGTCAAGTGTTCAAAGAGTGTTCGCCCTGCGAACAGAGCTGCTCTGACCCCAACCCCGTGTGCCCCGCGCAGTGCCGCCGGGGCTGCTTCTGCGAGGAGGGCCGGGTCAGGGCGCCCAGCGGACTCTGTGTCAAGCTTCAAGAGTGCCCGAAAGGTCGGTATTGGAGGCGGTGATCGCAATGACCTTCTTTGTACGAATATAGGTTGTGTATGGATCTGAATCCGAGAAAATGTTCTTAGATGTTAAGTAAAGATGTGTTTCTATATGTATCATTTAAAACAAGCACAATGAGATGACAAGAAATATAGTCACGTCACGATTATCTTGACGTGTACAATTTACGATAACGTCTACGTGCTACGCAGGTATCAGTACCCTTAACAGCGTTAGCAGTGACCGTCTTGCTAACGCACTCGCTAACGACTGCGTAAACAATTTTCATGGAGAATTGTGGTTCAACAAAATAACCGATAGGGGCGCCGTACTATTCTCCATACAAATAGTTTACGCTAGCGGATACGATCACGTTAGGTGACGGGACTGATGACTGTACTTCTCAAACCGATGGATAATGTCACCAGTCCCCTTATCCATCAGTTTGAGAAGTACAAGGCCAAAAATATTGTGTCCGTTTTTCTGGGACGTTTTGCATCTAAAGTTGGTTAAGTTTACTAAGACTAGGTACATTTTCTCGGATTCATCTTTGTTCACCGAAAAGCACTTTATGCTATCTCTCGTATCGTATGGCTTATTGAACATGCTAACTGTCTCGATGTGATATTAGGTACTACCTATAATTTATTGTTAAATAAATCTTACAAACTACTTTCCAAGTTTCATTTATTGTGTATACACCTTCGATTTAAACTGTTGCACACAAATACAATTCTTGCTGTTATTGGTTGTAGTTTTCCTTATCTCCTAAATTTACCTTCTTTTCTCTTTTAGTTCCTTTGATAACTTCTCCTCAAATACGGTGAGTATCATCAAATTTAGTAACGGGAATTCTTATAGCTATCTCGTTTCCAACACTGAAATATCTTTGGCTTCAGAAAAAGCTGTACCTATTCCTTTAAAGATTTCCTCAAGGATGCATTTTGTTGATCTCTAACTTTGCGTAAAATAACCGTGTCAGTTTTCAATTTGAATGAAAAACAAAATGGGATTCCTTTGTTGTTATTGGTAAGTTGCGATTCTTATAGCATACCTAGTACTTATAGAAATGTTGAAGAAATGAATGATATAAATACCCCCAAGAAAGAGTCTGGCCATTTTAGTTAGTACCGCAGAATGTGGTTCGAGTTTTATACCTGTCTCGCTCGCTTATGGGATAATAACCTCTCCGATTTCACTAAAATCTAAATTCCAATCTAAGAACTCACTGATTTTACCGGTACCATTTGCTGGATACGATAAGACAACGTACCAAGACTTGGCAGTCAGTCGTCGGGCGTTTCACGTAAAAGTCGTAGAGCCGTGCTAGGGGCCTATGATGGTTGGATGATGCTTTTATCACGCGATAAATAAGTGACAAACCATTCGGTACGCTTTGACAAAATGCGAGTGTAAGTGACAGATGCTTTGTCAATTATTTATCACGTGATAAACGCAACCTAGCACAAGTATGGTTCGCGACATATGCCGCGCAATATAGCATCATCCGTCACTCTCGTGATACTGTACAGAAAGGAATAGAGCGAGCGAGAAAGAATCGCGTGTCAAAGTTGTGCTAAATCTGCTGATGTGGTTGGATCCTAATTTTGTAAACTACAGACCAATTACTATCATATTTGACCCTCAGCTGAAATAACCCTCGGGAACGACCCATCCATCGAGGACTGCGCCGCCGACGAGGAGTTCCTGTCCTGCGGCTGGTGCGAGCCGAGCTGCTGGGCGCCGTCCCCCGTGTGCCACGTGTGCACGAGGGGCTGTCTGTGCCGGCCCCCCCTCGTGCGACACTACAGCGGGCACTGCGTCAACCTGGCCGACTGTGACCCACGTACGATCACATAAGTATTTAGGTTATATAGCTGTAGGTTCAGCAACGATACATCCATCGAGGACTGCGCTGCGACGAGGAGTTCCTGTCCTGCGGCCTGCGGTTGGTGCGAGCCAGGACACTACACTACAGCGGGCACTGCGTCAACCTGGCCGACTGTGACCCACGTACGATCACATAAGTATTTAGGTTATATAGCTGTAGGTTCAGCAACGATACATCCATCGAGGACTGCGCTGCGACGAGGAGTTCCTGTCCTGCGGGCTGCGGTTGGTGCGAGCCAGGACACTACACTACAGCGGGCACTGCGTCAACCTGACTGACTGTGACCCACGCATGATCCCAAACGTTTCCCTATTTATGTGGAGAATTTTATTGAGAACATTTCCCGTGCAACTTCTCAATAACGGCACAACTGTAGTGCGATCACGTGAGTATCTATCCTTGTAATGCCCAATGTACCTCTCAATCTCAATGCACAAAGACACACTAATAACACTTATAACTCGGACCCAGACAATTTTCGCTACGTATACGCACGCGTAGACGCCCCGTATATTACGATGTGCATCTTGAAAAAAAAGAGCTTAACAAAAAAAACAAGTATATGTAAAGAGTAAAGAAATTGTACATTGGGCGTTTAGGATATATGGTTTCATTTGAGCGCGGGCCTCACGACGCTATAGGGCCCACCCTGAGGCATATACGAAATAAGCGACTCGTTGAAAAATTCTACGATTCTTGCATGGAACTTGGTAGCTTAGTGGACAGATCGCCCGTGTTGTCCTGGAAAGCCATTGGAGGCGCGAATTCGAATCCCGCTCGATTCGACTCGATAGGAAGCTTATACCAACCCTAATATAATATCCCATCCTGTCCTGGAGTGTCCACTTTCCAAACTCAGTCAAATTATCGCTACAAATAACACTATTATCAAACACAAACATTCATAAATTCCAGTGCACCTGCATTTTATACAAAAAATAAACTCATTACCTCATTTGTCGTGAAGGGCTAGTAATTAATTAGGCTTATCGCCTGAATAACGGGCGCTGTCAGTGACGGATGGCTCCGGCGACGAGACATTCATTTTACATTTTATAGCGCGCATTTGTACTCAGAACCGTTCTTCTTTTTGGGAAAAAAATCTGCAGAAAATACTGTAAGTGCATAGCACACAAGTATCTATAGCACAAAAAAGATTTTTATGTTATCGTATAGAATACGCCAAAATGTGTTATGTATGGGCAACTTTTTTCTAAACTTGATAATTACCTACATAAATGGCGGATTATAATTGGATAGTGGATTGTAGTCGTTTTGAGATGTAATATTATGTGAAATGTGTGATGTAATATTGTGCTCACATGTCCGCAGTGTTCGCGTAGCTTCATCAATAAGGTAGGCTACGTGAGCCACATGCATTCTCACCAGCGACAAAGTCGGAGTTAACAGCAGTCGTCGTGGCCGAAAGCGGCTGTGAAGAATAGTAGTAGTATTATGTGAAAGCCCGAATCTAGGGCACTCGCTGGTTAGGTCGGGACGCGTATCACGCTGACACGTCCTAAAATTCCCTGTTTTACAGAACCTAGTAGGGCATGAGGCAAAAACATTCAAAGCGACTGTGTGTGTGTTTAATGTCAACCACATCAACCCACTCATAATCTGAGCGTTCCAAAGCCATTTAAGTACATCTTTATGATTGTGACCCTCAATCAAGGCAAAGAACTTTATCCTCATATTTACGTCCATGTTCGAGTTTTACAGCCAATTCGTCACCGGGCATGTGGGTGCTATCTCGGCATAACTTGGTCAGTCATTCGTCAATGCCCTTATATAGAACGTCACACACAAGTAAAGGGACCGAAGTGAATTGTGATGTGGCGTTTCCGAGAATGAACTAATCCACTAACTTTCTTCATTGTGTATGGGAAATGTTTTCGAGAACGACACATCTCTAAGTGAAACAGCCGCTTATTTGTAGACTTTACGTCTTTGTTTGAGCGTTGTGTAAGCCTGGACCAATAATTGAAGACTGTCAATGCCTGTGTCGCAGGATGATTTGTTTTTTTTTTCTGCCGTGTGCCTGTTCGGCAGTGTCGACGCCGCCGCCACCACACCGAAATCTCTGTCGTATACATTTTGGCTTAACTCACTAGCGCCATCTATTGAACTGTTTCTCTACTAGATGGCGCTTCTGCTAAGCAAGTTGTAAGCGCTATAGAAATGTGTGAAACAGAGGCCTTCCTAAGGTAGTGCTGCCATCTACAACTGGTCCAGGATAGGGCTGCCATCTGTAAATTCGCAGAACCCAGACAAAGACTTAAAAAACCCGGACATTTGGCGTAAATCGCATTTTCCCCCCGGACGTGTCCGAAAATAATATTAAAAAAAAACAATCGCTTTATTTTTCATTCACGTAAAAAGTTCGAAAACCCCCCGGACGGCCTCTAAACTAGGACAAATCCGGGGAAACCCGGACGCATGGCAGCGCTAGTCCTGAATAACTACCCGTGACTTTACATCGAGCAATATCCCATATTCCCTATCTCTCTCGCACAGCACTCAATGGAATAAGATAGAGGAGGTCTCTCGCGACAAAGATTCGCGTGTCTCACACAAAGTCGCCATATACCTAAGAATTAGAGGTCTTCTTTTAAATAATGATCTATGGTTTTGGAATGAATTTTGGTGTGATTGCATATAGCTGATGTGGCATCATGTTCACTGCTCTTGGAGTCTGCGTGGGCTTTGGTCGTATAAGTCGCATGCGACTGTTAATCCCTTGTTTGCTTAGGGACCTAGTGGAATCCTTTAGAATTCCGTACCTACAAAGAAAGTTGTCGGATAACAAGTAGGTAAACACATCACGTCATGCGGATTACGGAAATCTATGAATTAAATTCCTATAATATTATTAAAACTATCGTAAGACATCTTTAATAATTATAAAAACGGTTTAAACTCACGTAAAAAATTACGGGAATAGCCCGACATGTTTGAACTCATATGGAGCTTTTTAGGGACAGCTATCCGTGATACGAGTTCGTTTTATTTATAAACAAAAGTAGGTAAGTATAATATACGAGTAGTTATGCTACCTAAGCTGTGTATGTCGAATTTATAGTAAGCTGTGTAGCGGATGGGTACCATCAATTCATATGTTTAAATAGACAGATATGCAGTGCAATCTTACTATTCCTTGTTCATACCTACCTACTATCCCAACGTTTTCATAATCCTTAAAACCAGCGTTTCCATAATCCTTAAAACTAAATATTTACATAGGTATAGAAGCGAAAAACTAAAAAAAATATGGTTCGGACGCGGTTCGAACCCGCATTTCTAGGGACTTTCCGGGCCAACACGAGTCTTAAAAGTGGGTATTAGTTGGTATTAGCTATCTATAAACTAGCCTATCATGACTGTATGTACCATACCCCGGAATGATTTAACACTGACAGTAGGCGTCAAATCACTCGTGCACCAAAAATCCCGAGGTATGATACTCATATCTCGATGTGATTGGTTGACAGAGACCTGTTCGAACCCGAACGAAGAGTACATGTGCCGGTACGGCTGCGAGATGGTGTGCGGCGGGCCGACGACCTGCCCGGACCGGCCGCGGAGGTGTCAACTCGGTTGCCACTGCAAGCTGGGCCTGCTGAGGGAGCCTTCTACTGGTATCTATTCACATGTAGTGTCTGTTCAGTCGCCATCAGATATATCGCAGCATATTAGACGTTCATATTAAAACTTTCGTGAGACACGTGAGACACATTTAATTATTGTATTAAGCGGTTTACACTCACGTGAAATTGTCAGGAACGGCCCGACATGTTTCGAACTCGTATGGAGCTCTTCATCAGGGACCGCTACCCGTACACAGCCGCTGCAACTAAGGCTTTCATAAATATCAGAACACGGTTCTTATTGACTGGGCGTTACAGCACATGTTCAGATATTTATGAACGCCTTATATGCTGCGATATATCTGATGGCGACTGTGCCTACACACCTGTTACACAAACTGGAACAAAACCGGACTGAGACAGATACTTTCAAATGTTTTCAAGAGGGGTTTCATCGCCTTTTCACCCCTTTGGACTTGGTTTTTAGGGAGGCCTTTCTTACTGGACTTTTCCAATAAACTTAGAGAATAAAATGTCCCAAGTTCCCAACCAATGAAGAGTAGTGTTGTCCATGGATAAATATTTGTGTGTTGAACTCGAATATTTGTTCCCGGATCATAAATGTTTTGTATGTTAAATATGTATAACATCATCTAGTGCCCAGTGCCCATAACACAAGCCTACTAGACTTACTGTGACTTACTGTGGGTATGTGAGGTTGTCCTATATTTATTTTTTCATTAGGTATAACGTGAGATCTGCCATAACGCTTTCTCTTTTTGATTTAACAAGCTAGTTATTTGGTAGATAAACAGCAACGTCTGATTGAAACTTATTAATTTAATCGCACAAAACGATAATGTGCAAGTACCATCAGTCTTAAGACATTCTCAACCCACTAGTAGAGAACGGTGCTTAACACTTTCACGACCAACAACCCGCCTGGTGGGCGCTCGTAACTTCTACTCGGCTACCGGCGGACTGTATTACTATACAAACGCCCACCTGACGGGCTATGCCGGTGTCTGGAGTGGTTTTGCGCCCACCTAGCGAGCTCTGTCGGTTTCTGGGATAGTTTTAATTGTTTTACTTGGTCGTGAAAGTTAAATCCTTTAACTGGGTAAGCTGGTGAGAATCCGGTTCTATAGACACCACGCCACTACTAATCGTTTCCTGAAAACCTTCACGTTCCAGCCACTGCTCCATTCTTGTTCCAGGTCGCTGCATCACGCCCGAGGAGTGCCGGAACTCAACCAAGTCTTCATTCCCGGGTTCAAAACCTGAGCTGGCTCCTATAATGCGTCTTTTGGTCGCGCCCATTCGTGTCGACCAAGTCCAAACAACAGACGATTAAACATAGAAACTAATTATACGGTCTGCAAAATATTAATGATTTGGTCCGACTGCATTTGCATAGGTTAGGTTAGACTTTTGCTGACCAACTATTTTTTCTGCTGTTCAAAACGTAATTTATTGCAAACCTGGTACTCTATTGTACCCAATTGTGAGTAGCTTCGTAGAACTTAGCTCCTATGGACTACCGTACCTAACTGATCGGGACTTTTTTCTAAACACGAAAAGTGCGGTAGTCACGTCGTAGGGTGTTGACCTCCTGTGCCTCCTCCCTATAGGTTATGCTGTATTTAAAGTGGAAGCGGTGGTAGCCTAGTGGTTAGCGCATGCGACTTTCAATCCGGAGGTCGCGGGTTCGAACCCGGCCCGTACCCATGAGTTTTTCGGAACTAATGTACGGAATGTCATTTGATATTTACCACTCGCTTTTCGGTGAAGGAAAACATCGTGAGGAAACCACCCCTCTGGGTTGGAAGGTCAGACGGCAGTCGCTTTCGTAAAAACTAGTGCCTACGCCACATCTTGGGATTTAGGTAGCCGACCCCGATTGAGAATTCATTCTCAAAAAAAAATGGAACAAAGGCTAGGAGGATGGATGGAATGCTGTATTTAAAGTTTAAAATCGGCATCAAAAATTACGTGGCCCTAATACCTACTTTTTTCGGAAGCTTCTTATAAATTAGGATTACTTTTATTTTTTACTGTGATCAGAATACGTGATAAAATTTAAATATTAAAGATGACATTTTATTTATTACCTATATATCACCCAATATTTATTAATAATTAACTGCACCCCATGGAATCCACACATCCCACGGGACAATACGTTGTTTCGGGATAAAAATTGCCTGTGTGTTAATCCAGGGTATCAGCTACCTCCCAAACAAATTTTATCAAAATTGGTCCCGCCGTTTCAACGAGAAGTAACAAACATACTCACAAACTTTCGCCTTTATAATATTAGTGTCATCACGTGAGTTTAAACCGTTTTTATTATTAGGGTCGATTGCAAAAAAATTGTACATAGTTTTAGCCTTTAGGCTTAGTTAACATTAAATACGATCGCTTCCTTTGGGTGACGAAAGTTAGTCATACAAAATGTATGGGTAACTTTCGTCACACAAAGGAATCAATTAACATTGTTTTAATTAAAGCCCTTAACTATGTACATTTTTTTTGCAATTGACCCATTATTAAAGATGCCTCACGTTAGTTTTAATATTATTATCACAAGTGTACCCAAAGTATGCGCTACGATGACGGTCTAAGATATAGGTAATAACTAAGAGTGTTTATCCAAACAGAAATAAAATACAAAACATAAAAATTATAACCATTTTATTACTATATAAAATGTCAGATTACATACAAAATACTGAATTTATTCACATGTCACTGTATTTCTTATACCTTTCAAACTAATTTGAGCATATCTAAAATAGGGGATCAAAACCGTTTTTTTTTTTGTCATAATAAAACCGGTTTTACATAGGACTGGCTACCATTTTTGGATCTCCTAATCTAAAAGTTTGATGTATACTTATACTTTACACTTTATCCATTACAAATGCTCAAATGTAGGTATGTACAGATCGTATCACGTAAAAAGAGAGGTGTCAAACTCGTTACGTTGTACTCGTTTACACTGTTTAATGAGTTTGACACCGCTCTCTACGTGAGATTAGGTATAATTTATCAACAAATAGAAACTTAATTATTGTATTAAGCAGTTTGCACTCACGTGAAATTGTCAGGAACGCAACGGCCCGACATGTTTCGAACTCTTATGGAGCTCTTCATCAGGGCCTGCTAGTCGCTTAATGAGCATTTCTCAAACAGTTTGTACACAATTAAGACAGAAAATTAAAGTCCAATAAAATTTTCCTGTTTTGTTACCAATTATTTTAGTAATTTTATATCAATGTTATGGTTATGTTCGGTAATTAAGGTTCTGTTATGCTTATACTTTTTTAATTATACATAATCTGATATCAATGTATTGGAATTCACAATAAAAAATGGTAACAATATAGGAAAATTATATTTGACTTTAATTTTCTGTCTTAATTGTGTACAAACTTTTTGAGAAATGCTCTAATACAATAATTAAATATGCCTCACGAAAGTTATAAATGTTATAATAAAATAGAAACTTAATTCAAACTGCACGCAATATTTAGCTAAAACAATTCTAAAACTGTTAAAAATATAATAAAACCTATGGACGAAGTATTGCTATGTCGCAGCAAAGTGCAGACACCGAGGTGAAGCGGTCGTAATAGTACATTACATCAGAGGCCGGGAAAATGAGGATTTCCGGCCAAGTAGGTATATAGTGGTATAGGTGCGAGCGAGGCCGGATAGTGATACGAGGCCGGGAATCCGTTTTCACGACGAGGCATGTATAGTGCTTTTCTCAAACATACAATGAAATAAAAATATATACTTCAAAGAACAACATTTTATTAATTGACAAATAGGACATTTTAGTCTAACAACCAACCTTTAAAAACAAAACCTGATTTTTGTCAAACCAGCCAGCTGTGTGAATGACCTTGTTGTTGAAACCAAAAAAAAATTACTTTGCAGGCCTAGGCCTGAAAAGCAGTATGAAATCCCTTTACAGTCCTCTCGAGTTGTTGCGCCCAAAAAGCGATACTTCCGAGCCTATTATAAAGAACGTAAAGACAATATTTCATTGCATGTTTGAGAAATAGACATTTACGTCCGTCACCCTTGGCCGTAAGTGTGGTTTTCCTGGCTAAGGCAAGACGTGAAACTTTAGTTAAACCACGGGCGGTAATGTACAAATAAAAACCGGTTATCGTCATTAATGTAATTACATTATAAAAAATTCGTTTATCATATCAATGAGTACATTAAAAGGAAGTAATTTTAAAAAAATGTTGAATTTTTGTTACATGTTAATAATCCCCTCTTTCCTAGATTTTTTTTCTAGATTTTTCGGAGCTTAAAAAAATAAAATAAAAAAAGATAAAACTGTTTTCTTTACCCTAACCTAACCGAGGTGACCATTGTTTCGCCTTGGCAGGAGCACCGTCGTGATCCTAGATAATATAAATTGCACCTAATAAAAGCTAATTTTACTGTTCCTATCATTTTCCTTAATTAATTTAATTATACTACCTAAATAGGTATCTAGGAGCACGGCAGCACCCCTGCCAAGCCGGAAAAGATACGAACGCGGAAGAAAACAGTTTACTCATCGAGCTACAGAAAAATTTGGAACTTTTAGGGTTCCTTACGGAAAGGATAAACACGGGACCGTATCACTAAGACTTAGGCTATCTGTCTGTCACCAGGCTGTATCTCATAAACCGTAATAGACAGTCGACATTTTCAGAGGTGCTGCATTTCTGTAGCCGCAATACAATACTAATGCCTTGATCACACGTACCGAGTAAACGGGCGAGACAGTGCTCTGTCTCGCCCGTTTGTCTTGTGTGTGACAGGGACGAGAGCACTGTCTCGCCCACTGTCTCGGTACGTGTGATCAAGGCATAAAAACAGAATATTTAAGTGGGGCTCCCATAAAACAAATGTGATTTATTTTGCTGTTTTTTTTATTTGATGGTACGGAACGCTTCGTGCGCGAGTCCGAATCGCACATGGCTTTTTTTTTCTAGGAATGAAGAGGGTTATTCCTACCTACCTTAAAAGAAAAATCATCCAGTCCCGGTGTTTACGCTTATGTGCGCAACTAAAGACAATCCTTGACATATGAATAACGCTTTCGCTCATTGTATTAAAAACTGTTTACATTAAGGACCATTTAGACAACTTAATTGGTCATATTGATAACTAATTAAAATCAAATATTGAATATTTTGCAAACAGGGCGAGTTAGAATTACAAGTGCCTTAGAGAAATTAACTTTTCACTTCCTCTGCTCAAATAGTAGTTTGTTCAACAAGTGCATAAAACGCATCATTTTACACGAGCGAGCTTGCGAGCGAGGATGAATATAAACGATTATAAAGTCGAGTGTAAAATGCGTTTTATGGACGAGTTGCACACTCTACTTTTCACTTCGATAGCGAGAAAATTAAATTACGTCATGTAAATTTTATACTTAAAAACAAATTAAATTAAAATTTAAAAACATTTAGTTTTTTTATATCTACGATAAATTATTGTTGTAGTTTCAATATATAGTATATTGATTTACTAAAATAGAAATAAATTTAAAAAGTAATAAATGATAGTAAATAAAAATTACAAATTTATTTCAAGAAGTTTTATTGTGTACTTTGGCTGTTGGTGGTATTTTGCCTTGGTCTTAGAATACTATCGAAACGAAAAAAAAAAAGAGTTTATTCTATAAAGTTTTATGTTCGTGTGGCTGTTGGACCGATCGCCTTGGTCTTCGACGACGATTTTACTTTATGCTCTAGAGCATAAAAAGCGACTTTATGTCGCCTACGCACAGCATAAAGTCGAACTTTTAGAGCATGAGAAGTGAAAAAGTAGGTTATTTGAGCTTCGCCAAGCGGGTCTAAAGTGGTACTTTTAGCCCCGCACCGCGCTTGCGGCGAGGGAGTGACGAGCCCAAAGCGCCGCTATTGGCTATGGTCATTTTAAACTATTTTTTATTTTCTCGCAGTCGAAGTAAAAAGTAAAGTGTTTAACACGTGGCCAAAAGCCATTGTGACTCTCGGCTCACTTCTCTCGCTCGACCAAATAATCTACTATTGGACCTTAGATAAAGTTCTGGGAATTTAACTAAACAAAGACAATTTGGTGGGGTAATAAAAATATTATATTCCGGGTGTCCCAAAATGAACTCTTAAATCAACTCCCCGCTTCATTGCTTCGGAACGTGTTACGCGATACATATTCCAATAGTTCTACTGTCGGGTCACAATGTCACATCCGACTTCAACGTCCAACGGCAGTGGCGACAAGCGGTGGCTATAGGAGTGTCTCGCTCACCTTTCGCAGCCGCCGGTTACGGAGCCGTGTCGGGCTCCGCTCCGCTCCGCTAGACGGCGCCACGGCCGGTTACGGAGCCGTGTTAGGCTCCGCTCCGCTCCGGCCCGATAGACGGCGCCGCGGCCGGTTACGGAGCCGTGTCAGGCCCCGCTCCACTCCGCTCCGCCCCGCTCCGCCCCGCTCCGCCCGCTAGACGGCGCCGCGGCCCCGGCCCCGACCGCGGAAGGCGCCGCGGCCGCGCGCGCGCGCCCCCTTGCCGCTGCCGGGCGGGCTCTTGGGCCGCAGCGCCCCGCTCCGCCCCGCTCCGCCCCGCTCCGCCCGCTAGACGGCGCAGCGGCCCCGGCCCCGACCGCGGAAGGCGCCGCGGCCGCGCGCGCGCGCCCCCTTGCCGCTGCCGGGCGGGCTCTTGGGCCGCAGCGCCCCGCTCCGCCCCGCTCCGCCCCGCTCCGCCCCGCTCCGCCCGCTAGACGGCGCCGCGGCCCCGGCCCCGACCGCGGAAGGCGCCGCGGCCGCGCGCGCGCGCCCCCTTGCCGCTGCCGGGCGGGCTCTTGGGCCGCAGCGCCCCGCTCCGCCCCGCTCCGCCCCGCTCCGCCCCGCTCCGCCCGCTAGACGGCGCCGCGGCCCCGGCCCCGACCGCGGAAGGCGCCGCGGCCGCGCGCGCGCGCCCCCTTGCCGCTGCCGGGCGGGCTCTTGGGCCGCAGCGCCCCGCTCCGCCCCGCTCCGCCCCGCTCCGCCCGCTAGACGGCGCCGCGGCCCCGGCCCCGACCGCGGAAGGCGCCGCGGCCGCGCGCGCGCGCCCCCTTGCCGCTGCCGGGCGGGCTCTTGGGCCGCAGCGCCCCGCTCCGCCCCGCTCCGCCCCGCTCCGCCCGCTAGACGGCGCCGCGGCCCCGGCCCCGACCGCGGAAGGCGCCGCGGCCGCGCGCGCGCGCCCCCTTGCCGCTGCCGGGCGGGCTCTTGGGCCGCAGCGCCTCGATGCGCTCGGTGCAGCCGGTGCTCTCGCGCCCCGCCCCGAAGTTGGCCGCGTACAGCTCCGCGTTGAAGTTGGAGTTGGTGAGCTCGTGGCCCACCGTCACCCAGCCCGGCCGGATGGTGGAGTCGCGCCCGAACAGGTGGATTCTGGAAGCGCGATACCGTCTGACGCGAGTGCCACGAGTTCGGCGGCGGCCACGAGTGAGCGAGACAGCGCTCGGACCTTCCACTCCGTTTGCCGCCGAAGTCGTAGCCGAGGCGTAAGAATTAAGAGCCTATAAACTAACACATAGATAGAACTAGTGTTCCGAAAACTTTTTGTTTTCAATAGTGTCCGACCGAATTTTCGGTTTCGGTCAGTTTCGGCCTAAAATCATGCTTCGGCCAAACGTTCGGTTTCGGCCAAAAAACAGTCGCCGAAACATATTACATTGTACTTTAGAGTCGCGTCGACTAACGGCTTGTGCGCTCGGCACGGTTGGCAATATGGCGTCCATCTACAATTTACAGCTCGCTGCCTCAGTATTACAGTTAACGTAACATTTTTACTATTAAATTTTTTTTACTAAATTAGGGTTAATAATTTCACTATTTGGGAAAATTGCTCTTATAGACACAAAATAATGTCACTATTTGAATTGCTCTTATAGACACAAAGATCAACGCAAAAAAATACGTGGTCGGCATCGTTATATTTGGATTGCCAGTCCAACGTCTTAAGATGATGTGAACCTGTGTAGCAATTTTAAAAATATGGTGTTAATTTACCCACTTTAAAAACGGTACGTAAAAATTAAAAAATAAATTGTAAACTTTTGGAAATATGAAACACCGCAGTCACTATAATTATAACAATGTTCAAATTTCAATTCGATAAAAGTGAAACCTAGAATGTATGGTCGGCGAGATGTTTCATTATGCATAGGTACTTATATCTGAAAAAAACGGCCCACTGATATTTTATGCAATGTTTTAATCGCGTTTATAAGACATCTTTTATTGGCTTTTGTTGTTGTACTATATCGTTAATTATTACAAATTGTATTGCTGCCCCAAATAAATAAAATAAAAAATAAATAAGTAAAAATAAAAGGTTCGGTTTCGGTTTCGGCCGAAACTATAATCAAAAGATCATGTTTCGGTCGGTCATGTTAAGGCGATAGGGATGTTTTCTTACTGCGGGGGTGCTTCTCGAGTTAAACAAACGTGTGCTCGGTATCGTTTCTTTATTTTAACTAACTTCAATATGGACTGAATCTAAATCTATAATTAGGCATGTATAGCACTCGCGTGTATAGCATGAACTTTAAAAATTATATAATGAATTGGACATTCCGCCCACCAAGAACAAAGTTCTTAATTATCATGGCAAAATCTAGAGCAACCTTACACACTAAAATCATTATTTTAACACAACACTATACTATATAACAATAGTAACAATTACAAATGAAATACATAATATGTATTACTAGTTAGAAACATGAACGAAGTATAAAATCGGTAATAATCTAACAAGTATTTTCATTTTGTAATGACACAAAGTTTACTAATTGGGCGTTTCAATATTCCTGATTTACATTTTACAGAAACAACTCTCGTTATGTTATCAGGTCCAGTATGTTTTTCTACGATTTTACCTAAAATCCATTTAGCAGGAGGAATGTTGTCCTCTTTTAATATGACAACATCATTGATTTTAGGCTCAGTGGTACTATTAGAATGCCATTTATATCTCTGGTTTAGGCTAACTAAGTATTCCTTGTACCATCTATTCCAAAAATCTGATACAATTTTTTGCGTTAAGCGCTATCTGTCTAAACCAACTACATTACAGTTTGTAACATTTTCATCAGCTATATTTAACAATGGTTCACCCACTAAAAAGTGACCTGGTGTCAAGGGGAGAGGGTCGTTTGGATCATCGCTAAGCAATGTGATAGGTCGTGAATTCAAACACGCTTCCACTTGCGCCAGGACTGTCGCCATTTCCCCATAGGTAAGTGTGCTGTTTCCAACTACCTTACGTAAATGTCCTTTTGTACTACGGACGCCAGCCTCCCACAGCCCTCCGAAATTGGGTGCATGGGGCGGTATGAATTGCCAGGTCGTGTGCTCCAGCGTTAACAAAGCTGCTATCTCCTCAGGCAGCGATGACTTGGCACTGTTGAACATTTCTCGCATCTCTCTGTCTGCACCAATAAAGTTAGTGCCATTGTCACTAAATAAATCTCGACAGTGACCTCGTCGTGCAGTAAAGCGTCTGAACGCTGCGATGAAACCCTTGGCAGTCAAGTCCGTGACTGCTTCAAGATGGATTGCCCGGGTGACCATGCACACGAACAGACATATATAGCCTTTATACGATTTCGCACCTCTGCCTGGTGAAAATCTTATATTTACGGGACCACAGTAATCCACACCAGTAGATTTAAATGGTTTACTGGGTTTGAGTCTCGCTTCAGGAAGAAGTCCCATTAATGGAATCGACTTCTTCTTGGAATATCGCAAACACGTAACACATTCTCTGTATATCTTCTTAGCACGATCTTTAGCTTGTAAAATCCAGTACTTTGCTCTCAAGAAGTTCAACATTGTTTGTGGACCGCCATGCAAAGTCCGATGGTGAGCATCAACAATTATAAGCTTGCTAACGTGACATTTAGCAGGCATAATTATTGGATGTCTCGTATCATAAGAGGCATCTGATTGCGCGATCCTTCCACCCACTCTTAATGTCCCTTTTTCATCCAAAAAAGGACAAAGTGTGCGAAGCTTGCTTTTCTTTGGTACAACTCCTCGGCTCCTTAAATGTTTTATCTCTGTGGAAAACTCGTGCTCTTGAACTCGGTTAATACACAATAGCCAAGTAGTATTCATCTCATTAGGTGTTACAAAGGCAGGTAATTTAGGTCTCTCATTTATTGGCAATTTTAGATTTAAAATTCTTCTGCAATACGAAATTACCTTTAATAATCTCGACAATGATGAAAACCGCGACCATATTGATGGTTCCTCGTCTATGCTTGATAAAACAGTTAAAGATGTCAGTCTCTCCTCCTCGTGTGTGTCTTCTACAGTCATGTTGTTTGTCTCTATTTGTATCTCTGCTAGCCACTGTGGACCGCTCCACCATAATGAATGATTTAGCAACTCTGTTGGATGTAAACCACGTGACGCGCAGTCAGACGGGTTCGACTCAGTAGGTACATGGCCAAACTGCTCAAAATCTATAATATTCAGTATCGTAGACACTCTGTTACTCACGAACGTAGTCCAACGAGCTGAGCCTGCCTTGAGCCAAGCCAGCACGATGGTGGAGTCTGTCCAGCCATATAGATTCTCCTTTGGTATTACCATCACCTGTGCCACCTCAAATATGAGTTTAGCTCCTAAAGCCGCAGCACATAATTCGAGCCTCGGAATGGATATCTCTTTTTCTGAGGGACTTACCTTTGTCTTGGCTGTCACCAAGTGTACGTGTACTCTACTCGACTCGTCAATCACTCGAACGTAAACAGCTGCCGCAAATGCTGACCTTGAGGCGTCTGAAAATACGTGTAACTCTATCTTTGAGCTTCGTGTAGCATCTATCCACCGTGGTATTCTCAGTTGCTGCAGATCCACTAACTCATCTCTGTAAACTAGCCACTCACGCAATAAATCCTCTGTCAAACAATCATCCCATTCAAGGCCAGACTTCCAAAGCTTTTGGATGAACATTTTCGCAACAACGACGACCGGAGAAATCCATCCAAGTGGATCATATAGCCTTGCTACATCAGAGAGTACTTGTCGCTTTGTGATTGGATCCTTAACTTCAGGCAAATTTAGGGTATATCCAAAATTGTCATCTTCTCTATTCCAACTCACACCAAGAACCTTAATTGATTTGTTAAATTTTATACTTGCTGCTTGTTTTTCTATGTCATTACTCATTCCCATTTCTCTTAAGACAGATTCACAGCTACTATTCCATTTTTGAAGTTCAAATCGGCCTGTTCTCATTAAATCGTTCATCTCATGGAATATTTGTATAGCCTCATTCTCAGTTTCAGCTCCTGTAATTAAGTAATCCATATAGAAATCTTGTTTTGTTATTTTCGCTGCTAATGGATACTTTGCTTCTTCTAATTCAGCAAGACGTTGTAAAGCCTTGACGGCCAAATATGGCGCACACGCTGTACCAAACGTTAGTCTCAATAGTGTGTAGTGTTGTATCGGCTCTGATCCATCTGAATTAAATCGCCAAACGATTCTCTAAAAGCCAGTATCTTCGTCAGCGACGCGGACCATTCTATACATTTTAATAATGTCCGCAACAATACATATTTTGTGGCTTCTCCATCTCATCAAAATGTGTCTCAAATCTTGCTGTAGTTTCGGTCCAACAAGAAGGTCATCATTTTAGGACACATTGTTCTCTCCTTTGCTTGATGCATCGAAGACAACTCTTACTTTTGTCGTATCCTTGTCTTCTCTCACTACAGCATGATGAGGAAAGTAAACAGCTTTTGGATTCTCTAACTCACTCTCGGTAACTGGTCTCATGTGATTTAAACTCAAATATTCTTCCATGACTTTGTTATACTCTTCTCTTAGGTTAGGCTCTCTCCGTAATTTTCTTTCTAAAATCTCTAACCTCTTGATGGCTATCACCTTAGAATTACCATATTGACACTTAGGGTCATTTGAAGTGAATGGCAATTTTACTACCAGTCTTCCCTCTTTGTCCCTCACTGTTGTTCTATCAAAGAAATCTTCACATTGCTTCTCATTCTTCGTCATCTCTTTTTGTATCATGTTCGGCTCGTTCTCCATCTCCCAAAACTTCTTCAATAAATCATCTTCCTTCATCTGTACATGCATACTCGTAAAATTGGTATTTGCTTCACTCTCAGATCCTTTCGAAACTCTTCCCGACAAAATCCATCCGAAAATACTATTTTGTGACATCAGGCTCCCATTTACCTGTTTGACCATTCCCTCTAATAGTATTTCTCCATAGACTTCTGCACCTAAAAGGATATCAATTTTACCTGGTGTTGTATATGTCGGATCAGCTAAAGGTAGGTTTCCAATATCTGTCCACTCATGCACACTAATCTTGGTTGCTGGAAGCAAAGACGTTAAAGAATGTAAAACATAAGCATTGACATGAATTGAATCAGCTGGATTATGGCGTGATTCCACGCGCAGTGAAACCGTGTGTTTGATCCTCATACGACAGTCTCCTAGCCCTGACACAAAACCACTTACAGGTTTACGCGGGAGTCCAAGTAATTGTACAGTATTCTCAGTAACAAAAGAGGCTTGAGAACCCTGGTCTAATAAAGCTCTAATAGTTTGTTTACAACCAGTTGAATTAAATACCTTAACTCTAGCAGTCGCCAACAGTACGCTATTAGGTTAAAGCGTACCTCTCGAAAACGCAGCTGTAATGTGCGTGTCACCTCGTGATGTGCTCTGTCTCTCCGGTGGGGGGGCCCTCGGTGATGATGACGCCGCAACCTCGCTCGCTCCTCCGGCCTCCTGATTGGTCTCTTTATATTCTCGGTCAAAATGTAGCAGGGTGTGATGCCTCTTTCCACATTTTCGGCAACTCAATGACTGTCGACACTTAATCGCTGAATGAGTAGGTGACAAGCAGTTAAAACACAGTCTATTATTTTGCACGAAATCTTGACGCTCCTTAGGTGTCATAAATCCGAATTGCTTGCACTGATAAATGTAGTGGTTCTCATGACACCTCGCGCACTCGACATCAGCTGTCTTGTTTTTGTTCTCAAACGACGTATGAAACGTTTTAGCTTTCACCACAGGTTTAACATATTGCGAAGGACGCGCCGCGTTAGTGTCAATCATCTCCAAACTCCTGAACCTGTACTCCAAATGTTCACTTAACTGCAGCCAGGTAGGTAGCTCGTCGCCGAGCATATTTAGATGATGTTCCCACTGCTTTACGGATTCAGTGTCCATTTTTGTCATAACTAAAAACACTATAATGGCGTCCCATGAACTTGTACTAATTCCCATATTTTGTAATGACTTCAAACATGACGACGTAGTATCCAACAAGTGCCTCAGCGCGATAGCAGACTCCGTGTTTATTTTCTTTATACCAAATAACTTCCTCATAACCGCATTACAATTATATCGCTTGTTATCGTAACGTGGAACTAATTGCGTCCAAGCCTCCTCATAATTCGCATCGGTGGTCGAAAAATTACGAAGTAAATTTAGCGCTTCTCCTGATAAATTGCTCTTTAATTAGTGTAATTTTTGAACAGCCGTGATATTTTTATTGTTATGGATTAACGACAAAAACATATCATAGAACGTTTGCCAATCTTCATATAGGCCACTAAACGTAGGTAAAGTTATTCGTGGTAGTTTAACTTCACTGCAGCGGTTATCCATAGCGGCAACCACCCCCAAGCTGTGAGGCGATGATTGCGTATTTATCGGCAAAAAACTTTCAATATTTTCCAGTAACACTGTTTTAAATTGAATATAAAATTCCTCGGCCTCCTCGTATGTATTCTCTGTAAAATAAGATTGAACTCGATCTTTCGACGCTTTCGAAATAACCAATTTGTGTCCGATTTTAAAGTCCTTAAATTGTTGCTCAAGTACTTCAAGTCTCGTTTCTAAATATGGCCGTTTAATCCTCTCTTTGGGTGACTTCTTGAAGTTCTTTTCTCCATTTATCATGTTATTAAATAACTCCATCTGGTAAGTAATTAACTCATCTAACGTAGGCATGATGAATCACTCGATAATATTCTCCACAAACAGTATATATATACGTAATTTAAGACTCAGAAGAAATGTCTCGAAAACTCAGTTTTTATAGCTCAGTTCGTTATTTTAACTCACTCACTCAATGTCTCATAATAAAAGTTAACGAAAAAGTCACAAACATCACTTATAAACACTAATAGTTCTCAATACTCAACTCGATTTTATAAGTTATAAATCGTAATATTCGTAATTGCACTTAAAACTTGCAGTAAGATGCTCGCAGACGAATCCTTATCTCTCGCCTATTGTCTCGCGGACACCGGCCGATCGGTCGCCAGGTGCAACTGTCCGGTTCGATTTGGACCATAATGTTAAGACGATAGGGATGTTTTCTTACTGCGGGGGTGCTTCTCGAGTTAAACAAACGTGTGTTCGGTATCGTTTCTTTATTTTAAACAACTTCAATATGGACTGTATCTAAATCTATAATTAGGCATGTATAGCACTCGCGTGTATAGCATGAACTTTAAAAATTATATAATGAATTGGACAGTCACTAGTTTTCAATAGTGTCCGACCGAAACATGTTTTTCTGCCGAAACCGAAACCGAAGGTTCGGTTCTGATTACAGTTTCGGCCGAAACCGAAACCGAAACCGAACCTTTTATAAACGTGATTAAAACGTTGAATAAAATGTCAGCGGGCCGCCGTTCTTTCTAGATCTAATAATGAACACAATGAAAAATTTTGCTGACCGATGGAGCTACTTCAGTTTCAGTTTGTTCCAAAAAAAAATCGTATGTACGGACGATTGGATGCTTTTCTGTTCTCGCCTGGAGTTCGTATTTCTTAACCGATGCTCATGAAACTTTGTGAGGAGATTTGATAAGTATATACTTAGCTTCTTTTTGTCGATAAGAGAAATTAAAAAAAAAGTGCAGATGGATATAGAGTGAAGTGGTAGACAAAGTAAAAAAAATACAAATTTCAGCAATTACACAACAAACTCGCGTTTCAATTTTGTTGAATTGATATTTTAGCATTGATACTGGGTCTTAATTAAATTACCCAAAAAGTGAAAAGCATTAATAGCTGTAATACTGTACTGAGGCAGCGATCTGTTAATTGTACGTGGTATATAATAAAAACAAGTTTAAAAACCAAGCAATGAAATAATTGATTGAGTTTTAATTTTTGGAATTGCCATCAGGCAGCCTCGTAACGCTCATTCAAACGGAGGTACTCATGTTATTACATACACGCAACTCGCTCGTTTTATGAGATAAGTGGTTCTCTGCCTTTTCGCCGAATTATGTTTCGTCAAACGTTTCATTTCGTCAAATGTTTCATTTCGCCAAAAGCATTTTTCACTGAAACTGTAAACTATTTCGGATTGTTATAAAACAAACCTAACCTAACCTAATCTAAAGGATGATATTTACAACAATCCTAAATAGTTTACAGTTTCAGTGAAAAATGCTTTTGGCGAAATGAAACATTTGACGAAATGAAACGTTTGACGAAACATAATTCGGCGAAAAGGCAGAACACCGAGATAAGTCCTTACTTCCATCGCCGTCGATTTGTTAGTAAATTAAGAAAAATTGAGTTAAACATTACACTATGAGTTGATAAATTCATAACAAAAACTAAATTAAGTAAATTTAAAGTAAATGCAAATTTTTAACCGCAAATCTCCGCTATTTTGAAAATTAAATTAAGCTCAAGAAGGCTTATTATAATACTTATCGAACATACTCACAAAATTTCATGAGAATCGGTTGAGAAATGCGACATTAAGGCAAGGCAACAGGTAAGCGCATGGACATTCAAACATCCGGGCATACGAAAGAATTTTGGGCCACGCCGAAAGGGAAATGCTTTGCTCGCTTGGTCAGTTACTTAACATTATTCGGGGAACGAACATAATTGTCACCTCACTGAGCAAAGTGATTCAGCGGCCGGCGGAGTCAGGCGAGCGACGCCATATTGCCAGCCGTGCCGACTACCGAGCGCACCCGACGTTAGCCGAACACGACCCGACAGTACGATGTTGTAAGTTTCGGCGCGGCCGAAAGGTTCGGCTGTTTTTTGGCCGAAACCGAACCTTTGGCCGAAACATGATTTTTAGGCCGAAACTGGCCGAAACCGAAACCGAAACTTCGGTCGGTCACTAGTTTTCAAGCTAACAGTGGCGTGGCGTGGAACAAAATGTCTAAGCTAGCCGGGACCGATTCAGCTTACTTCTTTTCCAAAATAATAGGCATTAGTAATATAATATGTAATATAATAATAATAAATATGTAATACTAACCCTAAATATAAGAACATTTACTAATACGCTATGGATTGTATTTTATCCGAAATAAAATTTTATTCATTCATTCATTCATTCATTAGGCCTAAAATTGACAAGCCGGTGGCAATCGGGTTCAATAGCGGCCATGCCACTGCAAGATACAATTAGACTTATTACTTTAAATTGTTTTTTTAGTTATGTGACAGTTGCGGAAACCGATTTGTGTTTTTAAAAAGCTAATTATCCCAAATTAGTGAACAATACCTAATGCAAGGAGTATTAAAGATCGCGCCACATAAAAAGAACGCTGGCGATTTTCCTTCACAAAACAAATGACTACTCCGCAATAAGTTTGACAGTACTCCTTCCACGCGAAGTGACCTACTTATAATTCGATTACAAATGACCACATACCTTCTCCTTCCTAAGCAGAAGTGCTCCATGATATGAAAGATCTCAATAGGCTTCTCCGTGCTGCCAAACTCCGGGTCCTCAGATATGATCAGGTCGATGTCCACATTGGCATGGATGAAGTCCCCGTCCGAAGACCTGCGGACCGTGCCTTTGATTCCCATTAGACAGTGTTCCTTGGTGCGCTGGAACACAGCGTTGTGTTCCAGGTTCTTGGAGTGTCCGGGGTTCTTGATGTTGGTCTTGATCCAGCAGATGTCCTCGCAGCGGCGGAAGCCCCATTTCTTTAGGCATTCGCGGCCCATGTCCAGCCCTGGAAGGTTGATTTCAATTTATTATGATTCAACGCGTCTATTTGTGTCTGTACTATCAGTGAACATGATAGTTAGTCCAAGAGAGATGTACCTATGTGAATCACAGCCAGACATGCCATAGCCAAATCGGGTAAAATGTATCCTATAACCATCTTGGAGTCTGGCTGGACATCAGATTTCTTGTTAGCGGTTTGGTTTCTTGTGTATACATTTTTTTTTGTCATTTTGTTATTACTTATTACCTATCTGATTATTTTTTCTTTTCTTTTTTTCTTTATCTACTTCGTTGTGTTGTGTTCCTATTTATTTATTTACATATTTATTTGTTATTATTATTTTATTTTGTGTATTTTTAGCATCTAAGTAGTTATAAGCAGGTCCCCACTGAAAACCAGCGCCCCGGCTCGCCGTGGCATCATGCTGAGTGGGGTCCTATTCAACGATGATTATTTATGTTCGTTTTTTTTCATGTAACTTTGTTTTTTGTTGAATAAATGTATTTTCTTTCTTTCTTTTTTTCTATCTTCAGTAGTTCAGCTATCCCTGTACAGTCGCCATCAGATATATCTCAGCATATAAGGCGTTCATAAATTTCTGGCCGAAAGGTGTCGTGTTTCGTCGGTTCCGGGGCAACCTACCAAATCCAACACCCGAGATGTCGGAACAACGGGGCCACGCCGTGTCGCCGTCGTAATAAACATTGTTCGGTTCATGACGCATTGGTGTAAACTGTAATGTCATGTAACCTGTTTTTCAATAAATAAATAAATAAATATCTGAACATGTGCTGTAACGCCCTGTCAATAAGAGTCGTGTTTAGATATTTATGAACGCCTTATATGCTGCGTTATATCTGATGGCGACTGTACCAAAATTGGTTAAAATTTAACCAGCCGTTGCGGCGTGATGACAGGACAACGGAAATTCTGACCAACAGATGGCGCCAGGCATAGCATCGCGCGTCCATACTAGTCCGCTGCACTCTGTGATGGAAGCAAGCCGTTTTGCAGAGTAATAATATAGACCAAAATAAACGATTTCACTCGAGGCGAAATTAGTTTCACCCCTTAGGAACAGAGATGGCCCCACTTATTCAAAAAAAGTTTAAAAAATTGTAAATCCTGAACGGATACTCCGATTTTGACGTAAGAGGTGCCAATCGGCAGTTAATAACCCAATTTCACATGAAAAAAATTAAAATCACGTAGAAAATAATTTTGGATACCTAAGAAATAATATTTTCTGAAAAAAATATTTAAAATTTGTGATTTTTGGAATTTTACTCGTAAAAATGTATGTACATGGTACTTTTTTTATTTATTTATATTAATACACAACTAATTTTACATTTATGAAAAAAAACCGCATATCATTAGCTCGTATAATTCCAAAGTTATTGAAGAATACAGACATGGCCCCGCTGGGTCAAAAAATCTTACAAAATATCTAAAACCTCAACGGATATTCCGATTTTGATAATTAAGGTGCTAATCGACAGATAATTACTTAAATTAGTTTAAAAAAATAAAATAAAAATTCAAATAGGCAAAAAGTAATAATATTTCCAAAAAAAAACATATATTTTGCAAAAATATTTTTTTTTTTGGGGCTTTTATGTAATTTCATATAAAAAAATTATGAATATGGCTTTATTTTACTTATGTCTATTATAACACTATTAGGTAATTGATCGTTTAATAAAAAACCGCATATCGAGAACTTGTACAGTTCCAACGGTATTGAAGATTTTACTATAGGGTGCCGGTGCGATGTTGCCGCCACACGTGCAACTTATGTACATGTATCTAGAAAAGTATTCTCCCGTTTCGAAGGTACTGATTACCCTGAAAATATAACCACAATTGAAAGTACAAATAATAATCATCCCAAGTAGCACACAACACACTTATATCCCTTGTACAGCTTAAATTAGAGTTTTAACGGGTGAATAGGCTCTTATACAACCAGTTTGCTAATATCACAAGTATATTAGATGCTAAATAGCATTTCTGAATCAATATTTTACTTACTTTACGTTTTATTTTCACTTTAGTCTTTGCAGGCTTTGCATTGTAACGTGCAAGTTAGGCCGTCGCATCATAAAAAAAACAACAACGCATTATGCCACAGCCCAATTTGTATCCATAATGTTCAAGGTGTTTCCAAATTGAACTAACCTTCAACTATTGTGGACCCCACCTACCTTTGATGCCGTTTGATTCCCAAAAAGAAGGACTTGGGACTCGATATTTCCAAATTAAAACGTGAACCCACATTTGGTTTGCATGAAACGGTATTCAATGGCAGCTGAAATAGATGGAAGGTATCTCACAAGCTTGTTTAGTTTAGTGTTTTTTTAGTTTAAACGGATCTTTTCGAATCGCATTAACAGTAATAATATATGCTCTGTTGGAGCATCGTATAGCCTGCATGTGAATCTGGGACCAACAACGTTACGATTAATTGAGAACCAATTAATGACATTAATATAGTGATTGAATCTTACACGATTTTCACACATTATATTAAAATAATAAAACGGGACTTAATTGCGGTAAATAAACATTTTTGAACTCGGTTAAATCCCGCTTTGTTATAATAATGAATGACATTAATTATGTAAACACACCTTAAAAAAAGAAACAAAAATGGCCCTAAGTAATCGTTTCACATGAGCCGTTACGTATCGAGAGAGAATTTCTATAGATAACGATGTACTTGCAAAAGCAGTAGCTATTTCAGGGTATAACATGCAAGTTTTAAAACAGGTCTCTTTTCTTATTGTATTAAAATAAGACGTCTTGTCATACTCTGTGAAAGCCTTGAAGTGCAGTCATCATTTCATTACTTAAAGTAATAACTGTTTTGTAAACTGCTACTAGTAGACCGTTGCACTGACGTGACGACTGCAATTTGAATGCTTCGATGCTTTCACAGAGCTGGCGACAAGCCTTTCGCCGACTACTTCAGCTGCCATTGAACGTGTAGCGTTTCAAGCGAGCCAAATGTGAAATAAAAGTCTTAATTTGGATATATCCTGTCCCAAGTCCTTTCTTTTTGGGAATGGAATGGCGTTGGAAGCAGATTGCAGGTGCCATCCACAATAGAACAGTTAGTATGGGTGCAAATCGAGCTATGGAAAAATGCGTTGTTGCAGCCGATGCAACGGCCTAACATGCACGTTACAATGCACAGTTTAGTGAAAATAGGCAGAATATACTTGTGATATTAGCAAACTGGTTGTATAAGAGCCTATTCACCCGTTAAAACTATAATTTAAGCTGTACAAGGGATATAAGTGTGTTGTGTGCTACTTGGGATGATTATTATTTGTACTTTCAATTGTGGTTATATTTTCAGGGTAATTTTCAGGGCAACATCGCACCGGCACCCTATAGTAAAATCTTCAATACCGTTGGAACTGTACAAGTTCTCGATATGCGGTTTTTTATTAAACGATCAATTACCTAAGAGTGTTATAATATACATAAGTAAAATAAAGCCATATTCATAATTTTTTTTATATGAAATTATATAAGAGCCTATTCACCCGTTAAAACTCTAATTTAAGCTGTACAAGGGATATAAGTGTGTTGTGTGCTACTTGGGATGATTATTATTTGTACTTTCAATTGTGGTTTTATTTTCAGGGTAATCAGTACCTTCGAAACGGGAGAATACTTTTCTAGATACATGTACATAAGTTGCACGTGTGGCGGCAACATCGCACCGGCACCCTATAGTAAAATCTTCAATACCGTTGGAACTGTACAAGTTCTCGATATGCGGTTTTTTATTAAACGATCAATTACCTAATAGTGTTATAATATACATAAGTAAAATAAAGCCATATTCATAATTTTTTTTATATGAAATTACATAAAAGCCCCAAAAAAAATATATTTCTTCAAAATGTATGTTTTTATTTGGAAATATTATTACTTTTTGCCTATTTGAATTTTTATTTTATTTTTTTTAACTAATTTAAGTAATTATCTGTCGATTAGCACCTTAATTATCAAAATCGGAATATCCGTTGAGGTTTTAGATTTTTTGTAAGATTTTTTGACCCAGCGGCGCCATGTCTGTATTCTTCAATAACTTTGGAATTATACGAGCTAATGATATGCGGTTTTTTTTCGTAAATGTAAAATTAGTTGTGTATTAATATAAATAAATAAAAAAAGTACCATGTACATACATTTTTACGAGTAAAATTCCAAAAATCACTAATTTTAAATATTTTTTTCAGTAAATATTATTTCTTAGGTATCCAAAATTATTTTCTACATGATTAAATTTTTTCACGTTAAACTGGGTAATTATCTGCCGATTGGCACCTCTTACGTCAAAATCGGAGTATCCGTTCAGGATTTACAATTTTTTAAACTTTTTTTGAATAAGTGGCGCCATCTCTGTTCCTAAGGGGTGAAACTAATTTCGCCTCGAGTGAAATCGTTTATTTTGGTCTATATTATCACTGTGCAAAACGGCTTGCTTCCATCACAAAGTGCAGCTTCCAGGCCAAAACCGTCCATAACAAGTAAGACTATACAAAACGAATGACGATCCTGCATCACGCTATTGAGATTTTCATTGAAATCATGACCCCTCTCCATAGAAAACTGATTTTCAATACAAATCTAGAATTTTATAACAGTATAGATAGATTAGTTGTTCTGTAAAAAAAATTAATCAAATAAATTTATTTATTTAATGCACAGGCAGCTTATAGCTGACGCGTGCATATCACTATTCACTTGTGTTCTGTGTTTGTAAATGTTTGTCTTGTCTATTTTTGAAAGAGTTCACTGAGGGTGCACTAATCACGGATTCGTGTAAACTGCTCCACACTTCGACCACGCGATTGGATAGAAAGTGACGCCTAGGTTGCTAGTACTCAGTACTGTCAGTTAGTACCAATTTCAAAGAGTGTCCTCTCAGTCGCTCGTTCGTATTTCTTGTGTAGATGTCGCTCATCGCAGGAACATTATACACTCCTGTGAATATTTATATTTTTCAATCAGATCACTGTCTTCTCTGTTCTAGCGTTGTTAAGCCTAGTAATGCGAAGTAATTGGAACCTCTTTTTGGAAATCAGTTAAAAATACCTTCAGAGCTGCCGCACCACAGGAAGATGAAGGAGCGCGGCTGAGCCAGCTGCTGCACGTCCAGCGCCAGCACGTCCGGCCAGCGCCAGCCGGCGCCCAGGGGCGGCTCCACCAGCACCACGTCGAACTTGCTCCCCATCTGCTTCAGGTCAAACGTCTGGGGACAAGTCACCATCTTTAATTATACTACGACGGTGGCAAACAAGCATGCGGCCCGCCTGATGTTAAGCAGTTACCGCCGCCTATGGACGCTTGCAACGCCAGGAGCATCACACGCGCGTTGCCGACCCTTTAAGAACCTATTTACTCCCCTCTTGAAGAACCGCATACTGTAGCCCCCGGGGAAAACCTCGGCAGGGAGCTCATTCCACATGCGAAGCGTTCGCGGTAGGAAGTAATAACCTTTTTATACTCGCATACTTTAATGTGTCAATTATAATTTCACAAAGAAAATCACAACAACGCATTTTTTAAACCTTTACCAAAATTCTATACTCTATGGTACCCGCTACTGAACTTTAATATTCATAAGACAACTCTACTCAACTCGAGTGAATTTCAAAAAGAGAACATTGATAAAACAAACCACTATTCCCTGATTGGTTGAAATTTATTGTCAAAAAAAAGTACCAATCACAAGGCATTTGCCATCGCGATCATGTATTTTTTTTAATAGGTCAGATTGAGTTGAGCGAAAAAGGTTACGTCAAAAAAAATGGGGAATGACGATTAAGGTCAAAAATGTGCATTTTGCTCGTATAAAAAATATTGTATGACATAGTTACACACTTAGGTCTTAAAATGAAATCTTTGCTTTATATTATGAACCTTTGTTGTGCAACAATTGCATAAAACACTATAACGACTTTACTGAAATCTATTCAAGGACTATAGGGGTGAATCAACTATTTTTACTCTGTCCCGTTGTCCAAGTGACATCTTCATACTGTTTCATAGAAAAATGCTTAGGTTGTCCGAGGGACAAATTTTGCGTAACCATAGCAACAAGGTGCACTTAAAAGTTGATTCACAGAAGAAATGAGTTATTATAATCGATACTATTCCATTAACTTTATAAGGCAGTTATAATCTCTTTATATAATCCCAACCTACAGCCACAGCTTGGGATCAATGGGTATTTACAGTTTAAAGTACTGCATTTTAGCAAGTAATATGCTACGCAAGATTGCTAATGTTTGATTTCCTGTAATTTTTCATGACTTACCTTCAAGTCACACTTCAAGTACATGGGTGGTGTGGCAGTCTCAGCAATCAGGTCATCCTTTAACTTGATGAGTTCCCGTAGCTTGGGGTACTCCTCAAAGCGGTCCGCCAGGCCAACGTCACGGATGAAGTTCTGCGGACGCTGGCCCGTGTCGACGAAGTGCTGGCAGTAGTCATTGTGAGGGTTGGATGATTGTGTCCCCTGCATTAGTGGTTTTACATGTTTACACAATCGTGCCAGACAGGCATGGCTCATCATTATGTTTAAGGGGACATCTATTAATTACATAAGAATCCCTAAGTGGAATGGTAGTTCTAAAAATCTCTACATGGTCTTACTCTGAAACAAATAACCAGTTACACTTTAAAGTCACACTTATAAAGGATTATAAGGTATTTCTTCCAGTTAACCTTTGAGCAATTGAGTGGATATCATAAGATAGACAAACTAACACCATGCAAGAGAAGGTTGTGTAATGCCTATAATGTTGACATACACCATCAAAAATTTAATCACATGCTACCTATATAGTTTTTTTATGTTATCATTTACCTAAGATACAATCGGGTCATTGTCAGATTTAGGTGCGCGTCTTTCCGGTGGACATTTGCGAAATTGAGGATGCCAGGGCCTAATTTTCTGATTACATGCCTGTGAGAATAAAGAATGTTTCCTGTTCTATAATCCGATGTCATAGCAACATAACATAGATTCATACAAGCTCTTAACTTTTGACAACCAAAGGGACAAATTTTGTTTTTCTTTTTGGGTTCCGTAGCCAAATGGCAAAAAACGGAACCCTTATAGATTCGTCATGTCTGTCTGTCCGTCTGTCTGTCCGTCTGTCCGTCCGTATGTCACAGCCATTTTTTTCCGAAACTATAAGAGCTATACTGTTGAAACTTAGTAGGTAGATGTATTCTGTGAACCGCATTAAGATTTTGATGAAAAATAAAAAAAAAATAATAAATATTGGGGGCTCCCCATACTTAGAACTGAAACTCAAAAATTTTTTTTTCATCAAACAGATTTGTGTGGGGTATCTATGGATAGGTCTTCAAAAATGATATTGAGGTTTCTAAAATATTTTTTTTCTAAACCGAATAGTTTGCGTGACAGACGCTTCCAAAGTGGAAAAAAGTTGGTCCCCCCCCTCTAACTTCTAAAATAAGAAAATGAAAAATCTAAAAAAACATGATGTACATTACTATAAAAACTACCAACGAAAATTGTTTTGAACGAGATCTAGTAAGTAGTTTTTTTTTAATACCTAACTTTGCACCTGATTTATATGGGGCGCTATACATACCAGGTGCAAACTTAACTTAACCACTTAGGGATGGAAAGTGTTTGTACGGAACCCTCGGTGCGCGAGTCCGACTCGCACTTGGCCGGTTTTTTGAACTGACAATGACCCAATCAACAACATACATTTGTGTTAAAAGTTAAAACCAATTCCTTGTAATTTTATCCAAACATATATATATCGTATCCAAATGATACCTTTTAGTGACAATATCTGTTAGTTAGTTATAATTATTTATTAATATTTGATTAATTATTTAAATATTGACATTTTAATTATTGCATATTTCATTGTTTTATATAATTTTAGTGAGTTATTATTAATTATGGTTGTTTAATTTATTGTTATTGTATTTTTTTTTTATGAATGTGATTTCAAACACAATGTAAATTGTTAATTGAATAAATACTTATGACTTATAATATAACAATTAATACGAAACTAATACAATCAATGAATTCATTTTTACAATATGTAATAAAAACTTGAACATAACATGACAAATTTATGCATTTGTGTGTTTTCAGTTGTGTTTCAAATACAATCTCATAGCATAAATTAGTATTATTATAAACACAGTTTAGTGGTATCTCGCTTTGCCGTAAAATAAACAAATGTTTGCATGTAACACAAACCTTAAGAAATGTTGAAGAGTCAGTATAAACTAAACCGTCTGGCTGTTCTTTGCTGGTAGGCTTGTCTTCGGGCCCTTCGGACACCGCCTGTTTCTTCGTCGGCACATCGCTAGAGGTCCCAAGAGCCTGTCTCAGCTCACTCACACTCGAAACACCAAGCTGGAACCCAGAATTACCGACTAAAGTTCACCCAAGTCCACAAGAAAATATTTAGAGGTTATGTTCAGTTCACGTACAGTTTGTGCTAAAAGTTTCTTCCTCTTTTGAGAGCGTTCGCGTAATTCCTTTAATTTTTCACTCATTTTAGTTACTGTGTATTGATAAAATTTAAAACTTCGACTCGACACGAAGTCGGCGTCATTTCTGTTTGGTTTGACAGACGCCAAAGTGACGTTTTGAAACCGGTTTCAACTCCTAACATAACAGTTAACAGTAACCATAAGTAAAAACATTATTATTATTATTATTTTATTATTATTATTTCTTTAACACACAAAACATGTTTTAGTGTGAATTTTTGTGTTTCTGTATGGTTTCTGTTTTTATGTGAAATATAAGAAGCGATTCAATGTATCCAACAATATGTACTACAGTAGTACTAGTACTACGTATAATAAGAAAAATAAAGCATTACCAAAAAGTTTTTTTGTAAACTAAACTATAATTTCATCGTACAGTACAACATCTTCGGTAGTATAGTGGTAAGTATCCCCGCCTGTCACGCGGGAGACCGGGGTTCGATTCCCCGCCGGAGAGATCTTTTTGCATTTATTTTCCTTGTTATTACCAATTTCTGCCTGTTCAAACTAGAGATGCCACGAATAGTGAATTGGCCGAATACCGAAAATTTCGGCAACGCTGTCGGCCGAAGCGCCGAATATTCGGCCGCCGAATATTCGGCCAAACGAGTTAGATTTTTATTTGAAAACAGTTCGCCTAGATCGAAGGCCGATCCTTACAAGTGTCAGCAAACGAAAAACAATACCCGAACCTTTCGTTGCAAAAGTGTATCTTTCTTCGCCTGGAAGTAGCGTTTATAGTGAGAGGTTATTTTCTGAGGCTGGTAACGTTTACGATGAAAAGCGCAATCGTTTGCTACCAAAAAATGCTGAAAAGCTCGTTTTTATCCATCACAACTTACCACTGATTAATTTTAAGTACTAACATGTTGTAATTTGGAAATAAATACAGAATTTTGAGTAAAATAACGTGTCTTTTTTTACATGATTTGCTATTCGGTATTCGGCCGCATAGTGCGTACTATTTAAAAAAAGTGGCCGAATAGGCCGAATACCGAATAGTTGCCGAATATTCGTGGCATCTCTAGTTCAAACCATTGGAAGAAAGAGAAAAGGAAGGAGGAAGAGGCAAGTAGGCGTTCCCATGTTTCCAAAGGTAAACCAGGTTTTTTCCACTTTAACACTCGGGATGTCTCGGTTTAAATCGTAAAGGTTCGTTGTTGTCACCTAGAGTACTTATTGCAAATAAGGCTTTAAATAGATAAATTTTCTTGTACGAATTTCATAGTTCTATTTTCAGTAATGCGATGCAATAATTAAATCAAGCCACATCTGTGTTATTATTATTAATCCGTTTATGGCAGCTCGAAGCTTGTGCCAGTATCAGTTTTTTGGTTTATAACCAATGCATGACTTCGGTGTTAAATAATAAATAAGACTTATCAAAAAAATAAAACATGAGATGAAATTTAATGAACATGAACAAAGATGGCCGATGAATCCCACATCTATGTTATTCATGGGTCTACTGTAAAAAATGTCATTTTGGCAGGTAATTTACAATACTGTTTTAAACTGTATAATATCCTAGTAGGATGTTATGAATGTGCAGCAATCTTAGAGTATGGAAATTATATCTATGGCAGCAATGTACATATCTCGTGTTCCGATCTCTTCCGATAATTGTCGAGAATTGCCGAGTGTCTAAGGGCTTGTGCACAAATCACGTTGAGGTTCAATAGGGGTGAGGGGGGTTCACGAAAAAATTAAGATATATCACGTTGGGGGAGGGGGGGTATAAGGAGACCTCACGTGTATTTTTCCACAGTGAACAAACTAAGAAAAAATCGATATTTTTTTCTCGGTTTTGTTAAAAATAAGTCTTCACTTGTTATATGTATACTTCAAAATAGCGAGTCTATTTTACGAAAATTTGGCCGAAAAAAATACACGTGAGGTAGTGAGGGGGAGGGGGGTTAGCAAAGAACCTCACCAAATATCACCAGGGGAGAGGGGGAGTCAAAAAGTAACCGAAAAAACCTCACGTGATTTGTGCACAAGCCCTAAGTAGGTATAATTGTACTGTGTAGGTGCCCTGACGCCTAACCGTGGTCACTCTTCAGCAAAGAATATAATACCTACTCACAAGGAGCTCGTCAGTCGCTTGTCGATCGGAGACTACCTTTGACGTGAGAAATTGCAATAAAAAATAATAAATTGATCATGCCGTATTGTGCAGTAGCAAGCTGCCGAAATTCAAGCAAAACAAAAACTCGTTCTGAAGGCATTTCGTATCATCGGTAAGTATTGTTTACATAATAATTCAATTATTCCTTGTTTTCGATTTGGTGATCGTTATTTGAGCTACCACGATAGTAGAATACAACTTTATTTCTTAAGAAAAACAATTCATTATCGTCTGTTATCTCTTCTATATTAAGCTCCGTCCACACTTGTATCATTTCGCCGATCCGATCCCCGTTGCGTATCTCCACCGCGTATCGTGCTGTTTGGACGCTCACTGCGGGCACTCAGTATCATTTGCGCCGTCGCGCGAAGAAACGCGTCCACACTTGCCGTATCGTATCCTCGTTGCGTATCGCCGCACCGATCATTTCGGCGTGCAGTAGTTTGGACGCTATCCGTATCGTAGCACCGTATCACCGCCCCGATCATTTTGGCATTTCGTTTTCGCCGAACATTTCATTTCGTTTGTGATCGTTGTTCTGTGCGGAGTTGCGTCCCATTTAAAAATGTCGCCCGCTGAGATCGCTCACTGAACCTTGGGACAGAAATATTCTTGAGTGGGGGCCGTGTACCGGAAGTCGCAGCGAGGAAGGCCTTCATTTTTGTCATCTGCTCATGGAGATTTAGCACATGACTGTGCTCGTTTCATAATACATAATGCAGCAAAAAAATTCAAAAAAAAACTCGCGATCACGGCCGATCCTCACCGCGTATCATGAACGAAAGTGTGGACGTCACGCCGTCGCGATCATGCAATGCTTTCGTGATCGCGAGTGTGCGGGGTACTGAAGATACGCGTATCAACATGGATTTCGCGCGAGCGTTGCATGATCGCGACGGCGCGACGTCCACACTTACCGTTCATGATACCTACGCGGTGAAGATACGCGACGGGGATCGGATCGGCGAAATGATACAAGTGTGGACGGAGCTTTAAGCAGCAATCTAGAAAAATCGCTATTCAAGATGGCAAAAAGTGAACGCTACTCAAGTAGAGATGCGCCTATGCTAATATCGATATTATTATCGATAGAATTTTAGAATTTGATAACGGATATTAAATGATTGAATGCTTCTTCCTGGACTAGAATTACACTCGGTGTAGGTATATCTAGGTATATGTCTGTTTATCTATCATCATAAGTCAAAATTTAAATTTTAGACTGACACTTGATTGATATATAGATTTGTTATTTTAAAATATACCTAAGTTAACTATTAGTAGTGAGCTTTAAATAATCTGAAGACCCTTTCAGTTTTCCAAAAGATCCTGGAATTAAGGAAGAGTGGATGAATGCAACTGGGCTCGAAGATTGGTTTCCGCAACACTACAGTACAATATGTTCGGCTCACTTTGTGGAGTCAGACTTCGAAATGAAAAAAAAAGGAAAAATATTTATTAAGGGGTCTGCTGTTCCCACGCAAAAAATCGTTATTAGCGTAAGTATTAACATTTGCTGCTTTAGGGAACTTACAGTTCAGAAACACCTTCTTTGTCTCCGTATAAAAAATGCTTGATTATTTGTGTGCAACTGCTTTTAATATTCAAAAAAAAAAGTTTTTAATATCACTCGTTTAAACATACCCGTTTTTAGGGTTCCGTAGTCAACTAGGAACCCTTATAGTTTCGCCATGTCCGTCTGTCCGTCTGTCCGTCCGCGGCTTAGCTCCGTGATCATTAGTACTAGAAAGCTGAAATTTGGTATGAGTATGTGTATGTATCACGCCGACAAAACGGTAAAATAAAAACTAAAAAACGATTTTTTTTTGGGGTACCTCTCGAACACCTAAAGTGGGGGTGAATTTTTTTTTTCGTTCCAACACTAGTGTGTGGGGTATCGTTGAATAGGTCTTTTAAAAATAATAGGGGTCTTCAAACATTTTTTTTTGATTGTCAGCAGTTTCGTAAATATTCGCTTCGAAAATAAAAAAAATAGTGTCCCCCCCCCCCCCCCTCTAACTTTTCAACCACGGGTCAAAAAATTATGAAAAAATTCATGAACATGAGGCCTTATAAGTACTTTCAATGAAAACTATATTGAACAAAATCGATAAAGCCGTTTTTGAGTTATCGCAAAATTTCATAATTTTCTTAAAAATACGTAAGTTGACTTCCAGAAGGTAATAAGTAATTACAGTTACTTTGGCGTTTACGACCTTTTTATAGAGCTTGAAACCTTGCTCTTAACTTAAGTCTATTGTGAAGGATGAGCAACTACGGAACCCTACACTGAGCGTGGCCCGACATGCTCTTGGCCGGTTTTTTTTTTAACTTAATGGGTTAGGTTAGAACTGTGACCACAACAGAACCGAACTGCTGCCAGTTAAGTTTATTGTTTATTGTTTATTGTTTATTTCATACAATTAACACTGACAGCTCAACCTTACGTGCTAATTGGTGTAACATTTCTTAATAGCTAACATGCATTATTAAATTATTATGTGACAGGTAAAGTGAAATTATTATTATTATAAGTACATTTTTGAAAATTAGAATACGTTGCATTGGGACTAGGAGCTATTACATAACAGAGATTGGAAAATAAGTAAGTAGACCGAGGAATTGTAAAATTAATTAAATGTCAAGAATATCAATATATGGCTAGTCATGTCAGTACAATTTCAGATGAAGTCGAAATACTCATTTAAAATTAAAATATAATGAATTATTAAAATTAGGTCAGTGGAACATAAATAATGTCAAATAAATAAGACAAATCATTGATTACTAGGGCACGTATTATGTAATGGAGCTAGGGGTAACGATGGACTCAATGTAACGATTTGATGCAGCTAGGAATGTAGTTTCAGTAGTAAAAAAAATGTCTAGTTGGCTGTCGCTGTCCAGGGTGTTGTTAAGCAGTGTTAACGCCTGGTGAAGAGGGGACGTAGCAAGCAGGCGTGTCCGACCTGGAGGGACAGCAAAGAGACCACGGCTGCGGGGACGCAGCTGTTTCGCGGAAAGACGGGGGACCCGCAGACTTATTTGTTGGAGCATTGGCGGGTTTGTTGCCTGTCCTCGGATTAATTGAAAAAAATATTTGATTAGGTACATGTTTCTACGTGACTCTAAAGATGTATAGTCTACCATACCTAAAACGAATAGGGTGGGATAAAGAAAGGGATAAAAGCCGTATAACTTCTTATAGAGGAACCTTACGAATGTTTTTTGAACTTTCTCTATTAGAACCGTGTAGTGTTTATCATGGGGGCTCCAAATAACTGCGTTTGATTCGAGTTTACTGCGGACGAATGCGTTATAAAGTGCAGCCATAGCGAGTTTATTGTTAAGGCGACTCCGTACGTGGAATGGTGATTTTTAAAGTCCTAAGGCTCGTAATCTAGCCAACGGAAAAATCTGAAAAAAATATATGTTATTTTTGACTATTTCTTCTAAAAAATTATAGTTGGATTTTTTTTTAAAGCAATAATTACTATGTAAAAAATAATGTTGAAATAGGGTCGTTTTCAATTTTCAATTCCCTAAGGCTTCTAAACTACAAGTGATATTTACACGGCTCTTTCGCAAGAACATTGACAATTCATTGATCTTTAATCGTATTGTTTAAAAGTTACTAAAATGGAAATTCGGTCTAATAAAGCATCAAAAAAACTGAATTTCCGCGAGCGCGGCCGTGCTCGGGCTGCGAGCTCAGTGTAAATCTAACCGTCGAAGGGGAAGGTTGTGTCACTTGCTCTCGCGATCCATCTGGTTACGGAAAATTGTTATAGTACCGGATCCCGCGGAGGTTCGATCTGTCTTCGTGCGTTTGAAGTGTATTTTAAGAGAGTGTAGTTCGTTTTTTCACACGACTACGCTATGCGACATAACAAAAAGCACTCATTTTCATATAGAATTAAATTCAACTGTTTTTTTCGTATTTAGGTATCTATTAATTTTAAGTACTTATAAAAAAATTGACATTGCTTAGCATTCCCGAACACATTTGAATACTTAGATATTCTCAGTTATGGGCCCACACCAGACAGGATTCCCAGAAAATAACACTTTTGGTGTGGGTTTTTTTTTTCTCTGTGTAATATTAGAGTACCTTAGGTATTTCGGTTAGTAAAAAAAATCTGATAATACAGATATTTAAGTATGATAACGTCTAATGATCTTTATGAATTCAACCCTAAGAGATATTAATATCGTAATGCAGAACAAGTATTGTTCGTTTGAATACCATTGTAATATTCGGTAAAACGCTAATTTACGAATACGAATATTTATTGTAAGTATTCACATTCGTTGCGTCACTAGTACAGTACATGGCATATGATATAAAAATACATTATTAAAAATTACAATAATTTTCTAGTCCAAGAAGGCAAGTGACAATTTTGGCATGAGGACTTATTTTTGTACATATACTCAGAATACATACTTGCATCAATAAATTTCCCACTTTATATTTAAATCTAAATGAGCGTTAGTAATTATTGACATATCCGCCGGGCCTAGCCTGGCCATAAGTTCTGTTCCAATTGTTTACCGTTTATAAAATAAAAACCTGTTTTTTATTACATATCGTTTAAAAGCCATATACTCGTATTAATGATCGGATTACAGTTGAATTAATGAAAAAATATATAACTTTATTTAGACTCATCGTAATGCCCGGACTTGATTTTTGACTAATGCTCAGAATTTTGCCAGAGGGCAATGAAACGATCTTGGAAGGAACGCCAAAACCCAAATAGCTTACGTAACCCAGACAACCGCTAAACTAAAGTAGAGCTGACACGTTTGCCGCATGTCAACCGATCTGCAGATCAAGAAATCTACACTCACCCAATAAAATTCGGCGTCACGGTAAATCACGATGGAGATGGTGGGACTACCTGGATGTATTACAAAAGGGTTCGACATTGCTGATTTAAATAAGGACGAGTGGAAAAAAGATAGAGGCCTTTACCCGACAAAGGGACGGCACAGGCTTATATGCATAATAATCTGAAAAAAAAAACTTTTGAGTCATGTATAAGTACATTCAGTTATCGAAAGCTTGTTATTTTATTAAATCTTTTATCTATCCAAATATCATAAACCCTCCATGATGCGTTCAAGAACGGCACATTATGACCACCATAAAAATAGACTGTTTTTAAGCACAAATTTCTTATTTCGATAGTATTATTTATTCAAATTTCGAACATCTCTGAAAAACAAAGAAATTTGATTTGATCTCTATTCTAATATCAATCGAGATGACGTTTAGTTCGAAATGAATTGTCAATTTTCAATCAAATTTGACAAATGTCACACGTAAGTAAGATATCGAACGATATGATAGTTAGGGCCGACTCTAGTTTGTCTCTGAATTAAAATAAAAACAATGACAGCTGCCAGAAAACTTCATTACCGCTATTACCGGGTAATATTTGTTATAATGTGCGACTTCTGAATGCATCATGGAGGCTTATGATATGTGGCTAGATAAAGTAGTATATGTAACTGTACATAATTAGGCATTAAAACACTCGTGTGATGTTATTATGAAACTTGCCTTCGGCTCGTTTCATAAACCCACACTCGTGTTTAATACGCTTCATTGTGTACAGTCACATGAAGTACTATTTATTGTATTCATATATCACATTACACCGTCAAAATATGTTATTACCTTCTTAAACTTCAAAACCTACCTTTGCACTATACAATGGTAAATATTTAAAACTAGCCTGATTATGAATAACATTTTCCATCTTGAAATTTTATTTTTATCGGCTAAATTTCATATATACTGATTAAAAGTGATAAACCTCATTATTTATAGATTTAGGTATTTTTACCGGAAAAATCGGAACCCATAGGATCATTTTGCTGACCGTCCGTCTTTCTGTCACGACTCTTTATCTTGGTAACGCGTGTAGGTGTCGAGTTGAAATTAAAACCGTCTACACGTCGTACTTTGGTTTACAGTCCCTTGAAGCTGTAAAAAGTCGAACTTCTAAGTTAACGTAAAAAAAGATACGGCTCTTTATGCAGCAAAAAAACGTATCTACGCTGGAAAGGAAAATTATCCAAGAGACACGGAGCTAACTTTACAGGAGATCTAAAAAACTACGAACTTAATAAAAAAAATAAAAATTTATTAAATATTCTGTGGACCTACTTTATAAATGAAGCATTTTATAATTATAAACAACATCATGTTCTCTACATGTCGCTTTTGTTATTTTGTCTATTAATGGTGTAATAATAATCCTTCTCACGTGATCATCAGTGTTTTATTCCCTTTTAACATATTTCCTTTCTACTTCACAATCACTCTTAGTACTTCGTAATCTCTGTTATTCCTCACAGTCTTATCTCTATGCCCGCTCATCATCAACTGCCCTGCCATTTATCATGCCAATGTCTTTATACCCTCGTTATTCAAGAAAACGTAATAGTCGGCGAGATTACTTTTACATTTAAGAAACTCCTTTTTTTAACAATATGTTTTGGAATAAATACTAAAATAAATAAATCTTACACTCGTCCATCCTGACGTTGTGCATGTCCTCATGCACACTGTATTTATGAATTAATCTTACACTCGGCATGTTAGACCGCCGGTTTATAATTATAAAGTAATTCAAGTAGTAACCATAAACATTTTTTTTTTAAATATTTGAGTATGAGTATGAACATAATTATTGCAACAAAAATTGATATATAGCATCTAGTTGATCAACGACTCATTAAACGGGCTTATCCCTGGGATCAACGTCCTCACATGAGGATTGAGGACATAACATAAAAAAAAATTACAGCTAAATGTCAAACTGGCTTAATAAGTTAATACGCATAGAACGCTTCCGAACAAAACTGACAACCTAAAAAAAAATTACACCGAGTCATAGACAGCCAATCAGCGATCAGTGCGGCTTTGACATCTGACACAACCGGCCAGACCATGCTCCGCGGTAAGAAAAATCCAGATTCATCTCACTGAAAGTCTAATTACATATTTTTATTTTGTTTTGATTAGTTAATTTTTAGTGTAGTTCATATGTTAGTACCTAAAGTAATTTCCCACAAAAATTAAAAACTTAGCCATACGTGGCTCTGAAGTTTATGTACTCGTGCGAGTACAAACGGTCTCAACGACGTATGATAAAAGTATCCTAGGAAATTTAAGACTGAAGACTGAAATTTTAAGCTACTTAGTAAGGATGTTTCTTTGTTTTCTAGAATATAGTATTTTTAACTTTTTACGCAACTTACTAACCATTGTTACACTTGTACAAGCTACCAATTTTATAAATATTAATTTAAAATAAAGGTATTCATACATGCCAGATGGGCCTAATGTGTAAAGTAACACATGTGCCAGAAGGGTTTATTATTTTATTTAAAATATCTACCAGCGGTTCACTATAAGGCTTACTGAGGAGAAAGAACCGCCGAAAGAAAACTCCCAGATTGCCTTATTTATGACTATGAAATACTTTTCAATAAAAAAACTCTACATATACTACTTTTTAAAAACTAATCTGTTTTACACCGTTCGGGCCCCAGGATTCCAGTCTTGTGTCTCGCTCGATCCTTGATATGATGTATTGAATGTCTTGAAGCATCTCTGTTTGGCCTTATGCAACCATAGGCCCTGAACTTTTGTTTTGTGCAATAAAGTTTAAATAAATAAATAAATGACGGGAAACTTACTAAATCGTTTTTTTTTAAGAAAATATCAGTTTCGGCAAAATCGATACCCCCAGGATCCAGGAGGTTATGTAAGTTGGTATCATAACCCCCATCAATCCATTATATATAAATATATACACATTTAAAGTATCCATTTCACCATGTATCCTTGTATCCAAGCATGTGTTCACTCAATTGTATGAACCATGTATCCATGAATCCAAGCATGTGTTCACTCATTTGCATGAACCATGTATCCGTGTATCCAAGCATGTGTTCACTCATTTGCATGAACCATGTATCCGTGTATCCAAGCATGTGTTCACTCATTTGCATGAACCATGTATCCGTGTATCCAAGCATGTGTTCACTCATTTGCATGAACCATGTATCCGTGTATCCAAGCATGTGTTCACTCATTTGCATGAACCATGTATCCGTGTATCCAAGCATGTGTTCACTCATTTGCATGAACCATGTATCCGTGTATCCAAGCATGTGTTCACTCATTTGCATGAACCATGTATCCGTGTATCCAAGCATGTGTTCACTCATTTGCATGAACCATGTATCCGTGTATCCAAGCATGTGTTCACTCATTTGCATGAACCATGTATCCATATATCCAAGCATGTGTTCATTCATTTGCATGAACCATGTATCCATTTACTTCAAATTTTCTCGTTACAAGCCAAGCTAAGGACGCCCACCATTTACGCGTTCACTGTCACTTGACCTGAAACGATAAAACATGACATATGTAATTATATCTTAAATATGGTGGAATAAGTGTGTTCTGTGTACGCCCTTTTTAGCTAGAGTCGGACTACAATAACTCTTCCAAGTGAATGAACTGTCAAACACATAAAAACTAAGTATGGCAATATTAACCAAAGAGTAGGTAACCAACAATCTTAGTACTTGTACATTTTTACATATATACAAACTTTTATCTTGTTTTAATCCCTTTGGTGCCCTTAGAGTAAGAATGTCAGTAAACGCTGAAGTTACTGTTTTGAATCACAGTATGTAAACTCACTTAATACAACACAAAAGTCCTCCAAAAGATCTTTTATAAATCATTTGTCAATATTTTTATAAGTACAATACTGATCAAAGCATAAGTTACCAAGATGCTTTTTATTTTTTTATTTATATTAATTTTGCTAGAATCTAATACTCATTTGAATCTATCTCCAGTGTTTTCATAAACCGATTTACAGATAAAAACTAAAATTGCTGGTGCAAAGATATTTTAGCCAGACTATAAAATACATATCATTATATAAAATGTTTGTTAGGAATCTTCTGTTAACTTCTGAATACTCCTCATTCCATATATAGGTAACTCACTTCCATCATCAATTTCCTAACATGGCTATGTGGAATTGTGGATCCAAGATAGCATCCTAACTGCAGCCAGAGTCGTGTACTGCTCTTTTTCCATCATTAACATCTAAGCTCGGTAATTCAACTGTGTAGACATTAGAGCTATTTTAAAATCCTAGTACACAGCAATAGACTCAAGAGTAAGTATGTGTGTACTTTATTGTACACAATCACAAATTATAAATATGTCTTAGGCAAACTTTTCCCCATTAGGAATCTCTTTCAGTTGAGCGATTGAGTGAAAATGCAAAGGAGAGAGATGAAAGAGAAAAAAGGCAGGCCAATGCGCCTGAAAGACTTGGCACAGGGAACCGATACATACATGATCTTTACTGCCGTGTCAAACTTTGTCATTGCTGCAATTCTTTGTTAACTACAAGCCTCAAACGTGTATATGGCCCATCAACATTGGCAAGCTGTTTTTAAACCATTAATAACCTGAACGATAACTTTAAAAGAGAACATAGGATTACATGACCTTTTAAAAGTCCGGCAAGCGATGTGTGTGGAGCCCCTTCCAGTTTTGTTAGCCTCTGCCTGCTGCCTCTGGCATTCATCACCCAGCTGCGTGGCAAGCGGCTGGCCCTAGCGACTGTCTCCTGGCTGGCTCTGGCATCCGTCTCCCAGCTGACCCTGGCGTCCATCTCCTGGCTGGCTCTGGCGTCTGTCTCCCAGCTGGCTCTGGCGTCGGTCACCGGCAGCAGCTGTGGCGCTCCCAGCTGGATCAAGGCGAGCCGCAACGCTCGCAGTATGGTCAGCGTTTGTTGAACCGCCTCCTGCTCCTTCTTGAGTGGCAGTTCCATTTTCCTCCATCGGCAGCTATGACTCCATCTTCAGCTTCAATGCCAACTGCCTGGCTGCGACTCAAATGAGAGTGGTCACCCTGGGGAGTCACTAGGCTGCATTTTCGTTTCTTGGTTCACGTACTAAAACTCATCACAAAGAAGAGAAACATATTAGCAAATTACTTATATTTTAGTCAATACAAAATAACATTAAGTACAAGAATAAAGGGATGGAGACAGTACAAAGTTTACCAAAAATGTATTTTTGAGGCAAACTTTGACTTAAACTTTCACACATATGTTAATTCCTCATCAAGAGAAATCAATCAAGCCCTAACAAGATGGCTATAACTTATCAGACCACCTCCATACTACCATGTAATGGCATTTTCACCAAAGATAAGCAAATTTGCGTGAAGTGATTCTAATTCAGCTTCCTGGATTTGACCATACTAACATTAATACATACTATTATGGCAAGTTAAATAATAACTTGTAGAAACATTTCCTTTGAACTATCTCAAAAACAACTATTATTCTCCATAGCATTTTTTTTTTTTAAATAAAGACTACTGATTACATTTAACTAGATAAGTCTAGGATCATGATAGAGAACATGTCATTGATAGCCTAGTGTCATGGTTCCAAGTATATAAATCATGCTCGTCAAAATATGTGAAATCGTAATGGATATGAAACGCATGTAATCAACTACCTCGTCTCCTAATTAAATAAGGATCGTCACCGTAAACTACAATTAAAAAAAATAAAGACACGAAAACGCAAATGAATAATATAGTAAAATAAACTAACAAAATTCTGAAACTGATTTAGTTTCTCGACATATTCTTTGTAGTATTGTTTCTATAAGTTAATAAATGCTACAGGTGGAAAACATACGCCCACTAGTTAATAAATGCAATAAGGTTCCTTATTCGTTCAAATATGATGATTGTTTCAAAAACCCCTCTCTATGATCGAACATGTTTCCTAACATATTATTGATGTCACCACTGTGAATATCGAGTTCTATTGGCATATATCTGAAATCCACAGTCTGAAATTTCATTGATAGGTTTTGTTTTAATAAAAACCACTCGAAATTGACAAAATTCACACGGTTTTTTTTTTGACTGGGCGTAATGAAAGCATGAAACAGCCATGCCACTTTCCGGAGCTCATGGAACAGTACATTGTTGTAAGGACTGTAAAGTGAGTGATAGATGAACGAGTAAATTTCGCAGGCTGACCCGCAGGGGAAACCCTCGACAATACTAGCTCATTCATTGCACTTTCTGCTTAGACTAACCTTTTTTTTTGACTTAGACTAAGCTTTTGAAATACTTACAACTCGTATTTGAAGAGTTTGTAATATTGGTCATTAAATTCGGCGCCTTTTTGCATCCTCACTGTTGTAAAGATGAGGATATATAAAGCTGATCGTGCCCTAGATTCAAATGTCGTAACGACAAAAAATTTCAAACTTTATTACCTCACTTTCAACTTAATAACATTTACTTTAGGCTACCTTTAGGCAAACAACCCTACGATACTTTCCACACTGAGACGTCAATGTAACGGTATGTAATATTAACATACATTCAAAATATTATTTATCCCTTGAGTTAATGTTAACATTATTCAATTAATCACATCACAAAACCAATATTCAATATTTACTAAACAAAACATTTGTTATTGTTTTTTTTTCATATGGCGGGCTGCCCCATAGCGCATACGAGCTTCTCACGGAATGGAGTCATAGCTTTTCAGACATATTTTAGAATGAATTCAATATATAATTTAAAATGAAAAATAACTGTTTATTTGTTGACAAATAATGTTTGAAATGGTGAGATTGTTTTACGCGCCATAACGAACTTTAAAATATCAATGCCCTTTTTAACGATCATTTCTTAAGAAGTAAACCTTATTATCTTAAGTAACAAATAGTTGTCATGTTGAGTGCTAACATAGATATGCAGTTTACAAATGTACAAGTATAACAGTTTTGTGTACGTACTGGATTCAGGTAATGTATAACCACATTTTCGAGCAGTGTCGTGAAAAAGTTATTCGTGGTAGTTGAATTACTATTCACATTAAAAGTTGGTTGAAATTATCAATATTTTTGTTATAATACGAAAATAAATAAATTTAAAGGAATAAAGCCTCTTAACATTCGCCTATAATTGACACCGGCAGCCTTTTATTTTAAGGGTTGAGTGGTGGCAATCTAATAAAAATAGAAGTTGCGGATTTTGAACTATACACTGGACTGGAATCATATCCAAGGATGAATAATGTGGTAGTTTCAAACGCGAAATATACATATACCGAATATAAATATATATACCGACAGTATTACAATTTAAAATAAAAGTTTCCACTAGCTTATTACTAAAGAGTATTGGGCAATGGCTACGTAAGCAAATGTCCATATATGGTACATTCGAATCTGAGTTTAAATGGATCCATTATATTTTGCTAGAAAAATTAGTCATCTCGAAATATTGATGAAATCAATATCCGGATCGCGTTTATGTGATAAAATAACACTATTAAAAGTATTTCAGTACTTCGTTAAGTTCATAGGTAATTATTTAATTAAAACTGGGCGTGTACTTACAGTTTTTTATCCCTGCTTCTGAAGTGTAATAATAATCCTTCTCACGTGATCATCAGTGTTTTATTCCCTTTTAACATATTTCCTTTCTACTTCACAATCACTCTTAGTACTTCGTAATCTCTGTTATTCCTCACAGTCTTATCTCTATGCCCGCTCATCATCAACTGCCCTGCCATTTATCATGCCAATGTCTTTATACCCTCGTTATTCAAGAAAACGTAATAGTCGGCGAGATTACTTTTACATTTAAGAAACTCCTTTTTTTAACAATATGTTTTGGAATAAATACTAAAATAAATAAATCTTACACTGGAATAATTTTAAATTTAGCATTGCTTACGCAAAATGGCTGTCAAAATAGAATTAGGTAAAATTATCTAAACGACACGTTTCCCGAGATATTAGTCAGGTAAAATAGTATAATCTACATTTTAAACAACAATCAACACAGTAAACAATATCCTTGTGCATACGATGCTCATTTTATATAAACAATATCATGTTTTTTACATGTTGCTTTTGTTATTTTGTCTATTAATGGAATATTTTAGGATTTAGCGTCGCTTACGCAAAATGTCCGTCAAAATAGAATAAGGTAAAATTATCTAAACGACACGTTTCCCGAGAAATTAGTCAGGTAAAATAGTATAATCTATTACACAACAATCAACACAGTTAACAACATATATGTGCATGCTCATTTTATAGTCAGGTAAATATATAAATGTGCATAAATCAGCATGAATTTTTCTTGATTTATTATCAAGAAAAATTATCTAATCGCCTTTGTAGGAAATATTTCAGACATGAAAAGCTATTTATCGTACAATAAAACCTCACGATTCATGTTTTAATTAGAGGAAAATATTTATTTTCAAACATTAAAATGAATGAAGTGACATTTAAAGTTCTCTAAGACAAAAACTTATGGTCCAACTACGCAAATACAAAAAAAAAACTGCTTTAGAAATGTTAAAGGTTTATTCATCAGATATTACGTGAAATTTCAATTTTATCAATTTTTATGTGTGATCTGCTGAAAGATTTCCAGTAGTTCTAGACTAATGTATGGTAGCAAACGATAGCTATGACTAATGAGAACAGCACAAGAGTTCTCAAGACTGCAGTCACTCGGTACTCATTAAGGAATTTTAAATCACGAACTACGTGGAATTTCAAGTTTTACAATTGCAATGAGATAATATCCTATCTTAACAAGAAGAACAAAACTACCTACAACTCTGTGTGGTATAAGTGACGTCTCGTAAGACACTGTTTGAGTGAGATGGCGTTTGGGTCCATCAAGCGAGTCCAAAGTAATGCCTTAGCGCCACAGACACAGATTTACACCGCAGGTGGGCCTTACGGCCTTTATAAATATATTGAATTACTACTAAATGTGTGATATTTTATAAAACAGAACCGGTAAAGTTGTCTAACTACCAATTTAACGAAAATATTTGTTTTTTTAGTACATTCTATGCGACAAATACGACTCAATTGTCATTCAAGCAATTCAAGATAAGCGACAGTAGTCGATCAAAGTAAAAAAGGATAGGCGACAATGGTTTCATAGTATCAAAGCAGGTAAATTTGGATAAACGCCAATAGTAAAGATACGACAATCAGGTAATTTAATCTAACTATGTTATTTTTTTTATAGAATCTTATATCGATTCTGTTTAATAATGTGGAAATACCACATTTTTACTTTTTGGCTAATGCGCATAAGCATTTTAAACACACATGACACAGAGGGCGCTCCAGTAGCGAAGAATTATGGAATCAAAGATTTAGTGTGATTGACGTAACGATATGATAGCTCAGTTGGTAGAGCACTACGCCGGAAACTTAGGGTCGCAGGTTCGAGTCTTTGCAGTGGATCACATAATTTTTTTCTTTCATAATTTACCTTTATGTTAATTTGATCATAAAGACATAGGTATAAAATGCCTCAAACGACATTAAAATATATTTTACGATCCGGTAACAGTTAACCAACAAGTGCAAGGTGAGTTGCAATAAAGAAAAATTATCCAAGTTGTTTGATCTGTTTTGACAAATAAGTAAAAAAGCTCTAAGGTTCATTATTATGCAAAAAACTTTTTATGTAATCTCCATTTTGCAAAAAAAAAACCTCAAAAAACAAGTCATTTAGTAGAAAAAAAAATGTAGAGATTCTCTAAATCACCGACGGGATAAGCGACACAAAAGTCGTCAGACAGATATTATTATATACGAGACCCAACCCATTCGATGCAGAAAAATCTGCCGATCCCAACAGTGTGTAAACTCGATGTCCCCAAAAATTTCGCTTAGATAATTTCTACTTTCCAGCATCGGTATATTTTGACAATCAAGTAAATTAACATTTATAGGGTAGGTATCCATTGACATTGAACATAGAAAAAAAAAACAAAAAAAATATCGTCTAGTAAAATATCGTCAATATCAACAAGTATAGGGAAAAATCTAAGAACATTACTAATGTAGTCATAAAAAACTATCACTGTTTATAAGTAAAGGACGTAAATCCGTTTTCCAACGGTAAAGTTGAGTTTGTCGCTCTATTATTTATAGTTTATCTTTTCATTAGAGCAACATGACCCGGGGGATAAAGCTGTGCCTCCACTACTATGTTAAAATATCGGTTCATCCGCTGGGTCACGATATGATTTATTTATTAATAACGGTATTTTTTTATTTCTGCATGACACGTATAATCAAGAATCTTGTCGGCATTTTAACTATTTTTGGTAGGTTACCTACACTTACAAAAGAAACTAAAAAGTATTTTTCGATTCTAGACTTCCAAATGGCTAATTTCACTTGTTTTTTTGGAAAATAGCTTTAACGCATTTTATTTTTAATATTCTACTGTAGTGGGTAAATAGATATTGAGTACCTAATCCGAAATAATTATATCATTGTTTAAATGATTTATTTTACTTCGAGATTTTCAATGCCTTTAAATAAGGTATAAGGTTTGTTGATCTTCAACTCACGCTCGGACTATGCGAGTGTATGAAGCTGCTTGGACGCCACTCAACGAGATTATGAACGAAGTAATGTTCCGGGGGCGCACGGTCGGCGGGGGGAATAACGTTAGGCTCCGCCCAGATCCTCAAGGACGTTGGCCTTAGGAGTCGCCTTAAATAGCTTCGCCTGACGTATGACAAATCCCAGGCATTTACGGGCTTCGTTACAGGCTTTTTTGATGTGCTGGCTAAATGTGAGCTGAGTATCAAACCACGTTCCTAAGTCCCTAACTTCTTTGACACGTTTTAACGGCTTGCCTTCTATGGCGTAGGGATGGGTTATAGGGAGTCGGCCACGCGTATATGTTATAACCGAGCATTTGTCGCTGTTAAGGGACAAGCTGTTATCATGTGCCCAGGCGCAAACTTTGTCTATGTCAAGTTGCAGTAAGGAACAGTCTTGATTTCTGTGGATTGGCATGGCTAATTTAAGGTCATCCGCGAACAGAAGGCATGATGAGTGATGTACTGCTGTCGGTAAGTCATTAAGGAGAATTAAAAACAGGAGGGGCCCGAGACTACTACCCTGCCCGATTCCCGATGTGACCAGAAATGGAGAGGATCGCGCGCCTTCATATTGGACATATTGATGTCGGTCTGAGGGGTAACTAGCTACAAACTCAAGTAGATGGGTACCAAAACCAGCAGCAGATAGCTTCTTGAGCAGCACATCGTTATCCACTTTATCAAAAGCTTTCTAAGTCTTAAGTAGGTTAGGTTAGAACCGAACTTAATGGGTTAGGTTAGTTTTTTATTATTATTATTATTTTTTTACTTAATGGGACGTAAATATTATGCTTATTCATATTCTGCCATATAAATGTTCTGATAAAAAAAATTATGTGACATCACAATGAGAAAAAAAATATGCAAAATAAAATTCGGAGAAATGATGATTCTGTCAAAGGTTGTTATGCAAAATGAAAATATGAGTATCAATTTTATGCATCATCACAATATGAAAAAAAAATCATGCAAAATAAAATTCGGAGAAATGATGATTCTGTCAAAGGTTGTTATGCAAAATGAAAATATGAGTATAAATTTTATGCAACATATTAGTGAACCGTTAGGTATACTTGCTCAAGTGTTTCTATTTTTAAATTTATGGTTCACTATCGTATAATTTTACGTTACAGAGGGAAACTTTTAAACGGGAAGTACCTAGACCTACAACAAAGCGAAAATCTGCTGATGTACCGGACGAGGGTCAAGTTTCTGAACGCTTCTGCACTAGTTATCCATCGCTAACTAACCCGAAATCAGTTGACCATATCACCGTATCAGTTAAGGAATCACCATCATCTACGAGTTCAGCAATTTCTTCACCGCGGAAAAAACAGTTGAGAAACGCATTAAAGAAAACCGAAGAGAAATTAAGAGGTAAAGAAAAAATAATAGATCGCCTTATAGCTCAAAACCGTACTCTAACCGGACTCTTATAGCCAACTGAAAAAGAAAATCAAAACTTTAGAAGACATAATTAATACCTCTCCAAGACAAAATACTTCTTGACAAATGAACACGCCTCTTCTGGAAAATACAAATGTTGAGACAGGTTTTGCCTGACCACAAATATATGAGGATGCACCATATTGCGGAATTTCACTGGAACTAACTTCTTAAACAAAGAAAATGCCTAAACCATTCACAATCGTGAACGTAATATTGTAAATTAAGTGTACAGTCCGACCAAAAAGAGTAGAAATTAAAAAGTGGCAATAGTAGTGTCCTCCCTTCGGGGACGACACTACAGTATTGCCACTTTTTAATTTCTACTCTTTTTGGTCGCACTGTACATGTACCCGAAAACCAGCCAGGCAAAGAGTACATTCCACTAAATGATATTACGAGTTACCATAGGAACTGGCAGGTATTTAAACTAATGTCATTAGAGTTCGGATTTCATTGCAAAATTGTTGCCATATAAATCTTATAAATAGCGCCCTCTTGACAATCCTCATATATTTCTGGTCAGGTTTTACGTATACATTTGCTGAAAGTTGTCCAATACAGGCAAGAGACAATTACTTAAGACAATTACGTATTATTTCAGGGCGTTTTACCGGCGTTAAGAAGGGTAAATCGCCAATAATTGGCCACCGTTCAATAACTGGCCACCTCAAACTAAAAATGAACTCTGTTCACCTATAAATATAATTCATTTTAGTATAAGCTGTTAATTACTGGCCGCCCTTCAATAACTGGCCACGATATAATAAAATGAATTCAGTTTGTAGGTGAACAGAGTTCATTTTTAGTTTGAGGTGGCCAGTTATTGAACGGTGGCCAATTATTGGCGATTTACCCAAAATATTTTTATAAATAATGACACAAAGGTAAATTAAGAAAGAAAAATTGAAGGCGATCTACTACAATCTAAGCAGGAATTGAACCAGCGACCTCTGCGTTTCCGGCGCATTGCTCTTCCAACTGAGCTATCAGATCGCTACGTCAATCACACCAAATATTTCATCCCATAATTCGTTACGCTACTGGAGCGCCCTCTGCGTCATATATGTTTGAAATGCTTATGCGCATTAGCCATACCCTAGGATGTGCGCTTTACACGCACGATCCCCAATCCTCATTGCTTTACAGCAAGTGTGAAGACTGCTAGAGACTTCTTAGTTTGTAGTAGATCGCATTCAATTTTTCTTTCTTAGTTTACCTTTGTGACATTATTTATGAAAAAAAAAATGTGGTATTTCCACATAAAATATGAATCGATAAAAAGATTCGATGCAAATATTTAGAAGATATTTTGTTTGTAGTTGTTATTACTTTATTACCTAAATAGCTTATTTTCTATTCCGCGAAAACCGTCGTGGTCTAAATCTAATGCTACTCAAAGGGTCAAATGTGACAACAAGTTGTGCTCACCTACACACTTCTTCATGCAAGATTATAATTACACAAAGAAACATTCACGTAAATACAAATTATACAACCAATGTCACCACCGAGGTCTAATTGGTGGCTTCTTGTATTATTTTCATTAATAATAGACCACGACGCTTTTTGTGGAAGAACAATAAAAGTTTATCCAGTATTTCATATAGAATTCCGCAAAGTACGCCTGAATCCATTAACATTTAATAAATTACTTGTCTAGTTGTAAATATGTATTATTTGTTTGATAAACGTTTTGTTATGAAATGTGGTTTAATTGGCAAACTTTTTAAACCTTCATATGTGTCGCCCTCGGGCAAACTACAGGTAAATTAGCACTGCATATTCAGATCACTGCCTATTAGCATCAAAAGATTCTTGATTAGCATAAAGGAACAGTAACCGGTCCTGTGCTTTTCACGGATTACAGGCAAGTTAGGATAGATATACACTGCCGGAAATTTAAGTTTTATCACTAGTAGCAGCTGGTTTGGCAAGAAAAAGCTTATTAGGAATGATATTTTTTTTGTTTCCAAAGAATATGTAACATTATGACGGAAAATATGTCACATCCACAACTTACAGTTAATATGTGTTGGAATGTAGTCTGGCTAGCCAAATAATGTTGACAGATATTTCCTTGTGGTATCACCAATTGTCTATGATTTAAACAATTTGGTAGGTGAGTCCTCTATAAATAATTTTGATACTTTATGTACTTGTTTTAACATTCCGATCGAGAAGAAATTTGACATAGTACTTATGTAATTTTTTTGGTGATGGATTTATATAGTATTATCGTGCTAGGTCTTATTTACACTACATTTAATTTGTTGCCTTGTATATAGTTAGAAAGTGTAAACATATTTGTTTGTCGTTGACTGTACTGTACATAGTGGTAGAAATTACGTGAGCTGACTATGAGTATACGTCAGCATATATTTAACTTATTTCCGTACCTTATGTGTGCATAGAAAACCAAAATATGTTCTAGTATCAAAACTATAATTCCTACTACACAAAGTGTAACCAGCCGCAGATTTTTTTAAATTTCTTGCCAATTCTTTGAGTAATATTTCATTAGCCAGACTATAGCTACAAATTTTTGTTATAAATGGAATTTCATATTGTTTTTTCTCGACAAAACTATCGATAATTCATACTTGATTTTACCATCACTATTTAACTTAAAATATGATTGACCACAGTGTCATCTGTTGTCTAGTAGCAGAATTATGGCGACTTCGTGTTAAGCCGCTACCACACTACTCGCTAAGTAGACCGATTTCGGCTGAGGCGAAGTTGCCCGAATTATGGGTTTCCGCAGCAAAGTGCCCCCATGGTATAAACTACTCAGAGACGTAGAAAGTATCACTTGCCGGAGTGTATCATACCTTGTTATACCATACCATGGTGTTCCTTTGAGCCATCTCGAGTAGCATATCTACGTGAAATGAACTTAGGTATCAAATAAATAAAACATAGGAAATATATACATCAATATATTTTATTTTACATAGGTTGTCTTTAAATCAACTCGACTATTCCGAAGTTCCTCAAAATATAAAAAAGACAAAACAAAAAAATATGACATATGAGATCTTTTACTTACTAGGATAAGAAAAAATTTACATATTTTTTACTCACTGTGGAACTAAGAACTTACGATTTATAAAAAAGTATATTACGCGGAAAGGGCTTTACTGACGTGGGATTTATGTGACGCCATTTTACAAAAAGTGTCCAAAATGGAAGAGGAAATACAAAATTATTAAGGTGTCTCATTCATACAGAGTATTCATCACTACAGGCCTAGCGTGTTACAACAGACTTATGTTGATTACAAACCTACAGTTAACATAGGTTTAAAGATTTGTGATTCTTGTGAGATAAACCCACAGACCACCCCCACTAGACGGAGCATGTAAGGCGACCCGCGCGCACCAACGATATGGTACGGCAGAACATTAAAGTATCAACACGGCGGCCACCGTTTAGTTGCATCCATGTTTATGAGGTCTCTCTACACCACTTCACACTACAATTTACCATGTTATTTATTTAATTTCTTTTTTCGTTGACGTACGCATGGATCATAAACATGGACGCAACTAAACGGTGGCCGCGCGTGTTGATACTTTAATGTTCTGCCGTACCATATCGTTGGTGTGCGCGGGTCTCCTTTCATGCTCCGTCTAGTGGGGGTTGTCTGTGGATAAACCCCATTTTATAAATATGTAAGTTTTATGAATAAGGGGTTAGTCTACACAAGTGGATGCACGGAACATGCTGACCGTATCACTGTCATTGCGAGCTTACAGTACCGACAGCCAATGACAGGGACAGATTTTCACTACAAAAGAACCGTTTGAGGTATTTTTTTTCTTGCTGTGTTCATACAAAATATCCACAATAGATCCACATACCATTTTGAACCTAACGACATTGTAAGTAAAGCTAGTTATATATCTGATGTAAACGGTCAAAATCCTGCAATGCAGCACCAAGCGAATGAAACATTCGAGGTCGTAAAATAAAATGGACCTTCGTTACCGTTAAGTTCAAAATGGCAGGTCATCTGTTCAACATTCTCTGTGACGATGGCGATTCGGTATGCCATTACCCCGTGAAAATTTAAAAAGTTACAGACCATAGACACTTGACAGGTCCAGTTAACTTTTTAAATTTGTGAGGCACTGTAAGACCATGAAATTATACGAGTATGCCAAGCGATATTACAGACTGGCATACGATATATTTTCGTATTTTTTTTACACTGTCGACATCAACACACGTTCGATAGTTCAATAAAGCCCTGATCGCCTCACCAGCGCCTCCAATTGACAGTCCTCTCTGATCCAATCCGCACATTGTCAAGTCTTATATTATACAATACATAATTCATTTGTTATTATTATACAAGGCATATTATTTCACACGCTGCGGTCACCGGCCGGGAAAAAAAGGTAATTTGTTTGTACAGTATTTAAGAATGAAAGCGGAGTTTGAAGGTAACGCCTGCCACCGCAACGTGCTAGACACCCTTTAAGTATAATCGTCATAAGATCACATTTTTTTATAAGGCAAACAACAATTATTAAAGCTAAGCCTTTGATAAGGGAAAGGGAGGTCAAACCGATAACGAACGTCTACTGCAACTTAACTGAAACTTCTATTAGAATTCCTGGAATGGGGCCATTAATACTAAGGGTGGCGGTAATGTCGGGTGAGAGAATGTGTATTTGTTACTCCACTTAGAGGGTCAAACTAATAAGTAACTCCTAGATTTGTACTTGATGATATATATATTATTATACGGCGGGCCGCTCGCGGCTGGCTCTGAACCCGCGGCGCGCTTATTTTATTTACAATCGTATGGAAATTTAATGAATTCCTTCGAACAATCATGAGCCAAATACTTAACAGATAACTATAATGTATATCATTCAATTTTAGCCGTACATTAAAAAAATTACAAACTAATTAATGAACAAAAAAATGTTACAATTTCATGACACTTATAAAAACATTATTCAAAACGGGAAGCATCCGTGTAACGGGACATCGTTTAGTCCAAACAAAAAAATTCGTTAAAAAAAACTTTATTAATTCCTAAACAAACCGAAACGTATTCAATTTTTTGTTTTTTTTTTCCTCAATTTTCCTCACATTTCAGCTTACCCCATTTCGCGTTTCGGCCGTTTCTATGACGTTCCTAACCTACCTCTATTAAATAGAACCTACGCCTAACCTATCTAAACCTCTTCCTACGCTTAACCAATCCTATTCATCGTTTCCACTTGTGGAATCTAGTCAACCATAGCTGGTCGGGACGCACGCCACAAAACGAACCGAATGACTGAAAATTAAATATATGCATATTAAAATAGAAAGCACAGCAAAAAATCGAAAATGACTGGCTGTTGAGTTTCTTTCGGCGTTTCTTTTCAACAGTTATATCAGTCAGTTATAGTCCACTTGAAAAACGCCAACCAAAACCGATTGGATTGTAGACACAACTAAAAGCTGCTTCATCATTCGCTAATCTGTTGTATCACGACTCTCGTTCTAGGCAAATTTATTTTAAGGAGGAAATAAGGGCACAAGATCGCCGCATAAAGTGATACTAAAAAGCAACGTTTCATAAAACCGATCAAAGTAACTTTGAAAATAATGATAGGTATTGAACAAAATTACCTCGTAAATTAGTTATACAATAAAACCATTCGGAAATATTTGTCATTCGGCATCAGAGTTGTGCGTCAACCGACCAAATTCCAAATCCATTCTTTCCTATAATACTTTAGGCATTACTGGCATTTTCATTTCAGCCTCATTATTTCGACATTGCATTTCAATTCATTAATTAAGTAAAACTGATTTAATATAAAAATCAAGTTTTAGATCTGTGGTTCACTAGGGCAGTCACTTGACTGAAATTTCGAGATTTTATACATCGTAAATGTTGACTATTTCGTTCCAAATCATTCGCTGTTTTCGCTTAATTTTATTGATTGGAATAATAAATATTATTTAACACTGCATGGCAAGCAGTTTTAGCTGAAATAGTTTCGAATTTAATAAAAAACAATACTGAATGAATATTACATTACAAATGGTTAAAATGGACTTGGCTTGACACATTTGTAGACACCTTAAAGACTAAATAATTTGATTATGAGTGTTAAATAAAATAGATACATACTGAGATAGTAAATGTTTTACTAAATATCATGTTCAATGCTCAAACTAATGCTTTTTAACCGACTTAAAAAAGGAGGTTCCCAATTCGTCGGGATGTATGGTTTTCTCCGGTTTCTCTAACACGACTCAACCGATTTGAATATTTTTTTTTTACGTCAACCTAGGCCGTAAGTGTAATGTTCGGCCCGCTACGCGGCAGGGAAAGACGTATCACTTTGGACAAACCACGGGCGGTAATTAGTTAAGCCCCAGATCCCATATTTATAGCCCTCACCTACGGTTTGGACATACACCTGCGATCTGGAACATTGACTAACTCATCGCCCTACTTATGCAATGTAACAATTCGTTTCAAAGAGTACTTCTAGTCGGCTTCATTATCATCAGCCCCTCTAACACAACTATGGTTCGCGACTCTTGTCGCGCGACAGCATCGCCCGTCACTCTCTCACATTACTGTACAGAAAGAGATAGGTAGTATATCTCGCGCGAGAGAGTCGCATGTCACAGTTGTCCTAAAGGAGCTGGTGATGGAAAAGAATAGAACTCTTCAAATTTCGTAGGCACAATCGTGGTTTCTTTAGTAACTCATTCAGCTGGGATGCTCTCTTCGTTGAAGTCGGTTATTCTTTTTGTTAAACTGATCATAGAGACTAGCGCATAAAGATTCCAATCAATAAAATTACCAAATACCCTTCCCAAAAACGTCATAGAAACACAAAACGGGACCGCATTCGATTCCATAGACAATGGTCCTGCCATTTCAATTTCACCAATTCATTTATCTATTGTCGCGCGACCTGTCGATCTGTCTCACTGTTGCAAACAGATCGTTAACACTAATACAATTCATCGTATTTACAATTACAACATAATGAAATTAGGCGCCGATAGTGAATGTTATAAAGTGTTTTAGCTTCTTAGTCGTTGCCCTTGGTACATCACCAATTTTTCGATCCAATAATAAGACATTATTCAATCATTATTAGTTAGAGGTCAAGTCTTATTAGCATATCCCAGGCTTCGGTGCACGAGGCCTACAGGGGGCTTATGATGGTTGCGTTTATCACGGGATAAAAAGTGATAAAGCATCTGTCACTCACACTCGCATCTTGTCAAAACGTGATGGATGCTTGTCACTTATTTATCGCGAGATAAAAGCAACCATCATGCCCCCAGTAGGGGTAAAATCAATCGTGCGTCAAAAATCCCGGTGCATGCTTATTAGTCAGCCAATTTCGACCTTACCTTCATTGCGCAGTACGTGAGTTGATAGATTGTGATTCGAGTATACCTGTCTCTCTTATGCGATCGAGATAAAAAATCTAATCTAAGAGGTCACGTACTCTAGAAAGAAGGCATTCATTGGCACTTTTGCTCTTATTTTGGAAATAGAATCGAGACGTATCCCAATACTGTGTGTGCTTGATCATTTTCATCTCATAATCAGAACAGAATCATCTTTACAACGACTAATAAGCGAAAACGAATTCGAATATTTAATTCCAAAAATTATATAATAATTTCATAACTTTTTCGTTTATTTGCGGGCCAAGAAACGACAACGGAAAATACTTTAAAATAGCGTAGTGCGTAGAATCAACACATTTATTCGTTCGTTACTTTCGTTCTTTTGAAAGATATCAGAAACCACTGAGAAATATCTGACACGTTTTCTCGGTTATTTTATTCCTTAGCGCTTTCCAAAATAGGGTCACGAAAACCATTTTATAATAATTAACCCTTATTAGATGCATACCATATCCTATAATTATTTCATGACTGAAACGACTCCGGTATCCATTTAAACGGAACGAATGACGTTTTGTTTGACATTGCTGACAGATTATTTCTTTCAGATCGAAATTAATTCATATGAAATGTCAACTGTTCAATTCATTTCTACCCGATTCAATCAATGTAGTGTCGTCTTTTATATTGTATGCACCTAAAGCGTTAAGAACATAAACATGGTATCATTATGGCATCTCCTTCTTTTATAGAAAACGTTTCATAGCATGCCTCATTTCATAGACAATTTATTTCCTTAAAATTATATTTTATTCATAAATCTTGAAAATTTCATCCTATAGATTAGGTTAGGTTGGGTTTGTTTCATAACAATCCAATACATTCTACAGTCAATTATACGTCTATGAATTGAAACATTTGCATATAAAACAAGTTTATACTTATGGTTTATACCAATGATAGTATATATTGCTTAAAACTTCCATTAACCCCTATGCGATGTCAAAAATGTGATAATCAACTTGAAACTGATATTTTAACGTAAACTTGAAGTGCTCTGCACAGATCCATACGCATACGAGGGATTCACCCTTAAATCGGCAATGTAAACCAGGGTATACAATCATCTTTTTTTATTTTATTTTTCGAACGAGATTGTTTGCTTTATTCAACCTTACGTGACGAACTATCGACCTTCGGTTTGTTTGACAAATTAAGGGTTAAAATGTACCTTTTCTCGTATATTTCCGCTGTCGTTTCCCCGCCGTGTTACAAATATAGCCGGCAGTTGAGATCTCTCGAAACTAAACCGAACGCCTTCCAAAAGACTTAGTCATACGCTGGTGGGAACATCTGCCGCCCCTCGGCAATGTAGTTCTTTAACAATAATATTAAGATAGAATCAACGGTGGGCTTGGGGAAAGATCACGTCAATATATATACAATATTACTTTAATATTATAATTATATAACAAAACGGGGGTGCACGACGTTTTATATAATTTCATTAATATTTTGGTTTGATATAACATTACTTTGTATTTATACTTTATAAAGTAACGAATGATATAATGTCGTTTTAAATAATTTCCAAATGATATAATGAGTTAGCTGCTAAAGGTACCTTGCGTCCTTCAGAGCGGGAATAGAAGCGTCGACTTGCTCCCGTTATTTAACATTAAAACGGTATGCCAATTAATAATTATAGAATAAAAAATATAACAATAAATCGTTATATCAAACGTTACATTATATTATGAGAGTATGTTAATGTTAGTTTTCTGAAATTATATAAAACATAACAGACACACAAAAAGCCGCCCGCGAACTAGGTCCGCGCAGAAAGTGGGTTATGATTGTTTTGCTTCTCCGTTGTCGGGTAAAAGGTATCATATAACCATCTGGGGTAAGGTTAAAATTGCGACAACGCCTCTCACAGATCAAGATGAGTATATCGGTATCAGTACCCTTACAATGAAATAACGTGACCGTACTCGCTGGCGACAGCGTAAACGATTTGTATATTGTATGTATATGTATATTGTTTGTATATTGTATGTATATGTATATTGTATGTATATGTATATTGTTTGTATATTGTATGTATATGTATATTGTTTGTATATTGTACGTATATGTATATTGTTTGTATATTGTATGTATATGTATATTTTTTGTATATTGTATGTATATGTATATTGTTTGTATATTGTATGTATATGTATATTGTTTGTATATTGTACGTATATGTATATTGTTTGTATATTGTATGTATATGTATATTGTTTGTATATTGTATGTATATGTATATTGTTTGTATATTGTATGTATATGTATATTGTTTGTATATTGTATGTATATGTATATTGTTTGTATATTGTATGTATATGTATATTGTTTGTATATTGTATGTATATGTATATTGTATGTATATGTATTTGTACTATTGTACAGCGCCCCTAGCGGTTTCTTTGTAGAACTACAATTCTCAATTTCGTTTACGCAGTCGCTAGCGAGTACTGTCATTGTAAGGGTACAGTTCGATGCAGGCACATTAGAAGTTGAGAATGACTTCACATTGGTGCGTAAATGAATTAGGGTGATTCTACAGGCGTTTCAACCGCCGCCAGTCCGCTGTCATAAATATCAAAGCAATGGGCCATACTATGCTTTACATTAGATCTATTACGGTAAGCAGTATGGTTACTGTATATAATTGTGTGAAAGTTTCTAGCTTGGTGTAGCTCATACTTTCAATATTTTTAACAGCGGACTGACGGTTAAAACGCTTTTTAAACTAAAACGCCTAACTATCCAGATAGAATACCTATACGCTTGCAGTATTAAAAAATGAGGTATATGATAATTGTAGCACCACTTCAGACTTGTAGTCAAGAAATAGCACTGATTTTATAAAAAAAACTGACCAACCCTTGCCATCCCTTTCTCAAATGTAACATGTTAGAGACGCATTAAAAAGGACCGAAGGATGTTTTAATAGCCCTTATTATGTATTAGTTACTGGTCAACACAGGAAGGTTATAGAAAAATATAAAATATTCTTTGATGTTATCTTTCTCCAAGCTCACCTTCACAATTAATTCTTATAATAACACTAAAATTCGACGTTACAACAAGTGGGAGACTATTTTAAACAATAGTCTCGTACAGTCAGCTTCGTATATTTAAAAGCACTTCAAAAACGATATATTGTTTTTATTGTTTCAAATGGTGGATTCAGTCAAAACTATTGTATACAGTTATGGCTTAAAAAAAATACACGGTAAAAAGTTACGTTACCTTAAAAAAAAAAGGGGGAAGCTATTTTAGATTTTCATTCCGTGCCAAGAGAATTAGTTAAAATTAATATACTTGGCTATAATGATAAAACACTGTTTTCGTGTGAAACTCTCGCAAATATACAAAGCTAACTGCAAGTCAAAGTATAATAAAAAAAATCCTCGACATATTTCGACACTGGCCATGAGAAGGCTAGAAAGTATCATCTACGTTCAAGAAGCGAATTTAGTCGCGACATAGCGTCCATAAATATTTGTCACTATTAAAAGAAGGTTGCGTTTTATCCATTTTGGCTGTAGAAACCAAAAATATAATACAAAGTATCTTATCAGCCCGTCTAGCAGAACTATGCTTCGCGACTCAGCCGGGCCAACATATCTAGCCGCGACACAGCGCCATCCGTCTTGCTCGCACGGTACTGAAAAGAAAGTGACAGGTAGTCTGTCACAGTTCTGGTCGCGCGACTTCACCCGTCACTCTCTCAGAGTAAAGAAAGAGATAGGTAATATATCTCACGAGAGAAAGGGTTGCGTGTCACAGTTGTGCTAGAGTTACACTGATACATATACCATCCTGACTTATTTAGGTATAAAGCAACATCCAATCAAGTATAAATCTAACACTTAGTATTATATAGGTTCTCACAGTTTCAAACGCTATAACTTTCGAGTCACGTTTATTGAAAAAATTAGCTACATTAGCCGCCAAATTGATCCAACTATATATTTTGCTTGCGGTGAGTCAATTTCTTATTTAATTTTTCATTGTGATGGTCCATTTCTTCAATATATGCGACAGAAAAGTACTGAGAACTACCCATAGCTCTCTGTGAGCTCTTCGGATAATTATAAACGGTTTAAACTGACGTAAAAACTATCAGGAACGGGCCGACATGGCCCGACAAGTCCCTGACGGAGAGCTCCATATGAGTTCGGAGCATGTCGGGCCGTTCCTGACAATATTTACGTGAGTTTTAAAAGTTTTCATGTCTCACGATAGTTTTAATAATATTATAGCTCTTCGCATGTTTTTTTTTTCAGATTGTACGCCTTGTAAACTTTGCAGAAGCTATCATATAATTCTTCCTTTAGGATTTTTGTATACAAACGACATAGTTGTAACTCCACGAGCATAATAATAAACAATAAATTAAGTATAACAATAAGCGTTCCTTCTCTAATATGAAGACAAAAGAAAATCATTTTAATAATATCTTTAGAACGTTCTTTCATGAGACGGAAGAATCAGCTCCATTCACACAAACAAATACTTTGTTTTTGAAGGTTAATATTTACGAAGTAGTCTATATGGTAGCCTTTGCAAAACACTTCTTTTCAATAGTGACAAACTGAACGCCTCTAGATGAATCGAATATTGGCATATGCGAAAGAAATCTTACGCATCTACACTCCCAAATCATCTACAGTTCTCTGGGATCCGCATTGATCCAATAATACATTCCCTCATCATTATTGATAACCAAGTTTCAAGAATATATTAAAGGATTCACAATATATCCCTAGGATAATCCCTTTAAGGTTCCAATTAGATTTAAAAGGATCCTTGGATCAAATCCAATCGACATCTAATAGGATCCTTCTGAAATTATCAATTTAGAAAATCATCAATGGACAGCCCAGAGAACTAATTGATCTCCAAAAAGTGCGATAGACAAAAAAGGTCGAAAAGCTATTTCAATGTACTTCTCAGTCAACATAAACAAAAAGACATGAGCACACCTTGTGACCGTATTCCAAGTGAAACTTATAAGTATATAAAAAAACAATAGTTTTTACATAGAAGTACCTAACATCCGTCCATGATCGTCCACTCAATATCACAAGAGTAATTTAAAATCTCTGTACAAAACTCCGCTCGACCCTACTGGATAATATCTACACACCAAACAAGTTCGTTTACTTCACTAGAGTAAAGGCTTCAGAGGATTTTTAGTCTTTAGTGCACCGTGTTAGGGAAGCCTTTGCCTCGGGAGGGGAAAGTGGGCGGAACCGCGTGCCTTCACAAGTATGTCGATTCACCTGGAAAATGTAAGAAACCCATATAAGCGTGAGTACCTCGACGTGTGGCCACTGACAGACTGGATGTAGCCCATCGGTTGGCGTTGTGGACGACACACTTAAGCAAAGCAATACTATTTTGTGGTTTTGTAGCTCATGGACGATGGTCCGTCATAAAAGAGAAGCAATTTTAAGTCTTGGCAAAGGCCTTAGAAAAATGAAAAATGAAAATCCACCAAAATGAAAATGCACGAAGGCAATTATCTATGACCATATTGAGGTGCAAAACCACAAAATTGTATTGTTTTGCTTAAATGGATCGTACACAAAGCCAACCTAGGGACTATAACTATAACGGCATTTGGGGTAGATAAAGCGTCTTTTTCTCAAGTAAAGTTAACGCCGTACCTGAGAAGCATAAAACTGTAAAGGGGCTTCTAAACGGCCCATGTTTTACTGTAATTTGTGGCCGGCCATTATTTGCATCTTGCTCTAGAGTAGTGTGTCAGAGAAAGACGACCATAGTTGCCGGCCACAAATTGCAGTATAATAAGGCCCGTTTAGAAAACCCATATGACCCACCATTAATTTTTCAACCAGATTCTTCGTTTCATATATACTTTAGGGAGGCATCGAGGGAATGCAAACCGTTAAATTAACAATTACCGGATTACCGGTAAATTACAGATAAACACTATAGAAAAAAATACCGGTTTGCATTCCCTTGACACATTGTGGCTACTAAGGTTATCAAAAAGAGATAGATGCTTTATCTACAGCGGCAAATGTAAGCGTCATAGTTAGATTTGCTGGTGAGATTAGAGTTTTATTGTAAATTAAGTTTGATGTGAGAAAAATCTGTGTTTACATTTGTAAACATTCCGAGATTAGGAGAACTTAGCGACAAATTCGATTTGTGCCACCATTCATATAATATACTAAAAACAGAATCACATTAAGTCCAAACTGTATTTACATAAAAAATCAAACCCACCAAAAATTCGTGTTGAGTTTTATAAACGCATTTATTTTAACATTTAAAATAATTGTACTTGTTATTTCGTACCCCCTTTCACTTACTGATCAATAAGATCTCCATAAGCCTTTTACTTAAAATAAATCAAAGGAGTTTATTTTTAAGTGTATAATGCGTTTAGAAACTCTTCAGTCTGCGCGTGGCCTGAGTGATTGGTGCTAAGCAGTACAGCGAATGGAGTTAAACCATGGGATGAAGTATTTAGTCAAAACAATAACCACGGCTGACCGCGGCTTGTCTTTCATATCATGTCTTTCACACCTTTCTAATGAAAAGAGATGGAATATGTCACAAGACAAAACGCAGGCAACTATGTTAGCCGTTTGGAAATACGTAATGTGGCTAATAGTAAAATCTGTTATGTTTTATGAGTAATGAAGTAGACAAAGCTTGTAACTGTAATATTTTATAATTAAAGATTTTGACTGTATTTGCCAAATTACGCATGTAAATATATTTACACAAAACATTTCACACGGGGGCAGAGAAAATTAATAAGCACCATTGCTGGTAAGAATCACTATAAAAAGAGAAAAAAAAATGCATATCAGAAAAAAACAACACATTTTTCTATATAAAGTTGACAGTTATGTTACACAACTTAAATGAAATAGCTTCGAACGCATAAAAAGATCGCAACTGAATATGATTTCGTAATAATATTATTAAAATGTGAGACATATTGAATTAGCGGTTTACACTCACTTGAAATTGTCAGGACCAGCCCGACATGTTTCGAACTCGTATGGAGCTCTTTATCAGGGACTGCTACCCGTACAACGGCGCGGTAACGTCGTCACTGTGTCATTTTTACTTGAGTGTAAACCGCTAATAACAATAATGATTATAAATGAGTTTCACGTTAAAATCTATCAGTTGGGACGTTTTCGTCATTCGAAGTGAAACGCAAACTTGCGCAAGAACATGCACATTGAAAGCACACAGTGTTCACACAAAAATCACATTATAACAATAAAAGGCGCCAGCGTGCTGAAGTCTATCACAAGAGAATCACGGTTAATTTTAAAGATAATAATTGTTCATGCTCAACTGTCTATGGAATTTAAACCGTCTGAAGGAAAACTATTGTTTATGGTTCATTATTTGAATTTGATCCGCATCACTTTCTTGGATTTCGAGGTACTCTTTAGAAGTCTGGGATTTCCACCAAAAAACTAGAAATATCACAAAAAAACCTACTCACATCGGCAAAAATTTATCCATTAAAAAGGCGGAAACGCTCGCTTAACGATCCTAATTGAATTTGAAAATATCGTATCCTACCGACTACGCCAAATGAAATATAGTGGGCGAGGAATAACTTCAAACACAATTTAATGAAATAACGACGACTGCCTAAACTGCCAAGCGCGAGTCGGCATACCCGCGAACATATTAAATAAAACATATATCTACCCACAATTCGTGTATCGATATACTACAATTCAAATTCCACAGGAATATAAAAACAGTAGTTAATTAAGATAATTTGAACGACTGTGATAGAGTCAGCACACCAGTATCGTGGGTTCCTTCGCCAGGGACCGTGCATGAGTGAGACGGACATATACGACTGACTGCGGGCAGCAAGCGATGGACGATCGAGCCGAGTCAAGCTGAGGCGAGCGAATGGACGCTTGACTTTCACGTGGCGCAGTTTTCTTACTCCCAATACTAAATTTCCGGTATAATATCTTTTATGGCTTGTAGAGGGTATACTTGTAAATATTCATGATGTAATGCAATATCATATTAGTTCTTTAATCTTTTGTAATTTTAATCTATCCATGAACAGGACCAACTATTCTTATGGGGTCAAAATCACAGTTACAGTGAAATGATTCCATGTATATAAAAAAAAACAAATCCATATATACAGTTTTTTTTTATGGTGGCTCCACTTCGCTTGATGGTAAGCAAAAAGGGGAGCCCAAGTCGCAATGGCAACTGACTAGAAACCAACGGTGCCATGTCAGTTGACACTGCCATGTTGGCCCGATAAATCTAGTAGATACTCAGCGAAATAAGTATTATAAATGTGGGTAAATTAAAAGAGCGAGAGATGATTTTCCTAATCGCATTGATTGCTGTATTTATGGGAGCCATTTGTTTCTTCTCTAGAACTTCGTTGATTGTATCATTTCGCCGAAAAATGGCTTCGCAGAATTTTCACCCTCTATAAATATAAATTTTTCATAATTCTTTTTTCAAATATAATTATATTAGTGTAAGTTTGTATTATAACAATTTTTAATAGTTTATGGTTGCAAAGAAAAATTATTTCTACGAAATTAATCATTCGACGAAAGATCTAGGAGTCAATATAGACCCTGTATTTATATCACAAGATCAGAGAGTGACAAAAAGACAAAGGTTCGTTGCTTGGGATATATTCACCGTCTAGCATAAGTTTCGGGTAGGAAATGCTAACCCGGTTATTTTATCATAAAAATAACCGGTTATAACCGGGTTTACTATGACAAAATAACCGGGTTCGCATTCCCTAGTTCAGCCACTCAAGTGCTTTTGGTAACTACAGCTATCTGTCAACGCTCTTATTTTATTATTATAAATAGAGTTCAACTCGAATTTAGGAGCAAGTGAGTGGTCAGAGTGTATGTGTGGGAGAATAAACTGTTCTTTTTTTTTTTGCCAAGGTAAGCTTGCGGGCCATTTGGACCCTTTTCACTGCTGATGCCAGACATGCTCCTCCGCTTGGAGCAGCACCGGAAGAGTATAAACTCCTGACGACCAGCATTCATAATTTGTCAATTTAATTTTAGCCTTATGACAAATAGTTGACAGTTAACTATTAATTGAAGTTTATGTACTATGTGTAGGACACGGGAAGTCAGGAGGATAAACTGCGCCACGTGTGCGAGTGCGTGTAGTATAGTATAGTATAGTATGTACGATGAGCGAGACAGCACCAGTGTATAGTATGTACGATGAGCGAGACAGCACCAGTGTATAGTTACGTGTCGGGCGCGGGCGGCTCGGGCGACAGCGGCCGGTAGCGGCCGACGCGCTCCACCGCCGGGCCTGCACCAACACCAACAACAACAATCAGTCCACACCTCGTAGCTACACCTCTGGCGTAACTCATACGCGACTGTTACTCGCGCGAGATATACCCGACTTTTTTTTTTTTTTTTTTTTTATTCAAAATAGCCATGCATTTAACCTCGATTGCACCTGATGTTAAGTGACAATAAGGCCTAAGATGGAGCATGCTTGGCTAGAAGATGCCTATTCACTCGGGTCCATATTGGCTCACATAAAATCGATCCTCCGAATTTTTCTTCTACTACCGATTTGTAGTCAGAATCATCACTCTTCCGAATTTTTTACTTCATACTTTTGTCCGTCATAAATTTGTACTACTACCAACCGAGTTCATAACATACAGTTTTCAGAACATTGTAATTCATAATGTCGTCACTAAGATTATGTGTGTAGTCATAATTCTGATTTTCATATTTATTTTATTCAGAACTATAAATTACAATAAACTTGTCAATCATAACATTTAAACATCGACACAGTTTTTCTTCATAACGTTTTTATTCATAATGCTTGTTTTCATATTTATTTCAATAATAACCATAAAAATTCATAAACATTGTAAATCATAACATTAAACAGAACTCTGGAGTCGACTCATATTAAAATTGTTGATTTCGAAACATTTTGATTACATTTGTATTGTTGCTATAATTCATCATTGAGGGTATCTATCGTTTTGCACTGACGCTACGTCTTAACTCAATCGGCTGCAAGAGTAGGGGTTTTGTAAAGCCACGTTTTGTACAGCCATATTTTCCGAGTCCATTATGACTCAAAAAGCATGCAAGCATTTTGACGCTCCGCTCGCTTCGCTCGCTCCGCTATACGTGGTTACAATACAAACCTAACCTAACCTACAGTTTTCGGTTTTGGACACATGTTCCATTTTGGCGCAGTTCTTCCTAACGGTATGTATTAGTATATGATTACTTACTAAATACTGTTTCTTTTTAGGGTTCCGTACCCAAAGGGTAAAAACGGGACCCTATTACAGAGACTTCGCCGTCCGTCTGTCACCAGGCTGTATCTCAACAACGGTGATAGCTAGACAGTTGAAATTTTCACAAATGATGTATTTCTATTGCCGCTATAACAACAAATACTAAAAATAAAATAAAATAAATATTTAAGGGGGCTCCCATACAACAAACTTGTTATACCCCTTCATGCGCGAGTCGGGCTCGCACTTGCCCAATTTTTTTATCAATCGTGGCTATGCATTTGCTTATTGAATTTTGATGTAATAGTAGATTATTTACGAGTATACATACAAGCAAGCATGCAAACATTTTGACGCTCCGCTCGCTTCGCTCGCTCCGCTTTAAGTGGTCACTATACAAACCTAACCTAACCTACAGTTTTCGGTTTTGGACCCAGGTTCCATTTTGGCGCAGTTCTTCATAACGGACTCTTGGCAAAATTTACACCATTGCATAATTTTCTATAGTACACACGGACTCGGAAAACGTGGCTGTACAAAACGTGGCTGGGCAAAACGGGTTCTAGGTTGCAATAACGTTAGTTAGTGAGATTTTAGAATTAAACTGAGTGTTAATTCGTTATCCTAAATGAAAATAACAGGTATTCCGGTATTTTAAGATCAAATTCTGTCAAACTGGCACAAGTGAAAAGCGACCTTAAATTTACACCTATACAGTTGTTTGTACCTTGTCCCAAAGTGACTTCATTTATCCTTAGAGATCGGACAGGCTATACCTAAGCAAAAATAACCTACTTTATTACGATCAAAAATTAAGGGTAAAATTCGTTTAAAATTGATTTGTACATGAAATTATTCTTCTTTGTTTTAAACATCTATCGTTGTTTATGTTATTTGTACGTTTTTTGTAATAACATTTAAGAGGTGGTCATTTACTTCGCCTATGGACGGCGGGCTCATCGGGATGCCGCGGTAGGTCATTTTATCCGCATTGACAGAGTCAAATAAGTCACATTATTTATAAAAATAATAATAATGATGTCGGAGTTTATAAGTCAACACAAGTCAGTGTACAAACATCATTATATGATAGTGAAGTTTATGAGTACAAATAAGTCTACTTATAAAATATATGATAGTGAAGTTTATGAGTAAAAACCAGTCTGCTTAAAAAAATTATGACAGTGAAAAATAGGATCAAAAACAGTTATGATGAATAAATGTATGAAAACAAAAAGTAGTATTAGAGATATTTATGATAAATTACATTATGATTTTAAATGGTTCGGAGTTATGATCGGTAGTAAGAGTGACTAAGTATGAGTAGTGACTATTATGATGAAAATTTTTATGAGAAACATTTTCGGAGTTCCAATAATCGGGGTTGAAAAATTATGTGAACTTTGGCGCACCCCTATTCACTCTCGACTTGAAGAGATCCAAGTTATATTTTCCTTCTGTGCAGTCATGCGAGAGAGTGACGGGTAGCGCTGTCACGCGATAAGTCGTGAATAGTTGTGCTAGACCGGCTGTCGACGGACCCTGCCACTGGGGACCCTCGGCCTAGTCCATAAAACTACGAGCTTATTTGATAATCGGACGTAATTTTTAGGGTTCCGTACCCAAAGGGTAAAAACGGGACCCTATTACTGAGACTTCGCTGTCCGTCCGTCCGTCCGTCTGTCACCAGGCTGTATCTCAAGAACGGTGATAGCTAGACAGTTGAAATGTACACATATGATGTATTTCTATTGCCGCTATAACAACAAATACTAAAAATAAAATAAAATAAATATTTAAGGGGGGCTCCCATACAACAAATCTGTTATAGATTATATATATATATAGGTACGGAACCCTTCATGCGCGAGTCGGACTCGCACTTGCCCATTTTTTTGATTGTTTACATACGATCTAAGGACAGTCGAGATAAGTGCGCGGGCGAGTGCATCTTGATAGGTGCGCTTAGGATAGAGCACCTTGATAGGATAATACCGAAAAGTACAGATGTTATACTCTTAAATTTTGCCGACTAATAGTTGCGTGATTGTAAGAGAACGTTCGTTAGTAGCCTTCCTCCTCCCGCCGCGCTGTCTGCGCAGGCGCAGTGGGCCTCGACGCGTAGCCGCACGGATAGCTGTCCCTGATGAAGAACTCCATATGAGTTCGAAACATATCGGGCCGTTCCTAACAATTTTTACATGAGTTAAAACACTTTTTAAATCGATTAAAGATGTCTCACGATAGTTTTAATAATATAACGTTAGTAGTATAACATCTATACTTTTGAATATCTCGATATGGTAGTCACGCTTGCCCGCTGTCGCACTCACCTCGACTGACCTTATTCCAAGCTATTATGAATACTCTTAACACCTACCAGTCTTCTTGTCTTACCGCTAAAATTAATCGAGTTTTTCAAACTATTCCTTGACTTCTGCACCTGAACCCGGTTTACCTGATTCACAATATAGTACAGACGCAACTGTAATGATAAAGCATCCCAAATGAGGAGCCGGAACACCCGTATGCAGCCATTTTCTGCACGACCAATATAGAACCAAAATGTATAATGGCATTTTGACATTTGGTACATTCACGCAATTGAACATGATTCATTGTAAAATACTGTTCAAATCAAACATAAGTCTTACTTGCAAAATTAAGCTTCCATGTTACAAACTGGTCGCTAGTTGATGGTACTTGGAATTAAGTAAAGTAATTCAGTGTGCAAGCACCTCAAAAATATTTAGATTTATTTAGATCATTATTAATTTTAAAAAATATCTTAATTTTAAAATTAACGCCAGAAACCTTTGTAGCTAGAAAAACACGAAAAGATATTTATTCGTAAAATATCTTGGGTAGCATCTCTGCTACTTGACTTACAAGTGGCAAAAATAATACTAGTATTTAACTGCCTTATATACATTTTGTTTCCATATTCCTTTACCTCCATACATTCCGCCAAAAGAGACAGATCCCCCATGGACACTGACCATCACCGTGAAATGAAAGGGAAGGAGGGTGATACAGTCCGACCAAAAAGTGCCAATACTGTAGTGTCGTCCCCGTTCTCTTAGATTGATTAGAAAGGGACGACACTACAGTATTGCCACCTTTTAATTTCTACTCTTATTGGTCGGATTGTACTTCTGTAAGGTCCCGGACGTTTTGTAACTAAAAAAAATTTAAAGGGAACCCGTTAGTCACGCGGTGTGAAATAGCATGAATGGCTGAAAATAAAGCCAACTTTATACTGCCACGCACGAAAAGAACTTTCTCTTCAGTTACTATTGCCCAAATGTTTACTATAGTCATTTGTCGTCACTTGAGGTTACGAGATGACGTCTAGGGCGGATCATTTACCTTAATGAGAGATTATCGCTAATGAACATTTATACAACTAGTGCCGAAACTATTACTCTCGCCGAGCTGCCCTCACGAGTTCTAACCCCACTATCATCTATGTACATATATTACAGAATAACAAGACCAATGAGGCGAAATTAACCAAATTCACTGGTTCATCCAACAATCAATTCTACTTTATAACACGCACTTCACCAAGTATAGGGTAAAATCGCATTTTGTAAAATATTATATTCATTGCTAATTTATTCTCAATTTATTGCATAATTACTGAAATATTATTTCACCCATGGGGCTATTTGGTAATTGGCAGAGTATAGATTTGATGCCCTAATATATATCAGGGTTCGAAATTATCAAGATAATAACGAGCCGTGATAATTATCGGATAATTATCACCAGTATTAAAAGATCATTTGTTAAATTGTTTCATAAGAAATATCGATGGTTTATTGTTTCAAAACAAAAAAAGCGGCTAGACGTGCGTTCGGATAGACGCAAAAAGTGCGAAAATACACGTTTGGATACTTAGAATATAGTTCTATTTCACGGGCGCAATTTTTTGTTATTATCAATTGATAATTATCCACCCGTTATTATCACGATATTTATCGTGATAATTATCGCGATAATTATCGTTGATAATTATCCTTTCGAACCCTGATATATATTCCCATCGGAGTAGTTGGAACAAACGGAGCATTCCACCAGAATGTCGGGCACGCTTTTCATACTTATCTTATCAAGTTAGAAAGTATTTTTTTGTTACGTCAATATTTCATAACTTGGCCTTTGTATTGATATTGAATTCATGTACTTTATGTATGTTAAATTAAGGTAGCTGTAATATTCGTCACGTATCCACTAAGTAGACGTATGGTGAAACGCCCTGAATGTCTAAGCAAAAACCTGTTTTTTCCTAATCGAGGGTTCCGTGGTCGAACGTTGGCCACGCAACACTCGTAATATTCCAATGGTAAAAACACGCATTTTTTGTTTAATACATAATAATACGGCGGTTTCCAAATAGCCACCTTACAACAAATAAACAACAAGAAACTCGGTAATTTCGCCTCATTGAACTTGTATATAGAATCGTTATCGGTTCAAGAGATCAATCGTGTCGACGGGCAGAACCAACGCCCGCCTATGTCGGGAAAATATAACTTGTTACTATATACATTACTTATTATCCAACTATATTTTAATTTAAAGATCGACCGACATACTGACACTGGAATATGCACATCACAGAGATGTAAAAATTTGTAAAAAAAAAAAAAAACTATTATTTTCCATTTAGTCGAGGGGCTTCTAAACGGGCCTTGTTTTGCTGCAATTTGTGGCCGGCCATTATATGCATCTAGCTCTAGCATAGCGTGTCAGAGGGACGGCCATTGTAGCCGGCCACAAATTGCAGTAAAATATAACCCGTTTAGAAGTCCCATCAGAATTTACATTTCATGTTTAAATCGGGCATTTTTCCGTAATTATCAAATAAAGGAAAAAAAATTATCCCAATTTGTGTAATGCAATTATAATTAAATTTTAATTTGTAATTTGAGTCATATTACAGTTGCCGAGAAACTTCTTGAGCCTAACCTTGACTGCGCAGTAGCCGATTTACGTACAAATATGCATGCGCAGATCCGCCATTTTGGGTCAAGAAGTTTCTCGGCAACTGTACTTGGTAATAAAATTACTCAATTACTTTACGTAAACCTTTTTCTAATAGACATATAAGGGTGAAGTCAGTGGTGCGTAATTTGAGTCGCGTAATTTCGGTCGCCCCATACTTAGTGTGACGTGATCACGTGACATCATGTATGGCGCGACCGAAATTACGCGACTCAAATTACGCACCACTGACTCACCCTAAGAGAAAAATGTAGAATTTGTCCCGTTCGACCTTATGAATTCTAATAATAAAGCATGTTTTCTATCTATTATTTATGCATATCGTGTCAGTACGTGCAGTATCGCTGTAGCACTCATCACACAGCATTTACTAAACTATAACAACAATTGATATAACCCCGCATTACTTTACGCCGACTTCAAAGTTCGAGAAATGACGACCGATTCCAAAGTCGTTCGGTTTTATCCCGTGTGTATAAAACGTAAATATGGTTGATCTTTCGTATATCTTATTTATTTGGAACTCTAACTGGTTTACTATGTTCACAGACTTCCTTTAAAATCGATCGTCATTTAGCTAAGACGTGTTGAATTATGTAGAATAGTTTCACCTGTATTCGGCGATATGGGATCCATGGGACTTTAGTGCCTGTTTACCTATAATTTTTCGCGTAGTTCTCAAAGACAATATTAAAGAAACGTCCATAAAGTATCGATCTTTAGAGGGTTATCCGGATTGCGTTTGAACGCAGTGTTACTATCGGTTTATGTTTGATTTGAAATGTGTTTCGAGCCGTGGATTCATGTCGACGGACGGAATCGAAATGGTGTCTTTATGAATGTTCCCTCGATATCGTCTCTTAAGTCCTGTTAAAGGTCCTAAGCACTGACCGTTCTTGAAATATAATCAAGCCACTATTACGCTCTTCGGCTCGCCCGCCTTTCGGTGCGAAGCCGCCACCATTATTTCTATCCCGCTCGTTACTGTCTAAAATTGTTTTTGGCGCTCAACAATGCGAGTTAGCGATCGAGCGCCCTCCGCACTCGGCACATCGCTAGCTATCCCTAGTGTTCTTGCGCTCGGTGAACTTGCCGCTGAACTGTCGCCAGGAGGCGCGCACGTCGCCGAGCGACAGCCGCGGCGGGCCGCGCGCCGGCCGCGGCTGCCGGTCCGAGCGCAAGCGGGGCAAGTGCGGGGCCTGTGCGCCGGACAGGTGCTCGAGCTGTGCGCCGGACAGGTGGTGCGGGACCTGTGCGCCGGACAGGTGGTGCGGGACCTGTGCGCCGGCCAGGTGGTGCGGGAGCTGTGCGCCGGCCAGGTGGTGCGGGAGCTGTGCGCCGGCCAGGTGTGGCACGAGCTGTGCGCCGGCCAGGTGCGGCACGAGCTGTGCGCCGGACAAGTGCTCACCGGAGTCCCAGTGGCTGTCGGGCTCGGTGTCGGGCTCGGAGCGCTCGGAGCAGGAGGACGCGGAGCTGGAGGGCGGCGGCGAGGCGCGCGCCGCGCACCCCGTGAACGTGGACGACGACGGCAGCTTCTGCACGATCAGCTCCACCTGGAACACCACAGGTACACTCTCTAAATCTACATTTACATTCATTAAACCATTGATACAGTTGCCGAGAAACTTCTTGACCCAAAATGGCGGATCTGCGCATGCATATTTGTACGTAAATCGGCTACTGCGCAGTCAAGGTTAGGCTCAAGAAGTTTCTCGGCAACTATACCGAGATTAAAGTCAAAAAAGAAATTGAAATGCGTAACCTGGTGGAAGAGACCCGTATTCGAACCCGGTACCTCTGGATTAGATATATTTACCTTGAAATCTTCGCTGTAGAGTTTATGCTGTTTGTCTTTGTGTGCGTCGTCCAACTGCCATTTGTTTAGTGTCAGCTTGAACGTTTCTAAATTCGAACCTGAAACATTCGGTACATGCGTTAAAATTACCGTAGTTAGGATTTCTAAGGGTTTTCATTTTTAATTTATATCATTGTGTACCTGTTTAATAAGTATGTTGAAGGAGTACAATAAGTTAATACATCTTCAGCATCAGTTGTATTAAAAAATGTATGCAAAATGATTGATGACTGAATATGTATATTATCAACCTGTAAGTTTGTCTGTGGTTACCTGTCTGAAACAGTATTTTTTTTCCAAAACTGTTAATTTTTCAGAATAATTATAAAACAAACGTAACCTAATGGATTCTTTAAAGCGATGTTTATAAAATCTTGAAAATATTGCGGGTTTCAGAAAAAGTATTTTTAGGACAAACGAAAATTTGGCGAAACGTTACAGATGGGAAACAATGTAGACATAACCGCAGCGGAAAAAAAGCATACAAAAGTGCATCACATTCTGTGAAATGTGATTGGTCTATTTTACATATCTCCGGTTCGCTTCTGAGGAGAGGCAGCCTTAGTGCCGTGTTTGCTCGCTTTTCGAAGTACTGCACGCAAATAAGTGTGGCGGCTGTCGTTTTAGAATGCTAAGTATCCTTTGGGATGTATCGCCTGGAGTGTAGAAGGCATGTTCAATAGCTGGCTCCACACAGAGCGAGCCGCCTCGCGAGGAATTCGGCGCATGCCTCAGGCATGGATGAAATTACGCTCACCGAATGCCGCGCGCGGCAAGCCCGAGCCTTTTAGTGCGCCCATTTGACAGGTAAAACAATATGGCGCCGCCGCACGCAATTGACTTGCTGCTACGTTGCCACAATTTTATTTCCAGAAAAAGCAAAACTCAACTAATGTATTTTAGGCTTTAAACAAACAAATAGCACACAATGTCAAGTTGCGGTTATTTCGTTTCGCGTAATAAGTGTCGCATCGCACGCCATTTTGTTTTATATGTCATAAATTTGACCGAGGCAGAAACGTGTACGTCCATACCGCGCACGGCACCATTGAGCATGGAAACACCTACAGCGCGCGCCTCGGCCCCCGCGCGTGCGGGCGCGGGGGCGAGGCGGCCGGCTCTGTGTGGATGCGGCTGTCGCCTCGCGAGGCGGCCGGCTCTGTGTGGATGCGGCTGTCGCCTCGCGAGGCGGCCGGCTCTGTGTGGATGCGGCTGTCGCCTCGCGAGGCGGCCGGCTCTGTGGGGATGCGGCTACTGAATAGCTCGAGGAAGGAACGCTCCTTCACGTACGATAGTGTGACTCACCGTCGGGCGGCGGCGGCACCACGACGGCGTCGGCGCCGGCGGCGAGGAAGAAGGTGTTGAACCAGAAGTGGAAGAGCTTCTCCTTGCGCATGTAGACCTTGGGCTTGCTGCACACGTCGACGCGCACGTCGCCCCACATGGGCGTGCAGTGCGTCAGCGACACCGACACCGCGTCCGCGCCGCGCCGCACCTCGTGGCAGCCCGGCGGCGCCTGCGCACAACACACACGTACTAAACTACCCTCACTCTTAGGCCGTGTTCAGACCGGGCTGACTGTCGGCCGCCCATTACCGCCCAAAGTGAGCGAACGTTACGCAGTTTCCATACATATTCACACATTCGGCGGCCGACAGTCAGCCCGGTCTGAACACGGCCTTAAGCTTGACTCTCGTGGCTAATGGCCGAAGCGACAGCCGCGCGCGGCTGACACGCGCGACTGTCGCTTCGGCCGCGCGTCAGTATTAATCACTATAAAACTATATGGCGCCAGTTTCGAGGCTAGCGACTGTCGCTACTGAGACGTGTCGGCCGCTTTAGACATCCATACTATAATATTATAAATGCGAAAGTGTGTCTGTCTGTCTGTTACCTCTTCACGCTTAAACCGCGGAATCGATTTTAATGAAATTTGGCATGCAGATAGTTTAAGATCCGAGGAAGGACATAGGATAGTTTTCATCCTGGAAATTATCCCTAAAAAGATTGAAAAGGGAGTAAGCAATTCATGACGACATTGATGACCCTGTAGGAAATGTAATGATTAGACCAAAAGCACAATTGCTCTTACATTTGCTTAGGCGCTTTTAATAATCCCTTTTTTATTATTAGGTGTACCTATTAAGGTTATTAGGTGGATATCTATCGTGTTGTACGAGGTTGCTTCCAAGTTCCACGCGGACGTAGTCGCGGGCAAAAGCTAGTATTCAAATACATACAAAACGAGTAGAAGTCGGATATCGCAGGGCATTTGCACGCGGTGCTCGGTCGGCCGTCGCCGCGACTGATCGGCTCTCCTGATGAATCGCGAACCGATTCGAAACATGTTACGCGATATGCGACTTCTACGACGTGACGACGACATATGAGCTCGCGGATGTGGACCTCGGTGGCGGTCACAGACAACCCCCACTAGACGGAGCATGTAAGGCGACCCGCGCGCACCAACGATATGGTACGGCAGAACATTAAAGTATCAACACGGCGGCCACCGTTTAGTTGCATCCATGTTTATGAGGTCCCTCTACACCACTTAACACTACAATTTACCATGTTATTTATTTAATTTCTTTTTTCGTTGACGTACGCATGGATCATAAACAAGGACGCAACTAAACGGTGACCGCCGTGTTGATACTTTAATGTTCTGCCGTACCATATCGTTGGTGCGCGCGGGTCGCCTTACACACTCCGTCTAGTGGGGGTTGTCTGTGGTGGCGGTGTACGTGAGCCGCACCGCACCAGCGAAGTGATGCCTCGTTACCTTAAGCGGCGGCGTGGCTTGACTGACGGTGAGCTCCAGCGAGCACTGTCCGCCGTTGAGCATGGGCGGCGGCGACATGATGAGCTCGCGGATGTGGACCTTGGTGGCGGTGTACGTGAGCCGCGACCGCACCAGCGCCGCGAAATACTCCACGTAGCGCCGCTGCGACGGTATCGTCACGCCTGAAACACGAGTGACACACGTCAGCTCGCCGACCCACTTAATAAACATGAACCATTCAAAAGTATAAGTCCGCGATAAAAAAAGGTGAAGAGGATGAAAAGTTGAACAGTGACAATATCACGAGCCAAGCCTCCTTCGGAACTTCTCTCTTATACATTTAAACGGTCAGTCTATAAACCATTTAAGATAGAGCTTTATTCATTTTGTTACAGAGAACAATCTGGAAACTGGCACAACCCTACGGCGGTGTCGCTATCACGTGGCTCAGTGGAATGCCCGGACGGTCGGCAGCGTCAGCAGATAGTATGTTTACCTTTCTCGTCGTGCGTCCGCTTCGTCCCGTAGAACTTGAGCGCCTCGTCGGCCGTCGCCTTCTGCTGACTGTACAGTAAGTAGCAGCATATCATTGTGCCTGGAACAGTAAAGTTAACATCACTGCATAATATAAAACAAAGTCACTTCCGGCTGTCCCTATGTATGCTTAGATCTTTAAAACTGCGCAACGGATTTTGATGCGGTTTTTTTTTTAATAGATAGTGATTCAATAGGAAGGTTTATATGTATAATACAGGCATAATATAGTACGTATAGAAGAGTTGGTATCAGCATTGCACCCGTGCGAAACCGGGGCGGGTCGCTAGTAAATACTATAGCATACATGTACTCCACGTTCAAGTTTTACTAAACATTGAGGAAGATCCATATTAATATTATAAATGCGAAATAACTCCGTTGCCATTTCACGGCTTAGCTAAGGAATAGATTTCAATGAAAAGTGGGGGTATTATTAGAGATTCTTTTTTTTTAAAAGCTTAGCCCCTTGAGGGGTGTGATCCAGAGAAATTGGAATGGTGAAAAGTGGTATCGGTAAAATCCAATTCATTCATCTAGAGGAAGAAAGTGAACTTAGTCTCACACACGTCTACACAGGCAAGCGCAGATTCGTTAAGTCTATATTTCGTCTTTTATTAGTATGAATACAATGCTAGCCATTTCGGAGTATATCTTTGATAGAAAATATCTTAGGTATAATCAGGGATCGTATACCGGTATTCGGCTCATACAAAAATACCGGTATTCGATTTCGGTATTTCGCTTATTATTACATATTTCTTTTTAGTGAGCTCATTTCAAAGCTCTATATCAATATCTAAATTCAATTTAGTAGCGTTTGAAATAGAAACTGAAATTAGAAAAATATTTGAATTTGAATGAATACCGGTAACGATCCCCCTATTATTCCTCTATAAAATAAATATAGACATACGTATCTCAGCAGCGCCTTTTGAAACTGTATAAATAGGATCGGTAATATTAAATTCGTGTTTTATCGTATTAATTCCGCGTACTACAACCAAATGTCGACGTTTTCCAATAAAATATAAGCATTACAAATTAGCCCGCATTAGACCGAACCGTTGCCTACCTAAACTCTAGCTTTATCGTGCCTATTCCACAGATTATATAACATTTTCGGTTAAAATATGAAGGCATGTTCTATTAGTGTTCGTAGTTCGGTACCGAGTACGGGTAGCACGGCATTCCAGACAGCGAAAGAAAAAGAGAAAAAAAAAACGCAAAACTAAAACCTCTAAACCGAATATCCGGACTTTTATAATCACCATTTTCACTCAACGACAATCGCTCTTGCAACCTCCCGGTTAATTTACATACGAAACACCGAAAACCCATAAAGATTTAGAAAAAAAAAATAGAAAACTATATTACCTCTTTCTGTGAAATAAAGACACAAAGGGCGAAATCTATGGTCCCATCCCCGCGCTTTTTATACCTTTTACGACTGGCCACAAAAAAGACGGGGCGGTTTGTAAAAGGTTCCTTTTTTAAAATTTACGACCCCGGCGCGAAAGTCGGTTGGCTCGGCGGCCGGGACAATTATAGGCCGTAAAGAAATTTGGCAAGACCCCTGGTCCGGGGTGAGGCTGACAATAGGAACGGACCAAGGGGACGTAACGTAATGCGTCTCGACACGTGTAATTTGCGACCTTTACCTCCGTGGCAATCGCTATTTGACGAAAACTTCAAAATTACTATACTGAATATTCTTTTCATATTAAAATAAGGTTAAGCACTTAGGTACCTTAGGTCTCCGATATTATTGTGTTCAGATACCTTTATGTTTAAAAGGACAATGCATTGACAAACAACATGGCAATAATCGCGTTCAGATCTCGAGACGCTTGGCAACGAGTCTTTTGTTGTGAGAATGGAATGGAATTCTTCGCTTGCTCATCAATATGACTGACAAGAATCGAAGAGATAATTTGCAAACGATATGCATACATCAAATGAACGATAAGGCTCGTTCTATTGTTAGACTTAAAGGATAACGTAAGGGCATCAGTGGCAGTTAAGATCTATGTATGCATATAAAAGATTCAGACTGCTGGAGCCAATGCTTATCAACGCCAGGGATTAACGAGTAACGACCCGCCCGGACAGGACATCGACGGTCAACGGCAACCAATTTTTATTAAAACAGTCCACCAACGTCTGCTAGCGTGAACTGGGTAAATGATTATACGGAAGCGAAATTTTATGCGTTTGAGCGGGATTTTTAAATTTTTCGCTTTTATTATAAACATTTGGCAGTCGGCAACGTTGAGCGGCCGTTTTTCTATGCCCGAAAGGAGCGGAAAATGCCAGAGAATGGTGTCTTTCTCTTATATATGGCCGCCTCTAGCTTGTTCCAGTTACCACCGGTGTTGTGGCCGAAATCAAACGTCTACAACCTAAATTAAATATTTAAAACATGCCCGACACAAGTAGACCATGAGACCTTCATTCAATATGTGATATAGAAAATGCTACTAAAATTGAACATAACTACAAAATTTGGAGTTCTTAGCATCAATATTAGCTGAGATCTTGTCACTTGTTTTAATCAAAGCTTGGAAACTACTGGTCCTATTTCCACCAAGCATAGCTAAGAACCATCTCGAGAGACAAGTGTTTCGATTTAAAAATACCGCACTCAAATTGGTCCGCGTTTGGTCGATGCCACAGACCAGACACACAAATACACCGATTCACAGATACATAATGTTAAACTTATAACACCCCTCTTTTTTCGTCAGGGGTTAATCAAATAGCAGGTATTTCGCAGTTCTTCTCTACTCTTCACTTCGAACACAACTGTGACACGCGAATCTTTGTCAAGCGACGAATATTGTCTGCCTCGTTCTAATCAATGCAGTGCGAAAGAGAATGAAGTGTCCACTTCATTCTCTTTCGCGCATTCTCGCCTCGCAGAACGGGAGTATCAGCTCCATATTCGGTGGCGTGTGGTCCTCGAACTCGTATATACCAGATCCGTCACTCTCTTCATAATGAACGTACCTGTCCGTCCCTTCCCCGCCTTGCAATGCACCGCAGCGACATTTCTCGGGTCCGCGCTGAGCCACTTGTGCACGTCCTCGCAGAACGGGAGTATCAGCTCCATATTTGGCGGCGTGTGGTCCTCGAAGGCGTACCGTACCACCTGAAACAAAACACCATCCAGATTATACTATGCCAGAGGGTACAAAAATGTACACAACTGTATCGTCATCAACAAAAAGACCTCCTCTGGACGTAGGGCAAAACACAATTTACAAATTACGACACCGACGGTCCATATTGGCTCACTTCTTCTTACTCATAATTGTCATTAGTTATAATTTTCGTAGTCATAATGCTACTTTTCTCTGAAACAAATAACTTTTTAAGAAACCTAAGCGAAAGGGTTTTACTCTCAAAACTCTTGTAAAGTTAATAATTTCAGAGTTATGTAATAATACATTATGACAATCAATCGTTATGTGAAGAAATGCGCACCCTGCTACGACTCGACATCGGGCCACGATGCGACGACGAATTTCTTGATTTAATAGCCTTCATTAAATCAATATGCTTTAAGAAAAGTGCGATATTTTTCAGTATATAAACGCCTCAGAGTATCATCTGAGAGAATAAGTATATACATACATATATACAAACACTGAAACGCAAACGCTATAGAAATTCTTTCTAGTAGAGGATCCCTTTAAGAACGACCTTCACCGAGATGTTTATTTGATTAAATGTATTTTATATTTAATTTAATATGTCAATAAATATATTGCATATGGGTTGCCTAACAAATTTTAGTCCAGGGTATGTTTAATTAATGATTAAAACTTTTTTTTTTTTAAACATTTGATTATTAGATAAATTCAATACCAATCGAAAGTATGAAGCCCATAGAATATGCAAACGTTAGGTTGCCTATTCTTTTCCCGTCACAACTATCGGGTAGCCAGGTTTAAACTGGTAAATCTAAACTAGCATTTTGCAACGGTCTGATTATTGAATTGAAATTAAATAACATTAAAGATTATTTTATCATGAACACGGTGGTATAGGGTTGCCTGCGAAAAATCAGTCCAGAATTCCGGTTGTCGAATTTTGAAAAGTAAAATATTGCAGCGAGTGAATGTGTGCGACTGAGAGGTCCCAACCAAAACCAAACCAAAATAATGTACAGCATATACGAGTCTATCGCTATGCTTTTCATTTTCAAGCACAAATAGCATGCGCACTCTCTTTTTTTAAATGGGCGGACTTCAAACAGCTGCTGTGCTGTGTCCTCTTCTATCGTATGGGACAGTTTTGGTTGGGACCTCTCAGTCGCACACATTCACTCGCTGCAATAGTTTACTTTTCAAAATTCGACAACCGGCATTCTGGACTGATTTTTCGCAGGCAACCCTATACCACCGTGTTCATAATAAAATAATCTTTAATGTTATTTAATTTCAATTCAATAATCAGACCGTTGCAAAATGCTAGTATAGATTTACCAGTTTAAACCTGGCTACCGGATAGTTGTGACGGGAAAAGAATAGGCAACCTAACGTTTGCATATTCTATGGGCTTCATACTTTCGATTGGTATAGAATGTATCTAATAATCAAATGTTTAAAAAAAATTTTTTTTAATCATTAATTAAACATACCCTGGACTAAAATTTGTTAGGCAACCCATATGCAATATATTTATTGACATATTAAATTAAATATAAAATACATTTCATCAAATAAACATCTCGGTGAAGATCGTTCTTAAAGGGATCTTAGACTATTCGGTTCGTTCAACTCAAAGTCCTTAAAGACAAAAGTGCGATGAAAACAATTGATCAGTAAATAAATCGCGCGCTGTAGATTTGTGTAGTCCAAGACATAACTCGTTCAGAGCAAATCCTCCAGTTTAGTATTCTGTCTGCTCCCACTTTTTCACAACACGAAACGGCGTTGATATATAATTTCAATTAGTTAGACAAATATTCTATTGGGACTTTTCCGTGGACAAACATAATCCATAAAATTTCGATTAATTTATGATTTAATACATTTTTGAAATAAAAACCCCGATAATCTTCAGAAGGCGTAAAAAATTACGACCAAATTTCAATGTCACCGATCAGACAGAAAACTTTATCATAATCCATACATTCTTTTTAGTACTACGATGTCACATACACATTAAACGTATGTAGTAGATTAATGTAGTTCAAGAAATAGCTGACTTAGGATCCCGGAACATAGCGTGGACTGGTGTCGGAAGCCAAGATGCAATTTGAGTAGTTCCGTTTCTAGTGAGGAGCAAATCCTATGTTGTTTAATATATGCTGTCTGGTCTAGCCCCATACTTGGCAGAACACGATTCCTCAACGATTCCATAAGCAATATGGACGAGAATTCATAAAAATTAATTTCATACTATTTTTTTTTTACCCATTTTCAATACTTAGTAAAGGTTAACGGACGACCTAGACAAGTTTCTCAACGATTGGACAGTAGCACCGAACAGGGAGCTGTGGAAATCGAGGGGAGACCTTGCCCTGTAGTGACATCAGCACAGGCTATAGGAAAAAAACGAAAGGGATGTTTTTCCTTAGAAATTTGGATTTTTGATATAATGTTGTTGGATTTAATAAATACATTCACAACAAATAAGACATGTACAAAGGCGAACTTATCCCTATTAGGGATCTCTTCCAGTTAACTTTAAGCAATTGAAGGAATGGTATATAGGTAAGACACGTTATATTAATGGTAAGATAACGTTTCTTTATGCAATCAATATTAATGACTGACATTCTTGTTGTTTTATTATGTTGTTTTTCGTTTGGCTGTATATTTTGCATATTCATGTGTAAGATAAATGTGTGCACATTTTGTCACGATTCATATTAGTTCAAATTGAATTGAACATCTTTACTAAATCTTTTATGTTTAATTGAGATGCGCGACTGTGGCGCGGAGATAATACCATCAGCGGGTTATACTCCCACACAAAGCCCGATCACTGGTGGTGAGAGCTATACAGCCCGGATACAGTTCAAGTTATGTTTAAAATAAGTTTCTGTCAAAAATGTCAATTTAGTGGCAAGGTTTTAAAGCCGACTGTACTTTTCTTTGGATACCCATCAAATGCTCACTGAGACGATTCTAAAGAGCCCAAGGTCGGTAGGATTGCTTTTTCTATTATAGAGTTCCTATGGCCACCTTCCGGCTCCATCATCAGATCAGCCCCATGGTAACATATTATTGTATTGTCATCAAAGTTAAGTAAGTACCTATGCAAAATTTCTGCTCAATCGGTTGACGATATCTGCTTCAAAATTGAGTTGCAAGATTTCACCCGAACAAACATACTTAGATACATGCATACATTACATACATACATTGCAAGTTAAATAAAAGCTTTTAATAGTATATTGTGTCATAAGAAGTAGGGGATTACTAACGAAGGACTATTAGAAGCCCGACGCCGAAGGCGGAGGGCTTTTAATGTCCTGAGTTTGTAATCCCCTTACTACCCGCCATACACACAATATTGTTCCTCACATTTGGGAGTATATAACAAATAAATAAGTAAAAAACAAACATTTAACGATAACGATTGACAACTGTATGTATTTTTTTTAATTTAGGTACTATAAGCACTGCCAAAACGGCCATCAGCTTAAAACAGAAAACAAATGTACACAGAATATTACTATCTATCATTAAACAAATAACAATTAACAATATTATGCAGCAATAATTAATACCGTAATATTATAAAACTTAAATACGAACAGTAATTTTGTTACAAAACTAAATAGTATGTAACCAATAATATTTAACTTTTTTCTTTTTTTTTGTGATTTTTACCACAGATAATGCTACGGACTGCGTTTAGTTTAGAAACTTGACAGGCTATACTGCCAGATTGTAATGATAATTCAAAATTAAATTTAATAAAACAATTGCAAAATACACTTAAATAATTGTAAAACATAAATATTAATGCAGTTACATATACCATATTAATTCAATACACAATAAAATTTGCTGGTAGGCAAGTTTTGTTGATACAACAAAAAACCTTGGCTGGGTTGAAACCTCCTTAGTCTGAAGTAGTCTGCGAGTGCGTACTATATTTTTAAAACTAAAACCATAACTCCCTCGGGAGTTATAACAATTTATAACTCCCGTGGGAACTATATAGGCCTTTGTCCTTCAGTACACCTGCATGTAATACCATCTTTTACGAGCAAATGTGATGAAAATAATCATTGTCCCGATAGTCGTTTCGGCGAACGGTCTTATAGCGATGAGTCTCGACAAACATCTTAAGACTCTCGCTAGATGGCTGGATCAAGGGCCAGATACAGAAGGCGGTACTCCTGGACACGGCGCACATCGTCAGGAGGTTCCTCTCTCTGCAGCCCTTTCCGCCGGTAGCCTGGGCCCTGCCCCGCTGCCGGCGGCACCCTAGGTTAGGTTTTTAATAATGTGCTTATATATTTTGTAATTTCTTAATTGTATTTTACTTTTGATATAACTTTATAGATTTCAAATTAATAAAGGATAATAGGTAATAATATAGGTCACGCACCCAGCAGTGTACAGTACACCTATAATAATATTATCCTTGTTTGATTTAAACTTTGTTACATTTACGAAGGAAATCCGATGATTCTTTATTTATTTTAGTTCAAATTGAACCTATTCTAAATATGATTGTTATACATACACCCAGCCAAAATATTCGCTAAACTTCAACTTTGCTGAACTTATAAGAAAAGGCGCGTTTATTGCATGACCACGCAAGGCAGGCAATCTATGTAAACCGTCACTATCAGACGGAGATAAGGCGGGTGTGACTGACAAACCTCTAATCGTGCCATTCGAATAATGACAGATAACTGTCGTTATGTCATTCGCGGACGGGTTTCCAGACTTCGAGTGGGTTCGAAGTACAACTGTGGAGTGCCTTTTCAAAAGGACTTATTTCTCTAAGGAAGCAGAAAACTAAGCCCTTTTGAAAGGACACTCCTCAACTGTGTTGTGGTTAGTTCTTTCTTAACCTCTGTCTTAAAAAGTTCAGTCACCCAGTACGTCTAGCATAACTATGTGACGCGACAAATATTACGTATCACTTTCCTATCAATACCGTGCGAGTAAGACAAGTGATGCAGAGGCGCGCCCTGTAGCGAGCCCTGCTGAGAGCAATACAAAGGCAAAGGCTCCAGCATGGAATCAAGAAGGTAGAGATCCGTAGAAGAACCGTTATACTTGCTAGAATGGTAAGACTGAAATGGTAACGGAGCAGAGTACATTGCTCGTAGAATCGGCCGCCCATGGGGCTGACGAGTTTTTGAGTGGCGATCACAGAGGACGCCTGTTGAAGGTCGTTGGAGTCCGCAAGATGCGCTCGGCGCAGGACCATTGGCGGTGTTTGGGGGAGGTATATATCCAATAGACCAGGTTAGAGAAGCTACTTCCTCGAGGAAATTCAATCGAGCGGTGAGGGCAACAATGGATCGAGAGCGATGGAAACAACTGATCAAGAATATGACACCTTGTGATCACGATACTCAGGAATGAGGGACCGACTAAAGAAGAAGTATATCCAACAGTGAACGTCTTTTGGCTGGATATTTCCAATTCATAGCATAAGGTGGACTTTTTCTTCATTGGGCGACACGCGACACAGTTGGCGCAGTGGTAGTAGGTACAGATGCCTACTGAGACGGCATTCCTGGGTTCGAAGTTCGAACCCCGGCAAGGGTAAATATTTGTGTGATGAACTGGCATATTTGTGTCTGGGTCATGATCATGAATTTTCTATGTATCGAAGTAGTAATGTATATCGTCGTCTAATACCAATTACACAAGTCTTCTACAGTATAATTTCGGACTAGGTCGATTTGTGTGAGGTTGGCTGATATTTATTTTCAAACAGAAATGACGATTAAATGATTCTTATTATCCGATACCTCTTCGAAATAACGACGAAAATACGACACACGAAACCAACTAACGACGACAACTTAAAAACGACGATTCAAAGGAATCACTGCACGATAAGATAGTAATTAGTGCAACATTAAAATGTGTCTTGAATACATAATAATTAAAATGTAAACAACATGTTATCCGACAGGTGTTATTACGCAACTTCCTATCGAAACATCCTGGGCGTGTTTGTAAATAAATGCAGACATTTTATCCTTTATTAAACACATGGGAATGAGAAGGCGGTAAGTTTTGCGTGAGCTGAGGCTTTGCTCTTTGCGTCAGAGAGTAATGCATGTGTTTACAATGAAGCGAAAGATTGAAAAAAAATTCGCTTCATTGTAAACATTTGGTTAACGTTAGCAGACGTTACTGCTTTAATAAAAATAATTAATTCGGGTGTAGCACATCGTTACTATCGATTCTCAACAAATTTGAGACGATAGTGCCGAAGATGAAGTCTAAATCTTTACGGTAGATGGCGCTACGATGCCACCCTAAGGCATGTTGAAGCAACTGGTTGAAAGATTCAATGGCTCTGACATCTGGTTCGGTGGTCCAGTTGGTAGGACGCCCGTGTTGGCCCGGAAAGCCGTTGGAAACGCAATCGAATCCTGTCTGAACCATAAAATTTTTCGCTTCATTATAAACATTTGGTTTACGTTAGCAGACGTTACTGCTTTAATAAAAATAGTTAGTGGTGGCGACAGTGACGTCCGCAATATTGTCGTTTCAATAGTTTCGTTAGATGATCGAGCTGGTGAAGCAACCGTCTTATCTAGCATTGCGGCTAAAACCTGAAACCAACTTTGATCGGGAGTCTTACTTCAATAGTTTCGTTAGATGATCGAGCTGGTGAAGCAACCGTCTTATCTAGCATTGCGGCTAAAACCTGAAACCAACTTTGATCGGGAGTCTTACTTCAATAGTTTCGTTAGATGATCGAGCTGGTGAAGCAACCGTCTTATCTAGCATTGCGGCTAAAACCTGAAACCAACTTTGATCGGGAGTCTTACTTCAATAGTTTCGTTAGATGATCGAGCTGGTGAAGCAACCGTCTTATCTAGCATTGCGGCTAAAACCTGAAACCAACTTTGATCGGGAGTCTTACTTCAATAGTTTCGTTAGATGATCGAGCTGGTGAAGCAACCGTCTTATCTAGCATTGCGGCTAAAACCTGAAACCAACTTTGATCGGGAGTCTTACTAATACCTTCAGCCAAAGACTTTCTCCACTAGTTAGGCTGCGTTTCGACCGGTTCGAGGATGCGTAGCGAGAGCGAGAGATGTGTTTTAATTAACCAATAGAATCAGTTGCGCTGAGCGAGGATAAGAAAATGAAGTTATTCCATTAATTAGAACCCATCCCTTGCTACGCGTCCTCGCACATCTCTGGTGGCTTCCCAACCAACCCGACCTAAACCGTTAACACAAAGATCAAAGCTTAAAGAAAAATTTAAAAAGGAGCTACCTGGTGGAAGAGACCGGTAATCAAACCCGGTACCTCTAGATTACCGGTCCAGCGCGTTAACCACTTCGCTACCCTAGCTCCAGGTAGACCCGACGAATTTTTCCTTATGCTTTGTGTGTCGATCTCCGCATTGTTTATTCGAAAGGTTTTTACACCTTAGCGACCTCTATGTGAATACGTTAATATTCACATCTCACCGCACCACTTTACAGCGGTGAACGAGCAAGCGAGAGAGGGCGCTGTTAGTTTTATAAATTTATGAAACATGTAATGTCTCATTTTTTTAAATGTGGGTACACCACAATTTTTATTTAAACCATTAATACAAAGATCAAAGCTTAGAGAAAAATTGAAAAAGGAGCTACCTGGTGGTAGAGACCGGACGTAGTCTATAGGATGACAATTGCGAGATTTATGAACAACTAGATGCGCCGCGCGGTGCTACCCGCTCGTCCCACGGGAACACTAAATTTTTCGGAATAAAAAGTAGCGTATGTGTTAATCCAGGGTGTCGGCTACTTTCATAACAGAATTTATCAAAATTGGTCCTGCCGTTTGAGCGTGAAGAAGTAACAAACATACACATAAACACACTCACAAACTTTCTCGCCTTTATAATATTTGTGTAATTTATGACTTCATGGGAATAACTGTCGAATGAAATAAAGCATTCGATGGATTTTTTTTTCTATAAAAGGGGCTCCGAACATTTCTAGACATTTGGATTTTAGGAAGCATTCTAATGCAAGCCTAACACATCCAACTGCGGGTCACTTGTGACTGACGAGATAGAAAAACTTTTTTTTTTATTTATACTACGACGGTGGCAAACAAGCATGCGGACCGCCTGATATTAAGCAGTTACCGCCTCCTATGGCCGCTTGCGACGCCAGGAGCGTCGCACGCGCGTTGCCGACCATAAAAAAATACATCGCGTAGGGACTGGAGGAAATATAGCATCGCAGAAAGTCGAAATCGCCGTCGAAAAGACCAAGCCACAAAAAGCCAAGTTGAACGACCTTCAGTGCCATGCTACGGTAAAAGGACGTATCTTACTATGACATCCATATAAAGATACGACCTGTTACCGTAACACGGCATCATGACTAACCCCCTATCATGCCACACGTGCTATTCTTCGAAACGGAGCGTCAGTTCGCGGTAAGCCTGATAAGCTGTCGCGACCGCGGCGCCATCTGGTCTAGAATGCAGGAAAGTTTTAATCTAACGTACTTACGATACGTTTCTGGAAGGAATGATAAGTAAGCTGGGTCTTCCTTTGTTCAAAAATGCTGATTGCTTTAGACATGTTTCTTAACATATTATCAATGTTACTACTTGGAACGGCTATTGAGATTTATTGGTATATACTATTTGACATACATTTTGAATTCGTCATTGATAATTTGTGTTTAAAAAACTACTCGAAAGTTTCAATATTCACTAGGTTTTTTCAACTTATATTCGACTGCACGCAATGAAAGCATGAATAGCTATGTTACTTTCTAGAACTCCGGGAAAAAAAGTATTATTCTCTTTAAAAAGATGGTTGAAATTATCAATATATTTGTCATAATATGAAAAAAAAAAAGATATAAAAGGAATAAGGCCTCGTAAGGCTGTCATTCAGTCCACTGAAACGACCAATCATGCGTCTTTGTAAAGCCCGAAGAACCATTTAAATCTGAGAAATGTGTTTGCAATGACCATGAAAAAATTTCTACGAATCAAAGGGCTCCCAATACTTATACTAATAGGGAAACAAGAAATACAACTTATAAAATAACGGTAGAGAGCCGGCAATCTTATCGCTAAAAAGCGACCTCTTCCAACCAATCAACCATTGGTTAGTGAAATTGATGAAAAAATTCGACTACTACGACGTGAGTAAAGCCGTTTTGTATTTTAATATGTTCCGAGACTCTCGGTCGTTTTCTATGTAATAATAATAATGAGATGATTAAAAAAATCGAATGTTCACGATTTTTAGGGTTCCGTACCCAAAGGGTAAAAAAGGGACCCTATTACTGAGACTTCGCTGTCCGTCCGTCCGTCCGTCTGTCACCAGGCTGTATCTCAAGAACGGTGATAGCTAGACAGTTGAAATTTTCACAGATGATGTATTTCTATTGCCGCTATAACAACAAATACTAAAAATAAAATAAAATAAATATTTAAGGGGGGCTCCCATACAACAAACTTGATATAGATTATATATATGTATAAGTACGGAACCCTTCATGCGCGAGTCGGGCTCGCACTTGCCCAATTTTTTTAAATCCTTGTCACAAAAATCTAGTACACCTACTAAATACCTACCGGTACGTATAAGTTATTCCGATTATGTTTAGGATGCATATTTACTAACCTAGAGCATGACTTTAGAGTTAGACTAATTAAAGTTTCGACTTGGTCAACTAACAGTGTTGCCATAATTAATGTTATAATCATAATTTAAAAGCGAAAGCTGCTTAATATTGCCACGTGGTATGAAACCACTTATTTTTAAACAGTCGTGTATATAGTGCTGGCTATAATTTTTAGTGCGAATTGATAAGAAATGCGTAAATTGATTACGTAAATGTAAACAATGTAGATAATAAAAGGAGCTTTTGGGACGCCACGACCGATAATCCAGTAATCATAAAATACAAAAGAAAACATACATAGGCATAACAAACCGCTCAAAAGCGGGCCAGTATAAGATTATTAAAAAAAACGAATTCGGCGTAAAGATTATAATTTTTATTTTATTTACGACGACCTCCGCTTATCTCATATCTATCAAATTTAATTGAGTTATAAAAAAAATGCGAAACCGATAAAAGCTGATTGATTGGTCTTCCAACAGCTTAACCAATTAGGTAACTTTTGGGTATTTCTTTTTCTTTTCTTTCTATAACACACGTCCGACTTGTCTTGCAAGAATGAACGACTGAGAATATCTAGGGTAAAATTGACTTAGACTCACTTTTTATCCTAAAAAAGCTTTTTTAAGTGGTAAAAACTAGTAGGTAAGTAAGTCTATAATTATTATTTCAGTCTCTTCAATATTGTCCCTTAGATTACCAACATTTTTGGCAATTCGATAAATGAAAGTACATAGTATAACCCAGCATGGTGTTTTTGGTGATCCACGCCATATTGCGACAAATTCCGGTAAACAATAATTTTATGAAACATGTAATGTCTCATTTTTTTAATGTGGGTACACCACAATTTTTATTTAAACCATGAATACAAAGATCAAAGCTTAAAGAAAATTTGAAAAAAAAAAAAATTAAAAAGGAGCTACCTGGTGGAAGGGACCACTTAGCCACTTCGCTACCCTCGCTCCACCGCTCCTCGCTCGGTGGAGCGAGGGTAGCGAAGTGGCTAACGCGCTGGACCGGTAATCCAGAGGTACCGGGTTCGATTCCCGGTCCCTTCCACCAGGTAGCTCCTTTTTCAATTTTTCTTTAAGCTTTGATCTTTGTATTCATGGTTCCGGTAAACAATGTTTTGAATTGGGTTAATGACAAATACTTGACAAATCGGTATTACTGACGTTTAATAACGCACATGATGTATGCTCATTATTGCCATATGAAAGCTGTTTGTAGCGTCACTATCCCAGGGCCGGACCTACACTTGATAGGCTATAAGGTGCTACCACGGATTTCAGTTGGTTACATCGGCTGATAGACATGTCCTAATGAAAAAATCACACTCATCATTACTATACTATCCTCAAGGTACACTATCTTGGATTATCCTGCGAAATATGTCGAAGTTAAGAGACAAGCACCTCTAACATAACTGTCATACGCGACTATTTCTCACGCGAGATAATAACCCGTCTCTTTCTGTGCAGTAATGCGAGAGAGTGACGGGTAGCGCTATCTCGCGCGACAAGAGTCGCAAAGCGTAGTTGTACTGGACGGGAGGGTAAATTAAATTATCAATCGGCGCTGAGCGGTACATACTTACGACTCAAGGAAAAATATAAAAGTGAATGTTTAGTATATTTTACCGCCTATCGTCATCAAATAAATGCGCAATAAAATCATTCCATGAGGGATACCTAACAGGATAGAATTATTTTTTCTAGTTTCCTGGCATGAGCTTAAAATTCCTTTGGCCAAGTTGATAATATTTTTCCTTGCAAATATTTGTAAACAGCTAATATTTTATACCTTACGGCCTAAGGGCCTTATCACACTTGCGATTTGCGAGCGAATGTTGTATGAAGACGATTACGCAACGAGTTCGCCGCGACGCTGATTTGTATAAAAAAACTCGCTCGCAAATCGCAAGTGTGATAAGGCTCTAACTACATTCATCGACTGATTACTAAAAATCTTCCTCCATTTATTTTGAAGATCACCGCGCGAGAAGTACTAGGACAACATAAAATTAAGTGAGACAAACCAGACCGACGGCCGGTAGCATAGCAACAGCTAAAAAAGCTACTCCTTAGTTCGAAATTTGAAATCTATGCCGCGAATTAACCATCTTGCTCTCTTGTAAAATAATGTGTATTCAAATTTCGAACATCGGAACATCCAATCCCCTCAATCTGCTTGCTATAAAGAGGACATTGCGATTCAATCGAATATCATACCAGGGTAGCATCGATGCATGCGGTTCAACACGTAACATCACCATGACTCAGACCACATCCAAACCTCACGGATCCAAAACAGCTTATCACAAAGCTATTCCGACACAAAGCCTGTCTTTGTGTTCCCACAAGGCCGTCTATGTTTATTTGTTGTCACAGCTTGCAGATAACAGCGATCAACTTATTGTATTTATGCAATCCTTGTCGCTAACCGAAACTGAATAAAAATTACGGTCCAAAATCCACTTTAATTTTTAAATAAATCTTAGTAAAGATACTGTCGGGCCAAATAAATGTTATGCGTCTAAAGTTTCTCTATTTAAATAGATTAGATAATACTTTCTATGAATGATTAGAGTTCCATTGACGTTATCACGCAGTCACAATATTCTGATAACATGCAGGTTCTTAAGATAGATCTTATGTAATGCTAGCATTTATCATACATATAACTATTATTAATAATAATCACCTCTAACAACCAACCGTAAACAACAGGTTACAGCAATTCCAAGTTGAAAGAGGCATTACGATATTATCACTTTGATCGCGGTTTGTTAATTTGTGTCGACTATTCATGTTGCATCTCATTTTGCTTCCCTTCATCCTTTCTTAGAGTACCAAAACTTTTGGATATTCGATAAAGAAAGTACTGCGGTACCGTTTAGGTTCACTTTGTCCATATTCCCGTTTTGTCACCATTCCTATTTCGTCCACATTTCCACCTCGTCTACGATCCCATCTCGTCTACATTCCCAACTTGTCCACAATTCCATTTCGTCTACAATCCGAACTCTTCCACATTCCCATCTCGTCCATATTCCCAACTCTTCCACATTCCCATCTCGTCCATATTCCCAACTCGTCCACATTTTCATCTCGTCCACTTTTCCAAATCGACCACATCCGTACTCTTTCGCTGTAGGAATGTACAATTTGCATTTGAATTTGAAATTTAATGGAGGTTATTTGAAATAGGATGTTGACAAAATGGGAATATGGACGAAGTGAACCTAAACGTACGGTACTACCACGGATTTCAATTGAGTTAGAGTTGCTTAGATCAGCTAATAACATGTTCTAATGAATAATGTGGTGGTGGTTTCTGCCCTAACGGCCATCGGTTCTACGAGCAATGTAGCCCACATTGCTCGTAGCCCACTTATTTCTAATGGGATCACTCAAAAATTCCGAAGTTTCATTTATCGGAAACCATCAATATTCCGAATGAAAAAAAAATGCCATGGCTCGTAGGTATGTTACATACTATAATTAGGTTAGGTTAGGGTTATATGATATTAGACCCCGGATTTTCGTCGCAGTCACGTGACAATAGGGTAGTTTGGCGAGTAAATGGACCTGTGTTAATAAATAAGGGAAAACGAAGAGTTTTGAACACAATGAATTTTAACATTTATTTTTATCGAAAATGATAATCACTATTTTTTATTAAGTAATAGGTACACTCCACTTGTTATTAAATTATAAACAATAAAAAATAAACATCTATTATATTTGACATGCTTTTGTCTTCGTAAATGTTTATAAATTTAAATAATTTACGACAAAAATTACATAATTAATTGATCAATATTAATTTTAGGTATATCAATGCAAACCAAACATTTGATTTATTGCGGAAAGTCAGTTAACGAAATAACAACGAAGATAAATAAATCAATTGACAATTGACCTTACGTAATATTAACTAAAGAATATTAATTTATTTATCAAACAAATCTAAATATTTTATCAGAACATGGTTTTCGGAATTATAAAAATTCGGAATGACGATGAATTCGGACAAATTAAACTTCGGAGTATTGTAGTGTACCCATTTCTAATATCTGGTTGTAATAAGTTTCTGTCAAAAATGACATTTTAGTGGCAAGCTTTTATAGCAGACTGTACTTTTCTTTGGATATCCATCAAATGCAACAAATTAAACTTCGGAGTATTGTAGTGTACCCATTTCTAATATCTGGTTGTAATAAGTTTCTGTCAAAAATGACATTTTAGTGGCAAGTTTTTATAGCCGACTGTACTTTTCTTTGGATATCCATTAAATGCTCACTGAGACGATTCTAAAGAGCCCAAGCTCGGTAGGATTGCTTTTTCTATTACAGAGTTCCTATGGCCACCTTCCGGCTCCATCATCAGATCAGCCCCATGGTAACATATTATTGTATTGTCATCAAAGTTAAGTAAGTATGCAAAATTTCAGCTCAATCGGTTGACGATATCTGCTTCAAAATTGAGTTGCAAGATTTCACCCGAACAAACATACTTAGATACATACATACATACATTGCAAGTTAAATGAAAGCTTTAAAAAAAAGAACACTCACCCTTTCATGAAACTTGGCCGAGTCGTAGGACCTCTCCGAGCAGAGGTTGTATATCTTGTAATGGTCCTTGTGCATCTGTTCCAGGAACCGGTACACCTCGTCGATGTGGTTCCGGTACACGCCCTCCAGCTTCTCCGCCGGGAATCCCATGGCTATGAGCCTGTCTGTGATATCTGGGGCTGGTGGTTAAGGAAATAGAGAATGCGGATGACGATGTTAAATTCTACTAGATATACTGTAGTTATATTATCTAAATATAAAAAAAAATTTAACAAAAAAAAGAACCGACTTCAGTAAAACTTAAAAGCCGAAAATAACCCGTTCAAGTATACAGATTACATTTGAGTCACCCTTTGAAATCGATCCCAAACCACTCAGTTATTACATTTATATATTAAAGTTTACGTGAGGCTTGGCACCGACTTCAAAGGGTGACTCAAATGTAATCTGTATACTTGAACGGGTTATTTTCGGCTTTTAAGTTTTACTGAAGTCGGTTCTTTTTTTTGTTAAAAATTTTTTTTTTTCGCTTTTTAGTGATTCATATAAAATACTTATGGCGGGGTGATCAGGGAGGTCTTGAAGGCATGCATCTCGTTTGAATTATCTCCTAACTCCTAACTGTTAAGGAGTTGTACTTTCCATCATCAGTTCAGCATGAGAAGATGATGACTACCATATGCAAATACTTAAATAATTTTAGAAAATACATGAAAAATATTATGAGTGCCTATAAAATTTCAGTAATTCCTTCGATTCCTTATGGATCTCGTCATCCGATCTTCACCAAAATTTTATGGGACCAACCTTGAGATGTCTATTCATGAACCTAAAAAGAATTTTCCAAATCGACTCATAAATGACGGAGTTATGAGGTAACAAACATTAAAAAAAAAAAAAAAAAAAAAAAAAAAAAAAAAAAAAAAAAAAAAAAACATACAACCGAACTGAGAACCCCCTCCTTTTTTTGAAGTCGGTTAATAAAAGAAGAAACTGACTGACTGACATATCAACGCACAGCCCAAACAGCTGGTTCTAGAGAGTTCAAATTTGGCACGTAGGTTCCTTATAAGGTGTAGGGGTGCACTAAGAAAGGATTTTTCAAAACTCACCCCCTAAAAGGGAGAAATGTGATGACAAAGTCTGAAAATCAGCATGAGTGTTGTTTTTGTGGTTTATCGGGTCGCTGATTACGAAAACCGCAACGATTTCAAAATCCAACGTGGCGGACGTGAGTTACCATCTCCTCTGTTGGGGTGGAATGGGGTTGAAATGTCTAAATACTAAACCGCTGGTTCTAGAGAGTTAAAATTTGGCACGTAGGTTCCTTATAAGGTGTCGGGGTGCACTAAGAAAGGATTTTTCAAAACTCACCCCCTAGAGGGGTGAAATGGGGGTCCAAAGTTTGTATAGGGAAACAAGATTAGTTAAACTATATTATTCGAAACTTCACAGGAGTATTTCTAACAATAAATAAAAAAAACACATGTTTCAGGTTGTTTTTTAATTCAACCCCTAAAAGGGAGAAATGTGGTGACAAAGTCTGAAAATCAACATTGGTAATGCTTTTATGGTTTATCGGGTCGCTGATTACGAAAACCGCAACGATTTTAAAATCAAAAGTGGCGGACGTGAATTAATATCTCCCCTGTTGGGGTGAATTGGGGTTGAAATGTCTAAATACTAAACCGCTGGTACTAGAGAGTCCATATTTGGAACCTACGTGTCCTTATAAAGTCTAGGCGTGCAATAAAAGAAGCATTTGTCAAAAGTCACCCCCCAAAGGGGTTAAATGGGGGTCCTAAGTTTGTATGGGGAAAAAACCTGCGTGTCCTTATAAAGTCTAGGGGTGCAATAAAAGAAGCATTTGTCAAAAGTCACCCCCCAAAGGGGTTAAATGGGGGTCCTAAGTTTGTATGGGGAAAAAACCTGCGTGTCCTTATAAAGTCTAGGCGTGCAATAAAAGAAGCATTTGTCAAAAGTCACCCCCCAAAGGGGTTAAATGGGGGTCCTAAGTTTGTATGGGGAAAAAACCTGCGTGTCCTTATAAAGTCTAGGGGTGCAATAAAAGAAGCATTTGTCAAAAGTCACCCCCCAAAGGGGTTAAATGGGGGTCCTAAGTTTGTAAGGGAAAAAAGATAAGACTATTTTATTGAAAACTTCCAAGGAGTATTTTAAACGATAAATGAGTAAGCACGTGTTTCATATTTTTTGAGAATTCAACCCCTAAAGGAGAAGAATATGGTGACAAAGTCTGAAAATTAACAAGGGTAATGTTTCTATGGTTTATCGGGTCGCTGATTTCTGCTGCTGGGAAACTTCCTGCACCCGTAATAAATACATTCAAGCTTTTCAATAATTATGTTAAGTCATTTCAGAATTGTGAATTACGTTTATCTGGCTCACAATAATACATTTTTCATTAATCAATGAAGAGAACCTCAATATCTTACAATAGAACATGACGTAACTTAGAACATGATTAGAATATCCCAAGTCGATAAGCGGAGGCTCGGGACATTACAAAAACTTTATACAAATAAAATGCACACATATCCCGGTGTCTTAGCTTCACTCCGAGTTATGAATTTTGAAGTGAACTTTATTTGGATACAGTAAAAGCTGAGATCGCTTGATTTGAGTGCTTGAGTTTTCGGTTTGATTTGTTAAAGTGGAGTTGTGATATCTAACATAAAAAGTATTTCCCAGTAATATTTGTTACTTCTTCACGCTAAAACGGCTGGATGGATATGCATGAGGGAAATGCAGATTGCAGATTATACGCTAACTTACAAATAGCCTACTTTTAATCCTGAAAAAAAAAGAGCATTGTTCCCGTAGGATGATGTATATTATATAGGCACGCGAGCGAAGCCGCGGGTTAATGCTAGTTATGAATAAAATTATTTCAATATGTCATGAAATACAGAAAAAAAAACGAAAAAGAAACATTTTTTTGAAATATCTGACTTCAAAGGTATGCATTTTTTTTATTTTTTAACGAAAAAAAATTTCATGTTATTTTCAGAATCCTCATAATTTAACAAAACAATAATTATATGACCCATGAAGTTAAACGCACTTATTCTGGGTGAAAATGGCAAATAACTTATTGTTTCCATACAAATATTGGTACCCATGACACATAATGACGTCACGGCTAGGTGCCATTTGTATGGAGCGTTTTTAGCGCTCCGTGGGAATGTTGAACTTTGACGGTCATTTCTGACTTTTAGAGCAGTCTAAGTGTAGTACACTTAGTCCAATATAGACATGTGATCCAAATAAAAAATAAAATCGATTGAAATCCACAAAAAATTTTTAGTCTGACCAGTGTCAAAAGGATTTAGTTCCAATTCTTTGTGGCCACAGTTTTTGCAATTCGTCATTACATTTTGTGTTATTGGTTTGCGATTCAGATTTGCCGCCTTTATGCGATAGGATTCACAGGTCAAACTCTACGCAACTTTACTCAACGATTTGAGCAAAAATATCAAGAGGTCACTATTAACGTAAGTCTTCAATTAGAGGATTTGATCTAATAGATTTGATTTAATAAGGTCTAAATTCTATATTGAATTAATTCTGTAGGTTATATTTACGCCTTAACTCATACGTCCTCATCAGGGTAGTCACGTAGGGCAGTGATAATTATCCCAATTAGTTCCGTAATCATGAAAGTTCAACTCGTGAGAAACCCTTGTGAGAATTCCGAGCCCGAACAAGTTTAAAATTTAGTTCCGACCCAAAAATGTCCTCGGAAAGGTCCCGTCCGAAGTTATGTTACTAATCGAAGCGGCGGTTTTAATTTCATTATAGTTCCTGTGGGGGTCATAAAGCAAGCTCCATTGTGGGCAAACAATACACCAGAAAATTAATTAAAATATCGAGGGAGACTGGCAACAGGCGTGGATCCGCCGAAGTGCAGTGGGCCGTGAAATTCCTCGGAATTCGACACCGGATAGTCCCTGTGCAGGTTACATTGTAACATCGGATCTTCGGATTACAGAAACTAATTATGTCTTACTAATTTTCGGACTAAATTGATCGGGTGTTTGATTATGAGTTGTTTTAGGAGTAGATAAGATCGATGTGAATAATCTGTTACGAACATTTCATGTTGTACCTATTAGATACTCTGGTTTAGTCCTCTTAACTCTTCACGTATGCTTAGACACGGATCCTTGCGGACATTTGAACCTATGCTGCAGTGCTATATTATGCATGTATCATACATACAAACCCTCCTCTTGAATCACTCTATCTATTAAAAAACCGCATCAAAATCCGTTGCGTAGTTTTATAGACCTAAGCATACATAGGGACAGACAGAAGGGAGTTTCGGAGAGTCAATTTTCTTTTGTACTAGTAGTGATTTCAATTTGATTAGCAGATTTATGACATCGCATACGAAAGGTTAAGTCGCCTATCCACAAAAGCGGAGCGGAGAATATTAACCAATCAGGCTGCGTGTTTGTGAAGCCCAAAATAAGTGCATTTAAATCTGAGGAATGTGATTGGTCCATTTTACTCCGCTCCGCTCCTGTGGACAGGCAGCCTTAACAAGAAGGGGCGTGGACATTTTCCGTCCGCATAAGGCGTGCCAGAAAAAAATGGGAACCCCTCGTTTAAAATATACGCAACCCAAAATCGGATTCTATAGACGTCATGGGTGGTACACGGCAGAAAAAAGGTTAAATCCTGTTCTTAGCTTATTGTATAAGAAAGATCTATGTCAACTAAGTTTTTCTAAGATGACGTTGGTTAGCACTCAGTTCGAAATGCGGAAAACCAGTGACTGTCACAGATACTTCGGAACTACATTCAAGGCAATGTCAGTGCTTCACGTTTCCTCACAATGGCTAGAATTATGTAAGGCGATTGAACAGTCTGTGGATTCACGTCGTTTATGCTAATGCATATCTAGAGAACGGATCTCATTTCCAAATCAAATATGATAGATATGCAACACATTAACTTGGCGCAGTGAATTTAAAATCGATGATGTAACTTTCCGTCTAGGGTCACCAGTCACCAGATACACTGTACTTAAGTAGTAGTTCCGTCGTTCGTAATGACTCCCGCTATTGTATAAGCCTAAGCTTTCCTGTTTAAATGTTTCTCCCGAAAAGATGTTGAAATACTCATTCAAATAGTCCTACCATCATCATAAATCCTTAGTGGCGATTACCATTCGGGAGGATGTGGACACTGGATTCACAACATTGGCGAAAGCATTTTTATCCCGGAAAGGATCCAAAAAAATTGAAACACCGAGTAACCCTAACGGCCCGACTACGACCGCGGCCATAGGAGTGAGCAAGACACGCGCTCGGACCTTCCGCTCCCACCTATGGCTCACCGCACCAACTTCATTCTAGTTTAGGCAATCAGTCATAGTCATACAAGCCACAAGGAAGAGAACAATTGACATTATGAAACCTAGGATTGCGATCGAGAGGAAAGATCAAAATTCCTTACATACGAGAATATCAGGAAATATGACGTGAGCAAACCCTACTTCCGACTAGTCTAAGCATAGACAATCTACAAGAAGGGCTTGTATTCCGGAATTTAGGAAGATTTTTCTGATATTACAACTCCGGAATTAAGGGCACTCAATATCGAAACTATAGTATTAATATGTTTATCTATCCAAATATCATAAACCCTCCATGATGCGTTCAAGAACCGCACATTATGACCACCATAAAAATAGATTGTTTTATTAGAACAAATTTCTTATCTGTGAAAATATTATTATTGCTAAATAATTACATCGATTTCGATAATATTATTTATTCAAATTTCGAACATCTTTGAAAAACAAAGAAATTTGATTTGACCTCTATTCTAATATCAGTCGAGATGACGTTTAGTTCGAAATAAATTGTCAATTTGCATCAAATTTGACAAATGTCGCACGTAAGTAAGATATCGAACGATATGATAGTTGGGACCAAATCTAGTTTGTCTCTGAATTAAAAAAAAAACTATGACAGCTGTCAGGAAACTTTATTATCGCCATTACCGGGTAATATTTGTCGTAATGTGCGACTCCTGAATGCATCATGGAGGCCTATGATATGTGGCTAGATAAAGTAGTGTATGTAACTGTACATAATTAGGTATTAAAACACTCGTGTGATGTTATTATGAAACTTGCCTTCGGCGCGTTTCATAAACCCACACTCGTGTTTAATACCCTTCATTATGTACAGTCACATAAACTACTATTTTATAGTGAAATGTAGGTGCAATATTAATAAATAATAATATTGGTTAATGAACAAATGATCAGATAATGTTTTGTATAAATATGTTATATACAGAGAAAATTGTATATATTTATTTATTCTCCTAGCAGGGCAGGTAACACAAGGGGTCTTAATACCGTCCCTCCTTTTTCACCGAAGGAGAGGCCATTTCATTACATTAAGTTTAATTAATAATATGTTGTTTAAAAATCCAAATGTTATTTTTTTTTACTTAAATAGTTGTGTATAAAATGTAAACGTGGAATTAATTGTAATTAAATCTTTAAACTATAAATAAATGACTATTCCATTCTAATATCGCAACTTCCGGAATTGAGACGACTCTGTTTAGTGTAGTTTCTAGACAGTACTTATAATATTCGATATTTTGATAGGATGGTAAAGTTTTTTAAGCTTTAATATAATAGTATATTGACTTGTATCTTCGCTCTCAGAACGATTAAATTTCTATTTTACACCCACTGAAGTATCTCTGTTTTGGTCCAATGGTTGAATGTTGGAGAATGCCATTTGGCGGCCAGTTACGATGTGAAGTGTTGGTACGGAACCGGTGCGCGAGTCCGAATCGCATTTGACCAATTTCTTTATTTGTATGGTAAGTCAATTCCGGAACTGAGTGCCAATCTCGAAGTCAATTCCGGAATTGGAAAACCATTCCGATATTGCAAGCCCTACAAGGAAGAACGATTGGATTGGCATTGTGAAACCTAGGATCGGACAGCGAACGGATCAAGACAGGACATTTAGCAGCCGGTCAACCTTAGCGGTACTTATTTACATAAAACTGTGGCGCCAGTGAAACATGGGTGTTATATTATTGTAATAGTTGAAAATGATTTACTAAATAATAGTACATTACATACCTAGGGTGGTGAATTCGTAAGTGAATTCGCAGGTGTTTGTGACCCGAACCGAAGGTGAGGGCTTTAAATATGCAATCTGGATTCTGGGGCTTTATGAATTACCGCCCGTGCTAAAGTTTAGTCTTGTCTTGACCAGGAAGTGACATTTTCTCCCCGGCAAAAAATCCTATACTTACGTTACTACAGTAACGGAAAAATCATATTGAAATAAGTTTAATAGGATCCAAGGATAAGATCCGAATGAAAAATGCCTATAGCGTAATAACTAACTTGTATCAAGTTTGTTACGAAAAACATGTATTTGGGTCAAAAAACTTATTTTCTCAAACATGCAATGAAATATTGTCTTTACGTTCCTTATAATAGGCTCGGAAGTATCGCTTTTTGGGCGCAACAACTCGAGAGGACTGTAAAGGGATTTCATACTGCTTTTCAGGCCTAGGCCTGCAAAGTAACTTTTTTTTGGTTTCAACAACAAGGTCATTCACATGGTGTCCTATCGTTTGACCAAAAAACGTTTGACAAATGATCACTTGAAGATGAAGACGAAGATAAAGATAAGATAAAGATACGTTGTCAATTAATAAAATGTTGTTCTTTGAAGTATATTTTTTTATTTCATTGTATGTTTGAGAAAAGCACTATACAAATACATGCCTCGTCGTGAAAACGGATTCCCGGCCTCGTATCACTATCCGGCCTCGCTCGCACTTGGCCGGAAATCCTCATTTTCCCGGCCTCTGATGTAATGTACTATTCTGTTGCTTGCTGCCATGGTGATGTCCCCTGGGTTACTCTTTAAAACTACGATTTTCGGCGGCAATATTCAACAAAATGTTGTAATTGCAGCAGTTATAAGCCCATTCTTATTTAGAATATCTCTTGAAAATACCAAAATTATAAATTATCAACACTTTTCTAAGAAGTTTAACCACCATTGTCTCCTGGGTGATGGGACAGAATAACAACAAGAAAATGTTGATCCACCCATTTGTATTACAATGGTAATTAACTGAATGACAAATAATAAAGAAAAATATTAAAAAAACGTGTTTTTTTATTAAGACGCTGAACGACGACGAAGTTATTGACTTAACAATTAGTACAAAAAAAAGTGTCATCAAAAAAGTAATCGTATAACTCCTTAAACCATTATTGGCAGTGTTATTACATTCGGATACGCGTTCCCGCGACGGACCGTCCGCACATATTTGACAATAGCATAACAAGGTTATTATGTTATGTGAATATATAATTTAGCGAAATTGTGCAACACATTGTGTAATGCACAAATGTGTAAAATCTACGACTTGTATGCGATATAGGTGTGAATTGGTTTTTATTGCGGACGGCAGGCAAGGGCGGTTACGGTGACATTCAGTCTGGTGCAAGAATCGTGACTTTTGCGTATAAAGCATGCAAAGTGCGAGTTTGATTCCTGCTTGAAGTATTCCGTACTCCGTACCGTCGTATAAAAACACCCAGTAAAACTCGTTCCTTTTATGAACAATTGATGATCAATTAATCAAGTGTTTATAACCTTTTATTTGAATTTAATTTTGAGTATCAACGGGCGGGGCGCACTCCGCGATTAACGTTTCCCGCTACAAGTACATGCCGGTGGCCGCATGCATGCGGACTATTCAGTGGCTGACACGCTCTGTCTCGGAACGCACGTACCTACACGAAATTCGCGCGAGTCTCGCTCACGATTTACGTCGCAAGTGAACGTTCCGCATTCATCTGTTGATACCAGTGTTATATTATAATATAAAGTGTTTAAATGAGTAAAAAGACAGCGAAAAGATATTGTATCGCAGCGGGTTGTAGGAACAATGATCGAAATTGGAATCACGCGTTTTTAGTTCTCCCAACACGTCCGAATGATGCTGAAAGGTAAGAAAATTAACATAATATATAATAAGTAGTAACTGAATAATAATAAAAAACATATTGCAGGTCTATCTACTTGCATATTTAACACTGGTTACTCAGAACAATTTTAATTGTCAATTGTAGATTATTTGCTGATACCTATTTGTCAATTTAAATTCTAGTAAAATAAGTATGTCTACTACTAAATCAACAATCATAGAGGTTTTTATAATAATATTTAATATCAAGTTTGTAAAATTACTAGTAATGAATAAACGATTGAGTGATAGTTTGGTAGGTAAGTATATAAAATATATAAATAACGAGTTAAAAGAAATGTATTGGAAGAGATCCCTAATAGGGATAAGTTCGCCTTCATACATGTTTTATTTGTTACTAGCGACCCGCCCCGGCTTCGCACGGTGCGTCCGTGCGTATTTTTAAAGATCTAAGCATACATAGGGGCAGACAGACAGACAGACAGCAGGAAACGACTTTGTTTTATACTAGGTGTGTAGTGAAGAATATATATAAATAAATAAATATCGGTCAACTAAGCGCTTGCGGGACGCGACAGGCGATCCACGCGCGGGCAGCTTTCTCGCGCAAATGTTAGCCATTGTTATCCAGCGCGGGAATGCTGCCTGCGTTTTGGGTACCCTACCACGGGGTCCCGGGGTTTTAATGTTATTTAGTTATAGTTCCTATTTTAATGTTTTTATAGACATAATCTTGTACATCTCCTCTATATAGGGTAAATCGCCAATAATTGGCCACCGTTCAATAACTGGCCACCTCAAACTAAAAATGAACTCTGTTCACCTACAAACTGAATTCATTTTATTATATCGTGGCCAGTTATTGAAGGGCGGCCAGTAATTAACAGCTTATACTAAAATGAATTATATTTATAGGTGAACAAAGTTCATTTTTAGTTTGAGGTGGCCAGTTATTGAACGGTGGCCAATTATTGGCGATTTGCCCTAATATAAATTATAACATATGATATTAAAAAAAAAATATAATGTATGAAGAATATAAATATATTGCTCTCTATATTGAATGCAAGAAATAAATGGGAAATATTTTTTTATTTTTAGGGTTTGACAGCCCTCGCTCTCGGCGACGCGGCAAGCGAGCCAATTCATTTTCACCGTTGGCACGCAGCTTTAACGTTCCGTTTGGCTTGCGCTGGGGACGACGACTTGAGAAGGGCCATAAATTATATTTTTTCGGCTAAAAAAAGCGGCTTTTGTAAAGATCAAAGTACTGTGCCTTCTTTACTTGTACTATTATCTATTCTGTGGTATCAATTACTATAGTGTGTTAGTCAATCGCGTTCTGTGAAAATTTCAAGTGCCTATAAAAGATTAAGAGTTAAAACACCTGAGACGGACAGACAACGGGACCTTAGTGGGAATTTGGAAACGTTTATCAACTTCAAACCCAAACCCTCGGACCTAGGCTTTAAGGAATTAGGAACAAAGTTAGTAAAACCACGGGCCACACCAAACTCTAATAAACAGTGCTAATAAAAGCTACCTAATATCATTAAGCTTGATGCTGTAATGACGCGAACATACGTGAAGTGACGTACTGCGGTCTACTATAGCAATATCCTATTAGCCAACATTCACACCATCCTTTTCAACAGAACATGTCCACGCAACGCAAGCGATTTGGTCGGCCGATAAAAGATTGGTCACGTCACGACGTCACTAGTACTGGCGTGTAGCCTTATATGGGGTAACCGCAACGTAGAAGCCCAACCGCAATGGCCGGTGAGCTCGCTGGATCGACTAAAAATACATGCATCTCCGAGTGATTGGCACGGGATGTCAGGAGTCTTTGGATCCTTAAGTAAAACGAATCATCCAACTATGATCCAAAACAAAACTCGTTTATTTTTATCAAAATCCATATTCTATCATCAGTGATTTTGTACGTTTTTATTTAAGGTTGTTTAATTAGAGTTTATTCATAATAATTGTCATAATATTAACGAGTAATTTTCGGATTAAAGTGGACCATAGTTGTGTGGGCTGGACTATAGTTGGGTAGTTTAACGGTACGGTATTTGATGGCAGCTCAAATCACCTTCTCTTTATGAAATGTCAAAAACTATTTTATTTTATGAAGTTTCTATGAAGATACTGGCTTGTGACGTCATTCATTCAGTAGTCAAAACACGTCTTCTTTTTAGTTTTTTTTTTTTAAATCAAAAATAGTAAAATGACCAAAATTTAGTTAGTTTATTTGGTTTCGTGTATTTTTGAATGTATGTTTAGTGGTTTCAATGACACAATTAATATTCACTCTAATAGTCATGCACCGTATAGCCGTGATTGTCGCACTGTTAGATGATCAACCTAACCTTTTTTTTTAATAAATAAATATCAGACAACCTCACACAAATCGATCTAGTCCCAAACGAAGCTCAAGAAAGCTTGTGTTATGGGATGGGTACTAGACGACGATATACATACTTATATAGGGGTGAATCAACTTTTAAGTGCACCTTGTTGCTATGGTTACGCAAAATTTGTCCCTCGGACAACCTAATAAATTTTTCTATGAAACAGTATGAAGACTTGGACAACGGGGACAGAGTAAACAACACAAAAAAGTTGATTCACCCATATATACACCATGACCCAAGCACAAATATTCGAGTTCAACACACAAATATTCGCCCTGGCCTGGATTCGAACCCGGGACCGCCGCTCAGTAGGCAGGTGCTTGCAAACTGAGCCAACCGCGTCGTCAAGGGCCTTATTACATTTGCGAGTGTTTTCAATACAAATATCAGTCGCGACGAACTCGCTGCGTGATCGCCTTCATTCAAAATTCGCTCGCACATCGCAAGTGTTATAGGCCCTAACCTAACCGTTAAGGAAAAATATCTAACCCAGAAGTAACTGGCCGAATCTGATTCAAGTTATATACATGCCTCTCTATCACACAATTTGAGAGCGCAGACTGTATATTGTATACGTTTCTAATGGTTTTAGGCCTTCCTATTTTGTTCGCGGTTTTAGAGTTATAAGACGGCAATACACTGTCCGCGTGTCAGCCTTTTGAGTGAAAATAATGTGATTATGCGATATTCATATCGCATAGTAACATTTTTATGGCGTGGTAGAAGTAAATAGGTAAACGCACTTATTTATAATTTAATTGATAAGTTTTTCACCTCGTCATTCACGCGTCTATCATTAACGTAATTTGGACAATGCCGAAAAGAAGAATGATATTGATATTTTTTGTTCATGTTATAGGCAACACTGGCAACAGTAGTAATCCTAATCTTTTAGGCAATCTAAGTTTTACCAAGGGATCGAATTTAGAAGTAAATTAATTTGTTTTTAGCAGTTAGAATTCGTTCAAGTTAGTTACTAAAAGTGCAAAAGAACCGAAACAACCAAAGATATAATGCAGTGCCCTCAAGGTCCAACCACGCGCACTGACCTTATAAAAAGCACTCCCTGAAGGATAGAAGTGGCAACGCATTGGCAAAATACAATTTAGTCTAAGAAATTTGACCCCTTCACACGAAGGAGAAGTGCGAAAGAGTCTTAAACTAGCGACTGGCGGCTTCGCACGGGTGCAAAGCTGATAAATTAGGCATGTATTATAAATTATACATAGGTATAAACCTTCCTCTTGAATCACTATCTATTTAAAAAAAAACGCATCAAAATCCGATCTAAGCATACATAGGGACAGAGAGCAGGAAGCGACTCTATTTTATACTATGTAGTGATGATGAAATGTTATGTTTGCAGTTTCGCAATAAGATATCCCAGTAAATGATAAAATGAGGTAAAATTATAGCAATTCTGAAGCATTTCTGAAGCATACCTCACCGTTTTCCCTACATTATTATAACTTACGGGAAAAAGTAAAATTGTTCACGTAGGCCTTATTTATGATGGCGCTTCAGTGACGAAATCAGGAAAAATGTTGCGTTCTCGATTTTGATGCGTAAATTCAAATTACAAGCACATTTTGTTCCGTTTAGTTACACTAATAATAATAGTATAACTATCGTTCAGATTATATATCGTTCTGCTTTGTAAATAAACAAAAACTGTTAGCCACGGTATGTAAAAAGTTCTAATCGCACTAAAACAAATCGATAAACTGGCTATTTACTATGCATATGTATAGTCGAAACTAGAATCTCAACATAGTGTCACAACACAGAAACACTAAATGGCTTTAAGTGAAATCGCTAGTCAAAAATACATTATTTATAATTCCTATTGAGCGCATATTAAACACTGATAAATTGTTTGTAAAAATTACGTATTATTTCCATCACTCATAATAGAGTTTTAAAAGTTCCAAAGTAAATTGCTTAAGTTAGTTGCACCGCCCATAATTTATCTGTTTTGCCCAAATGTTGACTGGTAGAGAATGCCTCATGGTATTTAGTCCGCCCTTTGTACGATAAGTTTTCTTTTGTGCAATAAAGATAACATAAATAAACAATACTATAGGTTATTTATTAATTACTTTAGAGGATAACAAGCTCATGTCACACCAAGACAATTTTTGTTTGTGTGCCAATGTGTTAATCCGGAGTGTCATCGACCTAATACCAAAATGTATCAAAATTGGTCCAGCCGTTTGAGCGTCAAGAAGTGACAAACATAACGCACAAACAAACAAATACATCAACAACCTTTCATCTTTATAAGTGTAATTATATCTCTGGACTTCCGGTTTGTGACTTAAGATGGCCGCATGCGTTTAAGTTGCGTTGTTCATTATTTATTCATTTTTGTTGTTCAATGTGTAGTATTGATAGCGTATTGTGCAGTGATCTAACGTATGAGTGAATAGCTAATGAAGAATTCAACTTGAAGCGTTCATAGCCCTTCCTGGGTCAAGGCCCGATAGTCCACGTGGTTTTTTGTAAATCGCTATCACTTTACAAAAAGCAAAACCTCACCGAACAACGGCATGCTCTACGAGCAAACTTGAAATTGGCGAAATCATCATTAACCTGATGTAAGCCATATTTTAAAATTAGATTAGAATTATATCTCTAGTTTTATATAATTTGATACACTATGTGAACTAAATAATGAAACAATCCACCGAACTTGTAGTCACCTTGTCTGTCCAACCCGTAGGCATTAGTATTAATTTTATGCGTTGATTCATCGGCAGGAATTAACGATTGTTCATGAATTACGGAAACAACGAGGTGATATTCTCAAAGTCAGTCATTCTCGGTTATTCATTTCGCGTACGTTTTACAACTTGATTTGGGTTCATCGGGTCCGTTCTTATCGCAATCACCACCAAAAGCTACGTAAAAATCTAAAAATAAAAGCCGGTGCGTACCTACATTTTTAGTATTATAGAACTGAGACGTCATGTCTGTCTGTCGTCATGCCACAACTCAACAAACTATTATAAAATGTAAGGTGTACCCGGGTAATGAATGTCGGGTTATTCCGAAACTTACTGATATCTAATAAACGGGGTAACATTTTTTGCGCTAGCAACACTTCCTCGGATACTATACACTTCTACAGTAAGAAGAATAACCCAACATTCGGAATTACCCGAGTAAACCTTAAACTTATTTATACTCTTGCTCTCTGATTCTTATCATTGCATTGTATTTGCAGGGTTACAGAGAACTAAGGATACAGAAAACGAGCGACCACACACCGTTCGTTGTGGGACAGCATCTCTTGGCAAAGAAGTGACATACAGGCTGATTTTAGGGTTCCGAACCCAAAGGGTAAAAGCGGGACCCTATTACTAAGACTCCGCTGTCCGTCCGTCTGTCTATCTGTCCGTCCGTCTGTCACCAGGCTGTATCTCATGAACCGTGATAGCTAGACAGTTAGAATTTTCACAGATGATGGTATTTCTGTTGTTGCTATAACACAAATACTAAAAACAGAATAAAATAAATATTTAAGTGGGGCTCCCATACAACAAATATAATCGGGTCCGTTAACTTAGCACCTCATTTGTAAGCGGCGCCATACATACCAGGTGCAAACTTAACTTAACGCGGCTAGTTAAGATGGGAAGTGTTTGTACGGAAACGGAACCCTCGATGCGCGAGTCCGACTCGCACTTTGCCGGTTTTTTTATTATTAGGGTAAGGTTGCGATTATTGGACCACTTTACTTGGGATGGTCATATCAGCTGAAATATTATAATTAGGGAAGTATAGAATAGTAAGTTTGATAAGTCTTCTATAAAAGAACATGTAGGTGTCAATGTAGATTTTTATTTATTAGCATAAATTAATAAAAAAATAAAAACCGGTTTCGCAAAGGTTGCTTTGTTTGAACCACTGTTTCCTTGATTGGACTAGTTAGTTGCTATAATTGGACTTGGGGAATTGTTTGTAGCGGTCCATTCAACGCACCCATTGGAATTCAAACAAATAAAATAAAATTTTATAATCAAACCAATGATTTATTATCAGAGCGGTTTTTGAAAGGTAAGTACAATTTTAAAATTCGGGAGTAAGCCTGTACATTTTTTTTGTCAAATCTATGCTTTAGTGTCGCCTTTGGTACACCATACATTCTACTTTCCTCATTCAGACCAACTTCTTGGTTACGTAAAGCATCTAATGCAAGTTTCATGCTTTCTTCGTTCCATGCATAATATTCGCCACGTTTTCGTCAAACAAAATACACCAATTAAAATTTAAATTTTAAGTTTCTATGATTGGACCAGTCCAATCAAAGAACCTCCCTCCGGTCCAATCGTGGCAATTTGCTGTGCAAGCACTAAACCATTTTTATAAAAAAACCGTTGTTTATTGAACCATATTGATTAGAAAATTTGATAAACAGATAAATAAAGTACGCAATTAATAAAAAAACCCATATTAAACATCTCTAAAAACTGTATTTACTTGTTATAAAAAAGCGCTGTAATTTAACATCGGGAGCGCGCGATACACTCCGACGTAGGGCCTGGCCACATGTCCACGACACGGCGTCGTAAATGTAAAACGACACGGTGTCGCGTCGGAGCGCGACACATTATCCACCGTGCGAATATCCGTTGCCGCGTCGTGAAAACACACGACACGGCGTCGTAAACGTAAAACGACGCTGTGTCGCGTCGGAGCGCGACACAATTATCCACCGTGCGAATATACGTTGCCGCGTCGTGAAAACACACGATGCTGTGTCGCGTCGGAGCGCGACACAATTATCCACCGTGCGAATATACGTTCCCGCTTTGTGAAAACACATGCTGCACCGGGCACCGCAGGTCGCGCCGCGCGCCGGGCAGATTAACTTTGCTGTGTTGAGTAGATGCACGGTGCGGTGCCACGTTCGATTACGACGCCGCAGCTTCTCGTACATGTTCAAAATATTTTGCGATCAGTTTTCAATTCGACATGGATCCTATCACACGTATTCTGCTCTTGTTGCTTTTAAGAAGAAGCATGAAGAAAAAGCAGAAGAAACGAAAATTTTGGATAAATCCATATCTTTCTATTATGAACCATGATGGCAGTCATTTCAAAAGGAAGTACGAGGCTTTAAAAATAAGTGATCACAAGTTTTATGATTATTTTAGAATGTCTGTGTCAAGTTTTGAAGAACTATTATGGAAAATATCGCCTCGTTTAAAAAGGCAAAATGTATTTACCTGCGACCTGCGGTGCCCGGTGCAGCATGTGTTTTCACGACGCGGCAACGTATATTCGCACGGTGGATAATTGTGTCGCGCTCCGACGCGACACAGCGTCGTGTGTTTTCACGACGCGGCAACGTATATTCGCACGGTGGATAATTGTGTCGCGCTCCGACGCGACACAGCGTCGTTTTACGTTTACGACGCCGTGTCGTGTGTTTTCACGACGCGGCAACGGATATTCGCACGGTGGATAATGTGTCGCGCTCCGACACGACACCGTGTCGTTTTACGTTTACGACGCCGTGTCGTGGACATGTGGCCAGGCCCGTAGGTGCTTCCTCGACGAAGGCCACGGGCGAACCGGCAGGACCGAGGGGGGTTTACTGGTACAAATAGGTAGCGTTTAGACGCCATAGTGGATTTTTAAACATGTTCGTTTCCGAGAAACCAACGCGGTCCAATGAAAGAGCCGGTCCAATGATCGCAACCTTACCCTATTCGAGAATATAACCGGAATGGGACGAATTTCAAAATTTCACGCATCTCGACATTTAACTTTTAAAAGACGTAGCCTTAAATTTGTTCACCTCCAATCAAACAAAAAACGTCCTATCTGTAACTTGACCGTTCAATTATTGAAGAGTCATCGGAGGGCATTTTTTCCAGTTTCTGTTTGCATACAGAGGTGCGAAGTTAGCTTTCTGAATCACCAGCATTACACAGAAATAGTCCCCCGTCGTACCGCGTTTATAGGATATTCGGAATGGGGCACGCTAAATCAGGAAGGCGCATACATTGTAGATTGCAACGACTTGCATAGCAACATAGTTATAGAATTTAGGGCACGAAATGCGTGCCCGGAGTACAGACCGCCTCATTAGTCATGACGAAACTAGAGACTGAAGCGATTCATGTTACATAGAGAAGGCGATAGGCATCATTCAATATAATTTTGTTTTAAGACTCCTTATCCGTTTCAAAAATGCTGATTGTTTTAGACATTTTTCGTTATGACTGAACATGTTTCTTGACAGATTATCAATGTTACTGAGAACAGGGCTATTGAGATTTATTGGTATATATTTGAAACCTAGTTTGAATTTTTGATTGATAATTTTTGTTTCAAAACCTACTCGAAATGGACTAAATTGAACGCAGAAAACTGTTTTTTTTTTTCAACTAATTTTGGACTGCACGCACTGAAAGCATGTAATAGATATGTTACTTTCTAGAACTCAGGGAAAAGTATTATTCACTTTACAAAAGTTGTTTGAAATTATCAATATATGTATTTGTCATAATATGAAAAAATATTTTTTTAAAGGAATAGAGCCCATTAAGACGGACTTTGCCCGCAACTTTGTCCAATACGCAATTTGACAATAGTAAAAATAAATTGTGTCATTGAAACCACTAAACACACATTCCAAAATACACGGAACCAAATAAACTACCACTAACTTTTGGACATATTATTTTTAATTGGATAAAAACTAAAAAGGCGTGTTTTGACTACTGACGTCACAAACCAGTATCTTCATAGAAGCTTCATTCATACTAACAGATCGTTTTTGACATTTCATAAAGAGTAGCTGATTCGAGCTGTCATCAAATATAGTATTGTGTGAGATGACGCTGTTTGAAGAAATGCTACATCATAATAACAAGTTCTTGTAAATATGACTTTGATACCAGAAAAGTTAGTTTGTCGATATAAAAATGGATTGTGCCTACATAAAAATGGTTCCCCTCCCTCCCTCCTCTGTCGACCCCTGCATCATGTGCATTTTAAGCGTTTTGATCGCGTAATTTGACGCGCAATGAAGAAACGGTTGGCGTAGTTTTTAATTGACCTGCCTACTGAGCCGGCGGTCCTGGGTTCGAATCCCGGCCGGGCCAAATATTTGTGATGAACTCGAATATTTGTTCCTGGGTCATGGATGTTATCTATATATGTTTATATATTATGCATATCGTTGTCTAGTAGTAGTAGTACGTCTTGTACTATGGGTATAGTAGGTACAAGCTTTGCTTAGTTTGGGACTAGGTCGATTTGTGTAAGATTGCCCTTAATATTAACTTCTGCTTACTGTATCTCTCTCTTTTTTTGTTACGTTTGACGAGGACAGTCGAGTAGAGCTCAAAATTTACAGATTAACTTGTATTTAAATAATTAAATGAATACGAATCCATAGAGTTGAATTACAAAGGATATTCACAGCTGCAAGCGTGCCAACTAATCAGCTTATGAAAAGAAAGGGGTGAAGACTGCAATTGTGTCGATATCTAGGTCACATAGGTGATTCACATTAATTGCTAACATTGCATCTTTAATACAGAACAAAAACGTCTTAAACACATATACGATTCATACAGCTATTGGCCCTTTTCCATTCAACTGAAATCTCCAAAACTTAAAAGCGATAGGGCGTATGTTTTGCATATTTCAATGAACATTATTGACTAATTGGCTCTAAAGTAAACTGCTATTGATAACGATAACAGAAAAGTTGTAAGGATATACGATACCTGTTGGCAGTTAAGGCTTTTCTAACACGTAGGTGTGAGACGATTATCCCTCTTTACACGCGTTGTCAGCTAGTCTATCCTTTATTTAATTGGATTGCAATGGGTTCTAGTTCTAAAGCTTGTATTCCAATTCCAGCGAATGATTCTAACCCTTTGAGCGCCGAGCGGCAAAGCAATTCACCGTGCCACTGCTGACGCCAAACCGAAAAAAAAAAATTGCTCCAAAATCAACAGAGATTGAAAAACACAGATAGTGGTTTGAATTAGCATGTTTTTGACCATTGACATTTTTGACGTCAATAGGCGTCGTTGGCGTCAGTGGCACGAATTCCCGATGACGTGATTTGCCGTCTTTGGCGGTCAAAGGGTTAATAATGGTGAAGCCAGACGTGCGTAATTTGAGTCTCGTAATTTCGATCGCGCCATAGTAATAGTGTGACATAATGTATAGCGCGACCGAAATTACGACTCAAATTAACCAAATCAATTTTTTGCGCATAATAAATAAGGAATAACTATAAAATAATTTAACAGAGGTGTATTTGTGAAAAATTAAAGAGAAATGAAAATGAAAAATATATTCCAGGAATAGTTTCTTCTCTCTAATTGGTATTTGTTTTTGTAAACACCGATCGAAAACGAAATAAAGAAGCTAATTTCGCCTAGCAGCAGATATTTATTATCATACCCCGGGACTTTCGATGCACGTATGATTTAACACTACGGTAGGCGTGAAACTAATCTTGCACCCAAAACCCCGGGATAAGTTTATTATATTCCAATCTAAAGAAAGACATTGTCATAATTAGAATCAGGCCATTATTCGACGCTACACAGAATAACAAAACAAATAAACCTCGGTTTATCGCGTTTATTTAACACACGTAACATCATGTTCAAAACGTCGAGGTACTTTAATAAACACCTTTTGGAGGCGGCTAAATCCCGTTTTGATATAATAACATCATTAGGAAGCTGACACGTGTATCCATTTATAATGAATCCACATTCATGATCCAAGGGCATGAAATTGTGTATACATATTTATGAGAAGATCAGAATAACGTTTTCCTTGTACTTATAACATGCATCTAAAAATAATCGAACAGCACCCACAGTGCAACGATTGTTCTACTTATATGCAGTAATTAGCATATGCATAAGCTTATGCACAAAGAATTCGCGCGTAAGTTCGTCCGCGTCGAGCCGTCGATAAAAGTAAACCTTTTCACTTCGACGCAGTTGGTTAAAATGGATTTTGTAATCCTTGGATTGGTCTATTCGTGTCGTGTATAAAAAATGAGGAATTTAACGGTAAACCCTTTGTATGAAAATAACCGCGGTATAGATTAAAACCGTTTTTTTATTCCTTTACTAAAAATAACCAGCACTTGAATAAAAATACAAAATAGCTTGTTTGACTTCAATTACAGAAATCATTATTATAGTTTTATTATCTGAGTTTCAATAAATTGAACATAGTTTACTGATGTTTTTTTTAAGGGACAATCTTACACAACGACCTAGTCCCGAAATCTCTCGAAGATTACGATTATGTCACCAAGCTGTCAGCTCTATTGCAAATGACAGCGCCTAAATCACTTCCCGTACTACAAAGTTGCGTTTGCAGCACTAGGAAACAAAGCGAGGCCACTTACAAAGCAATCAATCAAAAACCAAATCTAGATCCCTTCCTTCTGCCCTTCTGAAAGCATTGAAATCAACGTATCGTATCCATGCGCCAGCTAGCAAATACATAACTCAAAGTGCAATTGGGTGGATCAACTTTTTCTTGTTGTTATTCTGTCCCGTCACCCAGGAGACAATGCTGATTAAACTTCTTATATATTTTTTTTCTGTACTTTGCGAAGCCGGAAGCCTAGAAACTTCTTAGAAAAGTGTTGATCATTTATAATATTGGTCTTTTTAAGAGATATTCTAAATAAGAATGGGCTTATAACTGCTGCAATTACAACATTTTGTTGAATATCGCCGCCGAAAATCGTACTTTTAAAGAGTGACCCAGGGGACATCACCATGGCAACAAGCAACAGAAAAAAGTTGATTGACCCAATCATGAATTTATAAAAATGGAGTCTGTAAATTGAAGATAATTAAAAACAAACAAAAAAGCAAGTTCAACGAAAACGGCCGACCGAGGTACCGGTAGTACCATACTAAAATATCCCGGTTTGCAAGCCCTAGTACCGATGGAAGGATGAATTTGTGAAGGACCTACGCCGCGCTCTACAAGCAAACTGGTAGGAGATTGCTCAAAACAGGGCGCGTTGGCGTCATTTTCGTATCGGAGGATTCGGAGGCCAAGATCCACTTCGGGTCGCTGCGCTAGCAGAGTGATGATGATGATGATGTCCTCCCAGACGTATCCGTCAACGGCGACACCCTAACAAGAACGTAAAAATTTGCGTTTGCGTTACGCGCGTGAGCGGCAACTGGCAAACCCGAAGTTGGTTTTGAAAGTGCGGCAGCATGTAGCACAGTATAGGTCCCCATCTGTGTTATAAGTGTAGTGGTAGGAGGGCTTGGGCTGAGTTTTACAGAGTGGACGTTTGGCGTCAAGGTAAGTCTAGCGGAGTAAGTAACGAGAAGTAATCGTATTACCGATGACAACTGAACGAATGACTATAAAAACACCAAAATGGACGGGCTATAACATTTGAGGGGTTCCTTCGATTCCTCCTGGATCTCATCGTCAGATCTTCACCAAAGTTTTAAGGGTACAAATTGGAGATGGCTCCTCTTGTCTGTGTGTCTTATATCGTGAATTAAAATTGTTTCCCGGTATTTACCAACAATGTAAAGTAATTAATGTACATAAGAACTTAAGTAGAACCTGTAATCATTTGTCATTCCTGAACTGGATAATATTTAAATTGAAGGAGGAAATAGATTTCTATAAAGCCAATAATTGCTCTAAATTGAATTTAGCTCAACCACGAATGTCGAATGGCTCCGACACATTTTTTCGTCCCCAAAGCTCCAGTAACCCCGCTTTCGAATAAAGACACTGGTAATTTAACATCATTATACACTAATAGCTTGTCGATCTTACATCAAAACATAGGCGGTCTCTATTCGAAACTTGACTTACTAAACCAAACTCTGAGCCAATTAAGTGACCAGGGAAAAAAATTCGACGTAATTTGTCTTACCGAAACTTTTGTCAAAGAAGGTTCGCAACAAAATATCAAGGTCAACAATATGAAGCTTGCAGCATCGTACTGCCGAGATAAGTGCAGAGGAGGGTCGTGTATTTTGTTGAAAAAGGATCTCGAGTATAAGTTGTTGCCCCATGTCTCAAAACTAGCAACTAAGTTTTATTTCGAATGCTGTGGTATTGAAATAGTGGGTCTGGGACTGATCGTTGTCAATATCTACAGAATACCGGACCCAGGTAAATCACATGTAGGAATATTTCTTCACAAGCTCGATATCCTTTTGACTTACCTTACATTTAAATTTAAAAGAAAAAAAATTGTCTTAACCGGAGACTGGAATATTAACACATTGAAACAATGCGTAACTTCTAAAAACCTTTTAGATATGTTAAAAAGATACAATTTAACAGCTCACATTAATAAACCCACTAGACTCAATTCCTGCATTGATCAAATAGCGAGCAACTTAAAAATGGTAACTGTAGAGCTCCTTTACCTTGGACTTTCTGACCATGAAACTGCGCAATCCGTAGCACTGCCAACCATCAACCGACATAGAGCCTATACTACCTGGTACGAGTATAGACGTGACTACAACCTGGATAACATCCGTAAATTCTGTGAATGCATGTCTTCACTTTCTTTTTCCGAAACCATCAATTCAACTGATGCGGTAGGTGCATTTGATAGTTTTTATGAATTGGTATGTCTTTTTTATAATTTATGCTTTCCAACCATTAAAGTAAAAATTACTGATAGGACCAACAAATTAAACTGGATGTCGAAAGGATTAAAGAAATCTTGTCGAAATAAACGAATTCTTTACTTTAAGTTTAAACGTGACAAAACCAATTCGCAAAGCAGTAAATTGACATACAAAAAGTATACCACAGTATTGAAAAAATGTTTACTAAGTGCCCAACGAATTAAAAATACCAAGTACTTAAATAACTGTCAAAATAAAGGAAAAGCAACTTGGGACTTAATTTCGTCGACTGTATCAAATAAGTTACATGAAAATGACATTAGCGTAATTAGATTAAATAATAAATTATATTCCAATCCCATTGACATTTGCAATATTCTTAATCAGTATTTTATAGACTTAACTAATTCGCCGAAAACACAATCGGCAAATAATTTACCTTTACCGGAATACAATTCTCACACAATGTTTCTGAGGCCTGTCGATTCTAATGAGATATATAATATAATTATGTCGCTTAGAAACACTAAATCAAGTGGATATGACAGCATTACCACTAGGATTTTAAAGGCATGCGCCTTATATGTATGTTATCCTCTTGCACACATAATAAACTTGTCTTATACTGAGGGCTTCTTTCCGAGAAAATTAAAGTTGAGCATAGTTAGACCTTTGTTTAAGAACGGCGACAGGCAGGACCCAAATAATTATAGGCCAATCACCCTAGTCCCGATACTCTCAAAAGTATTTGAAAAAGCATTCTACATACGACTCGATAATTTTTTGACCAAATATGGAATACTACGACCCGAACAGTATGGTTTTCGGAAAGGCAGATCAACAGCCCAGGCCTGTTTTGACCTGATAAAATATATCACGGAGTGTATTAACAGCAACACTGCAGTTGCATCTGTCTTTCTCGATATGAGCAAAGCCTTCGATTTCGTTAACCACGGCAAACTTCTGCGTAAGCTTGAGAATTACGGAGTAAGAGGTAAAGCTCTTGACTGGATCGAGGATTATCTAAAAGACAGATTGCAATGCCTTGAAGTTGACAGGATAGCTTACTCAAACAATATCATTACCAAGAATGTTTATAGATCTGAATTTAAAACTAATAAAAGTGGAGTCCCACAAGGAAGCATATTAGGTCCACTATTATTTCTATTATACATTAATGATTTATCGAAAGCGACAACACAAAAAACAATAATGTACGCTGACGATACAACGCTTGTGGTAAAATGTAATAATAAATCAAATTTCGAACACGACATAAATAAATCATTACAAGATATAATTAATTGGATGAACAATAACGACCTTAATATAAACATGATTAAAACTAAAGTAATAGAATTTTTATCATATAATGCAAATAGTGTACCGCTAAATATTAACCATAATAATAATATTGTAGAGCAGGTTGACTCATTTAATTTTCTCGGAATCACAGTCGACAAGCACCTAAACTGGAAGGCACACATTGATAAAATCTGCAACAAACTAGGTCGTTTTGTATTTGCGCTCAAAAGGTTGAGGGACACTGTGTCGGTTGAAGCAGCGTTAACCGCTTACCATGGATACGTGTCATCTGTCCTTGGTTATGGTTTGATTTTATGGGGAAACGCAGTGGAAGTGGATAGAGTTTTTAAAATACAAAAAAAGTGTGTCAGGGTCATTAGTAGTTCGTGGTGGGACGAAAGTTGCGTACCCCTATTTAAAAAACTTAAAATCCTTCCCTTGCCATGCCTATACATAAGTGAAATATGTAAGTTTGTACGATCACATCACTCACTGTTTAAAACACGTGGCGAAGTTCTTGAAAGGCGAACCAGGGTAGAACTTATGAACCGTTTATTTCACCCTCCAAGCCACAAGATGATCTACAAAAAAAATGTTTACAATATGTGCATCGTTATCTACAATACTCTTCCAGAGGAACTAAGGTTACTGGAGGGAAGCGCCTTTAAACGCAGTCTAACCAACTGGCTTTTGGAGCATTGTTTTTATAGCGTAAAGGCGTATCTCGAACATCGACACTCGAGTACTTTATATTAGAATTAGTAACTATTATTAGCTATGATGTAATTATTATTATGCCTATTATGTTAATCTTTTTATAATTTTTGTTATTTTTTTTTTTTTTATCTCAATCTTTTTAAATTATTATTATTATTGTTCTTTTCTCAATTATTTCAATTTAAGATTGTATATTAATTTTAATTGACTGCAATATTTGCACGCTTGCATGCAAGCTAGATACATGTGACATAATGTACCTACTGTAGTATCCCTATACTGTGTCTAAGCAAATAAATAATTTCTGATTTCTGATTTCTGATTTCTCAAAAAAAAAAAAAATTTTAGAAGTCTGTTTATAAATGAAGAGGTTCTGTTAGGTAACCTACCTAGGTTAACTCACTAATCACACTAATATTATAAATGCGAATGTTTGTGAGCGAGTATGTTTGTTACTTCTTCACGCACAAAGGCTAGGCTACTTTCAATCCCGAAAAAAAATAGTGTTCCCGTGGGACGAGCGGCGCAGCTAGTTAAAAATATTAAAGAAATACAACCGAATTGGGAACCTCTTTTTGGAAGTCGGTTGAAAAGAATTTGAAAAGTCTATCGGAGCCCCGAATGGGTTCTTTGAGTGTCTGTTAGATCTCATCCAGGCAGGCTGAATTTAAACCTGGGATACTCCCATCCCATCCCTAATGGATGATTATCAATGTATCAGCTCTTAAAACATATCCCAACCTATCTCAATATCAGAAACTATCACCAGATTCAGATTCAGATTCATTTATTTCATGTGAAAATAACTGTATACATTTGCATTAAATATTCAAAAATATAAGTATTCACATCATGATCGTCAAAATAAAAATATAATAATAAAACTAACTATAACAATGTCAAGCACACGAAATGTTAACCATAATAATAATAATCAATATAATCTCCCAATAAGGATCGTCATCACAACTTTAAGACATTAAACTAAAACAAAGCAAACTACATATCTATATACACAGAAAATAATAATCAGATGACATCTAATAAATTAATAATACAAAATCAAATCATCGTCGCAATACAAAATAAAATAACCATAAGTGGTTTATATGCTAACAAGTAATAAACCGTCGACGTAAAACATCCTATTATAAATTCGCTTTGTAACAATACTACTTCATTCCTAAACTCGGATTGTAAGTACGTGGAGATACTACAATTACTGCCGGCAGAGAATAAAACCTAAATTGGCACAACGAAAGACAAGCCAGTCAAATTATCAAACGCGATTCTCGGTAGCAACAGAGCAAAAAGTTGTTGGCATAGCAACGTCTTGCTTAACAAGAGAAAAAATATTCATGCTAGTAGAGTAAAAAATGGAGCCGCGGCGTCGGACCACAATACCGGCCCGCTTGCGCGCTGCTTGTCTTGTGTGTGGTTTTAGGTTTTATCATGGACAAAGAGTATATGTATATACTAACGTAAAACGACAGTGACACTTGTGTGCAGTAACAAAACTCGCGGCTATGTGTGCGTGTCGAGGAGCGAGCGCAGGACGCGCGAGGTGGGGAAAGGCATTCACGTGAATGCCTTGTCGAAGGATTCGGCATTACAAGGTCACCGACGCCCGAGTTACACCGATAGGCCGCTGTCGCGCCTGTGTCATGGAGCTATAATTATAATAGACTATAAGGTAGAAGCCAGACCAGCGTAATTTTTTCAGTTTCGAGTCGCGTAATTTCGGTCGCGCCATACTTAGGCCGTGTTCAGACCGGGCTGACTGTCGGCCGCCGAATGTGTGAATATGTATGGAAACTGCGTAACGTTGCGTAACGTTCGCTCTCTTTGGGCGGCCGACAGTCAGCCCGGTCTGAACACGGCCTTAGTGTGAAGTGATCACGTGACGCGACATTACGCGACTCAAAAAATTACGCTCGTCTTTCTCCACCCTAGTCAATTTCAAATAGAATTGCGCGTGACAGATCTTATCTCAGTAAATTTTAATCGAAATTAGATTATGAAATTATTTTTGTGTTTCTCTGCCTACATGACATTCCTTATTCCTTCACCTAAAGGCGTCTGAATTTTTCAAGAACCAAAGTTATGCATTATAATGTGGTACCCCGGTGGGTTTAGGTCAAAAACGTCGAACGTCAATTTTAATGCTCTAGAAGCGTTTTCAGCAGGCTGAAAACTTATTTCAGGCCGTTTCAGGAGTAGCTCTATCACATATCAGATTTCTAATTTGCACACACCTAGTATCTCTGTTTGGCCCTATGGTTGACTGGTAGAGAATGCCATTTGGCATTAAGTCCGCCATTTGTACTGACTTGTTTTGTGCAATAAAGTTTAAATAAATAAATAAATAAAATATTAGAATATCAAAATGTGACCCAAGTTGCCATCGTTTACAGGCGCCATTTTCAAAACGATGATTAATTAATACCAACTAACAGCTAACATTAGCCACGTATCTTGTAGTATTTCAAGAGCGTCAAGCGACTAGATAGTGTGTGTTGGTCCGCGTGAAACGAATACGTCCGTATATACTCACGTAATCGGTGCAAAGGTGTAACATAAAAAAAACTTGTGCCGAGCTAAAGCATAAATATAAGTCTTCCTAAATATAACTTTCTCAGAGTACTGTCAAATTGTTATTATTGTTAACATTTATGTTGTGTTCAGTCGGGGGAAAAAAAGTTCGTCACTTATCGACTTAATATTATTTATATTAAGGCCCAAAAGTGAACCTTTCCAATCCGCGATTGTACATGTTTAGAGGACGTTTTGCTTTATATAAATCTAAGGGAACATTACATTATTATGTGTATCGACGCCTAAAATATCCATAGTAGAAGCTTTGCTTGGTTTGGGACTAGGTCGATTTGTGTATGATTGTCCCTTAATATTTATTATTATTCTCTAGAATGTTACAAAACTACACTTTTACTCCGGGCCATTATTACACAGTCGCGTACTGAAAAAGTTCGTTACCCTTAAAACTTAGGGCCTGGCCACATGTCCACGACACGGCGTCGTAAACGTAAAACGACACGGTGTCGCGTCGGAGCGCGACACATTATCCACCGTGCGAATATCCGTTGCCGCATCGTGAAAACACACGACACGGCGTCGTAAACGTAAAACGACGCTGTGTCGCGTCGGAGCGCGACACAATTATCCACCGTGCGAATATACCTACGTTGCCGCGTCGTGAAAACACACGACGCTGTGTCGCGTCGGAGCGCGACACAATTATCCACCGTGCGAATATACGTTGCCGCGTCGTGAAAACACATGCTGCACCGGGCACCGCAGGTCGCAGGTAAATACATTTTGCCTTTTTAAACGAGGCGATATTTTCCATAATAGTTCTTCAAAACTTGACACAGACATTCTAAAATAATCATAAAACTTGTGATCACTTATTTTTAAAGCCTCGTACTTCCTTTTGAAATGACTGCCATCATGGTTCATAATAGAAAGATATGGATTTATCCAACATTTTCGTTTCTTCTGCTTTTTCTTCATGCTTCTTCTTAAAAGCAACAAGAGCAGAATACGTGTGATAGGATCCATGTCGAATTGAAAACTGATCGCAAAATATTTTTAACATGTACGAGAAGCTGCGGCGTCGTAATCGAACGTGGCACCGCACCGTGCATCTACTCAACACAGCAAAGTTAATCTGCCCGGCGCGCGGCGCGACCTGCGGTGCCCGGTGCAGCATGTGTTTTCACGACGCGGCAACGTATATTCGCACGGTGGATAATTGTGTCGCGCTCCGACGCGACACAGCATCGTGTGTTTTCACGACGCGGCAACGTATATTCGCACGGTGAATAATTGTGTCGCGCTCCGACGCGACACAGCGTCGTTTTACGTTTACGACGCCGTGTCGTGTGTTTTCACGACGCGGCAACGGATATTCGCACGGTGGATAATGTGTCGCGCTCCGACGCGACACCGTGTCGTTTTACATTTACGACGCCGTGTCGTGGACATGTGGCCAGGCCCTTACACCGCCAAAGATTTAAAAAGTGACGAACTATATTCCTCGACTTATACAAAATGCTCTGAACCCTGTATAAATAAAACAAATATATATAAATATTAAGAGACAATCTTCACAAATCTGGGGGCACGGCAGTGCCCCCGCCAAGACGAGCAAAAAAGAAGCGGGGCGCTACCTACCTTTTCTCGAACCGTTTCGTCTAATTTTCAAACCCTCATAGCTTTGGCCCAGTTAATACCAGAGCGCCCAAATTCACAGGTTAAGATGCTGTTAGGGAACATATAAAATGTACTTAATTTTATTGATCTAGCTTTTATACTTTAGGTTTTATTGGTACCTAAAATACGCTGATTTTGCCACTCACTCACTGATGTATCAAAACCTCTCGGGTACTTCCCGGTGACCTAGAAAGCTGAAATTTGGTATGTAAGCTAGTTTTAGAACACAAACAATAGAATAATTCTGAAACTTGGAACTTTTACCCCCCAACCCCTTAAACTAGGGGATGAAAGTTTGTATGAGACTTTCGCAAATTTTGATGTGCTAGAGTCTGAAAATTTATACCCATTGGGACTCATTGTTATAAATAAAATACACATTCTAGGATTTTTAGAAAATCACCCCCCACCCTTAAAATAAGGGGATGAAAGTTTGTATGGGCTTTCCATAATGGGGGATAAAAGTGTATATATATGGGGCTAAACGTAAGTATTTCTTAAATACACAATTATAATTACTACTTGCTAAACGCTTTTCTAAACCCTTCAGCACAAAAAAAAACCTATAAATGAAATATTACCTTACAAAAAGAACTGAGATCCCACCAAAAACATTTCATGTAAAATTGGCGGCCAAGACTCACATGCTCATAACGCTTTCGCTGTAAAAAAAAGTTGTAAGATCCCTCGAAAAGCCAAGCCCCTAAGCCCTGAGGTTACTAATCCTACACCTTGGCTTCAAAAGTATGCCTTGGCCGTTTCATAAAGTACCGTAAATAAGTCTAACGGACTGTCCGGCCTATATGGTAAGGAATTAAGTTTATATATTTTATCATGAAGACATAAACTTAATTTCTTGATACCGTATGGGCCAGACGGTCCGTTGGACTTATTTACGTTACTCTATGAAACGGCCAAGCCATACTTTTGAAGCCAAGGTGTAGGATTAGTAACCTCAGGGCTTAGGGGCTTGGCTTTTCGAGGGATCTTACAACTTTTTTTTACAGCGAAAGCGTTATGAGCATGTGAGTCTTGGCCGCCAATTTTACATGAAATGTTTTTGGTGGGATCGACCTATTCCCAAACTAAGCAAAACTTGTACTATAGGTACTAGACGACGATGTAAATAATAGATAAAAACATATATATAGATAACATCCATGACCCAGGAACTAATATTCGAGTTCATCACACAAATATTTGTCCCAGCCGGGATTCGAACCCGGGACCGCCGGCTCAGTAGGTAGGTGTACTACAAACGGCGCCAACCGCGTCGTTGACTGTATGAAAACCTAAAATATCCCCTGCCTGCCGGTCATTGCCTCATAATAATGCAATTGTTAAAACAAGTTTTATTTTAAGACCGCGTTTTCGTCAACAAAAGCGCCATTTGCCCTTCAAAAAAGGTTTCTGACCACGGTCCGTTGTGGATTGTATTGTACAATGGTAATATCGGCAATAAGTCGACGTCAAATGTATTGACGACGTGAAATTAGGAACATACAATAAATACTACATTACTGCAGTCGCAGGGAAAGAAGGGCTTGCCGGGTGAGCAGGTATATAGATGCGGATAGTGATACGAAGCCGGCAAGCCCTTTTCACGGCTAGGCGGGCTTGCCGGGTGAGCAGGTATATAGATGCGGATAGTGATACGAAGCCGGCAAGCCCTTTTCACGGCTAGGCGGGCTTGCCGGGTGAGCAGGTATATAGATGCGGATAGTGATACGAAGCCGGCAAGCCCTTTTCACGGCTAGGCGGGCTTGCCGGGTGAGCAGGTATATAGATGCGGATAGTGATACGAAGCCGGCAAGCCCTTTTCACGGCTAGGCGGGCTTGCCGGGTGAGCAGGTATATAGATGCGGATAGTGATACGAAGCCGGCAAGCCCTTTTCACGGCTAGGCGGGCTTGCCGGGTGAGCAGGTATATAGATGCGGATAGTGATACGAAGCCGGCAAGCCCTTTTCACGGCTAGGCGGGCTTGCCGGGTGAGCAGGTATATAGATGCGGATAGTGATACGAAGCCGGCAAGCCCTTTTCACGGCTAGGCGGGCTTGCCGGGTGAGCAGGTATATAGATGCGGATAGTGATACGAAGCCGGCAAGCCCTTTTCACAGCTAGGCGGGCTTGCCGGGTGAGCAGGTATATAGATGCGGATAGTGATACGAAGCCGGCAAGCCCTTTTCACAGCTAGGCGGGCTTGCCGGGTGAGCAGGTATATAGATGCGGATAGTGATACGAAGCCGGCAAGCCCTTATCACAGCTAGGCATGTATTTGTATAGTGTATTTTCTCAAACATATGCAATGAAATAAATAAAATACATCACTCGAAAAATATATAATTCAGCTATTTAGCCTGTTCATGAACACACAGACGTCATGTTTAAAAAAATATTACTTCCCGGCTTAGGCCTTTAATTTTGTATGAAATTCCTTTACAGTTCTCTCGAGTTGAGCCGCCCGAAACGTGATACTTCGAAGCCTGTTATAACGCACGTTATGACGACATTTTACCATTGAAACATTGTACCAATCGAATGAGATTTTTATACGAAACATATGCCCCATACTGACCAATGTCATTAGGACACAGAACTTCAGAAATGGGAGTCAAAGTCGTTGTCAACTGAACGTTAAAAAAGTTATGACGTCTCAAATGGCGCACGAGTTACTGAGTGTATGTAAAAAGATGCATTTTGCAATGCATTCTAACAAATACTGGGTTTAAGTATATGATTGACGTACATTTATGATTAATTTTTTGTGTGAGAACTTTGATAGTATTTGCTAAAATAAAAATGACATATTTTAGAAGTCTCGTTTTATGGAGTAGACTTTTGAGTTAATTTAGTGTTTATGAACTAAGTACATATTTTGGCTCAGTGCCCCAAAAAAGATCCATAACCTCCGAAACGAGAGAGTTTATGAACTGGTTTAACTAAAATAATTAGGAATTCGAACTTCATGCATGCTCCCTAAATCTTATTCAGCGTTTAACGCCCAAGGCCGTTTCTCATTATTATATGTAATGGCGTATTGTGCTATAATACTGGACGAGTTGCCAAATGCAAGCAACAATAGGGAATTTACATAAACGGCCGAGTCTTCTTAATTAAGTTTAGCCGAAGCGGGTTTAGACCCATTACTGTTTACTTTCTTCGTATTTTAAATACAAAAGCCTCGTCCTGGGACCTTCTATAAAGCCTGTGAGTTATTAACATAATGTAGTAATAAACTGAGTTTTTAGTGAAATAAAAACGGTTTGTCTCAAGGTTAAATGACAGATTTATCGCGTAGTTTCGTAATTTTTTTAATAAATACGTCAAAGGGTAGACAAATTGGTTAAAAAATATTCTCGGTAATTGTTGATCTTTCATAAATATTTTTTATATATTTTTGTCAACTTTATTGCACAAAACAACAGTCAGTACAAATGGCGGACAATGCTAAATGACATTCTCTACCAGTCAACCATAGGGTCAAACAGAGATACTAAACTATGGCACTATTGACTATAATGTTAGTTTTGCGCTTAAAACAAGTATTATAATGTCTTAATGTATGTACATTTTTTGTCGTTTCTACATTTTTCTTATTAATATTGGCACCAAGGTAAAATTATGAAAGATTTGGTGTGACAGAAAATCCCGGAATTGGATGTCTATGTGACACAAGGCCTGCTGGTGCCAAAAAAGAAACTTGTTACCCTGACAGTAGCAGTTTGCGCACTCCTTAATTAGAAAAACACATTCTTTTGAAATTAGTTAGAAGGTGGACTCTGACCACATCTTAGTTCTTAGCATGCTCCCCGTAGATAACCAAGATGGAATATCTTAATTTATGATAGCCTAATAATGGAGACATAAACGGCATATGAAAGTCATAAGGTGGAACAGTGAGAAAAAAGTGCCTTTGATCCCTACCCCATAAGTAGATAGTGCTATAGGTTATCACGGGCTGGTTTTCCGCACCTCGGCGTTACATTGCGCCTATTTTGCGGTAAGGGTGGCTGGCACTACTCTTGCCAACCCAACTCTACCAGAAAGCCTAGGAGTCCCTTGATGCCGACGACTTCTGGGGCAATCTAGGAGAACCGAGGTGTTGTGCCCGGTATTTGGCCTCACCAGGACATTCGAGAATGACGTGGGCGGCTGTGAGGCTCTGCGAGAGGACTGTCAGTAACACCTACAGTGAATAAGTGCTTGTTTAGTAGAGCATGCCCAGTTATGAGCCGGACCTGAGGCCTCTTCAGTGACAACTAGAGCTTCCGATCCCAGGTTTTTTGTACCCAAAATCCCATACAAAAAAAACGGTATTGAAAGCTCTAGTGACAACCCGAGATAGGAAGGACCTCTTTGCTCTGCCTGCAGTAGATACTGTTCCCGGCTCAAGTCATTCCTTACATAAGGTAAACGTCCCTGTGCTCGACACTGTCCCAATAGTTGCACACCTTTAATGTTATGTCATTAGCAATAAAGGTGAGAGCATGGTGTCGACTGTTAGGCATTAGCATGTCGAGCACAGGAACATTTACCTTACAGATATTTACCATACTTTAGTGAGAATGAACGATGGTAGTATAGGCCATCTATTGATTAGTACATAATTTAGACAGTATTATAGACAAGTGTGCTTAAATTCAGTCTCACTCTATTGCATCCCTCTCTGATAGACATAGTAACCGTCGCTATATCAACACATAATTACTAATTACACTTTTATAGATAAATAATGCATATTTAATCGGCCCGGTCGTCATTAAGATCAAAATTAACATGTTCGCCGGCGGTACTACAGCGATGGCCGTACTGTCGAGACACAAGGTTCACAGTCCTACACCAGTACGGCTATAGCCGTATACCGCCACAGGATGTGTTAAGACGCCTCAGCTCGCAGGCTGGCGGCAGTCTTGAAACAGAGGACATGATGGCTCCTTAAATAAATATGTTAAATTACACTAATAAAACTTGTGCAACGCGTATTTTTTTGATTTTTATGTAATTTTGACTCAAATTGACCTTATGAACGCACAACTTCAAAATTAGTTTTGACGGCGAGGCTGGCGCAGTTTGTAGTGAACTTACCTACTGAGCCGGCGGTCCTAGGTTCGAATCCCAGCCAAGGCAAATATTTGTGTGATGAACGTGAATATTTTTCCCCGGGTCATGGATGTTATCTATATATGTATTTGTATAGGTAACCTATCAAAACTCCGAAACATAGTTTCCCATCTAACGTTTCGCCGAATTTTCATTTGTCCGAAAGCAATTTTTTCCTGAAATCCATAATATTTTCAGCATTTTATAAACATCGTTTTAAAGAACCCATTAGGTTAGGTTAGGTTTGTTTTATAATTATTCTGAAATATTAACAGTTTTGGAATAAACAGCTTTCGGGCAAATGAAAATTTGGCGAAACGTTACCAGTGGGCAACAACAATTCGGACTTCGATAGGTAAACTTATTTGTATATTATGTATATCGTCGTCTAGTACCCATAGTACCAGCTGTGCTTAGTTTGGGACTAGATTGATTTGTGTAAGATGTCTCTTAGGTAATATTTAATTTATTTTTTATTATTAATCCTGACAGTGGTATATTATTAGAACAAAACGATTAATTATCTTGACGTTTCCAACGAGATGTTACGTTCATGAACTGAGATGAGTAATTAAATAAACACTTCTTGAACGCGATTAAATCCCGTTTTGTTTTAATACAGTGATATATTATTATTTTTCTTGTTGGTGTGCAATAAAGAATTGTTGTATTGTATTGTATATTATCACATAATAAAAACGGCGTCGTGGCCAACTGACAAGTGCGACTGGCTACGATCGCACACCGAATTGGGATATACCCAAAAAAAACATTTTTAAAATAGGGCACAGCTTTCCATCGACATTTGCCGTCCTTGGCGCTCAAAAGGTTAATCGCGCCTCTTTCTGCCTTTCAATTGGCACCCGTTATCAGAGAAAGTGCGTGTGCACAATTTATAACACATTTTTAATAATGGCAGCCCCGATAAGGAACTTATCGTATTTTATTACTACCCTTTGACACACTTCGACACGACCTTAGATCTTTTTCAGCCGACTACACAGTCGAACGAGGTACGAGTTTTTTTTAACAGTGGCACAATCAGCGGCAGAATTTATGAATTCATACAATTATTTACTCAATGCATTTATTTTACTTGGGGTGTCATTCAATATCAAGAAATGACTTGGCTAGTTTTCACCAAGAAACTAAATTTTACATGGTATTATTATTAAGCTAACAGTATAAGTAACAGGACGTACACTAACCTTGCGTACATGCCTTAACGAAAATAGGTTAATGATTAGACAAATGCAATATAAACTTGTATGTGAAAACTGGCCAAGCCAAGTCTTGGTATTGAATTACACCCCAAGTAAAATAAATGCATTGAATGAATCCTTGGATTTCTACATTAAGTTATTAGCAGGGGTCGGACTTTCTTTCGCACGGTACGACTAATGGAGAACTATGGAGCCGTTATTAACATTAAAATACAATTCATACTCATACTGATTCATCTATTTCATTCCAAACTGCCTTTGTGGTTATTATGGTTAACATTCCCAAGCATTAAATGACTAAAATTATGAATAAAATATTTTTTTAAAAAATATTTCAAACTCCTAATTTAACTCAATTTATTGTCAATATCATGAACTTTCTAGTCATAAATGGACATTCGATCAATATAGAACCCAATTTACTCCAGAAAACATGGATAAAGTTGCAAATATTTACGTATTTTATGGTGGCGAAAAAAACAATGCCTACACAAATCAGGTCTTTGTATATTCTTCTGACTTTGTCCTTGACTATAAAATTAAAATTGCGAATGTTATACACTTATGAGTATGAATAGTATTTTAATGTGAATATCGGCTCCATAGCTCTCCATTAGTCCTACCGTGCGAACGAAAGTCCGACCCCTGTTTATTAGGCTAACATTCAAACATAGTATATTAGTTATAAAATTTACTAATTGGCGCTTTAAAGGTATAGATCTACTAAATGTTATTTAATAAACATGCAATTAATTCAACGATTACGAAATATTTTTATCCTTAATATAAAATAAAATGATAACTAATTAGCCTATCTGTTAAATCGGATACTTCAAAAAGATACAGTAGCACTAAAATGAATTTGTAATTACAATAATAAAAGTAAATATTTAGGGTCTGCCTCCATACAACTCTACATCAACGCCCACGGCGAAGTGTAGGTATAACTGGATATCCGATGCCTGGCTATTACTGAACGCGAGCATCTTCGACCCCGTAGTCACTTACCATCAGGTGATACCGAGGTCAATCGCCGGTCAGTTTTTAATAAAAAAAATACAGACTCAACTCAACTAATTTAGCCATTGAGTGAACGACCTCATTGCACTGATACTGCGGTAGGTATGGCAATGTATTTAAAATATTGAATATCTCATTCACTTGTATTAATTTATATTTGATAACACCATTTTGAAGCAATTTGTGCAGCAAGTTTAAAATTATCTGAAAAGTTTTAAGTAGTTAATTAAGTAATGGGTTTGATTCGTGGTTTATCCCTGATGATGAGGGTGTTTGAGCCTCGACCAGGACGCGATGACACATGAGACACTCTTTGGTTATGACAAGTTATAATGTATAGACATTTCGGACCTTTAGTACATTTTACGTTTTACGTCGTCGTCCAAACTATACCGCGTTGCAGAAGTCGACTTGTATTAAAAAACGGCCAAGTGCGAGTCGGACTCGCGCACCGAGGGTTCCTTACAAACACTTTCCATCCCTAAGTGGTTAAGTTAAATACCAGGTGCAAACGGTATGTATAGCGCCCCATATAAATTAGGTGCAAAGTTAGGTATTAAAAAAAACTACTTACTAGATCTCGTTCAAAACAATTTTCGTTGGTAGTTTTTATAGTAATGTACATCATATGTTTTTTTTAGATTTTTCATTTTCTTATTTTAGAAGTTAGAGGGGGGGACCAACTTTTTTCCACTTTGGAAGCGTCTGTCACGCAAAATATTCGGTTTAGAAAAAAAATATTTTAGAAACCTCGATATCATTTTTGAAGACCTATCCATAGATACCCCACACGTATGTGTTTGATGAAAAAAAAAAATTTGAGTTTCAGTTCTAAGTATGGGGTGCCCAATATTTATTTATTTTTTATTTTTTTTTGCATCAAAATCTTAATGCGGTTCACAGAATACATCTACCTACCAAGTTTCAACAGTATAGCTCTTATAGTTTCGGAAAAAAATGGCTGTGACATACGGACGGACAGACGGACAGACAGACAGACATGACGAATCTATAAGGGTTCCGTTTTTTGCCATTTGGCTACGGAACCCTAAAAAAGATCAAATTCACACAAACAGAGGGATCTTGGATTTTGTTGGTTTTCTTTGATGGTACATGAAGGGGGCAAATAGGGAAGAATTCACATTGACAAAACTTTTCAACAATCAATGGTTCAAAAAGTGTCAAGGTAATTAAATAAACACTTATCGCGATCAAGTTTTGTTATAAATAACGTGTGAAAATCGTGCAAAATATTAAGGCAAATATGGCAAATATCCCTTCAGCCTCATATTGAGAAAATACGCAAAAATGCATAACGGGTTAGCACAAATTAACTGGTACGTTCGGATTAGCAAAGCAATATTATTATTTTAATTAATAATATTGAGAACTGTCAAATTGAAAAAAAAAAAATGGTAAAGAAAAATTAAAGATCCTCACAAACAATTTTATTGTATGGCTCCTATGTAAGTTTAAGGAAGAGAATGGGTGGATTTTACGTACGACCCATGGAAAGTCACAGGCGAATTTTAGTAATTACTGAAATTATACATAACTGCTATTACAAGATGTTGGCTACATAACTCAACAATTAACTTAAAATAGATTTAATGAGTCAGAATAATCTGAAGGTAACAGATTTAATTAAGCTGTCAGACCAGAGTTGAATATTAAACTGATTACTTAGGGAAAATAGGCTAAACTATATTAATGTCCTTTGTCAAAGGACAAGCTGTTGTTTAACACCAATCGTCAGTAATAAACATATTGTACAGTAAATATTGTAAAACAGCAATAAAGGCTATTTTTTTTTTATAAATAATAATAATAATAATAATAGCCTTTATTTCAGATATAACTACAAGTACATTATAATTCCACTATCTCCCATCTTTTATATGTTGTTCTATCTGTTTGCCCTTCGGCATAGGCCTCCTCCTCTTTTTTATATTAATGTAGTATTTGCATTGTTGACAAGTCAAATTTATGCAAAATATAACAGGGCATTAAGTTATTCTTATCGACAACGCGGTTGGCGCAGTTTTTAGTGCCCCTGCCTAATGAGCCGGCAGTCCTGGGTTCGAATCCCAGCCAAGGAAAATATTTGTGTGATGAACTCAAATATTGTTCATGGGTCATGGAAGTTGCCTGTATATGCATTTATATATTATTTAATTGTCATCTAGTACCCATAGCAAGCTTTGCTTAGGTTGGGATTGGGACTGGGTCAATTTGTGCAAGATTGTCCATTAATATTTATTTATACTTATTAAAATGCATTTATTGGAAACACACAATAATCCTAGTTCGGGCGCTTAATATTATTGTTTAATAATCAATATGTTTAGTTCATAGTCATTACAGCTGTAAGATGTTTTGACTAAATTTTATTATTATTATATTATTATTTATTGAGGAACTAGAATTCCAGGGTATTCAATATAAAAACGTCAGGCTTAACCCACATTACCAAGGGTTGAATAGTGAGATCAAAAAGATCTACACAAGCCTGCCATGCATACTATGCATAGTGCCTTTTAAGTACTTAGTAGTTACGTGCACATTACACGTGCACATTACACTTGCTACATCATAATGCAATTCTACCAGATGTCATAATTGTTGAAAGTACAAACACATCTTCTGTTGACAACGAAAACTCACTAAGTAACATTATGTATTTGTATAGAATCTTTTTATCGATTCATATTTTTTTCGCGGGTTCAAACCCTGCTTCGATTGTAGTAGATCGCATTCAATTTTTCTTTCTTAATTTACCTTTGTGTCATTATTTAAAAAAAAAAAACAAATATGTACTTAAAATAAAGTTCATATCTCAGTGTCAATCCACTTACTAGATAGGTTTTGAAGAGCAGTGACAGAGATTTTAGTGAGCTTTGGATGTCGCCCAGCGATATGCTGAAATAGTATGCTAGAGCTCTATACCTAATATATGGGTCAGAAGCATTCCGTACCTGAAGCAGAACACTAAGTGCCTCTGTATCTGACAAGCATAATACTGTAAGTTCATGTATTAAACATAGCACTTACAGCGTTTTGCTCCTCAGGTACGGGAGGACTTACACTGTTGTGCTTCTCGGTACCGCATTATGCCCCCAAATAGAGCTAGCTATAATTGATAATTAACTTTGGATCTGCCTATAGCTTTGTTTATAAAACATTATTGTTAAGCCCGTTTGTTAGAATATCTCTAAAATATTGCAAAAAAATATTACCCTAAACGGATATACATATGTTGCGCATCAAACTTTTGTATAAAAGTAACAACCTAACCTATGTAGTAACAAACTACAAGTAACTATTATTTTTTTATTGTATTTAATAAATCAATCTTATTGTTAAATAGATAATAGCAACACATTATCCACTAGCCCAAAAATCTAAACACTGCATATTATATCATATTATTATAAATATATAGGTTTAATCTGAGTTGAAGAGTTGTTAGAAGAGATATTTAGAAGCATACTAAAGATTTCAAGTGTGCACAAGTAAATAAAAATGCTTAAGCATTAGCACTAAGTTAATATCATTTACCTCACATATAAACAGAGTATACAGTAAAAATCAAACTTCTATTTAAAAAATAGTGGCTCAGATTGTATTAGTAGTCTTTATTCATTTGAATAAATAAAACAGTATGGTCACAATGTGAAATGCGAAAATGCAAATAGAATGCCTTTGCAGCCTTCTGAAATAGTTTATCAAATAGTCTACACAACTAGCAATGTGTGCAGAGCAGAGTACACATTTATAGGTTATATTGCTTGTTGCTATGCAAGATTTCAACTCCTTCCAACAAGGTAAATCTAGTGGAATAGGCAATATTTGCTTCTCAGTTGACATACCTGCTTCATGGCTTTAGTTAGTGACTGTGGTTTAAGCAGTCAAACCAGATTAAGTACAACCAAATTGAACACTTATACATTTTAGCCATTCTTTACTTCAATAACCTAGTAGTCCTCCCAATAAGACATGTGAATTACTTATTTAGAGATTCGTGATCATTAATTCAAATGCAAATACACACTGTAAGACCTCCAAAGCGAGCATAACCTCATAAAGTGTATGAATGCAATTTATAGGTTATGAATTGAATGCCCTTGACAGAAGGAAAACGATGAACGAGTCAGGTTATCACAATAATTCCAAGGTTGGTCGTCGAGAGCGGGCGCGCGCGTGCCGGGCTCAAGGCCGCGGCCGCGGCGGAGCCCCAGGGAACTCACCAGTATCCACATCGATCTTACGTACGTTACTCGCAACTCAAATACGGAAGCACTTTCAACTAGTACAGTAACACTCAAAAGGATACAGGCTAAGTCCAGGTTGAATCCATCCTTGATGTAGCGCTTCCGCCGCTTGCTGACCATGCCCTTGATAGGGTTGGTCATCTTGATGTTGGAGATAGAGTTGGCCATGATGGGCAGAGAGCGCAGGGGCCGCGGGTCGGCGCGCCGCGGCAGCAGCAGGGCCGCCGTGCCCTTAGCGGGCCCGCCCGCGCCGAGCCCCGCTAGCTTCTCCGGTGCCTTCCTTTCGCGGCGCCGGCAGCTCACGCATATACCCATAAAATAACCTCAGCCGTGCCTCGACCATCGGGCCGGCTGTGGCGGAGCGGCCCGCGAGACCCGCGACCGGACGCCGCGGCCGCTCAGCTCGCGTCCGCCATGCTCCGACACTCGCGCCCGCGACAAGCCTGCCCGGCTGCACGCGCCGAGCGCCGAGCGAAGCGCTGCTCCCTGTTCCCGAGGCAGAAATCCTTGCTCCGTTAAGCTCCTCCGCGAAACACCTTCGAACCACAGTTACACTATTGCATAGCTTCACACCCGGCACCGAGTTACGCGCACGCACTCTCGCTGCACGAACGAGCGAAGAAAAGATTTATCTCGTGCGAATGGCGTCCATCGTTCGTTTGCACTAGAACACGGCCGAAGAGAAACAGTTGCACAAGATGGTTATGATGGCCGAAAGTGTTCGTGCATCTCATTCCAACACGCTGTGCGCGCACGCGAGTGACAGGGAGGGTTGACAGTGGCTGGTTAGCTCTCTTTGTTCAGTAGTTTCTAATATTTGACGTAGCGCCACTGTTGTTACTTCTGCCGCCTGTTTTCGAATATTATTAAAATATATAATTGTGTAACAATTATATCATAGTGATATTGTTTGAAGTATTTAATAATGCCTTATTTATATTTTATTTCATCATTATAAAGCAACTATAATTAGCAACATTTTAAAAGAGTGTCGAGTTATTGCCAATGTTTTTGTATAGATGGCGCTGAAATTAATTCACTAAAAATAGCGCGAAAATTTAAAGGTCATGAAATAAACTTCCTACTATTTTATAAATAAGAAACGATTTTAATTTACGCAGTGCTCTCCCTCTGTGCTATAATTTCTGAAAATAAAATGAAAATTTAACCATACTTGAATATTTTGCTATATTAAGGTTCTGGTTGCAAAAATACTAATTGTAAAGTATTTAATAAAAAATATAGTATAAGTACAACTATATATTCACATGTATCTTGGATGCTCTCCGAACTATTAATTTTCTACTCTGCACCCACTTAAAGCATCTCTGTTTGGCCATTGCCAATGCCATTAGGCATTAAGTTCGCCATTTGTACTGTTTTTTGTTTTAATAAATAAATAATTAGTACAACTGTGTACAATATAATCACAGCGAAATAAGGAGGGATACTTAAGACCGATATCGCGTAATAGTCGTAATCATACAAATTTGCAATTTTATATTCGATAAATACAATGAACGTAATCCTTTTTCGGGTGTATAATTAAAATAAAGTCATTCACCTCTGTTTTACGACTCGAAAGTATGGGATATTAAGATAAGCCAAAGAGTATAATTGCTTTTTTAAGCGCAGTTCCAAAACTGACTTTGGAAAATGTTATTATTACCGTTTTATTATTGAAATATACACGTTATATCCGCTTTATCTCCTTTCGACATAGCGCTCAAACATAGCTGAGGTTTGTTAGGTATAGGTAAAAGTTCTAGGATCAAGTAACCAGGTTACTAAGTTACTGGGTCCCTGGGTAAGTCTTAGAAATGCGAGTCCATTTTTAAAAGTTAAAAGCTTTTATTTAACTTGCAATGTATGTATCTAAGTATGTTTGTTCGGGTGAAATCTTGCAACTCAATTTTGAAGCAGATATCGTCAACCGATTGAGCTGAAATTTTGCATACTTACTTAACTTTGATGACAATACAATAATATCGTACCATGGCGCTGATCTGATGATGGAGCCGGAAGGTGGCCATAGGTACTCTATAATAGAAAAAACAATCCTACCGAGCTTGGGCTCTTTAGAATCGTCTCAGTGAGCATTTGATGGATATTCAAAGAAAAGTACAGTCGGCTATAAAAGCTTGCCACTAAAATGACATTTTTGACAGAAACTTATTTCTGTCAACCTGTCAGGTTGCAGGTGACAGTATTTTACAATAGTCTTAGTCATTTGTTAAGTAGGTACATACATACGTACCACGTGGGTCTTGTAACAGGAGCAAAAAATTAAAACAGATTTTACTCGTCAAACTGAACAACATCTGTTCAGAAACTTTCTTTTTTAAATACTGTTTTCATATGTTTATTATTTCAAACAAAGTAAGTAAATAGCATTTCAGTGTACGCTGTCCAACATTGACATCGCCTTAGCATTGACATATAGCTGTCACGGGTCCGTAATGTTTCATATAATGTCAGATAAACTAACATACACTTGATATACAATCGATCGACGTTTCATATAATGGTTTTTTCCTATATTTTGCTTTTCTCTAATTATCGATTGATATAATAGGCTAAATGACATAAGTGACAATATGCATAATTATACTTTCGTATAACATATTTATCATATAAATTTGTTTAACATACATACTATTTAGAATAATAGCGTTTTCATATAAATACTGCCTTAAGGTGAAATGGGTAATGTTAGGAATAGTAAACCAAGTCGGACCTGCGCGGCTCGCTCGCTTCGCTCGCTCGTTAGGGTCGCAGTTCAACCTAACACTCCTCCTCGCTTCGCTCGTCGTCGTACCTAACCTAAGCGAAGTCGGACCTGCCTTATGGTGTAATAGGTAATGTTAGGAATAGTAAACCAAGTCGGACCTGCGCGGCTCGCTCGCTTCGCTCGCTCGTTAGGGTCGCAGTTCAACCTAACACTCCTCGTCGCTTCGCTCGTCGTCGTACCTAACCTAAGCGAAGTCGGACCTGCCTTATGATGTAATAGGTAATGTCGCCACAGCATGAGGGATTACTGCGACAACAAACTAATTTAACATTGCCCGGGTTCATAATATTTAACCTAACCTGTAACTCGCTTCGCTACTGAAATAACAGCCCTTGAATTTGTTGAATAGGAATGCGTCAGATGTAATGCAACAGTTCATACCTGCTAATTTACAAGCTCGCTCCAGACTCTGCTGCTATCCTCACATCCGTGTAGTATCATTATTGGTGTTCCTTCATCTCACAGGAATCTCCTTTCACAGGATTGTCGTCTCCTTTCTGAAAGTGGTATATACATGACTTCCATTGTCATGTATAGTTTGCGCCTTGCGTCCTCGCATAAAATTGACATTACCAGACTATATATCTCTGTGTAACGTCTTGCAGTTAATATATTAAAACATATGGTACAGTATGAAGTCAGTTCCTCACAGTCCTCGAGGAATACACCATTTACGAGGATTGGACCTGATCTCATCCATTACGAACTTCAATCACTCGACTGCGACTGCGACAGAGCGTTGAGGGGATACGAGGAGCATGTTAAGCCAGCATATAAGGACCATCAGATTCGTCAATCTTCCGGTCAAATAAATAGGTACAACTAGGTACAAATAGATAAGTAAGGAGAATATCTCTCCACATAAGTTACCCGTTCCCAATGCGTCCCCGGTCAAAACGAATGCTATCACATGCCCGGGAAAGCATCCGCCTGACTGGGCGATGCGTATAAAACTGCAAATAATTAGTAATTATATTGGCAATAAGGTACACAAAGCAACAAACTTAACTGATAGAGCAGGCGAGCTGGAGCAATCACAAAATACTTTAGTTAATATGCGTGTGCACTCAAAGGGTCCAAAAACAAACTAAATTGCCTTGTCAAAGAAAATAATTGAATAGTAAAAATAAGAAATTCAAATATCTCACCATAGACAATCTAAGAAGAATCAGTAAGGTGGAAAGCCAAAACGTTGTCAAAGAAGTATGAATATAATCGCGAGTCGTCGCGACACTCCCGCCGCGGCAAGTTAATGAAGAATAGTAAGTGTAGTCATTAAGTGTCGAGTCCATTCTTTGATTTTATCCATTGCCTGGACTGCGGCAGCTCTCTTAAGTTTCTCATTTCTAGGTAGTGTAGATGTAGATTCTACTTCATTAATTACGACATCTTCAGATATTGTATTAGCCTTGTCCTTTTCAGTATCTTCTATCATTGAAATATCTATTGTGTGTGCGTCTCTCGAAAGGTCGATTGTGTCAGTAATATCAGCTGTCTCAACATCCATGTCTTTTGATGGCTGAGGTAAATCTTCAAGTAATGGTACTGATACATTATGCTCCACTTCGGAACTTGTATCTAAAGAGCCATGCGACGAGCTAACTTCATGCAAGGGCTTATCCAATTCGAGTGGGTATAAATGTCCAATAGATCTTGTAAATATGGTGTCTCCCACTTTCACTCTTGCGACTCTACACAATCCGTCTGTACTGCACAGTAATTCACATATACGACCTACTTTCCAATTTCCCCGATTTTTACTATCACTTTTGATTTGAACTGTATCACCAACGCAAGGTTCACTGTGAGATTTTATTCTCGATTGATTGGGTGAATGACTGCTACGTTCTCTTAGGCTTAATAGATATTGATTTATGAACATATCCTTGTACTCGTTCATTATTATTTCTCCCCGTTTCCATCCTTCTATGAGTCGCTGTTTGGTAGATGTTGTTTCTGTAGCTATGTTATCTTCCAAGTTCTGCAGGTTAATGCATTTTCCTGGTGTTAGGAAATCAACAGGTTTCAGTATGTGATCCAACTCAGATGACACATAGGTTAGCGGTCTAGTATTGACTATCGCTTCAACTTCTTTGATGATAGTTAGCAACTCGTTGTCGTTAAGAAGATGTTTCTGTAGGGAACGTTTGAGACAATGTTTCACTACTCCTACAAGTCGTTCATAGACACCTCCGTGCCAAGGCGCTAGTTGAGGTATAAATTTCCATCTAATCCCCTTTTCTGTGAGTTCTCTCACTGTTAGTATATCTGATAGCAATCTGAATTGAAGTGCATTATCTGATAATATCAGTGTAGGAATACCCCTGGAAGCTATAAATCGGCGAAATGCGAGAGAGCATTCCTCTGCTGTCATGTCTTTTACAACTTCGAGATGAATAGCTCGAACTACTAAGCACGTAAATAGACAAATCCAACGTTTTTCTTGATCCTTGTTTGATTTGACTAACACTGGACCGAAATAATCCACTCCTACGTTAGTGAATGCTGAAGTATATTTCACCCTTTCTGGTGGTAAAGCAGGTGTATCTGGTAAAGCGTATGGACCACCACCATGCTTCACACATTGTGGGCATTTGCTTAGGATTCTTTGTACTTGAGTTCGTCCCTGAGGAATCCAGAACTTATGTCTTATTATGCTTAAGGTATGTGATACACCAACATGATAGTTCTCGATATGTGTCTTCATGATGATTTCCTTGGTGAATTCACATTGCTTAGGTAAGAGAATAGGATGTTTAGCATCATAGGATAAATCTGAATGTGTTAAACGACCATCACACCGGATAACACCGTCCACATCTTTGAACAATCCTAGATTTCTAGTAAGGTTAGTTATTTTATCTTTTGATTCATCTGGAAAAAACTGTTTCTGTAAATTTATTATTTCCTGTATCTCTGAATTCGTTCCTGTTTGAATAGTCAAAGGTGTTGTAAGATTATCTTGAGATAAGAGTTCATTAGACTCTTCCATACATGCATCTTCTGTATTATTTTCCTTTGAAACTTGGTCTTCCTTTTCAGAATGTAGCTCAAATTCTGACGTATTCGGAAGAACCTCCCCCGCCAGAAGAATGGCGTCCGTAGTTAGTTCTGTAGGCCAGTTAATTGACTTCATGGATAGAAATGTCGGACCATATAACCATCGTTTTAGATCTTCACTGGTTTTCATTGGTCTTGTCGCTACATCTGCAGGATTAAATATCGAAGGTATGTATTTGATTACCAATGACTTAATTCTTTTTATTTCGTCTACCCTTCGTGATACAAAGGTATCCAGTAGTTTATCAGTTTGACACCAATTTATCGCAATTTGGCTATCTGACCACAAGGTTAGTTGTGTGACGTTTGCTTTGATGTATTTCATGATGAATTGAATCAATCTGGTTCCAATGAGAACTCCTAGTAGTTCTAAACGAGGAATCTTCAAATTCTCCAGATCCTTCAAAGGTGTCAATCTGGATTTTCCCATGACAAATTGTATATTGTTGTCTTGCACTAGGTAGACTACAGCAGCGTAAGCCTTAGTAGAAGAATCTGTAAAACAATGTAGTTGAGCTTCTTTGTTGATCAATATGTTTCTTGGTAAGCAGATCTCTTTGATTAAATCAGTCCTTTAGAATGTTCTTCCATTGAACTAACGTTTGTTCTGGTAACGCTGTGTCCCAATTTAGTTTCTTCTCTTTCCATAGAGATTGGAAAAGAATTTTGGCAGATAAAGTTATAGGTGCAGCAAATCCACATGGATCAAAAATTGATGCAACAGATTTCAATATTCCTCTTTTAGTGTATGGATTTTCTTTATTCTTCACCCTCAGTTGAAGTGAATCTTCCTCTAAGTTCCAGTTTAATCCTAAAGTTTTTACCATTTTATCATCACCAATGTCTGGAATTTGTTTCATAAATTTCTTTGAGTTAGAACTCCATTCACGTATGTTCATTGAAATTTGCTGAAACACTTGTTTCACATTCTTATACAAGTTCATTGCTTCTTCGATGCTATCTGTACCAGTTAAAAGATTATCGACATATATGTCATTAGCTATATCTTTTGCATGTTTTGAATTTGAATTCAGCAATAGATGTCTGATGGTTGCATTCAATAGAAACGGCGAACTAATTACTCCAAAAGGAACTCTAGTGAATCTATAGTGCAAAAGATTGTCCACAATAACTGGTTTATTAGTATCTTTTAGCCATAAAAATCTAGTGACATCTCTGTCCTTTTCTTTCAAACCCATTTGAAGAAAAGCTTTTTCTACATCAGCAGTTAACCCTATGGTATGACATCGGAACCTTATTAGCAGTCCTGTTAGGTCTTCCAACATTTTTGGTCCACAGTATAAACATTCGTTTAGACTTTTAGTATCTTTTGTTTTCGCGGATGCATCATATACAATGCGAAGAGCTTTTCCTGGTACTAAGACTCCGTGATGAGGTAGGTAATGGATAGGATGATCAATCTGTTCTGATTCAGGTACCAACTCAATGATTCCCTTTTGAATTTGATCATTCAACGTTTTGTTGTAAGCTGACAGAGTTTCTGTGTCGAGTCTCTTCATTAGACCAATTAGACGACCATAAGCTAAGTTGTAATTAGTTGGTAAATCAGGAGGATATTCTTTCCAAGGCCAAGTGACATAATAACGGTTGTCTCTGATCTCCGTAGTTTCATTGAAGTTTTTGATTGCTTCCTCCTCCCTGTTCATACTTGGAGAGTCCATAATACCGATTGATTCTAAATCCCATAAATGCTGTATGCTAATATTATCAAGAGGTGGATCAGGCTTAGTCCATTTGTTTTCATAAGAAGATTTAAAGTATGTAAGTACGTTCAAGTCATCATTATGAGACGTGTTCTCGGTTTTACCGGATAAAATCCAACCAAAAATTGAATCTAAGAGATATAGGTTTTCTTCAATTTGAATCTTTTCTTCCAACATTATGGAATGATAGTAGTCATTTCCTATCAGAATATCAACACGATCTGACAAGGAACCGTCGTCGGCTAGTACGACTTTCTTGTTATGTATTCCCTTAATTAACTCTTGCTTAGGATATGAAACACCATGTGTAATGGATGGCACTGCGTTAACAAAAACTTCCTTAGTCTTGTTCATCTTGGTTTGTAAGTGGAGTTTGACTAATGGACTATCAATTTCTCGCGGCCTTTTAGCACCAAATGTAAATACCAATAAATGATTTTCCTCTTCTATATCTAAGTCCAGTTCTTTTGCCATATCCTGTGTTATATAGCTCCTCTGAGAACCAGAGTCCAAAAGAATACGACATTTCTTGGTAATACCATTTTTATCTTTGACGTTGGCTACTGCGGTCTGAAGGATAGTGCTTCCACCACTATGTACATGTAAACTATTAACGGGTCATAAGGTATTTGTACCGAACAACTTAGGGCACAGTGATCTATCATGTTTTCCCCTTGAATTGCAATGTGGGCAATACTTTATGATCTCGCATGGAACTGTGCCATGGTTAGTTCGTAGGCATTGAAAACATCTATTCCTTAGTTTCATTTTCCTCTGTTCTAAGGTAGGATATACCTGACATCTATCATTGTAATGGTCACCTTGACAAAAGACACACGACACTTTCATTCGTTTCTGATGATTAACATTGAATGTTTCATTTCTCTGACCTTCGAATCTCCTTTTCATTGGCATTGGAGTTCTTGCAAATGTGGAAAAAAAGGATCCAACTTTGTTGAAACGATTTTCCGTTCTATTAAACTTGGGATTTGTTTTATTAAACCGTTTATTGGACTTCATCGATCTAATATGTAGAGCATCAGTTGTGTATCGGACTTCTTCGGATCCGTTTTTGTGATTAAACCCTCTTGCATCTTCCTTTGCCGTGATGATGATGTTTAGTTGTTTCCTCATTGCTTCAATAGATTCAGATTCCGATTTTAATCTCATTTCATACAGTATATCTTCCGGAAATTTCTCCATAATCAAGAATCGTAAGTGATTATGAGATGTATCTTCTCCCATAGATTGTAAGACACGCAGATGTTTCTCAATTTCATCTAGAGTCTTCCGACAATCCTCAAATCTAACCGCTGGCTTTATTTTGTAAAGAGTGGCATAGTGGGCATCTATGACATGTTCACGCTTCCCATATCTTCCCTTTAATGTATCCACCGCTATTTGGTAGTTCTCGTTGGTAGTCTCCAAGCCTTCAATCATGTTTTTTGCCTCTCCATCCAAAGATGCCTTCAAGTATAAAAGCTTGTCCACATCTCGTAGGTTTCTTTGACCTATATTCGAATAAAATTGATCCCAAAATGGAAACCAACCCATAATGTCTCCTTTGAACTTCTGCAAAGTCAATTCAGGCAGTTTACTGCGATTATCCGAGAAGGTAGATGGCTCCTTCACTCGTGAGTTCTTATCGGCTTGAATGGTTGCGTTAAGTTCCGCTAACATTTCTTCACCTTGCAATTGAGAAGTAGTAAGGTTTGAAATCTCGTCAGCGTTCGGTGTACTACTGACATTGAAATATTGATATAGATCAGCATTGAAGCGATTAAGCATTGATTGTAGCTTTGAGGCGTTGATCGCACCCTGTTCTCGCTTCTCATTATCCCAAGGACGATTCACACACAATGTTTCTGCCTCCTTTGACAGTACTAAAATACTTGACGCAAAGGTATTCAGACGACTGAGTAAAATTCCCTCCATGTTTATTCAATTCTGAAAACATTTTAAGTATCTAGTTGACACATTCATTGATGCATGATATTTAAAGTCGCAATGTTCATTATTAAGTTATTGATATTATCAATAATCTAGCAGAAAGTATAAAATTATTTGTAAGTTATTTAATTGATAAAATATTTTCATATATTTAAAGAAAGAAAGGTTCTCTTTAAACTGTTAACAGATCCCTACATTATATTTGTAAGTTGAAAAAAAATTGTTTAAATGTCAAAACAAAAATAATAAAATATTTCATAAATTATAAGTCTTATATGCTGCTGACTGTACTTGCATTATAATTGTTATGGAATGAAATAATATTTGTAATATTTATATTCCAACATGAAGGCAAACAATCGGACAGAAAATTATATGAAAGAGAGAATGTCATAATTTGGAAACTAGAGATTATGGTTTCACATACCTGTATTAAATATTATTCATAAGTTTTATGGATGTCTCGAAGTTCATGAGAATCATAAATATTGTTGCTGGTTTATAACTTCATAGGAATTCTCCGGTAGAAATCTCTCCTTATTGTACACCTATGACAATAATACACATTTCCTAAATATATGCAGTTATAACGTTGTTGTGAAATATATTCAAATAAATCTGTTTTATTGACGCATCTCTATTCAACTTTATATAACCTATGGCTATTATTGTAGCGAGTTTGTTTCAGAATAAACTCAGACACTAACTAGATAATTTATAACCTAGTTTGATATGATCAGTATAGAATCGAGTATAATATAGTTAGAGCACATATTTTATATAAAACGAGAAAGTAAATCAGAGAAATATCTCATAAATGTTGATAAACATGATTGTTTTGATATTTGGTTCGTACGACAAATACTCACCTTATGTTCACGATTTAATAAGTCAATGATATTAACACCCTTTTTACACATCACTTTATACATTTATTCATCGTAATCACAATGAATATACACCAAATAACACTATTTATCACCATAACTGAATAAAATAATTCGAAAGGTACAGTTTGGCGGCATTAAACAACCATTTTTTCAACAATTGACAAGTGACATTAGGACCGCGTACAACAGCGGCATATTCGATTATACGCTGCAATCGAATTGTCAGTCGATCAAATTTGTCTTCGAACAATAAATGTTATTTATTTGGTGGTAAATGGGTAATAAACACAACACTTTATTTATTTTCAAATAGCATAGACGAAGTTGTGTTGACTTCGTCATCACATAATAATCGTAAGACGTAAAACATGGTGAATAAAATAAAATCGCCGATGTTTCGATACTCGGTGCATAAATCGTTGTTCATAGCATATTTGACTCATTCGAAATAATCCGAATAAACAATCGATGATGTAAATATGACGCATCGTATTCATACCTCGAATCGATCTATTAAAATCAAGTATCGATTTGAAGTATCACCATACATTGTAGAATTTGCACATCACAACTGTCAAATCGTAACACTTTAGTAAACGTCTGACTCACCACTACTTTCAAATACGCAATAATTTTGGTTAGGCAATTTAGTTACTAAGATTTGTATGAAAACTATTACACCACAGTCTGACACATTTGGGCTGAAAATTATACCATAATTTATCAAGTAATCGATACCGAATTCTAAACTACGGCCAGTGATTCTAACAACACTTCCCTCAAAGTGCCACCAGAATCCCAGCACCTCCACCAGAATTTGTCGCCACAGCATGAGGGATTACTGCGACAACAAACTAATTTAACATTGCCCGGGTTCATAATATTTAACCTAACCTGTAACTCGCTTCGCTACTGAAATAACAGCCCTTGAATTTGTTGAATAGGAATGCGTCAGATGTAATGCAACAGTTCATACCTGCTAATTTACAAGCTCGCTCCAGACTCTGCTGCTATCCTCACATCCGTGTAGTATCATTATTGGTGTTCCTTCATCTCACAGGAATCTCCTTTCACAGGATTGTCGTCTCCTTTCTGAAAGTGGTATATACATGACTTCCATTGTCATGTATAGTTTGCGCCTTGCGTCCTCGCATAAAATTGACATTACCAGACTATATATCTCTGTGTAACGTCTTGCAGTTAATATATTAAAACATATGGTACAGTATGAAGTCAGTTCCTCACAGTCCTCGAGGAATACACCATTTACGAGGATTGGACCTGATCTCATCCATTACGAACTTCAATCACTCGACTGCGACTGCGACAGAGCGTTGAGGGGATACGAGGAGCATGTTAAGCCAGCATATAAGGACCATCAGATTCGTCAATCTTCCGGTCAAATAAATAGGTACAACTAGGTACAAATAGATAAGTAAGGAGAATATCTCTCCACATAAGTTACCCGTTCCCAATGCGTCCCCGGTCAAAACGAATGCTATCACATGCCCGGGAAAGCATCCGCCTGACTGGGCGATGCGTATAAAACTGCAAATAATTAGTAATTATATTGGCAATAAGGTACACAAAGCAACAAACTTAACTGATAGAGCAGGCGAGCTGGAGCAATCACAAAATACTTTAGTTAATATGCGTGTGCACTCAAAGGGTCCAAAAACAAACTAAATTGCCTTGTCAAAGAAAATAATTGAATAGTAAAAATAAGAAATTCAAATATCTCACCATAGACAATCTAAGAAGAATCAGTAAGGTGGAAAGCCAAAACGTTGTCAAAGAAGTATGAATATAATCGCGAGTCGTCGCGACAGGTAATGTTAGGAATTATAAGCCAAGTCGGACCTGCGCGGCTCGCTCGCTTTGCTCGCTCGTTAGGATCGCAGTTCAACCTAACTCTCCTCCTCGCTTCGCTCGTCGTCGTACCTAACCTAAGCCAAGTCGGACCTGCCTTATGGTGTAATAGGTAATGTTAGGAATCATAAGCCAAGTCAGACCAGCGCGGCTCGCTCGCTTCGCTCGCTCGTTAGGGTCGCAGTTCAACCTAACACTCCTCCTCGCTTCGCTCGTCGTCGTACCTAACCTAAGCCAAGTCGGACCTGCCTTAAGGTGATATAGGGGGTGACAGCCTAATATATCTAGTCGGAACCACCTTTTTGGTTATAGTAAAATCAACTTATATCTTCTATAGATTATAGCATTGACGAATTATATCAAGTCATTATGATAAATACGTTTTATACCAAGTAATAAATATAGTAAATGTACATTATACTAAAAGTAATTATACCTATAAACCATTATATCAATTGTTACATTAGATCATTTGAAAATTATCTAAAACAATATTATACCATTCGTTACATTATACAAAGCAATGGTATATCAAACCAAAAATAGATTAAGTGAAGTTATATGAAACGTCGGGCACCCAGCTGTCACTTTACTAAATATCGAATGTTTCGCAATACATTGCTTCTTAGAATAAACTTTATTTTACAGGTTTACATTATAAATGAGGTATTTTTTAAAGTTTAATAAATGTTGTTCAGTTTGAAGGGTAGAATCTGTTTTCATTGATTGCTCCTGTTGCAGGGCCCACCGGGTATATTCCGCATGGTGACATGCACAGCAACTTTATTTTTTTTCTCTCTCTTTCGTCGAAGTGAAAAGCAGAGAGTTAAACACGTGGCTAAAAGCCATTATGACACTCAGGTTATATCATGTCATAACATAATGGCTTACCTATATTTTTAGCCCCTTATCAAACAATCTACTTACTATTAGGTAGAGATAAATCACCAACTCTACATAATTATCTTAAACGTCTGTAACAAGGTGTTGGTCGGCTTTATTTCAGTCGATACATCCGAAACTAAGTATTACTACATTGAGAATAGTAATTTAGAAAGGAAAATAAGTGCAAAATACTGTAGGAATCACATTCAGACTGTCTAGCGAAACGGTGTAACTAAGTGTTCAAAAGTATTAAACATGATACTACAATATATTCGATCTCATTTGTGCGAAAGACGAGCACTGACGTATTTCTGATACTTACGCCTATTTCAAATATTTATTTTCACATTACCACACCCACTTATATATGGTTAGATAATTGAGTGAGCTGTGTAGTGTAGACTGCTTGTTGCCACCCGCCATGCCGCATGCAATATAGTTTCGCACGATTACCTTTGCTTTAAAAAAAAAGTAGTGTCTATTACTTCAGTCACAGAGTCGAGACTCAAACGTCAGAATAAATTTCCCGCCATTTGATATGCGTAGTGACGCACCCAACTTTATCGATTAAATATATGTCGATAAGCGATAAAGGATAGTGACAATCGATGCATAGAAGCAATTATTGTCTGACCTTGATGTTTAACGAACTAGAACTAGTATAATTATAATATTGTGATTGTCTACCTACTTGAAGTGTGGGTAGGGCTTGGCAACTAAGACGTCATAAAATAAGGTAATAATATTTGGCATGTATATAACGCGGCGACAAATTAATCTGATTTAGGGATTTATAAAAAATTAAAGGGGGTAGCAAAAATAATAAGTTGGCGACTAATTGCGGAGACTAGTATAAAGTAAAAAGTAGCAGCTAAGTAATCAATTTCGGCTTTGTTTCAATATAAACTAGCATCGAGCTTTGGCGACTGAATTAACTAATTAAGCGGAAACATGACAGCGGATAAAAAGTTGAAAATGGCCTACTCTAATTGTTCAATGGAGATTGCATATAAAATAAATCAAGGTCATAAAATAAATAAAAGGAGCGCTTTTTAGGGATTTAAAAAAAAACCAACCTAACCTAACCCGGCCGAGTCGGATCTTCTGCTAATATTAGTCGCCAAGTCATTATAATAATAATAATAATAATAAACTTTATTTATTCAGACAACGAGATCCACATTTTGTTAGTATTTTACTTATAACTATGTTAGTATTCAAATTTAGCTAACGACATTGTATTTTTAATTAAGTGTTGCATTATTGAGCACTCACCTCTTACAGCAATGGTCTTCAGGAGGCTGTTTGAGCTGCCACGTATTCTGATCAAAAGAGATGCCATCTTTTTACGCAGTACCGCGGAAAACTGTCCACTCGAGCTTCAGCAAACATGGCGGACGCGCTGCAGAATCGTGGCAGCCCCAAAAGCGCCCTGAACGCGTTATTATATTGGACGCGCAGAGAGCTGAGCGACCGTTGCGAACAGTTCACCCACAGAGCACCCGAGTACAGCGACGTGCAGTATGCTCTAAAAAGAGTTATTTTGACTGCAGCCGTACACCGAGCGAATCTGCGAGCCAGCATGTTCGCTCGAACCGCCAGCGCCCTGCGTGCCCGCTCGACATCCACATCGTCCTTGAAGTTGTCAGACAAATAGTGGCCTAGATATTTGAACTGGCTGACTCTGCTGACTGGAGCCCCGTTTAACAAGACCGGAAGTGATACATCCGGGGCTTCCATGCCCGGAGCCCTAAATACCATATACACTGTCTTCTTCGCATTGTACACGAGCCCGTGAGCGATAGCATATTTTTCGAAAATGCTAATTAATTCATAGAGTGCACCGACCGACGACGCTAGCAGCGCCATGTCGTCGGCGTAACTAATTGTTGTCGTTGTTGTGGCTAATCCCATCCCATCTATAAAACAACCTGCATGCGCGCCGCTTAGCTCCTCGATCAGTGCATTCATATATAAATTAAATAGCTTGGGCGATGTTAGCCCCCCTTGCCTTACTCCGCACTCGAGTACATACGGTGAGGACAGTGCATTCGCCCACTTCACAACATTGATTTGATTACCATACCAATGCTGAAAAATTTATATTAATAATTATTTATAGTACCTCGCCTATGATTTCAGTAATCTTGTTTATTATTTCTGCTACCTTAAAGTAGCTGCCATTATTTGAATTTTAAAATATCCTTAGTTTAAAGCTCATTTAATATAAATGATTGCCAAAATATTTAATTGCTGACAAGTTATTATTTTAGTTGCAAATAGTTTGCTGCTCTTTAATTTTTCTGTCGCCGCGAAAATAATAAGCCATAATATTTTATGCTGTGATTCTAGCCCGTTTAGCACAACGACAGTGTGGTGGGGCGCTTTGCTGCTGAAACTCATACTTCTGCCAACTTCGCATCGGTTAGCTTCGGGAAAGTTTGAGGCCGAGGTGTGATCTTTTTGCCCAGTAAAAAATAGTCTCGAAATACCTAGTCTATTCCGGACCCCAAACGTTACTTAAACGTTGCACTCGAGACAATGCGGGGATGTAGACCACTCGAGTCGAGGGCCCTCGAGCAGTAGCACTACTCCGATGCTCGAAATTCGACCGTCGTAGTGCCGTCCTGCTCACCCAAATATACTTTGACAGGAGATCGAGAGGGATCTCCTGTCATCTCCTGTCCCATCCTGGGATCTCAGGGGATGAGGGAGGGAGGGGCACTATATGACTGTCGGATTTCGAACATCGGAGTAGCCCTTCAGGTACGGTGTGGTAAATAAAGATATGTACCCACTATGTACCTAGACGTTAGTTACTTGTAAAATGCACCTTTTAATTCCTGCCATTATGCATTTTGGCGCGTCGTCATTTGATTTATAGGGGCAGAGTAAATCAAAGGTACAGTCAGGTGCAAAAATAAGTATCGAATTAGGTAATCCTGTCCTAAATGTACCTACCAAATTATACGGGAAATACGTGACATACGGACTTCGAATTTCAAACTGCAGATCAGCCCTCCATTATTTATGATTTATCATAGACGTAGCTCGTAGGTGCGCGGTCACATAATCCCTCGTATAGTCTGGGTAAAATACAATAAGAAAGAGGAAGATAGGGCTCTAATTAGCCTTGATACTTGTGTATTATTTTATTTTCTTTAAACTAGAATTTATGCAAGGTTCTTGAAGTCGAGTACCGCGTTTAGGTCACGAGGCTTGCCGAGTGGCCTAAGTAAGGTACGAGATTTTAAGACCTAATTGTGTAACTATTGCATACAATACTTTTTATACGAGGGAGAGAAAAACATTATTTACTTTAATCGTCGTTCCCCACTATGAATTTTAATTTTTGATGTAACCTTTTTCGTTACACTAAAACTGACCTATTAAAGAAAAACATGATCGCGATGGTTATGAATGGTTCCTCGTGATTGGTTAAAATTTTTGACAAGTATTTTCAACCAATCAGTGAACAGTATTAGCGTGCTTTTTTTTAAATTAAATATGCTGATGTTCTCTTTTTGAAATTATTAGAGTTGAGTAGAGATGTCATTCATTATGAATATTAAAGTTCTGTAGCGGGTACCATAGAGTATAGAATTTTTGTACAGGATTAAAAAGTGCGTTATTGTGATTTTGTCTGTGAAATTATAATTGACAGATTAAAGTATGCGAGTATAAAAAATATATTTCCGAGGATTTTTGCGTTGTATTTCGTGACTTTACATACTGTAATACAAGAAAGTAACTTCAGCGTGTACCTACATTATTACTCTAACGGGATTAAAACAAGATAAAAGTTTGTATGGGCAAATTCGAAATAAAAATATGCAAGTAGGTACTACTACTACATACTAGAAGATTGTTGATTACCTACTCTTCTTCTGATTACTCTTTGGTTAATGTTGCCCTACTTTCATTTGCTTGGAAGAGTTATTGTGGTCCGACTCTAGAACTGACGGCCGTTGTGGCAGGAAGGTTCTGGAGTGGCGACCACGTACTGGAAAACGCAGCGTAGAGACCAACCTGGTGGCCCACCAATCTTGTGAAGGTCGCAGGAAACTATTACCTGTGGCCGTGCAACGTGGAGATCCTTAGGCGAAGCCTAGGTTTAACAGTCGACGGCCATCGGCCGACAGCCCGAGAAGATGAACTTATGATTACAGACGGCTTGAACTGGTCATACTCATATATAAGGAATGTCTGACCAAAAAGAGTAGAAATTAAAAAGGCAATACTGTAGTGTCGTCTCTTTCTAATCAATTTCTTTCGAAGAAAACGGGGACGACACTACAGCTTTGCAACTTTTTAACCGACTTCCAAAAAAGGAGTTCGACTTTATGTCCGATTTACTCCGCCAATTATGGACCGATTTTAAAAAATCTTTTTTTATTTGAAGGAATATACTCCTGAGGTGGTCCCATTATAATCGAGTTGGGATCTGATGATGGGATTCCAGGGAAATCGAGGGCAACCTTCAAATTTTATAGGCACTCACATGAATTTTCTAAAGCTATTTAAGTATTTGCATATGGTAGTCATCGTCTTCCTATGCTGAGCTGATGATGGAAGGTATAGGAGTTAGGGGATAGGGCAAATAAGTCGTCCCCGATCACCCCGCCATAAGTATTTTATTTGAATCAGTAAAAGGGTCGATGCAAAAAAAATGGTACATAGTTAGGGCTTTAATTAAAACAAAACTTAATTGATTCCTTTGTGTGACGAAAGTTACCCATACATTTTGTTCGACTAAATTTCGTCACACAAAGGAAGCGATGGTGATTTTTTGTTAACTAAGCTTTTAACTATGTAAATTTTTTTTGCAATCGACCCAAAAAGCAAAAAAAAATCGGTGCCAAACATCACGTAAATATATAGGTAATATATAAATATCGAACAAAAATACTCGTAAATCCCAAATGGTAATCATTAAAGGCTTTACGCCCGGCATCTTTTTTCATAGTAATCATTGAGTGGTTTGGCACCGACTTCAAAAAGTGATTCAAATGTAATCTGTACACTGTAAACAGGATATTTTTTTGGGCTTATTATTTTCGCGGCGACAGAAAAATTAAAGAGCAGCAAACTATTTGCAACTAAAATAATAACTTGTCAGCGATTAAATATTTTGGCAATCATTTATATTAAATGAGCTTTAAACTAAGGATATTTTAAAATTCAAATAATGGCAGCTACTTTAAAGTAGCAGAAATAATAAACAAGATTACTGAAATCATAGGCGAGGTACTATAAATAATGACTTGGCGACTAATATTAGCAGAAGATCCGACTCGGCCGGGTTAGGTTAGGTTGGTTTTTTTTTTATATCCCTAAAAAGCGCTCCTTTTATTTTTTTTATGACCTTGATTTATTTTATATACAATCTCCATTGAACAATTAGAGTAGGCCATTTTCTACTTTTTATCCGCTGTCATGTTTCCGCTTAATTAGTTAATTCAGTCGCCAAACTCGATGCTAGTTTATATTGATACAAAGCCGAAAATTGATTACTTAGCTGCTACTTTTTACTTTATACTAGTCTCCGCAATTAGTCGCCAACTTATTATTTTTGCTACCCCCTTTAATTTTTTATAAGTCCCTAAATCAGATTAATTTGTCGCCGCGTTAAATACATGCGATTTTTTTGTACGTATTTTATTTTTAATTTCTATCTTTTTTTGTCAGACTAATTTATTTATTTTATTTTTACCGATTACAAACAGTTTATAACTTTAATTATGATCAGAAGGTTTCCTTTGGCAGGATGAAACTTCTGAACACTAAGGAACGTCTTAAGAAGGAGAGCAACCTTGAATTTTAGTGCAGACAGGAGTTATGACGTCATCTATTTTTTGTATGGCATTTTGACATTTTGTGTTCTGAATTCTCATGTGGGGTATCTAATGAAAGGGCTTCATAAGTTATATAATATATAGCATTGTCATATAAGATTTTAATTTTTCATTTTCATGTTTTTCGTGGTCTCCATGGATGTCACCTTATCCCCTCCGTTCCCTTTCCGCCGTTTAGTTAATTATATAATAAAGTAACAAACAATACAAATATACTCACAACTTTCGCCTTTAAAATTAAAAACAAGTACCTATACACAATTATCAACTTAACCTAAGTCTAAATAAGTTTCTGTCAAAAATGACATTTTAAGTGGCACGCTTTTATAGCCGACTGTACTTTTCTTTGGATATCCATCAAATGCTCACTGAGACGATTCTAAAGAGCTCAAGCTCGGTAGGATTGCTTTTTCTATTATAGAGTTCCTATGGCCACCTTCCGGCTCCATCATCAGATCAGCCCCATGGTACCATATTATTGTATTGTCATCAAAGTTAAGTAAGTATGCAAAATTTCAGCTCAATCCGTTCTGCTTCAAAATTGAGTTGCAAGATTTCACCCGAACAAGCATACTTTAAACATACCATGCAAGCTAAATATCATCCTCCTAGCCTTTGTCCCTTTTGTAGAGAATGAATTCTCAATGGGGGTCGGCTACCGAAATCCCAAGATTTGGCGTAGGCACTAGTTTTTACGCAAGCGACTGCCATCTGACCTTCCAACCCAGAGGGGAAACTAGGCCTTATTGGGCTTAGGCGGTTTCCTCACGATGTTTTCCTTCACCGAAAAGCGAGTGGTAAATATCAAATGACATTCCGTACATAAGTTCCGAAAAACTCTTTGTTACGGGCCGGGTTCGAACCCGCGACCTCCGGATTGAAAGTCGCATGCCCTAACCACTAGGCTACCACCGCTCTAAATAAAAGTACCTATCTATCCTAAATCCTATGTCCCCCACATCACGGCCCTGCGGCAGGTACCCATGATGCCGGCTACATTCCCCCGCTGACTAGCCAAGCTAATCTTCTGGCCGAGGAATGAGCCGGCTCTGTGGTCCACAGAACATTCCGACAGTTTTTGTTTTAAGTCTGTGGGCGTCTTAAAATTAGCGTTATAAATGACGAAGTAAAAAACACTAAAAGACACCAATAGAGTACCTCGTCTTTTTGAAGTCGGTTGAAAACAACAGATTTCTTGAAGCACAGTCAAAACTTAGATTTCCGCAGCCCCACCCTCTTATCGTCTTATCGCGAAGGCAAACATGTCTAGCCGTATGTAAATAGTTACACATTAGTCAATAGTGGTGGTGTTACTGTCAGTATAGTGAGACCAACTTATAGGTATAAGCTGAAGGGAGTCGCCACAATCTTCGCACACAGAGCACTCGCAGTAGTTCCTTATTTCGCCGTTTCACAAATAAGTTGGTCACACTTTAATCTGTTTTTGGTTAATAATACGAGTTAGGTATAGAACGAGTTTATCATGAGTGTAGAAATTAAAAAGTGGCAATATAGTAGTCTCGTCCCGTTTTCTTAGTGATTAGAAAGGGATGACACTACAGTATGGCCCCTTTTAATTACGACACACTGGAAATGTTATGTATTATAAAGTTTAAGATTTATATGGAAAATCAGTTTTCAGTTGGAAATCAGGAAAAACCTTAATAGCGTGATGGAGGATCGTCTTTTCTTTTGTATAGGCGAAATAGAGGTCAGTCTGGCGCCATCTATTAGCAAAAAAATATTTGTCCTTTCATCACACTTAAATAAAAAGAAGAAAGTAGCTGCATTGTTCCTTGATCTAAGCTCAGCTTTTGACAGTGTCAACCATAGCATTCTGTTAGCTAAGCTAGAACACTATGGCATCAGAGGCAAACTGCTGTCTCGTCTTCGGTCGTACCTTACTAACAGAAAGCAATTTGTCGAAATCAAATGGACAGAGGGGTCGACTGAAAAAACTTTTAAGTCGAAAACAGTTGGTGTATTTAGAGGAGTCCCACAGGGGTCCATACTGGGGCCTATTTTGTTTATAATTTACACGAATGATATGATAAAGTACATGTATAACACCTTACCTTATATTAAATTAGTTGTGTTTGCTGACGACACCAATGCTATTGTCTCCGCTGATAGCATTGAGGTCTTAAATGAGAGATTAAATAAAACCCTAAAACTATTTGACGATTGGTTCGCCATAAATAATTTAAAACTAAATACCAACAAGACATCTGCGCTCCTATTTAAAACCGCGGCTAGAAGTAAGGACTCGTTGTATATTGTTAATGAAGGTGCTGCGATAGAACAAGTAGAATCGACGAGATTCCTTGGAGTAGGTACACATAGATTCCATGTTAAACTGGAAGCAAGAACTATCTTCGTTGACTAGTTCAATCAGTTCGGCATGTTATGCGCTCCGAAGTTTAAGGGAGGTTTTAAACTTAAGTCACTTAAATATGGTTTATTTCGCGTTAGTGGAATCAAAAATACGCTATAGTATTAGATTATGGGGAAATAGCAAATAGCTATCACACCGAACCAGCTGGACAAATTGTAACTAACTTTGGTACAGGTATAGCTGGACATCCAAATTTAAAATATTTTATCCGTCTATGGTTAAGAAAAAAATACGAGGACGAAGTACGTGGAATGTTCCGAGGAATTGTTCGGATTGATCCCTGCCGTATCTTTCCGCCATCGTTCGACGCGACAATTCTTTCATCCTCACCACTTAGATAGTTGGCAGTCCACAACTGTGCATTTTTCTAGAAGTTTCCTGCCTCGCACGACTGCATTGTGGAATAAATTGTTGTTTGCGGAATCTCCGAACCGGTATGACCTTCAAACCTTCAAGAAAAGAGAGTACTCTCACCGGAAAGGCCGGGAACGCACTTGACTCTGGTGTTGCAGGTGTCTATGGGCGACGGTAATCGCTTTCCATTAGGCGATCCGTTTGCCCCCTATGACATAAAAAAAAAGGTTCCGTACCATAATCTATAACAAGTTTGTTGTATGGGAGCCCCTCTTAAATATTTATTTTATTTTATTTTTAGTATTTGTTGCTATAGCGGCAATAGAAAGTACATCATCTGTGAAAACTTCCAACTGTCCAGCTGTCACGGTTTATGAAATACATCCTGCTAAAAGACAGACACGTCGGACGAACAACGAGCGGAGGCTTAGTAATAGGGTACCGTTTTTACCCTTTGGGTACGGAACCCTAAAAAGTAGTCACTTGGTGCTCGTATTTCTAATATTACCCCGGGGATTTCGGTGGCATTTACCTATCTACTTTTTTTAAACTGGTTGAGACATCATGACTTTGGTTTGGCTCAGAAGCAGCAGCTTCTGAACATGGAAAGGATTATCATAAAAACTTACCTAATGAACATAACTAGTGGTTTTCGGTGCAAGAATGATTTAACACTACAGGCCGACAATAGGCGTCAAATCATTTGTGCACCGAAAACCACGGCGTACAGGATTATTAATCCTAACCTCGGCTTATAATATGTAATAATAATGGAGTGTTTTCCCATCGTGCGTTATCGGCAGACGTCTGGACAACAGTAACATCGCTGATAGCAGGAGAGGCCACGTGTCGCAACGGAAAGATAATCATTACGCATCATTGCAACGCGGAACTCGACTCGATACGACACATTATTTATTGTATTACCAGCGACCCGCCCCGGCTTCGCTCGGGTGCAATGCTGATAAATTATGCATGTATTATACATATAAACCTTCCTCTTGAATCACTATCTATTAAAAAACAGCATCAAAATCTGTTGCGTAGTTTTAAAGATCTAAGCATACATAGGAACAGACAGACAGACAACAGGAAGCGACTTTGTTTTATACTATGTAGTGATACACCCATATGTTAACTTACTACATATAACAAGTTGAGATACATACTTTAGTCAAGGGGGTTTCACTCCGCTGAAGTGTCAAAAATTATACCTACTAATTTCGGGTCACGATTGTGACCCGGCCCGCCCATCGTTCCGCCTTTATTCGGCTAGGGTCGGCACGTTCGAAGCGAAGATTTTTTATTATTTTTAACCGACTTTAAAAAGGAAGAGATTCAGTTCAGTGTTCGCTACATTGAGTCGTTTTGAAAGTTCACCGATTATCTCCGTAAAGTGTAAATATATATATTTTTTATTAGTAAGAGACTACGGTTACTGCTACGGTTTTCCCATTGACATTAAGTCATGATCTGATGATGGAACATTTACCTACTAGATTTCGGGACTAGTTCAACGTAGACAAGTGTGGTTTTTCTGCTCACTTTACTGAACATTTACAAGCAGTATGGATCATGGAAGTACCTATTGGATTTCAGGACTGGTTCAAGGTAGACTAGTGTGGTTTTCGTTTTTCTGCTCACTTTACTGAACATTTACAGCCAGTATGTGGCAGTATCATAAAATTGACCTGATGATGGACCCTGGAAATAGGGACTGGATCTCAAGATTGGTTCAACGCAGACATGTGCGGTTTTTACATTTCGATTCACCGCAATGAACATTTAGACTCAGTATAACAAAATTGACGATGATGGATCATGGAAGTGCCTACTGGATCTCAGAACTGGTTCCACATGAGTAAAGAAACGGAACAGAGACTAAGTCATACAACCGCGCTGCGATAGGTACACTACTGCAAGCGCAATGCGGGTGTGGACGTGTCCACAAACTCCACATCACGTACTCGAACAAACAGATTTAGACCGCATTGCTGCGTTTAGCGCACAGGGTGCGCGCCGTGTCTTGTTCGACTTCGCTTATGAATGTGAAAATTAGCGAATCAAATTAAATTCAAAATGGCGAATGGCTTTTTTTTTTCAAAACTTCAAATTGGTGCAAGGGGGCTGAAACTTGGTATCGAGGGGCATTTGGGGCTCACAAATATGAATCTGAAATCGGTGTCCGAAAATTCAGTCAAAGTTGGAAAATATCGAAACAACAGATTTGTATAGAGATTTTTTTTAAGGGTCCCGTATCTCGTAAACGGCTGGAAATGGGTAGGGGGTGCTCAAACAAATGTCATAGGGGACCCCTCCCGAGTACAGTCGTGGAAAAAAAAAAACAAAATGGTGACCTTATTTTTTTTATTTCAAATTAGTCCTATGGGGATAAAACTCGGTATCGGGGGGCTTTTGGGTCATCCGAGACAGAATATGAAATTGGATTTTCTAAATTCGCTCAACTTCGGAAAATATCGAACAAGCAAAATGTAATAATCCCGGCAGCAAAATTTAAAAAAACCGGCCAAGAGCATGTCGGGCCACGCTCAGTGTAGGGTTCCGTAGTTGCTCATCCTTCACAATAAACTGCTGTTTTAAGCCCGAGGTTTAAGTTAAGACAGATTTTAAGCTCTATAAAAAGGTCGTAAACGCCCTAGAAACTGTAATCACTTATTACCTTCTGGAAGTCAACTTACGACCTTTTAAAGAAAAAATATGAAATTTGGCGATAACTCAAAAACGGCTTGACCGATTTTGTTCAATATAGTTTTCATTGAAAGTACTTATAAGGCCGCATTAACATGAATTTTTCCATATTTTTTTGACTTGTGGTTCAAAAGTTAGAGGGGGGGGGACACAATTTTTTTTATTTTCGGAGCGAATATTTACAAAACTACTGACTTTATCAAAAAGTAATGTTTGAAAACCCCTATTATTTTCAAGAGACCTATTCAACGACACCCCACACACTAGGGTTGAAACGAAAAAAAAAAATCACCCCCACTTTAGGTGTTCGAGAGGTACCCGAAAAAAAATTTTTTTTTTAGTTTTTATTTTACCGTTTTGTCGGCGTGATACATACACATACTCATACCAAATTTCAGCTTTCTAGTACTAATGATCACGGAGCTAAGCCGCGGACGGACGGACAGACGGACAGACGGACAGACGGACATGGCGAAACTATAAGGGTTCCTAGTTGACTACGGAACCCTAAAAACGGGCTTATTTCTATGTATACAAATATAAACCATATTGTCATTGATCGTCGTCGATTCAATCAATCATTGATGTCAAGTATGCATAAAAATTAAATGTTATGTAAACGGAAACTTCCAAAGGCTAAAATAAAAATTTGAACACATTCTCTACTTGCTCATCAAAGTGAATCAGAATACGAAAACTGCACGTGACTGCGTTGAACCAGTCCTGAGATCTAGTTAGCACTTCCAGGATGCAAAATCCGGTCAATTTTGTTATACTGGATCTAATCAAAATGTTTCGAAAAGCAAAAAACCGCACATGTTTACGTTAAACCAATCCAAAGATCCAGTAGGCACTCTTAGAGCCCATAATTATAAAGATCGCGCTAAGTACCTCTTATTTTGAACGTATTTTGTTAAAAGTAGCTTTTAAAATAATTACAAACACAGACAAGTAGTTTCCCTTTTGCTAATGTAGGCAACCCTAGGAGTATGACACGCCCCAAAGAAGCTAGAACCAACAGCGTCGTACGTCATTAAAAATGGCCAATCAGATACGAGTAGGCTAATGCTTTTGCAAAAGCGGCAAATAACAAAAGAGTGAGGCTTCTGTAGTGTCTTTATTCTGTGCTATAGTCATGTTATACCTCCCGCGGCGAACGATGATTCCTATGACACCTGTCATCTCAATAACTTTTTCCGATTATAGGTCATAAAATGTAGGTACTGAGATGACAGGTGTTATAGGAATCATCGTTCGCCGTGCGGGGTATAAGGACTACATTACTTGGCAGCGACCAAAATCAGAGATGTTATTTCATTACATCCCTCGCGTGCTCACCTTAACAGTATCAAATGTGATTGGTGATATTATATGATACTGTCAAGGTGAGCACGCCCGCCGCGTCGCTCGGTCTCTGCTCTGCGGACTGACTGGCAGTACTGAGTGTAAAACTATGACAATGATGTTCAATATGTGCGTATATAATAACATAATTAGGTCTTAAAACGCGAGTATGAAACGAGCCGAAGGCGAAAGAGTTATGTAACAGTTGCATAAACTAATATATATTGATTTATTTATTTTGCACAAACGAAAATTTATCGTACAAAAGGCGGACTTGCCCATGAGGCATTCTCTACCAGTCTCATTTTTAAATGTGAATATAGGGATGTAGAATTATGGAACATTCAAAATGTTGATGATTACGAACGAAACTTTCCAAGCGCAATTTTCCAAAATACGATGATTTGATGTATTAGACATACCCTCAAAATAAGAATAAACACGGCTTGTGCATCGGATAAACTAAATAGATGAAATGAAGATGACAGTTTCACTTACGTGCCAGGTAAAAATCAGACACCAAAAATACTTATGTACTTTATATTTAAAACTTCAACTTTGATTCAAACATAGTCAATATCTTCTCAACTTCCACCGTCCTCTCCTTCAGAGTAGCCATTTCATCATCACTCAAAACGCTGCTTTTTTTACCCGCATTCTTCAATAAGAAATGCTGTATGAATAGCCTGAGGCTTTCTCTGAACATGTGGAGTTTGGGAGACTTCGCGATCCGGTGGAAGACTTGGAGGGAGGCCTGGAGGTCGGCGTTCATGATGATGGCCAAGAGAACTTGGCGGAGGAAACGCACTGAGCTCTTGTTTAGATCTGAGAATTCGATCACCTGAAACAAATTACATGAAATTTCAATATTCAAGATTTTAGTTACAAAAAATTTTGTGCTCTACTATAACACTTTAATCAAGTACCAGTCATTATAAGACCCTCATTCAATGAGTGATATAGAAAATACTACTAAAACTGAGCATAACTACAAAATTTGGACTTCTCAATTTACATATAGCTTAGGTCCCAATAGTTTAAGTTTTTAAGGTTTAATTAGATCATAATTTAAGTTTGTTAAGGTTTAGTTATATAATTTTCATTTTATGTTGTGAAATTAAGTGGTAAGTACTGGATGTTATCTTAATTTACAAATACAAATCATGCATCGCGCTATAATTTTTATTTCTAAAATTATAAGCTCTTTCCATAAAATAAACTGACTTTCAATACAATTTTAGAATTGTATAACGAATAGATGAAATGCACATTTATTATCCTATCAAATAAAAGATACGTTGAATTGAATTAATGCGAAATGACTCACATGAAGAGAAATTAATTTATTATTCAAATAAGTTTACACAGTATTACAGTAAAAACTAAGGCACTGTGAAAACTAAAAAAAATGCATACAAACAAAGACTTAAAACGAGTTAGATGGCGACAGAACGGCGTGGCTCCGTTGCGTGGTCACCTGTCACAGGCGACTATTTCTCGCGCGAGATAAATGCCTGCCTCTTTCTGTGCAGTAATGTGAGACAGTGACGGGCGATGCTATGTCGCGAAGCCTTATTGTACTAGACGGGCAGGTGTAGAATACGGCAGATTGCCCTGGAACTGCCGAAACATGACACCCTTCGGCCAGAAGTCTGCACTTGCGGATATCTGCTTACCTTTAAAACGGATATCGCCAGCCCTTTCTCCATAATAAGGTGTATCAACAACTGCGCCAGATTCGTCATAGCTTGCTTGGACATACTCTCCATGTCTTTTATCTTATCCCACACGGCGAACTGTATGGATAGCTGAAAAATAAGAAACTCCTTACAATCAAAATTGGTGATCTAAGAGACAAAGGAAAAAAGCAATCGAAAACATCTGAGGACAGACTGACGTATATGAGTCTTGAACCAATGACAAAAAGATCAAAGCACAAAGAAAAATTTAAATGCGTAACTTGGCGGAAGAGACCGGATATCGAACCTGGTACCTCTCCACTACCCTAACACTATTAACCTTTCGAATTTTTCCTTATATGTACACAACTTATGCTTTGAACGGGCACAGCACTACGTCCCAATGAGTATATTTTGTGCTATGAGCTGAATCCTAACTTATGATTATGACCCTCCATAGTGAGTTATGGTCCCCTACCTCGTATTTCCTGTCAACGTCGCACAGTTTCTGCGGTTGTACGCTTTCTCTTAGTTATAGTCCCAATGAGTATCTTTTGATAAGAGTTGAATCCTAACTTATGACCCACCATAGTGAGTTATAGTCTCCTACCTGGTACTTCCTGTCAACGTCACACAGTTTCTGCGCCAGTACGCTATAGTACGGGTTGTACGCTTTCTCTTAGTTATAGTCCCAATGAGTATCTTTTGTGATATGAGTTGAATCCTAACTTATGACCCACTATAGTGAGTTATGTGGTACTTCCTGTCAACATAGCACAGTTTCTGCGCGAGTACGCTGTAGTACGGGTTGTACGCTTTCTCTTAGTTATGGTCCCAATGAGTATCTTTTATGATAAGAGTTGAATCCTAACTTATGACCCTCCATAGTGAGTTATGGTCCCCCACCTGGTACTTCCTGTCAAGGTCGCACAGTTTCTGCGCCAGTACGGTGTAGTACGGGTTGTACGCTTTCTCTTAGTTATAGTCCCAATGAGTATCTTTTGTGATAAGAATACATACTAGAGTGAGTTATGGTCTCCTACCTGGTACTTCCTGTCAACGTCGCACAGTTTCTGCGCCAGTACGCTGTAGTACGGGTTGTACGCTTTCTCGTAGTTATAGTCCCAATTAGTATCTTTTGTGATAAGAATACATACTAGAGTGAGTTATGGTCTCCTACCTGGTACTTCCTGTCAACGTCGCACAGTTTCTGCGCCAGTACGCTGTAGTACGGGTTGTACGCTTTCTCGTAGTTATAGTCCCAATTAGTATCTTTTGTGATAAGAATACATACTAGAGTGAGTTATAGTCTCCTACCTGGTACTTCCTGTCAACATCGCACAGTTTCTGCGCCAGTACGCTGTAGTACGGGTTGTACGCTTTCTCCTGGAGGCAGCACGCCAGCAGCACGTGCACGATCTCTCTCTCCTGGTTGCCCTTAAGTCCCAGGTGTTGAAGTTTCTCGAACGCGTCCATATAGTCCTGGAAAATTAAATAAAATTGAACGCAATAGGTATTTAAAACAATATTACAATAATACGAAAAAAAGCTGAAAGAATGGTGCTAGAAACAAGACGTGTATAAAACAGACGAAGGGTTTTACAAAATTAAACAATCGTCAGTAGCTCTACGGAATGCGGATTTTAGTGGTAGGTACTCATTTATTTTAAACAAAGAAAGTACACGACTAATAAATATTCCACAAATTTGTGTATAGTAAAGCCAAAACTATCCACAGTCATGAAAGTCACGTTATTTTCAATAGGACTCAGTATTTATTTCGCAAGAAGATCGAAGGATCGAGCAGCATTCCGGTTAACAATTTTTTGAATTTGGTTAATGACAAATCCTTGACAAATCGCTATTGACGTTTAATAATGCAAATATATGACGTATGTACATTATTGCCATATGAAAGCTGCTTGTAGCGTCACTATCCCTGGGCCGGACCGACGCTTATTAGGCTATAAACATTTTGACGACGGCGCAGTGGTGGTGCCTACTGACTTCTGAGCCAGCGGTCCCGGGTTCGAATCCCGGCAAGGTGCGGTGTGTGCTCCCAGCTGGTCCACACAGATGATATAATGAAATATAATATCTCCTTTGGCGGCACAATAAAACCTAGATATGTTTGAAATCCGATGCACCGTGTGAATAACGGACGGTTGCCCGATATTTATTTATTAATCACACTATTATCACTATTATAAAGGCGAAAGTTTGTGTTTATGTGTATGTTTGTTACTTCTTCACGCTCAAAAGGCTGGACCAATTTTGATAAATTTTGTTACGAAGGTAGCTAACACCCTGGATTAACACATAGGCTACTTTTTATCCCGAAAAAATGTAGTGTTCGGTGGGATGAGTGGGTAACACCGCTAGTTGTTTATAAACTTACCTCAGCGGCCATAATGACGCAGAATATGCTCCTCCTAACATCAGTATTCATCCTCTGCTTCCTAGCAAGTTCTAGAAGCTTCTGGTCGGTGCTGGGAGCCACTCGCACCTTCTCTTCGGGCTGCGGTCGGTGGCCCTCCCACGCGGACCCCACCACCCACCACTTGCCGCGCGTGTCCGCTGATAACAATATCTATCGTAAATAATCATTTTTACTTTTTACAAGCTTTTATTTAGCTTGCATAGTATGTTTAAAGTATGTATGTTCGGGTGAAATCTTGTAACTCAATTTTGAAGCAGATATCGTCAACCGATTGAGCTGAAATTTTGCATACTTACTTAACTTTGATGACAATACAATAATATGGTACCATGGGGCTGATCTGATGATGGAGCCGGAAGGTGGCCATAGGAACTCTATAATAGAAAAAACAATCCTACCGAGCTTGGGCTCTTTAGAATTGTCTCAGTGAGCATTTGATGGATATCCAAAGAAAAGTACAGTCGGCTATAAAAGCTTGCCACTAAAATGTCATTTTTGACAGAAACTTATGTAAACTTTTTTTGGTGTGCAATAAAGTATTGTTGTATTGTATTGTGCCGATATTTTAGTATTAGTACATTACTACAGACGGGGGAAGGACTTATCGGGTTAGTAGGTAGAAGGCCAACCGTAGGGAGGATACTGATACGAAGCCGGCGAGGCGTCGTTAAAACGTCCAAATTGTCATAATTGTATAATATACATCTTATAGTATGTAAATATATGTATCATTGTATTGATAGTAGTTAAGTTATATAATAGTTGTATTCACTTGTATCTTGGATGCTCTCCGAACGATTAGTTTTCTACTCTGCACCCACTTGAGCCATCTCTGTTTGGCCCTATGGTTGACTGGTAGAGAATGCCATTAGGTACGCATTAAGTTCGCCATTTGTAATGACTTTTGTTTTGTGCAATAAAGTTTAAATAAATAAATATTTTTTGATAAAGTCAGCAGTTTTGTAAATATTCGCTTTGGAAATCCAAAAAAATAGCGTCCCCCCCCCCCTCTAACTTTTCAAACACAGGTCAAGACTGATGGTAAAATAATGTTAGAAGACCCCTATTATTTTTAAAATACCTATTTAACGACGCCCACACACTAGTGTTGGAACGAAAAATAAAAATCACCCCCACTTTAGGTGTACGGGAGGTACCCGAAAAGTTTTTTTTTTTAGTTTTTATTTTACCGTTTTGTCGGCGTGATACATACACATACTCATACCAAATTTCAGCTTTCTAGTACTAATGATCACGGAGCTAAGCCGCGGACGGACAGACGGACAAGGGACAAACGACTGGCGAAACTATGAGGGTTCCTAGTTGACTACGGAACCCTAAAAACCGACTCTAGTTTCCTTTGGCTTACCTTTCAATAAGTCTTCTAAAGTAATGCTGAGCGGGGTGATGTAGTAGCCCTTCCTGACGACGCCTCGCACCGTTTTCTTGAGTTGCTCCACGAACGAGGGGTCGTAGTTGGGGATCTTGTTTAAGTTATTGTTTTTCACCGCCATCAGCACTTCTAGCAGGAACTTAATTCTTGATCTGTAACGAACATTTATTGCGAATTTAATAGGGGAGTTTTAATGTCAACTTAACCTAATCGACACAAATCATTAATAGTACATTCCTGAAGACGCTGGGAAAGAGGGCTTGCCGGGTGAGTAGGTATAGACAGATAGTGATACGAAGCCGGCAAGCACTTTGCACTTTGCACTAGTGCTTTTCTCAAACATATGCAATGAAATAAAAAAATACACCACTCAAAGAAACATAATTCAGCTGTTCAGCCAGTTCATGAACACAGACGCCGTGTTTAAAAAAAATGCTTAGGCCTTTAATTTTGTTTGAAAATCCTTTACAATTCCTTCGAGTTGTCGCGCCTAAAACGTGATACTTCGAAGCCGGTTATAACGCACGTTACGACGACATTTCATTGCATGCTTGAGAAAAATTACATTGCCGTCTATGAACATTTTATTGGCTGGACGAGAATACGAGAATTATTAACAACTTGAATAAAACTTTAAACTTGCAAACCAGCAAAGGCCTTAAATGCGACCCTTCACAATTACTCTAAAAATTGTACTCTAAATTTCTATTAGACAGAAATAAATATAATTGCCCCTCCCAATTACTGTTTTAAACTTGTATTATTGCAATTTTTCGCAAATGTATTAAAAAACGTTGTTTGGTACACGTGTGGAAGTGTCATTTTAACTCGCTCCTCGGGACTCGTTCAAAATGACACACTTTCCACACTTGAATCAAAAACTACTATCATTTTGATTTTGCGGGTAAAATACTCTCACTTGCAATTTTTGCCTTGGCTCGTATATCGGGCGGTGTTAAATCTATTCTGATAACATCAGAATCCATCATTCTCTATCAAAAAGTCTTATTTTATAAAACTTACGTGTAATTTACACATAATTAAAACAATCTTGAATGAAAAAGAAAGTTTTACTTTTAATTGTATTTTTTTTTCAAGATGGCGTCGGCTGTCATCATTCAGCCAAATCAAAAGAAATATGTAGTTTTTATATTTCAGAAGAGATATGATAATGTTACACAGTAATTTAATTAATTGTAAACAATAAACATCGTGAATAGTTTTTAGTTCTTTACATTTCATATAATTCTAAATAAATATATTATTTAATACACAAAAATAGCGATTATTCATATTATGAATGAATAAAGCAGCGCTTCAGTCACGCTTAATACTGTATTATCTAATCTGTGACAATACTTTTATTTTTAATTTTCTTAGGTCACGCATAATACTCATTTGCTCATTATATAATAGTCACTCAAACAAATTATTAAGACCGTCTTTGAGTTTTTTAAATAGATAACCCTTTGATTGATCCAATATGCAATTTAAGTATTTTAAGCATAATTATGAGATATACACTTGCAATGCTGCATGACGTAATAAATAAAGTCAGAAAGTGATTGACCTTTATTTGGATGTATGAGGTATGACGTGTTAGTACAACAGAAAATTAAAAAAAATTGAAAAGTAAAAAGCACTAGTTCGTAATAACCAACTTTTCGCACGATTTGCAGCTACGAAAAGTACCACTTTTTGAGCAACGGTATGAAAAAATATATTTTTGACCGAGCGAAGACTGTCTGTTTTAACTCGGCCAAAGATTCTTTCGTATGTACGGATATTCGGACGTCCAGTTGTCCATCTGTTCTCGCCAACAGGTTGCATTTTTTCAACCGACTCTGGAGTTTCTGTGGGATGGCTCCAAGCCTCGTCGGAGTGTTCTTACCCACTGGCAGCCCCCTCCCCGAGCCGCGCCGCCCGCGCCTGCGCGTCGTGTATGAACGTCTTAAGCGCCAGCGGCTCCTCCTTGCGCAGCGCCGCGCCCGCGCACCGGAACACCGCCAGCACGCTGTCGATGCTCTTCTCTGTTAGATCCTGGAGTAATCGGTTCAGGATGTCGTACAGGAGGGTCGCGTGGTAGATCTGAAAGGTAAAAGTTTTTTTTTTTTTTTTTTAAGTAGATGGGAATTTAGTCGTGCGGTCATTTTTAGGGATCCGTACCCAAAGGGTATAAGGGTGAATCAACTTTTAAGTGTTATTGTTGCTATGGTTACGCAAAATTTGTCCCTCGGACAACCTAAGCATTTTTTTTATGAAACAGTATAAAGATGTCACTTGGACAACGGGGACAGAGTAAACAACACAAAAAAGTTGATTCACCCATAAACGGGACCCTTTAGTAACACTAAAAATCCGGAATAAAGCGTGGGCTGTAAAACCCCTTGTTGTGCTATACACTCAACCAATTTGATTTCTAGGCCACTATAGAAACTTGTCACAATGACAATGATATGAAATTTCAAGCGGCTTTCATATTGACGTTCACTGTGATAAGGTACGAAATGGCCTAGGAATCAAATTGGTAGACTGTACCTTAAAACTGTACATATAAGCGAGCGAGCACACGATGTTATCCAATTTCTTGTCCTCCATTGGCTGCGGGGTCTGCATCAGGCGGTCGAAGATCGAGCACAGCTCTTCCAGGAAATGGGCACCTGGAATCAATATATTTAAAATTAAAAATTGTTTTGTCCAGAACACAAAATTAAAAAGTTCCGAAGAAGCACTAACATTGTCAGTAGTGCGTACGGTTTTTTCGATCACCTATATCCAAATAAACGTTTAAAAAAAGAGAACACTTAACAAAGAAACGTTTAAGAAAGAGTGGAGCTGACGTCTTGACGGTTGTTGCTGGCGTAGAAGTTCTCTATGAACGTGCAGTCACTCAACGGCTGTTAAATAGCGCCTGGCCATAGAGGCCATCTCTCTAGTTAACTCACCGATCTCGCTGCCAACATTAGCGTGCAGCACGGCTAGCAGCGCGGCGTGTTCCACAAAGCATAAGGAAAAAATCGTCAGGTCTACGTGGAGCGAGGGTAGCGAAGTGGCTAACGCGCTGGACCGGTAATCCAGAGGTACCGGGTTCGATTCCCGGTCCCTTCCACCAGGTAGCTCCTTTTTAAATTTTTCTTTAAGCTTTGATCTTTGTATTCGTGGTTTAATTATTTTAGGTGTTTTTATGAGTTTTAATAAATATTCTGAATGTATGTTATACCAAGTGACATTATGACTTATGAACATTATAACTAATTTTATTATGATTATTAATGGTTATGATGTTTAAATATTATGGTTGACAAAATTATGAATTTTGTTTTTATGCAATGTGTTTATTATTCATTTTGAAAGTAGTTAAATGAAAATATGCTAAAAGTTTTTATGCAACTTGAACCGCACCCGCGGAGTTGACGTCTTGACGGTTGTTGCTGGCGTAGAAGTTCTCTATGAACGTGCAGTCACTCAATGGCTGTTAAATAGGCCATCTCTCTAGTTAACTCACCGATCTCGCTGCCAACATTAGCGTGCAACACGGCTAACAGCGCGGCGTGTTCCGCCGCCAACCGCGCGGGCGCAGCCGCCGGCCCGCACGCCGCGTCCAGCCATAGACAACACAGAGCGGAGCTGACGGCGTGCCGGCTGTTGCTGGCGTACAGGTTCTCTATGGCCGTGCAGGCCCAGTGGAGGTTCGTGTGGGCCAGCTTGTTGAGCACACCTGGAACGTTTGGAAGTATTAACTCTCGATTCCGGACTTGATCTACGAAATCCTTATTAAACCTTTCGTGAGACATATTTAATTATTGTATTAAGCGATCAAAGAATCTGGATAAAGTTGCCGCGACGGTGTACGGGTAGCAGTCTGTGATGTGGGCCGTCCCTTGTGCGTAAACAGCTTAATAAATGCAATAATACGAAATAATTATAAACCCCCTCCGAAAGTCCATTACTTACTCATAACATTAAAGTCAAGTACAACACGATACGGATTCGATACGGATCACGTTTCGGACATCCAAGGAACTTATCGTATCGATCAACCTGACCTTACGATCAGTACCTATGATCATTTTCACATAGGGGTCAGGGTTTTAAGCACAGGGAAGTAAATTCGGCTTCAAAAAAGGATTCCTACTACTATAATCGTACTAACTTTCAATGTTCCACCCCATAGTGACTTATTTAGACAATGAACGAGTTACAACCATTCACCTAATGATGTTCATTGAAATGAAACCATAACACATCATTTTCTGATTAGGGTAAACAATAATCAAAGCACTTACTCTTGATCTGTCGTTTTAACAGAACCATGGCCTGGTCTGATGTGGAGTCTTTGTTTCTCAAATGAGGTGGAATGTAGACACCTTTTTCCTCCTGAAAAGAATTGGTTTGCTTTAAGTTTCAATGTTAGTTGACCCTGAGGGTTTAAATCTGGAACAATTTGCTTAAACGATTTAAATATGGATCCAGTTGTTACATAAAAAAAAAATTTTAACAAAAAAAAGAACCGACTTCAGTAAAACTAAAAAGCCGAAAATAACCCGTTCAAGTACAGATTACATTTGACTCACCCTTTGAAATCGATCCCAAACCACTCAGTTATTATATTTATATATTAAAGTTTACGTGAGGTTTGGCACCGACTTCAAAGGGTGAGTCAAATGTAATCTGTACTTGAACGGGTTATTTTCGGCTTGTTAGTTTTACTGAAGTCGGTTCTTTTTTTTTGTTAAAAATTTTTTTTTTCGCTTTTTAGTGATTCATATAAAATACTTATGGCGGGGTGATCAGGGAGGTCTTGAAGGCATGCATCTCGTTTGAAATATCTCCTAACTCCTAACTGTTAAGGAGTTGTACCTTCCATCATCAGTTCAGCATGAGAAGATGATGACTGCCATATGCAAATACTTAAATAGTTTTAGAAAATACATGAAAAATATTATGAGTGCCTATAAAATTTCAGGAATTCCTTCGATTCCTCATGGATCTCGTCATCCGATCTTCACCAAAATTTTATGGGACCAACCTTGAGATGTCTATTCATGAACCTAAAAAGAATTTTCCAAATCGACTCATAAATGACGGAGTTATGAGGTAACAAACATTAAAAAAAAAAAAAAAAAAACATACAACCGAACTGAGAACCCCCTCCTTTTTTTGAAGTCGGTTAAAAAATGCAGTTCAAATCTTATTATTCTTTCTTTGGTTAGATTATTTTAAGCCTTACCTTTATAACATTCCCTTCTTTATCTCTTTTCCGTCCATAGATATCTTCCCAAACATCGGGTTTTTCTTTACTTTTTGAAGTATCTTCTTCCTCATTTCCATCACCAAACTCATCACCAGGACCATCCAAGTCATCATCAGACAAATGTGATACTTCATCATCACTGAACATTTTTGTAAGTTCTTCTTCTGATACCACTCTTTCTTTGTTTTTTATCTTTTCTGGTTTGTCTGGTGCTGGTTTTTCTTTCACGTTCTGTTTCCCTGTTTTCTTTGAGGATTTTGTAGGTTTCTCTGAAAATAATTAATATTGAAAGATTTAGCATTATTGACATACGTAAGTAACACATTCTAAAAGAACATCAATGACACTTCATAATTATTATGAAAAGCGCACAATATTCACCTTCAGGTGCTTCATCAGAGCCATCATCTTCAATAAAATCGTCACCTTTACCATCTTCACTATTTTCATCAAATTCATCATCATCTCCACTCATATGTTCACCTAAATCTTCATCATCATCATCAATATCACTCATATTTTCATCTAAGTCTTCTTCATCACCACTGCCGTCACTATTTTCATCAATAAGGTCGTCCTCGTCGTCATTGCCCCTCTCAATAGATTTCTTGTTCTTTTTACTAGTTTTATCTTTCTTCAGTTCTTTTCCAGTGACCGCAGCTAGGTCTTCTTCAAAGTCGGATTCGCCTTCAACATTGGCTAGATGTTTTTCGGCTGCTACTATTTGTTCTGTTGTTTGTCTGTCACAAATTTCTAGTAAATCTGATTTTATATTAAAGAAATATTGAAAATAAATAACATTTTGATAGTAAAATACATCAAACACACATTGATGTTTAGAAACATGTTTACATTTTAGGGCTTTGTTTATAGAGAAAGATTCAAAATAGTGTACATATTTTCAAATGTAACCATCGACCAGTGACACCCTGTCACAAGAGGAAAATGTTGAATATTTATAGTTAACTACATTGGTCTCGGCTCTCACAGAGGTTTAGTTTCACGCCACACTGTTGCCAGCTACATAATAAATTTGTCAAGAATACAATCAAAGTGATAAATATATAAATATTACACCAAGAGTGAAGTTCTCTTGTAGATTACAATAGATGTAAACACCAGCCAGTCTTAACATCAAAAGAGTGACTTTCACACAACTGTTCCCTAAGAGATCTAGCTCTCTCAGAAAACATAAAGATCTATATGATTAGCATACCCCAAGGTTTTTGGTGCATGCATGATTTGACACCTAGTGTCAGCCTAGCATTAATCCATTCATGCACTGAAAATCTTGGGGTACATATGATGATTAGGTAAAATGTTTACAAGGTAATTTTGAAACACATTCCTGCATCTTCCAGTCAACATTCAAGAGCCTTTTTGTCCAAATAACCATCAGTTCCACATCACAGTATATTGAATGTATGAAAAAATTGGGCTAATGTCTTATAACTCACTACAAGTCACTAATATTAGTATATGTATTAAAAGGATACAATCCAAGCCATCATCTTCAAAGAATTTCTTCTTATTCTTCACTTTATTTAATCCGAGCTGCTTTTCCAATTTCTTTATCATTTTGTCTTCTTCCTCATTGGCTTCCAGGAACGTCCTCCGTCTCTGTTCCTCCATTTGTGCCTTAAGACGATCGGCTTCTTTCTTTTCCTTCTGACGCTCTTTTTGAATAACATCTATTGGCAATGGTTGCGATTTTTGTTTTTTCTTCTGAAACATAAATAAAACAAAGCTCGTATTGATAATCAAATAAGTAGAAGAGGATGTCCACCTTATAAGGTTCTTTAAATTGTTTAGTTTAATTGCGGCATTTAGGCAGACTAATGTCTTAATAAACAATGTGTTTATTAACACATAATTTTATTAGTTGGAATAAAACGTATTACCTTCGGTTCTATATCAGGATCTGGAGCATCAGCAGGGCGCTTTACAAACCTCCCCGGTGTGTATTTCGGCTGTTCTTGAATACTTTTCTTCTTTAAATAATGTTCTTGCCTATGAACTTTCTTTTGCTGTCTTTTTTGTTTTCGGAGTGCTTTGCGGGTGTTTGGGAAATTCGGACGTGCAGCTTGCTTTGATTTCTTCATGATAATAAATTTTAAATTCAACTTTTTATAGAATAAATAAACTAAAAACTTAAAATGATAACACGAGATTGTAGGTTAGTGTACATGTCACTTTGACAGTTTCATTCACATGGCTTATTTCGTTCATCAATGAAGAATAAAAATAGCATGAAGTGTTTAAATAATTATCTAGTAAATAATAAGAATTATTTACTATTGAAACATACAACATAACACCATTATTATAACACTGTATTGTGCTGATATACTATTCAAAGAAATCAGTATGACACGGAAAGTACAAGTAGGTGATATTTTTTAAATCAATGGAAATGACTTCAGAACGAATCTAAGGCTAACGTTCCTTTACACGGTTGTGCTAATCATAGACAATAGTTAATAAAATAACACACAAATTGAGATCGACCGACATTCGTTATTCAAACCATTTCATAATGGCTTTAGAAAGGAATGTATTTTTTATTAAAGATTTTTTTTTTGGTTAAAATACAATACAATAAATCAGCAAATATGTTCAAGTTGCACACACTCATAGTGACAGCTGCAAGTGTAGACCGAAACGCATTATTCTATTCTAGCTTGTCTATCACTCAAAAATCACAAAAAGCGTGATTAGAAGGAATTCTATTCAATAAAATAAAATATTTTGAAGCGCGAACATCAAAAAACACCACCTTTAGAGCAGACGCTCTGTGTTTTTTCAGTGATAACATATCAGATATTCAAAAGGCATGATGGTGGAAGGTTCTGCATTTACGCGAACTGATGTGTTCCAAATGGCTATACGGGTCGCCTTCGTGTCCGCGGTTACCTATTTCTCTATCAAATGGCTGGTTAACCAGATAGACCCGACATCCAAGAGTCGGAAGAAGGCCGAGGAGCGAGCGCGGGAACAGTTACGCAAGTATGTATCGATCGGCGAAAACAGAGCTGTTTAAATGCCAGTGCTCTCATCATTGTATTAGTAAATTCACTAATCATTTGTGTTTGGTGCATGTCTCATTGAAATTTGGATTGGGTTGCGGATTCGTTCTAAATTTAATCACACGTGTCTATGTATCATGCTTCTCATTGGATATCAATAGGAATTTTCCCTCCAAATTTTGAATCAAAAGGAGGTCATGTCATTTTATAAACATAATTGAAGTAACAAAGTTAGAACAACCGCCCCAAGAGTATAGGTATGATAATAATTATTTCCAGTTAAACTAGATTAACAGTTTAAAACAGTGTTCAAAATTCTTATGCAATTCATTGTAAAGTTTGTTTTCCCTTATGTCAAAGGAAGTCTTAACTAGAACATGATTCCAATAACATTAAATGATACATTGTACATTACTTATTTTACTAGTATGTACATAATTATTTTAAATAACACTATCATTATGTTCTAGCTGCATTATGTAATGTAAAATTGTCTTCTTTTATGGTAATTCTTATGATGAAATATGATGATATGTTATTAAATTATCAACCACCGGTTTGTATAAAAACTTTTAATTCATCGGGACCCAATATAAATTGTTATGCTAAATCTGTATATGTTTCTGACCTCAATCTGACGAAATTAAGTGAAGTATCTCATCACATTATACTATAGTGGGATCAAATAGCATCACATACTTAACTGCTATTTTACCAACTCACATCAATGATTGTTTGTTTACGTCACTAGGCCATATGGGGATTTTCTGCCTGCTATATGGGGAGAAAATCTCACTTCCTAGCCAAGGCATGACATAAAACTGTAGACAAACCATGGTTGGTAATTCGTAAAGCCCCCCTATTGCATATTTATGGCCCTGATCTTCAGTTTGGGTCACAAACATCTGCCATTTAGGACATTCACGTATTCACCGCCCTAAGTACTTTTGTTCCATTATTTTTGATCCTGTGCTATACAGTACCACAGCAGTGCAGGCTATACTCAACCTGTTTTCCCTAGGTCACATATATTTCTGCTATATCATGTGGGCTGCAATAATCTACCCTACACTGTATAACTTAACAGTTTAGCTACGGTTTAATACTGCTTTGCTTCAGTGAGCCCCAGATTGAGCTGCTGTGGTTAAGTACTATCCGGGTTCGGCGAATTTATTGATGGCAGCCCTACATAAAATTATAGTTTATATGAAACTAAGATTAAATTCTATCAATTTGACACAAGTTACAAACAATCATATATTTGTAAGATGAAGTTCACTTTTCATTTGTAACCCTTTAACATGATTGATCTTGAGTTATGTATGTGTATCATAACATGCGACTCCTTGTCGCGCGAGAAATACTATCTGTCACTTTCCTTCCAATAACGTGCGAGCATGACAGGTATCGCTGAATCATACGATAAGCGATGTTGCAGCAACAACTTGGTGTCTTTCATAGCTTCTCTCTCTTTTATTTATTGATTTAATCAATTGTTTGCTGTCTCTTGACTAATATGAGTGTTTGTAATTGTCCTGTGTTGTGTCTTTAACATTTGTTTTGATTATTTCATACTATTAATACAACATGATGCTTTGTTTTAATCTAACTGTATTTGGCTATTGTGTAGCGTGTCTATATGTGTGATGTTTTCAAACAGATGTACCACTTTGTTGCTTATCATAAGGACACCTTTACAGGAATAAAGATATATAGGTTATAATGGGCTGGTTTTCCGCAACTCGACGTTTATCGTTATTTTGCGTGAAGGGTTTAAAGATAGGGAGTGGTACATTTTGGTTGAAAATGTCACATGTACGTAGTATATTACTAAACAATACTAAACTGAACTAACTTCATTATAATTATAATCATCATGATAAAATTCCTATATATTTTATCTGTCCATAGAAATTTGAATATCAAAATTACATTGATATAAAAGACCTTTTGTATTATTATACAATTATAATCTACATTTCCTTTAAAAAAAAAACTACATTTCCACCTCTTTTCTCATACTATCTCAGCAGTTTCTAATATTCAGTAATATTTTTATGCTCAAATATTTATTATAAATTTTGTCTAGAAGAAAATAAATATCTATAATATCAGTAATTTATTACATTTATTTATGTGTATGTTGTACAAATGGCCACTATACAGTCCGTGCATTTAAGGGTGTCTTCCAGAGCGGGGCTGGGCAACAAGCATGCCCTGGAGTTGGACAAGCTCACCGACCACGAGATGATCATCGCGTCACAGCTGGTGGTACCAGATGAGATCAATGTGAGTATTCAATTTTGTTTACCTAACCAGAAGGTGGACTGAAAAAAGTGTCTAATGAAGAGGTCTTGAATAGAATAGGAGAGAAAAGGACACTACCAATACTAATAGAAAATAGAAGGGGAAATATGATAGGACATCTGCTAAGACATGACATTTCGAGAAAAATCGAGGGAAAGCGATGTAGAGGAAGGCCAAGACGAAATTACTTTGAGCAAATAAAAGAAAAGGTTAGTCATGTCTTATTGAGAAGTGAAGGAGAAAGCCTCTTGAATTGAAGGCAGCTCTTAAATTGAAGAAGGAGAAGAACCAATAGGTGCCTGTTACTTTGTCCGTATAAAACGATTTATTTACCGTTGTTGGGTAATAATCATCCTATAGCCTTTGAATGTCCGGCTATCACTGTACCAAAATTGGTTGATCCGTCCAGCCGTTTTAGCGCGGTGAGAGGACAACGACATGAACAAATTATTTAATTTTATTTCATTTATCAACAGATGGCAATGCGTGCCCATACAAATCCTGCATTGCGCTGTTAAGACCTTTTCCTACAATAATGATCCCTCTCCACATAACTGCTTGTCAATACTATTTTATAATTGTATAGACATTTTTAACTCAATTGCCATCGGCTTGCCTTTTTTCTATTCTTGAAGAAAATATAATCTGCTTTGGCAATAAACTCCCAACACTTCAAAAGTGCTCGATGTCACCATTGCCGTGTAATGATTTATATGGCAACATTGACAACCATTAAATAGAATTGCTTGTCCCCTAGGCTTGATTATGATCATAATCTTAATATTTTTTGAACTAGTGGTTGGTTTAAATGTAGGTATACTGTTTTTAGCGTTTAAATAATTTGCGTTGTAGGTAAACTGGAAGGACATCGCGGGCCTCGACGCGCTGATCCAGGAGCTCCGCGAAACGGTGATCCTGCCGATTCAGAAGCGGGATCTGTTCGCTGACAGCCGCCTCACGCAGCCGCCTAAGGGTGTACTGCTGCACGGACCTCCAGGTACATACTATATTTATTACCTATCCCTTTCCATTTCATACAATGCGAGGGAAAACGGCTTTCATAAATGCACAAAAAGAAAAAAGTTAAACCGGCCAAGTGCGAGTCGGACTCACGCACCGAAGGTTCCGTACAAACACTTCCCATCTTAAATGGCCGGGTTAAGTTAAGTTTGCGCCTGGTATGTATGGCGCCGCATATAAATAAGGTGCAAAGCAAAGTTAACGCAACCGATCACGTTGGTTGTATGGGAGCCTCACTTAAATATTTAATTCATTCTGTTTTTAGTATTTGTTGTTCATCTGTGAAAATTTCAACTGTCTAGCTATCACGGTTCATAAGATACAGCCTAGTGACAGTCGGACAGACAGACAGACGGACAGCGGAGTCTTAGTAATAGGGTCCCGTTTTATACACTTTTGGTACGGAACCCAAAAATGTGTCATCTGTGGTAGTATGTAGTATAGCAAATGTAATAAATTTTGCATAGTAAATCGAAATTATTGTACAAACCAGCTATTCTAAAGAAGACGTAGAGTGCCAAAACTAACTTAATACAAATGTTAATTGTACAGGATGCGGCAAAACCCTGATAGCCAAGGCGACAGCGAAGGAGGCCAACATGAGTTTCATCAACCTCGACGTGTCTCTGCTCACCGACAAGTGGTACGGCGAGACGCAAAAGTTAGCCGCTGCCGTCTTCAGTCTCGCCGTCAAGTTGCAACCGTGCATTGTCTTCATAGGTACGAACCGAAAACATAGTAGAACACGTACGGCACATTTGCCAAACCAAACAGCATTAACTAAACTCAAACTACTCGTTACTAAATGTTGCAGCGGCTTTTTGTTTTCATAGCTTCGTAGAGTTTCAAGATACGATTTGTAGTTTGAAATGATCGTAGAAAATTGATGGTGCGCTTATATAACCGAAAAGCATTCTTAAAAATTTGAACTGCCCTCTAAGTTATATTCTGGTGAGTTACAAAAGCTGCATAAGACACACCTTCATAGAGAAATTTAATGTTATGAAAATGTACGGGGCATTTGTTAAACCAAATGCCATTCGTAGAAAGTCGAACTGCCCTAATAGGTGCACCGATAAGTTATCGACCTCTTGTCCTTGCAGATGAAATCGAATCGTTCCTGCGCACGCGCACGCAGCACGACCACGAGGCGACGGCCATGATGAAGACGCAGTTCATGTCGCTGTGGGATGGACTCATCACTGACCCCACCTGCACTGTCATCATCATGGGTAAGAAGTTCCCATTTGTCTCGCCGTAAAACTGGAGATGATGTATAAAAACGCCTTACTGACCATATCATAAGGACTAAATAACGATTTGAGGAAAAATTGCATAAAGTATAATCAGAATTTTTCGTTCACACTAGTTTATATCTAGGGATAATTGGAGATTTTCCCATTGTTGGGATAGTTGGCCTCCTTCATTCTTCCACTTGTTCTGATCTTATACAATGTCCCACCAGTATTTGTGAAAGAAATAGAGCTCGACTCGCCACCTCCGCTAGGACTATCCTGACATCGGATTCTATATTCCAGTAATTTCAGTATTTATTTTAACTGAATTATAAAATGTTCCTTTAGGAGCAACCAACCGCCCACAAGACCTGGACAAAGCCATTCAGCGCCGAATGCCTGCCGCCTTCCACGTGCCCATGCCCAACGAAAACCAGCGCGAGACCATCCTGAGACTTATACTTCGTGACGAACCTGTTGCACCCTCGGTGAGTTTGTTTTTAATTTAGAGCTGGACGATGCAGATCCTAGAATCATCTGACGGTAACTGACTACTTGGAGATATGTTTACTGTTGAGTTTCTTTCGGCTTTCTTCTCAACAGCGGTCTCTTGCGAAATGCTGGCAGATTTACAATCTGACTTGTAAAAGTGTTCTTGTGGCCTCCTTACTGAATAAATTATTTCATTTAATTTCGTTTTGTCCGTTAGATCGACTTCCACCGGCTGGGCGCCGCGACGGAGGGCTTCTCGGGCTCCGACCTGCACGAGCTGTGCCGCCAGGCCGCCGTGTACCGCGTGCGGGACCTGGCCAGGGAGGAGATGGCCAAGGACGAACAGGTATGCTTCTCGGGCTCCCACCTGCACGAGCTGTGCCGCCAGGCCGCCGTGTACCGCGTGCGGGACCTGGCCAGGGAGGAGATGGCCAAGGACGAACAGGTATGCTTCTCGGGCTCCCACCTGCACGAGCTGTGCCGCCAGGCCGCCGTGTACCGCGTGCGGGACCTGGCCAGGGAGGAGATGGCCAAGGACGAACAGGTATGCTTCTCGGGCTCCCACCTGCACGAGCTGTGCCGCCAGGCCGCCGTGTACCGCGTGCGGGACCTGGCCAGGGAGGAGATGGCCAAGGACGAACAGGTATGCTTCTCGGGCTCCCACCTGCACGAGCTGTGCCGCCAGGCCGCCGTGTACCGCGTGCGGGACCTGGCCAGGGAGGAGATGGCCAAGGACGAACAGGTATGCTTCTCGGGCTCCCACCTGCACGAGCTGTGCCGCCAGGCCGCCGTGTACCGCGTGCGGGACCTGGCCAGGGAGGAGATGGCCAAGGACGAACAGGTATGCTTCTCGGGCTCCCACCTGCACGAGCTGTGCCGCCAGGCCGCCGTGTACCGCGTGCGGGACCTGGCCAGGGAGGAGATGGCCAAGGACGAACAGGTATGCTTCTCGGGCTCCCACCTGCACGAGCTGTGCCGCCAGGCCGCCGTGTACCGCGTGCGGGACCTGGCCAGGGAGGAGATGGCCAAGGACGAACAGGTATGCTTCTCGGGCTCCCACCTGCACGAGCTGTGCCGCCAGGCCGCCGTGTACCGCGTGCGGGACCTGGCCAGGGAGGAGATGGCCAAGGACGAACAGGTATGCTTCTCGGGCTCCCACCTGCACGAGCTGTGCCGCCAGGCCGCCGTGTACCGCGTGCGGGACCTGGCCAGGGAGGAGATGGCCAAGGACGAACAGGTATGCTTCTCGGGCTCCCACCTGCACGAGCTGTGCCGCCAGGCCGCCGTGTACCGCGTGCGGGACCTGGCCAGGGAGGAGATGGCCAAGGACGAACAGGTATGCTTCTCGGGCTCCCACCTGCACGAGCTGTGCCGCCAGGCCGCCGTGTACCGCGTGCGGGACCTGGCCAGGGAGGAGATGGCCAAGGACGAACAGGTATGCTTCTCGGGCTCCCACCTGCACGAGCTGTGCCGCCAGGCCGCCGTGTACCGCGTGCGGGACCTGGCCAGGGAGGAGATGGCCAAGGACGAACAGGTATGCTTCTCGGGCTCCCACCTGCACGAGCTGTGCCGCCAGGCCGCCGTGTACCGCGTGCGGGACCTGGCCAGGGAGGAGATGGCCAAGGACGAACAGGTATGCTTCTCGGGCTCCCACCTGCACGAGCTGTGCCGCCAGGCCGCCGTGTACCGCGTGCGGGACCTGGCCAGGGAGGAGATGGCCAAGGACGAACAGGTATGCTTCTCGGGCTCCCACCTGCACGAGCTGTGCCGCCAGGCCGCCGTGTACCGCGTGCGGGACCTGGCCAGGGAGGAGATGGCCAAGGACGAACAGGTATGCTTCTCGGGCTCCCACCTGCACGAGCTGTGCCGCCAGGCCGCCGTGTACCGCGTGCGGGACCTGGCCAGGGAGGAGATGGCCAAGGACGAACAGGTATGCTTCTCGGGCTCCCACCTGCACGAGCTGTGCCGCCAGGCCGCCGTGTACCGCGTGCGGGACCTGGCCAGGGAGGAGATGGCCAAGGACGAACAGGTATGCTTCTCGGGCTCCCACCTGCACGAGCTGTGCCGCCAGGCCGCCGTGTACCGCGTGCGGGACCTGGCCAGGGAGGAGATGGCCAAGGACGAACAGGTATGCTTCTCGGGCTCCCACCTGCACGAGCTGTGCCGCCAGGCCGCCGTGTACCGCGTGCGGGACCTGGCCAGGGAGGAGATGGCCAAGGACGAACAGGTATGCTTCTCGGGCTCCCACCTGCACGAGCTGTGCCGCCAGGCCGCCGTGTACCGCGTGCGGGACCTGGCCAGGGAGGAGATGGCCAAGGACGAACAGGTATGCTTCTCGGGCTCCCACCTGCACGAGCTGTGCCGCCAGGCCGCCGTGTACCGCGTGCGGGACCTGGCCAGGGAGGAGATGGCCAAGGACGAACAGGTATGCTTCTCGGGCTCCCACCTGCACGAGCTGTGCCGCCAGGCCGCCGTGTACCGCGTGCGGGACCTGGCCAGGGAGGAGATGGCCAAGGACGAACAGGTATGCTTCTCGGGCTCCCACCTGCACGAGCTGTGCCGCCAGGCCGCCGTGTACCGCGTGCGGGACCTGGCCAGGGAGGAGATGGCCAAGGACGAACAGGTATGCTTCTCGGGCTCCCACCTGCACGAGCTGTGCCGCCAGGCCGCCGTGTACCGCGTGCGGGACCTGGCCAGGGAGGAGATGGCCAAGGACGAACAGGTATGCTTCTCGGGCTCCCACCTGCACGAGCTGTGCCGCCAGGCCGCCGTGTACCGCGTGCGGGACCTGGCCAGGGAGGAGATGGCCAAGGACGAACAGGTATGCTTCTCGGGCTCCGACCTGCACGAGCTGTGCCGCCAGGCCGCCGTGTACCGCGTGCGGGACCTGGCCAGGGAGGAGATGGCCAAGGACGAACAGGTATGCTTCTCGGGCTCCGACCTGCACGAGCTGTGCCGCCAGGCCGCCGTGTACCGCGTGCGGGACCTGGCCAGGGAGGAGATGGCCAAGGACGAACAGGTATGCTTCTCGGGCTCCGACCTGCACGAGCTGTGCCGCCAGGCCGCCGTGTACCGCGTGCGGGACCTGGCCAGGGAGGAGATGGCAAAGGACGAACAGGTATGCTTCTCGGGCTCCGACCTGCACGAGCTGTGCCGCCAGGCCGCCGTGTACCGCGTGCGGGACCTGGCCAGGGAGGAGATGGCCAAGGACGAACAGGTATGCTTCTCGGGCTCCGACCTGCACGAGCTGTGCCGCCAGGCCGCCGTGTACCGCGTGCGGGACCTGGCCAGGGAGGAGATGGCCAAGGACGAACAGGTATGCTTCTCGGGCTCCGACCTGCACGAGCTGTGCCGCCAGGCCGCCGTGTACCGCGTGCGGGACCTGGCCAGGGAGGAGATGGCCAAGGACGAACAGGTATGCTTCTCGGGCTCCGACCTGCACGAGCTGTGCAGCCAGGCCGCCGTGTACCGCGTGCGGGACCTGGCCAGGGAGGAGATGGCCAAGGACGAACAGGTATGCTTCTCGGGCTCCGACCTGCACGAGCTGTGCAGCCAGGCCGCCGTGTACCGCGTGCGGGACCTGGCCAGGGAGGAGATGGCCAAGGACGAACAGGTATGCTTCTCGGGCTCCGACCTGCACGAGCTGTGCCGCCAGGCCGCCGTGTACCGCGTGCGGGACCTGGCCAGGGAGGAGATGGCCAAGGACGAACAGGTATGCTTCTCGGGCTCCGACCTGCACGAGCTGTGCCGCCAGGCCGCCGTGTACCGCGTGCGGGACCTGGCCAGGGAGGAGATGGCCAAGGACGAACAGGTATGCTTCTCGGGCTCCGACCTGCACGAGCTGTGCAGCCAGGCCGCCGTGTACCGCGTGCGGGACCTGGCCAGGGAGGAGATGGCCAAGGACGAACAGGTATGCTTCTCGGGCTCCGACCTGCACGAGCTGTGCCGCCAGGCCGCCGTGTACCGCGTGCGGGACCTGGCCAGGGAGGAGATGGCCAAGGACGAACAGGTATGCTTGTTGATTTGAACAGAAAAATGGTATCAGTCTCGCACTTTATACTCTCGCGGTTTTAACACATAATTAAAACTTATTGAACCGTGTCTATCGCGATATTTTGATTTACCTTCATTGCCTGAAGTTTCAACATGGTGGGAAACCGTGTTTAAACGTCAGGCAATGAAGATAAATCAAAATATCGCGATAGGCCCGGTTCAATTAGTTTTAATTAGGTATCAGTCTCGATCTACGACTTTTCACAACTGGGGCAAAAACTTAATGTAACGCCCCCTCTCCTAAGATAGCAGAATATGGAGCCGATATTAACATTAAAATACACTTTATACTAGGGTGGACAAAAAATAATAATTTCTGAATACAATTTTTTCACCAAGTTCTTTTTCATCCAAAACCCACTAAATAATACTAATAGAGGTCGCTCAAAATGTAGCAATTTCCGTATAGTATATAGTATGGAACAACTTTTAACGCTTTATATGTGGACAAAGGACATTGAAAAGTTAAAAAAAAATCAGTTTCGTTAACTATCGCAAGCGATTAAGTGATTGCAATTTATATGAACATCAGAAATTTGTCTCACATTTGAGCGACCAGAAAATCATTTGGGTCAATCAACTATTTTCTGCCACTCGTTGCCATGGTAACGCCCCTGGGTCACTTTTTAAAACTACAATTTTCTGTGGTTATCTTTAGCAAAAGCTTTGTAATTTTAGCAGTTATAAACCCATTCTTATGTAAACTATCTCCTGGGAATACCAGTAATATAAATTATCGTCACTTTTTTAAGAAGTTTCATCACTATTTTCCTCTGGGTCACGGGACAGAATAACGGCAAGAAAAAGTTGATCCATCCATTTCCAAATTAATTTGAATTTGGTACAATGATTATTACTTGATAACAAAACAAAATTAGCCATGTGAAGCTAAAATTGAATGTCCTTTTTTCTCCATACAACTGTAGACCACCGACTTCATACTCATACTCAAAAGTAGGTATTGCTTGTCAGCTTTCGTTTGCTGTATTTTTAGTGTCAGTCACACGTCATGTTGTTGTCAGGGCGGCGGCGGCGAGTCGGACGCGGACTCGGAGTACCACGACGCCGTGCGCCCCATCACCATGGAGGACCTGCGGCTCTCGCTCGCCAAGCTCAAGGAGGCCAAGATCCAGTGCGGCTCGCTGCCCCCCAACATGCGGATAGAGCTCGACTAGTGAGTACGACACATCGCCGGCGAGTCCCACGATCAAAAGTATCCTTCCCTCCAACTATCTCCATTACAAATTTCATCTAATTCGGTTCAGCGGCTTACCCCCTCGTATGCTTAGGCGAGTATATGTACGGGAGATTTTATGCTTACATTAAAATATCAGTTAATTAAGTTAGTTTCAATTTGATTAGCAAGTTAAGGGGCCTTACTCCTTTTAACATTTTTTTTTCATATTATGCCAATATAAAATTGAATGCGATCCACTACAATCTAAGCAGAATCCTGCTTAGATTGTAGTGGATCGCATTCAATTTTTCTTTAATTTACCTTTGTGTCATTATTTATAAAAACAAAAAAATGTGGTATTTCCACATAAAAAAAATGAATCGATAAAAAGATTCTATAAAAATAAAACGACAAATATATTGATAATTTCAACCAACTTTTTGAAGTGAATAATACTTTTCCCCGAGTTCTAGGTAGTAACATAGCTGTTTCATGCTTTCATTGCGTGCAGTCGAAAATAAGATGAAAAAACTACGCCCGTGCGTTTTCGCGTGAATTTTGTCAATTTCGAGTAGTTTTTGAAACAAAAATTATCAATGAAAGACTAGGTTTCAAATATACATAAATATATATATGTACTTAAACCAATAAATCGCAATAGCCCTGGTATAGATAGTAACATCAATATGTTAAGAAACATGTTTAATCATAGAGAATGTCTAAAACTATCAGCATTTTAAACGGAATAAGGCCTCTTAAACATGAAGAGGTAACAGACAGACCCACTTTCACATTTAATATAATACAATTAGTATGGATTAATGTAACTGAAAGATAATTTGTGTTTTTTTTTTTCAGATCATGCTACAACTGTCAATACTAGATGTAGACGTAGAGGCTTCTGTGGACATCACACTGAGTGGCTAAGTAACAGGTATACATTATGCCACATAAGCTGTGCCTATTGGATAGACTAGTGGGAGAAACAGCCAGTTCTTGTATAGATATTAAGTTAACTCTAACTCCCCCTCCATTCAAGATCACGTGCATTTTTGATACTATGTATGACGCGGGTACCATTAGACGCAGAGTAAGTCGTATGTCGTTTGTTTGGGTAATTATGCTTAGAGTGGGTTATTTTGATATATGATTAAAAAAAATCAACGTGAGGTCTTCTCGGACCCTCCCCCCTATCGTGATCATTCGTGATATTTTTTTGACACCCCTCGGAAAACTGACAAATCATCATCAAAATCAGATGTTTAAAAACCGGCCAAGTACGATTCGGACTCGCTCACGAAAGGTCAGAGGACGGACGCATTGACTGTGGAGTCTTAACAATTAATTACCCTTTGGGCACGGAACCCTACATTGGTATAGCACAATTGAGTTTTGAATCTCCGATTCTACCCAAACTCGAAGCCTATTTTTAAAGTTCGCTGACTGTAATAAGATTGTCTGTATTTGTCGTAATCTGGTCAACTGCTAGATTTGCTGGTCCATTACTGGTACACTCGTCCTATTATCAATGCTCTTTTGTCTATCCAGGTTAGGCATAGCCTATGAGGTGAACATTTAGAACTAAACTTACGGTCTACTGTCGTACAATTGTAAAGAGTTGCGTAGCCAAAGGATTTTTCGTGGCATTTTGCTACTTCTTACAAAATGCACGACTTTTTCTTAAAAGTAGTAAAATGTCACGTCTTAATTTGTCTAGATTTTGAACCCTGTAGCTGGTATTTATATCGGATTCCGAACCTCGTCGTAAATATTGTAGAATACAGGTTATAATCTATCAGGTACTCATAACCGCAGACAGAATAGAGTGACACAAATAGAGTCACATTTTATTTTTATTTTGTCTATACACAAATATAATATAACTAGGTGCGCCGGTGTTACCCACTCATCCCACGGGAACATTACATTTTTTCGGGATAAAAAGTAGCCTATGCGTTAATCCAGGGTGTCAGCTACCTTCATACCAAAATTTATCAAAATTGGTCCTCCCGTTGAGTGTGAAGAAGTAACAAACATACAAACACAAACACTCACAAACATTTGTCTTTATAATATTGGTGTGACGTAGCATTTGAAAATACCTTACTTTAGTAGAGGTTCGGAATTTTAAAGTTACCAATTCAACCATAGATATGTAGTTGATATAAATAGACTCTGTAATATGCCGACGACAACTTTGATTTCGCTTGTCGATCTCAGTCGGCTGTCCCTTTCTTATAGTGTCCGTTTGGAATTAAAACGTGCAAGAAAGCTGCATGTAAGATCTTTATTGAATGAACTATGGTGTTCTGCCTTGTCAAACCTGCGACCCTATGTTTCATAATTTACCTTTGAGTCAATATCAATAAAAAAGTGATATATCCACATTAAAAACAGAATCGATAAAATGGTTCTATTAAAACATCTTAAGTGTACATATGAACTATTTATAGAGTTATAATATATTATACTATAATTTAAGCGTTATAAGGGCTCCTCTATAAGCTCTTAATATAACTGACGCGATACTTGTCAACAAAAAAATATTGGAAAGTAAAGCTCTCGTTTAGTTCCAAACGGTCAGCTTTTTAATCTTCTAACCGACTTCAAACAAGGAGTAGGTTATATGTTTGTATATACGCTTCAAGCAATAATATTGTTTAGAATAGTTCTACTTTAGCTTTTAATTCGTTATTGAATCAAAGGTTTGCTAGTATAATAAATAGAACCGAAGTACGATTCACATGTAATAACACTGAGTCGAAGTATAAATTTCTTAATTTATGATTATTTATTCATATACCACACGAGTGCGAAGACCAGTGCGAAAGTTACTACGCCGCTGTATGGGTAACAGTCCCCGATGAAGAACTCCATACGAGTTCGAAACATGTCGGGCCGTTCCTGACAATTTCTAATGAGTGTAAACCGCTTAATACATTTATTAAAGTTTAGTTACATGTGAATCGTACTTTACTGTGCATTATTTGAGTGCATTTTCATTCGAACTCGTGTGTTAACTTATTGTTAGCTGTAGATTCGTGAGAGATGTATTTATAATCAGAACATATTTTAGATGTGGGCATTTTAAATGTATTTCTTTTTTATAATTTTTAAGAAGTTCGTTAAATACGGCATGTTTATGCATATTTATACGGGTAGCATCGAGAGTAGCTGACAATTTTAGCACTGTCAAATAGGTTAGTTGACTCATGTTAAATTGTATTAGACTAATGTTTATTTCGTATAGGACATAGGAAACCTACATATATATTTTACAGTTCATAAATGTAGAAGATGCTAATCAAATTGAAATTGATAATATGATTTTTATACTTAATTTTTAAATGCTGAGAACACTCTCCGACATTTTCGCCCTTGTTAGTGACATCACCAATCCATTAAAAAAACTAAAAACGTCATTCGCATCATAGATAAGTATAACTTGTCTTTATTTACGGGATCGCCTACCTCACGCCACAGATAAGCTAAAGACAAAAATGACGGACGGCGTTTTTATCTGGTCTTAAAATTTATATTTTCAATTAGTAAAATTTACCTTTCTAGCTCAACAAAAAAAATACAATACCTATACATATTGACGTGCTAGTAATTAGTCTAATGCATACTAAAATTGTCGGTTACTTTTGATGCTGATTACCCGTTTCTGAACAAGTAATTTCTTTGATAAACCAATTTGGAAAGAGACTTATGCTAAGATGTTGATGAATTAAAACTTAAACGCATAACCTTTTAATTTTTCTAAGACCACGTGAAAAGTAAGTTACTTTTGTTTATAGTAAAGGTTATAAAGAGATAGGCTGTTGAATAAACTTCTTGTTTGTATGCAAGAACTTATATAGTATATGTAGGCCCACCTATTTATGATCACTTTCAAATATCAACTACAGTGACCTGAGATAAACTGTTAAATTAAATTGTAGTTAAATTTGAAAAAGTTTACCTAAATTGACGTTCTCTGAATTCTATTGTATATAAGCTTTGTTGGTCTTTGCCGTTCGGGTGTTTTTACAGACAATAGATATTTATTAAATGCTTTATTCGTCATTCAAATTGTGATTTCGATTAAAGTCTGTAAGTATACCTTAATAAATTTTAGTTACGCTGCAGGCAGTGTCTTATTTCGAAATATTTGTATAATTATTGGGAATATATTTAAGTTTGTTATCAATCCAACGCTTTAAAGTCAGGAGTCCTTACGCCATGTATTGAAGAAAAAGAACGGGTTAATTTATGTAAACCAAGCGGGCTATGAAATTCGATCTAAGTATCATGCTATCCCTATCTCACTACACCATATTTGAATGCGTGTGACGTCAAAATACGAACTTAGGAGGGACTGCTTGCTTTTGTTATGAAGGATTATCGGTATCAAGCTGTTTCGGTTTAGGGCCTTATCACACTTGCGATTTGCTAGCGTTTTCTATACAAATAAGCGTCAATACATTCGCTCGCAAATCGTGATAAGACCCTTACAGTCAGCTTCAGATAAACTGTAACATTGAAATGGCCAAATATATAATGTGTTATTTTATATTTGGCATTGACGTTGAATGTAGAAGATCTTTTAGCTTTTAAACAGTCTAGCAGTTAGACTTGTCAATAATTATGCATAATGAATAAGCAATAAAATATGTGTTTCTGTAATATTATTAAAACTATCGTGGGACATCTTTAAAAATTGTTTAAAACGGTTTCAACTCACGGTGTGGAACGTTTGTCGCGGATGTCCCTGAGGAAGAGCTCTATACGAGTTCGAAAGATGTCAGGCTGTTCTAAACAATTTTTACGTGAAATTATACTGTTATCGTAGGTTGTAAAGCGTTGGATCTCAGAGTAAACTAGCCAATTCGAACCGTTGTATGTATAAAGCTTTTTGTAAATCGTGTGCATTTTGTTTAATATATTTGTAGTTAATTATTTTACCGCTGTATTGAGATTTTTGGGCATGAACAGATTACTGAACAGAGGACATTACCGGTTTGAATAACAGAGTGACTGTATCTTAAAATCTCAATACAGTTAAGGGGTGAGGGCTGTGCGTTGAAATTGTTAAGTTATTTATGGTTTGAGCGCATTAAATGTACTGGAGTGCACAAATTCTTGTGCGTTTCGTGTTGTTTGATATGAAATATCTTTAATTTAACGACCACCCAGCTAAGTGCATGATTGTCCAAAAGACGAATGTCTCTGTTACTGAGCCTTCCGAACCCAATGGAACCATTTAATTAGCTTTACTATTATAATATATATATCAAAAAGATTTAAAAAACAAACACTTTGATTAGCTATTAAATTTAGGCGTTTCAATTTCATAATGCTCAATGGTAAGTTTCATTCCTAGTACTGCTTAATTATTTGCGTTGACCCAGTTATTTATTGAACTGGTGTGAATAACTTGTGCTATTAAATTATTTCATTTATTGGGTTATTTCTACGCTTAGTAAAATATGAGAAACATTTTGCGTTTCAAAAACGATTTGATTCTGTATATAATGCAATGTGAACTTATTTTGACGTTTCTCTGTCGGTCAATTGAGGAATGGATATGAAGTCCGTAATGAAAGTTGGCTCAAAAATTGTCTTTGGTATTAAATTATCTAAACAACTGAAACCTGCATCTTAAATGCATTTCTTAAGTATATACGAATGGGATAATTACGGAAAGTTTCCAAAAAACTGAGAAAAAATCCGGAAATTTCTGGAAACCTCCGGAATATTTAAAATAGGAAATTTGCTATAGTAAATTTATAATAATTTCCAAACACGTTTCGCATTTTTGGAAACTTTCCGTTGGCACATCATTAGTTTATATGAAAGAAATATCGATTTACTGAAGTACTGTACTGTTAATAACACTTCGGGGTTTAAGATGGATGCTTTGATAATATGCATACCAGAACAACTTTCGCTGCTGACGAACTGCAATGCAGTAGGTATTATACTTATAATGACTCTTCGACTGTCAGAGACTTGCCTCTATAAAGGAAGGCTTCGCCGAGTGCATGATAACTTTTTTATTGACGGAGAGACCCCTATGAATTGTTAATTATTGTGCAAATATTTATTGTGTAAATAAAGGCAATAATGACTGGATATCTGCCTTTTTATCAGACTGATCCCAATAGTCAAAATAATGTAGGGTTACATCATGTTCCGCAGAAGAACCAAGGTAACCGATATAGCTAACACGATTGCACGGTTGAAGTGGTAATGGGCAGGGCATGTAGTCCGGAGAATGGACGGCCGTTGGGGCAGCAAAGTTCTAGAGTGGCGACCACGTATAGGAAAGCGCAGCGTGGGTCGGCCCCCGACTAGATGGACGGATGACCTCGTCAGGATAGCGGGGAATCAGTGGATGCGGTCTGCACGTGATCGCATTTTGTGGCGCGTCATGGGGGAGGCCTATGTTCAGCAGTGGACGTATGTGGCTGATAGATAGATTGATAGACATTATTATAAACAGCTACACGATTACAAGTTACAGAACGTTTAAATGGAAATTATAAATGACTTAAATTTTAAATGCCTATTGATCACGAAATAATTATAATGATTAGGAAATAACATTGGAATGGAATGAAAGTAGTATAATTGCAGTTAAAAAACTTATATTTAAGAAATAAATAACATGTTTTCCTGAGAATTTTCAAGTTGGAGGAACAAGAAAAAAAAAATTATCAACACAACTAAATCAATTAGATCAGTCCTAATCTAATTCACATGACCCGTAAATCCCGAACCTTTTAAACGCCCCAGTCGTCATTGAAATCGGAAGAGCTGTGCCACTGACGCCAACGGCATCTAGTGACGACACTATTTTAATGATGAAAACATTGTAATTTCAACAGTTACTAGTGTTTTTCAATTCCTGTTGATTGTGACGCTCTTTATCTTTTGCTGTGGCGTCAGGGGCTCGTTGAATACGGCATTTGACTATTAAAATAAATAGTATAATTGAAACCACTAGACATACATTCAAAAATACACGGAACCAAATAAACCACCACTAACTTTTGGACATTTTACTATTTTTAATTGGACAAAAACTAAAAAGAAGACGTGATTTGACTACAGATTTTTATGACGTCACAAGCCAGTACTAGCAGATCGTTTTTGACATTTCATAAAGAGTAGCTGATTTGAGCTGTCATCAAATATCGTATTGCTGTACTGCTTTGCGTTCAAAAGGTAAAATAATTATTTTCTAGGACGACCTAGCCCAATCCGAAATACTTCAACAACATTGGCTTTTTGACAATAGTCACACTTTTCTTTTTATTGCCGATAGCTATATCAGAACACGTCCTGAATTGCTCCTGGGGCCCGCAGCCCAGCCCCGAGCTCCCATTACTGCAAGTTCCCCAATTATTTCCAGCTATATACGTCCACTGTAGTACGCAATGATCACAAGTTAGACCCTTAGGCAGTTTATACTTTACTGTGTAGACCGCATTGCCTCGAGTTGGGTAGTATTTGGTCCCTCCGCTTTCTAATTCTAAAGTGTGCTTGTCGAAACATGCTTGGTTATTATCTTGATGGTTGGTGCACAGTCTGAACTCCCAGTAACCCTTGTGGGACATGGTGAGGTCGGTGGTGATGGCGATAGTCGAGCCGGGCTGGTATGAGGCCACGATCGTGCCCTTGCCGAATGTACCGCCGATCTCGTGGGGCCGTGGGTGTGGGAGGTGGTACGCGTCACCGCAGAGACCGCATCTGAAAGGTAAGTAAAACATGAAGTTATGTTTCAAGTGAGTGATTCATGACATAGAGCGGAGCCGAGCTGTGTAATTGGACCAATCACATTCCTCAAATTTAAATGCACTTCTTTGGGCTTCACAAAGACGCAGGCTGATCGGATCATTTTCTCCAGCCCGCTTCAATGGGCAGGCAGTCTTGGTCAAAGAAAAGTATTGCGACGAACGACGAGGAAATCACAATTGGGTACTGTATTAATTTCCCATGGGAATCATCTCGGTTTGTCAACGGAAACCATGAAATCCATGTAGACTTCTGTAAGTTTAAGCGACTTGATGTCTGCAACTATTACGACGACTCTCAGTTGTTTTGAGGGATGAGATACGACTCCACGCAATTTATGTATAATCCCAAGTAACACACTGGCCGCAAAAGCACTTAAACAGCTTAAATTAGAGTTATAATGGCTGCATAGACTCTTAATACAGTCTTGTTGCTACTTGATGCGGCCATCTTGGGGTACTATTAGTTCTCCAATACAACATATAAATATTCATTGACCTAGCACAGCATACGGTGGCGGGTTCTTCGTGTCGCTGGTGGATCGACTACCTGCCCAAGCATGAGCCTACTTCTGGGACTTAGGCCCCTAGGCCTTGCGGATGTGGGCCTAGGGATAAATACGGCACTGGTCGTCCGCAAATCGCCAGTGTGCTAAGGCTCTTACAAAGGGATCAAGATACTTACTTGCCCCCATTTTGGGACCACTGGACCTTGAACCCCCCGCAGTTCTGCGCGGTGTCGTCGTAGTTGGGGGGCACCGGGAACCCGTACCGCCACGCGGTGGCGCGCGAGGGTGGCGCGGTTATCCGCCCGTGACCCAGCACTAGGGACGCAGAGGACAGCATCAGAGCGAGCATCAGCTGGAAGTTCAGGAAACTTACGGTAGATGGTGTTATTATGGATTTCTAGACGTCGATTTTTCTAAGATACTACATGCAGTCAGCATCATATAGTTAGTACCTACCATTTGGCGTACTTATTTAAGAAAATTTTGCAGACGGTGTCTGGGTCCCTGACCATGGCCTTTGAGATGAAGCCATGAAGTTCTATCGGAAACCCACCGTCCTGGGGTAGGCACTAGACCATATTGAGGTGGGCACGGCACGGCCCACCCGGCCACCCTCCTAAATACGCCTTTGATTGGTACAGTTGAGTTTTAAAATGTATCAGCAAGAAAATTAACAAAAATATTTATGTGAACTCTCCTCTTTTGTTAGCGGCATAGGTATTTCCGTGATCAGATAATTATGTTTGATCAAAATTTTGCTAATAAATTTAAAAACTCGACGGGTAGGAGTAATGGCTTCCAATTCCGGTATTTTTTTGTATGGCCGAACCCGGGACCCCGGTATTACCCATACAAGAAATCCTGGGATTGGAAGCTCTAGTAGGCAGCAGTCGAAATGGCCAAATATATCGTAGCACATCCTTCTATGTAAATAAAACTGTCTAGGTATTTGGATACTTTGGTCGCTACAAATTATGCTCTTGTACTTATTTTAATGAAAAAGCTGCCTTGCTTAATCTCTTAATTGATTCATTATTATAAAATATAGAAACACTAAGGGCAACACTCTTAATTATGAAAATTACATAAAACTAAGTGAATTTATGAACGTTAATGTAAATTAAAGGGGTTCGGGATTGTTTGATTGTCCTTTAGATTTATTATATTTTTTAACTACGCACTAAGCTGTACTAGAAATATATCTAAACAGAAACAAATTACTTAAAATACACTTACCGATTTCATCTTTGATAGGACGATGTGTGACTTGATTAATGAATACACTAATTATAACTAATTACAATTGTTATGTTTCACTTAACGCAACAGCTTTATGATATTTCTAAACTTGAATGTGTCCCAGTAAAGAAATCCCTCTTCTTTATACAAATCCTGAAGGAAAATAGGCAATACGGAAATTTAGTGTAGGCATATAATACACAATGCATGTACGTATGCATAGCGGTATTCCCTTTGTGTGGCTAACAATTTAGCTCCCACGGTCACACGGGATGGGATTTTTTATTAATAATAAATTGTTAATTAAATTAAATTAGTACAACTTAGTCATAATCATAATTGAAAATATGTTGTTATTTTAAGGTTCCTTGTATTGGTTATTTTTGTAGCACAACGGAACCTTTTCCAATCTTTTTTCTCGTTTTTTTTTGGCTAAATTTCATCAAACTTTTTGAGCCTTACTTATACACAGATGCACAATGCACGTGCTAAGAACACCTTCTTTTTTGTCTGTGGGTTAAAAATCGGCAGATCTTCACTAACTTTCATATTTATAATTTGAGTAGGATTACATTATAATTATAAGGCTCTGAGGAAAAATAAGGAAATTACTGGTGGTGTAGTCAACAAATGATTTTCTTTATTTAATGCTATTTTATCGCTTAAAATGTTACAGGAGGTTGTATCTTTGGTTTCGTGTCTTCTGATTTCCGTGGTGAGTCTGTGAACAAACAATTATGAGTTAAATCTTTGCACTACAAGAAATGGTATAGTTGGCATCAAAAGTAGCTGTAAATTTTAGTGCGCAATTTGACATAAGCCAGTAGTAACACTGTCAGCTATTTTTGATACAGAGGGCGCTTTGGTCGAATGGTTACGTTGCAGTAGCTTAGCTCAGGGGTCAGAGCACCACTCTAGATAGGTAGAGGGTCCTGGGTTCGATACCCAACTGCAATGAAGTGGGTTGCGTGAAATGTTGTAATATTTAACGTCTGTATAATCATTCTAAAATCTTTGCTGTGGAAGGAGTCTGAAATCGTTGACTTATTTTAGTTTCTCGTTTATGTTATTTAATAGTAGTTTATGCAACTGTTACATAATAAGAGGACTTAAAACAAGAGTGTGGTTTTATGAGACGAGCCAAATGCGAGTTTCGTAGTTGAAATTATACCCAACGAAATTATGGTGATTGTTGTTGTATCAAATGAAACGTTTTTATATTCCAGTCCACCTGTCCGGGTGCATGGCTATCGTGACCAGCCCTGCCAGTTTGGCAGTTTTTGCTCAAACAGTCAGTTGACGCAAATTTTGTTCAATGGTAAGCTATCTACAGTAAAATCAGAAACTGCCGAACCTTTTTCCTTTTCTTGCTTTTTCCTTTTCGTTTTGTTTTCTGTTTGGTTTTATGGTGCAATTGCTTGGACTGTCGCTGCGAGTTATTTGGATGTCGTTGGGAAGGTTTGTGTTGCCGATGAGGATTAGGTTGATATTGGGATGGATTAAGATGTTGTTTGGAGGGTTTGGATTGTCGTTGGGAATCACTAAGTTGTTGAGAGGGTTTGAGCTGTCGTTGAGATTGATTAGGCTGTCGCTGGGATTGATTAGGTTGTCGTTGAGAGGGTGACTGATTGGGCTTTAGTTGGGAGGGATTCGGATGTCTTTGGGAGTAATTCGGCTGTACTTGGGAGTGATTGGGCTGTCGTTGGTTGGGGTTTGATTTTTGTTGGGAGAGTTTCGAGTATTGTTGGAAGTGATTCGGGCGTTGTTGAGAAGGATTCGGTTGCCGTTGTGAGGGATTTGTTTGTTGTGATGGATTCGAGTGTTGTTGCGAGAGATTCGGTTGTAGTTGGGAGGGTTTGGGCTGTCGCTTAGACGGCTTGGTGTTTGTTGGCCGCTGCGGCCGCGTCGGACGTTTCGGGTCTGGATGTGTCAGGTAACCTGCAAAGAGAATGAAACTCGTTGTAATCAAATTGTATAATATACAAAACTCACTAAGTAAAAAATACTTAAAATTAAGCTCGTATCTCAGTATCAATATACAAACTAGATACGAGGTTTAGAAGAGCAGTGATAGTAGTAAGTTTTGGCTGTCACCGGCGATCTATTATAATGATCACAATTTTAACGAACTATAACTATTACATGATTTCTCATACCTAGTTTTTTTTTTTTTTATGTCATAGGAGGCAAACGAGCAAACGTATCGCCTGATGGAAAGCGATTACCGTCGCCCATAAACACCTGCAATACCAGAGGAGTCACAAGTGTTTGCCTACCCGGAGGACGAAGATAGAATGCCTAGCATAGCTAGTAATTTCACCGGCTATCTTACTCCCACACCGGAACACAACAATGCGAACAAACAGTAGTTAAAGTAACATTACAGTACCTATATTGAACCATTGATACAAAGGTTAAAGCACAAATAAAAATTGAAATGCGTAAGCTGGCGAGAGAGACCGGGAATCGAACCCTGGACTACCGATCCAACGTGTTAACCTAACCTAACGCCAGTCAATGGTTCAATTTAAAAAAATAATGTAGTGTGTACCAACATTAAAAAGGAATGAGACATGTTTCATAAATTTATTATAATTTATCAGTTTAAAAAAAAAAACTATACTCCATCCGGATAGGGCTTTAACTAAATGTAAACAAACCATAAATTAGGTGCTTTATCAGGCCGACATTGGTTGGTCAATTTTGTATTTAATAATATTACTTTAATAAAAAATATAATATTTATATTGCCTTAATATATCAAGTTATAGAATAATCCATACGATACCCAATCAAGACTATGAAATTAGTCCCTAAGTACATTAACTTAATAATAATTTCAATATGCCACCAAATATTTTACAAATTGTGCACAATAAAGAACCTAAAAACCTAGGAATCCGCAACCTTTTTTCAAATAACTTGACACTTCTCGTGTATTCGTTTTTGCATACTATACTAGTCGGGATTTTTGTCTTGCGCTAGTTTTCTTGTTAATTTATTTTGTTATTGATCATATTATTATTTCATTTGTTCTGTTCATTATTAGTGTTATCAATTATTAGTGGTTATTATTGTGTTAGTTATTGTTTTTCTACCTATGCATGCCAAACTTGGAAACTCACATCGAAGGCAAAACGTATGATCGTGACATTCCAAAGAGGAATGGAGCGGAGTCTTCTAAAAATAAGAAAAATAGATAAGATCAACCACTCCATTATTAGAAATTAAACTAAAGTAATAGATGCTCTTAACCACGCACAGAGACACAAATGGAGGTGGGCTGGCCATGTAGCCAGACTCCAAGACGAAAGATGGACCTTCCTTACAACATCCTGGAAAGGTCCAACAGGTGGGAGAAAAAAAGGTAGGCCTTTGACACGATGGGCAGATGATGTTGCCCAGTTAGCAGGTCCTAACTGTATATGGAAGGCACAGGACAGAAATGTATGGAGATCTCTGGAGGAGGCCTTTACCTTGTACAGGGTTCTAGTGTGGTGTTATAGAGAACTATTAAAAAAAAAAAAAAAATTGTATTATATAAATTTAGTCATTTAAGATAAGTTTCTAAACTTAGTTCTATACTCGTACTTTAGCATCTATTGTCTTAATTTGTAGCAATGTTTATCACCTTACTAGAAATAAAAGGCTTTTTTATTTTTATTTTATTTTATTATTGTTTTTCTGCTGAAAAGGAACGGTTCATTATTAATGTTGGTGATGCTTCCTCATCATCTTCGGTATCATCAAAATTAGACAACAATAGTGACAGTTCAAATTAAACTATGATTACAGTTACTAAACTCTTTTATTTAATAATAGTTTACCCCACAGGTAAGAAAAATTAACTCTTTAACATACTATTTTTAGAAATAACATAACGTGTATTTTACATACCTACCTGCGTTAGTGTTTGTGAGCAGTACAGAAAAAATACATTTAATATATTGAATGTATATTCATACATAACATCTGTGTATTCATTTATTTTACGTCTTGGCAAAGGCCATTTAATTATTTTTCTGCTTTGCCGAACCTTGATCAGAGTCTGACTACCAAAAGAATAATCGAAAGCAAGAATTAAAATTTAACAATTGATAAAATGTTGAGTACACCTGAATATGTCAACTTTGACAGCCAAGGTTTGTTTACATTTAGTTAAAGCCCTATCCGGATGGAGTATAGTGCACGAAAACATCATCGTCATTATACATTATTACAACCCGTAAACAGTCACTACTGTATTATATTTTTCACCATTAGTGACCTAATTCACAAAAACGCTGAGAGTACTCAAATCAAATTTGACAATCGGCACCGATCCCATGACCACTATATTGTGACCTTTGATCTCGAAAATACAACTACTTTACGTGTCTAATATATTGTGACAATATCGTACCTGTGAAAAATGTAAGTACTTATTCATATTTAATTGGGACTATATCTTACTAAACAGGGGGTCTATATTTTAGTTTTTTTTTTATGGCTTTGTCTTCTAGCTGTTATGACCAGAGGTATTTCGCCAATGTCAACGTTAAAACCCGTTCCAGACCTTCCGATCCGATCCTAATTATCGGATGAAATCGGATAATGTGTAGTGTAATAGATCCTAACAATTACACTACACATTATCCGATTTCATCCGATAAATCGGATTGGATCGGGTAGGATCGGAAGGTCTGGAACGGGTTTAAGACATATCCCACATGAGGAAAATGGTCGGTAAAATGGTTTTAGTTAAATTATTCTAATTGTACCTCGAACGTAGAGGGAAATATAAGACGTCATGGGTGCGACAACGTCACCCGGAGGCGCGGCCATAACAAATTTACCTGCTCTAACACGCGCAAGGAGGATAGAAAATCCCGTGTCTAAGTTTGTTCTTCAATTCAATAGATGACGTTATGTAGGGTGTCATTGAACTCGCTCTCTAATGTTTTTCTTTAGACTGTGATAGGTACATTATATAACGTTTTTTTTCTAGCTTAGACTTATGGAATCAAACCAAACATTTGGTGTGATTTACGTAATGGTGTGATAGCTCAGTTGCTCAGCACTACGTCGGAAACGTAGGGTCGCAAGTTCGAGTCCTGCTTACATTGCAGTAAATCACATTACTTACATTTTTCTTTCGAAATTTACCTTTGTGTTAATTTAATACTTGGAAATGTACATAGATAAGGCTTTCACCAGATATGCACGTGGCCCAGGCAGTCCAAGGTATTCAGTACCGTCAAAAGGTGAGAACTTTCATTGCGAGATTTTTCACATCTATGTTATTATGAAATTCTAGAATTGTATTTGTAATCAGTTTTCAATGGCGAGAGGGGAGGGGTCATGATTTTAGGAAAAATCTTAATAGAATCGAATCATTTTTGGTTTTGTATGGGCGTCCAACGCCATGCTACTCTGGCGCCATCTGTTGTGCATAATTTCCTTTGTCCTCTCATCACCCCGAAACGAATGGACAAAGCCAATTTTGGTACAGGGATAGCTGGACATCCAAAGATTGCTGTAGGATACTTTTATCTGACCATGGTATAAAAAAATACGCGTAGGAAGTTGCGGGTTACCTCCTAGTTTTTATTATAAAATTCTATTGAAAAACCCTTTTCTATGGAGAGGGGTAATTTATTTAAAAAAACTTAAAAGCGCGATGCAATGTTACATTTTTATTTGCACCAGCTTATAGCGCCGCCTGTTTGTTTTGTTTGTCCTCTCATAACGCCGAAATGGCTGGATGGATTTTTGGTACTAAATTAATTTTGTACGATATCTGAACATCCAAAATAGTATAGGTACTTTTTACGAGGAGAGAGTTGTGGGTTCCTTAATTCTTACCTTCCTTCTAGAACATGTTAAGATTACCAACTCCCATGATAGAGTTCACAAGTCAACTATTGGGACTCGGAAATGATATTGTTGGTAGGTAGCGGTATTGGGAGTACGGATTGAAATAATGCATACATCTCACATCATCTTGATATCTCAGAATATACATATTTCTAAACGTAGAAAATAGTAACATCCCTATTATATATTGTTAAATGACTATAGGCTTCATACGATTCTCTTTTGCTGTCTGTACTGTGTTAGTTAAGATGGACTTAGTCATCAGTTGGTTGCTTTAAGTCTTGCAAATATAAAATAACAGGTTCATGAATTGAGCAATGAAAAATGAGATGACATAATCGTGAAAAAATATCCCAATAAAACATTGCAGTTGCAAAACATATTTTTAATATAAAAAGAATAAATAGCTTATATGCCTAAGTACATTTGGTTCAGCACATTCACACATTAATCATAATCTCAATACTGATAGCTCCTACTATTCGTTTAAACTTGAACTAACCTAGTGATAAAAGTAGCTTTACTTTCCTAAATTTGGCAGGTACTAGCTGATCTTCAAAAACTTACTGTTTTATATTATTATCAACGTTTAAGTCAACTGTACCTTGATTTAACTCGTAGTACCCGTTTTGGAGATAAAAGATCAACGGAGAGGGGATCTTGTTGCCGATGGCTTCGTCAGTCAGTGTCTTGGACATTCCGATAGCTATGTCAGAGCAGGCTCGGAATTCCTCCTGGTTCCCGCACCCTAGACCCGCGGTTCCGTTGTTACAGACACCCCAGTTGTTCCCTGCTACGTATCTCCACTGCAGCACGCAATGGTCACAGACTAAGCCTCCAGGTAGCTTGTAATTGACGTTGTAGATTCCGCTTCCACGGTTAGGGGTGAATTTGGTGTCTCCATTCTCTAGCTCCAAAAGATGCCTGTTGAAACATTCCTGGCTGTTGTCGGTGGGGTCGGGGCATAGTTTGAACTCCCAGTAGCCCATGTGGGAGGCGGTGAGGTGGGTGGTGGTGGCGATGACGGCCCCGGGGAGGTATCTAGCGACGATGAGGCCGAGGCCGTAGGTGCCGCCGAGCTCGTGGGGTCGTGGGGACGGGATGCTGTAGGCATCGCCGCAGATTCCGCATCTGTAAAATGGGAGATTCTATATTCGAAATATATCGTAGTTTATAGTTCTGTGAACTGTGACTGAATATGGCGGATTTTAATTCGTTAAGGGAAAAAAGCTCTGGGATCTGTGACTGAAAATTGGTGTGCATTTAATACGCGATGCCAGGCTCATCCATAGAAAATGTTTACATAGTTAAAATACTATGAATATTAAGACAATCAATTATAAATATGTACATAAATTACAAAACGGTTTCGACGTTAATGTCTGCTCGACATGTTCTGTAATTTTAATGTCCGAGTCTCACGGAATTTCTTTAGTTATTACGGTCGTAGAATCGTGATAAGGATGCCTCAGGTGGTTTTTTGTTTTTAGAAATAGAGGATATTAAAATAATAATAGCAGTTCCGGGCACATCTGGTGAAGAGAGAGCCAGGAGTAACAGTCCGATCGATGGTTAAAGCGGGTGACGTACTACAATTACATTAGCCCGATATATAGTCCATCTAAAGTAACTGCATTGTTATAACAATAGCTATCGCCCGGTTCCCTTTTCTAATAAATGCAATCCAGCATCCCAGCAGAGACAGCCACAGCAAACTTACCTACATGTTGTTGTATGTAGGGACACTACGTGTTGAATCTATGTCCCCATGTAGCCCATCCAAAAGACCGGGACGTATGAGCCCGAGACTCGAAATGAGGAAAAAGCATAACATTACTAACGATAGAGGCCTTATTCCTTTTAAAATGCTGATGGTTTGAGTCATTTTTCTCTATGATCAAACATGTTTCTTAACATGTTATTGAAGGTCCGTTCAAGCTACTGATTTTGTGCTACTTGGGCTGGGTTATAGTAATAATAGAGAATAAACAAAAGCGTGATACTCACTTGCCGCCATTCCCTGACCATTGTGTAGCGAATCCCCCGCAATTCAAGCCATCGTCATCGTAGTTGGCAGGAATGGGAAAGCCGTACCGCCAGGCCGACGCTCGCGAAGGTGGCTGCGTCACCCGGCCATGCCCCAGCACCAGAGCCGCAGAAGACAGGAGGAGAAAAGTGTGGCAAAGCATCTGTAGGTAAATGCCGTTAAATATGATGAAAATGCCTGTCTGTGTAAATGATCGCTCTTTTAGAGAGATGTGTGCAGGAACGCGTGGGCAATCTGACATTCATATAGGACGCTCGTGTTTTGAACTTATGAGTCTGGTAAATAGGGTCGACGGTCTACAGTAGCTTAAATCACTACATAGTATAAAACAGTGGTGGGCAATCTTTCTACATGGGGGGCCAGAAGATTAAGGAAATTTCTCAGGGGGGCCAGAATTGCAGTAAAAATGTATTTTGATTTGGCTGGACCGTCAAAAATTTTGATTTTGACTAAATGTAATTATCGCGGGCCATACTAATATACTATTGCGAAGGACGGGTGTCGGGCCGGATAAAGTCCATTCGCGGGCCGGAGCTGGCCCGCGGGCCGTACTTTGCCCACCACTGGTATAAAACAAAGTCGCTTCCAGCTGTCTGCCCCTATGTATGCTTAGATCTTTAAAACTACGCAACGGATTTTGATGCGGTCTTTTTAAATAGATAGAGAGATTCAGAGGAAGGTTTTTATTAATAATACAATGCATAATTTATTAGCATTGCACCCGTGCGGATCGCTAGTAAATAATAAGTAAATAAATATCGGACAACCTCACACTAAATCAATCTAGTCGCACAGTAAGCTTTTGTAGGCTTGTGTTATGGTATTAGACGGTACTGAAGACGATAAACATACTTATATAGATAAATAAATACTTATATACAAATAACAGCCATGACCCAGGCACAAATATTCGAGTTTACCACTCAAATATTTGCCCTTGCCGGGATTCAAACCTCAGCAGGCAGCTGCTTTTTACCACTGCACCAACCGCATCGTCAAATAGCCGGAGGTCTATTCGGTAGTTCCGTAATTCATAAATCATAGACAAATATTGTCATATTTTGGCGAAAGGGTTTCATTCAAGATAGCGAAACTTCACATTGAATAAACTCGGAAATTCTCAAAATTGACTATAAAGATTCCTGACTGCAAGAAGTGCCTTTTTACATACCTAAGTAGAAAATTACCGTGACTCAGACATATTAAAGTAGGTACATAAACGGGTTTACCTAGACTCACGTCGTAGAAGTCGAATAACGCTCGACATGTTTCGAATCGGTACGCCCGCAGTGCTAGGTTGGCCGCCGCCGCCGCGACTGAGCGGCTCTCCTGAAGTTGAATCACGTACCGGTTCGAAACATATCGAGCGTTATTCGACTTCTACGACGTGAGTTCTTACATAAAAAAATCTATAAACTATTGAGAATATTTTCCGAGAAATTTCCTTGATTATTTTTAAAAACTATGCAATTTCCACATCAATAATCATTAGGTAATCACAGTAACAACAGCACACGATTTTGGCACTTCTACGGTGATGCCATCTGGTTTTGAATTTCGGAGGACCTTCGCTTTTAACTTAAACTTTATAGGTAAATTAATTATTATAAAACTATTAGATAAAATTGAACTATCATTATTACTTTTTTGTTGCAGACACTTGGATTACGGATATTCGGCGACCGAGTGTCGTAAGTGCGATAGTTACTTCACTTTTATATGATAAAACCAAATAAATAAACGTTACAACATAGTGATATAATAAACTTAACCACGCACGACCTTGTTAAACTACTTTTTCAATTTAATTATGATTATTATGAATTATACCTTACTTTGACTAAAGTTTAATCAATACGTCGCGTCGGACTATAAAGATTGCGGTAAGCTTGTGGACAATTCACAAAAAACCTACTTTTTTTCAAATACTTAAATGGGATTTAGAGGAGAACAATTGAAAAAATGGATAAAACCGTCCTCGTAACAATCACATTGTAAATTTATATTCTAATCACTTTTTGGAACCTCTTTTTTATTTGTATTTAGATCAAATAAAATTAAAAACATTATAATTATAAAATACCTTATTGAACTTGCACTAGAGAGGAGCAAAACGCACAAACAAAATAAAACAATTTAAAAAGTAATTATTAGGCAATAGAGCCAATTTAACACGGCACCTTATCGGAAGAAGCGTTCAGAAATGAAAGTGATGACTGATCCGATTTCCCGCCATTTTATATAGTTGAAGCATATCTTTTGATCGTTATCTTGCGAACATGATCAAATAGTTCTATAAAGATAATGAAACGAATCACAACATTACCAGCCTAGGTATTCTAGCAACTTCCTAATCAGATAAAGGGTGACCTAGTTTTATTTAATTTGTGACATCTGGGCCTTGGTTTGGTTTACATTTGCCGGAAATTAAGCCCGTAATCCATATGAGGATATTTTTTAATTTACCTTGATACTACTTACTTCCCACTACAGAAACGAACATATATGCTTGTGAATCTTGCGATAAATAATTTCAAGGAAGTACGAGTCGGTACTTTTTACTTAGTAAAATGAAGAACCTGTTCAATTCTTCTTTCAATTGTTTTTCGACTGCAGTTGCGATACAATTCAATATTCAGCACGCTGAAAGAAAACAAGAAAACGAGCGGAAATGTGTAAATTGGACTAATTTCATTCCTCAAATATAAGTCCACTTCTTTTGAGCTTCACAAAGATATAGCCTGATTGGATCATTTTATTTTATTTATTTTATTTTATTTATTTATTCAAACACAAACACAGTATTACAGTTTACACTAAGGCACTGTGAGTATCAAAAATAACAGACGAAGAAAAATAAAAATGTAAACATAGAATAACTTAAACACATAACATAACAAACAAAATTAACATTGGTAAAAACGTAAACAATTTATTTAAAAACAGAAGATTCTCGAACATCCATCGCCTCACAGAACTTCAAACACTCCTCACAAACAACCGCCCAGCTACACGCAAAAACATCGCAGTCAGGTGCTGATGCGAGGAGAGCATTGAGGCTCTGCAAAGCTCGTTATATGATCTGTGGCTCGAACAAGCGGAGAGTTCCGGTACGACACGGTGCGCGCCGCCGGCACGGCCAGTAGGAGGGACTGGCGCGGGCGAAGGTTAGCCTTCTTCTGTATTGAAGGGACATGGAGGCGTACCAGTTGCGCCACCAGGTCCATACAATCCAAGTCTCCTCTTAAAGTCTTGCACGCCCCCATCAAAAGCCCAACGTTACGCCTTACCTCTAGAGAATTGAATCCCAGGACACCTAGTAAAAACTGAGATGGGTACAGAAATGGATAGTCTCACCCATAAAGTTTCTTGTAAAAGAACCTCAAAAAGGCTTTCTGAATTTTCTCTAGGAGTAACGCGTAAGTGGTCTCGTGCGGGTTCCACACAATAGAGGCTGCCTCAAGTTTACTCCTGACTAAGGCCGTGTAAACCAACTTAATGGCTCTTGGATTGTCAAACTCACGAGCATTACGGATAACAAATCCCAACCTTCGGTAGCAGTCCAGTGCAAGTTTTTTCATATGCTCATGGAAGTTGAGATGAGTATCAAAAGTGACACCTAAATCCTTAATAGAGTCTACCCGAACTATGGGCTCACCACCTAGCAAATACTTTGCGCACTGAGGATTTCGAGCACGGCCAAAGGTCATTACGGAATATTTTTCAGCATTAAAAAGAAGTCTGTTCTCAACACTCCACTGATAAATCCTAACAATGTCACTCTGAAGAGAATCACAGTCTGAGGATTGCTGTACACCATAAACCAGCTTCAAATCATCGGCGTATAGCAAACACTTGGCATATTGAGGAACTGATGCCAAGTCATTTACCATGATGCCAAACAGAAATGGGCCCAAGATAGAACCCTGGCTAACTCCGGACCGCGTGTGATAAGCTTCCGACACATAGCATCCGTGCTGCACATACATCATTTAAGTAATGCATAATCCATTCCTCTTGTCGCGAATTTCTTTATGGGTACTCCCGGTTCCCGCCATCGTCCTCCGCCGGAGCCACTCTCCACTCCATCACGCGCTAACGTACCTCAACGACATATCTTACTTAGTGACAGCGATCTGGATATATATTTCGGCTCCGAGTCTAGGCTCATGGCCTCAATCACTGGCTACTTGGAGTCTATTGTTAAGCCTAGCTCAATTACAGCTTAACTTTATTTTTCTTTCCTTTCTTCAATACCTAATGTATACTACGTAAGTTATTCAGCTTGCTTGGTTATACATATATACTGGAAGTGTTGATTGTAAACTTATAAATAAATAAATAAATAAGTCAAAAGTCGGCGACAGACGGTACCTATCATTACATTACCATTGTACAACCTAACAAGCGTCGGTCAGGCCCAGGGATAGGGTCGCTACAATTAAACAGCTTCCATATGGCAATAATGTGCATACGTCATACAAACGATTTGTCATCAACCAAATTCAAAATGGGTCACGTGTTTTAAATTTCCAATTTAGGTTATATACCTATTGGGACTTTAACACAACTGCTTAATATCATAACCTATTCCCAAATGCCTGGCCCTTTTGGTGTGTGACAGAGACGGCCATAATTCGAATATTCAAATATATAAAATCTAATAAGTAAGCCAGATCACTGAAATTACGCCTATTATTCGGAATATGGCGAAATTAGGACTTAGTGGTCAATCAAAATACCTACTTATCTTCATGATCCATAGCAGTTGATTGCTCAGACATATTTCGATTATTTTATATGTCCATGTACTTGTAAAATAGGGAAACCCGTGTAATATAATATAATAACAACGGGTACTCATTCTTCAAGTGGTCTGCGTCAGTCCCCACGTGGCCACGCGAGCGGAAAATGGCTCGAATTGTTTCAATAAATGGTTTTTAATCTGGCAACGAAATGCCTCACTAGCTCTTGTATTTGTATTTGGCGATATTTGCTACGAATCTATCAACTATCGTAATTTCCGCGCATCGTAACTGCCAAGTCACAGCGGGCAGAAAATCCCACTTACGAACTAGGGTGACGTAAAATGACATCCTAACGTAAAAGGATTTCCGAAAGGCCTTTGACACCGTTAAGTGGTGGAAGCTGTGGGAAGTACTACTGGTAATGGGTGTACCTCGACACTTAGTTTACATTATCAGAAGACTCTACGAAGACGGTACAGCTGCAGTTCGTGTGGATGGAATCGATTCGGGCACTTTCAAAACCGAATCTGGTGTTCGACAAGGTTGTATACTCTCTCCTCTTTTATTTAATATATACACCGAATATATCATGCGAATAGTTTTGGAAAAATGGGATAATGGAATATCAATTGGCGGTCAATTAATATCCAACCTGAGGTATGCAGATGATACCACCCTTCTTGCGACGTCAAAGGCAGAAAGTGAACAGCTTCTTTTACTTCTGGAAACAACCAGTTTCGATTTTGGCCTCACTATAAACCGGGACAAAACGAAGATGATGGTAGTGGATCGTAAGAATAAAAATCGACCTGATTTACACAGCATAGCCAATTGCGAAGTTGTACAGAGCTACATTTACCTAGGATCCACTATCACAAACACTGGAAACTGTGATGATGAAATTAAAAGACGATGTGCCGTAACACGATCAGCTGTGGAGAAGCTCACAAAAATTTGGAAAGATCGGCGTATAACCAAGAACACAAAGGTTCGACTCATGAGGTGCTTGGTATTTCCAATTTTCTTGTACGGAGCCGAAACATGGACGATCCATCAAAGAGACCGCAAAAGGATTGATGCACTCGAAATGTGGTGCTGGAGACGGTTGCTGAGGATAAAATGGACTGCTCGCCGGACTAATCTCTCTATCTTGAAAGAGCTTAAAGTCAAACAAAGACTTTCGTCGATTGTGCAAGTGCGAATCTTGAAAATGTTTGGACATATCATTCGCAGCGAAAAGTCGATGGAGCGTTTGGTAGTGCAGGGGAGAGTGGAAGGTCAACGTTCTCGCGGCTGATCTCCTACTAGGTGGACGGATCTCATAAAGTCCACGACGAAACGTTCCCTTACGGAGTGTGCACGGAGTGCCACAAACAGAGAGAGATGGAGAAAAATCGCAAAAGCCGTCATTGATGTAGAAGAGGACAATCCATAACCACGACCACTCTGACAAGAGTGTACGACTAAGAAGAAGAAGAAAATGACATACCTGTTTAACATAACATAACAGTGGAAAAAATACCAGCAGTGACCGAACATTAGAAATGTGTGTTAGGTAACAAACTACGTCACAGAACAATCTGTTTCTAATCTTTGCAGAAATAGGAAGCACCTTGAATCTTATTTCCTTTTTCACAGTTAATTAAGAAGGCCAAGGAAATCTTCAAATATTTCGCTTCAATATAGATAAAATATTTCCGAATGTTTCATTTAACTAGTATTAGCTAGTTTACATGCGTTTATCAATATTATTAAATGTGTTTCTTCATTCTTATCTACTCTACTGAGATAACCAGCCAAATTGCAGCTTTCTAGTATATTAAAACGGGTTTGGTTTACTCACGTCGTAAAAGTCGAATACCGCTCGACCTGTTTCAAATCGGTACGCGATTCATCATCAGGAGAGCCGAACCCGAATTACGAGACGTGAGTAAACGTAAACCTGTTTATGTATTTTAATAGGTATGTTGAGACTCACGGTAGATTTCTATGTAAAATAGCTTTCTAGTAGTTATGACTCCATTAGCTAAGCTGCGACGGACGGATGGACGGATGGACGGACGGACGGGCATGAAGAAACTATAAGGGCTCCTAGTTGACAACGGAACCCTAAAAAGGATGTTATTAAAACCCATTGACACTAGAAGGAAACGATTTCGATTCAATTCGAGGGAAAGGTGGAGATCGAGAAGATTGTATACAAACAAAATCAAGGAAAAAGTACCTAAACGTGCTGTTCATATTTCAGAATAATTATAAATCAAACTTAACCTAATGGATTCTCTAAATAGTATTTTATGCAATCGTTGCACAATGGAGGTTCTTAAAGTCGAGTACCGCGTTTAGGTCACGAGGCTTGCCGAGTGGCCTATGTAAGGTACGAGACTTTAAGACCTTATTGTGTAACTATTGCATACAATACTTTTTATACGAGCATAACTCAGAAAAACATTTTTTACTTTAATCGTCATTCTCCAATATGATTTTTTATTTTTGATGTAACCTTTTTCGTTCAACTAAAACTGACCTATTAAAAAAAACATGATCGTGATCAAGGAATATAATACTCACAAGATGGCCATGGCGGGTGCCTCTTGATTGGTGAATTTTTTTGACAAGTAATTTCAACCAATCAGCGAGTATCAAATAATCTTATGTTCTCTTTGTGAAATTATTAGAGTTGTGTAGAGAGATGTCTTATGAATATTAAAGTTCTGTAGCGGGTACCATAGACTATAGAATTTTGTTACAGGATTAAAAAGTGCGTTATTGTGATTTTGTCTGTGAAATTATAATTGACAGATTAAAGTCTGCGAGTATAAAAACGATGTTTATATAACCCTGAAGATATTATAGGGTTCAGGAAAAAAATACTTTCGGATAAATGAAAATTAGGCGTAACATTACAGATGGGAAATAAAGTTTTGGAGTTCTGATAACTAGGTTACCCTTTCCAACTTATGAACCTGTTAAAGATACGGTTTCTCCAACTAAAATAGTCCTTGAATCGCAAAACTAAAATGGCATGTTATACAAAACCTTATCGATTCGACTAATTGACGTTTCTTCAATATGAGGTATGGAACGGTGCGTTAAACATGAAGCAATAATGTCGTAAGTATAACGAAGAAACCGAACTTTAACCTGATATGCTATGCCTTAGCCCTGATTATTGCCTTGTTGGTCACGGATGTGCCTTAATTGCTGCAACATCCAACAGCCACCATTGCTACGCTACAGTCACGGGTCACTATAGGCCAATACTTAACGATTTTATACCATGGAACCCTGGTTATGTCACTAACATTTTTTGATACTAAAAGAAATCGTGTCTCAATATGGCCTATGGCTGTGAAGAAAGGCTGTGTGTTGACGCGAAACGCGACCTTCGAAAGGCGCGACCCAGGCCTGCCTACAATTACACATGCAACACTGACGGACAGCTAAGTATACTGTACCTCTTCTGATTGTGTGCTCGTGAACAAGCTGCGATTCACGAGCCACTAAGTAACAAATACCTACTTTAAATAAAGCTCGTATCTCAGTATATCTACAAAGTAGATACGAGGTTTAGAAGAATAATGACAGAAATTTTTATTAGTTTTGGTTGTCATTGTCACCATGCGGCATAAGCTTTATTTACGCAAGTATGGTACACGTAATATAAAAGGTCTTAAGTACAGAAAAAGTGGCACATATATTTGGCCTCTGACGCGCCGTGTAAATTTATAACTAGACCATATGACATATGACTATCTAACCTACTTCACTGTTGTTATGGGGGACTTCAATGCAAAGTTGGGCAAGAACAGCGGTGATGAGGTGACTTGGAATTGGGCAACGGAACCCTAGGGGACAGAGGCTGGCCGACTTTCTGGAGAAAGAGGAACTCTTCATGATGAACTCTTTCTTCCAAAAGCCGCCTCATAGGAAATGGACCTGGATAAGTCCCGATGGTTCCACAAGAAACGAGATTGACTTCATCATGACCGACAAGAAACGGATTTTCAGTGATGTGTCTGTGATCAATAGGGTAAAGACCGGCAGTGATCATCGAATCGTAAGAGGCACACTGAATATCAATGGTAAACTGGAAAGGTCCAGTCTGATGAAGTCTACGCTCCGACCTACTCGGGCCCATATTCAAAACCCCGAGAGCTTTCAACTCGAGCTCTCCAACCGCTTCGCTTGTATGGAGAACTTTGTCTCAGTGGACGAGATCAACGACGGGCTAGTGGAAACTGTCCACGCGGTAGGGTCTAAGTTTTTCAGACCCCGCCGTAAAGATAGACCTCAGAAATTGTCTGATCAAACCTTAAACCTCATGGCTGAACGACGCTCGCTACAGTTGCAGTCTCCCGATGACGCGAGGTCATATAGGCAGCTTAATAGACGTATATCGACGTCCTTGCGACACGATCTGCGGCTCTTTAATACGAACCGTATTAAAGAGACCATTGAGCAGAACAAAGGCTCCAAAGTGTTCGCAAAGGACAAGTCTATTGGACAAAGCCAGCTGACCAAGCTGAAACGGGAAGATGGCAGCATAGCGTCGACCAAAGCAGAGGTTCTAAGCGAGATCGAGAGGTTCTATGGTCAGTTATACACTTCAGTCGCAAAGCCCGTTGACAGCTTGCTAGGCGATCCAAGAGCCAAGCTGTCCCGACATTATACCGAAGACACCCCGGACATCAGTCTGTACGAGATTAGGATGGCCCTGAAGCAGCTTATGAACAACAAGGCGCCGGGCGAAGACGGAATCACCTCAGAGCTTCTGAGAGCGGGTGGAACACCGGTACTTAAGGTCCTCCAGAAGCTCTTTAATTCCGTCTTGTCCGAGGGCAAAACGCCTGAAGCATGGAATAGAGGCGAGGTGGTACTGTTCTTCAAGAAAGGTGATAGCAGCCTATTGAAGAACTACAGGCCCATCACGCCTCTAAGCCATGTTTATAAGTTGTTTTCAAGGGTCATCACGAATCGTCTTGAACATAGACTTGATGACTTCCAGCCTCCCGAACAAGCCGGTTTCCGAAGAAGCTATAGTACCATAGACCACATACATACGCTGCGGCAAGTTATACAGAAGACTGAAGAGTATAACTTGCCATTATGCTTAGCGTTTGTGGACTATGAGAAAGCCTTCGATTCGGTGGAAACATGGGCGGTGCTCGAGTCAATTCAGCGATGCCATATTGACTATCGGTACATTGAAGTGTTGAAGTGTTTGTATAGCAACGCCACCATGTCGGTCCGAGTTCAGGAGCAGAGCACAAAGGCTATTCCATTGAGAAGAGGCGTAAGACAGGGGGACGTTGTGTCCCCGAAACTGTTTACGGCCGTTATGGAAGACGCCTTCAAGCTCCTGGAATGGCAAGGATTTGGCATCAACATCAATGGCGAATACATCACTCACCTTCGGTTTGCCGACGACATCGTAGTCATGGCAAAGTCGATGGAGGAACTCAGCATGATGCTCGATGACCTTAATCGAGTTTCTCAACGGGTGGGCTTAAAAATGAACATGGACAAGACGAAAATCATGTCAAATGCCAAGGTTGTGCCCATCCCAGTCTCTGTTGAAAACTCGGTACTCGAAGTTGTTGACTCATACATCTACCTAGGACAAGTGGTCCAATTAGGTAGGTCCAACTTCGAGAAAGAGGTCAACCGCCGAATCCAACTCGGCTGGGCAGCGTTCGGGAAACTACGCAATGTCTTTTCGTCCGACATACCTCAGTGCCTCAAGACGAAAGTCTTCAACCAATGTGTGTTACCAGTGATGACTTACGGCACCGAAACGTGGTCTTTCACTATCGGCCTCATCTCAAAGCTCAAAGTCGCTCAACGAGCAATGGAGAGGGCTATGCTCGGGGTGTCTCTACGTGATCGAATCAGAAATGAGGAAATCCGTAGACGAACTAAAGTGACCGATATTAGCTCACCGGATTAGCAAGTTGAAGTGGCAATGGGCAGGCCACATAGCACGCAGAGCAGATGGCCGATGGGGCCGAAAAGTGCTCGAGTGGAGACCTCGGACCAGCAAGCGCAGCGTAGGACGTCCACCTACAAGATGGACAGATGACCTTATAAAGGTCGCCGGAAGGCGCTGGATGCAGGTCGCTTCCAACCGGTATATATGGAAGTCCAAAGGGGAGGCCTATGTTCAGCAGTGGACGTCCTATGGCTGAGATGATGATGATGATGATATGACTATGTACACCAAAATAATCAAATATAATAAAATTTTCGTTAAAAAAATAAAGGGTTTTAGGAACCTGGAACAGTCATAGTGTATATTTGTAACTGTAAGTACCTACTATTTCTTTACGAGTAATGTATTTCCATTAAAACAATAGTTGTATACCTAGTAGAAGAATGGTTTGTTATTTTGTATGTGATTTTTTAAATCTAATAAGTTTTGAAGCTTGGTCGTTGAACGATCATGCTGCCGTGATGCTGCCGCTTCCATACGTTCTCTGATGTATATTGCTTTTTAGGGTTCCGTAGTCAACTAGGAACCCTTATAGTTTCGCCATGTCCGTCTGTCCGTCTGTCCGTCCGCGGCTTAGCTCCTTGATCATTAGTACTAGATAGCTGAAATTTGGTATGAGTATATGTATGTATCACGCCAACAAAACGGTAAAATAAAATCAGAAAAAAAAGTTTTTTTCGGGTACCTCTCGAACACCTAAAGTGGGGGTGAATTTTTTTTTTCGTTCCAACACTAGTGTTTGGGGTGTCGTTGAATAGGTATTTTAAAAATAATAGGGGTCTTTAAACATTATTTTTTGATAAAGTCAGCAGTTTTGTCAATAATTGCTCCAAAAATAAAAAAAATAGCGTTCCCCCCTCTAACTTTTCAACCACGGGTCAAAAACTTATGGAAAAATTCATGAAAATGAGGCCTTATAAGTACTTTCAATGAAAACTATATTGAACAAAATCGGTTGAGCCGTTTTTAAGTTATCGCAAAATTTCATAAGTTTCTTTAAAAGGACGTAAGTTGACTTTCAGAAGGTAATAAGTAATTACAGTTACATTGGCGTTTACGACCTTTTTATATAGCTCAAAATCTTAGTCGTAACTTAATCCTCGGGCTTAAAACCGCTGTTTGAAGCCCGTCTATTGCGAAGGATGAGCAACTACGAAACCATACACTGAGCGTGGCCCGACATGCTCTTGGCCGGTTTTTATTAACGCAGTTTTGGCTTGCTCTGATTCAGGGTTGGCCAACCCTAGTATTACAGGTTCCAATGCTGAAGGTTGAGCGATGAGCCCCTCTCCACACACATTGCACCAAGACCACCAAGACATGATATACATCCTCTATACTACTGATTTCGTAACAATACATACAATAACATATTTTTGTAATAGTCGATGCAGTAATTTATCGTTATCACTGTCGCAATATACCTAGATGGCTCATGCAAATTGCGAATGATTGGAAATATGTAAGTAAACCACCCAATAAAGATCAACAAGTTATAAAATCATAAAGATAAATAATCAGATTTCTAGAGTGTGGCTTATATTCTAATTATCTTTAAGGCTGCGATGTCATTCGTTCGACGTCATTACCTAGATTTCCATGCAAATGAATATAAGTAAATAAAAATAAGTATCGGATAACTTGACACAAATCGATCTAGTCCCACAGTAAGCTCTAGTAGGCTTTTGTTATGGGCACTAGACAACGATAAACATACTCATATTGTATAGATAAATACCTAGGTACATTCACTTAAATACAAGAAACATCCATGACCCAGGCACAAATATTTTTTCGAGTTCATAATCATCACACAAATATTTGTTTCCTTGGCGGCACTCGAACCCAGGGCCGCCGGCTTAGTCGGCAGCTGCTTTTTATACAATGGCGAACATACAGCTTTTTATTCATTACAGAGCAAATGAGGATTGAACTCGCGACTACGGGCCCCCAAGGGAGCTTTCTACAGCTATAACAAAAAATACTAAAAACAGAATAAAAATATATACACGATGATTCTTAATCGGTGATTAGGAGTAGAAAAATATTAATATCCAGCTAAAATTAAACTTAGGTAATAGGCGAGGTCTCGCGCAATTACCTCACTAAAAATAAAAAGTTAAAACATAATTAAAACTAATAACCACTATATACATGGCCATCCTACCCAAATTATTGAAGTGCGATACCTGCGTCAAGTGCCATTGCTTTGGCGGAAAATTTTACGAAATTTTCTACGACTTCGTTTATGTTGTCATTGCCATTAAATTATTAAAGAGGCTGTAAGCTCACAGATAGTATGATGCTTGTCTTAGTTATTAAATTCTAAAACAATTTTTATTTAAATTAAGAGAAACACTGTAAGTTGTTATTACTTAGTATAAGTTACCTATTAGTAAGTTTGGTAAACCAGACTACAAAAAATGTTAACTTTTTGCTACACCCTGACAGGGTCCTTGTACCTAGTTATTAAGTACTTGGTTGCAATAAATATTATTATTATTACTATACAGATTAGTAGCGCCATCAATTACTGAACATTTAGCAAACGTGATCGGTTGCGTTAACTTTGCACCTCATTTGTATGCGGCGCCATACATGCCAGGTACAAAATTGACCCGGTCAGTTAAGATGTGATAAGTGTTTGTACTCCCTCGGTGCGCGAGTCAGACTCGTACTTGGTCAGTTTTTCGTATATTAATGAGGCTTGAACTTGAGCTTTCCACAGTCGCGGGCCTAGTGATGTGACGTTTCCGAGAATTTCCAGGGCTCGCGGTCGTGTCCGTGTTTCGTGTACCCGTAGCCGGATCTCTGTTCCCGGGTTACACGGCAACGGAGATCCGGACGGTTTGGCACGTGTAATTAGGCTCCGTGTAATTAAGATACGTAGCTCCGTGTTATACGGAGATGCGTTTTTTATGTTTCTTAATTCCACGCGGATCCGATCCGTCCGTGACGTTGTCGGGTTGACAAGCTTTCAATCAATACCCGAGCGGAGCCGACATCCGCCGTCAGTAGCCGAACGCACGGCTACGTATCTTTGACGTGTCCGTGTAGTAGGTATACGGGATCTTAGGACGGCCGGTATTAAGAACACGGAGCTACGGTTCCGCGTGTAACACGTATATCAGAAGCCTTAATTTCCACTTGTGTGTCGGAAACTTTCTTCATTGTGTGTCGGAAATGTTCTCTAGAATGTTCTATCCTTATACAAATCAGGAATAAACGTTCCCGAGAACGACATCTCTACGCTGGCTTATGATGCTTTCGTTTATCATGTGATAAATAAATGATACAGCATTTGTCACTCACACTCACTCACTGACAAAGTAACGGATGCTTTACTTTGTCAGTGAGTATAAAAACTATCATAAGCCCGCTGAGAGGATGTAATATGTAACTTACGATAACAATCAATTTGAGACCTAATACAGTCAATCTTCCTATTTGGAAATTTAGTTCACTAAACTTCTTATCAGCCTGTTGCGAAGCGATTGCTCACATGATTATATTAGCATTCAGTCATTCATAGTTATCAATAGTGCAACAAACTGCAATAACACCCTGTCGCTTTAACATTACACGGTTTTTAGATTTCATGATTCACGAAATGACCTAATAATTTAAAACGTACAAGGTACTTAGTAAAACGAATGGAAGTGTACAGACAGGTAATATAGATTACGTTTGCTTGTTGAAACTTATCGTAAATGATGACAATACTTCGAAATGTAGGTACGTAGAATAATCCGATTATCGATATAAGGAAAAATATTAAGGGACAATCTTACAAAAATTGACCTAGTCCCAAACTAAACAATGCTTGTAGGTACTAAGGTTACTAGATATTTAACGGTATACATAATATATAAATACATATATAGGTACCATCCATGACCCAGGAACAAATATTCAAGTTCATCACACAAATATTTGTCTTTGCCGGGATTCGAACCCAGGATCGCCGGCTCAGTAGGCAGGCGCACCGCAAACTGCGCCAACCGCGTCATCGTAAGATTCGTAAGGTTTAGTCACACAATTCGCCTGGTACCAACCAAAACTCACTAAAACTTCTGTCACTGCTCTTTCAAAATCTCGTATCTAGTTTGTAGATTGATACTGAGATACGAGCTTTATTTTAAGTATAGGTATTTAAAAAAAACATTTATTACTTTAGTGTACTTTAGTTAGACTATTTGTTACTTTAGTGAGTTTTGGTTGTCAACAGACGAATATAATATAATTCGTCTCAAATTTCGTGCATTTTTCCTTTAATCTAATTTTAATAGACTATAGGCTTATTGTTTACGTTATAAATTAATAAATTCTAAAAAGATAACAAAGTATTTACTTACGTTATCACCAAAACACACAGCGCACTTCCGAATTTGGTTTGCGATTACATCTTAGATACTTTACTAAGAGATAACATCATGAAATGAACAAATCACTATAAATTTCCTCTAATAATAACTAATACGCACTTAATAAGTTCTGCTAATCTTTTTGATTTCCGCTGTGATTTATAAAATGTTTAATCACTTCTTGAAAAAGTTGTTTTTTAGGTTTCTTTATTATCTAATTCCTCGTGTAAGGTACTCATCTAATTATTAATTAACAAATAAGTTTTTAAATTACAGTCAACTACTGAAATTAAGCATAAATAATGTTTTTATTTGCGGATTTTTATCTTTCTTACTTAACATTTTTTTTGTTTATTACTTTTACTTTATTCATGATACACAACGGATTAATAAATACCTACACTATTTAACCGAAACAAAGTTAGTTTAAAGTTGATTTGATTATCTGAAATATATTTTGTTTTCAATATTCGTAAACAAAACACAGGTTTAATTTCCCGCTCGTTATTTTTCGCGCGCGTCTATGGTTATTTTTTTTTTGCAATGGCGTTGCTGGCTAGTCAGCCAGCGCGGGTCGCGACAAGCCGACTGTCTGGTTATTCCATAATTCTGTTAAGCCTTTCTATTAAATCGATCGACTTTCTCCCAAACCGATGGCCGTGCGCAAAATATAATTATTACGCGACTGCGGACAAAGAAGTACGGTGTTTTTGATGATTCGAACTATTTTGGGTCAATTGCAAAAAAATTGTACATAGTTAAGGGCTTTAATTAAAACAATGTTAATTGATTCCTTTGTGTGACGAAAGTTACCCATACATTTTGTATGACTAACTTTCGTCACACAAAGGAAGCGATCGTATTTAATGTTAACTAAGCCTTTAACTATGTACAAATTTTTTGCAATCGACCCTTTTAAAATAGGGTTGAATTGTTTTGACAGTACACCATGGGTATAACACCAAATGTTTTGTAATATGGCGCTTAGACCGCTCCTATCACAATGTCATCTAGCTTCTATATGAAATAATAGATGGCGCTAGTGTGTTAAGTGTAACCTGCGATCGAAGACAAAAGCGACAAAAAACTTACGCTACCTACCTACCAAATAAAAGTCAGACGAAGAAATTTTACGTATTTTTTAAATGCGACTGCTAAAAGTCACTGCGGGAAAACGATTCAGCGAAAGCAGTCTAACAAATTTTCTCATTGGCATACGGTCACAGACCACCCCCACTAGACGGAGCATGTAAGGCACATGTAAGGTGACCCGCGCGCACCAACGATATGGTACGGCAGAACATTAAATTATCAACATGGCGGCCAACGCCCACCGTTTAGTTGCGTCCATGTTTATGAGGTCTCTCTACACCACTTAACACTACAATTTACCATGTTATTTATTTAATTTCTTTTTTCGTTGACGTACGCATGGATCATAAACATGGACGCAACTAAACGGTGGCCGCCGTGTTGATACATTAATGTTCTGCCGTACCATACCGTTGGTGCGCGCGGGTCGCCTTACATGCTCCGTCTAGTGGGGGTTGTCTGTGCATACGGTCCTCGGTACTGATTCGTCAACTTCAACTGTCCTATATCGTCACATTCCCTGTCTTGTCCACATTCCTACATGGTCCACAGCGCGCTAACTCGTCAACATTTATCTATTAATTAAATTAAAGCTATTAACACGTTTACACTGTCAGTGTCCCATATGTGGGGTCACGGCAAGACTATTTTATTAACGTGTAGGTAACTGGAACGTGTCAAAAGTACAAATGCCATAAGGCATACTCTAAAAGTCAACAATACAATACAATACAAAATGCTTTATTGCACACCAAAAAAGTTTACAGATTGAACTCATAAACAATAATTTTAATAACGGTAGACAACAGGCGAGGCGGTCTTATCGCTGAAGAGAGATCTCTTCCAGACACCCTTAGGGTAGTGGAGTTGATCAGTATAAATCACAATGAGTAGATGATGCAGAAACTAGCATATTTATTAACCATCACTGTGCTAATTCGTCCAGATTTCGCACTCGCACAAAAATGTATGTGCTACAATGATAAAGTAACTAGACTCCATATAACACTTGTGATAAGTGTGGACGATTTGGGACTCTGACCACAGCACTGTGGGCGATATATGTAGGAATGTGGGTGAACTAGTAGTGTGGACCTTAGGTAATAGGAATGCAGACAAAATGGGATATTGATCATACAAGAATGTGGAAGACTTAGGAAGGTGACTCTCTTAGAGTTGTATGCTGACGACATCGCATTGTGAACGATTTAATGAAGTCACAAAGTAGGACTATAGACAAAATCATCCTGAGCTACTATATACAGAATTATGAATACAGACCAAACAAACCTTTAAAGGTGTTTGAGGGTCATCAGCGATTTCATGGGGTTGTCACGCTCTCCATTTTAAAAATAACAAATAGGCGTTAAATGGAAGAGCTCTTACAAAACCAACGATCCGAGCAGAGGCGCTCATTGCGTCTGATGGTGCCATTTGACCGACAAAAATGCTGCGAAGACATTAACATGATTGCTAAGTAGGTACAATACTAATAATGACAGATACAAGCAGCGTTTAGGTTCACTTTGGCACTTCCTACCTCGGTAACACCCACTTCGGCTGCATCCCATTCCCAACTGGACGGCTGCACATGGTCATGGTGCCATGGCATCTCGGGCGGCCTTTGGCATGGGACGTTTCATACATGTGTGGACACTCTAGCCCCGTCCCATGTCCAACGTTCCGCCCGAAAACCGGGGACGGCCGCAAAAGATGCCCAAATCGTCAAGCGCCGCAATTATGAATTTGCGGCACTGTAGTGCACTGGCGATTGAAACATTTGGCCCGTGGTCGTCAGATGCAAAAAAAGATCTAAAAGAAATATCTCAAAAACTAATCGGAATTTCAGGTAATATCCGAATCAGACCGGGCTCTTTTTTTTCTCAAAGAATGAGCCTCGCCATTCAAAGGCGACGACGCGCGACGTGCTGGGGACGATGCCTCAGACGGCCTCAGTACTGGGGGATTCCTTTTAATTAAGTTTTATTATGTATAGTTTTAATTTATTCCCAAGTTGACAACTTCCCATTTCGTCCCGTTTCATCTTTATTCCCAAATCGTCCATATTCTATACCAACTCAAAACTATCCATTTGCTCTCTCGTTCACATTCAGACTGCGAGGTATAAATGTGGACTACTATGAATATTATTTTGGTACAATCAGAAATAGAAGAGGTACTTGATGAATATTTTTGATTATCGCGATCCAACGATTTGGTTTGTCCTAAGGGCCGATAGACGGACAGCATTTCAACTGCAACCCAGCTGCAAAGTTGAAGCAACTGCAATACGACTGCAATAGAACTCCTTGCTCTTCATGTGTGTATTTACTCCATCGATAAACTGAACTGAATAGATAACCGGGGTTCTGCAAGAAGCGGCATAGCAGTTATAATGCAATTATATTGCAGTTGTTCCAACTGCAATATAACGGCAATACGACTGCATTATGACGGTGCAGCCAGCTTGCAGTTGGTGTGCGGTTGATAGAACTGCACGACAGCTGCAAGCGGATTGCACAGTCGGTTTGCAGTTTTGATGCAGTTGGTGTAACTGCATCAGAACTGCCCTGGAACTGCCACTTTGCAGCTGGGTTGCAGTTGAAATGCTGTCCGTCTATCGGCCCTTAGGACAAACCAAATCGTTGGATCGCGATAATCAAAAAGATTCATCAAGTACCTAGTCTATTTCTGATTGTACCAAAATAATATTCATAGTAGTTCTATTTGGAATAAAATCCGTGCTTCCAGATAGTTCGATCCGCCAGTCTAACTATTTGGAAAAAAAGGTCCAAATAGTTCGACTATCGAACTACTAGTAGGACTGCATGGAATAAAGGGTTAATAGCTGCAGTAGAGTTCTAGTGGCAAAAGCACCTTTAGACAACCTGTCAATAAAATCAAACAAGGCGTAACAAAAATAACTCTTTTATTACCATAGGGGTTCCTTGCCATAATTTTAGGTACATAAGTTAAACAATAAATAAAATCACAACTTAATGAATACTTAAAATTAATTCGAACGTCACTAAATTTTAAATTTGGAATTTGTGAACACAGCCAACCAGAAACCAATTCGCGCCAAAACCTTCAGTTCGTGACGTCACTATGCTTAGTCTATGGCAGGTAAAAGGGACTCGAAAATTGGTAAGAAAATATTTCAATAACAAATTAAATAAAAAAAATTAAACGTGTGCTTATACATCGACATCTAACTTTTTCAAATTAGTTCCGAGTCGAATATGCTATTGCAAAAACAAACTATAGTGCGATAAAGGTAGTCCAGGGTTCCACCTTTTATACCATACTTTTGTGTCTCATCCTGGTAATCGCACTTACTTTCAAGTTCATTTTCTTTGATATATATATTTTGCATCATAAACAGGTTTTTTAACAGGACTGTCAAGCATTTTACATTTATGATTAATATAAACGAAAATTATTCTCATTTTTACAGCAGAGCTTTAAGTCGGCCATGTAAATTAAAGTAGACTGACATACGTGTGTTAAAAAAAGCGTACATCAACTTTTTCAGAATAACGATTTTTAGGCAATATCTTATCCAGAATCGTTTGTAAATTCGAAGTATTCGAACCTCGTACATGAAAATTGATCCAAAAATGTGTATGAAAAAATATATCCTTTGCGTCACGTTAGTAGAAAAAAATAGCAATCATACAATTATGTCACGAACAGGAATGGAAAATTTGGGACAGATTTTTTCTTATATTAATTAGGTTCGAAAGTACATAAAGAATTGAAGATTTTTGAGCAAGTTCAACTCAAAAAGAGAATTCTGAGAAAAAAAGCAATGTACACTTCTATGAAAAGCACCGTTTTTTGTACCATGAAAGTATTGAGGAAAATTTAACACTCATAATGTATAATTATATACAAAATAAAAATTGTTAAGACCAGCCGGGATAAATGCGTATTTTGGTGACTTCGCCTAAATTATGCACTCTGTCTAAGCATGGGATAATTTTTAAAAAGTGCAACATTTTTTAGATATTATCAACTGACGTAGTTGCCGCTATACACGCCTTTATTCCGATTGACCATACGTATAACTGACACAAAAAGCATCTCCTTTTTTGTAATTTTTTTTCTATTTTATGTATTTTTTTAACCTAAATGTGCTTAGACCTGTTAAAAGTTTTCCTGTGATTGTATTGGCCTATTTCATTTATATACACATAAAGAATTCGTACAACTAGCGTTCAATCGTGAAAAACGATTCAAATTATCAACTTTTACCTAAATATACATCACAGATAGAGAAATATAAAAATTACTAATATCTATATATGGTTACGGGACTGTCAGGATTTTACCAACTTTTTCCAACAAATACAGCGTAAATCACATATCAGTCAGTAAAAGTAATTTGCGCAATCAGCCCTTGATCTCTTTTGGCTTGATATTGGAAGAAACTATTTGTAATGTACACAATTTACTATCTATTTAGAAAATGAAATAGATCCGAATTCAAATTCCCATGAATTTATCTTGAACATAAATTTGTTTATCTTAGCATGAATCAACTGTATCAATAATTATAAGAAGTAACGAAATTACATAAGACTAAAAGACAAGGAAGAAGACAAAACAAGAGTGAAAAGTTTAAATTTCGCCCCTCGGGGCATAAAATCAGCTAGAAAAACTGCCAACCACTTACACATTACATTGATATTCTTACCATAAGCTCTGATAACTTCACTGACATTTGCTTTAAAAAATCTCCTCCATAATTGACTAGATGCACCTTATTTTAATAAGCTATTCATTTACAACTTGAGAACCATCCGCTTCGAATCTAAGATCGACTAATAAGAGTAAATAGGTACGGTCATTGAAAAAATAAATAAATAAATAGTTTTAAAACAAAACGACTCATACAAAAATTTGTTTCAAATAAAATATACGGAAGAGAGTTTTCCAAAAAATATCCCGAATCCCAGTTTGTTTGAGCACTTTACGTTTTTGGGTTCATCCTAATCAGATATAATCGACTGCATTTTCGATGTGAGTGAAAAAAAGTGGACCCAAAATTTTTATGGGAATTTTAGTTTCCACGACCTGACGCTCGTACAAATAAAAAAAGTTTATATACAAACGTGACGTGATGGAAATGGAACGCACAAATTGGCTACTTGACTGGCAGACGCAGATCAAATCAGCTCTTTTATGAACTGTTAAAACGCTCGGAATGTACGAAAATTTACGAAAATAGGGTGTTGTGACGTCACTACGCTATACGATCAGTTGATCTCTAATAGGTATTTGATTTTTACTATTTGGATGTTGTCCATGTTCAGAAATAGCATTTAAATGGCAAGTGATACATAGGGATCGTAAAATGCGAGAAAAATCGATTGAAATATCGTATGACTAGGGCCCTAGAACTTCAATGAATTATGCTCGCATTTCACGAACCCTGGCCATAATTTATAGTGACTCCAGGAAAGTAACCAATTTAAGACACTATTATTCACATCGGAAATGCAAACGATTCTGAGTAGGACGAAGCCAAAAACGTCAAGTTCTAGAAGAAACAGGGACTCGGGATTTTTATGGAGTGCCGCTATGCGAAATCTAGGAGTTTTACAAGTAGGCTATGAGATTTTACTTCCTGTCGTCACCAGGTTTGGTGTCTGACTTCTTGCCTGCATCGGTTTTGGTGTCCAAACTCTTTCCGTTGTCTTTGTCATCCTTTTTGCTGCACTCTTCTGTGGCGTCTTGGGATTTGGAGGGTTTGCTTTGAAATTCGTCGTTCAGCATTTTTTCAAATTCAGCGGCCGTCTTGTTCAGATTTTTCTTCATGCCGGCGTCTGGGTAAGACTGTAAATAAGGATGACAGTGTGATAGTGATTTATTATATACATTCGTGAACTGATGATGTCTTAATAATTGTGCGAATAACTATTACCAGTTGACCAATATACAGACAGATGCCAAGATCCTTTAGGTAACTGACCCCGGATAGTAAGTACGAGTATAATCTTAATCAAGCACTATTTATAAAAACCGGCCAAGTATGAGTCTGACTCGCGCACCGAGGGTTCTGTACAACCAATTATCCCATCTTAACTGGTCGGGCTAAGTTTGCACCTGGTATGTATGGCGCCGGATAGAAAGTAAACGCAACCAATCACGTTTGTTGTATGAGAGCCCCACTTAAATATTTATTTTATTCTGTCTAGTATTTGTTGTTATAGCGGCAACAGAAATACATAATCTATGAGAATTTCAACTGTCAACACGGTTCATAAGATACAGTCTGGTGACAGACGGACAGCCAGGCAGTCAGACAGACAGACAGACAGATAGACAGACGGACGGACAGCGGAGTCTTAGTAATAGGGTCCCGTTATTTACACTTTGGGTACGGAACCCTAAATCTGCTTGCTTATTATGCTCTCTCATCACGCCGTTACGGCCGGACGGATTTTAACTAATTTTGGTACAGATATAGCTGGACAGTGGACATCCAACGATGGTGAAAGAATACCTTTTTCCCGACAACGATAAAGAAAAATTGTTTTATGAATATCCAAACCTTGAGGTAAAGCCGGACGTTGTTGAAGATTCGCCTGAAGTCCTGAACAACCTGTTCGTATTCAGTGTAGGACGAGTTCTTCAACTTCGTCGAGATGTCGTGGAGGCACATTGGATATTTCACTACCTCGTAGAATCTGGGAGCCTGAAATATCATCAGGAATAATTTACACCTATAACATTAGAAAAAAAAAAAACTTTAAAAAAGGATCTTTGAATATATACAGTAAAATACAATTCTTCCCGGAATTTATTCATAAAAATATATATTTATTCATATAACTCTATAGATTTATTTTTAATGGCTGGAATATGCAATTTTTTACGTTTTCAACCCTCATAACTCCGCCATTTTGTAAACACATTGTGACACGCATTCAAAATAATCTATGTAATTATTGAACTTAATCACAAAATTCTGCGACATTCGGTTAGAAAATGCGACATTAGGCGAGAACAGGCGGACACATTAGTGCAAAATATTACATACCACTTTTATATCCATATCGTGCTGAATAAACGCGGCCTCTTTCACATGCGCCAAGTTGCCCAAAAGAGCCTCAAACTTTTTGACTGTTGCAGCTGACAAAGGCTTCTTCTTCTTAGGGTGATACCAAATACTAGAGGCGGCCACTTTGGACTTTCCCGTTGGCTTCTTCTGACTGTCGCTTCTGACATAGTTCCCCGTCTGATCGTAGTTTGGACAACGGGTTTCTTTTGACTCGTCCTGCCTTTTCTCTGGAATAGAAATCTCATCAGATTCCAGAGATTTTGGTTCAGAGTTAAGGAATTTGGTCGCGTCGTCCAAAATGGACTGAACGTGGTTCGATGTCGAATTCTGCTCCCACAAATTGTGCATTTCCTTGGACATGAAGTTGTGAGGGCCCACTCGTGAAAATGCGTCTTTGTTTTCCATGTTAAACTTAATTTGTTTTAGATCATCCGAGTACTCGTCGTTGGCACTCAAGCCCAGGGCATCATAGAGTCTCGCAGTATCAGACTTGGATCCCTCGTGAATATAATCGACAAGTTTAGGCGCTGACTGCTTCGCCGCTTCCCAGGCGCGGTCTGACGTCATCGCAGTTAAAATCTCTAGAGGTTCAGCGTTCCTCATGTCCATACTGGACATCGCAGGTCTTGCCATCTTGTGCTCGTCTGCGAAAATTCCTTCACTACGCCTCGGCATCAGGCACGGCCACAACTCAAGGTTGTACTTCGGTTGTGGCGCCAAAGTCACGGGAGGAAATTGCACCTTCATCTTCAAAGCCATCTCCTCAACCAAAGTGTTGTCAAGGGCTTCTTGACTAGGACTTTGTATGAAAGGCACCATAGGATCTGCCGGTTTTATGGGCACCTTGTAACTTCCGGGTTTCATATACACTTTAGACATTTCGTGATACTCATCATTATCGGGGACTATAAATTGCACGGGGCCAGAGATATTATTAGTAATCGTCACAACGTTCGACGGAATCTGAACGTTGTGCGACTGATGAGTTATAAAGTCGCTAGGTTCTTTTTGGACCATCTGACCCCACGCCGCAAAAAAATCAGCCTCTTCTTTTGTGTCGCCGCAGCTGTTATTTTTCTGCACGTACCGTCCTCGCATCTCGACAGAGGAGGCTATGTTTGGTATCAATGTTTTTTCTACATGACTCAAAGGAATCATCTTCGCTTTTAGCTCCATGTCTCTACGTTGCATTTGCTCGTACAGCATGGCGCCCGAGAGCGGCGGGCCAGGAGCTTTCCCGAGTTCCGCATCCATTTTATGTTTCATTTGATTGTACAATTCCCTCTGCTCAACATGGCACATGCTTTCTAAGGTTCTGAAATCAGGCATGTTGGTAATGGTCCAGGACTGGCGAGGTTTCGATTCCCGAACACTGTCGCATTTATAAGGGCCTTTCAGATAAGCATCCATATCATCCTGGTCGTTCCGAGGATAGAAGTTGTGAGAGCTCGGGGCCGGCACTGTGGGAAACTTCTTGAAGTCGACGCTACCTCTAGATGGCCATGGTCCTTCGTTAAAATTTTGCGAGGACGAATGATGTTGATTATGTACCCAAGGCGGTTGGACTGCGTTGAACGGTTGCGGCGAAGCGTTGACGGGCCTCGGGGTAGTAACGTGAGGTTTCACCTGCTGGAACTTGCTCTGGTTCTGATGCCGCGGGGCCGCCGAATTTGTGGCGTAGTAATTGTGAGTAAAACTTTTCTGCTCCATTGTAAAACCGTGATCTAGGCACTTGTAAGTCTTATAGATATGCGTCAACATTTCTTTGGTAACAGCCTGCCATTGCACGAAACATTCTCGAATGTTTGGGCTGTAATATTTGTTCTCGATTCTAGAAAATGTGTCATGTTTCTCACTGAGTAGTTCTTTTACACCTTTCCAGCCGTCTAAAATTCTGACGAATGAGAAAATAAAGTTTTTGATTACCCACGGTATGCCTTGAGAGTGTAGGTTAGCGACGGCGCTGTCTGGTTTCTGCACATTAGATCTAGTTTTTGCGCAAATAGAGTGTATATTTTTAAAACAAGGTCTATTATGATGTGCAATAGCTATATTTTCTGCGTCAGTGCATGCTTCTATAGCGAGTTGGACGATTTGACTCGGAATCTGATCATGAATCATAATCTTATCCAGAGCAGAAAGAAGAGCGTCAGATGAGCCTGACGGTTTATCTTTGTCATCTTCTTGGAAAGAATTTTGATTATTAGAATCTGCCCTTGTATTTGAATCGGGTATATTGCAAAGTTCTGATACCATTCGTTCGCCTTCCGCGAAAAAATCTAAGCTCGATATGGATTCCGATTTTAAGTTTCTATCTTGTTTCTTTAGCCTGTCTGTCTCGGCGCTGGCGTCTTTGTACCTCTCGTGATATCGCGGGTCAGCACTATAAACTTGTCTTTTGTCTTGGCTCTTTCCTATTTTCTTCTTAGCCCCCGTTCCAATCGGTTCTTGGTAGGAAAGGGACCAAGTACTATGTGAACGCCTATCAGAGTTAGAGTTACGGTCCATCTGGCTGTAATTGGGCGAAGATGGATCGAATACTAAGCCCACCAGTGGGGAGTTTGGAGGTGAGCTGAACGTGGGAGCCGACGGGTTGCTATATCTGGAAAGATTGTGCGCATTATTAGACTGGATGCTCGCCATAATTGGGATTTAACTATAATTTCATGTTGTTTACCTTTGATTTTGGAACTGCTGTTCGGCCGCCGTCGCCTCGTAGATGCCGGTTGCCACGCGACAATATGTCGCCATGTTGGAATCAGATACGTCTTTGCTAGAGCACCCTGGAAACGGAGAACAAAACTATCACTGAACTATTTGTGCTGTGTTTAATTTTGGGCTAAAATATTACAGTCCAAAGACGTTCCCTACTGGCAAAATCAAAATCAAAAACAGTTGACGGTTTCCTGTGATCATTACTGGATTATTGGCACATCTTGGGACGCGACTGCGTAGTCCGGTAGTTCAGCCCCGACATTATGACCACCAACATGCTCTGCCCGCTGCCACTTAAGTCTGGCAAAACGTTTAATAAACTGTTGATGTTCACACTTAATCTATCTTCATGCACTGATCCCGCTCGTCATCGAAGAAATCTCATGAGGTCATCATTGTTGTTATCGGTAGCATGCTTACCCTGAGACTTATTCATCATCATCAACATCATTATCAGGCGACAGACATCCACTGCTGGACGAAGGCCTCCACAAAAGTTCTCCACAACGATCGGTCTTGCGTCGCCCTTAGCAAATGCGTCTTCTGGTTCGCGGTCGCCACTCAAGAACCTTTCTGCCCCAACGGCCATCGATTCTATGAGCAATGTGCCCTGCCCACTGCCACATAAGACTTGCGCTTCGCGAAACCAGACTAGTATCGGCAGCACTGCTGACAGCATATATGTAGAAGAACTCACCATAGCTGCTCTTCTGCATCACGGAGTGGCGGTGGCCGTCCTGCTGTCGGCGCTCCTCTCGGATGTCAGTCTTATTCGACCCGCCACCATACTCTTGCATTTGTGACCGCAGTGACTGAAGACCGCAGTGTGCTGAAACCGTTCATTCTCTTTAATAATTGTTGCCTGTTTTGAAAATACAGTATGAAAGATGTAAAGTTTATAGAATTCCAAATTCAAAACTAAGCCTAAGGGCTTTTTACATGCTTGGTGCTAACTGGTTAGTTTCGGAAAGAACACGTAGTGAGTTTAAAGCAGACGAATGGAAGAACCTCTTCAACCTATTCCTTGAAGAGTAGAAACGTAGAAGGGAGAAACTACGTGATTTTACTAAGGGCTTGCAATTCCGGTTATAATTAGTTAGTAGGGACAATATCGGAAATTCCGGAATCATCGATACAAGCTGTACAAGCCAATTCCGGAATTGCAAGCCCAAATTTTACTGAAGTTGTCAGCATGCAAAAAGTTACGACAGCTACTCACCCGCGCGCAGAATATATGTTTATTTGACACTACAGCTGTTCCATAAAAATGAAAATTACACTGAAGTGTTCAGGAATATTTTGCTGCAATGTTAATTAAGACCTAATGCTTTTTAACGAACCCTGCGGCGGCGAATTTTGTGATTGGACGAAACCTGCATTGTGGATGTCGATGGTATGTAGTTTTTTTTCTAAGGGTTTAATCAAGATTTGAATTTGAGAATATTTAGAGTCCCATGTATCCTTAAAATTTGGAAAACCTCTCCAGAAATTCGCAAACGTTCTATTGCTTGCCATTGTCCCTAAGTATACTGCTATTTTATCCGTCAACTACATAATAAGAACGTAATCATAGTATTAGGCGCCATCTAGTTTTAATATTTATTGGTCTATTGGTCAGTATTAAATATAGAAAACGTAACAGCCAGAAAACGTAGGTATTTATTGATGTCTGAGGTTTAACTGTATTATTGAAATTGGACTAGACCATAAAGCCAATTTCATCATAGCAATTTGGCAAAAAACGCAAAACCAAAACCTCAATAATTTAAGCTCAAATAATATTTAGTAATTTTTCGGAGAATTTAAATTGTATCCCGTTTTTATTTGCGATAAACTTGAAATATCTTATGCAAAGAAAATCTGGATTTTCTAACTTTTCCTAATTATGACATAAGATCAGTTGCTACGCAGAATCTAGTTGGTATCCGCAAAAAAATGGTCAAAATTTCGGCGATTTTTTCAGTCAAATCTACTTGTATGTATTTTTTTACTCTGTTACAACTTCTACTGTGCTTCTAAATCGTTTTAACAACTACTGTCACATATCCTTACTATATCTGAATGAAATCGAACGAGAAAATTAAGGCATCAGGGTACTCACCGTTTTTATTTCCTAGTGTCCTTCCACGGGATATACTCGCACTTCAGAACATATTAGAAAAAAACCCTTAAAGGTTACTTACATCTGACAATTGACAGTTTTCTATTTTTTATTTTATTCTTACGTATTAACCAGTGATTTGATTTGATCCGTGGCCGTGTGAATTCCTTATTTCCTATCAATATATTTTTTGTGTAGATCGTTTCTTAGCATGGTCGTCCCACTCCGAGATGTGCAGTGAATGATGTCTCGGCGACCATATGATTTCGTTCAATTGTTTCTTGACGGTTGTCATTCGATTTTTGCTTTTTTGCAGCTCGAGTTCCGAACTCTGTGTAGGATTTATTTTGTAAAATCAATTTGTTTTGTTACTTAGTCCTATTATTATTCAGCTCCTAAGTAGATTTTGATCGCTTCACCAGCGTTAAGTGTATTATACACACCTTTATTATCCTTTTCACTTTAGAGTTGATTTCTTGATAAGTCCTTAATTTAATTTAAAACGCTGCCCGCGCAAAAGTTGCATTTAACCTTAAGAGCAAAAAAAGGTTGGTTGTGATTTAGACTATGGATTTAGATCTGAAGAACTACTGCTATGTTGGAAATTTGACCGTCGTATTGTGCCATCCCTCTCAATCATATAGTAAAGTATATTTGGGTGAGCGGGACGGTACTAGACGACGGTCGAATTTCGAACATCGGAGTAGCCCTTCTGTATCGTTCTGTCAAGAACATGTCAAGAAGTATGGAGGGTAAAATGGAGGAACGGAATCTTCACATATTCAAGTGTCCGCTGAAAGGTGTTAAATTGGTGGCGCTACTGAGCTGAAAGTAGTTCCGTTACTTAGCAATGGGTTGTTTTTATACATTTTTAATAAAACTTAATTATGCGTTTTTTTCTGTATATACTTAAAGGAACTTAGTACAGTACGACACAAAGGAGTAGAAAAGAAAAAGTGGCAATACTGTAGTGATGTCCCTTTCTAATCAATATAAGAAAAATGGGACGACACTACAGTGGACGACGCGGTTGGCGCAGTGGTTAAGCAACTGCCTACTGAGCCGACGGTCTCGGTTTCGAATCCCGGCAAGGGCAAATATTTGTGTGATGAACACAAATATTTGTGCCTGGGTCATGGATGTTCTATGTATTTAAGTATTTATTTATCTATATAAGTATGTATACCGTCGCCTGGTATCCATAACACAAGCCTTCTTGAGCTTAATTTGGGACTAGGTTGATTTGTGTGAGGTTGTCTGATATTTATTATTATTATTTATTATTATTTATTACAGTATTGCCACTTTTTAATTTCTACTCTTTTGTGTCGTACTGTAAGAATTACTCTGGTCACAGAGTATTAAAATTTTCAATTCGACACAGTTCACTCCGTCTAAAACTTGGAACTTATTCATACTTTCTAGCGCTATGCGGACGACATTTTTTGACATTGTTTTTTCTTAACTATCTATTGAATTATGACTTGCTAAGTTATTTTGTTTATTATGTTGACGATCACCGTATAGATTCGTGTAAATTGACTATGTGTAATTTATAATGTATCCCTATATGTGTGAAATAAATAAATCAAATCAAATCAAATCATTGGAACTATTATATTCGCTGTTTGCCGCTGGACAGGGACACTTTTTCAAATATTCTCCAATGAAAGATTTTAATCAATCAATCAGTATTATTTATTTGCTAGAATACAATCGAGTGCATACATTTATGAGGTACAGTGTATTCAGCCTGGTATTGGGCAGTATAATATTATAAAAGTAATGTACCTACTAAAATTAACCAAGACCATATTTTCTTATAACTTCGACTCAGCATGCAAAAAAAAATATTTTAGTAATAATCTTATACTAATGTTTGCAATAAAATACTACATTGCACTTAATTTTTTAAATATGCGGCGTATAGTCAAAATATTCTTTTACTGAGTAAAATACATTGTGTACGAAGAACTTCAATAATTCCGCTCCTTTCTTTTTACCCTCCATATCAAGAAGTTTTAATTCTCCGTAATACTTTAACTTTTTAGTAATAATTTGGTAATAATATGAATAAGATATAATGTTCGATAATGACGAAGTCGCGGGCAAAAGTTTAAAATAACAAATTATGTTAAATGACTGACTGTAATTTAGTGTAGCAAGCTTACGTGAAATAAAAGAAGAATATTTGGCAACACTTTATTTTTTTATGTAAAAAAGCATTAATAATAATAACTACTCATATCATAGACAAGCAAAACAAGTCGCTGAGCTTCGACGGCATTTTTATTATACAAATGTAATAAATTAATAATGTTATTTTTCAGAGCAATATACCTACTTAACAAGATTTAAGTAAACTACTTGATTGTAGTCAAACAAAGAAGTGAGTCATACAAAGAAGTGAGTCATGCAAAGAAGTGGCACCCAGGCACGGGCCGGATGCATGGATGGTATGGCGGGGCTTCGTACATACCTTTATGTACCCTTTGTTAAATCAGTTAAATGTAGGTAGTAGAGTCCAAAAAGTACGATCCCGTGCAGACCATATCTATCGACTCCTGGCCACCTTCACGAGGCCATCCGTCCATCTAGTCGGGATCGTACTTTGTGGCGAGCTATAGGAGAGGCCTAAGTCCGGCAGTAGATGTCTGTGACTGATAGAAAGATAGGTAGGTAGAGTTCTAGGTTGGGCCAATAGGCAAATTACCTAGTTACAATGCTTTATGGATAATAAAGGACTAGGTATCCTATTCAATAAAAGTAGTCGATCATAATCTATCTGGTTGGAGTCAGACTAAGGTTGTCTGTCCACTGAAGGGCCGCGGAAAGTGAACCAATCAGCACAAAACAGATAGGTACAGAAATCAATCTACATACAAGTGCGCTCGAGCAAACGCACACATATAGACATAGACATTGCTCACGGACACGATATCTCGGAGCAGTTCAGACCAGTGCGAGCGCGATTGCCATCCGCTTGACGAGTCCGTGAGCAATGTCTATGTGTGCGTTTGCTCGAGCGCGCTTGCATGTAGATTGATTTCTGTACCTATCTGTTTTGTGCAATCAGGCTGTCTTTGTGAAGCCCAATAGAAGGGCATTTAAATTTGAGGATGTGATTGGTCCATTTTACACAGCTCCGCTCTGCTCCGCTCCGCTTCGCTTCTGTGGTCTGTCAGCCTAAATCCGGGTGGTACCAAAACCTCCATTCTAGTCTGCTAATTTGTTTTCGTGGTGTTTACTTTTTATCCTAGAAGAATAACACACCTCTCCTTTAAGATTAAGTTAAGAATACACACACTCTTCAAGAAGAAAACCTACATGAAAAATAACCCTGGGCTTTATTTACTCTTTTCTGTCCCATGCTCCTAATACTATGGATCCGTAATATTAGGAGTGGAAAGAGAGGGGGGGGTTACGCATTTATATTTTTCTTTGTGCATTGATCTTTATATCAATAGTTAGATATAAAAAAATGTGGTGTACCCACATTAAACGTTTCCTAAAAAAACAGTTTCTAACCCAACCCAACCTAACCCATTTTAATCTAATAAAAAATAAACGCGTTTCAAACGTCACATAATATGAAACGTTATATTAGGTCAAATAACTATTATATAAATTATATTCCTCATTCCTGCACAGTCATTGGCAAACCAGTTTGAGTATCGTCATTATAGAGGAGCCAAGGGCGAGGGTCAGCAGAGGGGAGAGGTTGTCGGAGCCGTTGCAGAAGTCCTTGGTGCAGGAACAGACCTCCTGGCGGCCGCCGTAGCCGGAGCGGTGGTAGCAGGAGCCCTGGAAAGAGCGATAGGGAATGCAATTAAAATATTGAAGAAAGCATTAATATTCATTATCATATGCATCAGGAGTTGGTTGGCATTGTCCTCCTTAGTTCACCTTTACAGGTTTACAGGTTACCTTCTGTTTTGGTTTTTTGCATTTTCATGTGTAAGTATTATTGTTAGATTATCCTCCTTCGTATTGTACATGTGGCTTTGGTTGTCTACCGTTTACATTTGTGTTTAGCACTCATTTACTCAAAGATTAACTGGAAGAGATCCCTTAAAGGGATAAGTTCGCCTTTGTACATGTATTTCTTTTGTTTTAATGTATTTCTGTTTTTGTGTACAATAAAGTGTTTACATACATACATACCTTCTACCGGAACGACAGATGAATCAAATGATATTGTCATTTGATTCATCTGTCGTTGAGTTGTTGAACAGTCTGTTCGACTGTCCGAGAGGACCGCCTGGATGCATTAGGAGTTGGACATTGTCCTACTAAGTTCAATTTTACAGGCTACATTCTACCCAAACGACATATGAATCAGATGAGTCAAATGGTATTTAGTTTAATCCCTGCCACATCAACTACTTATGATACTACTTATCTTGCCGCATGTGGCATGCGGCATGCATCATGCTGCAATTACCATAACCTAGTCGCTTTCCATATGCCACAACTGCTAATGGTATCACGATTCACGATTTTGGCCGCATGCAGCAAGCGTTGTGCCATAGTGACTAGATATTTAGTTTCTCCCTGCCGTAGCTACTGCGTGATGAATTGATGATGCGACTAATCTAGCCGCATGTGGTAAAATGACTCATGCGTCATGCCACAGTTACCTCCTATATGGTCTCGTCCCAGCCACATCCGCGGATCCGAAATGATGCGGCTATAATCTAGCCGCATGTGGCAAGATGCCGCATGTGTCACGCCACAGTCACCTTGTATTTGGTCTCGTCCCAGCCGCAGCCGCGGATGACGCGGCTGGCCGGCAGCTGCCCATTGACGGCGACGTCGATGTGCTGCACGATCTTGCGGCACAGCGTGTGCGTCACGCCGCGGTCGTGCTCGGAGCAGTTCCTCTTGAGGCTGTCCGGGAGGACCGCCTGGGTGCTTTAGGAGTTGGACATTGTCCTACTCAGTTCACCTTTACTGGCTACGTACTACCGCAACGACAGATGAATCAAATGTCTTGTTGCATGCGTCATCTGGTATTGAGGTTCATCCCTGCCACAACTATTGATGATACTACTTATGTCGCACGTAGCATGCGGCATGCGTCACGCTGCAATTACCATAACCTATAGTTACTTTCCCTGCGATAATTCCTAATGATATCACGAATTAGGCCGCATGCCGCATGTGGCACGATGCCGCATGCGGCGCGCCACAGTCACCTTGTATTTGGTCTCGTCCCAGCCGCAGCCGCGGATGACGCGGCTGGCCGGCAGCTGCCCGTTGACGGGGACGTCGACGTGCTGCACGATCTTGCGGCATAGCGTGTGCGTCACGCCGCGGTCGTGCTCGGAGCAGTTCCTCTTGAGGCTGTCCGGGAGCACCGCCTGGGTGCACAGCGAGTTGGTCGCGCTATTGCACTCGTAACACATTATTGGGGAACCTGAAATGCACACATTTTCGGTTTAAGAGGCCTTATTCCTTTTAAAATGCTGATTGTTTTAGACATTTTTCTCTATGATCAAACATGTTTCTTAACATATTCTTGATGTTACTACCTAGAACAGGGCTATTGGGATTTATTGGTCTATATTTGAAACCTACAGTTTGAATTTTTCTTTGATAATTGTTTCAAAAACTACTCGAAATTGACTAAATTTACGCGGAAAATAATTTTTTTCGACTTATTTTCGACTGCATGCAATGAAAACATGAAATAGCTATGTTACCTACTACCTAGAACTCGGGGAAAAGTATTAATAACTTCAAAAATTTGGTTAAAATTATCAATATATTTGTCATAATATGATAAAAATAAATTTTAAAAGGAATAAGGCCTCTTAATGAGTCTTAAATTTATTGTCGTCTAAAGAAATTACAAAAATTTCACTTACTATTAGACAACTCAAAATTAAGTGGTAGGTATGATAAACTTAATAAGCACTTATAACATGCACACATTTTTACTAGCTCTTTAATGTTTATCTAGGTAACTTACAGTTGATATTTTTGTGTGCTAGGATGATTTATTTAGATAAATCGAATTTTGACGAAATTTCTATTGATATTGCGAAAACACGAATAATTGCTCTATGTGATGTAGACTTCGCGAATTAGTTTAGAAATGGTTGAAATTTCAATATACAGTAGAATCCGTTTATTATGACTCCGCCTATATTGACCAACCGCCTATTATGACGTGACTAGGTACACAACGAACTTTGGTTTTCATATAAAATTCTTCGTGAAATAAGTCGGATAGGTATAATGACTTCGCTTACAGTGACATGTTGCTTATTATGACCTATTTTTAATAAATTATGTCCGGTTATAATGACCGACATGATTCTTTATACTACCTTCTGCAATAATCGTTGATCCCCCCGACGACGTTCGTGACTCGTTTTTGTTTTGAATCTCGGTGAGGTGAGTAATTGACACTTGAATTGCTTTTAGCAAAAAAACAAAGCATTTACGATTGAGGTGAAAGGTGCAATAATATGCAGTTTAGAAAATGGAGAATCAAACTCTTCTCTCGCGAAGGAATTTGGCGTGGGTCATTCGACAAACTAAAAGATTTTCAAAAACAAAAACCCGATTAAGCAGTCGTTTTTTTTTTCACTAAACGCTTTGTATGACGTCCGCTTATTATGACGCGTTTGTCAATTCCCTTCGATGTCATTATAAACGGATTCCACTGTATATACATATTACCGGTTCAACCCTCATATTTCATATACGTACAGTAGCGATTCGTCATGAACGAAATTCATAACATTTTTTACCGGAATGCGCTCAATCCTTCGTTCTTCTATGGAAATAAATCCTGAATCATATCGAGAAAAACTTGACTTTCATCACTGTGGATAGTTTGGGCTTTATTATGCGAAAATTACTTGAAGTTTGCAGAATATTTAGCCCTGTTTCCTCTTGGTTTACATCAATCAGTGACAGTCACTGACTTTCAACGTCAGTAAAAAAATTGTCGTTGCCAGTAATAGTACATTACTGCAGAGGCCGCGAAATAGGGGATTATTGGCCGAGTAGTAATAGATGGCCGAGTGATAACGAGGCCATCTAGAGATACGAGGCCGACAATCCCTGTTTGAGGCTTGTATAGTGCTTTTCTCAAATAAATCCAAGGAAATAATACAAATGTTCAACTTTCATATTCATATAAAAACAAATTTATTTCAAATTTAATAAAAAAAATAAAATATTTTTTAAGCTGTTCGATGTTTTTGCCACCAAATGTTAAAATGATTCTATTTATTAAAAAATGACAACACCTTATTAATTAGATATTGTTATATTTTTTAACAATAAACGTGATTCCTTGTTTATTTTATTGAATATCTGTTTTAATCTAATTGAATGATCTAGTTAAATATAAGTAATAAAACGTAAATATGCATGCACAAACTACGTTTTTTTATTGGCAGTATGCCATAGATTATCAATAAGAGAAATAAACCCCACTGAAACAAAAGACAATCTCTTTGTTGGCCACGGCCAATAATGTTGTATGAAATTCCTTTATTGACCTCTAATTTGAAATTAGAACGAATCTTCAACAATTGATATACAAAGACGTATTTCGCGTTCTATTACCACGATCATAAGAACGACATTTCCTTGGATGTTTGAGAAAAATAAATTAGTAAGTACCAGAAACAATCCGCAATATGGTGTCGGCTGCCAACCAACTTGTTGGGCTATAAATATCGAATCTATACTCTCAAAATTTCATGAGAATCGGTTGAGGAATGTAACCTTTAGGCGAGAACAGCCTAAAATGCAAGCAGCCGAACATCCGAACATACGAAATAACTTTAAGCCAAGCTGAAAGGGAGACACTTCGCGCGCTCGGTCTATTAGGTAATCGTCAAGAAATTTAATCCAGCCAATAATCGTTTTGATTTTGACTGATTCCGTATTTTTTTTGCCAAGTCGACGGGCTCCTATATCATATACAAAAATACCGAATCCACAGTGACACTAGGCCAATAATTCCCTTAATCCTTTCTAGTTCATGTATATTGTATAACTAGCGCAAGATTATGCACTATTTTTTACTTAGGCAATGAAAATTTATTCATATATTACTGAGCAAGATGATCAACCTACTTAGGTACATCTACCATCTACATCCAAGTACCCGCGGATTTGATCCCCTTCAGATTCAGCAAGCAGCAACGAATGCAGCATAAAGGCTCGTATTTTTTATTGAGTATTTGATAATAATTTCAGACACACAATAAATTCTAGACAAACGGACAGACAGATGGACAACAAAGCGATCGAAACGTGAGGTACGGAACCCTAAAAGCACGACAAAATCCTTATAAACGTGGTTGCATAAAATAAGGACAAGCCAAGGAAAGAAAATTAATAGATTGCTTACCTAAACTAAATATAGGTACTTAGCAACTTCCTCGCACAACGTGTCAGCATAGGTGTTCAGCAAGAAAATGCTCTGCCAGCATCTATTTAGCGTAGATTAGAGCAATTATTTGAATTTATTTTATTTTTAGCTTAGTTGTTAATAGTATTTAGTTTACGTTTTTTATTTACTGTTTCTTTATTTTTCCTTTTTTTTGTGTTGAAATAAAATATTGTACTTTACAACTAAATATTCATTGAAACACGAATGTTTTCTTCTTATTAAACTCTTTCTGTAAGTTAAATTTTGTATACTACTTATGTTTAAAAAAGTATAATCCAATTAAAAAATAATAATACATTTGTTTATTCATAAAATAATAATCATTATATAAACTTACCATATTTAAATAATCCGCAAAACACCAAGAATCCAAACACATAGAACCTCATCGTTTACTTTTTCAGTTCAGATTTTCCAGACCAGCACTAGACGTACTACTTACTGGAGTACTTAGTTGACTAAGTGCAAAGAGTAGCCCGGCCATGCGCGCGCGCCGGTGCGAGGCGAGGAGCCGAGGAAGTGGGTTATTTAGAACAGGAAAGGTATAATTTAGTCGGCCTGGGACCGCCTCAGATTTGGGTCCCGATCTGTGTGCTGATAGGATGATGGGCCAAAATAAATGTAATGGATTGTTTGAGTTTCTTTCGGCTTTCTTCTCAACAGAGGTCTCCTCTTGCGAAATGCCGGTAGATTTACAATGTGACTTGTGGCCTACTTACTGAATAAATTATTTCTTTTATTTAATTGAATTTTAAGTATTATTTACGAAAAAATACTTAATGTTGAGTTTATTTCGGCTTTCTCCTCAACAGCGGTTTCCTCTTGGGTAATGCCGGTAGATTCACAATCTGACTCGTAAAAATGCCCTTGTGGCCTGCTTGTTGAATAAATGATTTCATTTAATTTTATTTCAGTACTTAACCTACTTATTACCTACACTAGCTTGGTCTCCAATATCTTATTAAGTTATATTTAAAGGAATAAAACTACAAATACACTTCCTGCCTCAGATTTATTCTAGATACATTTTTATCAATTCTCTAGACTTTATTATTGGAATATCTTTGAACATTAGGATTCAACTCTACCATCTAATGAAATAATGAACTTTATTCTGTAAGTAGACCACTTTAATAAGTATAGTTGAAGTAATGCAAGCTGAGCTAATCCACTTACCTGTATTCACAATAGCATTATGTCTAATACAATCCTATCTGCTTTTGTTCTCTTAAGGGCCAACCTGGCAAAACCAGTTACTTACAAAAAAAGGTTAGAACTACACTGCGTGGATATTGAATTTTCAACCTTATTCCTTGTTGAATAGGTTTAAAATGGTTGACGATGAGAGTTCATAGTCCTTTTTCAAGAGAATACGTTCTTGTGAAGAGTCGGACGGTTGTAAAATTCCAAAAAGTTATGATCACCATTATTCTGTTAGTGCATTTTGTAGTCTAATATCCAAGGAAATAGAGTCGATAATCTACCTTCTAATTAACCTTCCAAGGTGGTTACAATCTGCTTTTACTACGAGCTCGTTATCTTAATTTGCGGTTTACCAGTTGTGGTTTGTTCAATGGTATTCAGTTCTTAAGTGGATTAGCTCAGCTTGCATTACTTCAACTATATGTGTCTACCGGCATTTCACAAGAGCAGACTACACTGTTGAGATGAAACGCCGAAAGAAACTCAACCGTCAGTTTTTTTGTAAACACAATCTGGCGTGCCTTGAATTTCGTGTAAAGTTACTTTTAGACGAAGAAAGGGAAATAAATGATAATGAGTATTTATAATAAGGTTCCGTAGAGAGAATATAATGTATTGCTTAAAAATCCTAAAATATATTACCTAAGTACAACCTGACAAACACGTATAGCATAACTTTAACACGCGACTCTTTGTCGTGCGACAAATACTACCTGTCCCTTTCCTTTCAATACCGTGCGAGCAAGACAGGTGACGCTAAGTCGCGCTTCAATGGAAGTCGTGGCTAGATATACTAGCTCCTCTGGGGCTAAAACATGAAAGAGAAATAAAAACCAAGAGTATGAAAAACTAATAAATATATTAGCAAAACACAAACACAACAATCAATATCTATGGCACAATAAAGAAATGTACAGTGTCGTGTTTGACAGAATGACATCGATAACTAGGCGACCTGAAACCTAGTCTGCCGTGCTAAGCTAAAAGGCGACCTTTTGCTATGAAGCTCCATACAAAAAGGTCGCCTTTTAGCTTAGCATGGCAGCATTTATCACTCATTACCATCCAGCATCTATGTACAGTACGCTAAATAACTTAACACGCTTACTACGTAACGAACACATAGAATGAAAACCATTCAAATAAGTTACATAATCTATTAACATCTAATAATATTATTATCATTTACAATTGAAACTACGGGCTCATAGTGACAAATTGGCTTTCGTTATAAACTTTTAATAATAACAGAATGTTAAGCCTTTAACTTTGGAAATTGCTGTTCTTGAGTATTCTAGTAACGCAGGAATGCCGACTTTGCCCATGAAAAGGTTTATCTAAAAGTATCCATAACTTTTCATCTGATTCTTTGAATAAACGAAGGTTTTTTGTTTATCCGTTTGATTTAATCAAAGTATACTAAGTTTTCAACCAATCGTTCTTATGTTAGGGTAGAACAGAGTCGTGTTATCAGAAAGTCGGCAACCATCAAAATACAACGGTACCTACCTAGAGCAATTTAATAGACTAGACTACATCCAGCTTTCGTTCTACACCGCTCATTCCAGTGAGCTGCAGATTCATGATCCTTCTAGAACAGTCTAGAATCTGAGGATCACGAAGGTGAGAAGCATGAGAAGGGTGGCGGCGACGGGGGCGGTGGCAGCGTTGCAGCCGTCTTCGAGACACGAGCAGACTTCTTGTCGACCCCCGAAGCCAGAGCGCTGGTAGCAACGGCCCTGGAAAGATAACGACATTGGAATATCTCGTGTATGTGACTGAGAAAATAGTATGACGATAAGCCGAAGATTTGCATGAGGTTGAGGCCTTCATACATCTTGACTAGGGCTTGCTATATTCGTCCAATATTAGTATTCGAATGATAGGTAGGTACTTCAATTTCTAATATTCGAATTTTTCGAATAATACGTTTTTAGGGTTCCGTACCCAAAGGGTAAAAACGGGACCCTATTACTGAGACTTCGCTGTCCGTCCGTCCGTCCGTCCGTCCGTCCGTCTGTCACCAGGCTGTATCTCAACAACGGTGATAGCTAGACAGTTGAAATTTTCACTGATGATGTATTTCAATTGCCGCTATAACAACAAATACTAAAAATAAAATAAAATAAATATTTCAGGGGGCTCCCATACAACAAACTTGTTATAGATTATATATATGTATAGGTACGGAACCCTTCATGCGCGAGTCGGGCTCGCACTTGCCCAATTTTTTTTTTATTAAAACGAAATAATGATTCCGATTTGTGTAACTCTAAAATACACGTATAATTAAAATGGGATGTCTCAAACCAATTTATACTTTAGTTTCATCAAAAAAAACCATACATGGTGCGAAGGTTGACCTTACTGTCTTAGTCAAAAATCGTATCAATCGTTGTCGACTGCTCTTCCCCGAAAGTGTCAATTTCAACCAATCAACCTTTAAAACGTTCCAAGCGACATTTCGCACAGTTCTAATTAAAGTCTTATGAAAGCCTGTACAGGGATACGATTAATTGGTGTTGATACCCTTTTAAGGTGCGGCCACACCGCCGTACAAAAACGGCGCCAGAGCGCTTACGCATTTTACGAAGTGATGTGTCGAAATCGTACCGTTTTTACCGCAATTCTACTGCAATGCTCACAAAATGGCGATGCCGTAAACGCAATCAAATATATGAATAACGTAAAATAAGACCTCATTTAATGAGTGATATTGAAAATGCTACAATAAAATTACATAACGTTGGCTGAGATTTTGTCACTTGTTCCAATTTAAGCTCAATATCTTGGAAACTACTGGTCCTATTTCCACCAAACAAAGCTAAAAACCAAATCTACGGACACCGTCCTTTTATTAAAAAAAACGCACTCAATTTGGTCCATCCGTTTGGGAGCTACGATGCCACGGACATACACACAGATACACATGTTAAACTTATAACACACCTCCTCTTTTTTCGACGAGGGATAAAAACATTAGACACATGACGTTGCGTGCGTCAGCGTATTTTGAGCACCGTTGTAGGCTTGCGGTAAAGACGGTAGGGATACGACACGTCACTGCGTAAACGCACCGTCACCGTTTTTTTAACAGCGGTGTGGTCGCACTTTTATCAAGTATGCTTTCCTTAATTGTTTGGATAGGCGGCTCGTTTGCATCGATCGGTTTCGGTTACTCGGTGTTTCGGGGAGTTTTGTCTATAGTGAAGGTTGTTATGCCAAAAGTAAGGATATATTGTCATAGCCTTCCTTAGGGTAAGCAAGTAGATAAGTATAATTAACAATTATTATCACAGGTCGATCGCGATATTTCTAATTTATTTCATTATCTGACGTGTCGACGTAGTTGTAACTAGCTCCGCATGCATGCAAATCGGTCTGTGTCAGTTTTCGCAGACAGGACTATCTGTGCTGTCCAAATATATTGGGATCTTGAAAATTGTGCGAGCCGCTTTGCCACCAGGCAGCAACGTAGCAGCGATTATTCAATTAAATTTGATGATATCCGTACCCCCTCTAGAATTAATTTGTCAAAATCCTTCCTCAGTGGCATACTCATGTCACAACATATTAATTTCAGCACCGAGCGCGATTAATGAAGTTTTCATCAAAATCCGTTCAGCCGTTTTCACGTGATGCGCGGTCAAATAAAGACAAAAATTCTAAAAACTGTTGGAACGTGTTCTGTTATCGATTGTAAGTATCCCCCGCCAACTTTCTTTCGAATATCTTCCATGTACAGACACTCTTCAGCTTTATTAGTATATGTATATGTCGGCGGCCGATCGTAAAATCCGCCAGATCACGAAATTCCTAGGCATATCGTGAAACGCCGCCATTTCATGATTTGGCTAAAAGTTGACCAGGCATATCATGATGTGCCTGATTAAAAATACGGCAGATCGATTTGAGCAACGCATTCGTCGATATTCCTAGCTCTATACCGGGCACATCGTGAAAATCCGGCAGATCACGAAATTCGAGGCATATCCTGAAACGCCGCCATATCATGATTTGGCTAAATGACATCCACCATAAGGTTAAGGTTATTTTTAAAACAAAACTGCTCCTGTAGTATGCCAAGGAATTTCATGATCTGCCTAAACATTACTGGTGGGTGTTACTCAGCCAAATCATGAAATGGCGGCCTTTCATGATATGCCTAGGAATTTCATGATCTGCCTAAACGTCATTGGGCAAATCGTTAAACGTCATGTTTTGAACGATATGGTGGATGTCATTTAGCCAAATCATGAAATGGCGGCGTTTCACTATATGCCTAGGAATTTCGTGATCGGCCGGATTTTACGATCGGCTGCCGACATATAGATAGTGGTAAGTAGCATATGCTGTGGTCTCAAATGTAGATAATAATAATAATAACGGACAACAATACAATACAATACAACAACACTTTATTGCACACCAACAAGAAAAATATTACATGAGAAATCTTAAATTAAACAATGGTAGACAATAGGCGGTCTTATCGCTAAAGAGCGATCTCTTCCAGACAACCTTCACACAACAACACAACATCAACTCAACCAAATCCATCGAGTCCCACAGTGGGATCACCTCTAGTGGAATAAAAATTCTTGTCATAAATTCGATTGTCATAACTCATTTCGCATAATGGCTTTCCTCATACATGTTATTTGTCATAAATTGTTATTTGCATAAAATTTTTACGTCATAATTGTTGTTCGGCAGGCTGCTCATAAGCATAATTTAGTATGGCACAAAATTTCAAATCATATTATCGAATGTCATAATAATTGATAGTACGAAGAAGAGCAACGCATAAATTATGGTCTTCATAATTAATGGTAATAGAAATTATATAGTATAAGTTACATTACATGTACCAATACTTTATAACATTTGAAATAATGATACAAAAGTTACATGAGCACAAAAACAAAAAGGGGGGACGGGGGGCGAAGCCCCCCACAAGGGGGGCTCGGGGGGCACAGCCCCCCGCATTAAGAAAACCTTCTCCACACTGACCTCTTTGTTGTAGGTTAGGTTAGGTTAGAATTGTGAACCTACAAATACGAACATCGGCCAGAAAAGTAGGCCAGGTTAGGTTTGAAAGAACTGCGACCCCCTCAGAAATTAACTGCTGCCAGAAAACCAGGCTGATGTTGAAATAAAACATTAGAAGCTTGATATTTATGTTCTTCAGTATTGTGCGCCAATGCACGATATGCATAAGAACATTATGACGATTAATTATTATGATTCAGGTTGATAATGCTCCAAAATTATATGACATTCCTTACTTATGCGTAAAAACATTATGGTCATAAAATGTATGCGGATCAATTAATGACTAACACACTTATGCGGAAAGATTTTTATGACAAAAGTGGTTATGCACACCGACATTATGGCTTTAAAATTTATGCAACCCAATATGGAACCTCCCACAGTATATAAGCTTAAGCAGGCTAGTGTTATGGGTGCTAGACGACGGTATAAATACTTATATTAAATAAATATATTCTTAAATACATATAAAATCCATGACCCAGAAACAAATATTCGCGTTCATGACACACACAAGACCGTAACGTCATGAAGACAAATACCACCGATAATGAAAGTTGGTAAATAAGAAATACCACGATTATCTAGACCCATTATATTAAGTGTTTGATGTGTACAAACCGCGAGAGTATAAAGTACAAGTAGATAAGTAGTTTAGAAAAGAATATACTCGAAATTTACATTTTACTGCTTGGCAATGGGAGCATACTAGAAATAGGGTATATAAATGTTTATTTTTAGTCCTAAATGGTTGACCGGTAGAGAATGCCTTGTGGCATTAAGTCCTTTTGAGCTTTTACTTTTGTATGTTGTGCAAATAAGTTTACATATTGTATACCATGCAAATGTTTTGTTCTCATGTACCTACTGTCTGCATGTATTTAATTATTGAATAAATATACGTTAAATAAAGGCCCTATTTTTATTAAAATCGTAAAATATATGCCAGCTTAGGATGCTCTACATGTATTTCTTATGTTATAAATCACATTGTATATTATAATTTATAACGTCGATATTGACCTGAATAAAAAATATTATATATTATCCCAATTGACGTAGGTCCAATGAGCAAATGTTTACGTCATTATGTTACGAAGTTTGTCGGAAATAAATTCAAGTTGCCTGCCAGATTTTCAGAAACTCATATCCGGGAATCAAATTTTAGCAATTTTGTAAAATGTATCCCTAAAAGAATAAAAAAAAGAAAATAAGAAAAATTTATTAAAGTAAAATAAAATATTGAAAATAAAATAATGGATGACGACGGCAGTGGGGGAGTTAAAGGTGGAGGTTGTAGAAAAATCTTACTTAGTGAAGAATGCCTGCTTCGTCTAAGTAGATTTATTAGGTTAGCTCATCGGTATATAGATCGGAACTAAATTCAGAACGAGAATGAAAATTGAGTACAGTAAAATACAGGTCAAGAGTGGTCAAGGCGTAAATAGAAACGTAACGATCCTATATATATTACTGCGGACCTATGATGGTTGCTTATATCACGCGATAAATAAGTGACAAAGCATCCGTCACATTTTGACAAAATGCGAGTGTGAGTGACAGATGCTTTGTCACTTATTTATCACGTGATAAACGCAACCATCACAGGCCCCCTAGGTTCAATATACTTCATCATCATCATCATCATCATCAGCCTATTCTTGTCCATAGGCCTCTCCAACTGCACGCCATTGAGAACGATCCTCGGCTACTCTCATCCAGCTCTTGCCAGCCTCCCTGCAAAGATCATCGCTCCACCTAGTCTGAGGGCGTCCCACACTACGCTTGCCGATCCGCGGTCTCCACTCAAGAACACGTTTACCCCACCGGTTATCGGTTCTTCGGCTAATGTGGCCAAGCCCACTGCCAGTTCAAATTGCTAATACGGTGAGCTATGTCGGTAACTTTGGTTCTCTGACGGATTACTTTGTTCCGAATTCGATTCTTCAGAGAAACTCCGAGCATCGCTCTATCCATAGCTCTCAATATACGTTTAGACATTAAAAGTAATAGATTACGTACATGCCCTTGTTAAACCACCGGTGTCAAGTAACCTAGGTCAGCTAACCAATAAACGAGAGTAGAAACGTCGTATACGCTGTAAGTATAGGTAAAATAACCATTGTGATATTGGCTAGAGGTAATAATTATAAAACGGTTTAAACTCACGTAAAAATTGTCAGGCACGGCCCGATATGTTTCGAAGTCATCAGGGGCAGTCATCCGTGCTGTTACGTGCAGAACTGATGTCCCAGATGAAGATCTCCATACAAACTCCACCACCTGCGTGAGCTCCAGCACATGGTGTGCTTGGAGCTGGGCTGTCCCACCCATGTGGAATATAGTTGATATACTTTGTAGCTGTTCTCCTCCCAGCCGCACCTCGGATGACGCGGCTGTCTGGCGGCATGCCGTTCATCTCAAACTCCACCTGCGACAGCTCCTGCACATGGTTTGCTTGGAGCTGGGCTGACCCATGTGGAATATAGTTGATATACCTTGCAACTGCCCCTACGAGAACTCCGGCATATGGTGTGCTTGGAGCCGGCCTATCCTACCCATAGGTGGAAAAAACATGGTATACCTTGTAGCTGCTGTCATCCCAGCCGCATCCTCGGATGACGCGGCTGTCTGGCGGCATGCCGTTCATCTCGAACTCCACCACCTGTGAGATCTTCCGGCACATGGTGTCCTTAGAGCTGGCGCAAGGCTGCCGCAGAGAATCAGGCAGCTTGTCCAACAGGCAGCGGGAGTCGTTGTGGCTGTTGCATTGGTAGCACACGATTGACAGCCCTGGAAAGAAAGTGTAGGTTAGAAATCGGTTGATTACCTTATTAAAACGAAAGGGAGCGGCGTAATTTAGACATGAAAATCTGTATTTTAATTTCAAATTAATAACAGTAAGACGGCGCGGCGGTCAAGTTGATATTTTATTTATTTATTTTAAGATCACGTCAACGCGTAGCACTTTATCACTACCACAACCCTCTGGTCGAGTAGTTGAGGCCCATAGAGCCCAGGTTTGATTCCTGGCATATACAAATTTTGCTTTGCCTTTTTTTAGCTGTACCTAGAATATAAGTAATGTAGATGCTATACGTACTAAGATCACTACCCCCTGAGGACCGGGATGGGGTCGCTTCTTCAATGTTCTGTAGCGTCCGTTGCCGCCGCATAAATAACACTGCATATTACATTACCCTTTCATCCCTCGGGGGGCAGGGACGAAGCCAATAACCTTTACGTAACTCCAGACTAGATATAATACATACATAGCTCGGCCACAACCATGCTCAAAAAGCATGAAAAGAGAAAGGAAAATAGTAAAAAACTGCAAGATTTCTTTATTGAAGCCGGCGAAAATGACCTATGCTACTCAAATTATAATAACCAAACGGTTGATGTCTTATTCGTCAAAAGTAGATGAATAGTTTAGGCGTTACGGCCGAACGTACATAAATATTTCACATAGATTGCTGAAATCACATTCACAATACTCCTTTCGGCTTTGTCGCAGTCGGATATAAACAACGGATTTCTTTTTTTAAATGGTTACTTGTTCAGTCTTTATAAGTATGGAATGAATGTCCAAAAATGGTGAAATTATACCGTCTTTGCAACAGGTCTGCAATTAAGTTTGATATTTAGTATTTCAATTCTTGCTGGAGAAAAAGATATTCCCAGAATGTTGCGCGAGGCTATTGAAATCACCTAATTTCAATAGAGAACATTTTTTGTCATTACCACTGGCTTGGGATCATGTTCTAAATCTTAAAAAAAGGTAACTTCAATACTCCGAAGAGTCCGAAGTTTCATTTGTCCGAATGCATCATCATTCCGAATTTTCATAGTTCAGAAAACCATGTTCGGATTTTTTTTTTTTTTTGGATTTTCCAGAAACACGTAACCCTAACCTAACCGAATTATAGTATGGAACATATGATCCATGGAAAAGTGATCGTTTCGGGTTATTTTACTTTCGGAATATTGATGTTTTTGGATAGGTAAGTTAAACTTCGGGATTTTTGAGTGATCCCCTTAAAAATCCTTCAAAAACCTTGTGCCCATTCAGTGCCAGTCGTTACGCAACGTTCGTGTCGGTACTGAGATATAAATAACCTTTCAGTGCTACAGGTAAGCACTAAAGTTACGCAACTTTCGGTAACATGCCGGGAGAATACACCGTACCCGTTTGCCATTTGTTCAGTCATAATCGTATACCTAACCCCGATGGTAACAAGGTAGACGGAAAATGTCATAACAACGTAAAATGCTAAAAATAATTGAAGCGTTTTTTATCCAACATTAAAAAGGAGGTACTCTGAAGCTGGCTGTTTGATACGTTTTATTAAAAGGTCTTAGAATAATAATATCGGAATAGAATAATAATAGCCCAGGAGGCAAAGTGGAGGAAAGCTAGTATGAAAGCGGACCCTGTCTAGAACCGGGATGACACTAGAGAAGAAGAAGAGTAAGTACGCCTAGAACGAGAGTCTTCATACAACAGATTAGCGAAAGATGAAGCCACTTTTGGTTTTATGTGTGCGTGTCTACGAACCAATCATAGAGACGTGTTGCTTGTGAGCTGACGTTGTGACTGATGCACACACGGACGAAACTTAGCCCGTGGCTAACTAAAACTGGCTTCACTTTCAAGCGTTAATTAGGTTTCTAGGCGTATTCATTCTAAGTAAACGGTTTTAACTTTTGTCATTTAGGTATTAACCTTTTTTTCTCATTGTTGTTTGAAAGCTGACGCGTCCGAATTGGATCTGATGTTTTCTTATTGAGATCTTACAATAGGGATACAATAATCGAAAGAAATCTTCAATTGTTGTAGGTACGGTACACGTGTAGCAATTTGGGTATTTTTAATATTTGAATCAGGTAAAACAAATGTAAACAGTTTAGTGAAAGCTATTTTAAGCCAGTGTAACTGCCGATTCCGGAGGGGTATCTAAAGATACTATGCTCTATCGACGAACAAGTGGCGTAATGGTTTAGTTATGGAGCACAATTAACTAATTGCAAAGTAACCTACGCTGCGCTATATAAGAATGACGAACTTCTGCGTTTTATTTTTTTACCAGTGGTTGAAAAGTTAGAGGGGGGGGGACGCTATTTTTTTTCGGAGCGAATATTTAATAATATATTTTAATATTTTGTTTTTTTACAAAACTGCTGACCTTATCAAAAAATTATGTTTGAAGACCCCTATTATTTTTGAAAGACCTATTCAACGACACCCCACACACTAGTGTTCAAACGAAAAAAAAAATTCACCCCCACTTTAGGTGTTCGAGAGGTACCCGATTTCTTTTTATTTTCAGGTTTTTTTGTACCGTTTTGTCGGCGTGATACTTACATATACTCATATCAAATTTCAGCTTTCTACTACTAATGATCACGGAGCTAAGCCGCGGACGGACAGACCAGACAGACGGACAGACGGACATGGCGAAACTATAAGGGTTCCTAGTTGACTAGGGAAGCCTAAAAATAGGATCGATTAACATAATTAAAAAAACCGGCCAAGTGCGAGTCTGACTCGTGCACCGAGGGTTCCGTACAAAAACTTATCCCACCTTAATTGGACGGGTTAAGTTAAGTTTGCACCTAGTATCGCTCCGGATACAAAAATGAGGTGCAATGTTAAGGCCGGGTTTTCCAAATATGATATTTGAAAGGGACTATATTTTTACAAGCTTTTATTTAACTTGCATGGTATGTTTAAAGTAGGTATGTTTGTTCGGGTGAAATCTTGCAACTCAATTTTGAAGCAGATATCGTCAAGCGATTGAGCTGAAATTTTGCATACTTACTTAACTTTGATGACAATACAATAATATGGTACCATGGGGCTTATCTGATGATGGAGCCGGAAGGTGGCCATAGGAACTCTATAATAGAAAAAGCAATCCTACCGAGCTTGGGCTCTTTAGAATCGTCTCAGTGAGCATTTGATGGATATCCAAAGAAAAGTACAGTCGGCTATAAAAGCTTGCCACTAAAAGGTCATTTTTGACAGAAACTTATTATGATTTAATCACAAATGTATAGTTTTCAGATTTTTCCCTATACTTGTAGTATAAGACGGTATTACTTGCCAAATTTTATAGTTATAGTTATAGGTCAACGGAAAATACCCTATAAATTTTGATTACCTTGAGAGTGTCGAAATATATGATTTTTGCGGCATAAACGGCCGTATCTTTTTTTAAGTTAACTTTGAATTTGATTTTTTTCACAGCTTCAAGAGCCTGTAGACTTGAGTACATGATTTTAATTTCAACTCGATACCTCCACGCGTTCCCGAGATAACGGGACTTGACAAACGGACAGACGGCCAACATAGTGATCTTATAAGGGTTTAGTTTTATTTCTTTTGAGGTACGGAATCCTAATTATGTCTACCTACTGAAGATATTTTTCTGGAGTTGACTGTACGTTTATAGAAGCGGTAAAAAATATTTTCGATTCGCATTTCGCGCACCATTGTGTTTATGTTACGTCTATTTCAAGATTAGCTCGCTTATAAAATTTAGTTCATTCGTAACTATCTCAGCATAATAGGTATAAGACGGACTAGTTCCACATTTTTTTGATGTAAATATCAATATGAATATAATAAAAATGCACCACAGACAGAACTCTACATCGCATTATACTCAAAAGTTCCTAATCATCCAGCAAAATGTGTCTTAAAAGTTCGGGCAATGATAAAAATTACTGTGTGATTGGGTTAGTAATTAATACGAGTAGGTATATAAAAGTCATATTGCATTGTTAGTTTTTTAAGGAAAAGCAAATCGAACATAATGTTTTTAATACTGATTGTAGCGGTCCATTGGCAAATTACTTAAATTGGAAATTATACCTTGACAATAACTAGATAACTGAAGGAGGATCATAAATTCGAAGCGCACCTCGTGTCTCAAACGTCAGTAAGTGTGCTATTTTTATTGGACTTATTGTCGGTTTACAGCTTTCAGAAGCTTTCTTTTACTAATATCGCCAGTAGATTATGTTAATTTAAAGATGAATTATTGTCAATGGCAGATTACCATTACTATTAAACCGACAAGAAAACTTATTAAGTTTACGTGGGAAATTCAAAAACTATCAGATAACTGTTTATTTCTCCTCAACAGTTCCATGCAAAATTGCGAACCAACAACGCTCCAACCAAATTACCGAATCACTTAACTAATTTAAATTCAACAAACCTTGATGAAGCAAACTGCACAATACCAAAAAGCAGAGCGCCGTCGCCGCCATGTTTGTTTAAATCGGTTTAATCCGGTTATCTCCAGCCGTGGTGCGCGGACGGTGCGCGGTGCTTGACTGCCGTGTGTGGTATTAACCGAATGCTGGAGGTTATATCCATGTCCTAAATGAACCAGCGCTTATTCAATTGGAGTAATTCCATGACAAATTGACGGTGAGCATCGTGAACCTGATTTGTAATCGGTTTTTGAATTCCTACAATAGGTGTTAAGGCGCGTCCATCGCTTTGTGGCGAGGTATTGGGTTTAATGGGTTGGTGGCGGCTTGAGCGGAGCGCGGTACGGTTTGAAATCGCTCGGCTACGTCGTTCGCCGAGATGTGCCGTTCTCGAGTGAGGGTTCTGCCGATTTGTATGGGGAATGTTCTCAAAAACATTTCTTCATACAAATCGCTAATCGTTCTCGGGAACGACACATCAGCACATAGCTGTAGGGTGTTGCAGGCGATTATTGTAAAAAAACATAATACTTAACACGTTCACGGGCACTACGTCGAGGGACGTAAATTGGGACCCCTATGATACGAGACCACGTCTGTGGCCGATGATTTTAATTTCAACAAAAAGGGCACCACGTCATCAGCCGGCTATTTCTAATAGCAAGTACTTGCTGAAAGCACGTCTTGTGTCCGTGAAAGTATTACTTTTGTGATTAGGTCTTAACATTTTTTTAAACTGTATTAGAAATAGGTAAAGTAGGGTTGATTTTGTAATCTAGATAGACAATTCAAGCTCATTAGTCAATTATAATGAAATAATGAACTTTATTTTCAAGTAGGCCACAAAGGCATTTTTACATGTCTGACTCTATCAGCATTTTACAAGAGGAGACCACTGTTGAGAAGAAACGCCGAAAGAAACTTAAACTAGTGGCTCTATGAGCTGTAGAGCTCGGAAGTTTGTTTCAAAATGGCTGAAATTTGTAATTTTTTACGTTAACAAACCCCGTCTCAATGCATTTGAAAAATTTGGAAATACTGACTCTTATCGAAGAATTTTAGACCAAGCAGAAACAAAGACGCTTTGCTCGTTCGGTCAATAACACACAAATCACGTCAAGTCGTACGAAGGTGGGAGTCAATTTCCGAGACCACGAACAACGTCACGTCCGAAACGATGAGGCAATTTACCATACTATATTACCTACGCAATAATTTAGGTAAGTTTCGCTTTGTGGTGATAATTGATAAACGGCGGATTCGTACAAGTTTAATCGATATTCTATAGGTTTGTTCGGTGGTACCCAAATCTAGTTCAAACCAGAATTGATACTTAGTACTTACTCTTAGACCTGGACTAGATTGGGAGCCCACTGTTTCCTACAAACTTATTTCGTCGAATGATTTCGCTGAAAACACATTCCGCAGAATTTTTACTCCTCTGTAGTACATTTTTCATAATTCTTGTAAATATCACCATATTGATTAGGTTAGGTTAGGTTTGTTTTATAACAGTCTCAAATAGTTTAGGGTTGCAAAGAAAAATGCTTTTTAAATGATTTTAGGACGACGCGGTTGGCGCAGTGGTTAAGCAACTGCCTACTGAGCCGGCGGTCCTGGGTTCGAATCCCGGCAAGGGCAAATATTTGTGTGATGAACACGAATATTTGTGCGTGGGTCATGGATGTTATTTGTATGTAAGTATGTATTTATCTATTAAGTATGTTTATCGTCGTCTAGTTTCCATAGCACAAGCTTACTCTAGAGCTTACTGTGGGACTAGATTGATTTGTGTGAGGTTGTCCGATATTATTTTTTTCGGCGAAATAAAATTACTTACTCTTTGATGGTACCTACTTGTCTATATTTTGGCGCAAACGAAGTTTGGTCAGTGCGTCATCATTTGCATGAAAAACAAAGTTAAATAAATAAATATTAGACAATCTCACAGTTGCTTTTGTAACACATTAGTTTTTTTAGAATTCCGTACCCAAAGGGTAAAACGAGACCCCATTACAAAAAAAAAGATAGGTACCATGACTCCACTGTCCGTCCGTATGTCTATCCGTCTGTCACCAGGCTGTATCTCATGAACCGTGGTGATGTATTTCTGTTGTCGCTATAACAACAAATACACACTAAAATATTTAAGGGGGCTCCCATGGATACAAGTAACTAAGTAGGTTCTTTCTTCCATGGATACAACAAAGGTGTTCGGTTGTGTTAACTTTGCACCTCATTTGTATCCAGCGCCATACTCACCAGGTGCAAACTTAACCCGGCCAGTTATTTTATTTGATGGTACGGAACCCTTCGCGCGCGAGGTAATTTTGAAATTACAATGACATTAATTATACCTAGGCTATCCAATACTCTAAGATCAATTTTCGATACATTATGTTTTGGCACAAATTACAAAGGACCGTATATTTGTAGAACTAAGTTCGTTTTTCACATAAGCCAGTTAAACATACTCATATAGTTGCCGGCAAACTTTTAGAACAAAAATGGCGGATCTGCGCATCGTATATTTGTACGTAAATCGGCTACTGCGCAGTCAAGGTTATGCTCTAAAAGTTTGCCGGCAACTGCACTTAATTGAATGTTACAATTCCGGACAGACTATGTACTTCGTTCGTGATGAATAAATATTAGTATACTAGTATTTATTCATCACTGACATTACAGTAAGCGTAACCGTTATTGCAGTTAGGTTTACTGAAATGTCAGTAGGCCTAACTGTTATTGCAGTAAGTCTTACTGTAATGTCAGTAGGCTCCACTGGCTATTTTTTTCAGTGTATACGTTTACCTAAGATTTATATGACATAATCTTCTACAATATTATAAAACTCTAAACTTGTATTGAAAATCTGTTTTCTATGGAGGGGTCATTCTTTCATGAAAAATCTTGTACCTATAGTGATGTATGATTGGTATGCCCGATTTATGATTTGTATGGCGCACGCGCATCCATCGCCATCTGTTGATAAAAATAATTGTGGCTCAAGTCATCGTGCCAAAGCGGCTGGACGGATTACAACCAATTTTGGTTCAAGAGTACATAGGTCAAAAATGGTTATAGAATACTTATTACCCGACTATCGTAAAGAAAAATGTTTTTTATACTCGCGTACAATTATAATTTCACAGTAAAATCACAATAACGCTTTTTTCAATCCTGTACCAAAATTCTATACCTACTAAATGGTACAGAACTTTAATATTCATAAGACATCTCTCTGCTCAACTCTAATAATTTCAAAAAGAGAACATCAGCATATTTGATTTAAAAAAAGCAAATTACTTGTCAAAAAATTTAACCAATCACGAGGCACCCGCCATGACCATCGCGATCGCATCCTCTTACCATTTTAAGGCTAAAGCTTTTAACGTATGAAAAGCCATCGCAAACGCGTTTTGCCCTCGTTATTTATACGCGAAACATTTATAAACGGAAACAAAACGTTTCTAAACGTATTTTTGCATTGGTAACTTCCACCTGAGACTCTGTACCTATGAAAACCTCAGAAATTTCTCAATCTCCGTATTTGATACAGGTAAACGCAACCTTAGGGTACAATAATGCATCAACCTGCGCCTATAGAGGCACCTTGGGCCAAGTGCACACATAATATATGCACAATTTAGACATAGAGCCTGGGTACGGAAACGTCGGTGATGGATAGGGAAGCTGTAGGGACTTGTGACGTTCTTGGCCTGCAGGTGTGATAGAATGTAGGTATCATGAGGCCGGAGGATATTTCGTGATCCCTCTGCCGTGTCCGTAAACGGTGGTATCCTGCGTACAGGCACACGGGGAGCTGGCATTTAAATTCTATTATGATTATTATACGGAGTTTTTTTTTCTTGTCATAGGGGGCAAACGAACAAATGGAAGCGAATACCGTCGCCCACACGTATAGACATTTGCAACACTAGAGGGGTCAGAAGTGCGTTGCCGGCCTTTCAGGTGGGAGTGCACTCTTTTCTTGAAGGTTTACCCTTAATTTGGAAAAGAACACTAAAGTTTCCATAATTCGAGCCACATCGGGGTTCGATAGTCAAAACGATAGCGGTTCAGACAAAAATACAAAAAGAAGGTCATAGGGTTTTGTCCAATATATTGGACATTGCCAAATTAAAGGTGGTATGTAATGTATAGGATAATGATGGTTTTAGAATCTCGCCGAATAAAATCAACCATGTTTATAAAACAGTTATTAGTGGCTAACTTTCTAAGCCAAGTTTTACCCTTTACGGTTTCCACTAATCGTCGATTTATGGAATCTAAATATAAAATTTAATTAAGACTAAATTACTGTGGTACTAAGTTAATGCTTGAGCTTCCAGAAAAAAACAGTTTTTAGGTTTTCGAACCTCAACCAACAAAAACGGAACCTTTATAGGATCACTTCTGTGTCCGTTTGTCAAGATCTTTTTCTCAGGAACGCGTGGAAGTGGCTAGCTGAAATTAGGTGTGCTACCCCTTGCCCGAACCGTGAAATAAAAAGTCAAATCAATGCAATCATAAGATACGACTATTCAGCATTCGTTAACGCTGGCAAGGAAATTAAAGCCAATATCTCGTTGACGTACAATCATGAAAATTTGGTAAGCAGCAACATCATATACTCTTGACGACTCTGTAGATCTGGGGTGCGTGCGTTTTTTTTCAAAATAGCCAATACCTCCATCTCGTGTACCAACGAACGATTGCAGCCCAATTGCCGTAACGCAGGACTTCCTTCAATCTGTCGCGAGGACAGAAATACACGGACACCGCACGACCTAAATACCAACACACAACGACTAGAATCCTTTAAGGAAGTCTAGTCTCCTGACGTCCCATAATAGGAAGATCACGACTGAAAATGTGTCCTGGGCTTAAAGTGCTGTGGTTGATATTGACTTGGGGTGTGATAAAATATTTTCACGGCAAGGTGGGAGTTGAATTAGATAATGAGCTTTTTATTCAGTGATTGTGGCGATTGCATTGGCTTGAAGGTTGTTTCCTACTGTAATCAAGTAAAACTTTCCTTAATGTTATTAAAACTATCGCGAAACATCCATACTAATATTATAAATGCGAAAGTGTGTCTGTCTGTCTGTTACCTCTTCACGCTTAAACCGCTGAATCGACTTAGATGAAATTTGGTATGGAGATAGTTTGAGACCCGGGGAAGGACATAGGATACTTTTCATCCCGAATAAATTTAGCGTTCCCGTGGGATGAGCGGGTAACACTGCGGGGCACAGCTAGCCTTTAATAATTATAACAACGGTTTAAACTCGCGTAAAAATTGACAAGAATTAGGGCCGGAGTTCTTTGCGACTCACGGCCCACGCGTAGTAGCACGGATAGCTGTCCCTGATGAAGTGCTCCATATGAGTTCGAAACATGTCGAGCAGTTCCTGACACTTTTTAATTATATAATTACTAGCTGCGCTGCGCGGTGTTGCCCGCGCATCCTACGGGAACGCTACATTTTTTTCGGGATAAAAAGTAGCCTATGTGTTAATGCAGTATGCCAGCTACCTTCATACCAAAATTTATCAAAATTGGTCCACCTGTTTGAGCGTGAAGAAGTAATAAACATACATATAAACACACAATAACACTCACAAACTTTCGCATGAGCGAAGGAGCTAAAGCGATGGCCATGGCCGAAATCGGTTGGAGAGATGATGATGATGATAAAATATTTCGCAGTAATGTACTTCTTTTTGAATAAACAATATTTTAAAAATTATTAAATAATACAAGCTTATTTCCGCTTATTGACGACGCGTTTGGCTCGGTTTGTAGACACCTGCCTACTGAGTCTGCGGTCCCGGGTTCGAATCCCGGCCGGGGCAAATATTTGTGCAAATATTTGTTCTTGGGTCATGGATGTTATCTATATATGTATTTATTATATTATATATATTATATATTATGTATATCGTCGTCTAGTACCTACCTACCCATAGTACAAACTTTGCTTAGTTTGGGATTGGGACTAGGTCGATTTGTGTATGATTGTCCCTTAATATTTATTTATTTTTATTTTAAAAGTTGCTACACAAATGTTGTTTCGTTTAAAGAGTAGAATATATGGTTTAATTTATTGTTCCACACACGGTATATTTATTTACGTCAAGTCTGATAAAATAGCTGCTCATCAGGAGAAGAAAAATATTAGACCGAGCGGGCGAAGCGTCTCCATTTCAGTTTGGCCCAAAAACCCTTTCGTATGTCCGGATGTTTGGATGTTAGGACGTCCAGATGATTTCCGACTATTCTCGCCTAGGGGTCGCATTTCTCAACCGATTCTCGTGAAACTTTGTGAATAGGTTCTAAGAGTATTTCGATCTTTTTGTCTTTATAATACCTACTTATGTTGAACCTAACGTCGAGTGAAACCCAAAATAGTAAGTTATCTGTTGTGCTCTCTCAATTCTCAAAGCATATAAAAATATATTTTATCTACTTAAAGCCAGACATTCATTTAGATATTTTATATGCCTAAGTTGCGATCTTGGCATTGTACACAAAATATCATAAATTTTTATGTCGAACGTATTACAAAAGTAGAAGAATACACGTTTTGGTACTTTACTTTGAAATCCTATTTAGGTGTAAACTGATGTTAAATTATACAAAATATTGTATATGTAGTGGAAAAATAACAAAAATCAAATAAAAATATATTCCCTTTGTTACTATAAAAATGTCTGGCCGACGGAAACAAAAACAGATATCAGAGGAAACAACACAGACATGTAAGTACCTATACCTATTATTATTTATTTATTATTATAATATTATCTATTTAGTATATACAAGGCCAAAAAAATGGTTTTGGCGATAAAACATATATTATACCAGGCGGGAAAAAATATGTTCATCTTTTTTATGCTCTGTAATTTTTTTCTAGGATGCTTAATGTCTTGACATGATCATAAAGTCAAATTACTTACGATGATCATAAAATCTCGCATTTATTTACCTGACTACGGCAAAGCCAAAAAGAAGGGTTATAAGTTTAGCAGTCTATGTATGTATGTATATTTATATGTAAGTGTGTTCCACCATAGCGCGAAAACTACTCAACCGTTTTTTTTTAATTAATAGATTCATGTATGTGATGTCATTAGTCCTTAATTGTGACTGTACGTTTCTTTGGACATCCATCAATTGCTCACTGAAACGATTCTAAAGACCCCAAACTCGGTAGGATTTCTTTACAGAGTTTCCAGGGCCACCTTCCGGCTCCATCATCAGACCAGCCTCATGTTACCATATTATAGTATTAGCATCAAAGTTAAATAGGTATGCAAAATTTCAGCTCAATCAGTTGAAGATATCTGCTTTAAAATTGAGTTGCAAGACTCTACCCGAACAAAAGATAGTTTTACATACATACTGCAAGTTAAATCAAAAGCTTGTAGAAACATAACAAATAAGGATTGTTTCAAATATTAAATCAAATAGAGAAGAGCCTATTTTTCGACTGGCTATGAACCCTCAAAGGCCGCGACATTCGTGACATCTCCGTGGCCCTGCACATGATATTTTCTGCCCTAGAAAAGAAAAGCCCGTAAAAATCGTCAGAACTTCTGACTCAGAAGCGAATTGGATTCAATAATATTACAACGATACTACTTTGAAAATAAATGATCATCTTCATGGAGGTTCTCAATTCAGTTGTGTTTCTTTTTATTATTTTTAATCTATTATTATTATTTTTAATGTTTGTTTCCTCAGATCTCTGTTATTAATGATTTCGATTTGTTTTGTTTGAGATTTATGCATGTTCAAGTTGTCCCCATAAAATATGTCCGCCGTGTTAAGTCAGAAAAGTGATTTTGGTACACCGGTAAAGATTGGACACATTTTAACCGACTACGAAGAACCAAAAAATTACTAAACACTCGCGTTCACCACAATAATACATGCCTTTGGGATTCGAACGCGGGACCAACTGTCTCGTACTGGTAGGTAGGGTCTGCAGTCCGGGGAAATATTTGTATCCCAGTCAACAAACTTAGCTTCACGTACACGGTTGTACATCGTTGTACCTACAATGTACGACCAACTTAGCTAACATGTTCGGCGGTGCTACCTCGGCCATAGCCGTAATGTCAAGATAAAAGGTTCACAGTCCCACACCAGTACGTCTATAGCCGTATGTCACCGCCGAACGTGCTAAGCGGGTCGAGGCCACGTCTGCGGGCACTTCTCGGGGACCCACTAATGAGCCTCACTCAGGCGTGAGATGCGTTGTTAGGAGAAACGTTGGGAACTACTACGTACATACATCATCATTCACGGTCAGTACGTCGAGAGACGGAAGTTAGGGATCCTTTTCTTTTATAGAAAAACGTGAGAAAAACACTTCATAAAATTCTTCATTTCATGGACCAATTTTTGCTCGGAAGTCTTAAAAATGACAACGTATAGGTTAGGTTAGTTTTGGCTTGTGTTAAAACATTCCAAAATATTTTACAATGCATGTGCTCGAAACGAGCGTATTCTAGGCATCCAAACTGTGCGGAAAGTACTACTTTTCCGCACTAGTGCTTTTTACTTTTCAATTTTTTTTTAATTGCTGGCTGTATCTGACAGCCTGACACAAAGAGGTTTTATTATTTACAAAAAGTTTGATAAATTAGTCAAATACCGATTATTATTACATATAAAAGTACAATAAAACCAAATACTTCATTAATTCATTCATTTAACACGTCATTAATTACATTAGATATAAAATTTGATTAATAAACGAACTTTAAATCGTTATTCATTAAATACATTTGGCTGAATGTACACGCGCTTGTGCCATTTTGACATAAGACGAATATTAAAAAAATGCTTTTGCACATGCGCAGTAGTAGATGTCAAGCGCGGTTTACAAAAATAACCCCGCCATTTTTTATTAATGACTAGTTTATTTCGAAGTTTATTTGTGAAAATCTGCTGAAATAATGCCGAGATAAAGGATGAATCAATAAATTTAAACCCGTAAACGCCGCCGCCGTTTAAAAAGTCGCCTGTTGGGGTGCGATGCTGGGGTTGAAATGACTAAATATGAGTACGGGTGTAATTTTTATGGTTTGTTGGGACATTAATTACGAAAATGCCACCGATTTTGAAATTTTATTTGTGGTCATGAAAATTCTTGAAAGCATTTGCGCCAAATTGCAATTTAATCGGTCCAGTAGTTTTGCAGCAAATCGATTGTAACAGACGGACTGAAAGACAGCTACACGTGATCATATAAGGGGGTTCTTTTTTTGCTTTTGAGTTATGGATAGAGACCCGCGTTATCCTAATAGATTAAAAAAATAGTATTTGGTGGCATCTCGATCGTCGTCAATCGGCACCTATAGGCGGGCGGTGCGTTGGGACGGGATACCTGCATCAGTAATAAATACATTCAAGCTTTTCAATAATAAGTCATGTCAGAATTCTGAATTACGTTTATCTGGCTCAGAATAATACATTTTTTATTCATCAACGAAGAGAACCTCAATATCTTACAATAGAACATGACGTAACTTAGAACATGGCTTAGAATCATTAAACCAATCTCGAATATCCCAACTCGATAAGCGGAGGCTCGGGACATTATAAAAGCTTTACACAAATAAAATGCACACATATCCCGGTGTCTTAGCTTCACTTCGAGTTATGAATTTTGAAGTGAACTTTATTTGGTACAGTAAAAGCTGAGATCGCTTGATTTGAGTGCTTGAGTTTTCGGTTTGATTTGATAAAGTGGAGTTATGATAAAATAAAAAGTATTTCCCAGTAATATTAGAAAAGCAAACGTCTGTGTATGTTTTGTTACTTCTTCACGCTAAAACGGCTGGACGGATATGCATGAGGGGGGTCTATATTGGAATCCATAATTTCCTTTGTCCTATTTGTAAATTCCATAATAACTGTGGTCATAATGATCTTTTGCCATAATAACGTTTATCCTAATGTTAATGCCATAATATTGATCATCCTAATATTGAATATCCTAATGATTATTTGCACTATTATCTTAAGTACTAATGATCAAGTGTCCTATCAGTTACATATCCTAATACTAGTTGCCATAATCATCATATGTCTTAATAGTTACTTATCCTAATTATTATCACGTGTCCACTGAAAAAAATACCCAGTGGAGCCTACTGAAATTACAGTAGGCGTAACCGTTATTACAGTTAGGTTTACTGAAATGTCAGTAGGCCTCACTGTTATTGCAGTAAGTCTTACTGTAATGTCAGTAGGCTCCACTGGATATTTTTTTCAGTGTCCTAATAGGTACATATCCTAAATCATGATATCCAGCCTACACAATTTTAATGCTGTATAGTTTTGTACGCACAGATTTTCAAACTTTACTTTTCGGGGTTCAGCAAGTCTGACGCTCCGCTATACGTGGTCACAATACAAACCTAACCTAACCTACAGTTTTCGGGGTTCAGCCAATAACCCAACCTACAGTTTTCGGGGGTTCAGCAAGTCTGACGCTCCGCTATACGTGGTCACAATACAAACCTAACCTAACCTACAGTTTTCAGGGTTCAGACAATAATCCAACCTACAGTTTTCGGGGTTTAGCAAGTCTTTTGACGCTCCGCACGCTTCGCTCGCTCCGCTATACGTGGTCACAATACAAACCTAACCTAACCTACAGTTTTCGGGGTTCAGCCAATAACCCTACCTACAGTTTTCGGGGTTCAGCAAGTCTGACGCTCCGCTCGCTTCGCTCGCTCCGCTATACGTGGTCACAATACAAACCTAACCTAACCTACAGTTTTCGGGGTTCAGCAAGTCTTTTGACGCTCCGCACGCTTCGCTCGCTCCTCTATACGTGGTCACAATACAAACCTAACCTAACCTACAGTTTTCGGGGTTCAGCCAATAACCCAACCTACAGTTTTCGGGGTTTAGCCAATTCGATATTTGTCCAAATCCGGTTTTCTATTTTTGTTTTAACGTAAAAAATTGGTAAGAAAAATAATGTTTACCCAAATACTCCGAAATATTTAATTCCGATTTTTAAAACTCCGAATTTCACAATTCCTAAGAAATAAATTTCCGATTATTGAAAATTTGGATATTAGGTAATGTTATTATAGCTTATGAACATTATGGCAAGTAATCATCATGGCATTTGACTTTAGGACATGTGATTTATGGTTTTGTATATTATGACTCGTAAGTTTTATGTGTTAATAGATTAGTACAAAACATATTAGGTATTTAGAGCATTAGGTAATGTAATATTATGGTTTATGATCATTAGGATGTAAGATCATTATGGCAAATAATCATTATGACAAATGATTGATATGTCAAAAGTGTTTAGAGTAAATGTGGTATGGCATTTGACTTTAGGACATACGATATTATGGATTGCGAAGGAGACCCGCATGAGGGAAATGCAGATGCCTTGATCACACGTACCGAGACAGTGGGCGAGACAGTGCTCTATCGTCCCTGTCACACACAAGACAAACGGGCGAGACAGAGCACTGTCTCGCCCGTTTACTCGGTACGTGTGATCAAGGCAAGATTGCAGATTATATCCTAACTTAACAAATAGCCTACTTTTAATCCTGAAAAAAAGAGCATTGTTCCCGTAGGATGATGAATATTATATAGGCAAGCGAGCGAAGCCGCGGGTTAATGCTATATTTAATAATCTTCAACGTCGGAAAAGCCATTAATTGTGTTCGACTCCATTCTTATATGTAGTCCGAACTGATGAAATGCACAAACAGTTTAAGCCGCCGACAATATAATGATCGCACGATTACGTAATGATAATGGGTGATTTATTATTTATGAAATTTCAACTTCACCCGTTTGTCGACCTGCTCCTTTACTTCTTTGCATATACTATACCGTATTCCAGCTCAATCGAAATATGTGCGATTATTCAATCTGAAAATAAGTATTAGTCGGGAGCGAGGGATTTTCAAATACGCGAATCTAGTTATAAATTTCGTACCTCCGCCACATGTAGGGACGTAGCTCAGATGGAGCTGATTAAAAGAGCAGAGGTACTTCGTATAACTTTATTGCCCGGAGGCCCAAGATAGAATCTCTATACATTTTATATTTATGACGGATGTCACTCGCTAATTCAAATTCATAAAATGTATTTATTTTTATATCGGTGGCCAACACCACTGAGAGTGAAGTCCAACCTTCACAGTACTATACCTATAGCTCCTACATATAACAAAAGGATCTGGACAATTTCTCCACATAAAGGAAGTCACGAGAGCTGGGCTGATTGGAATCAGGAATCAGTCACTCAGTCAGGCAGACTCAGGAAATTACATTACCGTAATTACGAGGACTAAGTGGACGACTGCTTACAAACCGGTCGACATTATTCGTATGGATAGTCAGTTCTAGAAATTATTATTGCTCTGATCTGTACACGTTTCTACATGTTATGGATACAACAGACGATCGACACCCCGCTGTTCAAAGAACGGTGCTGGTGCATTTACGCAGTGGCACGTAGGTACGCAGACTATGCACGGCTTTCAAACCCCCCTCACTTCTACCACTAGGTACTCTAGACTAGACAGACAAATTAGTAAGCCATTAATGCACCTAAAACAAACCCAAACAAATAACAAGACTGCCAAACAAAGAGAAGCGAGCATTTAACATGATTAGTCACAAACTATGAGAATACAAAACATTCAACCAGGACGCTAATCATGGAAGCTACCTGATACCATCCGCCAGGTCAGTTCGCTCAAGAAAATACCACAAATATATGCTCCTCTTTATTAATGTTTCCTTTCTCAGACCTGAATCCTTTCCACCTAGCATTGGATCCGACCAAAACCAGTTGCCCCTTTTGTAAGTACAACAGGCATACAATGCATGACACACTTATAAACTGATGTTGAATCGGCTTCATCACAGTTTGCAACCAGCCATTGCAGTGTGACGAATCAAGACTTACACTTGTACCTGAAACATTAAATATTTATTTAAGGAAACGGAATTCAAGTTAAACAGTATTTCTAATTCGAATTTATAGTACGGCGATAAAACGCCTGATTAAATTAACTTAGCAAATTTCTGTATCGTTGTAATTTGGTGGTAGGCGTCCAGACATGGCAAGGAAAGCATATTTTATCATCAGTGTTCTGCTGCCTGTCTTCTTCTCTTCTACATGTAAGTGTTCATTTTATTTGTTATTTATGCTAAGTACCAGTTACGTCATAGTTGTAAGTTATATTATAGACTCACTTGAACGAACACTTAATTTTATAAGCGCCTGCAAAATGTCTTATAGAAATGTATGCTTCCCTAAATCTATTGTACAGTAAAAGATTCCATTAAATAAATGATTTAATGAAATACAATTAAACTTGCTTATGTTTCATGTTTTTCATTAATTTAAAAGCTTAACGATACTTAATAAACTTTTCAAGTGTTTCTATTTATGAGATACTCATTATTATTTAAGGTTTGCTGTAAAGTTCTTATAATTAGGTTTATGTCTAAATCATCGTACCCCAGTCTAAATAAATTACTAAGTTTTTAACCGAATGCGCTGCAGCTAAGTTCAGTTTCCATTATGTTATTCATTAGTTTTTAATGTCTTTATTTTTTACTTTATGCATAATGACTATCTTTGCAATTATCTCCAAAGATTTAAGTTTTCTTAACTATTGGAATATAAAAAAAATAACGAACACCTCTGAGCAGTCGGTTCACGGTTGATTTATAAATTTTATAATTTACTTAAGTATAATTAAATTATCTAATTCAATTTATATTTCAGGTCGAGTTTATTAATTAACTTGGTTACTATATTGTTGTCACTTTTGATAGCTATGTGTTATTATTTAGGTTTAAATGGATGGTGTTTAATGGTTAAGCCTCTTTATCCCGACAGTCGTTTAATCGAAGGCATTTTCTTCTGAAACCTCTTTGGATCATCATAAAAGTAATCATAAACGCATGGCTTTTATACCATAACCATTTAGAAATCATAAAAATATTCGGCTTTTAGCCAAAAATATTATCGACGAAATTTTCTGAAAATATAATTTGTTAAGTTACTTACTAATATTTTATTTCGAAACAATTAGGTATGTCTTTCGAAATTATTTTTTGATTTGCTAAACTATCACCACATGTTTAAATTGCTATGTAGATAGTAAGATCAATACACAAAGAAAAATTTAACGGCGCTCGTACGTGGTCCACACCGGGACTCGAACCCGCTATCTTTGGATTACCGGTCCAATATAACCTTTCGACCAGAGACACACTGTACGTACGTTTTCAATTTCCCAATCCGTTTTGATCGCTGTACCTATTTTATTTTTTAGAAGGTTCAAACCGGTCTCCTTCGCAATCCATAATATTTTTAATATCGTATGTCCTAAAGTCAAATGCCATACCACTTTTACTCTTAACACTTTTGACATATCAATAATCTGTCATAATGATTATTTGCCATAATGATCTTACATCCTAATGATCATACACCATAATATTACATTACCTAATGCTCTAAATACCTAATATGTTTTGTACTAATCTATTAACACATAAAACTTAGGAGTCATAATATACAAAACCATAAATCACATGTCCTAAAGTCAAATGCCATGATGATTACTTGCCATAACGATCATAAGCTATAATAACATTATCTACCTTAAGGCAGGTCAGACTTGGGTTAGGTTAGGTACGACGACGAGCGAAGCGAGGAGGAGTGTTAGGTTGAACTACGACCCTAACGAGCGAGCGAAGCGAGCGAGCCGCGCAGGTCCGACTTGGCTTACGATTCCTAACATTACTTATTTCACCTTTAGGCAGGTCCGACTTGGCTAAGGTTAGGTACGACGACGAGCGAAGCGAGGAGTGTTAAGTTTAACTACGACCCTAACGAGCGAGCGAAGCGAGCGAGCCGCGCAGGTCCGACTTGGCTTACGATTCCTAACATTACCTATTTCACATTAAGGCAGGTCTGACTTGGCTTAGGTTAGGTACGACGACGAGCGAAGCGAGGAGGAGTGTTAGGTTTAACTACGACCCTAACGAGCGAGCGAAGCGAGCGAGCCGCGCAGGTCCTACTTGTAGGCTGGATATCATGTTTTAGGATATGTACCTATTAGGACACGTGATAATAATTAGGATAAGTAATAATGAAGATATATATGATGATTATGGCAACCAGTATTAGGATATGTAACTGATAGGACACTTGATCATTAGTACTTAAGAAAATAGTGCAAATAATCATTAGGATATTCAATATTAGGATGATCAATATTTTACATTAGGATAATAGTAGATTGTTCAACAAGGGACTAAAACAAGCCATAATGACACGAGATGTTTTAGCCACCCGAGCTAAGCGAGGGTGGCTAATAGTTCGAGTGTCATTATGGTTGTTTAGTCTCGCGTTAAACACTCTACTTTTCACTTTGAATGCGAGGAAAATAAACGAATTTCAATATAAAATTACGATATTTATTATAACAAAGTTTCTTACAATTACGTAGTACAGCCGTTAATCTAACCTCAGAAAAAATTAAAGGGCAATTTGTACAATTCTTTACATTTAAATGTATGGTTTTCCCCTGTAAACTAAGCTGGGTCGGCGTGGTTTGTAATTGAGAAGTATGTTCAATATTTTCACTCGAAGTCGAAGTAAAAGTAGGAGAGAATGGAGAGTAGGTATAGTAGAGACGTAGACCTTTTCTCAAAAAGGTTACCGATGGTCATTTCATTAGCTCATTCTCAACCTGCGATGTTGATGGGCGTAGGTCAAATGTTGGTTGTCACTTGGTTGTGATTTTTGCTTTGAGGATATTTTAATTCCTTCAATATACTCGTAGTATAGCCTTCGATAGATACTATGATTATTTTGGATTGACTCCTCTATATAGCCTTCCGCTTTATTCTTCTTCATTGGAAGATGATGATTACATATTTTGTCCGTAATTTATAAAGTGACACAGTTAATTGGTCTAATTGGTGATTACAATTCAAGCTTAATACAAGTAATGGACATCTACTCATTCCATTCAAATTTTGAAAAAAAAATCAAAATTCTAATAGAAAAAAGAAATGTTCCGTGGTTTTTTCTTTTTTTGTAAAGTGACGCTTTAAATGCTTGCATATTTAGCCAACAGATTCAAACTTGAAAACTATTTTATTTAAGACTAATATGGACTTATGGACCATGCATGATAAAATTACATTCGTATTCGTAATAATTAATCGTGTTTCATTAAATAAAATCTTGAATTTTTGAGCGGTTGTAATTTTGAGGTTATTTTCACGCACCAAAAAGTTTGTATACCTATCACTGAAAATGGCTATAAACCTCCATTCACAAAGGTCGTGATTGGCTGTTTAGGGGTTTTTCAAAGTAAATTAAAACGATTTTACTTTTTTGAGCAGTTGTAATTTTGAGGTTATTTTCACGCACCAAAAAGTTTGTATACCTACCTATCACTGAAAATGGCTATAAACCTCCATTCACAAACGTCATGATTGGCTGTTTAGGGGTTTTTCAAAGTAAATTAAAACAATTTTACTTTAGTCCCTAGAGATTAATAAGGAGCTTTAGTCCCGATATGCAGAGACTAAAGTAACATTTTAAGAGCATGAGAAGTGAAAACGTTATTATGGCAAAAGATCATTATGACCCCAGTTATTATGGAATTTACAAATAGGACAAAGGAAATTATGGATTCCAATATAGACCCGGTTCAAACTTAGCACTATCTCTCTTCTTCTTCGTTTCGCTCTTGTCAGAGCGGTCGTGGTCTTCATGAGAGGGTTGGGGGCTTCTGTCGCCCGCCTAACGATGTCCCGCCATCTCGTGCGGTTCGCAGCACTTCTGATGCATTCATTCAATGGTTTGCCCAAAGCAGATTTTTATCTGGTCAGTTTAATTTATTAGTGAAACTTAGAAACCCGGTGTTTGATGCATGTGTTGTCCACAGGTGAAGCGATAAAGTGCTTCGACTGCAACAGCGCGAACAACTCTGCCTGTCTGGACCTGCATATGGCGAGGATGAACGCTATCATCCCCGTGGTGGACTGTACTAAGGCGCTGCCTAACAGCATCAGTAAAGAGTTCTTCTGCCGCAAGATCACACAAACTAGTAAGAATAAGAACACTTGTATAACAACTCTTTTGAACTTGGCCAGCAGCAGCGTTAACATATCTTTTGCTGCAACTACGCTTGTCGCGCGACTCAGTATCACCTGTCTTGCTCGCACGGTATTGAAAAGAAAGTGACAGATGACAGATAGTATTTGTCACGCGACAAAGAGTCAGTACAGGATGAACGCCGACATCCGTTGTGGACTGTAGGTACTCTGGCGTTGCCCAACAGCATCATCAAGTTCTTCTGTCGCAAGTTTTCGTAATACCTTCTATACGACAACTTTTTGAGCTGTGACCGTCCTTTTGTGTTCAATACAAGTTTGAACAAATGCCACCAACTTGCTAACAACACTGCACAGCATTACATCCGTGCGAAGCCGGAGCGGGTCGCTAGTCAAACAGCTAAAATAACTTAAAAAAAAAACTGTGCCCCCGCGACATGGTCCCGAAGACGCCGGCAGCATTTCCTCGCTGAATCGTAATGCTGATGCGTTGTGCTAAATAGGAACCAGTCACCAGTTAACTGTAGCAACTAGCTTTCAGTATGTTGACATTGAAACATACCTTCTGTGTATAAGGTAAACGCCTCTGTCCTCGACACGCTAATGCCTAACAGTCGACACCATGCTATCACCTCAATTGCTAATGACATAACATTCAAGATGGCAACTATTCGATGGGGACAGTGTCGAGCACAGGAACGTTTACTGTACTGTGTGCAGTCGGTTAGCAATGCGTGCTGCAGGCGTTAATGGCAACATAATGGCGATTCGGATAATGCAGATTTACCAGTGCGTGCCCGACGCGCCTATTCTGATTCCGAGAGACATGGCTTCGCAAATTTTTTCCCGAAAATCAGGAGTGTAAAATCTACGTTAAACCGCCTCTTAAATAGTATTTAGTCCCTGACATTGGTCCCTGATATAATTGTACACGTGAAGTAAGTGAACCCCTAAGTCACATTGGGAGATAAGAAATATATACTTTAGAATACATATACAGAAGTTTCACTAGCAAATTAGGTTTTTACATCAAAGCGTATATCCTCTCTCAACTTATCACACGCGCTCTTTCCTACATTAAATGGAACCTGCGAATCTAACTCTTGTATCAAGCTAGTCCTCTTATAACAATTAAGTAATATTCATTTTTATCATAGTTTATATATTTTGACCAGTTGTAACTACATTACCTGGTAGAAAAACAGGCATTCACACGAATCGCAAGTAAAAAGGCAAGCAATATCCAGGTGGATCCAGAAACAAAATCTCTATTCGGTTTCCGAATTCAACGAAACTTGGTCAAAACGTCTATGCAACACATCCCTCTTTCTCTTTAGGATGTACATATTCGGGAACACGATTCTCGTAGACAACAAACCAGCGGGGCTAGAAAATCTTCGCGATTTTGCTTGTCGTGCGACTTAGCGTCACCTGTCTTGCTCGCACAGTATTGACAGGAAAGTGACAGATAGTATTTGCCGCGCGACAAAGAGTCGCGTGTGACAGTTATGCTAGACTTGCAGGTAGTCAAGGACTACAATATAGCTCTAGTTATGGATACGGATTTGTGGGGGACGTCATTAAAAGAGGTAACATTTTCATAAATAACGTGTTTTGGGGGTTTGTTGATAAACGTCACCCCATCGCCTCCCCAAATACGCCACAAATACGCCAAATTCTCAAAAGTCACTCAATTTCGGAATCATCAGTGCAATTAAAGTGTGCGTGAGTCACGAACTGTCTGTTGACCTGTCTTAACTTCTGGTCTGACCCTGCGTGACTGGCCTTGCGTGACTCCCATGGAACTATTTAAAACATCTGCAATCTTACTATAAAACGTACTTTGTAAAATAGTACGTACAGGCTAGTCAGACTGTCTAATTCAGACATGCAAATCAATCCCTATTCAAGGTGTATATCTGTACGGTGTATAAAAATGCCAGGAAATTAAAAATAAAATACAGTCGATAAGGATGATTTGATTTTTTATTACAGTACACTTCCTTGATAAGCATCATAAGCACGATTTGATTTTGTAATCTATGGTGCTTAATTTTGCAAATAACACTAAAGTTCCATAATTAGAGCCTCATCGGGGTTTGATAGTTCAAACGATTGCGGAGCAGAAAAAAATACAAAAAGAGGGTCATAGGTTTTGTCCAGTATATTGGACATGTATTGTAGGTTTGTTCTCAACCGATCGACCGAATTCATGTTCATCACTCATCAGTTGTAATTTGATATGGCACAGTCACCGAAACTACGACAACACTGGCTATCCGTAGTTCTAAAAGTCATTTTCTTTCCAGTTCTGCATCCAGACGCCTCCCCCGAAGTGAGGATAACCCGCGGCTGTGGCTGGGTGAAGCACAAGCGCGAATGCTACACCGCAGACAACAAGGACCACCTCGAAACCGTCTGCCAATGCTTCGGTGACATGTGCAACGCAGCGACAGCCCTAAGAAACGTCAAACTGACAGTTGCGACCTCGCTCGCCGCCATCTTTGTTGCGTTTAGAAGTTGGCGGCAATTTTAAAGAGTTATCGAACTGTGGACTGTGTCAGTGACTGCTTATTATTTAATTTTTTTAGCACGACTGTTATTCTGGCTGTTTTAATTGTATTGTAGACTTAATGTTCCTGAGTTAAGGATTGTATTTAAATTTTAATGTAAATAATGAGCTGAATGAAATTAAATGGTACAACTTCAGGCTGTTCTCTGTTTTAGTTACTTAAATGCAATTTGAACTTCACTGATTAAAGAAATAACAGCCAAGCCAAACAGGCCAGCGCGAGGGAACTCCATTGAATTGAATAAATCGCAAAAAAATCATGAATAAATAAATCGTAAGCCATAATTCTGGAATTATTAGAGAAGCTATATGTAGAGTTGTGCTGTTCCCGAGAACGTTCTCTCCCCATACAAATCGGGAAACGTTCTCGATAACGGTACATCTCTAAGCTATAAGTGGTTGCAATTTTTCTATTAAAACTTTCTACTTAGGCAGATCACAGTCAAACGGACAATTAACTCTTTCGACTTTCAACCTGTTGATTGTTTCCATTCAAAAAAATCATTTATAATCACACTAATATTCTAAAAAGCTAACGTTTGTGACTTCTTCTTGTTTGTTTGTTACTTCTTCACGCTCAAACGGCTGGACCAATTTTAATAAATTTTGCTATGAAGGTCGTTTACACCCTGGATTAACTCATATTTATCCCGAAAAAATGTAGTGTTCCTGTGGCATGAGCGGGTAACACCACGCGGCGCAACTAGTGTACTAATAAACCTAATCTAATCTCAATCAAATGGCGTTGATCGCACCAGAATAGGGCCGTGGATTGTCATCGGATGAACTTAAAAGGCGGATTTGATGAGTAACGCCATAATGGCATATCGACTTGTTACCGCCACTCGCCTTTGTCGCGCGCTTGTCGACAAATCGACATAAACTGTAAATAAACATTTATGTTGGTGAAATAGCAGTATTTTTTCAAAATGTTGAAATGGTTACTTGGCGTTTTATTCGCGTCGTGTGTTCAACATGGTAAGTTTTATTATTTCACTTCTTTATCATACTTCCTCGTAGACGCGTGGAAATAGTGCATGTACGAGAAAGATCACCATAACGCTAAAGTGAAATGATAGAAAACATTATTCGGTACAACGGCATATTGGAGCAGTTAGGTTATTGAGTGTCAACCACGTACCACCAACATGCCAAACATCTGCTTAAGATCGGAAGTAAAAATTCTCAGGAGAGATCGTTTTCGGCTGTGACAGTGTTCGGAGTAGTATGTGCAATTTACGGCGACTGACCTTAAATTCTACACTTAATATGGATATGCCCCGGGGATTCCCGACATTATAACATCGTTTATCAGTGCTTTTTGCGCAATATTTAAAGAAGACTGAGGATCTGTGGGGCCTATCTGTGAAAGTGTTACATTCAATTGTTGAATCTATTGCACCATATTTAGCTGATATCTTTAATAAATGTATTGATACTGGAGTATTTCCTGATTTGATGAAGCATAGCAAAATTATTCCCTTATTCAAATCAGGTACAAAATCAGACCCCACAAATTTTAGACCAATATCAATACTACCAGCATTAAGCAAAGTTTTTGAGAAGATTATTCTAAATCAACTGATATCTCATTTCAATCGGAATAACCTACTCCACAGCAATCAATTCGGGTTCACTAAAGGTCGCTCTACCACTGACGCTGGCGTGGTACTAGTTAAACATATCTTTGATGCCTGGGAGAAGGCTCAAGATGCTATTGGAGTTTTTTGTGATCTATCCAAAGCATTTGATTGCGTTGATCATGAGAATTTAATACGTAAGCTAGAACACTACGGAGTCAAAAACAATGCCCTTGACCTTGTCTCGTCATATCTTTCAGGCAGAACGCAACGGGTAGATATCAATGGGACTCAATCGACTGGGTCAGCTGTTGCTATGGGGGTACCTCAGGGTTCAATTCTGGGTCCCTTTCTTTTTCTAGTGTATATTAACGATTTACCAAACCTTGTGCGAGATAAACATGATATAGTACTATTTGCAGATGACACATCTCTTCTTTTTAAAGTAAAAAGGCAAGAAAACAACTTTGATGTGATTAATGATGCACTGTCCTCTATTGTGGATTGGTTTACTGCAAATAATTTACTTTTAAATGCCAAGAAAACTAAGCGCATTAAATTTACATTACCAAATGTGAAACAAGTCAATTGTGCCAAGGTAAAACTGAAAGGCGAAGTACTGGAATTTGAAGAAAAAACAGTATTCCTGGGTGTTACTTTAGACTCTAAACTGCAATGGAGTGCGCATATAGCCACTCTTGCAGGTAAGCTTAGCTCCGCGGCCTATGCAGTTAGGCGAATCAGGCAGCTGACAAACGTCGAGACGGCAAAGATTGTATATTTCAGTTATTTCCATAGTGTTATGTCATATGGAATTTTATTATGGGGAAGAGCGGCGGACATCCAAACCATCTTTGTGCTACAAAAACGAGCTGTACGCGCAATTTATGCACTAGGAGGTCGTACGTCACTAAGAGAGAAATTCAAGGAAACAAACATTCTCACCGTAGCATCTCAATACATTCTTGAGAATATCATGTATGTGCGGAAAAATCTCCATGAATTCAAGCTCAACAGTGACATTCACCACTACAATACGAGAAGTAAGGACAAGCTCGAAATACCTGCCCACCGTCTCCGTAAGGTTAGCTCGTCGTTCGTGGGGAACTGTGTACGCTTCTACAATAAAATACCTATTGATGTAGTAAAATTGCCCTGTAGCAAATTTAAAGCGCAAATAAAACGTCACTTATTGAATAAAGCTTATTATACTGTTAATGACTTTCTAAACGACGGTGATGCCTTTAAGCCAGTAGTTTAGTGTTTTGTGTCAATAGTAAATTTTTAAATAAGCATTATTTTGGTGGGAAATTTTTAATGTAACATGAGAGCACAATTTGTTGTTTCTCATCGGGCAAATAGTATTAGTCAAGTATGCCCGGCAGCTTGAGCATGTCATGCTCGCTTAAAGGTCTTTGCTTACGGTGGCGTCGTTGATCGGGTCGCAGCCTTCCCTATAATATGGTTGAGGGAGGCGATGGCTGAGATATGCGTCATACTCGTGAACGGGTGCCGTTTGTGGGGTCCGGTCTGTTCATGCTAGCAAGGGCCAAATTAAATATGTAGCAACCGCATACTAGTGTTAAATTAAGCAAATGTGAGAAACTTCATCCTGTACTCGATTGAAGTTATTCAATGTTGATTTTAACTTTTTGAACTCTTAGAGACTGTATACATCTCTAAGAAACAGCTTAGTGTAGTATGACACTCAGAGACTTTATACATCTCTGAGGAAATTAAATAATTTTAAAATATTTTATTGCATGTTATGACGCCTAGAGACCATATACATCTCTAAGAAATTTAGGTTTAATAATTATTTTCTAAATTATTCACGTTGACGCCTAGAGACCTTATACATCTCTATGGAATTAAATTAATTAAGTAATTATATTTTATTGCATGTTGTGACACCCAGAGACTTTATACATCTCTGGGTATACTTAATATTTTCAATTTATTAAATTTTAATTTTAATGTTCCTACTTAACATTGATTTGGAGTATCTAACATCTCCATTACGTGTACCAGTGTAATTAGTTATAACACAAATGTATCATGTAATTGTTTTAAGTATTATTTACGAAAAAATGACTTACTGTTGAGTTTCTTTCGGCTTTCTTCTCAACAGCGGTCTCCTCTTGCGAAATGCCGGTAGATTCACAATCTGACTTGTAAAAGTGCCCCTGTGGCCTACTTACTGAATAAATTATTTCATTTCATTTCAATAGACTTTTACAAAGCTTTAGTGTATATCCGCTGTGTATATCTTTATTATATTTAGTGAATATAAATATAAATGACAGATAAAATACAAAGTAGAAAGCAATTTTTATTGATACCCGCATAAATATATACCTTAATTATAAACTAGTAATATTAAGAAACGAAATACATATTTTTTAGTTTTAGACTATTATAATCCCGAGATTAACTCTCATCCATATTAATATTACGTTACGAAGTCCCAGGAAATTGCACACCGTAATCCGATCATAGATGATGATGATTATTAATAGGCATCGGGCTTCTCGTTGCACGGTAGAAAGGTTTATGGATCGGTTCCAACATAATTAATGTCGGCATTAACATTAAAATTTGTAATTCATACTCATAAGCGTAATCAACGACACAACTTATCCAAAGAACAACAGGAAAATTCTCAAGCCCCGTTTGCAGCTTTCAAGCCAATAAGAAGAAATGAATGAGAAAGAATATGACATACATTTCAACTCGTTCGCGGACAGTAAGAGACATCATCTGTCATGGCCCAAAGGAAACAAAAAACTACGCGAATGCTATAGCATCCACGTCCGCGAACGTATACCTACTTAATATTGCATGGCTCCATAGATCTCTATCGTCCTACTGTGCTATGAGCAGTCCATGTCTAATGATGATACTATGCGTAATGCCGGCTCTATACTACTCACAAAGTTGACCGAAAGTTGATCGAGTCCCGTTGATCGAAGTATTACATCCTCCATCGAAGTGCCTCTCCACACTATCACATTCACCCAACCTCGGTCAAAAAAAAAAAAACTTCGCGAGTAGTATAGAGCTTGCATTTATATATACTAGGCGGCGCCCGCAACTTAGACGGCTAAAAAGTATCCTATAACCATCATTGGATGTCCAGTTATCCCTGCACCAAAATTGGTTAAAATTAGTCCCGCCCGTTCTGCGTTATGCGAGGACAATGGAAATTGTGACCAACAGCCAGGCTGGCCGGCGCCGCGCGCCCATACAAAACAAATGACGATTTTTCCTGAAATCATGACCCCTCTCCATAGAAAACAGATTTTCAGTACAAATCTAGACTTTTATATAGTATAGATTTGTCCGTAGATACAACAGCCACAGCGATACACGTGTGTTTGTGTGTCTGTGTAGCTAATATAGGTCAAAAGGAATGTTCCCATTCGTTATCTTATCGTATTCGTGTTTAAAACGTGATGTCTGATGTTTGTCGGAGCTGACCTCGAGTGACCCCGCTGTCGCGGAACCAACGTAAAACTACGCAATATCATTTTATTACGCAAACCTTAATTAGTACTTGGAGAATATTCAAATTATAAATTTCCTTTACTTTTACCGATGTAATAAGTTGTAACATAAATGTAATTGATTATTTTAAGTATGATTTTTACGAAATAATGACTTAGTTGTTTTTTTCGGCTTTCTTCTTTCTTCGGTTTCATTCTATTTCAGTCTAATGCTGATGAATTAAAATCGATGTTTCTAATATCATACATGCATCTGAATATGAATATACTCTGTATTGAAAGCCACAAATTCGATGTGGCCAGTCGCTATCGCTATATAGTACAATGTCCGCTGCAGGTACACATATGTTTTATTACAAACATATTTCTGTATTGGATAGATCGCAGTTAACGTCACTGAGTTTGGACATTGGGCGTAGCATGTAGTAAGTATCTCCGCCATTGGAACCGAACTTCAATGTTCTCCTCCAGTGGCTTCGCTGTGCTACTATTTTATATCTCAAAAAATGTAGTGTTCCCGTAGGATGAGTAGGTAACACCGCGGGGCGCTAGTTGTACATAATAACGGAAAACAAATTATTGTATATGTATCAGAGTCAGTCATTTTGCTCAAATACAGGTGGTCTTAAATCTACTCAAAGAACTACGACATCCATGTTTCATCACAGAGACAAAGGCTTTTAAATACAACGGCAGACTTATCCTTACTTCTTCAATGTATGTGTTTTTTGTCACTCTAGCCGCTGGCATCCGCTGCTACGAGTGCAGCAGTGTGAACAACTCTATGTGCCTGGACCCCACCATCTACGACAAGGAAACGTTGCAGAAGTACGTGAAGTTATCTGATTGCACCGCCCAGGGCAGCCAGGGCGGCCAGGAGTACTTCTGCAGGAAGATCGTGCAGACCAGTAAGTTTTGACCATGGAATATTCGCAGTCTAAGGTCTCCACCAGACGCTGCAGAAATACATGAGGATCTATCTGACGGCAACTCAGGGTAACTATGAATACTTCTGCAGGCAGATCGTGTAGACCAGTAAGTATTGACGATGGACGGTATTCGCAGTCTAAGGTCTCCACCATCAATGACAAGGAGGCGCTGTCAACACATGAGGATCTGTCTCTGCAGTTCAGGGTAGATAAGAGTACTTCTGCAGGAAGATCGTGCAGACCAGTAAGTATTGACGTTGGAGGGCATTTGCAGTCTAAGGTCTCCGCCATCAATGACAAGGAGACGCTGCAGAAATACATGAGGATCTGACTGCAGCTCAGGGTAACTAGCAGTTATTTTACTGGAAGATCGAGCAGATCAGTAAGTATTGACGATGGAATATTCGCAGTCTAAGGTCTCCACCATCAACGACAAGGGGACGCTGCAGAAATACATGAGGATCTGACTCTGCAGCTCAGGTTAATTAGCAGCAGTTCTGCAGGAAGATCGTGGATCGTGTAGACCAGTAAATTAAATGATTCCTAATTTCAAGGTTCTAAGTGCTCCAACAATGTCTTAAGGATTTTTGAAAATGGTTAAGCAATCATCCTGAACCTTCAAGAAAGGCTCAATTCTACTTGATTAGAACCTGAGTTTTACAAGAAAAATATCGTGTTGTTCTCAAAATACTATCACATAAACATTAATTGACACTTAGGTAGGTATGCTATACCTTAAAAGTTCTCCAACAACAAATGTTCTATGCATATTAATCGGGGACCTTCCATTTTTTTGGGACGATCATAAAGCCATACTCAGGTCATACGTTATCTCTCTAATCTCTACGTTGAAATTGCTCGTTCTCGTGACCAAAGCGCGTTTGCTGCTCAACTCTCGTATCTGCGCGCTTAGATATGTGCGGTTCTTCATAACGTTTCCCGATTTTTATGGGGAAGAACGTTCTCGAGAACATTTCCCATACAAAAATCGGGGAACTTTGTCGAGAACGGCACATAATCCGCTTACATAGCCATAGCCAACGGTCATGATACTCTTAATGCGTGGAATTCGCCAGAAACACTTGAAAGGGTGTCGCCATTGACGGATACGTCAAGGAGGACATATCATCATCATCATCGTCTTGATGCGCAGAAGAGACTGTAAGAGCATTGATGTGATACTAAAATATAGTTGTTTTCTAGTTCTCCACAAGCACCACGACTCAGATGTGCGTGTGACCCGCGGCTGCGGCTGGGTGCGCTCGCGCAAGGAATGCTACAAGGCGGACAACGAGGACCACCTGGAGACCGTGTGTCAGTGCTTCGAGGATGGCTGTAATGGCGCCGCTTCCATTGTAGCCAAGTGGTCGATGGTGTCTGCAAGCATCGCTGTAATTTTACATAAATGATAATGGATTTTTTATACTGTTATTTATTCTCTAATTCCTGGTTATAAATCCCTAATGTGCAATAAGACGCGGGCCTATAATGGTTGCGTTTATCACGTGATACATACTGTCACTCACACTCGCTGTTTGTCAAAAAGTGACAGATGCTTTGTCACTATTTATCGCCTGATAATGATAAACGCAACCATCATAGGCCCTGCACGGCTAGCATAACTTTGACACGCGACTCTTTCTCGCGCGAGATATACTAACTGTCTCTATCTGTACAGTACTATGAGATAGTGACGGATGATGCTATCTCGCGCGACATGAGTCACGTGTCAAAGTTATGCTAGACGTGCTGAGAACAAAGATTATAATAAAGACTGGCTCGTGCGATCTTGATTGTCGCAATATATGGTCGTTGGTGATCGCTAGTGCAGTTAAATAATGATGGATAGGATAGGTGGTGCTAGGACTATTTTTTAATATTATTTTACTACCTGTTCCCCTGTCCTAAGTCTTCAATATCATCTTCAACAGAAACCACGGCTCGAAGGTGTAACGCGCGGCTCCGATTAGGTACGTTCACGAAGGAAGAGCCCGATAGTAAGGGCTATCTGGGGACCTATGATGGTTGCGTTTATCACGTGTTAAATAAGTGACAAAACATCTGCCACTCATCACCACGCACGCATCTTGTCAAAACGTGACGGATGCTTTGTCACTTATTTATCACGTGATAAGGGCATTCTATTTTCGTGAAGCGCTTGCGACGTTGCGACGTGGAATTTACTGCCTTTCCGAAACATAGTCTTGAAGTCACCAAAATACTAGGTATTATAACCTGATTAAAGGTCCACCTAACAACGAACTGTTAAAAATATATCAATAAAAATCCCTAGGCAGAGCTGATTACTACGTGCTCCTATATTACCAAGAGGTAATAAACAGTACTTGCTTACGCTAAAGTATAGCTTGTTATGTCCTTTACTTAAGAATAACGCGACTCACGACTTATTCGTACTTATATCGTGGCATTATCATCACATATATTGTTAATAATTAATATGCTCGTAATAATCGAGCACAATAACAAAGTTGTTGACGGTTGTTGGTTGAAAATGATAAAATTACTAACTTTAGTGCTGTTATTTTCTGGATTTATCCAGTCTGGTAAGTGAAAATTTATATTTTGATAGTTGTTAGATAATAGTTATCATTATAGTTAAATAATAATATGTCGATTCGCAGCACTACCTTGACTGTAAAACGAAGAAGTTAGAGTGTATTTAATCGATATAATTTTTGTATTATGTAACCATTTCTTAATGTTTTTACTTATATAGTGGTGAACAACTACAGTGACTAGGTGCACGTAATACATTACACAACTTGTTACAACTATAACTGTCATATTCGCACTAAGTATATAATGTATTTACTAATATCTCTACTACTACTCTACTATGTATTTATATAGGCTCAGCCTAGTTTGGGGCCCGCTGGATATCTCATGATATATTATGCCCTAAGTTTCAATAAATATATTTCATTTCATTTCATTTCATTTCAATATAAAATTCTAAAAATTAAATCCTTGTCCTGTCATTACGCCTAAACGGCTGGACCGATTTCGTCATTTTTTGTTAGTTACTCGAGTAGTAGGTAGCGCATCCCCAGACCCCAGATGGTTGAAATACTTTTTACCCAACTACGGGGAAGAAAAAAAAACATGACCCATTTTTGCGCGGTCGAAATTCGCGGGCACCGTCTAGTTATACATACGAGTGAGTAGCGAACTTCTACTGGGGGTTATAATTATAAGCAGTCTCGTGTTTGTTATCGTATACATAGTGATACGTGTTTAAAAACGTGTTGTCGATTTAGATAAACATCTTGACCTCTGTTTGCCTGATATCGCAGTGCAGCTAAGGCAAAAATACGAATTAGTACAGTTTGATACATTTTGAATGCACGATATTATAATAGCCCCATTATACCATAAAATACAGCCTATAGAGACTATAGAGACTATAGAGTGTAAAAGGGAGGAGCAGCATCTTCATATATCCAAATTGTCCGCTGAAAGGTGTTAAATTGGTGGCGCTACTGTAGCTGAAAGTACTTACTCGTAGTTCTGTTACTCAGCAACCGTAGCAACCGTAGCAACCGTTTCTTTATATTTTTTTTATAAAAGGTCAATTTTTCTGTAAGTATATAATTATTCAAAGGTATTACTCTGGTCACCTAAAATAAAAAAAAAAACAATTTTACACAGTTCACTCCGTCTAAACTTGTTTTCTTTGTTCATACTGTATTGCTACTCTAGCGCCATTGGAGCTATTATTTACCTGCCTGCCTACCTGTTGTCTACCTCTATTGTGATTTGTATTTTTTTTCTGTGTTTGTATTTCTTTCGTACTGAGGTGTGCATTAAAAAGTATTCTAACTATCTATCTATTTAAGTACTAATTTTATTAAAACTTTCGTGAGACATATTTAATTATTCGAAACATGTCGGGCCGTTCCTGACAATTTCACGTGAGTGTAAACCGCTTAATACAATAATTATTTAAGTACTGCTTATCGCTGGACACTTCATATATTCTTCTATGAAAGATGCTGCTCCTTCCCTTTTACATTCCATAATACAGGCTGCTGTGTCACAAACATTTTGTGCTGAAGATGTTTTGATCCCATTGCATCTGAATTGATATACTCATCAAAACAAAACATAACATAGGTACTTTTTATTTTTGTATTGGAAATCTGGTATATTTTGACATTGTGTAAAAAATTTTTGTTTAAATTCTTAGCGTTATTTTATTAATTTGATTCCATTATTATGTTAAGTTTGTGATGACGATCCTTATTGGGAGATACTAGATTCATTTATTTATATTTTATTTACCTGTTGACTTTCCCTTTTATTTTAAACTTATTTTGACATTGTAAACATTTTCTTGTATTATTAATCTTGCCTTATTTTTGACGATCATGATATTAATTCGTATAATTTTGACATTAAGCAAATTTGTAATGTAATTTTTATCGTGAAATAAATAATCTAATCTAATCTAATCTACTTATCTATTATAGGCACCTCTATCCACTGCTATGTCTGCAACAGCATGAACAACACCATATGCACGGACCCCAGCAGCTACGATCAAGAGACTTTGCGCCGGTTCCTCGTCTTGGCTGACTGTGGAGAGGGAGTTATCACTCCGCAGCGGTATTTCTGCAGGAAGATCGAGCAGACAAGTAAGTCGCCATGACCTGGGGCAACTAGGAGACCTGCTCACCTGAGTAGTAGTAGGAGCGATCAGAGGTAGCTAGTGTCATGAGGACCTCCTCATGACACTAGCTACCTCTGATCGCTCCTATGTCTGCATCAGCAGAATCAAAAACACCATATGTGCGGACACTGCGGTGCGGAACCCAGCAGGGACGATCAGGAGGTTTGTGGAGAGGGAGTTAATTACCCCACAGCGGTACTGCTGTAGGAAACTCGAGCAGACGAGTAAGTCACTAGGAGACCTACTCCAGGTCCTCATACCACTAGCTACCTCTGTATTCTACAACAGATCAGACAACGCAACAGAGCCACGTCGTTGTGTCGCCTACATCTAACTAGTTCTAAGTCTTTGTTTATATGTCACAGTGGCATACATTTAGGTATTATTGTACAATCTGACTTATAAAAGTTACCGAACAAAGTTTTTGTACCTATCACTGCAGGCTGCCTGCCTTTTGAAGCGGAGCAGAGAATATAAACCAATCAGACTAGGTCTTTGTAAATGAAGTAAATTTAAATCTAAACTGTGATGTGTCAATTGGTCTCTAGTGAAATGAAATGAAATAATTTATTCAGTAAGTAGGTAGGCCACAGGGGCACTTTTACAAGTCAGATTGTGAATCTACCGCAATTTCGCAAGAGGAGACCGCTGTTGAGAAGAAAGCCGAAAGAAACTCAACAGTAAGTCATTTTTTCGTAAATAATACCACAGAATAGATAATAGTACAAGTACAGAAGGCACACTACTTTGATCTTTACAAAAGCCGCTTTTTTTAGCCGAAAAAATATGATTTATGGCCCTTCTAAAGTCGTCGTCCCCAGCGCAAGCTAAACGGAACGTTAAAGCTGCGTGCCAACGGTGAAAATGAATTGGCTCGCTTGCCGCGTCGCCGAGAGCGAGGGCTGTCAACGACTAAAAATAAAAATGTATTTCCCATATATTTCTTGCATACAATATAGAGAGCAATATATTTATATTCTTCATACATTATATGAACAATATATTTTTATTCTTCATACATTATATTTATTATTTCATTATTTAACTATAAAATAATCAATCTCAGAATTTGGACGAATTGAATCCACCACCAGGCCGCAAAACATTTTAGCTTTATTTTTAAACATTTTAATACGTAGGTATAATATAATAAAATAATGCAAGGAATGCGTTACCTTAACATGCAATTAAATTCTTTAGCTTCATTTTGTTTTTGCTTAGTTGTCCGATATTTATTTATTTATTTATTTATATATATTCTTCACTACACACCTAGTATAAAACAAAGTCGTTTCCTGCTGTCTGTCTGTCTGTCTGCCCCTACATGCTTAGATCTTTAAAAAAACGCACGGACGCACCGTGCGAAGCCGGGGCGGGTCGCTAGTAACAAATAAAACATGTAAAAAGGCGAACTTATTCCTATTAGGCATCTCTTCCAATACATTTCTTTTAACTCATTATTTATATATTTTATATACTTACCTATCAAACTATCACTCAATCGTTTATTCATTAGGTACCGTGAAATACGCCAACTTTGCCTCCACAGGGAACTTTGCCCAAAACGCTACTTACAAAAAGAAACGTTACTGTAGACAATTTCAAGATGATTATGGCGACACTACTATTTTTAGTGGAAAATAGATTATATCTGTGGTATCACTGGGAATCACATTTGCGCGCAACTTCATTCCGTAACGTGTTGGGACTAGTCGAATAAGGTGCGTGATTTGGCGGGCCAATTCTAGGTGAAGTTCTGGTGTAGTTTTTACAGAATGGGGAAGCCTCAGGTGAATGTATCTTATTGCTTGTTATAAAATAAGAACTGTAGATCATTTTTACTGTAGTTTGTACTAAAAATACATATTAAAACCAGAGTTATGATGGTGGGCAATGTTATCTAGTAACATGCTAACCTATGAATGCTAACATTGCCCAGACTAAAAAAAGGGTTAGGGTTGTCACCTTGTCGTAATTTTACCTGACTGCGTACATAAAGGAGGGTTATGTATTTAAGGTAAGGTAAATTGTATGTCTATTAGGCCGTTGTACTTTTAGCATAGCTGCATGTCATGTCATGTCATGTCCATAAAACAAAAAAATACATAGAATATTCAATTATGACAATTTTTATTTAGATTATTCAAACGTGGAGTAAAAAAATAACCGCCTAACTATTAGTACCCAATATTAAGCATACATTTTTCACTTTGATAATGGTATTGGTATAGATGGTTTACTCAACCAAAAGTGACAACCCTGACAATTTCAAACTGCTTGATTCGGCTTGTATGGAGTAAAACAAAATACCTATGTAACATTGCCCACCCATATTGCACACGTGTTTGTATAGTTAAGACCAAGATATTTACGTGGAACGCCATTATTACCCCAGATTTTATACTGATCCTTATCTTAACGTTGTAGGGGCTATAGTTACGGAAATAATCGATTTGGGCAATGTTGGCAAAAGTTTAGATAACTTTACCCGAGGTGAAAATTGATAAAAAAGTTGGTTAAATGTAGATTAAAAAATTGTTTCTCGTAACAAACGCATGCATATGAATACGATGGATGCGTTAGACAAAAAAAACTTTATCTCGTCATAGAAAAAAAGAGAGAAATTCGGGTTTTTAAGAAAAAAGCGGGCAAAGTTGGCATGTTTCACGGTACTAGTAATTTTACAAACTTTATATCAAAAATTATTATAAAAACCTCTAAGATTGTTGATTTAGTAGTAGACAAATACTTATTTTACTAGAATTTAAATTGACAAATATCAGCAAATAATCAATTCAAAATTACATAAGTATTTAACAATTAAAAAATTTCTGAGTAACCAGAGAAGTAGATACACCTGCAATATGTTTTTTATTATTATTCATTAACTAATTATCATATACCTATTATGATCATTTTCTTACCTTTCGGCATCCTTCGGACATGTTGGGAGAGCGAAAAACATATACAACCCGCTGCGATACAATATCTTTTTACTCATTTAAACACTATAATATAACACTGGTATCAACAGATGAATGCGGAACGTTCACTTGCGACGTAAATCGTGAGCGAGACGCGCGCGAAAATCGTGTAGGTACGTGCGTTCCGAGACAGAGCGTGTCAGCCACTGAATAGTCCCCATGCATGCGGCGACCGGCTTGTACTTGTAGCGGGAAACGTTAATCGCGGAGTGCGCCCCGCCTGATAATACTTAAAATAGTGGAGAGGCAACCGTCCATAACACTTCACTAATAGTTTGTACTGTTAGTTCTCTATGTGTACACCTGTTTCAGTTTTCCACACCAACCGCGAGTACGAGTTCCGCGTGACCCGCGGCTGCGGCTGGCTACGCTCGCACCTCGACTGCTACAAAAACGACAACGAGGACCATATGGAGACCATCTGTCAGTGCTTCGAAGATGGCTGCAATGGTGCCACATCTATTGCCGCCAAGTGGCATCTGCTGATCGCGAGTGTAGTTGTGGTTTTAAATAAATACACTAAAAAAAATCTCAACTAGTTGAGAAATAACCAAATTGTGCTTAGTATTAAACGTAGTAACTTGTATATAATCTGTGGTATTAACCAAAATTATGCCAATTGTACGTACACAACTCATTTTGGTTACTAGTAGCCCTCAATTTGTCAGTATACTCCGCTACTGTTAATTTCTTTATTTTTCAGTGTAGTAAGTAGGATGGTTGCTAGATTCGATTCATCGGGGAATGAATGAAATAAAAAAAAAACTCGGGTGTATGTTAATAGGTAAGAATTAGCCACCCTCATTCCTAAAAAATATAGATTATTCTGTAACTTAAAAAAAATCTAATAGATGATAATATTTTTTCTCGCCGTGTACGGGCATCGTAACTATACGGTAACCTAACCGAGGTGATATTTTCGACTAGGGGTGCTACCGTGATCCAAGATTGGTTCTGATCTAGTGAGGATCCTATTTGTCACTTACAGAGTATTGATGAATTTGTATTGTCAGAATATGATTAATTATGATAAGTGATACCTTACATTACCTATTTATTGACTTGTGGCGTAGTTGTCAGTTAACCTACAGAAAAATCTGTATGTATTTTTTTTGGGGTTTTTTCTAATTAAATTTCCAAGATATTTTTCAAATGTCATCCATTCTCCAATCCCAAGATTCCTACCAAACAGCGACATTGGCGCCGCCATCTAGGCCTATGCGCTAAATCGTAACTCCATATCAGCAAAAGAATTAGTAAGTGATCCTTTATTGTATAACTCAGTAAGTACATACTTGATATAATAATAAAAAAATAAAATTGCCCCGATACCTATGCGTACGTTCCAACTGTTCCAAGTAAAATAACAAACCCAGCTCTTTATGAAACGACAGTGGCGCCACCGTATGCGTAACACGACATACAAGTCAGTCAGTGCAAATCTGTAAATTCAATCCACATTCAACCATTACTCACAACTGCACTAGTCAATACATGATGTATCACCTATCATTGAATCATCTCCTGACAATACAAACTGGTACATTTGACATAAAAAGACGGAAACGCACCTCCGGCCGCCATTTTGTAACAATGTACGCGTAGGGCAATGTACCCCCGCGCAAAGTTAAACTATCACTCAACTATTTAAAAACAAGTTTTATCTCATTGAAATAAAGGAGCAGTTGACTGTATAATGAATGTGGGCAATGTACGCCCGCGCAAAGTTGCTTTTTCACTCGGCCGTAGAAAAATGAGAGGTAACACATTACAATAAAGGCGCACCTAGTTGGGTGTGGAATGATTGTTAGGATTCTACGCAGAATCTGTGCCGCGGGCCTTGGGGAAAGATATTGTGCGATTTGTGGTTTATTAAAACTATTAAAAGGAGTTTACAGACTATGTTCCAAAGAGATTAATGTTTATCAATTGGAGAACTATTAGGTAATTAGACAAAGTTACGAAGTACCGAATATACATAGTATGGAATTTCATTATTTTTATAGGTACCTTGTAAAAAGTAGGTATGTATTGAAAAAAATATTGAGAAAGTTAGTAGTAGAAACTATTGTGTAGAAATTTATTTATTGGGGCTGTATGACTATACAAATAGGTTACCTACATTGTGAATTTAACTAGTTAGAAATTTAATTTACTTTGTAAAAAGCTGACATACTTACCTAGCTTACAACATGGATAATAATAATTATATTATACCTCCATCTTCATACTTTAAAATGTGCGTTCTATCCTAGGCAGAGTAGCAGGGAAAGTTCCTTCCACTCGTACGCTTTCTTAATATAAAATAACAATAATAATTAATAGTAATGAAAGAATTGTATAAATAATTCACAAAAAATATTTTAATCGCAATATCATGCATTAACATTAGCGCCATCTATCAACCTATTATTAAACTAACATGTGTCCGTATTCAATACTTTCGGTGAGACCTGTAACTTATAGATGGCGCTGTGCTTGTTAACTATTAAAAACTTTACAAGTTATCTTTATTCATTGCAGTAGTAGTAAAAATATTGTATCTGGCCAAAATATGACAGTTATAAGCTACTTCAAAATACTAATGGAATGTTAATAATCGCAAGCTATTCATGTTTCTGAAATTAATTGGTAAGTACTAATAAAGAGATAAGAATCACGAAGTAATAAAGTTGAACTAGAAATTGGTACGGCACTAGCATTAAAGTTAAAAACGCGGTTATAATAAACGATTGTAGAATTGGTCCGTGTTTTTGGCTATTTCTCTCAAGTCAGGTTGGCCGAGTGGTCTAAGGCGCCAGATTTAAGCTCTGGTTCCCGAGAGGGAGCGTGGGTTCGAACCCCACACCTGACAGATCATTATTGCACTTTTTGTATTTTTTTTTTCCTATAGTACATTCTGAAATGCTATAGCAATAATTTTTGTACTTTATATAATAATTTCATACATTTTTTTTATATTTTTATAAGATTCCGAAAAAACAAGGTACAGGCGAATTTTATCAGAATTTTCTTATTTATTTATTTAGGTATTTGAGCTTTGAGGCATGTCAGCTCCAGCAGACCTAAATATAGTGACTTACTTTTGAAAAACAAACATGGAACCCTTATTTACTAGAGATCGAGACTTGGACATTTGCTAGGTTAAGATTTCTTAGAAGTTTCGTTCAATTTCCCGAAAAAAACTCAAGTAAATAGTAATTAGGACTTTTCCGATGAAATACTTAGGGCGTTGTCACACCGCGAGCATTCAGCTCAACAATAAGAATGCTACCAGCAAAATAAATAATGCCAAGCGAACTAAAGTAGGCAAGCCGATGGGTAGGGTTCTATTTCTATGGACGCCACACAGTTATAATAATTTGTTCAATAAATAATATAAATTGTGTTTGAAATAGTGGTACATATACAACTTAATTTATATCTTAACAATACAGCAATAAATTAAAGATTTGGCACTACATAAAAATCAAAATATATCAGTATCACACAAAAAACCTATAACTAACTAACTAACCTAACCTATACCTTTACAATGTCAGCTAATCGGTCGGAAACTGATAATGATAATCGACAGGGATATTCATTATTTAATATGTACAGTCAACCAATTTGATTCTTATTAGGCCATGTCGTACCTTGTCACAGTGAACGTCAATATGAAAGCCGCTTGAAATCTCATATCATTGTCATTGTGACAAGGTTCTGTAGTGGCCTAGAAATCAAATCGGTTGACTGTACCATTGTCAGCTATCAGGATTCCCCCAAGGACGATACTACCTTGTTGTGTAACGGTGAACGGTGACGTCATCATGACGCAACAAGAGATTCATCGGAATGTTAGTCACCTGAGAGCGGGGTCGGTCTGGGACCTAAAAAGATACCTACGGAGAATACGGTCAGATAGGAGGCCCGCTTTAGGTTTTGACCCGACTGTGTCAGAGGGAGTTATGTTTTGTAATAGCATCATTATCTTGAGACCACCGTACCTATCCAATTTAATAAGGAACTTTGACTGGCAATAATTCTTAAACTACTGGATCTAATTGAATGTAATTTGAAATAGGTATAGGGTATATTATGCCCTCCTGGTCACTGAAAATTCAGGCTTCTAGCTTTGTCCAGAACGAAATCAATACATACAGGTGGTTGCTCGACTTGGCGGGGGCACTGCCGTGCCCCCTTATCTATTTATGTAACGATAAAACTTTACCATTATCAATCATCAGTAAATAGGTACCCATTTCCAGATAACAATCAGAAACATCAATCAAATTGTAATGTCACCATTATCAACATCGACACATTGGCATTGACTGGCATTAACTGCGCAATTTCTGTATACAAACATAAATAATCTATTTGGAAAATTACCAGAATACCCTACATATCTCTCCATTAAATCAAAATAAAACATCAAAACAACCTTACGCGTTTAAAAATAAAGTCGATATCAGCATATTAGATAGCAATCATATAACAGTATCAGTTGTAAACACACACACACACGTGTATTTACATGAATGAGATGCGTGTATACGTACGACAAACATGCGCAGAATCAAATATAGAATTCGTTTTATTCATAACGAATCAGCAGACAAACAAGTTTTTATGCCGTGACCGTGACTCAGTATTTTTCCCGACAGTAATTTTTAGTTCCCAGTTTAGGCATTCCCTACCTGTATCTATAGAAACCTATATCCACAGAAGCTTGCTAGAGCTTACTTTGGGACTAGGTCGATTTGTGTGAGATTGTCCGATATATTATATTTATTTACTTCTGGATCTGGATATATGAATATATATTTTGTCTGCGTCAATGCTTACAATCAAACACAATTGTATTATAGTAAGCAGGTATAGCAAAATCTCATTAAGGTTAAGAAATAAGTTTCTGTCAAAAATTACATTTTAGTGGCAAGCTTTTATAGCCGACTGTACTTTTCTTTGGGTATCCATCAAATGCTCACTGACACGATTGTAAAGAGCCCAAGCTCGGTAGGATTGCTTTTTCTATTATAGAGTTCCTATGGCCACCTTCCGGCTCCATCATCAGATCAGCCCCATGGTACCATATTATTGTATTGTCATCAAAGTTAAGTAAGTATGCAAAATTTCAGCTCAATCGGTTGACGATATCTGCTTCAAAATTGAGTTGCAAGATTTCACCCGAAAAAACGTACATTAAACATACAATTCAAGTTAAATAAAAGCTTGTAAAAAAAACAACCAATTTATTTAGTTGTTATATATGTAGATCAATAAGTACTCATAGATCAATTTAATTGCGTTCATCTGTACTTAAGACTTTGGACCGGTAATCCAAAGATTAGACTGTTTAGTGACAGAATCCCGGTGTGGACCACGTAGGAGCGTTAAAACATTTCTAAAAACAATATTAAACTATTTCTCCATTATAGGACCTATTTATAGGACCGAACGAAGACTGCTTCTTGCTTACCACCACGTGCCTCATCTTCTCGTTTGCCGCTTCGTACATTAGATTCACAAATCGAACGCTTCCTCTTTTTTGAATCCAGTTCAAGCCAATCAACTTGTTTGTGACACGCGACACTGGCTGATAATGGTGTGTGTATGTTTTAGTCTGATAAACGACACATGATTTGAGCTAGGTGTTTTATTTCATATTTTAAGAATTGACTTAATGTAATACATTTTTTATCATTAACTGAGCCACAATCAAGTGCAATGTATTACCAATTTGACGTCACCAGTATATTTTCCAAGAAATTTGCGTATTACGTAACTATGAAATAATTCTCAGAAGCGCTTGAACGATTCATGTAATAGCATAGTATTATAAACAATGAGCCATACAAATACATCTATCAACATATTATCTAACCACTGGACTACACCATGACAACGATACTATTTATACCGATAGCAAGATCAATATACCTATTTCACAATATTATGGCATGACCACGTGACAACGTGCAACATACCTATCTACTTATAATTATAGGTGCAGTTTGCTTTGCTGTTTAACGGTTTGTTAACCAACTACATACTATTATGCTACTTAGAAAGATAAAAGTAGTATGTATTACTGAAATTGTTATGCAGTCATGCCTTTTCAGACTACGATGGCGGTAATGACTCACTGGTTTGCTAAATTAGGCGTTCGCGAAAGAGTATATACTTACCTCTAGTTATTACCTCTATATAATTATATTATAGGTACCTACTCTTTGTAATACGTGTGGAAATCGTCATTCGGTTCTATGAACATGTATGCTATATGACACGCCGTATGTGTCATATAGTACCTAAATATAACAAATCTCTGAAAACATTGGTAGTTTCGCCCGACTTCGTTTAATACGGTATTTTGATGACAGCTCAAATCAGCTACTCTTTATAAAATGTCAACAACGATTTGTTAGTATGAAGTTTCTATGAAGATACTGACTTGTGACGTCATAAAAATCAGTAGTCAAAACACGTCTTCTTTTTAGTTTTAAGAACAGTCCAAAATGTCTAAATGTCCAAAAGTTGGTGGTTAGTTTATTTGGTTCCGTGTACTTTTGAATGGTTTTGGTTTGTGTGTGGTTTCAATGATATAATTAATTTTCACTATAGTCAAGTACCGTATTACGTGGCCTTAATTTCAGACAGCCTCCATGAATTACAAGAGAGCTTGGAACAGTGGAGAAGATGCCTCGAGTCTAACGGGCTACGTATTAGTAGAACTATGACTGAGTACATGGTATGCAACTTCAACAAGGACGGACCAAGTATTGATTCCGCAGAACTCAAACTAGACGGCGAAACGCTACCGAGAGTAAACAAGTTTAAGTACCTAGGTTCGGTCATTGCAGACGATGGCACAATAACAGCCGACATAACGCAAAGAACAACGTCTGGATGGAATAAATGGCGAGAATTAACAGGAGTCCTTTGTGACCCTAAAATGCCTGTAAAAACAAAAGGCAGGGTTTATAAAACCGTTATAAGACCAACCCTGCTCTATGGTAGTGAAACGTGGGCTCTGAAGAAAACAAATGAGCAAAAGTTGCATACCACGGAAATGCGTATGCTGCGTTGGGCGGGTGGAGTCACCTTAAAGGATAAAGTCCGCAATAATCATATACGGGGTAGTTTTAGAGTGGCACCAATCGCTGACAAAGTCAAAGAGTCCAGGCTAAGGTGGTTTGGACACGTCATGCGCAGACCTGATAGCCATGTAGTGAGAAAGTGCCTTTCCATGGCTACGAAGAAAAGAGGGAGAGGTAGGCCTCAAACTACCTGGATGACGAATGTCCAGAGAGACATGAAGGATTTAGGCCTAGCTGTAGAAGACACCTATCATCGAAGCAAATGGCGCCTCAAGATTAGGAAAGCCGACCCCGCGTAACGGGAACAGGCGAGGAAGAAGAAGAAGAAGAAGAAGTCAAGTACCGTATTGCATTAAGACTGCGCCGAGCGTTAGCGACACTTGCATTGTACACAATCTTTAATAGGCCTGGTACATTTTTTTTAAATTTTGTCCTTGCTCTAAGTATTTACAAGCTGCAGGTCATTAATTAGGTATTCTTTACTTTGGTTTCCGAAATGATTTATTTTAAGGTAAAGAAGGGACCGTCGAAAAAAAATTCATCGTATTCCAAAAATTGTACCAAACCTTATAATGTTATTACACCTACACTGCTGTTTTATTCGTTTGCATGGGAACACTTAAGAAGCCAAACAACTTAAACTAGCAACTGTACGGCTGCTATGCAGCTATAAATACAAATACGCTAACAAGTCAACACTTCCTTCTACCAATTTCCCCTCTATCATTACACTTATCTACATACATATTATAAAATATTCGTAGACAAAAGATAATGGCACGACCAAGGCCGTCTGGGACTGCCACCTGGGTTCATTTACTTCGCCCACAATTTCAGGTGGAACCACACCCTGATGACGTCAATATTGAATTGGGGTTTAACCTTTCGTGATCCCTGACACTGTGGCATCTGAATCACTAATGGTGTTGTGACTAAAGGCAAATCAAAGAGAACATTTGTTTAACCTCGTGTCAATGGTACGACCTCGTGTCAGTGGTTAGACCTTTTGGTACGCTCCATAAATATACACTGTCCCATAACCTACGACAGGATAAAACACCATACATTAAATTTATCAAACACTAGGTGCCCGCAACCTCGTCCGCGTATTTTTTTATTTACTGTAGACGGATAAAAAGTATCCTATAACCATGTTTGGATGTCCAGCTATCCCTGTACGAAAATTGGTTAAAATCTGTCCAGCCGTTTCGGCGTGATGCGAGGACAACAGATGGCGACAGGCTGGCGTGGCACCGCGTGCCCATACAAAACAAATGACGATCCTGCATCACGCTATTAAGCTTTTTCCTGAAATCATGACCCCTCTCCATAGAAAACGGAGATTCAATGTCTAAAATGTTATCGTACATCAAAATGTATTATATATAAGTACATAACAAGGACATTAAACAATTGATACGTACAAAGGCGAACGTATCCCTGTAAGGGATTTCTTCCAGTTAACCTTTGAGCAAATGAGAGAGAACAGTAAACGTCCAAGAAGATAGGCAAAAATATTAATATGCACAGAAACACTTTAATGGCTTATTGTAATTAGGTATCTACGTATAAAAACAGAATCATAAATACTTACACATTATGATTATAATATTAAACAAAATGATAATTATACAATAATAATAAGTATTCAATTTTAACACGACGAAATTAGGGGTCTAGAAGCCACAACTTTTGTAACTTTTCCTTAAATGATGCCACGGATAGGTAAAGTATGGCTTACAATGACGCAGTTCTAATGAAATCGGGTTAAAGTCACCATTTAAGCCAGAATTATATGAATATGAATAGAGTTTAGTGTTAATCCTACACCATTAGCTCCGAATACCTCAATCAACATAAACAATAACAGACCAATAAATAAAACAATTAAACAACAAAACCGTGCATGTGTGCACACGCACACACGCACACCGCGTGACGCTGCGTGCTGTTTCAGTATGACGCACGAGCGCGGGGCGAGGGGCGCACAGCTTATATACTGCGCGCGAACTCAGTACAACCATCAGTTTCGTTCTAGAAGGACGCAAAGAAGCACCTCTTAGAGCACAGCCCAGGATTATCGTCGGCTACCAGCCATGGGTACGTTGAACTTGAACAGCTGTGTTAGTAAACAATGCCAGGGTTCACGTTGGATTGTTTATAAACAATTTGACCAAACCTTGACATTGTATACGCTTAACAGGCTTGTTTTCTAACATTTTCCGCTTTTTTTGAGGTAGGGTAACTCATCTTTATTTTTTGCACACCTATTTCTAACCCTTCTTTTTTCGTATTTGCACTAGCCCACTTCTCATGTCTGATATTTCAGACACGATGCGTGAGCACAATGGGCATATATTTATAGTCGTCGTACATACTTTGGAATTTGTTATCTCTCCGCCGAGAGATAAAATAATATCTCCAGATTATGAGTCGTCAAGTACATAAATCACATACTTATTTGACTGACAACGATTTTCATACTATATTTATCTAATTATGAAAAACATTGGCTCTTTCTTACCATGCCTGAAGCATATTCGTCTCACGCAACTCCACTCATAACTCATACTCATGTAACAATGGCATATGATTTCTGGACGAACCCAAAGTTCCTCTAAAAATACTGGTTAGTAATAAGAATAAGATTTATTTTTTATTTATTTATTAACCCTTAAATGCATGGTGTAAGATGCAGCTTACATAAACAAAAATGAATTACTGGTTGAAAACTAGAAACATTTATTTGAAATAACATAATATTTTATAATATTGTGTTTTTTTAATTCATGCATTTAAGGGTTAAAAGGGCTTTGTCGCTGAGCGACCACATCACCCTGTAAAATTAATTTACAAAAAGGGAAACATATAAATCACTACTTGTGACCAACTAACTCTAAATCGGCTAGATTGTACAATTTTTGTAATAATATATATCCTGGAGAAAATATGATCGGATTACGAATTCGGGCTTTATGCCAATGCCAAGTTCCGAATGACGCGCATGGTTTTTAAAATAAATGACGATTTATGAACTGTGAGTGCTTAACCAAATGCGTCATAACCGCAGTTGGTAACAACGATCACGCGTTGGCAGTTATTTGCCCTTAACCGCGAAAACACGTCACGTGCTGATAAAAGTGTACCAAGTTGACTTATGTATTAGATGAGCATTGTAGTCATAGTTACACTTGTTAAAGACAATAACTTATGTTACAAATATCATATCTGACCAAATTGTTCCTAAAAATAAGTCCTAGTATTATTTATTAATTAGATTAGCCCTTAGATTTAGTCAGCGTTGTCAAGAAGGCTCTACCATGTTATTTCTTGTTGATTGACTACTTTGATGCTAGTATAATAAATTGTATTTCTTTCCAGAAATGTTAAATTTAAAACCGTTAAGTAAGTATCAGGAGTGGTCTCCCGAAGCGCACCATGGCGCGGAGATCACCGAGGCCCGAGCTGAGCTGGGCCTCCTGGCATCTACCTCGACGGAGGAGCGCGCCATCCGCCGCGTCGTGGGCCGCTGGGGCGCCGAGTGGTTGAGCTGACTCGGCACAGAGCCTAAGACTGCCGGCCTCAACTGGCCGGCCGACCACCCCCTGCCGCCACCGCGCTGGGGGGCTGCGCGCCCCGTGCTCCACCTCACCCTCCATCAATACGAGGACCTGGTGGCTAAAGCCGAGGCGCTAATAAGCCGAATCGTCGTCTCAGAAAACTATGACTCCGTCAACAACTTCATGTCTCTTTACGACGCCTACATGGCCGCTCCTGACCAGTATCTTGAAGAGTTCTTCCCTAAATACAATCCTCCGATCAGGGCCCATAAGCACACGTGCGTCGGTCTCGGTATGGAAGTCATCAAACGCCTGAAAGTCTTGGAGAAGGACTTCCCCGGGATCAACAAGTCGCTGATGCTAATATCTTGCGATGAGAATATCCAGGAGTTAGTCGACTATACAACCTCCTCCCCTGGACCACAAGGGTTCCTGATTGAGACTGAGAAAGACCACGTTATGGCCGCTATTAATGTGAAGGTCGATGGACGACCGGGCATATTCCTGTCGGATTTGGGATACCACGTCTCCCGCGTCGTCACCGCTATGACTGATCGTTGCTACCCACATACTGGTAAGTCAACCTGCTATACTATCTATCTACAGACGGTACATTTTGTAGAAATCAAGTGCTTTAAACTGCTATTCAAAATTAACTTTTAACAGTAAAGAAAAATACATACAGAGGATCAGAACCTCCTCTCCTTCCTTTTAAGTTAGTTAAAAAGAACGTCCGTCTATCTCGTAATAACTAAAGTTCTCCTCTTTCTAGGTTGGTTCACTCAGAGCGACGAACCCCATTGTCGCAAGGACTACAACTACCAGATCAACCTGCAGAACCCGAACTATGTGGAATGGCACGAGCGTGAGACCCGCGGCGACAAGACTAAAGAAATGGTGTCCCTGATGTATGTGGCCAAGCCCTACCTCACCGCTGTGGAGGTCACCGAGAAGAGGAACTTGGTGTATGATCTTAGGTGAGCAAACATTTTCAATCTCGTAATTTTTTCCACCAGAAGCCGTGTAGCTCGTTAACTTTTAACATTGTAAAAAAGATAAGGCACTTTTTTAAATAAAAAATCCCACGAAGTACATTTGTATACAGAAAATAGACAGATATTCAATGATCATGACAAGAAATTGGTGTATCCTAAAACTTCTCTCAGCAAGACACTTTTCTTCCAGTTTCCGCCACAATTTATGTCACTCTGTCATCGTCAAATGATTCTAAAATGTATATTTGTTAATTCCAGGAGTCTTCTGGCTAGAGATCCCAAGGGCCGCCTGGTCGCTGGTATCTACTTCCCCGTGAAGCCCAAGACCCAGGAGTTTACCATGTTCTTCGACAGCAGCAGCGGCAAGCAGAGGAAGAAGCTCAAGTTCCAGACTTTCTTGGAGCTGCAGACGGTAAATATCAGAAATACATAGAAAGAGTAGAAGCAGAATCGGAGATAAATCCATTGTACTTACAATTTTTTTAAACTTCAAACTAAATGTAAGCAAAACAAAAACGTGATTCGGGACATTTATCTACTGACATTAGAGATACACATATACAAAAGGTTACTGATAAAGATATGGGTAAAGAACCCAAGCAACATGATTTCTTAGTTCACATTTAGAAACTACAATGCATATACTTAATATTGACCTATATGTAGTACAAAACTGCGATATGAAAATCTGAAACAACTCAATAACGACATGATATTGTTTCACAGATCCCCGATGGAGTAGTAGAAGAAGTAGACCAGTGTAACGAGCAGCTCCGACTCAAGGATGGAGAGCTTCTGTCGATCCTCAACCACCTGGCCACCATAGTGGCGGACGAAGACTACGTCGCCGAAGTCCTCGCAGTCAACAACAAGGTCGTACAGCTGTCTGCCGGCCACTAAGCGCACTGGCTGAAAAAAAAACATAAAGTGGAAGAATTCGAAATTTAAACGTCACAACGGCCTGCCAGAATCAACCAAGTTTTTAACTGGCCAGTGAAAATCTTATTTTTTCTGGTATATTGATTTTGTTTTAATGTATTTTATGGCAGCGTTGTAAAGGGATCTTTAGTCTATTAGTATTTTAGTAGATCGACTAATCAGTAATCATCACTAGTCCCATTATAGGATTATATTCTTCTTATTTCATGTAGAGACCATCCTTTACGTAGTTACTAGTATAAGTGCTGAGACGTGTAAAACGATGAGGTTTGTTGGAAAATAAAAAAGATATAAAATATTTTTTGTTTTTTTTTCCTTGTTTAAGAATCATTCATTCTTCGAACATATGATGGTATAAAAATTCTTCAAAATAAAATTATACCTATATTTTCGTATACCTCTCCTTTGATAGAATGAATATTCTCAAATAGTTAAATATTTTAATATGGACTTACAAAATTATTGATTTATTTATTTAATGGATTAGTAATAGTAGGTCTCGTTAACACCATGCCGCAGGCGCAACTCTTAGATAGAGTATTTTTTAAATTATATTATATCAGTTTATTTAGAATTTAATAAGGTTTTATATTTTTCTTTTTCATTATTTTAATGTGTCAAATAGTTTATTTTAAAATAAACAAATAAAACATATATACTATACTAAAAACTATAGATAAATATAAAAGAAAGAAAGTCACACAACTTCAAATTAACATTTTTGATATATTTTTTTCATAATGTATTTTTATATTTTGTAACTTTATTTTATTTAAATTCTTATATATATTTGGTGTCAAAAAAACTTGGCCTAGGAAATTAAATGAATATACGAAATAATTAAAAATGTACAGAGCTACATGCCGTTCGTATCGAGTCGGTAGTAGTAATAAAATACGAAGTATATAAAAGTATGAACAAGTGCCTGGTAAATTTTAAAGGCAACATGATATCGCTTCTCGCTTGTCTAGATGACCGTCAGGCTCCTAGGCAGGCCTGAACATATTCCCGCCATTGAAAGGCCAAGTCTTTCAACCGAGAAGTTCTTCGTCCGTTGGTAGTGGGCATAGGGGCGTTAGTGGGCGTCGCACGCGTCCTCTGGTAGTAGTGGCGTCCGCAACTCTGGAGACGCAGTCCGGTCCAGCGATTGACTTGACCCATTCTCCAGCATGCGTGCGGTGCATTGTCTTCATGTAGCAAGACGACGTTAAATGACGTTAACGTTCAATTTTGCCTTATTGACGCACCATTTCGTCCTCTGCTGAAGTTCTGCGATGTGCTCCTTTTGCCATCTCTGCCAAAAGTGTTGATGAAGCTTTTCGATGCGAGCATATCGACGCAGACTGCTTTCGTTGCAGTTTCCCAATGTAGGTGATGGCAACGTGGTCAGAGGTCTCCCAATCAGAAAATGTCCTGGGGAGAGGGAGAGAAGCTGTCAGAACGGGAATATAAGGGGTAAAGATGGCGACTATTTAAGATAGTTCCACTTGAGAAAACAAAGTAGAGATTTTCTCATACGTTAAATTACTATTTGACGCGTTTCAAGTGATATTTGTCCGATTTGACACCAGATTTGCCAGATTCCGCCGAAATGAGGAGCGTAAGTTGGAGTGAACGTGACCTTATGCCTTCTTGGTTCAGCGTGTCACATAAAGGATCCTTAACGTCTTTTATCGTCTCATTGTAATGTCGAAGAGCTCTTACCTCTGAAATACAGGCAATTGCCTAGTTCAGGGGTCAGTTTCTGCGACCACCAATTTGACACTATTTGTGCAAATCTGTATTTTCACTGTCAATGTAACACAACGCTTATTGTACAATAAATACATTATTATTATTTATTTATTTTATTATTATTTATTTATTTATAAATTTCCCCACCTATTTAGCACTGGCCGAGTTATTCATTTAACTCATTTGTGGCCAAGCTTCCAAAGCAATTGTGTTTTGATACTGGCCATTCCGACTCATTTATCTACCTTTTCATTGTTTTGTATACTATACAACTGCTATTATACATGTTTCATAGCAAAAAATGTACAAAAACAATGAATAAATGTCTTATTATTATTATTATTTAAAGCCAACAATTCCGGGCCAGTCCGCCAAAGACCTAATGACAGTAACTGGCTTGCGTCCACCCCCCTGGAAATTAAATCAGCTGGATTGACTGAACTGGGGACATAGCGCCAAGGATTTGATTGAATGATCACACGAATTTCGCTAATGCGATTGGCAGCAAATGTTTTAAGCCGGAGTAGGTCATATAATTCGTTATATCCACGCTAAAACTATACCTACTTGAATCGCACCAGTGGACAACGATCTTTTGTGGTTTAAATCTAAGGGACTCCGCGACAGATTTGCACAGCCTAGCGGCCAGAAAAGCAGCGCAGAGCATACGTGGGATTGTTGTTGATTTGATTGGTGCCACTTTTGACTTCGAGCAAAGCAACCTAATAGTGACGCCACCATTGCATCGACATCGATTGATCATGTAAATGCAAGCGCCGAGGGCACGCTCTGATGCGTCGCTGAAAGATTGCAGCTCGATAATTTTAGGGTTGTCACATAAAACATTTCTGTCTAATTATCGAAATATTATATTGTTTTCACAGAACCTAAACCATTTCTTTTCGATATCCTGTGGGACATGTTCATCCTAGTCAATCCTTTGTTGCCACAATTTTTGTAGCATCATTTAGCTTCGAATTACGACAGGGCTTACTAAACCTAAAGGGTTATGGGTTTTAAATGAATTGGATATTGGACATTATGACTGTGTCCTTTCGTAATTTTGTTGCATTACAATTTTAACTAGAAAATGAAAGCAGTGCTCAGTAGGATCCCAATCAAATCTGAGCGTACTTGCTGACTCACTTATAATGTATGTATGTATGTATGTAAACATCTTTATTGTACACAAAAACAGAAATACATTAAAACAAAAGAAATATATGTACAAAGGCGAACTTATCCCTTTAAGGGATCTCTTCCAGTTAACCTTTGAGTAAATGAGTGCTAAAGACAAATGTAAACGGTAGACAGCCAAAGCAACATGTACAATACGAAGGAGGATAGTTTAACAATAATACTTACACATGAAAATGCAAAAAAACCAAAATAGAGAGAGATAGGCAAACAGTCAATATAATACATAATACGTAATAAATACATATATATATATATATATATATATATATAAATTCAACAGAAATAGTCATAATTACAACAAAAACAGCAACCTATTATTCGTTTGACAGCCACAATCCCTTCAACTTCCCCTTGAGCGATGCAACGGACTGCGTCTGCCTTAGGGCGGGAGACAACTTGTTCCATAATTTCACGGCGCGCACAGCAAAAGACATATCGTAGACATGCGATCTATGCGGTGGGATCGATAGAGCTAGATTCGCACTAGACCGCAGGCGATGGCCACTACCATCCGCCATGTAAGAGAACTTCTCTGCAAGGTAAGGAGGAGAAGAAGGAATAAAAAGGGCATTATACAGAAGACAAAGAACATGTAAGTCTCTGCGCTGACGGATCGGAAGCCATTTAAGTTGGGCGCGGTATTGAGACACATGATCAAACTTGCGGAGACCAAATATGTACCTGATACAGACATTTTGTAGGCGCTCCAGCTTGTCAAGCAGCTCCCGAAAGCTCCAGGAAAGCAACGTCACCGTAGTCGAGTAGTGGGAGCAAAAGAGAGCGGGCAAGCATGATCTTCGTATGAAGAGGAAGGAAATTCTGCAGACGCCTCAATGAATGAAGGGACGCAAAGAGTTTCCTGCTGATCTCAGAAATATGAGGTGCCCATGACAAAGTTTGATCCATGGTAATGCCTAAATTTTTAACAGTAGAAGAGAAAGGTATAGGAGTACCATCAAAGAAAATAACTGGCTTAGTTTGATCTGAGAGCTTGGAAATAAAATGGGGGCTTCCAACAACAATAGCCTGCGACTTCTTGGCATTCACCATCAAACCAAAGGATGAAGCCCAAGCACGGATTCCAGGTCGGAGTTGATTTGAGAAACCAAGGAGCCAAAATCATCAATGCTGGCCGCCGCGTAAAGCTGCAAATCGTCTGCATAGAGATGGAACCTGCATGGATGGATATAATTTAATTGTCTTGTATTTATATCTGTATTTTGAAATAATTTACAAGAATTTGTTTTATATTTCCTTAAATTAAATCAGCCTGATTTTAATGCTTCTGAGACCGATATCAATTTGACGCATCTCTTCTTCGTCGTTCGAGCCCGTGATTAGGTGATCGACACAAAAGTCATGTTTTAATATAATTTTAATTAACTCGTCCTCCTTTTTTCCAACCTGTTGAAAACATCTCGTGCTTAAATAGCTCGCACTTGCCGTTCCGTAAGTGAGAGTATTTAATTGCAGAGTTTTGATAGGCAGGGGCTCATCTTCTCTCCATAGTATGAGCTGGAGGTTACGATCATCTTTGTCATTTTACTATCTGATCTGCTAAGGCCTGGTGGTTCCAGAACACATAGAAAGGCATTAAGTACTTTTTTTGTATTGGGCAATAAATAATATAATAATAAATAGATCCCTGGCAGAAACAAGTGCTCTCCTCGTGATAGCATTGATGGCGTAATGTCGAGGTCGAGGGAACCTCCCTGCACACCGTTACTTTTGGTATTGTTCAATTGAGACTTAATATATTTTCCAAGAAAACTTACTTATTACGCAACTGTGAAACCATTCTCAGAAGCGCTTGAACGATTCATGTAACAGCACCATATTGAAAGATACTAAGTGCCAAATATATACATCTTTCAACATATCTAATCACCAGAAATATCAGCAAAGATCAATATAAATATTTCACAATATTATGGCATGCCCCCGTACCGTAGCAACGTGCTAATAACATACCTATCTATGGGTTTCCGCAACGAAGTGCTGCTCCACACTTTCATATTCGTCCAACATCAGCCACCTTCACGAGTAGTGTGGAGCTAGGGTTAGTGTGACGCACGAGCGCGGGGCGAGGGGCTCACAGCTTATACTCCGCGCTTGTAAACCATCAGTTTTGTCCTAGAAGGACACAAAGAACCTCCTCTTAGAGCTCAGACCAGGATTCTCGCCGGCTACCAGCCATGGGTACGTTGCACTTGAACAGCTGTGTTAGTGAACAATATCAAGGTTTATTTTATAAATGGTTTAATTGTTTATACGCTTATCAAGCTTGTTTCCCACATTTTACGCTTTTTTTAAGTAAACATCTTTAGTTTTCGCAAACCTATTTTTAACCCTTATTTGCCCAGAGATGATACTTCCGGTATCTTCTTTTCGTATTTTTATAAGTCTGATATTTGGAATTCGACATCTTTCCACCGACAGATACAGCGATATCTCCAGATTAAGAGTCGCTAAGTGCATGACATATTTAACTAATAATAATAAAATAATATATGTCCGGGGTCTATTTTTGAAACTGTTTTTCGCCACTGTCTGTATTGCGTTGTGTTATATAAGATTCTAGTGTCTATTTATATTATTGTATTTATGTATACAGGGTGTCCCTAAAACCAACGCCGAAATGAAGAGGGGTGATAGAACAGCTCATAAGCAACCATATTAAGTTAATTTGACCACAATAAAAAGTTCATGGTTTTCGAGATATTTGCATTTTAAAAAAACTCGTGACTTTTGAGGCCCTGCGTCAGTATGTCGATTGCCACCACTGCAAATTTAGGTAATTTTTAAATCTGTTTTTTGCAGGATGTTACTAAAAACATATCCTATCGAATGTAATTTCAATTTATTACATATCATGATGCTTTGTCGGTAAAAATAATAAAAAAAAACGAATTATAGCAATTTATTAAATTTAGCCAGCGGTTTTGATCGAGTTTCATTTAAAAAAAGTATTGTAAACTAACATGGCACACAACATAAAAAGATAGTAAATTTATTGTAGTTTTCAAAAAGGTACAGCATTTTCTAATTTACGCAGCAGTTTACGAGATATTGATATTTTACACTAACAGGAGCTCATACTGCAGTTATTACATAGTATGGAACCAGAGCCCCTACTAGGCTCAGAGTTTGAATTTTGAACAAAAAATCGATTTAAAGAATACTTTATTTAGAATAGGAACACAATTCAATTTTAGAATTAAAAAAAATTAAATGTTCATAGCGAACCTGGCAAATAACGTAAAAAGATAGCAAATTTAGAGTTGTTTTTAAAATGGTATTGAAGTGACTTAATTATTTAGCGGTTTATAAGATAATGCAAAAATAATACTGGTTGCCATTTTTATCTGTTAAGTGAATAAAAAAACTAAAAACATTAAAAAAATACGATACCTGTTTTATGTAACTAAATTAAATGTTCAAATTGTCCGCCATTGACTTGAATACAAGCTCGGCATCTCCTTAAAAATGCTCGACTGATGTGACGTGCACTTCTTGATACGTCGTTTTGGGCCTCTGCGTAAATGCGTTGTCTCAGCTCCGCTATACTGTTAATCGGTTCATTGTAAACTTTTTCTTTAATATAACCCCAGTAATAGAAATCCAGAGGATTTAGGTCTGGAGATCGAGGAGGCCACAAAAAAATACCTAAATTTGCAGTGGTGGCAATCGACATACTGACGCAGGGCATCAAAAGTCACGAGTTTTTTTTAAATGCAAATATCTCGAAAACCATGAACTTTTTATTAAGGTCAAATTAACTTAATATGGTTGCTTATGAGCTGTTCTATCACCCCTCTTCATTTCGGCGTTGGTTTTAGGGACACCCGTATATGTAAGTTTTTGAATATCTATTTATGTATTTGTATATTTACCCATATGCGTACTTGTTTTCTCTGTTTGTGCTCCCTTCGCCTTCTGCTGCACCTACTCTGTATTTCAAGTTAAAATTTTCATCAATTTCACTACCCAAAGGTTGTCTGGAAGAGATCGCTTTTTAGCGATAAGACCGCCTGTTGTCTACCGTTATTTATAAATTGTATTTGTCTTGTTTCCTTTTGTAAACTTTTATTGGTGTGCAATAAAGTATTCTTGTATTGTATTGTATTGTAATAATAACCCATCAAAAACATAAATGTTAAATGAGAGCCAAGTTCAATATAGCGCGCAACGTTGTCGAATTCACCGACAAAATAATTGAGATCTATAAAGGTGCCAAGTTGTTCACCCTAAATTTATAAGCCCTAAGTTAATATAAATTCTTAAATTACAAACGATTATTTAATCAATGCATTTATTTTACTTGGGGTGTAATTCAATATAAAGACTTCACTTGGCTAGTTTTCACATCACGTTGCACGCGATATTGAACTTGGCTGTCATTTAACATTTGTGTTTTCGATGGGATATCATTAATTTTTGTACAGAAATATTGTATTATTTTATTGTTATTTGTTAATTACTTGCGCGTATGTGTGTGTGTGTGTGTGTGTGTGTGTGTGTGTGTGTGTGTGTGTGTGTGTGTGTGTGTGTGTGTGTGTGTGTGTGTGTGTGTGTGTGTGTGTGTGTCTCTGTGTGTGTGTGTGTGTGTGTGTGTGTGTGTGTGTGTGTGTGTGTGTGTGTGTGTGTGTGTGTGTGTGTGTGTGTGTGTGTGTGTGTGTGTGTGTGTGTGTGTGTGTGTGTGTGTGTGTGTGTGTGTGTGTGTGTGTGTGTGTGTGTGTGTGTGTGTGTGTGTGTGTGTGTGTGTGTGTGTGTGTGTGTGTGTGTGTGTGTGTGTGTGTGTGTGTGTGTGTGTGTGTGTGTGTGTGTGTGTGTGTGTGTGTGTGTGTGTGTGTGTGTGTGTGTGTGTGTGTGTAAAAATGAACACTGTTTTAGATTTTTATATGTGTAGACACACAATTTCAGCTTTCTAGGTCACCTGGAAGTGGGTTAGGTTTTTGATTACTAGTCACTCAGTCAGTCAGTGGTAAAAATGCCGTTTTTTTGGTTTTTAATATGTCAATTAATATTTCACCCATATTTATAAAATGTAGGGTTCTAGTTGTTCTAAAGGATCTAAATAATACATAAGCCAAATATTTTTTTTTATGTTACATAGATTTGGAGTTATTGAGGGGTCAAAAGTGGCTCCAAACGGTTCGTGTAATATAACACACGGCTGCTGCTCGCCAGTTCCTGGGGTGAACTTGGCTGGACACGCTGCCGCGTGTCTAGATAAAACTCATAACGATTTCCATACTATTATTTTGAAAAACATTGGCTCCTTCTTACCATGCTTAAAGCATATTCGTCACACACAACTCTCTCTACACATAAATGCAGCAAACTTTCACAAAGAAAAAAATTTGATTTGCTAGACTTTCCAATAACTATATTCTCCATCGTGCATATCTTTTAGTGTCTATTCTTAATACCTTTTTCCATTTCCCACAGTATTTACTTAAAATTAAACACTCTCAATTCCTGATTTGCGTTGATTCATTTAATACCCTAACATGACAGATCTCGACTCTATTGTGACCATTTTCTACCATATCCCTTTCGAAATCGGTTCATATTTATCCGCAAGAAGCTATCCACGACTCCCCTAAACCATTTAGCCCACACTCGCCATGACCTTGCCGCATGTTTCGAGTCATTAGTTGATTGCTGCGTCACGTTCTTTCTCCAGTACTTTTACAAAATAATTTCAAATAATCATATAAGCTTCGCCGTAGTCGGATAAAATGAAGCCTGAGTCGTAAAATAATTAAATACAATCCAAACATTTGTGTGATAGCCAGGCAGTGCGGCCAGGGCAAATATTTGTGTGATGAACTCGAATATTTGTGCTTCGGTCATGGTTGTTCTATGTATTTAATAATAATAATAATAATAAATTCTTTATTTCTGATATTAAATCCATAGTTATTAGTATTTCTTACATCTAGGTTAGTAACAAAATTAATGGGGCAACAATAAGTAACATTAACAAAATTACATTAATCTACTTATATTACATATTGGGCTACGCCCATTTAGCATATATTTATCTATATAAGTACGTATATCGTCGTCTACTTAGTACCCATAACACAAGCCTTCTTGAGCTTAATTTGGGACTAGATCGATGTATGTTGCCTGATATTTATTTTACTTTACGAGATGCATTTATGTAAATATTTTCTTTGCTCACATACTTTATCTTTTTGAATCCCCGTTCATATATTTTTTCTCTAGATGTATCGGTCAATCTATCTCGATAGTTAATAACTTTTACTAAATAAATATACCTATTGGGATTATGCGATAGATAGACATCACGTAAATCAATACAAGCTAACGACTATGTTGGATGACCCACACCCAATACAATTTGCTAAGGGTGCTTACGGCCACGAACATTGCGTGTCGCGAACCTGTAACAATACGATAAGTCGGTAACATATATATATTTGGATATATCAGGTAACCTTATTTTACAGGTTATTAAATAATGAACTCACAATAACTCTTTTAGCAGAATTTGTTTTATGTACGTACTTTTCTGCAAAGAATTAATAGTAAGTATATAGGCTTGACTGGAATACAATCAGACAACGAATCAGGCTCTATGCCAAGTTCCGAATGACGCCCATGGTTTTTTAAATGAATGTCGATTTATGAACTGTTTAACCAAATGCCTCATAACCGCATCAGAAACGTCAGATATTTGGGGGTGGCAGTTATATTTGCCCTTTATTACGGAAACGCGTCTCGTCGCGTGCCTGTTGTTTACCTCTAATTGTAATTTCTTGCATTGCATTTCTCCTGTATATTTATTTCATGAGGCAGTGGCGGATTAAGGTTCGAGAGCGCCCTAGACAAAAACCTCATCGGCGCCCCTTTGCGCGCCTTTGTGTCCCTGTACGCCCTTTGCGCCCCTTTGCGGCCCTTTGCAGCCCTGTGCGTCCCTTTGCGGCTCTTTGCGCCCCTTTGCGGGCTTGCACCCCTAGGCACGTGCCTACTTTGCCTTAGGGATAATCCACCACTGTCATGAGGTGTGCAATAAAGAGTACTTGTATTGTATTGTATTGTGCTAATAAAAGTGTGCCTAGTTGCCTGCTTATGTGCATACATAATATGGTATCATAGTTACATTTGCTAAAGACAATAACTTGCGTAACGTAACTACATACCAAACATACATACTTACCTGAAATAACAAATCTGACCAAATGAATACTCATTCCTAACAACAAGTCCTAATGGCATTCTCCAGAAGGCTCCTTTACGATACTGTTGTTGATGGACTGCTTTGATGCTAATAAATTGTATTTCTTTCCAGATGTGTTAAATTTAAAACCGTTAAGTGAAGATGAAGAGGGGTCTCCCGAAGCGCCCCATGGTGGACCTCCTGGCATCTACCTCGACGGAGGAGCGCGCCATCAGCCGCGTCGTGTCGTGGGTCGCTGGGGCGCCGAGCGGTTGAGCTGACTCGGCACAGAGCCTAAGACTGCCGGCCTCAACTGGCCGGCCGACCACCCCCTGCCACCACCACGCTGGGGGGCCGCGCGCCCCGCGCTTCATCTCACCCTCCATCAATACGAGGACCTGGTGACTAAAGCCGAGGTGCTACTAAGCCGAATCGTCGTTTCAGAAAACTATGACTCCGTCAACAACTTCATGTCTCTTTACGACGCCTACATGGCCGCTCCTGACCAGTATCTTGAAGAGTTCTCCCCTAAATACAATCCCCCGATCAGGGCTCACATGCACACGTGCGTTGGTCTCGGAATGGAAGTCATCAAACGACTGAAGGTCTTGGAGAAGGACTTTTCCGGGATCAGCGAGTCGCTGATGCTAATATCGTGCGATGAGAACATCCCTGAGTTAGTTGACTATACAACCTCCTCCCCTGGACCACAAGGGTTCCTGATTGAGACTGAGAAAGATCACGTTACGGTCGCTAGTCATGTGAAGGTCGATGGACGACCGGGCATATTTCTGTCGGATTTGGGATACCACGTCTCCCGCATCGTCACCGCTATGGCTGATCGTTGCTACCCACATACTGGTAAGTCAGCCTGCACTACTGTCTATCTGCAGACGGTGTATTTGTGAGAAATCTAGGAACTTAAACCTTCAAAAAAAAACAAAACCTCCTCATTTTTTTGATGTGGTAAAAAGAGCATCAGTCGATCTCGTTATAACTATAAAAGCTCTCATATTTCTAGGTTGGTTCACCCAGAGCGACGAACCCCATTGTTGCAAGGAATACAACTATCAGATCAACCTGCAGAACCCCAACTATGTGGAATGGCACCAGCGTGAGACCCGCGGTGATAAAACTAAAGAAACAGTGTGCCTGATGTATGTGGCCAAGCCCTACCTGACCGCTGTGGAGGTGACCGAGAAGAGGAACTTGGTGTATGATCTTAGGTGAGCAAATTTTCAATCTCCTAATTTTTACAACAAAAGCCGTGTGGCTTGATCTTTATTTTTTTAAAAGAGATAAAGCACTTTTAAATTGATAATCTCACTCGAAATTTGTGTATAGAAAATATACAGGTATTTAATGATTATGTCAAGTAATTGGTGCACAACTCTGAACCAAAAGTAACGCAGCAAGATACTTTTCTTCCAGTTTCCGCCATAATGTATGTCACTCTTTCATCATCGAATGATTCTAAAATCTATATCTGTTAATTTCAGGAGTCTTTTGGCTAGAGATCCCAAGGGCCGCCTGGTCGCTGGTATCTACTTCCCCGTGAAGCCCAAGACCCAGGAGTTTACCATGTTTTTCGACAGCAGCAGCGGCAAGCAGAGGAAGAAGCTCAAGTTCCAGACCTTCTTGGAGCTGCAAAAGGTAAATATGAAATACATAGAAAGAGCATAAGCAGAATCGAAGTAATTATAAACATTAAATCATTGAGTGTTTTTTAAGTATGCTATATTCTGTTATTTCTTTATTTGAGGTATTAAACTATAGTATAATTTTTATAAGCTTTAAACTAAATATAAACCAAACATAAACGTGATGCAGTAAATTTATCTAATGACATTATAGATACCAACACAAATATGAAACTTATGAAAGGTCACAACTCAATAACAGTATGTTAAATTCTTTCACAGATTCCCGATGAGCTAGTAGAAGAAGTAAACCAGTGTAATGAGCAGCTCCAACTGAGGGATAGAGAGCTTCTGTCGATCCTCAACCGTTTAGCCACCATAGTAGAGGACGAAGACTTCATCGCCGAAGTCCTCGCTATCAACAACAAGGTCGTCCAGCTGTCAGCCGGTCACTAAACGCACAGGCTGAAATAAAATAGAGTTTAAGAATTCGAAATTTAAACGTCACAACAGTCTGCCAGAGTCAACTAAGTTTTTAAATGGCCAGTGAAAATATATTTTTTGTATGGCAGCGTTGTAGATCTTTAATCTACTTATTAGTATTTTCTTTGATTGACTAATCAATAATTAGTCCCATTATTCGATTATTTTCTTCTTATTTCATGTGTTTTAGTGCTGAGACGTGGAAAACGATGAGGATTGTTGAGAAAATTAAAAAGATATAAAATATTTTATGTTTCTTTTTCCTTGTCCATGAGTAAACATTAACTTCAACAATATTATTATATATAAGGTTCTGTCAAAAATGACATTTTAGTGGCAAGATTTTATAGCCGACTGTACTTTTCTTTGGATATCCATCAAATGCTCACTGAGACGCGTTCTAAAGAGCTCAAGCTCGGTAGGATTGCTTTTTCTATTTTAGAGTTCCTATGGCCACCTTCCGGCTCCACTACTCCGGTACCATATTATTGTATTGTCCATATAGTAAGTATGCAAAATTTCAACTCAATCGGTTGACGATATCTGCTTCAAAATTGAGTTGCAAGATTTCACCCGAACAAACGTACTTTAAACATACCATGCAAGCTAAATAAAAGCTTGTAAAAAGTCATCAAAATATCTAGACACGCGGCAGCGTGTCCAGCCAAGTTCACCCCAGGAACTGGCGAGCAGCAGCCGTGTGTTTCTAGCCACTCAATTGCTTCGAATTTTGAGTTGGACTCTATTTATATAATAAAATAAGAGCGGTGACAGGTAGCCGTAGTTACCAAAAGCAATCTAGTGGCTAGACAAGCGGCAGCGTGTCCAGCCAAGTTCACCCCAGGAACTGGCGAGCAGCAGCCGTGTGTTATATTATATTACACGAACCGTTTGGAGACAATTTTGACCCCTCAATAACTCCAATCCAAATGTATTTAACATAAAAACATGGAATTTGGCTTATGTAGGTATATAGATCTTTTAGAACAACTAGAACCCCAAATTTCATAAATATAGCTAAAATAGTTATTGAGATATTAAAGTCCAAAAAACGGCATTTTCACCACTGACTGACTTAGTGACTAGTAATCAAAAACCTAACCCACTTCCCGGTGACCTAGAAAGGTGAAATTTGGCACTCAACTTGGTAATTGTGTGTGTACACAAAAAAAAACGAAGACAGGGGTTTTTTTGTACTTTTATAATTATTAATATTATTTATGCTTCTTGACTCAAAAGTTCGTCATTTATTCACCGATTTAGAAATTTTTTCTTTGTTTTAAAGATGTACTACAATAGCACACACCCAAGTTATTAATAATTAAGTTAGTTAATTTACATATCATAATAATTTCTTTGCAAAAAGTAATGATATCCCATCAAAAACATAAATGTTAAATGAGAGCCAAGTTCAATATCGCATGCAAACTTGTCGACTTCACCGACAAAATAATTGAGATCTATATGGGCGCCAAGTTCTTTGCCCTAATTTTTTTAGATACAAGGACATGCGACATACTCAATACATTTATTTTACTTGGGGTGTAATTTAATATCAAATATGTTTAAAAATAAATAAATAAATATTAAGGGGCAATCTTACACAAATCGACTTAGTCCCAAACTAAACAAAGCGAAATAAAGTCAACAATGCATTTAGCGTATTCGACAGCAATAATAACTACAACAGTTGTAACACACACACATAAATATCTTCCAGAAGGAAATACGTGTACCTACGCCCGTACGCACGTACGGCACTCATGCGTCGATTCAAATATAGAATGCGTTTTATTCATAATGTTTTGGATGCATCGAATCGGCAGAGATACATGTTCTCATTAAACAGCCAGGAATTTGTGTGGTACGTGTTTACCAGGTGAGTGTGTTGATCCCATCAGGAGCACAGCAACACCTGTGCCAAGTCGAAATAATTATCACTTGAGTTAGTTTTCCGTACGATGGCCTTACTAGGCGGGAAAAAACATTTTCATCTTTTATAAGTATTATTTTTAAGCTACAGAAAAATCAGTAGTACCTATTCTTAGGGTTTCCTACCTCAAAAGGGAAACACGGAACCCTAATAAGATGTTTGTTGTCCGTCCGTCCGTCCGTCCGTCTGTCTGTCAAGACTCTTAATTTATCTCGGGAACGGGTGGAGGTATAGAATTGAAATTAAAACCTTATACACTCAGGTCTACAGTCCCTTGAAGCTTTCCTGGGTTAAACCGCAACTAATCAGGCTTTACAAACTGAGAGGTACAGGAAATATCTACATATAAACCACGTTACGTCCTTTAATGTTCAACTGAAACTTCATATATTTTCCAAGAAAACAATTATCATAAGCGCTTGAACGATTCATGTAACAATCGTATTGCAAGATCATCATCATCATCATATCAGCCTATAGACGTCCACTGCTGGACAAAGGCCTCCCCCAAAGTTCTCCACAACGATCGATCTTGCGCCGCCCTCATCCAATTTCTACCCGCGATCTTAACCAGGTCGTCGGTCCACCTTGTTGGAGGCCTTCCAACGCTGCGTCTTCCGGTCCGCGGTCGCCACTCAAGAACCTTTCTGCCCCAACGGCCATCGATTCTACGAGCAATGTGCCCCGCCCACTGCCACTTAAGTTTGGCGACTGTCTGAGCTATATCTACAACCTTGGTTCTCTTGCGTATCTCATCATTTCGAATTCGATCCCGCAAGGAAATTCCGAGCATAGCTCGCTCCATTGCCCTTTGAGTAACTGTGAGCCTTCTTATGAGGCCCATTGTAAGCGACCACGTTTCAGTGCCGTATGTCATCACTGGCAACACACATTGGTTAAAAACCTTCGTCTTAAGACACTGCGGTATTTGGGACGAGAAGACATTCCGCAGCTTCCCGAACGCTGCCCATCCGAGTTGGATTCGACGAGTGACCTCTTTTTCGAAATTCGACCTACCCAACTGGATCGTTTGTCCAAGGTAGATATAGTCGTCTACAGTTTCGAGCGCAGAGTCTCCAACTTTAAGTGGAGTGGGTGCCACATGGGAGTTAAACATAATTTTCGTTTTCTCCATGTTCATTTTAAGACCCACTTGTTGAGAGACCCTACTGAGGTCGTTGAGCATTTTGCCGAGGTCTTCCAGGGTCTCAGCCATGACCACGATATCATCAGCAAAGCGGAGGTTGGTGATGTATTCGCCGTTTATGTTGATGCCAAGTCCGTCCCAATCCAGAAGCTTGAAAACGTCTTCCAATGCAGCTGTGAACAATTTAGGAGATATAACATCTCCTTGCCTCACACCACGCTGCAATTGGATAGGTTTCGAGTCTTGGTTTTGGACGCGGACTGACATAGTGGCATTCTCATACAAACACCTTAGTACCTCAATATACCTGTAGTCAATTTGGCACCGCTGGAGAGACTGCAGCACTGCCCAGGTCTCGACTGAATCAAAAGCCTTCTCATAGTCCACAAACGATAAGCATAATGGCTGGTTATACTCTTCGGTCTTTTGTATAACCTGCCGCAGCGTATGGATGTGGTCTATGGTACTAAAAGCTTTACGGAAGCCGGCTTGTTCGGGAGGCTGGAAGTCGTCAAACCTGCGTGCGAGACGGTTCGTGATGACTCTCGAAAACAGCTTATAAACATGACTCAGAAGCGAGATGGGCCTGTAGTTCTTTAAAAGGGTCTTATCGCCTTTCTTAAAGAACAGTACCACTACGCTTCTGTGCCATGCCTGTGGCGTTCTCCCCTCGAGTATGACGGAGTTAAATAACTTTTGCAAGGCTTTTAAGACAGGTTTTCCACCTGCTTTTAGAAGCTCTGAGGTAACTCCGTCATCGCCCGCCGCCTTATTATTTTTAAGCTGTTTGAGAGCCATACTAATCTCGTACAGGCTGACGTCCGGGATTTCTTCTGTCGGGTTAACCTAGCTCTTGGATCTTTAGCTAGGTTCATGACAGGTGTCCGCGTTGTCGTGTATAACTGTCCGTAGAACGCCTCGACCTCCCCCAGGAGCTCAGGCCTAGACGACACGATTCTACCATCCCCTGTCTTCAGCTTTGTCAGCTGGCTCTGTCCCATAGACAAATCTCGTGCGAACACTTTGGAGCCTTTGTTCCGCTCAATAGCCTCTTCAATACAATTTGTATTGAATTGGCGCAGGTCGCGAGTCAGAGACTTTGAGATTTGTTTGTTGAGCCTTCGGTACTGAGAAGCGTCATCAGGGGAATGCAGAGTCATACCGCGCCTCTCCTTCATGAGCTCGAGAGTGTGATCAGAGATCTTTTTGGTTCTTTTTGAACGGTGGGTCTTAAAGAACTTAGATCCCACCGTGAGGACAGTTTCCACAACCCTGTCGTTAAATTCGTCCACGTCTTCGCAATCACCCAGGCATTCGAAGCGATTCTGCAATTTCAGTTGAAAGGGTTCGGGGTTTTGGATTTGTATCGGTGTTGGCCGGAGCATAGACTTCATAAGCCGATAACGTTCAAGCTGAACATTAATGTTTAATGTGCCTCTTACCATCCGGTGGTCGCTCCCGGTTTTAACGGCATTGATCACAGAGACATCATTAAACACTTCTCTCCTAGTCGACATTATGAAGTCTATCTCGTTCTTTGTGACACCATCGGGACTAATCCAGGTCCATTTGCGGTGAAGGCGCTTCTTGAAGAAGGAGTTCATCATATAGAGTCCCTCGTTCTCCATAAAGTCCGCAAGTGTTTGACCCCGTGCGTTCCGATTCCCAAATCCAAAAGGTCCCACTTTCAACTCACCATCGCTTCGTCTGCCCAGTTTTGCGTTGAAGTCCCCCATGACAACGGTGTAGTGGGTTTTGGAGGTATGTATGGCTTTAGAGATATCTCCACCTCATCATCAGGGTGTGTCGATGTTGGTGCGTATACCTGTATGACCTTCAGCGAATACCGTTTGGTGATTCTGAGTATCAGGTACGCTACCCTTGTAGACACACTCTCGATCTTGACAACGTTGTTCACGAGGGACCTGTGGACGATAAACCCGACACCACCTTGGGACTGCTGGTCGCCCTCCCGGAAATAAAGCAGGTTGCCGGATTTCAAGATTATTGAGTCCTCTCCCTCTCTTCGGACTTCGGATAATCCGACGATATGCCACCGCAACCTACTTAATTCTTCCTCGAGTGCAGTGATCTTCTCGTCAGTACGCAGTGTGCGCGTATTGTATGTTGCCAGGGCCAGAGGTCGTCGGTGGTGGTAGCCAGATCTTTGCCGGAGATTCTTCGCACCCCTGACCACGCCAGTACCCTGACTGCTACCGTCGCCGGGGCACCGGGGGTCGCCGGAACTCGGGGCCGTGGCTCTATTTTCGTTTTTTCATATTGGGGGGTTTTGCCATAATCGCCACGCTTGGCATGCGGGTTGGCGATCGCAGTAATGTCCACCGTACGAAAACAAGGATGCTGCTGCCCATCCTACGGTGGTCTTGGGCGTAGTTTTAGGACATACCCGGGTCCAAAGATACAAAGTGCCATTTAAATACCTACATCTATCAACATTTCTAATCACCAGACAATTACATGAGTCCATAATAACCTGACAACGATACCTACACCGATATCGTACCATCAAATATCGATATAAATATTTCCCATTCCAGGTGATCACATGATGATCATGTCCAGTGGTATCAGAACACTAAGAGTAAGGAAATAGTTATTTGTGCAACAAGAGAGCAAAGTTGTTTTTTGTTATGAGTGCTGATTTTGAGTCCCGAGCAAGCGAAGAATTCTACGTTTGAATCACGAGCGTAGCGAGTGATTCTATGTTAGAATCCTGAGTGTAGCGAGGGACTCAACAGCACGAGATGCAAAAAACTTTGCTCTCGTGTAGCACACACAACTTTTCACCTCATCAGCGAGAACATATTCGACATTTTGTGTTTTTTCTTCCAACGTATGTTTATAGTCTTTTTTGCTGATTTCAATAATATTATTAATCAGAAAATAGATAAGTGCTGCTTAAAAAGGAATAACAATATAATTTCATTGAAATTATAATCAACCAACCAACACGGTTATTGTCATTATTTGATCAAATTGGAAGATTTAGCAGATACATGACGTGTTTATTTATAAATGTTTATACATTGATTAATATTTTTACTCCTAAAACACCAAACAAAATATATGCAAAAGAAAATAACAATTACAATATGAACTCGATATTTTTTAAGGTACGTTTCGAATATGCATCTATGATAAATGGCGAAATTATAAATTATATTTTACAATAAGTAAATATAATTTACAATAAGTAATAAGGTGAAAAATCTTATTATATTTGAGCGATGATCAATTGTTTTATATAAAAGGCAGAATCATTTTAATATTCGGTCGTTAAATAAAAATATAATAAAGAAAAAAAATACGTTGCAATTAAAACTTTTTCGGGTGTATTTAATGATTTTTTTGGTATAACGCGTATCCGAACTGTTCTCAATCGAGGTCGGATTCGAAAATCGAATTTCAAATTGATATATGTTTCTATCCCTCTCTTTAAATACATATGAAAGAAACAGAGTGCATCGAGATTCTAATGATTAGAATTTTATAATTAACCTTTGGCTGAAGAATGACAATTCGTGGTCAGATATTGAAAAAAATAAAAAGCTACTTTCTACTCACGCTCGAAACAAAATCGCATTTTGTTCACTGTTATCTGACAGCAAAATCGCCATTTTTGAGCTGGTGAGGTGAAAATAAAATTACCAGTCCGTACTTCTAGTGTCCTATAGTTTACACTTGTAAACATTTGTGACGTTAGTAGGTATGTAAATAATTAAAAATAAAAACATAAATAATAAGAACAGATACAACTGGCCCTTCAACCCCAACACTAGATATACATAATTATACAGGTCACTATTTCTTAGAGGGGCCAATTTTTTTTCTCAGATTTCAATCAAAATGGATGAATTGGTATTTCTTATTCTGACAATTGTAACACTTAAATTAAATAAAGAATTTCATTTCAAGACTCAAGAAAGGGACTGTCAACCCTACCCTATCACGCGCACCACCATATTTACATATATCTGTCTGTAAATACGTACAGCTCTTTATGGTATTGTCACAGATTTATAGCGAATATGCAGATAAGTGATAACGTAATCCGATAAGCCAACGTGATCACCCGCGTGTGAGGTATCTGACACGTGTTGCGCACGGATGTCCAAATGCAGACTCTCGATAGGTACCTGGGATTCTGTATCACATAACCAGGGAGAATAGCTAGTAGTGCCTATTTACCTAAACTTTGCTAGAGTGCATAATTAAGACTGAACAATGAAGCGAAAAATTGCATAATTTAATGGTTCAGGCAGGGTTTGGACCTGCGTTTCCAACTGCTTTCCGACCCAACACGGGCCTACTACCTATTGGACCACTGAACCTGATGCGAGAGCCATTGATTTTTTCAACCAGTTGCTTCTGCATGCCTTAGGGTGTCATCGTAGCGCCATCTACCGTAAAGATTCAGACTGTATGATCGGCACCATCGTCTCAAATTATGTTGAGAATCGATAGTAACGATGTGCTACACTAAAGTTACTTAATAAGTATTTGGTTTACGTTAGCAGGCGCTTTAACAAAAAATAAATAATTAAGAGTGGTTACAAGCACCAATAATAATTGACCGAGGGAACGAAGTGAGCGAAGCGTCCTCGTTTCAGCTTGGTCAAAAATTCTTTCGTATGTTCCAAGGTTTGGATGTTTACTGCGCTGCGTGACGCAGTGTGCTGTTTCAGTATGACGCACGAGCGCGGGGCGAGGGGCTCACAGCTTATATACTGCGCGCGAACGCAGGACAACCATCAGTTTCGTTCTAGAAGGACGCAAAGAAGCACCTCTTAGAGCACAGCACAGGATTATCGTCGGCTACCAGCCATGGGTACGTTGAACTTGAACAGCTGTGTTAGTAAACAATGCCAAGGTTTATTTATAAATGTTTTACCTTCAATTGTTTATACGCTTATCGGGCTTGTTTTTTAACATTTTCCGCCTTTTTTTTGCGGTAGAGTCAAAAATTTTATTTTACGCACACCTATTCTTAACCATTACCTATTTACCGAGAGATGATACCTCTGGTATGACCGGTATTTTCTTTTCCTATTTCTTAGCATATTTCAGGGAATTTCCTATAGGGTCGCCAACTTTTTATGCCTCATATTTCAGATACGATCTGTGTATACATATTTTGGAATTAGTTCTCTTTCTGCCCACAGTTACAAAGCTATCTCCAGATTAAGAGTCGCTAAGTGCATAAATCATGTTCTTAGCTGACAACAATTTTAACTTGCACGATGTCCTAATGTAATGATAAATTCTGACCCTAGTGAGTAACATTCTGAGAAATTCACGACATTATTGCCATATTTTTTAAGTATAGTCTCAAACTTGCACTTTGGTCGTTTAGTGTCTTATCGTAACACGTTTAACCCAAATAAAACACTCTCAATTCCTGATTTGCATTGATTCTTTTGGCACCCCAACATGACCGAACTCGACTCTGTTCTGTTATCACCATTTTCTACCATATCTCCTTCGGAATTGCTTCATATTGATCCGCTTGCCTCTATTCACCACTCCCCTAACCATAGTCCACACTCGCCATGACCTTGTCGCATGCTGTTTCGAGTCACTTAGTTGATCGGTGCGTCACGTTGCGTCACTCTCACCTCGTTGGTAATTCAATTGCTCACTGCGCAGTTACTGATCCAATTTGCTCTGATTCCTTCTCAAGTACTTACAGAACAATTTCAAATAACCATACGCTTCGCCGTAGTCGGAAGGAATGTAGCTTGAATCGTAAAATGATTGAATAGGTACAATCCAAACATCCAAATGTTATTTTTATGCTCTTTACGGGATGTATTTTACTATATGTGCTCTTTAATGCAATATTGTTTTTGAACCCCTGTAATTTGTTTGTCAAGATGTATCATGTAATCAGTAGGTAACCCGCTAGTTAATATTACTTTTTACCAAGTAAATAAATTGATGAATTAGGATTGTGCGATAGATATCATGTAAATGTGTAAATGAATATAAGACTATAACGGATGACCCAATACAATTTGCTAAGGGTGCTTAAGGCCACGAACATTGCGTAACACACTAACTATACGAGTATCTATATACATTTCGATATTAGGAAGCCGTACCCAGCTTATTAAATTATGAACTCTCAATAACTCTTTTAGCAGAATTTATTTTATGTATGTACTTGCCTACAATAATTTATAATATACGGGCTGGAGGAAATATAATCAGACAACGAATCGGGCTTTATGCCAAGTTCCGAATGACGCACGTGGTTTTTAAAATAAATGACGTGTTATGAACAGTCTACCCAAATTCCTCATAACCGTAGAAACGTCAGGGTTCGGCAGTTATTTGCCCCTTACCACGGAAACGCGTCACGTGCTGATAAAATCGTGCCTAGTTGCCTGCTTACGTGCATATATATACGGTGTCATAGTTACATTTGCTAAAGACACTAACTTGCGTACGTAACCGTGACGTACATACCAGAAATATCAAACCTGACCAAGTTAATACTTATTCGTAACAACAAGCCGTAGTAGTCCTTACTCACTAATGGCCCTAGACCCTTGGGTTTTATGCAATCAGCCAGCATTATCAAGAAGGCTTCTTTATCATATTGTTGTTGATTAAATTGTTTTTCTTTCCAGAAATGTTAAATTTAAAACCGTTAAGTAAGTGTCAGGAGTGGTCTCCCGAAGCGCACCATGGCGCGGAGATCACCGAGGCCCGAGCTGAGCTGGGCCTCCTGGCATCTACCTCGACGGAGGAGCGCGCCATCCGCCGCGTCGTGGGCCGCTGGGGCGCCGAGTGGTTGAGCTGACTCGGCACAGAGCCTAAGACTGCCGGCCTCAACTGGCCGGCCGACCACCCCCTGCCGCCACCGCGCTGGGGGGCCGCGCGCCCCGCGCTCCACCTCACCCTCCATCAATACGAGGACCTGGTGGCTAAAGCCGAGGCGCTAATAAGCCGAATCGTCGTCTCAGAAAACTATGACTCCGTCAACAACTTCATGTCTCTTTACGACGCCTACATGGCCGCTCCTGACCAGTATCTTGAAGAGTTCTTCCCTAAATACAATCCTCCTATCAGGGCCCACAAACACACGTGCGTTGGTCTTGGAATGGAAGTCATCAAACGCCTGAAGGTCTTGGAGAAGGACTTCCCTGGGATCAGCAAGTCGATGATGCTCATATCTTGCGATGAAAACATCCAGGAGTTAGTCGATTATACCACCTCCTTCCCTGGACCACAAGGGTTCCTGATCGAGACTGAGAAAGACCACGTTATGGCCGCTATTAATGTAAAGGTCGATGGACGACCGGGCATATTCCTGTCGGATTTGGGATACCACGTCTCCCGCGTCGTCACCGCTATGGCTGATCATTGCTACCCACATACTGGTAAGTCAAACTGCTATACTAGGTATCTATCTAGTAGAAATCTAGGAACTTAAAACCTCCATTCAGAATTAACTGCTCTGCAAAAAATACGTCCTTTTTTGAAGTCGCTTAAAAAGAGCGTCAGCCGGTCTCGTTATAACTAAATTTCTCATCTTTCAGGTTGGTTCACCCAGACCGACGAACCCCATTGTTGCAAGGACTATAACTACCAGATCAACCTGCAGAACCCCAACTATGTGGAATGGCACGAGCGTGAGACCCGCGGCGACAAGACTAAAGAAATGGTGTCCCTGATGTATGTGGCCAAGCCCTACCTCACCGCTGTGGAGGTCACCGAGAAGAGGAACTTGGTGTATGATCTTAGGTGAGCAATCATTTTCTATCTCTTAATTTGTTTCTACTAAAAGTCGTGTGGCACCTTTAACATTTTAAAAGAGATAAGGCACTTTTAAATTGAAAATGAAACTCGAAATGTGTATATAGAAAATGGGCAAATGTTTAATAATTATGGCAATAAATTGGCACATACTAAAACTTTGAAGCAGAAGTAACGCAGCAAGATACTCTCCTTACAGTTTCCGACACAACTTATGTCACTCTGTCATCATCGAATGATTCTAAAATCTATATTTGTTCATTCCAGGAGTCTTCTGGCTAGAGATCCCAAAGGCCGCCTGGTTGCTGGTATCTACTTCCCCGTGAAGCCCAAGACCCAAGAGTTCACCATGTTCTTCGACAGCAGCAGCGGCAAGCAGAGGAAGAAGCTCAAGTTCCAGACCTTCTTGGAGCTGCAGAAGGTAAATATCAGAAATAGATAAAATACAGTCAACTAATTTGAATCCTAGACCATTTATGAAGTCTCAATCCCGATGCATTCAAAACTGGAATAGGCTTATGTCTTATACCTACACAGATAATACCTATTAAGCTATAAAATTGCAGGGTTTTTTTTTATTTAGTCTAGGGATAAATCTTAAAGTTCGACTCTATTAAGATGTTGATAGATTCGAACTTAAAGACTACGTAATGGATAACGACAAAAGGAGTCTAACCTAGGAGTCAGCTAGTCTATCACTGATGTCGTTGTCTGTAAAAAAAATGATAGTCGAAATATTATCTAGTCTGGAAATACCGAGGCTAAGACGTGAAACCTAAAAGTAACGTCTGGTTATTGTAAAATGCGATAAAAATATTTGGCACTCATCCAAAGTGTACGGAATCCCAACTCCGGCAACGTGTCGTCATTGATGCTGGTCTCGGTCTATCTTTGGGTTTTCAGTTTGAACCAGTTTTAATATTGGCAAGTTGTGATTGTAATTCCTTATTAATTTTTTACAAACTTTTAGATGAATGCGCATCTATTTAAGATTTAAATTTGAGGTCTAAAAAATATGAAAATTATTATTTATTTTAATGTCACAAGACAAAATTTTATCAGTTAAGTGAGTAGAATCGAACTTTACATTTAAGGCCCCATAGTCAGAGGCATGACCTTTTCCTGAAAAAGGCATTAAAATTACTTTACAGTTTTCCATAGAGAATTACTAAATGATTAGTTTCAATTCAAGACGATATTTTTTCGCGGTTAGTGAAACTATCATCCAGATTCATCAGTAAAACATTATACATATACATAATGATCAAGCACATATATTGACGCTGTAAATGTTTTCAGTGTTATCAATGGGTGTATCATAAAGATAATTTTATTATTTACAAAGTCACATTCTGTCTCATGTATATCAGCCTCCGTTATAACAAAGTCACGAAGAGAAGTCTAAAGTTCGCATCTGCCGTTATCTGAACAGTTTTCGGTTTCATTATAGAAATAAAATAAACACACCCAATTAAAAGTTCAAAATGTTTATACTACTTTTGTACCTACTTATTCTAATTCTACCAAAGTAATACTATTCTATCGTAGCAACAAAACGAAAGTAATTATAAACATTAAGTAATTTCTAACTGTGTTATATTCTGTTATTTCTTTATTTTAGGTATAAACTAAATGTAAAAACGTGCTTCAGGTTTATAGTCTTACTTGTTATGGATGGTTTTGGCCTGGAAGCTGCACTTTGTGATGGAAGCAAGCCGTTTTGCACAGTGATAATATAGACCAAAATAAACGATTTCACTCGAGGCGAAATTAGTTTCACCCCTTAGGAACAGAGATGGCGCCACTTATTCAAAAAAAGTTTAAAAAATTCTAAATCCTGAACGGATACTCCGATTTTGACGTTAGAGGTGCCATTCGGCAGATAATAACCCAATTTAACATGAAAAAAAATAAAATCACGTAGAAAATAATTTTGGATACCTAAGAAATAATATTTTCTGAAAAAAATATTTAAAATTTGTAATTTTTGGAATTTTACTCGTAAAAATGTATGTACATGGTACTTTTTTTATTTATTTATATCAATACACAACTAATTTTACATTTACGAAAAAAAACCGCATATCATTAGCTCGTATAATTCCAAAGTTATTGAAGAATACAGACATGGCGCCGCTGGGTCAAAAAATCTTACAAAAAATCTAAAACCTCAACGGATATTCCGATTTTGATAATGAAGGTGCTAATTGACAGATAATTACTTAAATTAGTTTAAAAAAATAAAATAAAAATTCAAATAGGCAAAAAGTAATAATATTTCCAAAAAAAAAACATACATTTTGAAAAATATATTTTTTTGGGGCTTTTATGTAATTTCATATAAAAAAAAATATGAATATGGCTTTATTTTACTTATGTATATTATAACACTATTAGGTAATTGATCGTTTAATAAAAGACTGCATGTCGAGAACTTGTACAGTTCCAACGGTATTGAAGATTTTACTATAGGGTGCCGGTGCGATGTTGCCGCCACACGTGCAACTTATGTACATGTATCTAGAAAAGTATTCTCCCGTTTCGAAGGTACTGATTACCCTGAAAATATAACCACAATTGAAAGTACAAATAATAATCATCCCAAGTAGCACACAACACACTTATATCCCTTGTATAGCTTAAATTAGAGTTTTAACGGGTGAATAGGCTCTTATACAACCAGTTTGCTAATATCACAAGTATATTCTGCCTATTTTCACTAAACTGTGCATTGTAATGTGCATGTTAGGCCGTTGCATCGGCTGCAACAACGCATTTTTCCACAGCTCGATTTGCACCCATACTAACTGCTCTATTGTGGATCGCACCTGCAACCTGCTTTCAACGCCATTCCATTCCCAAAAAGAAAGGACTTGGGACAGGATATATCCAAATTAAGACGTTTATTTCACATTTGGCTCGCTTGAAACGCTACACGCAGAACATGTTGTTCAATGGCAGCTGAAGTAGTCGGCGAAAGTCTTGTCGCCAGCTCTGTGAAAGCATCGCAGCATTCAAATTGCAGTCGTCAGTGCAACGGTCTACTAGTAGCAGTTTACAAAACAGTTATTACTTTAAGTAATGAAATGATGACTGCACTTCAAGGCTTTCACAGAGTATGACAAGATGTCTAATTTAAATACAATAAGAAAAGAGACCTGTTTTAAAACTTGCATGTTATAGCCTGAAATAACTACTGCTTTTGCAAGTACATCGCTATCTATAGAAATTCTCTCTCGATACGTAACGGCTCATGTGAAACGATTACTTAGGGCCATTTTTGTTTCTTTTTTTTTAGGGTGTGTTTACATAATTAATGTCATTCCTTCATCATCCTCCTAGCTTTTGTCCCATTTTTGAGAATGAATTCTCAATCGGGGTCGGCTACCTAAATCCCAAGATGTGGCGTAGGCACTAGTTTTTACGCAAGCGACTGCCATCTGACCTTCCAACCCAGAGGGGAAACTAGGCCTTATTGGGCTTAGGTGGTTTCCTCACGATGTTTTCCTTCACCGAAAAGCGAGTGGTAAATATCAAATGACATTCCGTACATAAGTTCCGAAAAACTCATTGGTACGGGCCGGGTTCGAACCCGCGACCTCCGGATTGAAAGTCGCATGCACTAACCACTAGGCTACCACCGCTTATTTAATTAATGTCATTCATTATTATAACAAAACGGGATTTAACCGAGTTAAAAAATGTTTATTTACCGCAATTAAGTCCCGTTTTATTATTTTAATATAATGTGTGAAAATCGTGTAAGATTCAATCACTATATTAATGTCATTCATTGGTTCTCAATTAATCGTAACGTTGTTGGTCCCAGATTCACATGCAGGCTATACGATGCTCCAACAGAGCATATATTATTACTTTTCGAAAAGCGATTCGAAAAGATCTGTTTAAACTTAAAAACACTAAACTAAACAAGCTTGTGAGATACCTTCCATCTATTTCAGCTGCCATTGAATACCGTTTCATGCAAACCAAATGTGGGTTCGCGTTTTAATTTATAAATATCGAGTCCCAAGTCCTTCTTTTTGGGAATGAAACGGCATCAAAGGTAGGTGGGGTCAACAATAGTTGAAGGTTAGTTCAATTTGGAAACTCCTTGAACATTATGGATACAAATTAGGCTGTGGCATAATGCGTTGTTGTTTTTTTTATGATGCGACGGCCTAACTTGCACGTTACAATGCAAAGCCTGCAAAGACTAAAGTGAAAATAAAACGTAAAGTAAGTAAAAGATTGATTCAGAAATGCTATTTAGCATCTAATATACTTGTGATATTAGCAAACAGGTTGTATAGGAGCCTATCCACCCGTTAAAACTCTAATTTAAGCTGTACAAGGGATATAAGTGTGTTGTGTGCTACTTGGGATGATTATTATTTGTACTTTCAATTGTGGTTATATTTTCAGGGTAATCAGTACCTTCGAAACGGGAGAATACTTTTCTAAATACATGTACATAAGTTGCACGTGTAGCGGCAACATCGCACCGGCACCCTATAGTAAAATCTTCAATACCGTTGGAACTGTACAAGTTCTCGACATGCGGTCTTTTATTAAACGATCAATTACCTAATAGTGTTATAATATACATAAGTAAAATAAAGCCATATTCATAATTTTTTTTATATGAAATTACATAAAAGCCCCAAAAAAAAATATATTTTTTCAAAATGAATGTTTTATTTTTGGAAATATTATTACTTTTTGCCTATTTGAATTTTCATTTTATTTTTTTAAACTAATTTAAATCTGTCAATTAGCACCTTAATTATCAAAATCGGAATATCCGTTGAGGTTTTAGATTTTTTGTAAGATTTTTTGACCCAGCGGCGCCATGTCTGTATTCTTCAATAACTTTGGAATTATACGAGCTAATGATATGCGGTTTTTTTTGTAAATGTAAAATTAGTTGTGTATTAATATAAATAAAAAAAAAGTACCATGTACATACATTTTTACGAGTAAAATTCCAAAAATCACAAATTTTAAATATTTTTTTCAGAAAATATTATTTCTCAGGTATCCAAAATTATTTTCTACATGATTTTAATTTTTTTCATGTTAAATTGGGTTATTATCTGCCGATTGGCACCTCTTACGTCAAAATCGGAGTATCCGTTCAGGATTTAGAATTTTTTAAACTTTTTTTTAATAAGTGGCGCCATCTCTGTTCCTAAGGGGTGAAACTAATTTCGCCTCGAGTGAAATCGTTTATTTTGGTCTATATTATCACTGTGCAAAACGGCTTGCTTCCATCACAGAGTGCAGCTTTTTTTCATAACAAATAGGACTATTATCTAATATCATTATAATTATAATACGTATATGTGTAGGGTTACTGATTGGGTAAAAAACCCAAACATGATTTCTTAGTTCACATTTTAGAAACTACAATGTCCAATGCATAAGTGCAATAACAGAAACAACTCAATAACGACATGATATTGTTTCACAGATCCCCGATGGAGTAGTAGAAGAAGTAGACCAGTGTAACGAGCAGCTCCGACTCAAGGATGGAGAGCTTCTGTCGATCCTCAACCACCTGGCCACCATAGTAGCGGACGAAGACTACGTCGCCGAAGTCCTCGCAGTCAACAACAAGGTCGTACAGCTGTCTGCCGGCCACTAAACGCACTGGCTGAAAAAAAAACATAAAGTGGAAGAATTCGAAATTTAAACTTCACAACGGCCTGCCAGAGTCAACATAGTTTACTGGCCAGTGAAAAAAAGGTCACGAATAGAATCCTTCATTTAAAATTATAATTCAAAACTAGCTTTATTAGGGAAAGATTGTCAGTAAGAAAGTAAAAATATCGAGGCTATAGGCCAAGAAAACATCCAAAATCATGACGAGATCTTACTTTTTTTGGTGACTAACCATCATTAGTTCCATTATTCGATTATTTTCTTCTCATTTCGTGTAGAGACCATCGGTTCCATAGTTACTAGTATTAGTGCTGAGACGTGTAAAACGATGAGGCTAGTTGGGAATATAAAAAAGATATTAATAAAATAATGTTTTCTTTTCCTTGTTTAAACGAACACTAAACTGGTTTAGAGATTTGACCAAATCACCGACTTTGCCTCGGGAAATGGTAATTCAAGTTGAGACTGCTTGTTTTATCATTTCAGTAAACTAATTTGGAGATTTGATCAAAACCCTGAAAATTTCCAGTGCAACGGCAAAACAAAAGTTACCAATCCGATTTCGTTATTTTACTAAACTAGTCTAGCGATTTGATCAAATCCCTAGATTTAATATATAGTGAAATAACAAAATTCGGTTGCAATTTTGACATCTGCCGTGGATTTATCAAATCCCTTAGGGATCCCAAATCCCTGATTTTACAATTGCACTGCGACATGTATTATCATGCTACAGTCATGCACCTAACCATAACGCAAAGCTAATCGAAGATGGCACCACAATCGCAGTACAGAATATAATCCTCTAAAACAATATGTTAATAAATGAATAAATATCCTATAGGGGTATTGATAAGGTGAAAAATCATATTGGTGACACATTAAAGGCAAAGTCTATAAAACCGCCATTCGACCAGCTCCTACATACGCCACTGAGTGCTGTACCCTTACCATGAGTTTACAGTGACCGTACAGCCGTACACGCTATCGACTGCGTAAACGATTTGTATGGAGAATTGTAGTTCTACAAAGTAACCGCTAGACGCGCTGTACTATTCTCCATACAAATCGTTTACACTGTCGCTAGCGAGTACGGTCACGTTAAATCCTGGAAAGGGTGCAAGCCTCTCAAAAACAACAAGAGGATAGACTACATGCCGTTGAAATGAGGATGCGCGGAGCGGGAGGATGAGGAAATACCTACATCCCTGGTAGCTTCAGGATTAAACCAATCCAAGAGTAAGCTAGTGGAAGGCTGACTCAGATGTTATGGGCATCATCATCATCGGATGATGATGTCCTCTTCATCGGGTCCGACTAGCGACTTCAAGTAGTAGGGCTCATAGGACTCCTACGACGATGGGCGCGGTTATGACTCGCAATACCCAGTTTGTCGGTAAATATCCGGCCACAGCGCGCAGTGGAGCTCACCACTGTCATCGAGGGTGTCAGCATAATATGGCTTCGGGCGCGCATTGCGCTCTTAAAGTTTAATATCCAGCCCTTGGAGACGTGCTTCTTCAAACTCCTTCACTCTAACGCGGACAGTGGAACGCCATACATCCCGTTTCCTCAGGTCTTTTTTCTCAACTTTCAGAAGGTACGGGTATGTAATGCGTCGCCCACATGACCCGACGAGTACTCGAAATATTTCCGATGCCAAAAAAAAGAGGAAGACTGTAGAGTCTCACTTCACGAGGATAGCCGCCATAAACGAAGATATGAAGGATGCAAATGTTATATCTGAGACGACCTATGGCGAAGAATGAGAGCCGACCCCAAATGATTTATTTATTATTCAAATAAGTTACGTACAGCATTACAGTAAAAACCAAGGCACTGTGAACTATAAATATAAACAAAGACTTAAAACTAGTTATATTTAGGCGACACAACGGCGTGGCTCCGTTGCGTCGTCTGATCTGGTGTAGAATACGGCAGATTTCCCCGGAACTGCCGAAACACGACACCCTTCGGCCAGAAGTCTGCACTTGATGATAACTTGTATGATGGGATAAGGCTAGGCGAAGAGAGAGAAGAGAGATTCATATTGGCGGCACCAGTTGGCAGCACCTTCTTTGTGCGAGAGAGCGTTCAGGAAGTATAGGTAGCACCACTATCAATATCAATGTCAAGGTAAAACGTTCGGATTGGCGACACCAGTTGGCAGCACCTTCGTTGTGCACGTTCCCTATTAAGAAAGTTAAGAAACTGAAATATTATAGAGGTAAGTAAAGCCATTTAGAGAAAACTCCTAACTAGACCAATAGATGGCGCTAGTATGTAAAGAGATAAACAAATATGGGACAGCCATCATCACCAGCCCACACTCGTTTACTGCTGGATGTAGGCCTTACTTAACGAAGAATATCCCCAGATTTTGTTTTTTACCTTACATTATGCTGTTTTAAAAAGTAAAAAAATTTGGCTACGCCTCAGTTTCCGAAATATTTAGTAGGGCGCAGGGCTTTGAAGTCACTAAACGGATGAATGAAGTTACTATGAGTGTCAGTCTGATGACGTCACGCTGACATTGGTGCTCCGTACGAAATTTACAATATTATAACTTCAAAACTACTGGCCTTATTTGAATGAAACAAAAACTAGTGTATTTCTAAGCACATAGGCTATACGCTAATTAACCCTCTGAGTCCTCAGTTTTCGCTTCCCGCAACCCTTTGGTCCAGGTATTCCATGATATATACTCAAATATTACCAATAGGGACCTATCCCTCACCTAATATAGGACGAAAGTCCGCAATCCCGACTCGCACTTGATCAATTTATTGCTCGCCGTTAAAAGATCGCCGCTTGATACGCCCACTTGTACAAAATATAGTTACGGGTTGTAATAGAATTGCGGGTTCTATTTTAACATTTCCAGTGACCTTTGCGGGGGTGGCGTGGGTACGGCCCACGCCAAAGCTGAGGGGATGGGTTCATTCCATCATTCCTGCGATCGTCACTCGTTTTTAGGGTTCCGTAGCTAAAGGGTACAAACGGGACCATATTACTAAGACTCCGCTGTTCGTCCGTCCGTCCGTCCGTCCTTCTGTCTGTCTGTCTGTCTGTCACCAAGGCTGTATCGTATCTCATGAAACCTTATTGAAATTTACACAAATGAAGTATTTTTGTTCCCGCTACAACAACAAATATTGAAAACATAATAAAATAAATATTTAAGTGGATCCCATACAACAAACGTGTTCCTTTGCCGTTTTTTTTTTATTTGATTGTACGGAACCCTTCATTCAATCAAATAAAAGAGAGTCTGACTTGCACTTGACCGGCTTTTTTCTCGTCATTTTAAATTCTTCTCAATCTAGTATAAATTGATATTTTAACATACTATGTGACATGTAAAATTGCAAAACATTTAATAAATAAATGAGTATGAGTATGTACCTAAAATGAGTTAGACTGACTACTAAGATCATTATCTTCTTTCAGTGGTGTGTTGAACTTGAACTCACAAAGAACTCGATACAGCTGTAAGAAAAGCCGCCTTTTCATGTTTTCAGCAAAGCATTTCTTGTTTAATTAACGCCTAGGTAACTGAGTGTCAGCGGACTCCTTTGTGAAGTTAGGATATAAAAAAGAAATAGCGTTTTCAACGTTTCTTTTTTATCTACAAGATGGCTTTTCAAAACGCTTTGTACAAAATCAATAGGATTTTTCCTCTTTTTTGTATAGAAAACTCTCGTTAGTCTCAAACATATTAAAATACATACGAAGCAGGTTTACTGACGTCGTAGAAGTCGAACATTGCTCGACATGTTTCGAATCGGTACGCGATTCATCATCAGGAGCTACGATCAGCCATGGGGGCGGATTTTTCCTCTTTTGGTAACACCTCATTTAAAGAAAAAAGTTACCGATTTTTCTGCTTTTAAAAAATAAAGAAGATGATTGTTTGCTCGGGCCTGGTACAGAACGCCAACAAGTTCTTGAGGTACCGTCATCTGGAGTGTTTATACAACTATGAGGAACAAACACATCACGACAAGTGCCAAAAGGGGATTGGGTCTAGAGTAACATCATCAAACCTAAATTTTAAAATGTAGTTTCGTTTTCATATTATGGCAAATATATTGGTAATTTCAACCAACTTTTTAAAGTGAATAATACTTTACTCTCTCTCTCTCTCTAGATAGTTACATAGCTTTTTCATGGTTTCATTGCGCGCAGTCGAAAATAAGTTGAAAAAAAAAAACAGTTTTCTGCCTGAATTTTGTCAATTTACAGTAGTTTTTGAAACAAAAATATAACAATAAACCGCAGTACTGTTCTAATTAATATCATTGATAATATTTTACAAAACATGTTTGATCATAGAGAAAAATGTCTAAATCAGCATTTTTGAACGAATAAGGAGCCTGAACTCCCTCGAAAAAATAACACACACCCTAGATTACTTTAATTCATTTTAATACGTGACATTGTCCAACATTTCTTTGGCAAACATCTCCCAACAGAGTGCCAAGCATCATAACAATTATAACAATACGGTCATTAATGCCCGTACTTACATCACGCGTGCTTATAAACTAGTTGGCAAAGTTGGTAATACAATAATTTGACGTCATTTGCACTCTAACTGAAATAACAACATTATACGTAGGTACTTGTAGTAGCAACTTGAAAAACAAGTAGGTAGGTGTAGGTACGCATTTTACCCGGCTGCGTCACAGCAAATACCGGGCAATGTTTTTGCCGCATCTGTGAGATATTCTTTACTAAATAGGTAGACCGGCGGGCCTGTGATGGCTGCTTTTACAACTTTTTATATAATTTCAATAGATATAACAACATTTGATATAATGTTTCATTTGATATAAAACCATTAGGTATATAGTCATTAGCTATAATTTCAATTAGTATAAAAGACATTTGATATAACGTTTAAATATTCGCAAGATAACCTAACACTCCGCCTCGCTTTGCTCGTCGTTGTACCTAACCATGACTCTATTACAATTTAACTTTCATGTTTGAGCAGTTTGAGTGTATATGGAGTGTATAGTGTGTATTGAGCCTTTAAACGTATTATATCAAATGATCATTATACTATATGATATTATGCCATATGAAATTATAACCAATGTTATTATATTATTATTCGTTTATACCACTTGATCGTTATATTGACCAATATTATATCATAAGTTGTTATAATAGCAACCGTTATACGCACCCCATATGCCCGCTGTATTCCGACTTCCAACTGCAAATTTTTGGTTCTATAGTGCAGTCTGCACTAGCATAACTGACTGACAGTCTCTTAGAATCCATTCTTCGTCAATGCATGGGAAGTCTGCTAAACCTACCTCAGCCAAAAGATGGCTCGGACGGCGACACCCTTCACAGTAAAGTTATTGGTCGCACTCGCACTATATTGATATATTCTAGGTCTATTGTATCTAGGTCTATTATACATATGGTAACCTATCGCAACTTCGACACATTGTTTCCCCGCTGTATCGTTTCGCCGAATTTTCATTTGCCCGAAAGCTTTTTTCCTGAAACCCATAATATTTTCAGGACTTTATAAACATCGGTTTATAGAACCCATTAGGTTAGGTTAGGTTTGTTTTGTAATTATTTTGAAACGTTAATAGTTTTGGAATAAATAGCTTTCGGGCAAATGAATATTCGGCAAAACGTTACAGCGGGGAAACAAAAATCGGGATTATGATAGGTAACCCTATTATATGTATATTGAATTACACCCAAGTAAAATAAATACATTGAGTAAATAATTGTTTGTTTCAATTTAAACATTTATACTAACTATTTAAGTAGCAAACATTGTAAGGGAAGATGAGGTATAATGATCCCCTTAAAGGAAAAACTTATAGTGAGGGAAGTAGTGTCACCCAATGTATGGAACGTGCAAATTTTGGTATCGGATGAATTCACTTGGCACAGAGTACATACGTAAAACTAAGCTAATTTAGCCCGGTAGCCATCCACCACCCCCTGGCGGGTAGGAAGGGGGCGCAGTCAAAGTTACACGGCAGCATATCAGCTTCTATTTACCCAATACCAGAAGAGTGGTGTCTTTTTCTGATAAATCGGGCATGAGGAATTCATTTAAGAGACATTTAATGTACAGTTTAATAGAAAAAAAGGAAAATTTTGACAAACATATCAAAATTGGTTTACAATTTTTTTTACTCTACTATCAGTATCTTTGAAAATTCTGAATTTTAAGTTAAATATCTAAATATATAAAAGAAGAAACTGACTGACTGACTGACTGACTGACTGACTGACTGACTGACTGACTGACTGACTGACTGACTGACTGACTGACACATCAACGCACAGCCTAAACCGCTGGTTCTAGAGAGTTCAAATTTGGCACGTAGGTTCCTTATAAGGTGTAAGGGTACACTAAGATAGGATTTTTCAAAATTCACCCCCTACAGGGGAGAAATGTGGGTCCAAAGTTTGTATGGGGAAACAAGATTAGTTTAACTATTTTATTCGAAACTTCACAGGAGTATTTCTAACGATAAATAAGACAACACGTATTTCAGGTTTTTGAGACTTCAACCCCTAAAAGGGAGAAATGTGGTGACAAAGTCTGAAAATCAACATGGGTGCACTATAAAATGTTTCCTTTTAGCCCAATGATTGACTGGTAAAGAATGCCTTATTGCATTAAGTCCGCCATTTGTACAATTTTTGTTTTGTACAATAAAGTTTAAATAAATAAATAACACGAATTAACTCGTCCACATTCAAATTTAACAATATAGACGAAGCCAAGCCACCCTGTCTTACACTACACTGGAGCGTATACTCATTCGACTCCTCTCCCGCCCATTTCACTCGATTGGCCTGGTTTTTGTACCAGTATTTTAACAATGCAACACATTCCCTCGGCAATCCAGTGTTGCCCCTCTTTATTCCTGTCCGTCTAGGCACCATTATGACCATATTGACTTAAAAATCCTTCTGCTTTCACACATATCATTATAAACCGACCCTTGACGAGTTCTATTCACTATAGCTAGTGAGGGCTATACAATGAGTATACGCTCCAGTGTAGTGTAAGACAGGGTGGCTTGGCTTCGTCTATATTGTTAAATTTGAATGTGGACGAGTTAATTCGTGTTATTTATTTATTTAAACTTTATTGTACAAAACAAAAAGTGTACAAATGGCGGACTTAATGCAATAAGGCATTCTTTACCAGTCAATCATTGGGCTAAAAGGAAACATATAGTGCACCCATGTTGATTTTTAGACTTTGTCACCACATTTCTCCCTTTTAGGGGTTGAAGTCTCAAAAACCTGAAATACGTGTTGTCTTATTTATCGTTAGAAATACTCCTGTGAAGTTTCGAATAAAATAGTTAAACTAATCTTGTTTCCCCATACAAACTTTGGACCCACATTTCTCCCCTGTAAGGGGTGAATTTTGAAAAATCCTATCTTAGTGTACCCTTACACCTTATAAGGAACCTACGTGCCAAATTTGAACTCTCTAGAACCAGCGGTTTAGGCTGTGCGTTGAAATGTCAGTCAGTCAGTCAGTCAGTTTCTTCTTTTATATATTTAGATATTTAACTTAAAATTCAGAATTTTCAAAGATACTGATAGTAGAGTAAAAAAATTGTAAACCAATTTTGATATGTTTGTCAAAATTTTCCTTTTTTTCTATTAAACTGTACATTAAATGTCTCTAAAATAAATTCCTCATGCCCGATTTATCAGAAAATGACACCACTCTTCTGGTATTGGGTAAATAGAAGCTGATATGCTGCCGTGTAACTTTGACTGCCCCCCCTTCCTACCCGCCAGGGGGTAGTGGATGGCTACCGGGCTAGATTAGCTTTTTTTTTTTTTTTTTTTTTTTTTTTTTTTTAATTTTTTTTAATTTATTTATTTCAAAAAAGCATGGTACACATTTTATAACAAATTTCGCCAAACACGAAGTTTATTGGCGAGTATTGCACTCACTTTTTTAACATTAGTACCATTAAACTTAACTAGGACGCCTTTTAACGAAAACGATCCAATCCACACAAAAAAGATGATGTGAGCTTTACACTCAGGGTTCAAATTTTAAATTTCGTTTTGTGCGGTTTGGATCCTTATCCTTAAAATACGTTCACTTAACCTTAAAAGTAGGTAGGTAACTATTTGCCAGACACTTTAGATTCTTTAGAATCAAACTAAGTAGGTAGGTAGTAACCATTACAGTAAGTGTTACACTAAGACAGGGCATCTAATAGTATCTTTTTTAATCTATTCTTAAAAATACCTTTAGTGGCGCATTCATCTTCCGGAAAGATAGAATTAAATATTCTGGGTATTAAATATTCTCTTTTCCTTTTACCATAATAATTATTTGCTTTTGGTTCCGTGTAGGTATGGCGTGACGTTACTCGTAGATTTCGGGTGTACACTCGGACAGTTTTATAATCAGTTCTTTTGAATTGTTCCGTTGCTAATATATATTTAATTTTTTCGTGGATTGGAAGAATATTTAGTTTTTTATATAAGTCCATGTAGTTATTACCCGCACAGCTGTTTTTGGTCTTTTTATCAACTATATTTTTTATCAGTCTAGTTTGTAGTTGTAGTATCTTATCAATATAAGTTTTGAAAGTACGCCCATAAGCAATGATTCCGTATCCAATTACCGCGTCCGCCAGTGCATGATATAACATATGTAATATTTTCTTATTGACTACTTTTTTTAAACTTATAATTTTACATAATATTGATCTAAGTTTATTGCATAGGTACTATATCTACGTGAAGTTTCCAATTAATATTTTTATCTATAGTTAGGCCCAAATATTTATATTTATCCACTAGTTCTATTGGTTTACATTTACAATTTAGTTTTCCGTTATGTAAGCAATCGTACGTATGTCCTACAATCCAAACTGGCGGTTGACTTGTTTTTATATATGGGGAGTTTATAAGCATAAATTTGGTTTTTTCTATATTTAACAGTATACCGTTGTCGTGCGACCATTTAAGTATGTTCTCAAGATCCTCCTGTATATTATTTTGTATGTTTGAAATATTTTTATCACCATAGACTAGGCAGGTATCATCGGCATACATGTAAGTGGAGCAATTCCGTACAACATTGGTAACGCTGTTTACATGCATGATGTACCCGACCGGGCCGTACACGGAGCCGGTCGGGACACCGGTACGTACCGCTGCCTCGTCGCCGCTGACTCCGTCCACAGTGACGCGCAGGGTTCTTCCCGTCAAATATGTACGGAACCACTCCAACACTGGACCACGAACACCACACTCGTCCATCGCCTGCAGGAGTTGTTAGTGGTCCAGTGTATCAAATGCTTTCTTAAAATCAATAAAAAGCACCCCTACATACTTTTTATTATCTAGGTGGCTATATACTTCATCAGTAAACCTAGCTAAGGCAGTAGAAGTACTTCTACTTGGCCTAAACCCATGTTGTGCATCGGAAATAACTTTATTTTTTTCGAGGAACGTACTCAGCTGTTTTACAACTATTTTCTCCACAATTTTATTGATAACAGGTAAGATAGCTATCGGTCTATAGTTAGCATAGTCTGTGTGGCTTCCTTGCTTGTAGATTGGTCTAATGAGTGACTTTTTTAGTTCGTCCGGGTATTTACCGGAATCTACGCACATATTCACAAAATTTGCTAAAATTGGACTGAGTTCCTGTTTTATGTATTTTAAATCTTGTACTCTTATACCATCAGAGCCAGGTGATTTTTTACTAATATGGTCTATCATTTTTTCAACATCACATTTTGTTACTTTTTGAAACCTAAAACTGACATTACAATCTTTAACATATTTTTTCCGATCTAAAAACTTGATATTACAATTGTGTTTAATGTTATTTATTTCATCCGTGAAAGTTTTAGCAAATTTTGTGCATATGTTTGGTACAGTGTCGGATTTCTCCAGATATTTTAATATGACTGAGTCAACTGTAGGCTTAGGGCCCCCTAACCAGTTATTTATAGTAGCCCAGATTTTTCTAACATTATTTTCACAATTTTTTAATTCATTTTGCTTAAATTTTTGTTTAGTTACGTATATGTATTTATTTGTTAAATTTCTATAATTTGTGTAGTTTAATCTATTAGTAGCATTCTTTGGATTGTTTTTCCATATTCTAAATAGTTCATCTCTTCTTTCTATCATATGGTAAACAGTATTATTCATCCACGGTTCGGTTTTTCTTTTTTGTTTACAACGCACAGTAATTGTAGCATATTCATAGATAGTATTAAAAACATGTAGCAGTTTCCTGTATAATAAAAGCGGGCAATCAATACTAATAAAATCTTTCCAGTTCACTTTGTCCAGCTGTTCTTGAACTAATTTATTATTAAGCACACGCATCGAATGTTTTCGTTCACTTTGACTATTGTAACCGGTCCCGAGCGATAAGTTAGTACCTATCATATAATGGTCAGATAATTTACAGGTAAGTATGTGCGCGCCGATCCGCTGCGCGGGTGCTCGCACCCACACATGGTCGATGCACGACGTCACCAGCACGACCCATATGTATTTGTGGGTCCCTTTTAGAGCCACTTTGGTGTTCCAAAACAGACTTCGCAACTGCCTCGTAAGGTTCTCGTTGATGTAAATACGGTTACTATTATCATTATCAAGAAAGTCCTTGTTGGTTAGTTTGGCCTTCTTATGCTTCAGCCAGCCGGCGCGCGCGGTTTTTGTGCGTAGTCTTACTACGATGGGCCGCGGGCGCGCCTCTTCTTGCTTTTCTCGGCCTACCCTTTTTACTGTTTCTATTTCGTTCACATCTAGTTCCAGTTTTTCTGCAATTTTTATGATAAGACTCTTTGTATCCTCGTTCACAGTTTGTTCAACTCCTACTATTTCGACTTCATTCTCCACTTCTTTCATTTCTAATTGTGAGATTCGTTCTTCTAGTGATTCATTTTGTTTCTTTAGATTAATATTTTTTCTCTCCAAGTCCGCTATTTTATTTTCTGCACTTTTCTTAAACTCCGACAGCAGTTGGAATTGCTCCGCATAAAAGTCCACGGTTTCCGTTAAACTCTCGACTTTTTCCTGGAGATTGTTTCCTTGCCTATAGAGTACTTCAAGTTTTTTATTGACCTCTTCCAATAAGGTTTCAACCGTTACTTTGTTAGCATCTAATGTGATTTTCGGTGCACGCTGTCCAGCTGGGCTGCCCTCCTTTTTGCAGCACGACTCGCATATTTCGTTTTTCATAAATGCTTTGTTATTTTGCACGCACTTCTTATGAAAAACACTTTCGCACGGTCCTTTACATTTTAGTATTTCATCTTTTGTCACTGACAAGAATAACTTACACTTCTTACACTGTGTCATTTTAGCTACGGGTTATTATTATGGTACACTAATAGGGACAATGCAGCGTCCGTACGCAGAGCGCATTCGCACGAGACTGATCTGAGGCTAGTAGAGAAAAACTGATTTGACTAATGTGACTTCAACAGCGACCGAATAAAACATAGAAGCCTAACTGTTTTACGTATACTACATCTGTGCCAAGTGGATTCATCCGATACCAAAATTTGCACGTTGTGGCACTACTTCCCTTACTATTAACTTTGGCTAAAGTTGAAAGCAAAATCGCAAGATTTCTATTGTTAGGGGTAATGAATTTACTTAACTTTGTGCTAACTGCATACTTATTTTTTATTATATGTATGTAGTTTTTTTGTACAAGAGGTTTTTGTTAAAGTTTAGTAAAGGATCATTTTATACACACCTAAGTATAAAATGATCCCTGGCGTAGGGGTAAAATAATCGCAGGGATAATTTTATACCATAAGTTAATAAATATCGTGCAGTCCCAGGGAAAGCGCGCGAGCCTAAGGGCCCGAAGGGCCCGCAGGGCGAGCCCACCCAGAACCTTACACTTCTCCCAAATAATTTCATGCGAGGCCGCAGGCTGAGCTCCGCGTAGCACCAAAGGTGCGAAGCAGCAACCCCGCGAGATCTAGACACTGGCACTCTCCGTACCTTTCAAAGCAAACACACTTGCGTGCAAAGTCGCTTCCATCTTCTACCTCGCTCCCCTTTCTTAAGCAATTTACAACTCGAGCTACTTTTTCTTCTGCATTTTCCACTGCCAACCCTCTCTCGGGTGACAGAACCCCAGGACAGACCCCCTCGCGGGGTGCTTGCACCCCGCCCACCAAGCAACCTAGCTCACTCGCTTTGCGACAACGCCACCAATTTTACAACTCCCGTTGCCCTTCCCTCTGGAAATTTTACAACTCGAAACCCGTTTTTCCAGCACTTTCCACTGCCAACCCCCTCTCGGATGACACAAGGACGACTGCACAATTGTTCTTCAGGCTAATTTTGTCGATTAGTTTTGCGTATATAAATTCTCGGCATGATCTGTAAAAACAACACATACTAATGTAAAGAAAACTTCACGTTCACTAGTTAACTTGTTTTATTAGCACTGGCTATCAGCATATACATCAACAATACATCCGCACTTCAGCACGGTCACTCAGCAAGTGAGTCAAAATGGCGCTGGCGCGCCCTTCTACATCGTTTTCCCGCCATCATAACTCCTAAGTAATAACTACCCGACAAATTGAAACATAATAGTCAATACAACAACTTTAATATATTTAACATTCAAAAAGTGTTTATTATTAAATGCATACTTCATGTTACGAGATCATAATTATAACTCAATAATTAAACCCTTATCACTTAGTTAAGTTATGATAGCGTCCATAATTCCATCAAGATACAACGTTTACATAATTATGACACGAAACAAGAATAATATTATCCAAAATCACAACATTCGGCCATCCGACTGCGTGCCATCTCCGAGGCACGTAAAATCACAACATTCGGTACTCAGAATGCTATTATTTACTAGAAACTTATTTTTAAGATTGAAAACTCGCAATTTCTCTTATAATTAGGTTATAATGATTTGAACAAATCCGCAAAAGTGTAATTTATTGTTAATAAATGGATTTTATACATGTAAATATATCCACAAGAGAATCATTTTTTTTTCATTTATTTACCTATCTACTATTCTACTTTACTCTGAATCAGAATTATTGCTGGACTCAGATGTATTACCCTCGGAACCAGATGATCTATTGACCTGTAAAGCTTTCACATTGATCCACGGCCTCATCCTATCGGACGCTACCACACTTTCGTACTTCTTAGATGTAAACCCTGGCACATTAGTAATTTTATATCGATCATTTCCTAAGCACCCCACTACCTTGTACGGCCCGATGAACTTTGGTAAGAGCTTCTTACTTTTGCCGTCATTATAAAAACTCGTTTTAACAAGTTTTACTAAATCACCTACTGAATATGAAACTGCCGGTGCTCGTTTCAAGTCATATAATGCTTTTTGTTTTAATTGACTAGATTTAATGTTTTCCGAAGCCTCTTTCCTAACTTCGTCAAGCCGTTTGTGTCTATTGGGGATGAGATGGGGATGTCATAAACACTGAGAGTATTCATTGGACTGGGTAACGATGTATGAATCGACTCACTATCATCGACGGGTGCAATCGACAACGGAGAGGGGTCGATAGGCAACTCTCTGTCGAGGTCATTGTCCCGGAATGACTGGTGGTCATTTTCGCTTCCTTCGACATGGTTGGTCATCAACTTGTTATCTAAGGGACAATTAGCTTTGACGCCAAAAAGCAATTCTGATGCGCTTCTCTTAGTGGTGGCGTTTATAGTATTATTAATACCCCATTGTACTCGACCCAGCTGCTTGTCCCAGTCGCGTTCGTCCTTCCCAAAATTCTGCGCGGATAAACCGGTGAGAATAGTTTGGTTAAATCTTTCCGCTTGCCCATTCGCCCTAGGACAAGCAACCGCGTTGAGTACATGTTTGATACCCTTGTTTGTACAATACTCTTTAAATTGCGCGGAAGTGAAGGCCGTTCCACGATCTGAAATAACCCTTTGAGGTGACATGAAATCATAAAATAAACTGTCTAATGCTTTAATTACGTTTTTGGTCTTAGTGTCTTTGACTGGTCTAGCAAAAACGTATTTTGTAAAACCGTCCACTATAGTAAGAATGTAGTTATTCCCGGTCTTACTTCTTACAAATGGACCCAAATGGTCCAAGTGTAAGGTGTGGAACGGTTGTTCTACCTTCTCTATTGGGTGTAACAATCCCGAGTTCTTTCGCACTGCGTTATCTTTATTGTACGCGCAGTCGATGCAAGCCGCTACGTATTTCTTGACGAACGTCTTAACTTAGGAAACCAGTAACGGCTTTGAACACGTTCCAGTGTCTTCGCAAACCTAAAATGGCCAACGTCATCGTGGTTGGCTTTGCAAATTTGCCACCTTGCATCATTGGGGACCACTAAACGTAATTCCTGTCCCAACTTCTTATGCAACGAGTGGTTCTTGACAACATAGTTCTTTTTAATGTCTGTTACTTCTAAATCGGTCCCCGGCTGTAATACTTTAAAAATTCGCTCTAATTTAGGGTCAGCTAATTGGAGTGTGAGTAGCCAGTTATCCGTGTTTATAGTTAAGGTCTTAACCAACTGGGGCGAAGTGTTATTTTTCTGAGGATTGCGGCTCAGAGCGTCCGCGTGGCCCATACGACACCCCGGACGATACTCAATGTTGAAATTGTATTCGCTCACCAACAACCACCACCGTGCTATACGTGGGATTAAATCGCGTTTCGTTAAGGTCGTCCGGAGGGCATCACAGTCCGTATATACCGTAAAGTTAAGTCCCAATAGGTACGATCGAAACTTCTTCAAAGAACAGACCACAGCCAAAGTTTCCAGTTCATACGAATGGAAGTAGCGTTCTTCGGGTGTGGTCTGTCGGCTGAAGTACGCGACAGGCTTCAATACCCTGGGGCTCACCTGCCACTGCACGAGTATACCGCCCAGACCTAGCGAGCTAGCGTCAGTGTGAACTTCAGTTTCTAGTTCGGGGTTATACAAGGCTAGGAGCGGGCGCTTAATGAGACGGTCTTTCAGCGTTTCGAACGACTCCGACTCGTCACTACCCCAACGCCATTGCACATCTTTCTTGAGTAGCGCAGTTAAAGGCCTAGCAATTTCACCAAACCCTTTCACAAAGCGACGAAAATAGCTTGCCAGGCCCAGGAACTGACGGACCTCGTGAACGTTGCGGGGTACGGGAAAATCACGCACTGCTAAAATTTTCCTTTCGCAAGGTTTTATACCCTCAGCAGAGATTTCGTAACCTAAGTACTCGATGCTTGTATCAAAAAAGCTACACTTTGACAGTTTTAAGGTTAACCCCGCCTCCTCGATCAACTTCAATACGTCTTCCAGCCTCTCAAAACCTTCATCTATGGAAGCCGCTGGGATAAGAAGGTCGTCCATATATGCCAAAGCACTCTTAAATCTTCGAGCGCCTAACAAGTTCATCATTTTTTGAAATACCGCTGGCGCGTTCGCCAGCCCAAACGGCATACGTTTGAATTCGTAGTGCCCGTCCGGGGTGACGAACGCAGTCAGTTGACGACTTTCTTCTCCCATTGGTATCTGGTAATAACCAGAGGCTAGATCCAGCGTAATAAAAAAATTGTTTCCACTTAGGTTTGAGAGCTGGTCGTCAATCAAGGGTAGAGGGTAAATGAAATGAAATGAAATGAAATGAAATGAAATGAAATGAAATGAAATGAAATGAAATGAAATGAAATGAAATGAAATGAAATGAAATGAAATGAAATGAAATATTTTATTTGCTAAACAATACGTAAATGTATACAGATGGATCACATTAGTCAAGTCTCAGTAATGTTTGTACCTTATATTAGGCATGCAAAATTCATATTTATTAAGTCAATCGTATGTCAAATGAACGTAGTATAACAATTTAATATCTTTATAATTCAATAATAATAAACACTATACAATTAACTTGCTTAAATTCTTAGTCTAAGTATGGGCTAGAAATTCTTGTACAGAGTAAAAATTTTGTTCACCCAGCCACTTTAGTAGAGCATTAGAGAAATTTCTTTGTGGAAGATCAGCTATATGTGATGGAATCTTATTGTAAATTTGGACTGCCAAAATTTGGTACTTATCTTTTACAGTTTTATTATTAAGAGCCCTGTAGTCTACGCATAATCGAGACTCTCCGTTCTTCTTCCTAACCAGTAGTATGGGACTAGCGTAGTTAGAGTTCGATTCCTGCACAATATCATTTTCGACTAACTCATCTACCATGTCCCTTACCTTCTGACGTTCGTTGTTCGACAACCTATAAGGCCTGTACACTACCGGAGTTTTATCGTGCAATTCTATATCCATTGCTGCATATTTGGCTCGACCTAACTCACTAAGGCTTGTAGCAAAACAGCTTCTGTACTTTTGTAAAAGCCTGTGTAATCTCTCACGAGTGTCGTTATCAGTATCTTTACCTATCCTAATGTCGGATTCGTCAAGTGGCATCAATTCAGTCGTACTTTGGCATGTCTGGACAACCAATGCTTTAACCTTTTCTATAGGATTGGCTCGGGCTAATAACATGTCTGACTTGAAACTAAGCGGAGTATTGGTTAAGGCAGTAATAAATATCATTGATTTGCTGTCGTTGACATGGTAACAACCCTGATGAAGGTGATATTCTTGATTGGGACTCATTCTAGTACCTCCGTCTGAGTAAATATCGCCAGTGTAAGGCTCCCTGGTATAAACTTCTACTAGCCCCCCTTTATTTATCGTAATATCCTTCGAAACGTATAAGTTGAGACCCTTATCTTGCATACCAAGATCGTCAGTCGGAGTGTAATAGAAAAACAACCTGTCGTTGTCTTTCAACACAGTCACGGATGCCATCTCCGTAAAGTTCTGCCCTATTAGCAGTGGGACGTGTAAATAGACATCATCAACTGCCAATACCTCCAGTTTCGTATCAACTTCGTCAATTCTTATTTCAACGGTTGCTTGGAATTTCGGAATAACTGTAGAATTGCCAAAACCCTTTATTGTAGGCAGTGGATGATCCTTCCTTTCAATTAAGCAAAGAGATTTAGCATCGGAACATCTGATTAAGCTACAATCGCTCCCAAAGTCAATGTAAGCGTTTCGCATTGTGCCATTAACAGAGACGTTTTTGTGGAACTTATCATTTGTGTCATTATTAATATTGTTAGATAATGGGACACCGTAATTTGCATGACTATCCACTGCCTTCAACTTGGTTACACCTTTGCCATCGCTGTTAGTAGCTATAACTACCTCCTTGTCCATCACTACTTTTAATACCTTTTTATCGGAACTCTGATTCTTGGTCGACGGTCGTTGGATCGACTTGGCATCGACTTGGCATCGACTTGGCATCGACTTGGCATCGACTTGGCATCGACTTGGCATACTTAGGTTGGACTAAAGCAAAGGGGGTCCCGACACTTAGAAAATTTTTCATCAGTGTGATGTCATATTGACACCTCATTTTTATGATGTTATCGTATAGAGGACGCTGAAATAAGCATGTTTTGTATGGGCAACTTTTCTCTAAAATCAAAAATGACCGAGATATTCGCCCTCAAAGATTTAAGTTTTTCAAGGGAGCTGGGACTTAGCAAAATTTCGATGGTTGTTGGTGTTATTATAACACCTATTTTTTATGATGCTATCGTATAAAGGACGCTAAAATAAGCATGTTTTGTATGGGGAACTTTTCTCTAAACTGGATAATTACCAAGCTAAATGACGGATTATAAAATGTAAAATTTTCAATGATGAAATGGGTACGTATTGAAAACATTTTGAATGGTTTTAAGTAAAGACCCACTGCCTAAAAGTGATATTCTATAGCTTTTTGTTTAGGTCAAAAACCGAAAACTGTAGGTTAGCGTCAGAATGCTTGCTTACTTTATTGCAAAATGATTGGAAGAACTGCGACAAAATGGACATGGGTCAAAAACCGAAAACTGTAGGTTAGGTTAGGTTTGTTTATGACCATGGATAGCGGAGCGAGCGAAGCGAGCGGAGCGACAGAATGCTAACTTACTTTATTGCAAAATGTTTGGAAGAACTGCGACAAAATGGAACAGGGGTCAAAAACCAAAAACTGTAGGTTAGGTTAGGTTTGTTTATGACCATGGAAAGCGGAGCGTCAGAATGCTTGCTTACTTTATTGCAAAATGTTTGGAAGAACTACGACAAAATGGAACTTAGGTCAAAAACCGAAAACTGTAGGTTAGGTTAGGTTTGTTTATGACCATGGATAGCGGAGCGAGCGAAGCGAGCGGAGCGACAGAATGCTAACTTACTTTATTGCAAAATGTTTGGAAGAACTGCGACAAAATGGAACATGGGTCAAAAACCGAAAACTGTAGGTTAGGTTAGGTTTGTTTATAACCATGGATAGCGGAGCGAGCGAAGTGAGCGGAGCGACAGAATGCTAACTTACTTTATTGCAAAATGTTTGGAAGAACTGCGACAAAATGGAACATGGGTCAAAAACCGAAAACTGTAGGTTAGGTTAGGTTTGTTTATGACCATGGATAGCGGAGCGAGCGAAGCGAGCGGAGCGACAGAATGCTAACTTACTTTATTGCAAAATGTTTGGAAGAACTGCGACAAAATGGAAAATGGGTCAAAAACCGAAAACTGTAGGTTAGGTTAGGTTTGTTTATAACCATGGATAGCGGAGCGAGCGAAGTGAGCGGAGCGACAGAATGCTAACTTACTTTATTGCAATATGTTTGGAAGAACTGCGACAAAATGGAACATGGGTCAAAAACCGAAAACTGTAGGTTAGGTTAGGTTTGTTTATGACCATGGAAAGCGGAGCGTCAGAATGCTTGCTTACTTTATTGCAAAATGTTTGGAAGAACTACGACAAAATGGAACTTAGGTCAAAAACCGAAAACTGTAGGTTAGGTTAGGTTTGTTTATGACCATGGATAGCGGAGCGAGCGAAGCGAGCGGAGCGACAGAATGCTAACTTACTTTATTGCAAAATGTTTGGAAGAACTGCGACAAAATGGAACATGGGTCAAAAACCGAAAACTGTAGGTTAGGTTAGGTTTGTTTATAACCATGGATAGCGGAGCGAGCGAAGTGAGCGGAGCGACAGAATGCTAACTTACTTTATTGCAAAATGTTTGGAAGAACTGCGACAAAATGGAACATGGGTCAAAAACCGAAAACTGTAGGTTAGGTTAGGTTTGTTTATGACCATGGAAAGCGGAGCGAGCGAAGCGAGCGGAGCGACAGAATGCTAACTTACTTTATTGCAAAATGTTTGGAAGAACTGCGACAAAATGGAACATGGGTCAAAAACCGAAAACTGTAGGTTAGGTTAGGTTTGTTTATAACCATGGATAGCGGAGCGAGCGAAGCGAGCGGAGCGACAGAATGCTAACTTACTTTATTGCAAAATGTTTGGAAGAACTGCGACAAAATGGAACATGGGTCAAAAACCGAAAACTGTAGGTTAGGTTAGGTTTGTTTATGACCATGGAAAGCGGAGCGAGCGAAGCGAGCGGAGCGACAGAATGCTAACTTACTTTATTGCAAAATGTTTGGAAGAACTGCGACAAAATGGAACATGGGTCAAAAACCGAAAACTGTAGGTTAGGACAGGTTTGTTTATGACCATGGATAGCGGAGCGAGCGAAGCGAGTGGAGCGTCAAAACACTTGCTTGCTTTATACACACAATTGACAGGTTAGATTAGGTTTACAAGGAATGAAATGCTATACTGAGCGAGCAAACAAGTACGTAAACTTTAATTTTTTTTTTATTCTTTTTGTTTTTTCTTTTTTTTTTACTTTTACAATTTTTTTTTTTTAAGTTATGGTTTTTAGTATTTGTTGTTATAGCGGCAACAGAAATACATCACCTGTGAAAATTTCAACTGTCTAGCTGTCACGGTTCATGAGATACAGCCTCGTGACAGACGGACAGACGGAGAGCGAAGTCTTAGTAATAGGGTCCCGTTTTCACCCTTTGGGTACGGAAAAATCCATCATAACCCCCCCATAACCCCAGTTTTCATTCGGCATGGTGCATAAGTTCACGCCCACTTCCGATTTGTAAAGAAAACTTCACGTTCACTAGTTAACTTGTTTTATTAGCACTGGCTATCAGCATATACATCAACAATACATCCGCACTTCAGCACGGTCACTCAGCAAGTGAGTCAAAATGGCGCTGGCGCGCCCTTCTACATCGTTTTCCCGCCATCATAACTCCTAAGTAATAACTACCCGACAAATTGAAACATAATAGTCAATACAACAACTTTAATATATTTAACATTCAAAAAGTGTTTATTATTAAATGCACATACTTCATGTTACGAGATCATAATTATAACTCAATAATTAAACCCTTATCACTTAGTTAAGTTATGATAGCGTCCATAATTCCATCAAGATACAACGTTTACATAATTATGACACGAAACAAGAATAATATTATCCAAAATCACAACACTAATGGGGTAAAATGATTCCAGGGATCATTTTAAATCAATCAAAACATAACCTTCAAATACCGCGTTCGGAGATCGAACATTGCTTAAATATTAGCTAACTGCTATTTATACCCGCAAATAAAACAACATTTAAATAAACACGAACATGTAAAAAGTAATGAAAGTTCAGAAACAGACTTACCTTAGATCAGAGCCACACTTTTTGATTATTGTTTAATAAAATCACGCCAAGCGCTCGCACCGCCATGACACTCGGACAGGCAATTGGCAGGGGTGCGGGACAAATGTTTCATGGGCATTTGGATAGATGGCACTAGATGTGTCAGATTTAAGGTGGGGGATCATTTGACCTCCAGGAATCGTATTACCTCACCTTCCCCTAGTAATATTGAGAAACAAGAAATTGTTACATACATTTATTTTAGTATGTTGTGTTCTTGGATCCAAATTCTAAAAATTATTTCGTCGGCGAAGTCGACAACGTTGCACGCGATATTGAACTTGGCTCTCATTTAACATTTATAGGATCAATGCTTCTAAACATAATATCAATGTCACTACATACTTAGAACAGGGCCATTGCGATTTATTGATATATATTTTAAACCTACAGTTTGAATTTCTCATTGATAATTTTTGTTTCAAACACTACTCGAATTTGACAAAATTCGCACAGAAAACGGTTTTTTTTTTTTACTTATTTTCGACTGGAGGCAATGAAAGCATGAAAAAGCTATGTTACTTTCTAGAACTTAGGGAAAAGTATTACCTATTTGCTTCAAAAAGTTGGTTGAAATCATCAATATATTTGTCATAATATGAAAAAAAAAATTAAAAGGAATAAGGCATCTAAAGAATATATTTTCTAAAATTTTGAAAATAACTTTCAAATGTCTTTATTCATATACACGCCAACATTCTAAGATTTTAGAATTGACAAAGGTTGACTTTCTCTTTCACTCCAATTTGACCGGACCATAATTATCTCAGATAACAAGCCCGCCCGAGATAACCGTCACGTTGCAGGTAAACGTGACGCAGATTACAGCCGACGCGTGACGCTTGAGGGTCGAACAACATTCCCGTCAGTCACGAGGGCGGATATAGCCCTCTGTACGCCACAGTCGTCACGACACGTGTCACGACATCAAAAACGATTGCGTCACTGACGCTACGGCGCTTACTGACGTCAAACTATCGATGATCAAAAAAGAAAATTTACAGTTTTAATTTTTTTAGTCAGTCTTATTCCGATATTATCAAATAAATGGTTAATTCCATTTGAAGACTCCATGAATATTATGGATGCAAATCAGTCTGTGGCCTAATGCGTTGTTGCAGCCGATGCAACAGCCTAACCTGCACGTTATAATGTAGTTAAAGTAATTAAAATACTGATTCAGAAATGCTATCTAGCATCTAATATACTTGTGACAAGGGGGTTTCACTCCGCGCCAAGTGTCAAGAATTATACCTATTAATTTCGGGTCACAATTGTGCCCCGGCCCGGCAAGCAAAAGGGAAACAACTTCTCTGTGTTTTTTACTTATTTTAAAAGCTACTTTTAACAAAACACGTTCATAATAAGACGGACCTAGCGCGATTTTTGCAATGATGGGCTCTAAGAGTGCCTACTGGATCTTTGGATTGGTTTAACGTAAACATGTGCGGTTTTTGCTTTTTTTAACCATTTTGATTAGCATTAAGGTCCAGTATTATAAAATTGACCAGATTTTGTACCCTGGAAGTGCTTACTAGATCTCAAGACCAGTTCAACGCAGTCACGTGCAGTTTTCGCATTCCGATTCATTTTGATGAGCAATTAGAGACATTATCATAAAATCGACTTTAGATTGTTGGAGTAACATTCATAAAATCTTCGTTGTAAGTATATACAATATAAATATTACTATAATCTATGCACATATTAAAGTATATAGAGAAATAAAAGTGAGAAGGGCACATTTCTCATAGAACCGATGGACGTGGGGGCGGAAAGGTTCTTGAGTGACAACCGCGCACCGGAAGACGCAGCGTAGGAAGGCCCCCAACAAGGTGGACCGACGATCTGGTTAGGATCATGGGTAGAAATTGGATGAGGACGGCGCAACGGGGGAGGCCTTTGTTCAGCTCACGATATTGACAAAGAGTCAATATCGTCAGGTATATTTTATGATACTGGGTCTAAATGTTAATTGTGGTGAATCGAAATGTGAAACCCGCACATGTCTGCGGTGAACCAATCTTGAGATCCAGTCCATTTCCAGGGTCCATCATCAGGTAAATTTTATGATCCTGGATGTAAATGCTCATTAAAGTGAGTAGCAAAACGAAAACCAGACTTGTCTACGTTGAACCAGTCCCGAGATCTAGTAGGCAAGTGTGCCATCATCAGATGATGACTTAATGTCAATGGGAAAACCGTAGTAGTCGACGTATTCTTTCACTAAAAAAAAAAATTATTTACACTTTACGGAGATAATCGGTGAACTTATGTACGTACAAAACGATTGAATGTAGCGAACACTGAATCTCTTACTTTTTAAAGTCGGTTAAAAATAAAAATAAAACATAATAATATATAAATAATAAAATATGATCAATGCCGTTGTCTTTGCTTCAAACGTGCCGACCCTAGCCGAAAAAAGGTGGGGCGATGGGCGGGCCGGGGCACAATTGTGACCCGAAATTAATAGGTATAATTCTTGACACTTGGCGCGGAGTGAAACCCCCTTGACATTACATGTTTCATAAATTTATAAAATTTATGTGTGAAGAATGAGGTAATTTCCTTACTGCCAACCTGTTGAGCCACGGTTACTTTCCACGGTTTTCACGAATTCCTATTTCGGCTAGCTATTAGAACTCCAGTAAATCTTCCCACCTCCGGCTAGGCTGTACAATGGTAGCAGCTAAAGCACGCGTACAGTGCGACCAAAAAGAGTAGAAATTAAAAATTGGCAATACTGTCGTGGCGTCCCCGTTTTCTTATATTGTTTAGAAAGGGAGGACACTACAGTATTGCCACTTTTTAATTTTTACTCTTTTTGGTCGGACTGTAGCTCCCGTCCGAGTCGTCTCAATTCCTCGTCCGGCTCGAAGGACCACACTTGCCATACCAATATTGCAATACGGTGTTTGACTATAGTGAATATAAATTGTGGTATTGAAATCACCACACATTAAAAAATACGCGGAACCAAATAAACTATCACTAACTTTTGGACATTATATTTATTTTAATTATACCATAAATAAAAAGAAGACGTGTTTTGACTACTGCTTTTTATGACGTCACATGCCTGTATTATCATAAAAGCTTCATACTAACAGATCGTTTTTGACATTTCATAAAGTGTAGCCGATTTGAGCTGTCATCAAATACCGTAGATGCGTGCTTAAACTAAACATGTGCGTTAAGAGCAACGAAAGTCATCGGACACATTGTTGAACTCTATTTAGAATCACACAGGTCACTCAAGGCAGTGACCCAATCAGTCAAGTGCGTGCTCACGAGTGCCACAGATTGCATCTAGTAACACTACCTACCGTCGATGCCAAAAGAACTTAAGCGCCATGGATTTTCAGCACAGTTAACCCTTTTCTACAATCACGACAAAACATTCATGGCTGTCAGTTGCGGACGCGTCAGCTGATTGGATTGTTCTAAAGACAAAAGTCCTAAATGCCAAGGAGTTTTTTAAGTAGTTAGTACGTTTTTAGTACGGATAGAACGATAGCGGTGGCGGTGAGGGGACGACGCGGGTTGCTGTCATGCGCAGAAGGCATGACGCCATGCTGAAACGATACAATAACGATTGATTAACGTTAACGATAATTGGAAAATAATTGTTGGGAAACACTATGAAATGATGGTGACATTTTGATAAAAAAGCCGATGTAAAACTAAAAACTAGAAGCAGGAAGTAACCCACCTCGCATGTAGTATGTAATTAAGTTGTGTAATGTTTTGACAGCTTCAGATAATACTAGAGTTAATCGACTTCTACGACGTGAGTAAATCCGTTTAAGTACTTTAATAATACTAGAGTGCCTTGTGTTTGTTGTTATATTATACCTACAAGTATAAACTATTTTCAACATATAGTAGGTATAGCTAGTCACTCAAAGTACAAAGAGATAAATAAACCTTGGCTGTCTTACATCACCTTAAATTGCTTTCGATTCAATTTGTTGTTAGAATATTTATGTCCATGTGTAATACATGTTTTGACCCATTTTGCCCACATCCTTGTCGTAATGCAAGAATGACTCGAATTACATCAATCCCTTAGAAATCATTTTTTTTAAACTGTAATCATTTTGCTAGAGCAACAAAAGAGTTAAATAGAGTTCTACCATCATATATATCTTTTAACAAATTGTACAAACCGAGAACATATACGTTGTTATAAGTTTCTCAACAGTTAAAATAACTAGTTAAGTTATTTTACCGTTATCGTTATTCCTCCGCCCTAGCGCGCCGCAAATATAAACGCACGTGCATGACACCGAACAACGATCAGTTTGTATGTTACTCGGGCTAGTGGATTGACGCTGGGATAGGCGCGCGAGCGACAGCGATCTATTTTTCTTTTTTATTTGGCTTCTAGCCGTTGTATGGGTAAGTCATGCATACATATACTTACATTAACACTTATAATATTAATATTTGTGTGTATTTTATGTAATAATACAAGTGTACGCGCGCAGTGATACGTTTAAAGCACGCAGAACGAAATGTTTGGCATGACACGTAAACAAAGCCATATTGTTTATTTCTTTGTGAAAATGCTACTTAGGTGGCTTCGTTACCTTTCTAAACGATATCTAAAAAATGTAAGGTGAATATAAATAACATATTAACGATTTTTTATGCCATGTTCTATCTCTCTTGAGAATGTTACTGCAGTACGGTACGCTGCGGATCGAGCGTGTTTTTCTTGCGTCCGTTGTGCTGTTGGTGATCTTAGTGGGCTCTTTTGTTAGAAACTAATTGTCAACGATGTCACATTCATCGTTGCCGCACTTTCACTTAAAGAATAATAAATACGCACCTAATATTAATACAAATATATATCGTCTGTACTTACACCGTTAATAACATGGTTAAGTAGGTGGGTACTTGGGAATTGTATTGACGTGAAATAGACCGTGTTAAATTTTGTTAGTGTATTATCACAACAGCTCAATTAACGAACAATAATAAAATGGCTGTCAATAACGTAGTTATTTACAAATATTTTACGCATTATCAAGCAATGATAATTAGATAACTACGCTGAATTCTAATGTATCTTAATTGCTTATCAAATTACGCAAGAACTTATTTGTGTTGGTATATGTATACTTGGGTACTGCGAGGTGACTAACAAATAAAAATAAATTAATAAATATCGGACAGCCTCACACAAATCCATCTAGTCCCAAATTAAGCTCAAGAAGGCTTGTGTTATGGGTACTAGACGACGATATACATACTTAAATAGATAAATATATACTTAAATACATAGAACAACCATGACCCAACCACAAATATAATAAAATAATTCGAGTTCATCACACAAATATTTGCCCTGGCCTGGATTCAAACCCGAGACCGCCGGCTCAGTAGGCAGGTTGGCAGAACGGTGGCTCTACAAACTGCGCCAAACGCGAAACATCTAACACATATTTTTTCATTGAATATTTTAAACGAAACAGAAACCTATAAAAAAAGGCAGCTTGACTGTACAGCTCAAAGACGTCAGTTTTCGTTTCGTTTAAAAAGTTTACACAAGTGTATTATGAAAAAAGTATTCTATTCTATTCTATGTATTTTTAAATGGCAACCGGTCACAGTTAAGCGACTATTACTGCCAATGTCTCGTTGCCAATCGCACTCGGCGACTAGATAGAGGATTGATACCACGATGTACGGTGAGTGATAAAATCGTGCTTTTTGTAAAGTGATAGCGATTTACAAAAAACCACACGGACTATCGGGCCTTGACTTGACCTAGCAAGGGCTAAGAACTCTTCAAGTTGAATTCTTCATTAGCTATTCACTCATACGTTAGATCACTGCACAATACGCTATCAATACTACACATTGAATAACAAAAATTAATAAATAACGAACAACGAAACTTAAACGCATGCGGCCATCTTGAGTCACGGATCGGAACCATGAAAAAAGTACTTAGCTGATTTGATCTGTCAGGAAACATCCACATTGCGTCTAAACAAGCGCATCTTGATGATATCATAAAACACAACTCTCTAAACTCTCTCTACCTTTATGCCTGAAGTGTGGCACTATGCACCCTTGCCTCTGGGCGTATGATGGTAGCTTTGGTTGCGTTTATCAAATGATAAATAAGTGACAACGCACCTGTCACTCGCACTCGCATTTTGTCAAAACGTGACGGATGCTTTGTCACTTATTTATCGCGTCATAAAAGAGACCATCACAGGCCCGTAGTTAACTTTTAATACGCTCTTAAGGATACAAGCACTATTTTAAATACCCAAAATTAAAAGAAAAAATATTCTTATCATAAAGCATCGCTATTTCGTCACAAAGCTTTGTGACGCTGACAATGGCATTGTGCGACACGTGCCGTGACGTTTCGTGATGTCAGAGTGGGTGAAATGCGGTGCAAAGGTCAAATACGCCCACCGTCTCGCCCACGTCGCGAAACAGGGTGAAATGATCGCGGGGGTGACAAACCATTATAATCTTATAATTACATCTGTAATACAAGGCGTCCCACGACTATGGGACATAAAGGGAAAGTACCTTAAATATATCGTAGATAGGATATTCTGCTAAAAGAAGGCTTTACATATATTATTTTTAAAAGTTAGTAATTCTGCATTTAAAGATTTTTGTAAGAATTACTTGCTTCGTCTGGGAATCGAACCCCCTTAAATGTGGAAAAAAATCACCCCTATTTTTATGATGCCAATCGAAAGAATGGACAAAAAACAATAATTCTTCCTAAGTAACATAGTATCTTAAAAGAAAGGGACAGCGTAAAATGTTTGAGTCAAATTTCAAGAAAATTATTTATTCACGACGACGAATAATTAAACAAAATAATTCTTAGAAAATCTTTAAATGCAGAATTACTAACTTTTAAAAATAACATAAAGTCTTCCTTCAGCAAAATATCCTATCTACGATATTTAAGGTACTTTCCCTTGATGTCCCATAGTCTTGGGACACCCGGTATAGAGTGATGAGATAATTATTATTAGGTAAAGATAATTGACCCAATATGGTCACAATGGAGTGAAAATCGTAAGTGTTTGTAGGACGAGCCGAGGGCAAGATTGCTAAAAGCGTGCACCGATAAGTAAACCTAAAGTTTTCTTGAACCTCTGCTGTTAGAAAATTATTTTACACCAGTAAAACTTGGTTTAACTGTGAAAATGCTCTATCTTTTGTCCGTTGTGAAAGCCTTTATGCCATAAATATTTTTATGCGATTCACACACAATAATTGCACTATTTAAATTCACGGAATAAAAGAGACTAATCCCTTAAGTCTAAGTATAAAGCGTTAAAAGCCTGGTATTAATATTAATTACTACACCAAGAATGTTGCCTGGTAGAAAGACATATTTAGCGCCTATTGTTTACCGCGCCTCTCTTACTCGGTCTCAATTTCCTCTCTTGTTGAGCTGTATTGGGATTCTAGGTACCTACTTATTTGACCTAATTAATATTGTAAATCAATACTATCATCGTCATCATATCAGCTGATAGAGAACGAATGCTGGACAAAGGCCTACCCCAAAGTTCTCCACGACGATCGGTCTTGCGCCGCCCTCATTCAATTTTTGCCCGCGACCCTGACCAGGTCGTCGATCCACGACCTTCCTTTGTTCTTACCAAATGCTGACAGGCTTCTGAAACCTCTGAACAGTAAAATTAATATTAGAATTCTCGTTACTGGAGTAAATCCCAATTATATCACATCAAATTTGAGATAAAACCAGTTATTTTGAGACAGCGACCATGAGGGTAGCGTCTGAAATAATCAAACTTTCAAGGGCTTCGACAAGGAAAATGTACTTACTTATAATTTGACATGACAACAGGACTTAAGAGACCACGGCTAAAAATTCGATTATAGTGAGATACCTACATAATCTGCACCTGAGAAGCAAAATAATGTAAGTTAGGTTAGGTTAGATGCCTGAATTTACACGGTTTTATGCTTCCCGGATTCGGAGGCACTTACAGTGCTATGCTTTTCAGGTACGGCATTTGTGACAGTTTATAAAAGCTGCTCTAACAAGAACTGATTTAAAGACTTTGTTTTTCAATCGTATTGGCATTTTCCATCATTGCAAGTAGACCATATTAACAGACCATTCGAATATGTTTTGATGCAGTCAGCCAAGAAAGTGAACTACCTCTTTTGGACCTTAATAGTCATAAAAGAGGCGCACACTGGAAGACCAATTTGGTATCTATCTATAACTTAACCTTCAATCAGTATATCTATACGCGAAACATTTTCTCATACTCGGAGCCATGTCATGCCACAACTGAAACGTTTAGATTAAATTAACATGTAGGTACAACTTCCGTGCGCTGTAACTAAACGCCTCGCCGATAATTATCGGCGTGGAAATTGAGGCGAACCGAAACAATGTATTGTATAACACGCAATACGCAAATAGACTGCCGTCACTTTCTTCCGCCTCAAATAACTGGTTATTTTCATTATCACAGAAACGAAACTGCTCATAATCGTATCGTTCAGTGATAGCGATATATTTAGTATCAGATGGTCTGATCAGTGAAAATACTCTAGAACGCTTAAGCGCTTATTTTTTATCAGAAATATTGATAACTGTCAATTTTCCAACTATCGCCGTATCAGTCGTGCCTTCTACCCGTCTATCAGGTGATAGACTATAAGTCCAGTATATGACTATCTTTTCTCAAATACAGGGAAGATGTGTGTTTTGTCTGTATAAGCTCTCTTATTCAACATGTGGTCTACTTTTGATAGCGCGATGATGACAACAAAACAATGATCCTTTTCATACCCGCCGAAGGAATCGTTGTTGTAGGTAACTTTAATCTTCAGTAAGAGTTACCAAAGTAACAAGGTTTCTTTTTACGGTCACTCAGACCAAGCACCTAAAATAGATAAAGGCGGTAAAAAACATAAATGAGATTCCTCTGTATGTACACCGAAAAGGTAAGAAATTAACTTGTTAACATATGAAGAGCCTAACTTAGAAAATATTTGCTCTGCCTTTCAACATACTATTAAGTATGTCCTAAAATAACAATTTACCCAAGGTTCGTCTGAGCTCTGAATTTTAATCCTTAAACCATGAGACTCAACTCACTTATTTATTTACAAAGAGGTCTAAGTATACTTAGCCTGCACATAAACTAAAAACAAAGTCTAGACCGCAATGCCCGTATAATTTGGATAAAATCTATTAGTAGTTAAATAGAAATGTTTTCTTGAAGTCGCAAATAATATATGGCAAAATTCAATAGCAATGATGATTGAAAAAATCTCACGTACTAGCACACAGACTGCATAAGAGCTTATACAACCCTTATACAACTTATTTCAGCTGTGTAAGGACTGTATAAGCTCTCTTATACAACATGTGGTCTACTTGTGATAGTGCGATGATGACAACAATTCTTGCAGGAATATGATTCCTCCACTTTAATTAATTCTAAAAGAGAACGACTCAACTCAGGATTAATCAATCTTTCTTGTATCGAGTTAATTTGTCAGTACATCAATACCAACTGTTCCAGGCATTCGTATCCAGTTCATACGAAATTCGTCAACAGAAACTATTCATTCAAATCAGTTTGCGCTCGCTCTATTCGACCAGACTGTTCATTTAAACGCTCACGTGTTGTTGCGTTATGACCCACTTAACGACACTTGTCCGTGTCGGCTGCCTAAAATCACGTTTCTGGTGTCCGGAGCAGAATTGCGCCGTCTCTGACGCATAATATAGGTCATTACGAAGGGCTCTGTTTGAAAGGTGATTGGCTAACTTCGTAGTCGTTTTAATGAGTTTATAATGGATCTTATGATATTAAAACCGTCGGTAAGCTAATTATGAATGTTAAAAGCGTGTTAGGTGATATAAAGACAATTGACAACACGTGTGACCTAGTTACAGATGACATTCAATGACCCGAACCCAGGTTGGCTTAGCACCACACCGAAATGTGTCATTGTTGTGATCTTGCCAAAAATATGATGATATGATGATGGGGTTTCACATAGTATTTCGTCTAATTATTTGTGTTATCTTTGGATGTAGAAGCAAAACTGGAACTTTGTAACAGGACATTTTTGGTGCGTAATTGCTTTCCGTGGTTCGACCTACTTTTTGTCACTTGTATACAGTGGCTGCATCGGAAAAGCCAAAAGATCATGTATCAAGAACACCTAATTTTCGAGGAAGAGATAAATTCTTGGCAGAATGACAAACACGTCCAAAAGCGATAAGATACAGTAAGTGAAAACAGGACAGGACAATGATCGATGAGGGATGACAGCGGATGGTCCTTCGAACCGGGTTGTTTCATGTTTGTTATCTCAGCCACCTAAAACTAACCAGGTACAATAAACTGATATAGGCCCTTTTCAGTTTCATTAGGTCTAATGAATCATCTTAAAATTTAGCTATGCTTATGCTAGCGTAAACCAAATGCTTACAATAAAGCGAAAAATCATCAGGCTCGGTGGTCCAATAGGTAGGACGCCCGTGTTGGCCCGGAAAGCCGTTGGAGACGAGGGTTCGAACCCTGCCTGAACCATTAAATTTTTCGTTTCATTGTAAACACAATGATGCTTTCAGAAACTGTTTTTGAATTTTCACTAAACCCACACGGGCCAATAAAATTGCTCTGAATTATACGACAAGAATGTATAATAATGCAGAAATTATCGCTCAATAATTTGAGTAGCGACTGAACCCTCATATGGACGTTGTTCAATGAGTCAGTCAGTCAGTTATGAGGAAACTAGCTGTCGTCATGGGCAACACTGATTCGATGAATCATGGAATAAGGCCTGGCTACACTGGCGAGGTGATTCCTAAGTATATTCTATTTGAAATGTTGTAAATCAGTTTTGAAAAATCCCTTCTTATTATAAATAATTACCTTCTTATTAATTGCCGTACTTGACTTACTGTAAAATTTCAAATTCCTCAGATTCAGTAGGCGTCAGTCAATCAGGACTTTTTCTTTTATATGCATAGATAATTATAAATTGTCCGCATGAGTTCGAAACATGACGGGCCGTTCCTGACAAGTTTTAGGTGAGTTTAAACCGTTTTTATAATTAACTAAGTAAATACCCATGGATCCGCCTTCATGAAATAATGAAATAATGAACTTCATTCTGCAAGTAGGCCACAAGGGCACTTTTACATGTCTGAGTCTACCGCCATTTTACAAGAGGAGACCACTGTTGAGAAGAAACGCCGAAAGAAACTCAACAGTTAGTCACTTTTTTATAAAGGATAAGTTACTTAACTATTACAGTAATATGAACTTAACTATACATGACTATACGTAGTTCTCGAAGAAAACATATTAAAAGTGTATTCTAAGATATATAAATGAGGACTAGTGTAAAAATAAAATATAGAAACTACAAGAAAGTATGACGGTTTAACACAATTTATGTACGTTTGATATGCTTTCTTATTAGAACTGTGTCCCTTAAACTAGTCAGGTAGGTACAATCTAAGGAGTCAGTTACTCGGTTTCTGGTTCAGGATGGGTTCAGGCCATGCATCTTTGTCAGTCAGATAGTCCTCTAATGTATAATATGCTTTTGACATTAGAGAATTTTTTAAATAATTTTTGAGAGATGGAAAGGCTAATTTTAAAATATGATCAGGTAACTTGTTATAAAAATGAACACATTGGCCTAAAAATGATTTATATACTTTACGATCACGAAACTTTCTAATAGCATTTTTATTTTTATTCCTAGTGTTAAAATTGTGGACATCGGACGCTACAGTTAAGATGTTTGAAAATGTCTCTTAAGGAGTCACGAGAATTCAGGTTATATATAGAACGAATCGCTCTTTTTTGTAGCACAAATATAGTCAAAATGTCAGCTGCTTTGCCCCAAACCAGAATACCATATGACATGACACTATGAAAATAACTATGATAAACTAAGCGAGCTGTACAACATCTCTCAATTGTCTAATTTTCCTAACAGCGTACGCCGCTGAACTTAATTTATGGCTTGCGTATTACGATAATATTATCTTCAGGGAAGTATGTGTTGTTAGGAAAAACCGCTTGAATCACCCTTCAAAATATGAGTTGCTACGTCCCAAGTTTGGGGAAAACCCCCCCAATAAAGATTAGTTTTTAGTGCCTTATTGATATATTGATATATTTTTCAACTCCAGTACTTTTTTCTGTCATTTATATAGTTACTAACTCTAATATAAAGACATAAATTATGAAAGTCTGTAAAAGTCTATACTCTACTGCCCAAAAAGACACTGCTAAACGATGTTATAATGTCGCCAAAAAAGCACCACTTAGTACCACAGATTACAAGACAAACAGATGCATTCACACAATTTTCAATTTAAAAAAAAAACTTTATGTACTAAGGCATTGCTGCCAACTTAAAAAAAAAGTTTTATCTTCAGTGTATGGATGTTTAGTATATAGTGAACGTGGGTCAATCAACTATTTTCTGCCACTCGTTGCCATGGTGATGCCCCTGGGTCACTTTTTAAAACTAGGATTTTCCGTGGTTATATTTAGCAAAAGCTTTGTAATTTAAGCAGTTATAAGCCCATTCTTATGTAGACTATCTCCTGACAATGCCAGTAATGTAAGTTATCAACACTTTTCTTAGAAATGTAATCACTATTATCCCCTGGGTCCGGACAGAATAACAGCAAGCAAAAGTTGATCCACCCACGTATACCTTTATGTATAAGTTCATTTTTTTGACAGATGTTTAGTATAGTGAACGTATACCTTTATGTATAAGTTCATATTTTTTTGACAGATGGACGTCAATAAAAAAAAAGTTTATCAGAGACTATTTTTTTTTTTATTGATTCCGTGCGGGAACATGTAATTATTTTCTTTGTTGTTTATTTGCATTTTATTTATGAAATGTTGAGTCGTAGAAAAAGTATTATATGCAACGTTGTTGTTAAGTTAAAATTTTCATCAATTTCACTGCCCAAAGGTTGTCTGGAAGAGATCGCTCTTTAGGGATAAGACCGCCTGTTGTCTACCGTTATTTATAAATTGTATTTATCTTGTTTCCTTTTGTAAACTTTTTTGGTGTGCAATAAAGTATTGTTGTATTGTATTGTATTGTATTGTATTGTATTGTATTGTATTGTATTGTATTGTATTGTATTGTATTGTATTGTATTGTTGTATAAGTAGGTCAAAAAACGCTCGTGGCATCTTTCTTACGATGTTCGCTACGCTCACATCGTAACGCATGCCACTCGCGTTTTTTGCCCCCTCTTATACAACGGTTGCATAAAATACTATTATTTATTATTTATTTAATACCATTAATGTTAGCACTAACAGCTGTACCTTACATGCTAACTGGCAAATTAATCTTAACGTGCGATGAATTAATGTATACATTGGATAATATTAATAGCTATAAATTATTATTGGAATGTCAAACTATTACAAAATTATTGCAGGTAACATAGAACTTAGTCAAAATTTAATAATATCAATAATTATAATAGAGATGTCGGCACAAAAAGAAAATAACAATCACAGAACACTTAGATGCTTATGGAGCTAACACTAAACTTAGACTGTTATGGAGCTAGTCGTAACAATATTTTCCACGTATCGATACGAAGCGGTCAAAAACTTTGATTCTGGGCTAAAGAATACGTCCAGATGACTGTCACTGTCCAGTATATCATTTAGCAGCGTAAGAGCTTGATTAAGGGGGGATGAGGCTAGTGCGCGGGTCCTAGATGGTGGGACAGCGAAAAGGACACGGCGACGCGGCCGCAGTTGCTTAGCAGAGAGGCGTGGGACCCGGAGTCCTATAAGAGCCAGCAGTTGGGGGTTGGTCACCTGGCCTCGTATAACTTGATAAAAATATTTTAGTAAATACATCTTCCTCCGGGTCTCCAGTGATGTCTACTCAACCATACCAAGCACAAATAAAGTAGGATACATGTGAGGGTAGTAGCCGTATAGTTTCTTGTACAGGAATCGAACGAACGTCTTTTGGACCCTTTCGACAAGGAGGGTGTATTCCTGCTCGTGGGGACTCCAGATGATGGCATTAGTCTCCAGCTTACTGCGGACAAAAGCATTGTACAAGACACTAATGGCGTGGCGGCATGTGAGTAATTTGGATTGGCGGATGACGAACCCCAGACACCTCCTGGCTTCGTTACAGATCTCGGTTATGTGGGGGTTGAATGTGAGTTGGGTATCAAACCACGTACCGAGGTCTTTAACTGTATCGGTACGTTTCAATAGTTTGCCCTCAATTGAGTAATTAGAGCTAATTGGGTGCCGAACGCGCGCGTAGGTCACCAGGGAACATTTCTGCTCGTTAAGGGTAAGGCTATTGTTATTGGCCCAGGCACAAACACTGTCAATGTCCGACTGAAGTAAAAAACAATCATTAGACGTTTCAATGGTCAGTGCTAGCTTCAAATCATCAGCGAACAAGAGGCACGCTGAGTAGCTGAGTACTGCCGGTAGATCATTTATGAGGATCAGAAAAAATAACTATATCTCTTCTTAAGGATAATGTTTGACTAATATAATAACGTAGGTAAATTACTCCGACATTGTTTCCCTTCTGACTTATATGTTAACTATTTCCTTTGTCTGCGGCACGTGTAATGTAAAGCGTACGATTATGTTATGCTATAACATAAACTGTAAACATGCTTTGTTCCGTTGCTACATTATGAAGTTTATGTGCATATACATTATACATTGATTCATCGTATGTACATAGAGGGAGAATAACTAGGTATTTTATTTATGCTGAACAGTCATCTTTTATCCCCCCTCCCTTCGCCCTCTCGTGAAAAGATAGGATTATAAGCTTAAATCCTATACGTGTCTGTGTGTTTAATAAAAAAAAAAAACTATCCAGGAAAATTTAAATTATTTACTTTTAGAGGTACGAGTAACTAAGAAATGATTCGACAAGGATATATTACATTCCAGTATTAAACTCTGCAGCTTTCTACCTAAGTGGCTACTTCAGAGATTACCAGTTACTAAGCATTTCATTTTGATTGAACCTAGTCTCAGTATATGAACTCTAACTTATAATTACCATAATCCAGTGAAAAAAAACTATTATTGCAATAAATAACAGATGCATTCATTATTAGTTTAACCGATAAGTTATCACATGGCTCTCTATCTTCATTGGCAACAACCGAGCCCTTCGGCAATGAGAGGATAGGATAATTAAAAAGATAAGATAATGAAAGTTGACTGACAATGAAAGGCACTTGAAATAATTAACACATGAACTACAAGGTCGTTGAATGTGGGTGTGACTCAAAACTACACGACAGAAGACTTGACATGATATACGTATGTATCGGCTAGTGTTGTACATTTCAGCCTTCAAAGGTATGATATCGCTTTTTAATGTGTTGTTTACCTCCAAGGTAATTTTACTTGATATCTGTTGTCTTTGTTGTGGAGTGCAATTGAAATAAAAAGTATCCAGACGGATCGCTCGTGCAATTAAAAAAAGTTCATATTCAAACGTGGCGTAATGGATCGGACAGATTTTGGTCACTTTTTTTTAAAAGCTTTTATTTAACTTGCAATGTAAGTATGTATGTATGTATGTATGTATGTATCTAAGTATGTTTGTTCGGGTGAAATCTTGCAACTCAATTTTGAAGCAGATATCGTCAACCGATTGAGCTGAAATTTTGCATACTTACTTAACTTTGATGACAATACAATATTATGTTACCATTGGGCTGATCTGATGATGGAGCCGGAAGGTGGCCATAGGAACTGTATAATAGAAAAAGCAATCCTACCGAGCTTGGGCTCTTTAGAATCGTCTCAGTGAGCATTTGATGGATATCCAAAGAAAAGTACAGTCGGCTATAAAAGCTTGCCACTAAAATGTCATTTTTGACAGAAACTTATATTTTTCACATTGAAAATGCTATCGCTTCTGATCAAGATGAACCCAAAAACGAATCGAGAAACAGGAATACGGGGTTTTTTAAAAGACCTATTCAACCACGCACTAGCGTTGGAACGAAAAAAAAAATTCACCCCCACTTTAGGAGTACGAGAAGTACTTACCCGATTTTTTTTTTTCTTTAGTTTTTATTTTAGCGTTTTGTCGGCGTGATACATACACATAATAATATAATAATAATAATAATAATAATATAGCCTTTATTTTCTCATAAATAAGTATTTTTACATATATTTATTTATTTAAACTTTATTGCACAAAATACATAAGTAAAAGTACAAATGGCGGACTTAATGCCTTTAGGCATTCTCTACCAGTCAACCACTGGGTTAAGCTGAAATATGTTGTCGGTGCAGGATCAAAGGTTACAGACAAACAGTACAACACAAATCAATTTCCTAAAGATATATAAGTATAAGAATGTATATATAATTAAATAATTACCATAAACTTAAACGAATACTTTATATGATATACTTACATACATATATTATGTACCAAAAGTAAAATATTTCGAAGAGAGTTAGGAAGAGAGACTGTCCAAGAGATGCTTGCGTAACATGCGCTTGAAGGAGACCTTGCTCTGAGCTTGCCTGATGTTGAGTGGGAGAGCGTTCCAGAGGTGTATTGCCTGAACCGTGAAAGTATTGGACATGAAACCGGAGCGGTGAAGGGGGACTACTAGCTATATATATATTTGCTACATATAATTTTTGATTTAACTGTGAGGTGCCCATTTTTGGGCAAAGGCCTCCTCCACCTCTTTCCAGACTTTCCTGTCCTTTGCTTTTCGGGTCCAATCAGATCCGGCTATTGGGGCAGTCATCGGCCCACCGTATACCTACACCATACCATACATACACATACTCATACCAAATCAGCTTTTTAGTACTAATGATCACGGAGCTAAGCCGCGGACGGACAGACAGACGGACAGACCGACATGGCGAAACTAAACTAAAAACAAAAAAACGAATCCTGAAACAGGGATTCGGGGTTTCTTTAGAAAACGCCCAGACAAATAAAGAACTTTGGCACTAAATTTTGGGGGATTGCGTGGAGTCCTAAAGAGGGTTCGTATGGGAGGGTGAGGGATCCCTCCAACATGGCGCCGGCCGGGGCCCGCAGTGCAGCGTAGTTTAAAGCGTAGACAGAGATAGAAATATATTTGATTTAGACGACGCGGTTGGCGCAGTGGTTAAGCAACTGCCTACTGAGCCGACGGTCCCGGGTTCGAATCCCGGCAAGGGCAAATATTTGTGTGATGAACACGAAATTTTTTTGTGCCTGGGTCATGGATGTTCTATGTATTTAAGTGTTTATTTATCTATATAAGTATGTATATCGTCGCCTAGTACCCATAACACAAGCCTTCTTGAGCTCAATTTGGGACTAGGTTGATTTGTGTGAGGTTGTCTGATAGGTACTATATTTATTATTTTTATTTATTTGATTTGCTTATGTTTTGCACGGAATAGAAACGAGTATGGTTGCTAAGTAAAACTTAGGGGTAAGCTTGACGACGTGGTTGGCCCAGTTTGTAGTACAGCTGCCCACTGAGCCCGTCCTGGGTTCGAATCCTCTGCATAGCGCTGAAATAATAACCCCTCTCCATATACGACTGATTTGCAACAGGTATCATTTTTAATTTTATACTCGTAATGGTCGTATGACGACGCGTTTGACTCGGATTGTAGACACCTGCCTACTTGTGTGATGAACTCGAATATTTGTGCTTGGGTCATGGTAGTTCTATGTATTTAAGTATATATTTATCTATATAAGTACGTATATCGTCGTCTAGTACCCAGAACACAAGCCTTCTTGAGCTTAATTTGGGACTAGATCGATATGTGTGCGGTTGTCCGATATTTATTTATTTATTTATTAATGGTACAGTCAACCAATTTGATTTCTAGGCCACTATAGAACCATGTCACAATGACAATGATATGAGATTTCAAGCGGCTTTCATATTGACGTTTACTGTGACAAGGTGCGAAATGGCCTAGGAATCAAATTGGTTGACTGTTCATATATGTTCAAGGCAGTCTTTTAATATTTGTAATTTAAAATAGTATAGCGACAAATATATGTACTTTCAGTATAAAATGGCAATTTATGAATGTAACTAAGAAAACTAAGCGAGTCAGGGCGAGAATACTTCACAACATGAGACTTGCAGGTCGAGTGTGCAGAAACAAAGCTTTGTAAGCTCTGAAGCTTTTTGTCTATGTCTACCTATTAATCTTGTGTATGTGTCGACAATCCCACCTTTATATAAAAGCTGAAAAAGATAACAGATTCTATTTAAGCACAGATATTCTAATTTATTCACACGATCAATGTCTGTTTTTTTTTTTTGTTTTTTTTTTTTATAACCCCAGACAAAAGAAATAATTGGGTCCCTTGAGGCTAGCTGCAGGGCCCTTATGATTAGAGATCCCAAGAATATCAGGGCCATTTTTTCTAAAGTTGTTGAAAGAGCTCGTTATTCTGAGTAGAAAATACCCAAAATATCGAAAATTCAAAAAAAATGTGGGGTGTACAACTTTAGAAAAAATGGCCCATCAGGTCCTGGGCAGTCCTCAGATAACTACGCCCCTTTCTCTCGTTCGGAGTATATGAACGTTAATTGTGAAAATTGGCTGATCAGTTTACCTTGTAGCGACTGCCATGCGACCTCCTAACTCGTGTGCAAGGGAAACCTGACCGATTGTATCATTTTCACACACTCAGTTATTACAAAGTGTAATGAGAGTCTACCTCATTGTTGAAAACATTTTCCTCTGTGTAACTTTCCACCACACTCGCAGTAACATTAAACATGGAGCGAAGCATACGTTTCTGTTTTAGAAACATAGCAAGGTAGATATTTATACTCATAAAACACAGGTATATTTTAGAAAAAAATCGAGCGCGAGGGTGCAACTCCGAAAAACGAAATTCGAAAATTTCGTTGTCAAATGCTATTCCCATCTCGTTCACTCTATATTAGAGTGACAGAGACGGATATACCGAAAATTTTCGAATTTCGTTTTTCGGAGAAACGCTCCAGTAGGTACTCATCGTCGTGGGCAATGTGGGCCCATAACCTGATTAAGAAGGTTTATCGGTAGATATGTTTAGTCTCTGTAGCCCGAATCGCTTTTGACCGTTTTTTTCTGTACACTGCCCAAAAATAAAACCTTTTCGACCCTTTTGGCGACGCGGTTGGCGCAGTTTGCAGTGCTCGGCGCTCCTTACTAAGCCGCCGGTCCTTAGTTCGAATCCTGGCCAGGCTGTGATGAACACGAATATTTGTTCATGGGTCATGGATGTTATCTATATCTATCCATAGTACAAGCTTTGCTTAGTTTGGGACTAGGCCGATTTGTGTAAGATTGTCCCTTAATATTTATGTTTTATTTTCTCCCCGCACACAAATAGACACGTTGATATTGGCATTACCCGGCAATCCAGAGGTACCGGGTTCGATTCCCGGTCCCTCCCCCCAGGTAGCTCCTTTTTCAATTTTTCTTTAAGCTTTGATGTTTGTAGTTAAGGCTTACTTCGTAGTGTTATTACATGTAGTGAGCGTGCAGCGAGGCGTGAAAGGCTTTTATTTAATTTCCTAGTTTGCCTTGTTGCCCACACACGCCGTAATAAAACTAATAGCCTTGCTCCATAGCCGGCAACATTGCAACGTAGTTTAATTATAAGGCCTTGTCATTATGTTGGTATTTTGCCTGTCATATTTGCACGGTATACAAATAAAGCATTTTACAATTATGGACCGATCGAGCCAAGCGTCCCCGTTTCAGCTTGGCTAAAAATTATTTTGTATGTCCAGATGTTTGGATGGCCAGGGCCCTATGAGGTGAGGTGTCGTTTATCACGCGATAAATAAATGACAAAGCATCCGTCACTCGCACTCGCATTTTGTCAAAAGGTGACGGATGCTTTGTCACTTATTAATCGCGTGATAAAAGCAACCATCATAGGCCCTGTCACCTTCCGGCTGTTCACTCTAGAGGGCATTTTCATACGATTCTCGTGAAATTTTGTAAGTAGGTTCAAGTACCTACCTATATATATAGGTATTTTGCTTATTTTTTTTTAAATGACGGAGTTATCAGGTTTGGTAAAGTAAGAAGGAGTACTAAAAAAACATTTATTCAACAGTATATAATGCATAAGACAAAGTGTAAAAGTCAAATCCGCAACGCAGGCATCGTCAGAGAGAATACAAAAATCTAATCAGCGACAGGCTTCGTCAAACAACACACCAATAACGTGACATCTGCAACAGGCTTCGTCAACGTTGTGGATCGATAACAAATATCTTGGAAGGTGAAGAAGGACTTAAAAAGGCTCGCCCCGAGTCGCACCTGGCCCAAACGTTCCCAACTTCCCATTACACTGGCAGCGTTCCCACGTTGTATGGCCAATGAAATCTGTTGAACCAGATACGACCCTGAGCGAGGATCACACCCTCCGTCTCTGAGTCTTTTTTTTTTATAAAGTCTCTGGGCTCAGTACCCCACGGTCCCGCAGTTAAAGTAAGAAACAAACTCATACAAGACCAACCAGTTAACATTATCTGAAGTATAAAATTGTATTTCGTAAGCGTATAAAGGCCGTACTCGTAATTCTTTTTAATTCCGTTTTCATAGATTTTATGCGTTCTACATATGCGTTTCGCATATTCAACAATAAAAAGAAACCATGCGAATCATAAAACTAGGAAATAAGTTTACGTAATTTTTACGGTTATAAAATTCATATCAAGTTCTGAAAACTTTCTTTTATTTTGGGTAATTGGACTTTCCTCGGATTCTCGTGGAAGTTCCCAAAAGGTTGTTTAGGGGCACTCCATTATAACGTCTACTTTATAGGACACGTGACGAATATATAGCTGTCTAAAAGTCGAAGAATACAAAAGCTAACTTATAAAATATTGCCTTACCATAAATTAACTCTCTTTTTTTAAGTACATATGAAAAACATGGCGTCCCCTACCTGACACTCCTCCTTTTTTCACTATCAAAACTCAAGTCCCCACCAAACGGTAACCTTCGGCGTCTATTAATTTCTCCACCCTGCAAGAAGCGCTCCCTAAAGTTTTTCTCCAATAAGTCCAATCTCGTCTCTCTCTCTCTCTCTCTCTGGAGCCCAACTCCGGATCTAGGATGTTTTTGAACCTGACCATAACATAAATATGGCGGCCACTTTTGAATATATTGTACCGGGGCAAAACTTAACGTGACGCCCGTTTGCTGCTGCTATTCGTCTTGTGAAGTTTTTTTGTCTTCAAATGTTTGAAGAAGAACGTCATGTCAGTCATACACCAAGTAAGTCCAAATTTAAAAAGTACTTAAAAAAGCATCTATTGCAGACACTTGAGTGACACTTTGTGTTCAAATGTTTAGCAATAACTTTTGTTGAAATTATATATGACATAGAGACTCACACCTGCAGACAAACTGTACAAACACTTTTGCAGGGAATTGAATATATTTAAAGGTGTATACTTTGATAAATAAAAAAATATATATAAAAAAAAGCAGACGTGAATAAGGTTTTCCTTAGAATGCACAGGGGCAGGGCCCCGGCTAGCTCCCAAAATTCCGGGGCTGCCGGAACCAAGCCAGCCCGACCCTCATCTAACTGGCTCGCATCAGTTCACAACATTGGCCTGGATCCCGCGTGATATCACTCGTTATATATAGCCCGTCTGTCTTGCAGTGCATTAGCATACCGATCTAACGAATCAAACGCACTTTGGGAAGGAATTTCCTAGGAGATAGCTTTATCGTGCTTACAAATAAAGCCGGGTTCAACCAAACTGGAATAAGACTTACTCAACTGGAACAAGATTAAAAGACAAAATGCGATATAAACTTGGTAATAATATTTTTTAATTTATTGCGACATGTAAGCCATACGATTAAATAAATGAATCCTAAGAATAAACCTTAATCTATCTTGGTTAAATCAAACCTAAAAGGTTAAAATGGATATCCAGAAAATTTCGATTAACTAAGTACTTTTGTTGAAAATCACAAACAAGGTAATGTTGTTTATTATTCTTGCTTGGCACTCGCACTTTGGAATTAAATATACTCGTACTTGCCAAAAAAGCAGGGAGATAACAATCATTAACGATGTTGTATTCACAATAATAAATCACCTATGACTGACTTGCTACATTTATCGGGATAAAAAGTAGCCTGTGTGTTAATCTAAGGTGTCAGCTACCACCATACCAAATTTTCTCAAAATTTATCCAGCAATTTGAGCGTGATGAAGTAACAAACATACAAACACTCTCACAAACTTTAGCCTTTATAATATTATTGTGATTAAATGGCATAGGTACCTACGTTGTCGATGTCAGCTATTGTCGCCATTAAAACAACTCTTCAATCCGTTATCTAGGACTTTACTGAACAGGAGCAAAGATCTTCCCTCTTCTAGTACCTAATCTTCAAATATATAAATTTAACTCCACCTGAAAATTATTACCCGTCCTCACGCGCTTCCTAGGTCCGACCGTAACTCGCTGACGCCTTACGAAGGCAATTCTTCATTTGTCCAGTAAGCCTTACGTACCTACCCAGAAACCCACTGACCTGACCTAGTTACAACCTTAAGTTACGAGTAAATTACGTCGACGTAACTGCAATTCCGTCAAGACGTGAGTTGCGATTGGTAACATGCAAAACTACCACACGCGATACAAAATTAAAGGCCCGAAAGTCGGGCCTTTACGATGTTTAACGTCAATCAAAAATGACTAGAAAAACAGATGTTTCTTTTACTATTGATACCAAGTTCAATCACTAGGGGAAAAAATAATGAGGCCAATTTGGATCCACGGCACTCTACGCAGGATTCGAACCTACACCCCTGATTTTACGAGAAAGTCAACTACAACAAATTGGTACTTTAATCGCAAAAAAATAATTATTTCTTGTAAAAAATAACGATACATATATAGATTTTATGGTTTACTAATTTTTGTTTCCCGTCTGTAACGTTACACCAAATTTTAATTTGTTCAAAGCCATTTTTTCCAAAACCGTTAATTTTCCAGAATAATTATAAAACAAACATAACCTAATGGGTTCTTTAAAACGATGTAATAAAATCCTGAAAATATTACGGATTTCAAGACAGAATACGTTCGGACAAATGAAAATATGGCGAAACGTTACCAGATATCAGAGGATAACAGATTTTATTGCTTCTGTATTTTGTTTGTAAGTACAGTACATTTGGTTTTCGATCCTGACCTTACTGTATTCTATTCTATCTGTAGTTCTGTACAACGATTAAAAAATAAACACGAGTCAAGACATGAAACACTCGCGAAAAGGAAAGTTAAAGGCTCTTTTGAATCATCTGTTAACTAAAGATTACCATAGAAGAATCGAAATTGGCTAGTTTATCCAATATCTGTCCAACCCTTGACTAAATTCGGTTTCAATGACCTAGAGATCTTAAAAATAGTTCGATGTCAGACGGCAGCCGATGCCAAACCAATTCGTCAAACGCATCACTCATCGTCAGATTTGGCGCGCCCACTCGATCACATAAACTAAGATCGACCATCTGCTCGTTAGTCACATTGATGTTTGACTGGTGAAAAAATAAAGCACTACAGAATTTGTATGATTGCAGAAAGGTGAAGCTATTTAAAATCAGTAGTACCTAAGTACCCAGTCTACCCACGCTTTTAGACAGCAGAAGATTCATCAACTACAGTTTACAGTGTCACTTTTCTGGGTAAATATAAAAGAGACCGGAGTGATGTGTGTCATTATACAGGATCGTCCTGTCAATTTTCTAACCACCGATACCACCTTAGGCCTTAGGCTAGACAAGAAAAGCTTTAGTAAAAAGTTCCATGGTTTTGGAAATTAATCGTTTACTAAGACAGTAGAGATTGACTATTTAATACATTACAAATTTAGCAAAATAGAATGACTTCTATAGGTACTATGATCATTAATCATGTTATCAGTCATAAAATTGTAGTAGGTACATAGCTAAAGGCATAGAGTAAGGATAGTGTTTAATCTATGCTGGAACTTACTATAGAACCATCTCTATCTCTTATAGAAGTAAGTATCTTGTATATAATCTACTAGAAAACTCCGAATTTACAAATTTTACTTCCAAAAACCCCGTTAACCGTCCGCTGAACCTTGTAATTAAACCGTAGAACGCAATAGATTGCAACACCCATTCACTGGACGCGCGATAGCTATAAATTTGCAGTCGCCATTATTTCAGCTACCCTACAGCCAGTACAGCCTTCCAGTAAAAAGTCCTGTAGAACTGAAACTTGTACGAGAGTTATGTCCTTTTTGCGTGCTCGTATCAACCCTTTATGGTGGTGGCATATTGTTTGAAAATAAAACATGGGTTTGCAACGCAGAGGCATAACGCGAAATTCACAGCGGGATGATTTTACTATGGGCTGCACAAATGCATGGGCTGCACCTATGAATGAAACAATTTATAAACGGACCATACAATTCTGCAGCTCATTGTACTACACACGTTAAAGAAAATAAAAGTTATCTTGCTAACCTTCGAAATCTCTATATTATTAACATGTGAGATCGAACCAGTGGAAGTGAAAGCAAATCGCCTAACTCAATAGAAATTAACGTATTGGTAATTTTGCGTAACTGTCATTACAGGTATAAAACTTAGTAGGTAAGTGAAGCACCATTTATATGTATTTGTGACTTGAAGTATATAATACAAAAAATAAATGCCTATTCGCACAGTCTACTACTACATATAAGATACTTACTAATGTTTTTAACCTTAGGTACTGGAGCAAATTTAAAATCACCCGTATACAGGCACGTAGTCAGACCGCCCAAACTCTTCCAAGGAAAGGAACTGACAAACCATACAAACTTACTCATTTAGTATATGTATGGTTTGACAGTTCATTAGCTTGGAAGAGTTAGTGTGGTCTGACTACGTCTGACTCTACTTGCGTAGGAATTCCTAAATGATGCCTAACAGCATAAGATAAGCACCGTCTTGATATTGAATTTCAAAACACGGTAGAGTACCTAAACGTAGCCTTGAGATGCCTTCCTGAAGATCGGGCGCTGATAACGCCGGCTGCCGCTGAAAATCGTAACCATCGCGAATATCTTAGAAGTGACATCATTAATGATTCGCTGAAAGAAGAATGATGTATATGACATAAGAAAGCTTATGGAGATATGCTGTTTTATGTAATTTATGGTAAAACAGTGCAGCTTTGACTGGCAACGCCAAGGTTAATTACAACGCAACGGATATAGGTACTCGTCGTACGTCTAAACTAGGACGAGTAGGTACTAGATGATGATAACTGCGATCACTGATCAGTGGACCTATGCCGATTAAGTTTATCACGCGATCAATAAATGAGTAAACATCCGTCACTCTCACATGCCTGTCAAAAGTGACGAACGGTTTGACACTTATCTATCCCGTGATAGTGATAACGCAACGATCATAGGCCCAGGTAGGTCCTTACTTATTCAGATTTTTGTAAACTGCGTGCTGTTTGAGCATTTCTTAAAAAGTTTGTACAAAATTAAGACGTCAATTAAAAGTTCAACATATTCTTCATATTTTGTTACCAATTATTTTAATAATTTTATATCAAATGTTATAGCTGTGTTTGATAATTAATGTTATGTTATGCTTCTACTTCTTTAATTATATATAATTTGAAATCAATGTATTGGAAATCACAAAGAAAATTGGTAACAAAATAGGAAAAATATATTGAACTTTAATTTTGTACACACTTTTTTAAGAAATGCTCATTTAGGAATTCACTACGCGCGTACACTGAATATTAATGGACACTTTTAAAATCTAAGTTTTGCTGTTCATTACCTTAGGTATTTACGAAATTGTCGGATTACTGAACAAAGAGTATGTAAACCGGTAATATTTACAAAAGCATGTTGTATCTTTTCAGAGCTTGAACAATTGTCACCATTCGTGTTAGAGAGGCAGCGTGAGACGCTCTTGAAGGGCGTCGAAACCGCGTTCTCTCGGGTGCGCGAGGATGTGCGCGAGCGGGCGGCCGTGGAGGCCGAGCCGGGCGCGCCCGCCGTGGGCCGCTGGGGCGCCGAGTGGCCGAGTTGACTCGCTTCGGCCGCGCGGCCCGCCGGCGGCCGCGACGTGACCAGACTGCCCCTCCCGCCCGCGCGGTAAATACTAGCACTTCAATCTTTAACAGAGTTCAAAGAAGAGGGTTCTCAGTTTGACCTGTACGTATGTATGTTTGTCCGCGATTATCTCGCGTTTGGCGGAACCGATTTTCATGCGGTTATCCGAGAAGTGTTTGTTACACTTAGGAGATAAGGTTTTGGTATTATTATCACTAAAAATATTTTTTTTTTAACAAAAATAACAGAAAAGAACCGACTTCAAAATAAACTGAAAAGCCAAAAATAACCCGTTCATGTACAGATTGAATCAACTTTTGAAGTCGGTGCCAAACCACTCAATTATTACTATTTGGTATTTACGAGTATTTTTGTTCGATAAAGAAGTTTACGTGAGGTTTGGCACCGACTTCAAAAGGTGATTCAAATGTAATCTGTACATAAAACAGGCTATTTTTGGCTTTTTAGATTATTGTATTTTTTGTTCGGTACTTTTTTATTATTTTTTTTTATATGTTACCTACATGTTTTATATGTCGGAAAGATATTTATTAACATTTTTTGTATACAGGTGGGGCCTCCAGCGGCAACCGCTGGACCTGACGGCGTCGAGCCATGAGGAGCTCGTGACGAAAACGGAAGCGGCTCTACGCCGACTTCTCGTCACCGACAACTATGACTCCGTCAGCAACTTCATCTCGCTCTTCGACGCGTTTGAGAAGAAACAACAACCGCTATACGACGTCTATGAGACGTACAAGCCGCCTATAAGAGCGAAGAAACACACCTGCGTCGGGCTCGGATTCGAACTGATCAGACGCTGGCGCGCTATGGACCCCGAATTCCCTGGTCTCGCTAAAGCGACCGCCTTGTTGTCATGCGAGGAGGCTGTGGTGGACGTCCGGGGGTATGTGACCAGTGGGGACAGCCCGGCGGCGGTGGTGGAGGCGGAGAAGGAACACGTGATGGTGGGCGTGCAGGTCCGGGTGGACGGGAGGCCGGGGCTGCTGCTGGCGGACCCGGGGTACCACGTGCCGAGGGTGGTCACCGTCATGCAGGACGGGAACTACCCGCACACCGGTACGTTTACCGAACCCTTTTTTTCTACATTCGTATGACCGGGCCTATGATGCGATTATCACTTGATAAATAAGAGATAAAGCATCTGTCACTCACACTCGCATTTTGTCACAACGTGACGGATGCTTTGTCACTTATTTATATATATATATATATATATATAGCTGTCCACGCCGTGACCGGCGACGGCGACCCTAGCTAATTACGGGCGTGAGCCCTAATGTGGCTGGCAAAGCCAAACTTACTTTTAAATACCCGATCACAAGAAGCACAGTGAAGCTGACCGGAGCTATTGTCACTTATTTATAGCGTGATAAAAGCAACTTTATATTAGGCTATATACTACTTTATTAACAATGTGTCGATGAGCGATAATTATATAGCTTTTTAGCATGACATGGAAAAATACAATCACACGAAACAAACTGTAGACCCAACAAATTTTTGAGTACTTTTATACCCACCTACTTACTATGTGTCGCGTACCTTCCTAATATATTTCCAATCTTCCATGAAAATCGCCTTTTGTGCTTTTCCTTGTTCCGTGGCGTGTAGGTAAACGATACAGAAATCGCGTGGCGTGTACCTATCTATAAATACTTAAGTTACGTGTTGTGAACTCTTAAGATAGCCTTCGGGTTTTCTGTCAATCACTCCTGTAGTACGGAGATTTTCCCATATTTTTTTGTATTCCCTCACAAAGTTCAACTTACTGGTAGAGATGTGCCGTTTCCGAAAATCCGGTAACTTTTCTCATTTTGTACGGGAAATAAGGAAAGTTTCCGGAAAGGGCACATCTCTACTCACTGGTAGTGAGTGCTAACCAGAGCTGACACAGTCCATCTCTAAAAAAACCTGTTTCATATCGCCCGAACCCGAAGTCTTAGGAATCCATCGGACTGTAACAACTTGAACAACATTTGACAATCAACATTCCCGCAGGCTGGTTCACGCAAACCGACGAGCAGTTCCTCAAGGAGTACAGCTACGCGTTCAGCCCGCACAACGCCAGCTACGTGGAGTGGCGCGAGCGCACCACGCGCGACGGCGTCGTCACCAAGCGACAGACCTCGCTGGTCTACACCGCGAGACCGTATCTCGACGGCGTTAATGTCACTGAGAGGAGGAACTTGGTGTACAACTTCAGGTGAGGATAGCTCTACTAAAAATAAATGTCTTTGTCACCGTTACATGAGAGCCATGGAGCAACAATATTAGCTACGTAGGTTTCATTCTCATTCTTTCTACATCTATAAAGATCGTTACGTGCAAGCTTTATTTTTGGTAAAACCAACTCTTAGAATAAATATACGCTTAAAACGAGACTCTTCATACGACAGATTTGCGAAAGATTGCCGCTTTTAGTTTTGTGTGCGTGTCTACGTTCCAGTCAGAGACGTGCTGCTTGTGAGCTTGACGTAGGTATGCGACAGGTGCGCACACGGGCGACACTTAGTCCAAAACTGCCTTAATGCATTCACTGCCAGAAGGCGTGGCCTAGGAACAAACTTGTATGACGGTGAACGAATATGCAGTGGCGGATTATCCCTAAGGCAAAGTAGGCACGTGCCTAGGGGCGCAAGGCCACAATGGGGCGCAAAGGGCCGCAAAGGAGCGCAAAGGGGCGCCAATGAGGTTTTTGCCTAGGGCGCTCTCGACCCATAATCCGCCACTGCGAATATGCGTTGCTACCAGTGAATGCGTTATGTTTCAACTTGAAACTTTCAAGCGTTGACTAGGTTTCTAGGCGTATTTATTCTAAGGGAACTCTGTGAATCGCCATTCCCAGATGATAGCTTGCGGTTCTATTCTATTTAACTGACCAAATCGTCAGTTCATATTTTGCTATGGTCTACATCCCCAGAGTTACCTTCTTATCCAAAATCTGACCATATAATCTGTCTGCAGGAGCCTCCTAGCGCGCGACCAGAAGGGCCAGCTGGTGGCCGGGCTCTATTTCCCGGTTGGCTCTCGCGGCAAGGACGCCTCCTTCACGCTGTTCTTCGACACCGGCGCCGAGAAGCGGAAGGCCAAGCACAAGTTCAGCGTCTTCGCAGACGACAATGAGGTGAGTGACCTGACGAGTGACTGTATTGAGGGGGCGGGGCTACACTTCCCTGCGTGGTGCTGGGCGCAACCATTAAGCTCGCAGTCCTTCCGACTAAGTTGAGTAGTTATTGGACCAAAATTGTGCGGGGAAAACAACCGAGGACAACGAATTTGGTATACTTACTCCTCTACGGGGGAGTCTATGCTATGATATTTTTTCATTAAAAGCGATAAGCTCACAAAATTTAGCAAAACAAGATGACCAGCTCCTATAAAAATCCTATGTAAACTCACAAATTACCCAGAGTACTTAATAAATAGCTAGTATAGTATATTTATCCAGTTATTCATTAAGTCATTAATAATGATTCGTCAACTTTAAAATTGTTATTTTGAACCTATTACTGTCCATTTGCTGGGACATACACTAATTTTATCTAATGATGGGTTGAACAAAGCAAATGGAATTATTTATTATCTAGCTGGATTTCTAAAGTTACTTATTCAGCCCATAATTGGCTGTGTTTACTTTGAAATTACACATATTATGTATAGACGTACAATGGGTACCTAATTATGTGCTGGTAAGGCCGACAAAGCATTTGTATGGGATTTATTTATTTTATCATGTTATTTGGTAGAGTACCCAAAAAAAAAATTTTACAAGTTTTAAAATTCTTGTTTTACTAAGTACTTACCTACACATATGATGCACCTATACTTACTAAAGTAGTACAACATTACAAACAATAAAAAGAAAAACACCGTCCTCTCATATAAAACCGACAAATACTTTCACTATTTTCATCCTGGAACTACTATTATACTCGAAAGAGCATTGAAAATCATAACGTAGGTATTGTTTGGCATAAAATCGACAACCATAATAAATTTAAGTTACAAGATTTTGTAAAGTATAAGTATGGACCCTGATATATGTTATCTGCTTGTGAGAAAAACTAAAATGTTGACGAATGATTTTACGACATAAGTACGAGTATATGACCATAGGGATCCGTTCTCCCCACATCAGTAACTCGACTAAAAGCTAATCTTTTCCAGATCCCCCAATCGCTGTCAGACGAGATCGAGCTCTGCAACAACCAGATGAACTACCAACAGGGCGAGCTGCGTCGCATTCTCACCAAGCTGGCCAGGGTCGTCTCCCACCAGCCCTTCATCGACCAGATGCTGGAGATCAACGAGGAGATCTGCCGCATCAGCCTCTGACGCACCCAAAATGGCGTCGTCGGCAATAACAAAATGGCCGACAAGGACGCCACAGATTAAATTCCCGCTTCTTTTTAGCTTAGTTTTTTTTCATACAGCCATTATATATTCGCAATTTATTGTAGATTATGTAACTTATTATAATTTCAATGTAGTTTCGGGTGAAGGGATTATTTTAAATTTTACTGTTTTGTAGAGTAAGTTTGAATTGATATCATTTATTCGGGATGGTGACTAATTTGTTTATATTTGCTTTAGCAATTACACTTTATTTGACAGATATTTTGGTTTCATTTGACGCTTTCCTGGGGTAACCATTTCGTATTTTGAAAAGTACTGGCAAAATACTGGATATTCAAAACCGACGTGAAAAGTTATACGCGGGCAGCGCATTTTTTACGAATTAAGAATGATTTTAATGGATGACTCTTATAAGTTATAATAAAGTATATTATATTAGCCTTCTAAAGCAATTGGTATCACATATTTAGACATACCTATACTACTTACAGACAATAGCCATCCAATAATTAGTCTGAAAACTATTTCCGTTTTATTTATTCCTAATTTGTTTAGGTCATCAGACGCATAATGTTTTAAGATATACGATGGTATAAATACTATGCAACTACTATATAAAAATGGTTATTTTTGAAGTACCACGATTTGCTTTCAGAGGGCGGTATAGACCGACAACACCAATAATTCAGGAGCAATGGTAACCTAAGCTTACCTGTATAATCGCATAAATAAAACACTACTAATGGTATATAATTTTCTATTTTAATCCTAGCGATCACACGAAGATAATAATTAAACCTAACATCAATAATATGTCTAAAAATATTTTACCATTCCTGTATCACACCATGGAAGAAATAAAACCAAGAATCTCGATCAAACAAAATCGTCGACCAATTTTGGGCAGCAGAAAAAACTGTTTGTATTTGTAATGTCGCCTTTCATCAATTAATTACAATTGTTTACAAATTAATGACAATTTAAGTTTTCATTATCAAGTGTCAAATACATACAGTGCGAGAGAGAGCTGTCAGAATGCAATTCGCGTTTTATACCTGTCTCGCTCGCTCTTACGCGACACATATAAGAATCTCTCAGTGTACACCCAAACCTGAATGTCAATCAGTACCCTTCCCATGAGTTTACAGTGATAGTACTCGCTAGCGATTGGTAAAGGATTTGTATGGAGAATAGGCTATTTGACTGATGTTGAATTCTACAGCGTACTGTAGTTATATGAATAAAATTAGCTAAATATATCACGAAACAAAGAAAAAAAATCCAGAAACATATATCTTTTTTGGAAATATGTGACTTCAAAGGAACGCAAATTTTATGTTTTTTTTTTTAATCCAAAATTAATTTTGAAAATGTTTTCAGAATCCTCATAATTTTACGAAACAATAATTGTATGACAACTATGAACTTAACACTTTCGCAACCAGATATAAAATTTAACCCTACCCCAGAAACCGAGAGCCCGCTAGGTGGGTAGCTCTTAAAGCAAAAATACGTGACCGGCATCTGAGCAATGATTACGAGTGCCTACCAGGCGGGTTCCTGGTAGCGAAAGTGTTAAACGCACTTTTTCACGGTGAAAATGCCAAATTTCTTAATTTTTCCATACAATTATTGGTACCTATACCGGCCTGTGACGTCACTAGCCTGACGCGTTTTGTATGGAGCGTTTTTAGCGCTACGTAGAAATGTTGAACTTTGACGGTCATTTCTGACTTTTAGAGCAGTTTAAGTGTAGTCAGTCCCATATAGACATTTGATCACAATAAAAAATAGAATCGATTGACATCCTCAAAAAAAATTAGTCAACATGTCTATTGTAGTTCTAAAGTAACCGCTAAGGGGCGCTGCACTATTCTCCATACAAATCATTTACGGTGTCACTAGCGAGTACGGTCACTCGGACGGATTGACATTCAGGTTTGGGCACAGGCGCGACAGCGGCCTATCGGTGTAAATCGGGCGTCAGTGACCTTGCAATGCCGCGTCAACGCGTAGGGTTGGCGGTTTAGCTACCGCTAGCTAAGGGTTTGCATTAAAGAAAGTTCTTGCTAGTGCGACGGTGCCTGATATAAACGATCTATATTTATTTTTACCGTCGAATCTTAATATATTTCTTCCACGGTTACTCGAACTGGAACATTATAAGTATATCGAACAGAATAAACAACCATGAAATAAATTAAAGTACTTTATTAACCGCCGATACAGACCAGCTTTGTGCGAGCGTAATTAAAACCGAAACAGGAAACAGAAATGATCACATTACATTACAGTTAAATAAACTAGTCTTACAATTATTTACGATTATTTGTGAACTTATGGGTGAGGGGGTTAATATACCCGTCATGTTTGTCAGGATATCTCAAGTTTGACGGGAGAAATTATAAATATGTTATCAAAAACTTTTTGACCGCCAACATACACTGCCATCTATCATTTTTTACGCATAGAAAATAAGAAAACTTCAATTTTAAGGCTGGATCTTCAGTATTTTCGCTAATAAAAGAACTTAATATAGCTGTTAGGTGCTAACTGGTGGGCCCGAGTGATAGTGGCGGTCAAAAGGTTATTTCTCCCATCGAACACCGTCTTAGCTACAATTAAAATTAACCTACAAAAATGGAATCAACTTTCCTCATATTACAATCAAAACAATCAGTCTGAGCACTACCACGACACATTCGAACTAAAAATATTCAACCATAGTCAAAAGCAGTCTAAGTATAAAATCTAAAATACAAATGGCCAAATATGTATAAATACATAGTTATCCCTGAAGGAATAAAAATGTTGGGTTTATTTTGGAACATTGGATAATTACCATCTACTCAATGACTATAATAATAATTTGAGCTTATTACTGGCACTTTTCGTGATCAGCCTGTCTAGCACAACTATACCTCGCGACTCTTGTCGCGCGACATAGCGCTACCCGTCACTCTCTCACATTACTGTACAGAAAGAGACGGGTAATGTATCTCGCACGAGAAAGCGTCGCATGTCGCAGTTACGCTAGTGCTGTACAACTGTGACACTGCGTCAGGATGGCGGGTCATACATCAACAAATGGAGCTGCGGTATACGTCAGGAGTTAGTGCCAAAATGCCAAAGTGCCAAATGTGCGCCAAAATTCGAGCAATGTGCTCTTTAAGCTCCAGAGATATTTAAGAAATTAATGACGCCCGCCATTCTGACGTCAGGTTGGCGGGTGCATTTCCAGTTCTAGCTAATGGCTGCCTACTCAAGGGTGAAAGAACTGCCTAAGGTTAGTGCTTCCACATGTATGAAGCACAATCAAATTCAGAGTCGTTAAAGAGTAATACCACCTACAGTTTGAATTTTTAATTGATATTTTTTGTTTCAAGAACTACTTACTCGAATTTGACAAATTCACGCAGGAAACTGTTTTTCTTTTTAACTTACTTTCTACTGCACGCAATGAAAGCATTAAATAGCTAAGTTACTTTCTAGAACTCAGGAAAAGGTATTTTTCATTTCAAAAAGTTGGTTAAAATTATCAATTCATTTGTGAAAAAAAAACTTTTTTTAAAAGGAATAAGGCCTCTTAACTGTCGCGGTAGTGCCCGAACAGTCCTTCGGTCCAGGGCCGGCCTGACAATCAGTCCATGGTCAGTGTGACCCACGTCAGTCCTACATTTGAAGCATCACACCCTAACTTACACTTACGATATCTTCCCAACACTTTTACAACGGATTCCGATAGTTCATCATTTTGGGACAGGCTCTGAGGGGTTACTACGAAATTCTATATTCATATCGCACCGTCATGCAGTCGAATATAGGTTCATAAGGCGAGTCTTGTTCGGGGTTAGAATCGGGCTGTCCCACTCACTCCAACGTTGTTTAGCTGAAGAGCGAGACGGACGGCACGATAAGTATTTCGAGGTAACTATACGGGAGCCGCAGGAACAGGCTTATATTATGGTGGGGAAATGGTCTAGTTACAAATTAGTACTGAAAGCTGACCCTAGATTGAGCTTAACTACAAACTTATGGTTCAAAATGAAAATATGAGACTTGACGCACAGAAACTAGAATTCAATCCAACAAATCCAACAAAACAATCTAACTATTTCACATTCATGACAATTGTCAAGCGATGACAATTTAATGTTCAAAAGGCAACTAAATGAATAAGTTTCACAACTATTAGGTTAAAGTTGCCGTTGTCACACTGGCAAATTAAAATAAGAAACAGATCAAATGTAACCAGCGATTTTTGACATCAATAATATGCAATATAAATCTACTTTAAAATAATTTACTATCATGGAAGTGAAACACCATGTCATTCATAGTCAAAAACACTTAAAGGGTCAGCATTCAGCATACATACAAATATTCTACACATATTACACCAATTTCATACAAAAATAATGATTCATGAAATGCCTACCCTATTTTTCAGTAGATACTTGTATTTACAAGTTACTGACACGAATGTATGTGATTTACATGCATATGATGACCACGTTTTTCACACGTTAGATAATTAAACCTCCCATCATCACGCCAATGTTGCACTATGATACGTGTTAAAAAGTGACGGCTATTTTGTCATTTATCTATCGCACGATAAAAGCGGCCATATTAGACCCACTGCCATGCCAGGATATCTTGACAATCACATGTACTAATGACTATGAATTCTAGGAGAAAACACTACATTTTAAATATTTTATTGGGAATTCGTTATGTCTTATTTGAACACCGATTAAATATACTAACAATTAGGGAATGAAAACCCGGTTTTGTCATAGTATAACCGGTTATTTCTATGGTAAAATAACCGGGTTTGCATTCCCTACTAACAATTGTACAGGAAAAGGTTATTGGGTTTGCCATTGTTATTCTATCGTGCCATCGCACGAAATTCGCTCGCGTCATTTTGACCTATGCGATAACTATTTCTTAAAAATTATAGATGCTGCTTTTTATTTGCATATATCTGTGAGGCGAAATGGGAGAATATTGTCTTTTCTTACTTCTGAGAACACACAACATACTCAGCCAGTCAGACATAAAGTGTCGAAGATGTCATAGTATTTATCTGCACAATTTCAGGTAAATGATAATTACAACTCCTACCAGCGAACGGATACCTGGGTCGGTCAATTGTTTTTGCTAATTATTTTGAGATGAGTCACATTTTTCCAATAGCGACATCGGTAGTATTCATTTTTTACTTTCTTGATACTTCTTATGACCCATCATCAAATGAACCACTGAACGAAATGAAAGTATGAATCATAGTCAATTCATTCATGTCTTTTGATATGACGGAGCAGTTTGAGTCTATAGATCCACTGAACGAAATAAGTGATATACATCGCGAGAATTAACGACATGAATCTTTTTCATTTGAGTGCCATGATTCCTCCCCCCCCCCCCCCCCCCCCCCCACGTGCGACGGGCCCCGTGGAACAGGGGCCTGATAATAATCGTGACAATATATTTGGCACTTCAGATGTTACACAACACTTGATACTGACTGTACTAACACCATTTCAACTTACAGAATATGCAAGTCGTACACAGATTCTATTGTTATAGTAATTAAATAATACAACGAAACTAACCTAAAAGTCGAAGTAAAATGAGTCTGCCCTCTAAATGGCTAGTCCGTTCCCAAAACCTTGATATTTTGAACACTTTGTCTGGTGAGCTATTCATGTAAACACCAGGCATAATATTATAACTTCACATGGGACAAAATAGAGATATTATACTATCACTTATTCTCATGTGGTATTGCGCACCAAATAAATTTGGAATTTATTCGCCCAATTTCTCAATATCTATCAAGATGGTCCATATAATTATATAGTACATATTATGTATATAACTTGGCCACCGAGAATTTTTACTTTCGCGTCCTGTATCAGGTATTTCACGATTTTTGGATGCTCAGATACCACTCCAATTGAGAAAGTGCACAAATACAGTTCAAATTTATTTGTGCCGCATTTTAGTACCACTTCTTGTACGCTTACACTGGTAGGTACATGTTAGCTATAACTCTGGTCCATACGAAGTATCATTTAAAAGGAATCGTTATCTGTTGCAAAATTTCTTCTAAACTTTAATCTCACAAGAAAGCTTAATATATATATATATATATTTTTACAGAGTTTCAAAAGAAATTCCGGTCATGTATAAAACAATTGGCTTTGGACAATTAAGGGTCAGATTTCTAGATCAGAGTTATAGGATCAACACGCCAATCTCACTTAAACTTGCTGTCTATTCTAGGATGCGATTCCATCAGCACGTAAATCGCGGCAACACAATAGTGACCAGGATTATAACAGCGGCATCACACGTGACAACCAAAAGTCGCTAAAATGTCTGTCACTGCTTTTTAAATCCTCGTATCTACTTAGTAAATCGATACTGAGATACGAGCTTCCTTTTAAGTAGTATTTGTTACTTACAATTAGTGAGTTTTGCTTGTCAACAGACGGTATCAATTATTCGTAGTGGTATTGGGCATATTCGCGAGAAGTGATGCACTTAACTGTGACATAATTGCCATACATAAAGAAATGTTAATAACATTCCACATTGTTGCTATTTCTAAGACACCAATATGGAATTGTTAGTAACAAAATGGACAGAATAGAGATAATTAATTATGACATTTTTGATATAAATTAAGACATATTATTAGCTTACAACATTACACTGTATTACTAACATGTGAATGCTGTATTTTCTTCGGTTTACGAGACTGACGCACATTTGAATTAATATAATTTACATAAATGAAAGTGGGTCGATTGCAAAAAAATTGTACATAGTTAAGGGCTTTAATTATAAAAACAAAACTTAATTGATTCCATTGTGTGACGAAAGTTACCCATACATTTTGTATGACTAACTTTCGTCACACAAAGGAAGCGATCGTGATTTTTTGTTAACTATGCGTTTAACTATGTACATTTTATTTGCAATTGACCCAAGTGTTGATTAAAAAATTGAACATTATTAACGTTTCTTAATTACGTCATAATTCAGTACATCACTACTCATGACAATGCCCATTTCTTGTATTTCGTATGTCCAACGCAAGGGGCGATGCAAACAATGCGGTTTTCTTCGCGCGGTATGACGCGGCATGCGGTATGACGTAGCCTTACACGTCTCAACATTACCAGGGTTATACCAACATGCTCTACCGTACCTTACTATGAAATAAAATCAATATATAAAGATACGACCTGTTACCGCAGCACGGCAGTGATGCCGCCGTCCGTACACGATGCGTCTGTCTAGTGTTGTTATTGTGCTGTTGTTGTTGTTGTTGTTGTTGTTGTTGTTGTTGTTGTTGTTGTTGTTGTTGTCGTCGTCTAGTGTTCGTGCGCGTGTCGCGGCTTGTGCGGCGCGTGGGGGCGCGAGCGGTGCCGCTGCGGGTGGGCGCCGCCGTACACCGACCGCACTGACGAACTGGAATATAACATAGAGGTTTATATACATTATTCTTCTCAATCACGCAATGATATGTCGTCATAACGTGCGTTATAACCGGCTTCGAAGTATCACGTTTCGGGCGGAACAAGTCGAGAGTACTGTAACGGAATTTCATAAAAAATTTAAGGCCAAGCTTGGAAGTAATTTCTTTTTTTTACATGGCGTCCGTGTTCATGAACAGGCCAAACAGCTGAATTATATATTTTTTGAGTGCTTTATTTTTTTTATTTCATTGCATATGTTTGAGAAAAGCACTATACATGCCTAGCCGTGCAAAGGGCTTGCCGGCTTCGTATCACTATCCGTCTATACCTACTCACCCGGCAAGCCCTTCTTTCGCGGCGTCTGCAGTCATGTATACATCTGGGTGAGTTTCTGCCCTGAACTCATTGCCTATTGACTATTAAAATGTTGGAAATGGAAAGATAAATGATCATGCCTTAACAGAACTTACAAATGAAAGACAAGCATAATAAAATAGCAGAATAATGAATAGCGTGCATATACATATAACGAAATCATGCTATATTTATGTTACAGCTGCCGGCAAACTTTTAGAGCATAACCTTGACTGCGCAGTAACCGATTTACGTACAAATGTACATGCGCAGATCCGCCATTTTTGTTCTAAAAGTTTGCCGGCAACTATACAGTCGACATCACTCAAACTACATCAAACAATCCAAACATGACTTTAATAATAAAATGTTCATCTTCTATAGTAGAAAATAATTCTCTAAGATGTCCGACACATACACAATGCCTTTTATTTGATTCGTGAAGAGCTCAGTTTAGGTCAAATGGAAAAAAAGTAACAAAAATACGCAAATATCTTCTAATGTCATATGTCTTCTCTAAGTCGCAAGGTTGAAATTGCAATACGGAATGATTGTAAAATATATACCTTAGTTCCGGAAGAGCAGAGCTGTTATTGCAATTTCAACCTCGTTCCGACTTAGAAATAATGACATAAATTTGTTTTTAACCCCGACAATAAATGTAAGTTATAATGACCAAAACGGATGTACCAATTTGAGTGCGGTTTTTTTTTAATTCGACTTGTCCGTCGAGATTTTTTAGCTATATGTATTTGGTGGAATATTCAAGCATAGTTACGTTCAGTTTTAGTAGCATTTCCTATAGCACTCATTGAATGAGGGTCTCATGATGACCAGCTACTTCAGTCGGTGTGTTTTAAATTTTTAATTTAGGTTTTTTTTTTCTTACCAGTGAGCTTCTATACACAACTAAAATAAAAATCATTGTGGAAGTTTACAAGATAATATCTTTATTCGGACATCTTGTTTTGTTCCTTGCTTCCATTTGTCCTAGTGAGCCTCTCTACCCACTCAATTGCTTTTAGTAACTACAGCAGTACAGCTTGACAGGTCAACGCTACTATTTTATTATACATTATTATTATTGTATAAATAGAGTTCAACTCGAACTTAAAGGCAAGTGAGTGGCTACAGGAAAGACCAAAGTCATTCTGCGTCATGTTTACCGGATAAGCTCTCAATGACTATTCGGACATCTTACCAAAGTTCTACTATACTATATGGAATTTTGATTCAATCAAGTGAGTTCGACTGTTACAAGAATGCGTCAAATAAAATCAAAATTAAGCATACCATAGCAAACGTATCTACAGCGTATAAGTAGCTAAATATTTGATTAATTACGATATATCTAATAGTAGAGACGCCTCCTTTGGGATCTGTAACTGAATCAAAGAAAACAGTTTTGTTTCATACAGAAACTGACAAAAGGGAAAGATTTAGAACTGAATTAAGTCCGCCCTTTGGTTGAAATTATGAAAGTATGCAAAAAAAAATAGATTTGGTACCATCCTTATTAGAAAGGCTGAAAAGTCTATAATCAAACTAACGTGATCACAATTCGACGTGTCTCTTAACATAATAGCGTAAAAGCGTGGCTTGATAAGGATATGATCTTTAATTTATATAAAATATGGCTGCCAACTAGTTGAATATCGAAACGTAACTTAGTGATTACAATTAATAACAAGAGAATAGAAGAAGCAGGCGATTTTACTTTTTTTTTAAACGAAACTACAAATTGCTTTCTCAGGCATAGAGTTTGAAGTATAATACTCGTTTCAGGTTTAAGTGACTTTCTCTAATTGGATCATAAGTCCATTCTAATTTCCATACTCATCACTAAGCTGCGGTTGGTTTCGCCGTGTTCTACAGAAATCGTTCGTTAACATGAATGCCGCGTGAAGTCCCTAGAATTAGTCGAGCGGTGAGTGTTGTAGCCGCACTGTCGCCAACATGAATACTGCATAGTGATGACCCTAGTAACCTAGATTAGTACGGCAATTATATTATTTGGTCGTCTCGCTCTATCTCACCTGTTCGCGCTGTGTGCGAGCGGGCTGGCGGCCGGTCGTAACGGACGGCGCGGCGCGGGGCGTACGGCGCGTCGACTACTTGTAATTGTACTCTCTTGTGTTGAGGGAGTACTTGAACTGAAATACATGCGCTAGCTACAGATAGGGCTGCCATCGATTGTTCTAAAAGAGGAAGAATATTAGACCATTGGGAAAATAATATAGACAGAAATCCATAATATATGAAAGATTTATTGTTTGCGTTGAGTCCGTTGATTGAATTTAGTATTAATAAAATAAACTTTTCTCTCGTCAACTGGCAATTTAGATAATGGCAACCCTAGCTCGATAAATTGGCTGTTATTTTCATTCAATGAGACATTTTAATCGATATGAGTTGGGAAAGTGTTAGCAAAAAATGATAATTTTATTTGCAAAAAATAACCAATTTTAAGAGATAACGAAGTTTTTGGCTTACTTTTACATGTCTCATGTGTTAAAAATACAGCCCAATTAGATACATACATAAATGTTGGGTCGATAGCCTGTAGAAGACTTCAAAACAATTATAAAGAAGAATCATTACAAAATATCAGGATTTTTCAAGGAGCTTGAATGTTTGGCTTATTAAATTCGGCAGCTAATTTCGAAGCCTTTAAAACACAATACACAATATTAAAAGGGTTTAAAATATGTTATTATGTGCATGTCAACTACATCATACATCATGGATTGATGTGTGAAATTTGCACAGATTCTTATTTTATTCTGCAAAAAATTGCATTTTACTCTGTGCTTCTACAAGCCATCTAACCCCCGAAATTACCCAAAGAATAATAGAAAATAAATATTCAACTGCGCCAAATAAATACAGTAGCAGAGCAATAGTGAAAAAGTCAACACTACTAAATAATGTAAACATGCTGTTCTATATACCTTTACCAGAAATTCATGCGATCTCTTTAGATTGTGCTGAAATCTTAGCAAGAGTACAGTACGACATAAGAGTAGAAATTAAAAAGTGGCCATACTGTAGTGTCGTCCCTTGGTAAACAATCGGAGAAAACGGCACAATTCAGTTTTGCCACTTTTTAACTTCTACACTTTTTTGTCGGACTACGTAACACTTAAAAAAACTAAATTTATTGTTTATAGGTAGGAATAGCCCCCCCCCCCCCCCCCCCAAATCATTCTCTGAAAAAAAAATGCCGACCGAATAATTTCTACTTTTTTCTAGATATGAGGGGGCCTATTCCGGAATGATACTGAAGGGCTATTTCAGACGACACCCCTGCCATTTCGAAATAATTATCACCTCAGTTAGGTTAAGAGGTGAGAAAAATCATCATGTCAATCAACATCTGTCACATGCTCAATGCAAATGTAACACAATAGTTATTCTAACTTTGGCCAAGGCCAAGTGCTAGCTATAAACAGGTATTGTGCAAAGCGATGTTCTTGAAATAACTCGGATCACAAGAGTTTCTGATCAAGATACGCGACCCATTTACACACAAAACGAACACCCGTACACAGCTGAAGTTAAGGATCAAAGACTAATAATATTGTAAAAAATTCAACGTGTTCGTTTCATTTGTATAGCGATTATACAAAAATCTACAAAGCGAATGTATCGAATATATAAGGATTTGATGCTATATTCTACTACTACATACAACATTAAGTCCATATTACACTTAATGTGATACTTTTGAACTTTATTTCAATTATTTATTAAAGTCTAACGAGGTCAAAGAAATTATTAGTTAAAAGAGGCATGTATGTGTTGTGCTTGTCCTATTCTATTTAAAGTAGCAGAATTCATCTCGGCTGGTTTGTATTCGGATATGGTAATATGTGACGTACTCAAGCAAAATGTATCACTTTGTCGCTTACATTATAGACGCGTTGAGGCTATTGGCACAAAGATGCAAATAAGGTTTGTCCTTATGATAAGCGGCAAAATGGAACCCTTTTAATCGAAATCGTCACGTATGATGGATTTATAACTAGTTAAGCTTGACGGCGGATTAACCTTTGAAATTCCAATGCCGATTTCCTACAGCGGCTATTCAAATCGAAATTCAAAATATATTCAGTCATTTCGCATTAAATTAGGCATGTGTAATCCAATCAGCTGTCCGTCTAGCACAACTATGCTTCGCGACTCTTGTCGCGCGACATAGCGCCACCCGTCACTCTCTCACATTACTGCACAGAAAGAGGCAGGTGATTATCTCGCGCGAGAAATAGTCGCGTATGACAGTTATGCTAAGAGCCCGTGCAGATGGAGCGTTTTGAGGTACTAGAGCTACTGCAGCCCGTCCAGATGCTCTCGCGCGTTTCAAAACTCGCGCGTAAAACGCGTGCAATACGCCGGACTCTCGACTCGCTCGTTTTACGCGCGAGCGCCGCGCGAGTGAGATACTCTGGCGCCATTGGAGCGTTCAGTAGTATTCGCGAGTCAGTAGCGAGTGCACGTATTTTGTCCGCCGCACATCGCGCGTAGTAACGCGCGTAAAACGCGGCATCTGGATGCAAAATGAAATTGAAGCGCGCGAGTGCCCTCGCGCGTAAAACGCTCCATCTGGACAGGCTCTAAAGGTAAAATAGTAATAAAGCAAAGTAACGCCTTATGCATTTAATTATGCTAAAGGTGCTGCAGAGATCGTGTGTGAGTAGATACTGACTTGGGTTGCGCGTGCGCGGCAGGCGGCGCCTCGATGGCGAGTGTCGGCGCGCGCGCGGCCGCCAGCGCGGGCGCGCCGCGGGACACGTAGGCGCCGGCCTTCTGCTGGAACTCTCTGGAACAAACGAGACATGTTAGTGGCAAATCCTCTACTTGATTTTCATACAGGTGATGTCTTGGAGTCTTGAAGTCTTGGCGCTGCTTCTGGTGAGAATGGCTACACGTTCTGCTACCAATTCACAATCATGTCAATGTAACATTAACGACTTCGAAGTGAATCTTGTCTAAGTTTATTAACTTTTAGCGCTCCTAACCTCCAACGTATACGGACACACTCTACTTCCTTCCCGAGTTCCCACCATATCACCGATATGATATCCTGGTCAACGGCACCAATATGTAATATATGATACTGTACCTAAGTCATCAACCCCATGTTCATCCAGCGGATCTATGGTCGCTATGATATCCTGGTAACGACACCAATATGTAATTACCTGTCGAATTCCTCGGCCTCGTCCTCTCCTGGTCCCCGAGTACACGTTCTGCTCTCCCAACCATCCCGCTATGATCTGGTGACGGCACCAATATGTAATTTATCTGTCGAAGTCCTCGGCCTCATCTTTATCCACGTTGATGAACCTCACCTCGCTATGATATCCTGGTAACGGCACCAATATACAATTTACCTGTCGAAGTCTTCGGCCTCGTCTTCATCCACGTTGATGAGCCTCACCTCGCTATGATATCCTGGTAACGGCACCAATATGCAATTTACCTGTCGAAGTCCTCGGCCTCGTCTTCATCCAGGTTGATGAACTCCTGGCGCTCCTCCTGGTCCCCGGAGTACACGTTCTGTTCTTTCTCAATCACGTGAGCTCGCTCGCCGATATGGTGCCCTGTTCAACGAAATACTAACGTTAAAATTCGTTCAAGCTCTTTCGTTCAACAGCAAGTTTTATGAAACAAGCGACGAATATTACTGATTAGAGCTTGTGGCTAGTTAAAGGCGCGACGTCCACTCGTCGTAAGCGCGGCGACAGCATGTTAGTGCCATTACGGATTTGATAGGTATGCGTTACAGCTTGAAATGTCATACAAAGAATACGGAATGACTCGAGTTGAGGCGGTGCCGATCCGGTGCATGGCTGTTAGATGTGCGATAACTCGCTTCTCGCTTCACTTAGTTCCGAATTAACCATCAAATTTTTAAACATCAAGCAAATTATTGTTTAAAACCACAAACTGTCCTGAAAAATTACTTTGAAACCAAAACCTTTGTTTATTCTTCAGTATGCTAATTAAGTTCGTTAGCTTTAGAAATATATAACTGACTCTAATTGCTTGCCTACTCGCTATTGTGAGTGCCAATAGTATATTGTTCCACAAGGGGCTAAAATACGCCATTATCACGAAGTGCGAACGAAGTCAGCGAGGACAAATATATCTGAATGTCATAATGGCTTTTTAGCCACGTGTTGAACGATTAATTAAATTGTCACTCGAAAATTCTCTCGATTAAGTGTAATCGTGATTATTTTCGTGGCTAGATATATTTAATTCGCTTATTTATTTATTTAAACTTTATTGCACAAAACAAGTCAGTACAAATGGCGGACTTAATGCCAAATGGCATTCTCTACCAGTTAACCATAGGGCCAAACAGATACTAGAAGGGGCTCGATTAATTTGTTGACTAGAAAATTAACCGAATAATGTCAATCTTAGATAAAACCAATGTAAACGCAAACCTCGATGTAAACGCAATTACTATTGATTTTAGTTTGACGACGCGGTTGGCGCAGTGGTTAAGCAACTGCCTACTGAGCCGACGGTCCCGGGTTCGAATCCCGGCAAGGGCAAATATTTGTGTGATGAACACGAATATTTGTGCCTGGGTCATGGATGTTCTATGTATTTAAGTATTTATTTATCTATATAAGTATGTATATCGTCGCCTAGTACCCATAACACAAGCCTTCTTGAGCTTAATTTGGGACTAGGTTGATTTGTGTGAGGTTGTCTGATATTTATTATTTATTTATTTATTTATTTATTAGTACATAAGATATAGTTTAAATAACAGGCTAGAGGCTTCACAAGTGTATGAGAAGCAGTTACCGATGGACATCTTCTTGGTGCCGGTGCGCGAGTCCTGGAGGGTCTTGCGCGTCTCCTTCACGCCGTTGGGGCCGATCTTCATGCTGCTCGTCGAACTGTACACCTGCAACGACATACGGACTTATACTCATTCATTAATCTAAATAGTCTTAATTTGTTTATAAGAAAAACCGGCCAAGTGCGAGTCGGACTCGCGCACACGTTCTTTGTATGGGGTCCTCCTTTAATTTTTACTTATTTTTTATTTTTATTATTTGTTGTTATAGCGGTAACAAAAATACACATTCTGTGAACATATCAACTGTCTACCTATAACGGTTCATGAGAAAATGCCCGTTGAACGAAATATCATGCAAAAAAGCCCTATTTTTGTATGGGCCCCCCTTAATTATTATTGTTTTATCATGAATAGTATTTGTTGCTATAGCGGCAACAGAAATACATCATCTGTGAAAATTTCAACTGTCTAGCTATCACCGTTCTTGAGATACAGCCTGGTGACAGACGGACGGACGGACGGACGGACAGCGAAGTCTCAGTAATAGGGTCCCGTTTTTACCCTTTGGGTACGGAATCCTAATAAAAATTGCCGAAAGTATAAATGACGAAGTATAAAAATGACAAGATGTTATAAAGACTAACTGATAATGGTCTAAATAAGAGTAAAAATGTCGCGACTTGTAATTCTGAAAAACCCTAATTCTTTCTGAGAATAAAGTTCTTAAACCATAATAGACGGCCCCAGGTCTAGGTAGGTTAGGTTCGTTAGTTATCTTCAGACGCCCGAAGGGCGAACAGAACAGCACAGAAATAAGGCAAAGTGAAATGAGTCATTTTAGTACTTCGACATTTTTATTCCTTGATCTGCGTTTCATGTCATTTTTATACCTCGTAATTTTTCCTCATAGACATTAGTCGCCTATAGAATTTTAATTTATTATAGTGGATATGCTACAATAAGGACTGACGATGACTGTGGATAATTTTGGCTTTATTAAGGGGAAATTATTTGAAATTTGCGGAATATTTAGTCCTGCACGTTGAGCATAACTGCGACACGCGACTCTTTGTCGCGCGACAATACTACCTGTCACTTTCCTGTCAATACTGTGCGAGCAAGACGGGACGGCAAGTCGCGTGACAAGCAAAGTCGCGTCAAGATATGATAACCTCGCTGTTTCCTCTTCGTTTACATCAGTGACATTCAACGACTTGCAACGTCAGTTACTAAAACGACTTCTTGTCGGTGAAATAAATTAGTATCACTAAAAATCCGAAATATAGCGAGGCCTGAAAAGCAACTTGTCCGCTTTACATACAAACACCGTGCTTATACTTAGGCTCGGCGGGATTCACAACATTCACATAATGATTAGATTCATTAGGCGCGAGGAATTGGCAAAGTGCCTACAGCGGGCACCGGCGCGACCGGCCGTGACCCCAGCTATGTTTGGTATGAGTATGTACCTACCACATATAGTGAATATACATTTATCATCATAGCTAAAAACTGACGCCTCTACAAGGCCGCCTGTCCACTGTTGCAGAGCGGAGTTGGGTAAAATGGAAAAATGTCATTCATCATAATCATTTCAGCCACAGGACGTCCACTGCTGAACCTCCTAGGCCTCCCCAGTGACTTCCGGATCGGCCGGTTGGAAGCGGCTTGCATCCAGCGGTTTCCTGCAACCTTTACCAGGTCGTCTTTCTACCTTGTGGGTGGACGTCCCACGCTGCGCTTGCTGGCGCGTGGCCTCCATTCGAGAACCTTTGCCCCATCGGCCGTCATTTCTACGTGGTATGTGCCCCGCCCACTGACACTTCAGCTTGCTAATCCGTCAAAAATGACATTCTTCAGATTTCTTTCTTTTGGGCTTCAGAAACACGCAGCCTGGTTAGGGCTGCCATATACAGGGTGGAACGTGACGAGGATCCTTTGCGGAACTGGCAGATAGTTCAACCTTAGCACTATATTTCCTCCATAGAAACTATGGAAATATATGTTACCGTTTTCAAGTTATAGCCTTTTAAACATTCATACCAAAAACTACTTTTTGCCAACCCTAATCAGGTGGCTGGGTCAATGAACTTACTTGTAAACAATCTTTAGACGTCAGGATATTACGTTAATATGTTGCTTTTTCCATTCTTAGGTCTGCGTGAAACGCTAAAAAAATCGTTGCAGGATTTGCAGAGGTGATTGTCTCTGTTATTCTACTTATTAAATTTTCTGGTGGAATGTAATTTCTTAGTTAATAATTCTAACCACAACAAACAACTCACATGACACGACTTGACACTGACAACCACTCGAATGTACTCAATCATCATAAACAATTAAAGATGATAGTAACCTCTTTCAGCATAAATAAAACGTCTCTGTTTACCTACCTAAACTGATAATAAAAAGGTTTTAGTTAACACGCTTTATAAAATTATTTTCGAGTAAATTGAAATTGTTCCCTGTTTGATCAGCAATTCATACAATAGGCCGTCCTTGTTATTAATTTTATTTCGGTTATCGTCAAATATCGTCGTTTGGATATTACACTAAAGTAACACGACTTTTCATACGCCGACGCGAGATAGAATTAAATTAACGCATTTTTTAAAACTATCGAACCTCTTTGCATGATTTAACATCGATCATAAATATGATGTTTGAAATGAAATTGACATTTAAGTTAATTTCAATTTGCTTTACCTTTAAATGAAAATACCTTTGTTAAAAGCACGTGGATATTTATTATTTGCTCATGTTATGCGCGAGTTACAATTATAGTGCGGCTGAAGCTTTACGACGATACAGTGAAACATATCCACCACCACACCCAACAGGTCGTTGAACAATTTTACGTGCTTTTGATCGTGTCGCCAACAATCAGCCCGTTGTACCACGAACAACTTAGAACGATCAACGTGGGGGACCTGTTCAGAGGGTTCAAGCTTTATTTCCTAGGGACTGACCTATGTGAAGCTTACTGCCGGTGGCTACTGCCAAAAACAGTGGAAGAACGTGATTTTATCAGGCATGTTATTTGAAGCGATGAAAGCTTGTTTACTCGCAACGGTATGTGGAATAGAAGGAACGAACATGTGCATTTGCCGAAGACAATCGTGTCGCCTACAGCAGTGTCGTTGGTCAGTTAACGATTTACGGGGAAACAATTATAGGACCAGTGTTTCTGCCTCCAACTCAAAACAGAAGCAGCGTGCTGCAGCGTGTATTATGAGACACGATGGAAAATTTGAACACCGTATGTAAAAATTGTAATAAAGTAACTGATATTCGTATTTTCGCATTTTATTTGGTTAATTTGACATTTATGTGTCACTCTTACATCAGTACGATGACAACAACTCACGGAAATAAACGTAATATCCCGAGTTTTCCCGACGGTGATTTCTCAATCTAGCCATCTTGCCGTGATGTGAAGATGCAATATAGGGTTATCACCACAGTTAAAAATTAGCGAATTTTGCACTTTTTTTTTTTACTTCGTTTAAGTTTCTAAACATTATAAATCGACTGTGTATCACTTAACCGATGCAACATTTCCGCAAAGGACCCTCGTGCCTTTCCACCCGGTATAAATTCGCCGAACCCGGACAAAGGCTTAAAAAACCCGGACATTTGGCGTAAATCTAATTTTTTCCCCGGACGTGTCCAAAAAATGATATTAAAAAGTTTCTGTCAAAAATTACATTTTAGTGACAATCTTTTATAGGTGACTGTACTTTTCTTTGGATATCCATCAAATGCTCACTGAGACGATTCTAAAGAGCCCAAACTCGGTAGGATTGCTTTTTCTATTCTAGAGTTCCTATGGCCACCTTCCGGCTCCATCATCAGATCAGCCCCATGGTACCATATTATTATCATCAATGTAGTATGTATGTATGTATGTAGTATTGTCATCAATGTTAGTATGCAAAATTGACGATATCTGCTTCAAAATTGAGTTGCAAGATTCCACCCGAACAAACGTATGTTACATACATACAATGCAAGTTAAATGCTTGAAAAATCAATCGCTTTATTTTTCATTCACATAAAGGGTTTTCTCCGGACAAACTAGGACAAATCCGGGGAAACCCGGGCGGATGGCAGCCCTAAGCCTGGTTCATTAATATACCTATATAATTGTAAGTGGTAAAGCGAGAATTGAAAAAATGCATGCTTCCGGGATTCGAATTTCGGCTTTCTTCTCAACAGCGGTCTCGTCTTGTGAAATGCCTGTAGATTCAGATTCAGACTTGTAAAAGTACCCTTGTGTGGCCTACTTACACAATAAAAATTTCGATTTTTGAATAACATTATATTTCATGTCTTAGAGAGGGCTGCAGTGTAGCGTAGCGTCCATAGAATGCAATTCCTGTCGACTGGACTATTTTAAACCATTTGAATTTGAGCCTCTTATACTAATGTCCTTAAAGAAACACTAAGCCAAATACAAAGGTCACGGCACTGGAGGACTTTACCATAACTTTATGTGACAAATATGTTTGTGATTGTTGATTTGTCTCAAATTTTAACAGCTCCAATTGAACTGAACCGGCTGGTTGTTTCTGTTTGGACCGACGCTAAACTGGGAGAGTAGGGAATGTAATATGGCATTACGTCCGCCATCTGTGCAACCAATATGGTGATTTTTCTTTTAAAAATTTGAGGAATCACGTCAGTTCTGCCTGATCTGAGCGAGGAAAATGAACCAATCAGGCTACCGCCTTAAAGGTGCATTTAAATCTGAGGAATGTGATTGTTCTGTTTTATTTACACAACTCCGCTCCACTCCAAAACAGACATCCTTAACCAGATTTTTTTTGATATGGAAGGTTAAGGCTCAAAAATGATAAAACATATCGAAAAACCAGCATACATAATTAAAGTTCACATCATTACTCATTATTGGTATAAGTTTCATGTCTAAACGTCGCGTAACAAGAGAGACTCGACCGACTTAACCTAGAAAAATGATTTTTACAGGTGTTCAGAGTTCTCCAATTATATATGAGGTATTTAGAAATTCTATTAGACAGAAATAGAGACTAAATACCGAGCTATATTGCGTTTAATTTTCACGGGAATTGCACGAAGAGGAGCCACTTGAAAACCCTTTAAAAATAGTGAAATTTGCCGGATAGCCCCAGTAAGTAAATCCTTAGACTAAATTTTTCAAACAATAGGCTAGTAGACCCAGTTTTGAAATATATTTCAAACTAGCACTAACCCGCGGCTTCGCTCGCGTGCCTATACAATATACATCATCCTACGGGAACAATGCTCTTTTTTTCAGGATTAAATGTAGGCTATAATCTGCAATCTGCATTTCCCTGATGCATATCCGTCCAGCCGTTTTAGCGTGAAGAAGAAACAAAACATACACAGACTTTCGCTTTTCTAATATTACTGGGAAATACTTTTTATTTTATCATAACTCCACTTTATCAAATCAAACCGAAAACCCAAGCACTCAAATCAAACGATCTCAGTTTTTACTGTACCAAATAAAGTTCACTTCAAAATCCTTAACTCGAAGTGAAGCTAAGACACCGGGATATGTGTGCATTTTATTTGTATAAAGCTTTTATAATGTCCCGAGCCTCCGCTTATTGACTTGTGATATTCGAGATTGATTTAATGATTCTAAGCCATGTTCTAAGTTACGTCATGTTCTATTGTAAGATATTGAAGTTCTCTTCGTTGATGAATGAAAAATGTATTATTCTGAGCCAGATAAACGTAATTTAGAATTCTGAAATGACTTAACATAATTATTGAAAACCTTGAATGTATTTATTAAGGATGCAGGGAGTTTCCCGATCATTACTCCTCCCGTCCCAACGCGCCGCCCGCCTATAGGTACCGATTGACGACGATCGAAATGCCAGCAAATATTTTTTTTTAAATCTATTAGGATAACGCGGGTCTCTATCCATACTTCAAAAGCAAAAACAGAACCCCCTTATAGGATCACGTCTGTCAGTCCGTCTGTTACAACCGATTTTCTGCAAAACTACTGCAAATGCTTTCAAGAATTTTCATGACCACAAATAAAATTTCAAAATTGGTGGCATTTTCGTAATTAACGTCCCAACAAACCATAAAAATTACACCCATACTCATATTTAGACATTTCAAGCCCATTTCACCCCAACAGGGAAGATGTTAATTCACGTCCGCCACGTTGGATTTAAAAATCGTTGCGGTTTTCGTAATTAGCGACCCGATAAACCATAAAATCATTACTAATGGATTTTCAGACTTTGTCACCACATTTCTCCCTTTTAGGGGTTGAATTAAAAAAAAACCTGAAACACTTGTTTACTCATTTATTGTTAGAAATACTCCTGTGAAGTTTCGAATAAAATAGCCTAACTAATCTTGTTTCCCTATACAAACTTTGGACCCCCATTTCACCCCTTTAGGGGGTGAGTTTTGAAAAAACCTTTCTTAGTGCACCCCTACACCTTATAAGGAACCTACGTGCTAAATTTTAACTCTCTAGAACCAGCGGTTTAGTATTTAGACATTTCAATCCCATTTCACCCTAACAGGGGAGATGGTAACTCACGTCCGCCACGTTGGATTTTAAAATTGTTGCGGTTTTCGTAATCAGCGACCCAATAAACCATAAAAACAATACCCATGTTGATTTTCAGACTTTGTCACCACATTTCTCCCTTTTAGGGGTTGAATTTTCAAAAAACCTGAAACACGTGTTTACTCATTTATCGTTAGGAATACTCCTGTGAAGTTTTGAATAAAATAGTCTAACTAATCTTGTTTCCCCATACAAACTTTGGACCCCCATTTCACCCCTTTCGGGGGTAAATTTTGAAAAATCCTTTCTTAGTGCACCCCTACACCTTATAAGAAACCTACGTGCCAAATTTGAACTCTCTAGAACCAGCGGTTTAGTATTTAGACATTTCAACCCCATTTCACCCCAACAGGGGAGATGGTAACTCACATCCGCCACGTTGGATTTTAAAATCTTTGCGGTTTTCGTAATCAGCGACCCGATAAACCATAAAAACAATACCCATGTTGATTTTCAGACTTTGTCACCACATTTCTCCCTTTTAGGGGTTGAATTTTCAAAAAACCTGAAACACGTGTTTACTCATTTATCGTTAGGAATACTCCTGTTAAGTTTTGAATAAAATAGTCTAACTAATCTTGTTTCCCCATACAAACTTTGGAACCACATTTCACCCCTTTAGGGGGTGAGTTATGAAAAATCCTTTCTTAGCGGATGCCTACGTCATAACATCTACCTGCATGCCAAATTTCAGCCCGATCCGTCCAGTGGTTTGGGCTGTGCGTTGATAGATCACTATGTCAGTCAGTCAGTCACCTTTGAGTTTTATTTATATATATATAATATATATATATATATATAACCTGAAACACGTGTTTACTCATTTATCGTTAGGAATACTCCTGTGAAGTTTCGAATAAAATAGTCTAACTAATCTTGTTTCCCCATACAAACTTTGGAACCCCATTTCACCCCTTTAGGGGGTGAGTTATGAAAAATCCTTTCTTAGCGGATGCCTACGTCATAACATCTACCTGCATGCCAAATTTCAGCCCGATCCGTCCAGTGGTTTGGGCTGTGCGTTGATAGATCACTATGTCAGTCAGTCAGTCACCTTTGAGTTTTATATATATAGATTGTTAATAATGATCTTACTAGCTCTAAAAAAAAATGCCTTGTATTTTATGAAAGCTAGAAAGCTAAATTTTATCAATTGAAAATTAGAAATTTCATGAACAGTCAAAAACGCCGTCCGCCATTTTTGCCTTTTGCTAATCTGTGGCGTGACGTAGAATTACCTGTAAATATTCGAAATTCGACCGTCGTATAGTGCCATTACGCTCACTCCAATATACTTTGACAGGAGATCGAGAGGGACGGCACTATTCGAAGTCATCAAAGTAGACTTTCAGTTTTGTTTACATGACCGATGACGTCACTATCATAAGCGAAAATGGCGGACAGCGTTTTAAGCATTTCAAAATACAGATTAAAAACCATATTTTCAAATTCAATTTTTTCAGCCATCTTTCACTTTTATGAATTGAAAAATATATATTTAGGTTTCCTTTGCTAAATACTATACGAAATAAACATTAGTTTATTACAAATTGAAATGAGTCAAGTCAACTAGCCTATTGTAATAGGCAATATTAAAACTGTGGTGACACACATACTTAGTTATCCGTTCTACGGTTGCAATAGCTAAGCGTCGGGACACCTCAGTATGTCCCTTGCCGTTAGGTACTGTGTACGTCTCTTTACACAATAAACTAGTTATCATATTCTGGACTTTACTTCAGTGTAACGTAATCAATAATCATACCTGTGGCTTTCCATGAGGTCCGCTCGAGGACATGACGACGGTGCTGCTGCTGAATGAGCTGCCCGCTGACATCGGCCCCTCGGACAGGTCTGCACACAAAGCAAACCGTCATTATAATAATAAATTAATAAACAATAATAATTGAGGGGTCTCAGGTGCCGCACTATAAGTACGCACCGATGCCAGTTCTCGAGAATGATCGTGCTACGCTCTTTTAGGATCGATCTATCATCAATTCATCACGGACAGGACTGTAGCCAATAAGCCTGATACCGTGTTGGTAGATCGATCCAAGCGCCAGGCAGTGCTCGTAGACATCACTAGTACTAGCTTGTACTATGGATACTAGACGACAATATATATAATATATAAATACATATATGGATAACATCCATGACCCAGAAACAAACATTCGAGTTCATCACACAAATATTTGCCCTGGCCGGGATTCGAACCCAGGACCGCCGCGCCGGCTCAGTAGGCAGGTGTACTACCAACTGCGCCAACCGAGTCATAGTGCAGCATTAAGTTTATTCAAACTACCTGTACCTACATGGTAGTAAGATTCTTTACAAAATAGAAAGAATAAAGGCGGTCAAGTACGAGTCAAACTCGCGCACCGAGGGTTCCTTACGAACTATGAAAGCACTGCATATTCCTCTTACGAATAGGTAAACTAAACTGAGCGACAAACTTATCTTTACCGTTGAAAAACTGTTTTATGTCATGTACTTTAAAAAGACTATATTTTTTATCATTTAATTGTATGGTTTTCAGTTTACTCCCAGTAGATTTTCAATAGTATTATTTCCTAAATTTCATAGGCCAACGGGGAGTTTCCTATTACGTGAATTTAAACTGTTCTTATAACTATTACACATATCTCACATTAGTTTAAATAATATTATTGTATTCAAAGATATTCTTAGCACCAATATAGCAAGAGAAGAATCGCAAAATATTTAAAATACAACAGTACTGAAGACATAACAAAGAGGCCACATTTCTATACTACATTTCTATCAGAAAAAATATTAATAATTCTCGCTACAGACCTGAGAATAGGCGGTTCATCTGCGGCATCTGAGGCATGAATGGCATCATGCTCATGCCGCCCATGCTACCCATGCTGCCCATGCCACCCATGCCGCCCATGCCACCCATGCCGCCCATGCTGCCTGGACGCGGCATGAGCGATAACGGCGAGCCCAGCATGCCAAATGGATCGGAGAATAAGGAGTTCATCATGTTGTTCATCTGCCGCATGTGTCGCATGTGGGAGCTGCAAAGAGAATTGATTTATTTATTATTATATTCAAATAAGTTATACAGCATTACAGTAATAAAACCAAGGCATTGTGAACTACAAAAATACATAAACAAGACTTAAAACTAGGTAGATTTTGGTGACAAAACGGCGTGGATCCGTTGCGTCGTCGGATTCGGCAGATTGCCCCATAAATATATCGATGTTACTGTCAAGTTCGAAATTTTATTCAACATATTTTTTTCTCTTCATTTTAAAATAAAAACAGTAAAACCTCTTTTATTCGTCTATTTTGAAATAATTTTCATAGTAAGTATACAATCAATATTGTTTCCATATTCGTCGGTATAAAAGATTGCCGAATATTCATAAATTTATATATGGCTTATTATTTTCGCGGCGACAGAAAAATTAAAGAGCAGCAAACTATTTGCAACTTATTATAACTCACGGTTTAGGAGTCCTAGCACATGTGCTGGGCAGGAATCACGATGACAGAACTGCTTATTCACATCTACCTCACAATATCATATAATCATGATCACTACCCTCATTGTCTATATATAACATACCTCCCCACTAAGAGAGTTCACTAATTCGTAAAGTTCACTTACACTATTAGTCTTAACACTACACTAGTAATCACTAACCTAACATGCCTAATTTATATATGTGTACTTATGGGCCTATTCACTCTCTGACTCTACATCTCTATCGTCAGATAGATCCAGGTCACTGCTAGTTTCAGCTAGGGCTATTCGTTTAGACTCGGGTGATTTGGGAGGCGTGTCTGGTCTTGGACGTTTCTGGCTGCTGGTTGCTGCGGCATCTTGTGAGTTTGGATGTATACTAATGTCCTGTGGTCCTGACACTCCAATTATGTCAGCCCAACGCCGAGGAGATGGTATTGACTGATTAGTAAAATAATAACTTGTCAGCGATTAAATATTTTGGCAATCGTTTATATTAAATGAGCTTTAAACTAAGGATATTTTAAAATTCAAATAATGGCAGCTACTTTAAGGTAGCAGAAATAATAAACAAGATTACTGAAATCATAGGCAAGGTACTATAAATAATGACTTGGCAACTAATATTAGCAGGAGATCCGACTCGGCCGGGTTAGGTTAGGTTGGTTTTTTTTTTTTATATCCCTAAAAAGCGCTCCTTTTATTTTTTTTATGACCTTGATATATTTTATATGCAATCTCCATTGAACAAATAGAGTAGGCCATTTTCAACTTTTTATCCGCTGTCATGTTTCCGCTTAATTAGTTAATTCAGTCGCCAAACTCGATGCTAGTTTATATTGAAACAAAGCCGAAAATTGATTACTTAACTGCTACTTTTTACTTTATACTAGTCTCCGCAGTTAGTCGTCAACTTATTATTTTTGCTACCCCCTTTAATTTTTTATAAATCCCTAAATCAGATTCATTTGTCGCCGCGATAAATACATGCCTTTATATATCAATATCTTTTTTGTCAATATCAAATCCCTATGAATGTGCTCAGAGTTAGAACAGGTATGAAAATCACATCAAGTACATTCATTCAAATTATTCTCAAGCATGAATTTCTGGTTGGTTAAATAATGAAGTGACTTAGACAGGAAAACTACTGAGTCTCAGACATATCAAAATACCAATGAAAAGGGGTTACTCATGTTGTAGAAGTTGAATATCGCTTGACATGTTTAAAATTGGTTTGTGATTCATCATGATTGATCACGATTTATTGGGTTTTTCTGATGATGAATGATAAACCGATTGTAAATATGTTGACGACTTCTATGACGTGAGTAAACCCATTTCATAGGTATTTGAACCCCTCGTATGTGATGTCAAAAATTTGCTAATCAAATTGAAATCAACTGATATTTTAACATACAAGGAGTTAATTTTAATTAGACATTTAGTTCCAATAATCAATTAATACAATATATGATTAAAAGTAGCATGAGTTTGTAAACAATAATTCAGAATAAACCACTTATACACATTGGTAAAATTGTGGCGTGTACCCACATTAAAAAAATGAGACAGAATTTCATTAGATCATGTGTAAGAAAATAACAGTACTAATGCAGTATTTGAGACAGTTTTGACAGAAATATGTACATAAATGTGCTTAACCAACACAATACAATCAAAATAAATTAATCAATTGGAAGTAGAAGTTGCGCACCTAAAGCTTTGGATTTTCAATTCATTCCAACTAGACACAAGCCTAGACGAATTTAGGTTGCATATAGAAAACTATTCAATTAGGAAATGTAAGTTAATAATAAGATAAAAACGCCTGTTGTTTACCTCTAATTGTATTTCTCCTGTATGTTTTATGAGGTATGCAATAAAGAGTGCTATCGTAAGTTTGTTGCTTCAGACAACTGGTATCATTTTGCCTTAAGTAAAAAGAATAATTTGTGTTTTAAAGCAAATGCCGGACATGGTATTCAAAAGTTTAGCAAAACAAGATGATCATCCTTCACTCAGTACTTATAATAATCATCATTAACACATGTTTGGCAAATAATGTGGAAGCTTAGTTTAGAGCATTTTTATCTGCAGGCCCAAAGACGAAACTAAAATATTAATTTAATTCCTTTCTAAGACTGTATTGAGAATCAATGATTTCTAATGATAACATTGTTAACAAAGATTCATAGATTCCTGTAAATATTATAGTGTTTTCATAACCTGGCGGGCAAGGTTGATTTGGAGCGTTTGCTTCACTCTTGGCACAAAAGCACAAAAAATACTAATGTCACGTCAGCCTACAATATGCAAAAAGCCATGAAAAACATCACACAATAAGGAATAACTGTTACGTGGCTATGGACCACATCTAAGATAATAGGCTACTTAACCACTGTTTGTTTAATAAATGAGATAATCGTGAGGGTAAATACTGAAAATTATTAACTTACCCGAAAAAAGGATCATCTTCGACATCTCCCATCAAAGACCCGAAAAGCGACATGTTTGAAATTCTTCAAGTCGCAATTATCGCCTAGATTAACTGAAAACACTTGAAATGTAACGTAAATGAGTAATTCCAAGAGAACAAATATCACGTTGCAAAATTGCTTTCAGAAAATCGAAATATCTGGTAAATCGCAAGTCTACAAACACGCACTAGTAAATGTCAAACTACAATAGTGTTGGGCGAAGTTACGAAGTTTTCGCGCGAATAAGGTTGAGTCGATGTTTAAATCGATATTCCACAGTACTGTTGTCATTGTGCGTTTTAAATGCAGACAAAACTGCCCAGTGACTATTACTATTAGATGTGGTGAGTCACAAATATACAGTCCGACCAAAAAGAGTATAAATTAAAAAGTGGCAATACTGTAGTGTCCTCCCTTTCTAAACAATATAATAAAACGGGGACGATACTACAGTATTGCCACTTTTTAATTTCTACTTTTTTTTGATCGGACTGTAATTCGTCACTCTCCATTTTAACTACAGTATGACGACTGCTAACGTTAACCAAATGTTTACAATGTAGCGAAAAATTGAAAAATTTAACGGTTCAGGCAGGATTTGAACCTGTGTCTCCGACGGCTTTCCTAAGGCATGTAGAAGCAAATGGTTAAAAAATTTAACGGCTCTAGCTCTGACATCAGGTTCGGTGCGGTGGTCTAGTTGGTAGGACACCCGTATTGGCCCGGAGAGCCGTTGGAGGCGCAGGTTCGAATCTTGTCTGAACCGATTTTTTTTTTCAATTTTTCGCTTCACTGCAAACATACAGTATAACGAAAATGGGAACCGATGTGTCCCGCGACGAGCGAAGTCGAAGTCATACCTAGTTATGCTAGCCCAGCTAAAATGCCATTCATATATTTTTTTAACCTATTTTATCGATATTTTATGTATCGATACGTATTTCGAACGTGTCTTATAAGCACATAAACAGGACTACGGGAGCATTCAACATCACTAAATTTCAACTGAAAGATTTGCTTTGAAACAAATATGAAACAAAGCTCTTTGAAATATCTAAAAGGAAAAAAAAGGTTTGAAAGGCTTTTAAACCTTCTGAAGAGTTTTAAGTAATAGGTGGCTTGGAAGAACTACCCAACATTGGGAACTTACTTTACTATGGAGTATAAAAGAATATTTTATTCACTCCATACCAATACCATATCATACTTACTCCTTGTGAGTATTTTATTCCTTGCTCCATACTTACCTTCATTAATTTCAGGCAGCGACTGCAACACAAGTCCAACTGGTGAGAACCGTGCCAATTGCAAAGAGACTGCAGCTAGCTTGCAGTTGGTGTTCGGTAGACAGGAATGCACGCAAACTGCGCAGTCTTGATGCAGTTACGCGAACTGCTTCAGACATACCCTGGAACTGCCATTCTGCAGCAGTTACAGTTTCAAAAGCTGTTCATCTGTATCGGTACTATAGTCTTATACGTAATAATAATTATAATTATAAATTTTATTTATTTCCATTAAAATAAGCGTACTCACACCAAATTCTTTATTTTTTCGGTTTACAAATAAATACAAACAAAATAAATCAATTTACCACTTCACAACATCAATTTTTCACACAACAAAACAAAACGTAGACTACTGTGATGGGAAAGCTCCCCAGTTGACAAGCACTCGAAAATCAATTTATAAAAGAAATTCCACGCAATCGTCTTTTGGGCGTTTCTCTACTAATACTCCAGCATCATGCTTCTCCACTCCACTTAAACCCTGACCCGGAAATCCCGATATCCTGTAACCGGGCGGCCGGTGTCACTGCGGCCGTGGAAACTCCAAGCCGTGGACTGGGGGTATGAAGTGTATACCATATCTTGCAGTCCGTTCCTCAAGTTGCCCATTTTGCCCGTCAATTGCTGAAAGAAGCGTGTTTTTGTTAATAAAAAAATAATAATTCTATTTATTTCTTTATCATACGGTCACCATCAAAAGTATTTACAATTATACATATTACTCTTTTCCGTAAAATTGTATACTAAAATTGTCACCTACTTCTAAAGCTAACTGTACAATTGCTTATCAAAAATATCATTATTTTTTAAATTATTTCGACCGAAAACATAAGAAACACCGCACGAAGACAAGTTTCAGAACAGAAAAACAAGACACTCAAATGTTTGTTTGTAACTACGATTCCACGGATTGCCCACAGAAAAATGCAAGCAACCATCTTTTATGTTCAAAAAGACCTACTCACCAAATCAGGGCTCCCTGGTCGAGGTTTATTAGAAACCATGTCTCCCACTTGATCGACTGCGTGGTCTCCCCCTTTCACGGGCTTATTGTATGCTTGATTGTTTGCAATTGTGTCCCCTCCAACTCTTTCCACGGGTATTTGACGCTGCGGTCTCGGAGGAGCAGCGTTCAACCGCCCATCAGACGCAGTTTGTCCTTGAATTGGTTCCCTGATGTTCTGATGGGTATAAGATTGAGATCCCTTATATTGGTTATAGACTTGCTGCATCTGGATCCGACTCGGAGTCCTGCCAGGCCCCCCAGGCTGACGTAACAGCGAGGTTTTACTAACAGTAGATTTCACGTTGTTATACATTTGAGTGTTATTCCTCATTTTAGAAGGAGTTAGACGCATGCGGTAATCCTTCGGTTGCGCTGGAAGCAGTTCAATGGGCTGTCCAATTGTATTGTATCTTGAATTATCGACGGGATAAATTGGTTCTCTTTTTTCATATACTCGACCACCAGGCACCTGATTCGGATATCCTTCTGACATCGGCGGCTCTGGCTCTCTCTCTTGGTAAGTCTGTTCAACTCCTTGATAAGGAGCTTGTCGATGTCCCTGATCGGTAACAGCAGTGTAAATTTGTTGGGGCTCTTGCATTCGGTGTTGGTTGGTAGTAGTAGCTGGATTTGTAGCATATTCATGTTGTTGGTTTGGAGGTATCTGATTTGTGGCATACTGCTGTTGTTGCTCTGGTGGTTCTTCATTAGTAGCTTGGTCTGGAGCAGGCTGCGACTGATTCTCAGGTGTTACTTGATTTGGAGTAAAGTTTGCATTGACCGCATTCATACCGTTAATGACAGGCTGCATGGCGGCTGAATTCGGCTCTAGAGGCTTTGATGACATAAGTTTTTGCATACTATTCATAGCGGCCTTTTGTTTATTAGACGGGTTCATTTGAATAGCAATCTCCATTGGATCAAAATTAACGTCATCTAGTCCTTGCATGGCACCAGGGAACATTTCCTGAAACTTTGCTACGCCAGCTGCATGTCGGCCGTATTTCCCCGGCGCTCGTTCATATGTACTCATTCTTTGCATTGATGCACTTTGATTGCCAGCGCCTGCCATGTTCTGTATAGTATTTCCTTGAGGTGGGAAATTCGGTGGGAGCTGATTTCCTGTTTTAGCTGGGTATGCCATTTGGTTTGTCTGAAAGTTTACATTCACATTTTGTTGGTTTGGCATCGCTTGATTTGGAGAGTTCGGTTGCGCATGCATTGGATTCGCCTCGGAATTCATTCCACCGCTACCTGACATAGGATTTTGCACCATTTCCATACCAGGCTGTTGTTTAGCCAACCCTGGATTCATTTGCATGGCTATCTCCATTGGGTTAAAAGATAGAGCTCCTCCTTGTCCTTGCACAATACCGGGGAACATTTTATTGAAATTTTCCAATCTACCTGAATTATCGGGCATTTGGTTAGCTCCGGGCATTTGCTGCATGCCTGACATATGCTGGCTACCTGGCATTTGATGACCATCAGTCATTTGGTGACCTCCGGACATTTGATGAACGCCTAACATTTGTTGACCCCCTGACATTTGATGACCATCAGCCATTTGAGGTGTAGCTGACATTTGATTAGCATCGGGCATCTGCTGACTTCCAAGCATATGTTGCATCATTGGATGGCCTCGGAACATATTTTGACCACCAGGATTCATGCTTCCCATTTGCGCGTTTTGGTTCATATTACCTACAACGGAAAGCAAATATTAAATTAGTTTTCCATGCATGTGATGTGTACAGTCAAGGTCAACTGAAATTATAAAGCTTCTATCATGCTCATGAGCTACATCGTATCGATACATACATAATTACATTTTGTATCAGCCGTCTATATTCTCAGGGTTATTCAAGATTGCCAAACTATTCGCTGGTATACTGTTAATAAGTCGAGTACAGTACATATAGCACCTACCTTCACATGGAATCGTCGGGTCACCCGGCGTCAGTCCCATCCGAGCTCCCAGGGGATTATTGGTAACCGTGTTACCAGCATTCAGACTTCTCAAATCGTCATACACTTCCTTGATAACGGGTTGCATGACATTTTGATTCATAAATTGATAGCCGTCAGCATAAGACTGGGCAGGGTTACAGTAGCCCATGTAGGGTCTGCCCTGGGCAGGCATACCCTGGCTCATGGTGTAAGGCTCCCCGGAGCATGGATGTCCGCAGCCTTGGCGACAGCAGCCTCCGTAACCTGGCTGTCCCATGCCATGCCCCTGCCCCTGGCCGAACAATTTGCCCATGCAACCGCTGAAAAAAGTGTTTAATTTAAGGCCACTATAAGTTCATTTTAAGGCCACAATCTATATCTACGTACTAAGGCAGGTCGATCTATTGGTATTTTGCACTCTGAAGGAAGGATTTCTGTAAAATAGCGATACGTATATTGATAAAAATCTATTACTTACCAATCTGCGCTTTGAAGTTGATTCACAACGTTGCCCAATTCATTCAAAATCTTTTGCTTATCCAAAGCCATTGTTAATGAGTAAGGTGAACTAGCGCTCGGAGAATTTTTATAAATTTCTAAAATATTTTAAAATAATGAAATTAAAAACCTTTGTTTACAATAAAAATTTAGTGTATAATCTGAGCCATATCGTTTTGTTTTGTTCGAAAGCTAAGTTTTAAATTTTAAAGTGTGCCAGTAGTTTGTGTTCTATAAAACCTTTTTCGCATTTACTCCAAACTTGTATAATATTGATTGTTTATTTTATTGCCTTTATGATTTTTTTTATGTGCATATTCAATTTAGTTTTTTAATTTCATAATATTTTTATTGTAAGTAAATGTGAATACTTTAACCATAGATATAGTATAAGTAGTATCAATATCAACATTAACCTTGTTTGATGGTACATCACTAAAGTGCGTTCAGAGATCACTATGTATGTATGTATGTAAACACTTTATTGTACACAAAAACAGAAATACATTAAAACAAAATAAATACATGTACAAAGGCGAACTTATCCCTTTAAGGGATCTCTTCCAGTTAACCTTTGAGTAAATGAGTGCTAAACACAAATGTAAACGGTAGACAACCAAAGCAACATGTACAATACGAAGGAGGATAATTTAACTATGTATTATTTCACACAAGAAAATCGTTTATTTTCACACTAGCGTGGATTTCAAAGTACCTTTCATTTTGACCATCTTTCTTTAACAGTGTTACAGTTGTCATCGATATTACTGGCCTTTTTTTTTAGAAGTTTTGAGATCCAATCATATTTTACAGGTATTAGAACGCCACGTTAGTGACGTGCCAGTGACACGGCAATTTTTTGTTTGTAGTGTAATTTCAGGCTTGTGATCATAGTTACAATGGCGTAAGGTTTATTTTTGTATAATATTCTTATAACCACTTGAAAAGTTATCTTATACCTTATATGCATTATGTTGAAACTTGGAATTGGTTGGAAGTCAGTCACACATAGTCATAAGTGTCAGGGCTTTGGCTTTACATTTACATTAAACTGTCTTTCCCTTTTGTAGAATTTGTAGAGATAGAGACACGTACGCGTACGGTTGTTCAGTTTGCTTTAATAGCAATAAATAGCAGCTCGACTTGTCGAACATTGACCTAGCAATAATCGAATAGGACTGTTGATGTTGTCGCTCTGCTATAATTAGATAAGCTTTATCTTCGCTGTGTTTATCAGTGACCAAACGAATTAAAGATTTCGTGAGCAGCTCGTACAAGTTCTTTGTGCGCGATCCACCAAACTCCGCAGTTCGCAGCCATCGCTCGAGGTAATTATTAACATTTAAAATGGGTAGAAAAGTGTTCGTCGTCGGCGTCGGTATGACGAAATTCGTCAAGCCCAGCCCCGACCGCGACTATCCCGAGATGGGGAAGGAGGCGGTGCTGGCGGCGCTGGCCGACGCCGGGATCAAGTACGAGAAGATCCAGCAGGCCGTGTGCGGGTACGTGTTCGGAGACTCCACCAGCGGCCAGCGCGTGCTATACCAGGTCGGCATGACCGGCATCCCCATCTATAACGTTAACAACAACTGTTCCACGGGCTCCAACGCTCTGTTCCTCGCTAAACAGCTTATTGAAGGCGGCATCTCCGACATCGTGTTAGCCGTCGGCTTCGAGAAAATGGCTCCCGGCGCGCTGGGTAGCGGCGCCTACACTGACCGCACGAACCCCATGGACAGGCACACTCTCAAAATGGCCGAGATGGTCGAGCTGGCCGGTGCCCCTATGACCGCACAGTACTTCGGTAATGCAGCTATGGAGCACATGAAAAAGTATGGCACAACAGAAGTACATTTAGCAAAGATAGCTGCAAAGAATCACAGACATGGTATCAAAAATCCACGAGCACAGAGCGCAAGGGAGTATACCGTTGAAGAAGTTTTGAATTCCAGAAAGATCTATGGTCCTTTGACGAAGTTGGAGTGCTGCCCAACTAGCGATGGTGCAGGTGCGGCTGTCCTCATGTCCGAGGAGGCGGTGATCCGCCACGGACTGCAGGGCAAAGCGGTGGAGATCATAGGTATGGAAATGGCCACGGACACGGAAGCTGTGTTCACAGAGAATAGTTTGATGAAAGTGGCGGGCTATGACATGACGGGTTTAGCAGCTAAGCGGATTTACGCAAAGACTGGGATATCGCCAAAGCAAGTAGATGTAGTTGAACTTCATGATTGCTTTGCTGCCAACGAGATGATCACGTACGAGGGTCTGCAGTTGTGTGGGGAGGGTGAAGCAGGAAAGTTTATTGATGCCGGAGACAACACGTATGGCGGGCGGGTGGTGGTGAACCCGAGCGGTGGACTGATCGCTAAGGGTCATCCTCTGGGCGCCACCGGGTTGGCACAGTGCGCCGAGCTGGTGTGGCAGCTCCGTGGAGAGGCAGGCGACCGGCAGGTTGGTTGCACACACACCTGTATGTGCTTAACTCGACACTCAGTGGTTTTACGTCACCATAATGACGGTGATTACATGACACAATTATAGGAAACACATTAATTTATACAACTGTTATGTCCTCATGTGATTGTTCATCATCATCAGAGTCGTACGCCATACTATTTTGCCTGTTGGTGAAGGGGTATTCTTTTTGCATTTGTGTGTATTTTTATATATGCATTTATTTATTTTGGTACTTGATTAATGTTCATTGCCCAAAATCTGCTTCTTAGGAGATCCTTTGAAAAAAAATTATACTATAATTCTGCATGATTCCTTGGAGAAATGATTCTCACCATTTTATGTTCAGATATCTACTTCCAAACCTCAATTGTCCTTTACACTAGTATGCTATAACTTACACTTTACAGCATGCATTCTATAATTAGTGTTCTATGATATTAGATTCTTCTATAAACAAAGGGCAAAGCAAACTTTGACCTGCAGATAGTACTTGAGAATAAATTGTAGATAAATAATTTATGGTATACAAACTTTTTGAACATGTAAAGGATATGTGCGAAAAACCGGTTGGTTACTACTACTAGGTATATTATGCTAGTTTTTGTCTTCACAAATACTGGTTATATTAAAATATATGTAGCGCTCATTTTGTTTATAGCTTTGAATTAGAATAATGCACTTTAACCAGGAACTAAGTATCTCTTGTAATCTTTAATACCAACCCAAAATTCACATATGAAGATAATTTTATTCCAGTGCCGTTATCAGAATAAATTGATCGATTCCTTTCTTTTATGGTTAGAAAAAAAACAATGTTTTTATTAAATCAGAATTCAATCAATTCAATTCAATCATTTATTGAGAAAATATTTTTTCCACGTCAATAGCAGAATAGAATAATTACATACCTATCGTACTATCTTATTTAGTTACGAATTATTACACGCGTAAATTAATTATCAATTATATCAATAGAGTAGGTACGTACGTAGTTGCCTACCTAGTTTCTTGGCAACTCTATTGATATAGGTATATTTTTAATATCAGTATTTTCGAAAAGCACATCCAATATTATTTTTTTTATATCTCAGTCGGTTAAGTTTGTTTCGTGACAATCTTGAAAAGTTAATTTCACAAGAAATAACCGACTTCAACGAGAAGAAATTCCATTTCCGAGAACGGCTGAACGAGTTACTGTAAAAATACCGCAATCGTCATGGATGTGCGTATATTTCAGGAGTCCCCTCGGTTCCTCATGGATCCCGTCATCAGATCTTTACCAAAATTTTATTGGACCAACTTGGTGATGCCTACTATCGAATAAAAAAAATCGTAATTGGTTCATAAATGAAATTAGTTTTGAGAAAGCAAAAAAAAAAAAAATTATAAAATACACAACCGAATTGAGAACCTCCTTTTTAAATTCGGCTTTAGAAATTTGACTTCATAATTATTATCACAAACAATAGGAAGTATCTTTCTCTTTTAGCATTTTGATTTCAAATTGTATGTAACCCAATATGGACTAGTTTATTTTTTTACATCATATGTAATAGTATTTTATGCAACCGTTGTATAAGAGGGGGCAAAAAACGCGAGTGGCATGGGTTACGTGAGCGTAGCGAACATCGTAAGAGAGATGCCACAAGCATTTTTTGACCTACTTATACAACGTTGCATACAATACTTTTTCTACGACTCGACATTTCATAAATAAAATGCAAATAAACAACAAAGAAAATAATTACATGTTCCCGCTCGGAATCAACAAAATTAAAAAGAAAAATTGTCTCTGATAAACTTTTTTTTTTATTGACATCCATCTGTCAAAAAAATATTAACTTATACATAAAGGTATACGATCACCATACTAAACATCTGTCAAAAAAAATAAACTTATACCTAAAGGTATACTAAACATCCATGCACTGAAGATAAAACTTTTTTTTAAGTTGGCAGCAATAGCAATGCCTTAGTACAATAAGTTTTTTTTTTAATTTGCAAATTGTGTGAATGCAGCTGTTCATCTTGTAATCTGTGGTACTAAGTGATGCTTTTTTGGCGACATTATAACATCGGTTAGCAGTGGGTTTTTGGGCAGTAGAGTATAGACTTTTACAGACTTTCATAATTTATGTCTTTATATTAGAGTTAGTAACTATATAAATGACAGAAAAAAGTACTGGAGTAGAAAAAAAATATTTCATCTAATACATAGTTTTCCTAACTATACATAATATTGAACTACAAAATGTTGCAATTTATATCCGTGCTGATATTCTGGTATTCATATAACCATTGACGTATCTAAGATGATTTTTCAGGTGGGGCCTGGGTGGGGCCTGGCCATGGCCTATGAGTTGAAGTCATGAATTTCTATGGGTAACCCAAAATTCTGGGGTGGGCACTAGACCATATTGGGGTGGGCACGGCCCACCCGGCCACCCCCCTAAATACGCCAATGCATATAACATGTTTTGAAAGCCTAAAAATCTAGGTAAACGAGTGAAAGTAGACCGAGAGCGGGTCGGACTTTTGACCGACTTCAAATGCAGAGGTGCACAGTTCAGCAACTTTTTATTTAAGCCATGATTCTTACACATCACTATATAGTATAAAACAAAGTCGCTTTCAGCTGTCTGTCTGTCCTTATGTATGCTTAGAGGTCATCCACATATTACGTCACGCAAAATGTCGACTTTTTGAACCCCTCCCCCCCCCATGTCACGCTTTTTTGCTATACCTTTAACATGTACTGTCACGTTTGGTATGACCCCCCCCCTCCCCCTTAACGTGTGACGTAATTTATGGATGACCCCTTAGATCTTTAAAAGCTACAGATATACTTATCAAAGTTTATCAAAATCGGTCCAGCCCAAAAACGCTCAAAGCGTGAAGAAGTAACGAACATACAAACTCACTCACAAACTTACACCTGTATTAGTGTGGATAAACTCTAAGATAATTTTGACCATAGAATTAAGAAACATCTTGAAGTTCTTATTTGAAGTCGACCATAAACACTATACAAGTTGTTAAAATGAATAACCGAAAGCTTTTATTATGTTTATTGTTGATAATAATAATTTTCACGTTATTTTGTTGTTCGGTAATAATGTACGCTAAAACGGCAGGCAAAAACTAACATAAATTAACGTCGGAACGGGTTTTTACGTAAGCCAAGGCTAGTTTTAACCTCCGGCCGCAAACGACGGTTGTGTCATTTACACTCCCAACTCCCAAGCCATGCAGTCAGTGATTAAGTGATTTCGATATAATTGTAATACACTTAAGAGGTACGTAGATATATTGTACCATTGATAAAAAAAAGGTGGAAAAATTTATTGTGCCATTGATAAAAGAATGTGGTGTAATGTAAAATTGGTGTGTTCATAAATTTATACGTAGATACAGTTGAAAGATTTATGCATAATCTTTACATTTAGTAATTTAATGTAGTCTGTGCGGAAAGAGAAGAATCGTGCCAGAAACGGGAAGCAACATTTTACATGGCAATAGAACCTTGACACATGTCTTATATAAAAGAAATAACGCGCGTGTAATGCTCCTGGCATCGCAAGCGTCCATAGGCGGCGGTAACTGCTTGACATCACTTGGGCCGCATGCTTGTTTACCACCGTCGTAGTATATAAAAAGCTTCTCTCGTTTAAGTGTCATTTCATTGCCAATTGTATATTAAAAAACCGCAAGGATAATTATAAAATAATGTTCCACAAATATAAATTATAAGTATTTAATATTATTCGACTTTATCAGCAGAAAAAGCGGCTAAAGCCCCACTATCGACTTACAAAAAGTCACAGAACGTGTGTCGGCTATGACGGGTATTTATGTTGTATTTCATATTAAATTATTACGTAGGAATATAATACTTCCCCTAAGTAATTAAACTCCGACACAAAGTCGGTAAGTATGTTCATTCAAAATATATTAATTTACATAAATATGCAGGTCATTTCATTATCTTAAAATAACCAACAAAGAGTGACAGTCTTATCAACATAGCAAAAACACAATAGCACTGGCACGCCCTCAAATCCTACGACTTTTCTCTTTACGCACAGACTCTAATAAGTTATTCTTAACTCTTAATGGAGAGCCTTTCCTATAGTAGGTAAGTTCGCCGTAAATGATCTTGTTTTCGGTAATTCGTTTAAAGGGATCATTTCTATTAACCATTAATTTTTATTAGGGATCATTACTATCTCATGCACTTAAATTCTTATGATACCATTCAAGACGATATTATATATATTTTGTACAGATACTTTACAACAAAAGAATGCTGCGAAATTTTTCTAGCACCTACAAAATTAGTCCCATTGTCCGCGTAATAAATGTTCCCTCGTCATAATCAAAGTCCAAGTAAATAAATAAATGAAATCCTCTGTCTTTCCAGGTCCCTCGCGCCCGCATCGCACTTCAGCACAACTTGGGTCTCGGAGGAGCCGTCGTCATCACCATGTACCGCAAGGGTTTCCAGAATGCCGCCCCCAACGCCGTTGCCGCCTCCGCCAACCCCGAGGAGTTCGAGGTCTACAAATACATGAAGATCCTCGAGGATGCCATGGTGACTGACACCGAGAACCTCATCGAGAAGGTCCGAGGCATCTACGGCTTCAAGGTGAAGGGTGCCAGCGGCAGCGAAGGCTACTGGGTCATCAATGCCAAAGAAGGCAAAGGAAAAGTCACTTACAACGGCAAGGAGAAGCCTGATGTGACCTTCACAGTTAACGACAAGGATGTCGTTGACCTAATTTCAGGAAAGCTGAACCCTCAGAAGGCTTTCTTCCAGGGGAAAATCAAGATCCAAGGAAACATGGGCTTGGCTATGAAGTTGACAGACTTGCAGCGCCAGGCGTCAGGCAGGATAGAGCAAATCCGCTCCAAACTGTAAACTAACCTAAAAATAACCGGTCGAAACCGGCTTTCTAGTTTCTACTTCTTGGTTATGGATCTTGTGGTCTAGGGCATTTATTGTTAGTGTAGCTACTCCATGACGCGAGTAACAAGTTTACAATCACTTCTATGAAATCATGTAGATAGTTTTAGGTGCAATAATATATTTTTATAGCTAGTAATTATCGCAATGTTATCATTCCCTGGATATTTTATAAATGGTACTATTTTGTTAATAAATGTTTTCTATTTAATATTGGATAAGCTGGATACTATGAGCAATTAGACTTTTGACGTGAAAGGGTTTCGTTCAATGCCAAAGTTCATTTCGTTCAGAATAAACTGTTTATTTATTAATTATTCATTGGATGACCTTAAAAGACCTACTGGGTGAGTGACAAAGCGATGTTTCAAATTGAACACTTGTATTAAGAAAATATTGTAAAAAGTAGTTATTATTGATATTATTCTTTCAATATTATCTTAGTCGTTTTGCCATAATACTTTGCAGTGCAGATATAGGTATAATAAATCTTGATAATGAGTCATTATCATTGTAATGGGCTGTTTCAGCTTCGATTTGACAGGCAAACATAAAAAAAAACAAGTATTGATTATTTTAATACGTGATACCTATACAAAAAATTGAATTATACATTTAATTTAAAAATGAAAACACGTAATATTCGTAGTTTGATATGTAAAAGCTGTTTTGCTAAAAAAACGTTTTTATAAGTGGTAGAGAAAAAGTACTTTGTGGTTTAAACGAGAAATATCTAGTGTTCATAGTATTCCAGTGTGTTTTATTCTTCGTGTCTTCGTCCGCGGAAAAAAAGTTGTGTTTACACTAGTGGGTGGGCCACAGCTAGTAATACAATCCTATATACATATGGACAGTCTTTCAAGAGTTTTCGTTAATGCTCAATTGCTCATGTTAATAGTGCTATTATTGTGAGTGTATTTTTTGCTGTTCAGTGGAACAGCAAAATACACTTTATCAATGGATTTGTCTTTCTTTTACATAACATGAATCTAGTTACCTTTTGCATAGAGATAAGATGGACCGGTGAGTGATTTCTGATACCAGGTGTAAATCATATCAGCCGACAGACGTCCGCAGCTGGACAAAGACCTCCCCCAAAGTTCTCTACAAAGATCGGTCGTGCGCCACCCTCATCCAATTGCTGCCCTGATCCTAACCAGGTCGTCGGTCCACCTTGTTGGGAGCCTCGTCACTCTTCGTCTTCTGGCACGCGCTCGCCGCTCAAGAACCTTTCTCCCCCAACTGCCGTCGGTTCTACGAGCCATGTTCCCCGGAAAAGTGTAAATAATTTAGAAAATTAAAACTAGCGTTCTACTTTTCATATAAAAATACACCACGTAGGTATGTAATTATTCGTAGTAGTTTATGCAACTGTTACATAATGAGAGGTCTTAAAACACGAGTGTGGTTTTATGAAACGAGCCGAAGACGAGTTTCATAACAGGATCACACAAGTGCTTTAAGGCCTAAATTATGTACAGTGGCATACACTACTTTATCTACACACATATTCATCGTCATTATCATAGATTTACTCAGTACTACCAAGTTCTGGGGCGCGGAGGAATGAATGAGGTGACCACGCTGGCTGACGGTGAGGTCGTCTTAAGAGTATCCCCACAAGTAGCACACAAGCTGCATAAGATCTTGTACAGCCCTTATACAGCTTTAATTAGCTGTATCATGTAGGTATACTATAGCATATATCATCTTAAGACGACCCCGCCGGAGATGTTAATGTTATAGATATATTATAGATAGTTATCGGACAACCTCACACAAATCGATCCAGTCCCAAATTAAGCTCAAGAAGGCTTGTGTTATGGGCACTAGACGACGATATACATACTTATATAGATAAATATATACTTAAATACATATAACAACCATGACCCAAGTACAAATATTCGAGTTCATCACACAAATATTTGCCCTGGCCGGGATTCGAACCCGGGACCGCCGCTCAGTAGGCAGGTGTCTACAAACCGATCCAAACGCGTCGTTATGAAGTAACATGTCTGATTTTGGTCGCTATTAATGTAGGTCTTAGTATTCGAACTTGTTATAGTATAATTATAATATGACTGTATGTAGATTAAAATGTGAATGACCCCTAAGTTATCTGTCCCCGCTTGGTATTGCGAGAGAAACGGCAAGTTCTGCGAATGTATTGTGTTTACAAGATTGTTTAGGGAAGAACTAATCATTATTTTATTATATCCCTTAATCGGGCTCCGCTGTCTGTCTGTCTGTCCGTCTATCACCAGGCTGTATCTCATGAACCGTGATAGTAAGACAGTTGAAATTTTCACAGATGATGTATTTGGGCCATTTTCTCTGAAGTTGTACACCCCACTTTTTTTTGTAATTTTCGATATTTTGGGTGTTTTCTACTCAGAATCACGAGCTCTTTTAATCTAATTAGGAGAAAAAAACTGTCCCAAGTTTTTTCGTTCCATTCTGTTACCATTTCCATATAACCTACTACGGCGGTAACGGAATGGAAAAACAAAAATGTATGAATATTTTGGGACAGTTTTTCTCTCCTAATTAGATCGAAAGAGCTCGTGATTCTGAGTAGAAAATACCTACCCAAAATATCGAAAATTAATAAAAAAGTGGGGTGTACAACTTTAGAAAAAATGGCCCATTTCTGTTGCCGCTATAACAACAAATGCAGCAAACGTGTTTTTTTTGCCGTTTTACGCTCGATACTGTCACCGGCTGTATCCTATGGACCGAGATTATTGCACCTCATTTGTATCCGACGCCATACATATCAATTGCAAACATAACTTAACCCGGCCAGTTAAGATGGGATACGTATTTGTACGGAACCCTCGGTGCGCGAGTCAGACTCGCACTTGGCCGTTACGCACCTTATAAATATACCTATAAGCATTTTATAGGCAAGCAAACTTCGTCTTAGACTTTACACCAGACGAGATCAAGGGCGAAGGCTTACCTATTTTATTACATAAATAAATGGATGTCAAAAATGGTCGCCGAGAAAACAGCAGATTCTTCGACTGGAGCTGGACTTTGAACCGCGCTCGCTCGGTGCAAGGTCCGTTTACTGCGCTATCTCACTTGACGTGTGTTCCAACGAAGCGTAGTAGGCAAGCGCGACTGGCTACATTTTAGAAGCGTTTTTGAGAGTCTAGGGTTCTGTATCACATATGGGTGTGGAACCCTGAATATAAAAAAATCGGCCAAGTGCCAGTCTGACTCGCGCACCGAGGGTTCCGTACAAACACGGCACTTATGGCGCCGGATACAAATGAGGTGCAATAATTACGAATTATGAGATAAAGCCCTGGTGACAGTATCAACCAGTAAACTGGCCAAGTGCGAGTCGGACTCGCGCACCGAGGGTTCCGTACAAAACACTTTCCATCCCTAGGTGGTTAAGTTAAGTTTGCACCTGGTATGTATAGCGCCCCATATAAGTTAGGTGCAAAGTTAGTATTAAAAAAACTACTTACTAGATCTCGTTCAAAACAATTTTCGTTGGTAGTTTTTATAGTAATGTACATCATATGTTTTTTTAGATTTTTCATTTTCTTATTTTAGAAGTTAGAGGGGGGCGGGACCAACTTTTTTCCACTTTGGAAGCGTCTGTCACGCAAACTATTCGGTTTAGAAAAAAATATTTTAGAAACCTCGATATAATTTTTGAAGACCTATCCATAGATACCCCATATATACTACGTATGTGATTGATGAAAAAAAAAATTTTGAGTTTCAGTTCTAAGTATGGGGAGCCCCCAATATTTATTATAATTTTTTTATTTTTGCATCAAAATCTTAATGCGGTTCACAGAATACATCTACCTACCAAGTTTCAACAGTATCGCTCTTATAGTTTCGGAAAAAAATGGCTGTGACATACGGACGGACAGACGGACAGACAGACAGACATGACGAATCTATAAGGGTTCCGTTTTTTGCCATTTGGCTACGGAACCCTAAAAACGGCAAAATAAATACGTTTGTTGTATGGGGCTCCCCACTTAAATATATATTTTATTCTGTTTTTGGTATCTGTTATTATGGCTGCAACAGAAGTACGTCAACTGTAAAAAAATTAACCGCCTAGTTAACACGGTTCATGAGATACAGCCTGGTGACACAGACAGGCAGATAGAGGAGGCTTAGTAATAGGGTCCCGTTTTTACCCTTTGGCCTTTGGGTACGAAACCCCTTACCTCCTCCTTTATTTATTTAATCGTATGGCGCATATACATAAACATCCTCCTGACACCAGGTGTATACCACCTATTAGGAGTCCTCTACACTTGTATTCATAATTTGTAATATTTTGAACCAATAAATTCTGTGCAGTGTCAAAAGAAATAAGTATGTACTTACTTACCGAATATAGACTTTGTACCATTATAAACTCATTTAGGCTTACGTAAAATTAACACGTCGCACGATAGCGAGCGCTATTTACTTATGTATCCTCTATCAGTCATATCGCGGGTGTGACAATAAAGGCGGCTGACGAATACTCAACAAAACACAGTAATAACATTCAAGTCGCATTCGAGAGTCGTGTTTATTGCGAGAAAATCACCAGCTAAAATGCCACAAAAAGTATACGTTGTTGGCGTCGGCATGACGAAGTTCACGAAGCCGAGTCCTGACCGGGACTACCCGGAAATGGGGAAGGAAGCCGTGGAAGACGCGTTAGCTGATGCTGGGATCAAATACGATAAAATCCAGCAAGCAGTGTGTGGCTACTGTAAGGGAGACTCCACTAGTGGACAGCGAGTGTTGTACCAGGTCGGTATGACTGGGATTCCAATCTACAACGTCAACAACAACTGCTCAACCGGCTCCAGCGCTCTCTTCCTAGCCAAACAGCTCATAGAAGGCGGCATCTCTGACATCGTCCTAGCCGTCGGCTTCGAGAAGATGGCCCCAGGCGCCCTCGGCGGCAGCGTTTACAATGACCGCGCGCGCCCCACCGACAAACATATCGCGAAAATGGCCCAATTAGCGGGTATCACTAAAGCACCAGTGACGCCCCAATTCTTCGGAAACGCAGGTCTAGAGTACATGAAGAAATATGGAGCTACAGAAGAGCATATTGCGAAGGTAGCCGCAAAGAACCACAGGCACGGCGCGAAGAACCCCCGAGCGCAGGGCGCTAGGGAGTACACGGTTGAAGAAGTCCTGAAATCCAGAAAGATTTTCGGACCATTGACTAAGCTGTCATGTTGTCCTACCAGCGACGGTGCCGGCGCGGCAGTTCTGATGTCCGAGCGAGCCGTTATTAAACTCGGTTTACAATCTAAAGGTGTCGAGATCATCGGCATGGAAATGGCGACGGATACGGCTGAAGCTTTAACTGGAAATAGCCTCATGAAGCTTGTCGGTTACGACATGACTACCCTAGCCGCTAAGCGTTTGTACGAAAAGAGTGGCGTGTCTCCGAAAGACGTGAATGTTGTTGAGCTGCACGATTGCTTCGCTTCCAATGAGATGATCACGTACGAGGGTCTCCAGCTGTGCGAGGTGGGGCAGGCGGCGAAGTTTATCGATGATGGGGACAACACATACGGAGGGCGCGTGGTGGTGAACCCTAGCGGTGGATTGATTGCCAAAGGGCATCCTTTGGGCGCCACTGGGCTGGCGCAGTGTGCTGAGCTGGTGTGGCAGCTACGAGGACAAGCTGGTGATAGACAGGTCGGTATTATTTATGACTTTATTATAAATTTAAGTAAATACAATAAAGTTTATCTATCTCGAATCTGCTTCTGAGCCGAGGGATGAAGATATTGATAGGGCGATCTATGTTCAGCACCGTCTGCCCCACGTTTAAGGGACGAAAGTGCAAAATTTACGATGATTATCAATGACAATGATTATTCTGAGATCAATTTGATTACTTACGATATTTAGTCGTATGATTGCTGAGTTATAGGATTGGGTAACAACTTTACAAGTGATTCGTTCGTGTAAGTACAACTAGGTAGGTATGTAGATACCTACTATGATTCAATAATAAAAAAATAACAGCGACATTTATGTGTGATAAAATGAATAACCATGTGGTATCGTGATAAGAGATAACACTAAGTATTCTGAGATAGGCTTGATTTATTTATTTATTACATAAGCAGAACAGAATATTTTATAAAGATAATAAACGAAAAACAACGTTTTATCGATTCATTTTATCACCAAAATTCCTTTAACGAAAGATCGCTGCCGCGATGTCGGAAACTATTTCATTGTGGGCGTGGGGATCACGAAGTACCTCAAACCGAGTGCTGATAGGGACTACTCTGAAATGGGGAAGGAAGCAGTTGAAGATGCCGTATAGCTGACGCCGGCATCACGACCAGATCCAACGAGCTGTCCGTGGATAGGTACGTCTTCGGAGACTCCACGACTGGCCAGCGTGGTTGTACCAAGTTGGCATGACTCGCATACCCACCTACAACGTCAACAACAATTGTTCTTCTGGTCCCAAATCCTCTACAAACAATTGAGGGAGGCATCGCAGATGTCTGGCTGTATGTTACTAAAAGATGGGTCTTGGCGCACTTGACAACGGTGCTTACAAAGACCGAGCTGATGCTTTAGGACTTCACGATAAAAAGACTGATGAGATTATCGGATTAACAAAAAGTCCCTTGACTCCTCAGTATTGCTATCGAGCACATAAAAAAGTACGGTAGGTACGACTCAAGAGCATCTCGCGAAGATCCCGGCGAAGAACCACATGGGACTAAAAATCCGCGCGCGCAGAGCAAGAGAGAGTATACTGTGGAAGTGATTCTTAATTCACCGAGGTACCTCAAAGCACCGAGGTCACTTCGAGAAGCCTGCGGAGACATCAGGAGAATCCTACGCTTCTGGACGGAGTTAGGCTAGCCAGACCCTTCGCCAGCAAATCTGTACGCACATCGGCCCAAATATACATGGGCTGAGTGCGGAAAACGGATCCCATAACCATAAGAGATCCTTAATTCTCGAAGGATCTACGGTCCGTTGACAAGTTCAGAGTGCTCTCCGACGAGCGATGGGGCAGGGGCAACTGTTCTAATGTCTGAAAACGTTGTGATCTATCACGGATTGCAATCCAAGGCTGTAAAAATGGTATTATAAAAAAAACAGTGGTCACGCATACAACAAACATTACATAGGTACATTGCATGTTAAATAAAACTATACCGCGGGCTCATACGAGTATCATTTACAAGTTTTACAACTCAGTCAAAAGACATCCACTGCTGGAAATAGGCCTCCCCTAGAGAACGCCACCATGACCGGTCCTGCGCCGCCCGCATCCAGCGGACTCCAGCGACCTTCACCAGGTCATCAGTCAAATAACAGATATCCTTTTTTCCAGGTCCCAGGCGCCCGCATCGCGCTCCAGCACAACCTGGGCCTGGGCGGCGCCGTGGTCGTCACCCTCTACAGGAGGGGCTTCCAGAATGCCACCTCCAAACTGTAGACATGAGACACGAGGCATATAGGGGGAAGTCCCCTAACGCCGGACGGCACCTAAACGCCGGACACTCGAACTATCTCGGCAACTGGAAGCTCGCCAACGGCAACTCGGCAAGTGGAAGGGGCGCGGGGGTCCCCGCGCCCCGCTCGCTCGCGTTGCTAGTTGCCGAGATAGTTCGAGTGTCCGGCGTTAGGTGCCGGAAGGGGGAAGTCCCCTAACGCCGGACGGCACCTAAACGCCGGACACTCGAACTATCTCGGCAACTGGAAGCTCGGCAACAGCAACTCCGCGCCCCTTCCACTTGTCCTTGATTCGCTCGCGTTGCTAGTTGCCGAGATAGTTCGAGTGTCCGGCGTTAGGTGCCGTCCGGCGTTAGGGGACTTCCCCCTATACCTCCGAGGATCCCGGTTCCTGAGGGATTGCGAAAATTCAGGCTAAGCCTGGGCAGATTTCGCATACTTCATCTTTGCATTTCAGAACCTGAATGGGAAGGTAATGTTCTTTGTCGGAGTCTTTCGATTTTTGCGATTCACTACGTAGTATAAAACAAAGTCGCTTCCTGATGTCTGTCCGTTAAAACTACGCAACGGATTTGATGCATTTTTAATAGAGTGATTCAAGAGGAAGGTTTATAATTACCTACATGCATAATTGGATGCTCTCCGAACGATTAATTTTCTACTCTGCACCCACTTGAAGCTTCTCTGTTTGGCCATATGGTTGACTGGTAGAGAATGCCATTAGGCATTAAGTTCGCCATTTGTACTGACTTTTGTTTTGTGCAATAAATTTTAAATAAATAAACAATTTAGCAGCATTGCACCCGCGCGAAGCCGGGCGGGTCGCTAGTTATTATTATATAATCTGTGTACCAGGCGTCTGTTTGTGGCCAAAATTCCTCCGCCAACGGACGCCTATACTCGACGCCACGTAGCTTGGCTTGAGCGGGTCCGCTCCCTCCACGCCCAGACACCCTCTACCACGGTGTAGCAATAAAAGTAAAAATGGTCGTTACGGGGAACAAACAAAAGTGTCGTTATTAGAAATTGAGTTTCATGGTAGGAGGAGTCATTGGTCGCTATTGCCAAGCTACGTGGCGTCGAGTATAGGTAACAAATTCTATAATAATCTGCACAAAAATCGACACGATCTGACAGATCATCAATGAGGTCAATCGCCGGTCAGTTTGCGAATAAATAAAAAAAAAACTTCCTATTCAGGTTCTAAAATTGTGTAAAGATTGGTTAAGTGATGGAGGAGGAAACAGATGGGCTACTCCGATGTTCAAAATCAACTGTCGAATAGTGCCATCCCTCTCGACCTCCTGTCAAAGTATATTTGAGTGAATAGAATAAACACCACACGACATTAAAATTTCGAACATCGGAGTTACCCTTCAGACGAGAACGAGACCTCGATTTGTATGGAAAAATCAGTAATGGTGTATTTCCTCTTAATGCCTCTATATTTTTGAGGCCTCAGCGATTTAGGCTTTACAGTGTACTAGTCAAGCAATTTGATTCCGAGGCCATTTCGTACCTTGTCACAGTGAACGTCAATATGATAGCGGCTTGAAATCTCATATCATTGTCATTGTGACAAGGTTCTATAGTGGCCTAGAAATCAAATTGGGTGACTGTACATGCTTTATATAAATTGTTATCATAACATCGATAAGTATACGTAATATATACATTTGGAAAAAAATATGATATTGCTTTATGTACTTAACCCATCCAGGGCCAGTGACTCAGCGTATGGGTCATGCTCAAACAGTCGCGCAGGGCCAGTGACTCGCATGTGAGTCATGACAAAATCCAAATTTAAAAAAAAAGGAATCTTACTATGACTTAATAGTATTAGTATAATAGCTACCTGGCTTCAGAAACGGCGGTCTATTTAGCGTTCGCGCCGGGGTCATGACCAATACGTTGAGTCACTTGTTTTAGCAAAAAAATGGTTGTATGGTGGCCTGGCGTATAGTGTACGGTCGACGGCGCTTGGCCGTGAATGGGTTAACACAACAACAATGTGGTACATACCTGATTGGCTTTATGGTTAACTGGTAGAGATCCCTGTCTATTTATATCTAACTACTTATTATACAGACAGTTTATACAAAAAAAACAGCCAGATATCTCAATCAAGTGCAGTGTGTACTTATATTCTTTGATCAGTGCCACTAGTAGCGCCATCTAGTTTTGGTAAACCCAAACAACGCACGCCGGCTGTAGATATTTTTCTAAAAGTTACACGCAAACCCCTCAAATTGACGCAAATTCGCGTCTTCGGCAATGAATGAGTTAAATAAATATCTAGGAGGCAAGTCCATCGGCATCAGTTAGGTTATCGTCAAAAGCGGAAAAACATTTTCACCTCTTTGCAATTCTCTTCTTAATTACTGCGAAATAATCTGTTACTTTTGCTGGGAATCAGGAGAGGTTATTCCTAATACCTACCTATAAAAAAAAACATCCACTTCGATGTAATGTCTACGTACTTATTTGTATATTTCCATTGACCAGAAGCTTGATATTTAGAGGTTTTATGCCAGAGTGAACAGGCATCTACTGGGTAGGTCAGTCTAGTCATATATTGTATTGTCAAATCTGTCACCGCACGACATTTTGTTTCACATGAGCGTCGATAACAATATTTACAATGTCATCTATACTATTACAGTCCGACCAAAAAGCGTAAAAATTAAAAAGTGGCAATATACTGTAGTGTCGTCCCCGTTTTCTTATATTGTTTAGTACAGAATTTCCACTTTTTAATTCTACTCTTTTTGGTCGGACTGTATATCTATCTATCAGCCACAGACGTCCACTGCTGAACATAGGCCTCCCCCATGACTCGCCACAACAGTGCAGACCGCATCCATTGATTCCCCGCTACCCTCACGAGGTCATCCGTCCATCTAGCCGGGGGCCGACCCACTATACTGTAATAAAATTGTATTTATAATCAGTTTTCTATGGAGAGAGGTCACTAATTAATATAAATCTATTATAAGTTGTGTAAACTAGTTTTTTACTCATAGTGACATATATTTCTGTTCTATCTGACATTGCATTTTATGATTCTATTATTATTTGTAGTTGTAGTTATATTATGAGTGTATATTTAACTTAATTGAATGATTTTTATCTCATTATATGTTTTTATTGACGATCATAATATCAAGATTCATGTAAATTAACTTAGGGTAATTTATAATGTAATTTGTTAGTATGAAATAAATAAATCTAATCTAATCTATTCAATAATTTCAAGAAAAATCTAAACAGCGCGATGCAGTATTGTTATGGATGCGCCAGCCGTACAACGCCATCTGCATTGTATTGTACTTTTTAATATAATAATATTGTAGAATAAGTAAAAGCCGTGAATTTTAAACTTGTATTCAATATAAAACTTGTGTAATTTATAATTTCTTTGTTTTATAATTCTTCTTTGTTAACCGCACTCGCAGATGGCCAAGATACAGGCTCAGCCTAGTTTGGTCACTGATGGATAATCTTAAAATGTATAAAGCTGTTTTTGTTAATAAATGATTTTGTACCTATTTGTATCCGTTGGTCAAATTTCTTTGTTCTCTCATCACGCCGAAACGGCTGCACGGATTTTAACTAATGTTGGTACAAGGAGAGCTGGATATCCAGATGGTTTTAACATAATTTTTAGCCTGAAAAAGTAGCGGATCACTCTAATGTCTTTAATTTTCATAAAAAAATCTTTTTACGACTTCATCATGTCAAAATAGTCTAAATTAAAAAAAACTTGATGCATAGATAGTTGGTAATCCAAATATAGTTATAGGATACTTTCTATCCAATAACGGTAAATAACGTAGGCTTATGTGGAGTTGCAGCCGTCTTCCAGTTGTAAATAAAACGCTTTTTGGAAATCATTTCATTTTATTGCTCCACAAGGTATTTATAAGCATTTTTTCTGGTAAAAACACACTTGAAAACCACATGTTACGGACATGTGTGTGTATAACAGAATCTCCTTACACATCTAATTTATCAGGTACTTTACATATACGATCTTTTGTCACCGCTGGATACTTTTTCATATTTACTATACGGGGAAAACTATTTTAGAATTAGAAATCATTTGCATCGAAACATCTATGAATGTTCTAATACAATTTTTAGGATATGCTCGCTATTGCAAATGATTTCTAAGAAATATTAAAACAACCATTTTCTGATTAACACACACAATTCATAACCAAACTGGCTTAAAGTCGATTTCAAAATAATTTATTGATACAGTCTCTATATGTAAAAACTCTATAATTGTTACTATACAAGATACGATCGCTAGATGGCGCTTAGATAAATTAGATGAGGTTTAATTTTTTCTTCTATGTACAATACTTTATCGACACAAATTATATTCTTTTATTGTGGAAGTTTAACATAAAAAACAATACATAAACAATTTTATAAAAAGACCATCGACCGTGGTTGAATATAATATATCGATATTTAATTTAATAAATTTAAATACTAACGCCATCTATCGGATGATCTCTGTACAGAAACCCAGAGTTACAAACAATACTCCATAAAAATCTAACTTATTTACAAGTGACAGTGTTGCTAGCACGTAAGAAAAAAAATAAAGTGCCACCAATAACTGCCCAAACAGCCAGTACAGCAACAGCCTTAGAACAATTTGGACTAATTTGAATCTGGGCAAGATATTCCGCATTTATTAAACTGTAGAACTGAAATTGTGATCAGCTTCCTGTACATCATGGCAATATGATCAAAGGATATACGCATGCAATACAAATTTATCTGTTCTTGCCATAAACAAATCTGATAAAGGACCAACGTTTCGTTCAAAGTTCATTTTAGATTGCTAAACACTAGATCGAGAGGGACGATACAATATGAACTTCGGAGTAATCTTCCTGAAACCACTGAGAACCCATGTCGGAAACAGATAAATTTGCAATGCAAACCATTTTCTGTCACTCGTTTTCGATACATGACTTGCTGAAAAGAATCCTCCAAATCTAAACGAATTTAACGTGTTAAGAATTACATCATTCAAATAAATGGACTCCAAATTTCAAAAAGTACAATAAAACAAATTTCACGAGGCAGTGACAAATGTTAGAACGTTTCAACACGAATTCTAATTTTACTTTAATTATGACCTAACAATGAAGCTTAGGCAAAAGCATACATCTGTTTAATGATTAGTTACTACTGTCATTTTGGAGTTGCCAGCTCGCTAGTTTCTCGTTTGGCAGTCTCTTGATACGAGAAAAAAACAGAATTCAATTTGATTGTTAAAATTAAAAGGTGCTCCTTAACAAAGTAGAAATTATTTTCACTGTTATACATATAAAAAATATGCCACTGGGTGACAGACAATACTCCATTTTTGTATGTTAGAAGCTTTACATATCATTGGCACAGAACAAGACCACAATCTTACCCCATTTATAGCCTGACCAGAAATATATGAGGATTGTCAAGAGGACGCTATTAAATAGCGCTTATAAATTTTATAACATTTATATGGCAACAATTTTGCAACCAATCGCAACCGCACTCTAATGATGACATTAGATTAAATACCTGTCAGTTCCTATGGTAACCTCGCAATATCATTTAATGGAATGCACTCATTTCCTGGCTGTTTATCGTGTAGTAAACACATGTATACTTTATTTATAACATCACGATTGTGATTGGTTTTAGGCATTTTCTTTGGTTATTTTTAAATATTTGTCTTTTGAAGAAAGCGCCACGAATGACATTGACATTGTTGACAAACCATCATAAAATCATTGCCAGTGTAAGAAATAAGTTCTAGTGAAATTCCGCAATATGGCGCATCCTCATATATTTCTGGTCAGGCTTTAGAAAACACTGTTTTACTACGAAGAAGTACCAAAAGATTACTACAGATATAGTAATCCTTACGTATATTTAAGTGTTTTCTAATCTGGCAGGACATTCAGCTCTTCCAATCAATCTACTTAAAATGACAGCAGTTTTAGCATTCCTGTTTATTTTTATTTTGAGACTTTCACATTTTTACAAATTGATGTATTTCATTAACGCACGTCCACTGAGATCACAGGAGTACATTATACCCTGGCAAATCACCAATCACAATAAAAACTTTGTCGTTTTCTTTCGTCAGTTAAAATTGATTTAAAATTGATCAGTATTGAGCACGGGCATAAGAGACTTTAATAGGTCATAAAATGTATCTACTGGCACGATGTTGTTCTAGCAAGCTCATTGAGCAAATAGGGTTTTTAGAAACTATTATGGCGTCATCCCATCACTCCAAACCATTGGATTTTGATATTGGTTGCAAAAAATGACGCGGTTTTGGGGGTTTTTAAAAACTTTAACTGTTCCATGGTGTTTTTTTTTCATATTGTCATTCTAGAGGATACATGGTTGGCGGTATTTCTCATTGATATTAACGCCATCTGCTGCCTGTGCCTACGATGCTCGTCAAGTCCCCAATCGATGAAATGTCAAATTATTTTGTTGCCAGTTAACGAAAGAATCACAGACAATTGTTTTTATCGCGCCTTACTCTAGTGTTTAGATTTAACAGCCTGGCATACGTACCACATCGTACTTAAATTATACGTTATATACATGTACCGTACTAGTCTCTCACTGCCTATCGCTTAGGTTTAACAAAGGCTTTACGAAATAAAATAAAAAAACAACCTTCAGAGTTCCCCCAGAAAAAAATACATTTTGTTATTTAGCACCATTAAAATATTTTCTCAGTAAAAAGACAGTGAGAGGCTGTTTGTGAAACTTTTCCATCGATACAATGGATAAATTACAACCTACGCTACGAATTAAAGCGACATTTTAGGTTAAGTCACAGATAATGGCTAAGCCACGTTTAATATTTGCAAAACCCAGATAGAAATTTCATAATACAGTAAAAACTTTAATAAAACTAAATTAGTAGAAAAGAAATAGTTGCCAATAAATACTAAAAATATATATTTACAATTAAAAACTATTTAGTTTGCCAAGCCAAAATATCATAGCACCAAAACGTTAACAACAGTACTGACAGAAAAGTTTCAGAACAAGCTTAGTTTAATTCATTTATATATACCGACATACAGTCTGCTTCTAAATTAACGCTAAATTTATGTTTTAAACAATAAGTTATTCTCGTTACACTCGCTTGTGGTAATAATAATATTATTTTAATAAGTAAAATGGTAATTTTCTCAAAATGTCTCTGACTAGAGATATAGCCTAACCTACAACTGAAACTTAGCTTAATACAACTACCGTTTAACATAGCACTCTTTTATTAAGAAGAGATAATCAGAAGTTTTCACAATTTGCGGCATTTGAGCTTTGCCAAAGGTAAAAATTTAGGTTCACTTTAAACAAGTGAAATTTAATTCCACTTTAGAAATGTATAACAAATACAATGACACACAATTTTATTGCGCTTCGCGCCATCTCTCGGCCGAGTCGTCAGTTCACAGAAAGTTAATTTTGAGACATCCTTAAACAGCTTCCAGACGCAACCGATTCCATCGGCCGACTGTTTGGTCTTGAAACCAACCAGCCAATCAACGCGCCCGCCGGTATTTGCCGATTATCCATATCCCACACGGTTACAAATTATGGTTGACTCGATTTGATTAGCCAGAATTTATGACAGTCTGGTAGCCTAGTTAAAGTCAATGTTAAAATAAAAAACATACTAATACTAAGTTGCTATTGGAAAATAACATGGGTTTCACACATATTGCGTACAGTATGTACATTAACAACAAGACAAAATTATTTACAAAAATAAGTATTGACATTTTACTGGAGTAAAATTGTTTATGGTCTAAAATAAAATGCACTGTTACTGGCAATAGCTATGAAAGAAATGGCTGTTAAAAACAAGAAAGATTATTCGTGATCAAATCCTTACAATTTTATTAGAAAGAATATAATATAGACGTGTCTGACAAGGGTCATCTTGAAAATCACAATCATAGTTCATTTTGATGTCTTGGGAGAACTACAGAATATATTCTATTTAGATTTTCGGTTAAGCTATATCGAGGAAAATGTCAGTATCCATCCGTAGATGACCCCCGTCGTTACATTTTATCAAGTCAAGATACGACAGTCTTTTTTAATGAATTTCGAACTTTTTTTTTTAATATTTGAATATGTTATACATTACGACAACTAGGCATTTGAAAAATGTACGTTCACGCCCTTTACGTACTAACTTCTGTGAATTAGAAGGCTACATAAATCTTTACACAAATGAACGCACGAAGTTTGTCTCAGGCAGTGACTTATTATTGCTTCAAAACTCGAAAACAATTTTAAATCTAATATACGAATTAACCAACGCTCCTCTTTATTTTAGCCAAATATAATTTTATTTACAATGAGGTAGAATGTGGGATACTTCCCTTATTTAAGGTTTAAAATTTTGTTGGCCTCTCACCGTTCGACATAAGGCTTCGTCTTCACAGAGCGAATGATGCCTAAGTATAATTATAACAAATATGTACAATCATTTTCAGAATACAATTAAAAAAGCGCCAGAACAATAAAAAAATTATATACAGTTTCCATCGAAAGCCTCGTAATTAAAACGTGTTTATAAAAATAATAGTCAGAATCGAGAGAATCTGCTGGCAACATTAAGTCTTGTTAATGATTTGAGGGTAGTTTTACTATTTATATTCAAACTACCCTAGCATACCACCATGGTGCCGATAGCATTGATTACGAACATCATTCGCACGGTAAAGACAACTTATTCTACTTAATTATTAAACTGCTGACGTCAGGCACAACATTATTTTATATCATACTTTACGATACTCCGAAGAAACATTTTTGTCAAGACCTTATCTTCTCCATACAACGGTTCATTTAAGATTTTATCGTGATGAGGATACTATGTGTGTAAGTGTGGTACTATTTTATTATTATTTGGTATAGTTGAGGTTTTATACAGAGTTATTTAGAGTAGAAAATATAAAGAGGTCATTAATCTCAGCAGTACTTTCGTAGTGTACTTTAAGGCTCGCCAACGCTCGCCTTATTTTGAAACTCACAACAAGAACGGGGAAGCAACGGAAAACTGGCAACACTGAAAATATTTAACATTAAAGTACGAACCTATTGCAAATAAATTTTAAAATAACCCTGTATAAATTATGCTTATGGTTGTAAATGTTAAATCTATTTCTCTATATTTATGTGAGTATTCCGTTAATTATTGAAAAAAGCACAGACTGAGGTTTACCAAAAGGCAACAGAGGTCCTCGCTTCAGATGGCACACGACGAAGAGACTACAAGATTGTACAATATAGTGTACAAAATTAACTTAAATAACTTCAGAAAACTGTACTTGATATGATTATGTACATCAGAATCACCTGTAGTTGCTACTATTTCCAGCTCGGTAAAACATCGCCTCGACTACACAGTATCTACAAAAAATATGAATCGTAAGAGTATAAAGTATAAAGAGTAGAAGAAGGGTCAGTCCGAATAGTGAAAAGAATCGATATATACAAGCGCCGAGCGAGTCCATCGGCTAACGTTTTGTACTTTGGGGACGCGAACGTCACTGAACGTTTGTCACGTCACTGCAGGAGCGGAGCCTCGTGATGACGCGGGTCGGTCAACAGGGCGGGTCCTCCTCGGGCGCGGGCGGCGAGGCGTTGGGCCGCGGCTTCGCCAGGCTCTCCCGTCGCTCCAGCTCCGCCTCTCGCGCGTCCAGGCGCGCCTCCCGTCGGAGCAGCTCCGACTCTCTCTCATCCAACTGCCGAGCTAACTCAGCCAGCCGCGCCTCGGCGTCCAGCAGCCTGGCCGCCAGTTCCGGGTCGGAGTGGGGAGGCGGGGACGTGGAGGACGTCACGTCGTCCGCCGGGGGAGTGTGGGGTTTCAGCGCCACATTGGGCTGGAAGTCCCGCTCGAAGCGCGTGCAGTCCGCCACGCGGACGACCCTTTCTGGGTGCTGCAGCACCGGCTCTCTCTTGCCCCAGGGTCGGAAGGCCGAGAGGGTTCTGTAGTGGAGGTACGGGTCCACATACAGCGCGTAGCCGTACTCTTCACTCCTCGCTTTCTTGGGAGGCGACTCAGGAGGCTCTGGCTTGCACACCAACGTCTCCACAACCTGGAATAGAGGAAAGTATAGCGTTAAAGATCTTGTTTGTTATTCTCCTTAATGCGTGGACAAAGTGGATCACCCACTTTTGATTCAATTCGTTGGCAATATCAGGACACTGCGGTTATGCCAAGCCGCTTGCTTTGAAGATTTAATTAAAGCGTGGGCTATTTAAATCCGTAACGTGACATCGAAATCTGCCTATAGAATGGTAGCCATATTTCTCACTTTAGATTTAAAAAAAATCGTTTTCTTTTTCTGCTTGAGCTTTAAGCAGCAAACTCAATATCATGTAAGTAACGTAAAACATGTTCACATCATAAGTTATTTTCCCGAATTGTATTCGTTTGCTGAGGACTCGTTGTAAATTGTACTTAAGTAATGAACCCAAAGAATATTTTTTTAGTGTAGTTGCCGTTTATCAAATATATCTAATCAGAACCAGAAGAATTTTCTTAACATTTGCAAAGTTTTTGACACACCTTTACCACAGTACTAAAGATTCATAGTGCCGGGCATAAACTGAAACGCAGTAAAAAGCGACGCATCGCGCCCCCATTCCCCGTCAGGTGGCGACGCAGACGTCACGCCGCCCCCGGGTCACAACCCCCCCTCCACGGGGGTCGGATGTAGGTCGCGGGGCTCAGACGACCCCCAGACGCCGGCGCTGACAGATTATTGACAAGAACGTGTCGAGAATGTCGGAGGAATTCGGGGCTTTGGGTAACTTGTACGCGTCGTTTCGTTTCGATTGATTTAATCAACTTTTTTGTAGTAAAATGGCAAGCAGTATGCCTCATGGTAAATAAACGTAGTATAATTGTAATTATACAGCAGTGCCTAGAAAACTTTACATCCGTCAAAATCTTTTCCAGGCAATCTCTGAAGGATAATGAGTCAAAAGGAGATTCATCGGTGCAAATAGCTTTACTGTAATGTAAGAGTCACTGCTATAACTGTCGAAGAGTTCGGTATAACAGTATATAGCTGAATTTATAGGTCCAAGAAATTAAAACATAATATAAATGTCCGATTATGTTTGTCAACATCAGCCCATAAAAAACTCAAGAGAACTGTTGAGCCACAAGGCACGATACTTGTACCGCCATTATTATTAAAGACAGCAAACATGATTAGGTCAACAAATAGTGAGAAGAATTCGAGCCCGTGTAGTATTTTATTGGTGAGCGAGGGAGTATAGAATCAGGTCGCAATATGACCGAGAACAATAGTGCTATGAAAATACCTAAACATACAGCAAAAGGAAAACAAACAGTCATAATATTGAAAGAAATTTGCAGCAACGACGCCGACGACGACTTTTTCGACGATGTTTCTTTTTATATCAGCTTATATAGTACTTTTAATGTTACTGACTGTATAGATGGTCACTGCCTATCAATAACAATAATATATTGTACCTTCAAATAATATTTAAGTCTACAAAAAATAGTGAGCAAGACATACTTATCGGTGCTACTGTATAGAAGATAATGATTAATCACGTGGATTTCGTATCACAATATTTATGCATGGTCTTGCATGTTAATGTTTGAATCTCATTCAACGTCTGTTACGGTGTAGGAGTGACGCTTCTATACATAATACAGTTGCATGTGCATAGCAATGCACAAACGGCGACATTCCCAAGAGATTGGAATAATCTCAGAAATTTTAGAGAGCTAGAAGCTCAGAGGATTGAGGGTATTGAGACTGATGAGACAGCATTTGATAGATTAGGTTAGACAGGCTTTATTTTGCATAATTTAATATTAATTTCTTGACAGCCCAGCTCTTCGAAAGAAAACTGTGTCCCAGACGCTAACCTGATAGCAGATAGTATGACATTGTATGGCGGTAAATGACGCCGTGCCGCTTTCCGTTGACGTGATTTGCCGTCATTGGGGCTCAAAAGTAGGTACTGGATAATAGATATTCCGCCAAATAATATTCTCTAACTCCAGTAAGTAATTTACTGAGGAGCGGCATCACCGGCATAATAACTAGTCTACGCCCATCAGATTGGAGTAACTCATAAGTGTACTGCCTACCTCTTTCAATAACAACCACAAAAGCTCATCCTTATTCAATTTTTAAAGACTTTTATGATCGCGAGAAGCCTCAAAACACAAGCGAGAACGAGAGTGGAGGTCTGATAATGCTCCTCAGAGCTACCTCGGCCAGAATAACCAGACCCCACCCGTTTACCTAGCCTGGTGCAGAGGAAAGGGCACGGAGGAAGGTTAATGGCCTCTCAGGGGTGAAAGTAAAATGGTCGGCAGACTGACAAACATATTGCGGCCTAGTTGAGAGTAATTTAGCAACGGCTGCCTACATTTTCGTTTACACGTTCTGTAAGGCCGCGCGAGGGCGTACGAGAGGCGGGGATTGTGTGGATATAAACTGCATAAAAGAGAAATTTATCTAAGGTAATAAAGCGAGGTAACATATCAAATGACTTATCGATACCTATTTTAGTTTTATGAGGATAATAATTTTTGTCAAAATTTTAATTTTTGTGACAAACTTTTATAACCGACTGTATTTTTCTTTGAACATCCATCAATCGCTCAATGAGACGATTCTAAAGATCCCAATGTCGATAGGATTGCTTTATATATTACAGTTTCTAGGGCCACCTTCCGGCTCCATCATCAGACCAGCCCCATGGTACCATATTATTGTATTTATTGTATTGTCATCAAAGTTAAGTAGGTATGCAAAATTTCAGCTCAATCCGTCGAAGATATCTGCTTCAAAATTGAGTTGCAAGATATGTACCTACATACGTTGCAAGTTAAATAAAAGCTTGTAAAAATCGTGGCATCGCAACTCAAAATGAGAGTGTCAACCAATTAACGGATTACCGAATACTTATAGGTATATTTTTAGGCTTGTATGTAATACGCGACGGTCTTTAAAACAGTCCTGAGAAAAGAAATGTATGTATGGCTTCATGAACCTAATCAGGTTTCACTCCTCATTAGTTAAAAAAATCTTAGATTTTACACGCGCAAGGAACCGTTTGAGAATTGATTTTTAAAATATTAAAAAAATTGTTTTATTAAATCAGTTTTCTATGGATGATTTCATGAAAATTTTTAGTATCCCGATGCAGGATCGCCATTTGTTTTGTTCCGCGGCGCTATGCCAGTCTGGCGCCATCTGTTATTCATAATTTTTGTTCTCTCATCACGCCGAAACGGCTGGACAAAATTTAACCAATTTGGTACAGGGAAAGCGGGATATCCAAAGATGTTTATAGGATACAATTCCCCCCCCGAATATCAAGAAAAAAAAAACGCGGACGAAGTGCCGGACACCTAGTTTAAATACGATTTTTACAGTTGGTAACCCCGTGGCAGTCAATGTTTGTGTTGAGGCCATAAAATTCCCAAAAAAAAGTAAAGTTGTTTTGACATTAAACGCGGAATGGCGCGAAATCCGCGCGCGCAAGCGATCCATCCATTTAATTTAAACCTGTGTTGATTTAACGCTCGTTCTCAATTACCGATTACGCTCAGACATTCAGGAATGTTGTTGTCTTGAATGAAATCTTCGTACATTTACGATGTACACGAATTACGATGCACTAGGGAAATTTCTTTTTTTTTTCTTTTTATTAATAGGCTAAGACTTGACAGATTTGACCAGTCTATTCAGCCACGCAGTGGCGTGGTTTAAAAAACCCTAGGGCATACCAAAAAATATTGGATTACTTTTTCTCTAAGAATAATCAGGGAAAGATTAAACGCTCAGTTAATCGAGCTAGCTGTCCCCGTTTCAGAAAATGAAAATGAAAATGAAAATGAAAAATTTATTGATAACATTCGTTACAGGTCATATTCTTATTACATTTGTTTAATATGTAAGTATAATTTAAATAATTATAGTTTATCAGTTATATTTATCATTTTAATAATTATAATTAATGTTTATGTATATATTCAACCTTTATTGCACATAAACAGGTACAAAATGGTGGACCATGCCATGAGGCATTCTCTACTAGTTAACCATAAGGCAAAACATTATAATCATAATTTTATTATCGTGTCTGATTGTCACCTAGAATTTATAAAATGTTATTATTCATATTGGTTCATAAGGAAAAATATTCATCTAAGTCATAAAACTGAGACGTTAGTAACCATTTTTTTAACCTTATTTTAAAATTGTGAGAGGAAGGTGCATCTCTAATGCTTTTCGGTAGATGGTTATATATCCGTGGACCGAGTATGTAGGCAGATCGCCCGCTTTTTTTTAGTTTGTGAGGTACGGGTGCGAGGCAGCCTGCGTCTTTGTTGCTACGGAGATGGTGATTAGCGTTTGCTTGTTTCGTAGTAAACTTATCAAGGTTATTATAAGTAAATATTGCTATTTGTTGGATAAGTACACAAGGAAGCGTGAGTACACTGTACTCTGTAAAGTACTGACGAGCAGACACGTCGTCAGGAACGCCGGCTATTGCTCGCACGGCACGTTTTTGTAACGTGAATACCCGACGCCATTCGGCGGCTCCGGCCCAAAGCTCCGTTCCATACGATATGAGCGCGTGCACGGTCGCAAAATAGCAGCTCCTGACGACGTCCCTGGTCGCGGTACTAGCGAGACGCTTTAATGCGTAGCATGCGCTGCCGAGCCTCGCACATAGGTGGTCGATGTGCACATCCCACTTTAGACTACTGTCGATAAAGAAGCCCAGCAGTTTCATGTCTCCTACTTGACGGACAGTGTCATCCCCGGCATACGCCGTCATGGACTGAGATGCATGACCGTTTAAATTAAATCTCATGACGAAAGTTTTATCTTTATTGAGGGCCAAGCCATTTGTTTCAAACCAATAACACAACTGTTTAAGGGTGTTATTGACGTTCGTTTCCAACTGCGCTAGGGACGTGCCGGTGACAACAGCCGTCACGTCGTCCGCGTACATGAAAATGCTGCACTCTTTTATGACTTGTGGGAGATCGTTAAGTAGGATGCTGAAGAGGGTGTTAGAAAGGCAGGATCCCTGCGGTACCCCTAGCTGGTTCGTCATTTCAACAGACTTGACACGACCGTTATCACCAACGACCACTTGACATCTATCGGACATGAATGACAATAGCAGTGCCAGTGCCAAAGTGTCAGCTTGGCCAAAGATCCTTTCGTATGTCCTGATTCTGGATTTCCGGCTAATTTCGCCCACCAGTCGCATTTCTCAACCAATTCTCGTGGGTGTAAGAAACTTCGAAAGCTTTTGTATTTTTTTTTTTCAAAAATGCGGGGAAATGGGGTTTGAAAATGGACAACAATCATTTCAGCCCGTCTAGAGCTCACAAAGCTATTAGTACCTATAGCCAAACCAGTGGATTTCGAGTTCTATGGACGCCTTGCTACTGCTGCCGCGTCTTTATTGACTGAACGAGCGAAGCGACTCCGATTCACCTTGGTAAAAAAAAACGAATGTCCGGATGATTGGAGGTCCGTTTGTCCGGATATCCGGCTGTTTTCACCTACAGGCCGCTCAAGCAATTCTCGTGAAATTTTGTGAGCAGGTTCAATAATTATTATTTATAATATATAATCATTTTATTTGTTGTAAATAAAAATAACCCTTAGTCGACCAATATTCCAAATTCGAATATGTATTGTATACCTAATAGAAATACTGTCTATTTTACTTTCACACAAAAAATCTAAAATAATATCTATAAAGATACGTACAAACCGCGAATCATAATATCATGACAACGAAAACCTTGTTTACTTCGCACTGTCTTATGATAATGAAAAAAAGGACAAACGAAGGTTATCACAAATTGTATATTCACACAATCACAAATTATTTTGATAATCTCCTTCTTAATCCTTCCAACACGCCCACGAAGGCTGGGAAGTCATTCAGGCAGACCCACAAAATGCGCAATTGTTGCTACGTAAAAAATATAACCCATAATTGACCGAGCGAGCGAACTGTCTACATTTCAGCTTGGCCAAAATTACTTTCGTATGCCTGTATGTTCGGATGTCCAGCTGTTCGTCTACAGGACGCATTTCTAAACCGATTCTCGTAAGTCGCCGTGAGCAGGTTCGATAATTATATAGAATTTTTAGTAGATTCAGTTTCGAAATTTTTCAAAATGGCGGGGGGTTGAAACGCATAAAAGTTACAAGGTACTTGCGCCAAAGATGACCCTGTTCTAAGATCCCACTTAAAAATTTTAGTTATAACCGTTCCAACGAATTCAAAATTCGCGCCTATGTTCGGTTAGTACCACAGAACAGTAGTACCATAGCCTTAACTTATGTCTATGGTACTAACCGAACATGGAACAGGAACAGGGCCATCTTTGGAGCAAGTACCTCATTTCGGCCATTTTGAAACAAACCAGTGGGATATTTTTGTAAGTAGTTAAGCATTATAACACGCCCACAAAGATCTGTAAAACCCTTATTCTCTTAATAACAGAGCCTGTGTGAATATTATCATTTTGAGCACCGTGCGTACTTACTTCTGCTGCTGAGAGTAGGTATACTTAATCTTATTGAAACTTTAGTGTGACATAATTAATTATTGTATTAAGCGCTTTACACTCATCTGAAATTGTCTTGACTATTTCACGTGAGTGTAAACCGCTTAATACAATTAGTACATACGTATAGTACAAATTTTCTAAGCTAAGCTCATCCACTTAAGAACTGAATACCATTGAGTGGTCAACAACAAATTAAGATAGCGAGCTCGTAGTAAAAGCAGATTGTAACCACCTTGAAAGGTTAATATAGATTATCGACTCTATTTCCTTGGACATTTGACTACAAAATACACTAACAGAATAATGGTGATCACAACTTTTTTGGAATTTTACAACCGTCCGACTCTCCACAAGAACGTATTCTCTTGAAAAAGGACTATGAACTCTCATCATCAACCATTTTAAACCTATTCAACAAGGAATAAGGTTGAAAATTCAATATCCACGCAATGTAGTTCTAACCTTTTTTTGTAAGTAACTGGTTGGCGCTTACGAGAACAAAAGCAGATAGGATTGTATTAGACACAATGCCATTGTGAATGCAGGTAAGTGGATGAGCTTAGTTTAAAAAAAAATACTATACTTAAAATTTGCGAGTAAATACTGATAGTCCGATGTCCAATATCATATCACTGATTGTCATGTATAGAAATTTCACGATAAATATGACAAAGTGAGTCGGTGCACACTATCTACCAATTTGGAGGTTATGTTATGTCAACTTGGCAACAAGCACCTACTGTTTTATCTTAATCGCTTTCGTCACAGATAAAGCTTGTCTGCGAAAAAGCAAATATATGGAGAGGAGTCATAATTTTAGGAAAAACCTTAACTGCGCCATTCACGTTCTTTTGTTTAGTTTGAGCATTGATTACAAGTATTACAATGCCATCTGTTATCGTTATCACGAAAATAGTTAGAGATATTCCAATAAATTTTGGCACAGGGATAGCTGACACATAATTTTTACCCCGATTACAGTCCGACCAAAAAGAGTAGAAATTTAAGAGTGGCAATACTGTAGTGTGGTTCCCGTTCTCTTATATTGATTAGAAAGGGAGGACACTACAGTATTGCCACTTTTTAACTTCTACTCTTTTTGGTCGAACTGTACGGTAGGTATTATAAAGAGGATCCTAGAAGATCTTATCTTCTGGTTTAGCTAAACGATGGCGCTAACAGCAATCATTCGATCGAGATATCGAGAATAGCCAATACGGTATATTTCAAACTTTCCTTTTCAATATTCCGCTAATTTTTCGCTACGTCATTTCGCAACAACCTTAATGTAGATTCCAACATCCCGCAAAATTCAAGTGATACCAACAATATATCACTCCCAAGCAGACTTAGCGAACTCCACTTAGTTACAACGTTAAAAATATCTATTACGCAACAACGTATCACCCCGCCACCCCACCCTCACTCCGCCTAGAGGGCAGACGCCACCCTCCAAGGTCAGACTTCAGACAGACAACCCTGCTTAGCAAATATCAACCTCACCCGACAGCCGTTAAGACTAGTTTGGGCTGGATTCTGTTAGGTCTTATTTTGTTGGTATAAGACCGAAATTCCTTTATTTACGTAGCCTGTTGAGCAATCAATGAGAGTACGTGTTTGCGTAAATTTCACGTATTTGTATGTAGTATTTAGGTATTAGTAAATAAAGGTGTGGCTTTAGAAGTTACAAGTTTGATTAAACGCAAAATACATTTGACATCAATCACTGGAATACATTCAGTGATTTATTAAAATTACCACATAGATAATTACTTTACATCTTAAACAAAGAGTAGGCGGTTTGACAACTGAATTTGGTGAAAAACTGTAGAGGTGAAAAACTTAAATCAAATCAAATCATTTTATTGCAATTCATGTTGTACATTAAGGGTCTTAAATACTAGTAAAGTCCAAAACATGAGCCTTGTCAGGCACAGCAATATCTTACAACTAGAACTAAAATAAATATGAATATGCCGGGAATTTACACATTAAAAAAAAACAATAATAATAATATTTCAATATAGGTTTGGTCATAGTCATAATGTTCATTAATTTTCATGATTATAATACAATACGGTAATTTCATAAATTTCATAGTAAATAGTATTCAAGTTCATTTAAATTAGTTAATTAATTAATGTCTTGTGTTTCATTTAGGAATTCCTGAACAGTGTAGTATGCTTTTTCTATTAAATAGCTTTTTAGAGTATTCTTAAATTGATTTATATTGTTTATGTCTTGGATAGCTTTAGGGAGTTTATTAAATATTTTTACGGACATAGAAAAGGAATTAGAGTGGACCAATTTCATTTTAGAGTTAGGTAAAGCTAGTTTTCTCCTAGGTCGCAGGTAAGGTACGTGCGAGTATTCCGGGAAAAGTATAGGATGATTTTTTACAAAAATGCCCACTTGCAAAATATAGATTGATGTTAAAGTTAGGATTTGGTGTTTTATGAAATATGGCTTGCAACTTATGGAGTCATCTATATTAACTAATATTCTAAGGCAACGTTTTTGGAGTCTGAATAAATGTACGACGTCTGTACTGTTTCCCCATAGTATTATACCGTACTGTAGCCAGGCGTGAGCATAGGCGTAATAGGCACAAGTGGCTGTTTTTATATCTGTGCATTTTTTCAGTTCATAAAGGGCGTAAGTGAATCGACTTAACTTAAGTGATATCTGGTGTATATGTTCTTTCCAGTTTATAGTAGAATCGATGTGTATGCCCAAAAGGGAAAAAGTATTTAAGCATTCTAATTTTGTATTATCAAAGCTAAAATTTATGTTCATGCTACATTTTTGATAAGGTCTAAATTCCATAAGTTTCGTTTTTGTAAAATTTATTTCGAGATTATGTTCATTTAGCCAGGTTACTATACTAAATATCGTTTCATGGAGACGTTTTTCTAAATTTTGATTATTTTCGCAAGGAATCACCAAAGATATATCATCTGCGAAAAGGGTAGACGAGCAATTTATTATTTTGGGCAAGTCGTTAATGTAAAGGAGAAACAAGGTGCATCCGAGTACGCTGCCTTGCGGTATCGACTGAGTGACTTTAGTTGTTTGTGATTTGACGGTATGTATGACGCCTGTTATGTAATTATGGTGTTCCACTTCAACACACTGCATGCGATTTGTGAGATAAGAGACAAACCAATCGTAAGCGGATCCTCTCACTCCTATTTCGTGTAGTTTTTGTAATAAGATCCCGTATAGGACACGATCGTAAGCCTTGCTCATATCAAGCAAAATTCCTACGGCATACTTCTTTACGTTTATTAGTATGTTCATTACCTCTTGCACGTATTTAAAGATAGCTAACGCCGTTATCGATTTTTCCTAAATCCGTTTTGGGAGTCACTAAATATATTATATTTCTCGCAAAACGAGTATAAACTTAACAAAATGACTAGGTGTATGTAGTAGTAATATGTTAGAATTCTACATACACTTAAATAAAATATAAACTTTATTAAACGATAAACAAATAAAAAACAACAATAACCAACTTAATCTATTCTCAGAGAACCGAACTGAAACCAACATTCGTTTCAGTTCGGTTCTCTGAGAACACGGCCCTGTGGCAGGGTTCATGATGTAGTCCTTTAGTTGAGTTTTTCACCTATATGGTAATAGAAATCAGCTTCATACTTTTTTCTTGACTTGAAAGTCTAAAGGAATGATTATGGGTTATCAGTCTATTTCAGGCTTCTTGATTAGTATCGCTCATCCTCACATAGGACGGTAAAGGAAACTAAAACACTTTTTAACCCTTATTATCATGATGACAAGGGCTAAACTCGTACGTGTTTCAATTTTCTTGACTGCTCCATATTTCACGAAAAAAGCATGCGAGAACACATTTTCGTGATCTACGCAGCACTTGATCATATATTTTCAGAAATCTTTTTTCTTGCATATTTTTTTCCGCAGCATCATGTAAATTATTCTCTGAGGGACAAGAGTTGATTAGGCTGGTATCACAGTTGTTAGTCTGTGGGATTTTCAGTTCCTTGCGAGAATTGAGGAAAAAACCGTTGTGCCAACGTAGCGGCTTAGGGTTTCAATCTTGTTTTGATTAAATTATTTAGCTGTTTTATTTTTAGGTGTTTTGGTGAGATTTAATTATAAAAGTAATATACCTATTTATGTTTCGATTGTTCGCCTGTATCCCTTCATTTCTACGCAATAGTTTCTTCGCCTGATTATGCGTATTAGGTAATATATGCGCTATGCCCAATTTAGTGATCATTTGATATTACAGGATGCACAATTATTGTTATAAGTACTTGAATTATGGATTTTTTATATTCGTTATTTAACAAATTATTTAGTACTGAAGTATTCACTCTAATAATCAACATGGCTACAGGAACCGACGCAGACCTAAAAGATGGCTGGAATATTTGAGCGCATGTATTCACTGGCGGATGTATACGCTCGGAGATGTATGGTGGAAAAGAGGCGAGGCCTTGGCTCAGTAGTGGAACACTTCAATAGACTAATAAAAGAGAACTTAAAAAAATATGCTTTTAGTTTCATTTACATCCAATTAGGGCCGGCATTCCAATAAGAACTCTTATCTATAAAAAACCATCTGATTCACACGACAGGTACGATACAAAGTATTTCCTCAATCGCCCATCCTTGGCATCAGTTCTGGTAACTCTTCATACGTGGAGTTGTTAAGATTCCGACCCCAGTTCTGAGAATACAGCGCTTCCGCGTACTAAGGGCCTAAGACAAATCGAGACGTTGAAAGATACGTATTAGATGTACAATTGTGGATACATTGTGGTTTAATACTATGAAATACTTTCTGGAACATTTTCACGACAGCACATAAAAACGTACAGATAACTAAATAAATTATTTAAAGCTAGGTACTTGAATCAAGCCAATTTGGCGCAAGAATATGCACATTCTGTTAAAGCCTGTTAGCTGTGTAAAGCCACAATATTCGAAAAAGGGTCGAAAATTTACCAGTCTCGCTTCCCAAGAGCAATGCTATTCCAATTTCAACCTTGTGAGGTACAAAAGATGATATAAATTTGTTTGCGTTTGTTATCTGTTTTGTTTCCATCTGTTCTCGAACAATGGCTTTCTGGGGTCATGTTTACAAGATAAACTCTTTATGACCATTCGGACGTCCTAAAGAAATTCAACTATACACTAGACTTAATTATTCATGTTTATATACGCCAGGGTGATTTTCTGTTTGATGGCTATACTATATATATATCTGTGTCTTTCCTCCACGTGTTGGTGATCAAGAAACATATCGACGGCAAAATGCGGAAACGTAGTAAACGCCAAGGCAATTCATTGGCGTTTACTACGTTTCCCTCTTTTTACCGTCGATATACAGTACTGTATTTAGTCATTACTTCTCTGTTTCTTGATAGCCAACACGTGGTCACAATCACACCGGAACGAGCGAACACGAATACGCAGCGACATTTGAAGCGCGGAATGTTAATTGTTTTGTTTTGACGGTGTCAGAACACCCATCGGTATGTCAACAAATTAGCGGGTCCAAACATCCTGACTTATATCCGTTTCTAATGGCCGATCAGCTGATATTTGTAGCTGCTTTGAAATTTTATCTAGCGATTTAACCCCTGAGTATGTCATTAAAGGCCACGCGAGACAGAACTTTAAATCTCATAAACATTGTTTTATGACACTGCTATCATACTGAAAAATTTCTTAGCGTGTTGAACTTCGGATAGTTACTTTCAATAGCCATGCTATTTCGACAATTGTGGAAAAAAGTATATGTACTTACAAAATAATTCTCATTTCCAAGTATTTCCCTCATTTAACGGAACTGAAACAATGGTTTAGTAAAAAAAATCAGAATGACCATAAAGAGCTCATCTCGTAAACCTGATCCCACAATGCTGTTGTCTTACTTGTGTAGAGGCTTACTTTAGGACAAATCGAAGCAAGTAACAAAAAACCGTACAACCGAGTAAGACAATGACATTGTGGGGTCATGTTTACAAGATAAGCTCTTTATGTCAATTTTTTAACTATAACTACTAATATAGTTGTCCTTATACGCCCAAGCCGCGTCTATATCTATTATTTAATTCCATTGTTATGAATCACAGCATCATTATTCCTAATAAATTGAAGTCAAAGGAGATAAAACTTTATACTCGTTCCCGAACCAGAAAACTGAAAATCAAAACAATGTGTCACTGAATTCCGCAGTTCAAACACTTACATTTTCTTCCAAATTTTCTCGCGATGACGAATTAGATTTACTGCCATCTATTGGCCTTGTCAGTTTTAAAGCATTCTTTACGTGCCAATGGGATGAGTACGGTATGAGTAAATCTGTGTTCCCAATTAGAATCTCGTTCAAGCTAGAAAGATAATCATATAGGGTTACGACATTCCTTCTCTAAGGGCTCCGATATGCCGCTGCTTTCCTGGTAGTGCGATGTTGGCTCCGAAACTAATGTGTAATATGGCATTAATTAGGCACGGTGTTTATGATGTGGGCAATGATTGGCGTTAGTCAAGACATGGCCAAATTCGCCAACGCACGATTATGAATTTAGTAACGATCCGTGTGACCGGTGGAATTTCCTCCCCACCACACCACTTGATAATTATCATGACTAAACTGTGTATCAGGGAATTCTGTGCAAAATATAATGCTTCTGGGTTCCACCGAATCGACGATTTAACTGTCTAGTAAAAAGAGAGGACAACCGGGCAAGTATCGCCTTTACCTATAAGTTTGTTTCCCGTATAAATAACAATTTAAACACAGTAGTATAGTGTCTAAGGTCTGAGTTCTATAGAATACGCTACATATATCGTTACTCTACCGGATGAGCACTTAACAATCCAAATGTTTCTTTAAAAAAAGCATCACTCCTGGAGAAATATAGATTTAAATAACAGCATCATACCTAATCTTGGCGATTCCATAATAGGTATTACAGTTTATAACGGTAAAAGTACCTTACGGTCGTAGCGATGGCCAGCACCTAGACATAAAAACTTCAAAACCAAAATTTCCCAGCTCTCGCTGTATTCTAAAAAGATCCCTTGAGAGGTGAAAAACGAAATGAGTCACTCCTCGCTCGAGCTATTTCCCCGAAGTCAGGACTTTAGGGCTAATGAACCGTTGGCGACGCCAAATTTCACACATGCCGGTGGCCATGACAGCGGCCAAGGCAGGGTTGGCGACTTGTCTCAGTCTACTTGAAAACCTAGGTAAATAGCAGCGGTGTGGTGTGACGATCAAAGAACCCGCTTACCACTACCATGCCTGTTTTAGGGCATTTGGGTTTTGTTTATTCAACTTTTCCTTAAGATATTATAAGCCATATCTGCTCCAGCTTTACCAGGCATATGTTTTAAACCAGTAAAACCGCCGTGTTGAAAATTGCCGTGTCACTGTAAATAAGTTGTAAGCTTGTGGGACAGTTAGAAATATGGAGTTGTGAAGATCTACACAGTCAGCCGTAGGAAAAAGAATACGGTTTACATATAAAGCAGCACCAGTGCATGCCTTCAAGTTGCACTTAATTTGATATTTATCTATTTTCACCTCTGCTTTCACAAATAACACACCGGTGAGACCCGCAAACACCCCGAGCTAATTATTTCTTCAAAGCTGAACTTCCGTCGTCAACATCCGGCCTGAATCAGCCTTCGGCGACATTGACAAAATATCCATTACGCCTGAGTTATGTGCTTGGCGATGATAAATATTACTAATGCTCCGAAGAATGTATATTTGATATTTGGCCTATTCGAATATGAGAGGATGTTGTTTGGTGGTGGATGCGCTTCAGAATTTTTCAGACGAATTTGAAGATAGTTTAGGGGACATAATAAATGATTAAATCTAAGACTTATTTTAAAAGTAAGGGAAAATAAAAAAAGCAATCGGTAGAATAGAAACGCATATCACATGCAAAAATTAATAAAAGATAAAATCTACACACATTTTTGCATAGATTTTATTATAATAAGGTTTCTGATACAGAAGAGAAGGTTGAGATCAAAAATTGGATTAAAGCATGGTCATTTTCATTTGTATAGACTATTACTCTAAATTAGTAACTAGACTAAACTATTTACTACCACTAACTTTATATGAATCACTGGAATTTCAATGATCTGCGTCTACGTAGAAGATTCAAGACTTTCAGAAGTATTCAATGTACTTGTACAAGGCATTTTTTACATAATAATGGAGTGATAAAGCATTTCAATTTCAATTGTATTGACAGCACTGTTTATTGTGAAAGAGAATGCCAACAGATGGATACAGGTGATTGGTACATATTGTAATTTATATGAGTTAAATAAATTAAACCAAAGTGGTTTTTACTCTAAATAGATGCTTGTTTTTCGACATTACCTTCGCATTTTTTTCATACACCCATAAATAGTTAAGATGAGTAATTACCTCAAAAATATGAATGTTGTTGTTTTAATAATTCCGCGGTGCTGTCCCATAAACTTTTTTCCGATCAAAGAAGTTTTTGTCAAACGGGAGCGTTGCCAACATTCCAGCGCGGCATGGCTGATGCCTTGGAATCCACGTCCAATTCCAACAATCGACGCCTGCCATTTTCCCGCCTTATTCATTCGGCAAAATAAAAAAATAAGAGCAACATGACTTTATCTATGGCCGCAGAAGGGCAGGGAAACGTCCGTGTCACTTATATCGATAAAATTGTCATGAAAATGTCATTAGCTTAACTTTGTTATATAAACAAAAAAAACACGCGTTCGCTTTTTAAACCCTTAACCATAGAGCAACTGACACCTGTCAACATAGCTCACGTGAGTCATCAATAATGCCATCATCGCAAATGTTATGATAATGCGCTGACATTTCGTAATGTCCGTTGCGTAACAGACATTGACACGTGTTATTTCGACATTGATATCTTGTGAGCCAGACGTGTAGGCACATCAGATAGACTATGTCTAGACTCCGAAACAAAAACTGATTTAGCGCAGTGCATACTCGTTTTAAATGGTGCGATAAAAAACCTAGTGCTAGTAGCTCCAACTTGTTTTGCTTATCCCACGCGGATTGCTTACAATATTGACGTAATGCCGGTTTGAGTGACATAATCCTTGACTATATAAATTCCGAGCGATTTTAGCTCAGAAAAACAATCAATCATACGTCCGTAAGGCGAACTGTGAAGATTCAAAATTACTGTTTCAGACAATTTTGCTATTTCTTTTATTAAAACGCAACCCATTTACATAACCTTAACTACAATGGCTGAAAAACGTTCCATTTTACACAAATCGGTATAAAGCTTCGATAATTAGTCAGCCACTACCAAGAGTCGTAAAATAGGAACGAACCCATTAAAATTAAGATAAATCAGGTGGATGAATGACTCATTGCTTCGCCTGCCATTACCAAAAGGAAAAGAAAAAAAAAGAGAGTGCGCGAAACATTATGATTATGACTGAGTGAAAACAAAAGCCATTGGCTGTTTGGTCAGTGATTCTAATCTATTTAAAAACGACGATTGGCTGGCTTAGATAACAAAAGATATATTTTTATCTAAGACTTTTCTTTTTCGTGAAATTGTGATTAAATTTTAATTTCACTAGTTAGCTTTTGCTCGAAGTATTTTGACTTGAGTTAGGATTAAGAAAGGATTTTACTTAATTCCGTCACTATCACTACGTCCTAAGACATTTGAGGATCATGCTATACATAATGTTCACATAGGTAGTTTACTTTAAATACGCTTTTTTTGGAACCAAATGAGGAACAAGTATTTTATTAAAGTAGTGGCGATTTCTTGGTTTTTAAAGTCATTATAAAATTGAGCATCAATGAATCATTCTAATCAGGATTTCTCTTCATCGCCTTTAATTTGTACATAATAATCTTTTCTAATAAGTGCATGTGTGAAGGGGGTTACATGAGTGTACGAGTATAAATACTAGGAATCTCTGAACATGACCACCACACAAATCATTTTATTTCCAATCACCTGCTCGGTGGTCATCTATTACAATTGCCAACAAACTTACTTAACGTTCAATTTCCATTCTTCCAACCTTCCCCACTTTACAAGAAGGGCTAAAATACATTTGCACGTATGAAATTACAATAATAGTCGCACGTGGCTACAAACTTAGGGTTTCTGTCGCTGTGCTTTCTATTAATTGGTGTTAAGGTTGAGTTTGTATTTGAAGAGGTGTAGTCGGGATGTGTGGTGGTTGGAGAGTTGCCAGCAAAGCGGGTCTCTAGTTATACGCATTGGCTAGTGTTGGAACACTTAAAAGTGAAATGCACCCTTTCTGAGACCGGTCAGCGTGGTGGATGCTTTGGTAATTAATGGTTAACGCGGCGGTAAATTCAGTCAGTTCAGTAAAGCAAATTCTAGACCAACTATAAAAGTCATTATCATATTTAAGAGCTAGGTTCTTGCCGGTGGAGTAATTTATAGCTGTTTCTTTATTCCAATTTTTCTTTCACTTCTTGATATAATGAAGCATTTACTAACTATAATATAAACTTTATTTCGTGATTGTTCTATTGAAATGAAAAGAAATAATTTATTCAGTAAGTAGGCCACAGGGGCACTTTTACAAGTCAGATTGTGAATCTACCGGCATTTAGCAAGAGGAGACCGCTGTTGAGAAGAAAGCCGAAAGAAACTCAACAGTAAGTCATTTGGTAAATAATACTTAGAACAATTACATTAGTATTAGGTTTGATATTGCTTAAATGGCCATAACACAAGCCTAAGAGCAGCTGTGGGACTAGATCGATTTGTGCGAGGTTCTCCGATATTACAAAAAACCCTGACTAACTAACAAAATCCTTTATTCTAAGTAAATGGTCTACCATTTTTAAAATTTGACATATGCAATTATGGTCCCCAGGGAAGGAACCTCTCCCAAACGTTTTCAACTATCAAAATACATCCACGCCTCCATAAGGTTAAGGTCTGAAGCTGGTGTCCAGTGTCCACGCTGGTGGCCAAATTCGTTCAAGTCGGTTTTTGTTTATATTTATTTCTCTTCTTCTTCGTTTCACTCTTGTCAGAGCGGTCGTGGTCTTCATGAGGGAGGCTTGGGGGGATGGAGGGTTCGGGGCTTCTGTCGCCCGCCTAACGATGTCCCGCCATCTCGTGCGGTTCGCTGCACTTCTGGTACATTCATGCAGTGGTTTGCCCAGAGCAGATATTATCTGGTGAGTCCATCGCATGGGTGATCTACCACGTGGTCCCGTGCCCTCCACTTTCCCCTAAACAACTAGGCGTTCAATGGAATCCCTATTCCGAATCGACACGTGTCCGAAGAACTTGATTATGTGTGATTGATGCCAAGTTCCTGAAGTATGGACACATTTGTGCGATATTCGGTCGAGGATATTTATTTGTTGCCATTTCATTAAATAAAATGAATGAGTGAGAGACTAGCAGCATAGCAGCACTATTCCATTAATCCTCTGTCAGTTATTTTCACGAACAAACAGCGCAAAACAAGCGCACGCGCATGCGACGAGACAGCGGCAATAAGTATACGAACATTTACCGATGTAGACTTACTGCTCCTGAAATACCCGACACAGACTGTATTGAGGTGCAAAGGTACAGTTTGCATGCAGTTCTAGTGCAGTTGACATAACTGCATCGAAGCTGCAAACTAGCGGTCACAGTCCGCTTGCAGTTCTGCTTCTGCCTGTATTACAAAGAAATGTGCCGTTCTGGAGAACGTTTGCCGATTTATATGGATAATGTTCTCGTGAACGTTCTTTCCCCATACAAATCGGGAAACGTTTTGCGAACGGCACATCTCTAATTACAACAATAACCGTGCAGCTTGCAGTCTGTGGAAATGCACATAGTGATGAAATAAAGTACTAAAGCCACTCCATTTTGTGACTACGGAATCAAATTTAGGTACTCAACAGAAACTGATTTCTCATTTGGTCAGCCCGGTTAGAGCCTGGGCGAAGCGTCTCCTTTTCAGCTCGATAAAAAAAAAAAAAAAACCTTCGCTTTTCCGAAATCTGGATGTTCGGATGTCCGACTGGTCTTGCCTACAGTAAGTTCGATCCAATCGCTATCGCTACCGACGCCATGTTCAACATTTTTAACTCTTTCCCGCACAGTACGTACGTCGAGAGACGAAAATTACAATCCTCTTGAAACGGCATCACCATCGTCTGATGGCGACATTGTCTTCGCCAAACTGCTACTCCGTCTACAGGCGAACATTTCTCATAGTTTTCCTAAAGCATATGGCTTGTACCGTTTTTGGAAAGATCTTGCAGCCAATTTTCAAAATGGTCCTATGTTTGTGAACGACATAATGGCTTGCTGTTGAGTTTAATCGGTTTTCTTCTCAACACCGGTCTCCTCTTGGGAAATGCCGGTCGATCCACAATGTATGGTAAAATCCGGCTCAATCGTTCTAATCTCCCCAATTGTGTAAAGTGACAAATTGTAACAGATTCGACATTTCCCTCCAAATCAGAGTAATAAAATAATTTTACGACGCAACATTACCATACGAATTCTCTTTGTAACGGCTGTCTGTCTATTTTATGTCGCCTGTGATATACGCCTCTGATACGCAGCTTTACAAACCCGAAATGTTATATTATGTACTTTGGCTTTTTTATACATAAAATTACATTTTAAAACAATGGGCCCGTTTGTTTTAAAATGTGACGCGAATTTAGCACCAGTGTCTTGTACTTTCACACCATCGTAATATACTACGGGTTGCACCATTGCATGGCATATTTATGAACGAATGAATTCATAAATAGGCCATGCAATTCTGCAGCTCATAGAAGCTATTGTTTTTAACATTTAGAAACAAAAGAGATTCAACAATTGAAGGTCATAAAGCTCCTTTAAATTTGCGCCTATTAGACTAGATGTTTGACTTATTTTCACCCAAGTATTAGAGTGCTGCCGGCTAGATTCAATTGTCTGCGCCGCATAATGCTTTAGCCACATCATCGATATGGTCACTGGAAAAATAGAAGGAAAACGGCCCAGAGGCCGGAGCCCGAAACGCTGGTCTAACCAGATCTCAGAATAGACCAACGGACAAATTACCGCAGCACTACACCAGTGGGGTTAGCATACATCTTGACGCGACTTCGCACGTCTCGCGCGACTTAGCGTCACGTCACATAAAAGACAGAAAAGTGACAGTAGTATTTGTCGCGCGACAAAGTTGCGTTTTACAGTTGTGCTAGTCGTGAAGGCAGCTGACCGCAACAGATGGAATCACGACTCACGACCCTCAGCGATGACGAAGCGATGTAGAAGAAGAACAGAGTAGAGTGCTAGGAGGGATATGTAAATCGCCAATTACTGGCCACCGTTCAATAACTGGCTACCTAGACTAGCTCTACTTCTGCTACGAAATCATACCGTAACGTGATACCACCAATTTCTTGATCCAATGTTATATTTTTAATTTTTTATGTGGTTGTCATGATGTGAATGTCAGAGACATGTTTTATCGTTTATTGTGAACCTATAAAATACTCGTATACTTATCTATAAAATTTCAAATTCTACGCTTGTTATTTTTATGTTAAGTGTTATGTTTTAATCGTATCTCTGAATCTAAGATCAGCGCCGATAACTTATGCTAATGTTGTTTATTGTTTCCAACGTATGTACTCCTTTTGTCTATGGCAGTACTCTACGACAATATCATCACATTAGTTCATTGGATCCAGGCCGCATATACCGTTTTTATGATCGGCATGCCCATATAATTAAAAAAAAAAAGTGTGTGTGTCAGCTCCGACGCACGACTGGAGTTTACTCTTCAGGCCAGGCGCGCACCACTTTTTTGTCGCAGAAATAAGCGTACTTATGGGTTTATGAAAATCGTGGTGCGCGCACTCTCATATAAACCCATATCTTGCATTTATGCGACAAAATTATCGTGCGACTAAAATCTTGGTGCGCGCCTGGCCTTAAGAACGTTTATAAAATATATACTCAATACGTTTATTGCACATAATGATTATACAGGTGAAAGTAAATAGTTTAAGTATCACATTATGTACCCTGTTGGGCGCTGCAAACAAGAACGAAAAGGTAGGCACACTTTTTGTGCAACCTGAATTCGAGCGCTGCGAGGAATTCGTTTGACCACTGGAATTGAATGTTTAAGGTCACTGATTTTTTCAGAAAAAGGCCTGGTCTGACTTGGTTGTGAATTGTTTGCCTGGTGGCGACGTAATTGCGCCAGCACGAATGCCATGGGTTCTACTGATGTGTATATTAAGTCCTTTCTGACCTTTAAAGAAACGAATCTGGGAGCAATGTGGGCACTGTACGGAATTCTCCAGCGACAGCGACACAGACCTGGAAGCGACATTCTGAGAGGAGCCCGTGCTATTAGGATTCATCAAGTAAACTATTAAAAAACGCAATAGATAAAAACTTACGGCTACGATAACAAATAAAGTATTTAAAAAAACCGCTCCAAGTTTCGGCATACAAATTGCCCCATAAAGTTCCTGGGGGAAGCGGTGGTTTATAATTGCACATATAACTAGATAGTACTCATGCACTGATAGCAATCACACTCGTAACATGATAGAGATTCACGCAAAATATTAGCAAAAACTTGAAAACAAAAACACATTTCTCAGCTGTTGTAGATTGACAACTGTCAGTCAAGCTGCCCGATGCGCACTTGCGCAGCAACGCGCCGCCGTGTAGGCCGCCGGCCGCCGCCGCAGTCTCCGCGGAGAAATTATGAATATGTTTCTTGTCTATGTTATTTGTTAAGCCTCTTGTGGTAATTTAAAATAAATAAATGGCAGAGAACAATTAATATTAATTTTATCTAACGGGAGCCATGTTTTCCCGTTGCTAAGTACATTTAAAATACATTTCATGAAATAAACATCTCGGTGAAGGTCATTTTATATAGGGATCTTAGTCTATAACGCTTAACGTAACGCATAACCTGCTAAATTAAGAAGTCGTATTTTTACCCCGATCGTATACTGAGATACGACTTTTTAAATTAGCACGGCAGATACGTTCGATTTTATACCCCATAATTTTCATACCCCGGGCTTATATATGAAAATCGATTCTTAAGGAGTAAACTCCAAAAATGACGCGAGGTTGACATTTAACTTTTACTTCAGAACATGCTTAGAATAAATACGCCCAGAAACCTAGTCAGCGCTAGAAAGTGAAGCCAGTATTGGTAAGCCACGGGCTTAGTTTCGTCCGTGTGCACATCTGTCACAACGTCAGCTCACAAGCAACACGTCTCTATGATTGGTTCGTAGACAATGCGCACATAAAACCATAAGCAGCTATTTTCGCAAATATTTTGTGATGAAGACTCTCGTTCTAGGCGTAAATACGCCGAGATCATAGTATATTTTGAGATTTTTAGGGAAGCGCTTTAGCACGGCCATACTGACAATTAATTGTATTTGTATTGTACCCACTTTATTGAATAAAAAATAAATAGAATTGAGACGTAAATCTTATCTTAGATGGCGCCACGATTGCAAATTACAATAGGTAAATAATTCATAATCCGCGTAAAATAATTTGGTTGTTTGGAAAAAAAAACTAATTAAGTAAAATACATTGTGATGAATTATAGCATCGTATATTTAGACAATACAAGTAAAAAAAAATCTTAATATAATTAAAAAAAAATGGGCAAGTGCAAGTCCGACTCGCGCATGAAGGGTTCCGTACCATAATCTATAACAAGTTTGTTGTATGGGAGCCCCCCTTAAATATTTATTTTATTTTATTTTTAGTATATTTGTTATAGCGGCAACAGAAATACATCATCTGTGAAAATTTCAACTGTCTAGCCATCACCGTTTTTGAGATACAGCCTGGTGACAGACCGACGGACGGACAGCGAAGTCTCAGTAATAGGGTCCCGTTTTTACCCTTTGGGTACGGAACCCTAAAAACAATATTGCTATATTCACTGAATGCGATAGTGGCACCTCTAGCGGCAATACTTGGCAGAAATATAAGGAGTATATTATGCACTAAGTGCACTCATTCGTCTAGGTACTCGAGTTCATTGACCTCGCCCTGCGACCCCCGATAACGCGCCCCAATAACAGCTGATAACAAATGACGCGCGCCCCGCTGCATTGTCTTCGTATTTGCTAATTTGAATTTGATAAAGTTGGCTTGATAAGGAGCGTACTGTTATGTCTTTGTATTGCGTGCTGATACGAATGTAAGATTGGTTTATTTCCTACAATAATATTGCACAAATTGTAACCATGTGTTATAATGAGGAATTAATGCCTTTTTTTCTCTATTACATGGAATCATAGATCAAACATTATGGAATGGTTCCATAGTAAAAGTTGCGCAGTGTGACCCTCCTCAGCAACCCCTGGCACTCCCATTCACGACAAAAAAATCACACAGTATATAATTATGCTATATCGTATAATTCAACACCAGTTGAATGCTACACCCCGTTACCAGGTGCAGACCTTTACATTTTTAGACAAACTCTATAATATATCCTATGCGTTCCATTTTCAAAAAATCTTTTGTACAATTTTTGTCGACAAGACAAATTAAATGATAAGCGATTCATTTGTCTGCTCTATTTTAATATCAAATTCAAAACATCGTAGACATTAGTAAGCTGATAAGACTGAATAACACTCGTAGGACTAAATCTTACTGCGTAGGTTCTATTCTATTACGCATTTAACTGAAAACTGCGCCATTTCACTAATATTATAGGGTTGTTAATTAAATCCCCTTTCACTGATCAAAATGTAGGTAAAACAAGTAACAACTTCAAGTAATTTAGAATGAAGTTAACTTATACAATACAAATATACATACATACCTATGCATTTATTTTTATTACCTACTTCTTTCACAAAATTGTATTAAGTACTTATACGTTCTACGGGGTTCATTTATATTTCTAATATCATGTTATATATGGTTATATTGACGAAAAATTATAAGTACTTATTTAGTTCCTCTCCCTGCGTTACCTCACTTTATTGAGGAAATGCAGTAAATTTGCCCCGAAGGCATGTATGTTGGTTAAACTAAGTCTAGTTACTTAAATGACACGCTACCCAATTTAAAAACCTTGATATCTAAAGTAATGCGAATTAAATGTATGTACGTCATTTAGTTCCGCAATACAACAGTCAAGCGTAGATAGATAATACAATAATCTATAAAAACAAGGCAATCAAAATAGGTCGTGAGCGTAATAGTTATCTAACCCAAACACGAGATGGCGCCAGGCCACTTCCTCGATTGGACGTACATAATAATTTGCTTTTAATTAATTCAATTCGACACGATGGATGGGAACGAGATATTCGTTTCGTTGCTGGATTTGTTTTTCTTTCTGTGTTATGTTAGCAATGCATGGAGGATGAATTATTATCTGAATAAAATCACAACGAAGTTAATAAGGCGTCGTATGGGGTTTCCAAAGTTGCTAGGGTAAAAATACAATGACAGTCTGTGGATGTCACCTAATTAATAATTTCAGTAACAAAAGGAATAAAAAGCTCTATGTTAGCTAACATTGCAGCTATTTCCAGGGTCAACAGACTTTGTTATAAATAAATGTAGGAAGGATTACTACACTGTATCATGGATGAAAACGCGTGCATATCTGCATGCACAATGCGAAACGGCAATCAATATTCCCCGCCGCGCCCGGACACGGCTCCACACTTCAATAGCAACGCTATCTAGCCGCCAGGCGAATATAAATTACACAAAATTATAGTAGACGCATAACGCCGGCCATTTTGGTTTGAACGCATGTTGCGTTCCAAAACCCAGTGCGGCGACCCCGTGACCGCACGTACATATCAATGCGCTGACCGCCCACGGTCAACCAACGCAACCTGACAATTTTAAAATTAGAACAATTCGAACGCTTCGCGCGGAAATAACGTCTTTTTTATTTGGTCGCGTGTCATGATGTTGCCAGACTCGAATGGTGTCTCAGACGTTTTATTGCTTTCGATTACTTTTTAGGTGTTTACGGTGTGAGGTCGGCTCGCATCCGCTTCGTGGTTTTGGCCATGGCTGACTTGGTTGTCTGGTTTGATAATACAGACAGGCAAGGCCAGGCATATCTGTGGGATAAATTAGCCGATAATTTGTTTTTGCAACTACCGGACGCCTCGTGGTAGAGACGTAAACAAATTGTCGTTTAAGGTCAGAGACATTTATTTCGTTTTGACAAATTAAGAAATAAATAAAATACCTCCATACCTACATAATTCGGCTATGCTATATAACAGAACAGATCTAGAAAACCTACAAGATGTCAAGAGCGGAGTCGTGAATGTTATCTTGAAGAATCGTGAATGTCGTGATGTGATACACTTTTACTATATTCAGCTTTCGCGAAAATTCGGTTAAATGTTACGCTAACAGACAGCCCGTCATCGTCATAATTATCATAACACAATGAAGGTAAAATAATTCAAATATGGAACGAAAACTCAACCGCATTCTAATAACTGTTCAATTGTTTCGTTTCTTACGCCTGTTCCAATATTCTTATGGTAGATCTAGATACTTACCTACCAAAACCAAATTTCAGGCTTAATGCATTTAGATGTGGGTCTTAAGTGGAATGCCACAGTAAAACGCATTGGATACCGAGAACGAAACTAAAATTTTCTATAGTCTCTATGCTCTTCTTCGCCTAAATTCAAAGTAAGTACCTATTCTTTTGGTAGATAGCAAAATTCGTATCTAAGTATCCAATTCAGCAGTAGGCACCGGTATCTAGTTGGTAGTCATGTTGACATTCAACGTTAAATGACTTTACAATTGACATTGGCAAAATGACTTATGTTCTCAAAGCACGCAGCACTAGTAGTAGAGAAAATCATACGGCGTAAACATGACACAGAGATAAATGTTGCTATTATACCCTTTAAGCCCAACCTCTGCCCACAGTGTTATTTGAAATTCTGATCACCGCTTATAACGTAATCTAACCTTCACTTCGAATTTCTACGGGAATCGTGATCGTAGTATATGCTAGGTTCAATATTATAATGTCGGGTACATTAATAATGTATAATATATTACTTCTATTGTAAGTTGTTCTCGGTAGGGGACAATGCCACATCCACAGTAGCATTTTGCGAGACCTATTGTGAATATGATGATCGCTATTAATAGTACCAATACCAAGCAACCAACAGACACACTACAAAGCTATGGTTCTTATGATGAGTAAGCTATTTTATACACGATTCGTACTGGCGACTTTCGAGAAAATTAAAAAACAAACCGCAACCCACAGACTATCGTTCTAATTTCAAAACGGAATGTCTAGCGGACCTTCGCTGGCAGTCACCGCGCGGCGTCCGCGGGAGCCGCGGACCAAGGTCAACTTTACAACTCCCGCCATCATTGATTTCACTGCGTGACGCAACGGCTCGGACACGGAACATGCATTATACAAGTTTTTGCCCTGCTATTATACCGAAGGCATCGTTTGAACAGATTTCTCCCATAGCTACCAATTTCTTTAAGATATTGCTGAGGTCAGTTTGTATTCTTATCACTTACGAACACCAATTTCGATTATAGTCGTTTTCACTATGCTATATACACCGACTTCACGATTTTGCAAGTTTCCTTACCTCGTGAAACCGAACGCTCAATTCAATCGTCTCACTCATCTCATCCCATCAACCGCTCATTGGATCTACTTCCATAAACACTTGACATTTCGACGCCAAATTGGATCAAGGGATATGTAACAGGGCGAAACGCCTCTGCCGCAATCGTTTACCGCCGTGTGTAACAGCGGAGCATCAAAATTACCTCAATAAAACACATTTCACAACCGCTAAACACCATCTTACCTGCAACAAAACAAAATAAAAATAAGTGTCTTATTTTATTGCAACCGCCGTAAAAGCAAGACTCAATTTGAAGAGGTTTAACGGTAGAACAGTAATTTGGCGAGCAATAAAACGTCCCAGAATCAAAACAAAACGCGTTAACGTTGGCAAACTTGTGAAGACGCGCATCTCAATCAATTCGCTGGTTCTGATTTGTAGCCGGTACGAAAACAAATTAGCTAAATTAAATGTGTTAAAAAAGCGTTGCCAACTCGCCAAATTGCGCGGTCGAGATCTGTCAAAAGACTTGTGAAATGGCGGCTTATTTTTGAAGAACGCGCAAATAGCGCGTCGACGCTTGTGAGGAAATAACGGGCTTGGCCTCACACGGCGCGCGGAGCTGGCGCCATCGCGCCACCGGTACCGTACACTCCAAGTGTAAATTGATTGTTCTTCAACCTCGAATTTGATAGACACATTCGCCATGAGAAAATCTGGTCTGGAGTCTATAATCCGCTCAGAACAAAACATCAGAAGATACAGAAGTTGAAATTGAAGGGCTAAATGATCTTGTTATTAATATACGTATATGCAGCGGGACCCCATGTAATTATGGTTTAAGTCCTATATAATCGAGTTGGTATATATTTCTACCTCTCGATTTATGTACTTTTAAATTTCTACCTTTGCAAATTAATGAAAAAAAAATATTCTGTGCCAGCGGGGCCCTTTGTTAATTGTAAGTTTACAGACTAAATGAATTACTATTCATGAAGACTCTTATTTCTACCTTCCAAATAACTTTTCACTACACCCCACATATAAATAGTTTTTGAGAAATACGCGTTCGAAGATTTTGACCTTCTAGCAGGGCCCTTTGGTATTTAGTGACTTACATGACCCCAGGTAGTTAAAAACAGCCAGTTATTTCTACTAACTGAATCAATTATTACCAACTTGCTAGTGACAGGTTTAGTGATAATATAATACAATAATATTTTTTTATTTTTTTTTCTTGAAAACCTGTTTCTTGAAAAGTTATTTGGAAGGTAGAAATAAGAGGCTCCATGAATAGTAATTCATTTAGTCTGTAAACTTACAATTAACAAAGGGCCTCACTGGCACAGAATATTTTTTTTTTCATTAATTTGCAAAGGTAGAAATTTAAAAGTACATAAATCGAGAGGTAGAAATATATACCAACTCGATTATATAGGACTTAAACCATAATTACATGGGGTCCCGCTGCATATACTTATATTTGTTATTATAATATTCGTCATTCTTTTGAAATCTATTAAACTTCCAGCACGATACAGATTTTCCCTCGAGTCAGAAATGAAAGCGCGACACGTCTATTACTTATGGCGGCGTATAGCGAAAATTGCGCGCAAAAGGAAATCACTAAACGGAAACAACTTTTCACGGACTTCCACTTCCTAGGATCTTTTCAGAACACCCATAAGTTCCATATTCTTTACAACTATACACTACTCATGACCCTTAACGTCGGAGTCTTTGAAAAGCTGATAAAAAAAATCTCCCCCGGAACATCAAACATTAGAGTACTGCGGAACGACAAAAATATTTCTTGTTCATGGTGAACTGCCCCTTGCGCGTAGGGAATGGCGTGGTTTATGAAGCTCGCTAGGGTAGCAAGTATTGTATACTGTCCAACTAGTTCTAATCTAGGTTGTGCGGGGCGCGTTGTAATTAAAAATGCAGCGGATTAATGTCAAGAGCTCTCTTGCGAGGGTAGGGACGCACGCACTTCAAAATAATGAGGATTGGATAATAGGGGAGGTGTATAATGCGTACGTACTTTAGCGTATTTAGCCGAGGCGTCACAAGTTGGAATTATTTACTAGAACTTTGGAGAATGTTAAATGCTAAGTAAGTAGAATAAGATCTATTCCCACGTTTAAAAGTATGAACAACGACGAAATGTAGGTAATGCTAATGTGCGTGTTGATTTAGATAGACCAAATTACCAAATTAGTACAAGTAGGCACCTTCTTGCTTGTCAGTATGGAAGATGTTATTGTTAAATTCTGGAGACGATTGTTGGTAAATTGAGTATTTAAAAAATACGCATGTATCAAAGCGCTTTATGCGTAGATTTAGACTTCTCACGACGAAATTCTCTCCGAAACGACTCATTGAACAAATTCTAGGTCACACTCACACCCAACTTCCATAGCATTGCTTGTTTACATCTAACGTACGTCAAGTAAACACATTTTTTCTAAGAATCTATTGTAGTGTCGTGTCCAATCCATTAACAGATGACTGCAAAGAAGCTGCAAACTTAGAACTGGATATCCCGAAACGACGAATAAAGATTGATGTCAATGTCAGGTGGGAGAAGATAGAATAGTATTTTATGCAACCGTTGTATAAGAGGGGGCAAAAAACGCGTGTGGCATGGGCCACGAGCGTTTTTTGACCTACTTATACAACGTTGCAGACAATACTTTTTCTACGACACAAAATTTCATAAATAAAATGCCAATAATAAATAACAAAGGAAATAATTACATGTTCCCGCTCGGAATCAACAAAATTAAAAAAAAAATAGTCTCTGATAAACTTCTTTTTATTGATGTCTATCTGTCAAAAATAATTAACTTATACATAAAGGTATACGTTCACTATACTAAACATCTATCAAAATAATATGAACTTATACATAAAGGTAACGTTCATTATACTAAAGATCCATGCACTGAAGATAAAACTTTTTTTTTTAAGTTGGCAGCAATGCCTTAGTACAATAAGTTTTTTTTAATTGCAAATTGTGTGAATGCAGCTGTTTATCTTGTAATCTGTGGTACTAATTGATGCTTTTTTGGCGACATTATAACATCGTTTAGCAGTGTTTTTTTGGGCAATAGAGTATAGACTTTTACAGACTTTCATAATTTATGTCTTTATATTAGAGTTAGTAACTATATAAATGACAGAAAAAAGTACTGGAGTAGAAAAAATGTTTATAAACATTCACGATATTAACTAGGAAGATGATCAGGAAAACTATAACAAATAACCCTAGCATAGAAACAGGGAAACATTTTATACTTTTATTAAAACTTTCGTGAGACATATTTAATTATTGTATTAAGCGGTTTACACTCACGTGAAATTGTCAGGAACGGCCCGACATGTTTCGAACTCGTATGGAGCCCTTCATCAGGGACGGCTGCCCGTACACCGCCGCGGCAAACTCGTCGTGAGTGACTCGTCGTGTAAGGGCTCCATACGAGTTCGAAACATGTCGGGCCGTTCCTGACAATTTCACGTGAGTGTAAACCGCTTAATACAATAATTAAACATTTTATACATTACAAAAACAAGATAGTAACCAGTAACCGCGCACTAAGATCAGCAGGGGGGCTGTAACAGCTAGAACAAAAACTAACGAATTCATAGATCGATGTCCAATGCTTGCTAACTGAGATTAGTTTAGAGTTAGTGAATTAGACGTGTTCAATGGATCTCAATTTACGCAAGCAGTAGTGCGTTAAGACGTTCGAAGGAGACGCGTGGTACAGGTTGGAATTAGACGGCTCGGTAGACGAGGCAAACATTACCTGTTTGAGATTTAACGCCCTTTTGAAATCGTACGTGAGTTCATTTACCTATCACTTCAAACAAGGATCCATGTTGGTAAATTTATTGCGAGCTTATTAAATAAACCTGTAAGGATTAATTGCAAAATGGAGCGATGGGAATATTTAGTCGATCAAGATTCAAGACGATTGCATTATAGCATTAATTTCGGCTAGGCGCCATTATGTGTTATAGGTAACACATAATGGCGCCTAGAATCTTAAATTTTCTATGGCTATTGCAAAATAGCGACATAAAAAAATGTATAATTCGGATCCTTTGCATACTTTATAATAACTGCGTGTGCGTATAAAAAACTAACATCTGTGTAGTTTTCTACTCATCCCTTATTATAAGAACTCTGATAGTGATAACTTACGTTTGACCCGTAGTTTTTTGGATTTTGCTTAAGTATGTATGTATAAAATAATGGACTTGAGAATTTGCTTATGTATAAATAAATGATCAAAAAAATACTGTAACGTTATTTGTTCAGATCGGTCGATTACAGACGACATGCAAGCACACCATAAAAACACAATGCAAGTTCGTTGCCTTGGCTGACAACATGACCAACGATACATGGCTCAGTCATTTAAATCAGGTTTCATAAAAAAGATCGTCCGCAAGGTCACATCAGAGGGCAAATTTATCGTTTTTAATTCTTGCAGTGCAACGTCCTCTGCGTTGCAGTGTAATCGCTCGGATAATACTGCCAATCCCGTTCAGTTCAGCACAATGCGTGAGTCATGTCATGTCCATGTATTACTCCTATTAAAATACGTAATAGTGTTATGGAATATTGTTATGGAGCAGCAAACTTGAAGTTTATATAAAGTTGAATAAATTACAAATGTCAATTAAATATTACATAATTAAGCGAGTATTTATATTCGTTACAGAAAAGTGAGGAATAAGAACTACACAGTAGTGGTTAATTCCCCATGATAAGATTTATAAGTAATATTATTATGTGGTTTGATCATGCATGATGACTTATAATTTATCAGTTTTCTAAGAAATAACTCCTTGTAGTTACCTACTCACTCAGGTAGTAATTCCAATAATGAATACATTATTTCATATGGTAAGTAGTACATAGTTACTTTTCCGTCAAAAAGTTGTCTTCTCAATTCAGAAAACTGCATTCTGATTCAGATGACAACCGACAGCCGGCCGAAATGATAATGATTTGTACTTACATAAAAACTGTAGTTTTTTGGCACTGTTGCACTGAAAAAAATATCCAGTGGAGCCTACTGACATTACAGTAAGACTTACTGCAATAACAGTGAGGCCTACTGACATTTCAGTAAACCTAACTGTAATAACGGTTACGCCTACTGTAATTTCAGTAGGCTCCACTGGGTATTTTTTTCAGTGTGGTAGTTAGAGTTAGTAGTAAAAATATTTACGGAAATACTGGCATAAGCACAGTTATTAGCGGGACTCATAAAATCAACCCAGAACTCGCTTGAATTCCACGAGCAGTAAAATTATGAAAATTCCAAATTTAACGTTTACTTTATAAGCACCGAATTTTACGGTCCAAATCGTGCTTCGAAATTTTACAGATCACTCCAGCTGAAGCACAAAATGGGTCGTTAAATCTGAAATGAGAAATTCCGAAATCAAACATGGCGTCACTTTTGGCGACGAGGTTTGCCAACTTTACAAAATGACTGTTGAAGTTATCGGGACGTTAATTGCAGAAACAATTTTAGATGTTTATAAATAAAATATCAATTAAGCGTAAATAAAATTTACTTAGGGTGTAATTAAGCGTCATTTCAAATACGTCATTGCCAATTTGGATATGAATTCCTTGCAAAAAGCTTTGTTGTTGATATGTTGATGTTTGATTTATTAAGATTTTTATACGCTCTCCAGATTTTAGTTTATTTCTACTCATCTTTTGGTTGCATGGGACACAATAGAGAGATCAAGGAATACTAGGTCGATGCAGAGTCAGCCACCGCCGGCTAAGCTTGCACCATAGATTGGAGCGGAGTTTTTTTTGTTTTTTTTTTCGAAATTTTCTCTTCGTCACGACCTAGCGAAATTTAATTTGTGCATTTTAAAACCAAAATTTCTAAAATCGATTGAGAACTCGCTGAGATCTGCGCATTGTTACGAAGTCCATTCGAGTCGATCCATGGGAATCATACACTTGGTAACGTATGAGATTTTCCATGTGTAAGTATGTATGACATCACACGTCAACCCCTATTTTAAGTACTTCGTTAAATCGTTAAGTACTTAATGATGAATCGAGATACGAGGAAGAATATAGATGCGATCAAAAAACTTGAACAATGGATTGGCCTTCATATCATTAATAATCCTCTTATGAATAAGCTGCCCAAATCATAGAAACATAATACCAGTGAAGTGCTAAAATCTTTTCAACTCCACTCACTAACTATGTGCTTCCTGATATTGCGAACTGTGCAAATTGTATCATTAAAGTTCGCGTCAAATTTACTTTCAGTTGAATGCCCTTACACCCTGCTAAGGAGGTTCAGATCCCTGGGTCGACGTCCTTGCCAGCTGACTCCCCCTTAGGGCAAGGAACCCGTATCTATGTAAATAGGTGCATATACGTTGACTTGCGTAAGGAGTAAAGGCCAAAAGGTGTAAAATGCCAATATTAAGGATGTGTCACGGCAGTGGCGCCCAATTTCATGCCTGGCGAGCTTTGTATGAGGTTATCATACATTGATTGCATTTTACTACATACGTTATCCTAAACTTGAAGTCATAACGATTTTGGTGGAGGTAAAATATGAGTAGACTGTTTATGGAGTTATGTGGTGGTTATGAAACGAATATTCATTAGCAGATTTTTTTCTGCCGAGGTATAAATGCTAAATGGACTAAATCATGTAAAGTGAACCTGTCAAAAGTGAAGGGCTTTACTCTGTCAAAAAAAAAAAACAAAGTAACGATAACGCAAATATCATGCAAGCTGGAAGCGCAGTAAATTTGGTTTTCTTTAAAAAAATGCCACTGTGTTCGAAGGTTCTACGCTTCGTGCTTAGTGAAAGTCGACCGCAGACCGTTTTTTATATATATGGCCATTGGCCACATCCACACAGACCTAACAATATAGTAAGCTAACTAGTCAATAACTTATGCGACTAACCTACACTACAGCTAACTTTGTCGAAGGTTCGAACGTTTCAACAGAAACATGTTCGTAAACACAGTAGGCAACACTAACACACCTAATCAGTAAACAATAGCCCGCAAAAACTGATTATCTCAATGCCTGCAAGGTCATTACCACAGCGAAATCAAAATGCGAAATAAAAACAATTTTAAAGTGTAAAGAGAAAAGACCTTTCCCGCAGCTTGTTTGTTTCATACCGGTTCGCGTCTCGCTCCCGCCGCGCGCGTGCGAGCGGGACGGTGCTACAAGGTCAGCCGCTCACGGTAGACGGCGCGGGGAGGGGGGCGTGCGCCGGCGCAGACAGCGCAACGACATGGCGGATGGCGGCGCGTGACGTCACATCAGGTCATGAGCAATCTTGCATGAAGCCTCTCATGCGTAGGAAAACGAACACGCACGATACTTAGTAACTTGAACGTATACAATTTAATTGCCAACAGGAATGTGGCGGTGAAAGACGGCATTTTTTCCTGTATTGTTGTGTGATTAGTGATAATAATAGTAAATAATGTAAGCGGTCAAACCACTTGGAAACGTTTCGCAGAAATCATAATTCACGATGTCACGAAGAGGCGCAATAAATCATTTTACTTTTAATAGCTTCCCGATTTTACACTGATAGTCGGTTAATAAACGCGTTATAAAAAAAAAGATGGTCCTTCGAGGCGGATTTATACCAGAACCAAAAAGTGTATGTAAATCTATTCTCGAATACAAATAAATTATTCATTAAACATACTTATTTGGAGGTATTTATTTATATGTACTACCTACGTAAAAGTTTTTAAGCGATCTCGCTCAGACAGAAATCAAAAAACGCTGAAATCACTTTGGTTGCTTGTCAACCCTGTTATTTTTTACCGATGTGGTGGTCAGATACCTAATTCTCTTCCTCTCAGGTTAATGACCTGTGGAATATTCAGGTAACAATGAAAAACAAAGAATGCCTCTCGACCGTCGTTAATAATTGATTGGTAACGAAAATTATCTTTCCGTTTTTGCTACAATAGCCTACAATTCAGAAACAAATAATTCAAAATTGAATCGAAACTTGGTGGGGTCACAATGTCGTTTAGGAATTCTCTAACTTAATTCATATGCATGGTATAACTGGATAAAAAATACATTTTTCTGCTTCAAATTCTGTTAATTTTTTTTGGCACATAAAGCCTGAGCGCTTTTAACTATGCAACCAGCAGCAAGTCTCCGACAGCTCTACCTTCGAAATATGTTGCTAGTTTCATTCCGCAGCGAAAAAGTTGGGAGTTTTTGTCGCTTTTATGCTCTCTCTGCAGACTCATTAGCGGACGTGACTGAACTGACGTCAGATGTTGACGCCACCAGCCATGTTTACATTTTGTCAATGTTGTGGTGAGCTTATCTGCAATCGCGAAAGGTTACAATGGTTATAGAATCGTGATCGTTGATTGCCTGTTAAGAAAAAGCTCTGGATGCATTATCCTTTTTACATTACAGGCAACGTAGGTATGAAGTAAATACTGTCAACAGTCTATGGTTCTCTTTTGATTCTATTACTAAGTAAATATTAGGAATATTTATTAGGAGAAAACAAATCTGTTTAATAGAGATCCTGTTAGAAATACTAATATGTGGTTAATTACATTAGATAATGATACTGGCAATCATCAGCCTTAATCCTATTTCACTTCAAATTAGTGGTCCTTCGAGGCGGATAAACCGGTGAACATTGCTAATCCACGCTAAATTCTTTGGCTTCACACTCAATTCGCGATGTTCGCAGTAATCAAATAAATCGCATCGTTTCCTACAGTTCACGCGTAAATTTATAGAAACGAATATGATATCCTTACGCAAGCCGCACGGTTGACAACGGACTATAAATAAAATTGGCGAGGTGACAAGCCGGGCACACAAATACACCGGCAAGTGGGCAGAAAATGACCAATACTTAGTAAATAGCGACTTCTGAGAGCTGGCGTAGGAGCTACCTGAACAAGATAGGTAGTTTGTTTGTTTATAAGCGGTAAGCGCTAGTAATGACATTTTAACGATGACCAGATACAATATTTTGCTTTGAACTCGAGACACGAATTTGTTGGAGGGTAAGAAGCCTCCAGAAGGTTGACCGTAGATCGAACCTGTTATAGTACTTGGAAAACTTCGATAGTGCATTTTAGAATGAAGTAGAATGCTTACCTAATACCTATATCATACAGCAAATCGAAACAAACCTTTTAATATTTATTATTTTCTATATTTGATTGGATCCTTTTAAGGTTTTTTGCTTTTGTCGCAGAAGCTTACGCTAACATTCTAAAAAGAACATTTAAAACGCCTTTACTTCTATAGCCCTGTGGGCCTTTAATAGTTGCTTTTAACACCCGATAAATAAGTGGCAAAGCATCCATCACGTTTTGACATAATGTGAGTGTGAGTGAGTGAGATGCTTTATCACTTATTTATCACGTGATAAACGCAACCAGCATAGGCCCCAAATAAAATATTAGGTACTAGCTATCTTCGAGTTTCGCACCTGATTATTTGCCCACATTATAAATAAAAACAGAATTTATCTATGCAGATATTCAAGTGAACTGAGTACAAGTCAGTTGGTGCAGTACCTAAAAAACTAATGTCTCATGTCCAAAGTAAAGTGATGGACATCAAAATCGTAAAAAGCTTAGACCTTAGACCTAGCCATAACACCCGCATCAAGCTGAGCTAACGTTTGGGAGAGTCGTTACGGGGTAAAAACCTCCAGTTGACCTAAATAACGATTCATCTCGCCGCCATTTTGCGGAGTTATATCCACGAGAATGTACGTGCAACGTAGTGGTTTACCGGAACTCCGATTCGATTTTTAAATTTCGAACTGTTGAGCATGAGAAGTTAGGCTGCCAGAGATGGGTGCTTTTCGCTCACCCACTCGATTTCAGATTGTTTGGATTTGGAACGATTGTGGAAGCATGACAGCATTGTTAATGTTGTTAGATTTCATTGTTTATCCAGTGCTTAATACCTACCAGAGAATATCACGAAAGTTGTTTAGTAGGGAGAGTCCTCTTTAAAGCTATAACTGTTTGGTAATGAACATATATATTTCTTTGATTGACCCCTCATGACAATCCATCTTACTCCGACATTCCCGGGTTGGAACGACTCGGACATTACGCCACGAATGTTAATTATTGCACAAATGCTGGTAACCCTCGACAAGTGTGTGATAAGATAATGTTAATAGAAAACTTGTAGCAATGAGGATGTTATTGTTTTTGTCATGAGTTAATCCAGCTATGGACACTATTGATAGTGAATACTGATATCGGAACAACGTTTAAACGTTAGTTTCAGTTATGTAAGCAAGATATTACTTACTTTAACGGAAACTCAGACATAATTATAGGGTTTAGTGGGTTTATTAAACGTTATATGTATTTCACGTTATTTCCCGAGAATGTTATCGAGTTCTTTGTTAAAAAAACCAAAGAAACAAAGATTTTAATTTCTAAGATGCTAGTCGTTTCATGTGAAACATCTCAATGAAATTAATATCCATTCCATCACAGACAGATATAACTGCTAATTCCAATATAAGTAGATAGCGTGATGTACTTAGTACAGTACAATACAATAATGCTTCATTGCGCACCAAAAACAATTTAAGTACAGAACACCGGCCAAGAGCATGTTGGGCCACGCTCAGTGTAGTGTTCCATAGTTGCCCATCCTTCACAATAGGAATATTTAAATTACGAGAAAGATTTCAAGCTCTATAAAAAGGTCGTAAACGCCAAAGTAACTGTTATTACGTCTTCTGGAAGTTATCGATTATACGCGCCAGATTGAGCGAAATGTTTTAATACAGTATGGCACTTAACTAATATGTGTAACGTTCGAAGTATATAAGGACACCGCGCGGCACTTAGTACGTCATTTTAAAGAAAATTATGAAATTTTGCTATAACTCATAAACGGATCGACCGATTTTATTCAATGTAGTTTTTATTGAAAGTGCTTTACGAAATTTTCATAATTTTTTGAACCGTTGTTGAAAAGTTATAAATATAATAAATATTATGGGACAAAAATATGTTTGAAGACCCCGTTTATTTTTAAAAGACCTATTCAACGACACCCCACACACTAGTGTTGGAACGAAACAAAAAAAAATCAGCCCCACTTTAGGTGTACGGGAGGTAGGTACACGAAATTTTTTTTTTTTAGTTTTTATTTTATCGTTTTGTCGGCGTGATACATACACACACATACTCATACCAAATTTCAGTTTCCTAGTACTAATGATCACGGAGCTAAGCCGCGGACGGACAGACAGACAGACGGACATGGCGAAACTATAAGGGTTCCTAGTACTATGGTACCCTAAAAAAACAGGTAGGTACATAATCTTTTAACAGCGGAAAACAACAGGCAGTCTTATCGCTAAACATCGATAGCAGGTATTTACAAAATAACAAATGGAAATGCTGAGCATTGGATTTTGTCGTAACTTCAAATGAGACAGAAGAACTCATTCGAATTAAGTCGGTTTTTAGGGTTCCGTACCCAAAGGGTAAAAACGGAACCCTATTACTGAGATTTCGCTGTCCGTCCGTCCGTCCGTCCGTCCGTCACCAGGCTGTATCTCAAGAACGGTGATAGCTAGACAGTTGAGATTTTCACAGATGATGTATTTCTATTGCCGCTATAACTACAAATACTAAAAATAAAATAAAATAAATATGTAAGGGGGCTCCTATACAACAAACGGGATTGGTTGCGTTAACTTTGCACCTCATTTGTATGGGCCGCTATACATACCAGGTGCAAACTTAAGCTTAACCACTGAAGGATGGAAAGTGTTTGTACGGAACCCTCGGTCCGTCGAGTCCGACTCGCACTTGACCGGTTTTTTTAAATAACACGTATCTATATTCAACATTCACATGGAAAACAGCGGAATTTGATCGATGTTTGCTCTGCCTAGTGCGACCTCGCAAGGTGAGCCAGGGCGTGTAACTACAGCCTACCTCCCCCCACCCCCCCGGGATAATAATTTCGGCGCATGGAAATGAAAAATGCCCGGGTAAGGTGCTAGCCCAAAACAGGCAACAGCAGACAGACGTAACTTTACAAGTATTTTGTGATAAACTTAACTTTTTACTTTCGAATTTCGGGGACAGGTAGCGCGGGTTTGGGGAAACTGAAAATCGACGGAATTTAGTGATTTGGCTATTGAAAGGAAGCTCGAAATGGAAATTCCATAATTTACAGATTATAATAGAAGAACTGTTTCATTTAATAATGATATAAGATTCCCCTCTAAACGAATGAAATATCTTTAGGTAATTATAGATGCCTACCTTCCATGTGTTGTCTGTTTTGTAAATCTGGATGAGAAGCAACGGATTTTGCAGGTACTTTATGAACAATCAGCATATTAAGAGATACTACTACTCTAATTGTCAAAAAAACTTTTTCTGTGGAAGACTATTTCAATGATTATTATAAGAGCATTGTGTATTAAGAAGGTAAATCATTAATTATCCCTGAAACTGGAGCAAGGTATTAGTCTATTTTCCTCCTTTGCATCCTTATTTATAGGAGTATTACGTTACGTATTAGATTAATAGGAAATAAGGAAACAGTAGCATCAACTCTACAATAGGTACACATTAAACACTGTTGCTTACTAAGATGGTATCAAGTGTCATTAATGTCATAATAAAGAGACTAAGGTACTCAAGTTATCTTTGTTTTCATTAAGAATAGTCCTGAAATTTTACACGTTTTGTGTCAATAATCAGTCAGCGAATAATCAGTCAGTTTACAATGAAGTTAGTATATCAATATATAGAAGAACAAATACTTTATAGTATGATGAAATATTGAAATCAAAAGACTCGCGCAAACGTTGTCTAACAATGATAGTTACCTCAGAGTTGAGTAAAAGCTTGTTAAAAGTCACCAAAATGGCGGCAATCGTTGACGTAACTCGTAATTTGGCCTACGGCTGGGTAGTACTAGTCCCTGAGTTTATTGTACCCCCCCCCCCCCCCCCCCCCCCCGCAAGACCACGCGTACGTCTAGGTATGCGGTTCTCAAAGTGTGCAAGGCTGCGGGCAAGGCCGCTCCGCCAAAATAATACCTGACCTAAAATGACAGTAACGAAAAGATACAACTGAACTGAGAACCTAAAGCTATACTACTAAACTATAACTTGCAATACACTTTTTTTTTCAGAATACCTTTATTTTCAAAGCACTTATTAGCAATCATTGTGTGTGTTCTAATACTTCTAATACAGTCTATAACCCCAATCATATATATATAATAATATTAAATTCCAGATTTGCATTGAAATTCACTTTTCAATGGAAGGGGGTCATCGTTTCAGGAGAAATCTTAATAGCGTGATGCAGGATCGTCATTTGTTGCGTATAGGCGCAACAAATGACGATCCTGATCCCTTTCATGATTTCCTTTGTCCTCGCATCACGCCGAAACGGCTGGGCGAAATTTAACCAATTTTGGTACAGGGATAGCTGAACATCGAAAGGTGGTTATAGAATACTTTTTACCCGAAAACGGTATAAAAAAAACGCTTACAAAGTTGAATCGTTCACATTGGAGCTCTATATCAAAAAAGGTTACATCGCCAAATTTGAGAACCATAAGTCTAGGTATACTAAAGCTAGAACCGAGGGAAGGATGGAGGACTAGCTAGATCAACGAACTCTACACGTGTAGACCGGGGAGGCTGGCTGTTACACGTGGCTAGTTGGTTGCACTGGTTACACGGGCAAAAAAGCCGTTTGGAAGTTCCACCGCGAATATTTTAATGAGGATAGGCTTCGCGGGATTTTAATATGATACGCGAGAGTTGACGTGATAGGGAGAAGGGGAATTAATTTTAGATAATGCTATTTAATAGTCGTAACTAATATACATTTGACAAAAGTAAATAAAATCCTCAAAATAATTTAACAAAATAAAACCTTATACACAAACCGTATACATATAGTAAATTACGCCTATAAATAAAAGAAAAAAACAACTATAGATGATGTTGTAATTGAAAAATTGAGAATTGATAGAGAATACGAATAATAGACAAATTTCTCAATTTGTTTTAGTTCGGGTTTTTTTTTTTTTTTTTTTTTTTTTTTTTTTTTTTTTTTTTTTTTTTTTTTTTTTTTTTTCTGGCTTTACAGTGATTAGCCAATGTCAAGTGTTGAAGTAGAAAGATAGGGAAACTTATCAAATTATAATAAACAAAGGAACGGAAATTTGGAAAAGAAAGGATTGGGATTCGGGATTACAGTCATACATGTTATATTTAATACAAATATATAATTTTCTAAATTTTGATATCATTTTTTTCTAAATATAATGATATTATTTTATATACGTCATATGATTTTAAATACAATAAGCAGGTTATGGATGTTGGAAAAGGAATATTAATACTTTGGAGTGGGTATTTTCTTTGTTTATTGCAGTTGGCTAAATTAATCCTTTATCATGTATATTTTGAGGAAGTTTTGATCGTTAATAAAAAAGAATATTTATTAGTTAATCCTCATTAAAATAACTTACATTTTTTTTTGTAAGTGATCCAGTTCCATTTAATGTCGATCATCAATACGATGCGTATGATGATGATGTCTTCGATTTCGCATCATACGGTCATACCATGCTTATCGTAACATCCATCCGTAATAGTCAAAAATCAAAATAGGTATACGTAATATTAGAGAACACTTTTATAATCCGATATTTATTTATTTATTCAAATTAGTTACACAGCATTACAGTAATTAAACTAAGGCACTGTGAACTACAAAATTAGTTTGATTTAAGCGACGTAACAGCGTGGCTCCGTCGCGTCGTCTGATCTAGCGTAGGATTCGGCAGGTTGCCCCGGAACTGCCGAAACACAACACCCTTCGGCCAGAAGTCTGCACTCGCGATGGTGTCCTGCAGCGGCCGCGGCACGCGCACCACAAACGAGCTGAAGTGCACGTAGTGCTGGGACTGCAGCTGGTGCACCCTCAGCGAGAAGCCAGTCTTCCGGCGAACGTACTCACCACATCGTCAGCCACGGCGGAGTGATGCAAGCGCGACACATAGAGCGCCTTGCTCGGGGTGGCAATCCGAATACCAGAACCAACCGGCTCTAAGATATAAGATTGTTCGGATATAAAAGAGAAGAAATTAAAAATTGGCAATACTGTAGTGTCGTCCCGTTTCTCTTAGATTGATTAGAAAGGGACGCCACTACAGTATTGCCACTTTTTAATTTCTATTTTTTTATGTCTTACTGTATACTTTAAAGTGTCAGTTACCTTCAAGGCGGGATTCCCGAACTTTGTTATTATACAATTTAACATACATTCTAACGAGATACTGCTTGGGACTGTACAAAACTAATTTTCATAACAACGCTATTTTAATTAAGATTAACGACTCATAAATAATAAACCATCTTAATTACAAAAATATTAAAATGTTTTTTCTCACTCAACTCACACATAAAACCCGGATTTTGTTACAGACAGGCTAGAACCTTGTCGTTGTCAGGCAGTTGTAATTGGTGATAGTTATTGTTCTTAATGTTACATGGACAAAGTGCTAATTTTAATTTAAGTATGACGTTGGGTTTGGGTACATTAATTTTATTGGGTTGATTTTAGTTGAGATGTTTTTCTTTATGTACAGCATTCCGATATGATGTCTTTTTTACTCTAAATAAATTTTGTCTGTCATATCAAAGACCCAAAAAGAGAGCTTAAATGGAGACATGTACATTAGACAATTGTTTCGTTCTTTCATATAGTTTATGCAGTTGAGGTTTTTTTTATAATAGTGTAATTTATTGATACGTTTAACTTAAGGTTTCCAACGTACCGGTTCGCCCGGTCCTGTGTCCCGGTTTAATGATTGGTATCCCGGTGTCTATTCGGCCATTAAAAACGCACTACTTAACGCATTTAGTCAAGATTGTATTAATTGTAACTTGACAACATTTCATATTTCTAACAGGTGGAAATTTATGTAGAGATCGAGAGAGCTTTGCGTCGTGGACACCCTAAAAAAATATTTGATATTTTTTCCTGTATTTAAAGAAATATAAGAATATACATAAAATAACCGAAATATGTAGAGTTGTAGTCCTAGTCTTCGACCTATCCTCGAAAAAAATTAGCTGTCAATAATGTCAAGCTTAACGTCATCCTTTTTTTTCATTAGTCTTCAGACTAAAGTTACCTCTTCATTGTGTCATAGTATTGGAGTTACTACATTTTAGAGTGGGTAAATTTTAATAAAATAATTAGTAATCTTAGGAAAAATATAAAAACAGAGATTCCCCTTTCTAAACGGAATACAGAAAAGTAATCAAATTGTAGTCTTAAAAATATGAAATAATGACAATTTAGCAATTTTTTTATACTTTACGAAATATTATAATTCATTAATTCCATCATTTATGGAGCTACCCCTGATGAAGAGCTCCAAATGAGTTCGAAACATGTCGGGCCGTTCCTGACAATTTTTACGTGAGTTTAAACCGTTTTTTATAATTACCATTTATGGAATTGGATTCCGCAGGAAAATCGAATTAAATTGTGTCAGTCGAGCTCAAGTATCTCATACTATTAATTTTTCAATGGCAACGACCGTGAATGCTTTATACTTTTAAAAAGCCATTATGTATACAAATTGGATGCAAAATAATAAACAAACCCATTAAGCAGCGTAACCACAATAAAAAAAACCGGCCAAGAGCATGTCGGGCCACGCTCAGTGTAGGGTTCCGTAGTTGCCCATCCTTCACAATAGACTCGATCAACGAAAACCGCTGTTTTAAGCCCGAGATTTAAATTAAGAGAAAGATTTCAAGCTCAATAAAAAGGTCGTAAACGCCAAAGTAACTGTAATTACTTATTACCTTCTGGAAGTTATCGATTACATGCGCCAGATTGATCGGAATGTTTATTTATTTATTTATTTAATGCAGTATGGCACTTAACTAATTAATGTTTAACGTTCGAAGCATATAAGGGCACCGCGCGGCACTTACGTCTTTTTAAAGAAAATTATAAAATTTTGCGATAACTCAAAAACGGCTTGACCGAATTTATTCAATATAGTTTTCATTGAAAGTACTTATAAGGCCTCATTTTCATGAGTTTTTCGATAATTTTTTGAGGCGTGTTTTAAAAGTTAGAGGGGGGGGGGGGACACTATCAACGACACCCCACACACTAGGGTTGGAACGAAAAAAAAAACACCACCTATTTAGGTGTACGGGAGGAACCCGAAAAAAAGTTGTTTTTTTAGTTTACATTAGTACCGTTTTGTCGGCGTGATACCATACACATACTCACACCGAATTTCAGCTTTCTAGTACTAATGATTACGGAGCCAAGCCGCGGACGGACAGACAGACAGACGGACATGGCGAAACTATAAGGGTTCCTAGTTGAACCCTAAAAAAACGTTTACAACTCTATGGCTAAATTTAGAATAAGAACATGTAAGTCGCGCATTTTTAGGGTTCCGTAGTCAACTAGGAACCCTTATAGTTTCGCCATGTCCGCCTGTCCGTCTGTCCGTCCGCGGCTTAACTCCGTGATCATTAGTACTAGAAAGCTGAAATTTGGTATCAGTATGTGTACGTATTACGTCACGCCGACAAAACGGTATAATGAAATAAAAAAAAATGTTGTTTTCGGGTACCCCTCGAACACCTAAAGTGGAGGTGAATTTTTTTTTACGTTCCAACACTAGTGTGTGGGGTGTCGTTGAATAGGTCTTTTAAAAATAATAGGGGTCTCCAAACATTATTTTTTGATAAAGTCAGCAGTTTTGTAAATATTCGCTCCGAAAATAAAAAAAGTAGCGCCCCCCCCCCCCTCTAACTTTTTAACCACGAGTCAAAAAATTATGGAAAAATTCATGAAAATGAGGCCTTATAAGCCTTATGAGGCCTTTTTCAATAAAAACTATATTGAACCAAATCGGTTGGGCCGTTTTTGTATTTCATAATTTTCTTTAAAAGGACGTTAGTTGACTTCCAGAAGTAATTACAATTACATTGGCGTTTACGACCTTTTTAAAGAGCTTGAAATCTTAGTCGTAACTTAAACCTCGGGCTCATCCTTCACAATAGACGGGTTTAAAACAGCGGTTTTAAGCCCGTCTATATTGTGAAGGATGAGCAACTACGGAACCCTACACCGAGCGTGGCCCGACATGCTCTTGGCCGGTTTTATTTATTTGGGATTCACACGCGTTATGTTGGCAGTACGTGAGTGGAATGAGAAATGTAGCATTTCATGCAAATGGAGTATTCGTGTCCAGTCCTTGTTGCGTAATGCATTGTATATGTGAAAAACGTCAAAAAGGACAATTAATGAACGTAGGGTAGGCGTTATTTAGAACACGGATCAGGCGGATGGATGGCATTTTGCTAATCTATCAAAAATCCTCTATTTAGCTTGCTAGGATTCTTCTAGGGCTTTTTTCATGATAATTTCTGGGCCTTAATATCATCATCATCATGAAAGTCACTTTTAATTTTAATTTATAACTTGTATTAATAAAACCACCATGTTGTTGTTGTTAGTAACAGGTAGGTAAAGAGAGAGAGATTTATAATTATAAGTTCATATACCACAGACAACCTGCTTATCATTTTATTAGGTATGCTCTCATGTTGACAAAAGGATACTTTAAATTTTAGTTTTTGTATAGCAAAATTAAGGGTGGTCGTCACTGAAATATCCTGGAAATATATTAAACTTTATATAAATTATAACCTACTTATATCAAATAATTACTATTGATTTGATATCTGTATGGTATGAGCTCTATTCCCACAATCGAAACAAAAAGCATAGACACGGATTCATTCATTAATTTTTTTCGAAAAAATTGATTTGTGTTAGGGCAGTATTTTTTTTTATTATTTCTCTTGGAGAACGCGGATAGACTTGTTACAGGTTCATAATACAAAATTCGTAATAAAACGCTACCTTAATGAAAATTCAACATATCCCTTGTTTAACTACTAAGTAGATAATGATGATTGGAGAGGCAATCAACAGAAATGTCATTATAACAGTGGTTATGAATTTATAATGTAAAATTAATAGCCAAACGCTACCGCGGCAAAATGTTTACAAGATGAAAGAATGAATACCACTTTGCTATAAGTAATTGAAATGTACTATTTGAACCATTGTGCCATTTAGATGACTGAAAAAAAAATGTCTGCTCCGCCCTGTCAGAAGACGCGTAAGTATAACGTAAGCGTATGGGTGAAAGCAGCGCACAAACGGATCCTTGTGGAGTAGGTATTCACGGGATTCCTTTGTCCAAACCTCTAATTCGACATATATATTTCCCTGATATCTCGGAGACATCTCTGGAGTGGCGATGTGCTATATCGCCTTTTCGCCAACCCAGTCGCATTAAGTTTGCGCCTCAAGTTTGTAAGTTGTACTTTAAGTATGGTATGACGTCAAAATAAGTAGGCTCAGCTCAAGAGCAAGTTATATCTATTTCATTACTCGAGGAAAAGGTCATACGCGTGGGCTGGGGTTTACGCCCTACTGCCGTTACGCCCTAATTTGGCGTATCGCAGAATTATCTTGTTTTCTCATTAGGGCGTGTGGATTTTCAAGTAAGTATATATAATACTTTTTGCATGAATAATAAATATCACAGTTGAAGACACTAATGATGTGGACATATACGGCTTTTGATATATGTAAGTCCCTGTAAAACAATTGGGGTCGCTCCTTGGATTGGATCCTTGGTGTCGGTACTCGTTTTTAGTGATGTGCTCTATTTACCTTTATATTATAACTGCTTCAGTTAATGCAAGTCAAATAATGAACAATAGGTCTGAGCACTTAGATCTTAGATATGCCATTGCTCAAATGGTTATCTTGTCAATGTCAATCCACAGACACCGGCCGCATTGATTTATTATATGTATTTTCACTTCTGCTAAAAAAGAAAAAAGCTTCGCAAAACGGGGCTAAAGTGATCGCTAAAATATGAGTAATTAAAAACAAACTAACCTGATAAGATCGTCCGGTAGCCCTTATATAAAAAAAAAAAAAACTTTTGACTAATTGGTTACTCGTGTCACTTGTTGACATCATTTAATAAATACTGTTCATTGGCCGATTGAAGTTTGAGTTGGATCGAAAATCGTTCACTCTGACACCATGTGTGATGCAGGACCCAATGATAATTTAATATTACAATCCGATCTGGTGCAAACCATGTGAATGATATATCTCCCTTCGATTAAGTATATTCTCACCATGCTTAGAGACTGGAATGCTCCTGATAGTAGACAAAGCCCTCAGTCATCGACCTCCGGAGGGCGGACTGTTTGCCCTCAGCTCCCTTCAAAGGTAGAAGTTAAAAGTGCTTCAACCTAACAACCATACTTGAAACTTGTAACATGTAACGTATCTGTAGTTTATGAGGCGGGGTTAAGGGTGTAGGCGGAATGAATGACGTCGTATGGGCCATAATTTTAAACACATCGTGTGTCAATTGCCTGAGTCAAGCAGATTGGCGGGGGCACTGCCGTGCCCCCCGATATTTATTTTACGTTTATAAAGCTGGAGTATCCTGAGATTGGAATGAAAGGAAATCATCGGTACTCAATATAAGAACACGCTGCCGTATCATAATTATCTAGATTACTTAGATACTTTTCTAGAAACTTTTGAACGTTATTTCATTAAACAAACTGAAAATTGTGTGTATCTAACTATCTATGTTAGGTATTGATTAAATTCTGACCGTAATCCAACGTCTTTTGTTTAGAATTATGGTTTTTATTAGTAAAAGTCTGGTCTGTCTTATAGGAATTATACCTTTTGCTTCATATTCAATAACATTCAGAACAATAATAGAACAGTAACCTCACAGTGTGCTAAAGTGGTATAAGCATCGACAACACGTTTAAATAAGCAACAATCTGGTTTTCATAACAAGACAACGACCCGTCCTTAAAGGTATGCACTACAAAGGACACTTGATATTACAAAATCCAGATACAATCGCACCCAAAACTAAAACTAGTCTAACCCGTTCCTATACACCCCGTAGCATTCAATTTAGTCTCAGTTTTGTATCATTTAATTTTGAAACTAACCTAATGTAAATATAGTCCACTTTTGTATTTAAAATTTGCAGAATTTGATGTTGGTTGCTCGCGTTCGACCGTGACGTAGTTCGTCGTACAATGCGAAGTTTCTTGCGCAGAAGCAATAAAACAAAGTAGCGACGGTGCAATGAACTGTGGTCGTCTAACGTGTACACTATAAGAGGCGTGGCGGGATACTGGTCGGTTGGAAGTTACGTCTTTTTGCGACGAAGCAAGTTCCTCAAGCAGCAGGAATGCGATATTTCAGTGCTGGCATGACACCGCTGACAATTTGCGATGTTTGTTTTATACGCGGTTTTGTTTTGGATTTTGGATATTCAGTATTTAAAATTAAATACCAACTTGCTTGTAATGTAGCCATAAATAGTACGGTCAGCTGTAATAATTTAACACGCAACCAAAATGTCTCATATTTCAGAAATTCTTGTAGAGTTGTAACTTGTAGGTGATATATTTTGAAAAAGGCATTTCTTTGGCATATATTGTTACGAACACGAACCATACAATAGCGCTTTATTTTAGAATACCTAAATTAATTTTATTCCGTAAGTGTTTAAGGCTGCCCGGTTTCATTTACGAGTCTATGTATATCGTTTCCTAAGTCCATTACTTCTGTCGCGCGGTGACCGTTAGTGTTTTGGTACTCTCACATAAAGTCCCACTCATTGGTTGTGAGGGCTAAACAGCCCTGATATAGTTCAAGTTATGAAATACAAAAAAAACGTTTCCTAAGAGATACTACTATTGAGAAGAAGCGCCGAAAGAAACTCTATGGTTAAATCTAACCCATAACATGGATGTATTCAACAAGGATTAGTAATTATCAGGATTACTTTTATCTTTTAAAAGGTGAGGTTCTGAGTATTTTGCAGACAATCCCAGAATGTCTAATTAGAATGGGGCATGTCAATGTCAACCCTATAGTCTATCAGATAGAGCTGCGTCTGTTTCCGGCAATTCAAGACATCGTCCTACGATTTCATAACTTTATCAGCAAAATCATTATATTTTTCTTTCACAATCCATTAGTTGTTTTCGTTTACGCACAATCGTAACCTTCGTAGAGCTGTGTTAATAAGGGCGTAAGCACACTTCAGGTTCAATGGCTTTTACGCCCTTCTATTGAAGGAGTGCGTAGGCGGGCCGCCCACGGTCGCTAATGAAAACGCCGCGGGAGGCAAGCTGAAAAACTTGGGAGTTGTTTAGGTTAAGCCGTTACCTAAGCAACCGAGTCAAGGCAAGTTGCCTAGCAGCAATTCTTCGCTGTATGCTTTGATTTTTATGTTATTTTAATATACTAGTGAAAAGAAAGTTGTTAAGAAAGATTCTGGAACCCACACAAAGAGAAGATGGAAGCTGGAGGATCCGCAAAAACACGGAGATCGCCGAACTAGCGGCCGAACCTAACATCATTGGCGAAACCAAGGCACATCGTCTTCGCTGGATTGGGCACGTCAAGAGAATGGGGGACGATCGAAATGTCATGAGAGCATACTTGGGCCGACCAATTGGACGACGTCCTATTGGTCGTCCCAAGTATAGCTGGAAAGATATGGTGGAGGCGGATCTGCGTGAGCTGGGAGTTAGCGACAGCTGGCACGAAGTGGCGCAGGATCGGGCAAGATGGCGTGCTCTTGTGTTGGAGGCCAAAACTCATTTTGGGTTGCTGCGCCAAAGCAGTTAGATAGTTAGTTTAGTTAGTGAATTCTGAAGTAATTTTATTAAAACTTTCGTGAGACATATTTAATTACTACCTTTTGCCCGCGACTACGTCCGCGTGGAACTTGGAAGTATGGAAGCAACCTCGTACAACACGATAGATATCTACCTAATCACCTTAATTAATAAAAGGGATTGTTAAAAGCGCCTAAGCAAATGTAAGAGCAATTGTGCTTTTGGTCTAATCATTATATTTCATACAGGGTCATCAATGTCATCATGAATTGCTTACCTACTCACTTTTCAATCTTTTTAGGTATAATTTCCAGGATAAAAACTATCCTATGTCCTTCCTCAGATCTTAAACTATCTCCATGCCAAATTACATCAAAATCGATTCAGCGGTTTAAGCGTGAAGAGGTAACAGACAGACAGACACACTTTTTCATTTATAATATTAGTATGGAAGTATGGATTAGTATGGATTGTATTAAGCGGTTTACACTCAGGTGAAATTGTCAGGAACGGCCCGACATGTTTCGAACTCGTATGGAGCCCTTCATCAGGGACGGCTGCCCGCACACCGCCGCGGCAACCTCGTCACTCGTCGTCGCGGCAACATGTCGGGCCGTTCCCGACAATTTCACGTGAGTGTAAAGTAAACCGCTTAATACAATAATTGAATTCTGAAGTATTGCCTATTCGTAACCCAAGTACCTAAAAGTAATGTAATGTGTACGGAATTAATTAATGACTATGGTACTTTAAAAATGGGGGGATTATTTACTCTTTTAGACTGAGACTCATTCAGGCCTCGGTAATAAAATAACTTGGCACAAAGTTGTCTAAAGAATGTTCTTATTTAGAAACCTTAGAATATTTTCACTCGCTTCAACATTCTTTTAAAATAAATTCCTTGGCTTCTCGAAATTCCCGTATTTTCCAGCTCTGTGCTACCATTACGCTCTAGTTGTAGTAAATAATACAGAAATACCTCCAGATTGTACGCATACGCAGTCTCCGAATTCTTCGTATTAGTAAAGCCACCTACTTATAAGTAAAGCGCCGAAATATATATATATAATATTCCGAATACTGTCGATTTTGGCAGAATTTTATTTAGCTGCAAATTCGACATATAGAGAGCTGCTGACAGAAAAGTAGGTTAGGTTTAGAGGTCCCAATCCCGGTATTTTTTGTATGGATGGATGGGGTTCCGTACCAACTATGAAAGCACTGCATATTGCTCTAACGAAAAGATAAACTCTACTGAGCGATAAACTTAACTGTACAGTTAAGTTTGGGTCGTCTCAGTAGAGTTTAAAAAGAGGAAAAGTGTTTTACTTACTTTAAATAAAGACTTAGGTATATGTATTACTAGCTGTGCCCCGCGGTGTTACCCGCTCGTCCTACGGGAACACTAAATTTATTCGGGATGAAAAGTATCCTATGTCCTTTCCCGGGTCTCAAACTATCTTCATAGCAAATTTCATCTAAGTCGTTTCAGCGGTTTAAGCGTGAAGGGGTAACAGACAGACCGACAGACAGACACACTTTCGCATTTATAATATTAGTATGAAGTACGATTTAGTTACAAATGTATCGTTTTCAGAATTTTCCCTAGTTTTTACTTGTAGTATAATGCGGTACCTACTTGCCAAATTTCATAGCCTTGGCCTTAGGTCAACGAAAAATATCCTTCCATTTTGATGCTCTTGAGAGATTCCCTTTTTTATTACTTACGTTAATTTAATAGAAGATTGATTTAGACCTGAGTATATCAAGTATGGCGCTGGATGCAGGTCGCTTCCAACCGGTATATATGGAAGTCCAAAGGGGAGGCCTATGTTCAGCAGTGGACGTCCTATGGCTGAGATGATGATGATGATGATATCAAGTATATGGTTTTAATTTGAGCTCCACGCTTTCCCAAGTTAAAGGGTCTTTATAGACAGTCGGACGGACGGACGGCGATAGGATCCAAGTGATCCTATTAAGCAAAAGTTCAGTTTTTTTCATTTTAGGGTACGGAACCCTAAAAACAGTAGACTCTTACTCTCTCCATGTATAGTGTAATGTGAAGAAGCAGGGGGCGAGTGGGAGGTACTTTTTAAAAGGGGCGAGTAATGGACTTGAACAATATACCTTTTAGGGGAGGCAGGAACTTCGGACTTGAAACTGTTTCTAACTCGGGAGGCTGCGAGAAGTCTCGCTAGCGTACTTTATAAATGTAGTTTGCTTCCATAAGTGTAAAATATTCAGTAAGATTCCTATAATAGTTTATGGTAGTCACACTAACACTCGTATTATAAAGGCTAAAGTTTGTGAGTACTTAGTAAGTAATACTTAATATTTTTATAGAATCTTTTTTATCGATTCTATTTTTTATGTGAAAATTTTAATATGTGAAAAGAAAAATTGAACGCGATCCACTACAATCTAAGCAGGGCTTGAACCTGCGACCTCTGCGTTACCGGCGCATTGCTCTCCCAACTGAGCTATTAGATCGCTACGTCAATCACACCAAATCTTTCATTCCATAATTCATACGCTACTGGAGCGCCCTCTGCATCATATGTGTTTGAAATGCTTATGCGCATTAGCCATACCCTAGGATGTGCGCTTTACACGCACTATCCCCTGTCCCCATTGCTTTACAGCGAATGTGAAGACTGCGAGAGAGATGGCGCTGTTCTAAATATTTTTATAGAATCTTTTTTATCGATTCTATTTTTTATGTGGAAATACCACATTTTTATTTTTATAAATAATGACACAAAGGTAAATTAAGAAAGAAAAATTGAATGCGATCTACTACAATCGAAGCGGGGTAAATTAAGAAAGAAAAATTGAATGCGATCTACTACAACCCGCTTCGATTGTAGTAGCTCGCATTCAATTTTTCTTTCTTAATTTACCTTTGTGTCATTATTTATCATTATTTATAAATCTCCATCCATTGGCGTCCATTGGAGGAGATAAATAATAAAATAAATAAAAATCATTTATTTGCTTTTACACAGGTTTGCATTATATACAGTGAGATACCTGGCGGACCCCAAAATAGGCTGAGCCTGTATCTTGGGACCCTGGAGTGCGAAACAGTTTGCAAATGATTTGATTTAAAACTATAAACGATACGACGTTACAATATGCGTCAGATGCGAAAGCGTCAGATGCGTGTGTGTGTGTGTGTGTGTGTGTGTGTGTGTGTGTGTGTGTGTGTGTGTGTGTGTGTGTCTTGAGAGACAGAGGTGTGCCACTAGACTAGCCAGCGAGAAGTATGGCCTCAGTTTCGTGATACGATATTGACAGAAGCCACTTCTTCACAATCACTTTCATCTTGCCACTGGAACAATGTTGAATTTTATGCACTTTGCATATATTGTTATAAATAAGGAAGTGCATATAGTCAGGGGAGCGCCTGGCAAAAACTGTTCTGTAATTAGGTAGGGGGATTCTAAATACACGTTTAGTCAAAAGTTGCGCGAAGGTAGGTGACTTTAAGGCTATTAAATGTGCTCGAGCTGCTGCTTTAAATATATATAATTGCCTTACGCTTAGAAGGTTTGCTTCCCGGTAAAGAGCATCTGTTGGGAAAATAATGGGTTTATGAAGCATCACCTTTATCACTGCACGCTGGGCTCTCTCCAGAAAAAGCAGAGTGGTTTTAGGGGTGCTACCCCAAACCGATATACCATATTGGAGAATGGATTGGCAGAGTGCATAGTATACCACCCGAAGTAAATGTTGCGAGGCGCAGTGGCGAAGTCGCTTCATAACGTAGATGCATTTCCTGACCCTGTTTGATAGTGCTAGGATGTGTGGTTTAAAGGATAGTCGATCATCAATTACCAATCCCAGGTATTTGACCTTATCGGATCTCACAATTGAACTACAAGAACATGGCATATTGACGCGCTTACTACATTTACTCGTGTGGACTGTAAGGTTACTTGCTAGATGTGCGGAGGAAACAGATGTTTTTGAGAAAACTAGGAAGTTAGATTTCGTTACATTGAGGGTAAGTAGATTATTATCGAGCCAAGTACTGATTTCAGACAGTCCTTGCTCTTGCTGATATATGCAATGCCATGTGTAAAGCGCACATCCTAGGGTATGGCTAATGCGCATAAGCATTTCAAATACATATGACGCAGAGGGCGCTCCAGTAGCGTATGAATTATGGAATGAAAGATTTGGTATGATTGACGTAGCGATCTAATAGCTCAGTTGGGAGGGCAATGCGCCGGTAACGCAGAGGTCGCAGGTTCAAGCCCTGCTTAGATTGTAGTGGATCGCATTCAATTTTTCTTTCTTAATTTACCTTTGTGTCATTATTTATAAGTAATACTTACTTCTTTATGCACAAACGGCTGGACCAATTTTGATAGATTTTGGTATGAGGGTAGCTGAGAACCTGGATTAACACATAGGGTACTTTTTATCCCGAAAAAATGTAGTGTTCCCGTGGGATGAGCGAGTCACACCGCGCGCCGCAGCTAATATAATAAATAAATAAATACCTATTAAGGGACAATCTTACACAAATCGACCTAGTCCCAAACTAAGCAAAGCTTGTACTATGAGTTCTACGATATACATGACCCAGGAACAAATATGTGGTGAATGACCTTATCACCTGATGGTAAGAGAGTGGCCACTGGTCAAAGATATACATATCGATACATTCTATTTAAATTATTTTGTATACGTATACAATGATTTACACTGATCCGAGCTTTATTTATAATAGAGTTGACGTTTTATGTAAAGAGCAAAGAATTACTATTGACCATAAACCCATCTAGTCCTTATAAAGCCCTCATTTACATCCACAATGAGTCTCGAAGCGTACAGTAAAAGCTAACCCTAACAACCAAAATGACTTACGTGGATTAAATTATAAAGTTTCTTACGTCGTTCTGACTATCGCGGAGAAAAACGCACTGTGGAACGCCTGACGCCAGCAATAATCAGCTGTGTGCCCACATCCTGTTACTAAGCAGCTAACCCGGTCAAATACAAACAACACTAGGTCCTAAAAAAAAAACAAGACGTGCTACGCTCACAAAGTAACATATGCGGTTATCAGCGGCCCTGTTTAAATAGTACACGGTCACTTAAGTCCGAAGAAGCGTTAGATTAAAATTTAGCGACTAGCATTTTTAAGTTTGTCGCGCTATGCTTCTTAATTTAACAGTGTTGCCGCATAGGAGAGCGAATAGCGAGCCTACGCTAACCTACCAAGTTTGAACGACCCTGTTTCCAAGTGAATTACAAAGGAGGGCGGACCTTTGAAAATGGCCGGCTTGCTTTCGCATACAATTTGCATGTAAGTACACTAGGAATACTAATAAGGTCTATTTTTAATTTTGTTTTCGAAGTGCAGTTGACAACGGGAGATCGCGTAGAACAAAGCGACTGTTCGCGAACTGTTAAGGTTAAAGTTTACGGTAGTTTATTCATGTGCAAATTCGCGTCGTGAGTTGGTGACAGGAAAGTTACAGTTACAGCTAGAGTTAGCGACGCTACCAGCTTAAATTGACGTTCTCTCTTACTAAGTTTACGATCACTCTTAATCTCTATCCTTCATAAAATTTAGCTAAATGTAGAGACAACATCATTTGCTAATGTTCTCTGACTTCTTTGTACTTACATAAGTACTACAATTTTAATATGTAGAATTGGCACGCTGTAATTTTCAGAATTTACCAACATCATTCGTTGGTTTCTCGTCAGTTGCCATTGCGACTTGGGCTCCCCTGTTTGCTTACCATCAGGCGTAGTGGAGACACTATGTTGTGCCGTTATAACAAAAAAAAAATATCTGCGGGCCTATGATGGTTCCATTTATCACCTGATAAAAAATAAGCGACAAAGCATCTGTCATTCGCACTCGCATTTTGTCAAAACGTGACGGATGCTTTGTCACTTATTTTTCTCGTGATAAAAGCAACCATTACAGGCCCGCTGAAGCCCTTTATGCATCGCACCCTTTACAAATAGTACCCTAGGCACTTGAGCCGTCTATGTACGTAAGCATGTATCCGCATAATCCTGCAACTTTGTAACGTTATTGTACATTACAGCTGCGACTATATCTCAGGAAGATATACGAGTAACATGGTTATTTGCATTGCGCGATACGTTGAGGGTCGATGCTCTGGGGTTCTAGAATCCGCAGAATTCCTTCAGATTATCCTTCGAAGCAATCGCCATAATCTCACCCTTGATTTCGGTTTCGTGGGCCAAATTGATAAAGGGCTATATATATTGGTGTCAATATTTGAAACACATAAGGGTGAAGGCCAAAAAGTTTACCACCTTAACTCACTCAATTGATATTTGTATCAAATAAGTCTCCGTTGTGCTGTACTGCTAATTGGCATTATCAAAATGACACTCTTTAGGTCCACGCCTTCCTTCATAGCTCGGACTAATCATCGCAAAACAAGAATTAAGAAAAAAAATGTACGGAAATACTCGCAAACTTTTGGCCAATTTTGGTGTACGTTTATAAATATAATTTATATGTCCAAATATAACCCAAAATTGGCCGAAAGTTTGTGAGTATATTTACATTGGATTTTATCTTAATTCTTGTTTAGCTATGATTAGTCCGAGCCGAGCTATGCCTTACTTGATGAAATCGTTACAAAAAGTGCACAGTTCTATGCAATACGCATTAAAAACATTACATATCGCTATCACTCTTTTTTAATTCCTATTAATTGGTAGTCATTCAACGCACTCATTGTATCATGACAATCTGCTATTCCACACGCAAAATTACCTAATTAATTTTTTCTCACTGCTTTTTTGAAATGAGAAACTACGGCTATAAATTCCAGCAGTAATTAATGTATAACTAAGTTGCTTGTTTGTAGCAAATGAAACAAACATAAAATTCACTCGGAAAAGGAATATATAACTCTCTAAAATTCACAAGTGTGTGTTGCTTCAAAATAACCGGTAATAAATAAAATAGTACAAAGTATTCATGGTACGCAATTTGCATAACTATTAACTACATAAAAAGTGTACTGGGAAGTTTTAAATCATGTCTTGGAATTCAGTCAAAAACTAAATATTCCTTTTAGTACTGCATATACCTACTTATATGCTTTCTAAACTCTTGACATTTAAAGCCTAACCCCATAGTAATAGAAACACGGTGCTTACATGTGCTTTTATCGCTTAGAAGGAAACATTAGCGATCAATAGAGCCGGGTCAAGGGCTGTTCCCCTGGATATATCCAGGGCACTCTGCCGGCTCGGCAAGGACGGTTCCGGGGAAGTGGGACTATGTGTATGGAAAATGGCAATGCGAGATGACAGTAGCAAAAATGTCCTTCGGAGTATGACAACTAGGTATCAGAGTAAGTTTCCGACGTAATAAGACGTCTCGCTTCTGTGTTGTGGTCTAAATTAACTGTTTTTGGCATCAATGTTAAATATTCTAGCTTTAAAGGCACCCCATACTTTTGCACTATATTTGTCAGTGTATAATGTAGGTTATGGCATAAGAAGAAACAAATAAGTGTGTTTATTGTTAAAAGATCTAATCCAAATTGTTCTGAAGCGTGTGAACTAGAATTAATTACGCATCACCATTGTTTAACTTAACGTCAATATTACGTTAGGTGAGCTGATTTTGAGTAAGAATATAAAGTTTTAATTTCAAGGACCGATCACCCTTTCTGTTGAAAACTATACGATATTATAATATATTCGAAAACGAAACATCAAAATGAGCGCATTGTTGGTATGGTTGCGTTGCGTGTCGACTATCGGGGTTCAGTGCAAACCCGCAAGGTCACAGCTGTTATGAAGATAAACACCTGTTGGGTATGTCCCATGATAATTATAAAGATTATTGATAGCATTGACTGTGGAACTAATACATGTCACGAGAATGTTCAGGGCTGTCTTGCTATGTTCTTGGCGCAGTGCTAAGGATCTGAAAATGCAGGGCAATCCCAAATCTTAGCTAACGAATATCTACTTATACGTTTTTAAATAACAAATGAAAGGCAGTTAAGTGATGAAATGATTTATTTCAGGTCCTATCCCGTAGAACTTCTCAATCCCATGACGTTTATGATACATTTTCATAGCAAACAGCCGAACCTTTTGATTCCTTCCACTAGTTTTGCTAAATAGCAATCTAATGATCTAGTAAACTTCATCAATATATGTGGAAATAACGCTTTAATATCTTGTTAGTGCTCGTGACATTTGCATCAAGGTCCTGCGATGCAAATGTCGCAGTTCTAGTTCAAAGCTTACGTTTAGAATAAAAGAGCTATACATGTGCATTAATGCATTGTTGCTGTCGTTGTGCATCAATAGATCTCAGCTCATCAGCTGTAGACGTGATAAGGAGACTAACAAATATTTATCAACTATGAATTATTGAACATTTAATCACTGGTCAGTTACTTAAAAAAACAAATTTTAAGAAAGGATAAAGATAATTTAAAAGAAAAACTCTATCTATAATGATGAGAAATACAAAAAGTCCAAATCATTCTAGTTAGCAGTCAATGAAAAATTATTGCAAAATGTAACTAGCCGGGCTGGCCTCTATCACTTAAAATAATGGCAACTATTATAGAAGAAACACAAGAAATCTACTCCAGTAGATGAAAGCCCTAAGGCGGTTGTCACACTGCGACACCCTGCGGTTTTTGTATACAAATCAAGATTCTACAGTACAAATTTAAAAACCGCAGCACTGGACGCCGCTCCGATGTGCGGAGCAGTGTGACAACCGCCTAATAGCCAAGCCTTAGCAAGCGTGCCCTGCCATTGGCCGCAGCGGCGGGCGCGGCCGCTCACTTCTCACGACCAAATAGAATACGACCAGATAAACAAATGTCAATTTATATTGATAGACGTAGGTTTCTCTGTAGCACGAATTCTGTATCTCTAAAGTAGGTACTCGTAGTCTGTATTAAGGGGAACTGAAGTACTTACGTTAGTTACGTTCGTGCGTGGTTTGCAGGCAGAAGTAAGTATGGAAGGAATAGGTTAAAGTTGGGTTCTAGCCTAGAACCCAACTTCTAGGTTTAGTACTTCGAGAATAATGTGCAGAATATAAATCTAGTTCCAAGTGTCAGGAACTTTAAAGTTTGATTCACTATGCGGAATAAAATTCTCATGTTTCAGGGTAATAATTCAACCTTATGACGTCGTTCTTCTAAGGGAAAACTGTAATTAATGTATGTGCTTTATTTTTCCGTCTTCTTTAAAATTAAGCATCGTTCGGTTTCATGACCAATACTTTTGGTATTTCGAAACTAAGAAACATATGCAAAGGTCAGGTCTCGGATATTTATCAAAGAACTCTGACAGTTTTCGCTACAAGGGGCACCCGGGGAAATTCGGTAGTTGTATAGCAGTGTCAATGCCGACGCCACGAGCCCAAAATTAGGTGAAGGTCGGAGCAGTGCGGCGCGGCATCGAGACATTTTGGGGTATTTCGTCCCAAGCAAATCAAATTGGCCTTCTGACGTCTATAGTTTTAGGATAGTGATGCACGCTCTTGCTTCTCGATTAGTTGTTTATATGTCACCAATAAAATCAAGGTAGCAAGTAGCAATGTCTCGGCGATTGATTTATTTGCGTAACTTTCGAGTCGATAAATTCCCGGTAACTGCAAATTTTCCCTGGCGCTGCTTGCTATCGAGTGTTTTAAACTTCAGCAGTTTTGTCTTCTTGAATTAACGAAACTAATTTAATACAATTTGTAGAGTCTTGCATACCCACTGAACTAGCATCACCAGCATACCAGCAACGAGCTTCTAAATGATAAACTTCCATATAAACTTAAGGTCTCAAAGCCGGAAAGTCGAAAAACCGCTCGCATCGGGCCCACTTTCCGAGAAACGTCGATTACAGCAGATAAGTATGCTGCAGATCGAAACGTGTCGAGCCGAGACGTGCAATGATACGTAATAACCCACCGGTGCATGAGATCGGGATTTGCATGACATTTCTACGAAGCGTTTAAAATATAAATCCAATTGTCTGTTCCAATTTGAGGTGTTGAAGCAACTGTTCTTATCTGGACACTTGTCTTTAGCAGTTCATAATTCTTTGAATTTCATACTTATTTTAAAAATTCTAGTGATCTGCATCTTTCGCTTTTTTCAAGACAAATCTTTTTCTGGGGTATGTGATAGTACCTATATCTGTAGAAACTAGTCAAATGTCCTTGATAGAGGATTACTTCTTAATTGTATTACATATTAAAACGATTAACTTTGGCGCAGCTTATCACATAAAGGTACTCCTTAAGAAACCCTTTGTAGTCTTTAGCTATGTTTAAAGCGAGTCCAGTCCATTTGGTGATGCCCACAGTGATAATCTTTGTAGAATCAGCCAGAACCTACACGACACTATCTTTGAGTCTGTCATGTAGAACTCCAAGTTGCTGGTTCTAAAACCTTCCTTCTCTCTCAGTATTGTTGATATTTTTGATCAAATTTGCGTCCTCGTTCAATCTTGCCCGAACAGAGTAATCTTGTCGTTTGTGCTGTTTCGTCAGCCGATCGAGATACATGCGTTTACGACTGTCACGCTCGCGCTTAATTGCGGCCGCGCGGGCGCAGCCAACGAAGCGTTCGCAGAACAATCGGAAAACGGGATTCTGTGGGCTCTACAGATTTTTAATGGTGTAAGCCGTGCAACTTGTTGCAATCCGTTTATACAGCTTTTGCGTTTCTTGTGAGGTAGGAAAGTATTTGTAAGTAAGCAATTTGTGCGGATGCTTCGGAGAAGTAAACACGTTCACGGCTCATTCTCGGTTTTCAAGTGATGGTACTCTGTACTTTCCATTTTCAAACTTTTTATCCTTAACAATATTTCTAGCCCCTTGTGAAGTGTCATATGCTTCATCATACTAGTGAGGGTGTTGAATTTTGAATTACCTCATAATTAATCAATTTCAAATCAGTATTTTTGCCACTCCTGACATGATGTGCATTCACGTATGGTACGGGGTGCGTCCCATGAGATATAACTACATAATATATAATTTCATATTAATAACGTTCACAAGATATAATGAACTTTTGCTATAACATCAAAATCAATATTTTTATTAGGAATAACGGTCAATTAGTATAAAACTCATGTTGTAGAATATTTTTTTATATAACACTCAAATACTCTAAATTCAGTTGATATAACATACATAACCTATATCGATCATAGTATATACTTTCTTTTAGTATAATGATTAGAAAACATAATATCGTATGATATACTAAATAGGTTACAACTGCTACCCCTATGCCCCTAAAATGGAACATGGGTCAAAAACCGAAAACTGTAGGTTAGGTTAGGTTTGTTTTATGACCATGGATAGCGGAGCGAGCAAAGCGAGCGGAGCGTCAAAATGCTTGCTTGCATGGAGGTACCTACATTAAAATTTAACAGCGAACTATTGCATACGACATACGTATGTTCACAATTGATAATGGCTGATGAAATTCTGGCAAGTAAGAGTATAACCGTTTGGAAGAACTGTGATAAAATAGAATATGGGTCAAAAACCGAAAACTGTAGGTTAGGTTAGGTTTGTTTTATGACCATGGATAGCGGAGCGAGCGAAGCGAGCGGAGCGTCAAAATGCTTCCTTGCATGGAGGTATATTAAAATTTAACAGCGAACTATTGCATAAGTATGTACACAATGATAATGGCAGATGCAATTCTGGCGAATACGAGTATACCGTTTGGAAGAACTGCGACAAAATGGAATATGGGTCAAAAACCGAAAACTGTAGGTTAGGTTAGGTTTGTTTTATGACCATGGATAGCGGAGTGAGCGAAGCGAGCGGAGCGTTAAAATGCTTGCTTGCATGGAGGTACATAATTATATTAAAATTTTACAGCGAACTATAGCATAAGTATGTACACAATTGATGTGCAGACGGTTATTCTATACGAGCATTATGCATTTTGGTGTTAGATGTATTGAGTAATATACATTATAAATCTGAGATATTATGAACGTTATACGTTATGATCGTTATTTACAATGATATTATACTTAAATAACGTTATACTTAACAAAAATAGATATTTTGATGTTATATCCAACGTTCGTTATACACCTTGAACGGTATACAAAACAAGCTTATACAATATGAGCGTATATAATATGAATATTATAGCATAAGTTCTTATATCTTATATTACTTACCCATGGTACGAGATCCCCACGCAGCACTTCGAATTTATGAACGTTTCATGGTTAATTATACTAACAAATTACAACAAATGACGAGCTAACTTTATCCCAACATATTTACGATGTTTTTAACCATGTCAGTGCCTTTGTTTTGCTGCTGTTACAGTGTAATGTCATTTAAAAAGGAGTTGTGAGTCAGCCTGTGCTTAATAGGCTGGATATAAGTATAAATACAGCTGGATAGGACGCGTTTACGACCCCGGTGCTTTGCATCCTCCTAATGGCGGAGTTTCTTATGTTTTAACAATTATTAAACGAGTTTATAAGCCGTTTTAAACGGTAATGGTTATAATGAGGCTTGGTGCGGTAGTTAACTACCCACACTTGTACCCGACATTAAGGTTTTGATGCAGAATATATGCTAGACTAGCTTTATGTGTGGGTTGGGTTGCATATACGCATACACAAGAGCACGAAGAACTAAATATTCATAGTACTTAATCGAAGTATTCTTCAACATTTCTAATCTCGTAAAATAAAACATCATTAACTGCGGACTTCGTGTTTAAGAGACCGTCTTTGGATGAATGTTTTCTGAAACAAACAACAGGAATGGAATGGGACACTAGCGGTAGTCTAACCACGCTAACTATTCCGAAGAGAGTTAGCGTGGTTAGACTCTAGCCTTATTGTTTTCTGCATGAAAACTTCGTGAGCTGCCAATCCAGAATCAATTTGTTGAAACTCCGGAAGAGCCAAATAAATCTCACCTGGATCCAGATATTCCATACCAACTAATCAGATCCGGATGGAAAACCATAACTATGTTGCTTGCACCTTTTCGTAGTTCCGAGTGCACTAACCGGCGATTTAGAAACAACAGTTAACTCGTACAGGTTTAGCGATCGTACCGCAATTTGCTACTGGGGCGTTTACGTATCTTGGTTTCGTATCTCGTAAATTACACGGTATGAGCCCTATGAGATAGATACATTATACATTAGATGAGATTTCACATAGGACAAGGTACCGTAAGGGTTCTTGAAAAACCTGATGCTAGAGCTGAACGGGTCGGTATAATCTTTAAAACAAGGGTAAATGACTCCCTAAAGCTATAATCCAATGTTGTTGAAAAACATTTCATATTAATGTGTAATGAGTATTAGTGTGTCAACCACACATTTTAAGGATATTCATATCTCTTTCCAATTTTCAATATACTTAGTTGTGTTTTGCTGTATGATTGGAATTAATATAATTTGATCCAAAGCCTCTCATTCTTAGTCTGATCTAGTCTGACCGGCATTTGGATCTTATATAAAACCTGGATTATGTATGCCACCAAAAGATTTTTTAAAAGCTGAACTTTTGGAGTTTAATACAATCTTACGATGCAAAGCAGTCGTTGCCTTTTTTATCTCCGGCCCAAGCATAATCGGAATCGTGAAAGAGCATTTCCAAGACCATTCCATAGACTTGTTTTGAAACAAATTATCTACAGAACCGGGCAGGCGGATTCATAGATCATTTAACATTCCGCTGAAGGACAAACTGAACAATTTCCAACGATTTATACTCGGCGTAATTTACTTTGTTATAACATTACACGGTGGGCAGGTTCGGCATCATTGCCTGTATGATGGATGTTTTGAAAACGGGCTTGCTTAGTGAGTTCCGGTTAGACTCTAGTTTTATTGAGCAGAACGGGTTTGCACGGTGTTTTGTTCGATTGTCTTGCTAATGTGCCGACGTAGGTACTTCTGCCTCGAAAGCTTATTTGCAGGATACTGTGGTTTTATGTCGATAATCTACTCGAGGCCTAGAAGCCACCTAGACATGTTAAAATGAATTATCTGAGCTGCTATCTCCAGCCAGATATCTGATTATTTTAGTAGGTATTAACTACCATTTACATTTTCCTTGTACTTATTTCTGAAGGTCTTTGTATTTCGTAGATCGTATGACGCTCTACATTTTATTTAGGTATGGGTTTACATCTTGTGTAACATGTCGCGAGTAATTACGGTATTCCTATTTGCTCTTTGCGATTGTGGCGGTTTACCATAAAAATGCATTAGGGACTCTGTTGTTTGTTGTTTAAAGAATCGCAAGTGGAGTCCATGCATGTTTACAGTGAATTGATTCCTCAATGCATAAAGGTGACTGAACTAGTCTCCACGCGGCCGACTTATCTTCCAACCAATTAAACCCTGATAACTCGACTTTGACCTCTCAAGTCAAGTTACTAGTTAGCATCCTGATCCCGACCAATAAGATCGCTCTTTATGCAATAAACCGCTCATTATCTTGTACTAAACACTCATAACGTCAATCTAACGTTCGCTGATAAACTTGTTTTTCGCGACACTCGAAGATAATAAACACATGCAGAGTTGCAGACATAATATTCAGGGAGGCACCGCGAAATAATCTGGGTAGATATAGCTGTAGTGGGAAACGTGTCCAGTAATAACATTACAGTACGGACTGCCCGTGAACCTTAGGTCTATGTTGATGTTGACGTTAACACCTCTTTCCAATAAGATCGGCCGTTCACAACGACGACACGGTATTATCTCAACCTTATTCAAATAAGATTCCCATAAGAATCGGGCGGAATAAGATTTCCTACCAACGCTGAATATCTTTGTTTCACGATGCAGTAACGAAGGATCGCTTGTTGTTCGCTTCCCTTTAATATTCAGAATTCGTTTACTTAAGTATCTACGTAGAAAGATGTCATAACAAGGAATAGGACGAGGAGATAAAAGGAAAGGGTAACAAAAGGCTGGGGAGGCGGGGGGCGGCTTTGTTCGAGATTGATAAGCCTAGAGCGCAATACGGCGATTCTTCATAGGTACTTACTTCCTTGTATCGCTCGTAAATTATTGTAATCAGGGCGTAGGTGAAGGGAATCGAATTTCGGGGCTTTTGTTTCTTACCTGTTTTCGTTTCAAGGGTTGCTTGAGAGGGGCCGCCGCTATTGGCTGGGGCTCCTCCACCGCGTCCAGCGCGTCCAACAACGCCGCGCACTTCTCCTTCTCCTGCTCCTCGTCGGCCACCAGCAAGAACCGGCGCCACCGCGCCGAGTCGAACCCCCAGTGGCAGGTCCGGTTCTCGGTGGCGTGCGAGTGGCACACGAACCGGCGCGGACTGTACATGGCGCGGCACTCTAAACATTGCACTAGGTTTAACTCGCTCGAAAACACTCCGCGGCTGCCGCCGAAGCACTCGTGGTAGACGCGGTAGCCGGGCAGCTTGTGCGGGCGCGAGGCTTGCGGCACGTGAAGCAAGGCGGCGCACAGCCGCTCCGCGTCCGTCTGCGTGATCAGCCCGCACGACGGCGCCGTCCGCGGCAGCACGCTCGTCGACTTCAGCTCGTGCAGCTGCTCGGGCGTGCATCGCGAGCAGTAGATCTGCAGCTCGTCGCACACGCGGTTGATCTGCTCGAGCGTAAAGTCCGTGAGCACCGAGGTCAGGATCTGCGGCAGGCACAGCCGCCGCTCGCCGCCCACGCTGAAGCAGGAGATGGGCTCGCCCTCGAGCAGCGTCTCGCCGCGCTCGCCGCGCACCCGGTCGGGCGCGAGCAGGATGGGCGGCGCGGCGGGCGCGGGCGGCGGCGGCGGCGGGCTGCCGGCGGCCACCCGGCCCGCGCCCGGGCCCTGCAGGCTGCGCGGCGCGTGGGCCTGGTACGTCTTCAGCACTGACGTTATGTGGGGGGTCACTACATCCATGGTCGCTCGCCGCCGCGGGCTCGCGAAGACACGCGCATGACACGAGCTACCGCGCGTCGGCCGCGCCGCGCTCCGACCGCGGCCGAGACATGTCTGCGAGCGGAGCCGTCGCGACGACCGGGCGAGCGCAGCCCCGCGCCGGCGTCTCCGCCCCGTCGCCGAACGCAAACCCGTGCAAAAATACGCAAATAAACTGTTCACATTTCGAATTTATGGGTCGTTTAAACTCAGTATTCGTGTGGCACGCTCGGCAGTCTTTCGCTAGGGGCTCGGATGCTACAGTCGGGACGTATACCAGCGTGGAAACCTAAACGAAATAGTACGTAATAGATGCGGGCGGCTGAGACGGGGGCGTGGATTCCGGCGACCGGGCACAGTCAAAGCAGCAGACGGATGGCTCGGCTACTGGAGAGTCTAGCCGGCCGCGGCCCCCGGCCCCCGCCCCGCCCGAGTCACGTGACCGACCTTCCCGTCAAAATATCCAGAATGGCGGCGCGAGTTGCCGCCCGCGCCACAGACTAAGCTGTACGCAGACCTCTTAATTGCTCTACCATTTTCGAAAGTCGCAAGGAGATTAAGGAGGTATATTAACTTGGAATTATTCCTATTCGAGATATACCTAACAGATGGTACTCATTCTTTACGCTCATTTCATTTAGCTCTACAAAACTTATAAAAATATGATGGAAATACTCATACCTCAGTAAAAGTATCAAGAAAGCTGTGTTGCGTTGTTTGTCTGATTTCATTATAATGTTATCAGTCTGAAAGAGGTCGTTGTTACGGTAACCCGGTCTTTATTGACGTCAGTCCCTGATTTGAATGTATTAAAATAAATCTCATTTGGTTACAGTCGATGACTCTTAAGAAACCACATTGCGTATGATAATATAATAGTATAATAATCTGGTCATAGTATATATTACCATTCAAATACATTATTCATGTTTTTTTTTAGTTTTCTCTTTTACCTATATTATTTTACAAAACGTTTTAGTAGGAAAACAAGGGTCAATCAACTGTTATGTTTAGTTTTTGCCATAAAACTACGTTTCCCTTAATTTGTGTACTATATGATTGTTCAAAGATATAGTAAATACTGATACAAAGATAAATAACTGTTACAAAAAAAAACTTTTGGAACTCGTATGGATTTCTGCCTCGGGGACCCGTACAGCTCCGCGGCGGCGGAGGCCAGTGAGTAGCTCTAGCCTGACATTCTTGAGTGAGCGAAACCGCTGAATTGAGAATTCGAATTCAGTAATCTAGATTGTTCAAGAATGGGGAGAAATAAAACGATAAAAGATTAAAGCTACGCAATTAATTAAGGTAAAAAAAATATTCAGCGAAACCTAACAGAGGCAATGAGGCATATAGATAAAAAATTGGGCAAGTGCGAGTCCGACTCGCGCATGAAGGGTTCCGTACCTTAAATATTTATTTTATTTTGTTTTTAGTATTTGTTGTTATAGCGGCAATAGAAATACATCATCTGTGAAAATTTCAACTGTCTAGCTATCACCGTTGTTGAGATACAGCCTGGTGACAGACGAACGGACGGACGGACGGACGGACGGACGGACGGATGGACGGACGGACGGACGGATGGACGGAGGGACGGACGGATGGACAGCGAAGTCTCAGTAAGAGGGTCCCGTTTTTACCCTTTGGGTACGGAACCCTAAAAAAGGACGACAGAGCTATTCCGGAGTAAAATTATGAAATTTCAATAGCAGCATCGAAACTTAAGCAAGCCATCCTTCATCTTCATCATTCAATCACCCTCGTGATTTTTTTTATCTACGAATTACGTACGTATAATAATACGTTTTGTTTCTCATTTATAAGTAGAGTTGATCACAAGTTTTAATCCAATAAATGACTATATACAAATCATTTGAACATTATTTCACCAGATTGTAACGTAATACGTAACGTAAATAAATAGTTAAATTGTTCAAAATTGTTAAAGCTGTTGGTTCTCCTAAATAAATAAATAAATCTTGATAATTATCTCAGACTTTTGTAGAAGAATCTATTTAACTGTCAAAATATTAACGTTTCAATCGGTTCGGCATTAATTTCGCCGACTTACTGCGTAAAAGAATCCTTCGAACAAGCGAAACACAGACAAATTTCAATAACAATTGAACCCACTGCAATATTATTATGCTCTTTGGTATCGCGACACGCGCGGGGTGTCAGCGGGGTGCGGGGCGGCAGTGCGCGCGGTGCGGGGAGGCAGCTGCGTCTACTGCGGCCGATCGCCCGCTTCAAAACTGCCGCCATCATTAAATGCCCTGCGCAAACTAACCTCAAACTTGCGCTACCTGTTGTAAGGTAAAATCTTCATTGAACAAAACGTCAAAATTTGCTCAACATTCTGCTACATTTGAAATTAAGTTTTGTTCGACTCAATGGAAGTCGGTTTTCGCTTGACGCTTATTTAAAAAGTGCGTTCCAAACTTGAACGTGTGATCTTGGTAGAGTTCGCACCTGCCTGGCCGAATCTGGCTGTATGACCGGCGGTCACGTAATCTAGTTCGCGTAATGTATTATCAACTTTGTTTTTTTGTCTATAGGCTTTGTTTTTATATGGTTAGACTCGCCCTGTTTTAGTCTGGGTCAAGTCTGGTCTGAATGTTATTGTCTTATATTTGGGTGCTTGGATCATCGTTATAACCCGTTAAATGTTCTATGCATATTTTATTAGACGGAATCTGGTCACGCCTAAGTGGGCACCCCTTATTTAAATTTTTCGATCGTTCACATTTTATTAAGTTGTAAACGTGATGTTTAATATTTCATAAATCATAACATATGCATGTTGTCGATTATTGAAATTGGTTGATAACAGTTATCATAACTAGGTAACTTAACTTAATCGGGCACGGCATGTATAAATAAATAAATAAATATACATAGTGAAATTAATTTTGTAGCATTCAACATAATGCCCATTTTTCTTATCGTTTACGATTCACATTCACTACAATAATATAAAAAAATACTTCACTTTGCACAAACAAAAGACAACAGATGTAATTGTATTTCCCGCGCAGTGATTAGAATGGATTAGAATAGAAAGTTGTACAAAGTTTGTATAAGCAATGAGACATATATAAAGTGATCAAAAAACTACTTTATAATTACTAGCTGTGGGTTTAAATTAAACTACACGTTTAAATTTACCTAAAGACCAACAGATAAATTAGCTTCATGTGGTTTTTACAAAGTTGCCAGGTGACAAATATTGTAAGAAAATTAGTTTTCTAATGGTGGCAAATCTGGAAAAACACATAAATTTATTCACTAGTCGGACACTATTCTGCCATCTCACGGCAAAAGAACGTAGCCTCAAAAAGCTATATAAGAAAAAGTGGTTTCAATTGTTGCTGTTTTTTGTTTTTTTTCATATTGCTACTGAAATATTTCAAAATATTTCAAAGGAAACGTTATTTCCAAATTCGTAAATATAACGTATGGTTAGATGATATAATTGATTTATGGTACAATACAAAAAAAATACAAAATGTTTTATTGCACACCAAAAAAAAGTTTACAAAATCAATACAGAACAATAATTTTAGTAACGGTAGACAACAGGCGGTCTAAAAAAAATGGTAATGGTATGGTAGATACCATTATTAATGCCATTTTATAAGTAATAGATTTATTACAAAATAACGTAACCCGGATTACATGGTTTTACCATACCATGAGAGGGCGGTGTTGCTAGTGCTATCATTTAAAAATATATATATCATATCTCTTATTAGTCTGTGATATATATAAAAAAACGTCAATGTGTCAAGATAAGCTTCCATTGAGTTTCTTAATATTCCATTCCATTTTTTCAGTATAATTATAGGTATCAAGCTCCGTATCTCAATTAAATGTTAAACAATCGGCTTTAGGCCCGCGGTCAAGTAAGTTGTTTGTGTCGTCACGTTATTTATTCCTTAGTGAATGTGGGTGTCTAAATCGGCCTTGAATTCTGTTTGTACTATCGCGTTAAGGAAAAAAATTGCTTATCGCCGAAGCAGTTCAAGAAACGCGTATCATTTTGTTTCAGAGTTTGATGGATCCTTGGGGCAGTGAAATCGCGGAAGAAGCTGTAGTTTCGCCTAAATTCGAAGACGACTTCACACCCGCGCAGGATTCCGAAAAATTATCAGATTCCGCTGAATATCTCGCAGTTTTAGGTATTTATCACAAGTAATTATATTTATTACTTTTTAATTGTTGTCTATTAGTTTTGGAACTGGTTCGGGTTGATTGCACCACAGAAATGTAACAATATGCGCCTATAATTGCAACAGGGTTTTATATTACATTCCGTCACCGGACACTCGCTTACGGTTGCGTTTTTAGTGGTTTTCGCCAACATTAGCGTCACTTTGCCTGCAGCTGCATTGGAAACGTGTCTAAAATAGACTTATTTTTCGTTTCAGAACGTAAATTGAAGTCGATTCGAGCTAAGAACAAGGTGGTGGAGAATTTGGCGGCCTACCGAGCGGACTGCATCGACCGGTTGATGCGCGAGGGCTGCGACCTGGACCCCGTGATCGGCGACACCGAGGAAGACCAGCTCATCGAAGAAGAACAACCCCAGTAAACCTTAATATTGTAAGTAGCCATGGCTTCATCATCTTCATCAAGCAACATTGACCTTTCCGGTCCAACATACTGTGTGCTCACCGGTGCTTCTCAAGGCATCGGTCGGGCCATTGCAGTCGAGATATCCAAACTACTTGGCCCAAAGTCCCTGATGCTTCTTCTGGCACGTAATAAAGATGAACTGGCTATCACAGCAAGCCTGTGCAAATCGGCCAATGTTAAAGTCATAATCAACTCAATAGACTTGTCGAAGGCGTCTGAAAAGGACATGAATGATGTTCTGAATAAGTCACTGGAGGGACGAAAGGTGACTGATTTTAACACTAATCTAATCTTCCATAATGTTGGATCCCTCGGGAATTTGGCTGTGGAAACATACAGGATGGACAACACGGAAGAGCTGAGAGACTACTACGACCTGAATGTTTTCAAGGTTATCAGCCTGAACACCCAATTTCTGAAGATTTTTGAAGATGTGGAGGACAGGGTTGTGATAGTGAACATTACGTCCCTGTGTGCTATCAAGCCCATGAGCGGCATGGCCTATTATTGTAGTGGAAAAGCGGCCCGGGAAATGTACTTTAAGGTACTTGCTGAGGAAAAGAAGCACATTAGAGTGCTCAACTACTCGCCTGGTCCGGTAGAAACCTCTATGATTGATTACGTGCTTGCAGAGGCAGTGAACGACAATCTCAAAGATGTGTTCACCAGTTTTAAGAATCAGGGTACACTGCTAAAGCCAGAGATGACGGCCAAGAAGTGTGTACGTGTGCTGCAGGCCGGCAAGTTCACCCCGGGTGAACATGTTGATTATTTTGATGATGAGTAATTCAACAGTTATTTAGTACTTACGAGGTATTTGGATGGAGTTCTGTTACAAAATGTTTTTTTTAATGCAATGCAAGTTTAATTAAAGATCTTTTTTTATAGATTTGTGAAAAATCCTGGATAAATATCATTAATTTAAATGGATTTATATATCTATCAGTTCTTGCAAGATGATTCCAAAAAGTAAAGTCTAGATTATAGCAGAACTTCGTCTAAACAAGTAATATTGGGCTCTCTAGTGATATGTAGCTTTCTTACTAATCTCATGCTAAATGTACGTAGATTGTTGGTCTCATATATCACCTAACTACATATCTTAGATCTGACTTAGAAAGTATCCGAATTGTAAGTGATATCTCTAGTTCCTAATTTCAGAGTTTATTATGTAGAATGTAGCTGCCTTATTAAGGGTCCCTTAGAGCCTGGGTCACTGTATCTAGGGTATATAATAGTTATTGGTTGTACATTTATTGTTATTCCCTTCTAAAAGGTCCCTGTATCACAGTATACAACGGGTATCACACATTCCGTTAATATTATTGAATTAAAGCTTATTACACATTGCGTAGATAATGTAATATTAGCAAATATCGGCCAATATAATGTTGCAAACTCAGCATACAAAGATTTTTGATATAATGGGTTTTAGGGGACCTTATTTAAAGGCAGCTACATGTAGTTACCATGTACGTTTTTGTTAAAACTTCTGTTCAAGTTACATAAGTTAAGATATAATCTTTCTCGTCAATTCTTGTGCTCATAGGGTATTGATGACAATAGTCGGAGATTGTTAAGAACTAGGTTAACTGACTTCAAAAACAATGTGTTATATATATATTTTTTTTTTCTTTTATAAAAAATGTTGTTTATTTTACATTTTTTTGATGTAACTGATGTTGATTTTATTTTATGTTATGTTATTTTGATGCAATGAACATTGCATGCATTTATTTTCTTTATCAATTATCATCCTTACTTAAATTCATGCTTAATTGTCGAACTGTAAATGGTCTGCTATGGCATAAGTCGTTAAACTCATTGTTTTCTTTTGCCTTCTTTGAAGTCGGTTAGTAATTTATATTCTGATATTTTGGTGTATTTCGTAGTATACGCTACAATTTCTATGTCAATCGTGTATTGAATCTGCGGCACTCAAGACTTGAGAAAAAGGTCGCAACTTATATTTTCCTGTACTATCAACTTGAGTCTCATGCGAATTGGCATAAAGTTTATTCCTTGTTATGTCAATGGAGTTAGGACTTTAATACTCATGTCGCTGATAATATACATATATCAGTCTTGAAACATTCCAAGAATAAGAAAGTTTAAATGGATTTGTCGATTTCATGTAACCAAACTTGTATCTTATGAATGCAATTCATATAATAAATGCTTGAATCGAACTGTGTTTTTATACCCTAACTTCCATTTTGTTTTATATGAGTTACATTCATATTGTTTGACCTCTGACTCTCTCTATCTATTGTTTTTGTAAATATGTAATAATAATCTCTACAAGCTGTAAGTCCGTGGAATAAGACTCGGAACTGACTTATAGATATGATTATGACATATTTACTCTCAAAGTAGATTATTGCGTTCCTCTGATGAAAACCAAGAGATTATAAGTCTTGAACGTAAGTGGGGAGATAATCCCACTCTCTGGCCAAATCAAGGCGTCACAATTTAGACAAATAAAGACCCAGATCGCATATTTATGCACAAACATTTGCGATCTGGAACATTCACGAATTCACTGCTCTAGGTAAGTAGGTATACTATAATAATTATAATATGTATAATTATTATACAAGGTAAGCTCAATGACGATAGACTCACTGATAACTTATGTCTACTTGATACGCTAGTTTACCAAGAATGATGTAACTGGTGGCCACAGCATACTCACCATGTCAAGTAATAATTATGTCGCATTTTGTCATCATTACCTAAACAGAATATATCTACTAGACCAGCAGTCAAATTATAGAACCGTATTATCTAAGAAGTAAGGTTGAAATGCCAGCTGTATATAGCTGGCATGTCATACATATATGTTACGCTGATGCATGGAACAGCGTCATACTACCTACAAAAAAACAATGTCTTGCCGTCTAATGATAAGTTAGATAGACATATTGCACCTAAAGTCTTGATAATAAAGTTTAATTGTTTTCATGTTTACGAACATGACCGTACAAACAAGACGGAGCATTGTAGCGACATCTTGCGATGTGGAGTTTACTTTAATCAAGGACGAGTACGAAAGATCATTTTTTGACAGTTTTGTGAAAAGCCGACAGGCCCGAGCGAATAGAATTTTTGATTCTGCTTCATATGTAACTATAAGTTTACAAGTGTGATTTTTCGGAATAATCTGCGTTTAGACTGATATAGATAAGCGTTTGTTTACACTAGATTAGTGTCATAATCCTCTGCAGTTATTCTCTGAATTTCGCGACAGGTGAAAGTTGTAGGTAATGTAGGTACCTATTCAAGGGAAAAGTTTAATACACTTTTAGTTGATCAGCGAGCGATATCTTCCCCTTAGTTTTTGTTTGTTAAATATCTTATCGGATTTGAATTAGAAGACTGTCGCTAGATGGTCGCTAGTTGAGTTGCTGATAAGCTTGGATTTAAATGATTGGAAACTGAGTTTGAAAAATTGTGGATATTGCATACGATAACACGATAATTCAATAACTGATTGACCGCAATTTTAAGTGTGAATTTACGGCAATACTTATAAATTGTATGGTTAAAACCGTTGAAGCAAGTAAATACTTCTATAATGTAAGGTAAGTGTTATCTTTTCTTTGATTACTACCTAGAATTGGAAGAAGGCCCTAAATCAGGGCACCCAAATGTGTATAGGTAGTCTATAATAAACATAAGCAATCAGCCAGGATTTAAATACCACAGCCGGCATAGGTCTTGCCGCAAATTGCCTAACAATTACCTGTGCTTGGTAATCACAACTCCTCGTTACCTCAGTGGAAGGTAAAAGTGTAATAGTATTTTCTAAACAAGACATAGAATAATTTTTTCTCACTTCTTTCCATTTCGCGCCAAATTGTAATTATAAAACGAGATGTAAATAAATTATATGCCCTTTATTGCGTGAAAACATTTATTATGGGTCAAAAATAAAATTTACAAATAACAAATTTATGGAATTAAAACTAAAAATTAAACTAAGATTAAAATATATTTATAAAACTAAACTTTATTGCGTGTAATTTTCAAAGCAACAGAACGAAACATTGCGCAGTCTGAGCTGTTAAAATGGCCTTCGCAGCACTTGACCTGCCTCGCTAGCCATGACATCGCGCGCGCATCGGGCCATAGGCACAGGCACAGATTATATACAAGTTACTATACCATAGGTGGGATGGGCTGCCATCTCTAAATTCGCCGAACCCGGTCAAAGACTTCAAAAATCCCGGACATTTGGCGTAAATCGCGTTTTTTCCCCGGACGTGTCCGAAAATAATATTCATTCACATAAAAAGTTCACTTTCTAAAAGCCCCTTCCCCCGGTCGGCCTCCTAACTAGGACAAATCCGGGAGACCCGGACGGATGCTAGTTCTAGGTGGGAGCGGTGTGGTCCGAGCACAGTCTCGCTGCTCCTATGGCCGCCGCATGTGGTTTCGCTGTACCGTGACCGTGAAGAGGCCTTATTCCTTTTAAACATTTTTTTTCATATTATGACAAATATATTGATAATTTCAACCAAGTTTTTGAAGTGAATAATACTTTTCCCCGAGTTCTAGGTAGTAACATAGGGGGAAATCCCCTAACGCCGGACGGCACCTAACGGCGGACACTCGAACTATCTCGGAAACTAGGAACGCGAGCGAATCAAGGACAAGTGGAATCTGCGCCCCTTCCACTTGCCGAGTTGCCGTTGCCGAGCTTCCAGTTGCCGAGATAGTTCGAGTGTCCGGCGTTAGGGGACTTCCCCCTAGCTATTTCATGCTTTCATTGCGTGCAGTCGAAAATAAGTTAAAAGAACTAATTTTCCGCGTGAATTTTGTCAATTTCGAGTAGTTTTTGAATCAAAAAATTATCAATGAAAAACTCAAACTGATGGTTTCTAATATATACCAATTAATCGCAATAGCTAGTAACATCAATACTATGTTAAGAAACATGTTTGATCATAGAGAAAAGTGTCTAAAAACAATCAGCATTTAAAAGGAATAAGGCCTCTGAAGTCGTGGCTGTAGACGTAGCGGTGCGGCGTCAAAATTTGTTATTGATGCAGGATGTTATTTTTTTTCAAGCTTTTATTTTACTTGCAATGTATGTGTGTTCGGGTGGAACATTGGCAACTCAATTTTGATGCAGATACATACCTTCCGATTCCGATAGAGTTGAAATTTCGAACGCCTACTTAAGTTTGATGACAATACAATACCTAATATGGTAGCCATGGGGCTAGTCTGATGATGGAGCTAGAAGGTGGCCCTAAAAACGTTGTAATGGATAAAGCAATCCTACCGAGTTTCGGTTGTTTAGAATCGTCTCAGTGAGCAATTGATGGATGTTCAAAGAAAAGTACAGTCGGCTATAAATTCTTGTAACAAAAAGAATTTTTTTTTGTCTGAAACTACAGTATGCGGTTCTTCAAGAGGGGAGTAAATAGGTTCCTAAAGGGGCGGCAACGCGCGTGTGATGCTCCTGGCGTCGTCCATAGGCGGCGGTAACTGCTTAACATCAGGCGGGTCGCATGCGTGTTTGCCACCGTCGTAGTATAAAAAAATCATTTTTTTACGGATGTTAAAGATAACATTATAATCCCTTAAATTGTCGATTGCAGATAATGCGAGGATGACCACGAACCGCAAAAGCCTGTTCATGTTCCTGATGGGGCTGGCGTGGAAGTGCCGGTTCAGCATGCCGCTGCTGCTCAGCGGGTCCGCGGCCGTGCTGGGCCGCGCCTGGATGTTCCAGGTTCGAGTCCGCACCGTGCACAGTCTCAGAGACCACGAGGTAAGGAACAGGGGAAGGAAGGCTGTTTAGTGGCTATACCCAAGCAGCAAACAAACTTATACAACTAATTTAACCCTTAAATGCATGATGATGTATATTTACACGTTACTGAAATGACAAAAGTCAAAATCTGATTATTGTCAATAAAGACTTAGTCAAGATTGTCCCGAAATCTCAAGCTGACGTGGATTTCCTTACTAATTACGTCATTTCAGAATAACCTTAGTGTAATTGTATGCATTTAAGGGTTAAGCTGAATAAAGGTTGTATAAGGGCCAAAGCACAATTACAAGATACGACATCGTATCGTGGTACGATGCGACATCGTGCCACGATGCGACGTCGTGAGATTGTACAATGAATTTTAATTTTGCATCTCGTCACATGAGGATAAAGTTCATTTTGGATTTATGCATTTCCACGACACGACGTCGCGTCTTGCGATGCGATGCCGTGTCTTTTGTAATTGTGTTTTGGCCCTAAGTGCTTATGCAACCTCTGTGATCTTAGGTAGTGATCGAGTCTTACCAGATTTGTGAAATACATGGTTATTCTCGCACCCATATCAACCCAAGGAAAAATAAGCAGGGAACGATATTGCTGTTTCACTGATAAACTCTGTTTTTCACGCCTATGCTCACTTGCGGATGCAATATGGAATTATAGTATGGGGTATCGGACAGTACAAACATTAACGCATTCACTGCCAGCAACGTATATATGAGTTATTTTTATTAAAGCAGTAATGTCTGCTAAATGAAGGCCGTATGCCACTAATCTATGAAAAAAAAACGTCACTGTCACAATCACTGTCAGGGGGCCCTAGGAACAAACTTGCATGAAGTTGAATGCATATATGCGTTTACATTGAAGCGAAAAATGCCCTTCTGCATGCCTTTAGAAGCAACTGGGTTAGGCTGGGCATGGCTCTCGCATGGTTCAGTGGTCCAATAGGTAGGACGTCCGTGTTGGCCCGGAAAGCCGTTGGAGACGCTGGTTCGAACCTTGCCTGAACCATCAAATGTTTCACTTAATTGTAAACATTTGGTTTACGCGTAACCGCCTACCTATTGGACCACTGAACCAAATGCGAGAGCCATTGAAGTTTTCACCCAGTTGCTTCTAAGGGCATGCAGAAGAGCATATTTCGCTTCACTGTAAACACACATACAAATTTATTTCTATGACTAAAAATGTACTGTAACCTAATATAGCCTCCAAGTCATTATATCTACGTTGTTTTGTATGCATCCGTAACTCCTATACTTTCTCCCACCTCCTCCCAGCTGGCGTACTACGACGAGGAGGAGGATGAGGAGGACTCGTGGGAGACCGAAACCAACGACTCCTGGGAGACTATCATGGAAGAGGAGGTATCTTACGGGTAGAGCCAAGGATCTGGGGTGGATACACTGGGAAGAGGTCTTCGCGCGATTTTTTTATGTAAAATAAAGTGACGTCTCCTACCTAAGTATGCATCAAAAGGGTTAAAATGTTTTGGTGCAAGCAAAGCTTGTAGTACTTACCGAATTTTAGTGTCAGTATCAGTCCTGATGCCTAACAATTTTTAATCTTTAAATGCATGAAGTATCCAAAATCCTGCAACTGAAATGACGTAAATCGAAATTACCTTGACATTATTATTATTAATCCGTTTTTGGCGGCTCGAAGCTTGTGCCAGTATCAGTTTTTTTGGTTTATAACCAATGCATGACTTCCGTGTTAAATAAGACTTATATCAAAAAAATAAAACATCAGATGAAATGGTTGACTGGTAGAGAATGCCTTATGGCATTAAGTCCGCCATTTGTACTTTTACTTTTGTATTTTGTGCAATAAAGTTTAAATAAATAAATAAATGAAATGAACATGAACAAAGATGGCCGATGAATCCTACCTTGACATTACATAACCTATAAATTTATGAAACATGTAGTCTCATTTTTTACTTTGGGCACACCACAATTTTTATATTAAACCATTGAGGCCGCATAGAGGTCGCTAAAGTGTAAAGACTTTCAAATAAACAATGCAAAGATCGACACACAAAGCATAAGGAAAAATTCGAAAGGTTGTCTGGGCGTTAGGGTGGTGGAGTGGAAAGGTTAACACGCTGGACCGGTAATCCGGTACCGGGTTCGACTCCCTTCTCTCCACCAGGTTACGCATTTCCATTTTTCTTTGAGCTTTGATCTTTGTATCAATGGTTAACAAACCTCGCGAGGCCCAATGTACCTCACAAAGTACAATGTAACACTTGTAACTAAAGGCCAGAGAGTTAGGTGGTTCTAAAGAAAGTGTACTTTACAAGGTACAGTGGGCGTTTAGGCCTAACTGTCGTTTTTGAGCTTGGGCCTCACGAGGTTAACCTAAGTTTGAGATTGACAAACTATATGTCAGTTGTCGTGGAATAGGTATTTAATTAAGTAATTTCAGAAATAGAATGCATTTACATACTTTTTGGATGCCGAATGCATCTAAGGGTTAATATAACGGCATGAGAAATCCTAGTTCAGACCCACCCGGTTCTGCAAGCCTTGGTTGCAAGGTAGAGCTTTGTAAACAGTTAGTAACGGAGCTGATAAAATACGACTTTTTACAATAAACCAATAATTCAAGAAGATTGCAGCCAATGTCTATACAAAGTTGCTGATCTATTGAAGGCGTAATTTTAGCCAGCAGGGCTAGATTTTGCCGCGACTGCGCTTGTCGCGCGACAGCATCTCCTGTCTTGCTCGCACGGTATTGAAAGGAAAGTGACGGGTTGTATTTGTCGCACGACAAAGAGTCTCGTGTCAAAGTTATGCTTGATGCAGTCCTGCTCGCTCGGTGTTGAACACAAAGTGAAAGGCAAAGTTGACAACTGTTCATATTTTTTAGACTCCAATTACTTACTTTTCCGTATTCCGTATTTTTAGGGTTCCGTACCCAAAGGGTAAAAACGGGACCCTATTACTGAGACTTCGCTGGCCGTCCGTCCGTCTGTCACCAGGTATCTCAAGAACGGTGATAGCTAGACAGTTGAAATTTTCACAGATGATGTATTTCTGTACCCGCTATAACAACAAATACTAAAAATAAAATAAAATAAATATTTAAGGGGGGCTCCCATACAACAAACTTGTTATAGATTATGGCACGGAACCCTTCATGCGCGAGTCGGACCTTGCCCAATTGAGTCTTGCCCAATTTTTACTGAGATTATGAATTATTATTATTACATCATTCATTTATTAAAATTTACTCATTCTAAAATGCAGTAAATCCAAAAGTATTACACAGCGGGAAAGTAAGTTCAGTCTGGTGTCTGTTTAAAAAAACGAATGACATAAAATAAAACACGACAAAAAAATACAGAATTTAAAATTTTGGTTGACAGCTTATTTTTTTTCGCGGGTAGGTCAAAGACGACTCCTCTATACAGGCATAGTTGTCGTAGATTTCGGTAATTTTACGTTTTTTTGTTATACATATTCGTTTAAATACAGTAAAATTAATTAATTTAAATATTTTACCGCGTACACGACGCAAAGATCTCTATATTAATTTCCATTTGTTAGAAATATGAAATGTTTTCAATTGTCGCGCGACAAACAGCCGCGAGTCACAGTTGCACTAGAGTAGGGTTGCATAATGACTCACCGGGACAAAGCACTGAAATGATCCAAAGGACACTTAAATGCATGATGATATTTACACGTTACTGAAATGACATATTGTCTATAAAGACTTTGTCAAGATTGTCCCGAAATCGCAGACTGACGTGGATTTCATTGCTAATTACGTCATTTCAGAAATTATTTATATTAGTGTAATTGTATGGGTCAATCAACTTTTTTCTGTTGCTTGTTGCCATGGTGATGTCCCCTGGGTTACTCTTTGAAACTACGATTTTCGGCGGCAATATTCAACAAAAGTTTTGTAATTGCATCAGTTATGATTATTCTTATTTAGAATATCTTTTGAAAATACCAATATTATAAATTACCAACACTTTACTATGAAGTTTAATCACCATTGTCTCCTGGGGTGACGGGACAGAATAACAACAAGAAAAAGTTGATCCACCCGTATGCATTTAAAGGTTGAGCTGAATAAAGGTTCTATAAGCGCTCGCTTATGCAACCTCTGTGATCTTGGGTAGTGGTCGAGTCTTACCAAAGTTGTGAAATACATAGTCATTGCATATGCATTTGTAATTACAGCCCTGATCGGCAACCCTACACTAGAGGTGCAGTACCCTTACCATGAGTTTACAGTGATAGTACTCGCTAGCGACAGCGTAAACGATTTGTATGGAGAATTGTAGTTCTACAAAGTATCCGCTAGGGGCGCGGTAATATTCTCCGTACAAATTGTTTACGCTGTCGCTAGCGAGTACGATCAAGTCAACTCACGGTGATGGTACAGGTATCTGTTCTGTCCCATATATTTTGGTAAAGAGAGCTGAGACCTTTCCTAACACATCTATAGATAAAGCTGTATAAACCAATCTATTCTTGAATCATTGGTCTGTGTTGTCACTTTTCTTGATATGCCAAAGTTAGGTAATAATTACAGGGCCATTGGGCTGGTTCTCATTAATGGGAACTAGAATTAAATCGGAAACTGACTAATGTTTCCATGTTGTATTACATTATACACCGTGTTTTTCATGATTTATAATAGTATTTATAGTAACTTTAATGTCCATACTTAACGAAACATACTTTAGGATAAACAAAACTAATTTCTCAAAGATACGATAGTATCATCATCATATTCAACTTCGATGAACTTTTAAATAAAACAATTTAAACGGATTAATTATTAAAGCCTATGACGTTTCGGCAGCTTTCCAGTTACCGTTGTCAAAGGTTGAGCAAAACGTCAGGGAGGCTAAAATAATTAAATATACGCGATATAATCCGTTTAAATTGTTTTATTTAAATGTGTGACAGTCGCGGAAACCGAAGAAATTCAATGAACTTTGTGATAATAAGAAAATTCTAAAGTTTCCATCATTCTCAAACTCATATAGTGGTTTTAGAAAGTGATGCTGTAAATAATGGATTATGTTCCAGTGGCGCGGCGTCAAACAATAACTCGGGGCAAGCCGGGGTAGATTTCGCTTACATTTTAAAATTTTCATCAGTAGCAATAGCGAATGGTGCTCAATCATCCTGAAGTGGGCAACCCGGTGGGAATCGGGTTCTATAGACACCACGCCACTGCAAAACCTACTCGTGTAGGTAATCTATACATTTAATATAATATATATCGAAAACGCCTCGAAAAAAATAAATGTTTATGAAGCGAAATATGTTAAAAATAGGCGAACGTGTCGCTAGGAGTGATCTCTTGCAGTCTTGTAAAGTTTGTTTTGCTTGTAATGTATTTGCGTTTTCCGGCTGTATTGTTTACAACTTCCAGTAATTTTCGAATATTTTATTTTTACGTGTGATATTTACTGTTATTTTTTGTTACCTTAATCATAATTTTGAAGGTATTGCTGTATGTAAGGCCTGTTCTGTACTTTCGGCCTGGGGTGTATGATCTAAATTTAATTTGTATGAACATGTTCTTTGCCTGCTTCACGTGCCGGGAACCGACAGTCCCGGTTACTATATTTTTTCATTTATTTATGTGTTCTTTAGTGGAGGGCACGCCTTATGACTGAGGTCTTATCTTGCTTACTAGTAAGTAAAGTTATGTTTTTATAGCCTAATAAGTTGCGGTTTAGCCCTGGGATAGAGCCGCTACAAACAGCTTCAAGTACACGTCAATAAACTGTCAGTAGCGATATATTAATAGAGAGCGGATTTGAAGTAGCGATCTCAATATTAATATGGATATGACTACTTAGTGCAATTTGTTAAATACATGTCATGTTGTTTATATGTTCTTACAGTCTATTAAATATAATTACACCGCAAAATTAACTAAATACATAATTAGATTAAATGAATGTTATTTTTGCAACAAACTACATTTAAAGAAAAGTATTTTATTCTAAGTGAAGGAGTTTTTATGCAACTCAAAGATTAGTTCCTATTTATTACGTACCTACCTACATGATAGTTCATGTCAACAATGTCACTTTAATATAATAAAATGTGAATGCACACTTGAATGACTCATCGTTTAACGATATTTTTATTTATTATTAACGATTAATATAATTAACGATAAATTATAAACGTTTTTACTTTTTTGTTCCGATAAGTTACATTATTTGTGTGTGTAGAAAAACTAATGAATTATACCGGTCATATCCATATTAACATTGAGATCGCTACTTCAAATCCACTCTCTAGAAATAAATAATGAATCCTATTGAAAAAACTTGACTTTCATCATTGCGGATAGTTTTGGCTTTATTATGCAAAAAATACTTGAAATTTGCATCCCAGACCCACCATACCCTTGCGGAATACTTAGTCATGTTTCCTCTTTGTTTAAATCAGTGACATTCACCGACTTTCAACGTCAGTTACCAAAAAATTGTCGTCGCCAGTAAAATAATTTAGTACCACTGAAAATCCGCTATATGGCGTGGGTTGTAATAACCCTTGCAGGGGTTTGAACCGCAGTCAGTTCGCTGTCATAAATATGAAAGCAATGGGCCATAATATGCTTTAAATTAGATCAATTATAATCCGCGTGTTTTTTTGAAAATCGCTATCACTTTACAAAAAGCACGATTTTCTCACCTCACCGTACAACGTGGTATCAATCCTAGCTCTATCTTGTCGCCGTGTGCTATTTGCACCGAGACATTGACAGTAATGGTCGATTCAATGTGACCGGTTGCCATTATTTAAAGGAATAGAATAGAATTATAGTAAGAAGCACGGTTACATTATATAATTGTATGAAAGTATGCAGTTTGGTGTAGCTCATATACTTTCAATATTTTTGACAGCGAAATGACGGTGGTTGAAACGACTGTAGAATCACCCTTATCCATATTTATATGACTTATGTTTTAATGAATTAGGTATAAGATCCATCAAAGTAACTTCAGAAAGTTTGAAATCTTCAAGTCAGATATTATATTAGATATCTTACGGAATCGGAATAATGTCATGTGATTTGTATTAACTTTACCTTCGATTCCGTAGAGTCGATTAGCGTAGGTGGGCTGTGGTTAGTATTTTGAAAATAAACCATTGTGCTGAAAATTACTGTTATTTGGATTTGTCAACTAATCACCTTCCTTACCCATGTAAGATTGCCTTTTAACTGAAGCGGAGCGGAAATATTTAACCAATCAGTCTGCGTCTTTGTGGAGCCGTAAACTAACTAAAGTAAGTAACTATTTTTATATTTTTCTTGTTGGTGTGCAATAAAGTATTGTTGTATTGTTTTGTATTTTGGCTCAGTGACCCAAACAGGATCTAAGGGCGGTCGTCCACGGCGACTTTTTGTAGCGATGCTGTCGCGCGTTCCCATCGATACAGTCGCAACGGTCGCTAGCTGTGTGCCCTCGCCTAACACGATTCAGTCGCGATGCAATCGCGATACCGTCGCGCTTATGTCTCGATGCAAACGCGATTCAGTTCTCCACTACCTCGCCACCCTCCCTCCGTTCCCTCTCCCCGATGCCGTCCGAAACGGTCGCGCGATTGGCATCGATACAGTCGCGATGCTGTAGCGCGTTAGTAGTGTGTTGGCATCGCTTCCATAGCGCGTTGTAACGCGTGTTAGTAGCGATGCTGTCGCGCGTTTACGAAACAAAAGCAAAAGCATCGCTACCAAAAGTCGCCGTGGGCGACCGCCCTAGCCTCCGAAACGAGAGTACGCCACTTGTCCCGATCCTGCGCAGTTACTAGCCAGTTTTGGTTTGAAGCTTACTCAGATCCACGTCACCCCAGCGGTACCGGGCCGGTTGGTTGCCCCAAGTATGCTCTTTTTGTGGATATAAGGAAGAGAATTTAAATCTGGGAATGTGGTTGGTCCATTTTACACATCTTCGCTCCGCTTTTGTGGACAGGTAGCCTGAGGGCCAAAACACAATTACAAGACACGATATCGCATCGTCGTACGACGCCCTCTCGCTTGCTCGTTCACTACTGTAAAGTGGTGCGGTAAGATGCGGATATTAACGTGTTCGCATAGAGGTCGTTAAGATGTGAAACCTTTCAAATAAACAATGCAAAGATCAGCACACAAAGCATAAGGTTACTTAAAGTTAGGGTAGCGAAGTGGTTAACGCGCTGGACCGGCAATCCAGAGGTACCGGGTTCGATTCCCAGTCTCTTCCACCAGGTAACTCCTTTTTCAATTTTTCTTTAAGCTTTGATCTTTGTATCAATGGTTTAAATAAAAATTGTGGTGTGTAGGTATTAGAATTTATAACAATTGACTAGGTACAACAGAGAAACAGACCGACACAGGACAGATGAAACCAAGTAGATAAGTAAAAGTCTTGTAAAATTTTGCTGTCTCTTTTGCATTTTTAATTTAATAAAACTAAATTATAAATAAGAAATCTATAAAAATACACATTTTAAAAATAGTCTATGCAATGAGTGTTTTCACGTTGTGTTTATACATTTTCATAACTTTGTTTAGTGCAAACTATGGATTATACATAATATATTGAGATATACTAAATTAAAACAAAATGACGCACAGTCTCACACAATCTGTTGCCCAGTGGGCTAAGTGTGCGCCAATTTGACCAGATCGGATCGTACTCCATAACAGCTTTGTACCTGTAGGTACAACTTGGAAGTAAACCAGGGAAAATGGTCTCAATACAAGAATATACTTTGAAATTATAACTTGTTGCCAAGTTAAAAATTTTAATTTTTCTTTCTTGTCATTTGTGCCGTTTCCCCTGAAGTATAGTCCGTTACTTTTACTTCTTAAGTTTAAATTGAGTTAGTACCTACTAAGCGTTGACCGATCTGAGGTACGCAGCGTTGATCTGCTCTAGGAAGATGAAGGTGAGCACAGTGTGGGGTCCTATTTTGAGGTAAGTGGGCAGGAAACCGCTCCAAAACCCTAGAATACCCTCCTTTTTCAATACGTCCATTACTATGCCGCCCATCCCCATTTGGGTACCGCCTTTCGCTGCGTTTTGAACCCTGAAAATAGTTTGTTTTATTTATTTATATCCCACACTTACAGCTATCTTTACAGGACTTAAACCTAATACAATAGCGTCAACTATTTCTATAATTTTGCATTATTAATAAACCTTAAATTACTTATCTGTACTATTGTGTTTATAACTTTGTGAATACATTCAGGGAACGAGAACAAATCTAAATCTTCCGCTATTAGGTTGAGGGTGCGTATTGCGCATGTCAGCGGCGGCGCCGCACCGAGCAGGTTTGGTGTTTTATTAGAATAACATAATGTACATACAAAAGTCACAGTTGACCACAGTTTTGCTTACAACCGATGACATTGCGTAACTGTTATTGTCATTGCCAAGATGTTAGCCGCTGCGAGCGAAATATGCCTTCACGGTGGTTGACCCAGCTTTTGGCCGATAGCTAGGTAGTGTGACGTACAGTCGCCATCAGATATATCACAGCATATATGCAGCATATATGATGAACGCCTTATAAGGCGTTCATAAATATACCTATGTGAACATGTACTGTAATGCCCAGTCAATAAGAGTCGTGTTCAGATATTTCTGAATACCTTACATGCTATGATATGTCTGATGGCGACTGTACCTACTGAAATATAGGTTTAAAAAAAATAACAACAAAGCCAAGACGGATATCGGAATTTTCCCAAAAGTATTGTATGAAATATAGATGGTAAGTGTTTGTACGGAACGAGTCCAACTCGCACTTGTCTGGCTTTTAATTGCATCATCCAATTTCTGCCCGCAATCCTAACCAGGTCGTCAGTCTTGTTGGGGGCCTTCCCACGCGTGCTCCGGTCGGTTGTGGGGAACTTTGGGTTAGGCCTTTGTCCAGCAATCAGTGCCGTATTTACCCCTAGACCAACAATACCCGGGCCCAAATGCGAAGTGCCTATAGTCTGTACTTTTAAGTATTTTTTTCAGAAAATACAGTAAGCAATGGCGATGTCAAACCGGCAAAGTTAAAAATCACGTAAGGTAGGTGTCGCTGCTTTAAACCTGTGACTTTCTATTTTAGTCGTGTTACTTCCAGTAGGTATAATGCAGCCTTTTGTGTTAAACCTCCGCAAATTTTGGTACTTTTTATTGACGATTTACTGAGAAACATATATACAATTTATTTAATGTGATAAAAATATGTTTGTATTCGTTAATTTGTATATATTCCGTAAAATTAAGCCATAACAAATGTTATTTAAATGGAACGGACTGCATTAGTGAGGTCAACTATTTTATAATATAATTTTTTTTACAGAAACCCAACCCTTTTCATGTTTGTTAGCATTTTTTTAAATACCTAAAAGTACAGACTATAGGGCCCCTGGCCCTCTAAGTCCAGCCAGCAGTATGCAGCTGTCTATCGGCTGTTATGATGATGATACTCACTTGGTCTTCACCTTGTCGAGCGGTAAGGAGGCGGCCGAGGTGACGAGCCCCGCGATCATGGACGCGGTGAAGTGGAGCGCCATGTTGTTGCCCATCGCTGGCAGCAGCATCTCGCGGGCCTGGATACGTCACATTTTTATTTTAGATTTTAGAAGTGAAAAATGGCTTAAAGTGTTATCTTTAGGCATGCTCTGCCAGTCACCGGTAGTACTGAATAGGAATTTTTCAGGTGAGTGAAATTTTTCATTAACTTTTTCATGCACCTTCCCTATTGTGGTCCATTCAGTTTGATGTGAACGCGATAAGCGTAGCCGTAACCAGTTCTGGACTCAGCATCAATAGTAGCTGATAATTTTAGCAATATAATATTCTATTTGACATAAGGCATGACATCGGCCGTGACGTGAGTCACGTAGCAGCACGGATAGCTGTCCCTTCATTATGGAGAACTCCATCTGAATTCGAAACATATCGGGCCTTTCCTGGCCATTTTTACGTGGATTTAAACAGTTTTAAAAATATTATTGCCAATAAGTCATTAGTAAAATTGCCAGCTGTTTGATGCTAACGGTACTACGCTGGACTGACCTGCGCATAAGTCCCGAGCTGTGCGCCGTTGACGACGGCCGCTCGAGACACGGTCGCCGTGGCGCCGCGCAGCAGCGTACCCGGCCCTTCCTCCTTGATTATCCTGCCAAAAAGGATAAACTTCAGAATATACTAATAAGGCCTTTTCGTGGCTTTATCTCAAACAGCCTAAAGACGAGGTCTCCTTGATACTGCTTCGGTTTAAATGTAGAAAAAAGCATTGTCACATCAACATTTTTGTAAGGCTGATCAAGATAATACAACATTATTTTTCGTATTAAAACTTCGCATTCAAGCAATATTATTATTATTTATTCGAAATGTGTCACATTTTGTAAAGTTTATGTCGTTTTTAGCGCATCAGCGCCCGCGTGGTTTCGGCGCAGGCGCAACGTCGTCGGTGCAACGGCGCGTTGCTGCTGTCGACGTAACGCCAGCGGCGTCTGTTGAGATATGTCTCACCCGCGCTCTCAGAGAGACAACGCGACCGCGCCGATGCCGCCCGAACATGAACACACCCACCTGCCGAGCGCGTTGAACACGTTGGAGTAGTTCCGCCGCTTCTCCGGCGGCAGGCGGCCGTCGGCCGTCATGCGGATGAGCGCCACCTCGGCGGGGTTGCCCACCAGCGCGCCGATGCTGCCCGCCAGCATCCCGATGCCCAGCTTAGTGCCGAAACTGGGCACACCGTACGCTCTGGAAATAGTTTTTGAGCTTAACTTCTTCTGACTTAAAGATATGTGCATGTGCGCAACGCAATCTTAAATGAGGCCAATAGCACCCGTCACCCGCTTCGCTCTTCATCTTTTATTTATTGTAGCTGCAGCTGCCCCTGTCTCTAACCTTATTTGAGTACATGGTTGTACAAATTATACAAATATCTTTATTTTGCTTGAAATATTGTACATAACGACTGTTGAAGGGCTATTTGGTTTAAGCGACACAAAGGGTGATATCGAGTTACACATATCATGAAAATCGGCAGATTTTTCTCCGTCGAATGAGATCGCTCTCCTGTAAAGTAAAAAAATGTCGGTTAAACCAAATAGCCTTTCTACCGTCGATAAGATGGTCAGACAATATAAGCGCCCAAAAGACATACAAAGAGCTCTACTAATTCTATGCTCGAAGCGTTCCTGCGAAATCGATATACAAATACATATTTACATACTTATATGCTCCACGGAAGGAGCAGTGGTTAGGGCACTTCGCTCGTGAAATCGAGGATCTATATCATATAAGGTAGAGGTGTGCTGTTCTCGAGAACGTTTCCCGATTTGCATAGGATGTACGTGTTCTCGAGAACGTTATTTCTCCCCCAGCAGGGCTAGCATATCTTCACTGGTCGCGGCAGTCAGCATCTCCTGTCTTACAGTAGTTCTCCCGCGACAAAGGGTATAGATTCCCGAGTTGCGATCAGGATCCGAATTTTGAAATTTGCCACTATCGATTCTGACTCCACTGGTCCAATGAGAAACTAATTTGATAATGGTGGTGAAGCGTGCCCGGGTCACTTGGCGAAGGAGTGATGACGACGGTTCTGAAGCCTATTAGTGGTGATGGTTGAGTTTATGTAAGTGACAAAGCACCTGCACTCACACTCGCATATTCTCAAAACGTGACTGATGCTTTTGTCACTTATTTATCGTGTGATAATAGCAACCATCATCCCCCTGCACCTCTAGCACAACTAACACGCGACTCCTCGCGCGAGAAATATTACCTGCCCCTTTCTTTACTGTACTGTGAGCGAGTGACGGGCGATGCTATGCCGCGCGACATAGTCACGAAGCATAGTTGTTGTAGAGGGGCTGGACGAGTGGGCACTGAGAACTCACTTGGTGAAAGAGTTATGACGACGGTAGGTACTGCAATGCATACAACATGTTGATAAATAATGTGGGGATCTGGCCGAGGACTGAGAGCTTACTTGGTGAAGCTGTCGGTGATGAAGTTGAAGCTGCCGAGGCGGCCCGTGGTGTACGTGGCCTGTCGGAACAGCGCGGCGGAGATCCCGCTGTAGAGGCCCTTGAAGCCCTCTTTGGAGATAACCTGTATATAGGTGACATCAAATTTTACCGATAAAAAGGATATGTTACTTATATCAACTACATTACTTAGAAAGTTGATCTAAGTTCAACCATTGGGAAACCCCAAGGGATTTTATAGTGGCGCACGTAGTGCAGTGGCGATGTCGCCTTAATCTTTCGCGAGCCGTGTTAACGATCCTCGCCGTAGTTTCGTGACACTTGTAGGGCCAGGGTGTAATGTAGGAAGGGAAAACCAGGGCACGTAACCTAACACGTAATATTCCCGGGCGAACAACTATTTAAAAAACAGCAGAAAAGGCGCTAGGTGTATAGAACGTCCACGATGATGGTTCTGCCAACTGGCGCCGCCCATCCGAATCAAAGTAAAAACTTGACATTGACCTATAGGCTATAGCCACCTATAGTTCCCGCTCGTTCGCTATCGTCTGGTGACAACCAAAACTCACTAAGCAACAAATACCTACTTAAAACAAATCTCGTATCTCAGTGCCAATTTACTTACTAGATACGAGGTTCTGAAGAGCAGTGACAGAAATTTTAATGAGTTCTGGCTGTCACCAGGCGAAATTAAAATTTTGATCCTCCTTTGAAAAGTTCTAGATCCGGGGTTTCCATTGCCTTAACTCTTGAGTCTCACCTCCCTCGCCATCTTGAACATGGTGTAGTTCTTTCCAGCGGGGCCCAGCAGCTGCATGCGCGTCTTCAGCAAGTCGCAAGGTTGGACGATGCAGATGGCCATCATCCTGGGAAAGGACATTTGATGGCATATCAGAAACATTTGTGTCTTAATACAATTTTTTTACGACGGACTCAATAATCTACCTGGGACAAAACTCTGTGGTCGCTCCCTCATGACTGAGGATCGTGGTCATCGGTGGTTTTGGATGTTCTTCATCTAGTTTTTATGATCTGCCTCCACCGGTGCCTGTTCATCGCATCTCTGATGACCGAGCAAAACTTGGTTGAGGAAGGCCCTTCACTTGATCGGTCCATCTGGCTGGGGACCGTCCCCGGGCTCGTTTGCCCTCCGTGTTCCCAACAATTATCAGCTTTTCATGTATTAGGACGGTTGGAACGAACCACGACGTGTCCTTAATTTATTTTATTGCTTTGCTAAAATATTTTAAACATCTTCGCATTTGTAAATATGGATGACGTTACTCACCCACTCGATCCGCCAAAGAGGAACTGCAGTCCTGCGGGAATCTTTGTAATTTTGGGTTTCTGTTTGTCTGCCATTTTAGTTTAGAGACCGGATTACGATGTACATTTATTAAAAAAATATTGCGTTACAAATGGATGGGTTGAACATGGAAATTAGGAAAAAGACATTGTTGGTTTGACTGTTTTTGTGACATTGTGTTAAAAGTTTATTGTTGACAGTTCATAACCAATGCTTTTTCGTGCCTTTTTTAGGGTTTTTCTAGTCATGCTAATGCTAAGTACATATGACGTTAAGACAAGTAACCTTTTCATTAAAGCTCATTCCTATTAATTATTACCTACTCTAAAATAAATGAATAGAAGAGGCTATTTTTATTCAAAGTTATAATATCTGAATGAATAACTAAATTATTTGTATATGTAGTACAGCCCAACAGGGTGTTTTTCAACCCACGCCATATACCAGGTGGGTCCTGTAACAGGAGCAAAAAATTAAAACATAGATTTTACTCGTCAAACTGAACAACATTTGTTCAGAAACTTAAAAAAAATACTGTTTTCATATAATCATTACTTCAAACAAAGTAAATAGTCAATGTACGCCGTCCAACGTTCACATCGCCTTAGCATTGACATAGCTATCACTTTGCTAAATATCAAATGTTTCGCAAAACATTGCTTCTTTGAATAAACTTTATTATACACTAGCTGTTGCCCGTGACTTAGTCCGCGTGGAACCTTTATCTTGAAAATTTTACATCTTTATTATTTTCATATTCTAAGTAATGTTGAAATTGCTTAACGTGCTTTTTTTGCAGTTGTTTACGAAATACATAGTAACGAACCCTTCGTACGCGGGTCCGACTCGCTCTTGGCTTTTTTTTTTTTTTTCATAAGTGATAGAGACCTTGTTTCAAATTATCGTCCAATTGCGTTGTTATCAGTTTTTTCTAAATTTTTTGAGAAGATAATATATGATAAGGTCTATAACTTCTTGGATAAACATAAGAAACGCATGCGTGAGAAACGCAATGATTAATATAGACAAGAGGAATTAGTCATGTGCCATCTTTATGGACATGACAAAGGCCTTTGACCATGTAGATCACCAAATACTTATAAAAAAACTACATCATTATGGGATTCATGGTAATGGTCTCAAACTTATTGAATCCTATTTACAATAGAGCACAATACACTGAATTAACTCAGATTTGCACCTCATCTAGGACAGAAAATAAGTTATAAATCGGAATGTAGATTAATTAAATATGGAGTACCCCAAGGAAGTGTACTAGGGCCCCTATTATTTCTGATTTATATCAATGATATAATTAAGTGTACCCAACATCCCATGCAATATTTGCTGTATTTGATGATGACAGCACTATCTTGATAAACTCAAATGTAAACACCAGTTATGCTGATGAAATCGAACAAGCTATTGGAAATCTCACTACTTGGCTAGAAGCAAATAATTTAAAAGCTAACCTAGGAAAAGCATGTGTAATGCAATTTAAACAAAGAATTGAGGTTCCGAAATTACACATTACCTTTAAAGGAACAGTCATTAAAGAGACTGATACCACCAAATTTATAGGACTGCATATAGATAGTAACATGTCATGGGAGACACATTCCATAGAAGTTTGCAAAAAACTATACAATTTCTCATATGCACTTTACAAGCTAGCGAATACCAATGGTCAAAATACTGTTTTAGCTGCATACCACGGTTTTGTAAGCTCAATCTTGCGCTATAGAGTTATTTTCTGGGGAAATTCATCACATAGAGATATTCTTTTTAGAGCACAGAAGCGTTGCATAAGAGCAATTTGTAAATTGAAACCAGTAGAAAGCTGCCAGCCATATTTTAAATCTTTAAAGCTTTTGACTTTACCCTGTATTTATATTTTCGAATGTTGCATGTTTGTGAAGTTTAATTCGGAGTTGTTTCCAATACAAACGCAGTCACTTAACCTCCGTCAGAGGAAACATAAACTGAAATTGAATGTAGGGAATACCGCTCTGATGGAAAAAAGTTTCATATCTATGGCACCAAAAATATTTAACAAGCTTCCTGAGGAGCTAAAATTGGAAACAACAAATACTTTTGAATATTTATTAAGAAAGTATTTAATGGATAAATGTTATTATAGTGTTAAGGATTATTTTAATGACTAAATTGACACAATTTGTTTATTTTTTTATGGATCTCTAATTTTAGAGATCCTGTTTTTATATAAGTAGTGTAACGGACAGTACAATTAGTTTTTTAAAGTAATGGTTATTTAATTTTAGATGATTTTAATGATCCTTGACATGTTTTAATTTTAATGCTTTTAATATTTTATGATTTTGAATAAATTTTCTTTTTTATGTACATGGCGAAATTTCGTACGCCAAAAGGCACATCATAGCTGTACTGTCTCACAAATGTCACCTTATTTTATCTATGCATGACGAAATAAATACTTTTGAATTTGAATTTGAATTTGAGGAAACAGGGCTAAAAATATTTCGCTATGGCAAAATGAAATCTTCTAAGAAAGCTATATACATTTCAGCCAGGGGCAGTTTCACTATAGGATTGCGGCTAGACCCTTTCAAGTAATTTTTGTACCTATAATAAAGCCAAAACTATTCACAGCGATGATGACGAAAGTCAAGTTTTTTCAACAATGTTTCGAGTTTGGTTAATGACAAATCCTTGACAAATCGCCAATGATGTTTGTATATGCACATGATTGCAACAAATGCAACATGACATGAAAGCTGTTAGTGGCGCCCCCGTCCCGGGGCCCGACCGACACTTGTTAGGCTATAAAGCCCGATTTTTAGTGGTACTAATTAAGTTTCTTTGGACTTTCTTCTCAACAGCGGTTTCCTTTTGCGAAATGTCGAAAGATTCAGAATCAGACATGTAAAAGTGCCCTCGTGGCCGTGGAGAATAAACAGTTTGATTTTGATTTGATTTTGAAAAAGTTTAAAGGGAATGAACACAAAATAGTTTCAAAAGTTATTTAATACTTATCTTATCTACAATATTATTTTAAACTGTAATAAATCATAATTTAAGACTCTATTTACATTTAAAAAATATAATTGAGATACAAATGCGGCAATTAGGTATCGTATCACATATCAGCATTCCGATTTAGTGCCACAAACTTACCTTAAAATTATGCCTTACTATATACCTTTACATTATTGTTTTATTATTCAAATAAGTTACACAGCATTTACATTAATAAAACCAACAAGGCACTGTGAACTACAAAAATACCTATAAACAAGACTATACGGCGTGGATCCGTTGCGTCGTCTAATCTAGTGGCATATTATAGACTTGCACCGATACCTAATCTACGAGATATCACTTTTTGAGCGTTGCATTATACAGCACGCTCTCTTGTTTACTTTACATACTTATATCGCGCTTTAGAAAATGATAAACCATCCGTCACGGTCAGTACAAAGGTTGACGCTTCATCAAGAAACATCAATGTTTTCTGCCTGTACTTAAGAACGACTGGCATTCCTACTAGTGCCGTAGCTACCAGAATTGTGGCCCATGGCGTGCATCCCTCAGCCCTCTAATAAGATTGTAAGCACCTCTATAAAAAGACAGACCATTAAACAACAAACTACCTACCAAAGTAAATTCAGGTTCTGCGTCGTGTTATAGCCCGAGGCATAATCATCGGATAGGGTGCCTCCGCCGTCGATGTAAAAATCCCACCGTTTTCTGACCTATTGGGGGTTCTGGTACCCGTCTTGCCAGACTATTGTTACCCTAAGCTACACTGAGGTACAAAGCGTTGATCTGCTCCAAGATGATGAGGGTGAGGACTGTATGGGGTCCGATCTTGAAGTAAGTGGGTAGGAACCCGCTCCAGAGGCCTAGGGGACCCTCCTTCTTTATTACACCGAGTATGACGCCCATCATGCTTGCTCTCGAGCCGCCTTGGGCAGCGTTTTGGACTCTGGAATATGATTGAAGATGTCAAATGAGACTTAATAGTGATTTAATAACGCATTTTAGCTTTTGAAGGCAATCGGTTGAGTCACCGTCCTTTTTCTAGCTTCTGGAGATCTTAGCAACGAATACCATAATTCAAGAAAATTTAATAAGTGCATAAGGAGTGTCTTTTCAATAGGACTTTATTTTTGTATGGAAGTAGGAAGTCATGCCTACACAAATAAGTCCTTTTGAAAAGATTTAATTTCACTGTCATTTTTCATTTTATTCGGTTTTCTGGCGGTATACTCGTATAATCAATCGTGTAGCAAATTATTGTAATTATCCACTCGTTAAAACATATCTGGTAAAATCTATAATTATCTGATGCTTTTAGAAATTCTTCATTATATGACTATGTTAGACAAGAAACGTAAATACTTGCTTCGTTTTGACTTTATCGAAAGGCAGCGACGCACACGTGGAGAGCAACCCAGCTATCATGGACGCGCAGAAGTGAAGCAGGATCCCGTTGCCAAGCCTCGGCAGAAGCGCTTCCCTTGCCTGAGGAACGATGAAAGTCTTCTATAACTTATTATCTTAATTCTCTTTTTTACCCGCGCCCAAAATAATGTTGACCTGCCACTGCCTATGATGCCTATGATGTTTGGATCGATCCTCATCATCATCATATCAGCCGAGATCAGTGTTGTTTTGTTCTCTCGCATCCCATTTGTGGCGAGGATGCCTTTCGTTCCTGTAGCGTCGTATTCCCAGACAAATTCAGACACTGATAAAAAAGGCTGGCGAGCTTTTGTCCAGTTCAAGTCCGCTCTTTAGCCCGTCTAGATCCACTAATTTATGATCTCTGCTGCCACTTTGAGTAAATAGCTTTAAATAAATGCCCTTCGTGCGATGCTGCAGCTACTGTGGCGATGTAGTGCGTCCGGCATGTTTGCCACCAATCGAGTCGATGACTTTTACGCCATTATTCGCAAGACACTTGGTCCTTTTGTCAGGAGGGTGAGCGAATCGACTAATAGTATAGTGAAAGTGGAGTGCGCAACATGTTACTTTAGGAGTGAGGCGTCAGTCTTGAATATTTAGAATTACTATTTAATTTTCAAAATATCCATTGAAATTAAATCTAAATTTAATGTACTTTAATTTAATTTATTGTCTTATTTCAATTTAATAATAATTAATGTATTAGTGTTAATGTGATGGGTTAGTACTTGAATAAACATATATTTTATTTATTTATTATTTATTAATAGTCTATTGTCTACCTGGGCGTAGGTCCCAAGCTGCGCAGCGTTGAGGACAGCGGCGCGGGCAGCGGTGGCCGATGTGCCTCGCATCAGTGTCCCCGCGCCCTCCTCTCTGATCATTCTGTCGACATCAATACAGGTCAGCGGATCAATGGCTCGCATCCCTAGAATTGTCAAATTTTTTTTAATGTCATTGAGGGCAAACGAGCAAACGGATCGCCTGATGGAAAGCAATCGTCGTCTATAGACACCTGCAACACCAAAGGAGTCACAAGTGCGTTGCCGGCCTTTCAGGTGGGAGTATGCTCTTTTCTTGAGTGAATTAGTCTTAGCTTCACTTCAGCCAGTTTTTTTTTGCCTTCAATTAAACTCAAACTTATGGATTAACTACGTACAGAGAAGACTCCTAAGTCTCTAGACTCTCTAGGTACTCGCCAATGAACAGATAGGTGATGGTGATCCTTCGTTGATGGTGATTTTTTTATTGTTTTATAACATCGCTTTATTTTGTGGATAGGTAACCTTTTTTACGACGTTATCAGAAGTCGGTTAAGTTATTTACGAAGAAAACCACTAACCAGTGAAAAACCTGTTTTATACTGGTTTTCTGAAACAAAAATTATCAATGAAAAATTCAAACTGTAGCTTTCAAATATATACCAATAAATATCAATAGCCCTGTTCTAAGTACGTAGTTACATTGATAATATGTTAAGAAATATGTTTGATCATAGATAAATATGTCTAAAACAGTCTGCATTTTGGTACGGATAAGGAGCCTTGGTTAATGTCACGTTAATGCCCACCTGCCGAGCGCATTGAACACGTTGGAGTAGTTCCGTCGCTGCTCGACCGGCAGACGGCCGTCAGCTGTCATCCGAACCAGCGCGACTTTCGTGGGGTTGCCCACCAGCGCGCCGATGCTGCCCGAACATGGACACAGACCCACCTGCCGAGCGCGTTGAACACGTTGGAGTAGTTCCGTCGCTGCTCGACCGGCAGACGGCCGTCAGCTGTCATCCGAACCAGCGCGACTTTCGTGGGGCTGCCCACCAGCGCGCCGATGCTGCCCGAACATGAACACACCCACCTGCCGAGCGCGTTGAACACGTTGGAGTAGTTCCGTCGCTGCTCGACCGGCAGACGGCCGTCAGCTGTCATCCGAACCAGCGCGACTTTCGTGGGGTTGCCCACCAGCGCGCCGATGCTGCCCGAACATGGACACAGACCCACCTGCCGAGCGCGTTAAACACGTTGGAGTAGTTCCGTCGCTGCTCGACCGGCAGACGGCCGTCAGCTGTCATCCGAACCAGCGCGACTTTCGTGGGGTTGCCCACCAGCGCGCCGATGCTGCCCGAACATGGACACAGACCCACCTGCCGAGCGCGTTGAACACGTTGGAGTAGTTCCGTCGCTGCTCGACCGGCAGACGGCCGTCAGCTGTCATCCGAACCAGCGCGACTTTCGTGGGGTTGCCCACCAGCGCGCCGATGCTGCCCGAACATGAACACACCCACCTGCCGAGCGCGTTGAACACGTTGGAGTAGTTCCGTCGCTGCTCGACCGGCAGACGGCCGTCAGCTGTCATCCGAACCAGCGCCACCTCGGCAGGGTTGCCCACCAGCGCCCCCACGCTGCCGGCCACCACGCCGATCAACAACTTCACGCCGAAGTTTGGCACCCCGTAGTTGCTGGAGAATACAAATATTGAACTCATTAAACGGTTATTAAAGTCTCTTAACGAAGGCCTTAGGTCTTGTTCAGCGCAGAATATTTTTTTAGAGCTCTTTGTGCCATGTTGCGCCATTTGCGCTTTTGAGTAGGTATTTGCATCAGCATGCAGCGCGCGAGTAACTAAGCATTTACATATACCTATTATATAAACATTTAAATAAAACGGGTGCGTAACGATAGCTATTTATAACAACTTTTGATATAATTTCAGTCGCTATAACGCTCATTTGATATAAATATTGAATGATATAACAACACTTAATATATCAACATTTGATATAATTATTGTTTTGATATACTGATCATTTTATCGAAAAACATTTAATATAACATTCTTTAAGTATAATGCATATTTCTTCTAATGAATTTATGGTATAACGTTTATTTTATCTAACGTTCAAATGGCATAACGTATAGGGTATAGAGAAATAGGGGGGCGGCTTAAAAAAAACTTAAACCAACAGTTCAATTAGAAACGTAGGTTAGGTTAGGTTAGAAAAAAAAAAGCTTTGGGTTAGGTAAATAAAACGCAATTCGCGCACAAAAAATAATACATTTTTCATTAAGCATAAGTATACCTAATGTTGTTATATCAAATGTATTTTATACTAATTGAAATTATACCAAATGTTGTTATACCAAATGAACATTGTACCATATGATGGTTACAGGAAATAAGTGTTATACCAAATGATAAATATACGAAATAAAAATAGATATTTTAAAATTATATCAAACGTTTATTATATCAAATGAGTCATTATACCCTTTGAAATTATATCAAATGTTGTTATATCCAACATACTTATACCATTTATTTTTATATCGATCATTACACACCCAAATAAAACCCATTGACGCAGTGATTTTAGTCCTGACTCTTGGATATTGGTGTTCTTTAAAAATATATATTTATGTCTTAGGGGGCAAACGAGCAAAGGGATCGCCTGATTGAAAGCCATTACCGTCGCCCATAGACACCTGTAACACCAGATGAGTCACAAGTGCGTTGCCGGCCTTTCAGGTGGGAGTACGCTCTTTTTTTGAAGGTTTGAAGGTCATATCGATCCGGAAATACCGCAAGCGGCAATTCATTCCACAATGCAGTCGTACGAGACAGGAAATTTCTAGAAAAACGCACAGTTGTGGACTGCCAACTATCTAAGTGGTGAGGATGAAAGAATTGTCGCGTAGAACGATGGCGAAAAGATGTGACAGGGATCAATCCATTCCTCGGAACACTCCCAAAATACCTATAGAAATAATCAGTTTATTTTGTAGTACAAGAAACCTTAGCTAAAAGACTATACCGACAGGTGATGATGATTGCCTGAATATACTTATGCTCACGCAGTGTATACATCTGTGATGTAGGTGAAGCAGCCGAGGCGGCCGGTGGTATATGTGGCTTGTCTGAACAGCGCCGCAGAAAGCCCGATGTATAAGCCACCAGCACCCTGTCTGCTCACCACCTGATAAACGATATAAGTATTCGATAAACGCGATAAACATTCGACATACAGTTCACACGAAGTCTTTACAAAATAGACGACCGATGGCACCCCACAGGGCTCGTTCGCGAGTCAGTGATCCAAATTAAGTAATATTTTTTCATTCATGTCACTCACTCACTGATAAACCAAGTCACTATATCACTATATCGTTCGTTCGCAACCACTCACCACTCAATATGAACTGAACTGAATGACGCTATTTGAAATAACAAAGTTATACTTACTTAAACAAATAACGACGTGAAATTATTTGATTTGTCGTTTGTCGATTGTTTTGAGATGAGCACATTTTTCCAATAGCTACGTTATCATGAGTAGGTACCTAATATATTTTGCATAGTTTCTTAATACTTCTTACGACGCATCAAGTGAACCACGAAACGAAATGAAAGGCATGAACGAAAAGAGTATGATGATGATCACAGTTATTGAACTAAATGAAGGAAATGAGGATATATAGCGAGAGCTAAAGACATGAATCGTTATCCTTCATTTAAGTGACATGATTTGCTCATCTCTAGCACCACGGCCATGAGGCAAGGCCGGTGTTTCCCGATCAATAGCACTACTTGAGCACTACTTGATAGACTAATTTCTCATTGCTAAGCCCTGAATGTTGGGGTTTTACAACTAACTTCATATTCATAGTTATTCATCCTACCTCTCTCGTCATGGATACCATGGTGACATCCTTGCCAGTTGTGCCGAGGAGTTGCATACGCGTTTTCACTAAATCCATCGGTTGGACCACGCTCGTGGCACACATTCTGAAATAAAAGTTTTAATGATAAATTAGAAGATTCACTAATTTTCTTCCAGATCCATTGCTAATGTTAAAGGGTGCGTAACGGTCGCTATTATAACAACTTATGGTATAATATTGGTCAGTATAACAATCCAAGGGATATAATAAACGAATAATATACTAAGATTTAGTATAATTTCATATGGTATAATGATCATTCGTTATAATACGTTTAAAGGCTCAGTACGCACTCAAACTATCCAATAAAGATATAAAGAAGTAAAATTGCCATAGAGTCATGGTTAGGTACGACGACGACCAAAGCGAGGTTATCTTGCGAATATAAACGTTTTTTATATTAATTGAAATTATACATCAAATGAAAAATTATATCAAATCTAAGCGAGTTAACCAAATGCCCGATAGGTACGGTGTCTGTCATGTAACACTGATCGTAAAATCAATTAAACTTCTGAGACCGACTTACCCACTAAGGCCCCCGAACACGAACCGCAGGCCCCCGGGAATGGTCTTCTGAGTATGGTCTCCCATGGTTTCGAGACTACAATATCCAATTTCTGTGAAGTGTAACTCATTGAATTACTTCACTTACTGGATACGGGACTAAACCTGCAAACAGATAAATACAGATATAAATGCTTTACATCGAAAAAATTTAGTTGTCTATGGTAATTTTTCTCAGTGCCTATTTAGGTATGATTTGCCCACAAAAAAAAATGGCGCTATATCAAGAAGAAAAATTGCCACCTAAACGTTCTTCACGTCAAAAAGGTTGGCATAAATTAATCATTTTTCGTGGGGTGACACGAGTATATTGATTATAGACGTTTCTAAATTTGAAAGCATTTAAAAGTGATATGTATATGTTCGATCATCATTATTCTAATGTTCGATTTGTCTCGAGAAAATAAGACTAAAATTTCATCTTTTCAAAGGCATTTTTCCAGATATTAATTACACTAATTTGTATAACAGAAATGTCGATAAGTGCAAAATGCACGGGTTCTATACAATTACTCTAAGGCTAAGATTGGTCGTTAAATAAATAAAATGCTTTTTATAAGCGGGAAACACCGCGGGACACGCTAGTGTTTTATTTTATTAATAAAAGAGACCAAGTAGACCGACAAACTGTAGTTTGCGGGACTGTGAGGGTCACGTTTAAAACGCAATAAATTGTGAAGCTGCACTTTCCGATATGTATTCTTCAATACAATACAATACAATACAACGATATTTCATTGCACACCAATAAAAGTTTACTAAAAGTATTGTCAAACTCGCTCGCTCAGAAATATGTTTTCGAGGTGTGTGGTTTGGAAATATCTGCATTTGATTTACTTATAGTCTGTATATATAGAACGCCAACATCAAATATCGGCATATTTTTCAATTTACTTCGCCACTTATTATACAAAATCACCTCCAATAAAGCTAAACGGGTCATTATTATGTGGAGACTGGAACATTGACTGTGCGAAAGAAAATAAATTTAAAAAAGAGTTGATGTCAATACTCTCAAATTACAATATCAGCAATCATATAGTCTCCCCTACGAGGAAAAAATCGTGTCTAGATTTAATTGCTAGCAATATTGCCAATAGTATAACTAAAATTCATTTCTTAGCACTGTCCGACCACAGACAGGGCAACACTTACATGCAATTTAAAAGTAAAAAAAATGTTTAAACATAAGCCACAGTTTTAGTATGAAACAGTAAGAGATTACAGTCAAGAAAATTTAACAAAGTTTTATGGTTGTATGACTGCTTTATCCTTCAACGAGGTTATTAATGAAACAGACACAAATACAGCGTTTCAGGAATTTCATGATTTAGTTGTTTTGTTTTATAATTTATGTTTTCCTTTAATAAAAGTAAAAAAGAATAATAAACCGATCAAGAATAAATGGCTTTCACGTGGTATAAAACGATGCTGTAATTATAAGAGACATTTGACGACATTTGAGACGTTGTATTGTACAAAAAGGTAATTAAGAATAAAGACAACACTGAACATTTGAGAAAGTATAAGACGTACACGAGGCTTCTGAAAAAATGTATCAATAAATCTAGACAAATATCAAATGGCAGGTTTATTAAAAATTCCAGGAACACATGTAGAGCGTCTTTGCATTTCTTTATTAGCCATGAAATTAATAAAATTGTAATTGGTACCAAGAAAATAACTGATCCTAAAATGATAACTGAAACATTCAATAACTATTTTATAGAAAATACAAATAAAAAAATAAGCCGAGATACAAGCTATAGTCACAATATAGAACAAGTAAAACACAGTATATTTTGTATCTCCAGTCAGCCCAAAAGACGTTATGAAGGTAATTAAAGGGCTAAATAATACAAATGCCACTGGTTACGATGGTATATGCACTAAAGTTTTGAAACAGTGTGCTAGTGCATTATCAGTACCACTAAGTCATGTAATCAATTTATCATTCATGCAAGGCATCTTTCCGGAACGCCTAAAATACGCCATAATAGGCTATTTGACTGATGTTGAATTCTGCAGCGTACTGTAGTTATATGAATAAAATTAGCTAAATATTTCACGAAACAAAGAAAAAAAATCCAGAAACATATATCTTTTTTGGAAATATGTGACTTCAAAGGTACGCAAATTTTATGATTTTTTTTTTAATCCAAAATAAATTTTGAAAATGTTTTCAGAATCCTCATAATTTTACGAAACAATAATTGTATGACAACTATGAACTTAAACGCACTTTTTCACGGTGAAAATGCCAAATTTCTTAATTTTTCCATACAATTATTGGTACTCTATACCGGCCTGTGACGTCACTAGCCTGACGCGTTTTGTATGGAGCGTTTTTAGCGCTACGTAGAAATGTTGAACTTTGACGGTCATTTCTGACTTTTAGAGCAGTTTAAGTGTAGTCAGTCCCATATAGATATTTGATCACAATAAAAAATAGAATCGATTGACATCCTCAAAAAAAATTAGTCAACATGTCTATTAAGCCATTACATAAAAAAAGGATCGAAATCAGACTTAAAGAACTACCGTCCTATCACTCTCATACCGGTCATCTCAAATTTTTTTGAAAAATAATGTCGTGTAAGTTGTCTAGCTTCATCACAAATAATGATATTTTAACCAATAACCAGTTTGGCTTTAGGAAAAATAGCACAACGACTTCAGCATGCTTTCATTTAATAAAGCATGTTACTAAAAGTTTAGATAAACAGGTCCCAATTGTCGTGGTTTTGCTCGATATGAGTCAGGCATTCGATTTTGTGGGTCATGATATATTATTAAATAAATTGTATAGATATGGCATAAGAGGTCAAACACAAGAATGGTTCATCAGCTACCTCAAAAATAGAAAGCAATGTGTAGAAAGTTTCAAACTCATTGGTCATAACAAAACTGTTTATAGGTCAGAGTATAAAGTTAACCGATTCGGAGTGCCACAAGGTAGTATTTTAGGCCCACTACTATTCTTGCTCTACATCAATGATCTACCTAAAGCTACAGATCATAGTTGTATCCTTTTTGCTGATGACACTACACTACTCATAAAAGGCGAAAATATAGCATCATTTGAAGATGAGATAAACAAGACATTAGATGAGATAAATAATTTACACATTAACATTAATAATACAAAAATGATACAATTTAGGGCATATAAAAGTAAACATTTAAAGTTAGACATTAAATATCAAGACAACAACGTAGAGGAAGTAAAGTCGACCAATTTGTTGGGTATAACAACTGATTGTTTTTGCAATTGGAAGACTCACATTGACTGTTTGCGTAGTAAACTCGATAGATTTGTATACGTATTGCGCCGAGTACGAAATGTAGTGTCGGAAACAGCCGCTATGTCCGCTTATCATGGGTACGTAGCCTCTCTTCTAAGATATGGCATAATTCTGTGGGGAAACTCTGTGGATGCGCAAATTATTTTTAAGACTCAAAAGAAATGCATTAGAGCAATGACTGGAGCGAACTTCAGAGACCACTGCAGGCCATTATTTAAAATCAAACGGATTCTGACAGTACCGGCTATGTATATTTATGAGATATGTGTTTATGTCAAGAAGAATCCGTCTGCTTTTAAAATGATTACGACTAAATAGGAACGAGGTGCATAGGCAGGCATAGTTTGTTTCTATAGAGAAACAAACTGATTCTGCCCAAAAATAATCTTTCACTTGTAAGAAAGAATGTGCACGGAATGGCAATAAAAAATATTTAATGCACTGACAGATAAATTTAAAGAACTGCCACTTAAATTATTCAGGAAAGAATTGTTGAATTATTTAATAGAACATAGTAACTATTCAATTGATGAGTTTATGGCTAATTGTAAATTGTGACATGCACCAATGTGTACTATTATTATTAATTATGAATAAATCGCGGACTTCACTTAATTTAAAACAATGTTATTAATTCAATTATTGTATTATTGTTATTTTTTTATATTGAATTGATATTTAGAATTTATGTTACTGACATTGCGCATTATTAGTAGATCTTACGATGCCTATGTAAATAGTATTTTATGCAACCGTTGTATAAGAGGGGGCAAAAAACGCGAGTGGCATGGGTTACGATGTGAGCGCAGCGAACATCGTAAAAAAGATGCCACGAGCGTTTTTTGACCTACTTATACAACGTTGCATACAATACTTTTTCTACGACTCGACATTTCATAAATAAAATGCAAATAAACAACAAAGAAAATAATTACATGTTCCCGCTCGGAATCAACAAAATTAAAAAGAAAAATTGTCTCTGATAAACTTTTTTTTTATTGACATCCATCTGTCAAAAAAATATTAACTTATACATAAAGGTATACGATCACCATACTAAACATCTGTCAAAAAAATTAAACTTATACATAAAGGTATACGTTCACTATACTAAACATCCATGCACTGAAGATAAAACTTTTTTTTTTAAGTTGGCAGCAATGCCTTAGTACAAAAGTTTTTTTTTTAATTTGCAAATTGTGTGAATGCATCTGTTCATCATGTAATCTGAGGTACTAAGTGATGGTTTTTTGGCGACATTATAACATCGGTTAGCAGTGTGTTTTTGAGCAGTAGAGTATAGACTTTTACAGACTTTCATAATTTATGTCTTTATATTAGAGTTAGTAACTATATAAATGACAGAAAAAAGTACTGGAGTAGAAAAAATAATAATTGCACGCCATCTTATGGTATGAACAAGTAATGGGATTGTCTTATAGTAGAAATATAACACCAATGTAACCTTATTTAAAGGAAACAAGACAAATACGATTTATAAATAACGGTAGACAACAGGCGGTCTTATCCCTAAAAAGCGATCTCTTCCAGACAACCTTGGGGTAGTGAAATTGATGAAAAATTTACCTATCTTTTATTATGTATGTGAGTGCTATCATTATTTCAGCCGATAAACGTCCACTGCTGAATAAAATTTCTCCACCACGATTGGTCTTGCGCTGCACGCTGCCCTCATCCAATTACTGCAATTTCCGTCAAAATTAAATGCTTGAATGTATCTATGGCGTGACAATACCAACGTCAACGTCGTTCGAGACCATCATAAACGAAGTAACATTTACAGGTTCGAAACGTCAAGGTAACTAAACACCTGAAATCGGTATAATAAAAATTAAACAAATAAATAAGTGAAATAAAATAAAGAATCGCAGCGTACAGTCACGGACTTTAATTGATGAGCCACTTTGAAACTTCATAATTTTGCAGTCTTATGCATTCACGAGATTACACGATTGAATACGAATCTTAGATCGCATGCTCATAAACAAGATGACATATATAAATATAGATAGCCGTTCTTGAGTTATAAATAATTATGTTAGTTACACTATTTATAACTCAAGAACGGCTGAACTGATTTCGCTGAAAATTGATGGGGAGGTAGCTTAGAACCAGGAGAAGGACATAGGATACTTTTTATCACGTTCCCGTGGGACGTGACATAAAACGTGATAAACGTGACAAAACGCAACTGATATGGAATAACAAAACGCAACTGAAAGCAATTTATCAGTAAAAAAACAGTCTAGAAAAAATGGTATAACAGTCAGTATGGTGTTAGTATTTGGTAAGATCTTCGAAACTGTGGTTGACTTTCGTATAAACCAAGAGATTAGTCCTCAACTTGACGATGCTCAACATGGCTTTCGTACGGGGAAATCTACTACCACCAACCATGTATGCTTTCTGGACTACGCTATGGCGGCAATGGATCGTCGTCACCAGGTGTTTGAATTTGGAGCCATAATATGGGACCCTTATAAACCCAAATATATCGATCTTATCGAAAAATTACAAAAAAAGTTCTCAAGATTCCTGTATAATAAGTCGTTCGGGTACTACCCATATTTGTATCCCTCTCGCTTCGTCTCGGGAATGACAGGGCTAGACTCACTAGAACTGAGGCGTAAACTATTGCTGTTGATACACTACTACCAATTATTACGCAATACAGTAACAAACCCTACAGTGCTCTCGCGAATGAGTTTACATGTGCCCATCTTGCGCCCTCTGCCTGAGGGGATGGAAGCTCTGCCTCCACGGCGCCGTCCTCGCCTGTTCGCAGCGCCGCGCGCGCGCGCCCGCCAGGCTAGCAACGCACCCACGGCCAGGGCCCTAGCTCTTCTCAATGACATGGCAATTGAAAGGCATGACATTGATGTATTCGCGGACAGTATTGGTGGATTTTGTAGAAATTGCATTGAATTTTTAAATGTTGTTCTAAATGTAAATGTATAGTTTTATTTTTATTTTGAAATTTGACATATGACTTTTTATATTATTATTATTGGATTATTTAATGGGCTTTTTATTTTTTTTTATCAATGTATTATTTATTTGAGTTTGTATTGTTTTTTTAATTTATTAATGAATTTATTTACCTAATTTTTTTAATGTGATTTTTTTTATGAATTGGCAGTCATTTATTTATTTCTAAGAGGAACATGAAGCTATGATCAATGTTTTGCCTGTGTTCTTTTGTTGTATTTTTATGTGTTGTTGTTTTAAACTATTATTATTTTTGATTTGTATAATGTTAAATTTTAATTACAAGTAAGCGATTTGGTGTATACTGTGAGCTTATTTTTGACTTGAATAAATAAATAATAAAACAAAACGAAAATTACAGGAGAATAATTAATAAAGGAGATTGGTGTCTAGCAGTGGGGAAGTTGGTTGTGCCAAAGAGACCATTATTTATCTGCGAAGACCATCTTGATGTAAGCTCAATAGCCACTAGATTGCTTTTGGTAACTACGGCTACCTGTCACCGCTCTTATTTTATTATATAAATAGAGTCCAACTCAAAATTCGAAGCAATTGAGTGGATAGTTACTGTTTCCAGAATCAATAATGGATCAGTAATATGAATCAAACCAAACCGACAATTGTGAATTTTGACAAAGTCATGTGAACCTCAACGACATTCCGTTAATTTTATTACTAAATCGGTCTAAAGTAACCGTTCCATTGAGTCATAGTTTTGGCGCAGGGCGGACACTGCCTACTAAAAACTGAACTTGAATGTCAGTGTCAATGTGTGCGTGTAAGACGTACAAGGCTGCCTCAGACGCATTGCAACAACCAGTTGGTACTTTAATTGCACATAAATATGAGCTAGAAAATTATCACAACCACACGATAACGGTAGTGGTGTTGATGGTGATAGTGGTAGTGGTGATGATGATGGTGGTGATGGTGGTGGTGGTCATGCTGGTGGTGATAGTGAATGTGGTGGTGGTGGTGATACTCATACTCATTTATTGATAAAATGTCAACATTTTACAAGTCAATACATTATAAAAACATCATTTCTATTACTATTAAATTTAAAATACAAATTATTATAAAAATATTAATTATTAAATACAAATTGGAAAAGGTAGTTACATTATTGGTATTATTATATTATTTAATTATTAAATTGGTAAAATTCGTCCATGATAGTGGAGATGATGATGGTGGCGATGATGATAGTGGTGACAGTGGTGGTGGTGATGGTGAATGTGGTGGTGGTGATGGTGAATGTGGTAATAGTGGCGAGAATGATGATGTTGATGATGATTGTGGTGATGATGGTGATTTTGGGGTCATCTATATCATTAGCCTTCACCATCGGCACCGTCATTACAATCATCATCGTCATCATCATCACCACCATGACCATCATCATCAGAATCAACACCGCCATCATCATACCTAATCATCATCATCACCGACATCACCATCATCATCATCATCACCACCATATTCATCATCATCACTGGTCACCACCATATTCATCATCACCATACGTATAATCATCATCGTCAACACTATCACTACTATCATCATCATCATCATCACCACCACCAGTCACCACCTTCATCATCATCACCACCAGTCACCACCATCATCGTTATTACTATCACCAACACCATCACTATTTCACGAGTCAATGCCCACCTATAAGCCATATACACAGTAGATACACAACCCTTTCAAAAATTTCTACGCAGCCAACTCGATTCCTACTCGGTGGCCTCGGTGCCCTTGCGGGGTGAGGTAACTCGAATCGGGGCGGGGGTGTGCGGGTTCATTCTGTATGTAGTACTATAGTCTGGCTAGCCAAATAATATTGACAGATATTTCCTTGTGGTATCACCAATTATCTATGATTTAAACAATTTGGTAGATTTCCGATTGAGTTGAAATTTGGCATAGTACTTATGTAATTTTTTTGGTGATGGGTTGATATTATGGTATTATCTCTAGCTAGGTCTTATTTACACTACATTTAATTTTTCGCCTTGTATATGGTTAGAAAGTGTAAACATATATGTTTGTCGTTGACTGTACTGTACTACTAAATTGGTAGAATTTATGTGAGCTCACTATGAGTGCACGTCAACATATATTTAAGTTATTTCCTTAGGGATAGAAAATCCAAAATAATTTCTTGTATGAAAGCTATAATTCCTACTACACAGTGTGACCAGCCGCAGAATTTTAAATTTTTCCGCCAAAACTTCGAGTAAAATTTCATCAGCCAGACTCTATAAAGTATACTGTGGTTTTGGTGTTGCCCATTTTAAAATGAGTAAGTTTTATAAATTAATAATAAAATATATAGTTATCTCAGAAAAAATATAAAAACAGAGATTACATGTTTCGATGCAGAATTCAGAAAAGTAATAAAATTGTAGTCATAAAAATATGAAATGTTGTACATTATCAGTGGTGGTAGTCAGAATGTAGCTATCTCTATCTACATTTATCGACTTTCAGGCGGTACAAAGTTCGCCGGGTCAGCTAGTTACTAATAATCAGAAATAAAGTCTTATCCAAAGAGGTTAAAGGTTGGATAATGAGTTGTCAATGAAGACTATACCACAGAATACTTAATAGTACTACATACAGAATGGACCCATGATGATGGCGGTGTTGATTCTGATGATGATGGTCATGGTGGTGATGATGATGACGATGATGATTGTAATGACGGTGCCGATGGTGAAGGCTAATGATATAGATGACTCCAAAATCACCATCATCACCACAATCATCATCAACGTCATCATTCTCGCCACTATTAACACCGACACCATTCCCACCACCATCACTATCATCACTTCCACAATATTCACCATCAACACTACCACCACATTCACCATCACCACCACCACCAACTATCACCACCATCATCATCACTACCATGATCATCACCACCATCATCATCACCACTATCACCACCACCACCACATTCACTATCACCACCAGCATGACCACCACCACCATCACCACCATCATCATCACCACTACCACTATCACCATCAACACCACTACCGTTGTCGTGTGGTTGTGATAATTTTCTAGCTTATGTCATATTTATGTGCAATTAAAGTACCAACTGGTTGTTGCAATGCGTCTGAGGCAGCCCTGTGCGTCTTACACGCACACATTGACACTGACATTCAAGTTTAGTTTTTAGTAGGCAGTGTCTGCATACGGTTAACCAACCAAAGTTTTTGTTTTATTTATTAAGGGGCTACCCGCTCTCAATGACCTTCGATCTGTTGCGATAGATTTTCCCATATTATAAATAGCTAATCATAATAACATAGTTTTTCCACAACAAAATACCGTATCAAGTACCTTTCACATGTCACTGACATTGAGATACAGGCCGTCAAAGTTTACGATTTTTTCGGGGAACAATTTGTGGAAACGGTTTTTTGCGTTTTTCTCGAAAAGTATTGAGAAAAATAGAAAAGCTTCAGAACAAATTTTGTGGAATATGGTTTAGAACAATAAAATGTAAGATATTTTCTACATATACACCGGGGATAAAAGTAGAAACGAGATTAGTGTATTTTTGGTCCTTCACCGAATATTTTTTTATAAAATACACTGGCGTTAAATCAAAATTCGGGTCTAGACAAAGTGTTAAGCATAGACCATACTACAATATATATTAAATAGGACATTATAACTCTATAATCCACAAACTAGATACGATGTAAAAATCATCAAATTGGCTGATTTCTGCAGGGAGCCCCTTAATTTACAATATTATATTTATTTATTTATTATGTCTAAGTTTTTATGTAAGTATATATATATATCTGTATATTTTTATTTATGTATGTTTATTACTTTTGTCTTTTATGGTAGTCGTTCATTTAGTCCTATTATTATTATGCACCACCTAGTAGGTGGTGCATAATAATAATAGGACCTATTTCAAACATTAATTTTCAACTACTCCGCTACCTAAAGGTTGTCTGGAAGAGATCGCTATTTAGCGATAAGACCGCCTGTTGTTTACTTCTGCCTGTTATTTGAATGTATCTCATGTTGTGTTGTATATTCCTTGATGTTGGAGGTGTGCAATAAAGAGTATTTGTATTTGTATTTATGTATCCCCTAAACTAAACTTCCCAAATGCAACCTTCAGAAGCAGGGAAAAAGATGTCGAAAAGTATCGGTGGCAATGGCAATACTCGGCCGCAGTCCCCTCCGCATGTCGAACAAAGCACAAGTCCGGCTGTCATGAACAACAGCACCGTGCGTGGAAAGATTTAACTAGGTAGGTTTAAAAGTTTTGGTGGACATCTGTCGAGAGCCCCTGCAGCGCCCTTCCTTCTTATCTTTTTAACCGACTTCAAAAAAAGAGGGAGTTCTCAGTTCAGTTGTGTGTTTTTTTTTTTTTTCAATGTTTGTTACTTCATAACTCCATAATTCTTTTTAGGTTCATGAATAGACATCTCAAGGTTGGTCCCAAAAAATTTTGGTGAAGATCGGATGACGAAATCCATGAGGAATCGAAGGAATTCCTGAAATTTTATAGGCACTCTTAATATTTTTCATGTATTTTCTAAAACTATTTAAGTATTTGCATATGGTAGTCATCATCTTCCAATGCTGAACTGATGATGGAAGGTACAACTCCTTAACGGTTAGGAGTTAGGAGATAATTCAAACGAGATGCATGCCTTCAAGACCTCCCTGATCACCCCGCCATAAGTATTTTATATGAATCACTATGATGTATGCAGTCGTAAGTATAAACAGGTTATTTTTTTGCTGATAGGGTCGGGTAGAGCAGATTCTTCTAAGTTCGCTTTGTCGAAGATTTCCTCGTGTCCCAACATTTCGAGATTTCTTTAGAAACTTCAAATACCGAAAAGAGTAATCACTTCTCTAGAAACGGCATCATAGAAATAAATACAATATGATAAATATGTTAAGATCTACAAATAATTAGATTTTATTAGTAGGTAAAGTTCGTACAGTTCATATAGGTAATAAAAATAAAAATACGATAAATTTAATGGTTTAAAATGGTTGGAATTACAGGTAAGGCATTTAGTTATTACATATTAATATACGTTAGATTTTTTTTACAATAACATGCTTTTTATACCTTCAAACTTTTTGATAACGACGCATCTTAAACTTCGACCTAAAATAACGCAACATGTTACGATGCGACTATGAATAGTTTGTACAACAACGACGCAAACGAATATACGACCATAATTTAAAAAAACAATTAAATCACCTTAAACTCTTCTTATAAGATTATATAGGTATGGCAATATTGCCTATCATGTTTGTTAAAAAAAAAAAAATTAATTAAAATCGATAAATAACGTCGAATGTGATCATGCGCCTGGCTATTTAATCTCGATAATTAGAGTCGTATGTGCAGATATGATTGTTTATTACAAGATAATTTTCTTGACCTGTAAAAAGTACTTATCATTACCGGTTTCGTTTCCCGCATCCATTCTCGCCGATTTAGATGAGCGTTTTTAAAAAAAAGTGTACATTGCAAAATTTGAATGTCCCACACGTTTAACGTGTTTTTTTTTTACTTTACCTTTAGTGTTTGGGTATATGAGTGATATCGTTTGATTCTGTAGATGTGAGGCATTCATGTTATATATATAAAACGATTACTTATATTATATTTATTACTAGATTTATTACAAAATAAAGATATGAAAAGTGCTAAAATGGGTATGTCCCACGTCGACTCAGTCATGTTTAGAGGCTTGCAGAAACTCGAAATATTTTTTATGAATATTTAATGTGGTCACACAGATAAAGTAATGAGTCTAGATTTTAGTCGTGTGCTTTATTTATAAAAAAATACGGTTTATAATGCCGAAAAACTACTTTTTCCACTGTCCAAGGAAATCGACAGACCGGAACTTCCGGTTATAGTCACAAGCGATTTTAGCATACTTGTGCAATCGATATTCCCCAAAAAGCGTTAATTTTTCAATCCTGGCAACATTTTAATGCTATAGGCATCGGATTTCATCGCAAATATAACGTCAGTTCCGTGAAAACGGTGACGAAAGGTGGACGCTGTGTCAGTGCGCTAAAAATTGTATTACGAGTTAGTCACAGTTTTTTCGGTAAGTAGATTATAAAAAACTTTTTAAACACAAATAGACATTGAACAAACTATCGTAGTATCCGAAACTAAACCAAAAACACATTGAATTGGTTCAGACACGTTAAACTTTTGATTTTAAATTGTCGAGGTAGAATTTGTCACGTCCGATTAGTGACGTGATATACTACCGGAACGATTTTGTGACGAATTGGAACTATAAAGCTTAGTACACAATCGAAATGTGACCGATGTTTTAACCGACATCTAAAAAAACGAAGGTACTTAGTTTGACCCGTATGTTTCGATGTTTGTCCGCCATTATCTCGCATTTGGCAAAACCGAATTTGATGCGGTTTTCAGAAAAGTATTTGATATCTCCTGGAGAAGGTTTTGGTAAACAACAATTATATATTTAATATACTAAAAAGCAAAATAACAATCAAATATTTATAAAAAAGAACCGCCTTTAATAATAAACTGAATATTATAAAGTAATCTAAAAATGAGGCGACTATTTTTGGAGAACAGTTAAAAAAAAAATTACGTTCCCAGTTTGACTTGTAAGTATGTAGTATGTATGTATGTTTGTCTGCGATTATCTCGCGCTTGGCTGAATAGTATAATATTATATAATCTGTGGCTGAATCGATTTTATTGCGGTTTTCAGAAAAGTATTTGTTACACTTAGGAGAAGGTTTTAGTATTTTAAAGGCCTCATGCGTGGCATATGTTTACATAGTAATAATTGTGTGGTTTGGCACCGACTTCAAAAGGTGATTCCTGTACATGAACAGGTTAGTTTGACTCATTTTTTTTAAGTCGGTTCTTTTTTTGTTATTTTATTATTATTATACGTACGCCACTTTAACATTAATACTCATTCTGTACAAAAAGGTTATGGTACTTCCTTCGTAAAATTATAAAACAACATTATACCTAGCATTTACAGATATTTTTATATCATTAGGACTGAATTTCGTTCAAGGTGTTTTTGGGTTATAATATAAATAATTGGGCAAGTGCGAGTCCGACTCGCGCATGAAGGGTTCCGTACCATAATCTATAACAAGTTTATTGAATGGGAGCCCCCTTTAATATTAATTTTATTTTATTTTTAGTATTTTTTGTTATAGCAACAATAGAAATACATCATCTGTGAAAATTTCAACTGTCTAGCTATCACCGTTCTTGAGATACAGCCTGGTTACAGACGGACGGACGGACGGATGGACGGACGGACGGACAGCGAAGTCTCAGTAATGGGGTCCCGTTTTTACCCTTTGGGTACGGAACCCTAAAAAACATATTAGGTATATAAATATAGATGGTTACATTTTATACCACATAAATAATTGTGCTTTTATCGTTCATTGATTGATGAATAAATAACTAATAGATTTTAAGTAAAAACATAGGTGCATGAGAAATAATTTTAACAAGAAATGTCATCGTTGTGTGTTTGTAATTTCTAGAGCAAAATTTTATGGGACTAACTGCGGCTGAAAGAGCAAAGAGGTATAGAGGACGTTTGAAATCAGAAAACCCCAAAAAATATTAAAAAGGGTTTAAAAAAATAGAAAAAGAATAGCTGAATTAACTGAAGATGAAAAAAGTTATCAAAGAAAAAATGGAGAACATAATAATAAAGGTGGTACAATATTTACTATCACTAGTTTATACATGTATTATTATTACATATATAAACTAGTAATAATATATATTATACCATTTTGATTCCGTTGCAATAAATACGATTCATAACATATTATTTTTGTGATTTTCTTTAAATATATTCAATCTATGTACACTATTCCTTACATTTTCGAGTTAGTCACATGTGATTCCGTTTAGTTACTGTCCCAAGATTTGGGATGTTGAAAATAATTATTTCTGGCTGCTGCAGTGCAACAATTCACATATTTAAGCGTTAACATTACTAAATGAATATTCCTTAATGTAATAAAAAATATTATTCTTTGATTTGTCGCATTTTAATGCAAGAAAATACATGTTTTAGCAGTCATTTGGAGGCGATTGTGACGAACTGGACCTTTATTTCATCCTCAAAGCTTGCTCGTTCCATTAATTCTATAAATTAAGCCCGTTTTAAAGTTTTATTAATTCAAAATATAACACAACAAAATAAACAATAAGCAATTAAAATAAGTCTTATCTAAATCTAAAACTAAATCTAAACTAAGTCTAAAAATGGCCCCCGTGGCATTGTACCAAAGACGCTGGCAGCATTACCTCGCTGTATTGCTATACTAAGACGCTGAGCGAGGAAGCTGCCAGCCCTTTGGTCACCAGTGGTGTCGATGAGCCGTTTCGCAAGCTCTTTAAAAAGAATTCTAGCGTTCGGACCCCACGGGCCCAGGGTCTCGACACCAAATGCGGTGAAGTGGTATTGAGAGCCGAGACCCTGGTATTTGTTTATTTTGCGGTTTTCAGCCGTCTCTGCCGCCCCGCAGGCCCGGATCGAGGTCCGTGGAAGGTGTGACGGTGCTAGCGTATCGACGCATGTTGCGTCCCAAACCAGCACGCGACCCATCTTCCACGGGACCAGGGTCATTCAGTCAGGCCTCTTGCCATCGTCTCTCGAGACACCATTTGGTTCCAGGATCGCGGGAACGTTGACGGTGGCAAGAGCTCGGCGGATAATATCGTTGAGGGCGGCATGTCTGGACAGACGGCCAGCGCTGTGATGACAAGATAACCCGTGGTGTCCCAGCTCATTGACGAATGTCCCACAGGGGCATTTGTGTGGTGTACACACCATAACGCCTAGCCTCAGACTTACGGCTAACCTTAAGGTGTCCGGCTCGATGAAAGTGCCGGTAGTAGGGGAGGGGTACGCGTGCAGCCATTGTCCTGCTTCCCACTGGGCAGTAGCCAACAGTTAAATAAATAAATAAATTTTAATAATAAATAATACATTTTTAAATAGTTCATTGTCTTTATTTTCAATGTGTAAACTAAAACTAGTCCATAAAATACTACAATCAATTTAATATACTTAAACCAATACAATCAATTTATAATGAGTTTTATATTTGTGACTATCCGGAACTAGTTTCACCACAATCTGAATTTAAAATGTCGATATTTTCTATATTTTTTAATATTTTATGTCATTTTCTCTAATAATACACTATAACTTATGGGGAATTGAATAATCGGAAAAAATTTAAAATCGGTGTTTTAAAAAAAATCGTTTTCCGGTTCGTCACGTGTACACTTTTTTTAAAAACGCTCAGATCCAAAACGCAACGCATGATCACAGTCCGCTAACACCGACGCATCTGACTTTACGAAAACGCGCGCGCCGATATGCACTCACAGGAACGACGTCAAAAAAGGACGCATACGCATTTGTAGCATTGTTTTACGTCGCCTCTTCACTTGCGTCGTTTTCCGCTTAAAATATCACAGAAAAGAAAAAAGTTAAAATTATAAAAAAAATCTACCGTGTAGAACGCATAATTCTAAGGATATTTCCGTTATAAAACCACTTTTGACGCAAAGTCACACGTTGCATTATTTTACCAAGGGTACGAATTGTATTCTTCTTATAATACGAATATGAGTGACTTCCCTTGTCTGGATATCCGAGTATACCCGATTAAGTCCGATTTGCATTACAAGACTAAAATACAAACAGTGGCAAAGTGGCTCATCAATTAAAGTCCGTGACTGTACTTTACGTCTTACATGAACATAGTCATCCATGGAATAGAGCCTAAATATTTATTAAAACTAAATACGCTATAGCCATATCAGAGCCCACAGACAAAGTGTGATTTGTAAAAAAAAAAATAGAAAATGCAGTTTTTATCAAATCTAAAATCGACGACGTCATGTTTCCTAAGAGCAGATTATCCTATCTCTTATAGTTGACTTCTCTCTACGGACCCTTTTGCTTCATCCCTAAATCTTGGAGACAGTTCTGATGACGGCGCCGTGAAACAGAAACGTCGCGCAGAAACTTATACTTATTTTCACTGAAGATTCATTAAGTATTTCTTGACCAAGGGTTATCACTTATTAGTCTGCTTTCTAACAGTGAAAGCTTTATGATATGATAAGGACGAGGAATTCTTGGCATCCATACCTAAGTATGAAATGTTTTCTGCAGCATTTCTAAATGATGCCTGACTTATCAAACAACTTAAAATCAAATTAAATAGTTAAAGCATCAATAAAGCATACGAACCACACAAAGTTAATTTTATGTAAGTAAGTATATTTAAAATTGTGATTATATGAGAAAAGTATGAACACACCGTTTAAAAAAAAAGTATTGTTTAACGAACCTAAAATTAAATTACTTTAACTTAAAATAAAATAAAAAAGCTAGGAAATAATTAAAGTGTATTCAATTTAAATTAAGCAAATCATCATTTATCTTTAAATATACCGGCCAAAATGCAATTTTAAATCGGACCAATAGAAAAGAGAAATATATTTTAATTGAAAAATTAAATCAACGCAATTTAATTATAATATTATAACGTATAACAAATACTTAATATATGATTATATTTCGATGTCCTTTCAAATGTTAACATGAAATACGTCGAATTTTACCTTAATATTACCCAACCATAATCACTAAATCTGTCACCCACTTACCTGCCAATTCGACCAAGTCTGAAGGCTCGACCAATGTCATTGAAAAGACAAGTTCCGAGCCATTACATACGCGGAGTGAAATGCACAGAGCCGTTCAACTTGTTACATGTTTGTAAACATCACATTTGGATTGATAATGCAACTAAAACATTTAAGCACTTTTTCCCACCTAATCCGAGAACACAAAAGCCAATGCGCTAAACAAATTCATATTTTACACTTTTACAGATCTAATAAGGAAAATTCGTGTTTATCCCACAATAGATATGATTAATGGTATAAAAGCCACCCTTTGTATGATAACTTATAAATAGATAAACGATTTAAGTGGTCATTCGTCACTTTCCGAGAAGAATGGAAAGTAAAAGTAACAGATGATTTATCATTTATCTATTTTTCAATAAACACCACCATCATAGGTCCGACAAAATGTTGGGTCTATCACGTGATAGATAAATGATAAAGCATTTGTCACTCTCACACTGACATACTTGTCAAATTTTGATAAATGCTTTGTTACAATTGTCACTTATATCGCGTGATAAACGTAAGACTACGATGACTTTTCCCTATAAAACCTAAAAGTAACGTGAATCAAAAAAAAAGTACCTTTCACATCTACGTCTGTACTGTATATGGCTGCTAGTCAGCTAGCCTGCAAATTCAACATTATTTATTTCCTTAATCATGATTCTTGCAGTTAGTCAATATTAGAGAAGTATCTCTATCTCATTCCCTCACATACATATTTTAGTAGCAACTTATCAATCCATTTAAATATATGCCGACCTACAACTACTGTTTACGAGACTTGAACTTTGTAACTTGCGATGCATACTTTATCAAATACAAGCGTTACTACAACGAAAATAGCATCTATATTCCTTCGGGAAAATTTTAATCATGTGTGTTGCACGCTTACCACACGATTTTGGGCTTTATTGTAGAGGAAGTAAAGACCGATTGGTTGGTTGGACCTTAGACCAACGTGCACCTTAAAACCAGTTTTGAGTTTATCACATTCAAATTTATTAACTAATTGTTGTGGTTTAAAGTACTTACACGTATATTATACTCGTACGATAAATGATAATAAATAATTATAATCATTTTTTTCGCTTGGATTCCGCTTAGGCGGTTGTCACACTGCGACGGAATCCGGACGGACGAGCGGTGCTGCGGATTTTTAGTTTGAGCGGAGATGCGGTGTCAGTGTGTTATACCCTGCGGTTTTTGTGTACAAATCAAGATTCTACAGTACAAAGTCAAAAACCGCAGCACTGGACGCCGCTCCGATGTGCGGAGCAGTGTGACAACCGCCTAAAGTATGTTTTTTTTTCATATCAAGTGAAGTAAATTTAATGTAAAGTATACATTGTTTGTATATAATTGTAATATTAAGTTCGTCATGGTATATGTCAATGTAATTACATTAGGCGGTTGTCACACTGCTCCGCACATCGGAGCGGCGTGCAGTGCTGCGGTTTTTAACTTCGTAGTACGCAGTTCGTACTGTAGAATCTTGATTTGTACACAAAAACAGCAGGGTATATATAACACACTGACACCGCATCTCCGCTCGAACTAAAAATCCGCAGGACCGCTCGTCCGTCCGGATTCCGTCGCAGTGTGATAACCGCCTTAATGTATAACTATTGTTTCGTTATTTGCGTCGTGTGCATTACGCTTTGTTGTGCACCAATCCCGAACCAAGTATGTCTGGGAGAATACCTGTCATATATCATATCAGCATATGCCCGCATAGTATACCATGCCACAGGGGAGCAATTTCTTAAATTTGTTTTAGTTTATTTTTATTGTAGCTTGTTTTACATAATTGTTAGTGGTATTTAGTTTAGTTTTATTTACTGTTGCTTTGTTTTTCCCTTTTTGTCGTTACATTAAATAAATAAAATACCTATCTAATAATGAATGATACCGGTGTGATTTGGCCTTGCAGATTAGTAGTTAGACTTCACCGAGTATCATCGACTTGATATATTGCAGCATTGTAGTACTAGGTTATAAAAAATAATCTTAAATGTTGGTGTCTAATATTTCTTGTTTTATTAGGTACTCTTCGTTGTGCAATCACTATAAGTCCCTACACTGTAAATTCTATAGATAATTCAGTCCTTATCATTGGATTCAATGACGCTTGTTTATGTATCAATATCAATAAATGAATTATCAATAACCGATCATGAATTCATGAGATAGTTACTATTTCTTAACAAGGTGGTGCTAATTCGAGTGTACTTTGAGATATCTCCAAATAAGCGATGTCTCAGATATATTCAAAGTATACCGCCTTTGCGATTTAAGCCGCATAACGCGGCATTTCACGTTACTACCAAGGGCTGCCTCCGGATGGTGAGAAAGTCATTAAGTACGTGAAGAGTATGGCCTAAAATAATGAGAGACATAAAAAGTTCGGGTTTTGGACCATAGAGCCACTGAAAAAAGAAGACAATGACGTATACAGTATATAAAAAATGCGAGGTTCTCTAGCTCTGCTTTTTTTAAAGGTGACAGCCTTAGTTACTATTCCAGTAGCTTGGCGTCAAAAGTAGTCTTAGGTATTTGACTTAGCTTCTTTTTCAAGAGCAATAAAGTACAAAGGCTTTTAAATAAACAATAGGCGAGCCGATGGCAATCGAATTCTATGGACGCCACGATTACCTACTATGTAGTTAAGTTTTGCGACTGAAATCTATGGCATCGCATATAATGAGGAAACTTGACGGGATTGTAGGGTCGGGTTGCCAACAGTGGCTCGGATTTTTTAGAACGCTCAAATTGTGAAGAAAAAGTCGTGGTACGGGCTGAAATTCACACTCAACGTGCTTTGGTTATTAAACTTTTTCCCAGAATTATCAGTTTTTCAATCAAGGCAATAATAAAGTAGTCAGACAATGTTTTAAAAAAAATGGGAAATGAGCCACGGGTACGGGGAATGTACGGGTACTGGGCTATTGTGACTCGCCCCTGTAGTACACAGAGACTCTATACAGTGGCTCAAGTATATAATATTTAACTAAAACTATAATTTACATTCAGTTTCATTTATTTGTTTGAGTAGAAATATACTCTAAGCCTCATATCTATCAATATCAGACACATAAAAATTATAAAATCAAATCTCTTAGGATATTTGAGATCAACCTCTTTTCTGACTTTGTTTCTTTGTCGTTAGAGATCTAAAAATTAAGAACGAGTTTAATTTTTATTCTTAGTCCAAGCAAATAACATAACAGTTATCAAGATACATTAAAAGGATAAAAAATCCAGAAAAATAACCAAACAAAAAGTAGGTTCTACACTAGGATAGGTTACACTCGAGTGCAAAAGTGTTTCATGCATATAGGTTTCTTATAAAAAAAAATACAGTTTTGTTTTATGTTTTTTTTTTTTTTTTATTAATTAGTTGGCATTGAACTAGCATAACATAACATTATCCAATAGAAATAATATAAGTAGCTACACAGTGGCTCAAGAAAGTACATAGTGACTCACGAGTCACTGTGTACTTCTTAAATTTGAGCCACTGACCACGCCGCAGCCATTTTGAATTCACCGGCGTATAACTATCACGTGGCTTGCCGAAGGACATGCGAATCTATGTCATTGCCTAGCATAATAACGTCACTTTGCATCAAAACAACAATACTTGTCTTAATGCTCAAATTTCTCTACATAAAAACAAGTGTAACTTACCTTAAAATGTAATTTTGCACCCTCGGCCACACGAAACGCTTTCCTACACATGTAAACTGCGCGGGAGCGGGCGAATAACTGGTTTGTACGTGTTTGGGTGTCGAACGCTCTCGGCTAATGAAGGAGACAGATAGATATTGTTGCTCTATCTAGGAAATATAGCCGCGAGTCAGTGTACCCGACCGAGCCACTGTTGGCAACCCGACCCTACATAACATACCTGGTATAATGTTTGGTGTAATGGGGTGTGTAATGTTTTGCATAACAACAATTTGCGAATTTTCATTTTGCATAAAACGAATTGCATAATTTCAACCTGCATAAGTGGTCATATAGCATAAAAACAAAATGCATACAAACGAATTGCATAACTTCGAAAATTATAATAGTTATTTGCATAATAATGTATTTGCATAACAGACAAATAGCATAATAGTCACTTTGTATACTATACCATTGTCATATCATACTTTTTTCATAAAAACTTAAAGCATAAATGTTGTCCAAATAAATATATACAAAAATATAATATTTTTTTCTTATTCATTCTTCCCCATTGCCGAGCCAAATTAGGAGCAGTTACCTTTTAAGGGTCATAAAAAAAAAACCCTAACCTACCTATCTCTGTCTGGGAGTAGTTTCGTTTTTAGGGTCATAAAAAAAAATAACCCTAACCTACCTATCTCTTGGAGCAGTTTCGTTTTTAGGGTAAAAAAAACCCTAACCTACCTATCTCTGGGAGCAGTTTCATTTTTAGGCTCATAAAAAAAAATAACCCTAACCTACCTATCTCTTGGAGCAGTTTCGTTTTAAAGGTCATAAAAAAAATAACCCTAACCTACCTATCTTTTGGAGCAGTTTCGTTTTTAGGGTAAAAAAAACATAACAATATTTCAGTAGGTAGGTAACAACTTTTTATTCTTTTTTTTTTAGAACTTATTTGATATGATATTTATGCAACTTGATAATTATTTTAGGTGTTTTTATGAGTTTTAATAAATATTCTGAATGTATGTTATACCAAGTGACAGTATGACTTATGAACATTATAACTAATGTTATTATGATTATTAATGGTTATGATGTTTAAATATTATGGTTGACAAAATTATGAATTTTGTTTTTATGCATTGTGTTTATTATTCATTTTGAAAGTAGTTAAATGAAAATATGCTAAAAGTTTTTATGCAACTTGAACCGCACCCCTTCCCCAACCGGTCCCATCGGAGATCTCTTCGAGATATCAGTGAGTTGTATGTGGAATCAGAGCCCTGTCCGGCCCAGGGATAGTGGCGCTACAAACAGCTTTCATACGTCACATATTTGCGGCGAATTGTCAAGGACTTGTCATGAACCAGATTCAAAACATTGTTTATCGGAATGCTGCACAATCCTTCATTCTTCTTGCTAAAAAATACAGAATCCTATTGAAAAAAAAACCCGATTTTCATCACTGTGGATAGTTTTGGCTTTATTATGCAAAATATACTTGAAATTTGCGGAAAATTTAGTAATATTTCCTCTTTGTTTGCATCAGCGACATCACCAATGATTAACATCAATTAGCAAAAATGTGTCGTTACCGTACCGGTAAAATAAATAAAATTAGTACCTACTAAAAATTCGCAACATGGCGTGCGTTGAAAAACACCCTGTCGGGCTATACTTGTATACGGTTGATTCTTATGCGGGCTGTGTAGGTTGCGTTTATCGCGCGATAAATGATAATACTGACACACAACAATTTTCACGCGGGCGGAGAAGCGGATACAGCTAGTAATTTATATCGCAGCCGAAATAGAACAATTTGTTATAAGCTATTTATGATTTCACTCATTTTTCTTAACCTTTCTTAGTTTAGGGTAAAACCCGGTTTATGAGTTGAAAACCCGGGTTTTTACCCGACAATGATAAAAGATATCAAGCGCTTTCATATTAACGTTCAATGTGACAAGGTACGAAATGGCCTAGGGATCAAAATTGGTTGACTGTACAATTTTGGTCATAATGAGTATCTATTTTTAAGGGATTTAGGGCGGCGATTGAGAGAGAGGGGCAACGATCCTCGCTCTGGGTCATGGTTGGTTCAGCAAGTCTCCATTGCCATTGGCGGTTGTCACACTGCTCCGCATCTCGCAGCGGCGTCCGTTGATGCGTTTTTTAACTTTGTATGTAGAATCTTGATTTTGTATAGAAAAATCGCATGGTACGACACACTGGCTCCGTGTCGACGCGCGGAGTAGCGAGACGCACGACGACTCGCGCGCTCGGACGGAGACGCGGTGCGTGCCGCAGGGTATGTCACACCGAGCTCCGCAGTGCCATACGGATTTTAGTGCAAGAAGGACGTATTTAAGAAAGTATTAAACAAGATTATAGTAATTTGTAAACAAATATTTTTATTAAATAAGTGTTTAGAGTAAATATATAATCTGTGATTTATGCTCAATTAGTGAATAGTTATTAAAAATATTAAAGGCTGTTACTTATTCGAAATATTGTTTTTATTTAATTCCAAATTTATTTAGTTTTATAGTAAGTATCGGTTTTAATCATAATCAAAATATAGGGAATTCTTATAAAAGTATAATTGAAGATGTACATAGTAGTGTTACGCCGGTAGGTTAGGTCAAAAACTTTGAACGTCAATTTCAGTGCTTTAGAGGCGTTTTCAGCAGGCTGAAAAGTCATTTCAGGCCGTTTCAGAAGTTGCTCTATCACATATCTAAAGATCGAAATTTCACCCAAGTTGCCGTCGTTTTCAGGCGCCTGAAACATGTTTTCAGTCAGTTTCAGGGCACCCTCTATCAGATGACGATGACGCCATAACCTGAAAACCCGTTTTCAGGCGTTTTCAGGACCCCTTATGGGCCTCTGAAGCACAAATCGTTATATGGCGAAATATCCCATAGGAGTGACAGAGATAGCACTAGTAGAACGAGATAGCTATACTCGGAACATTCGAGAAGTGTGTGACAGAGATAGGACTACTAGAAAGAGATAGCTATACTCGGAACATTCGAGAAGGGAGTGACAGAGAGTGTACCATTAGAGAGAGACATATATGGCCTTGAATGTTCTCGGCCCTCACACTGGACCTTATTAGAATATTCGCGATATGTGTGGACAATGCGTCCAGAACGGTTCCGCGGGATATATAAGGCGCCGACGGCCGGCGTGAGTTAGTTACATTTTAACTGCGACCGAGGGTTAGTACAAGGATAATCGGAAAGAAAGACTCTTGAGTGATTAGTGCGCTTAAGTACAGTTCGTGTGAATAGTGAGTGCATAATTATGAAATAGTGTGTGTGTGTTTTAATTAGTGGATTTTAAGTACCTACCTACAGTTCGTGTGAATTGTAAGTACGTAATTTGGGAAATAAAGTGAGTGTTTTATTTAGTGGATTAATTTGTGCTTTTCTATCAAATACGAACCCCAAGCTCGTAACAGTAGATTATTACTTAAGTACTTGAGTGCTTACACTCAAGCTTTTCTTCGGCTGTAATAGAACGTCGATTTGTGTCCGCGCCAGTAATAATCACTCCAATTTTGCTTAGCAAATAATCAAATGACGCGGTTGACATGCGGGTGCAATTAAAAAATGTTTCTTCGCGTTGCCTTAAATCTTCGTAATCTCCCATTTACCCATTTATCGGTCTGGTTTGTAAATAGGAATGTACCCAGAATTTATGACTCGCTTGTACAAAAACCAAGCTGAAAGTATCACCGCAGCGTTCTGAATAAGTTCCGTTTCCATTTTATCGACAAATAGGAACTGTTTTCACCCTAATGTTCGAATGTGAAATGAACGCGAGACGGAAGTAACGCGGGACGTCGTGCATCGCAGCTCCGGACGGAGATGCTGAGAAAACTCGGACGTTGGTGCGTTGTCTCCGCATGCGAGTCCGTAGCTCCGCGTCTCGCAACGAGACGCGGTGGCAGTGTGACAACCGCCATAGCGGGGCAATGCTGCTAGCATAATGGGGACTTTTGGACCGAATATGGCCCTGAGAGGGGATTTAATAGATTAAGTTTTCCTTGACGAGGCGTGTTGCGGATTTATTTTATGTCATTTGATTCTGACGAGGCTTGTTGCGGATATACATTGTGAATTGCATGCATTATTTTTAAATTGACGAAGCATGTGGGGATTTTTTTTGTTCATAGGTGTCGGTTTTATTATCAATATATTTTACAGACAAGTTGGTCGCATTATAAAGAAAATAACAATGTGGAATAATCTATATATACTTAGATGTTATACGATAATGAAAATGATATACAATATGCATAGCTGGGCACCGTTAATCAAATAGTTAACTTCGTTAATCGTTAATCCGCTACAAAAAAAGTTAGCTTCGTTAAACGTTAAAGCGTACATTACCAAAGAATTAACGCAAGTTAACGTTAATCGTTAATCCGTTATATGTATAAAATTGCATTTTTATATCGTTGCATTAGTGAACTTACGTACGACGCTTAATAATAAATATCAGACAACCTCACACAAATCGATCTAGTCACAAATTTAGCTCAAGAAGGCTTGTGTTATGGGTACCAAACGACGATATACATACTTTTATAGATAAATATATACTTAAATACATAGAACAACCATGACCCAAGCACAAATATTCGAATTCATCCCACAAATATTTGCCCTGGCCGGGATTCGAAAACGGGGACCGCCGGCTCTGTAGGCAAGCGCTTACAAATTGAGCCAACCGCGTCGTCAAACGCTTACACGCAAAAAGTATTTGCTGGCTGGATCTGGATACAAATTCAACATAACTACTCAGTCAAATGTGGCCATGGATTCTCATCAGGACCGCTGGAATCGATTCCATGTCTTCCATGATATGTTTTTAATCACTACACTGCACAGTACACTTTTTCTATCTAATTATATTACACTGCACTCTTCTTTATCAACTCGCAATTGATCACTGACAGTATTTTATAATAACAACAAACAAAACACTCGTCACTCTAGCACCGGCGCTAAGTAATGAAATGATCAAACGAAACAAATCTCTTCGCAGTTTTCTCACTCGCACGCGCCGGCAAAATATATATAGTTTTGTTTTTGTTTCACGCGCTGCCACGCGCCGCCCGGCACTTGTCTGAACCTGTTTCTCGCGCCGCGCCGCGGTGCCGTGCGGTAAATAGTAGGCATTGGATTAACGATCAACGGACTTTTAACGGAAGTTAACGTGTCCGTTAACATTTTTAAAAGTTAACTTAAAAGTTAATCCGTTAATCAAAATGTTAACTTAGTTAATTAACTATTAACGGATTAACGAGTTAATGCCCAGATATGACAATATGCATCGCAACGTAATGATCTTATTTACAGGCAAGTCATGAGTAACTTACTTGACGGTTTTTTGACGATTTATGCCCCCTACGTGGCGGCAATTACTCGTACTTACTTGATAAATTAAAATGAAACTATACGCAATTACTCCAATCCTTTAATAACAAATAAACGAGATACAAAGATAAATTAAAGAAGAATATAAAACGGAAAGCTATCACCAGTGCCACTCCTCCGTGTAGTCTTGGTCTGCGGGGAAATGTCTCCTGAAAAAGAAAACGTACTTTATCGATGTGATTAGCTTAGTCGGTAAACCGGGAGTGACCTTTTTTAGGGTTTCGTACCCAAAGGGACCCTACTACTAAGCCTGCGCTGTCCATATGTCTGTCTGTGCGTCTGTCACCTGGCTGTATCTCATGAACCGATATCTCTCATGATTGTCATATCACAGAGTCACGAAGCATAGTTGTGCTAGCTGTACAGTGCAAAAGAAACGGGTGATACAGCGTCGTGCGTCAAGCGAAGTTGTGGGCGATTACCTCAAGGCTATTGATGTTGTGTCCTACCTAGAGATGTGCCGTTCCCGGAAATCTCCGGAAACTGTCAACTTTTGACTGGGAAATGAGGAGTATCCGGAAATTTTCGGAATAGGCACATCTCTAATCCTACCTGCCCAGCGGAGACTGGCCCGAGGGACGTAGATGTTGTTGACCACAGTAAGCACTACGGCAGCCCCTATACCCAAGCGGTACCTGCGTGCGGGCGGGGTGCAGGGCGAGCCGGGCCCGCGGCGCGTCGGCGTCCGGGGGGACCCGGGCTGGCGGCGCGCCACCTCCCCCAGCAGGGACAAACACGAGCGGGACAGGCGCTGGTTGAAGTTCTGGAATATAGGTGCTTTTTGTTACTCAAAAAAAATGTCGCTTGCGGTACTTCCGGACCGATACAACCTTCAAGAAAAGAGCGTACTCCCACCTGAAAGGCCGGCAACGCACTTGTGACTCCTCTGGCGTTGCAGGTGTCTATGGGCGACGGAAATCGCTTTCCATCAGGCGATCCGTTTGCTCGTTTGCCCCCCATGACCTAAAAAATATATGGATGACTGACCGGGAGGCAGGAGCCCTTCATCTCGCGCAGGTCGATCTTGCGGAACACTTCGCATAGCAACAGCTCGTGCAGGCTCGGGGTGCGCGGCCCGAAGATCAGCTCGATCATCTCCACTATCTGCAACAATTATTTACATGTGCTGATTTTTATACATGAAACTATCGTCGTATTGTCACTGAAAGGATCGACGCTGTGAAGCCAGCCAGAGAATATAACGGCATCACTAAGAGAAGAAAAAATCTACAATGCAAAGATCGACACACATAAGCATAAGGAAAAAATCGAAAGGTTGCTTGGGCGTTAGGGTGGCGGAAAGGTCAACACGCTGGACCGGCAATCCAGAGGTACCGGGCTCGATTCCCGGTCTCATCCAGCAGATTAGGCATTCCCATTTTTCTTTGAGCTTTGATCTTTGCACATAAAATATATTTGACATTTACATATTTCATTAAGAAAAAATCTGTTAGAAAACAGAGCGTCTTGACGTATACCAGCACGGTCACTAGCCAGTTTTGAAAACCTCAATAAGGGATATGAAAAACGCAAAGAAGCAGGAAGGACAACACTACCCTAGCTCCACACTACTCGCGAACTTGGCCGAAGTTGGGCGAATATGTTAGTGTGGAGAGGCATTTCGCTGCAGAAACTGATACTTTGGCCAACTTCCCCTCGGTCAACGAGTCCGGGTTAAAGAACAGTTACAAAACAAATATCAGAAGGAACGTCTAACTTACATGAGGGTAGTTGGGCATCAGATCGGGCAGCAGCGTCAGGTCGAAGTCTGAGCCGGCGCACATCTCGTACAGCACGCGCCCGAGGCACAGGGCCTCGACGTGTTCCAACGCGGCTGCCGACGCGCCGGGGCAGCGCGACGACGCGCCGATCACGGTGTTCTCAAGGGCGCATATTCTAGGAAAAATATGTCATTAAAGTACCTACACAGTGAGAATAAGAATACAACATAGCTCATTTACGGTATGCCTACAATAGGTTCGGGTTGTCATGAACCGGGTAAAGACATCTTTACAATATTATTATGTATCTTGTACGTGCCTTATCTTGAGTAGACTTGGCATTGCCTTGTATCCAAATGATGACGCGGTGAATTAGACTGGTAGTCCATATTAAAATTTTCAAGTCTAACGGCATTTTGTGAGCCATTTTGGCAACATGACTTTTCCGATGTAAAAAAGCCTGCTGAATTCGATTCTGGATGTTGCCAAGCCGAATTTTGCCCCCTCCCCCCATTTCCCCCCCTTTTACCTCAAAATATCTCCCTACCCCCGGTTTTTACGGTTTTACACAAAAAGTATTAGAGTTAGAAAAAAAGTGTCTAGGACAAAAATGATCTTCATAAAATTTCCTATAAAACGGTCAGAGTACCGACCACACGCGGCTGCGAGACACCGATGTCTTCTTGCTTATGATACATCATAATGACAAGATGGAGGAAAAAGAATGTTTCCTCATGGCAGGCACAGCTAAAGATCGGAAGTTTGTTCTGATTCACACCGTGGTCGGTACTTTGACTGCTGTAGAGCGGCAGAATATTCTGGCGTTCCACTCGGGCACTGGCTGTGATTCGAACGGCTTTATTGCAGATAATAATGTAATTAAAGTAATCATTCGCGTTTCTAAAACATTTACATGGTTTGTCATTAAAAGTATTCTGTTTTCAGGTGTTGGCAAACGTGGAGCCTGGACTGTATATCGCAACCACTGTGAACTACTCAATGGGATCGGTATACACCCCTTAAGTGAAACCAGTGTGGTTAAGGATGAAAAGTTCCTGGCTCTGCTCTACAAGTCCACCGAATCGACTTGCGACGATGCGCGCCATGCCTTGTTTGGCACTAGGTACTCAAGCGCCTGAGCGTTTGCCACCCACATCAGACGCTGCACGTCAGCACATAAAACGGATGCACTTCCAGACAGCTGTTTGGCGAAGCGCTGATCAAGCCGACCCACCGTTGCCCGATCCAACTGAGTGCGGCTATCAAGAAGTCGATGGGGTACTCCTTGCCGTGGCGTCATTGCTCCCCTCGATACCCTCACTTCTATCGTGCAAGTGCAAAGGTCGATGTGGCACTCGCCTGTGCAGGTGCAGACGGGCAGAGGAAGTATGCACCAATATGTTGTGCAAATCATGTGCCAATGATTGTTTGAACAGGAAGGAGCATGATGATTTTACAATCATTTGATGTTATTCTGTTCGTAATAAATGACAAGAAAATCTTGTATCAATTTCCAACCTTTTTGAGTCTGTAACTTCACTTAAATGAAAATGAAGATTGTAACGTCTGTAACCGTAAGTAAAACTACCTACCGAGCTGGAGGTACTTCCGGTGTTGATTGAAATTGACACGACTCCTTGCAGTAGAGTTATGACAAAAAATATGAATACTTCCGAAATTGCCGCCATCTTGAATTTTAACCAAAGGAGCCAAAATTTGATTCTGGATGTTGCCAAGCCGAATTTTGTATGGAATTGATCATGTGCGATACCAATTACCCCAAAATAAGTGTATTTCACTGCCTCGACCATGTTTATCAAAATTATGAAAAGATAATAAAGTTCGGGAAGATATTGCTCACAAACCATAAGGTCTATTAAAAAAGTTTATACACCGTTTTATAGGAAATTTTATGAAGATCATTTTTGTCCTAGACACTTTTTTTCTAACTCTAATACTTTTTGTGTAAAACCGTAAAAACCGGGGGTAGGGAGATATTTTGAGGTAAAAGGGGGGGAAATGGGGGGAGGGGGCAAAATTCGGCTTGGCAACATCCAGAATCGAATTCAGCAGGCTTTTTTACATCGGAAAAGTCATGTTGCCAAAATGGCTCACAAAATGCCGTTAGGACGACAAAGGAAGCCGTTTTTTAGAATTTTCTACCAGTCAACCTTCCGCATCCACCATAAGAGCCCATACAGACGGACTGCAACCCAACTTCATCTTGTACGCACCTACACTTACACACCTACACTATATCTACGCCTATAGTTAAATTCCTAATAGGCTAATGCCCTGTAAGTAAGGCCCCACGTTGGGCGCCATTTAGTAGTACTTTAAGGTGCCAGTTTCTCTAATATAAATTAAGCATTGTATGGTAATAGACATCGCTAAGAACTCACCGTGCCACTCCATTCTGGATCATCACGTTGCCCGAGTGCAGGTGGCGGAAAGGTGGGAACCCCTTTTCCTTGAGGAAGGTCAGACCCTCAAGCATTTGCCTGCCGAAGCGAGCCACTTGCCAGGCCGGCAGTCCGGTACCAACTGTTTCATATTTGCGGCAGTATTCCTCATTCCATGTGCTCTAAAATATAATGGAAAAGACTTTATTTTGCGTTACAGATCATGATGAACTGATAGTGAAGTCCCTCCATGCATTCCTCCAAATCTAGTACCGGGAAAAATAGAAATAGGAGTAACGTAAAGAGGCGTTTTCCAAAAAAAAAACGAAATCACTATTTCTTCCAGAACTTGACGTTTTTGTGTTAATCTTACTTAGATTCGATAGCATTTTTAGAATAGAATAGAATAGAACAGGAAATAAATACAAACAAATTCAGATTCCACGTAACATTCAATAGAGGTAAACAACAGGCGGTCTTATCGCTAAAGAGCGATCTCTTCCAGAAAACCTTTGGGTAGCGAAATTAAAAAAAAAGGTCAGAAATGAGTAGGCGATGCAAAAGTACTCATGGAATCTGTAGAAAAAACTACAAAAAAAATACATAAATAAACGTACATAAAATACCAAAAAAAATTATCATATATGCACAAATAAACCTATTTAAACATACATAACATAGGCATATACATATAAAAAAAAATGTCAAGAATAAAAAAAGTGTCCTAAATTTACGTTTGAATATGAACTTTTTTATTTGCACGGGCGTTACGTAGTGGAAACAAAAATTTCCATGCAAATATTGGGACAATTTTTTTATTCTTCACATTGAAAATGGTATCGCATCGGTTCTGAGTAGGATGAAACAGTTCTGGAAGAAACTCGGGATCTTTTTTAGAAAACGCTTTACAGCTCTACAACTGTTTGAATTTAATTAAGATTTGTGTCATGTGTCAAACCTTGTAAATGAGGTCCTTGAGGCTGCCCCGTGCATTGAAGGGCATCACAGCAACGGCGTGCCCACTGCAAGCCCCTAAGCCCAACACGGGGTAGATGTAAGGGTGGTGCAGAGAGCGGAACAACTCCTCGATCAGGGGGCGTGAACGTTCGTTGAACTCGATCGGGCATTTGCTGGGCAGGGGTACCTGAGAAAGTAAGGCTGCTCTTAAATATTATCTTGGGCATAGTTCCTATTCATTCTTTTAAGTTATTGGTTAAATGCTTTAAAGTGTTTTGAATACTGAAAGATCAAAACGAGCAGTTCCTATACAATAAGAAGCTGTAAAAACAAGTTCACAACACTGTTACCTAATGTTTGATTGCAGGCTTTATCAGGAAGAATGAAATATTAAAGATAACTTACCAAGGTGAGCAGCCGGTCGGTTTTGATGGAGTTGTCGTGGACTGCGAACCAGTGTTTGTTTGGTCTCGAGCCGATAGAGGTGAGTTGCGATATCAGTTCATACCTGAAAGCATACTCAAATCCGTAGTCAACTAGGAACCCTTATATTTTCGCCATGTCCGTCTGTCCGTCCGCGGCTTAGCTCCGTGATCATTACTAGAAAGCTGAAGTGTAGTAATGAAGTATAGTATTATATTATAATCTGTGGTAATGAATATGTGTATGTATCACGCCGACAAAACGGTAAAATAAAACCTAAAAAAAAAAACTTAAAAAGTCGTACACGTAAAGTAGGAATGTTTTTTTTTCGTTCAGACACTAGTGTGTGGGGTGTCGTTGAATAGGTCTTATTACCCCTATTATTAGGTAAAATAATAGGGGTCTACAAACATTATGTTTTGATAGTCAGCACTTTTGTAATAATCCCTCTAATATTTCAACCACAGGTCAAAAAATTATGGAACATTCATGAAAATTAGGCCTTAAAAGTACTTTCAACGAAAACTACTTATATTAGATAAAATTGGTGGAGCCGTTTTTCAGTTATCGCAAAATTTCATAATTTTCTTTAAAATGACGTAAATGCCGCGCGGTGTCCTTATAATTCGAACGTTACGTTACACATATTAGTTGTGCCATACTGCATTAAAACCAATCTGGCGCGTATAATCGATTACTTCCAGGAGGTAATAAGTACGTTGGCGTTTACGACCTTTTTAAAGAGCTTGAAATCTTTTTCGTAATTTAAACCTCAGGCTTAAAACCGCTGTTTGAAGCCTGTCTATTGTGAAGGATTGACAACTACGGAACTACACTGAGCGTGGACCGACATGCTCTGGGCCGTTTTTTTTAGTTTTTAAGAAAAAACTTTGAGGTATCAAACATTTGTAGGTATTTTCTGCAAAGTGAAAATTTGAAATTATGTCATTTAAGCGCGAATACTTAGAACCCACGCATCCTTCGCTTTTCGAATCAATAGCGCGACAAACATCTCAGAAGGATAATAATAGTTACAGGTACAGGACCTATATTTAGTTCAAGAATTGGTAATACACATACGATAACATACGACGTGTTGATTATTATATTATGTATTGTGTTTTATATTTTACCTGGACGACTTGGACAAATATTCTGTGCAAATTGCGAACGCAGCTGAGCTCTCCATCGATCTCTCCACAATCCTATAAATTAGAAAAATTAATTCAGTTTTGTACTAATTTGTAATTTATTGTTAACCAGCGACGAAAAAAGAGGAGTGTTATAATAATAAGTTTAACATGTGTATTTGTGTACCTAAGTGTCTATGTGTCTGTCTGTGGCATCGTAGCTCTCAAACGGATTGACCAATTTGAGTGTGGTTTTTTTTAATCGAAAGACTTGTCCGTCGAGATGGTTCTTAGCTATGTTTGGTGGAAATACGACCAGTAGTTTTCATAATTGGAACAAGTAACAAGATCAGCCAATATTTAATACAAGCATTCCAAATTTTGTAGTGATGTTCAATTTTAGGTGCATTTTCTATATCACTCATTAAATGAGGGTGTCATGATGACCAGATACTTGTGTCTGAAGTGTTTTAAATTTTAAATTTAGATTTTTACAGGAACATCTAGAATTTTTATGAATATGGTTAATATTTGGGCGAATGTCTAACTTATGTGTTTAGTTAGTGTGTGCTTGTACTATATTCTGTGGTGTGAGCCGAAAATCCATACTTATATTATAAGTACGAAAGTGTGTCTGTCTGTCTGTTACCTCTTCACGTTTAAACCGGTGAACCCATTTAGATGACATTTGGTATAGAGATAGTTTGAGTCCCGGGGAAGGTCATAGCATACTTTTCATCCCCATTAAATTTAGTGTTCCCTTGGGATGAGCGGGTAACACCGCGGGGCACAGCTAGTTATTTGTCATTTTGTTTAACGTACTTAGGCGAGGAGGGTGGCTCCGAGGGCGAGGACTTGCCGGAGCCGGTGCCGATGATGGACTTGTTGAACAGCAGCTTCGCTAACGAGTCGATCTTCTGCGCCACCAGCGGAGTCTTCTCTGAGTTCTCCTCTGCAACACAACAATTGTTAAACATTGGATCTGTGTTCCAGAGTTTTTAATGGTTGTAGCATCACTTTCCTTGTGATGCTACAACCATTGTGAATAACTTTCCTTTGTAATCGATAGAAAATTATTAACTTTGATAGATTTTTAGGATTACACTTGGGATGACGACTGACGTTAAATTCTACGGCATACTGTAGTTATATGAATAAAATTAGCTCAATATAATTATATATGTCATGAAACAAAAATGATTTTTTTTCGTCACTCTTTGACGGTCATTCGGTCCACACTTGGACTTAATCCCATATATATAGCCATTTGATCCCATGAAAAAATAAATCGATTGTCATCCTAAAAAAAATTTTATTCATCATGCCTATTGACTCTCTGACTAAGAAAATATACCCAAGTTGATCCCTTTCCGTCTCAATATCAGACATAATTATCGGCATGAATGATTTATATTCAAACGTTTATTATTATTTCTAAGGGCCGTCAGACATATTATTGAAATTACAAACGGCTTACTTCCGTCAGTCACATGGTTGACACATAATATCGAGTACTAGCAGATAACTACAACCATAGCAGTTACAGTTACAGCACACTCAAACTATTGTTATCTAAGTCACAAGATTCCTCTCAGGACTCTCAGAACTCATAGCCATAGCCTACTGAGCCGACGGTCCCGGGTTCGAATCCCGGCAAGGGCAAATATTTGTGTGATGAACATGAATATTTGTGCCTGGGTCATGGATGTTCTATGTATTTAAGTATTTATTTATCTATATAAGTATGTATATCGTCGCCTAGCACCCATAACACAAGCCTTCTTGAGCTTAATTTGGGACTAGGTTGATTTGTGTGAGGTTGTCTGATATTTATTTATATTTATTTACTTATAGCACATTGCATACTATACGGTCATTGATATTGAAAGACTTTTTCTTAGAAAAGGAAAACAAAACAAAATAATTTTAAAAAACGTAATACTTGAACTACTAGCGGACGGTGTGTCAGCCTCCTCCTTCCCATCTTGAGCAAGCGGTGCAAATAAACAACCATTAGGGTGGGTCTCACTGAAGGGAGCCGAGCGTAGACGTGCGGGATCGACCAATCACAAAGTAAAGCGGAACTGAGATACAGATTTCAACTCAGGAGATTGGTCTATTCCGCACGTCTCTCCGCGTCAGTGGAGACACACCCTTATACGATGACCAAGTCTAGTGAACCCGAGGAATACGCGTTTATACCTCGCATTTGTTCAGGACCACGAGAGTTCAATCATACTTATATCTAGATAAATGAGAATGCCCTTTTGTCGGCGGCACTAAGCAACCGAAAAAGCTTTTTACTGGTGCCAATCAGCTATAGGGTCACCTATCGTTTTGTTTACACCTAGGCGCGCTTAGGCGTCTAAAATTAACATGAATACCTACACAGTTTGTACACAGAATGTTTAAAAAAACCGTGGTTTCACCTTGCTCTAAGTTACGTGCAATAAAACGCAATTCATTGGCTAGAAGTAATAGAGGCGCAACTTCAAACGCTTGATACAAAAACTTTGTCATCTTAATTGACCGTTGGAGATAGGATAGCGTACAAAAAACAGTTTTTTTTTGTAATTTTAGTAAACTTAGCAATGCAAAAAGAAAAAAATCTCAGAATATAAACATTAATGTAGAAGTATTTTGAAAATCGTGCAACTTTTACTGATGAGGTCATTATTTCGAATGGTTAGGTAGCCGAGCTCCAGTGTCACTGTGACGTGTCATTTTTGAAATACCTACCCTGGATATTGTTCCCACAGAGTGTAAAAAGTTAAACCTACCAGTTAAACCCTTTGTCTGTGTTTGTATAGGATCCTGACCAAATATTATTTCTTTAACTCATTGCAGCTCAAATGAGGCTTGAACGCAAGTTTTTCTAACTCTGTTTGTCACTCATTGTTAATAATTATATTTGAAGCAAACTTCATCCATACCTTCACTCTCATCTCTATCCGTGGACACAGATCGTATACGGAAAGCATCCCTTCTGTTGGCAGCTGCGATGGACTCAGGGTTCAGTTCAGCAGCCGACTGAGCCCTCCGGCAAGCCGCACGACGCTTCTTCTTACGGTAGCTACTCCTGGAGCGCTCCTGGTAGAACCTGTCGTGACCAGTGTACTCCGGTTCCTTCTGCTCACGACCACCCTCCCCGTTATTGGCTTGTTGCATATGTTTATACAGATTAAACATTTTGATTTTCCGTTGGAAGAATCTTTTTAATTTGCCGAAATCGAAGATCATCAATTTGGTTTTGAAGTTTGTTTGAAACACTTCACATTGCGGAGATAAAATGCGTAAAAGACCCTAATCAACTCTTTTATCCACGACCTGGTGAGTTCAGAAGTGGGATTTATAGTGTACTACTGAATCGATATGTAAAGTACGTCTCCCCGCTACACAATCACCCGGACTGAACTGTGTCAACTAATAGTGACTAATTGAAGCCCCACAAACGCTGGGCTCAGCTATGGAACGCATTTACGAAGGTAAATACCTCTCCGTCCGATGTGCCGTTTGATGGCGGTACTCACGCATAAGCCGATTCGATAAATACGGAGAATGTAGGTGACATAAATTAATGCCAGTCGTGGTTTTAAACTTTATAGGGTTCCGTACATCGATCGGCGAAAACGGAACTATTAATGGGATCGCTGTGTTGTCCGTCTGTTTCTCTGTCTGTCCGTCTCTCACGACATTATTCTCAGTAACGCGTGGAGGTATTAAGCTGAAGTTTATATTAAATACTCAGGGTTGCTACTCCTTGTACCTACGAGTACCTACCCTGCAGTCGTGACAAAGTCTAACTTCTCAGTCAGCGCTATCAAAAGATACGAGTATTTAAGCTGCATATGTTGACGCTTGCAAGGGAATTAAAAGCTATCGGAAACTTCCCGTTGACTTAGAATCATGAAATTTGGCAAGAAGCAACATCATGACACAAGTAAATAAAAAGGTCCGAAAACCGTTAAAATATATATTTTTGTGATTACTTACCAAGTTATTTGCAGTTGATAAACTAAGTAACGGTGACCTATGTCAATGTTTTCCAACAAGAAGTTAAGTTTGTGCCTCAAACCAGTTTAACTTTCTGCTTTCATAGTTTGTACGGAACCCTCGATGCGCGAGCCCTTCTCGCACTTTCCTGGCCTTTTGTATTTGTGGAAGAAACTATTATTTTTATTCAGATACCTACTGACCAGCGGGTGAGCCCAGCGACAGTCAAAGGGAACCAGTTAGACCAAAAAATTTTATAGGTACCGGAAAATATAGATATTTTTATATTTTTTTTGTCTCGTCAGACTCTTTGATATGCTGGGAATAAATTGAACACAAAATTCAATTTTTATATCATTTATTAGCTTGATGCTTCACAAACATGATCAATTACTGCAGAGTAAAAATAATATAAAAATCCAAATCATAACAATAATTGCGTTTTACCTGATGTGGCATGGGTTATATTTTCGACCATAAATTATTTAGTTTTCCGAATGTTTCATTTGGGAACCAAATTTTTTTTAAGGAACCATTTAAACTCTTCAAAACTTATATAAATCAAACCCAACCAATTACATTCTACACAACCATAAAAAAACGAATGTTTCCAATTTCGGAGAGAAGCATAAGTTGGGATAAGATTCAGTTCAACAGTTGGGAAATAATCATCACAAACTATAAACAAAAGTCAGATGAAACAAATCAAAAATATAAAAACAATGACCAAATACTAATGCCTAGGATACGACATACGACCATTGAACGAGATAAACAATTACGTGAAAGAAAAAGACGGTAGTCACGATGTGGATTACGTGATCACGGTATGAACGGGCCCCGGTCTTGTACGTTTGTGGGAATAGATAAAAGCTAGCGTCACTCTCTTCTCTCACTCGTATATGAGCCAGCAAGCTGTCGAGCAGCGGGTGACGCAGGAACGACATGAGAAGATTAACCGCTAGATATGATTAACCATATGCGTAACGTGGCCTGTGCTGCATATAGGTGCTGTATAGGCTGGATCGGTTCGGTATCGCCCCTTGGAACTCGGGCGTAGCACGTAGTTGATAATGTGGTCAGTAACCATCTCCACAGGCACTTCCCCGCCATCTCCCTAATCACCCCATAGGTTCATGTGTGACTGACTCCTGTCACTGTGGTGCATGACGCTTCCTTGAATGCGTCTTAGCGGCTCTTTTGACATGATATTAGGTATAGGCGATGATGATCCAACAGGACGTAGGTCATGACATTGTGGATCGTCTGATGGTCCGGTGGTCAGTAACCCTCTGCGCAGGCACTTACCCCATCTTCCTGGACATTCCATAGCCTGCCATCCCTTTAGCCATGTGTGACTGACTCCTGTCACTGTGTGTATGCCTTTTCTAGTCTTCGGCACCACTTCCTTGAACGCGATGTAGTTAACGGCTCTTTTGACATGCGATTAGGTACAGGCGATGATGGTCCAACAGGACGTAGGTGATGACTGATGACAAAGTGGATCGTCTGATGGATCGGTGGTCAGTAACCCTCTCTGAAGGTACATCCCCATGAACATCCCATAGCCTGCCAGCCCATAGTCATATCGTCTGTTGACAGCCAAAACTAAGTAACAAATACCTACTTAAAAACAATATATCTCAGTGCCAATCTACTTACTATATATGAGGTTTTGAAAGGTAGTGACAGAAATTTTAGTGAGTTTTGGTTGTCACCGGGCGATTTACGGACTCCTGCCACTGTGTGCGTGGGTTCAGCTAGTCCTTCGGCCCCGCCTCCTTGTACGTTATGTAGGCGTCGATGAACAAGTCTAACAGGACATACGTTATGACGGTGTGGATGGTCTGACGGACGTAGTACGGTAGGAATCCTTTCCATAAATACATCACCCCCTTTTGCTTGAGCATATGTTTGAGGATGTCTACATGTCTCTGCTTCTCTCTGAACGATTGATATCTAGAAAAACAAAAATTTGTAAATGTTGACACAAAGGTAAATTATGAAAGAAAAATCTAAGTAATCCACTGCAATGTAAGCAGGACTTCGAACCTGCGTCCCTATACGTTTCCGGCGTAGTGCTCTCCCAAATGAACGCACATCCTAGGGTATGGCTAATGCGCATAAGCATTTTTAACACATGACGCAGAGGACGCTCCAGTAGCGAATTATGGAATCAAAGATTTGGTGACGTAACGATGTGATAGATAGCTCTGTTTTATCTCGAGATTTTATCCGTCACGTTTTGACAAAATGCGAGTGTGAGTGACAGATTTGTCACTTATTTATCACGTGATAAACGCAACCATCACAGGCCCGCTGCAGAGCATACCTGGTCTTGACCTGGTCGACGGGCAGCGACAGCATGGCGGAGATGAGACTGGAGCAGATGGCTGAACACACGTGCAGTTTCACGCCGCCCACGACGTGGCCCCGATGTTTGAAAGCCCGTCGAATCTGCAGACATAAGTAGTCTGTTAAAAAAAGTACAGTCGAGTACGTATACGTGTATACGTGTGAGCAAAAGTTGTATCAAATAACCTAAACTAAAAAATTTAAGCACTGTGCAATAAAGAGTACTTGTATTGTATTGTAAGTAGATGGTCATCATGATGAGACCCTTATTCTTATTCAGTAAGTGATACAAACATTGCTACTAAAACTGAACATAACTCTACAAAATTTAGAATTCTTATTTTCAATATTTTCTGTGATACTATCACTTGTTCCAATTGAAGCTGATCATCTTGGAAACTACTGATCCTAATCCCACCAAACATAGCTAACAACCATCTCGACGTACATAATGTATTTCGATTAAAAAAACGCACTCAAATCGGTCCATCCGTTTGGGAGCTACGATGCCACAGACAGACAGATATACAGATACACATACTAAAAGTCAGTCAGTAAATCCAAAATAGTGACCTAGGTTCCTTCATTTATGAAAAAATGCCAGTTTATGACAAAAAGGTTACACTTTGAGGTTAGATCTAATCTTGTTTACTTTATTATTAATATTATACTAGAACTGATAACAATATTAAGCAGTTTCTGCGTTACTGTAAAAAACGGTTTCTTATAAATCTAGCCGTTTAGGCGTAATAAGTGGGCATTTTTTTTACCAGCAGATGGCGCCGTACGCAAATCCCACATTGCGCTGTTAACATTGTTTCTGGAATGGGTAAGGCTTACGAGCATTTCAATTGCTACATCTTATTATTAAATTGTTTCTGGAATGGGTAAGGCTTACGAGTATTTCAACTGCTACATCTTATTGTTAAATTGTTTCTGGAATGGGTAAGGCTTACGAGCATTTCAATTGCTACATCTTATTATTAAATTGTTTCTGGAATGGGTAAGGCTTACGAGTATTTCAACTGCTACATCTTATTATTAAATTGTTTCTGGAATGGGTAAGGCTTACGAGCATTTCAACTGTTACATCTTATTGTTAAATTGTTTCTGGAATGGGTAAGGCTTACGAGCATTTCAGCTGCTAGGTACATCTTATTATTTAATTGTTTTTGGAATGGATAAGCCTTACGAGCATTTCAACTGCTACATCTTATTGTTAAATTGTTTCTGGAATGGGTAAGGCTTACGAGCATTTCAACTGCTACATCTTATTTTTGGAGTCCACAATTCGCAAAAAGCGCTCTGTTATGAGCTCACCAAAAATGAAAACGTAACATAAGCCAAGGTGCGTTGAAAACGCTCCTGAGCCTTACCGAAACAATGACCCCTATCCATAGAAATCCATCCAACTGATAAGAAAACAATATTAGACTTTTTTGGAGTATACATACGGAACAGCGGTGTTCTCTTAGCACAAAGTATCATGTATACTTACCAAGAGGCAACAGTACAAGTATTTGTAATTTTTAAGTTACTAAATACATTATTATGATTTATTTTATTTTGGTATCAAGGTGTACCTCGGCGTAGGCCCCCACTTGCGCGGAGGTGATGAAGATCGACCGGACAACCGTTGGCACGCCGCCGCGCCACCACGTCCTCACGCCTTCTCTGCGGGCTATCCTGCGACACGAATGCATAGGCGTGAAAAAATGAAAGCCGACAGATATGGCGCAGACTGAATCGCCTGAGAACTGATATGGGAAACTGTGCATATCTTTGGCAGAAATGGAGATGGAGCGAGTCGGCGTCGAGCGAGTGTGAAGACCCGAAACAAACCATACGCCACATAGTGTTCGAGTGCCCCACCACTAGATACCCCCCAGCTGAGGACTTCAAACACTTGACCGAGAAAACGCGTTTATACCTGCGGCATTGTAAATTTTAGATAATTGTAAATATAAAATTTTGTAAAACAGAGACCAGTGTGCCATAAATCGCCATACGATAAATAATTAAGTGCATAGACGTATTTAAGGGGGTGGCCGGGTTTTTACTTTAAAACGCGCGTGAGAGAAAGCAGGGAAACGGCAAGCAAGTCTTTATAGACCTTCTCTTCAGGGATAGTCACAATAAGAACATACATACAGGAATAGTATATCAGAAACTCTAAAATCAAACGATCACAAGTTACAAACGATCAAAACTTTAAAAATTACGGCCCATCCACGACTTCCCGCGGCCAGCGGAGCGGTGAGCGGCAGCCATAAGTCCGAGCGCGGTGTGTCGCTCTTGGCTGGGCCGTTAAGTTCGGCCACTTGTGCCACTTTGACATAATGTGATCTTAATTCCGGATAGCCCGTACTTGTAGAGCTCGCTGAAGGCGCTGCCGTGGCTCGGGAACTGCTTGCAGCTGGGCGAGCAGGCGGGGCTGCACACGGAGCGGCGCAGGCGCTGCATCTCGATGATGCGCACGAGCGCCACCTCGGAGGGCGTGCCCGCGAACGCGCCCACCATGCCCGCCGCCACCGCGATGCCCATGCGCGCGCGCAACGTCGGCGGCCGCCCGTGCTCTCTGGAGAGGACACTTTAAATTGACAACATTTCATTTTTTTTTCAATCAAATAAAGGATAAGAAACTAAATGTTACCACATTTTGACATTTTCGAAAATATCCCAACTTATTTGAAATAATCCATTTGAAAAGTTCCTCATTTCAAGAGCGCAGACGACAAGTAATTGGTTACCGAGCAGACAATTTTACAGTCGGACTAATACTAAAGACAGATTTAATATGGAAATTGTACCGCTGTTCTTTTTGTAATTGACGACTGTAATTTTTCCACAAGGTACCAATTCTTAGGCGATGCTGCTTTCACCTGAGAGAAGACAAAAGTGAACCAGATCAACTCAGTGCGCTCCTTTAATGAAATGTTCACCACTTGAAAGAGTTGTTACAGTTAGTTAGGCCGGAATGGCAGAAGGCTGTCAAGACAAGCGTGTGGAAGGCTATGAATGCCTCCGCCGTAAGGACCTTGATGCGAATCGCGAGCTTCGAGATGCGCGACATACGCCTTCCTATAACTACACGTCAACGCTGACGGACAGCTATAATATACTGTCCTTCTTGTGATCTTTTGTTCGTGAACAAGCTGAGATTCACGAGCCACAAGCGCACACTCCAGAAACACTTGACAGGGTGTTACCGTTGATGGATGCGTCAAAGAGGACATCATCATCATCATGACAGTTTCAATGAATTGCTAACTTTCTATACTTATCCACCAGCGTGTTGTAGACGAACAGCCTTGAGCCGGTGTAGGTAACCTGCCGTAGCAGGCCGGCGGTTAGCCCCGTGTACAGGCCCTTCTGGCCCTCGCAGGCGAGGATCCTGCTCAGCATGGTCAGGGTCCCGATCTTCTTCGGGAACAGTTGCTGGCGCACTTTGACGACATCGAGCGGGTGGACGACCGAGGTTGCCACCATGCTGAAACGTCAGTGTTTAAGTCACCAGTCTGATTGGGTTCTCAACCCCTTATCTACCCCTATCGCTACAATTCTGACGCATGAAAATATCTACAATGTCTAGAAATCCCAAAGTAAGCTAATCGCCAGGCTGTCTACTACGTAGTATTATTACCTGGTAAGCTCCTTGAAGACCTAATATACCGTTTATTTTTGCAAAACAGTTTTCTATGAAGAGGAGCCATGATTGAGAGGGGTTATTGGGGGAGGGAATTTTAATAGCGATTGCGATGCAGGACCTTCTTTAGTTTTGCATGGGCGTGCAGCGCCATGACAATATGACGCCATCTATTGATCATAATTTCTTTGTCCTCTCATCACGCCGAAACGGCTGGACCAATTTGAACTAATTCTTGTATAGGGATAGATGAGATCCAAACATGGTTATAGGATACTTTTTACCCCGAATACACCAAAAAAAGTTGTACGCGGACATTATTGCGGGCGCCTTCTAGTATTAAGTACATAAAACTTCCTAACCCAACTTCAGAATCAGAATCAGAATTACTTACCCTAAATAACCTAAGTTCAGTTTTACCCACTTATGTACCTATTCCTTCGTTATAGGTTAAGGGTATAGGGTGACTTCAATGTGAAGGATGAGAAATCCAAATAGCCTGTAACTTACCCGGATACGATTCCCATCGACACTTTAAGTCGGAGCGGCACCTTGTCCAGCCTAGCCTGGGCCGAATCCACCCGGGTCCAAGAGACTTGTTCCGGTATTCTCTCAGGAGATACAACCCCGGTTCTTGACGTTCCATGAGAAATTTCCGTGGATTTCGGCCCCGGAAGAGGTATTTCAGCGGAATTTTGCGTCGCTAGGGATATTTCCGTGGGGTTTGCCCTCTCTGGGGTTGTTTCAACGGAATTTGGCTTCTCAGAGACGTGTTTCACAAGAGCTATATTTGCGGGTGTTTCACCCTCTAGAGGTATATTCTTAGATTCAGGCTTGTCAAAAGTTATATTTGCTTTCTTTGAGGCCATGAACATACCCAAGTCAGGAATGGTACCCATGTTTATAGCATTTCGAAGTAGCCAATCCCTGTTGGTAAACGAATCAAATTGGCAAATCATATTCTTGCTTAAAACTTGCATAACTGAAAACAAGGGCAGGAGTGTTTCAATTGTGGTGTTCTTGGTGAAATCTGATTGCGCCAGGGGTTTCTTTTTGATGGGACACGAAAAAGGATTATCCATAGGTTTTCTTCTGAAGGGATACACACAGGGGTCATGTTTAATATCAGGAGACCTTCCATCCATTTGAATGGAGTTATGAACTTGTTAGAGCTTGAAATCTGTTGAGTTCAGCGGCGTCATGATTCACGTGTTATATTTGTATCGCCTCATATTTTTGATTGGTGGAACTTGCTAATTTAGATGTTATTTGCAGCAATTAAACATGTTTATGACAAAAATTGCATGACATTAAGTTGCATCATAGAGTTGTCATGACTGACAAGAAGTTTTAATGAATACCGTAGACAGATAAATAGCTACTGAAGGATAGTGTGGTAACCTTATAATGAGGTTTATTTCTGAACCTTAATCATTCTTTAAAACGGATTTTGAACTAGGCAGGGCTTGCTACATATCCTTATTCAGCCAGCGGCCGCCAGACTATCATTATTGGAGCGCAGCGAGCGAAGCGAGTGAACCTCTCATGGATCGACTCGAATGGACTTTGGAACAATGCGCAGATATCAGCGAGTTCTCAACCGATTTTAGAAATTTTTGTTTTAAAATGCACAAATTAAATTTCGCTAGGTCGTGACGAAGAGAACGGTCAGTCTCCAGATTTGTGTTCTAATTCTAATAACGCGTCGCTTTTTTTCTACTTACTTTTCAATCAATTTTTATCACAATTATAGTAACATATCGATCATTGAAACTTAAATGTGGATAGGGCACTTTATAATTATTAAAGGTTCATTACTTAGAAGCAAATTAAAATTTATGTGACTTGTGAATTAGAAAAACGACGTGTTAATTAGGATATTTTAGTTTTGTACGACGCGTGAATTAGAAAAGCGACGCGTTAATTACACAAATTCAATTATATATATATTTTAAATTAAAATAAAAACGTTTTGTATAATAATATATGACTGATATGGTAACAGTTATATGATATAAGCTATGTTTTAAATAATATGAAAGTACCTAAGACTCAAGAAACAAGCACACCGGCCGTTAGAGTTACTAGGTAGGTTAGGTATGTAATTATGTATGTAAATTGAATTATTATGATAATAAATAATTTATACATGTACCCGCCCTCGCTACGCTTACTATATTAACTCCTCCTTCTCCTTGCATCGCTTGCCTCATTGCTGAGGGTCGTGGTCATTCCCGGATGATGCGGCGCCATCTGTTGCTGTCAGTAGCCGTGTGTAGAGCATCGTGTACTGTAGAGCCAAGGGTTGTGAGAATCTGGTCTGTCCAGCGTGTCGTGCTCCTGCCTCTTGGTCGCTTACCTTCAACTTTTCCAGTGATCGTCATTTTTTCCAGGTTATCACTGTCTTTCCTGGCAATGCGACTAAAGCACTCCAGAACCCTGCGAATATCTTCGTCGTCGACAATTTAGTTCGGATTGGGTCCAGACTTTTGGCCATCTGCCGTTTTGCCATAAGTGGTGGCAGACCTTGTGCAAGATATGGATGCTTTTATCACCCAGAGCTTTGAGAACCTCGGAAGTAATGTCACATCATGTGTGTGGTCCTGGAGCTGTTTTAATTTTAAGGCGATCGATTGTTGCTATTATCTCTGATTTGAAGATGTTGGGCTTCAGGTTCAGAAGTCCGCAGTGCAACCGAGTGTCGGTGGATGTACAGGGTCTTTTGTACAGCTGCTCATAGTGGCTACGCCAGCGTTCTGCAATTTTCTCAAACTCATGCAGCGGTTGTTCATCGTGATCTTCAATGACCCAGAACTTGGGTTTGAACTTTCGAATCAGCAGGCGAACTTTCTTGAACAGATCCGAGGTTTGTAATTTAAGTGGACGCGACTCGGCTTCTTGGCATATGCTCGTTCTTGTCTCTGCGGCATTCCCTTTGAATTACTTTACATAGTTTCGTGTATTCCCTTTTCACCTTGGAGTCTTGAAGGGCATTCATTTTAATTTCTTTCCAGCGCTGAATTAGCTTCCACGTTTCCACAGTGATCCATGTGGACCTTCTATAGTCCCTTCCTCTCTTAGATACGATATCCTCAAAATCTTCATTTATTACCTGTACTCAGCATCACCTGTCCGCGGTGGATCTAAATTGATTAGCGTCGCTTCCGTCAGATTCTGGAAATGGGATCGCTCTATTGGATTCTAAGTTCTGGGCTTAGGTCGCACGTTATGGTAAACAGTTTTGAGACGAATGGAGGAGGAGGCAACCAGTAACCGCATTCAGCTCAAGGGAAGGTTTTCATATTTTTGACAGATGACTTTCAGCGCTTGTCTATCAGTATGTAATGTAGTCTATCTGATTCCTAAAACGACCCAGGTCCCAGGAGACTTCCAAGTGTAGAGTCATCTTTTGAAATGGAGAAAGAGAGTGTTAAAGTAATGGTCAGACACAGAACATAGAACTGCAAGCCTCTGACCTCAAGGGAAGGTTTTCATATTTTTGACAGATGACTTTCAGCGCTTGTCTATCAGTATGTAATGTAGTCTATCTGATTCCTAAAACGACCCAGGTCCCAGGAGACTTCCAAGTGTAGAGTCATCTTTTGAAATGGAGAAAGAGAGTGTTAAAGTAATGGTCAGACACAGAACATAGAACTGCAAGCCTCTGACCTCGTTCGTTCCTAGTCTAGACCATATTTTCCAATGGTGTCTCGGATTTCATGGACTATTTCTGAGCTTCCTGTGTCAGCATTCCAGTCTCCCAATACCATTGCGATTTGCCGGCTTGATATGCTGTCTAGAGTTTCCTCTAGTTGATATCCTCTTCCGTGGACTGTGTTGTAAACTTGCACGATGTTGAGAAGACATAAATTGGTGTTCAGCTTCATTGTTATTATTCTATCAGACACAGGGTTATATCCAAGTACAAAATTGTTCATGCCTGATGGTGCTAATATATGGCAAAACCGCTTCGGCTAGAATTTTCCACAACTTGCTACCTGATGACGTTTTAAAATGACTCCACGAAGATGTGACTATTATATTATAGGTACTATTACTATTATATATATACAAATCTTCTAGAAAAAAAACCAAACTGATGATTAGGACCTCATGGATGGATAAATTCTAATTAACGCGTTCAATTTTGATGCGTGAATTAGACTTGTGAATTAGGGATTCTTGAAAATAAAAAATAACTTTTTATGGGTACATGTAATAATCTACAGAATCTAGTATCTATTAAAAAAATTCTTAGCGCAATAGAGTTAGTGGTTGATTTTTAAAACGTGGACGTGTTACTTAATTAGAAATTTTGTGAGCCAAAACGCGTGAATTAGATACTTACAGTCATAGTCCGCGACCCTTACACAACTGACACAACCATCCCACACGGGGCTCTGGGCAGCGACTGACCGCTTCACCGAAATGCGTTAGTGAGATCCGTACCTACTTTCAGAGGACTTGTGTGATCACAACCGACCGCGACGCGTCAATTATTATACGTTTCGGCATTGGCGTATATAGGGGGGTGGCCGGGTGGGCCGTGCCCACCCCAGTATGGTCTAGTGCCCAACCCAGGATTTTGGGTTACCGATAGAAATTCATGGTTTCATCTCATAGGCTATGGCCAGGCCCACCCCCAGGCCCCCCCCAGCCCCCCTCCTGAAAAATAATGTTAGATACGCCAATGCGTTTCGGGACAAAGTTACTATAATTGATATCTTTGTGATATATTATTTGTATAGACTAGGTTTATTTTTGCAATTAAAACATGTAGTCTTTTGTTTAATAAACTTGCTTACATTGTTTTTTCTTCATGTATATCATCAGGAGAAATTAGTATGTAAGTAATTTGGGTAGTGGGACGCGACGTGTCAATTAGGAGAATAGGACTAAAAGCTTTTTTTCTACCCTAAGGGTTTTAAATATGTTCATAAAAGTTCATGTACAGCTCAATACGAATACCTGCTACGATCAAAAAATATAAGATATAATGAAATCAATAATTTTATATTTTTAAAGAGTGAAGACAAGCAAAAATGTCCGTCTTTTCCAACGGTAGGTACAGATCGGATTGTCTCTCAGTATAGTTTATCTTTTCGTTAGAGGAATATATGCAGTGCTTTCATAGTTCGTACGGAACCCACGTTAAGGTGGTTTTCCACCGGCGAGGAGAGCCGAAATCGCGCTGGCCCTTTTCCACTAAAAATTGTCATTAATAGTTATCGCGAGCCCGCGCGAACCCTCGCGTGCCTACCCGAGCTCGCGGTTGATATCTTCGCGCGACCGCCGCGCCGTAGATTGTAGGCTAGGACGTAGATGTAAAGTGCTGTTAAGTTCGCAGTGAAATACACACGTGATTGCTGTATCATGTCTCGTGAATTAGTATTATTAAATATGTTAATGGAAGAAGAATCGGATGAAGATAATGCAACAAGAAATAATCTCAGTGCTTTCAAGAAAACGAACTCACCGTTTGTTTGTTTATAATAGTACATTACGTAACAAGGGTGGTAAACGAGGAATTACAAACGAGTGTCTATTAGAAGCCCGAAGCCGAAGGCGAGGGCTTTGATGACATGAGTTTGGAATTCCTTTACCACCAGAGTCACGTACGACGTTTTTCATCACACTTGGGAGGAAATAAAACAAAATTAATAAATGGCATACTTTTATTAAGTACGGCGTTTGTACCTTCTTGAATTGAGGAATAAAATATATAGGTTTAGCAACACGAATTTCTCGTTAGCAGAGTAAATTGAGAAGACATGGCGGTAGATATTTCAGAAAACAAAATTTACTCCAATTATAAGGGTGACCTGAAACCAATTAACTAAATTAATCTTCGCACATATTTACGTACCTACTTAACTTATAGATTGAGACAGAAACATATTTTATTTTACGAAGTTTTCTATTTTTTGTTGTTACATCCTGTACTGTTAGCATTTTCATGCAAGACAATTAAATCAAAAGGATTTACTTGAAAATATAAGCCTGAAATTTACTTATGTATACGTATGTAGCAAAGTATTCCCGACTTACCTTCGTTGTTAAATATTCATCCTCGATAAAATCCCAGTTATTTAGGACTGCATTATTTTAGATTGTCTGTTGCCGCCTTGTTGCCCTATTGATAATAATTTCTAGCGGAATCCTTTTCATATAGATTCCTTTTAATTGATTTCATGGTATTGATTACATAGTCAATTCATTTAATTTTTACAGAAATACAACGACGAAAAGATACACAACGCGACTAAATTCACCATAAATCAAAACAAATCACTATTACAGTAACATCTAACATGTACTTAGAACATATATTTTTCTAACTTCTGCCGCCATGTTGGCATGTCAGACCGCCGACCAATCAGAGGCCGTTCCTGTACACTGTCCACAGATAATGTTAATATTGCGTTTGTATATTGTATAATGATTGACAATACAAATACGAACAATAGGCAATTATTAGAATAGAAATTTACAATGTACAATAAAACAAATGAATATATATTTATTAATATCAACGTATTTTAACGTGTTAATATAAATAAAAATAAATATATTAAAATATATTAAGGGACAATCATACACAAATCGACCTAGTCCCAAACTAAGCAAAGCTTGTACTATGGGTACTAGACGACGATATACATAATATATAAATACATATATAGATAACATCCATGACCCAAGAACAAATATTTGCACAAAGATTTGCCCCGGCCGGGATTCGAACCCGGGACCGCCGACTCAGTAGGCAGGTGTCTACAAACCGAGCCAAACGCGTACTTTTATGATAATTATTATCTACTCTGCTTTTTATATAAGCATATAAAACATTACATTAAAACATTGTAACTTTTTAATTAGTACATTACGTAACAAGGGTGGTAAACGAGGAATTACAAACGAGTGTCTATTAGAAGCCCGAAGCCGAAGGAGAGGCGACGTTTTTCATCACACTTTGGAGGGAATAAAACAAAAGTAATAAATAGTAGTCAATAAGTTTTGAGGCAAACGTAGACACTTTCCAGGCCATCATACGCAAACGAATCGCATCCCTGTGGCGCCGTGTCCGTGGCAGCCGCAACAGCCTCGTAGCCATTATAGCTGATAGGGTAGAAGGCCCATTCTTTGAGCATTGGACGAAAGTCCACTTGGGATCCTCTCTAGGATAATGTTAATAATTAATTATTGTAGTAACATTACTAACATAGATATAAGTTCTTCTATTATTACTTATTGTATTTTTTTGCTAACAATTTAATATGGATTTTAATATCTGAAATAAAGAATTATTATTATCTCCTTTATTCACTTTATAGCTTAGATTAGGTTTTTTACAATAAATTTATATAAAAAGTAAAATACAATAAAGAAGTTACAAAATATAAATACATTATAAAAAACCTAACCTAGGGTGCCGCCGGCAGCGGGGCAGGGCCCAGGCTACCGGTGGTTAGGGCTGCAGAGAGAGGAACCTCCTGACAATGCGCGCCGTGTCCAGGAGTACCGCCTTCTGTATCTGACCCTTGATCCAGCCATCTAGCGAGAGTCTCTTAAAAGATGTTTGTCGAGACTCTTCGCTATAAGACCGTTCGCCGAAACGACTATCGGAACAATGATCGTCGAGTCAACATCCCACATGGCGGTCACCTCGTGAGTCAAGTAAAGGTACTTGCTGAGTTTGTCCTTCTCGGCCTTCACGAGGTTCTCGTCATGGGGGATGGTAATGTCGACGAGCACTGCCTGGCGCTTGGATCGATTTACCAACACGATATCAGGCTTATTGGCACAATAGTCCTGTCCGTGATGATAGATCGATCCCAATAGAGCGTGGCACGACCATTTTCGAGAACTGGCATCGGTGCGTAGGTACTTATAGTACGGCACCTCAGACCCCACAAGACCGTATCGAAGAGCAAGTTGCTATTATTATTATTATTATTTGTTTCTCATTTTTTGAGTCACGGGCTCATATGTCCCGGTCTTTTGGAAGGCTTGCGTGGGGATATGGATCCAACACGTAGAGGCCCTTGGAAAAATTTGCTGTGGCTGTTCCAGCCCTGCTGGAACCCGTTCCTGATCATATCAATAAGATGATACATCCATGAACAGGTCCCAGCAGGTGGTTGAACTATTGCATTGATATGAAAAAGAAACCGGGCTATTAAAATGGAGTTTGGATGGACTATTTATTTGGGCTATTGCAGTAGAAAAACTTCACCCGCCGTAACCATCACTGCGACTGTTACCTCTGGCGGGTGGTGACTCGCCCCTCACTTAGGTGGGCCCCGTAATGCCATCGTGCCGACGGCCGGAAGCAACACGAGCGTGAGGGCTCAGGGGTGTCGAGAGGTGTGCTGCGCTTTCTCCGAAGTTACTCGCGGCGTGATTCCCTTTAACACTTCCACCCCTGGAGCATATAGCTCTCACGCTCCTCTCTGGACGGCCAATGAAGGCAAGCCAGAGCTGAGAGTCCTGCGGGTCCTCTTGGGTTTCCACTCCGGCCGATGAAGGCACACCGGAGACGAGGACCCTGACCGACTCTCTGGTAATTATATTATTAATACCAAAATTACTTACCGCCCTAGGGCGTAATTTACCACTTACCGTCCGCTTTTCTAGCATGTAAACCTTTGTTTACAAGAAAGTGTGACGAAAATTATATTCTACCACATTTTTTCCCTGAATAACATACTATACACCTGCCAAATTACAGCTTAGTATTAGTACTAAGCGTGTGGTGTGAAATAGTACGGATGGACGAAATAACCCTAAAAAAGAAAATCAAGACATAAACGGCAGCAGTAACGAACAATAAAACGCCTATAGAACGCGTGAAGCGGTTTTTCTGTTAATTAATTTTATAATCTGACGAAAGCAAGACGGTTCATTTTTATACCAACAAATATTCCATCGAAGATGCGCTAGGTGGGGATTGAAAATTTGCCGTACTAATTTCAATTATCGCCCCTCCACGCCCCGCCACGCCTCGCCGGTGGAAAACCAGTCTAACGCAGCTAGGAACAAAAAACTTTTGTATGGACTTTACATGGCAAACAATAGCCACCATACTCCATCAGTATAGTTTTTAGTATCTAATCTGTGGTCATCCCTCGTCAGCCATATTGTTTTGTTTGTCATTGCGTTTCGTCTGTTTTGTTTGAATATTTTTGTGCATTTCTAATTATTTTGGTCTTAATTTGTAATTGAAAGTAGTAAAATGTGATCTAAAACTGGTTAGTGAATATATTTTGTCAGAATGCCACCGAAAAGACGGTTTATAACTTGTGAAATTTATGGAAATCGAGCTGGTCGTGAAAATTTCAATAAACGGATGTTTATGGCGAAATTTTTAGCCATATTTAAGTGCAGCAGGCTATTAGTAGAGTTGCTAAGCCGCGAAATTGTGCGCATCGGGTTACAAGCATGAAATTTCTACCACACATAGAGCGTCCCACGGTGATTATTTTCAGATGTGGAGGGAAGTCAGATTCGTCCCCTGTGTGGTGGGAGAGCGGGGTGAAGAGGACCAAGTACTGCTCTTTTTATTTTTTTATTTCTGATCAGTTAAGGCTATTAGGGCTTGTGTGACATCGTTTTCGTGTAAAATAGATATCAGTGTAGTGTTCACTAGGGTTTCCTACCGGGATACTTCAATAAACACATTAGTTAATCGGGCTTTCAGTAAACCTGCAGTGCGTCCGCCACCGGTGACGTCTGTCACTGTAATGAACGGTAGCTGGCGGATCGGGGGTACATTTATAATCTATAAATCTCTATATACTACATCTCTCCCTTTTTAACCAATTAGGAATTGCTTGGAATTAGGTAGTTACAAGTATTACAAGCCTTTAGTAGACTTACTCACTGCCTCGCCCAAGTGCCAACTAATTCTGTTTAGGGACCACTTCCAGGCGCCCTACACCAGACAGCTATGACAAGCACCAACACACAAAATGCTCGCTCAAAGATCTCGAGGACCAACAACACAACGCTCTTTACACTATGTCGATTACGACACGTCTCGATAACAACCAAAGCTGTTTTGTATTATGATTTAATAATCCTCTATTTACTTAGTTTGCCTCAAGTTAATACAATTAGTAGTCAACATGAACAATTTGGTCTTCTGTACTTATTTATTTTAATCATACCCACAATTTTCCTATATCCAATGGAAACTTCTATGCCACCCTCCATATCCCGTTGACAACTTTTTTTTGCGTTTATTTTTAATATTTATTTCAAATTTTTTGTTACTTTTATTTACTGTTTAGTTAATTTATATTTTTCCATCTCATACAAAATGTTTCTAAGATATTTATTAAGTATTTACTCATGTGCTAGCTAGAAAGCTATTTATATTTGAAAATTTACAATATCTACCAGCGCTTCTAAACAAGGCTTCCTGTGAGAAAGAAGCGCCTCAATAAAACTCACAGATTGCCTTTTTAATATTTCTATCAAGCCTGTCAGCAAAAGATATAAATTAGTTCAAAGATTTTAATGAATGTTCTTCCGAGCTTACTTTCCTTATCGTAAAGTGCCGTTAGTATGTATACTTCTAAACCAGTGATAGTTCTCGACATTAGTGACTTGAAACAACATTCCTGAGAACATACTTGAAAATAATATTCAGAAATCAAGTCAAATTTAAAATTTAATTCGTTTTACACACAACCCTTTAGAACTAGTTCTGCAATATAAACTTGCCCTGAACCTTGTTTCATACATAACGGTATAGAGGATGCACAAAGGATACTGTATCGAAGTCGCGTCTGCGTGCAATATGCTGTGTAGTCGCCGGTCAGTCTGTCGCAGCTAACCGGTCCGGCGGTCCCCGTACGGGTTCGCGATTAGGAAGAGTTCTCCCATACCAACGTGGATAGGGAGGGAGTCACACTGGCGGAAAGGAAGGGCAAGGCGCGCATGGTGCCCCGCAAGGCTATGTGGCATAGGCGAGCCGGTTATTTCAGTTCTTGGGATTGCACCGTGTCCAACAAGGACATGAAGGACGTGCAATTCAGCTCGTTTGAGCTACGCATGTCCCAGCCGCTACAGGCTGCTACTATCTGTCTAATCCTACGCCAGCCTGTCTAGCACAACCACAGAAATATATCAAGATAGAAGGAAAGAGTTCAGCGATTTGTAGGGAGACCGAGCTTGTAACATTTTGCGTAGGTACTTTGACGTCACGAGCGTAATTTAGTGATGGGAAACATAAGCCGCGCGAAAACGATTCAGAAACATCGATTCACAGATCGATTCGAACACGGCACCGATTCTATGAATCGCCACCCACACCGCACAGCGCCGCGGCCCAGCCGCCGTCACAAACAAAAACAGTCACAATAATATTTGCTTTGCACTATGTACTTACATTATATAGCTGCATAATAAATAAGAACGTAATTATCATTTCCTCTGTTCTCAAAATCGATTTTAATCGAATAAGAAAATCGCAGTGTACAGCAGCACATGGCAGCACTATTCTTACTTTTGACAGAAAAAATGAGAAATCGACCTTGAACGTGACTCGATAGTTTGAATAGCTTATTTTTACATCGCTGGCTTTGAATGCACGCCAAGGTTGGCTCGTCAAATTAAAGCCGCTATGGAAAGCTAGCGTTGGATACAACCGCCCGCCTCTGTTTTGATGAAAATAATAAAATAAATAGTTTTGTAATTAATAACAGATATTTAAGGACAAATTGTACATACCAATGAAAGGAAATATCTCGATTAACAGCTCCAATTTTATTGGAAGTGTTTGAACAATTAATTATTGCGCAACAAGCCATTTTGTTTTTAAGACCTGACGTCGCACACAGACCGCGGTCGGGTGCTGACTAATGTTCGTGGCGAGCAAAGTTGACACCGTGTCAACATTTCGCCACGCGAGGTACGTCCACTCTTTCCTTCTATCTTGATATATTTCTGTGAGCACAACTATGCTTCGCGATTCTTGACGCGCGACATAGCGTTAACCGTCACTCCCTCACATTACTGCACAGCAAGAGACAGGCAAATATATCGCGCGAGAAATAGTCGCATATGAATATGACAGTTATGCCAGAGGTGCGGGTCAAACAACGCAACGGAGCCACGCCGTTACGTCGCTTAAGCTATTAAGGCGCTTATTTAATTAAATTTAACTAGTTTTAAGTTTGGTCTGCATGTAGTTTTGTAGTTTCAAAGCATGTAGGTTTTATTACTGTAATATTGTGTAACTTATTTGAAAAATAAATGAATTATAAAAACAAAGGTATACACTTGATTCCAGAAATTTTAAGTGTTGTGACATAGGTGTAGCCTTATCTGTATAATTATTTCACAACAACCATCTTGTCAAGCGCTTAAGGACTATTGCTTGATGCTCTTTTCCCCCTTTTACCATCTTCAATTATTTTAAATGAAACTGAAACTGAAAGTAGCTAACTTGCTTGACACGTCATCGTAAACTCTCGTTCAATATTCTCACTAAGGCCATCTTTTATAATTTGTTATCGGAAATTCCGATATACCATTCAAAAGAATATGAGAATCCAAATAAATTTTCGAAATTGCAACTAAAGTCCAATTGAATTGAGATGTTGAAACCGTGTCTTTATGTATTGGATCTAGATTTTAAATCACAGATAAACAAATTCCAATTTAATTGCGGCACTCATTTAGAATACCAGACCATTCTCAATGTAAGGTTGATAACCGATTCCAATTTAATGAAGCCATTCATTTGAAATATAGGACTATTGACAATTTAATTAATGTGGTCTAACGAATCCTATTTAATGAAGGCACTTATTTGAAATATTATACTAAATTGCAATTATAGTCCAATTGAATTGAGATCTTGAAACCGCAACATTTCTAATTCGATTCGGATGGAGGTTTTAAATCACAGTGATATGCCAATTCCAATTTAATTCCGGCATTCATCTGTAATACCAGACCATTCTCAATTGAAGGTTGATAAACAATTCCTATTTAATGGAGGCATTCGTTTGAAATACCGGACTATTGTCAATTTAATTAATGTTTTCAAACGATTCCAACTTAATGGAAGCTCTTATTCTAAATACTAAACTATTGTCATTATAATGGAGGTTGTTAAACAATTCCAACGTAATAGGTATAGGCATTCGTTTGAAATACCGGACTATTGTCAATTTGATTGGAAGGCCTATATCCAGAGTTGGGCAAATTTCATTTTGAATGAGAATAAGAATGAACGGCCAGACGTCATTCACATTCAAAATTTTTTAAATATGATTTATTCAAGAGCGCATCATTATGAATGGCGTCAAATACAATAAATCAAGAATCTGTCATTCTGATTACCGCTAACGCGTTGATTGAATTAGTTTGTTAGAGGTTCATTTAAAATGACGTTTTATTTGAATGGCGGTTATGTTGATTAAGAGTGATTGTTTGGTATAAGTATTTTATGCATGTTACTTTAGTAATTGAAAAGTCGAAATTAAACCATCGCAAGGTTGGCAGTGGAGTGGTTTGGAAAGATGAATACCTAATAAAAAAGACAAAGATTCGTTTAATGAAGTGCTTTATCTTTCCAATTCTTCCTTTGTGGCACCGCAACCTGGACTCCAAGACTATAGAAATTCCATAGAAATGTGGTCCTAGAAACACCTTCTGAGGGTCGTAAGGATCCCTTTTTGCACCAACAACTCGATCCTCAAAGAGTTATAGATACAGGACAGACAGATTTTGGAGCTACGAGTATTGAAGTTCTTTGGCCACATCTCCCGAAATAAGAACTACATGGAAAGTTTACAAGAGAGGACAAGGCCGATCACCAACTTGCTGGATCGACCTTATTAATAATTTAAAACATCCCCGATACAAGGTAGCTGGTCATCATAAGACCCTCTTTTTTAAGTAATAGGTGATATAGCAAATGCTTCTAAAACTGAACAAAACCACAAAATTTCGAATTCTTAGCTGTTGACTGCTATTGGCTGTGATCCGGTCACTTGTTCCACTAAATGCGGAGTATCTTGGAGACGAGAGCTCCAATTTTTTTCAAACAATGCTAAGAACCATCTCCACGAACAAGGCTTTCGATTAAAAAAAAACCGCACACAAATCTGTCTACCTGTATGCTCGTTACGATACCACAGCCAGACCTACAGATACACATGTTAAGGGGCTCCCCGCTCTCAATGACCTTCGATCTGTTGCGATAGATTTTCCCATATTATAAATAGCTAATCATAATAACATAGTTTTTCCACAACAAAATACCGTATCAAGTACCTTTCACATGTCACTGACTTTGAGATACAGGCCGTCAAAGTTTACGATTTTTTCGGGGAAAAAGTTGTGGAAACGGTTTTTTGCGTTTTTCTCGAAAAGTATTGAGAAAAATAGAAAAAGCTTCACAACAAATTTTGTGAAACATGGTTTAGAACAATAAAATGTAAGATATTTTCTACATATACACCGGGGATAAAAATAGAAACGAGATTAGTGTATTTTTGGTCCTTCACCGAATATTTTTTTATAAAATACACAGTCATTAAATCAAAATTCGGGTCACTACAAAGTGTTAGACCATACTACAATATATATTAAATAGGACATTATAACTCTATAATCCACAAACTAGATACGATGTAAAAATCATCAAATTGGCTGATTTCTGTAGGGAGCCCCTTAAACCCCTGTTTTTACGTCGGGAGTTAAAAGGGCCACACGGGAGCATCAGGGAGGGTGCAATGCACACGCTCCGCAGACAACCGATTGAAATAGAGATGCATCATGGAAGGACGAGGACGATAGCCATTGCCGTATAACGACTGATGATGATGATAATTTTTAATCCCCGTCGAAGGAAGAAAGGGTGATAGAATATAAACATGTGTATCTGCGTATTTGTGCATCTGTGTGTCTGGACTGTGGCATCGTAGCTCCCAAGCGGATGGTCCAATTTGAGTGTGATTTTTTAAATCGAAATATTTGTCCGTCATGATTGTTCTTAGCTATGTTTCGTGGAAATAGCACCAGTAGTTTCCAAGCTTTAATTAAAATTCCAAATTTAGTTTTTTACGTTTAGTTTTAGTAGGATTCATCGAATGAGGGTCTCATGATGACCAACTACTTGTGTCGGGAGTATTCCAAAATTATAATTTAGGTTAAAGTTATGCCTAAGGAACCGGCTTTAAATACGGAGGAGGTTTGCAGCTCGGGTGTTACGCGAATACTTCCTCGCTTATTTAAAGCGATTTTGACAATTATTTTTAAATGTAACTAAGTTGGACTTGTACCCATGTAATATTGGTGCAGATCTGATGACGAGATCCAGAAGGAATCGAAGGAACTCTTCAAATACAATAGGCATAACATAACTATATGCCGATTTTGATGTTTTTTATATTAGTATTCGCAGTTACTCTCGGACAGTGAAATGCCGGTAGGTATATAATATTTATGCTTGACCCAACTTTCTACTCTACTAGGCATGAGAGATCTAAGGGCCAAAACACAATTACAAGACACGACATCGCATCCTCGTACGACGCGACATCGGGCCACGATGCGAGGTCATGTCGTGGAAATGCATAAATCCAAAATGAACTTTATCTTCATGTGATAAGATGCATAATTAAAATTCATTTTACAATCTCACGACGTCGCATGTGCCGATTTCGCTTCTTCGACTCGTATTCCTAAGCACTTAGGACAAGTACCATAAAAGTGACCTGATGATGGATCTTGGAAGTGCATATGCTTTAATAGACCGCAGGATTGGTTTAACATAGACATGTGTTGTTTTTGTATTCTGGAATATAATACAGTACGAATTGTTTGTTTGCGCAACAAAAAAGTTTACACATTAAAAACACATACAAAATTTTAATAACGCGATCTCTTACAGACAACCTTTAGGTAGTAGAGTTGATCGAAATCTCAGTTTAATACGTAACCTGTGAAACTTTTTGAAGTGAAACATCTAATGCGACTTCCAACAAGGTTTCAATTTCTACCCCTTCCTTTTTTCATTTCCACATTACGAAGTTTCACTTTTTCCGCGCGGAGGGCCTCCACGCACTATTTTTACTTTAAGGGTTTCACCCACAAAAGCAAAACTGTGCAAATAAATGTTTTTTTTTGCGTAAGTAGAAAAAGTGTATAGTTCGTAAGTTACGAATTAGATTGTTAATATTTTTACTGTATCGTATAACTGCATATTTTTTTAGAGTGATGAACATTTCTCAATGATCGCTAGCTTCATGGTAAACTGGGATACACCCGGTATCCTGACAATCAAAATGGCGGGTTTATGGACGGGTTTATCCACCTAGTTATACTATTAGTTATACGATATAACAAAATGGGCAAAAAAAGTCCAAATAGCTTAGTATAACTAAATGGATCTGAACACATATAACCTACACAATTTTTTGAAGTAGGTACAAATTAAAATTTATTTTGGTATAGTTGTTTTACAAATTCGTGATGGGTACACCCGCCATTCTGATTCTCACGACTTAATGCCATAAGGCATTCTCTACCAGTCAGCTATTATTTTATTACAATGGGGACGTGTCGAAAGAAGCCTGCACATTGCTTCAGGACTGTGAACCAATTACGTATAAACGTTATTTTGTCGTAACTTGTTGGCATAATGGCAGAGCAGATTGCCCGCAGTGCTTGGTTGGCCGCCGCCGCGACTGATCGGCTCTCCTGATGATGGGTCTATTTCAGGTCACTTTTAAGATACTAGTACAGCAAGAGCCAAAGACAGCAAAAGCCACAGGACAGCAAAAGAGTAAAACTCCCTTCCTGTGCACGTTTTTACTGAAAAATATATACTTGGATCTCTTCAAGTCGACAGTAAATAGGCATCTTCTAGGCAAGCATGATCCATCTTAGGCCTTATTTTCACTTAACACCAGGTGCAACCGAGGTGAAATGCTTGGCTATCTACGATAAAAAAAAGAACACTAGGTTGAGCACTTGCATCATTATGACTTAGCTAAAACGGCTCATGTCTACGTCCAGCGAATCTTGAGATCCAGTATGCACTTCCAAGGTCCATCATAAGGTTAATATTACAAGAATCAGCGAAAACGGCACATGTATACCTATGGCCAATCTTGCGATCCTGTAGATATTCCAGGGTCCAACATCAAGTTAAGTCGCATTAGCAAAAATGGCACATTCATCATTCCATACCAGTAAACAAGAGCACTTCAGCATGTCTAATTCTACTAGCATTTTACTTCCCGAGAGTAACTATAAATACTACTATTAAAACACCGAAATGGACATTAGAAATTTGTGCCCATATTATTTGAAGTTTCTTCGATTCCTCGTGTACCTACCTCGTAGTCAATTTTTCACCAAAATGATACGGGACCATCCAGGGGGGGCCTTTTTTAAAATTTCAAACATAAAAATAAGTTGTTACTCTCTTCCTGCGCACCTGTTCCCCGATAAATATAACTTGGATCTCTTCAAGTCGAGAGTGAATATGCAACCTAGCCAAGCATGCTCCATCTTAGACCTTATTGTCACTTAACATCAGGTGCAATCAAGATTAAATGCATGGCTATTTAGAATTAAAAAAAAAAGTTTCCGTATCGGTTTATAAAAGACAAAGATGTAAAAATCGTACAGTTCAATTGAGAACTTCCTCTTTTTGAAGAAGGTTAAAAACATATTATAATCAAACAATTTTAATTCCAATAATCTAATCACAGATTGATTTTATTGAATGACGATTAAATTAGTTTCACTCAATTTCTTCTGCTTTGATTTATTGTAAAACTCGCCATTCAAATAACCTATTCTTGAATGACGGTCAGTTGATTTATTCTTGCGGCACGTCATTTAAAATGACGATTCGTTATTGAATGCCCAACTCTGCCTATATCCAGCAGTGGACGACTCCGGGCTGATGATGATGATGTCAATTTAGTTAACGTTGTCAAACGATTCGAACTTAATGTAAGCTCTTATTCTAAATACTAACTTTTGTCAATATAATGTAGGTTGTTAAACAATCCCAACCTAATATAGGCATTCATTTTAAATGCCAAACTTTTGTCAATTTAAAATTGTTCTTAAACAATTATAGTTTTATCCAGGCATTCATTTGAAGTACCGAACTATTGTTAATTCAATGAAGGTTGTCAATCAATTCCAATTTACTGGAGGCTTTCAGATCTCTAGTATCCCAATTGAATGGGAGTCAAAACCAAGTCATATTCCCATGTTACGGACCCTCTCACGGACTTCCCTCCACATCTGAAAATAATCACCGAGGAACACTCTATCTGTGGTAGAAAAATCATGCTTGTAACTCGATGCGCACAATTATGTTAGAAAACAGCGGACTAACAACTCTACTATGTAAACATACTAAATTAGATATTTTATTTCCATTTTTATTGTGTACTAGAGATGTACTGTACTCGATAACTATATACATGCTTATTTGTTTATCAGTGCAAATAAAGTCGAATTGTGTGAGGACTAGCATGATATATGAGCACAAAAATACTGATTATTTTATGACGCCCATTGAGCTTATACCTGATGCGTGCAAATCAATGTCCACTTGTTTTATAGTAATAAAAAAAATGTACCAGTTTTTAAACGAATTGTTATGAGTCTTTGATTTTAATCTTAGATATAAGAAATTATAACTCTGTCTTAATTATAAAATATTTTCAGATGCAGGCAGTGGGTCAAGTTAGTGGGAAAAGCAGACTTGATAATAAAATAAATATTTACGTAAGTATGTGAAAAAATAAATAATTAATAAAAGTTTTTAATTTTATTTCGGGTCTACATTTAAGTCGAACCTTATATTAGAACCAATATTATATCATTATTATTATCCAATGTACAACATACGACTTAAATGTGGACATACACCTTATGCGCAAGAACTATTATGACAAAAGTGGTTATGCACATCGACATTATGGCTTTAAAATTTATGCAACCCAATATGGAACCGAATTGCTTCATCGCTTGGTGTTCAAAAGGTTAAATAATGATTTCTATAAAATTATGCGATGTAAAATTAAAGTAATCGTAGATTCTGACTCCGAATAACGTATATTATGGTGACAAAATATAATATGAATACTTTTTGTAAAATTTAATGTATTTTTAATGTATGGCCAAAAAAATCTCAGTTCATCATATATCTAAAACGGGTAAGAATAGCTGTATTTCGATTTCTTTCACTATAACTTTACTTGCGGCATACAACCATGAGGTCAATTTGTAACTTCAATTGTCTGTATTGTAACATTTTGCAAATGTGATTTGGCCAGTTCTTTCCCTAGAAATCTAAGATGAATTAGAATTAGAAAATGAGGCCTTATAATTACTTTCAATGAAAACAATATTGAATAAATTCGGTCAAGCCGTTTTTGAGTTATCGCAAAATTTCATAATTTTCTTTAAAATGACGTAAGTACTTTGGCGTTTACGACCTTTTTAAAAGAGCTTGAAATCTTACCTACTCATAATTTAAACCTCGGACTTAAAACCGCTGTTTTAAGCCCGTTTATTGTGAAGGATGGGCAACTACGGAACCCTACACTGAGCGTGGCCCGACGTGCTCTTGGCCGGTGTTTTTATTTATGGAAAAAAATATTATTTACATATGCAGAAACTGACCAGCGATTGACCCCAGCGACAACCGAAAGGGTATCTCGTTGGTTCAGACCAAAATTTTAATTATCAGAAAATATAGATCTTTTTAATTAGAGATATGCAGCGCGATCGATTTTATTTTTCCTGTCTCGTTAGACTATGTGTCGCTAGCCGGGATACAATTGAACAGAAATTCTATTTTTATATCGTTTATTAGATTGATATTTCACAAACATGATCAATTACTGTAGAGTAAAAACAATAAAAATCAAAATGCGTTTAGCACATCAGCTATACGGTATGGGTTATTTTATCGGCCATAAATTACTTAATTTTTCAAATCTTTCATTTAGCAACCACATTTCTTTTTCAGGAACCATAAACTCTTCAAAACGTATATAAATCAAACCCAACCTATTGCATTCTACATAGCCATAGAAACACTAATGATTCCAATTTCGAGAGAGAGCTCAACAGTTGGGAAATAATCATCACAAACTATAAACAAAAGACATATGAAACATATATATATATTTTTTTAAATCAATGACCAACTACTTATGCCTGGGACGAGATACGGCCATTGGACGAGATAAACAATTACGTGAAAGAAGAAGATGGGAGTGCGGTCTGAACGGGCCACGGTCTTGTGGGCTTGTGGGAATAGACAAAAGCTTAAGCAGTAACCCTCTGCGAAGGTACTTCCCCATGAACATCCCATACCCATGTATGACTGACTCGTGTCACTGTGTGCGTGAGTTTAGCTAGTCCTTCGACCTCGCATCCATGTAGGCGTCGATGAACAAGTCTAACAGGACATACGTTATGACGGTGTGGATGGTCTGACGGCCGTAGTACGGTAGGAATCCTCTCCATAAATACATCACCCCATGTTTGTTGAGCAAGTCTTTGAGGACGTCCACATGCCTCTGCTTCTCTCTGAACGATTGATATCTAGAAAAACAAAAATTTGTAAATGTTGAAAAATGTAATATGACCCTCTGCAATGTAAGCAGGACTCGAACCTGCGATCCTACGTCTCAGGCGTACCTAGTTCTCTCCCAAACGAACGCACATCCTAGGGTATGGCTAATGCGCTTGCATTTTAAACACCTGACGTCTAGGATGCTCCAGTAGCGAATTATGGAATCAAAGATTTGGTGTGATTGACGTAACGATGTGGCAGGTCTGTTTTATCTCGCGATTTTATCCATGACGTTTTGACAAAATGCGAGTGTGAGTGACAGCTAGTAGCTTAAATATTCCTATACCTGGTCTTGACCTGGTCGACGGGCAGCGACAGCATCGCGGAGACGAGACTTGAGCAGATGGCTGAACACACGTGCAGTTTCACGCCACCCGCGAAGTAGCCCCGATTTTTAAAAGCCCGTCGAATCTGCAGGCGTAAGAAGTATGTTAAAAAAAAACTAGCCAAGTGCGAGGGTTCCGCACAAACACTTCCCATTTTCACTGACCGGGTTAAGTTAAATTTGCACCTGGTATGTATGGCGCTGGATATAAATGAGGTGCAAAGTTAACGCAACCGATCTATGAAAGCTGTTTGTAACGCCACTATTTACGCAGACCGGCACTTTTTATAGTAGAGGATCCCGATATAGAACGACCTTCACCGAGATGTTTATTTGATGAAATGTTTTTATATTTAATTTAATATGTCAATAAATATATTGCATATGGGTTACCTAACCTAAGCCTAACAAATTTTAGTCCAGGGTACGTTTTGTTAGGCAACCCATATGCAATATATTTATTGACATATTAAATTTTAAATACATTTCATTAAATATAAAATACATTTCATCAAAAAAACATCTCGGTGAAGGTCGTTCTATATCGGGATCTTAGACTATTAGGCTATATTTTGATAGATACATGTATAGGTAGGTACCTCGGCGTAGGCCCCCACTTGGGCGGCGCTGATGACGATAGAGCGGAGGACCGTGGGCACGCCGCCGCGCCACCACGTCTTGACGCCTTCTCTGCGGGCTATCCTGTGGCACAAGTTGACCAATTTTAACAAACTACTTCCTCTTCGGGTTCCTCAAGTCTTGAATCTTAACTCTGAATTAATAAATGGTGTTAGAGTTAACACTCAAAGCGCTATACACATAGCACATACTGGAGCAGGGAGGGACCTAGCTAAAAGTAAAACCGATTAAACTACATTCAATTTCGATGCAAAGTGACTTTGTTGATTGTAAGTTCACTTATAGATCGGTAGTCCTCTTGAATTATTCGTAGGTTCTTATATATGTACATATTTATTTAAACTGGTACAAAGTACCGACTAAATGCTATGAGCCTATGAGGCATTCTCTACCCTTAAGGCCAAACAAGGTCTATTTTATACTAGTAGCAAAGCAGGGAAACGGCAATTACGGCCCAGCTACGTCATCACACGACCAGCGGAGTGGCGAGCGGCGCCTATAGGTTGGAGCGGAAGGCTCGAGCGCGCTGTCTCGCTCATGGCCGGGTCATTAAGGTCGGTCACTTTTGGCACTTTGACATAACGATCTTAGATTCCGGATAGCCCGTACTTGTAGAGCTCGCTGAAGGCGCCTCCGTGGTTCGGCAACTGCTTGCAGCTGGGCGAGCAGGGGGGGCTGCACACGGAGCGGCGCATGCGCTGCATCTCGATGATGCGCACGAGCGCCACCTCGGAGGGCGTACCCACGAACGCGCCCACCATGCCCGCCACCACTGCGATGCCCATGCGCGCGCGAAACGTCGGTCGCTGCCCGTACTCTCTGGAGAGGACACTTTAAATTGACAACATTTCATTTTTTTTTTCAATCAAATAAAGGATAAGCAAATCAATGTTACCACATTTTGACATTTTCGAAAATATCCCAATTTATTTAAAATAATCCATTTGAAAAGTTCCTCATTTTAAAAGAGTGCAGGCGACAAGTAATTGGTTACCGAGCAGACAATTGTACAGTCGGACTAATACTAAAGGCAGATTTAGTATGGAAATTATACCACTGTTCTTTTTGTAATTTGCGACTGTAATTTTTCCACAAACACGTGATAGGGTGTTGCCGTTGATGGATGCGTCAAAGAGGACATCATCAACATCATCTCATGACAGTTAAATGAATTGCTAACTTTCTATACTTATCCACCAGCGTGTTGTAGACGAACAGCCTTGAGCCGGTGTAGGTAACCTGCCGTAGCAGGCTGGCGGTCATCCCCGTGCACAGGCCCTTCTGGCCCTCGCAGGCGAGGATCCTCCTCAGCATGGCCGGGATCCCGATCTGCTTCGGGAACAGCTGCAGGCGCACTTTGACGACGTCGAGCGGGTGGACGACCGTGGTTGCCACCATGCTGTAACGTCAGTGATTAAGTCACCAGTCTTGTGGCGATCCAAATGGTCTCGTGATGGTCTCGCCATCATATAATCATGTATCACCATCGTAAGACTCATCATCAGTATCATCATCAAATTCCCGTCACATTAGCAATAAGATCATATTGCACCATATAGGTAATACGATTTCGACGACGCGTTTGGCTCGGTTTGTAGACACCTGCCTACTGAGCCGGCGGTCCCGGGTTCGAATCCTGGTCAGGGCAAATATTTGTGTGATGAACTCGAATATTTGAGTTGGGTCATGGTTGTTCCTATGTATTTAAGTATATATTTATATCTATATAAGTACGTATATCGTCGTCTAATACCCATAACACAAGCCTTCTTGAGCTTAATTTGGGACTAGATCGATTTGTGTGAGGTTGTCTGATATTTATTTTTATTTATTTATTTAATATTAACATCATCATAGAAGTATTAAAAATTAGCGAATACAAAAGTAAGCACCCTGCCATTATTGAATAGCAAATTAGTATTCACAAAATTTGCCAGCAAAAGAATTGAGCTTTATTTAGACTCAATAAGGATCAAAATTCCATAAACAGCGTTTAGTGGGAGGAGACTCGTCGATCGCGTGCGCGTGACGCATCTGAAATGTCCAGAATGCCCAAAAACTGTTCACAGTGTTTTAACAGTACAGTAGGTCGGGGAAAATTTACAAATGTCGGGAGATATTGGGTATAAATACGGAGGGGCTTTGTAGGATTTATTCTTTTACACACAATTAAATAAAGCTATAGTTAATTGCCAATTTTCCATGGTTTTTTCTCATTAGTATTAACCACTCTTTTAGCCAGAGATCTCTCCAGAGATCTAGTAGATTAGTTTAGTTCTTAGTTAGGTTAGTTAAACTCCGGTGCTTCTCCAAGCGGAGTAGCACGTCTGGCACCAGCAGTGCAAAGGGTCCTTCGGACCCGCAAGCAACCATGGATACCAAAAAAAAAAAAAAGGATTTATTCATTCTGACTTGCAACTTCGACCGGGTAACATTGTTCTCTGGCAATTAAGGTACTAAATATAATTCTAAGGGGAATTTCTGTTGGGAATTAGTTTATTTTTCTGAACTATAATTATTTATTGAAATTTTGTGGGATTTTGTTGTTTTAAGGCATACCAGCATTTAAATACATGCCAGAAATAGTATTTTGATACATGGTTATCAAATGAAAGTTATTTAACCTTGCGGCTGTTAAACGAATATCTTTCACTCTTTTAGTTTTATCTGGGTTAGACGGCCTAGACACATGCCATTTACAAGTGCTGTGAAACTGTGTTCTGTTCTGTCTGGTGAATACAAGGACCACGAAGTTGGACATGCGGGGTTTTCGCACTTGTTGAAATCAGATGGACCTCCAGGCTCGGTCTCATATACTTATATATTTATATATATGCATTATCTACACATATTAGGGCGGGTTACTTTGCGTTTCCTTGGTGTTTCATCCACGCAGGGGGGACTCACTTCCACCGATTCTAGCCACAACATCGGGCTAATCACCCGAATTTACAGTTTAGTTTAACTAGGTCCCCATACACGTTTAAATGTAAATATGAGGTTTAGGCCTCTAGTATTTTCGTACTAGCTAGGGCAAACAGGGGTAGGGGTAGGTAAACTCTATTAGGATGGGGTTTTTTATTATCCTCCGAGTAATCGGCCATTCATCATTAACTAACGTAACATCTATTCAAATTATTTTAATCTCGTCTGGTGTAGTAAATACAGAAAGCTGACACACTGTTTTACTAGTGTTTATGACTCGGGATGTCAGTAGTGAAAAACTAAATCTTGTAACAGTTAATAAGGAAAAATGGAATAGAGAAATCTGTTATTTAGACCGATCAGATACCTATTTATTTAGAACCTATAAATTGACATCAATATTTGTAGAAACAATAAGTTAAATTTTACCGATTATGTTTTAAAAAGTTGGTAAAGTAATGTACATTAATAGAATAGATAGCTGTAGTGTTAAAATGGCAACACTAAAGATAAAAGTCGAATCAGACGGCAAATGACATTCGCTCTTCCAAAGAACAGAAATTGATTTTTGATTTTTGATGAGGAAATTCTATTGTGGATTGTTGTGAATGTTTAGGGATGAGCGATAAATCAAGACCATTCCTATTGTTGGATTTGGTGTCTGAGTGTAGATTGCTAATAACGGCCGGGGACTTGTGGATGGCAATAAGAAAAGTTGTCCGTTCCCGTATTTACACCTCAGATCTCAGAACTTAATTAATTCATATCACAGAGGTTTAGAATAATTTCCTTTGTCAGAATAAGTCAGTCGCAAGTTGAAAAAGAATTCAAATAGACAACAATGAGTTATTATGTTCGAAGGATGAAATATTCTTAGGTAATTGTTGTAGGGTTTCCTTAGGGCTTCGTATGTAGGAGTAGTTTAGTGAGGAGAGGTGAGCAGGAGTAAGGATCAGGATATTTTGTTTAGTAGCTCGTAGGTGCATTACAGCCTGATTGGGTTCTCAACCCCTTATCTACCCCTATCGCTACAATTCTGACGCATGAAAATATCTACAATGTCTAGAAATCCCAAAGTAAGCTAATCGCCAGGCTGTCTACTACGTAGTATTATTACCTGGTAAGCTCCTTCAAGACCAAATATACCGTTCAGATTTGCAAAACAGTTTTCTATGAAGAGGAGCCATGATTGAGGGGTTATCGGGGGAGGGAATTTTAATAGCGATTGCGATGCAGGACGTTCTTAAGTTTTGCACGGGTGCGCAGCGCCATGACAATCTGGCGCCATCTGTTGATCATAATTTCTTTGTCCTCTCATCACGCTGAAACGGCTGGACCAATTTGAACTAATTCTGGTATAGGGATAGATGGAGATCCAAACATGGTTATACGATACTTTTTACCCCGACAACACAAAAAAAAGTTGTACGCGAACATTATTGCGGGCGCCTTCTAGTATTACATAAGACACCCTAACCTAACTTCAGAATCAGAATCAGAATTACTTACCCTAAATAACCTAAGTTTTCAGTTTTACCCACTTATGTACCTATTCCTTCGTTATAAAGGGTATAGGGTGACTTCAATGTGAAGTATAAGAAATCCAAATAGCCTGTAACTTACCCAGATACGATTCCCATCGACACTTTAATTCGAAGCGGCACCTTTTCCAGCTTAGGATGGGCCGAATCCACCCTGGTCCAAGAGACTTGTTCCGGTATTCTCTCAGGAGATACAACCCCGGTTCTTGATGTTCCATGAGAAATATCCGTGGATTTCGGCCCCGGAGCTATATTTGCGAGCGTTTCACCCCCTAGAGATATATTCTTAGATTCAGGCTTGTCAAAAGTGATATTTGCCTTCTTTGAGGCCATGAACATACCCAAGTCAAGAATGGTACCCATGTTTATAGCATTTCGAAGTTGCCAATCCCTGTTGGTAAATGAATCAAATTGGCAAATCATATTCTTGCTTAAAACTTGCTTAACTGAAAAGAAGGGCAGGAGTGTTTCAATTGTGGTGTTCTTGGTGAAATCTGATTGCGCTATGGGTTTCTTTTTGATGGGACACGAAAAAGGATTCTCCATAGGTTTTCTTTTAAAGGGATACAAACAGGGGGCATGTTTAATATCAGGAGACCTTCCATCCATTTGAATGGAGCTATGAACTTGTTAGAGCTTGAAATCTGTTGAGCTCAGCGGCGTCATGATTCACGTGTTATATTTGTATCGCCTCATATTTTTCATTGGTGGAACTTGCTAATTTAGATGTTATTTGCAGAAATTAACACTTTCGGGCAAGCAACGTCTATAGACGTCGCATATTTATTTGTTTCTCTAGGCCTATGAATCACACACGCTGTCAGTGTGCTCGCCCAAAAGTGTTAAATATGTTTATGGCAAAAATTGCATGACATTAAGTTGCATCATAGAGTTGTCATGACTGACAAGAAGTTTTAATGAATACCGTAGACAGATAAATACCTACTGAAGGATAGTGTAACCTTATAATGAGGTTTATTTCTGAACCTTAATAATATTTTTCTTTAAAACGGACTTGAACTAGGCAGGGCTAGCTACATCTCCTAATTCAGCCAGCGGCCGCCAGAGCATCATTATTTTATAAAGGATCAAAGTTTCTCTATGTACCTATAGTCCCTATACAGGTAAGAACGATCCCCGAATATGGAATTGGTGGCTTTGGCCTATAGGCGCCGGTAAAGGTGCCGGTACAAATTTATAGTGTAATGAAATTATAAACATACTCTTTATCTAAAGTACGTAAAGCAGTTTTCCAACGATACACATCAGATTGTCGCTCAGTTTAGTTTATATTTTCGTTAGAGGAGTATAGGTATGCAGTGCTTTCATAGTTCGTACGGAGTCCGACTCGGTTTTTTTTTTTTAAACTAACCTTACCAATTCCATATAGACCAAAGCAAGCAATGTTGTAACCTTCGGGATGTGACCAAATGTCACATTGGGGTTTTCACATTTTGAACGCCACAGTTCGCTGTGGCCGACAACGGAGAATTGCTTCACTGACGCCAACGTCGGCCACAGCTGTCAAAATTTCAATGATCAAAAACTTTGCAATTCGAACGGCTACAATCCCTGTTGACTATGGAGCACTTTTTTATGATGTCACGGGGCACGATGAATTGCTTCATCGCTTGGCGTTCGAAAGGTTAAATAGTGATTTCTATAAAACTATGCGATGTAAAATTAAACTAATCATAGATTCTGACTCCAAATAACGTATGTTATGGTGACAAAATATAATATGAATACTTTTTGTAAAATTTAATGTTTTTTTAATGTATGGCCAAAAAAATCTCAGTTCATCATATATCTAAAACGGGTAAGAATAGCTGTATTTCGATTTCTTTTACTATAACTTTACTTACGGCATACAACCATAAGGTCAATTTGTAACTTCAATTGTCTGTATTGTAACATTTTGCAAATGTGATTTGGCTAGTTCTTCCCCTAGAGTGAATTAGGGTATAGAACATAACTTTCCTGTTATCAATTCGGGAATTTAGTATATAAATAAAAGAAAATGCATTTTACAACAAAAATCTTTAATAACGTACAACAAAACATTAATGTCTCAGCTATGTTAGTCACAGTTGATCAGCTGTATAAAAATATATACAATATACGTAGGGGGAAGTCCCCTAACGCCGGACGGCACCTAACGCCGGACACTCGAACTATCTCGGCAACTAGCAACGCGAGCGAATCAAGGACAAGTGGAAGGGGCGCGGGGGTCGCCCGCGCCCCTTCCACTTGCCGAGTTGCCGTTGCCGAGCTTCCAGTTGCCGAGATAGTACAAGTGTCCGGCGTTAGGTGCCGTCCGGCGTTAGAGGACTTCCCCCTAATATATTAGTTATCCATTACATGGAACATTTCTAGGCAGAATAGAATAGAATAGAATGATAATTTATTCGTTAACATACTCAAAGCGGACAACAAATATCACTGCATAGTATAAAACAAAGTCGCTTTCTCTGTCCCTTTGTATGCTTAAATCTTTAAAACTACGCAACGGATTTTGATGCGGGTTTTTTTATAAATAGAGTGATTCAAGAGGAAGGTTTATATGTATAATACATGCATAATTTATCAGCATTGCACCCGTGCGAAGCCGGGTCGGGTCGCTAGTAAGAAATAAAATAAAATGAAATCGTCGTTGCGTATGCCACGAAAAGGTCACACCTCAGCATAAATCCTGGCCCGGGAACCAGCGCTGGTCTTCCGGTGAAACCTATAGGTGACGCCACGGTGAACCGCACACACACGACTGCACTTTTAGTCTGAACGCAGCGTAAGCGCTTTCAACGCCAAGACAATGACATTGACAAGCGACAGAGCCATAGATGAATATATGTAGAGCTGTCAATGTCACTGCAGATCGTTAGCGCCTAGCGGAGAAAGAGAAAAGAAAAGAAACTATGAATGCAATGCCGAAATGTGTACAGCTCATTAGACATTAACATTTAACAGAACATTATACAGCTAATAAAAGTGAAAAATAGTTACTAAGATTACGATAAATGTGGATACTTATATAAGCAAATAACTAAATTTTATATAAAATATCAGTAACACACGAAGCACTGTACAGCAATGCCAAAAACTTAACAAAGACATGAAATATAAAATATAAGGCGACAAATAACAATACAATGATGCAAAACAACATAACATATGAGGGACATAAAACTTCGGTAAGAAACATTAACATAAACATAAATTATTACAAGCAGCTCGTGTCCAGCCTCAAAGCTTCTTGATTCCGCTGATGTTCAAATATAAATTTTCGTACATTGATTTTAAAACTCTTGACATATTTTAGGTTCCTAATTGGCGGCGGAATGTTGTTTCAACATTTTGTTGCAACATAGCGGAAGCTTCCCCTGAAGCATGTTGAGGAGTGGTCAGCTGCACACTACACTGGCGAGTTCGACACGACCTATTTCTGGACATCCATGACAGCTTCTCGAAAAGATATGATGGTATCTTATGCCGAATTACACCGAAAAGTGAACATGCCAAATGAAGCTTGCAACGGTGCTGCATTTTTAAGATATTATGCTCATTTAGAAAAGGGGTTACGTGGGCCCTAAATGGGATATTGAAACAATAACGAGCACAGGCATGTTGAACGCGTTGGATGAGCATCTTCGTTTTAGCAAGAAGTCGTGGACCAAAAACAACATCCATATAATTTAACTTTGACAATACAAGTGACTCAACCAGTTGAACTCGCAGTGATTCATTTATGAAGGGCCTAATTTTGTAAATTTATTATTTATTTATTCAAATTAGTTACACAGTATTACAGTATAAACCAAGGCACTGTGAACTACAAAATTACATTTTAGAAAAGCTTAAATCTAGTTTGATGTAGGCGACGTAACTGCGCCGGCTCCGTTGCGTCGTCTGATCTGGCGCAGGATTTGCCAGATTGCCCCGAAACCGCCGAAACACAACACCCTTCGGCCAGAAGTCTGCACTTGCGATGGTGCTCTGCAGCGGCCGCGGCACGTGCCCCACATACGAGCTGAAGTGCACGTAGTGCCGGGACTGCAGCTGGTGCACCCTCAGCGAGAAGCCAGTCTTCCGGCGGACCTACTCCACCACATCATCAGCCACGGCGGAGTGATGCAAGCGCGACACATAGAGCGCCTTACTCGGTGTGGCAATCCGAAGACCAGAACCAACCGGCTCGGCAGTGCCACTCAGAGTCTTGCCAGGCGCCCTGCACGCCTTGCTCTTCCTTTCCACCAGTGTGAATCCCTCCTTATCCACATTGGTGCGGGAGGACTTGTCTTTATCGAGAACCCGTACTGTACATGCCTTAGAAGGCAAGGAGGCCCAGTTAGCTGCGACAGGCTGACCGGCGACGTCAGCATAAGCACGCTGGCGTGATGTAGAAACTTGAGGCGGCCGCACATGCGGGGGGCGCGCGGGCCGTGGAGCGGCGGGTGCGGCACCTTTTACAGTGTCAGCAACACGCAAATTAACAGACTCGGCGTTAATCGTAGAAGCGGGCCGGTCGTCGCTCTTGAAATTTGATGCTATTAGCTATTACCGACTGAGCTGGAGCACTATTTCGCAAACTAGTAACTTCGTTGCGTAACTCAGTAATAGTGACTTGGGCAGCTTCAAATTTCAAAATAAATAACCTTAAGCTTATAGAAACCACTTTTAACAGCACTCAATACATGTTTCCCAAATCTAAGATCACAATCCATTATGAGACCAAGGTTACGTGCTTCATAAACACGTTCAATAGGTAATCCATCAATTTTACATCTGTTGACAGATTAAGCTTATTCAATTGATTTTTAGTACCAAAAATTAGATATTTGGTTTTGGCCGGATTGAGTAACAGGCTATTATTTGTGGCCCAAGTCGATATTTGTGACAGTTCAGTATTAAGTTTGTGAATAGCATCATCAATTTCCGATTGCTTACATGAAATATAGATTTGGATGTCATCGGCATAAATATGGTATTTGCAGTGTGTGATGTGTGATCCGATGTCAGCAGAGTATAATATAAACAGAATTGGGCCGAGGATCGATCCTTGAGGCACTCCTCTAGTGACACCCATCCTTTCCGAGACCCGTGTGGAGCCATCATTAAGGCTCAGCTTCACACACTGCTGACGATTGCAGAATGAATGGCAGAATGGTCTTATGCAAAATGTTAACCAAAATAACATTGAATACTTTAATAATAATAGATCACTTCACATTGTTAGAACTCTAGTTTGTTATACCTTCTGCATAAAGCCATCCTTTTAAGCTCGAATGCTTTAAACAGCACGATATTTCATTAGAATACAATACATATAAATATAAATATTTAAAAATACTCTAAAATGCAATCATAATGATTGAAATACATTCACACTTAGGCACTATACACTACACTACTAAGTATTAAGTCTACACACTGTCTGCATTAGCCGACCTTAGCGTCGTGCTGTCGGCTCCAGCCGACAAGACGATTTATAGCTTGGATTAAGAACTTCGATATAGAATGTGTAAAGATATCCAAAAGTGTTCTTACTATATTTGTACGATCTGTATGTAAAGTTACAATACAATACAATACAATACAAATCATTTATTTCGGACTTTATATCCATAGTGTTAGTGGTACAAACTTAGGGCTATGGTTAGTATTATTACTATAATTAAGCTAACTAAGACTAAATCAAATTAAAGGCGCCTGGGCGCCGGTATTACAGGCGCGTGCAGCTGCACATAACGCTGCCACAGCGGCGAGTCCCAGCGGTGGGCAAGCATGCTCAGAATACTATTCGAGCTGCCACGACTTCTATTGAGAAGAGACGCACACCTTTTCCTCATGATGGCAAAAAAGCAGTCTGTGTGCGCCTCTGCGAACATTTTCGATGCACTGCAATACCGTGGCAGCCCGAACATCATCCTGAACGCATCGTTGTATTGAACGCGAAGCGCGCTGTACGCCCGCTGTGTAAAGTTAGTCCACAGAGCGCACGTGTAGAAGGTTTGACAAAAAGCCTTAAATAAAGTTAGCTTTACTTCTACACTACAGCGTGCGAATCTGCGCGCCAACATGTTACAGCGGACGCACAGCGCGCGGCGCTCGCGCTCTATGTCCTCGACGTCTGACATCGTTTCAGTCACCCAGTGGCCCAGATACTTGAACTTGTCAACTCTCTTTAAAGGGGAACCACAGAGTGTGACCGGTTCCATTCGGTAGGTTTTATTACCTGCTTTAAATTGCATGACTTCACTCTTAGAAGAATTATACAATAGCCCGTGTGCTGCCGCGTAGGCTTCACAAATTCGTAACATTTTTATTAACCCCCCCATCGATGGGCTCAGCAGCACCATGTCGTCTGCGTAGCTTAAGTTGTTTACACAAACCCCTTCTATATGACATCCGACATGAGAACTGCTAAGCTCCTCGATGAGGCCGTTCATGTACACATTGAACAGTTTAGGCGAGCTTAGGCCCCCCTGCCTAACCCCACATTGCAGTACATAAGAATCAGAGAGAGTGCCCGCCCACCTTACACTATTTCTTTGATTACTATACCAGTGCCTAAATAAAGCGGTAATTTCTTGCGGAACAGATGTGTCATCACGGAGTTTTTGCCACAATAGGTCATACGACACCATGTCGAAAGCCTTTGACAGGTCCAAGAAACAGGCAAATATCGGCGTTTCACGAGATGTATAGTATTGAACAGTTTGCTTTAGACATAGAATTGCGCTCTCGGTAGATAAACCAGACGTGAAGCCGAATTGGGCGTCGTTAAGCCGAATATTGTTGCCTAGTATGTCATCAAGCAAACTGTCCAGCACCTTCGCTACAACCGTGGCTAGCGAGATCGGCCTGTAATTGGACATGTCAGAGGAGTCCCCCGTTTTATTTTTCAAAATAGGCACCACTATCGCAAACATGAGCTCGTCGGGTAGGTAGCTATGAGTGATACATAGGTTAAATAACAAAGATAGTAACCTCGGGAGATGGTCGCCCGCATACTTGAGGTGCTCGATACTCAGGCCATCGTGTCCCGGTGACTTTCCTCTCTGCATTCCGTGTATTTTACTAGCAACTTGCTTAGCAGTAAATCTAATGGATGGGGACCCAATCTTGGCCTCAGCACCGATTCCCCCAGTCGACGGTAGACGTTGGACTAGTGGAGTTTCTACTTTAAAATGCCGCTGGAAAGCATTTGCGATATCCGCTGGATCATGCCTCTCGCCCACGCTCACCGGTAAACTAGTCTTAGGATTCAACTTCGCAGTACTTTTCCAAAATTTTCCAAAGTCTTTTCTAGAATGGTTTTTAGCAATTATTTCCATTTTAATAGTCTGCTCGTGGTTTTGGCAATATCTTAATTTGGACTTAAAAATCTTTTTAGATTCTAGCATATTGTCATAGATATATCCAGTTGTAGGTCTGCCATAAGATACCCACCATTGAAACCACAACCGCGCCTCCCGGTGTGCGCCGGCTACGTGCATGTTCCAACCCGGTATGTACCTATGCCTCCCGCGCCTAACTTCCCTATGAGACTCCTCGGCAGCCATTTGGAGAACATTTATTAAGCTATCATACAAGTCCTTTATCCTTTGTTTATGCCCCATGTTACTACACATTCGATCCGCACACTCAGTAAATTCCAATGGAAAGTGAACCTCCCCAAGCTTACTGGAACAAAATTCAGTATATTTATCTATTTGGCTCGGATCACGCTCACCCCAAATTACTTTACTACGGCTATATTTATCACACGGCATAGTAACTTTTGCCTTAACTAATTTAAGATTACATTCCAACAACAATGGATAGTGGTCGGACCAATAAACATTATATAACACCGACGCGCTAACGACGGTGGCGCTCGCAGCGCTCGTCCCCACACAGTGGTCGAGCCAGCGCCTGCAGCCGTGGGCGTCACTAACGTACGTGTAGGTATCACTCGGTAATAGGTTCATGTCCACACAGGTTAAAGATTGTTCATCGCAAAACTTCATAAGTTCCAAACAAAACGACTCACCCGGGTGGGCGTTGAAATCCCCGAGCACGAAAACCGACTCCACATCGTTACTTTCCACAATAGAATATATTTCACCCAAACACTCCGTGAACTCACTCAGATGGTCCGCCACGTCGGTGGGCATGTACACAGACATCACAATCATCGGCCGATCCTCAAGGACAAGTTTGATAGCCACTAGCCGCACACTGTTGCACTGTATGACCGAGACACACGGAAACAACGCCTTGTTCCACAATAAAGCGACCCCACCGTGAACTCTGCCTCGAAGCACCTCCACTGACGAGTCGATTGCTGATTTTCCCGTATAGGCAAATTCATTACTTATTGTGCTTAAAAAAGAGATGTCATGCTCCATCAACCAGGTTTCCTGCAGTGCGATAATTCCAGCAGCGCGACACAAGTTACGTACACATTCCATAGATCTCTTTACAAGTGCATATATTAACGTTTTAATACATAGCTTAGGTACAATGATTCACAATTTGCCACAGATGATATACACTTTTGCACAGATTCATCGTATCCCACTCGGTCTTATATATTTATTTGGTAACCTCAATTCTAACCTCACAATTTATATAATATTTTGAGTGAAGTAATAATTGCATCCCAAATACATAGCGCCAGATAAGTACTTGGCAAAGAGAGCCATTCCATCAGAACGTCTATTTTGTGGGCACGTGATGTCTATGACAGCTACCTTAAACACATATGGAAGTCAAAGGATTACAAAAGCCAAGTTATAAAATATTGACATACTAAAAATTTACTTAATAACTTTCTTACGGCCCAGCCACGACTATAACGGCAAGTGGCAGCGGCGAATAAATAAATAATAAATAAATATCGGACAACCTCACACAAATCAACCTAGTCCCAAATTAAGCTCAAGAAGGCTTGTGGTATGGGTACTAGGCGACGATATACATAGTTAGATGGCGCTGCTTGTCGCGCGGGTCAGAGGCGTTTATGGGCCGCCTCTCAAACCGTCTCCATTAAGGAATGAAGCCAACAATAAGTTGCCTGAACACATTTGAGCGGATTTTTTTTTAAATTAGCCTTACTAATTCCATATAGACCAAAGTAATGTTGCATTGTGTACCTTAGGAACGTGACCAAATGTCACATCGAGGTTTTAACCTTTGGAACGCCACAGTCGGTTGTGGAGACGGAGAATTGCTCCACTGACGCCAACGTCAAATTGAACCCGTGCAATTGGCTAGTTGACTCATGTCAAATTGTAATATACTAATGTTTATTCCGTATAGTATTTAGCAAAGGAAACTTAAATATATATTTAAATATAGATATTTTTAATTAGGTATATGCAGCGCGATCGCTTTTATTTTTCCTGTCTCGTTAGACTATATGTCGCTAGCCGGGATACAATTGAACAGGAATTCAATTTTTATATCGTTTATTACATTGATTTTACACAAACATGATCAATTACTGCAGAGTAAAAACAATATAAAAAAATTTAACAAAAAAAAGAACCGACTTCAGTAAAACTAAAAAAGCCAACAATAACCCGTTCAAGTACATATTACATTTGACTCACCCTTCGAAGTCGATCCCAAACCAGTTCTTATATTTATATATTATAGTTTACGCGAGGTTTGGCACCGACTTCGAAGGGTGAGTCAAATGTAATCTGTACTTGAACGGGTTATTGTTGGCTTTTTTAGTTTTACTGAAGTCGGTTCTTTTTTTGTAATTTTTTTTTTTTTTGCTTTTTAGTGATTCGTATGTGTTCATCATCAGTTTCCTTACACCAAATCCTATTTACTGAATGTAAATTCTTGACCTTATCAATAAATTACCGAAAGCGCCGTACATGTCCCTATAACATTTGAAGAGTTACCTCGATTTCGGTATTCCCTTGATTTGTCTAATTTTTTTTTGTCTAATTTCAGTTCGTCTAACAACTTTTACCATAATGAACATTTTATCTAAAGTCATTATGTATAATATCATTTCTCATAATTATTATTTTGTCGAAACTCGTTTTGCCTAAATGTTCATTTTCATAACTCTTGTTTTGTCGAATATTATTTTATCTAAAACTCACTTTGTCGATTCTTATTTTAACTAATCATTACATAGCCGAATAATGTTTTAACTAAAAAGTTTTTGTCTAATTCTGAATTATCATAATATTTACCTTGTCGATTTTTATTATGTATTGATTAGACATAGCTGAAAATTAGGCAAAACGAAATTAGGCAAATTTAGCAGTTAGTTAGGCTAAACACCGAAAACTGTAGGTTAGGTTAGGTTTGTTTTATGACCATGGATAGCGGAGCGAGCGAAGCGAGCGGAGCGTCAGAATGCTTGCTTGCATGGAAGTATATTAAAATTTAGCAGTTAGTAGGTTAGGCTAAACACCGAAAACTGTAGGTTAGGTTAGGTTTGTTTAATGACCATGGATAGCGGAGCGAGCGAAGCGAGTGGAGCGTCAGAATGCTTGCTTGCATGGAAGTATATTAAAATTTAGCAGTTAGTAGGTTAGGCTAAACACCGAAAACTGTAGGTTAGGTTAGGTTTGTTTTATGACCATGGATAGCGGAGCGTCAGAAGACGCAATAATTAAATTAGACAAAATAAGATTATGTAAAAAAGTATAATACGAAACGAATATTAGTCTAAACAAAAATTCGGCAAAACGAAATTAGGTCAAAAATTGATAGGCAAAATATGTTTATACGAATTAAAAATTAGGCCAAATAAAATTAGACGAAATAAGATTATGTGAAATGAGTATTATACGAAACGACTTTCACTCAAATGAAAATTAGGCAAAGTGAATAGTTATGCTAAATAATATTAGTTTAAATGAAATTAGGCAAAAAGTTGTTAGGCAAAACAAGGTACAACCTCGATTTCGCCAAGATTCCATCATCAGATCCCGACTTAGTGCCAACGGGACCAACTCGGAGTTTGAAAATCGGTTCACGGTTCTCGGAGATATCGAGTAACAAACATACAAAAATAATAATAATAATTAGTTCGAATTGAGAACCTCCTCCTTTTTTGAAGTCGGTTAAAAATCAAAATGCGTTTAGCACATCAGCTATACGGTATGGGTTATTTTATTACTTAATGTTTCAAATCTTTCATTTAGCAACCACATTTCTTTTTCTAAATCAAACCCAACCTATTGCATTCTACATAGCCATAGAAAAACTAATGATTCCAATTTCGAGAGAGAGCTCAACAGTTGGGAAATAATCCAACTGATTCTAGCCAATATCGACGTCAAAAATATTCGAAAAATGTATGTCAAATCGCGTCTACAACTTTTTCGAAAAATACGACATTTTCAACAAAAGCCAATACGGATTCAGAAAACGCCATTCAACCTCGCTAGCTGTTTTCAGTACATTTTAAACATCTTAGGCCTCATAATCATAAATAATAAAACATATAGTGTAGAACTGTTTCTAGATATGACTAAGGCGTACGAAAAAGTTACCCACGAAATTTTACTAAGTAAGCTGTATGGCATGGGCATCCGCGGTTTGGCTCACAAATGGTTTAAATCTTATCTCAGTAGTCGTAAACAACTCAGAAATGCGGCATATCACGTGCTCTATCCCCCAAGGGAGTGTATGCGGGTGCCTCCTATTTTTAGCATACATAAACGACCTACCTAGAGTCCTAAAACCAAACACTACCTGTACCTATGTTATGTTCGCTGACGACGTGTCATTGTTAATAAACTGTAATAACAGTTCCGAATGTAAACCTACAGCCAAGTCACAATTTCGAAACTACACAGAAATGGCTCAGTGACCACAATTTAGAAATTAATTTAAAGAAAACTAAAATTATACAATTTAAACCAATTAAAAAAAAACCGTTAGAATTAAAATTAAAAACAGACTCGTGTACGAGTAGCAATATAGAAGAGGTCAAAGAATTTAAATTATTAGGCATTACAATAGACTGGTATAAATTGGAAAGCTCATATTCAATACGGTGTGGTGCTTTGGGGAGGTAGTGTGATGAAATGATGTACAGCATATACGAGTCTATCGCTATCCTTTTCATTTTCAAGCACAAATAGCATGCGCACTCTCTTTTTTTAAATGGGCGGACTTCAAACAGCTGCTATGCTGTGTCCTCTTCTATCGTATGGGATGGTTTTGGTTGGGACCTCTCAGTCGCACACATTCACTCGCAGGCCTCGCAGCAATATTTTACTTTCAAAATTCGACAACCGGAATTCTGGACTGATTTTTCGCAGGCAACCCTATACCACCGTGTTCATAATAAAATAATCTTTAATATTATTTAATTTCAATTCAATAATCAGACCGTTGCAAAATGCTAGTATAGATTTACCTGTTTAAACCTGGCTACCCGATAGTTGTGACGGGAAAAGAATAGGCAACCTAACGTTTGCATATTTTATGGGCTTCATACTTTCGATTGGTATAGAATTTATCTAATAATCAAATGTTTAAAAAAAAAAATTTAATTATTAGTTAGACATACCCTGGACTAAAATTTGTTAGGCAACCCATATGCAATATATTTATTGACATATTAAATTAAATATAAAATACATTTCATCAAATAAACATCTCGGTGAAGGTCGTTCTATATCGGGATCCTCTACTATTACTAGATCTCGTTCAAAACAATTTTCGTTGGTACATCATATGTTTTTTTTTAGTTTTTTCATATCTTATTGTAGAAGTTAGAGGGGGGGGGGGGCAATTTTTTTCCACTGGAAGCGTCTGTCACGCAAACTATTCGGTTTAGAAAAAAACTATTTCAGAAACCTCGATATCATTTTTGAAGACCTATCCATAGATACCCCACACGTACCTATGTGTTTGATGAAAAAAAAATTAAGAGTTTCAGTTCTAAGTATGGGGAGCCCCCCATATTTATTATTATTTTTTATTTTTGCATCAAAATCTTAATGCGGTTCACAGAATACATCTACCTACCAAGTTTCAACAGTATAGCTCTTATAGTTTCGGAAAAAAATGGCTGTGACACACGGACGGACAGACGGACAGACAGACAGACAGACATGACGAATCTATAAGGGTTCCGTTTTTTGCCATTTGGCTACGGAACCCTAAAAATGGTCCACATTATAAATGTATTTTAATTGCAAATAAAGTCCCGGAATCAATTAAACAGGAAGGTAACAACAAAATATTTAAAAATAAATTAAAGGCACTTTTAATCGAGAAATGTTATTACACAGTAGACCAGTTTTTAAATGATAATACAAAAATAACATACTCAAATTGACATTTTATATTCTTGTATACTAATCTATTTGTATTAAATTGAATTATATTAAGTTAAATTATGCATGTTAGTATTAAGTTATTGTGTGCCCTTACAGGGTGTCATGTTCTGACTTATACTGTATGTAACACCTTAACCAAAAGGCGCAGTTACATGAGATGATAAGCCCCTAGATCTAGATATGATTATCCATATGCGTAACGTCAGGCTGTGTATAGCCTGAAGGGCTACTCCGATGTTCGAAATTCGACCGTCGAATAGTGCCGTCCCCCTCGATCTCCTGTCAAAGTAAATTTGAGGGAGCGGGACGGCACTATACGACGGTCGTAGCCCTTCTGCTATTTTTTCGGTTCGGTACCGCCTCCTGGAAGTCGGCGTAGCACGTAGATGGCAATGTGGATAGTCGCCGGTCAGTAACCCTCTTCACAGGCACTTCCCCCCATCTGCCTAATCATCCCCATAATAGGTTCATGCGTGACTGACTCCACTGTGTGCATGCCTTTTATTTCAACGCCGCTTCCTTGAACGCGATGTACATTTAATCTAGATTAGGTATAGGTTAGGACGGATAGGGTAAGACGATTGTGATTCCATGTTCTTGTAAACTTGTATATAAATTGTGAACATAATATTCGTAAAAGCAGTGGATGAACTAAAAAACAAAGATATAAATTGAAAAATACCTACTCGTTGAATATAAAAAAAGTGCCTTAAAATACGAAGTCACCTATGTTTTTGGATAGTAATTACACGAGAAGACAGTACAAGTGAATTTAAGAGTATTAGATCAAATAACGGCTACTTAATACAACTATAAATAATCATTTTTTGTACGTATTGTTTACAACGCCATCTAGCGTGATCCACGTGAACTTCAATCACACTAAGTAAATCTCTTGAGTACGACGCTAGCCCTGCGCAGTGCATAATTGCACATCTCACATAGTACTGACGCTCACCAACAGAGGGCGGCCATAAACAAGAAGTCCGTCAATATGAGTAGATAATGTTACTCTTCGTCGGCCGAAAAAACAAAGTAATTCGTCGGCCAAAAAAAAAATGTCGAATGTCACTCGACAGGTCTTCAAATACTAGCACAAACTCTAACATAGATTTATTGAACGACAGCATATGTAGTATGCCTGATTTATCAGTGGACAACAACGATGAGAGCGAATGCCTAAAAAATCGTATTCAGTGCCTGCAAAATGAGTTACCTACTTAGTGCTCACAAGGAAATATCAAATTTAACATCTGAGAACACTGAACTAAAAAAGGAAATGCAAAAGCTTGCAAAAAGAATGACACATAAAAAAATTGCAGTATCCCTTACATCTTCAAGTCCCATACTCAACAAAAGTAAAAAGAATAACACAAAACAAAAAAGGAAATCTATAACCAGTTCTCAAAACAACATATCCTACATAAACATAAACATTGCCTCCCCACAACAGCAACCAGTAAATCTACAAACTGATGGCCAAACTAGTCTACAATCTTCAAGCATCCCTAATAGTGATCACTGATCAACAGCAGCGAGAACAGTGGCAAGTCTGGCAGCGGGAACAACTGCCCCAAACTTCAATTAACATATCTGCCGCTAATACTGATGTCCATACAAAACCCTATAAAAACAGGCTATGCATTATCAGCACAAAAATAAACCCAACATTATTAAATATAAAATATTTAATAATCAAATTACAATAACTATGACTGGTGTCATTTTTGTATAAAAGGCGCCGGAACCCTGAAAATGTTAGAGCATCTAGAGAGCAAATTAAAAGGGTTTACGCGAAATGACTTTTGTCTCTTATTGATTGGAGAACGCGATTTCTGTACCACAGCCGGATATATAAATATTATTCAGCAACTGAAAGGAAAACTAGAAGAAACAAAACACACGGACGTTATCCTTTGCGCACCTACATATATATATGGGTCACAACTATTTAACTGTCGAGTTCTGTGGTTCAATCAACTTTTAAAGCGAAGTGTCAGTATGTTTAGATATGCTCACTTCTTCGACTCTAATGAAAAACTAAACCGTAATATGTTTTCAGCACAAACAGGAAAGATAAATAACTCAGGACTAAGAAACATCCATAACAATATAATGCAGTTTATGACCACCGTGAGCAGCCCTGCTGGATATCCATCATCACACATTACACCACCGCTGTTTTCTGCTTCTATCGGGACACCTGCGATCAACGGAGCGTCGCAGGCCCACGACCATAATCTGGAGACCGCAACGCAGCCTGTGACGACCCACCCATCAACACTAGTCGGAACCTCGGATCTTTTTCATATAAGTTCATTAATGTCTTGCACCAAAATATAGCCGGATTATTGAATAAAGCTGACTCACTATCTGTATACTTAGAAGAATTTGCGACGAAAAGTAGGCCGATTGATGTAAGTATTGTGTATCACGGAGCATTTCTTAATGGAGGGTTTAGAGAACCTAGTTACCATACCCACTTTAGACTTGTCGCAAGTTTTTCACGCAATCAATGTAGAGGGGGTGCATATATACTAATAAAACATATTCACGAATATAAAGAATTAACTGATGTAAAAAACTTATCCTTGAAGTGCTCAATAGAATGTTGTGCAATTGAACTGCTATAACATAAAATAATTATTGTATGTCTATAGAACGCCTCAATCGAACATATCATTATTTTTTGAAAAAATTGAAAGGTTACTTTGCAAAGATGATGCAAATAAGAAAAAAATTATATTGTGCGGCGATTTCAATTTGAATATCCTAAAGAAAAATAATAACACCCTACAATTCGAATATTTATTGCTAAACCACAACCTGGAATTAGAGATAAGGGAGCCGACGAGGTTAGCCAGCGGCACCTGCCTTGACAACTTCGCACACAATATTAAAGGGTCCAAGGGAGAAGTGATCGAGCTTGGCTTATCAGATCACACAGCTCAAGTACTGAAATGCCCTGTGAAAAACTGCCGTGCTACGGTAAAAGGCGACCTTTTGACAAAAGTCACTTTCGAGATACCTAATCGCAAAAAACGTCAAATAAAATTCAAAATTCAATTTCTAGAAACTGGTGAAACATATTCGACTATGTTTTTCTGCGTTTCATAGCAGCGTGTTGGGACTTATTTTTTATGGTATTATTACTTTTTTAAGTGAATCAGTTTTTTTTATAGACCCAAAAAACATTTTTAGTTTAGCAGTAAAAATATAAAATAAAATATAAAACTAGCTAAAAGGCGGTATAAACGCACTATACGGTTCTTTAATTTAGTATTTTCTGTTAAAAATATGATAAATTAAGCTTAAATGCGGAATATGGTATATACGGTCTTATAACTTTGCTTTAAGGTGTAATGACGTATCAACAGTCAAAGTAATAAGACCACATCGTGCTAATACGGTCTTTTAGTTAGGTAAAGGACCATGGGCACATTAGTATGGAGTCTGGTCCATATCCTCAATACTTATGAAACCTATGCCAAATGAGAGCTTCAATGCTATGATTTATTTCATACTATGACAGTTAAGTCGAAGTGGCGGGCCAACATGGTCTTTTTTATATAAATAGAACCCAGTACGGCAACGGTCTCACCATAGTATGTTTTATTATAATAGAAAGAAAACGACACGTTATGCATTTTATTATCATTGTATTTATATTAATCAAAAAATAACATAGATATTATATAGGTATATACCTACCTACAATATTAAATATCTACAATTAAATCGTCTAGATGAAGTGCCGGTGGATTAACACCCACTAGTCTACCTCGACCTAAGAACCACAATATAGAAATAACATGAGCACAGTGCGTCTACCCGTAAGGCATGTGCAATAGTATTGCAATATCGCTTCTAGGCCCATTTTAGTCACGTTTTATGAAGACACATGTATAATATGTCTTTGCTCGTACGTGGCGTGACAGAACTCGGCCTCTAAGCAGCAACACGTTATTTTGGAAAATATTGCATTGTTGCAAGTCTGGCAAATGATTCTCTCTGTATACATCTATGGTATAGAGACCACTATCTCATCGCCATCGCTCACTGTCGGCTGCCATAGCCAAGGCCAAGGAATCGGCATACGAAGAGTTCCTTGCGACACTGGACAGGGATCCTTGGGGGCGTCCATACAAGGTGGTGCGCAATAAAAAGCGCCACGCTCCCGGCTTGGATTCCCTGGAGCCGGAACTCCTCGGCAGAGTGGTGGAGGGCCTTTTCCCGGCAACGCCGGACTTTGCCCCGCCCTGCATGGTGGGCCCCGCGGAGGAGCCGCCGGAAACGGAGCAAGTCTCACCGGTGACGGATAGCGAGCTGGGGTTCGCTATCCACCGGCTACGGGACTGCAACGGGATGGCGTCCCCGGTCGCATTCTACCGGTGGCGCTGAAACACCTCGTAGACCGCCTGAAAGAACTCTACGACGACTGTTTGGAGGCCAGGCGTTTTCCGAGGTGCTGCAAGGAGGGGAGGCTATGCCTCCTCCGAAAGGAGAACCAGCCGGCGGACTCCCCTTCAGGGTGGAGGCCTATCGTGCTCTTGGACAAATCCGGGAAGATGTTCGAGCGCATCATCGCTTTCCGGATCGACCGACACCTCGAGATCACTGGGCCAAATGTGTCAGACCGCCAGTTCGGCTTTCGAACTGGGCGGTCGACAATGGACGCGCTGGGTGCCCTGCAGGCATTTTGTGACTATGCCGCGGGGAGGGGGGAGGGAGTAGTCTCTCAACATCGCCAACGCGTTCGGCTCCCTCCCATACACAGTCAGAATGGACACTCCGCTACCATGGAGTGCCTCCCTACCTGAGGCGGACGATAGAGCATTACCTTTCGCAAAGGGTAGTGCTCTACGTCGGCAACACGGGCAACGCCGTCATAGAGAGATGGCGTGCGGATTCCCACAAGGCTCCGTGCTCGGGCCCCTCTTGTGGAATGTCGGCTTCGACTGGGCCATTAGAGGGGTCCTGCTCCCCCGGATGGCCGTCATCTGCTATGCAGATGACACGATGGTGGCCGTCCGGGGAGCGGAGCTGGAGGAGGCGCTTAGGCGAGCGGCGATCGCGGCGGACCTTATGGTCCACCGCATTAGGCTGCTAGGGCTGAGGGTGGCGCTGCCCAAAACGGACGCGATTGTGTTCGGAGGCAGAGGATGGCGACCGCAAGCTGCAGTCGGCATACCGGTGGGCGGAGAAGCGGTCCGGGTGAAGGCCAGTATTAAATACTTGGGCATTCACCTGGACCGCATCAGGTGGGATTTCGGGGAGCATTTCCGCTAAATTGCTCCCCGAATAGTGGCAGCGGCATCAGCCCTGGGCAGGTTGCTGCCAAATGTGGGGGGTGTCAGCGCGGCGTGCCACCGCCTGTACGCGGGGGTGGCCCGGAGCATGGCCTTGTATGGTGCGCCGATATGGGCTGATCGACTCAATGCCACCAACAAGGCCCGCCTCCGGGCCCCGCAAAGAGTGGTAGCAGTCAGGATGGTCCGGGGGTACTGCACGGTGTCGTGGGCGGCGGCCTGCGCCCTGGCGAGCATCTCGCCCTGGGAGCTTGGCGCTCAGATGCTCGCGGAGGCGCACAGGGAGCGGGTGAGGCGCAGGGCCCTAAATGAATTCCCCGCTCCCGCGAACCTTACAGAGGAGCGCCGACAGGCGCAACGCAGAGTGAGGAACCGGTGGAAGAACGACCTGGGGACCCTATGGAGTCGGTACCATAGGGGCACTCCTCCCGTCGTTCGACCACTGGATAGAGAGGGCTCATGGGAGCATTGGCTTCCGGCTGGCGCAGGTAATGACCGGACATTACCTGCACCGTATCGGGAGGGAGGCCAGCCCGGTGTGCCATGAGTGTGGCGACCCAGATGACACCGCCCAACACACCCTGGAGGTGTGCAGTCACTGGGTCGATGAACGCCGCACTCTGGTGAGAGCCCTCGGAGTCGGGGGGACAGTCGTCGTCGCTGTCACAGTCGTCAAAATCATTTGCCAGACTTGCAACAATGCAATATTTTCCAAAATAACGTGTGGCTGAATAATGTCTTAATAAACCGTGACCAAATGGACCTAGAAGCGATTTTGCAATACTATTGCACATGCCTTACGGGTAGACGCACTATAGGAAGCTGTGCTCAAGCTCATGTTATTTCTATATTGTGGTTCTTAGGTCGAGGTAGAATAGTGGGTTTTAATCCACCGGCACTTCATCTAGACGATTTAATTGTAGATATTTAATATTGTAGGTAGGTAGATACCTATATAATACCTATGCTATTTTTGATTAATATAAATACAATGATAATAAAAAAATTTTTAACAAAAAAAAGAACCGACTTCAGTAAAACTAAAAAGCCGAAAATAACCCGTTCAAGTACAGATTACATTTGACTCACCCTTTGAAATCGATCCCAAACCACTCAGTTATTATATTTATATATTAAAGTATACGTGAGGTTTGGCACCGACTTCAAAGGGTGAGTCAAATGTAATCTGTACTTGAACGGGTTATTTTCGGCTTTTTAGTTTTACTGAAGTCGGTTCTTTTTTTTGTTAAAAATTTTTTTTTTTTCGCTTTTTAGTGATTCATATAAAATACTTATGGCGGGGTGATCAGGGAGGTCTTGAAGGCATGCATCTCGTTTGAAATATCTCCTAACTCCTAACTGTTAAGGAGTTGTACCTTCCATCATCAGTTCAGCATGAGAAGATGATGACTACCATATGCAAATACTTAAATAGTTTTAGAAAAAACATTAAAAATATTATGAGTGCCTATAAAATTTCAGGAATTCCTTCGATTCCTCATGGATCTCGTCATCCGATCTTCACCAAAATTTTATGGGACCAACCTTGAGATGTCTATTCATGAACATAAAAAGAATTTTCCAAATCGACTCATAAATGACGGAGTTATGAGGTAACAAACATTAAAAAAAAAAAAAAAAAAAAAAAAAAAAAAACATACAACCGAACTGAGAACCCCCTCCTTTTTTTGAAGTCGGTTAAAAATGCATAACGTGTCGTTTTCTTTCTATTACTTATAATAAAACATACTATGGTGAGACCGTTGCCGTACTGGGTTCTATTTATTTAAAAAAGACCATGTTGGCCCACGATTTCGACTTAACTGTCATAGTATGAAATAAATGATAGCATTGAAGCTATCATTTGGCATAGGTTTCATAAGTATTGAGGATATGGACCAAAATTACTCATTGTCCTTAGTCATAATTTTTATTTTGTCATTAAAACTGTTTCGTGTGCTAAAATAAAATGACGTATCGTTACCAAAAATATGCCGTTTACGGTATTATAAGTTAGTACCTATGGGAGAAGAGGTAACAAAACGAAGTACTTAGCGTCTCAATAATTATCACTATTATACTCGCATCTTTGTATTCAGTTATAGTATATTACTGCAGAGTTCAGAGGCTGGAAAAATCATTTCGTGGATGAGTATGAGGTATGTATAAGCATAGTGCTTACTGCTTTTCTCCAAATATGCGACGAAGTAATATTCAATTTGGGTATGAAAATTTATATCATCAAGTTTCATTTCTAGCCTTAATTTATTTAAAGAGTTGCGATTACTCGGTCAAGTTTAATAATACGAAACCATTTATTTAACATTTACTTTGGTTAAATATGAATTTTTTAAACGTACAACAATTGTAGAAATAATTTCTTTGTTACAGTACTTTTATCTCACGAGCGCGGGTGAGCCATGTTTGTGTGAGTAATGTATATGCACATTGGCTCTGTGTGGGTGAGCCGGAACTGTTCGCTCCCGAGCTCACCCACACAGAGCCAATGTGCATGTACATCTACTCACACAAACATGGCTCACCCGCGCTCGTGAGATAAAAGTATTGTACAAAATATTTATCAGGCGGCGAAGATGGTAAAGTAAAAAATAATTTTGATTTGATTTGGACACAATATTATAATATTTTTACATTTGATTATACTCGTTCACTTTCTCGCAAGAACTAGACGCAGAGAACAATACAAGTGTTTATTTTTTTATCTTAATTTTTGATAGCGTGACTATGGACAATTGGCTGTGTGTATAGTGAATTTTTTTTATGAAATAAATAGTAAAAACCCGTACAATAACGTACAACCAGGTAACTTATAAGACCCTCATTTGTGTATGGTTTTTACTCAATCGTGTTTAATGTAGTTTTACTTCCCGGATGCTATGACGTGACGCGGATATAATTTGTATTGTGTTATAACGAAGGATTTTGCTATCTCATTTTACTACATTAATGGGAACATTTGCGACCAAGATGCAGAAAAGTAGGTAATTTTAATAACAGAAGATAGAAATGATGTCACGTCAAATTAAAACTAAGCGGAACAATATAAATATAATACAAATTATTATGTACCTATTAATTTCACTTTAAATAAAAAAAAACTATAAATTTTAAGTTATAAAAGCCATGAGTTATAAAATATTTTGTATTGCTGTACCTAGGAATAAAATAAAGGTATTTATATTAAAAACTGTTGAATGTCAGTCCGGCAGATGTAGGGAAAGAAACAAACTGAAGCACAAGCTTAGTCTTTTTAATTTATAGAAAACCATTCGTAATTTAAATTAATAAAGACATTCTGATCTGCACTATTCCGAAATTATGGTTTGTTTTGGGACAGTGTGCGTTATCTTCGCAAATCTTGTATTTGGCATTGTTATCCATAAAAAAAACAAAGCAACTCTAAAATTGCCCACCTTTGCTAACTATTGTGCGTATAAATGACATCAAAAACAGAAGTTACTTAAAGTTAGAAGGTATAGTTAATTATATATTCTTATTCTACTTGTAATTTGAATGTTGGCGCGCTGGCTGCCGGCGTCGACAACCGTGGCTCCCGCGCACACTTGCCCCCGCGCCGGCGCGCTCGCTGTGGGCTTCGTGTACGAGTTGCGAGCCAAGTACCGTATGTCGGATGTTGGGGCATATACTTACGGGTTTTTACACTAGCACGCAGTACTTACGGCTATTTCTGCAATATTTTTCTATAGCCACGGTTGAAATACTACATATAAAGTACGAATATCCTAAACACGCTTTTTTAGATTGATAATATGTTGATAATATGATCGGTTTTTAATCTAAAAACACGTAAAAAGTATAGATTCGGTATTTTAGGCTAAAAATAAAGGATACGGTGTTATAGGTTTTGATGAGCCGTATCTTTTTTGAAGAAGATATTTAATTTAAAGGCAGTAAAATGTGTTATACGTGTTTTTATCTTAGAAATCGTCTAAAAAAGGCGACTGTTCGGTTTTTTAGATTAATATCGGTAAATTGCCGCCTTTTAAGCTAGTTATATTGTCAAGTTAATGACATATGCGTTTTTTTACCTTGCTTGTAACTTGAAAACGAAGCCTCTTATCGAAAAACGGAAAAAATAGGTCGACGCAGCTTTTTTTTCTCATTATGGTGGTATTAATAACTCAATTTCGGCAAAATGTCAAAAGGTCGCCTTTTACCGTAGCACGGCAGAAAAGACCTGCTGCATCAATTGTTGGCGCGTCAAACAACGCGATTTTAACGCTAATAATTTATCTCTTTTTAGGAAGTGCATAAATAGCTTGTCTTTTTCTGAAGTATTTGTGTGTGACGATGCAAATTTAGCTTTTGAATCGTTCCTGGATACTTTTCTCTGCTTTTACAATCTGTGCTTTCCCTTCAAAATAATAAAAGTTAAATCTTTTCTCTGCTTTTACAATCTGTGCTTTCCCTTCAAAATAATAAAAGTTAAATCGACAACAAAGCCACGATAGATCTCTCGAGGTATTAAAATATGTAGCAAAAAAAAAGGAGAGCGTTACTGTGGAAATATCGTTTTTGCCCTAGTATTGGAAACAAAAACGTAATAAAATCTTATAATGCCAGGTACAAAAAAAAACTCAATTTCACACAACGCTCACAAAATGACCAGTTTATACAAGAAGCATCTAACAAATCAAAGGCGACCTGGCAAGTAATAAATAAAACTAGGGAACAGCTACCCAAAGAACCCATATTAAAGATAATTAAAGACAATTACAGATCCTATTCAGATCACCAATGCATTCAATAATTTTGTCATTGATCAAATTGCAAGTCAAATAAATAATACACAATGTAATAATAACAATTCCCATAACAGCAGTACCCAATCCATGTATATGTGGCCAACTGTCCCCCACGAGGTCTGAAATGTAATTAAGTCTTTAAAAAACACAAATAGTGTCGGGTATGATAGTGTAAACACTAAAGCTGTTAAGCAGGTATCAGACATAATTGCTCATCGTTTAAGTCATATTATCAACCTCTGTATCACAACGGGTGTCTACCCAGAAAAGCTTAAACCTGTTGTAGTTAGACCACTACATAAGAAGGGAGATAAATATAGCATCTCAAATTATAGGCCTATTGCTTTGACAACAATTTTCTCCAAAATTGTGGAAAAAATATTGTACGAGGCACTTTATAATAATTTAGAGAAATATGTCATACTCGCAACGGAACAAAAAGGTTTTCGTAGGCAGAAATCCATAAATATGGCAATTTACGACCTTGTTCAACAAATACTAGGGCAATTAGACAACCGTTACAGTAACAGTATATGTGCCATGTTTATGGACATGACGAAAGCCTTCGATCATGTTGACCACTCAATTCTTTTGAAGAAGCTTAGTGGGTATGGTATTCGTGGCAACGTCTTCGATCTGTTTAAGTCTTACTTGAGTGATAGAGAACAATACACCGAACTCTCACAAATCTGTTTGCGCACTAAGCATGTAAAGACTTTTAAATCTGAAAAGAGGCGTATCACATACGGTGTACCTCAGGGAAGTGTTCTCGGACCTCTTCTATTTTTACTGTATATCAATGACCTTCCTAGGCATATTAATTATTATTATTTGCAGGATGCATATTATGATGTTAATTGTAATATGTGTGCAATAAAAGTATGAGTATGAGTTTGAAATTACCCTATGGTCTTGTTCGCTGATGATAGCACTGTAATTATAAAATGTAATAATGTAGAAAATTATGAATATGAAATTAATAACACTATTGATGACCTTGTTAAATGGCTTAACGCAAACAATTTATTAATTAATCTAGACAAAATAAAAATTATGAATTTTTACCAACGTAAACCTCCACCGCCTATTTGTTGTAGATATGAAGAGACGGATATTGAATCAGTCTCAACCACTAAGTTCCTAGGAGTGCACTTAGATAATCACTTGTCATGGAGAGCCCATACTGAACCGGTGTGCCGTAAACTCAATCAATATGCCTACTCTATCCACAAGTTATCAAAGCGAGCGAGCCCTGATGCCGTATTAACTGCGTATGCTTTGTAGCATCAACGCTGCGCTATGGAATCATATTTTGGGGTAATTCCTCAAGTAAAGAAGAGGTCTTCAAAGCACAAAAAAGATGCATTCGAGCAAAGCGTGGTCTCCGGCAAACTGATAGCTGTGTGTACCACACTTCAAGGAATTGAAAATTTTGACAATGCCTTCTCTCTACAACTCTACATTCTTGAAGCTCTATTATTTATTAAAAGTAATCAAACAAAGGCAGGCATATGGAACGGACTGAGAACATTATGTGCAGTTTTTTTCAAAAACAGCATTAATACGAAAAAGTGTAATTTCACTCATAACTAGGGTGTACAACAAATTACCACTGAAATTAAAACAGTTAGACATGCCTCAATTTAAACGCAAAATAATCAAATTACTGTTAGATAAATGCTTTTATTCAATTTCCGATTATTTAAATATTGACGATTTATGTACATAATTATAATTAGTTTTTTAATATATTTGACATACCATTGCGCACCCTCATTTCATGTATCAATTATTAATTTGCTTAGTATTTAAGAAACATCCATATTTTGTACGCCAACTGGCAAAACATAGTGGACCATTATATTGTATCGAACACCTCTGTATTATTCAGTGTGACCAATAAAGCACTTTGAAATTTGAACTTAGGCGTCGATGATGATCCAACAGGACGTAGGTGATGGGAATGTTTCTGTTTAGCCCAATGGTTGACTGGTCGAGAATGCTTTATGGCATTAAGTCCGCCATTTGTACACTTTTTGTTTTGTGCAATAAAGTTTAAATAAATAAATGTGGATCGTCTCATGTTCCGGTAGTCAGTAACCCTCACCAAAGGTCCCCATGAACATCCTATAGCCTGCCATCACATAGCCACGGGTGACTGACTCCTGTCACTATGTGCATGCCTTTTGCTAGTCCTTCGACAATGTTTCGAAGAACGCGATGTAGTGAAGGGCTCTTCTAACATGATATTAGGTATAGGCGTCGATGATCTGATCCAACAGGATGTAAGTGATGCCAATGTGTATCGTCTGATAGTCCAGTTGTCAGTAACCCTCTGCGAAGTTACTTCCCCATGAACATCCCATACCCATGTATGACTGACTCGTGTCACTGTGCGTGAGTTAAGCTAGTCCTTCGGCCCCGCCTCCATGTAGGCGTCGATGGACAAGTCTAACAGGACATACGTTATGACGGTGTGGATGGTCTGACGGACGTAGTACGGTAGGAATCCTTTCCATAAATACATCACCCCCTTTTGCTTGAGCACGTCTTTGAGGATGTCCACACTGTCCACATGTCTCTGCTTCTCTCTGAACGATTGATATCTAGAAAAACAAAAATTTGTAAATGTTGAAAAATGTTATATGATCCTCTGCAATGTAAGCAGGACTCGAACCTGCGACCCTACGTCTCCGGCGTACCTAGTTCTCTCCCAAACGAACGCACATCCTAGGGTATGGCTAATGCGCTTGCATTTTAAACACCTGACGTCTAGGATGCTCCAGTAGCGAATTATGGAATCAAAGATTTGGTGTGATTGACGTAACGATGTGATAGCTCTGTTTTATCTCGCGATTTTATCCATGACGTTTTGACAAAATGCGAGTGTCAGTGACAGCTAGGTGCTTAAATATTCCTATACCTGGTCTTGACCTGGTCGACGGGCAGCGACAGCATCGCGGAGATGAGACTTGAGCAGATGGCTGAACACACGTGCAGTTTCATGCCGCCCTCGAAGTAGCCCCGATTTTTAAAAGCCCGTCGAATCTGCAGGCATTAGAAGTATGTTAAAAAAAAACTAGCCAAGTGCGAGGGTTCCGCACAAACACTTCCCATCTTCACTGACCGGGTTAAGTTAAATTTGGACCTGGTATGTATGGCGCTGGATACAAATGAGGTGCAAAGTTAACGCAACCGGCCTATGAAAGCTGTTTGTAGCGCCACTATTTACGCAGACCGGCACTTGTTATAGTAGAGGATCCCGATATAGAACGACCTTCACCGAGATGTTTATTTGATGAAATGTATTTTATATTTAATTTAATATGTCAATAAATATATTGTATATGGGTTGCCTAACAAATTTTAGTCCAGGGTACGTTTTGTTAGGCAACCCATATGCAATATATTTATTGACATATAAAATACATTTCATCAAATAAACATCTCGGTGAAGGTCGTTCTATATCGGGATCTTAGACTATTAGGCTATATTTTGATAGATGAGACATGTATAGGTAGGTACCTCGGCGTAGGCCCCCACTTGGGCGGAGCTGATGACGATCGAGCGGAGGACCGTGGGCACGCCGCCGCGCCACCACGTCTTCACGCCTTCTCTGCGGGCTATCCTGTGGCACAAGTTGACCAATTTTGACAAACTACTTCCTCTTCGGGTTCCTCAAGTCTTGAATCTCAACTCTGAATTAATAAATGGTGTTAGAGTTAACACTCAAAGCGCTATACACATAGTACATTAGGTACTTATATATGTATATATATTTATTTAAACTGGTACAAAGTACGGACTAAGTGCTATGAGACTATGAGGCATTCTCTACCCTTAAGGCCAAACAAGGTATATTTACGGCCCAGCTACGTCATCGCACGACCAGCGGAGTGGCGAGCGGCGCCTATAGGTGGGAGTGGAAGGCTCGAGCGCGCTGTTTCGCTCATGGCTGGGTCATTAAGGTCGGTCACTTGTGGCACTTTGACATAACGATCTTAGATTCCGGATAGTGTACTTGTAGAGCTCGCTGAAGGCGCCGCCCTGGTTCGGGAACTGCTTGCAGGTGGGCGAGCAGGGGGGGCTGCACACGGAGCGGCGCAGGCGCTGCGTCTCGATGATGCGCACGAGCGCCACCTCGGAGGGCGTGCCCACGAACGCGCCCACCATGCCCGCCGCCACCGCGATGCCCATGCGCGCGCGAAACGTCGGCGGCTGCCCGTGCTTTCTGGAGAGGACACTTTAAATTGACAACATTTCTTTTTTTTTTCAATTAAATAAAGGATAAGAAACTAAATGTTACCAGATTTTGAAATCGAAAATATCCCAATTTATTTAAAATAATCCATTTGAAAATTTCTTCATTTTAAAAGAGCGCAGACGACAGGTAATTGGTTACCGAGCAGACAATTGTACAGTCGGACTAATACCAAAGACAGATTTAGTATGGAAATTGTGCCACTGTTATTTTTGTAATTTGCGACTGTAATTTTTCCACAAGGTACCAATTCTTAGGCGATGCTGCTTTCACCTGAGAGAAGACAAAAGTGACCAGATCAACTCAGTGCGCTCCTTCAATGAAATGTTCACCACTTGAAAGAGTTGTTACAGTTGGTTAGGCCGGAATGGCGGAAGGCTGTGAAGACAAGCGTGTGGAAGGCTATGAATGCCTCCGCCGTAAGGACCTTGATACGAATCGCGAGCTTCGAGATGCGCGACATACGCCTTCCTATAACTACATGTACAACGCTGACGGACAGCTATAGTATACTGTCCTTCTTGTGATCCTGTGTTCGTGAACAAGCTGGGATTCACGAGCCACATGCGCATACTCCAGAAACACTTGACAGGGTGTTGTCGTTGATGGATGCGTCAAAAAGGGATTTCATCATCATCATCATGACAGTTTAAAATTGCTAACTTTCTATACTTATCCACCAGCGTGTTGTAGACGAACAACCTTGAGCCGGTGTAGGTAACCTGCCGTAGCAGGCTGGCGGTCAGCCCCGTGTACAGACCCTTCTGGCCCTCGCAGGCGAGGATCCTGCTCAGCATGGCCGGGGTCCCGATCTTCTTCGGGAACAGTTGCTGGCGCACTTTGACGACGTCGAGCGGGTGGACGACCGTGGTTGCCACCATGCTGAAACGTCAGTGATTAAGTCACCAGTCTGATTGGGTTCTCAACGCCTTATCTACCCCCATCGCTACAATTCTGACGCATGAAAATATCTACAATGTCTAGAAATCACAAAGAAAGCTAATCGCCATGCTGTCTACTACGTAGTATTATCACCTGGTAAGCTCCTTCAAGAAAAAAAATTAAAAAGCCTTTCAATTCCACACCAAACTATGTTACAATATAAAAACGATAAAAAAATAATATAGTAGAGTAGCTAAGCCGCGAAATTGTGCGCACCGGGTTACAAGCATGAAACTTCTACCACACATAGAGCGTTCCACGGTGATTATTTTCAGATGTGGAGGGAAGTCAGATTCGTCCCCTGTGTGGTGGGAGAGCGGGGTGAAGAGGTGCTCTTTTTCTTTTTTTTATTACTGATCAGTTAAGGCTATTAGGGCCTGTGCGACCTCGTTTCCGTGTAAAATAGATATCAGCTGTTAATTTTTCATGTTATTTAAGAATAGTTTCATATAAAAATTTGGGTTTATGGCCGAAAAGGTAAAAATCCCAACAAGTTTTTTTTATTCAGAACGATAAATTAGTTATCTATCCTGAATGTTTACAATTTAAAAAAATAACTAAACAGCAAATTTAATCTTGTTTTTAAAAATTTATACATATTGGGCACATCTGATACTAAAAGTACCTTGAAAAAAATGTTGATGTTAAGCTTAGCCAGCGTGTTCTAGTACATTTTGCTAAGTCGCGAAATTGTGTACATCGGGATACAACCACGAAATTTCTACCACAGATAGAGTATTCTGCGGTGATTATTTTCAGATGTGGAGGGAAGTCAGATTCGTCCCCTGTGCGGCGGGAAAACGGGGTGAATAGGACAAAGGAGTCCTCTTTTTCTTTTTATATTACTGATCAGATAACGCTACTAGGACTTGTGTGGTGTCGTTTTCGTGTAAAACAAATATCAGCAATTCATTTTTTATGTTATATATTCATAGTACCATATAAAAATATGCTTGTGTTTCCGAAATTGTAAAAATCACAACAAGTTTTTTTTTATTCAGGGAGATAAATTAGTTATATCTCCTGAATATTTACAACTAAGAAAAATATGGAAAAATAGCAAATTTAATCTAGTTTCTAAAATATATACCTACATATTGGGCACTCTTCATACAAAAAGTAACTTAAATAAATTGTTGATGTTGAGATTAGCCCGTGTGCTCGTGATACATTAGCAAAAAAATATTTTGTTTTAATTACATTAATTTGCTTTTCTAGGACCTATATAGTAAAAATTATATGTAAAAGCATGTTACTAATCATTATTTAATGTATTTAATGAAGCGAAATAGGATGCGTTCGGAGATTTACGTTGGTTACGCCGACGTAAAGATATATTTTAAGCTACTGTTTGTATGAGAAGTGCCCAACATGCATATATTTTTAGAAACCAGATTAAATGAGCTTTTTGAAATAATAATAATAAGTTGAAAATGTTCACGAAATTGAACTAATTTACCTCACTGAATAAAAATTAGTTGTGATTTTTACCTTTTCGGCCATTACACCCATATTTTTATATAGAACTATACAAAACTAACATAGAAAAATATTTTCTGCTATTTGTTTTACACGGAAACGATACCAAACACGTCCTGGTAGACTTAACTGACCAGCAATAAAGAAAGAAAAGAGGGATACTTGGCCGTATTCACTCCGCTCTCCCGCCTCACAGGGGACGAATCTGACTTCCCTCCCCATCTGAAAATAATCACCAAGGAACACTATATCTGTGGTAAAAATTTCATGCTTGTCACCCGATGCGCACAATTATGTTAGAAAACAGCGGACTAACAACTCTACTAATAGTAATAACTAGTATTTATAATTTTTTTTTGTATTTTTTTTGTTGTTGTTATTATTTATTTATATTTATGGATGGACAACTGGGCTGGGCAGCGTTCGGAAAACTGCGTCGAGTCTTCACGTCGCCCATACCTCAAAGTCTAAAAACTAAAGTTTTTAATCAGTGCGTCTTACCTGTTATGACCTACGGAGCCGAGACGTGGCCACTCACCATACGACTAGTCCACCAATTCAAAGTCGCTCAGCGAGCCATGGAAAGAGCTATGCTTGGTGTGTCTCTTAGGGATCAGATCCGAAACGAAGTAATTCGACAGAGAAACAAAGTTACCGACATAGCACAGCGGATAAGCAAGCTGATGTGGCAGTGGGCTGGTCATATCTGCCGTAGAACCGATGACCACTGGGGCAAACGAGTTCTGGAGTGGAGGCCACGAATCGGTAAACGTAGTGTAGGGCGCGCTATAACAAGGTGGAGCGACGACATTCGTAGGACAGCGGGTAGTAACTGGAGGACGAGAGCTGAAAATCGAGCTCAGTGGCGTGCCATGGGAGAGGCCTATGTCCAGCAGTGGACTGAAACAGGCTGATGATGATGATGATGACCCTCTTTAGTTTTGCATGGGCGTGCAGCGCCATGACAATCTGGCGCCATCTGTTGATCATAATTTCTTTATCCTCTCATCACGCCGAAACGGCTGGACCAATTTGAACTAATTCTGGTATAGGGATAGATGGAGATCCAACCAAACATGGTTATAGGATACTTTTTACCCCGACTACACAAAAAAAAATTGTACGCGGACATTATTGCGGGCGCCTTCTAGTATTACATAAAACACCCTAACCTAACGTCAGAATCAGAATCAGAATTACTTACCCTAAATAACCTAAGTTTTCAGTTTTACCCACTTATGTACCTATTCCTTCGTTATAAAGGGTATAGTGACTTCAATGTGAAGGATAAGAAATCCAAATAGCCTGTAACTTACCCGGATACGATTCCCATCGACACTTTAAGTCGGAGCGGCACCTTGTCCAGCTTAGCCGGGGCCGAATCCACCCGGGTCCAAGAGACTTGTTCCGGTATTCTCTCAGGAGATACAGCCCCGGTTCTTGATGTTCCATGAGAAATTTCCGTGGATTTCGGCCCCGGAAGAGGTATTTCAGCGGAATTTTGCGTCGCTAGGGATATTTCCGTGGGGTTTGCCCTCTCGGGGGTTGTTTCAACGGAATTTGGCTTCTCAGATACGTGTTTCTCAAGAGCTATATTTGCGGGCGTTTCACCCTCTAGAGGTATATTCTTAGATTCAGGCTTGTCAAAAGTTATATTTGCTTTCTTTGAGGCCATGAATATACCCAAGTCAAGAATGGTACCCATGTTTATAGCATTTCGAAGTAGCCAATCCCTGTTGGTAAACGAATCAAATTGGCAAATCATATTCTTGCTTAAAACTTGCATAACTGAAAACAAGGGCAGGAGTGCTTCAATTGTGGTGTTCTTAGTGAAATCTGATTGCGCCAGGAGTTTCTTTTTGATGGGACACGAAAACGTATTATCCATAGGTTTTCTTTTGAAGGGATACAAACAGGGGGCATGTTTAATATCAAGAGACCTTCCATTTGAATGGAGTTATGAACTTGTTAGAGCTTGAAATCTGTTGAGTTTAGCGGCGTCATGATCCACGTGTTATATTTGTATCGCCTCATATTTTTGATTGGTGGAACTTGCTAATTTAGATGTTATTTGCAGCAATTAAACATGTTTATGGCAAAAATTGCATGACACTAAGTTGCATCATAGAGTTGTCATGACTGACAAGAAGTTTTAATGAATACCGTAGATAGATAAATACCTACTGAATGATAGTGTAACCTTATAATGAGGTTTATTTCTGAACCCATTGACGTATTAATACCTCAATGTCTGAACCTTAATAATATTTTTCTTTAAGACGGACTTGAACTAGGCAGGGCTAGCTACATCTCCTTATTCAGCCAGCGGCCGCCAGACTATCATTATTTTATAAAGGAAAGGATCAAAGTTTCTCTATGTATAGTCCCTATACAGTTAAGAACGATCCCCGAATATGGAATTGGTGGATTTGGCCTTTAGGCGCCGGTCAAACAAACGGTCGAAACAGCGCACGCACACAGACGCAAGCGTTTACGAGGCGGCTAAGCGTACTTCGCGGTGCTGTCAGGAGCGCGTGGCGCGTCGCGAGGGGTGGACTGATTGTTTTTCTTGCGTGTTGCGTGCGCTGTCCGCGAATTTTTAAAGATGCCACGACTCACGAGTGTATTGCGTTGTATACGGTTGCTCGAACTCGGCTTCTTCAAACATTTTAGCTGTTGTTTTCAAAGAGAATACCTAAATGTGTAAAGATAGCTGCATCAATTTATCAATTAGTAGATTAAATCAGTTATGGTGCCGTGCCCACGCTTTCTGGTAATTTATTAATTAGAATGAGGATTTTTTACACGATAAAATTTATTAATAAAGCTTTTCGAACGTGTCGTAGCAGGCAAAAGTGTTTCTCAGTCAGCAATTTATAATAAGTATAAACTTGGCTTACCTAATTGAATAAAGACGCCTTAAAATGTTGAAGTCTTTTAATTACATAATTTTGTTTTTAAACTAGTCAATTCATTCGATTAGGCTAGGTTTTTTACAATAAATATATATAAAAAGTAAAATACAATAAAGTAATTACAAAATATAAATTATAAAAAACCTAGGGTGCCGCCGGCAGCGGATGACAACCCTAGCGTGTATTTATCTTCAAAAAATGCCTTAGTTTCCATACTTTAGCTTATATATATATATATATATACATATATATATATTGTAACCTTCGGGATGTGACCAAATGTCACATTGAGGTTTTAACATTTTGAACGCCACAGTCGGCTGTGGCCGACAACGGAGAATTGCTTCACTGACGCCAACGTCGGCCACAGCTGTCAAAATTTCAATGATCAGAAACTTTGCAATTCGAACGGCTACAATCCCTGTTGACTATGGAGCACTTTTTTATGATGTCACGGGGCACGGTGAATTGCTTCAAAGCTTGGCGTTCAAAAGGTTAAACAATGATTTCTATAAAACTATGCGATGTAAAATTAAACTAATCGTAGATTCTGACTCCAAATAACGTGTATTATGGTGACAAAATGTAATATGAACACTTTTTGTAAAATTTATTGTCTTTTTTAATGTATGGCCAAAAAAATCTCAGTTCATCATAATTACATCTAAAACGGGTATAGCTGTAATAGCTGTATTTCGATTTCTTTTACTATAACTTTATTTACGGCACACAACCATAAGGTGAGTTTATAACTTCAATTATCTGTATTGTGCGTCGATCCTTTCCCAGCTTCTTGTCCAAACCCGCCTATCCACAATCTGCCAGCAGCGTATATTGACCTACTTCGGCCACATAATGAGGAGGGAAGATGAAAGCCTTGAAAAGCTGATCATTGTTGGGAACACGGAGGGCAAACGAGCCCGGGGACGGTCCCCAACCAGATGGACCGATCAAGTGAAGGGCCCTTTCTCAACCAAGTTTTGCTCGGTCGTCAGAGATGCGATGAACAGGCACCGGTGGAGGCAGATCATCAAAACTAGGTGTAGAGCATCCATATCCACCGATGACCACGATCCTCAGTCATGAGGGAGCGACCACAGAGAGCTCTCTCTCTGAGAGAGAGAGAGAGTCTGTATTGTAACATTTTGCAAATGTGATTTGGCTAGTTCTTCCCCAAGAGTGAATTAGGGTATAGAACATAACTTTCCTGTTATCAATTCGGGAATTTAGTATATAAATAAAAGAAAATGCATTTTACAACAAAAATCTTTAATAACGTACAACAAAACATTAATGTCTCAGCTATGTTAGTCACAGTTGATCAGCTGTATAAAAATATATACAATATACGTAATATATTAGTTATCCATTACATGGAACATTTCTAGGCTGAATGGTCTTATGCAAAATGTTAACCAAAATAAGTAACATTGAATACTTTAATAAAAGATAACTTCACATTGTTAGAACTCTAGTTTGTTATACCTTCTGCATAAAGCCATCCTTTTAAGCTCGAAAGCTTTAAAGAGCACGATATTTCATTAAAATACAATACATATAACTATTTAAAAATACTCTAAAATGCAATGGTAATGATTATTATACATTCAGACACTTAGGCACTACACACTACACTACTAAGCATTAAGCTTATAAGCTGTCGGCATTAGCCGACCTTAGCGTCGTGCTGTCGGCTCCAGCCGACAAGAAGTTTTATAGCTTGGATTAAGAACTTCGATATATATATAGAATGTGTATAAAGATATCCAAAAGTGTTCTTACTATATTTGTACGATCTGTATGTAAAGTTACAAGTGCAAATATTAACGTTTTAATACATAGCTTAGGTACAGTCGCCATCAGACATATCGCAGCATATAAGGCGTTCATAAATAAGTGAACATGTACTGTAACGCCCAGTCAATAAGAGTTGTGTTCAGATATTTATGAATACCTTACATGCTACGATATATCTGATGGCGACTGTACAATGATTCACATTTTGCTACAGTTGATATACCTACACTTTTGCAAAAATTCTATTAATCGTAACCCATTGGTCCTCATATATTTTTTTGGTAACCTCAATTCTAACTTCACAATGTATATAATATTTTGACCTGAAGAAATAATCTCATCCAAAATAGCGTCAGATAAGTACTTGGCAAAGAGAACCATTCCATCAGAACGTCTAAATTTGTGGGCACGTGATGTCTATGACAGATCTTAAGCACATCGAGAAAGTCAAAGGATTACAAAAGCAAAGTTATAAAATATTGACATGGCATATACGAGTGAGCGAGACACACGTATGGCGCCATTCGCCGCTTCGTTCGTAAGATGTATGAAAGAAAAGTACGGCGTCACGTGCCCACCATTCTAGCGGAATGTCCCAACCATGGACCTAGTATATACTATCGTATACCTGGACTGCTCATTGCTTCGTTCGAACGGTCCAAGTAAGAAAGCCGCCAAGGAGGCAGTTTGTCCCACTCTGCTGGGGTAACCAAATATTTTTAGCTATAAAGAGGGACTCATCCTTACTCCATTTTATTACAAGTGTAAAAATGTATAAGTATTGGCTGGCAGTGTAGCTAGAATTTATTTTATATACCTCTGGAAACTCATAAATAAATATAGTGAATGTTAGCTACTATGCCAGCAATAACACACTTTTGGCTCCCGTTATTTTATAAGAACGCAGCAATCCCGTAACTGTTAATTTGATTTGATAAATGACAAACTTCGTTGAGTCATACTTAAAAACAAAACAACGTGGACATGAACACATTTATTGAGGATATAAAAAAGGGGTGGTTATTTGTAGGGTACCATAAATTAACTAGGGAGGTTTATCAATGCAAGACTACGCCCTACTTTTTATTACTGTACTAACGGTTACTAAATATATGGCGAAATAAAAAGCAAAAAAAAAATTAACAAAAAAAATCGGAATTTTCGGACATACATTTCAGATTCATATTTGTGAGCCCCAAATGCTCCACGATACCGAGTTTCAGCCCCCTAGCACAAACTTGAAATTTAAAAAAAATAAGTCGCTATTTCCCTTTTTTTTCACGATTGTACTCGGGTGGAGGCCCCCTATGACATTTGGTCGAGCACCTCCCACTTGAGCCAACCGTTTACGAGATACGGGCCTCTTAAAAAAATCCCCATACATTATTTTTTATGCTGGAAAAAAAAGATTTTTGGAATCAGGGGGTCGAAACCATAAACATACCAAATTTCATCTCGCTACGACCATTTTGAAATTTTGACGCCTATTAACCACCCTTAGATAGCGAAGGATTATCGTAGTATATTAAAAACGACAATACTGCAATAGTGCAATGCTCAGATTTTTTTTAGTACAAATAATATTTGTCGAAGTAAAACAGATCGGAATTATCCGGTAATTTTGTAAATTCATTGTCACTCTATTAGTACTTTATCAAAGTTTGACATGCTTTCATATTATTATATATTGCCATATATTACCTGAAAAAATATACTACAGCCACCAAAAGATTTCCTTTTGCAACCTTTAATTCCAGTTACCATGATGCAATTATAAGTATGTAATTTTTTAAATAATCTGAAAAGATACCACTAAGCACTGTCAAAAATGCTGACAGTTTTCATAAATATTAATAAGGATTTAATTATAAAGGTTTTATCCTGACATGGCACTAACATATAATTATTTTATTTATATATACTATCGGATTGTATAGCGTTCATAAAATTTTCCGTTAGTTTCTTAGTTGACGCGTAATAACGTTTAGCGAATAAAATATGTAATTATTTGAAGTGAATAGTGTTAATTTAAAGAAATATGTAAACTACTAATAAAATAAATAAAAATAAAACTACTAATCATTCCTATTTTTTGTGACTGGCAATATTAGAAAGGGACACACAACCTATGTGCGAGCTGTCTCTGTCTGACCGTGACCCCTTCACCGGTAAAATATACCTTATGTATTTACACTATGATTTAATTTTGTGTGCTCACTTATTCTGAGTTCGCACTCCTGTTGTCTTAATATAAGCTCCTTGGTCCCAACAATGTCTCAGGCTATTAACAAGAAAATTCTTAGTTCACGAATATATTTTATTGTGAATATCAGTTTTCTACTTTGGCATAACTATTTTATGCTCAACGCGATTATTTCATCGGTAACGTGCAAAAGTGGGGCATCGTATACAAATATTACGTACATCACATATTTGTCACAATCTTCTTAAAACTAATTACAATGAATACTAATAGCAGATATATAAATCGAAAATAAAATCTCAAAAAAGCGAAAACAACTGAAAATAAATATGTGCTTGGAAACAAAAAATTGAATATTGAATCACAATGACACGTATACAATAAATTCATTTTCTTTATCAATTTGGCACTTCAATGATACGCTAATGGCCAATTTTGTGCCGTATCAGGCACAATCATTTTATAAGCACAAAAGTGACGATTTAAAATCATATCTTTTGTTGCAACGAAATAAAATCTAAAAATACAACTGTACTTACTTTATAGTGGGATTCGCGTAAAAAGAGCGCGGTCAATCTCAATGCGCAGTAGTCATGTATACTGCGCAGGAGATTGACAGCGCTCTTTTGACGTGAGTTTAAGTATAATATTCGCTATACACTTTCATTTAAAAAAGTTTCAACTTACAACTTACAATAAATGATTTTATTTATTTTGCACGTAACACTGTATTTTCATTTATCATTGAATGATCGTTGAATGTTTGTTTAGTTAGCAAATCGCTCATACAAAAATGTAACTTGCCTTAACACAGCTAGAGTCGAAAACTGTTTGGCCCAATTAAGATTCAGCAACATAGTCTACATAATCCACATAAATAATAAACTACATTAAATCCTATCGCTACAGGACAACACATTGTGAAGATTTTACGTCTGAAATATGAAGATATGTCGTCGGCATTTCCCGACGGGAGCATTGAAAGGGTTAAAACTTAGGAGTTTTTTGATAACTTTGCTGTTTACACTACAGTGGCGTGGCGTTCACAGAAGTCGATTCTGAATATGAAGCCATTTTGAATATTGTGATTAAGTTTTTAACGAATAGCATTATTCCATTAATCAGGCCATTTAACAAACTATGATTACTAGATGGTGCCAGACCATTTCCGACTCGCATTCAAACAAGGCAGTACTTAAGTCTTACACTTTTCTTAAAGTACTCAGTAATCTCAGTATATTGTTGATTTTCATATTGCTACTGTATTTAAGTGTGAAATAAATCGTTTTGGGCGATTTGACGTTGCACTAACGATATACGGCATTTGACCAACTACTCTTTATGCAACTTCAAAAACGGTCTGTTAGTATCAAGTTTCTATGGAGATACTGGCTTGTGACGTCATAAAAATCTGTACTCAAAACACGTCTTCTTTTTAGGTTTTGTCTTATTAAAAATAGTATACCTAATGTTCTAAAGTTAGTGGTAGTTTATTTGGTTCCGTGTATTTTCGAATGTACGTTTAGTCGTTTCAATGATATGATTAATTTTCACTGAAGTCAAATACCGTGTCATGATACTTATTTGTAAATTATAGGACTCGACAGGAAAATCTTTGATGGTACTGGATAGCCGGCAGTGTAGGGGCAGTCCCCACTTAGTATACTTGTTTTCGGTACTGAAATACATAAAAGATTTTCGTTAGCAAAATAACTCGAATACCAATCTGCCACTGACCATTGATGGTTTAACACGGTTTAGGATAGGCTGGAGTAGTACGTGTACTAGACAGATTCTCGTCACTGTACTAGACCGAACTATTCCGTAACGTAACTCTTTAGTACGTTTAGTAAATGCGGAGCGGTGAACTGAACGCCACGCGCCAAGCGTGAGCGAGCAGTCACACTGTCACTTCTTTATATCGGGGAAATGCCTAGTTACAATAAAAAAAAACAATTATATGCACACGGACTCTATTATCTAGTAAATAAGGGTTATGCAGATAATTGTGGGGGTGTTATTCTGCTCAGCTAGCGACACCGTAAATCATTTGTATGACATAGTAGAATAGTACAGTTGCCGAGAATCTTCTTGAGCCTAACCTTGACTGCGCAGTAGCCGATTTACGTACAAATATGCATGCGCAGATCCGCCATTTTGGGTCAAGAAGATTCTCGGCAACTGTACAGCGCTCCTAGCGGATACTATCTAGAACTATAATTCGCCACGTAGTACAGTGTTAACTCATGGGAAGGGTACAGTACCCTTGCCATGAGTTTACAGTGACAACAATCGCTAGCGACTGAGTAAACGATTTGTATGGAGAATTGACAACATTTCGGATTTTGAGAAAGTCCTAAATCGAAATCCATTTGCAGAAATGTGAGTAAATAAGACAAAAAAATATTTTCAGATTTTTTATGCATATATTTTTGGAAAAAATCTGCTGAAATTGCTAAACCGGAAGTTGACGTCACATGGTGGATTAAGGACCTTTGCCTCGAAATTAAATTGAAAAAAAAGTTTTTTCCGCTTATCGGTTACTTCAAATTTGACAACTGACGGAACAATTGTCATTGTCATCCCTTTGTCTTTGTTCAATTTTCGCTCGTCCTAAATTTTCTCAATTATAATTATTATCACCCTACCTACGACTCGGCTTTCTCACGGACATTGATTCGCATCTTTACTAAGACTCGTTTTTGCCACGGATATGCACTGTTATCTACGACTTGGCTTTTCCGCGGACTTGTAAAATGAAGAACTCGGACGGATTCTCGCAAGCTGATAGCACAAACTTGCCGCGGGTAGAGACCATCATGATGATGGAATATACTACAACTTGCGATAAGTATAACGTAGCCGCCATCAAGGACTCTTTTGTACACAACAATTTTGTTCATAAATATTGGGTATATTTCAATGAACAATGTATTAATAAATTAATAGAAGGTGCAAATAAGTTCTGGGAGCAGTATATTTTCCCTAAAGTATATGGATGTGTTAAATAAACATACCTACCTCCCGAACACCTAAAGTGGGGATGATTTTTTTTTCGTTCCGACACTAGTGTGTGGGACGTCATTGAATAGGTCTTTTAAAAATAATAGGGGTCTCCAAACATTATTTTTTAATAAAGTCAGCAGTTTTGTAAATATTCAATCCGAAAAAAAAAAAATGTGTCCCCGCCTCTAACTTTTCAACCACGGGTCAAAAAATTATGGAAAAAATCATGTAAATGAAGCCTTATAATTACTTTCAATGAAAACTATATTGAATACATTCGGTCAAGCCATTTTTGAGTAAGTAATCGCAAAATTTCATAATTTTCTTTAAAATGACGTAAGTGCCGTTTGCTTTGGCGTTTACAATTGGTTAACGAAAGGACTAAAACGATGTTGTAAAACAAAGCGAATGCTTTATTTTAAGTCAAAAAAAGCATCTAACAAACAGGATATGAAAAGTAAATACAAGAAGTATAATTATATTTTAAAAAAGTGCCTATTGAAAGCTCAAAAAATACGTAATACTAAATATATAGAGAGTAGTAAAAATAAGTGTCAAGTAACTTGGAATATGATATCATCCAATATATCAAATACTTGTCAGGATAAAGAAATCGATTCTATAAAATCGGATAATCATTTATACTCTGATCCAATTGATATTTGCGATATCCTAAATAACTATTTTATTGAATCCACTAAGTCACTTAACCCATTACCTAATAGTTTATCTTCCGTTTCAGCTGAATTAAATACCCCTGTAAATCACCATACGATATTTTTAAAACCAGTTGATGCCAATGAAACGTATAAAATAATTATGTCACTAAAAAACAGCAAAGCATGTGGATACGACTGCATTATCACAAAAATACTCAAATTGTGCGCTTCCTATGTATGTTTCCCGCTTGCACACATAATTAATTTAACATTTATGGAAGGGACTTTTCTCAAGGAGTTGAAGTCATGTGTAGTAAAGCCATTGTTCAAAAAAGGAGACAAACAAGATCCATGCAACTACAGACCTATCACCTTAATACCTGTATTTCGAAGGTACTTGAAAAAGCTTTTCACACTCGCTTAAGCAGCTTTTTAACGAAATACGATGTACTCTGTCCTGAACAATACGGTTTCAGAGAACAAAGGTCAACGACATATGCATGTTTTGATCTTATAAAATTCGTTACAGAAAGCATCAATAACGGTAGTCCGGTAGCGTCGGTCTTTTTGGATATGTCTAAGGCTTTTGATTTTGTTAACCACGCGAAACTGATCCTTAAGCTCGAACGTAACGGTGTTAGGGGCAAAGCTCTGGATTGGATCAAGAGTTATTTGACAAATAGGTTGCAATGTACAGAAATTAGTAGGTTTACAGAAATAAAGAGCACTATTTTGAAGAAAACTTTTCGATCCCAATTCAAAATAAATGATACAGGTGTCCCACAAGGCAGCATCTTGGGACCACTGCTATTTCTCCTGTACATAAATGATTTACCAAGAGCAACACCAAAAAAGTGTATTTATGTTTGCAGATGACACGACGTTAATAATAAAATGTAATAATAAATTGACTTTTGAAAATGACATTAATAATTCTTTAATTGATATAATAAATTGGATGAAAACAATGACCTGCACATTAATATTAGCAAAACCATGGTAATGCAATTTACCTCTTACAATGCAAATAGTTTGCCAATCGTAATAAAATATAACAATATTGATGTAGATGAAGTAGCTTCTTTTAAATTTCTTGGCATCTCACTCGACAGATATCTACACTGGAAAGACCACATTGAACATATCTGCAGTAAATTAAATAGATTTGTTTTTGCACTCCGAAGATTGAGAGACACGGTGTCAGTGGAGGCTGCACTAACAGCTTACCATGGATATGTGTCCTCAGTTCTTCGTTACGGACTTATAAATACTGTGGGGTAATTCGGTCGGTGTAGGTAGAGTTTTTAGGATTCAGAAGAAGTTTGTCAGAGTCCTTTGTAACGTGTACGATGCTAGCTGCGTACCACTTTTCAAAAAACTACACATACTTCCATTACCTTATTTATATATAAAAGAAGTATGTATCTTCGTCAACACCCACCAGCAATATTTCAAGACGCGTGGTGAAGTAATGCACAGGCCGACCAGACAAAGAATTATGGATCTATTGTATAAACCGCGGGTTATTAAGACGATATACGGTAGAAACGTGTATAACATGTGCATCGAACTATTTAATAGTCTACCTGATGACATTAAAGTGCTCCAAGGAAACCAGTTCAAGCACAAATTGCACAAACCTGGCTCCTGGAAAGGTGCTTCTATAGCGTAAAAAAATATTTGGAACGTAACTGACATCTCAATTTTAATATCCTATTTTATGAATGCCTGATTTCTATTTAATTTTATTCTGTTATTTTGTTTTGCAATTTTGTTAATGTTAATGTTATTATTATGGATTAATGTAATTAATATATCGCGCTCAAACATTTGCACGCTTGCTTGCAGGCTGAGCACATTGGAAACAAACATCGAATTATAAGACCTTAAACACTGTGTTCTAGCAAATAAATGATTTGACTTTGACTTTACGACCTTATATATAAAAAAAGGTCTATAAGAGCTTGAAATCTTACTCGTAATTTAAACCTCGGACTTAAAACCGCTGTTTTAAGCCCGTTTATTGTGAAGGATGGGCAACTACGGAACCCTACACTGAGCGTGGCCCGACATGCTCTTGGCCGGTTTTTTTATTGAAACTGACCAGCGATTGACCCCATCGACAACCGAAAGGGTATCTCGTTGGTTCAGACCAAAATTTTAATTATCAGAAAATATAGATATTTTTAATTAGGTAGATATATGCAGCGCGATCGATTTTATTTTTCCTGTCTCGTTAGACTATGTCGCTAACCGGGATACAATTGAACACAAATTCATTTTTTATATCGTTTATTAGATTGATGTTTCACAAACATGATCAATTACTGCAGAGTAAAAACAATATAAAAATCAAAATGCGTTTAGCACATCAGCTATACGGTATGGGTTATTTTATCGGCCATAAATTACTTAATTTTTCAAATCTTTCCTTTAGCAACTACATTTCTTTTTCAGGAACCATAAACTCTTCAAAACTTATATAAACCTATTGCATTCTACAGTATAGCCATAGAAAAACTAATGATTCCAATTTCGGAGAGAACCATAAGTTGAGATAGGGATTCAGCTCAACAGTTGGGAAATAATCATCACAAACTATAAACAAAAGACAGATGAAACAAATCGAAAAAAACGTTTTTATCAATGACCAACTACTTATGCCTGAGATACGGCCATGAACGGGCCACGGTGTTGTGTTTGGGTTTGTGGGAATAGATAAAACCTTGCGTCACTCTTTACTCTCAATCTTATTTGGGCCAGAAAGATGTCGAGCAGCGAGTGACGCAGTTACATGAGATGATAAGCCGCTAGATCTAGATATGATTATCCATATGCGTAACGTCAGGCTGTGTATAGCCTGAAGAAGTGTTGTTAGAAGACTAGTCTTGAAGACTTTCGAACCTTATAGACTCGCAAACCTTGAAGGTTCAAGCTTTGAAGACTCGAGCGTTGAAGGTTTGAGCTCAATAACGGTTCAGAACCTTAACGACTCAAGCTTTTGATGAGCTCTTAATAGTAAGTCTTTAAGACTCGAGCTTAAAAGAGAGCTCAAGCTTTAAGAACTCGGTGCCGTTGAAAGCTCAAGCCCCCCGAACTTCGAAGGCGACTTCCTGAGTCAAGCGTTAAGAGCTCAAACAATGAGCGTTTTCGGCATTATGTAGAATAATATTATAAACCTTTCTGTATCGGATAAGTTACTTAACAACAGGTTAGTATTAGATTAATACCTACTCCTGCGTATATGCTCTTATTGAAGATGTGGTAAAACTATGTGTATAGCGATATTCATGATTATTTTGAGTGCAAATATCAAAAAACAATTATTTGTTTTTAACAGTAGTGTGCATATATCGAAAAATAAATAGTTTTATTTCGATATACTCACACTGAAAATAAGATTGCTTTATTGTCGACCACGTAAGCACGTAACCCTACTTTATTTATGAATAACAAAAAGTCTCCTATATTTACTTACCTTACAAGTAACAACTTTAAAAAAAACAAAAATAACAAATAACAATATAGGTAAAAAGTGATCAAAAAGATTGATCAAATTTGTCCAACGCGTTTGAGACTTTGTGAATGCTCCAAACCTTATGGACTTAAACCTTCGAAGTTTAGTAAGCTTTAAAGCTTGAGGCCTAAAGACTCGAGGTTTCTATGCTCGTAACGTGAACACGAACTTTTTAATTTGAGGCTTAAACGCTCGACGCTTTAAGGTTCGAGGCTTCTACACTCATAAGTCGCCACTCGAGTCTTATAGTTCAAGCCTCGAAGCTTTAATTCGCAACACTAGCCTGAAGGGCTACTCCGATGTTCGAAATACGACCGTCGTATAGTGCCGTCCCGCTCACTCAAATTTACTTTGACAGGAGATCGAGGGGGACGGCACTATTCGACGGTCGAATTTCGAACATCGGAGTAGCCCTTCTGCTATTTTTTCGGTTCGGTACCGCCTCCTGGAAGTCGGCGTAGCACTTACGTAGTAACTTGCATATAATCTGTGGTAGCACGTAGATGGCAATGTGGATAGTCGCCGGTCAGCAACCCTCTTTACAGGCACTTCCCCCCCATCTGCCTAATCATCCCATAGGTTCATGCGTGACTGACTCCACTGTGTCCATGCCTTTTTCAAGTATTTCGACGCCGCTTTCTTGAACGCGATGATTAAATAATCTAGATTAGGTATAGGCGTCGATGATGATCCAACAGGACGTAGGTGATGGCAATGTTTCTGTTTAGCCCAATGGTTGACTGGTAGAGAATGCCTTATGGCATTAAGTCCGCCATTTGTACACTTTTTGTTTTGTGCAATAAAGTTTAAATAAATAAATGTGGATCGTCTGATGTTCCGGTAGTCAGTAACCCTCACCAAAGGTCCCCATGAACATTCCATAGCCTGCCATCCCATAGCCACGGGTGACTGACTCCTGTCACTATGTGCATGCCTTTTGCTAGTCCTTCGACAATGTTTCGAAGAACGCGATGTAGTGAAGGGCTCTTCTAACATGATATTAGGTATAGGCGTCGATGATCTGATCCAACAGGACGTAAGTGATGCCAATGTGTATCGTCTGATAGTCCAGTTGTCAGTAACCCTCTGCGAAGTTACTTCCCCATGAACATCCCATACCCATGTATGACTGACTCGTGTCACTGTGTGCGTGAGTTAAGCTAGTCCTTCGGCCCCGCCTGCATGTAGGCGTCGATGAACAAGTCTAACAGGACATACGTTATGACGGTGTGGATGGTCTGACGGACGTAGTACGGTAGGAATCCTTTCCATAAATACATCACCCCCTTTTGCTTGAGCACGTCTTTGAGGATGTCCACACTGTCCACATGTCTCTGCTTCTCTCTGAACGATTGATATCTAGAAAAACAAAAATTTGTAAATGTTGAAAAATGTTATATGATCCTCTGCAATGTAAGCAGGACTCGAACCTGCGATCCTACGTCTGAGGCGTACCTAGTTTTCTCCCAAACGACCGCACATCCTAGAGTAGGTATGGCTAATGCGCTTGCATTTTAAACACCTGACGTCTAGGATGCTCCAGTAGCGAATTATGGAATCAAAGATTTGGTGTGATTGACGTAACCATGTGATAGCTCAGTTTTATCTCGCGATTTTATACGTCACGTTTTGACAAAAATGCGAGTGTGAGTGACAGCTAGGTGCTTAAATATGCCTATACCTGGTCTTGACCTGGTCGACGGGCAGCGAGAGCATCGCGGAGATGAGACTTGAGCAGATGGCTGAACACACGTGCAGTTTCACGCCGCCCTCGAAGTAGCCCTGATTTTGAAAAGCCCGTCGAATCTGCAGGCGTAAGAAGTATGTAAAAAAAACTAGCCAAGTGCGAGGGTTCCGCACAAACACTTCAGGGTTAAGTTAAATTTGCACCTGGTATGTATGGCGCTGGATACAAATGAGGTGCAAAGTTAACGCAACCGATCTATGAAAGCTGTTTGTAGCGCCACTATTTACGCGGACCGGCACTTGATAGGCTATATTTTGATAGATGAGACATGTATAGGTAGGTACCTCGGCGTAGGCCCCCACTTGGGCGGAGCTGATGACGATAGAGCGGAGGACCGTGGGCACGCCGCCGCGCCACCACGTCTTCACGCCTTCTCTGCGGGCTATCCTGTGGCACAAGTTGATCAATTTTGACAAACTACTTCCTCTACGGGTTCCTCAAGTCTTGAATCTCAACTCTGAATTAATAAATGGTGTAAGAGTTAACACTCAAAGCGCTATACACATAGCACATACTGGACCAGGGAGGGACCTAGCTAAAAGTGAAACCGATTAAAACAGACATTCAATTTCGATGCCAAGTGACTTTGTTGATAATGTAAATTCACATATAGATCGGTAGTCCTCTTGAATTATTCGTAGGTACTTATATATATATATATATATATATTTTTCACCACACTGCTCGAAAATGTGGATATACCTAGATTACCTGAATCCAGTACACAAAACCGCTCATATATGTTCATTTGTAAACTACATATCTACATATGTTAGCTCCCAACACGACAACAATGTAGCACGTTACGGTAACAGTTCGTATCTACACATGAATTTCATAGTAACATACGGCTTTTTAGGGTTCCGTAGCCAAATGGCAAAAAACGGAACCCTTATAGATTCGTCATGTCTGTCTGTCTGTCCGTCTGTCCGTCCGTATGTCACAGCCATTTTTTTCCGAAACTATAAGAGCTATACTGTTGAAACTTGGTAGGTAGATGTATTCTGTAAACCGCATTAAGATTTTGATGCAAAAATAAAAATAATAATAATAAGTGCGAGTCGGACTCGCGCACCGAGGGTTCCGTACAAACACCTCCATCCCTAAGTGGTTAAGTTAAGTTTGCACCTGGAATGTACAGCGCCCCATATAAATTAGGTGCAAAGTTAGGTATTAATAGTAAAAAAAACTACTTACTAGATCTCGTTCAAAACAATTTTCGTTGGTAGTTTTTATAGTAATGTACATCATATGTTTTTTTTAGATTTTTCATTTTCTTATTTTAGAAGTTAGAGGGGGGGGGACCAACTTTGGAAACGTCTGTCACGCAAACTATTCGGTTTAGAAAAAAAATATTTTAGAAACCTCGATATCATTTTTGAAGACCTATCCATAGACACCCCACACGTATGTGTTTGATGAAAAAAAAAATTATGAGTTTCAGTTCTAAGTATGGAGAGCCCCCAATATTTATTAGGTATTATTTTTTTTATTTTTGCATCAAAATCTTAATGCTGTTCACAGAATACATCTACCTACCAAGTTTCAACAGTATAGCTCTTATAGTTTCGGAAAAAAAATGGCTGTGACATACGGACGGACAGACGGACAGACAGACAGACATGACGAATCTATAAGGGTTCCGTTTTTTTCCATTTGGCTACGGGACCCTAAAAAGCAAATGGGTTGTTTAGTAAATATTACATATTGGTTTTGTGATGTGCTTAATTTAATAATAATAATAATAATAATAATAATAATTCTTTATTTCCAGATAACTATGATCCATACATTAGTTTTTAGTAAAAAATACTTATACCTATGTTAGTTTAAAAATAATAATAAATACGTTAATACATTAAAACAATAATGTTCGTTCTCATTGACTCGTGAAATAAATAATATTATAGGAACGTAGTATGTTAATATTGACGTAACGTTACAATGATTTGTCAGTGTGAAATACACCGTAGGGTTGGTAACCTGAGTGTAACCCATAAAATGTTTAAATGTCTAGTTGAAAGGTTGAAAGTTAGGTAAGTTTTAATATTTTTGTTAGGTATTTCTTCATAAATGGGTTAAAAATCATCGTTGCGTCGTTTGAATCTGGGGGCACGTTCAGCTTTATGTAAATAATAGCCCTAATTTTTCGAAACAATGAAGCTGCAACAAAACTCCGAGTTTAATTACCAATATAAAATACTCTTATTTCAATGTATTTTCTCGCAGCAGTCGTGAAAAGCACTCTGTACGGTCTCGGCTGAAAGTACAAAAGATGAACTCGTATTATCGAAGGCCTCCCCTGCAGCGGGTCGGCCTTCGAAATTTACTCATTCATCTATTGCTTACTTTACAGCCTCCACAACAATGTACTATATTAAACGGCATGTATTTAAATCGATATCTGTATATTCCCTTTTTTCGATCAAAATATTTGAAAGTTTCACCAAAAATACTGACTTGCACACTAATTATGCACACTAAATAATGCGAATATTACTATTTAAAGGTATTTGCAAAACTATTCTACTGGATATTAAAAAAAAACTAACCTAACCTAACCCGGCCGAGTCGGATCTAAGTGTGCAGTGCGAATAATAATTATTATAGTGCAACATTGGAAATGTTTTTTCGATCGCGTTGGTAGGGGACCGTTTTCAGCGAAAGTGCGACATCGCTCTGGCGTCGTAAATTTTGGGGCTACGCGGGTCAATGGGGTATCAAAAGACGTGTCTTGACGAGATCTACAAGATGGTGTAAAAAAAAATTGAAAAAGTCAAAAACTTTTTCGAAAAAGTGCAAAAGTGACGAAAAATTACGTGATTATTTTGCGACTTCTCAACTTAAATCGACGATATCTCAAAAACGAAAAGCGATATCGAAAAAATTAAAAAAAGCACTCGGGGTATTGAGTTGGGCTACAGTTTTCAAAAAACGGAACTTTACTATCTGTAATGGAGTTGGAGAAAGCTTTACCTTTATGTGGCGGAGTTTTCACGGCGTGCGGCGCGCGCGTATATTTATTAGTGAGTTTCGTGTACTAGTAAGTTTAATATTTTTTTAGTTAAGTTGTAATCCTTGATGTTTTTAGATGTTTGTAATAAAGTAAGTAAAAAAATATATATAATGTATACAATAAAATACTTATATGTAATTTTTTTATTTCTTTGGTTCTCTATTTGCTATACAATCTACTACCTATATGTATCATACAATCTCGTGCCCTTCTAGTACTTTGAAAATGAATCGTATAAATTAAACAAATAGTACATTACATCAGAGGCCGGGAAAATGAGTAGGTATATACGGCCGAGCGAGCGTGCGAGCGAGGCCGGATAGTGATACGAGGCCGGGAATCCGTTTTCACGACGAGGCATGTATAGTGCTTTTCTCAAACATACAATGAAATAAAAAAAATATACTTCAAAGAACAACATTTTATTAATTGACAAATAGGACATTTGAGTCTAACAACCAACTGCAACCTTTAAAAACAAAACCTGCTTTTTGTCAGCCAGCTGTGTGAATGACCTTGTTGTTGAAACCAAAAAAAAGTTACTTTGCAGGCCTAGGCCTGAAAAGCAGTATGAAATCCCTTTACAGTCCCCTCGAGTTGTTGCGCCCAAAAAGCGATACTTCCGAGCCTATTATAAGGAACGTAAAGACAATATTTCATTGCATGTTTGAGAAAACAAAATTTACTCTGCCTACTACGTGGCGATGGAGCCATAAATTACGATTACGATTACGAAGCAGATATCGTCAACCGATTGAGCTGAAATTTTGCATACTTACTTAACTTTGATGACAATACAATAATATGGTACCATGGGGCTGATCTGATGATGGAGCTGGAAGGTGGCCATAGGAACTCTATAATAGAAAAAGCAATCCTACCGAGCTTGATGAGCTCTTTAGAATCATCTCAGTGAGCATTTGATGGATATCCAAAGAAAATACAGTCGGCTATAAAAGCTTGCCACTAAAATGACATTTTTGACAGAAACTTATAGTATACGTAGAGAACGAGAACTTACCTATACTGTTTTTTTTTATTTGTTACAAGATAAATTGTTTGACACATGAAGTAGAAAGTTCCTTCAACTAAAAAATTATGATTATTATTTCTATACTTCGTCTTCTCGAACGTAGGAATAGCGTGGCTTGGGTAATGCTGATGATTCCACATCTGGCGGACGAAAGCGTGTGTGCAAAAGGCGAAAAAAAGGCTGAGCCATGTTAAAGGGCGTAGTCCGTTTATAAAAAATAACGGTACTCGCCGGTACCTGCTACTAACCCTTGTGTTTCTCTTGCGCAAAGAGTTGTTTCCATTATAGTTTGCCCTATCTAAGTGCATTTCCAATGTACCCGAAGGTCGTGAAAGGCACGAGATCTGTGTTTTTTTTTTTAATATCCAGTAGAAGTGTGCAAGTCAGTATTTTTGGTGAAACTTTCAAATATATCCGATGAACGAACCATATTTTTGGTGTGAATTCGGTTAAAAAGATCATCTCGTTTTGTATGATGTTTAAGTTTTTTTTGTAGGACATGTTCAGTTAATCAATTGTTTTTTCTCAAACATGCAATGAAATATTGTCTTTACGTTCCTTATAATAGGCTCGGAAGTATCGCTTTTTGGGCGCAACAACTCGAGAGGACTGTAAAGGGATTTCATACTGCTTTTCAGGCCTAGGCCTGCAAAGTAACTTTTTTTTGGTTTCAACAACAAGGTCATTCACACAGCTGGCTGGTTTGACAAAAAGCAGGTTTTGTTTTTAAAAGTTGGTTGTTAGACTAAAATGTCCTATTTGTCAATTAATAAAATGTTGTTCTTTGAAGTATATTCTTTTATTTCATTGTATGTTTGAGAAAAGCACTATACATGCCTCGTCGTGAAAACGGATTCCCGGCCTCTGATGTAATGTACTATTTTTGCACAGCATCCGTTTTTCTGGTATGCGTTCAGTTAATTAGTGGAGTTACCTAGTGTGCTGAAAAATTATACAGATGTCCATTTAATAATATCCCTATTTAAACTGGTACAAAGTACGGACTTAATGCTATGAGCCTATGAGGCATTATCTACTCTTAAGGCCAAACAAAGTCTATTTTATATTAGTAGTAAAGCAGGGAAACGGCAATTACGGCCCAGCTACGTCATCGCACGACCAGCGGAGTGGCGAGCGGCGCCTATAGGTGGGAGCGGAAGGCTCGAGCGCGCTGTCTCGCTCATGGCCGGGTCATTAAGGTCGGTCACTTGTGGCACTTTGACATAACGATCTTAGATTCCGGATAGTTTACTCGTGGAGCTCGCTGAAGGCGCCGCCGTGGCTCGGGAGCTGCTTGCAGACGGAGCGGCGCATGCGCTGCATCTCGATGATGCGCACGAGCGCCACCTCGGAGGGCGTGCCCGCGAACGCGCCCACCATGCCCGCCGCCACCGCAATGCCCATGCGCGCGCGAAACGTCGGCGGCTGCCCGTGCTCTCTGGAGAGGACACTTTAAATTGACAACATTTCATTTGTTTTTTCAATCTAATAAAGGATAAGAAACTAAATGTTACCACATTTTGACATTTTCGAAAATATCCCAATTTATTTGAAATAATCCATTTGAAAAGTTCCTCAAAGTCAAAGTCAAAGTCAAACATTTATTGCATATCAGATTACATAATTTTGATGCAATAATTGAAAGGTATACAATCATGTGACACCCTGCAAGGGCACTGCAACATAAGAGGACTAAGACTATTTTCTTTTAATTTTTAAATAAGTATACAAAACAATTTAAATTTCAAATTATAAACATTTACATCTTAAGTTACAAATTATATTTAGGGCAAGAGCTATCAAGTATATGTAATTTATTTCTCTTTAAAAACTTCGTCCAGGCTGTAGAAACATTTGCCGATTAAATAATTTTTCAAATGTTTATTAAATTGCTCTATCCGTGTGATGTTTTTTATAGTGTTTGGGGTATGATTATATATATTTTTATTAGCATATAATGTGGGCTGTTAGAAACTAATTTTAATTTGGAAAATGGTAGTTTTAGTTTATTTAAGTTCCGATCGTTTCTTATTAACTAGCGTTTTAGGCGAAAATAGGTCAATGTGTTTCTTGACAAATTTGCATGATTCAAGGATATACATAGATGTCACAGTGAGTATCCGAAGTTTAATGAAATGGGACTTACAAGATTCCATTTGGTTTATGTTTGCCAATATACGGATACACTTTTTTTGGATGACAAATATTTTATCAATGTCCCGGCAAGTTCCCCAGAGAACCAGTCCATATGATATCCTTGAATAAGCGTATGCGTAATATGCTGCTAGAGCGGTTTCTAAATCCGTTAATTTTTTCATGTGCTGTAATGTAATGCGTAAACAAAAGAGGATAATTTTTTTTGTAGCTTCTGAACATGTGATTTCCAGCTCATATTGTCATCTAAGTTTATACCTAATACGGTCGCTGTATTCACAAATTCTAAGGGAGTGTTATTATAGCTGTCAGAAATTTGTAGTGCAGGTTTTTGATAGGGTTTAAATTGTAACAGTTTTGTTTTACCCAGGTTAAGTTCTAAGTTATTGGATTCTAGCCAATTTACTATTTTGTCCATGGTTGAATTTAAATTTCTTACCACTTCATCAATATTAGAGCATGGAAGTAGCACGGATACGTCATCTGCAAATAGTACGTTATGGTTCTAGCACGTTAGGGAGGTCATTCATGTATATTAGAAATAGTAGACATCCCAAGACGCTACCTTGAGGGATAGAGCCGGTCGATAAAACTATCCGATCTGGTTTTTTGTATTTTACCTGTCGCATAGTCTGTGGTTTCGATCTCGACATATTGGAAGCGATTCTTAAAATATGATTTGAACCAATCGTGGGCTAATCCTCTGATTCCAGAATTATATAGTTTATGTAGTAAAGTCTCGTAGCGTACTCTATCGTAGGCTTTGCTCATATCGAGCAAGAGGCCCATTGCATATTTTTTGTTGTCAATTTCATCCATAATAGCTTGAACGTATTTGTATATTGCCAACGTCGATCAGTGATTATATCATGGATAGGGATGTTTGGCAGTGATAACATCCTTCACGAGTAATCTATCGCATCCAGAAAACACAAAATTTACGCAGATAACTGTAAAAAATAATGTAATTTTATCTACAAAATATACTTACTGTTTTGCAAAACAGCTGACATTCATAAGTGCATTGTAATTATGCCTAAATTGAAGAATAAACTACTTTGACTTTGACTTTGTCGTAGAGCGGTTTTTCCTGAAGCCGTTTTGATTTTCATGTAGTATGTTAAATTTTACGTAGAACGAATACTATACGACGTACGTACGAATATAGACGTTTTATCATAGCGGTTTCAAAGATTTTTGCGGATGTTGGTAGAAGCGCAATTGGCCGATAGTTGTTAACATCTGAAGTGTCACCTTTTTTGTGTACCGGTTTTATTACAGCACTTTTAAGTGCATCTGGAAAGAATCCTTCAGAGAAAGATTGGTTTATTAATCTAGTATATGGAATCGTTAAAACATCAGCACACGTTTTAATTAAAAAGGGAGGAATTTCGTCTAGTCCAGAGGAAGATTTATTTTTTAGACTTTTTATTACTGTGTGTATTTCTTTAGGTTCTGCAGGGCTGAGAAAGAACGATTTGTCGATTGGATTAGATAAGGGCATTTTTCGATTTGAAGCGGAAGAGTTTGAGTTTCCGATGGACGAAAAGAAATTATTAAAAGTGTTCGCCACTAAACTTAGGATCACTGATTGTTTTATCGTCTGTTTTGATTTTAATGTTCTCCCTGGTTCGGGGTGGGTTTTTATTTAATTCCTGATTTATTATTTGCCACATACATTTAGATTTATTATGAGAATTTTCAAATTTGCGCTTATTACAAAGCTTTTTTGAGAAAGAAAGAAAGAAATGTTTATTTGCTAGAATACGTACATAGAAGGTGTTAAATATATTCGCATATAGCAGGTTAACAGTATTCAGCCGAAACGGCATGCAAATTGTGTGTTTGTCATTGTAAAAGAGTAAAATGCCTTTTTTTTTAGTATTTTACAGTAAAGTTTACAGCTATACTGAAAGAAGAGTTTGTTAAAGCTTTGATGAGTATACAAAACGGTAAAGCCTCAGGAAATGATCAGATATATATTGAAATGATCAAATATGCAATGTGTGAACCCTTTATAAATGAAATTTTTAATATAATGCAAGATATTTACACGACAGGACAAGTACCACTAGATTTCCAAATAAGTAAAACAGTCACTTTACCAAAAAACTCAATACAGCAAAATGTGAAGAATTCAGAACATTAAGTCTTATCTCGCAAGCATCTAAAATCATTCTAAAAATAGTTCAAAATAGACTGAGATCCATTGTGGAAAAACAACTTGGACCAGATCAATACGGTTTTAGACAGAACAAAGAAACTAGGGAAGCAATATTGGCCCTTAGATTAATAGCAGATCGAAGATTAGAATTAAACCTAGACACACACATTGCATTTATTGATTTGGAAAAGGCTTTTGATAGAGTGGACTGGAAGATGATGGAAATCCTGAGTGCAGCTGGAGTAGATTATAGGGATAGGAAGATCATATACGAACTTTATAGAAACCAGGAGACTGTCATTGAAGTGGGAGATGAAAAAGGAAAAGCCAAGATTAGACGAGGAGTAAGACAGGGGTGTCCACTCTCACCACTTATTTTTAATTTGTTTATAGAGCAAGCCATTAGAAAAGTAGATTCCGATTTGGGGGGATTTAAATTTAACGGGTGTAATATACAATTCATTAGATTTGCAGACGACATAGCAGCGTTAGCTGAAAACAGTAACCAGTTACAGGAATTAGTTAGTCAAATGGATATCATCTTCAATGAATTTGGACTTAAAATAAATAGTAGTAAAACCAAAACCATGACTATATCGAAACACACGCCAGCACAATTATCAATTAAACTTCAAGGTAATACAATAGAACAGGTCGCTAGATTTAAATATTTGGGTAGTTTGATAACAAGTGACTCCAGATGCACCGACGATATTATACAGAGGATTGCAATGGCCAAAAAAGCCTTTAACAGCAAGAAACATCTGCTTAAAGGAAAGATGTCTAAAAAAGCTAAAAAACAGTTAATCAAGGTGTACATTTTTGGAGTATAGCTTTATATGGTGGTGAGACATGGACACTGACACAAAGGGATAGAGAAAAGCTGGAAGCGTTTGAGATGTGGTGTTGGAGGCGAATGGAAAGTATTAGCTGGACGGAAAAGAAAACCAATGAAGAGGTTTTGAGTATGGTAAAGGAAGGCCGTTACTTACTGAAAACCATCCAAAATAGAAGAGGACGGATGATTGGACACCTGATGCGACATGATGCTTTCTTTGTGAACATCCTGGAAGGCAAAGTGGACGGGAAAAGAGGCAGAGGAAGACCAAGAATTACGTTTTTTAGTCAAGTGAAAGAGAAAGTGGGCACTATGTCGTATCAGGAGACCAAAACACTATCAAGAGATAGGGAAGAGTGGCGATTACTCCACCGACAAGAGCGAAGCTCTTAAATTATGAATGAATGACAGTAACGTTTAAAATGATGTCGCAAAGTTTCATTGTTGGTTTGGGATATTAGTACTTTCAAGGATCTCTTATTTCGGCATGATATTTTTAATCCCTTTGTTAAGTACGTCGGTTCGGAATTTAAATTTATTTTTATTTGCTTTTTTGGAATGCATTTGTTTAGCGCAGACTGTAATGTTTCATCAAAAGACTTGTAGTTTTCGTTTGTATTTTTATTTGATGTTATTATTTGGTCCCAATTTACATTCTGAAGTTAATTTTTAAACTGGCTAATATTGGCACTATTAAATATCCTTTTGTAGGTTATTAGGTTTTGTAAGATAGGTGCGACAATAGCTGTGGAATACAGTATACCTCTATGATCTGAGAAGCCTAATTCACGGAAGCCTCATTTTAAAAGAGCGCAGACGACAAGTAGGTAATTGGTTACCGAGCAGACAATTGTACAGTCGGACTAATACTAAAGACAGATTTAGTATGGAAATTGTACCACTGTTCTTTTTGTAATTTGCGACTGTAATTTTTCCACAAGGTACCAATTCTTAGGCGATGCTGCTTTCACCTGAGAGAAGACAAAAGTGAACCAGATCAACTCAGTGCGCTCCTTTAATGAAATGTTCACCACTTGAAAAGAGTTGTTACCTGTAATACAGTTAGTTAGGCCGGAATGGCGGAAGGCTGTGAAGACAAGCGTGTGGAAGGGTTTATCATCATTTGCTAAACCACTTTTTACAAATAATCACTTAACAAACAACGATTTACAAACTATTCATTTCACAAACCTATCATTCCTTAAAATGCTCTTTTTACAAACAATTACTCGACAATTATACATTTAGTAACTTAGACCCTTTATAAAAATATTGAATGACAAAGTTTCATTTAAAAAATGTTCACTTCACGAATAAATCGTTTTAAAAATCAGTTATTTTGCAAAACATTAAATGATAAACTAATGTTTCATAAAAATATTAAAATAAACTCTCTATGTAACGAAACGCAGGACGGTATGAAGTTTAATACTCGAAACACTTGGGCCAAATATTAAACAGGCAAGTACTTATTTCGGTCAGATTGTACCAAAGAGCATACATTTTTTTTTTGCTGTTATCATTCGTTATTTTGTTAGTTAACTAGAATAATAAATGAATAATTTGCGAAATAATGTTTTTTAATATGATATTTTGTCCAATAAATCATTTGTATCATGATCTATTTGTAAAACTATATTTTATGCAACGTCTAATTTGGGAATCGTTCATTTGTCTAACGTTGTTTGTAAAATGAATATTTATGAAACGTTGTTTAGCAAGTGATTGGCTACCGTGTGGAAGGCTATGGATGCCTCCGCCTTAAAGACCTCGATGGAAGGCTATGAACGGCTACGCCGTAAGGACCTTGATGTGAATCGCGAGCTTCGAGATGCGCGTCATACGCTTTTTTATAACTACACGTACAACGCTGACGGACAGCTATACTATACTGTCCTTCTTGTGATCTTGTGTTCGTGAACAAGCTGGGATTCACGAGCCACACGCGCACACTCCAGAAACACTTGACAGGGTGTTACCGTTGATGGATGCGTCAAAGAGGACATCATCATCATGACAGTTTAAAAATTAATTGCTAACTTTCTATACTTATCCACCAGCGTGTTGTAGACGAACAGCCTTGAGCCGGTGTAGGTAACCTGCCGTAGCAGGCTGGCGGTTAGCCCCGTGTACAGACCGTTCTGGCCCTCGTAGGCGAGGATCCTCCTCAGCATGGCCAGGGTCCCTATCTTCTTCGGGAACAGTTGCTGGCGCACTTTGACGACGTCGAGCGGGTGGACGACCGTGGTTGCCACCATGCTGAAACGTCAATGTTTAAGTCACCAGTCTGATTGGGTTCTCAACCCCTTATCTACCCCTATCGCTACAATTCTGACGCATGAAAATATCTACAATGTCTAGAAATCCCAAAGTAAGCTAATCGCCAGGCTGTCTACTACGTAGTATTATTACCTGGTAAGCTCCTTCAAGACCTAATATACCGTTTAGTTTTGCAAAACAGTTTTCTATGAAGAGGAGCCATGATTGAGAGGAGAGGGGTTATCGGGGGAGGCAATTTTAATAGCGATTGCGATGCAGGACCTTCTTTAGTTTTGCATGGGCGCGCAGCGCCATGACAATCTGGCGCCATCTGTTGATCATAATTTTTTTGTCCTCTCATCACGCCGAAACGTCTGGACCAATTCGAACTAATTCTGGTATAGGAATAGATGGAGATCCAAACATGGTATAGGATATTTTTTACCCCGACTACACAAAAAAAAGTTGTACGCGGACATAATTGCGGGCGCCTTCTAGTACAAACACCCTAACCTAACTTCAGAATCAGAATCAGAATTACTTACCCTAAATAACCTAAGTTTTCAGTTTTACCCACTAATGTATGTACCTATTCCTTCGTTATAAAGGATATAGTGACTTCAATGTGAAGGATGAGAAATCCAAATAGCCTGTAACTTACCCGGATACGATTCCCATCGACACTTTAAGTCGGAGCGGCACCTTGTCCAGCCTAGCCTGGGCCGAATCCACCCTGGTCCAAGAGACTTGTTCCGGTATTCTCTCAGGAGATACAACCCCGGTTCTTGATGTTCCATGAGAAATATCCGTGGATTTCGGCCCCGGATCTATATTTGCGAGCGTTTCACCCCCTAGAGATATATTCTTAGATTCAGCCTTGTCAAAATTTATATTTGCCTTCTTTGAGGCCATGAACATACCCAAGTCAATAATGGTACCCATGTTTATAGCATTTCGAAGTAGCCAATCCCTGTTGGTAAATGAATCAAATTGGCAAATCATATTCTTGCTTAAAACTTGCATAACTGAAAAGAAGGGCAGGAGTGTTTCAATTGTGGAGCAACCAGGTTGCTCCAGGGGTTTCTTTTTGATGGGACACGAAAACGTATTATCCACAGGTTTTCTTGTGAAGGGATACACACAGGGGTCATATTTAATATCAGGAGACCTTCCATCCATTTGAATGTAGTTATGAACTTGTTAGAGCTTGAAATCTGTTGAGTTCAGCGGCGTCATGATCCACGTGTTATATTTGTATCGCCTCATATTTTTGATTGGTGAAACTTGCTAATTTAGATGTTATTTGCAGTAATTAATTAAACATGTTTATGGCAAAAATTGCATGACATTAAGTTGCATCATAGAGTTGTCATGACTGACAAGAAGTTTTAATGAATACCGTAGACAGATAAATACCTGCTGAATGATAGTGTAACCGTATAATGAGGTTTATTTCTGAACCTTATTAATATTTTTCTTTAAGACGGACTTGAACTAAGCAGGGCTAGCTACATTTCCTTATTCAGCCAGCGGCCGCCAGACTATCATTATTTTATAAAGGAAAGGATCAAAGTTTCTCTATGTATAGTCCCTATACACTTAAGAACGATCCCCGAATATGGAATTGGTGGCTTTGGCCTTCAGGCGCCGGTCAAACAAACGGTCGAAACAGCGCACGCACACAGACGCAAGCGTTTACGAGGCGGCTAAGCGTACTTCGCGGTGCTGTCAGGAGCGCGTGGCGCGTCGCGACGGGCGGACTGTTTGTTTTTATTGCGTGTTGCGTGCGCTGTCCGCGAATTTTTAAAGATGCCACGACTCACGAGTGTATTGCGTTGTATACGGTTGCTCGAACTCGGCTTCTTCAAACATTTTAGCTGTTTTTTTCAAAGAGAATACCTAAATGTGTAAAGTAGCTGCATCAATTTATCAATAAGTAGATTAAATCAGTTATGGTGCCGTGCCCACGCTTTCTGGTAATTTACTAGGTCGATGCAGAGTTAGCCACCGGCTAAGCTTGCACCATAGATTGGAGCGGTTTTTTTTTTTCGAAATTTTCTTTTCGTCACGACCTAGTGAAATTTAATTTTTGCATTTTAAAACAAAAAAATCTAAAATCGGTTGAAAACTCGCTGAGATCTGCGCATTGTTACAAAGTCCATTCGAGTCGATCCATGGGAGCTTTTTGTTTTTTTATCATAACTTTTTAATTAAGAACAATTTCAAAATTTTCTCTTCGTCACGACCCACATTGGTGCAAGGTCGGAATAAAGTCCGAAAATTACACATCAACTAAAGTAATTTATTTGACTTAAATCTAACAGTAGAATACTTTTACAACTCTATACTGAACGGATTTCAATTTTGGTGCATTATTTATTTATAAATAACTAATACAAAACACATGATGCTGAACAATTACTAATTTTTGGTCAAAAAAGTTGCTTCTTTCAGGTAATATATTTCTAAAACGGGCACTAAAGTATACAAAATGTTATTTTTATCTGATAAGCCATATAATAAGGTATTTTTATGTTTTATAATATCAGTGATTTCTGTATTGGTTTGAGTATGGCTTTGATTATAAACACCATGGTCGCTATTTTGACAATCTTTAATATTCAATTGGGTATTACTTTCTAGCCTCACCTCGCCTTTCACCAAAACATACCACAAATGATACCTTATTTATCGAAAATAATTACTTAATTGATTCCAGCTGCCGATACTTGCAATCTTTTGAATAATGATCATTTAACTAATCAGCGTATTTAGAGGTAGGAAAAATAATCACATAGATAAACACATTAATGAGGGTAGGTAATTAACAAATGGCTTGATTTGGATATAAAATGCGTGCATTATTGTCTTTTTCTTCACTTACTATTATTGATTTGAGAAAGTAATGATACATGATTTTAATACAAAATATACACATTTTTAAATGCTTTTTTTATTTATTTTATCTACTTGTATTGATAAAATCACATTTCAAAACTTTTTAAACGTCCGCCTTTCATAAAAATAATTAATTCCGCGCTCCCATACAACCCGCACCAATGTGCGACCTAGCGAAATTTAATTTGTGCATTTTAAAACAAAAATTTCCAAAATCGGTTGAGAACTCGCTGAGATCTGCGCATTGTTACAAAGTCCATTCGAGTCGATCCATGGATGTAATTAATTAGAATGAGGATTTTGTACACGATAAAATTTAATAATAAAGCTTTTCGAACGTGTCGTAGCAGGCGAAAGTATTTCTCAGTCAGAAATTTATAATATGTATAAACTTGGCTTAATTGAATAAAGACGCCTTAAAATGTTGAAGTCTTTTAATTACATAATTTTGTTTTTAAACTAGTCAATTCATTCGATTAGGCTAGGTTTTTTTACAATAAATATATATAAAAAGTAAAATACAATAATGTAATTACAAAATATAAATTATAAAAAACCTAGGGTGCCGCCCCGCCGGCAGCGGATGACAACCCTAGCGTGTAGGTATTTATCTTCAAAAAAGGCCTTAGTTTCCATACTTTAGCTTATATACGAGGGCTTCATGCTATAGGGGCGTATGCGCAAAACCCCTACTTTTCAGGAGAGGCAAAAAACTTAATAACTTTTTGTCCCTTCGACGAATCTTTTTGCAAATTTGCATGGAGTATTTATATTGTCACTGTTTTTATCTAGTATGATTAATTTTACGTAAAGTATCCTAAAAACTAGTAATTATGCGCTTCCGCCTCTTTACTGCGGCGAAAATATTCGAAATGACTGTCGATTTTCCTTGAAAAATACTTGAAATTGAGGGTCGTATAAATTAAATCTTTTCCTATTCAATTATTCAATGACAATTGGTCTGAGTTCTGTTTTTATATCGAAATACTTTCTTTTTACAGTAATTTTCACATTGCTACGAATCTCCTTCAATTTCTTCTGATTTTTTTTACGCCTGTTTCGCCCGACAAGAAAACAGTGCTAGTGGCTTTTGAGTGTGGTCGTATAGTGGTGATCTAAGGAAAATTCAAGCATTTAGTAAAGAAAAAATATACATTTCACTGATTTAATTATTCGTTTCCTTGATTATAACTTTTTAGAAGAACTTATGACCCAGCGCCGCTCTTGAATCGGTGACATTCTGGGATGTTAAGTAATGACGGCAGATGTCGATTTCCAGTCGGCTGACCATCTCGAACGATTATTAACTGAGCACTTCAGTGCTAAATAAAGTCCCTCTGTCTACCCGTCGGTCTTTGCCTAGAACAGCAGTCATAAAGTCGTTAAAGGTGACTTCTTGTGAACTCCAAGCAGTTAAGGTGCCCACTCTCTGCAGAAATCGGATTTTACGAAATCTTAATAGGTTCTAGTAACTAGTTTGTAATGTGATAACATGACAGTCTTCTACAAAAACGAAGCATTAACCGTACGCCGTGGCGAGTTGATGACACTACTTTTGCCAACCCAACTCCATCAGAAAGCCCAATTCTAGGAGACCCTTGATGTTGCTGACGAGTTATAAGATATACTACGGAAATCGGTTGATGTTGTGCCCACTATTTGTTCACTCGAGGACACCTTAGCTGCTCTCCTGAGGTTCTGTTTTCCCGTGGCTGTCAAGCAAATCAACCTCTGAAGTGATTGTAGTTTAGCTTCAACGGTGAATAGTTTTGTTCTTAATTAAAACTTATTATGCCGGGCATGCTACGTTTTTTTTATTTACCTTGCTCGACAAATAAGAGCTCTGTATTGATCATTTTGGGTTAGTTACCACAAAGCATCTGTTAGCGAACATTACCAGTTAAGTGTTTTCGAATAAACTGTCAGTTTGTTGTTAGACAGCCAGTGTAAAGCGAGTGAAGTCACATTCACATACCCTTGTGATTACCGCTCGTTAGTATTACTATGTCACAGGATATGATGACTCTGTGTAATAGTGATGTTCGTTTAGTGTGGCGATGATTCCACAAAAGTGGTGAGCGGACGTAGCTTTGAGGGTTCTTACTTTGCTACCACTGCCTTTTTGAGTGCACCAGTTTTGGCTTCACCAGTTTCGATGCCGATGAATCTCTTTCATTCCGGCTCCTACCAGAGCCGCTTTTATGCTTGTAGCCGTCAAAGCCAAGTTGGTGGTAGGTCTCAACGACTACTGAATTAAACGCTTCGATATGATAGGACTATATAATTATTTTATAGGTGACTAGTTACATAGAGTAGTGCCGTGGTCGCAAACAAAGATGGTGGTTAGACTAAGATGTCTGAAGAGCGAGTGATTGGCATAATTGTCTTAATACTAAGTGGTTAGTGTCGTCTTGGTAGGGGTAAAAGTCGTATGTGGTCCAATGTCATTGGTCCATCCATTTAAAGAAGCTCCCCGCATACTAGCCGCGCTCCAGTGAGCGTTTTGCTACTGCTTAATGCAGTATTTAGGTGTATATAAGAGTTGCATTCGCAACATACTCCCCGGCGTTGAGTATACTCAACAGAAAGGTAAAAAGGTAAAAGAAGCAGGCATAAGGCCATTCGAGATACGTGATACGATGACGCGATGCTGCTGACGTGCCACGCCCGGGAGCAGCCGCAGAGGAGGTCAAAACTGGCGTTCTTCTTTGGAGGCCGACGTGTAGCTGGCCTGGTGAAGTCGCCTCTTATTTTCTGCAGGAGGAGAGTATACTCATGAGAAAGGTTCCTCCCGATATGATCTAGTTTTGTCTCTTCTAATCCTCTCCGAGTCAACGCTTGATGTGGGCTTCAGTTAAGTATGCTTGACGTAAGACTAGTGAAGCGAGCGTCCAATATGGAAGTGAGAGGGTTAAAGTGAAAGTGATATCGGAAGGATAAGTACTTGGATAAAGGTATCAAAAGGATTCTAAATTAAGAATACTTACTATCTGTATCAGGCACATGATCAAGTTAATGGACTACAAAATACCCAATGATATGGCGTATTTTTCTGACCTTGATGAAACATTAATTATGTTAATTTTAAAAGAAGATGGTAACTGCATCGATGATGCAGTGCCGTAAGAAATACCGATTATGAGGCTTCCCGCGACGTGTTAAAGGTGACTCAGAGCAGCAAAAAACATTTCAGACTGAAAAGAAACAAGATTAAGATATATGACATTATGTTTCGCTACTCTTTCTCCCAGGATTAACTATCCGCACTGGCACGGCGAAATATTAACTAGGTCTATAAGGTAATGTTACTACATCAAAAAGTAGGTCACCCTGTCATTTGATAAGATTTGACCTTGAACCTAACGCGGAGAATGCATTTGTTGACAAAAACATGGTACGAGTTCCGAACGCTAAGATATACCTAGTTGGGGTGAGGTTTGTAAAAAATAAGGCTATGACTATTATGATGCGTATCGTATGTTTTATTATGTATGTATTATTTTCACTAATATTTGTAAAATTTATGATTGTTTAACATAAAATAAGCTACATATCAACCTGACGACGTGCATGTGATTTCATCACGAAAATTTATTAAGTTAATAATAAGACAGTGGTAACAACATGCCGCTACCCGTACCTATAAGATATCATTTCGAATAAAAAGGTTAATGAGAATAGGACTGCTTATAGCCATAAAAGATGCTTGACAACAAAATGCCGTTATCAAAAGGAATCATTTCCTGATATATGCAAGGTTTAGCAATGTCGCTAATAGTTTGTATACGATGTTTTTATTTACGTTGATAATTTCATGCATTTTATATTATAATCCTGCATATATTTTAATTGTTTATAAATATATGTATGTCAGTATAATTAGGAAAGGTTCAAATATTATAATCATCGTTAGTTATGTTTGTATATTAAACACAATGTTGGCAGAATTAACGAAAGTATAATTAAGTACATAGTTAGAATTATATTATGCTCCATACCACTATGTCGTGGTTGGATGATGGTTGCGCTTCATACCTCGAGACATATATATAAGACCTGTTTAGTTAAACTTAAAGGGTAGGTACAAAGTTCAACGTCTGTCCGCGATTATTATTATCTCTTATTTCTACGAACCACTTGTTTAGGACGGTGAGATGACCCTGCCAGCCTGCCCAACAGTAATCAAGAAATACAATCAAAGGCATAATCATAATCAACGCTCACAGTCGTGACCTTTGTCCAGAGTCTTGCACTCAGCAAGTCTCCACAAAACCCGAGCTGAGGAGAAGCTGTATGTATAAGACGAAACGTACCTATACTGCTTGGTTTCGCTTCCGTTTAAAATGCATAATATCATTATTTCTTAATCTACTTATCGAGATAAAAGACGTCGCTTGTTGGCTATGTTACGTAAGTCACCAGGCATGTTAGGTGAAGTAGCCAACCTGGTCGCGACAATTGATTTTTATCAGATTCTTATCGCAGGGTTCATGAGGCGTACAGTGCGTAGAAGACACTGAGTCTTGTTCCCATGACCGCGTAAGGCGAGTTTCCGCCTTGTGATTGAGAAATGAACAAAATGACGGTTTTCTTGTTTGTTTATTATTTATGGGCATGGTTCCGTTTACAAGCCAACCTATCTTAGATTCTTGTAATCGTATTTTATGTTTACTTAATTTAATAAATGAGGAACCTAAGACGTCCCAAAACACTTCCGCACCAACAAGAATGTCAATGGCAGAAGGTTCACTAAACGATGGGTCTGCCAAAATGATGCCGGCAGGTATACGTGAATGCGTTAAATCAATACGAGAAGACGGCAACGACTTACATATTTCGGGCAAAACGAAGCAGTTTACGGTCGTGCTATAGTCGCTATGGGGTGATAAAATCGTGACGTCACAGGACTCTGAACAATGCGAATGTTGATTATTAATACCTGTGATCGAAATTCCCTCATTCCGCGTCGCTAGCCCCAACTGTCCACACAGGTCTCGTGTCACGAAGTTTGAAGTACTCCCGTTATCCAACAAAAGACGGGCATGACGAAGTGTTCCGTTCACGCCGCGCACTTGCACCAATGCTGTGGACAGTAAAACCGACGACTTAGCAGGGGTAAACTCGTTTGCCAATATGTTGCCGCTAAAATGGACCTCCGGAATCGGGACCTCATTACTAGATAATGTTTTATCTATATGTTTGTGTAAAAGAGTATTATGTTTTTGTTTACAATATTTACAGTGCGAGAGTGCGCACTGTTTTTCACTGTGTCCAGGACGTAAGCAATTCTTGCACACAGAATAACCATTGACGTTATTTATTCGTGAGTCCACATCCAACTCACGAAATGCTTGGCAGTTAAATAAGAAGTGACTTTGTTTACATAGTGGGCATATTAACATTTTATTATTACTAGTTGTAAGATAAGATTTAGATTTTTGTGTTTCATTTTGATGTTGAATATGCGACTGATGTTTTTGTTTTGTGTATGAATTCGATGCATGTGACTCATTATTATGTAAAGATTCTAATAAGTCTGCCCTACTGTTTAAAAATTTAATGTATTGTTGTAATGTAGGTGAACCTGTTAAAAGGTTTTTATGTTCTTCCCACTGTCTGTTAGTTAAGGAATCTAACTTTTTTGACATAATATGTATGATTAAAGTGTCCCAGTGGTCAGTCGGTTCACCAAGTGTAGACAGCGCACGCAAATTTTTATTAGTTACGTCCACCATGTTACGTAACAAACCGCTTGATTCATGTTGCATTGGTTCAAGGCCAAATAATGCATGAATGTGGTTGGTAACCAACATTCTTTGGTTATCAAATCGCTCGGACACCAACTGCCATGCTTTATGACAATTATCAGAACTGAAATCCAGACTTTGAATGACAAGGGCGGCGCTGCCTTTTAATGATGCACGAAGATAATGGAATTTGCTAATGTCGCTAATAGAAGGATTGTTATGTATGAGTGAAATATACGTATCTCTAAAACCGAGCCAGTCCTGGAAGTCCCCGTGGAAGTGTCCCAGTTCGATTTTTGGAAGACGAACGAAGTCGTGGCGACTTCCAGCACACGAGTCATGTCCGGTGCCGCAGCCCGACCCGCCACGAGCGCAGCTGGACTGCAATGTTGGACTCAGCAGATTACGAACAGTCGACACCAAGGTAAAGAACTGGCTTTCGAACTGCTCGCGCTCCGCATACGCTTCATCAGGTTTCTCCGATAACATTTCGATGTCCATCTGCAAAGCGTCATATTCGGGATAAACCGATTCGATTTTTTCTAAACGACACTGCGATTCTGTGATTTGTAACTCACTTAATTTTTCACATGATTTTATAAGACTGATGTAATTATTGAATTGCGTTAACTTCGCTTTTAGACTGCCACGTTTCCTCACTAATTCTTTTAAATGTGCATCGGCCATATTGATTAAATGCAACTGAGGTTAACTATGACACTATGACCGGTAGCCGATACACGAAGGAATGCGAGCGATAACGGGCTAATGAGCGATCGAAAAAATGTAATAAAAACTGGCGTAGGTAACCAGATGTGCGGGATGCTCTTATCTAAGATGATTTTATGTAGTTTACGATATTGAACGGAGATGGCTTCTTATTATGAAGCAATTAATTATGATTTAATGTTTAGTTAGTTTAGGTAGGATATTGGATGAATAGTGTTTCAATATGAATTGAAATTAATAATTGTGATAAAAAATATGTAATATTACGATGATGATTTATGATGCCTGATACGTATAGCGCTATTTTTAATTTCGAGGAATAGCGGAAATAAGCAGAAATAAAGGTAATGGAACGGACTCACTCAGTCTATTGCTACATTCCTCAGGCGATGTGATGATGTTGCGATTTTGATGATATTGGATATCCGACGAACGTCCTCCTAATGCCGGTGAACGCTGGGAATCCTTGCTCCGACGTCTGCTGGTTGTTCTTCTTATGCCGAAAAACTGAAGACAGCGATGACGCCGGCTGGTTAAAATTTCCAAAGGCCACCTCTGCGACGATCTTAAAGACGGCCAAGTCTACTCTTTCTTTGTGGAGAGAAGGACCATTATGTAGCCGCCAAAGCCAAGTTGGTGGTAGGTCTCAACGACTACTGAATTAAACGCTTCGATATGATAGGACTATATAATTATTTTATAGGTGACTAGTTACATAGAGTAGTGCCGTGGTCGCAAACAAAGATGGTGGTTAGACTAAGATGTCTGAAGAGCGAGTGATTGGCATAATTGTCTTAATACTAAGTGGTTAGTGTCGTCTTGGTAGGGGTAAAAGTCGTATGTGGTCCAATGTCATTGGTCCATCCATTTAAAGAAGCTCCCCGCATACTAGCCGCGCTCCAGTGAGCGTTTTGCTACTGCTTAATGCAGTATTTAGGTGTATATAAGAGTTGCATTCGCAACAATGCTGGTGAATTTTATCCTGTCGTTGCCGTCAACGTCCCTCAATGTTTATGAATGTGCCTAAGGCACAGACTTGTTTTTAGTATTTTGCAGGATACTTTATGTTGCAAGTGCTTAAGCAAAAAACTGATTAATTTTCACTGAAGAATCTAACGCCTGACTAGAAGGTTTCTACCTGGTTTTGTATGATAATTACTTTGACTTGTCTACGCAGTACGCAGGCAGCCAAAACAATAGTAAATATCTTGATAATTATCTCTTCCCTTCTATTCCGTTCGGTTCTGGTGATTTGTATGAGTCAAGCAGTTGAAAGCCCTCTGTATTTTTTGTCGCCATTCTCTCTCCGTTGGAGTATTCTCCTCATCCACCCAGCTCACTAACCGTTAGAACTCACAGCCCGAGAAGTGAGTCTGTACGAGGGTTGTTTCTTCCGCCGCTGAGCTGGTGAAGGTAATATCTGGCTTGTGTAGGGATCCTAAAACTGCAGTTACCTGTTTGTAGAGGAGACTTTGTTTGGACTTGACTAATTTGTGCCCGTGCTCAAATGTTCATTGTTGTATTGAGTTTCCTCGTCTTTTTTCTGCTTATCCTAAACTTCTCCAGCTTGACTAGTTAGCTTTGTCCCCGCAGCTGTCTGAGATGGATAATTATGCATGATGGTAGCAATCCATAACGGTATATGTAAGGACGCCTGTTTATTAATTTCTTCAGCGCATCCGTTTTCAACAAAGTTGGACCTAGTCGGCTCGCATATTATGTGCGATAGTGCGATTCATGCTAAGTGGGTTCGTCCTTTGGATGACATCGAGCATTTATGATTTGGATATTGAATCGAATCCACCTGGGATACGAGCAGGATGGTTCCTTAGAAACCTACCAGTTAGAGATGATTTTCGGAGAAAGGTGTGACGTTCAAGGACTTTGCGCCCATATGGTGTGACGGTATATGAGGCCGAAGACTGATACTGTCACTAAAAAGTATGGTAAATATGGTCGTATGTACATACGCCGCTATTGTGCGACAATTTTTGGTAAATCTCACAATCGAGTAATAGACGTATGAACATATACGCCTTTATACTCCGATCATATTATGAGATTCCATTACATTATTGCGCTTACGCCTACTGTACGCCTCTTTGGATCGATAAAAAATTATGACCTACAATGATACGCCAAAACATATTTTATTTATTTTAAATAACTTATAATTACGATAAAATTATGAAAAAAATTGACCCGATGTATCGTTATTAGATGAATACGATGCCGTTAAAAACGAAAAATCGCATTTTTGCGCATACGCCCCTATAGTATGAAGCCCTCGATATATATACTTTGCCAAAGCAATGTTGTAAACTTCGGGATGTGACCGAATGTCACATTGAGGTTTTAACATTTTGAACGCCACAGTCGGCTGTGGCCGACAACGGAGAATTGCTTCACTGACGCCAACGTCGGCCACAGCTGTCAAAATTTCAATGATCAGAAACTTTGCAATTCGAACGGCTACAATCCCTGTTGACTATGGAGCACTTTTTTATGATGTCACGGGGCACGGTGAATTGCTTCATCGCTTGGCGTTCAAAAGGTTAAGCAATGATTTCTATAAAACTATGCGATGTAAAATGAAACTAATCGTAGATTCTGACTCCAAATAACGTGTAATATGGTGACAAAATGTAATATGAACACTTTTTGTAATATTTAATGTGTTTTTATTGTATGGCCAAAAAAATCTCAGTTCATCATATATCTAAAACGGGTAAGAATAGCTGTATTTCGATTTCTTTTACTATAACTTCACTTACGGCATACAACCATAAGGTGAATTTATAACTTCAATTGTCTGTATTGTAACATTTTGCAAATGTGATTTGGCTAGTTCTTCCCCTAGAGTGAATTAGGGTATAGAACATAACTTTCCTGTTATCAATTCGGGAATTTAGTATATAAATAAAAGAAAATGCATTTTACAACAAAAATCTTTAATAACGTACAACAAAACATTAATGTCTCAGCTATGTTAGTCACAGTTGATCAGCTGTATAAAAATATATACAATATACGTAATATATTAGTTATCCATTACATGGAACATTTCTAGGCAGAATGGTCTTATGCAAAATGTTAACCAAAATAACATTGAATACTTTAATAATAGATCACTTCACATTGTTAGAACTCTAGTTTGTTATACCTTCTGCATAAAGCCATCCTTTTAAGCTCGAATGCTTTAAAGAGCACGATATTTCATTAAAATACAATACATATAAATATTTAAAAATACTCTAAAATGCAATGGTAATGATTGAAATACATTCAGACACTTAGGCACTACACACTACACTACTAAGTATTAAGCTTATAAACTGTCGGCATTAGCCGACCTTAGCGTCGTGCTGTCGTCTCCAGCCGACAAGACGTTTTATAGCTTGGATTAAGAACTTCGATATATAGAATGTGTAAAGATATCCAAAAGTGTTCTTACTATATTTGTACGATCTGTATGTAAAGTTACAAGTGCAAATATTAACGTTTTAATACATAGCTTAGGTACAGTCGCCATCAGACATATCGCAGCATATAAGGCGTTCATAAATAAGTGAACATGTACTGTAACGCCCAGTCAATAAGAGTTGTGTTCAGATATTTATGAATACCTTACATGCTACGATATATCTGATGGCGACTGTACAATGATTCACATTTTGCCACAGATGATATACACTTTTGCACAAATTCTATTCAGCGTAACCCATTGGTCCTTATATATTTATTTGGTATTCCTTTGATAATAATACTTTGGACATTAATTATAAAGGCAAAAATATAGATAATGTATCTGTGACAAAAAATTTAGGGTTGTTGATTGACAGTCAGTTGACATGGAAAAATCATATAGATGAAATTTGTAAACACTTAAGCAAGTCAGCCTATGCACTTTATAAATTGTCACAAGTAGCCAGCCGTGAAGCCACCTTAGTAGCCTATCATGGGCTAGTTGTTTCAAAAATCAGATACGGCATTATCTTTTGGGGTAACTCTGTTGATAGGGAGGCAGTTTTCAAAGCTCAAAAGAGATGTGTGAGAGCTGTATACGGTGTTAATATAAGAGATAGTTGTGTACCTCTTTTTAAGTCACTAAAAATATTGACACTGCCGTCATTATATACTTTTGAAGTAGCTATTTTTGTAAAATGTCACCCGGAGAAGTTTTGTAAAGTGTCCCAAACTTGTTCTTTCCCAACACGCTCCCAGTATGAGCACAAATTGCAGAACAAGCCATTAAAATCGGCACTAATGAGGAAAAGTTTCGTCGGTATGTCGCCTATTATATTCAATCACATACCAAACTGTATTAAATCTCTTAATTTACGCCAATTTAAATCTCAATTATATTTATATTTAGTAGAAAAATGTTTTTATTCAGTTAAAGACTTTTTAAATGAATGTTACTGAAAATTTTGTTATTTTAAAATAAGTTTCTATACTTCTTATGTTATCGACTTAGCTATGTATTTATGTGGATTTGTAAGCCAATCTGGCAAAACATAGAGTTCATCATCATAAATGTAACACCTACTTACCTATGTTTAAACAAATAAATGATCTCTCTCTCTCTCTCTCCCTCTCTCTCTCTCCCCAATTCTAACTTCACAATGTATATAATATTTTGACCTGAAGAAAATAATCTCATTCAAAATAGCGTCAGATTGGCAAAGAGAACCATTCCACCAGAACGTCTAAATTTGTGGGCACGTGATGTTTATGACAGATCTTAAACACATCGAGAAAGTCAAAGGATTACAAAAGCAAAGTTATAAAATATTGACATGACATATACGAGTGAGCGTGACACACGTATGGCGCCACTCGCTTCGTTCACTTCGTTCGTAAGATATACGAAAAGTACGGCGTCACGTGCCCACCATTCTAGCGGAATGTCCCAACAATGTCTCAGGCTATTAACAAGAAAATTCTTAGTTCACGAATATATTTTATTGTGAATATCAGTTTTCTATTTTGGCATAACTATTTTATGCTCAACGTGACTATTTCATCGGTAACGTGCAAAAGTGGGGCATCGTATACAAATATTACGTACATCACATATTTGTCACAATCTTCTTAAAACTAATTACAATGAATACGAATAGCAGATATATAAATCGAAAATAAAATCTCAAAAAAGCGAAAACAACTGAAAATAAATATGTGCTTAGAAACAAAAAATTGAATACAATAAATTCATTTTCTTTTTCAATTTGGCACTTCAATGATACGCTAATGGCCAATTTTGTGCCGTATCAGGCACAATCATTTTATAAACACAAAAGTGACGATTTAAAATCATATCTTTTGTTGCAACGAAATATAATCTAAAAATACAACTGTACTTACTTTATAGTGGGATTCACGTAAAAAGAGCGCTGTTAATCTCATTGCGCAGTAGTCATGTATACTGCGCAGGAGATTGACAGCGGTCTTTTTACATGAGTTTAAGTATAATATTCGCTATACACTTTCATTTAAAAAAAGTTTCAACTTACAACTTACAATAAATGATTTTATTTATTTTGCACGTAACACTGTATTTTCATTCATCATTGAATGATCGTTGAATGTTTGTTTAGTTAGCAAATCGTAAAAAATAAAAAATTTAACTTACTTTAACACAGCTAGTGTAGTAAACTGTTTGGCCTAATTAATAAAACAATACAAAATAACATCTTATAAGATTCAGCAACATAGTCTACATAATCCACCTAAATAATAAACTTTACATTAAATCCTATCGCTACAGGACAACACATTGTGAGGATTTTACGTCTGGAACATGAAGATATGTCGTCGGCATTTGCCGACGGGAGCATTGAAAGGGTTAAAACTTAGGAGTTTTTTTAATAACTGTTTACACTACAGTGGCGTGGCGTTCACAGAAGTCGATTCTGAATATGACGCCAATTTTGAATATTGTGATTAAGTTTTTAACGCATACCATTATTCCATTAATCAGGCCATTTAACAAACTATGATTACTAGATGGTGCCAGACCATTTCCGACTCGCATTCAAACAAGGCAGTACTTAAGTCTTACACTTTTCTTAAAGTACTCAGTATATTGGTGATTTTCATATTGCTACTGTATTTAAGTGTAAACTAAATCGTTTTGGGTGATTTGGCGTGGCACTAATGATAATACGGTATTTGATGACAGCTCGAATCAGCTACTCTTTATGAAACGTCAGTAATGATCTGTTAGTATGAAGCTTCTATGAAGATACTGGCTTGTGACGTCATAAAAATAAGTAGTCAGAACGGGTCTTCTTATTAGTTTTTGTAATAAAAAATAGTATAATGTCCAAAAGTTAGTGGTAGTTTATTTGGTTCCGTGTATTTTTGAATGTATGTTTAGTCGTTTCAATGATATGATTAATTTTCACTGAAGTCAGATACCGTATTATGATACTAATATAAGTCAAATTATAGGACTCGAAAGGAAAATCTTTGATGGTACTGGATTGCCGGCAGTGTAGGGGCAGTCCCCACTTAGTATACTTATTCTCGGTACTGAAACAGATAAAAGATTTTCGTTAACAAAATAATTCGAATACCAATGGCCACTCACGACCGAGGGTTCAACACGGTTTAGGATAGGCTTGAGTAGTACGTGTACTAGACAAATTCTCGTCACTGTACTAGACCGAACTATTCCGTAACGTAACTCTTTAGTACGTTTAGTAAATGCGGAGCGGTGAACTGAACGCCGCGCGCCAAGCGTGAGCGAGTAGTCACACTGTCACTTCTTTATATCGGAAAAAGGCCTAGTTACAAAAAAAAAAACAATTATATGCACACGGACTCTATTATCTAGTGAATAAGGGTTGCAGCCTCGCGCAACTCTCAAGGTAAAAAACGATCGACAACGGCTATATGAAACGGAGGTGAATTTTTTACCTATCTAAGTTTGAAAGAACGTTGAAACCTACAAAGCATTAGATAATTGGCGACAGTCGAATTTAGGCGGGTTGTACTTCAGCCGCCAAAACAAAACGTAGTGATTACATACTCTTTGAAGGGTTGTACAGATAATTGTGAGGGTGTTATTCTGCTTAGCTACTTCTGTACCATGAGTTAACGTGCCCGTGCTCGCTAGCGACAGCGTAAAACGATTTGCGTGGAGAATAGTGCAGCGGCCCTAGCGGTGACTTTGTAGAACTACAATTCTCCATACGAATCGTTTGGTCGCTAGCGAGGACAGGCACTGCAAACTCAAGACAAAAAAAAAAAAAAAAAAAAAAAAAAAAAAAAAAAAAAAAAAAAAAAAAAAAAAAAAAAAAAAAAAGTACTGTCCCTGAATACATAGCCAAATTGAGGGTTGAAGTACCTGTGCTGGTCTACGTGTACTTGAAGAAGGCGGCGTTCATCTGCTCGAGGAAGATGAATGTGAGCACGGTGTGCGGGCCGAGGCGCGCGTAGTACGGCAGGAAGCCCTTCCACAGCGACAGGACTCCCTCGGTCTTCAGCAGGTTCGTCACCACGCCCAACTGGCTCTGGCCCTTCGCCGCGTTCTGGATTCTGGAATATTCGAGTCGAAAATGTATCCACTTGCTTCCAAAGTCTGACACTCACACTCATATACAATCAAACAAATTTTAATGTACATTATTTATTATTACGCCCTAAATGTATTTCAATGGTATTGTTCATCTGTTAGTTTTAATTTCTTCTTCAAGGCATGTCTATAGCCGCATTGTTAACGAACCTCACGTGTATGATAGGACTTCCACGATACAGGCTATGCCTAGTGTGGAAGTCACTGTTAAATAATTTTAAATGTAGAAAAATAAAAATTATTCTATTCTTATTCTTATTTAATTAAAAAAATAAGAGCGGTGAAAGGTAGCTGAAGTAAAGCAATAACCTTGTCATGGGGCAAGAAACGGCGACCGTCGGGCTGGTTGATTGAACTTTGTCTCTTTCTTTTGGGTTTGCATAACTCGATTAAGTCGACTAGTTGAAGGCAACGGAACCGGAAGTTACAATGTCATAATGTTTGCATAAAATCATTCGTCATTTCTATAACCACTGACTTTATCACTATCAGTCAAAGTAAAAGTCAAATACTTTATTTGCTTTAAGTACATGTACATGCAAATACAGCTATAGAATAATAACTAAAATTTTATTGAAAGCATAAAAATTAAACAAAATAATATCTTAATTCAGTTTTCTTTTTTACTTTAAAAGGATCTTTGAAACTTCAGTCATCATATCTTCCTTTACAGTTTATTTAAGAAATAATATAAACGATCATATTTGTTAAACGCCGGTTGTTAAACGTCTTCATCTTGACTGATGAATACATTTTAGTTTTTTTATGTGTTTTACCCTAACCTAATCTACTTCACCATTGTCACCAAAATAATACCTACTTGCAAAAGAAATACACACTTACAAATCTGGAAGCGATCAATTAATTAAAGGCATCGATGTAGCAAACCCTGTCTGTCACTCTCAAAATTCCGATGTCTGCCGATAAGGAAACTGAACATGTTATGTTGACTGGGGAGCTATTTTCTCTTATCCCACCCTCCCTTTTCCTTCATAGAACCACACGTGCCGGTTTGCGATGTCATCGCTTCACCGTGGAGAATATGCCCACATGCACCAAGAAGTTTGGCAATTCCTTCATCTGCCGAACTATTAAAATATGGAACTCTTTCCCGGCACATGTGTTTCCTTCTTATAACATGGGACCCTTCAAACGAAGCGTGAAGAAGCATCTCTCGGGCCGACGAAGTGGAGCCACTATGTTGTACCGTTATAAAAAAAAGGAAGTAAAGCCTGACCAATATATGAGGATTGTCAAGAGGGCGCTATTTATAAGATTTACATGTCAACAATTTTGCAACCAATCGCAACCCACTATAATGACATTAGTTTAAATACCTGTCAGTTCCACTATGTTAACCTCGTTATATCATTTAATGGAATGCACTCTTTTCTGACTGTTTTTCGTGCAGTAAACACGTGTACACTTTATTTATAATATTACTTTCACGACTGTGAATGGTTTTCGACATTTTCTTTGGATAAACATTTGTCTTTTAATAAAGAAAGCACCACAAATGACATTGACATAGTTGACAAACCAACATAAAATCATTGCCAGTGTAAGAAATAAGTTCCAGTGAAATTCCGCAATATGGCGCATCCTCATATATTTCTGGTCAGGCTTTAATAGCTCACCTGGTCTTGATGATGTCGACGGGCATGGAGGCGATGGTGGTGACCAGCCCGGACACCATGGACGCGCAGAAGTGCAGCGTGATGCCGTCCGGCACGTAGCCCACGAACACCTCGCGCGCCTGACACAATACCCCACATTATACCACAGGAATATAATCACTTTCAACAAAAATAACCGACCTTAACGAAATGAAGTTATGTTTTATGACAATAGGAAAAAAACCGGCTAGTTGCGAGTCGGACTCGCGCACCGAGGGTTCCGTACAAACACTTCCCATCTTAACTCAACTGTCTAGCAATCACGGTTCATGAGATACAGACGGACAACGGAGTCTTAATATTACGGTTCCGTTTTTTTCCTTTGGGTGCGGTACCCTAAAAAATAAATTTGTTCAGCTGTTTTAGAGTTCCAGATCGGGGGAGTAATCGGAGAACGTTGTTGTTGAACTGTTGACGTCAGTTAAAACAAGGACAAAGGGTAGGTATAGTAAAAAAAATCTAAACTAAGCTCATCCACTTAAGAACTCAATACCATTGAGTGATTAATCACAAATTAAGATAACGAGCTCGTAGTAAAAGCAGATTGTAACCACCTTGGAAGGTTAATATAGATTATTGACTCTATTTCCTTGGACATTAGACTACAAAATACACTAACAGAATAATGGTGATCATAACTTTTTGGAATTTTACAACCGCCCGACTCTCCACAAGAACGTACTCTCTAGAAAAAGCACTATGAACTCTCATCATCAACCATTTTAAACCTATTCAACAAGGAATAAGGTTGAAAATTCAAAATCCACGCAATGTAGTTCTAACCTTTTTTTTGTAAGTAACTGGTTGGCGGTTACGAGAACAAAAGCAGATAGGATTGTATTCAGGCAGGGTCTTTGTGACGCACAAAAGTGCATTTAAATCTTAGGAATGTGATTGATCTATTACATAGCTCCTACCAGTGAACAGGCATAGCCTTACGTGAACAAAAAATGTTTGCTTTTTTATTATTATTTATTACTAGCGACCCGCCCCGGCTTCACACGGGTGCAATGCTGATACTAAATGAAAAGTGTTTCTCCACTATACATATAAACCTTCGTCTTGAATCACTATCAATTAAAAAACGCATCAAAATCCGTTGCGTAGTTTTAACGATCTAAGCATACATAGGAACAAACAGACAGCGGCGAATTTGTTTTATACTATGTAGTGATACTCGCGCTAGTCGGCATTTTCGTTAGGGCGAACAGAACCGGATCTATCAGAAAGCGCGAAACAAATAATCTATACAAATAGAGCGGCAACCGCGCGCGGCGGCTACTGGCGATCTTCATATATATGTACGATTTTGTTTTCACCGCCCGCGGGTAGTCATGGCCGATCGTTCGGCGTCGTTAGTACCCTTATAAGTTAACGCGACTGTACGCACTAGCGACAGGGTAAAGGATTCGTATGGAGAATATTACCGCGCCCCTAGCGGTCACTTTGTAGAACTACAATTCTCCATACAAATCGTTTACGCAGTCGCTAGCTAGAACGGTCACTGTAAACTCATGGTATAGTTGCCGGCAAACTTTTTGAACAAAAATAGCGGATCTGCGCATGTACATTTGTACGTAAATCGGCTACTCCGCAATCAAGGTTGTGCTCAAAAAGTTTGCCGGCAGCTGTAAGGGTGCTGGTGTAGAGGTGTGTGAGAGACGGCTGACCTGCGAGTAGGTGCTGAGCTGCGCGGCGTTGACGACCATGGCGCGGCCCACGGTGGGCGTGGCGCCGCGCCACAGCTTCAGCACGCCCTCCTCGCGGATTATCCTGCACAATAATACTTATTTATGATCATACCCAGGAGTTTTCAGTGTAAGAATGGTTTGAGCCTAGGCTGACAGTAGGTGTAAAATCATTTGTAGGTATATCACTTTACAAAAATAGTAACAGATGAAAATGGAATATTGAAATGAAAAAAGTACCATTTCATATTTTCTTAATTGTTTTTTTTTGTGTTATTCATAACAAAAATAATTTAGCCGTTTCCTACCTGCAAGAGTGAAGTTTATGCAGTGTTCAGTACAAGTACTGTTAAGCTTCTTTCGGCTTTGTTCTCAACAGCGGTATCCTCTTGTAAAATGCCGGTAGATTCAGATTATTTGTCTATGACTTAGACATATGAAAGTGCCCTAGCGGCCTAATTACAGAATAAACGTTTGATTTTGAGTGTAGTGTACACTACCCCTTTCCCACTGGGCACTCAGGGCACGTGCTTAACGCCCCTAATTTCACGAGGGCTAACAATCTCACGCGGGGTCCATAGTTACGGGGTGCCCATGGACCCTGGCAAGTCTTGACTGCTTACCTCAGCAGCGCATCGGCCACGTTCTTGTAGTTGCGGCGCTGCTCGGCGGGCAGGCGGCCGTCAGCTGTCATCCTGATGAGGGCCACCTCGGCGGGAGTGCCCACGAAGGCGCCGATGCTGCCCGCGGCGACTCCCAGGAGAGTCTTGGTGCCGAAACCAGGAGCGGCGCCAGCGTTGCGTCTGGAAATAAAAAGAAGAAAATTAAGCTTTGTGTTAAAACCTGAACATTTTAGCAACACACAACAACACAATATACACTACACTACTAAGACCACGAACCGACAGAACTTTAACTAGCTTTCGTCAGTTCTAAATCCTGTACTTGCTGTTTCTATCTAGCGTGTGTTAATGACAATTATTGGCAAACTTTGGTTTACTAGTTCTCTCTGTTATCGCGCGGAATTCGAACCACGGACCGACTTTTTGCAAAGAGCAATATGAGGCGGATACTTCGATATCATCATCGTCGTAATTCCCTTGCCCTTATTCCATTTATTTGGGGTCGGCGCAGCATGTTTTGTTCCTCCATTTTTCCCTACTCGCTATCTCGTCGTTTACATCCTTCTTATTCATATCATCTTACACACAATTCATCCGTCATTTCTTTGGCGTTCCTCTTCTTCTATATCCGTCCACATTAATGCTTAACGATTTTCTGGTTATGTGGCTATTCTTCGCATCACGTGCCCATTCCATGATAATCGGTTACCTTGCTTCTTGCTTCTCTCTAATACGGTAATCGACTATAGTTATAAATAATTTATATCATTGAAACCAATAAACACACACACAAAAATACACGGAATCAAATAAACTATCACTAACTTTTCGACATTATACAATTTTTAATCGGACAAAAACTAAATAGAAGACGTGTTTAACTACTTTTTTACGTCACAACCCAGTATCTTCATAGAACATTCATACTAAGATAGTTTTTGACATTTCCTAAAGAGTTGCTGATTTGAGCTTTCATTGAATACCGTATTGGTGCTAATTTCAGATTTCCTCTTATACGTACGATATTCGGATATGTCAGCGTACAAATTCAAAGTACCAGAAATGTAAACAATATTAATATGTGTATGCCCTGTGAAGCCGCAGGAATAAACTAGTTTTAAAAGAAATACGCATAAGTAGTAGGTAAGTTAGTAAATTTCTATTCGTAGTCTGTTTTAGATATGCGCAGCTAAAATACCCAGCTGTTCTAACCTAACAGGTATAAGGTATAGTAGACGTTCATAGCAGTCAATTATTCTGCTCCAATCAACTAAATGAACACGGCAAGGCTGAAACCAATTGCAGTCCGGCTGCGACCCATGAATAAATTGTCCTGGGCTTACTGCATAGAGGGTTAAATAACACCTAATAACGATGGCATTATTCTTGGTAGTCATCAGGTAACAGTTATATATAGGTATCGCCACACATGCGTTGACGATACATTACTGAATCAATAAGGAATCACTGACTCATACTCTAGTAAGGTTTAAAAACATAGCCTAAATTAAGTAGTTGGTCATCATGAGACCCTCTTTTAATAAGTGATATTATATCAAATGCTACTAAAACTGAACATAACAACAAAGTTTGGAATTCCTTTCAATATTGGCTGAGATCCGGTCACTTGTTCCACTAAAACCAGAATATCTAGGAGACAAGAGCTTCGATTTTCATCAAACAAAGCTAAGAAACATCAAAGAATAAGGCTTGACCTCCACGATACAGGCTTTGCCTAGTGTGGAAGTCACTGAATCACCATTTTGTATTGACTTCTTACTTGGTAAATAAAGAATTTATTATTATTATTATTATTATTATCTCAACAAAGCAGGATTTCGAATTAAAATACCGCACTCAAATCGGTGCACCAGTAAGGCCGCTACGATGCCACAGACAACACAGATACACATGTTAAACATAACAACCAGATAACAACCCTCTTTAATCGGGGGTCAAAAATAGACAACCATCCCAAGGACAAGAGTCGCGAAGCATAATAGTGGTGATAGAGGCGCAAGTGTCCAGTTAGTTTTCCCGGTTTTCCCTAAGCAGTATCTATCATAGATTTGGCTATTGCTTGGCATCACACTAATAATAATAAAGGCGAAAGTTTGTGAGTGTGCTTGGATGTTTATTACTTCTTTACCTTTAAACGGCTGGACTAATTTTGATAGGGTACGGAGGCAGCTGCAGCACCCTAGATTAACACATAGGCTACCTTTTTCTGTATGAGCGGATAACACCGCGGGGCGCACCCACGTAGAACACGCGTGCATTAGAGCTTATACAAGCCTTATTCAGCTTATTACAGCTGTGTAAATGTATATATATATATATATTATGGGACAATCATACACAAATCGACCTGGTCCCAAACTAAGCAAAGCTTGTATTAGACGACGATATACATAATATATAAATACATATATAGATAACATCCATGACCCAAGAACAAATATTCGAGTTCATCAAATATTTGCCCCAGCCGGGATTAGAACCCGGGACCGCCGGCTCAGTAGGCAGGTGTCTGCAAACTGCGCCAACCGCGTCGTCAAGGCTGAATAAGCGCGTATACAGCCTGTGCGCTGCTTGAGGCAGCTAGTATGATATATATGGCTGTTTTCTATCCAATCATCTGGCGCTTAAAGGTACGAGTAAGAAAGCTTTGATTCAGAACATAATAGTATTTTTTCTACTCCAGTACTTTTTTCTGTCATTTATATAGTTACTAACTCTACTAATATAAAGACATAAATTATGAAAGTCTGTAAAAGTCTATACTCTACTGCCCAAAAAAACACTGCTAAACGATGTTATAATGTCGCCAAAAAAGCATCACTTAGTACCACATATTACAAGATAATCAGCTGCATTCACACAATTTGCAATTTAAAAAAAAACTGATTGTACTAAGGTATTGCTGCCAACTTAAAAAAAAAGTTTTATCTTCAGTGCATGGATGTTTAGTATAGTGAACGTATACCTTTATGTATAAGTTCATATTTTTTGACAGATGTTTAGTATAGTAAACGTATACCTTTATGTATAAGTTCATATTCTTTGACAGATGGACGTCAATAAAAAAAAGTTTATCAGACTTTTTTTTTTGTTGATTCCGAGCGGGAAATGTAATTATTTTCATTGTTATTTATTTGCATTTTATTTATGAAATGTCGAGTCGTAGCAAAAGAATTGTATGCAACGTTGTATAAGTAGGTCAAAAACGCTCGTGGCATCTTTCTTACGATGTTCGCTACGCTCACATCGTAACCCATGCCACTCGCGTTTTTTGCCCCCTCTTATACAACGGTTGCATAAAATACTATTATGCAATCGTTGCACAATGAAGGTTCTCAAAGTCGAGTACCGCGTTTAGGTCACGAGGCTTGCCGAGTACAATACTTTTTATACGAGCAAAACAAAGAAAAACATTTTTTTACTTTAATCGTCATTCCCCACTATGAATTTTTATTTCTAAAGTCACGTTTTTCGTTCAACTAAAACTGACCTATTAAAAAAAACATGATCGCGATGGTCATGACGGATGCCTCGTGATTGGTTAATTTTTTTGACAAGTAATTTCAACCAATCAGTGAACAGTAGCGCCCTTTATTAAATCATATGCTGATGTTCTCTTTTTGAAACTATTAGAGTTGAGTAGAGAGATGTCTTATGAACATTAAAGTTCTGTAGCGGGTACCATAGAGCATAGAATTTTGGTACAGGATTAAAAACTGCGTTATTGTGATTTTGTCTGTGAAATTATAATTGACAGATTAAAGTACGCGAGTATAAAAATATTATATATAGAATTTCAATAGTGTTTACTTGACAGAAACCGGTGTTCCATGTTTATAAATATCTCGTCGGTTATAAGGGGCGCGTTATCGCACAATACCGACTTCAGACTTCGGAGTTATCGGCCGTCGGTCAGGTCACAACAACACGCCGTTTTAAATATTTTATTATTTCATGAATACAATTTTAATACCTGATTTAAGAGTTGCGTCATCAATGGGTGCACTGTCTCTATTAGAGCTTCCAATGCCTGGATCTCAGGATTGGCCAAACAAAAAATCTTGGGATTTGGAGCCCTAGTCCCTATTCGCTATGTATTCTTTGACTCAAAAGGATTACACCAAATTATCAGTGGAAAATATGATATAAAAGACGATACTCAATTCAAAGGAAAGATGCTCAGGCAAAAATAATTATTTTGAAAACAATTAACAATCAATGCCTACATATCCTATATTTTTGACTGCAAACCATCTCAGGAAATGTATGAAAAGATCTGCAGCATTTTCGAAGGTTCTGAGGAACGGAAGAAAATGAGCTTACTCCAGGGCTTTTACATCTTTTGAACCAGAATTAAGCATTGAGGATAATTTGGCGAAAATTGAAAATTAGACATACAGACTAAAACAATTGAATGTCAATTTGGATGATGCGAATGATCTCATTTATGACGGACGATAATGAGGTACAAAACCACAAAATAGTATTCCGCTGGACTATAGTTGCTCGAGATTTTTAAATTAGAAGAACATTGACGTCAGCATATCCAGCTTGTATATTTGATATAACCGCAAACTTTACGGGGTCTTAGTATAGGCAATTAATATTGATCAGTAAATTGTTAAAAAAATCGATAATTTTTTTTCCATATAAAATAATTCAGCACGCAATGTATTTGTTTGTTGACACTTAACATAGTCATATCACAACTGTCACTTAGTAATAACTACGCCATACAGTCCAGCTTTGAAAATTTTCAAAAATTAATTACGCTATGGCAGTTAACGCTAAATTAATAATTTTTATAAATATCAGATTATAGCACTAAAATCTGAGATTTGCGGTTATATCAAATATACCCGCTGTATAACGTTCGTCAGCACAATCTGAGAATAAGCCGAACGGATCCACGCATCGCAGCAAGACACTGAGTTATAATATTTATAGAAATCAATTAAAAATAGACCTCGTGACGTTGAAAAACGTTTACACTCGTATATACCTACGTAACATAGAAGAATATTTATATTGAAAAAAACCGGCCAAGTGCGAGTCTGACGCACGCACCGAGAGATCCGTACATACACTTATCCCATCTTAACTGGCCGGATTATGTTAAGTTTGCACCTGGTATGTAGAAAGGCGTCGGACACAAATGAGGTGCAAAGCGAACGCAACCGGGGTCACCAAATACGATTTTCGAAAACGACTATATTTTTATGATTTAATCACAAACGTATAGTTTTCAGATTTTTCCTAATACTTGTAATATAAGACGGTATCACTTGCCAAATTTCACAGTTCTAGGCCAACGGAAAGTAACCTATAAATTTTGATTCCGTTTGAGTTGAGAGTGTTGAAATATCCGTTTTTTGCCGCATAAACGGCCGTATCTATTTTACGTGAACTTAGAAATTTAATTTTCTTTACAGCTTCAAGGGCATGTAGACCTACCTCTACGCGTTCCCGAAATAAAGGGTCTTGACACACGGACGGACAACAAAGTGATCTCATAAGGGTTCCGTTTTTCCCTTTCGAGGTACGGAACCCTAAAAACGTACCATGCAAGGAAAAGTGTATAGGGAAAATTGCCTTGGAACTATCCATAGGTATAATATTTCATGCACATATGTAGGTATACAATACATAACCGCAGCTAGCTCCTGAAGTTACGATCAATAACATTCCCATGAGATTTACGACCTCTTCAGTTATATATTATGTAAACATGATGGATTGTTGATTCAGTTCGTACGAGGTAAAGTACCGAGATCGTCATTCTAGAGTTTCACATCTATACTATAATTAAGACCAGTCACAAGCAGAGCATAGCTGTGTAAATGGAGCAATCATATTCCTCAGCGAACCTCATCCCATGTCAATAATAGTATTTTATTTTTAGTAGGTCAAAAAACGCTCGTGGCATCCTTCTTACCCTTAACCCATGCCACTCGCGTTTTTTGCCCCCTCTTATACAACGTTGCATACAATACTTTTTCTACGACTCGACATTTAATGAATAACCAGAACCAACAAAAAAAAAAAAAAAAGTCGGAAACATTTTTTATTGACGTCCATCTGTCAAAAAAATATGAACTAATATCTAAAGGTATACGTTCACTATACTATAACCTCCACGCACCAAAGATAAAACTATTTTTTTTAAATTGGCAGCAATGCCTTAGTACAACAAGTATTTTCTTCGGTTTCCGCGACTGTCACACATTTAAATAAAACAATTTACAATTTACCTTTGACAACGGTATCTGTAAAGGTACTGAAACGTCAGGGAGGCTCAAATAATTAATATACGCGATATAAATTGTTTTATTTAAACAACAAGTATTGTTTTTAATTGCAAATTGTGTGAATGCAGCTGTTTATATCGTAATCTGTGGTGGTACTAAGTAATGCTTTTTTGGCGACATTATAACATCTGTTAGCAATGTTTTTTTTAGCAGTAGAGTATATACTTTTACAGACTTTCATAATTTATGTCTATATATTAGAGTTAGTAACTATAGAAATGGCAGAAAAAAGTACTGGAGTAGAAAAAATGGTTGCCTGTAAAGTCGGTTTTACGGGCGAAGGAAGATTTTACGTGACAACGTCTTTTTCTCGGTAGAATATTTATTTGTATCATATCCATTCACAATTTCCCTAACAACATTTTAAGTGTTACTTTCTGAACGCACCCATCACATGTGTCATTAATGTCATTATAGTGTCATTATTTTACATGTTTTAAATCTAAATATGCGATAATCAGACTATTATGCATGTATGTTGTCGATTCCAAACCCTTACTTAGTCTAGATCTTTTAAATAAAACAATTTAAACGGATTATATCGCGTATATTAATTATTTGAGCCTCCCTGACGTTTCAGTACCTTTACAGATACCGTTGTCAAAGGTTGACTGAGAAAAACACAATTTTTCTCTGTCAAAGTTACATTTGTGCAAACTACCCATTTTGTAAATATTAATTTAAAATAAAGGTGTTCATACATGCCAGATGGGCCTAATGTGTAAAGACAGTTACACATGTGCCAGAAGGGCATTTATTATTTATTTAAAATATCTACCAGCGGTTCACTAAAGGCTTACTGAGGAGAAAGAACCGCCAAAGAAAACTCCCAGATTGCCTTATTCTAGATCTACATGTAATTATTCTAAAAATACCGAACCGACGGAACAAACATCATATGTTTGACAGGTAAGTACGAACAGTTTGTATTTGAATGGGAATATAAAATTATCTTTTTTATTATTTTCCACTCATTTATTCAATATTTTCTCACCGTTTAAACCTTCCCTTGACTTCCACGAATATTTCAATACTAAAATTAGCCAAATCGGTTCAGCCGTTCTCGAGTTTTAGCGGGACAACCGGCCCTCCTAACAGACGTAAGCGGGCGTTACACTTTTTCATGAGTGACTTCGAGCGCAACCTAATTTAAGACGTTGTCACGTCAAAAAATATTTAATAGACTACCTGACCACATAAAGAAAGCCTAATAAAAACAGGTTTTTAGAATCATTAAAAAGTTCCTTTTGGAACAAGCATACTACACGGTAAAAGAATACTTAGAGTAATTAATTGGAGTAATTAAAATAGTTCAGTACAATTCAGCACAAATGAATGTCTGCCTCTCTTCTCTTTCCATTATATAAATTATAATTAATTAATTTGAATAATTCAATTGCGTATTATTATTAATATTATTTCATCAATTATCATTTCTTTCCATTAGTATTGTATTATTAATGCATGCTGATTTGATATTAGTAGATAAATTAAAATGTTATATAGTTATGTCTAGTGTAGTGCCCTTACAGGGTTTGTGTTGGAACATCTTAAATATTTAAGACCTATTTGTACACACAAATGCATTGAATAAATGAATATGAATATGAATAAATGCCCTTCTTTCGGGCTTCACAAAGACGCAGCCTCATTGGTTCATTTTCTCCGCTAAGCTTCTGTGGACAGGCACCCTAAGGGTGCGTCTCCATTGAAGCGGAGCGGAGCGGAGCGGAATAGACCAATCACCTGAGTTGAAATCTGTGTCTCAGCTCACTTTCACTTTTGTGATTGTTCGATTCTGTAGGTCTCCGCTCCGATAACATTAAAAAATTGTATTGAATCAGATTTCTATGAAGATGCAGGATTTGTATGGGCCGGCGACGCCAGCAGCACAGCGCTATCTGTTGGCAACAAATATCTGGGCATTCAAAGATGGCCGCGTCCATACAAATCTTGCATCGCGTTGTTAATTTTGTATCTTGAAATAATGAAATGAACCCCTCTTGATAGAAACTGATTTTCAATATAATTTTATAATAGTAGGTACTTAGGTAGATAAGTAAATAGGTAGGCAGGCTGATTAAAAAATGTTAAATTTTAAAATTAGTATCACAATCAATCAGACGAATAAAATTCAGTTTCACGCAAATTTCGTTCTCGGCCTTCCAACTGTCAGTGTTATCACCAGCCACCATAAAACATGGCTCCCATATCCGTGTCCACTTGACCCATCGTTAATTTACAGAGACGCGCTACTATAGTATCGCATTGTGACGCAACTTGTTATCTATGCGCATCTAATTGCACAAGGACACGCTTTAAACCGGGCGATTTATGAAAATTATAACACGTGGGAGATTTAGAACATGACCTCCTATATCTTTCTATCAGCCACAGACGTTCACTGCTAAACATAGGCCTGTGGTCCCGGGCAGACCGCCTCCATTGATTCCCCGCTATTACCCTCATCACGAGGTCATCCGTCCATCGCCACTCTAGGACTTTTGCTGCCATCCATTCTCCGGACTACATGGCCTGGCCTGCCCTTTGCCACTTCAACCGTCCGAGCTATTTCGGTTACCATGGTTCTTCTGCGGATATCCTTATTTCTAATTCTATCCCGCAAATAAATTCCGAGCATAGCCCTTTCCATTGCACCTACATCTATTCAAGTTTAATTCAATCTCAACCACGTTAGGTTAGGTTAGGTTTTATGACAATGTGATAATCGATTATATTTATATGCTTATATTTATACTTATACGTGGAACAATTATTATTTGGTCAATCACTTCTATAAAACTTGTTCACTTAACCCATCGCGTTAATTTCTAGAGCAGCCATACAAGTGACGCAACTTGTTATCTGTCATCTATCTAATTGGATAAGGGCACGCTTCAAACCGGGTGATTATATAAAATTTGCTATATTAGGATAATGATAACACAATTGTAGATGGGATGGATCTAAGCAAAGTAGAAGGAAAAGGAAGCGCTGGTTTAAGTGAGGGAGTAGATATTATCTTCAAAATTTAACACAAAATCCGTCGACGGAAAAATCAGATCTAGATTTTGGAATATGAAATTTTGTTTAAAGAATAGAATAGAATATTGTTTATTTCAGGCATACTATCCCATTTACAAACACCAATAATGGTCCTTAATACTATATAAAACATTATACACATGAGGACAAAATAAATAAAATGAATTTATGATGTTTTTTTTAGTTTATCCTACCTTATTGGCCATGTGCTATGACGGTGATGTTTTTTGCACTCAACCCGTTTTTACCCTCTACAAAAAATATAGCCAGTCCATTTGACCGGTCGCCGTGTTAATTATCGGAGCCACACAAAACAGTATCTACCTAGTTATATAATTTATATTATAATACTAATATAATTGGTTATTAAAGGGTTATATTACACGGTATCCCCTTCTTTTATAAACAAACGATAGGAAAATATATAACTACGGTCTTTTATCGTAAATTTGTAGTTATTATTATTATTAATCCGTTTATGGCGGCTCGAAGCTTGTGCCAGTATCAGTTTTTTGGTTTATAACCAATGCATGACTTCCGTGTTAAATGTAAATAAGACTTATCAAAAAATAAAACATGAGATGAAATGAACATGAACAAAGATGGCCGATGAATCCTTTCCCCAGCGAACGAATAAAACATAGAAGCCTAACTAGCGTCGGAAAATGGCCCCACGGATTTTGTGTCAGTTAAGGCGGGGCGTAAATTTTGTGTCAAACAGCTGTCTAGTTTGCAAATGGCGACGCAGCCGCACAGTTGCATTACGTGACATATATGAAGTCTCAAAGTAACAAAATATGCCATAATGTTCAGTGAAATGGTGTATTAATCACTCAGGAAAACACAAAAAAAAGATGGTATCAGTTTTCATACGTAAATAAAGCCGTACACATATTAATTTAATTTATTTTACGGAACAGATTTTGTATAGGGATGGTGTTATGCCATATGACTAATTTATATACGATGTTTGAAAAAAGTAATGCAATCAGTGGCGTGCCTAGGCTTATAGGTAAATCCATTTTATTGCCGCATTACTGTTCAAAGTACAATTTTAATAATACACAGGTTGGGCGTGGGTTTTGGGGAAAATATGAGCTGTTTTTTTCTGAGCGAAAGTTAGAGTGCCTACCTTTCCTTCGCCTATTAAAAGACCTGCACACTTTAACTCATCACAATCGCACGCAACAATGGAAGGAGTTGTTAAACAATTAAGGCCACAGTAATCACAACAACAAACAAAATCAAAACACGATCACTATCTATAATATTACCTACTTCTACTTATTACTACGCTCAAACAAACACTACACTAACTAAATATTTCTAAACAACGTGAAATTAAATCACTCCTGTTTAAGCGAAATTTGCAAGTGGCCGATCCGTATCTAACTTCACTTCACTTGAAGCAACGTATAGTTATGTTGATACATAGGTTACTTCCATGTGTTAGAATAGGCGGTATGAAGCCCGATTGCAAGCCAACGCGTGCGAGGGAGATGACTAGCGGTGACATAGAACGGCGACGAACCATAGCGCGGAGCGGTCGGTGTGCGGACAAATTTTGAACCACGCGGCATCGACAAAATTTGAAATTATGAAACACGTCACGGCGCGCAATTTTATATTGTTCAAGTAAATCATTTTTTATCGTTTGTTAATATTACTACTACTACTACCGGGCTTTTGTGCTTGTATAAGACCGTCCCTAAAAGGCTATGCGTTTTCCGTCAGTCCGGTAGGAAAACGTATAAGTTCCTAATTATGTTTGATATTTTTCACTACAAAGATTGTATCGACTTTACATGTAAAATATTAGTTATTACAAAGAAGGAGAAATAATAATATATACAGCAGTTACAGCACGCATTAATAATAATCATTCAAAGTATTAGTAACAACAAGGAACAAACAAGGATTCCTTAAAAGATGTAATTTTTTTTTTAATTCGTATGTAAGCAATAACCTTAACATTCAAGATTTATAATGAAGGAAACAAAAATGGCTCTTTATTGCATCAAAGATTCACCAATTATAAGTTTTCACTGTCACCGCCATATTACCATAGACAAATGTCATGCGTTTTGTCGAATCACAGCTGGCCATTCGGAAATTGACGAATCACATTTATTTGTTATGCGTAATTGAAAACATTTGAGTGGCTGCGATTGGTACACCGGTGAGCATGCGCATTTCGACTGTTGGGCCGGTTTTTGATTGTAATTTTGTATGAAGCTCGTGTTCTATGTTTTATTCGTTCGCTGCCTTTCCCCAATTTGTAGTTCAAAGATAGTGAATGCAACCCGCCCATCTCCTCTCGCTCTATTTGAAGCCACAGACCAGCGAATCTTGTCGTGTTACATATTATTACGTTCAGAAATCACACAAGCGATAAAACCGCCTGTTGTCTACCGTTATTTTAATTGTATTGTGTATTTTTCTCTAACCTGTTTATGGTGATTTGTGTGCAATAAAGCATTATTTTATTGTATAATCTACTAATATCTGCGAATGGGTCACGCTCACGCTGTGTTGGCTATTCTAGATACCTACTTAAATAAAATATTATATCTTACTAGCATTAACCCGCGGCTTCGCTCGCGTGCCTATATATAGTATTCTTTATCTAAGCTGAGCTAATCCACTTAAGAACTGAATACCATTGAACAAACCACAACTGGTAAACCGCAAATTAAGATAACGAGCTCGTAGCACAGATTATATACAAGTTACTACGTAACAGATACCCCACTTGTTTGGACGGCAGGCGTTGCCACCGCTATCGATGCCCCCTCCCGCGGGTGACGCAACGTCATTGGAATGTGCGCTAGGGTTGCCTCCGTTATGTAAACGCTAGCTTTTTCTCGTGCCTTCGCTCGTTTGGTCAACCAGTCTAGTCAGCAGAGGCGTGGCGACCATACAACCCGATTCCCACTGGGTTGCCCACTTCAGGACGATTGAACACCATTCTCTACACGGTTTGAACAGGGTCTTTTTCTTTAAAAAGACCCTGTTCAAACCTTTGCATCCGACCGTTCCCTCTTTCCGCTTCCTGCTTTCCGTTCTCCGCACGCCGCTCTCCGCACCCGGGTACCCGGGTTTTCGGGTACCCGGGTTGCATTCCCTAACTACGCTCTCCGCACGCCGCTCTCCGCACGCCGCTCTCCGCTCTTCCCTCTCCGCTCTTCCCTCTTGTTACAGTAATACAAGATGGTTTTTTATAGTGCGGTACTCTAAGATGTTCTAGGCAGGGACTTGGACTTACAAAAAGTCTTCTTATTTATCCTAATATTAATTTAAGAGAAAGTTAATCGAATTAATTAATAGCTTAAAAATTTAATCGCTAAAAATTAATCGACAGTTAACTTAATCTTTCGAGATTAAATCAATCGGAACTCGTACGATTAGATTAACTAATCGTCAATTTTAATCGTTAATTGAGATTAAAAAAGTTAATCTTAATCGTTAATCGATTAACTTTTGCCCATCTCTGCTGGGAGCCGCGGAAATCATGTTTTTTCGGTTTAATTATTAAAATAATACAGATTTTGAAAATGTAAGACGTATACATTATAGTTAACATCTCGTTATGTTATTATTAAAAAAAACTGATAACTTTCCCTGCAGTATTCATGACATACTAAGGGTTGACGTTGCTTTTTGAGGTAACTAAAAAAAACTATCGAGGAAACTACAAGTAATCATGTTTCTAAAACATAACGAATAATAGAGTGAATCTTTAAATATTTTACTTATTTATTGTACAACTAAACATTCAGTAATAACAACACAGCATGGAATCAAACCAACACAATTAATTCGAAAAAAAGCTAGGCGCCCCCATAAAGATTTTTAGAGTAATACCCAGACTTTAATAGTTACGCGTCAATAGTGCCCCAGTAAACGTTAATTCTTAAACAAAATCTTTTATTCCGGAGAGTTTAATGTGTTCTGGAACAGATGAAATCATTTTCAATCGTCTTTGTTGCCACAAAAACAATATGCCCGACTTTTATTTTTCGACATCGTACAGCACAGGTTGCGCGGGAAACGTTAACTGTACGCCGTCCGCTCGCCGCGAGGCGTGGCAGCCCACTGGCATTTTGTCGCGCGGGGTTGGCACTTAGAGATCGGAATGTTTCGCGCGGCCGAAACGCGTGGGGATAGCCTGCTCGTAGTAAAAGCAGATTGTAACCGCCTTGGAAGGTTAATATAGATTATCGACTCTATTTCCTTGGACATTAGACTACAAAATGCACTAACAGAATAATGGTGATCATAACTTTTTGGAACTTTACAACCGTCTGACCCTGCTCAAGAACGTATTCTCTTGAAAAAGGACTATGATCTCTCGTCAACAAACATTTTAAACCTATTCAACAAGGAATAAGGCTGAAAATTCAATATCCACGCAATGTAGTTCTAACCTTTTTTTGTAAGTAACTGGTTGGCGCCAGGTTCGCATTTTAGAGAACAAAAGCAGATAGGATTGTATTAGACACAATGCTATTGTGAATGCAGGTAAGAGGATTAGCTCAGCTTGTAATACTTTAACTATAACATACATCATCCTACGGCAACAATGCTCTTTTTTTCAGGATTAAAAGTAGGCTATTTGTTAAGTTAGGGTATAATCTGCAGTCTGCATTTCCCTCATGCATATCCGTCCAGTCGCCGTTTTAGCGTGAAGAAGTAACAAACATACACAGACTTTCGCTTTTCTAATATTACCTACTGGGAAATACTTTTTATGTTATCACAACTCCACTTTAACAAATCATACCGAAAACTCAAGCACTCAAATCAAGCGATCTCAGCTTTTACTGTATCCAAATAAAGTTCACTTCAAAATTCATAACTCGAAGTGAAGCTAAGACACCGGGATATGTGTGAATTTTATTTGTATAAAGCTTTTATAATGTCCCGAGCCTCCGCTTATCGACTTGGGATATTCGAGATTGGTTTAATGATTCTAAGCCATGTTCTAAGTAACGTCATGTTCTATTGTAAGATAAAAAACCGGCCAAGAGCATGTCGGGCCACGCTCAGTGTAGGGTTCCGTAGTTGCTCATCCTTCACAATAAACTGCTGTTTTAAGCCCGAGGTTTACGTTAAGAAAAATTTTAAGCTCTCTAAAACGGTCGTAAACGCCCTAGAAACTGTTATCACTTATTACCTTCTGGAAGTCAACTTACGACCTTTTAAAGAAAAAATATGAAATTTGGCGATAACTCAAAAACGGCTCGACCGATTTTGTTCAATATAGTTTTCATTGAATGTACTTATAAGGCCTCATTAACATGAATTTTTCCGATAGTTTAACTAAACTTGTTTCATAAGGAACCTACGTGCCAAATTTCAACTCTCTAGAACCAGCGGTTTGGGCTGTGCGTTGATATGTCAGTCAGTCAGTCAGTCAGTTTCTTCTTTTATATATTTAGATACAGAAACGTTCCGTTCCGGTTTACTCGCATATCGTAAACGGCGAATATCGCTCGATATGTATTGTTTCGAATCGATACGCAATTCATCATCAAGATCTACGATCAGTCGCGTTGTCGGCCAATCAAACACTGGCCATCGCCATTTCGTATGTATTTTAATAAAATATATCTGTTTATCACGTTATAACCGATTTTAAAACTAGAGGATGTTAACTTTGCTGGATTTCTTCCTCTGGTTGTTCATGGATTTTCTAAAATACCTACCTATTTTGTTTTATGGAATACTTTAAGGCTTACTTTTGGAATATTCCCATTTGCATTTGAACAGATAATTCCATCATGAATTTACATTCATCAAAATTAAAATTCAAAATTGAGTGATTATACTTCGCCAAATGTTCGCCATCTGTTGACCGATTTTTAAAATGTATTTGTTATTGTTATTAAACAGGGATACTTTTGGGGTGGTACTATCCTATGGATGACAAAATTCAACCCATAGTTTTTGTATTTAAACTAAAATATATTTTTTTAATTCGATGGTTAAGTATGATTTAGGGCGTGGCCACATGTCCACGACACGGCGTCGTAAACGTAAAACGACACGGTGTCGCGTCGGAGCGCGACACATTATCCACCGTGCGAATATACGTTGCCGCGTCGTGAAAACACACGACACGGCGTCGTAAACGTAAAACGACGCTGTGTCGAGTCGGAGCGCGACACATTATCCACCGTGCGAATATACGTTGCCGCGTGCATGAACAAAAGTGCTGACGTTCACTTATGCAACGGCGACCTTGAGCAACGCAAAATGTTTATTACGTACAGTAATAGAGTTATTACATATTAGACATGCTATCTCCTGAAATCTGCTTTCTACAGCCGACAGAATGATACCAACATTTATGTATCTAATCTGGGTATTGTAGGAATCATTGTTTGAAGCCAAATTCACTTTACTTTGGTCTACATAATGGGTATTTATTGTGTGCCACAAACTGTACTTATGATACCTGTTTTAGGGTTCCATACGAAAAGGGTAAAAACAGGAAGAGACCCAGGGGCTGGATTCATTGATTCAGCGATATGGCTGGTAGCAATCCAGACACGCCCGCTTTCCTCATAATATATAATGTTCACACAAGTTCTTGTATGTTAAAGCTAGTTAAAGCAGACTTACTCTTTATAAGCATCAAACAGTATGTTGTACACCCCAAGTCTGGTGGTGGTGTAGGTGGCCTGTCTCAGCAGGCCGGCGGACAGACCAGTGTACAGAGCAACAAAGCCCTCCCGAGCCACAATTTCCCCGGCGACTGTGAAGGAGGACCGTCCGCCGCCACTCAACTGCATCCGTGTCTTGATGAGGTCAAGGGGCTGGACCACGCAGGTGGCGGCCATGCTGGAACCAAATTAGAACATTTATAAATTTATTATTTTATAATTAAATTATTTTGACATGCAACGCCAACAAAGTGGATAAGGACAAGGGAATGATGAAGAATTAAATTAAATTGATGGATACTTTGTGTCAAGCTATGAGAAAAGGAAGATAAGGAACGAAAACATTGAAGAAAAAGAGAAGGAATAGAAATTAACAAATGCATAAGTTAAATACAGTACAACAATGTCCAACAAGGTGGACCGACAACCCGGTTAGGATTGCAGGCAGAAATTGGATCAGGGTGGCGCCAGACCAAATGTTGTGAACTTTGGGCTGGGCTGTGGAAGCCTTTGTCCAGCAGTGGCCATCTATTGACTGCTATCATGATGAGGGTGATATTACATGATATTACTAATATAAACATGTTTTGTAGGTAATTTTTTTATACATGATTAAAAATAAGAATTAATTGAGTGATTCTTAATTTTCTGTTTATTTCAGATACTTTTTAAGGTGATTTTGAAGACTTGAATAACCTAGATCTTCTTTTTGAACAAATGTGACTTTTGATTACAAACACAGTATAAAGCACAAATTGCTGAATAAAATACTTTTTCTTTAAAAAAAAGGTAAACAGGTTTACATCTGGATACATGGAAAATAATTGAGCATTATGTAATTTATGTTGTTTAGGTAGTAAACTAGTTTTTGGGTAAAAAATGCAATTACACACAAGGTCATTACACTCTCGCCGAGCTCACAGTAAAGTTATGATAATTAATTATACATTTTACCAGAATTAAAAAGATCTTGCCTTTTTGAACATAACATTTAATAAAATATTACAGGTAATGAACCTTTTACGCAAAAACAGCATTTTACCAAAACAGCTGTTTGTTTTTGTAACAGACGCGTTAATGACATTGATTTTGAAATAAAGAACGAATTTAGGTTTCTAATAATAATACAGACCCAGCAAGGCCGCCGAAAGCGAACTTGAGTCCATTGGGGATATACCGCTCCTTGGGCGGTTCAGCGACGGCTTGGCTCATTGTGTATATTTATCACTTAATTATATCACAACACTCGTTAAAAGTTATTATAAAAAAAAATACAATTTATTGTAAGACTGTGCACCACAACTTGTGACAAGACTGCTCCGCCGCGCTATCCGATCCGAATTCCGATTTGCAGCTGGTTTTGACGTTTCGTTTATCTGACGTTGACGGGCAACTTACAGATTAAAACAACGATGGGCATCTTATATTATCTGCAGTTTACGAATCCGAAAAATTGTGATGTACAAAATACAAATTTAAATATATCGAAATTAATTAAATCAGTATTAATACATTCATAAGAAATAGGCTTTCAGTTAGATTTCTTTTTGTAAACAGTTAGTATACTTATCTATGGTTTGTTTTGTTTATAAACTTGGAATCCCATCCATTACAAGTTTTTTGCTGTGCGCGCGATTTTACATTATTTATAACTTTTTTCTATCCTTCTTAATCGAAGTAGTGGCAGTGTAGGTAGAAATAGAAACTATATCATTTCCAGTCCTATCGAATTTCAATTTGGGTGTAATTTCAAACTTAATGAGTTTCAGAGGTTTATCTTATGCGCCAAAAAGATTATACGATGATAAGATAACGTATCCGCCATCCGGTCAATACAATAGCAGAACATTGTTAACTTTTATGGATCTTATATTACTAGAACTCTAGTGTTATTCCTATATCAACATCCTGTTTGAAGACTGAAGCAACGGGAAACAACTAATTGTCTTCGTACAATTTGAGTTTGCTATTCCCGGTGAATATAATAACTGAGTAAGTATTCCTAATAATAAGAGATTAGATGGTTTAAATAAGAGATTAGGTTGAAATAGTGAATTAAAAGGTTAAAAAATTATTACGAAGGTTAAAAAAATGTTTCTTTTATTTACTGTTCTAGGATCAAGATGAATTTCCAAGATCCCATGCTTTACAATAAAATACTGCAAGAAAAAGGTCTCCTGGACGATTTTTATAAAGCTGTTAGTACATTGGACGGGTCGGCTGTTTTAGAAGCGTACAAAATTATGAGTATCACTAAAAGTTTTCCTAGTGAGCATAAACATGTGAAAAACTATGACCGGTCAAGCAATTTGCGCAGCCGAGGGAATGACTATTTCCAGGAACAGAAATACCAAGCAGCACTAGAAATGTACAATAAAGCTTTGCTCTGTGCCCCAATAGGATCCTTAGAAATGTTGCATGCGTATGGCAACCGGTCTGCACTTTTGTACCATTTATCTGCCTACAGTGCTTGTATTAAGGACATAGAAACTTGCCGAAAACTTGGATGCACGGGAGAACTAGCCAAAAAGTTAAATAAGAGATATGATGAGTGTCAACTGGTTTTCTGGAAGGAACACTTTAAGAATAATGTGTTGCTGTCCAATTTTGGCCTAGAATTCTTTAAGTTCAATATCAAAAAACATCCAGATGTACCCTGCTTGTCGGCAGATGTGGACATAGTCTCCGAATCTGGTGAAAGGAAGACTGTGGCCGCTAAGGATATAAAACTTGGAACAGTAGTTGCTGTAGAAACAGCTTTTGCGACATATTCTCTTCAAGACAAGTCTTTCCTCTCATGTTATCATTGCCATAAAATGACCCCAAATCTCACTCCATGTGAAACCTGCTGCTTTGCACTGTTTTGCAGTGACCAGTGCATAAAAACCAGTTTTATAGAGTATCACAACATTGAATGCCAGATTACAAGCATATTGGAAACTATTGATCCAGGATTTAAATTTCGTTTGGCTCTCAAGTCCGTATTAAAACTCAGAAGTACGTGTAAGAATTGGAGCACATTAATTAAAGAAGCGAATAACATTGGAGCTAATAGACTAAATGAAAGCCCCTTAAATGAGGTATATGATTGTCGCATGTAGGTTAGGTATACAATGTAATAATTATAAGTTAGCTCGATCATATATATAGCCGTAAGTAATCAGCATAGAATAAGAAATCATTATATACAGACTTATTTCTTTTCGTTTAATTTTACTTAATATATAAGGTTAATTTCTCTCATTATTGTGCTAGGATAAGATATGAAGCTTTGGTTAATTATTATGTAAAACCACCTAAATAAATATATAACGAAGACATATAGAAAGCTTCATAAAGTAGGTTGATGATACTGTAAACATTAAAATTACCCAATAAGAATCTTATATGAAAACTTGTCGATAAATATATACTCGACCAATGTATGTTATGTACCTTATGTGAATGTTCTATATACTAAATAAAGGGATAATGTTGTTCACTTGCACCTACTCACCACATTCATACCACACGTAAGAATTGGGCCACGCCCTTCTTACCCATTGGCCATCTATAAGTTTAATCCAGCGATCATACTAATATGGCCGCTCGATTAATTCAATTCATTCTCTCAGCGGCCTCCGATCAAACAACACGTCACACAGCATTATGTGAACTATCTTCAAGTGTTATTATTTTATTTATGGGAACTTCCCTATACTACTGAAGTATCCCTTTTCCAGTTTAAAGTTAAAATCAAGCTACAGTCTACTACGAATCCCACAATTGGTACTTCGAAAGCCGGATATCAAGAATCAGCGATCATCGAAGGAAGGAATTGGACCTTCGAGCACCGGATCAAGAAGGAAGGAATTGGACCTTCGTTCCAGTGACAGGAGGCGCGCAAGAGAATCATCATAGGGACGTGTAGTGGATTAAACCCTACGTCCCTACGCCGGGCATCACAGACAGGGTAGAATTAAGTTTCCCCTCGCTCTGGCATCAATCGGATCGTGGGTTGAATTAATTTTCCCCTCGTATCCGCACCACGTCGCGCATCACAGAACTCGGGTTGATTAAGTTCCCCTTGTTCTGCCATCAATCGGACAATAGTCCGCACCACGACGTGCATCACCAGAACTCGGGTTGATTAAGTTCCCCTTGTTCTGCCATCAATCGGATCTCGGGTTGATTAATTTCCCCTTGCTTCCGCATCAATCGGTCTCGGATTGATTAAGTTCTCCTTGTACCGCGTCTAAAGCGTTCACGTGTGACGCATAACACAGCTTCCGTACGGGGGTAACCCAGCGGTGTGAACAAACCGTAACGGATCTGTGCAACGAGGGATTTACGCCGTAGGGATATTAGGGCTCATTAGTGTCGCACTTAGCCTCGCTAATGAATAGGTGTTAGGTATTAGGTAAATTCAGTGTTTTTTGTTATTGTTTTAAATTCAGTGTGTGTGTTAGGTTAAGCGACAGTCCCCCCGTGCGATGTCTCTTCCGGAAAAGAGAGTTACGCGTTCTCAAAAATCACGAGACCAGACTCCGGAGTCAGGCGAGACGTCCACTAATCCTACAAATACTTGGAGCTACGGGACTGGCCCATCTAATAACGCAAGCAGTAGCAATAAAAACGCGAACACAATGACGCCCGCGAGCGATCCCCCCTCGGCCCCCGCCCCGCGATCGAGCGTAGCCAATTCACCCGCGATAAACCCGGCTCCTGTGCCCCATTCCGCCCGCGACCACGCGTTAGAAGTCGGTAGGGGAGATATAGACAGGCCCGGTGATAGGAATTCGGACAATACGTTAGTTAATGCCAATAGGGAAAGTAGTAGTCAAATTTCTGTTTTAATGGCCGAATTGCAGGTGCGTAAAGCCGAGCTCGAACTAGCTCAGAAGGCAGCCGCGGAAGCAAATATTAGACTGGAGGTTGCGCGTATTGAAGCGCAATCCGACAGTGCGTCCGCGGTGGGTCAGGCCGCTGAGAGAGTCTCGGGTTGGGTAGCATCTCATTACGATAATCGACCACCCGTTGTAGAAAACAGAAGTTTGAACCCGGCATATAACGGCAATAGGGTAGAATTAGGGCAAGTACGACACGCCGATCGGGCATTGCAAGGCCCTCCAATACATAGGCAAATTCCGGAATTGCCGCATTTCGATGGAAATATCTCGGAATGGATAGCGTTTAGGGCCGAATTTGAGGACAGCGCACCTCATTTCAGTAACGTAAACAACGTAGGTAGAATTAGGCGCGCCTTACGCGGAGAAGCGCGGATAGCGGTCAAGGCTATTATGTACACAGTAACCGATCCTTACGAAATCATGGAGTCTTTAGAAAGGCATTTCGGGGATCCCGAAGAAATAGTTTTGACCGAGATCCATAACGTAAAGCGTATGCCCAGGTTAGCCGAAGACAGCAGTAATATCGTCACTTTTGCCGGCCATGTAGCCAATACGGTAGCTACCATTAAGGCATTGCGCCAAGATCAGTATTTACACGCGCCCGAGTTAGTGAGTAAAATAACTGATAAATTAAACGTAATAATTAGGTATGAATGGGCAAAGTATAAACAGGCCAATCAGGGGACGCCCGAATTAGTCGCGATGGCTAACTTTTTAAATGACGTCAGTATGGCCACGAAGCGATCACACCACAGACATTCAAAGTCCCGTGCAAACGTTCATGTGGTTAATATGAACCATGCCGAGTCGAGGCAGCCACAACAACGAATGCACGGTGGTGCGAGCCGCGGACGACCATACCAAAGTAGCTATCGAGACTACGCAAGCGACTCTGATTCGGACGACGACTCATACCGGGAATCGAACCGCGCCGCTACCGTGGCTACCGTAAATTCGCGCCCGCAAACGCATAAAAAAAAGCCCGCGCAAACGGTGAAACCCACGCAATCTCGACCGCCCCCGCAGTCGCAGAATAATTTTAACAGTAATAAAAAAGATTGCGTACTTTGCAAAGGGAATCACAAATTAGCCGTTTGCCCGGATTTTCTAAAAAAGTCTATTGCGAATCGGTGGGAATCGGCCCGAAGCCTTAAGCTGTGCTATAGGTGTTTAGAACCTAATCATAGGCGCCCTATTAAGTGCAAATACGTCGCATGCGGTAAAAACGAATGCGAGGCGGGTCACCATAAGTTACTTCACGGGCTTACGAGCGAAGCGCAATCTGTCCGCGCAAGTGTTAGCAGTATTAATCAGATTCAGCGCGCTAATACGTATCTTATGGTGGTCCCCGTAGAAATTTCAGGCCCGTTAGGTAGTGCCGAGGCACTAGCGTTCCTAGACTCAGGCTCGACCATGACTCTAATAGAACGAGGCACGGCCGATAAGGTAGCTCCCAGGGGTTCGGGCAAACCTCTCGCGATCCAAGGCATTGGAGGTCAGATAACAGACCATGAGTCCTGTAGAATAAACTTGTCGATTCGCGGTTTATGTACAAGAAATCTAGAAAAAATTTCAGCGTATACAATCGATAAATTAAATCTGCCTTCGCAAGAGGTTTCCCGCGAGTTAGTGGAAAAATGCGACCATCTAAAAGACATAACGGACCAATTAGTATATGAGCGCGGGACGCCCACAATTTTAATTGGGCAAGATAATTGGGGTTTAATTGTGTCGCGACAGCTCCTTACGGGCCCCACCTCATCAATAGCTGCGGGCTATACCAACCTGGGTTGGATCCTTTTTGGATCCCAGGATAGGCCGGGAAAAATAGCTCGTATAAATCACGTGCGTCCAGCCACTACCGAAGATGAGATTTTAAGCTGTATGAAACAGCACTTTAGCATCGAGTCGTTAGGGGTAGAGAAAAAATTGCCCCGGGCGGACCCGGACCAACGTGCTTTAGACATATTAGAATCTACGTGTAGAAAAATCCCGGGAGAAAATAGGTACGAAACGGGATTGTTGTGGCGATCTGATAACGAGATTTTGCCTAGCAATCGCGCACAAGCGCTACGCCGTCTCTATAGCTTAGAACGCAAACTGGACGGAGACGAAAGTTTTAAGGCAGAATATACCGCACAGATTGAGAATCTGATAAGTAAAGGATATGCGGAAATAATTAACTCTCGTCCCCCGCCAGAAGCGCCGCGTACATGGTATTTGCCGCACTTCGCAACCAGACACGCGCAAAAATTAAAATTACGTCTAGTATTTGACGCAAAGGCTACAGCCTATAATACTAGCCTTAATCAGTCATTATTAACAGGGCCCGACCTGCTAAAGTCATTGTTCGGAGTTCTACTTCGATTTCGCGAGGGCAAAACCGCGGTTATTGCCGATGTAAAGGAAATGTTTTTACAAGTAGGAGTGTTAGAGCAGGACAGGGATAGTTTACGTTTTTTGTGGAGGGGAGAGAGCAGGACAGAAGATCCACAAGAATATCGTATGAAACGGTTGATATTCGGATCCGCTGCGAGTCCAACCACAGCCTTATACGTCAAAAACAAAAACGAGTTAGAACAAAAAAACGTTTATCCTATCGCCGCCGATATAACTATCAGAAACACGTACATGGACGACATGTTGGTAGCCTTAGATCAGGACGAAAATGAGGTTAAAAAGATAGTTAACGACCTGTACCACTTGAACATGCAAGCCTCGTTCGAATTGCGAGGTTTCGCCTCTAACAACCCAAACGTCATAAGCGACGTACAGCCAAAAACAGAGGATAGTACGGTGATAGGTAAATCTGATACCGAACGTACGTTAGGGCTTATATGGAACCATAGGCGAGACACGGTAGGCTTTAACGTAAATTTGAGAAACACCCCGAAAGAAGTTCTCAACGGTTCGACTTTGCCGACTAAGCGGCAGGTCACTAGTAGCGCTATGTCTGTATATGACCCAATCGGCTATGCAAGCCCCATTTCCGTGTTAGGTAAAACGGTAATGCAGGAGGTATGGCGTACCGGTATCGGATGGGACGATCAAATAAAGGATAGCTGTAAAGCGCCATGGATGTCGTTTATAAATAACTTACAAAAGTTACGCAATCTCGAGATCCCCCGACACGTTCCCGCACGCGACCGTAAGGGCAATATCCACATATTTTGTGACGCCAGCGAGAAGGTTTACGCTACGGCCGTGTATTTTGTGGGCAGGGACGAGTCAGGGTCAATTAAATCGACTTTAATCGCATCCAAGGCCCGAGCAGCGCCGCTTAAAGTAGTGTCTATTCCGAGATTAGAGCTTCAGAGCTGTGTGTTAGGCACTCGATTAGCGGAATCTGTCGTCGCAGAATCCGATTACGTAATTGAGAATAGGTATTTTTGGTCCGACTCGCGAACAGTGCTAGCATGGATAAAAGCAGATCCGCGCACATTTAAGAGCTTCGTGGCTCACCGATTAGCTGAAATCGAAAGTAGCACTTCGCCAGCGGACTGGCGATGGGTGCCCAGCGCGCTAAACGTAGCCGACGACGCTACAAAGGGCGCGCCCGCGAATTTCGATAACACCCACCGCTGGTTTTTCGGACCCGAATTCATTACGAAACATAAATCGGACTGGCCGCGCGAAAAACCGTCGCCTTCACCTGCACCGCCCACAGGCGAAGAACGTAATAACGCGATTACGTTATCAATCCGTACATGCGATAAATTCGATTATTTACCTCCGATAGAACGATTTTCGAGTTTTATTCGATTAGTTAGGGCTACTGCTTGCGTTATAGTTGCGGCTGAAGTATTTAAAACCCGATTGCTATTGAGAAAACCCGAAATAGAGATGAATAATGGACATGTAAAGATTGCGGAATTACTCCTAATCAAGCGTAGTCAATACGCAAGTTTCGAAGAGGAAGTAAAATTGTCAAGAAACGATAATCCACTGCCGCGACGATCGCCTATCCATAAGATAGCAGTGAAAATGAACAAGGCGGACGTCATGGTACTCGACTCGAGAGTAGACCGAGGCAAAGTGGATATCCCAATTTTACACGCTAAAGAGAGCTTCACGAAACTACTCATACAACATTACCATGAAAAGTACAATCATGGCAATCACATGACCGTGATGAACGAGATTAAACAGCGGTATTTTATAGTCGGTCTACGAGGGACTATGAGATATATATGCAATAAATGTCAATGGTGTCGGACCTATAAAGGAGCCACCCTCAAGGCCCCTGTAGGCGACCTACCTGTAGAAAGACTACTCGCATATCAGCCTCCGTTTACCGCTACCGCCATAGATTTGTTCGGGCCAATGCAGATTGCTATCGGGCGTAGAAGAGAGAAAAGATGGGGCGTGCTCTTTACTTGCCTTACGACCAGAGCCGTCCATCTCGAGTTAGCCGCATCACTATCGGCGAGCTCCACTATACTAGCCCTCAGACGCATGATAGCACGTCGCGGAACCCCAACAATCATCTACTCGGACAACGGGACTAATTTTGTGGGCTCGGAACGAGAAATAAAAGAAGCGAAGAAATCACTGCCCGAATCCGTGAAAGATCATCCCGCCATCCGAGAAATCACATGGAAGAAAATTCCGCCCGGTAATCCCGCCGCGGGAGGTTCGTGGGAAAGAATGGTAGGCGCCATAAAAGCCGCTCTGAAAATCACACTCAGAGAGAAGGCTCCACACGAAGAGGTCCTACATACGCTCATATTAGAGGCCGAAAACATTGTCAATTCGCGCCCTCTCACTCCAATCAATACCGATATGAGCGAACCTTCCCTCACCCCGAACCATTTTTTATTGCTGAGATCCAACGCTAGTAGCCCATGGGGCACCTTCAAGGACGATACGTCCCTAAAGTCATGGAAGACCGCCCAAGCTCTAGCCGACATATTCTGGAAGAAATGGATCGCCGAGTATCGACCGCTGCTATGTCCGCGAGCCAGTACTTACAGCAAATTCAAGAATCCTGCTATAGGCGACGTCGTAATAGTAGCTGACAACACTATGCCGAGAGGGACGTGGCCTAGAGGCATTATAGCAAAAACCTTTCCCGGCCCTGATGGCCATGTAAGGGTGGCCGACGTCCAAACTAACTCAGGCATAATCCGACGACCTACAAATCGACTTATCTACATTTGCTCCACTTAAATATTGTACTTTCGTACGGAGGGGGGACTGTCGCATGTAGGTTAGGTATACAATGTAATAATTATAAGTTAGCTCGATCATATATATAGCCGTAAGTAATCAGCATAGAATAAGAAATCATTATATACAGACTTATTTCTTTTCGTTTAATTTTACTTAATATATAAGGTTAATTTCTCTCATTATTGTGCTAGGATAAGATATGAAGCTTTGGTTAATTATTATGTAAAACCACCTAAATAAATATATAACGAAGACATATAGAAAGCTTCATAAAGTAGGTTGATGATACTGTAAACATTAAAATTACCCAATAAGAATCTTATATGAAAACTTGTCGATAAATATATACTCGACCAATGTATGTTATGTACCTTATGTGAATGTTCTATATACTAAATAAAGGGATAATGTTGTTCACTTGCACCTACTCACCACATTCATACCACACGTAAGAATTGGGCCACGCCCTTCTTACCCATTGGCCATCTATAAGTTTAATCCAGCGATCATACTAATATGGCCGCTCGATTAATTCAATTCATTCTCTCAGCGGCCTCCGATCAAACAACACGTCACACAGCATTATGTGAACTATCTTCAAGTGTTATTATTTTATTTATGGGAACTTCCCTATACTACTGAAGTATCCCTTTTCCAGTTTAAAGTTAAAATCAAGCTACAGTCTACTACGAATCCCACAATGATGTAGAAAATTATTCCTCGATTCTGTGCTTCAAAGAAGATAGAAGTTTTGTGTTTGGCACACTCTACAATAGCTGCTTTATATATGCAGCTATACTTCAACATCTGGAGAGAATCGAAGACTTTTTTCCTGAATCGAAATCCGAAGGTTTAGAAGCGAGGAAATGTTTTGCAAAGCTGTGTCTGAATTTACAACTAAACTGGATCACTACTGAGTCAATATCAGCAGCGAAGGCATTAAATGTAGATAAGCTCATCACTGCTGTGCCTTGTTATTACGGATGGTTTCCGTTCACCGGGAAACTGCAGCACTCTTGTGAGCCAAATCTTCTGGCATTGGGCCTTGACAACAAAGTGGCACTAGTGGCTATAAGGCCTATAAAGAAAATGACGGAATTGACAGTGTCCTGTGTGTGAGTATTACTAATAGTATGATTACTAAAATCAGGGATTCCGTAATATTAATTTCTCATGCCCCCACTGTGCCCCGAAAAACTGTTCATTTGTTAATTTCTACCTACATTACATAAAATAAAATAACAGATGAACTAGGGTAATAGGTTTGACGTGAAATAAATATACGTTAAAGAAGCACCCTCCCAGCCCCCTGCCTCTTTGGGAGGCATACACTGATCGGCCAAAGTAAATACAGAGGCCAATTCAGCAATTAATGAAATGCTGAATATGGTTACAGCGGCCACTGGTACGAGCACCTGTACAAGGAGACGCGGCGGATTAAGATCTACCAGACCATCCACAACGTGTGCGGCTGCCGCGTTTGCGCGGGCGCCGCGGTCGTTCGCACCCTGCCGCAGCCCGAGCTGGACCCCAAGCAGAAGAAGGTACTCTCAGGATGTATAGTCTAAGTATCGTATCCGTCAAAGGCTCCTTGACCAGGGCCGGCCTTGGCCATACAGGCGCCCTGGGTGTGTTATTCATTATTTGACGACGTGAGGTCCTATAGGCGGTCTAGTCATAGTCAAAATAAGGCCCTTTAGGACCCGGTCGACCCCCGCTAAAGCCGCCACTGTCCATAAACTTCATGAACGTCGATCATGTGCCCGAATGTGGCTTGCAAAACCAAATTATGATGTAGGCCGGTTATAAGTATAATTTATAAAGTTGTATTTACGATGTTTAAATGAAGATTCTGTCACTGTCAGGTGAACAACATAATAAAATATTATGTAATTCCTGTACAAGTCGCCAGTGTCGCCACCGAACAAACATCTATATTTATTGTATTTCGGTCTTAAATAGATTCAAATTTGCAAGTTATGTGTTTGTCTGAGCCTCCCCCACATTTGATGGAGGTACGGGTAAGGTGGGGGTGGGACATACATTACATACACTAGCACAGATTTTACTTTAAAAAAGTCGTCTTGTCATAAATTACCTACCATTTCGTAAATTGTGGACACATCTCGACTGAAAGTGCAATAAAGTGGTCACGTATAATCGTCGATCTTTCTGCTACAGCAACGCATGTATTTTCCTTTCCAGCTGTACAGCGCCTGGCAGCAGATGTTGACTACCATGGTCCTCCCGCACAAGAACGATTCGTACTTCCGCGCCACCTGCGCTGCCCTCGCCGCGCTCGACGCGCTTCCCAACACGGAGCCTCACTACCGGCTGTTCGGGGAGCTGAGGCCCCAGCTCAGCCTGTGCCAGTACGCGCACAGCGGGAATGAGATGATCTTCCTGTAGACTACTCCAGGTTTGTCAATGATCCAGTGTCACCCCAGGCCGAGTGGATCACCCAGGTGATTATATTGGACGAATATATCCAGTGAGATCACCTAGGTGATTATATTGGACGAATATATCCAGTGAGATCACCCAGGTGATTATATTGGACGAATATATCCAGTGAGATCACCCAGGTGATTATATTGGACGAATATATCCAGTTGAGATCACCCAGGTGATTATATTGTTGCATTCAAGGGGAAAACCAAATAAATAACTTGGCTTTTATTAACTACAGAAATAAGATATTAAATGAAAGACATTTTAACATTACAAGTGACGGCTGATAGTTGTCACTAGCATAAACAAATATTGGTAACACGAAGGAGTGATTATATGTCATTCTCCCCCTCTATGGTTTCTGCATCAAGAAGATAGGCATTGAGATGTTGTGGTAATCTTTTTGGCCTTGTAGATCTTCTGACTTGTGGGGCGTCAATATTTTGAGGTGGAGTCCTAAAAACTTCTTCTTCAAGTATTTCCCCATCTTGAGCTCTATCCTCCAGTAAGGGCCTTTCATAGTCTTCATTATCGAGCCGGTTTTCATCTTCCGCCATTACTGGAAGTGGGGCTAAGTGTCTATTTGATACGGTTGTTTCTTGACCATTACGACGCCGCACGTATGAGTAGCCAGGGTTAGTTTGAAGCAATTCAACTTCCTCGACGTAAGGGTCAGTTTTCGATCGAACAAACTTTTTTAAAAGTATTGGTCCAGGAACAAGCCATGACGGTAGCGATTCACCGACTGGTGTTCTCCGGGGAAAGTTGAATAACTTCTCGTGTGGAGTGGCGTTTATTGAAGTTCATAGTAGAGAACGCACACAGTGAAGGGAAGGCTTTAAAACTTGCTCCCAATGTTCAATTGACAAATTCTTAGACTTGAGACTCAGCTGTATCGTCCGCCAGAGCGTTCCATTAAGCCTATCCACCTGCCCGTTCCCCTGCGGATTATAAGGTGTTGTGCGAGAAGTAGCAATATTACAGTTTTTGAGAAATGTCTGTATTTCTTCTGACATGAAAGAGGATCCTCTATCGCTGTGTATATACAAAGGCTGACTGTATTCGTAGAAAAGATCTCTTAGACACTTAATAACAGTAGCAGAAGTAGTATCAGGACATGCGTATGCGAATGGATATCTTGAAAATTCATCGATAATTGTTACAACAATTTTATTAACTACAACACAATGTCTGAGAAGAAGAAAGAACCGGAGAAAATACCTTCATGTTCTTTAGCCAGGTATCTTCGACCTGATCGATTTGACGTTGAACCTAATGCTCCCGGAGCAGGAGAACAGTGGGCTCATTGGCACCACACCTTTTCAAACTTTTTGGTTGAGGAAATACCGGCTGACGTTACGGATTCGATAAAACTTAAATTACTAGCAAACCACTTAACTTCTAACATTTATATACACATGAAAAATTGCCAAACTTATGATGAAGCTATTTCTGTTCTGAACAAAACATATCTGAAGCCCCAAAACGAAATCTTAGCTCGCTATGTCCTCGGCGCGCGAAAACAAAAGCATGACGAAACAATTACCGAATATTGTCGCGCTTTACAACTTCTAGCGCAAAATTGTAATTTTAAATCTGTCTCCGCCGATGAACATAGAAAACAAGCAATAAGGAGCGCTTTCATCGCAAGAATTCATTCGGCGAAAATAAGAGAACGGTTACTCGAAAACTCAACGCTTTCGATGGATGAAGCCTTCGAGCTAATTAGATTGAGCAAATCTGATCACTATGTAAACGTAATGGAAAACAGCCAAAACGTTTCCAAAACTATGTGGCAAATTGTAAACAAGGAGAGAGGTCAATCTTTACGTCCTGTTTTGGATTTCACGGAAATTGTTGTCAATTCGGAAGGGACTAAGTTTGAATCCAAACAGGATGCAGCAAACGCCATGAACGATCGGTTCGGTCACGCCGCGGCGGCACAGTATATATATGGGCTAAAGCAGTATGGAAACTAAGGCCTTTTTTGAAGATAAATACCTACGCGCTAGGGTTGTCACCCGCTGCCGGCGGCACCCTAAGTTAGATTTTTTAAAAGATTTGTTTATTACTGTATTGTATTCTACTTTTTATATAAATTTATTGTAAAAAACCTAGCCTAAGATGAAAGATAAATAAAGGAGATAGTATTATTATTTATTATTTATTAAGAGCCTATATTGTCCCACTGCTGGGCAAAGGCCTCCCTCTCATTCTTAAGGAGATAGTAATCGAATGAATTTACTAGTTTAAAACAGGCAGTTATAATGGGAAGTTTTTGTACGGAACCCTCATTGCGCGAGTGTCACTTGCACTTGACTTTTTTTTTATGTGGATACACACCACAATGTTCATATTATTATATTGTTATCAATTTCTATATTGGTATCAATGGTTTAAATGTCATCCTTTACAATATTAATACTTATTCACGCAGTATTCGACGTGTTTACACATGTAGTCCACGGACAGTCGAGGGGTTAGGAGGAGAGCGGGCGGCACATGCGGCGGCGCCGGCACGCATCGCCATCGCGTCCGTCGGTCGCGACTCCCGAACATTCGATAATACAACGTTCGCGGGCAATACTCGTACGAATCGCTCGCGTGTCTAGCTTTTCTCATAGTCTGCCTGTATCTTGTGTTATTCTTATTTGCCCATAAAACTGTGCTGTGACTTTTATAAGAATTATAGTGTTTGCCACCATCACCAACCGTTGTTTTCCTGGACGCTACCCCACGATCTAACCTAAATACAATATATATTTTATACTTGTAAATTTACACCAAATATCACATAAACAACCAAACGATTTATTTAAAAGGAAATGCATTTTATTTATTAACTAGCAAACCGTTAGGCTCCGCTCAGGTGCAATGCTAATAAATTATGCATGTAGGTATTATACTTATAAACCTGAATCAATCTATCTATTTAAAAAAACGCATCAAATCCGTTGCGTAGTTTTAAAGATCTAAGCATATATAGGAACAGACAGACAGGAAGCGACTTTGTTTTATACTATGTAGTGATAATAAAGCATTCTTACCTTTCAATATCAGCAGGAAGTTTAAAAAAAGAAAGCTCCGGTTTTAAAGAAGCAGAATTCAAGCAGCCGTATACAAAGCAATACACTCGTGGCATCTTTAAAAAATCGCGGACAGCGCACGCACGCGCGATAAACACAAACAATGACCGGTCGTCTCGATGCGCCACGCGCGACTGACAGCACCGTGAAGTCCGATGAGACGCCTCGTAAACGCTTGCGTCTGTGTGTGTGCGCTGTTTCGACCGTTTGTTCGTAGTTTCCATACTGCTTTAGCTCATATATATTCTGTGGCGGCGGCGTGCGGCGCGCCGCGCGCCGACTTGCTGCGCGTGCGCGCCGCGCTCGACAGCGCCCGCGCGCCGCCCGACCGTTGTCTGCGCCTGCGACCATTCACCGCAGCAGAGGTACTCTCCATAATAAATAACATCCCGCACAAACCGACAAAAGACATCTATGGCGTGTCAATGGAGATACACTGCATCTTGCCGCAGCTCCATTGTCACCGGTACTGACGGAGTTGTTCAATCGATGTATCTCCGAAGGAGAATACCCCCCTCCTCTGAAAGTCAGTAGGATTTCACCTCTGTTTAAAGGTAAGGGCAAAAGGGAAGACATCGATGGTTACAGACCCGTCTCCATCATACCGGCAGTAGCGAAGGTGTTGGAGAATGGTCTCAATTCGCGCCTTACCGACTTTTTGTCCGACACCGGAGTCCTGTCCGAGCGCCAATATGCGTATCGAGCGGGACGCTCGACGACCACAATGACGCGCGAACTGGTGCGCCGCGTGGTAGACGCCCGCGAGCGGAGGCAGCAGGTTGCAGTGTTGTGCTGCGATCTGTCGAAGGCCTTTGATGTCGCCGATCACAGCGTGCTCTCGATAAAACTACGTCATTATGGCATCGACGGGACAGCACACAAATTAATAACAGATAGTCTACACGGAAGATCACAGGTAGTGGTGAGTGACGGAGGGAGAGTGAGGTCTGAGCCGCTGTCTACCGTAATGGGAGTTGCGCAAGGATCGTCGGTATCGAATATTTTATTCTCGCTGCTTCTCAATGACCTACCTGAGGCAGTACCAGCGGCAGATATATTTATGTATGCCGATGACGTTGCCGCAGTGGTGTGCGCACAAGACATCATCGAGCTCGAGCAACGTCTCAACGATGCCTCAGAGCAAGTGTCACACTATTTTCGGGTCAACGGATTAGTACTGAACCTCAAAAAAACACACTTCCTCCATTTTCACCTGGGGGGCAGTGCTCCAAAGAGTCTTGCGGTCTTTGTAGGCGGCACTAAATTAGAGCAACTGCAGAATACCACATTTTTGGGCATCGAGCTAGACAGGGGTCTCCAATGGGGATCCCATGTAACTAAATTATGCAATAAGCTTGGGGGCGCCTGCTTCGTGTTGCAACGTCTTGGCAGAGTTATGCCCAGAAATGTGGTACGCTCATGCTATTTTGCCACCGTGCACTCGCTTATTCAGTACGGCGCAGAGCTGTGGGGGCGTGCCGCAGACTGGGAACGCGTTTTCCGCATGCAAAAGAGAGCTGTCCGAGCGATTGCACAGGTGAGCCAAAGTGCCTCTGCAAAACCGCATTTTAAAGCCCTTCGGATACTCACACTACCTGCCGTAGTGATACTCCAGGTGGCAACGTACGTGCGGTGCCACCTGGATGAGTATGTGAGAGGGTCAGAAGTGCACGGACGCAACCTGCGAAATGCCCACAGACTCGTGGGAGTCAGGCACCGACTGGTGAAATCTGGCAAACTCACCCACGTGATGGGGCCGACGGTTTACAACCGACTGCCTGCACACATCACGGATGCGCCGTCGCTAACCAGCTTTAAGTCGCGCCTTAAAAGCTGGCTTATCGAACACACTTTCTATAGCTATAACGAATTTTATTCACTGAGTACCAAATAGGTAATTAAAGGACTATTATTTTAATTGTACTTATCTATGTAGTATTATTATAATTTACGGAGTACCAAATAGGCACTTTACATTATATGGGTATTAATTGTATAGCAACACGATCGTTGTTCATTGATATATTAATATTGCTAATTTTTTATTGTTTAATGTGACCCTATTTTTTATTTTCGGTACATTGTAATTGATTAAATGATTATGATATGATATGACATGTAATATAATGATTATGAATAAATGAATATGAATATGAATATGACCAAGCCGTCGTCCTTGAAACAGCTGAAAAAGACTCCGCAATTATGGGCGTTGGTGTACCGAATGCTTTGAATGCTTTACCAGTGATTGTCCCACGACAAGAACAAATTCAGCGCATCATGCCGAGTTCTAACAATGCAGCTGTCTCGTCCTCACCACAGCCAACGGCCAGACACTGCTTCTTTTGCGGTGGAAAAGTGCACCAAAGGATTAAATGCCCAGCGTTCCACGCCTATTGTCAACTTTGTTCTAAGAAGGGACACTTCGCTTTAGTTTGCCGTTCTCGCAACAACGTTTCAACTAGCAATGCTATTTCTTGTCCGAGTACTACTGTTCCCGTCGAATACATGCAGTCACCAAGTTCTTCTGAAACGATAAGCACCGTTTACTCAGCTGCATCTCCGTCCAGTTTGGTAAAAGCTACGATTTCCATCACCGTTCATGATACTCGTGCCGATGCTTTGATTGATACCGGAAGCTCCGTCAGCTTCATTGATCGCAACATAGCTCGAATGATGAATCTCAAACAACGACCTTGTGAACAAACTATAAATCTGGCTTCGCTAAACCAAACATCACACGTCGACGGAGTATGTTTCGCAACGCTTGAAATTAACAAACACATATACAAACAACGACCTCTTCTTGTAATTAACAACTTATGTGCGGATGTCATCATTGGACACGACATTCTTAAAGATCACGCCAAACTAGAATTTCAATTCGGAGGTACCAGGGATACTCTACAAGTGTGTGTCATGGAAGCGTCAGTACCACCAGCATCTGTCTTTACGCACTTATCTGCCGACATCACGCCTATTGCCATTAAATCAAGACGTCATAATAAAGAAGAAGCAGAATTTATCCAAGCCGAAATATCAAAGCTTTTAGAAGACGGAATAATTGAACCGAGCGCATCTCCATGGCGCGCTCAGGTACTTGTCACTGGAGGTGGAACTCATCGAAAGAGGATGGTAGTCGACTATTCAAGAACAATTAATAAATTTACATACTTAGATGCCTACCCACTTCCAAATATCGAAACAATTGTGACGAAAGTGGCTAAGTTTAATTATTTTAGCCAAATTGATTTAAAAAGCGCTTACCATCAAGTGCCTATTTTGGAACGGGAAAAAAATTTATACGGCGTTTGAAGCATGTGGCAAATTATATCAATTTAAAAGAATCCCATTCGGCGTAACTAATGGGGTCGCTGCCTTTCAACGTACACTGGAATACATTATCGGGCAAGAAAATTTACGAGGAACATTTGCGTACCTTGATGATGTTACGGTTTGCGGTAAAGACAAGGAGGAACATGACGAAAACTTACGACAGTTCATGGCTGCGGCAAAGAAGTATAAACTAACACTAAACGAACAAAAATGTAATTTTAGCAAAACGTCTATTAGTCTCTTGGGCTATACTGTTCAAAACAATATAATAGAGCCAGATCTTTATCTAGCAGTTTAATAAGTGGATCAAGTCTGTCTTTACAGACTTGATCCACTTATTAAACTGCCACTACCGCATAACGCTGCTGAACTCAAAAGAGCCCTTGGTCTCTTTGCTCACTACGCCAAATGGGTACACAAATTCTCCGAAAAAGTACACCCTCTCGTCAGCAACGTAAACTTTCCATTAAGCGAAAACGGACGGCATAGTTTTGAGCTATTAAAATTGGATATTATGAAGGCTGCATTAGTCGCCATAGACGAAAAAGAAACTTTAACTGTTGAGACTGACGCATCAGAGTTTGCCATAGCTGCAACATTAGCCCAGAATGGACGCCCTGTCGCTTTCTTTTCTAGAACGTTGTCGGACAGCGAACGTAAACATGCTTCAGTTGAGAAAGAGGCTTGCGCTATTGTCGAGAGTCTCAGAAAATGGCGCCACTATCTCATTAACAGACACTTTTTACTTATCACGGATCAGAAATCTGTCAGCTAAATATTCAATCAAAACCATAGCAGTAAAATAAAATCGAAAGATGGAGGCTAGAACTTTCATGTTACAAAATACGACATAGTCTACAGACCAGGAATCGAAAATGTTGCCGCGGATGCACTGTCAAGAGTTTGCGCACTCATGAGTAGCTCTAAATTATACGAATTGCATGATGCACTCTCTCATCCTGGAATAACAAGAATGTATCACTGGATTAAATTAAAGAATCTTCCTTACTCCCTAGATGATATAAAACAGATGACCGCTTCTTGTCGTGTATGTGCAGAAGTCAAACCTCGCTTTGCCAAATCAAAAGGAACACTAATTAAAGCTGTATCGCCGTTCGAAAGATTAAACATAGACTTCAAAGGTCCTCTGCCTTCGAATACGAAAAATAAATATATCTTATTTCTGTAGTTAATAAAATTGTTGCATTCAAGGGGAAAACCAAATAAATAACTTGGCTTAAACGCAAACATTGGGGTAAAAATATATAACTCTGTCCCATCAGATATAAAATCAATTGAAAATGAAAATCTATTTGTAAAAAAATTAAAGACGCTTCTAATTGACCTGGCGTGTTATAACATAAACGAATTTCTTGAAAGGAATCGTTAACCTGCGTAGAATAAATAAATATTGAAAAATTGGTACTTACCTACTTTAAATGATAACATGTTTTCATTAAAATGTTAATGTAATTAATAACAACCGAAATTTTTTATAGACTAATTAATTTTATTTAAGACAATGACATGTAAAATATTGAATTTTATAAATAAATATCTGTATCTGTATCTGTATCTGCTTTTATTAACTACAGAAATAAGATATTAAATGAAAGACATTTTAACATTACAAGTGACGGCTGATAGTTGTCACTAGCATAGACAAATATTGGTAACACGAAGGAGTGATAATATGTCATATATTGAACGAATATAACCAGTGTGGTCACCCAGGTGCTTACATTGGACGAATATACCTAGTGCGATCACCCTGGTGAGTTTAGTGGGCCCATTGTGCAAGGCTAGCAATTATCTTGCCGCGACTTCACTTGTCGTGCCACCCAGCATCACCTGTCTCGTTCGCAGGAAAGTGACAGGTAGTATTTGTCGCGCGACAGTCGTTTCACTTCACAGTTATGCTAGACGTACTGATTAAAGAAAGGCCCTATACGGACCGGCCACGACCAAAGAGTCGCGAAGTAAGTATATAAATAAATAAATATCAGACAACCTCACAATGTGTGTGATCTTGATCTAGTCCCAAATTAAGCTCAAGAAGGCTTGTGTTATGGGTACTAGATGACGATATACATACTTATATAGATAAATAAATACATAGAAACAACCATGACCCACGCACAAATATTTGGCCTGGCCGGGATTCGAACCCGGGACCGCCGCTCAGTAGGCAGGTGCTTGCAAACTGAGCCAACCGCGACGTCGTATATAGTTGTACTAGACCTTGTTTTGCCACTTTTTGGTTAATGAACAGAACATAAACAAGTGTATTGTTTAGAACTAGGCTGTAACTTTTCATTAAGAGAGTACATTTCATATAATAAATGTAATATACTATTGGCAAAATTTGTATTTACTTAGTATTTATTTTTGGTATTGTTATGCGCGCGATTGTTATTATGTTATAAAAAAAATGTGGTATTTAGTATTTACCACACTGTCATATTTGTTAATATAATATATTCATTTTTATATTCATTCAATTCCTCATAGGGATAAGTTCGCTCTTGTACACATGGTATAGTTTTGAGTTTTTGTCAATATTATTTTATGTGCAATAAAGTGTTTAAATACATACATACATACATTCAGTTTTTTATCTGTTTACCCCTTTGTACGTCAGTTTGTTTGGTTTTATTTAGGCAAGCGGAAGCGATTCAAGAACTTTATTAGGGCAAGGTACACTTATTTAAAGGGTATACATTATTTACACAAAAGTCCTATACAATGCAAGGGATAGAATTAATAAAAAATAAATCATCATCCAGTTATTAGGTCTTCAATCAACTAATGAACGTAATTAATATGACAACCTTTTTATGTCTTATAATTTTATTATGGGTAGGTACATACTACCTACTCTTCCTAGGACTAGTAAAGGAATCGCAAGAGCCAAGGCGACAGCTAAACTATGCGCCCCGACCGGATATTTACTTTAAGAAAATGATCCATAATTTATATGGCATAACGTAACAACTAAACTGGTACTCGTAGCACCGGCTATAAGTCGAAGACACTTAGCCTGGATAAGGTCAAGTTTTTTAAGTGCTGTTTTGTTGCAGGGCTCCAGAAGCCAGGACCATAGAACCATCCATACTAATATTATAAATGCGAAAGTGTGTCTGTCTGTCTGTCTGTCTGTCTGTCTGTTACCGCTTCACGCTTAAACCGCTGAATCGATTTTGATGAAATTTGGCATGGAGATAGTTTAAGATCCGACGAAGGACATAGGATAGTTTTCATCTTGGAAATTATCCCTAAAAAGATTGAAAAGTGAGTAAGTAATTCATGGTGACATTGATGATCCTGTAGAAAATGTAATAATTTGACCAAAAGCACAACTGCTCTTACATTTGCTTAGGCGCTTTTAATAATCCCTTTTATTAATTAAGGTGATTAGGTGTATATCTATCGTGTTGTACGAGGTTGCTTCCATATTTCCAAGTTCCACGCGGACGTAGTCGCGGGCAAAAGCTAGTAGTCCATATGGCTGCGTACTATGGCATTATAGACTAGTTTCTGGCAGAATGGATGAGCACCCTACCAGACTCTGGAAAGGGCACGGAGGATGTTGACGCCTCTCTCGCATTTCCCTACTACGTATTCCATGTGTGGAACACCGGTCATCTTGGAATCAAGGACCACACCAAGAAACTTGACCGAAGCTTTACTGGGGATAACCTCTCCCATTCGCAGTTAATATCTACAGGAGGGTCTGGATGGCTTCTAGTGACGGTGACTGAGCAACTTTTAGATGGAGAGAGAGATAGCCCATGTTCATCAAGCCAGTCTTTGAGATAACTGAGGCCCTCGCTGAGATTCAGATTTGCCACATGCAGGGCATGCATACAGGGCAGTGGAATATAGGACCAAGTCGTCTGCGTACTGTAGGACATTACAAAAAGGAAAGACTGTTTGTTCTGTACAGATTATAAAGGAGAGGGTTGAGGACAGAACCTTGGGGAAGACCCTGCAATACAGTTACAGGAGGGTGGTGGAAATTGCCAAATCGGATTTTGATGGAACAGCCATGAACAGCCTACATACAATATGTACTATCCTCGCGGGAATGCTCAGCAGAAGCAATTTTGCTCTGAGCAGTGGGAGTTGCACATTGTCGTATGCCGCGGAAATATCGAGAAAGCAGCCGACGAGATGGTTCTTTTTTGAAAGGGCAAGTCTAATATCTGTTGTCAGAATACTTAAGCTGTCCATGGTGCATTTACCTTTTCGAAATCCGAAATACATCTTGCTAACCCAGCAAGAAGTGAAAGCCACGCAGAAAAAATAACTGTACAAACGTCACATGTTGTCTGTGCCGTCCATAACATAAATAAATGTTGTTTTATATTTTTTTTAGAGGAAATTTAGAGGTAGGTACCGGGTACCGGGTGCGATTCCCGATCTCTTCCACCAGGTAGCTCCTTTGTCAATTTTTCTTTAAACTTTGATCTTTGTATTAAAGGCTTAAATAAAAATGTTGTTTGTTTTAGGTTCCACACCTGTCCCCTCACTAAAACTCGAAATTATGAATACCGACCATTCTCATATCGTGTGATATGCCTTCACGACGACATTGGCGAAATACATCTTGCTAACGCTGTTGCTAACCCCATGGTATGGTATCTCTTAGGACATGGCCTGTAATTGAAAACAGCGCCATCTACTGTTTCTATTCCAAGTCTACTCGACGTCAGTGTTGTTGTGTATTTTGTAGTGTGTATTTGGTAGAAAAAATTAATCTAAGAAATGTTTAAAAAATTCTGGAAAACATAATATTTTTTAAAAATTATAGAGAATATATTTTTAATAATAATATTCTAACAGAGTTACTAATATTACAGTGCAAATAAACTAGGAAATAAAATGTATTTTAAACTTTGGTAGGTACTTAACTTTTTTCTTAAAAGGTGGCAATACCATACAAAGTCGGTGACGTTTTAGTTTTACTCCGTCGTTTGTATTTGCATTTTTGCAAATTTTCAAAGTTTGTGAAGTTCTGGCAAAGTTCTCATTTGGTGTTTTCTGGTTACCGTGCACGCGCTTTTGTGTTTTGTACGTTTGTTCCTTAGTTCACCGCATTATATCTGTGTTTAATTTGTGTCGACTTGAGTCTTCCTAGTGCTCCTCCATTAATTACCACGCATTGGATATATGAACTTTGTGATGTTACTTATGACAAATAATATACAAAAACCAGCATTTGCTTTGTTTTATTTTTTCCTTATCACTATAAAAAATAACTGATTTATGTGGTTTTCGGTGTCAAATGCGTTAAAAGCATAGATACGCATTTACACAAAATACCACATAAATCAGTTTCCATCCTTAAATTTTTTAACTGCGTGTAGGCACCTATACAAGCTATATACACCGGTTGTAGTTATATATACAACATCCATTAGTTGAGAGCACGCCCGCTTGGGGCAGCACTAGTAGCGACGTGAAACTAGCAAGAGTTTCGTATCTATTTCCGATTATTACATTCTTATCTATGGCTAACCCAGCAAGAAGTGAAAGCAACACAGAAAAAAAAACTGACAGATCAATAAATCAACGATGGGCATCTATATTATCTGCGGTTTACGGCTCCAAAAATAGTAAATATTATAATGTTCAAAATACAAATTTTCATATATCGAAATGAATCAAATAAGTATTAATAAATATATTTAAAAAATGAGTCAGTTTGAATTCATATTTTTTATGTATACAGTAAGAGTATGTCTATACTACGATTTCTAATTCAAGACCAAAAAACTACCACAATGTTACCACTACAATAAAATATTAGTAAAATCCTTATTCTTTATTAGACACTGAGATAATTTATTAATTGATAACTTTAACTATGTTTTAACAAAACAATTAGATATATTTATTATTACATAAATACGAGAGGAGATAATAAAAACTTAAACATCTGAGATTTTTGGTACAAAATCTGGGTATTGTACTTGTAACACTTGAGGTATTCAAAACATTTGGTGGTTTTTTCTTTGGCGGGAATTTGAATCGAACAGGCGCGGTATTTTGATTTTTTTCTTAAAATTGTAAAACTGTTGTAAAAATTTGTAAATATTTGTTTCAATTGATTGTAAATAACTAACTAGTGTATGATAGTGTAAAAAATGGATGGTAACGAGGACGGGGGCCACAATCCCCCGACCCCCAGCCTTAAAAGGCCCAGGACGGACAAAATAAAAGACAATGGCGGCGGCGGTGAGGAAAATTTATACTTACCATATTACAAACCAAACTATAAACGTTTGTATCCAGAAAACTCGATTTCCACTGAATTTAAGGTTTTCGTGGAATCTGTGCAAAATGAAAGACTTGGGAACAAAAGCCCAATATACCTAAATCACATCTTCACAACCGGCATAAAAGGAGTCGTGTCTATACGCAGAATAAACGCCAATAAGATTGTGGTGGTGTTTAAGCAGTTTAATACGGCAAACAATTTTATTAACAACACGGCTTTTTTGGAAAAGAACAATTTGCGGGCGTTCATCCCCGCCGCTCACATAGAGAAAACTGGCATCATTCGATTTGTTCCAACGAACATATCGAACAAGGACTTGTACACAAAGCTTTCGTCCATTTATGAAATTATTTCAATTAGGAGGTTCACAAAAAAAGTAGACCTAGAACGTGTCCCTTTACAGACTGTAAGCGTAACATTCTTATCGAATACATTGCCCGAAAATGTACAGTAAGTACGATCTGTTCTCGTACAGGGTTTTCGAATATATCCCACCTCTGCAGCAGTGTTATAAATGCTTTAAATTCAACCACTCTGCCAAGATCTGCAGCTCTAAACAGCGCTGCAGTTGCTGTGCAGGAGACCATCACTATAAAGACTGCGAAAAGCTAGATGAGCTCTGCTGCGTAAATTGCAGCGGACCTCATATGGCAATTTCGAAGGCCTGTCCGATAAAAATACAAAAGATTTTAGATAAGAAGAACAAGATAACTTATACGAGTTATGCAGCAACTGTAAATACCAAAACTGACTTTCCTCCTCTAAAAAGCTCGCAGCAAATTGTAAATAGTAATGTAAATAAACAAAATATAAATTTAAATAAGATTTCTAATGGTAATGCAAATGTAAATAAATCTCAGCCCAAAGCCGCTTCTCTTGCCGATGTAAAGGCACAGTTGTTAGGCAACAACGACTTGACAATGGCTATAGTTCGAACTTTACTTGCTCTGGCTAATAAGGCTGATGACACTCCTATTACAACAACATCAATTAAGGAATTACTTTTTAAAAACTTGTCATAAATGGATCCTAGTCATTCAAACAATTCTCTACTAAGAATCGCACTTCACAACATTCAAAGTATTACAAATAAAAAGCCTTTACTTATACAGTTTTTAAACAACAACAATATTGATATCTGTTTATTAAACGAAACGTGGCTCAAAGATCAACAATCATTTAATATTCCTGGATATAATATATACAATAAAAATTCAAATAATGGACACGGTGGTGTAGCTGTTCTTATAAAACCATTTTTAAAGTATACCTTATTACAAACCGCTTTCTATGAGGATGTTCAAGCAATTGCGTTATCGTTAACTGTAGAATCAGGGAAAATTACTATTTTATGCGTATATTGCCCTCCTAGAAGGGGCGTAATGGGAATTAATAAGTTAAAGAAACTAATCAATGACCTACCTAAACCCATATTTGTAGCAGGAGACTTTAATGCTCACCATATAGCTTTCGGCTGCATTTCGACCAAGCCACGTGGCCAGAGGTTGTTTGATATAATTGAAGAGTGTGATCTGTGTATATTAAATGAAGGTAACTTTACAACTCTTAACTATCCTAATCGTAATCCATCTGCTATTGACGTAAGTTTAACTAGCCCTTGTATTGCTCCTCTTTGTAAGTGGTCCGTAGGGGAAGATTGGCACCATTCGTACACGGGGCAGCTCCATACAGTCACTATTACAGCTTATTAGGACAACGTATTTAATACGGGTTTGTGTGTGTGGGTAGGCGCTGACGGCGACCGGTGGACCACGAAGTTAGCTGTCAGTGCGGTTACCAAGAGCGACACGAGAGGGCGTTATTTGTTTTTGCACCCTTGTAGTAAATTTTCTGTCGATGCTCTCGGATGTTTCGTGCTTAAGTGGAGCGGTAAATCTTAAAATTTTGTAGATCAACGGTAAGTAAATACTATCATTTTCATAATAAAATACATATTTTGTGTATTTCTCTACATGAATTTTGTGTAGTTATCAATATTTTATTTTTGACCTTCGGGGCAGGTTCGTACGCCTACACCTGGGGCACATTCATATGCGTATGCCTGTATCCCCAATTAATATGTTTCTTTTTATTTCAAAAAATTAGCAAAAAATAGTGCGGAATTATAAGAAAAAAGGGTTTCTAACGAAATAAAGTCACAATTGATCGAATATATTGAAAATTTTCGAAAATGCATTGCGGGCTCACAAGTCAGAAAGCTGTCATATGATTATGCCCAAGAATTGAAACGGAAATATTCGCCAATGAGATTGGCGGGTATTGACTTGTTTTTAAAGACCATTAAAACTATTTTTGATATTATTATTGCTGTTTTATTTAACATGTACGAAGTTATCTCATACTGTCTGAATGTTCCCCGACCCATGTACGAATGTGCCCCTTGAGTGGGGTAGATTCGGACATTTGACAGCTTCTACTAAAAGTCAATCTACTCGGTTGTTGTAAATGTAGGCGACTTCTAACTTTTTAATTAGGAAGCTGAATGTATCTGCTATATTATAGCGGCCAATGGACGAATCTATCTTTAAAAATAAAAATTCAAAAAACCATAATGTAAAAAGTGTACGAATGGTGCCAATCTTCCCCTACTTGACGACAATATGGGTAGTTACCATTTTCCAACTGTAACTGATATTACGCTTTCAATTGACAGATATCAAGTAAACCCCCCAATTGACAAGTTTTTATACAATAAAGCAGACTGGCTAAAGTTTAGCGAGTTATCCAGTAGCGTTTTTAATGATTTGACGGTAGATTGCGAAAATCCTTTGGAATCCTACGAACAGTTTTGTTCTCGACTTAATACACTTAAACAAGATTGTATACCCAAATTTACTAAAACATCTACTTTTCAAAGTAAGCCCCCAGCACCCTGGTGGAATGATGAATGTAAACAAAGTGTCATCAACTCTTATGAGGCTTTAAAGTTCTATAGAGCTAATCCTAGTATGGAAAATTATATTGAATATAAAAGGATTGATGCTATTAAAAAAAGGACTATTGCAAAAGAAAAACAAAATGGCTGGCGAAGGCTTTGTGACAACTTCAACAGAACCACACCAATAAGTATTATCTGGAACTATATTAAATTGTTTAAAGGTATGAATAAAAATAAAAACAGAACATACAGTGATGAATTCATTCCTTCTTTTTTAAATAAGTTGTCAGGTGGCACTCCGATACTTTTAGACAACCTCAATGTTTACTATAATCTTAATAATAATGATGAGAACTCCAAGTATCTGTTAGAACCTTTTTCAAAAACTGAATTCCTATCAAGCCTTCAATCACGAAAAAATACTAGTCCTGGTCTAGACGATTTTCCATACATATTAATTAAAAACTTAGATTCATCAGTTCAAGATATTTTATTAGATATATTTAATGCACTATGGACAAAACAAATAATTCCTCAGTCTTGGAAAACTCAATGTGTGATCCCAGTACTTAAACCAGATAAACCGCCAGACAGTGCAGATTCATACCGTCCCATCTCCTTGTCTTCATGTATAGGCAAGATTTTTGAAAATATTTTGAAATGCCGCCTTGATTGGTATGTAGAAGCTAATGGCATCATTCCACATATCCAATATGGCTTCAGACGGGGTAGAAGCTGTGCAGACAGTTTCTTATCCCTTATATCGGACCTGAAATATGCAAAAAATAGTAATGCTAGTGTTGCATGTGCTTTCTTGGATGTAAAAGGAGCATTTGATAATGTTCACCCTGGAGTATTAGTTAAAGTGTTAACTGGCTTAGGGATACCTGGCATACTGGCAAAGTGGGTGCATGAATTTTTAATTGATCGGACATTATATGTGAAACACAATAATATTTTACATGGCCCAAGATCGGTATCAAGGGGCACTATGCAAGGGGCAATTTTGTCCCCATTATTATACAATCTGTATACCAGTGAGATTTGTAAATATGTAAATACTGATTTTGTAAATATATTACAATTTGCTGATGACCTTGTATTATATTCTGTAAATAATGATGTTGATATGGCTGTAAATAGGATTAACCAAGCTCTAGAGGAACTGCGTTCATATTACCATGACAAATTATTTCTGCAAATTAATCCAGCTAAAAGCAATGCCATGATTTTTAGTAAGGATTTCCCTACTAACAATATTATATTTAATAGTGAAGTAATTCCTCAAGTTGAACATCATAAATTTTTGGGCATAGTTATTGATAACAGTTTATCTTTTGAAAAGCACATTAAGTACATCACTCAAAATTCAGCAAAAGGCCTGAATATCATGAGGTGTCTTGCAGGAGTATCTTGGGGGGCTGATCCAAAGATACTTTCAATTCTGTACAAATCCATAGTTAGGAGTCATTTTGATTATAGTTGTTTAGCTTATTTAGATAGTAGGTATGTACATAGATTAGATATTATTCAGAATAAGGCATTGAGAATAATTTCAGGAGCTATGTGCTCTACTCCTATAAGAGCAATGGAGGTTGAAACCAACATTATGCCTTTAGTACTGAGAAGATTACTACTTGCAGAAAGACATAGTGTGAAGCTGTTAGCATCAAATAATCAACATATAATTAAGAAAATATTACCTTGTGAACTAGCCTGCAATGGTCCTTTGATGACAGGTGCTGATCTTCTCAGTGGACAGTCGCCTAAAATGCCCCGCATCTTGCTGGAAATTAAGAGAAAGTACAAATTAATATATACTGTATCTCCTTGGCCTTGTTATTCTCATTCTTATGATTGTTTATTTATTGATGTTCCCATATTTAAGGAATCTATCAGCAATAATCAGGATATGTTAGAATTTTTAAGTAGAAACAGTGATTATTACACACTATACACTGATGGAAGTAAGGGAGAAAAACATGTCCATAGTGCAGTCTATAATCCTCAAAATAAATTTGCTCAAAGTTTTGTTCTAGATAATAGTTGTAGTATATTCACTGCAGAGGCTTATGCAGTCTTAGAAGCTATTAAAATCATTACATTCGTTAAAAGTCACCAAAAGTTTCTTATTCTTACAGACTCTTTAAGTTTAATTAAAGCTTTGGAAAACTATCAATTTCATTTTAAAACTTTATATATAATACATCAAATAAAAGCAATGATTTTCAATTGTAGGAACAAAGGCCTGGAAATTGCCTTTATGTGGATCCCTTCACATAGAGGAATAACAGGCAACGAAATAGTAGATAAGACTGCATATGAGGGAATAAACCCGTTAGATGTTTCATTTATTGTCAAAATTCCAATGACAGACTGTTATTCTACTATTAATATTGTTTTAAAAAAGCTTTGGAAAGAATTCTGGCAAAAAGATCAAGAAGTCAAGGGGAAATGGTACGGAAGCATACAAGAGGACCTACCAGCCAAGCCATGGTACAACGAATTAGAGTCAGCAAGTCGTGACTTCATCACCACAATCAATCGTCTTCGTTTTGGCCACAATAAGACTCCTGCACATTTAGCCAGACTTGGCATTATTGAAGATAACAGATGTGTAAACTGCGGTAGTTTTGGAGACATAGATCATTTGATCTTTTCGTGTCCCGCACATTCATTGGATCGGTTAATTTTGGCAAGTGAATTAAGTGAAAGCGAAGTGGTTTCATTAACTAACGACCCCTCCCGCCGCCTCAAAGTGATACTAAAAAATGTAAACTATTTTAGTCCAATTTACAAGTTCATCAAGAACTCGTGTGGAACTATTTGACATTGACATAAAGTGAAGTGCTCAAGTGAAGTTTAGTTACTGACGGTTGTTATTAAATAAAGACTTGGCTTAAAGGTCTAGTTACCAGGCCATAAAATTCCCAAAAAAAAAAAAAAAAAAAAAAACATTTGGTGCAATAATTTGCCTGCTCAGATGTCATTTAAATTTTGACAACTTTGACAGTGACGTATCTGTCGTAGTTTTTCTGGTCTTGAATTAGAAAACCGAGTTTAATTGTCTTTGGTTTGTTTTGTTTATAAACTTGGAATCCCATTCCTTAAGCCCGCTCCAGACCTTCCGATCCGATCCGACCGATCGGAAGCAATCGGACAATGTGTACAGTTGCCGAGAATCTTCTTGACCCAAAATGGCGGATCTGCGCATGCATATTTGTACGTAAATCGGCTACTGCGCAGTCAAGGTTAGGCTCAAGAAGATTCTCGGCAACTGTAGTGCAGTTGTCCGATTTATCGGAAGAAATCGGATAATGTGTAGTACAGTTGTTAGGAAATTTCTTCCGATAAGTCGGATCGGATCTCGGATCGGGTTTTAAACCCGTTCCAGACTTCCATACGTTCCGATCCTACCCGATCCGATCCTACTTATCGGATAATGTGTAGCGTAATTGTTAGGAAATCGGATAATGTGTAGTGCAATAGTTAGGATTAGGACCTAAAACACTACACATTATCCGATTTCTTCCGATAAATCGGATCGGATCGGAAGGTCTGGAGCGGGTATTAAGCTAACTGCACAGATTTTTGCTGTGCGCGCGATTTTATATTATATTGTATTTATAACTTTTTTCTATCCTTCTTTGCTGGTCAGAGTGGTGGCAGTGTAGGTAGAAACAAAATTACAGTGCTATCAAATTTCCATTTGTTTAATTTCAAACTTAATGAGTTTCAGTTCAGAGGTTTACCTTGTGCGCCAAAAAGATTATACGATAACGTACATAGAGTATATTTGTATCCGGTCAATAGCAGACCATTGTTAATTTTTACGGTTCTTATATTACTAGAACTCTAGTGTTCCTATTCCTATATCAACATCCTGTTTGAAGACTGAAGCAACGGGAAACAACTAATTGTCTTCGTACAATTTGAGTTTGGTATTCCCGGTGAATATAATAACTGAGTAAGTATTCCTTGATGCATAATTTTATTATTATTTACTATCGCTAATTGAAAGACATATAGGTAAATAGTAGCATTACGAAGGTTAAAAAAGTGTTTCATTTATTTACTGTTCTAGGATCAAGATGAGTTTCCAAAATCCCATGCTTTACAATGAAATACTGCAAGAAAAAGGTCTCCTGGACGATATTTATAAAGCTGTTAGTACATTGGACGGGTCGGCTGTTTTAGAAGCATACAAAATTATGAGTATCACTAAAAGTTTTCCTAGTGAGCATAAACATGTGAAAAACTATGACCGGTCAAGCAATTTGCGCAGCCGAGGGAATGACTATTTCCAGGAACAGAAATACCAAGCAGCACTAGAAATGTACAATAAAGCTTTGCTCTGTGCCCCAATAGGATCCTTAGAAATGTTGCATGCGTATGGCAACCGGTCTGCACTTTTGTACCATTTATCTGCCTACAGTGCTTGTATTAAGGACATAGAGACTTGCCGAAAACTTGGATGCACAGGTGAACTAGCCAAAAAGTTAAATAAGAGATATGATCAATGTCAACTGGTTCTCTGGAAGGAACACCTTAAGAATAATTTGTTGCTGTCCAATTTTGGCCTAGAATTCTTTAAGTTCAATATCAAAAAACATCCAGAAGTACCCTGCTTGTCGGCGGATGTGGACATAGTCTCTGAATCCGGTGAAAGGAAGGCTGTTGCAGCTAAGGATATAAAACTTGGAACAGTAGTTGCTGTAGAAACTGCATTTGCAACATATGCTCTTCAAGACAAGTCTTTCCTCTCATGTTATCATTGTCAGAAAATGACCCCTAATCTCACTCCATGTGAAACCTGCTGCTATGCACTCTTTTGCAGTGACCAGTGCAAAAAAAACAGTTTTAAAGAGTATCACAACATTGAATGCCAGATTACAGGCATATTGGAAACAATTGATGCGGGATTTAGATTCCGTTTGGCTCTCAAATCCGTGTTAAAACTGAGAAGTATGTGTAAGAATTGGAGCACATTCATGAAAGAAGTGAATAACATGGGAGCTGTAAGATTGAATGAAAGCCCCTTAAATGAGGTATATGACGTTGAAAATTATTCCTCAATTCTGTGCTTCAAAGAAAATAGACGTTTTATGTTTGGCGCGCTCTACAATAGCTGCTTCATATTTGCAGCTATACTTCAACATCTGGCGAAAATCAAAGGCTTTTTTCCTGAATCGAAATCTGAAGGTTTAGAAGTGAGGAAATGTTTTGCAAAGCTGTGTCTGAATTTGCATCTGAACTGGATTGCTACTGAGTTAATAACCTCAGCGGAGGCATTAAATGTAGGTCAGGTCATCACTGCTGTGCCTTGTTATTACGCCTGGTTTCCATTCACCGGGAAACTGCAGCACTCTTGTGAGCCAAATGTTCTGGCATTGGGCCTTGACAACAAAGTGGCACTTGTGGCTATAAGGCCTATAAAGAAAATGACGGAATTGACAGTGTCTTATATGTAAGTATTACTAAAATTATGATAACTTAAATCAGGGATCCTAATCCTGTTCTAATCCTAATTCTATCATGCCTCCACTATGCCCCCAAAAACTGTACTCCTCCATTGTTAAAATTATATTCATACTCATTTATTAATAGTATCTCATAACATTTGACAAGTCTGATAAGATTACATAGCATTTGTTAATTTAAAAATTATATGGTGAATTTGTCAATGTCCCAGATCGCAAGTGTTTGTGGCCCGAACCGAAGGTGAGGGTCATAAATTTGCGATCTGGGGCCTTACCAATTAACGCCCGTGGTCTGTCTAAAGTTTTATGTCTTGCCTTGGCCTGAAAATTATATTCTCTCCCCTCGTAGCGTGCACAAAATCCCACTTACGGCCTAGGGTGACGTAATAGTACACTACATTATATTGTGACAATGTGTAGGGGTTGATAGAAAGGAAAGAGAAAGGTACTCACGTCTTGGTAGTAAATAATAATCCGAGTACACAGTGCACTGTTTCACTCAATCCACTCGCGTTCAGGGGCCAATGTTTTCGGTAGCCACTCGCGACGCGGGATAGTATCCTGTTCGTTATTTGGACTTTTCGAAATCGTAAGGGTTGCAGCACATACACTTCAGCTGACACACCGGCGCACACTGACTGGCGCCGAGCGATCTCGAATGTTCGATGACGTTGAGTTAAGATTTAGGAAGGGTGAGGGTAGAAGGAAGCTGCACATTGTCACATCCCCCCCCACTTAATCTCGAAAAATATGGCTTTAACTGAGAGATATTTACTCTTTTTTGAATATTTGAATTCGGCTTTATCAATAAGGCTTGGCCATTTGTTATGCTCTTAATAATGTAGGGCCCTGACCACCGTGGACAGAATGCTGCGTATACACCTCGATCTGTGTTGGTCATAGGAAAACATTTTGCTAGCACCTCTTGATTTATTTTAAACGGCGAAATTGTTCTGCGCTTATTATAGTAATATTTTTGCCTTTCGTGTGCTGCTTGTAGATTCCTGGCTATTATACTTAAATCGCGCCTATGATCCGGTTCATCAACTTCGTTTATAACTTTATCTAATTCCCATTTATTCTCTATAGGATTCCTTATTTCCCGACCGAGAAAAATAGACGCGGGTGTACAGTTTGAGCTCTCGTGAATTGCTGTGTTAAGAGCCAGTTGAAAGTTCGGCAAGGACTCATCCCACGTGGATTTAACTTTCCTACAGTAAATATTTAACATTACACTTAAATTTCGGTTCACGCGTTCGACCGCATTCGATTGTGGGTAATACGGAGATATTTTAACATCTTTTATTCCCCAAGCTCTGCACATCTGTTTATACACGTCAGCTGTAAAATGTTTTGCGTTATCAGATACTAGCATTCGCGGCGGTCCATAGTGTGCCCAGACAAGGCGCGAGAGCGCGCGTACGGTGTTAGTGGCGGTCGCGGCACGTACTGCGATCAATTCCACCCACTTCGAGAAGGCATCCATAAGAACCAAAATGTACTTGTTCCCACTCTTAGAAGTAGGTAATGGCCCCTTAAAATCGACATACACGTTCTCCCAAATAGCTTCGGGAGGTGTCGATGACATCAAGCCGGCCGGTTTCCTATTCAGTGGTTTTGCCGTTTGACAAGATAAACAGGAACTTACATAATTCTTGACGTCGTTGTATAAATTTTTCCACCAAAATATATTTGAAATCCTGTTACAAGTCTTTGTAATGCCCAGGTGACCCGCTAAATCCTGGTCGTGATAGTAGCTTAAAATAGTACTTTTTAAATATCCCGGAAGTACTATTCGCCACTTATTCGTTTTCCCCACCTGTCGGCATAACAACTCGTTTTTTACTTTATATTTTGGTATTTTAGATCCCTTATTAATTTCCAATATTAAATTGTTACAAAACTGATCGTTTATCTGGTGTCTTAGCAACGAATCACTGTTTACGGGAAAATCTTGAAGCGCCGTACATTGTATTTCGTCCGCGTCCGCGTCCTCGTACATGCGGCTCAAGCAATCTGCTACGTTATTACAACTGCCCTTTATGTGCTTAATATTAAATTTAAATCGGGATAGTAAAAGTATCCATCTTCCCAATTTACCGATCTGCTTTGGGTGTTCGAAGAGCCAGGACAATGCAGCATTGTCGGTTTGTAGTTCAAACGGCGCGACCTCGAGATACTGCTTAAACTTCGTGACGCCGAACACCGCGGCGGCGCACTCCTGCTCGTAGACGGTGCGGCGGCGCTCGGCGCGCGACAGGGCGCGGCTCGCGAAGCACACCGGCGCTAGCGCACCATCCACTTCCTGCTGCAGTACAGCCCCTAGGGCTGACCCAGAAGCGTCCGTTTGCAAAATAAATTTTTTGGTAAAGTCTGGGAATCTTAACACGTTCGGTGAAACCAATTCGCGCTTTAAGCGTGCGAAAGCCTCATTTTGGTCAGGTCCCCAGATATATTTCGCGTCCTTCTTTTTTAACATGTTTAGCGGTTCTGCGATTTCAGCGTATCGCGGAATAAACTTGGCGTAAAAACTAGTCATGCCGAGAAAGGTTTTAAGTTGTTTTAAACTTTTCGGCTGGGGATAATTTACAACGACGCATATTTTATCGGAGTCGACGGACAAGCCCCGCGAACTAATATTATAACCCAAAAACCTAACCGATTCTTGGCATACTTTTAATTTATTCGGATTTACAGTTAGCCCTGCCTTGCCAAGTCTTGTTAGCACTTCATCTATGTGGGCAAGGTGCGATTCTTTATCCTTGGAAAATACGCAAATATCGTCAACAAAAGGGATAATGAATTTATATTTGATGTCACCGAAAACTGTGTCGACAACCCTGTTCAGAGACTGTGGACTTACGCACAATCCAAAAGGGACATATTTATATTGATACAAACCAAAGGGCGTGATGAATGCGGTCACAGCCTTTGACTCCTCGCTAAGGGGTATCTGGTTAAATGAGCTATTAAGATCAATTATAGTAAAATATCTAGCTCCGCCTAAATATTGAAATATTGACTCAATCGATGGCATTGGGTAGCTATCGTATATAATCTTTTTATTTACCATCCTGTAATCGCAGCAAAGCCGTTTTCCGCCTCCCGCTTTGTCGATCAAGAAGGCTGGTGACGCATATGGCGACTTAGACTTTTCTATAATCCCTTTGTCGAGAAGTTGAGCAATATGGTTTTCCATTTCGGTAGCTTTCGGCGGCGACAAAGGATAGAACCGTGAGCGAACTGGAACTTGATCGATCAGTCTAATTTCGTAATTCATAATATTGGTTTTTCCTAATTTTTCAGATACGACATTTTTGTGCTTATCCAATAATTCCTGTATTCGTTCCCTAATGTCCTCGTCAACTTGCAGTTCGTTAATTGACTCATTATATTTTTGTTCTTTTTTCTTTACCAGGTAAATTTTGTTGTCTGGCATGAATTTAAAGTATATGTGGCCATCAAAAACATTTAAAACCAGTTTAGTTTTTTTAATAAAATCGCATCCCAATATAACAGGCACTATCAATTTCGGGGCCACAATAAACTGAAATTTCCAAGTAAATTTATGTATCGAAATCAGTATCGTTAATACTTCTTTCGCTATAAATTTCTCTTGGCTAGCGGTAGTACATAAAATATCACATTGTGACACGCATACTTTTCGTCGACCCTTAAGCTGTTCAGCTACGTCCCTAGAGATGAACGAACGAGATGCGCCGGAGTCAATTAACGCGGGAAGTACATAATTACTTGTAACTATCTTAATATACGGTTTATTGTTATCCTTATACCTACTTTTACTACCACCCTCATAGACGGTCGCGAGAGTAAGCTGACGGTGGATATTTTGACTTACTCCCTGTTCGCGTTTCCCGCATTAATTTGATGCCCGCGCATACGACGTTGTTCACAATCGCGCCCGAAATGACCATAGTTATTGCATTCGTAGCATCGAGGTCCGCGCGCCGCTTGATCTGAGATCATAAGATTCGAGTTCGGTCGCATCGAACTGCTGGCGCGATCCTCTCGCTCACTCCCGCGCATCGCCCCGTTTCCGCGTGAAAAGGATGCATACGACTCGCGCGCCGGCTGCACATTTTCTCGATACGTATTACTCATATTTTTGCGGTAATACGCGCGAGGAGTTTGTGAATATAATTTATCCCGTAATAATGCACCTTCAACCTCGCTACTTATTTGCGTTAATTGCGAAATATCTTTTATGTCCATAGGGTTACATCTTAAATAATAATACGTTTTTGGCGAAATTCTGCTCAAGATTGTTTGCATCAAAATCTCTTCCGACCAACCAAGATTAAGGGCCTTTGCTACCGCGTCTACGGAGTGAGCAAACTCCAATAATGTTTCCGACTCATGTTGATAACGCAAACACATTTCGTTTTTTAATGTTTCTATATGTATAGGGGACAGGACTTCCTTTAAGATAAGCAACTTAACACTTTGCCAATTATCGAATGCGACCGCTCGACGTGACCACCAATCTGCGAGAAATCCGGTTGTCCGGGTCATAATCCAAGTCACGTACTCGGATTGCGGCACCAGTCTAAGTTGGATTAATTTATCAATTGCAATAATAAACTTAATAAGTTGATGAGCAACTTTGCCATCACACACTGGCAGATCCGTGAGCATGTTTTGCAAGACTTTCGACTTATTTTTATCTATTTCGCTCGATCCTTGTAACTGCGTGGCCTCCGGTGGCTCGGGTTTTTGTTCGGCTACCCCTACACTCGTCGATTGTGTACACGCTTTCACCTCTGTTTCCATGTTATGGATTCGATTCTGTAGTTCTACAATTTGTTCATTTTGTGACGTAATTTGATGTTTTAATTGCCTGATAGCCGGATTCAAATTCTCTAAATTCAACGACTTAAAATATTTAAAAATGTCCGACACTCGAGTAACGGATCTTTCTTCCGTGTCGGACATATTCTCACTATCTCAAGGTACAGATTCCCAAAAACTAACACGGCGGGGATTTCGCACCTCCACCAAATTTGTGACAATGTGTAGGGGTTGATAGAAAGGAAAGAGAAAGGTACTCACGTCTTGGTAGTAAATAATAATCCGAGTACACAGTGCACTGTTTCACTCAATCCACTCGCGTTCAGGGGCCAATGTTTTCGGTAGCCACTCGCGACGCGGGATAGTATCCTGTTCGTTATTTGGACTTTTCGAAATCGTAAGGGTTGCAGCACATACACTTCAGCTGACACACCGGCGCACACTGACTGGCGCCGAGCGATCTCGAATGTTCGATGACGTTGAGTTAAGATTTAGGAAGGGTGAGGGTAGAAGGAAGCTGCACATTGTCACAATATAACTAGGGCGGTGAATTCGAAAATGTCCCAGATCACAGGTGTTTGTGGCCCAAACCGAAGGTGAGGCGAGTGCCTTGGCCAGAAGTGAGGTTTTCTCCCCGCGTAGAGGGCAGAAAATCCCACTTACGGCCTGGAGTGACGTAAAATATATTACGCAATACTATTCTCCTCATCTTTGTCCCCATGTATTCCCACAGGGGTGGGGTGCCTCATACAGAGTACTTTGAGAAATAAGATAATAGATGAACTAGAGTAGTAGATTTGACGTGAAATTAATTCACATTAAAGAAGCACCCTCCCAGCACCATCAATGATCCCAGCTCTTTGAAAGGCATGCACTTATCCGCCAAAGCCAATACAGATGCCAATTCAGCAATTGAATGAAATGATAATGTTTACAGCGGGCACTGGTACGAGCACCTGTACGAGGAGACGCGGCCGAAGAAGATCTACCAGAGCATCCTCAACGTGTGCCGCTGTCGCGTGTGCGCGGGGGCCTGGGGCGTGCGCGGCCTGCCGCAGCCCGAGCTGGAGCCCAAGCAGAAGAAGGTACTGTCAGGGTGTAGGCCGGCTACCAGAGCATCCTCAACGTGTGCGCGGGGCCTGGGGCGTGCGCGGCCTGCCGCAGCCCGAGCTGGAGCCCAAGCAGAAGAAGGTACTGTCAGGGTGTAGGCCGGCTACCAGAGCATCCTCAACGTGTGCGCGGGGCCTGGGGCGTGCGCGGCCTGCCGCAGCCCGAGCTGGAGCCCAAGCAGAAGAAGGTACTGTCAGGGTGTAGGCCGGCTACCAGAGCATCCTCAACGTGTGCGCGGGGCCTGGGGCGTGCGCGGCCTGCCGCAGCCCGAGCTGGAGCCCAAGCAGAAGAAGGTACTGTCAGGGTGTAGGCCGGCTACCAGAGCATCCTCAACGTGTGCGCGGGGCCTGGGGCGTGCGCGGCCTGCCGCAGCCCGAGCTGGAGCCCGAGCAGAAGAAGGTACTGTCAGGGTGTAGGCCGGCTACCAGAGCATCCTCAACGTGTGCGCGGGGCCTGGGGCGTGCGCGGCCTGCCGCAGCCCGAGCTGGAGCCCGAGCAGAAGAAGGTACTGTCAGGGTGTAGGCCGGCTACCAGAGCATCCTCAACGTGTGCGCGGGGCCTGGGGCGTGCGCGGCCTGCCGCAGCCCGAGCTGGAGCCCGAGCAGAAGAAGGTACTGTCAGGGTGTAGGCCGGCTACCAGAGCATCCTCAACGTGTGCGCGGGGCCTGGGGCGTGCGCGGCCTGCCGCAGCCCGAGCTGGAGCCCGAGCAGAAGAAGGTACTGTCAGGGTGTAGGCCGGCTACCAGAGCATCCTCAACGTGTGCGCGGGGCCTGGGGCGTGCGCGGCCTGCCGCAGCCCGAGCTGGAGCCCAAGCAGAAGAAGGTACTGTCAGGGTGTAGGCCGGCTACCAGAGCATCCTCAACGTGTGCGCGGGGCCTGGGGCGTGCGCGGCCTGCCGCAGCCCGAGCTGGAGCCCGAGCAGAAGAAGGTACTGTCAGGGTGTAGGCCGGCTACCAGAGCATCCTCAACGTGTGCGCGGGGCCTGGGGCGTGCGCGGCCTGCCGCAGCCCGAGCTGGAGCCCAAGCAGAAGAAGGTACTGTCAGGGTGTAGGCCGGCTACCAGAGCATCCTCAACGTGTGCGCGGGGCCTGGGGCGTGCGCGGCCTGCCGCAGCCCGAGCTGGAGCCCGAGCAGAAGAAGGTACTGTCAGGGTGTAGGCCGGCTACCAGAGCATCCTCAACGTGTGCGCGGGGCCTGGGGCGTGCGCGGCCTGCCGCAGCCCGAGCTGGAGCCCGAGCAGAAGAAGGTACTGTCAGGGTGTAGGCCGGCTACCAGAGCATCCTCAACGTGTGCGCGGGGCCTGGGGCGTGCGCGGCCTGCCGCAGCCCGAGCTGGAGCCCGAGCAGAAGAAGGTACTGTCAGGGTGTAGGCCGGCTACCAGAGCATCCTCAACGTGTGCGCGGGGCCTGGGGCGTGCGCGGCCTGCCGCAGCCCGAGCTGGAGCCCGAGCAGAAGAAGGTACTGTCAGGGTGTAGGCCGGCTACCAGAGCATCCTCAACGTGTGCGCGGGGCCTGGGGCGTGCGCGGCCTGCCGCAGCCCGAGCTGGAGCCCGAGCAGAAGAAGGTACTGTCAGGGTGTAGGCCGGCTACCAGAGCATCCTCAACGTGTGCGCGGGGCCTGGGGCGTGCGCGGCCTGCCGCAGCCCGAGCTGGAGCCCGAGCAGAAGAAGGTACTGTCAGGGTGTAGGCCGGCTACCAGAGCATCCTCAACGTGTGCTGCTGCCTTTTCCATTTCTCTACAAGTCGCCACCAAACAAAGTTACGGGCTTAAATAGTGCTTCCCTGAGCCTCCACCCCCACATTTGGTGGAGGTGCGGGTAACGTGGGACATACATACACTAGCACAGATTTCACTTAAAAAAATGGTCTTGTCTTCATTTTGTTGCAGCATGTATTACTTTCCTTTCCAGCTGTTCAGCGCCTGGCAGCAGATGTTGACCACCATGGTGCTGCCGCACAAGGACGCGTCGTTCTTCCGCGCCACCTGCGCAGCCCTCACCGCGCTCGACGCGCTTCCCAACACGGAGCCTCACTACCGGCTGTTCGTGGAGCTGAGGACGCAGCTCGGCCTGTGCCAGTACGCGCACAGCGGGAATGAGATGATCTTCCAGTAGACTACTCCAGGCTTGTCTATGGTCCACTGGCTAACTAAAGGCTAGCGGGGCAGTACCCCGTCCATACACCTGCTCAACTGTGACACGCGACTCTTTCTGACGCGAGAAATATTACCTATCTCTTTATTAGCTGTACTATCAGAGAGGGACGGTCGTTCGTCGCGCGACAAGTCGCGAAGCGTAGTAGTGCTAGCTGAGTGGATCAAGCGATTATATTGGATGAATATGTCCAGTGAGATCACCCAGGTAATCCTCTGGGTGATTTTAGTGGGGCCATGATGCAAGGCTAGCAATTATCTTGCCGCGAGACTCAGCGTCACCTGTCTCGCTCGCGCGGTATTGTCACGTAGTATTCGTCGCGCGACAATGAGTCGTGTGTCAGTTATGCTAGACCTGGTTAAGGCTGTGTTTCCACCAGTGCGAGGATGCGTAGCGAGAGCGAGGTATTTTTGTTATCCAATAGAATCAGTTGCGCTGAGCGAAGATAAGTAAATGAACTTATTCCATTGGTTAACAAGAACACATCCCTCGCTACGACCCCTCGCACATCTCTGGTGGAAACGCAGCCTAAACGTTGTATACGGACCGGCCATGATTTTGCGCGACCAAAAGAGCGGCGAGTCGCGGCCGGCGGAGTGAGCGAGACACCGCGCTCGGACGTCCCGCTCCTATGGCCGCCGCTCGCCGCTGCGCTGGCCTCGGCCAGGTAGGAGCCAACCCCCGCGCAAACGACATTATTAATTTTAAGTATAATCTTAGGAAAGTAAGAATGAGATATCTATAAATATGTAGACGATATACCTACTGTTTAATTTTCTTATATATCTTATAAATCTTATAATGTATCATGGAGCTATGTAAAATAGACCAATCACCTTCCTCAGATTTAATCCACTTTTTTGGGGCTTCACGAAGTCGCAACCTGATTGGTTCATTTCTCCGCTCCTCTTCAGTGAAGTGGCCGCATAAAACAACAGATTTTATTTCATTTTGTACCTTACGACTAAGGCAATTATGTTCGTAATTAAATAATATACTGTCAATATGTTTGGAAGCTTGTTTTGCCGCCTTTTGGTCAATGAACAGAACGTAAAAAAACGTATTGTTTAAAACAAAGCTCTAACTTTTCGTTAAGAGAGAGTACAATTCCATATATCTAGTTAAATGTAATAATTATTATTGGCAAACTTTGTACCTATATATTTTTTGGTATTGTCATTTTCCACATTGATATATTTGTTAATATATTCAGTTTAATTCGCATTTATACTGTTTTTTATTCGTTTACCCTCCGTACGCCAGTTTTCTTTTACTAACTACTTATATATATATATCGTCCTCCTTGACGTATCCGTCAATGGCGAAACCTGGCTCCATGACCTTCACGAGCGTCGGTCATGTGCACGAATGTGGCTTGCAAAACCGAATTTGGTTTTGAAGGTTCTGTTACAAGGCGCACAAAACAACTACTTATGATATGACAAGGTATACACTTATTTAAATGACTTTCCAAAAAGTCCTATAAGGATACATACAATGCAAGATGATCAAATCATTCTCTTTCCAGCAGGGGTAGGAATAATTAAAAAAAAACTCATATCAAGTTTAATCAACTATCTTTGTAAGGCACCTAATTAATATCACAACCTTTCATTAGTCTTATGATTGTTATTATAGGACTAGGACAGGAATGTTCCCAAAATCACACGAGGCGAGCGAGAGCTAAACCAAGCGCCTCGACCGGATGTTTACTTTCAGAAAATGACGCTTCAATTAATCACTTTGTATGGTATATGTAATATGTACTACAATTAAACACATACGAGGATAAGTTTGTATTTATACTACACACATGTATTTGTTCTTTGCGTAGGTATCGCCTGTACCTACCTTTTCCTTTTTTTTACTCGGAAAAGATAACAAAAAAAATCCTTTGCCAAATTGACTTAATTATGCCACAGTTCTTTGTGGTAAGCTTAGATAATAACAAAAAAAGATGACTAAAATATAATATGATGAAGAGATCAGAAGAATCGTCGGTCCTAATTGGATCCAAATAGCACGACACAGAGATCAATGGGCATCTTTGGAGACCACCCAAATTTGGGTTCTTGCAAAACATTGAATGAATATTGCTTTTTACAATCGCGTTTGCGAGAATAAATGGCTTTATATTTACTTATTAAAATAATACTGCACTGATTCCACAATCAATCCTCCGGCTTTCACCGATATGTCAACACAGACAAACTGTATCTCTTGAGTACCTCTTAGACCGGCCGCAGTCTGAATTCCGGTACGTCAGCAAGCGAGACACCGCCATATGACAGACAGAGACACTTTCTGACGTCATTCCGCGCGATTGTCCGATATTTATTTATTATTATTTTACATTATAGGTGAATCACGGTGAAGCTCCAAGTGTAAAACGGACCAATCACATATATCAGATCTAAATGCAATTCTTTCGATTTTCACAATGATGCAGCCTGACTGGCTCATGAGCCTCATTTTCTCCTCACCGCTTCAGTAACCAGGTAGCTAGAGTAGGTACCTACATTAAGTATCGTATAAAATATGTTGTTTTAAAATAAGGAAAGTCATCAGAAACTAGCTTGCCTAAATTTACTTAGACCTAAAAAGAAAATAAGCTTCAAGCCATTCTTCATTAGTCGTTTTCAAAAATATGTACTTAGTTAAGGGCTACAATTAACCCGTTGCTACATGTATTAAAAAAAACGAAATTGAACCTTGTCCTGGGCCAATCAGGTCGTAATCATTATCTGCTATATATGGCATCATATGGAGTTAAAACAAAACCTAATTGATTCCTTGTCTCTTGTATTGTATGACTAACTTTCGTTACTCTGGTTACACAAAGGACGCGGTTTTAGTTTCGTTTTTATGAAAGCCTTTAACTATGTACAACTTTATTGAAAGAAACTTACTAACGCAGATTAGATTAAGAATCAATGGGAGCACCCATTCTTCGGATGTATTCGCTCTAACACGACATTCTCCGTATTAACATGCTGCAGATGCATCAAGCACAACCGCATGTACCGATACACCTTCACATACTCCTTAGAGAAAGGGACGTTGTGCAACTCCGACAATGTCTTACAAAGGTTCTTATATGTCACCGATAGCTTGTGGAAATCGATCTCCTGGAAGTGCAGTTTGTTGAAGCAGGCCCGCTGGGATGTAGTGAGGGAGTCGGTTCTGCGGTGCCAGTCTCCGGAGCATATGACGCAGTTGCAGACGGTCGAGTAGAGGACAAACATGTTCCGGTTTCTTACTGAAGTGCCTTCTGTTCCCTTGTCTAGCCAGTGGCCTCTGGAAAAGATAAACGAGCATTATTGCAATATCAGTATTTTATAAACATAATGTATACCGTAAGGTCGGGGTACTTTGACCCTACAAGGTTACTTTATCTATCCATAAAAATACATGCATTTTATGGAGTACATAAATTAAAAAAAAATCCGAAGTGCCAGTCTGACTCGCGCACCGAGGGTTCCGTACAAGATTCATCATGGTTTTCTATGGGTGGACAAAGGTATAGGTCATTAATTATTCTTCGCCGTGGTTTTCCCGAAATGTTTTTTTATATCGAGAATTTGACGGTTCCCAATAATAGTGGCTGAAGAGATCATTGTCTTGGAAGCAGTCAAGACTGGACAAATTAGAAGTAACTTCAAATTAATGATCGTACTTACAGATAGAGATGATGACAGGTGGAGAGGAGTATGTTGGGAGTTAGGAAAGCGGATAAACTAAGATCAACCACAATCAGAACAAAATCAGGTCTATGACATCATACAAAAAGTTAGAAGATTAAAGTGGTGCTGGGCATGTCATAAGAGGGAAGGAAAAATGGTGCAAGCTAGTTACAGAGTGGTACCCAAGGGAAGGACAGAGAAAGAAAGGGAGTCCAGAGATGGGAGGATGATATATGTCAGGAGGCAGGAAAAACATGGCAGAGTCGCACGCGACAGGCATGAATGGAAGAGGCTGGAGGAGGCCTTTGCCGAGGGGCAACCAGATTTGCAGCAAAAGACAAATATTACAAGCAAACTAAATAATAATAAAATCTGAATGTATAAGGCTAAAAATAAAAATAAATAAATAACTTACAGATAAGTAACAGTTATCTCTGTCCCACGTGTAATGGGCTGCAGTGCCACAAGAGCTACCTTGTCGTTCAGCCCCACCGTCACCGTGTTCGCTCTACAGGAGTTCCTCAGCTTCCCGACTAACGAGAACAACCCAAAATTGTTGAACTCATGGGACTCTATCTGAGGAGAGTTGTTGATTGAAGCTGTGTCTGATATTACAGTTGGAGTACCAAACAGTGTCAGGTACATCATAATCCTTCCGAGACATTTGATTGCATCCTGTCTCTCTTTGTAATCATAAGGTAGGAAATCTGTTTTGGCCATGTAATAAACTATAGCTGCTAGAATAAAACTAGCATTATACATTGTCCCGTAAATGAAGTGTTTGTCCTCTTTAAAGGTCAATAGTGACAAGTTTTCACGAAAATCGTATATTTGGCTAATAGAGCTGTTCTTTATTCGGTCCACACCGTAAACTTTGGAATCAGCATTCAGTTGCTTCCATGTGCTGTTACGTTTCAGTCGGATGGCAGCTTTAACGGCTAATCTGATTTTTTCTGTACATTCCACAGTACATCCTGTGGCCTCAAAAAGCCCCATTATCTTACATTCTAATGTATGGTATTGGTTCATACACTCAGTCATACATTGCTGGTCACAGAACATCACATAGCAGCAGCCTTCGCATGGCATTAAGTTGTATTCAAGTTTTTGGCAATTGTAACAGGATATGTGTAAATTGTCAGAATCCATATGTGTTACGAAGGCCGGGTCTACTGCTAATACAGTCCCAACTTTGACATCTCTCGCAGCTACTATCTTGGGAATATTGTTTTCTTTCTCTATTATGACCCCTACGTCCATAGTTGCGCTGGAAATCTGCGGGTTGCGTGGCTCATTGAGTAACTTAAAAAAACCATTGGCAAACTTGGGCACTGTTAACCAGTAGGAGTCTTCCATGTCAATGCCACTGAAGGCTTCCCCTTGCCTCTGTTGCAGCTTGGACTCGATCTCGGGGGGGCAGCCCATGTCGAAACATGTATCAATATCCTCGCTACACGCGGAGTACGCCTTCACAGTTATAAAAAGTGCAGATCTGTTACTGTAAGCTAGCTTCATGGCGCGGGATTTATTTGGCGCATATTTAAGGGCCTTATTATACAATACTAGCGCCTCGTGGTATTTCTTGGTCAAGTAAGCCTGGTTACCTTGCCTGCGAAAGTCTGTGGACTTAGCGTCAGACTTCTTTTCGTTTATTAATAGAGGAACGCTTCCCGTCTTTTTTATAATATCTAAGGCTGTGTAAACAACATCTCCTAAGTCGCTGCTACGCATGGCGTTGTAAATATCTTCCTGGCATCCATATTTTTTAAGCAACTCTTCGTTGAAACCGGGGCTTCGCCACATTGTGATTTGGCACACAATGCGCGCCTGGAAGTCAACGTTTCGAAGTTCTTACACGAATATAACAAATAATGTATCGAATTCAATCAGTAAATCAATATTACAGCGATTTGTCATAATAGTATCTGTACTATTTATGTTTTTTGCTTACCAATTATTATACCCGCGAACCTGAAATTTGTTTGGACTGGAGAAACAGTCTACCCATCTGACATTCATTATCGAGTTCTTGACAGGCCAGTGACAGCCCCAACGACTGTATTGTGGTATTGCTATCTTTGTAAAACACGTAAAGTTTATGTATGACAAAACGAAACGACAGTAATTTGTCAAACGTCGACTTCATGCCATGGCCGGTATCCTGTGTCAAAATTAAGTTGCTAGTGATGCCCGAGTAGATTTTTCTATATCGATAAAACAACCACCGCGCAATTAAATCTTGCAAAAAATTTATAGTTGTTTAACGGTGTGCAGAAAATTGAATTGAATATACTGAATACTAGTAAACAATACAACTGTCTTCAGGTTTAAGTTAATGCCTATAATTTTATTAATTAATCGTATGGCAAAATTAAGTCGCCTGCCAAGATACTTCTAATAATAGAATACAAAAAAATAATAATACAAGACGTGTGAATACATTTTTATTTATTTAGCTTTGGTGAAAGCGTGATAAATGCGTGCAATATTTTAAACATTTAAATTCCCTGTCAGTAACTTCCTTCAACTTGAAAATATAATTTCATTTCTTGTCTAAAATGATTTTTGTCTAATTGGCTAAACGACTGATAGCCAATAATCCATTGGCTAGCTGTTTATACATAATTATGTGTCATAATTGTTTTAAATTTAATAATTTTGTGCCAATCATACGAGGGTTAAGTACCTATATTTTGGGAACAGAAACCAAAAACAACTATAAGTATAGCAATAAAAAAGGTTTCGTTGCTTTTCAAACTACTCAAGTCTACGCATTTTTTCATGCGGTTGAACCAATTCTTAAAGCAATTCAACCACTCAATTGGGACATCTCCAAAACGTGAATTTTTAACGCATAAACCGCTGCCTCAGGTCACCTCAGGTGTAAAAAAAACCGGCCAAGAGCATGTCGGTCCACGCTCAGTGTAGGGTTCCGTAGTTGCCCACCCTTCACAAGACGGGCTTAAAGCAGCGGTTTTAAGTCTTAGGTTAAAATTACGAGAAAGATGAAAAGCTCTATAAAAAGGTCGTAAACGCCAAAGTAACTGTAATTACTTATTACCTTCTGGAAGTTATCGATTATACGCGCCAGTGTTAGAAATTGGATTATGTATTACCACCCTTATAATACCAACTTGGTTATGTAGAATCGTGTGCATGCTCTTTATCTTTTTGACGTGTATTATCTACTTTGTCTGTGTCGCTCTCTTTGTCTTTGGTAGCCTTAGGAGACGGACACGTTCTTTAAGCTGCTCATTTCTCTTTAATATAAAGTATTGTTATATACAATTTAATGCTTCGGATTCTGTGTGTAAGTAACAGTCACAATAAACGTGAAGGCCGAACACTGCGTTTTTACTTCCACTGCCCCAATGACCATTAGGTTTTATCAGGTTAAGGGCACAGTCGACGATTGCACTGTTCTGGCTATTTCCGTTAATCTCTTCACAAATCGTATCCTGAGGATCTTCGTGTGAGAACGAGCACAACGCTGACTTGTTTGCGTCGGCGCACAGAACTTGGTCACCCGGCTCACCGTGTTCGCCATATTGCGGTAATACCGCCACGTGTTTCCTGTTCGCCGGTAAGCTTGGATTTTCTCTTATGGCCAACGAAAACCAGCCGACCTCTGCGAACTACTCTAGCCAATCAGTCGAGAAACTTCGAGGCGTGGAAAATTACCCTACATGGAAATACCAAATAAAAATGTTGCTGACACTCGATGGCGTATGGGAGGCTGTAGAAGGTACAGACACGGATTCCTCGCACGTCAGTCGAGCGCTCGCTAGGATCGGTCTTACCGTGTCAACCGCCTGCTTGCAACATATCAGGACTGCGAAAACAGCCAAGGAAGCGTGGGATAACCTCAAAACAGTTTTTGAGAACAAAGGTTTGTACAGGCGCGTGCTGCTGCTTCGGCAACTACACCGCATTGACTACAGACAGTTTAACTGTATGTCACGCTACATAGAGGCTTTGATGTCGCTAGTTCATCAGTTGGCGGACATCGACAAAAGCATAGAGGACAAGGAAGTAGTTGAACTCCTGCTGAGTGGCCTACCAGAAGAGTACGATGCGCTAGTAAGCAATTTGGAGACTGCAAATATCGCCAATAATAACCTCACTTCTGATATGGTCAAGTCTCGTCTTCTACAAGAGGAATTGAGAAAGAGGGAAGGTTTTTCCAATACGGAGGAAGCGGCATTGTTCTCGAAATCCAGGAACCGTCCGGTTAGTACATCTACAAAACTACAGAAGCAAATAGTATGTCACTACTGCGGCAAGGTTGGTCATATCAAGAGCAAGTGCTTCAAGTATAGGAAGGACAAGGCGAGGAACAGATCGCTTCTGGCTACGGAGACTACATCGGCTTATTTAGTTAAGAAGTCATCATTTTTTCTGGACTCTGGGTGCTCCAACCATCTCTGCAATGATAAGTCTTTATTGGACAACTACGTGGAGCTGCCGGAGAATGGAAGTAAAGTGATTCTGGCCAATGATGAGTCAATTTCGGCCGAAGGCATCGGGGAGCTACCTGTCGGTGGAGTTATCAACAAACTTAACAAGGTATTATATGTTCCTAACTTGTCCACGAATTTATTGTCAGTTAGTAAATTATGTAGTAATGGTTTTACTGTAATTTTTACCAAGGACAATTGTAATGTTTATAAAAGTTGTAAAATTCATGGCAATCCTGTTACCTCAGCATCTCATAAAAATGGTTTATAAAATTAAGACAGATGCATCAGGTAACTTTGAAAAGTTTAAAGCGCGTTTAGTTGCCATGGGTTATACACAAGTCGCTGATGTAGATTATAAAGACACATTTTCACCTGTCGTAAGACATAGTACGATGAGGATATTGTTTTCTTTAGCTTGTGAGTATGATTTAAGCATAGATCACATTGATGTAACCACAGCTTTTCTTAACGGAGACCTTGAGGAAACCATCTATATGGAATTACCACCAGGCTTTGATAATAACCATAAAGATAAAGTCTGTTTGTTGCAAAAAGGGATATATGGTCTTAAACAAGCTAGTAGGATTTGGAATAATAAAGTAAATAAAATACTGTGTGAAAATGGGTTTATACAATGTAAATGTGAACCTTGTATCTATATAAGTAAAGACAAAAATAGTTTAGTGATAGTAGCTCTGTACGTAGATGATTTTTACATTTTCTCTAATAATAGTACTCTGAAAAGTAAGCTTTTCAATGTATTGCAAAGTGAGTTTAGTTGTAAAAACTTGGGCAACTTAAAAAGCTGTCTTGGCATTAATGTCGTAAGAGAAAGAGATGTATTAAAATTGGATCAGAGCGACTATATCATGAAAGTACTTAAGCGATTTAATATGGAAAACTGTAAACCTGTTTCTACTCCAATGTCAGTAGGCTGTAAATTTGAAACTGACTGTGAAGCTTTGTGTGATGAAACTTATAATTACAGAGAACTTATGGGTTCCCTAATGTACTTGGCTGTCTGCACTAGACCCGATATAGCTTATGCTTGTAGCCATTTGAGCCAATATAATTCTAAGTTTAATAAAAGTCATTGGCTTGCAGCTAAACGGATTTTAAGATATCTAGCAGGTACAATTAACTATTCCTTATATTTTATAAAGAGTAGAGAATTGAATTTAATTGCATATGCAGATGCCGACTGGGCTAATGACATTGATAGACGCTCTTATACAGGGTTTGTAGTTAAGTTGGGTTCAAATGTCATTAACTGGGAATCACGCAAACAGCGTTGTGTTGCACTTAGTTCAACTGAAAGTGAATTTATTTCAATCAATGATGTATGTAAAGACCTATGTTTTATTAAGAACATTTTGTCTGAAATTTTATGTGTGAAACCTAGCATCACTGTGTATAATGATAACCAGAGTGCGCACAAGCTGCTACTTTGTAAAGAATATTCTCATAAACGCACCAAGCATATAGATGTGCGGTATCATCACATAAAAGACTTGGTACATAACAATGTTTTAACTGTAAAATACTTACCAACGGAGGAAATGATAGCTGATGTACTTACCAAGCCGCTTAGTTTCAGTAAACATTCCAAATTTGTTCATAGCTTGAATGTAAAGTAATTTAAAGCATGTGTATGTGAATGTAGAGTTACGATTTACTTGTTTGAGAATGTAAATGTACTATCATAAAAATAGTATGCATTTTTCTTCACTTTGTTCTTTGTTGTATCTTGTGGAAGCATGCTATTGTTATGAATGTGTATAAGTAAAGTTAGTCTCTACTTAGGGCAAACATTATGGTCAATGTAAACTTATATAATTGATATTATATTAAGTTAAAGCCTTACATCAGAGATAAGTCTGTACACATTGTCTCTTCATTGTCGATGTCGTTGTGTATTTGTGTCTAGGCATGTGACATATTGGTCTTATAAGTGTGAGGGGAAGTGTTAGAAATTGGATTATGTATTACCAACCTTATAATACCAACTTGGTTATGTAGAATCGTGTGCATGCTCTTTATCTTTTTGACGTGTATTATCTACTTTGTCTGTGTCGCTCTCTTTGTCTTTGGTAGCCTTAGGAGACGGACACGTTCTTTAAGCTGCTCATTTCTCTTTAATATAAAGTATTGTTATATACAATTTAATGCTTCGGATTCTGTGTGTAAGTAACAGTCACAATAAACGTGAAGGCCGAACACTGCGTTTTTACTTCCACTGCCCCAATGACCATTAGGTTTTATCAGCCAGATTGAGCGGTATGTTTTAATGAAGGCACCTAACTAATATGTGTAACGTTCGAAGCATAAGGACACCGCGCGGCACTTACGTCATTTTAAAGAAAATTATGAAATTTTGCGATAACCCAAAAACGGCTCGACCGATTTTATTCAATATAGTTTTCATTGAAAGTACTTACAAGGCCTAAATTTCATGATTTTTCCCATAATTTTTTGACCCTTGTTTGAAAAGTTAGAGGGGGAGGGGGGGACGCTATTTTTTAATATCTTCGGAGCGAATATTTACGAAACTGCTGACTATCAAAAAATAATGTTTGGAGACCCTTATTATTTTTAAAAGACCTATTAAACGACACCCCACACACTAGGGTTGAAACGAAAAAATAATTCACCCCCACTTTAGGTGTTCGAGAGGTACCCGAAAAAAAGTTTATTATTTAGTTTTTATTTTATCGTTTTGTCGGCGTGATAAATACACATACTCATACCAAATTTCAGCTCTTGCTAGTACTAATGATCACGGAGCTAAGCCGCAGACGGACGGACATGGCGAAACTATAAGGGTTCCTAGTTGACTACGGAACCCTAAAAAGTTGCCGTATTTGTGCGTTCTAGATATGAGGGAATAAAAATAAATCGTTAGGGGCTAAAATCGACTGTGCGACGGATAGCCCAATAAATCTACGTTTTGAGTCTTCAAAAACTTGGCAGTTGATGCAGACTTGTGAGAACGGTCGCAATATGCCCGATATTTATTTATTTATTTGAAAAAAGAAACAGGCAACAATTTGTTAAACCAGTTTGGAAAATCAGTTTGGCCAGGAGGAAGAAGAGGTTTTGAAACGCTTAATGCACGAATAATTTAAGCGGGATTCGGGTCATTTTGAAAGACCACGTAGATCCACGATTCGTCGCCTGTCATAATGTCATATAACATGCTTCATAGCCCCGCTATTGTATTTTTTAAAGAATTTCGTTGTCAATCAGCACGAGCCTGTTTTTAAGCATCTGTTTTGTGGAATCCATCGCGAATAAATCTTTTTGACTGCCAAATATTTATTTAATATGGTATGTACGCTAGTCCCACTAATGCCTAAGGACATCTTAATCTCCTGATAGGTCACATGACCATACAGAAATAATTCTAAATTCAATGTTTTTCCGAACAACCACAGATTTTGGACGACCTTCGCGAAATTCATCCACAAACGGCCACGATTAATAAATTCCGCAAAACATCGGTAAACACTCGCACAGCTCGCACTGCACGAAAATGTTCACGGCTCATTAGGCTAGTAGACCCAGTTTTAAAATATATTTAAAATGGTTAATAATGATCTTACTAGCACTAAAAAAAATGTCTTGTATTTTTGTGAAAGTTAGAAAGCTATATTTTATCAATTGAAAATTAGAAATTTCATGAACAGTCTAAAACGCCGTCCGCCATTTTCCCTTTTGCTAATCTGTGGCGTGACGTGACGTAGAATTACCTGTAAATATTCGGAATTCGACCGTCGTATAGTGCCATTCCGCTCACTCCAATATACTTTGACAGGAGATCGAGAGGGACGGCACTATTCGAAGTCGTCAAAGTAGACTTTCAGTTTTGTTTACATGACCGATGACGTCACTATCATAAGTGAAAATGGCGGACAGCGTTTTAAGCATTTCAAAATACAGATTAAAAACCATATTTTAAAAATTCAATTTTTTCAGCCATCTTTCACTTTTATCAAGTGAAAAATATATATTTAGGTTTCCTTTGCTAAATACTATACGGAATAAACATTAGTTTATAACAATTTGACATGAGTCAACAAGCCTATTTCATGAATTGGGTGATTCAAAACATTTATTATAAATCAAACAAAATCGGCACAACAAATAAGATTATTATTATAATTTCCACAAGTAATATTTACACTATAAAACAAATAAAGCTAAATCGACCGAACAATGAAAACGTATGCAACAGTGAAAATCCTAGTCCTAGCACAACCTCGTTCTTTTTGAGACACGCCTGTCGTCAAATATAGACTGGTACTTAGTTCAGATTAAAATTTTCATGACTAACGGCATTTTGTGAGCCATTTTGGCAACATGACTTTTGCCAAGAATGTTGCCAAGCCGAATTCTGCCCTCCTCCCCCCATTTCCCCCCCTTTTACCTCAAAAAATGTCCCTAATCACGGTTTTTAGGGTTTCAAACAAAAAGTATTACAGTTAGAAAAAAGATATTGTAAGCAATATCTTCACGAACTTCATTATTTTTTTAAAATTTTGATAAACATTGATACAATGATCAAAGCTTAAAGAAAAATTGAAAAAGGAGCTACCTTGTGGAAGAGACCGCGAATCGAACCCGGTACCGAAAAAAATCGTCAGGCTACTTGGAGCTAGGGTAGCGAAGTGGTTAACACGCTGGGCCGGCAATCCAGAGGTACCGGTACCGGGTTCGATTCCCGGTCTCTTCCACAAGGTTGCTCCTTTTTAAATTTTTCATTAAGCTTTGATCATTGAATCAAAATTTAAAAAAAATAATGAAGTTCGGGAAAATATTGCTCACAAACCATAGGGCCTACTAAAACAATTTATACATCATATTTGTATAGAATCTTTTTTATCGATTCTTATTTTTTTATGTGGTAATACCACATTTTATTTTTATAAATAATGACACAAAGGTAAATTAAGAAAGAAAAATTGGATGCGATCTACTACAATTTATACATCATGTTATAGGAAATTTTATAGAGATCATTTTTGTCCTTGACACTTTTTTCTAACTGTAATACTTTTTGTTTGAACCGTAAAAACCGTGATTAGGGACATATTTTGAAGTAAAAGGGGGGGAAATGGGGGGAGGAGGCTAAATTCGGCTTGGTAACATTCAGAATCGAATTCAGCAGGCTTTTTTACATCGGAATAGTCATGTTGCCAAAATGGCTCACAAAATGCCGTTAGAACAGTAAAGGAAGCCGATTTTTTAAATTGAATACCAGTCTAATTGGCCGGGTGCATGACGTTAGCGCCACCTAGCGTTCACAACTTTGGAGGGAGTCTGTCAAAAGTGTTAAATAATGGACGCAATAAAATTAAGGTAAAAAATTGAAAATATTGATTGTAGAGCACCTAACAAGTGCAAAATCCGTTTGTTTTTAATGTGAAACACATTTGGTTCTTAGCTTTATTGAACAAAGTAATTATTATATGTGTTTAATATTATTATGTCAATTTACTTCTTTGTTGCTTCCTTACAAATTAAAGGAAAAAAATAATGTTTTATTATGTTTATTTTCAGATAATTCAAGAATTACTACTATTTTCAAAACTGGCTTCCAAAGCATCGGTCAGAACATAAGGTTTCAGCCTCAAACCGAGAGTAAAGGGAAGCTGTTAGTTTTGGCACATTAATAAACAAACAATAAGTAACATTTACAAATTATAAGTAATTTTACATTTCATATTTTTGAAACATTGTAATAATTCTATCATAATAATACTATTGCACTAAATAGATAAAAATATGTTCAGTTTAATACACTTACTTTATTTTTCTAGTAACAGCGATCCAATTCATTTTCTGATCTTGTTTCCAACTCGGTGTAGGAAAGCATAACATTTGCAATTGCTATTTCGTCCTGTATTATTGCAGTTTACCACACAATTACACCTATCGTGACCCATTTTACTTATTTCAGTTTCTTATTTTATAGTACAAAACGTAAGCATTATAACTGAAAAGTATGACGTTTGACAGAAACAGAGAGGCCAAAGTTACCACTTTTGGCCACATCAAGCGCTGCGATCATTTTCGCTTTCCCTACGCGACCTCTGCACCCGGCCAATAGAGGGGGCGTGCACCTTCCCGCTGGTATTTATGCCTCTCGCTGCCTGAGGCGCCCTCCCGTAACATGGCCTATCCTGACAGGGCAGCGTCCCGATGAGGCCAGAGTCATCACTGAGGCTAGAGTCATCACTTAGGCCTTCGTCACCTGTGGAGCAAAGATACATAAATGTTATGACAAATATAACAATAATTACACCCGGGCCGATCGAAAGTTTTAACAGTTACAAATGAAGAAAAGTTAACGACACGCTCATAGACTGCACCATGTTGCAATGAAATAGTTATCAACCTGCGAATGTATAGTAAACAACATCATCTATGATACATAAGGGAAAATGTTACTTTGCGTATTATGAACTTTTTATTAACTTTAGTTGCAAATGATATTATCTATGAGATTATAAATATGTAGGTGCTCAATGTTATCTATGGACCACGGAGCCAAAGCAAAGGATTAGCTTGGCTATTCAGCGGGGGAATGTAGCCGGTATCATGGGTACCCTACCGTAGGGCCATGATCTGGGGGACATCGGTTTTAGTTAGGTTAAGTTAATTACTGTTATTTTTTACTCGTTTTTCGTTACATAAATATATACACTGTGTGTCTATGGACCTTATCAAATATAAAACTGTTTCGTTACCGCACAAAGGAGATTCATCGGCCATCTTTGTTCATGTTCATTTCATCTCATGTTTTATTTTTTTAAGTCTTATTTAATACGGAAGTCATGCATTGGTTACAAACAGTGACCGGATAGGTAGTGCCATTTGGGGGTGAGTGACCTTAAATGCTATACTTAATATGGATATGCCCTGGAGATTCCCGGAAATCCCGGACGATGTTATAAACGGATGATAATATGTTTGAAAGACTATTAATTCAAGGTTTAGGAAAATTTAATAAAATAATAAATAGTTATTATTAATGTACAACAATAACGCGACTGAGATTATCTGACTAGTATTTCTCACAGAAAATTTTTCAAAACGCAAATGTAAAAAAGAACATTATAAATACATCATTAATTTAAAACTACTTTCGTTTAACAGTTACAAGTAACAATAATACAATCATAAATTAAACACAAAACATCAACATCACTATATTAAATGAACATTATTGAATTATTAGTTATTTATTTAACATATTTTATTCCTTACTTTCTTTGAAATTATAGTAGCAAACCATAATACACATGCAAATAGGAGTCCAGTTAAGGTCAGCCAAAATAGTCACAATAAGAATATCACAAATTCCGGTAACTTTTGCGATTATTGAATTTATATTTATATGATACAAACTGCACATGACACTGACGTGCATATGAAGTAGACATTGCAATCGTTTTATCTCTATTTAACTAGCCAGCTTATCACTAAATAGGTTCAAACTAATGTCAATTGTTTAAATAGATAGAAGATAATTGGAACTTATTAAAGTAATAATAAAATGTTATTTAGTACAAAATCAGTCGAAACATTGAAAGGGACCCGGTAACAGTGGTATTACCTATAGAGACTTTTGTTCAGGGCATATTTTTCAGGCCCGGGGTTCTTTAAAACATTTTTAAAACCAAACACAAACTTTAAAATTTTCATATTAATCCCGGGGTTTCAAACTATATCCATACTAAGCTTACGCACCGAAGTCCCGCAAAATGGCACTAACTACCTATTCCGGTCGCTGACAATAATCTTTCTATTTTAAGACGTTTATTTCTCAAAATATTCACTTAAGCATACTTGCCATTCAAAAACAGGTGCTACTTTTAGTATCTAGTTGTATCCTGAAATGCACACATTAATAAGGATATTTCTAGAAACAAGCAAAAACCATACTTTAATAAAACTTAGAATAAACGCGTTAAAAAAATGTATGTGTAAAGTGGCAATGGCAATAGTGTAGGCCGTCCCCGTTTTCTTAAAACCCGTTCCAGACCTTCCGATCCTACCCGATCCGATCCTACTTATCGGATAATGTGTAGCGTAATTGTTAGGAAATCGATAATGTGTAGTGCAATAGTTAGGACCTAAAACACTATACATTATCCGATTTCTTCCGATAAATTGGATCGGATCGGAAGGTCTGGAGCGGGTTTTATCGGAAGAAATCGGATGTGTAGTGCAAGTGATAAGTCGGATCGGATCGGAAGGTCTGAAACGGGTTTTAGATTGATTAGAAAGGGACGACACTACAGTATTGCCACTTTTTAATTTCTACTCTTTTGTGTCAGACTGTAAGCATAAAACGCCGACACACAAAAATAACAAACCCTGCGTTACGAGGGCGTCGAAGAGCGGGCTAGTCGGAGAGCGTTTATCTGTTGCAGCTGCCGTAGGTGAGTTTGGCGCAATTTCCAGTTTGAAATCTGCGGAATATGGAAGCGTAGGTAGTCAAACCACGAAACTCTTTCAAGCAAATGTACCTACTGTCAAACCATACAAAATGTGTCAGTTTATGTATGGTTTGACAGTTCTTGGTTTGACTCTAGGAGGTTGATACTCTTTGAGAGAAAGTTGGTAATAATAATAAATAAATGAATATTTTCAAATAGTAATCCATGTGTAAACTATGGCAAATTGTATCTTTCTAGTTCTAGGACATTAAGAAATAACCCTAACTGTAAAGTTACCGAAACGTCAGGGAGGCTCAAATAATTAATATACGCGTACTGAATCAGTACTACTGATAATCTTATTGCGCAGTAGTAATTGATACTGCGCAGCAAGATCGCCAGCGCTCTTTTTTAAGTGTAGTAGGGTAAATCGCCAATAATTGGCCACCGTCCAATAACTGGCCACCTCAAACTAAAAATGAACTCTGTTCACCTACAAACTAAATTCATTTTATTATATCGTGGCCAGTTATTGAAGGGCGGCCAGTAATTAACAGCTTATACTAAAATGAATTATATTTATAGGTGAACAGAGTTCATTTTAGTTTGAGGTGGCCAGTTATTGAACGGTGGCCAATTATTGGCGATTTACCCTAGTATGAAAATTGTGAATGAATTGGGAATTTGGGTAAATTAGGGATAATGACTAAATATATTTTTTCTCAAACATGTAATGAAATTTCGTCGTAACGTGCGTTACAACATGCTTCGAATTATCAAGTTTCGAGTGGAACACCTCGAGAAAACTGTAAAGGAATTTCATACAAAATTGAAGGCATATATAGGCCGGGAAGTAATTTTTTTTAAACTTGCCGTCTGTGTCTGACAGGACAAAAGCTGATGTATATTTTATATTTTGATTGAGTGACTTATTTTTTTATTTCATTGCCTTTTTGAGAAAAGCACAAAGCCTTAGCCGTGAAAAGGGCTTGCCGGCTTCGTATCACTATCCGGCCTGCCGTCTATGCCTACTCATAAGGCAAGCCCTTCTTTGCCAGCGTCTGCAGTAATGTAGGTACTATTAGACGGCTGTTCGAGTGTTACCCGTGCAATGGTCGCAGTTGTACTCGTGCAGGTCGCAGCTGTCGAGGAAGAGGCGCTCGGTGCGGCCGTCGCCCGCGCAGCCGCGCACCGGCACGCCGTCGTGCACGCATGCGCGCGCCAGCGCACAGTGGTCCTCAGTCTTGGTAAGCCAGAAAATACATGCATCACCTTCTACATTTAACCTTTCGTCAGTGTGATAATCCTGACGACCCATTTGAACCTATTGTTTTCTTTCCAAAGTTGTCGTTTGATTAGAAAAGTTTGACCGCCACATAGATAACTTCATAAGCTATATATAATGGTAGTTTTATCGATATCGATATTTTTTTTCGGGCATCACTACCAAGAAAAATTTGACACATGGGCTTGCATATTTTTTAGAAGACGTAAAGGACAAATATACTGTCATCTCGTTTTTTCTTGCGGAAACTTGACGTGCTTTACCAGCCTCGCGCAACTCTCAAGGTAAAAAACGATTGTCCGCCATGCCATATTACTTGACGTTTCACTTTTGTTGTGTAGTCTGGTTCTGTCAAGATTCTGCGATCTTTTCAAATAATTCAAATTTCACAAATAATCTAATAATTTGCATTCTTTGGGTGTAGTGGTCGTCTAGAAGGTACACAAGACAATCACAATTGCAAAAATGAGTGGATTGAAAAGGAAAAAGTGCGAAATATGCAGAATGAAAATGTGTCGAATGGACGGTCAAAAAAGACTATTCATGGCAAGATTTCCACCGGACGAAGATCGGTAACTAAAAAATATAATTAATTACTGCGTGTTATAACCATGTTAATCGTAAGTTTCATTGAAAACTTGGTATTTCGGGTAAAATAATACATACCCTATGTATTATTTTACCCGAAATGTATGTAAACAATAGTGCTGTATGTAAGTTTTATCGATAATTTTCATTTGAAGTGAAAAATACCTGGGAATATCTTTCTTCAAGCAAAAGCCTATTGGTATGTGTACTTATACAAAAGTGTGCACTTGAATACAGCTGTTAAAGCCGTCTTAGATGAGAGGATACGACATTATTATCACTACTTTTTATGCCAGTTTGAGTTAGATTATGGTCACAGAAATATTTTACGAAAAATCTTCAATGGACTATGAATGGTACGGTTTCATCTGGACAAACAGATACATTTTTACTCTGTAATTTTCTGTTTAGCCTGTATTATTTGTGTTGCAGAACTTCCAACCTGGAGCACAGACTGGAGTGATGAAACGGCTTTTTTCGTCTATGTTTATCAGCAAGCCAAGCAAACTTTGAACGAAATAAAATTATTTTCACACTTGTTTTTTTTTTATGAAGTCAGTAACCTAAAGTAAACCAAATGTTTACATTGAAGCGAAATATTTAATGATTTAAATTACCGGAAAGCCGTTGGAGACGCGGGTGCGAATGCGAACCCCGCCTGAACATTTTTTTTTTAAATACCGATATCGATAATTCGATAATTTGTGTAACATGTGACATCCCTATTTTGTTCTTTATGTTGGCATTATGTCATGAATTCACACTGACACTGATATTATTTGCGGCTTCATATTGGCAGTATGTTTTCGCCCCCGTTTCATACTAATGCGAGTTCACGCTTTTTGTAAGGCACTCCCGTCTCTTAAAACGTAGTGATTACATACTCTTTGTGCTTTACAGACATTGCAATATTGTCGTAGGTTTCTACAAAGTAACACGCGCTCTCTATTCCTTACTCTAAAACCCGCTCCAGACCTTCCGATCCGATCCGATTCATCGGAAGCAATCGGATAATGTGTAGTACAGAAAAAAAATCCGATAGATCGGATCGGATCGGAAGGTCTGGAGCGGGTTTAAGGACCGCCGGACCGCCGCATACGAAATGTTAAGGACACGACACATTTGTCTCGAACTCTCGATGATAATGTATGAACGCCGAGGTATTACTTTATTGCGTCTTCGTAATTCAATAAACGAATGGTGAGTGCCACGTTTTCATATACCTCATCACTTACCATGGGAGTAAGTAATTGACTAATTGTCAAGGGATCACTATATGATATTCTCATGGTCAAAAGTAAACTGTTTGATTCCGATAAAGGTTCGAATTTTGTAGCGAGTAAAAGTGTGTACCAGTAAAAAACCAATAACGCCCATTAGTTGATCGTTGGCGTTGCAAAGTTCTTGTAACATTTATTGTCGTCTTGACTGGTCGTCAACTACTGGTGCATGGGTTAGGTACCTACAGACCTTAATGTGTAAATTTTTAAGCAATTATTGTAATTAAAATGAAGTCACGTATATTGTTAACCTGTTTACCGATAGTCATAATAATATGACAGATTTCCAATCGCCAACCAACGCATATGATAACAAGGTGTGTTGAAACCAGGGATCGGATACCGGTATTGAGTTCCATACATAATACCGTTATTCAATTTCGGTAATTATTATTACATATTTTCATATTTTACCCGGCTTATTTCAAAGTTCTGTACTTATCAATAATTCAATTCTATTTCATATCATAAAAACGCGAAATTAGAAAGATATTTAAATTTTAATTAATACCGGTAATGATCCCTGGTTGAAACTAGCCAACTACGGCCTATAGGTCGTAATGTCTGTCCGTAGCAGTATGAACTATTAAAACAGCAGTGAACATTTTTTTAAGATAAATATTTACATTCAATATATGCGCCAGTATCCAGCCAGGGACGGTTAAGACTGAAAACAAATGAAGAATATGATAATCGCTCGAATTAGCGTTACACCACTTGTTATTTTGTTATATAACTCTCACTTCTGTCGTAAACTGACAGATTTAACAACAGGCGGTAATATACCTAGCCGGCGGTAGGCTGTACCTAGTATATCACGGAAACATAAGGCTGTCTCTTAAAGTCAAATAACCCGGATAGAACAAAAATACCTAGTTGCCAAACACATTCTACATGTATGGTGTAAATATCTCTAAAATTTCTCGATGTCCTAGGTACCTTGAACACAAAAAGTTTGCGGAACACTATTGTAGATAACAGCGGAAAAGGCGGCTAATATACTCCTAATACCGCTTGTACCTTGAAACGGAGAGAAGAAAATGTACCAATCAGGCTTCGTCTTTTTGAAGCCCAAAATAATATTGCATTTATTTATTTTTACACAACTCCACTTTAATGGACAGGAAGCTTAAGTCTTCTTAACCTAGTAAGGATCCTCTTTTGTTAGTAAGACTAATACTTACGTACAATTATCCGTATCATTGCCGTACACTTTTTTGTTTTAAATAAGAACTTAAATCGTTTTCAGTTTGGTCTTTCTAAAGCCACGCTATACCATTCCACGGGACGGAATATAGAAAGGAGTCATTGATTGTTATTTAAGATTACATCCATAATTGAACGCATGCAAGCGTTTTAACTCGTGTAACAAAAAGTTAAGCAAATACATATAAAATATCACGTCCTGTATCTAAGGCGTGCGCAGTAAAACTAAGATTTAATTTGCAAATAGCAATTAAAATCGAATTAGTTTAATACTTGCTCATAGTTTGGAGGCTGATTATTTCGTGATTCAATCAACAGCTAAGCATTTCAATTTGAAAAGGTTGGGTTCAGATTCAATGGTTTTAATTTTAATTCTATATATTTTGGGTTAATTTTTGCTCAGTGATACTCTACAAATGAAACTATAGTACTTATAATCAAATATCACAAGGTTTTATTATTAAAACAGACCTTAATTATTGTAAAGTTTGCATTCCGTAGCCTCTACGTTGCGGGGGCGGCCGCCGCTTCTGTCGCTTGTTTGTACTGCTCGCCCCAGTGTTCAGGAGTTTTCTCGAATGCCTGGAATACGCATTGAATAGCCTTATTTCTTAAATACAAGAGGACAGACAGTAAAGAGTCATCATAATACTGTTAGCATTTTCGTTTAAATAAAATAATAAAACCATCTACAGTCAACAGTATTATTTAGGTTTCATAAATCGATGGATAAGTAAGTGTATCTTGTGTACCAGTTGATGAACAATTGATGCAAGCTGTAAAACTCATGCATTGGATTGACAAAGACAGACAATCTTATTGCAAGTGACTTATCTATTGACTGGTTAGGTAAGGACGTATCTTACTATGACATCAGTATAAAGATACGACCTTTTACCGTAACACGGCAGACATTGTGAGTACCAGTTAACAACCAGTTGTTACAACCAACCGAACGTACGTATAGCCCATAGAAAGAGAAAGTGTGGCTGCACGTCTAGCATAAGTTTGACACGCGACTCATGTCGCGCGAGATAGCATCATCCGTCACTATCTCATAGTACTGTAAGGATAGAGACAGGTAGTATGTCTCGCGCGAGAAAGAGTCGCGTGTCAAAGTTATGCTAGACGTGCTGAAAATGTTACTGTCGTAAATGGTCAGTAACTGGTCAGTGGTCAATCATTGGGTCAACTAAACTACAATCTTTTAATAATTTACAAATATTATATTGATATTTTTATTTGTTAAATGCAAATAGTATCTAAGTTTACCATTTAAGTAAATAAAAAAAATTACCTCAGCCATTTTGTTCAACAGGTATAATTTAGGCACCTCCTCAGTGGCCCTCTTGCCCCACTCAAACACATTTTTGGCGAGTTCTTCGTCGCCCACCTGGATAAATATATGGGTCATACACAAGTCTTTCCTGTGGACATTTGCGAAATTAAGGATTCCAGGGCCTAATTTTCTGATTAAATGCCTGTGAGAATAAAGAACGTTCCCTGGTCTATAATCCGATGTAATAGCAATATAACCTGGATCCATACAAGCTCTTAACTTTTGACCACAGGAGGGACTTTTGTTTTTTTGAACTCTGTATGACCCTTATAATGGAATGGGTGGTGTAAGCAATTTGACTTTTGTAAGTTAAGCATCTAAGAAAGTGTTGCTAGCGCAAATAATATTGCCACGTTTAGTAGGTATTCGTAATTTTAGGTATAACCAACCTCTTAACAATTTCCCAGTCTGAAATTTGTACAATTATTTATGTATTTGTTTACCATTTATAAATTAAGGTTTAAATTGTATCATTTTTCTTGTTGGTGTGCAATAAAGAATTGTATTGTATGTATAAAAATTTTGAATTTCCAGAATGCATGGAACGCTATACTGCCGTGCTAAGCTAAAAGACGACCTTTGTACGGAGCTCAATAGCAAAAGGTCGCCTTTTACCTTATCACAGCAGTATAGCTTATACAAATTAAATGTTTTACCTTGTTAAATGACAGATACAACTGTCTAGTAAATGTGGTGGTAAAAGTTTTCCTCCCCACAAAATCATTCTCATCCAACAGGCCCGCCTCTGACAGGAACTTCCACATGTCATCTGTAATGTTAAATTTGCAGTTCAATCTAAGATAGAAATACGAAGAGATAATTACATATATGCAACTGCTATAGAGGGTACTAAAAATGTAATGTTTTTAAAACTTGTTGTCAGATTGTATGTTACAATCTAGATTTATTTTAAATGGAAGCACAGGTTTCCATTTCATCAACATTTCAATGAAATTGTTGGATTATTGAATTGTCATAAAACAAACCTAACTTGATCTAATTTTAGGATGACATTTTCACAATTCATGACTTCAGGGGATAAAATATCTATGGAATGAAATGAAACATTGGATGAATCATTTACCTATTAAACAAGAGGATACTACCAGATTCTTCACACCTAGATGTGATTTATCCAGATCATTCAATTGCATGACTGAAGATGAAAATAAGTTATTTTAAATAACCTATATTCTAGTTACTACTTCTAGCAGTTCATCAAGTATTGTACTTGTTGTGTTTGAAATTAGCTCTAGCTAACTAACTCTAATAATAAACCAGATCTGGGGTCACATATTCACAAAATCTTGTTACCAAGAGATCAGCAAAGGCGGAGTCAATCCGAATAACTTGGTCCACCATTTACAAACTGAATTTGGTGCCAGGTTTAGGCTAGAGATGTGCTATTCTCAATAATGCCGGTCAATCAGTTGCCGTTTGGTGCATATGATTACAAGAGAGATGCCTGATTTCTACAGTTAATGGCCAACAGTAAAATTACATAAACAAAAATGATTCTGTCCTTTGTTCATCATTACCTTCCTTGACAGTGCCTCCGGACATAAATATGTGCATCAGAGCGGCCGTCAGCATTGTCCTCAGGTGGGTATCTGACACAGAAGATGGCAGGGACGCACATTCTTCAGTCAGCACAACTATATACTGCATCCCACTTTTGCCTGCGGCTGGCACCAACTTGTAACCATAGATCTGTAACAAACAAAAAATAAAAAAAATAACTACTTCAATTCCATTACATAAACCTAAATTACATAAACTACACTACATAAACCTCCTCGAGTTTCCAATAGTGGTCATATGTAATTGAAAATATTGTAAATAAACAGTTTCACTAAATAATAATAATAATAATGCTTCTAAATTAAATCCGTGCATGGCGTGAAGAACTTGATAAGTCCAAAATGGCAATTGTTCAGGGCGTCGATTTTAAAGTTTGACATTTTCTCCAAAATCCATTTTCATCTTTAACTCGTGTTTAAAGCTTGATTTATGGATAATTTTCCGCGATCTTTTCATTTACCTTACGTATTCTAGTAAAATCCTCTTATTTTCTGTGATATAAGACTTATCAACATAGGTACCAACGACTTATCAAGTTATTCCCCATACATTAGTGCCCAAATTGGTGAAAATGTTTTTTTATTTAATTCCTAAAAATCAGTTTTTCATAGTAACTGAAACGTCTAAATTGATTTATAGGTAATTTTATGCAAATTTTTCAATTATTTTACTTATTTTGGTAGAAACATTGTTTTTTGTGAGATATTAGACTTATCAACATATTCACCATCGACTTATCAAGTTCACCATCGACTTATCAAGTTATTCCCCATACATTAGTGCCCAAATTGATGAAAATGTTTTTTTAATTTAATCCCTAAAAATCAGTTTTTCTGTATAATTGAAATGTCTAAATTGATTTAAGGGTAATTTTATGCAATCTTTTCAATTATCTTACTTATTTTAGTAGAATCATTTTATTTTGTGAGATATTAGACTTATCAACATATTCACCATAGAATATAGGGTATCAATTAAACAATTCTGTCGTTTCTATACAACTGTTTTGTTTATATAAGGCGATTTAAATGAATTATATCGCGTGTGTTCGTTGTTTGAGTCTCCTGACGTTACGGCAACTATTTTTGATGAGAAAAACACAAATTTTCGGTGCCAAATACGTCAGAAAGGTACAAACAATGAATAAATATGATACAATCCGTTTGAATTGTTTTATTTTAGTCACGAAACCCGAAGAAAATAAAATTAAAAGTTATAAAAATATTGAATAAATTGTAGTAAATGAATCGTCTTTAATTTAGTAATGCAAAAGCACTTATTCTACAGAAAAACTAGATGAATTTATCTTATTTTTAACTGGCAACATCTTTGTTTTTCTGATCCAATAAATAAAACTGGTCGATGGTTGACAAGGTACCGGTAATGTGAATGATACATACGAAGACACTGTTAACTATACCCCATGGACCTTAACACGTTGTACTAAGGTTTATATTATGTTCACAAATGTACAGTTATCAGTGTTTTCCTTTGTACCAGAGTACACCTCAGATGTGAGAATAACTTGACAAATCGAAATATACATTTCGATAAATTATGAATAATTAATTATGTCAACTTATTATTTGCTGTGTCCATCAACCTAAAAATGATAAATCGACATATTAATTTACGGTAGTTGTGTATAATGAGATAAAACGATATATTCATTTGTTATCGTTAAAGTGTGCTTGTCTTCATTCTAATATCTTGATTTGTCAAGTTACGAACGCTTTTTTTTTTTTTTTTAGTATACGTTGATAAGTTGATATGCAATATTTTTTGTGCCTTATCGCGCTGATATCTCGTTTTGTTAAATAAAATCCGCTAAATATCGAGATATCAATATGATGTCACAGGCCATATCTTCAAAAGTATCATAGATATCGAGTTGTCAATTTTTTTCCCACAAAACCTTGGCCGTAGAAAGCCATTACGCCAATAAAAAAAAAAAACGTATAAGTCGAGTTATCAAGTTCTTCACGCCAGGCACGGAAATAATACATTCAATGAAATAATTCATTATTGTGAATGTATTTATAAGTTAATGGAATGGAAAACAGTCAAATTGCTATACGTAAGTAAATGATTAGATACTAACCTTCTTCAGTTGTTTTTCAGCTGCAGTTAAAACTCCGGAGACTCGTTGCGACGGAGTCTGGCAAGTAGTGGCCAAGTGCTTGGCGATATCTGGCCGTTTGATAGGAATCTTGCTCCCTTCCCTACTTACTATGTAACGAACACACTCATTGATAGCATCTTGGAAGTTAAAATCTGCTTCATCATCAGTATTCTCATCTACGACTGAAGCGTTCTGTGTTGCCGGCAACGACTTCTGCGACTTACGTTTCATGTTTAATGAGTAAAGTAATAATTTCGTTTTAGTTTTATATTTAATGCGCGTTTCAAATCAAAATAAGGATAAGCCAACCAGTGGCCAACCACAAATGACCACAAAGACCTAACAAGGACCTAACCCAACCCGCCGCGCCAGCTGACAGAAAGAAATGTTACATTGTAGTCTTTGAAGAAAACTTAAGACAAGCCAACTGTCAAATCGTCCTGCCATGCCATTCGTGAGAGAGATATAACCCGGGTCCACACTACTCGCGAAGTTGACCGAGGTTGGGCGAGGCGAAGTTGGCCGAAGTATCGGTTTCTGTAGCTAAGTGCCCCTCCACACTATCGTTTTGACATTGTAGTCTTTGAAGAAAACTTAAGACAAGCCAACTGTCAAATCGTCCTGCCATGCCATTCGTGAGAGAGATATAACCCGGGTCCACACTACTCGCGAAGTTGACCGAGGTTGGGCGAGGCGAAGTTGGCCGAAGTATCGGTTTCTGTAGCTAAGTGCCCCTCCACACTATCGTTTTGCCCAACTTCGATATAACATGATAGTGTGAGGGGACTTCGCTAAGCCCAAACTTCGGGCAACTTCGCCTAGTCAACTTCGGTCAACTTCGCGAGTAGTTTATTTATTTAATCGTATGGTGAAAAGCTTGTTGTAGGAAATTATAAATTTATATCCAGGTTACGCAACCAGTCCGTAGCTTCAGGTAGCAAATTAATATAGAGGTCCTTTGGGTCACCCCAGTAGTTTGATCCTCAAGACCACAGTCACACATTGGGGTCGGACTCCAGCCCCACTTGTCCACATTACTCGCAATCTCGCAATCATGATTTTGATTACTTCCCAATCCAAACGTCATTGAATGACATTGACAGCTCACGAATATCGTAAAATGTCACTTCACTCGGTTGATTGATTCATGTTATGTTAGCAACTTAGCAAGTTATGTTATGAATTTGTTTTCTTTTGTGTTGTTTCACTAGTTAAATTAAGATAATTTCGTACAATGCCATTACATTTTTAACATAGGTTAAAGTAGATAGGACGTTTGTCAAGTGATAATGAGTTCCGCTGATCTATATCACATAAAAATAAATCGATTTATTTTTCGCCAAACAAACATCACACTGAACCGGCGATCTGATTAATTTACAATTTACAGTTTAGAAAAACACGAATTATTATAAATATAGAATAGGGTCAATTGAGTACAATTTAGTGCCATAGTTATATTTTCTTCATTGCCAATATGTCATTTCGAAGTTTAGGGAGACTTTTTAAAACGCGAAAGACTGATAAACGGGACAGCAAAGAGATGTAAGTAAATAAACGATAAACATGCAACAAGTGATGCGGCCGGCGGGCGGTGCGTCGCCGCGCAGGTGACCTTGAAACCCTGCTAAATTTATCCAGACTCAAATAGCTCAAAGGTCAATGTTCAGCTAATCAGGGTTCAAGTTGCATTACTCATATTTTGAACTTATTTATTCTTGCCGTATTGAATTTATAATCATATTATTCCAGTCAACTAATGGTATGTTAAAATATGAAGTATAAAAAGGTGGTTGAAAAAATATTAGCAATTTCCAAATTACCCATGTTGGTTTTTCCTTAATTTATGAAAACATTCTCATAGAAGCTGCATGCAAAATCATCATGCTATTGGACAGAACAAAAAAATGTAATGAAACAGGCTTTTTTATAAAAAAAACTTAACCTCTTGACTGCCTAACTCGTCAACGGAAAACTGTGTCTCAGACGCCGATCTGCCAGCTGATAGTATAGCATAGTATTGCGGCAAATGATGCCATGGGGTCTAGAGCACAGCTTTCCGTCAATGTGATCTGCTATCCTTGGTGCTCAAACGGTTAAATTCACAGCACATGGCATACCCTACCGTATCATGCTGAGGCAGCACTTATTCCATGCTGGAACAGGTGGCACTCAGTTGATAGTCTTAAATAGTTTTGCCACATTACTTTTATCCTTGTTGTTTTAATTTTTACCTGAAGTTAAGATTAGTTTATCTTTGATTTTATCATAAATGTTGTGCACGGAATCCTCTTCTTTTATAGAAAACACTTCACAGAATGCTTTACTTCATAGAATTTTCATTTCATAGACAAATTTATCCCCGGAAGTTATAAATTTTTCAGAAATCTTGCAATTGTCAACCTATAGATTAGGTTAGGTTTGTGTTATAACATTCCAAAATATTTTATGGTTTCAGAAAAAACTGCGTTCAATGAAATGAATTTCTATGAAATGAAAATTATAGGGTAAACCATTGTGCACAAATATAAACATAACATGCCAAAAGTTACTGTTATTATGCCAATCATTAATGTAGTGCACCTTATGTAAAATTATGTGATCTATTTAAAATATGAATTTTATTTCCAGCTCATTACCCTCTGAAGGCTTTGAGAAGAGTATACAGATGTTGTTAGCATACTCGGGGCAAGATATCTCAGAAACCGCCTCTCAAACAGGTGAGAATGAAATGATGTTTATATATCATCATTATGTAAAGGTGTCTTTTTCATGCCACTTTGCCCGACCCTGGACAGTAATTTTCTATCCATTATTTACTTTAAGCTCCTGACAGTAAATTCGAGTTCATCACACAAATATTTGCCCAGGCCGGTATTCAAACCCAGGTCCGCCGGCTCAGTAGGGAGGTGCACTACAAACTGCGGCAACCACGTCGTCAAACGTGACGTGTTCTGTTTCCAGTGACGCTGGGCAGCCCGTCCCGCCGCAGCCTGCACAGCGTGGCGGTGCTGCGCTGCCTGGGCCGCAGCCGCGCGCTCGCCGGCGCAGACCCCTTCGAGGACCTGGAGATCGATAAGATCGTCGATGTGTTCATAGACCTGTTGCACAGTGAGTCATTTATTGGCATAGGTCGGACTAATCATAGTAAAACAAAAGTTAAGAAAAAAAATACGGAAATACTCACAAACTGTTGGCCAATTTAGTGTTTCATTTATAAATATGAATAATATTTTTCAACCAATTTTGGCCAAAAGTTTGTGAGTGTGTTTCCGTTATTTTTTTTCTTAACTCTTGTTTTGCTATGATTAGTTTGACCTATGTTTATTGGCGTGTACTTGGGTCTTGGCCTTGCTCTACCTCGCTTTCCCTCGATTTTACCTTCTATGATATTTTTGAGGAAAAAGTCATGTCTTAGTGTTAACTGTTAGTAGTGTCCTTTTCTCTCCTTTGAAAAAATGTCTAATGAAGAGGTCTGGAATAGGATCAAGACCTCTTCATTAGACATTTTTTCAGTTCAGATACCTTCCATCCTCCTACAGTACCCCATCTCAATCGCCTCTAACCTCTCCCTATCTTTCTGTATCAGGGTCCACGTTTCACTGCCATACAATGTAGAGGAACGCCAAGACGAAATTACTTTGAGCAAATAAAATAAAAGGTTAAATTCATGTCTTACCAAGAAGTGAAGGAGAAAGCCCAAGAAAGAAACGGCTGGCTACTGCTACACCGACAAGAGCGCAGCACTTAAATTGAAGAAGAAGTGTACTTGGGTGGATCAACTTTTTTCTTATATTTATATGCATACTAGCTTTTGCCCGCGACTACGTCCGCGTGGAACTTGAAAGTATGGAAGCAACCTCGTACAACACGATAGATATCCACCTAATCCCCTTAATTAATAGAAGGGATTATTAAAAGCGCCTAAGCAAATGTAAGAGCAATTGTGCTGTTGGTCTAATCATTACATTTCCTGCAGGGTCATCAATGTCATCAATCATCGTGAATTACTTACTCACTTTTCTATCTTTTTAGGGATAATTTCCAGGATGAAAACTATCCTATGTCCTTCCTCGGATCTTAAACTATCTCCATGCCAAATTTATTCAAAATCGATTCAGCGGTTTAAGCGTGAAGAGGTAACAGACAGACAGACACACTTTCGCATTTATAATATTAGTATGGATTGTCAGGAGCTCTACAGGAGCTGGGTCGTTTCGAGTTTTCTGTAAAACGAAATGTAACCGTTTCCGTTTCACAAAAAACTATTACGAGTAGAGTTGCAAAGTGACGGACACTTTCAAAATGTCCGTGCGACATTTGTCAATTTGTCCGTCACAATCGACATTTACCTGACAAAAATGGACATCTAAAGACACAAACGACATTTATAAACTGTAGTTAGCCGGACATTATAAATTAAATTATCCAAATAAATTACCGATAAATACTAAACAAAGTAAAAAAAATTACATTCAGTATAAATAAATAAATAAAATAAAATAAAATAAAATAAAAATTATTTATTTAAAAAGAAGAACCAAAATAACATATTACAATTGTCCAGCGGTCCCACGCTAGGCTATGCCTGTCATGTGGTGACCAGATTCGGTTTAAAACAATATAGTTGAAAAAATTATTTTAACCGGTTACAATACAGCCAAAATTAAGGTTTACATAATGAAATGAATGAAATAACCATAATATTTATAGTATATCTAAGATAAGTTAGTATACAATATATAAGTTGTGTACAGGTGTGTGTATGTAAGTGTTGTGTGTAAACGTGTGAGTGCGTGTATGTGAGGCTACGGAGTAAAGTGTGTCAGTGTACGGAATTAAGTTGCCTTCAGCAGTTCCTCGGTTTGACTGTAACTTAGACCTTTTAGCCAGCTAAGGGTCTTAGATTTTGCTTTACGAGGGGAGTTTTCGGAAATGTTGCATGCCTTAACCACTAAATTGTAGATGTGTGGGTGCAGAAAATTGGGGAGGCGTCGTGCAAATGCAGTTTTTGTGCGGGGAGTAGGTAATCTGAAAACTCTTTTGGCGATTAAAGCAGGATAGTCTTCAGAATTAAGAGTTTTTAGATGTACTTGCGACGAAACTCGCAAGATCATTAACTGCCTCACACTAAGAACGTCCGCAGCTTTATAGAGAGCAGTCGTTGGGAATTGTCGGGGTTTCCTAAGCATGACCTTGAGCACAAAGCGCTGCGCCCTTTCGAGGGGTAAGAGTGCAGAAGTACTGGAGCCACCCCAAACGCCTATACAGTACGACAGGATCGACTGACACATAGAAGTATATACAAGCTTCAACAAATCTTGCCCTGCAGAGTTTCTCAGTAATTTCATAACAAACACTAACTTTCTGACTCTAGCAGACACTATCTCAATGTGTTTTTTAAAGTTCAGATTCTCGTCCAACGTGATCCCAAGGTACTTTACAGTGGAACAGTTGCTAATGACTTTGCAATCCCGGGCAAGGTTTGTAGATTTGTCCACCGCACGATTACATGAGAGCTTAATGTCTGGACGTGAGCGAGGAGCGGAAGAGGCTGTTTTATAGAAACAGAGGTAGTTTGTTTTTAAAACGTTCAGGGAGAGCAGGTTATTCTCAAGCCATTATGCCAGCGCTGACAAGCCACTTTCAGCAACTTCGAAGCATCGCGTCCACGAAACATCGTGGAAGACCAATGCAGTGTCATCCGCGTAACAGACGATCTCTGCCTGCCCTATTGGCAGACATATCATGTCGTTAAGATATATCAAAAACAGGGTAGGCCCGAGAATGCTTCCCTGTGGAACACCGAAAGATATTGGTACTGGATTACTCACTAAGGTGCCCAGTCTAACACACTGTTTCCGGTTTGTGAGGTAGCTTTTGAACCAATCCCAGGCAGTACCTCTTATGCCTAATAGTTCAAGCTTCCTTAGCAATATCGGGATTGAGACAGTGTCAAACGCCTTAGCCAGGTCCAAAAAGATGCCCACACAAGCTTCTCCCTTATCGAGGTAGGACGATATTAGATCAACTAGCAAGGTGGCAGCTTGTTCAGTAGATCGGTTCTTCCGAAAACCAAATTGTCTTGGGGAAAGAAGATTTTCTGATTCAAGGAAGCCGATCAACTGGTTATTAATGATCTTTTCTAAAATTTTGGAAATGCTGCTAAGTAACGAAATCGGGCGATAATTCCCAGGGCAGTCCTTAGCTCCTCCTTTATGGATGGGGACTACAGCTGCTACTTTCCAGCTCTCCGGGAAAACCCCCGATGAGATGCTCAGGTTGAAAATATAGACGAGTGGCTTAACAATGTAGTCTTTTAGACTTAAAAGAATGCGATTGTTCAATTCGTCCATGCCAGAAGCGCTCTCCAGTTTTAAATTAAGAATATGTTTCTCTACTTCATTTTCGTCTATGGGATTAAGAAAAATAGAATTTACGGGGGAATTCGGTACGGTGGCCTTGGTTGACAAAGAAGCCTCAGTCGTATTACTTTGAGCAAGGATGTCATTTGCTAGTTTTTCCCCCACTCTTTCCCCTTTCTTTTGCTGTATTCATGAAGCTACTCGTCTATGGATTCAACTTGTATGGATTCTTCATTAAACTCTAAAGAATCAAAGTATCAGAGCGGTTCGAGCCTGATCTAGACATGTGCGCCGACGGGTTTTATACCACGCTCCCGGCGCCAATAAAATTATCGGCGTAACCCATAATTCAATGCTTATTTTTATCAGTATCTCAAATATTTGACCTCGTGTGCTAGGGCTTAACAGTTATATATGTTATGAAATATTGATATTTGAGATATGCAGTTGCAACTTCATGCATTGAACATCTGTGCTAGATCAGCACCACAGGTGCTAGCATTAAAAAAAACTATATCATCAACGCGGATATGTAAACAATATAAGAAAGTGAAGGACTTAGCACTGTGGACCGTATATGAATTTGAACGCGTTAGAAAAGTAATAAAATGGGAATGTTGACGAATCAAGAGACTGAACCATTATTGTAATGAAAACATGTTAAATTAAAAGGTGACGAAACGACAACAAGAGCAGACTTTTTAGAAGTAAACGCACATGTGTCTTTGTAGGGTCAAATTGGACTAAATTAAGTTGGCCCCATTCTGAAAATTCTTTTATGAAGGTCTCAATTTCAGACATAAGTTTGTTTCGGATCTCAATTAAGTTTTCCCGAGAGATATCACCACAATCAGTGTAGGCGGCATCAGTCGTACTATCATCTGCATAACTGTGAGTGGTGCAGATTTGCAGCTTATCATTAGTATGCAGAAAGAATAGCGTGGGCGTAGCATTGACAGAGATGGAGTCTGAACATGCACCGTCAACTAAAACCTTTATGCTTCTGTCTGCTAGAAAGATACTGACTGACTCATATTATTTCTCGGAAAGCCAATAGGATGGATTCTTCAAAAGAAGTGCTTTCTACCAAACCTGATAGAATGCGTGTATGTTGCTTTATCCAAAGTAACGGTCAACCCATTGCCTCGATCGCTTGTACCCAACGATATATCAGGTAAACGTGAAGATCTCCAGCCGAGTAGTCCCTATGCCCTATTCTTTCTGCTTCTATTATTTTTCTTTCAAATCTTCTCAAAAAAACTTGTCATTCCCATCCTCATGGAAGGCTGCGTGTGTCCATCTCGTTACAAAGAATGGATGATCACATCATCTAACTTAGTTGGCTGATCGAGATGATCGCACGTGTGGCGAACAGGCACTAATGTTTCTAGTTCTAGTATTAATTTGTACCTGGTCTGGTGTGATCTCGGTTACTTCATAGAGCTGACTCCGCTTGGACCGCACATCTGATACAGGATCCTTTAGATTTTCCAGTTGTGTCTATTTTTATGCGGAATACTACTAACAACTTCATAGATTTTCAAAAAGTGCAGTAAATGTATTCAACACAATACAGCTATACATTTTAGCCAAAAATACTTTAGAAAACTGACTAGGTACATATTCTTAATCAATTAAATATCAATTATTTATGAAATCAAAAGGCACAAAAACAAATCTACGAAATATTATATTAGTAGTCGAGTCGTAGAATTTCTTCAATTCACGCCATGAAGATTTACGCCGACCGAATCCGGCGGTGACGGCGTGGCGGCACGGCGCACAGCTCTACTTTTGTTACCATCAAAACGTCAAAAACAATCTTGTTTCTGTATATGTCAATCGGCATAAACGGAACTCTTATAGGACCACCATTTCAGTTTGTATGTCCATCTGTCAATACCTTTCTCTCAGGAATGCGTGAAGGCATCAAGCTCTAATAATTAGTAATTCATATCAAATCAGGCCTACTGGCCTACCCCTTGGAGCCGTGAAAAAAAAACAAACTTCGAAGTAAAAAAAAAAACATAAAAATACGAGCGTTTATGTTGCTTTGTTGACGTTGGCATGGGAATCGAAAATGTATAATGTTTGTGAGTACAAACTTACTTGCTGTCGGTAAACTAACCCCGACTTATGTCGATATTATGGAGAGAACTGTTTTCCAACGACAAAATTATCGTTAAAAATATTTTCGATAAAGCGAGTCCGACTCGCACTTGACCGTTTTTTTTCTAAGTTGTTAAGCAGCTGTGATGTCACAAACAAAGAATCAATGATCATCATCATTGATTCTTTGTATAAAAATGTAAAAGCATATTCAAAAAATATATGTCTAATATTACTGTAAATGTCGAAAATGTCCAGACATTTATCGAAAAGTTATGAAATATTTATTATTATTTTCGCTTGGGCCTTTTGTGTGCCGCATCGACCAAAATTGATCTATTGTGGCAGCCCTGTCTTAAAGCTCACTGCTGAGGCCCGTTGAGTCCAGGAATTCCCAGATTCTTTGGGCCGTGAGTTGTTGTATCTCCTCTGGGGGCACAAAGTGTTGCCCTAAGTGGATACTTCTTTTGTGCATAAGTGGTCCACAGGAGCAGAGGATATGCATAGCTGTCTCCTCTGACTCTTGGCAGAACCTGCACGTTGCGTCCTGTTCCATACCCATTAGGGACAGGTGTTTTTTCAGCTTGCAGTGACCGGTCAGAGTTCTAGTCACCGCACAGACTTTTGACCTTTTGAGCTGTAGTAACTCTTTAGATAACCTCTGAACAAAGCCTTTTATAAGGGTTTTCGAGTGATTTTGTCCTTTCACAGCCACCCACATCTCGATCGCCTTAGATTTGTGTAAATCGTTGAGCAGAGAATAAGCCTGGCGTTTTGTGATTCCACAGAACGGTTCTGGGCCGACAAGGGGCTTGTCCGCGCCATCTCTTGCGAGTTTATCTGCTCTTTCATTTCCGTCAATATCGGAGTGACCTGGTACCCATCTAAGAGTGACTTTGTTGGTTTCGCCTAGGGCATTTAAATTGTTTTTGCATAGTTGGACTAGTTTAGATTTAACCTCTAGTGATTCCAGTGCCAACAGGGCAGCTTGGCTGTCCGAGTTGATGTATATGTGGCAGTGTCTTATGTTCTTGTCAAGGTTTATCTCTGCACATTTGTTTATGGCAAAGATCTCCGCTTGGAAGATTGAGGCCTCTGTGCCCATGCTGACGCTTGCATTGAGCTTTGGTCTCTGTCCATAGACCCCACATCCTACATCTTTTCCTTTTTTGGAACCATCCGTATACCAGATGTGGCAACCCTCTTTGAGAGACATTTGGTCGTTTAGCCATTCGTCTCTTGAGGGTAGTTCCACTGAGTAGTATTGCGTAAAGATACATTCAGTGAGCATGTCGTCAGAGGGCATGCACAGTAGTTTGTTTTCGAACACTGAAGCCTTTAGTTTGTTCAGTGCTTGTGAGCGCCATTTCGTCTTGGACAGTGTGCAGAGCCTGTAGATGCACTGCTCGGCCTCTTTCTGCACCTGTAGGTGCAGAGGTGTTAGGTCGAGCAGTGCGTCCAGGGCCGCACCCGGCGTCGAAGACAGGGCTCCTGTTGCAATAATGCAGGCAGTGCGTTGTAGGCTGCTTAGTTTTAGGATCGCTGTCTTTTGGTTGGCCTTATTGCACCAGACAGCGGAGGCATAGGTTATTATAGGCCTCACGACTGCTGTGTATAGCCACATAGCAATGTTGGGTCTTACGCCCCATCTATGAAATATAGATATTTTTTAAAGCCCAGTCAGGTATTTAAGTATATAATAATCGATGATCATTTGACTGAAACTGGCAAAAATATTTCATAAAATAAATGTCAATTGTGTCAATATTTGTCGAAAATGTCCGGACATTTATCGAAAATGTCAAGCATTTATTGAAAATGACGGACACTTTGCAACACTAATTACGAGGAACCGTTTTTTAAGTAACCGTTTTTTGTTATTTATAGTTTTAGCCCCGTTACTGATATTACTGTCTCGTTGGTTTCGTTCTAAGTAGGTACGTATGGCGCGACGGCGTTTTTGAGTTTCGTAACATTTTCTCGAGTTTCGCAGAAATTTAACAAGCTTATACCGAGCAGATGCCCTCTTGTTTCGTCAGGGGTTAAAAATGACGTAAATGTTGTTTCTCCAGAAATACAAACCCTGGGAAGCGAGGAGCTGGACTCCACAGCCGGCACCTTCGACGAGGAGACGGCGATGGCGAGCCTCGCCAAGCTAGATGCCGTCGTGGCCGCCAACGGGGGCCATCTGGCGCTCAACAAGGTAACAATAACACGACGAAACGCCGACGCGTTTGGCTCGGTTGGTAGACACCTGCCTACTGAGTCGGCGGTCCCGGGTTCGAATCCCGGCCGGGGCAAATATTTGTTCTTGGGTCATGGATGTTATCTATATATGTATTTATATATTATGTATATCGTCGTCTAGTACCCATAGTACAAGCTTTGCTTAGTTTGGGACTAGGTCGATTTGTGTAAGATTGTCCCTTAATATTTATATTTATTTATTTATTTAATAGGCGTGCGGACAATTTTTTTGAGGATGTCAATCGATTCTATTTTTTATTGGAATCAAATGTCTATATGTATGGGACTACCTACACTTAGACTGCTCTAAAAGTCAGAAATGACCGTTAAAGATCAACATTCCTACAGCGCACTAAAACGCTCCATACAGATGGCCTAATACCTACAGATGATGTCTGTGGATTGGGTACCTACCAGTATTTGTATAAAGAAAATAAAAGTAATTTGCAATTTTCACCGTGAAAAAGTGCGTTTAAGTACATGAGGATTCTAAAACGATTTAAAAATGTCTTTAGGGTAAAAAATAAATCACAGAATTTTCGTAACTTTTGAAGTCACATAATTAAAAAAAAAATTTTTTGCTGTAATTTTTTTTCTTTTTTTCATGACATTGAGCTAATTTTATTCATATAACTACACCACGTTGTATAATTCAACAGTAGTCGCATCCCCTATTGCATAATGTGACATTTACTGGCTCCGCACACTACGGCTTCTTGTGGCCGCCACAGTACACTTGTCTCTTTCCCACGCTCGAAGTGAGAAAAAGAGAGATGTACTGTCGCATACATTTACCATTGTAATTTTTAAAGCTCCTTATCCGTTCAAAAAATCTTATTGCCTGTGTTGTTCTGGGCGTTTTCCGAAATAATCTCGAATCCCTGCTTAGAATTGATACCATTTTCAATGAGACGAATAAGAAAAAGTGTCCTAAATTTGTCCGTTCCATTACTATTACTATTCATGTTTGAATATGAAAAGTTCATAATGAAATGAAATAATTTATTCAGTAAGTAGGACACAGGGGCACTTTTACAAGTCAGATTGTGAATCTACGGGCATTTCGCAAGAGGAGACCGCTGTTGAGGAGAAAGCCGAAAGAAACTCAACAGTAAGTAATTTTTTCGTAAATAATACTTAAAACAATTACATAATACATTTGTGTTATAACGAATTACACTGGTACACGTAAAGGAGATGTATAGATAGATACAATGTTAAGTAGGTATAATTAAAATTAAATTTTAATGATAAATTTAAAATATTAAATATACCCAGAGATGTATAAAGTCTCTGGGTGTCACAACATGCAATAAAATATAATTACTTAATTAATTTAATTCCACAGAGATGTATAAGGTCTCTAGGCGTCAACGTGAATAATTTACAATAGAAAATAATTATTAAACCTAAATTTCTTAGAGATGTATGTGGTCTCTAGGCATCATAACATGCAATATATATTATTATTATGAGCCTATTATGTCCCACTGCTGGGCAAAGGCCTCCCCCTTCTTCTTCCATCTGTCGCGCTCTTGAGCTGTATCTGGCCAGTCCTTCGAAAATGAGTCCAGTCATCTCGCCATCGCCTACGGGGTCTGCCACGTCTCCGTTTCGAGTTGTGGGGCTTCCACTCTGTGGTTTTTTGGCCCACAATTCGTCGGGCATTCGACAGACGTGACCAGCCCAGTCCCACTTCAACTTGGCCGCCTTCCAAGCTACATCAACTATCCTGGTTTGTGAGCGCAGCGTGGTGTTCCGGATTCGATCCACTAGTTTTACACCTAATATGCTGCGCTCCATAGCTCGCATAAATATTTTAAAATTATTAAATTTCCTCAGAGATGTATAAATTCTCGAGTGTCATACTACACACTAAGCTGTTTCTTAGAGATGTATACTTCTTCTTAGAGACTAGAGATCAAAAAGTTAAAATCAAAATTGAATAACTTCAATCGAGTACAGGATGAAGTTTCTCACGTTTACTTAAATTAACACTAGTATTCGGTTGCTACAGTATATTTAATTTGGCCCTTGCTAGCATGAACAGACCGGACCCCACTAACGGCACCCGTTCACGAGTATGGCGCATATCTCAGCCATCGCCTCCCTCAACCATATTATAGGGAAGACTGCGACCCGATCAACGATGACAACATAATTTATCCATGAGAGCGTTACGTACTGAAAAAAAAAACTTTTTTTATTCTTCACATTGAAAATGCTATCAAATTTGAGTAGTATGAACTCAAAAAGTCATGTTTTGGAAGAAACAGTGTTTTTGGAAAACGCCATTAGACATTTGTGAAATCCACAAGTCCTTACCAGGGGGCAAGCTAGTATGGATGGTAGGAAATAATTCCACGAGTCCCTACTACATTGGATTTTAGTGGTGGGGAAGAAAGCAGAAATATTCAACCTATCTCAATTAGGGGAGATATAGCGGTAGGAACAGATGGAACAGGGGCATTGGGATTTATTAGTGTATATTTGAAATTTGAATTTTCATTGATGGTGGCAATCCTACCCGTTTGAGGTCTTTGGAATCGTCTCAGTGGGCAAGTGATGGATGTTCAAAGAAAAGTACAGTCGGCTATAAAAGCTTGTCACAAAATAGTACATTGTACAGGCTGAAAAGCAAGCAATAGATGAACGAGTAAACCCCCCCTCCTCCCGTGCTAGTCGGCCTTCGATGACACAAGTTCATCTTTTGCACTTTCAGCCGAGACTGAACAGAGTGCTTCTCACGACTAATGCGAGGAAATTATATTTTTGACACGATTTTTTTTTATCGCAGCTGACGTGGGCGGATTTCCTGGTGGCGGGCATGTGGGCGCACGTGACGCACGCGCTGCCGCTCGCCGCCGGCCAGCTGCCGCACGTGGGGCGGCTGGCGGCGCGGCTGCGCGCGGCGCGGGGGACACGCGCCGACACCGGCCCGTAGGCGAGGGGCCACGAACTCGGCCTTAGAGCCTTATCACACTTGCGATTTGAAAGCGTTTTTTGTATGAAGGCGTACGCGCAGCGGGTTCGCCGCGTCGCTTATTTGTATAGAAAATACGCTCGCAAATCGCAAGTGTGATAAGGCCCTTAGCGGCGAGCGGTGCGGTACGCGCGTCCCGCCGCTGGTCGCCTAGTCGTGGCATCTCCGTATAGCAGAGGCGGAGCGGTAGGGATACGCGTTTTTTCTTGTAACCGTTTTAGAAACCATTTCTTTTTAGAGACTGAGGAACCAGTTTTACGAGAACTAAAAACTATAATATTGTTACACGGATACCCTTGAAATGTCGACAAACGTTTCACCGAATGCTTCATTTCGTCGAATTTTCATTTCGTCGACAAATTTTTACTCGTAAGTCATACATTTTCAGACATTTTGTAAATTATAACCTTTAGATTAGGTTAGGTTAGGTTTGTGTTATAACATTCAAAAATATTTTATGGTTTCAGAAAAAAATGCTTTCGATGAAATGAAAATTCGATGAAACGTTTGTCGACATTTTAAGGGTAAACCATTGTTACATTAAAAGCGACATTTATACTATCATACAGTATATCACATGAAAAACACTCGATTCTTAATCGTAAAGCTAATTAAATTTCTATGAAACTCAAGGAAATGTAACGAAACTCAAAAACGCCGTCACGCCGAAGTCGCAAACTAACGAAACGAACAAGACAAAGATATCAGCAACGGGACTATAGAAAAAAGGGCGGTTACTTTAAAACCCGGTTTCGGTTACACTGAAAACTCGGAACGAGCTCTACAGATGGTCATAAATCCTGATTAAATTACTAATGTGCCAATAGAAAGTTCAAAGTTTCCAAATATTTCCAAGAAAATTTCTTGTTTTTGTATTTTTCACTGTAATCCTGCAGTTCCCACCAGTTTGTTTACATAAAGGTATCTCATTCTATTGACCTGACCTGACTCGGCTTTACTAAGAATATGTTTGACACACTATTCTCTCAAGATATTGGTTATTTTACAATCACCATTAAGCATAAGTGTAGATGTTTGACGCGTGTTTTTTCATATATGGTAGTCGGATAAAAAGTATGGGTCAATTGCAAAAAAATTGTACATAGTTAAGGGCTTTAATTAAAACAATGTTAATTGATTCCTTTGTGTGACGAAAGTTACCCATACATTTTGTATGACTAACTTTCGTCACCCAAAGGAAGCGATCGTATTTAATGTTAACTAAGCCTTTAACTATGTACAATTTTTTTGCAATCGACCCGTATCCTATAACCATCTTTGGATGTCCAGCTATCCCTGTACCGAAATTGGTTAAAATCCGTCAGCCGTTTCGGCGTGATGAGAGGACAATGGAAATTATGACTAACAGATGGCGCCAGGCTGGCACGGCGCCGCGCGCCCATACAAAACAAATGACGATCCTGCATCACGCCATTGAGATTTTTCCTGAAATTATGACCCCTCTCCATAGAAAAGTGATTTTTAGGGTTCCGTACCTCAAAAGGAAAAAACGGAACCCTTATAGGATCACTTTGTTGTCCGTCTGTCCGTCCGTCTGTCAAGACCCTTTTTCTCAGGAACGCGTGGACGTATGAAGCTGAAATTTATATCAATTACTCAGGTCTACTGTCCCTTGAAGCTGTGAAAAAATCAAACTTCTAAGCCAACGCAATCAAAAGATACAGCCGTTTATGCCGCAAATTTTCGACACTTGCAAGGGAATCAAAACCTACAGGGTGCTTCCCGTGAACTCAGAATCTTGAAATTTGGTACGAAGCAACGTCTTATAGCATAGATAAAGGAATAATTACGAAAACCATAATTTTTTTTTTTATACCTAACTGCACCTAATTTGCATATTTTCGACACTTGCAAGGGAATCAAAACCTACAGGGTGCTTCCCGTGAACTCAGAATCTTGAAATTTGGTACGAAGCAACGTCTTATAGCATAGATAAAGGAATAATTACGAAAACCATAAAAAAAATTTTTAATACCTAACTTTGCACCTAATTTATATGGGGCGCTATACATACGAGGTGCAAACTTAACTTAACCACTTAGGGATGGAAAGTGTTTGTACGGAACCCTCGGTGCGCGAGTCCGACTCGCACTTGGCCGGTTTTTAATACAAATATAGAATTATATAATAGTAATAAATTATACTAAAACTTGGGCTGACTTAGAGCCTTATCACACTTGCGATTTGCGAGCGAGTTTTCTATACAAATCAGCGTCGCGGCGAATTCGCTGCGTAATCGCCTTCATACAAAATTCGCTCGCAAATCGCAAGTGTGATAAGGCCCTTAGACAAACGAACACTACGATGAAACTTAAGTATGGCCGGTCGCAAGATATATAATAATATAAGTAACTAACTAAGTAATATGACTTTATTTTTAAATGTTTTCCATAATTAATATAATTCCATAATTAATATAATATCCTTTGATCGTGGATGTCAATTAAACTTTAGAAAAGCTCAAGGCTACCCCTCGTATTGTACTGAAGTTGAATAATTAAATTTCGTAATTTGATTCGAGTCTCATGTGACTTGACACATGTATGTCTTTCTACTTACTTATACTCGTTGTTATGTCTATACCCTTGTTAGATCGACATACGTTTTATAGATCATAGTCATATGAGCGATCAATACCAATGGGTCAGCAAGGAGAAAGTCATATATTATGAAAGGAGATATGGGCCTGTGCACAAATCACGTGAGGTTTTTTTGGCTACTTTTTGACCCCCCTCCCCCCTGGTGATATTTGGTGAGGTTCTTTGCTAACCCCCCCCCCTCCCTCCCCTCACTACCTCACGTGTATTTTTTTTTCGCCAAAATTTCGTAAAATAGACTCGCTATTTTGAAGTATTTAACAAGTGAACTTATTATTAACAAAACTGAGAAAAACATATCGATTTTTTCTTAGTTCGTTCACTGTGGAAAAATACACGTGAGGTCTCCTTATACCCCCCCTCCCCCAACGTGATATCTCGTGATTTTTTCGTGGTCCCCCCCTATTGAACCTCACGTGATTTGTGCAATAATTAAAACATGAAAAATACAAAAAAAAAAACAGATAAAATATTAATAATGCATGTTCCCCTTGGTAAAAAAATGGCAAACAATTCATAAAAAAAAAACGTAACCAGGTATCGAATTTGGTCATTTGTTATTATAAGTAGTTGATCCTGTAAGTACCCGGTTACCTATGAAATTATAGAAAAAAATGCAGTTTTTATTAAGACGTCTAAAATCGACGTCATGGTTCCAGTACAGTTTTCCCCTTCTGTTATAGTTTCTGACTTCACACTGACCCATTTGCATTGGTCCCTCAGTCGCATAATGACCTAATTTACGAACGCAAAATGTCCTAAACGCAAATTACACTTCGTATTTCGTTGAAGTATTATTTTATTTACGGAATATATTTTTAGAATATCATGGAGAATAACAGCGCACAGTACAAATTATTTCTGAGTTTTAGAGCTTCTAATTGCTGTTGGACCAACATTGGAAAGGTATGAAAAATTAAACGTCATATGAAACGTTCAAAGTTGAAGTCTTTAAATTTTGTTTTTACTGAAACCATGTGCAATTTGCAAGAGAAACATTCGCGTATTTAAGAGATAGCGACGTAGTTATAAGGTTATTTTACAATGAAATGACAAATGTTCGAAGATCGAAGTTCGAAGTTCGAATGTTCGATGTTCGAAGTCATATTAAAGATTGCCTATTACTTAAAAAGCTTAGTATTTAATCGACTCAACGAATAAATGGAAAGCCTCTTATGTGCATTTATATTGGTAATTAAGAACTTACTCAATCGAAACTTGTGCCATGAAAACTATTTTAAGAAATTTCGAATTATTGCATTTAAAATATGATTTAACTTTATGAATGGGGAACTTTAGTCTAAATTTATTGGTGCCATTTTAACGTAAGCGAAATGAAATATCGGAAAATTGACCAATTAGAAGATTTCGAGCCACGTGGCGCAAATTTTTGGGATTTTTAAAGTTCCCTATAAATGTTTACTGTTGTTGTTGTTGTTGTGTATGATTAAATTATTCCTATGCCAGATTAAGTAGGTAGTAGTACTTAACTAAAAGTATTTCACTTAACTATACTGTACCTACATTTGCGAACTGTAAGTGTTAATTAGTGCTTTGAGAGAGAATCTAAACGGCTGTTGTCTTTGAATGCTGTCTTTGTGATGAATATAAATTATTTATTTTATATTTGTTGTAGTTTATTTTGAATAATACCCTGTAGGCTTAGTATTTACTTAAGAAATCCAAAGAATTGCAGAGTGTCGTCAGTATGTATAAGTAAGCACGAAGGGCACAGAATACATGAGACCAAATATAGTTAAGAATCGTCTTGAAGGCTTTCGATTTAAAAAAAACCGGCCAAGAGCATGTCGGGCCACGCTCAGTGTAGGGTTCCGTAGTTGCTCATCCTTCACAATAAATTGCTGTTTTAAGCCCGAGGTTTAAGTTAAGAAAGATTTCAAGCTCTATAAAAAGGTCGTAAACGCCCGAGAAACTGTAATCACTTATTACCTTCTGGAAGTAAACTTACGACCTTTTAAAGAAAAAATATGAAATTTGGCGATAACTCAAAAACGGCTCGACCGATTTTGTTCAATATAGTTTTCATTGAAAGTACTTATAAGGCCTCATTAACACGAATTTTTCCGATTTTTTTTGACCCGTGGTTGAAAAGTTGGAGGGGGGACACTTTTTTTTTGTTTTGGAGGGAATATTTACAAAACCGCTGACTTTATCAAAAAATTATGTTAGAAGACCCCTATTATTTTTACAAGACCTATTCAACGACACCCCACACACCAGTGTTAAAAAAAAAAAAATCACCTCCACTTTAGGTGTTCGAGAGGTACCGGTTTTTTTTTTTTTTATATTTATTTTACCGTTCTGTCGGTGTTATACATACACATACTCATACCAAATTTCAGCTTTCTAGTACTAATTATCACGGAGCTAAGCCGCGGACGGACGGACGGACAGACGGACATGGTGTCGCGAACTCTCGCGAACGTAAATGTAAAGGCCAGCGCTTCTCGCAGATGGCACTAGCATCTACGTAAGTGACGTTACTATGACAACAGAAAGATGGCGGGTAGAGCGAACTAGGGACGAGGACAGGGTTGACGGACGCTAGTCGAGATTAATGAATCAGTTGTAGTAATACCAGCAATTCAGTCATAAAAGAGTTTCTTAGATCACTTACACAGATCAGTTAGTATTTGGTTGATAAAATAGGAAAGGTGATAGCCACCGCCAGTGGTAGGCGGGACAGCTCAGACATTTCAGATCATCAGTAAGAAGCGTTATGACTCAGCTCAGACATCTCAGATCCTCAGTAAGAAGCGTTATGACTCAGCCTCAGACATCTCAGATCCTCAGTAAGAAGCGTTATGACTCAGCCTCAGACATCTCAGATCATCAGTAAGAAGCGTTATGACTCAGCCTCAGACATCTCAGATCATCAGTAAGAAGCGTTATGACTCAGCTCAGACATCTCAGATCATCAGTAAGAAGTGTTATGACTCAGCCTCAGACATCTCAGATCATCAGTAAGAAGCGTTATGACTCAGCCTCAGACATCTCAGATCATCAGTAAGAAGCGTTATGACTCAGCCTCAGACATCTCAGATCATCAGTAAGAAGTGTTATGACTCAGCCTCAGACATCTCAGATCATCAGTAAGAAGCGTTATGACTCAGCCTCAGACATCTCAGATCATCAGTAAGAAGCGTTATGACTCAGCCTCAGACATCTCAGATCATCAGTAAGAAGCGTTATGACTCAGCCTCAGACATCTCAGATCATCAGTAAGAAGCGTTATGACTCAGCTCAGACATCTCAGATCATCAGTAAGAAGCGTTATGACTCAGCCTCAGACATCTCAGATCATCAGTAAGAAGCGTTATGACTCAGCTCAGACATCTCAGATCCTCAGTATTAAGAAGCGTTATGACTCAGCCTCAGACATCTCAGATCATAAGTAAGAAGCGTTATGACTCAGCCTCAGACATCTCAGATCATCAGTAAGAAGCGTTATGACTCAGCCTCAGACATCTCAGATCATCAGCAAGAAGCGTTATGACTCAGCTCAGGCATCTCAGATCATCAGTAAGAAGCGTTATGACTCAGCTCAGACATCTCAGATCCTCAGTATTAAGAAGCGTTATGACTCAGCCTCAGACATCTCAGATCATCAGTAAGAAGCGTTATGACTCAGCTCAGACATCTCAGATCATCAGTAAGAAGCGTTATGACTCAGCTCAGACATCTCAGAGCCTCAGTATTAAGAAGCGTTATGACTCAGCCTCAGACATCTCAGATCATCAGTAAGAAGCGTTATGACTCAGCCTCAGACATCTCAGATCATCAGTAAGAAGCGTTATGACTCAGCTCAGACATCTCAGATCCTCAGTATTAAGAAGCGTTATGACTCAGCCTCAGACATCTCAGATCATCAGTAAGAAGCGTTATGACTCAGCCTCAGACATCTCAGACATCAGTAAGAAGCGTTATGACTCAGCCTCAGACATCTCAGATCATCAGTAAGAAGCGTTATGACTCAGCTCAGACATCTCAGATCCTCAGTATTAAGAAGCGTTGTGACTCAGCCTCAGACATCTCAGATCATCAGTAAGAAGCGTTATGACTCAGCCTCAGACATCTCAGATCATCAGTAAGAAGCGTTATGACTCAGCTCAGACATCTCAGATCATCAGTAAGAAGCGTTATGACTCAGCCTCAGACATCTCAGATCATCAGTAAGAAGCGTTATGACTCAGCTCAGACATCTCAGATCCTCAGTATTAAGAAGCGTTATGACTCAGCCTCAGACATCTCAGATCCTCAGTATTAAGAAGCGTTATGACTCAGCCTCAGACATCTCAGATCATCAGTAAGAAGCGTTATGACTCAGCTCAGACCATCAGTGTAGAAGAGTAATGCCTCAGCTCAGAACCCTCATGCTTCAGTACTTAAAGCATAAGGATGCTTCGTCGGCGGGCCTCGGGTACAGAAACAGTAACGCTACCTAAGGACTCAGGTCAGTGAACTAGGTATATTTCACACATTCACTAATTCATCAACAGTCCATCATTAGGTCAATATCGTCACCTCTTGAATTACCAGGCTTCTTCTACATTTATTATTAATAATTCTCATAAAGATAAACATGAATACAACTTGTACAGTAAAGAGCGTGACGACACATGGCGAAACTATAAGGGTTCCTAGTTGACTACGGAACCCAAAAAACCGCAAATCGGTCCATCCGTTTGGGAGCTACGATGCCACAGACAGACGCACAAATACATATATATGCAGATACACATATTAAAATTATAACATAAACATAACACTCCCCTTTTTTGGGGCTTGAAAATCGATTATAATAAGGCCTTTGCCAAGAGTTAAAATTGCTTTAATAGAAATGTTCTGCACCGCTAGCGTTTACCTGACAGACGATAATGAGTTACAAAACCACAAAATAGTATTGTTTTGCTTAAGTGGATCGTACATATGCCAACCGATGGACCATACCTATTTAATATAAGTGATTGAGTAACTAACTTTGTCATATTTGGGAACCCTATCTAATCTTTCGAAATAGCGGGGTTGGTGACACATAAATACCATGGTGTATCTTCTAGGTGTAGAGGTTATTGTCCACCGGACAGTATTTAATTGAATCGCCACCCCAGATGACATAAAACAATACTAAAAGATACTTAAAGGACAAACGTAAATTCAATAGAATCCGTTGTTTTCACCATACCACAGTCAACAGTACCCTTGCCATGAGTCCATGAGTTTACAGTGACCGTATTCGAAAGGATTTGTATGGAGAATTGTGGTTCACAAAGTAACTGTCAGGGGCGCTGTACTATTATTCTATTCTCCATACAAAACGTTTACGCTGTCGCTTTCGAATACGGTCACATTAACTCATTGGTAAATCAGTGCCCTTACCATGAGTTTACAGTGAACGTACTGGCTAGCGAATGCGTGAACGATTTGTATGGAGAATTGTAGTTCTACAAAGTAGGGTAACCGGCGTACTATTCTCCATACAAATCGAATACGCTGTCGCTAGCGAGCACGATCACGTTAACTCATGGTAGGGGTACAAAAGTGGGTGTGATGACGTCAGTGACATAATAATACATGATGATAAAATTCGCACAGTGTGAGGCATACGTGACAGATAGTAAAATTGTGTAAAATGATTACGCCCACGACTAAGTCGAGCGTTTCCTAATTTTTGAAAACTTTTACTCTTCCTCTTAAAGGTTTAATTAAAAAAAAACTCTTTCTCCACTCTTTAAGGAGTGAGTATATACATATATAAATAAATAATAAATAAGTATTAAGGGACAATCTTACACAAATCGACCTAGTCCCAATCTAAGCAAAGCTTGTACGGTCGCCATCAGATATATCGTGGCATATAAGGCGTTCATAAATATGTGAACACGACTCTTATTGACTGGGCGTTACAGTACATGTTCATATATTTATGAACGCCTGATATGCTGCGATATATCTGATGGCGACTGTACTATGGGTACTAGATGACAATGTAGGTGACTGCCTGTAGGCCAGTTGCACAAATGGATCATGGAAACGGACAGTCATTATGATGTGGCTGAATCAGTGATAAGAAGAAATGGTGTCACGTACAGCGTGGCAACGGGTTTTGCATTCCATAGCCTTTATTGGTCATGCTTAAGGCTGCGTTATTTTCAACAGAGATGTGCGAGGATGCCTTTCTTTCTTTCTTTATCTTTATTTGTGCATAAAATGTGGTATACATGCGTGGTATACATGGTGGTATAGATGCGTAATAGCGAGGAATGTGTTTTTGTTAACCAATGCAATAAGTTCATTTATTATTATTTTTGACGATCATGATATTAATTCGTATAATTTTGACATTAAGCAAATTTGTAATGTAATTTTTATCGTGAAATAAATAATCTAATCTAATCTAATCTAATCATTTACTAATCCTCGCTCAGCGTAACTGATTCTGGTGCAGTTTCCACCAGTGTGAGGATGTACAATTGTGAGGACGACGTAGTTCCGTCTCACTCTAAAGTATAACTGCGTCCTGTAGGTTTGCCGTTGTTTGGCAAGCAGGTCAAGCCCGCATTACATACCTAGGGCGGTGAATTCGTGATCGTAGTGTGTGTGTGTGTCATAAATATGCGATCTGGGGCTTCTCGAATTACCGCCCTTGGGTGTCTAAAGTTTTTCGTCTTGCCTTGGCCAGGATGTAAAGTTTAGTTCCCGCGTAGCGGATAGAAAACCTCACTTAAGCCCGAAGCCGAAGGCGAGGCCTTTAATGACACGAGTTTGGAATTCCTTTACACCAGAGTCACGTACGACGTTTTTCATCACACTTTGGAGGAAATGAAACAAAAGTAATAAATAGTAGGCGATACCAAGATTACTTACCGCCCTAGAGCGTAATATACGACTTATCGCTCGGTTTTCTAGCATGTAAACCCTTTATTTACGAGCAAGTGTGATGAAAACCTGCTTACCGCCCTAGGACGTAATATACGACTTACCGCCCGGTTCTCTAGCATGTAAACCATTTATTAATGAGTACAAGTGTGATGAAAAAATATATCGCGATAAATTTCCCGTCCCGAAATTTACCGAGGCGAAGTTGACCGAAATATGAGTTTTTGCAGCGAAAGTGCCTCTCCACGCTATCCCAGGTTCCCAGGCACTACACTATTCGCGAGTAGTGTAGGTAATGCCTGGGAACTGCCTAATATTCGCTTCGATTATACAATTATTTATGAATTGGAGGATGTCGGCGGCGGCGAGAATCGCAAGTCATGCTGACAACAATATTGCCAAGGCCACTCATCCGACTCTAAAAACGTCTCAACTGCCATACAAAATAGGAGTAAATGGATACTCTTTGAAATTATACATACGAATGAAATCGTTATGCAATTTGATCACGATTGGAGTTTGTTGCTAATGTGATAATAGATTCAGAAGTTAAAAATATCGATCTGATTTAAGTATATTTATTACCTCTCGTATCTATACAATTTTAGCTTTGGTGACAAATTAATTGAATGAAAGGATTGCATTGTCATAAGAAAAGAGAGGTTCAAAGGCAATAGTGGGTGTAACCAAATCAGCCCTCCTTTTAGGCCACTCGGCAAGCCTCGTGACCTAAACGCGGTACTCGACTTTAAGAACCTTCATTTCATTATGCAACGATTGCATAAAATACTATTTTGTTTCAACTATACTGTACAGTTTGTGTGAATTGTACGTGTGTAAATATTAGGTTATTTCTATAATATCATGATATTCATGGTACCTAACTGGTTTTAGCGGACAATAGTACATATAAAATAATAATATAATAATAAAATCACACTAATATTATAAATGCGAAAGTTTGTGAGTGTTTATGTGTATGTTTGTACTTCTTCACGCTCAAACGGCTGGACCAATTTTGATAAATTTTGGTATGAAGGCAGTATGAAGGTAGCTGACACCTCGGATTAACACATAGGCTACTTATTATTCCGATTTTTTTTTGTGTTCTCGTGGGATGAGCGGGTAACACCGCGCGACGCAGCTAGTTATAGGTACATAAATTGCGATGATACTCCTTGCGAAAATATCCATTGTTAAAAATAAAAATCCTGTTTTCCTTCAGTTTTCACTTTCAGTTAGTCGACGTCGACGACTCGCTTTGACAAACGTCAACAGATAGAACTTGATTCGAGGGCGATTTTATATAAAATGTAAATAGATTTCATTATAATATTTCTCTTATTGGTGATATTAAGTAAGTAAGTAAGTCAGTAAGTAAGTCAGTAAGTAAGTAAGTAAGTAAACACTTTATTGTACACAAAAACAGTTACCAAAAACATCTATTACAAACAACATATAGGTACAAAGGCGAACTTATCCCTATAAGGGATCTCTTCCAGTTAACCTTTGAGCAATTGAGTGAGTACGAGAAGAAGATATTTATCGTACGTTGTCACAGGACTGACCTTGACCGTCGCGCGGTGGGCGTAAGTATGTACCTATAAATAGCTACGGTACCGGCCGGCGGCCCGCCCGGCTTCGATGAGGTTGTTTTGTTCTGGTTAGTACATTTTTAGGTTAGTTTTAGAAAAATATTTTCTTCTCCGCCATTTGTACTGACTTTGCTTTGTGCAATAAAGTTTAAATTTATAAATAAGATCTGCACGTGACTTTGGGAATATTTTTTCCAGTCCACGTCTATATTTTTTTGCCATCAGCCACTGAATTAACTAGTCCGCTTTTATTTTTTAATATCTGCTTCAGAATTGACCAATATTCTTCGATCAGCCTGAGTTCAGGTCGAGTGCAGCTAGCTTTGTAGGACCTTAATCCGACTCTTAACCTATTAACTTTCTGTAGGTAAGTACCGATACCGACATTATGAATGCGCCATTCTTCCTTTTTATTGCGACATCGTGTGGCGACAGCTTCAGATTTTCTATAAAAAGTTGCAAGACACGGGGCCATAGATTAGAGTTACTCACGGGGCTTCTTTTATTTTCTTTTACTCCTTGTTTACCTCCACTGCCCGACCTCCGTTCTAATGTCAAACGCTCCCAAAACTGTAGTCGCGTAAATAAAATAAATACCAGCACTTACGTATGCCCAAATTTAGACGTGTTCAACCTTTACTAGGTAGGTATGCCATACAACTCTTATGCTTAGGTAGGTACTCCCACTAATTTTCGATATCGAAGCATACCTACCATACATCACAATTAATTAAACTCACTGCGATAAGCTATATGTGTACCTATAGTTGTACGTGTGTAGGTAGAGGCTAGATTATTGTGAGTATAACATGTGTACGGTCGGAGGGCCGCGCCAGTCCGGAATCGAACTCAGTTGCGTTGCGTAGCGTGTGCACATCAGTCGCTCCACCAAACATATTTGTAAGTATTATTTACAATTACATCGATGTTATAAACATTTATGTGATGTGATCATAACTACCGGCAGCGCATAATAAATTGATCCATCATTAAACATAACATATGAGCCCATACCTTAAGCAGTTATGTCTTCGTTCAGTAAAATTAATTATTGAAATTTTGGGACATGCATAATAACCGAGGGTTCTCGAGGGCAATTATTTATTCTCAATGTCTGGTGATGACCATAGGTATCGCTTTATTTCAGCACCATGCCGAAGATCGAATTCTACTACTTCCCCATCAAGGGTCTGGGCGAGCCCATCCGTCTGCTGCTGGCCTACGGCGGCGAGGACTGGAAGGACAACCGCGTCGCCCCTGAGGACTGGCCCGCCTTCAAGCCCAGTAAGTCACACCCTCCCCTTCAAACCCTGGGCCTATCAGCCTGCTGTTGACCTACGGCGGCGAGGACTAGAAGGACAACCGCGTCGCCCCTGAGGACTGGCTCTCCTTCAAGCCCAGTAAGTCACACCCTCCCCTTCAAACCCTGGGCCCATCCGCCTGCTGTTGACCTACGGCGGCGAGGACTGAAAGGACAACCGCGTCACCCCTGAGGACAGGCCCGCCTTCAAGACCAGTAATTCACACTATACCTTCCCAGTCAAACCCTGGGCCCATCCGCCTGCCACTGGCAATGGCGGCGAGGAGTGCAAGGAGTCACTAGTATATAATGCTCACTTAAAGGTGCTTGCAACTTCGCCGGCAACTCGCCAAAAGAGAAAATCGTCATACAAAACACTGTTTTTTCTTTAGCATAGTTGGCGTGGTTAAAAAGTGGCTACTAAAGTTTGGCATGTTCAGTTATTATCTCTGTACCATTAATGATCAAAATCGGTTCAGTCCAGGATAATCGACACTCAAAAGATTATCCGTGGAACCGACTGGACGGGACAAATAAGTTGTATCCTCATGACTTCTGTGGTATCTTCCAATTTCTTTGAATTAAATGAGCATTTATCGCAGTTGTCTAGACAATGCTGAATCGCCAACCCAGATATCGTAATACAATAGCATTAAGTAACATCCATAAGACCGGCCTATCTCAACAGAATACTGTGAGCGTATTGTTCATCGAAAATCAATGGAGTCCGTTGTACTCACCATTCATCATACTAGCGATAACAAAAGTGAGATATGGTATAACTAGAAAATACATAAGTTGTGTTGTAGCTGAATTTGAGTTGTTTGTCACTACGGTTAGTTCAAGGGGCGAGGAAAAAAACACTCAAAGATTTTCCATTTGCAAGCACATACTCTGTCTGGCGGGGATGAACGATTTTTCTCGTTTCCTTATTTTTATTGTGATATTTAGTGTATTAATGTACATTAATTAAATAATGTTCGCTCAAGTTCTTTCTAGTGCAGCAGAGATGGCGGATGGGCACAGCGAATTTGAATTTTTAAATTTTTATAAATTTAATTTAGTTACATTTCCAAATTTTTCCCGGTTTCACAACATTGTCATTAAAATACTGGTAACCTAAGTAAATCGTTTTTTACGCAGGTGTGTCGGTGATTCATCGTTTTGGTTAAGTGACTAAATGACAATGATAACACAATTTAGCTGTAGATAGCATATAAAACATGTGATAGAGCTGTTACTAAGCTGATTATGTTATCTTATTTGACTCGCAACTCATAAAAATACCACAACTGTTCATTTGTGTTTATTTATTTTCCCTCATATTATATTTGACTTGATTTATGGTATAAATGAAATTAAATAATTAAGTGACCGATATATCTCCATATATATTTATACATACTTATAAGGTAATTTATGTAATTTCGTAATTTCATTATAAAAATGAGTCAGTAATAAATAACGTCTGCAATATTCAGCCAGCCAATATTCGTCCCCAGTTTTCCCGATATTCGATTTTGGTCGATAATCGCTGTTTTGTAGAGCTGGATTCAATTTCGTGGACGCATACAGTAGGTACAGACACAACCCATCATGTTTATCGTGGTCGTGGCGCACCTATACCTAAGTGTATCGTATTAGGTCTATACATGCAATTTGTATAAATGGGACAGTGTGGGCGCGGGATTCGCGAGTCATTCCGAGCACAATACTTATTGACAAGGTCGCAAGTCCTTTGAGGATTAGTCCGCAAATAGTCTGAACTGCCATTAGGTTTTAGAATCACTGCCGATTGTGTTTATGGAGAAATAATTAAAGTCAGTTTGTAAACAGTTGTTAAGTTGCAAGTAATCGACATGATTTTAAATTTATTTTATTAAAAAAATATTTCTATGAGACTTTCATGAGAAGAAACGGTCAAATTGTTTATGTTATAATATAATGTGTAGTGTAGTGTATGTGTATGTGCTTAATCTAAGAATCAAAATATTATAATTGTATAAGTAATCAATGGACGATAAGATAATTATGCTATCGGCGCGGTTTTATAAACACTTGGGGGTCGATTGCAAAAAAAATTACATAGTTAAGGGCTTTAATTAAAACAATGTTAATTGATTATTTTGTCTGACGAAAGTTACCCATACATTTTGTATGACTAACTTTCATCACACAAAGGAAGCGATCGTATTTTATGTTAACTAAGCTTTTAACTATTTACAATTTTTTGCAATCGACCCTTGGGTAACCTACCTGTACTTAGCGTAACTTAACGAAATAACATAGGTACAATTTGTCAAATTACCTACCTACAGTTTGTCTACTTCGCTCTAAGATTGCCATTAAGATGAAGCCTAAGTAAACGTTATTGTAGAAATGTATAAGCTGGTAGAGCGTCTCAGCTAAGCGAACCCTCGTGAACGCGAAGATACTGCACAAACAAAATATTTACAGCATTTTTAACCTGGAGAAATAAACATCCACAATGAGAACTGTCACTATCGTTTATACATATAATACAGGTGTAGCTTAGGAACCTCGATAGGATGATATGATAGTACTTTTTGTAGGAATTCGATCCGAGGTTCCGATTAGAGATTGCTATTCGAAAACCTTTGTTCCCAATAGATCATTGAGTATTAGATTTTAAGATCGCATGAAAAAACTCCGATTAAAGCCCTCTCCATAGCACGTTAAGTGTCTAATGGCCTACCTGATAGGCCCAAACTGTAGTTTTCTAATTACCATTTGTTTGTGTACAGGCACTGTCTTCGGACAGATGCCGATGATGGTGGTTGATGGCAAGAAGTACGCGCAGAGCTACGCCATCGCGCGCTACCTGGGCCGCAAGCACGGCCTGGCCGGCGCCACCCTCGAGGAGGACCTGCTCATCGACCAGAACGTCGAGTTCCTCAACGACATCAGGGCTAGTGAGTACTGTTGACGCTTTGAACTTGATCCTGGGGGAAGGAGGGTAGAGGGTACCTACATGACCCGAACGACATTTTGAAAGTGCGCTAATTTGCGGAGTCCACCCTTGTGCCTTAACCTCAAACCATATCTGAGGGCTTAACAGAATAATCTAAGCTTTAATTCAAATTCTCACTTACCTTTTTGAGCCCTTTGTTCAAACGAAAGTGCTTGGAACTTTATATGAAGTTCGCTACATATAAGTATACTTGCCTTTTGTAGAGGTTGGTTAGTTTCAGATTCCTACAAGCATTTTATAACAAAACGGGACATAATCGCGTTCCAAGAGTGTTTATTTAATTGAATGAATGAATGATATATTTATTTACATAAAATATGGTACAACAGGTGTTACATAATAAAAAGTTTCACATATTATGCCACTGGCGCGACGTGTAAATATGCACAGGAGTCAATAATATTTAATATATTACTATCATACGTATTAAAATAAATAAAACATGTCCTATCTAAAACTAAGGTAATCTGAAATTATCATGCTAATTTAAATGCTACATACAATAATAAATAATTAGTCAGTATTACAATTAATCATTACATGTCAAATACATTATATGCCTATCATGTCCTATTACAATTTAAGCGACGGCAAATATTACATAAGTAAGTCAAAATAAAAACTACAATAACAATAATAACACACTGTCTTGCTTACTTATCTGACGTAAGATACTCGTTCACAGAATAAAAACATCTGTCCAATAAATAATTATTAAGTTGTGTCTTAAAACTAAAAAAATTACAAAATCTAATATAGTCGGGTAGCTTATTATAAATTATAATCGCAGAATAATACGCATTCTTTTTAAATGTCGATAAGGACGCAGAACATTTGGAACATGCAGATTATGTGCGCCTCTCGTACGTGCATTAAACATTTCAAATTTTGTTTTAAAAATATCTGGGTGTTGTTTAACAAAAATACAAACGTCCAATATATATAGGCAAGGAAGAGGCCAATATATATACGCAGTTTTTTAAATAGTGGCTTGCATGATTCCCTATAACCGACACTACATAGGGTTCGTATGCATTTTTTTTGAGCCTTGAAAGCTCGATCGACGTCTATAGAATTCCCCCAGAGCAGAAGACCATAGCGCAGAACTGAGGATACGTAGGCGTGGTATGTACTCAGTGCGGCTTGGTCGGATGCTACTTGTTTTGTTCTTCTGAGGGCATATATAAATTTGTTTATTTTCGTGCATACATGATCCACGTGTTCTTTCCAATTACAATATTTATCTAGTGTAAGGCCCAAAAACTTTGTAGGATCTACCTGTTCAATCGACTGTCCTTTATAAGTTATGTTATCTAGTTTTTTAAAGTTAGCTCTGCAGGTCTGAAATTGGATTAAGTTCGTTTTGTTTACATTTATTTTTAGATTATTTATTCCTAGCCAGCGTATAACATCTTCTATTGCGTTATTAATTTTGGTTTCAAAAAGCTCATAGTCATCACATTCAACCGCTATAGTTGTGTCATCCGCAAATAGTATGCATGGATGAGCTATGCAATCGGGAAGGTCGTTAATATAGGCTAGAAATAACAGTGGACCCAATATACTGCCTTGTGGTACGCCGAAATTATTTGCCTTATAATTAGACCGAATAGACGTCTTTTTATGTTCCTCAATGGATGTTAGTTCAGTGCATTGCTGCCGATTCTTGAGATAACTTTCAACCCATTTACCAGAAATTCCTCTGACCCCTTAGTTTTGCAGCTTCCTTAGTAGAGTCTTATGGCAAACGAAGTCAAAAGCTTTGCTCATATCTAGGAAGACTACTGCAATAGGTATTTTATTGTTTAAGTTCTCCATGACCAGTTTAATAAGACTAAAACATGCAAATGAAGTCGAACTGTTTTTCCGAAAGCCGTATTGACTATCACTTAAGACATCGTGCCTATTAAAGAAATCCGTTATCTTATCATGCATAACTCTTTCAAACACTTTTGATAATACTGGGATTAATGTGACTGGTCTGTAATTGTCCATGCAAGTCTTATCGCCTTTCTTAAAGAGCGGCTTAACTATTGATTTTTTTAACCTCTGTGGGAAAATACCGTTTTCCAATGATAAATTAACTATACATATATGTCAGTGGTGGTGTAATGAAATTAACTATCATTTTTGGGATTTCAGAATTTATTTCGTCAAATCCTGCTGATTTAGTTTTACTCAGCCTAAGTATAATTTTTTTTATAGAGTCCTCTGACATTGGGGCTAAATACATGCTATTAGGATAGCTCTTCTTTGTATTTGAGCAGTTATTAGCTCTTGTGTGAGGTGATCGGTTGACATCAGTTTTATTTGTTCGTATATTTGTCATATCAATAAAAAAGTCATTAAATTTGTCGCAAATGTCTGTAGAGTTAGTATATGTGATATCATCTTTAATTATTTTATCTATCTGATTAAATGAATGTTTTGATTTTAGAGTGTTGTTTATAACGTTCCATGTTGCTCTGCATTTATTTTTGGACTCATAAATGTATTTATTATTGTTATTTCTTTGTGCCATAAGTATACACTTTTTTAAAATTGCAGTGTAGGTTTTGTATTTTGCCATGTAAGATTTTTTGTGCGCTGATTTTGTTATATATTTTATGTACATGTCCCTTTTCTTAGAACAACTAGTTTTCAAACCTTTGGTTAACCACCTGTTTTTTATTGGTTTGTTGGTTATTTTGACTGTGATAACAGGAAAACATAACTTAAAAAATAGTACAATCAAATCATGAAAGCTGTTAAATGCCATGTCAGTATCACTTTGCATATATACTTCTGTGAATGAAAGAGCCGAAATACAGTCATAAAATGTTTGTTTGTTCTCCTTGCACATGTCACGTTTCTGCTCAAACCAGTATTTTATAGACCTTTTTGTTTTAACAGGTATTCTTAGCATTTGTCCAGTGTTGTGATCAGAAAGCCCTAGCTCGTGGACCTCTGATTTTGCTTGCTTAACGTTACTTGCTATGTGATCAATACACGAATTCTGTCTAGTTGGAGTAGTAATGTGACATTTTAAACCGTAGTTATGCAGTATATTTTTGAGTTCTCCAGTACATTTATTCAATTTCATGGTATCTATGTTCCAATCACCGCATATAATGATCTTCTTATTCTTTTTTTTTTGATAAGTCAAAGAGAACTCTATTCAGATGGTCAAAGAAGATGTTAACATCTGAATTGGGAGTTCTATAAACACATAGAATCATAATATTATGGTTAGTGACCTCAATAGCACAGAGCTCAAAATCCTTTTGTAGATACAACTCGCTGTCGAAGGATAAAACACTATATTGGAGGCCATCTCTTAGAAGTATACACGTACTCCCTCTTTTTATATTAGTTCTTGAATAATGGTATGTGGTAAATGAAAATAATGTTCCGTCCCTGACATGAGGAACGTTTCACTAAGACACACAGCGTCTACTTCAACAGTTTTAAGTTCTTGCAATTCGTGGATAGTTATAACAAGTAAGTCTCTTTTACTTAGAGCTCCTGCAATATTTTGATGCAAGATGGTAAAACGAAAAAACTTTTCCCCGGATATACCTAGTGTTGATGGTTGTTTTTTAATAGGTTCCTTGTCTTGATTATATTTTGTATCTTGCTTATTGGATTGTTCATTTATGTCCAAGACACCTTTATTCACAGACACGCTGAGAGAATCAAAACGATCTACTTCTAGAATACCAGGACCAAGTTTTTAGTTTTTTAAATTCTGACTTGATTTTTTAATATAGTCAAGCTTGTAATCTAGACACTCAATCTCAATATTTATTTTGTAAGCGAAGTATTTACGAAGTTCCGATAAGTTCCTAATTTGGTATTTATTAGCATCAATGAATTCAGCATTATCGAACTGTTTAATGATTAGGGATAGATGAGAATTAAGCATTTTCTCATTTAAAAATGGGTTATGTTTTACGGACAAGACATATGTATGTATATTACCTAGATCATGTAAACCTTTACACAATGATGTCATTAATTTATATGGATTTTTGTCATTGGAGCCAGTGGCCAAAATAACAATGTCATTTTCACGGATATTCGTTTTTACATATGAAATATCGTGGAGTACATTAGAACATTGTGCATTCGGTTTAATAAAATAATAGATTTTCGATGTACCTAATTTAGACTTATTTCTTGCTTTTTCTAGTTCTCTTCTCAGTCCTCTTGCTTGTTGGTCGATCTCCAATGATGAAAATGTTTCTTTTCCGACCGTTACCATGCGAGCAGCCTTCTTGTCCGTTTGAGAGTTCATTGGGCCTCCAATAGTCCTTTCCGGCGAAGAACTCTTGTGTCGTGATGGTGTTTCTATCCGTTTTGGTTTGTCTGACTCGAAAATTACTGTATAATTACCTCGACGTTTAATCGTGATGAGATTCATGGTCTCGGAGGAACTCAACAAACACTTTTTGAACGCAATTAAGTCACGTTTGCCCCGAAAATCGAAGTTTAAATCAATATCCTACGAGCATGTTTCAAAGTAATGGCGGTATAGAGTTTTAAGTACTTATTCATGTCTATTGTCTATTAATAAGCTTGTTTCCCCTACAGAGGCCGCCAACGTGCACTATGAGCCCGACGCGGAATACAAAGAGAAGAAACACGCGGAGTCCTCCAAGAACGTGTACCCCGCCATGCTCGAGAAGCTCAACCAGATGCTCGAGGAGAACAATGGCCACATGGCTCTCGGCAAGGTTAGTATTTTTATTTTGAAACTACGGGTCTACCAGCAAAAGGTATTGACGAAGTTAGATATCAACCGCGCCGTGCCTATCATTACGCGTGGCATTAGAAAAGCTCAGAGCAGGGACATAGAGAAAATTGCCATGAGCACTCCCTTAGGATTCTTTAAGTTCCCCCGCATGTGGTTTGGGCTTAGGAATGCTGCGCAGACTTTATGTGTTGTGAACAATAAATTGAACATCACCATGCTCGGGGAGTTTGCTTTCCTCTTCAATTATTTAGACTATGTTATATAATAGCTAGCGATGCTATGTAGCAACATGAGTCATGACATTTAGCTCAAGTGTTCGAAAGCTTCAAAAAGTACGTCACAACTATGAACCTTTGCTTCTGGCAACCTTTAATCGAATTTTAGTGCATGTGTGCATACTATAATTAATTAAACGATTGAAGACCTTCGTAGGTTCCTCGGGAAGTTTAATTTCTACATTATTAAGGCGAGTGGTACTGCCAAACTAGCGCCACTTCCTATTAATTCTTAGGATATCTTCTAAATCAGATAAATTTTCAGCAATGGCGTCTAGGTACTTAGAAAACACTTTTAATGTTTATTAAATCACTGTTTACAATTTGCTTACCCCTCAAATACAAAACAACAAAGTATTGTGTAGTAACGTGTGTTGTGACTTCTATCGTGACTCAACTTCCAGCTGACCTGGGCCGACTTCGTGTTCGCGAGCATGTACCCGTACCTGGCCATGATGCTGCGCCTCGACCTGGACGCCAAGTACCCCGCCTTCAAGAAGCTGGAGCAGACCGTCTACTCCCTGCCCAAGGTCAAGGCATACGCTGATGCTGCGCCCAAGTGCGACTTCTAAACTAAGCAGCGCGTGTAGCACAACTTGGATTTGCGACTCTTATCGCGCGACATAGCATCGCCTGTCACTGTCTCACATTACTGTTAAGATAGAGACAGGTAATAGTGCGAGAAAGAGTTGCGTGTCACAGTTGTGCTAAAGGTACAGATCCGACAGACAGTACAAAATGATTCAACTACAGTCAATCTATGTGGGAATTGAAACGCTCAGTATTTGAACTATCACACACTTATTATATTGCATAAAACAGGTATTGTCATTTCTACAAAGTTTGTTACATAAGTTAACGTCATCATATTTGTACACCTGTTAAACTTTTGTACTATAAATGGGAGGTGCTATTCTGTAAAATGTATATGTAATGCGACTACCGCAGTATATACATTATTACTTACTTTAACTGCACGAATGTGTGAAATTATTGAATAAGTGTAGGTACCTATATAGTATAAGTACGTGTTATGATTATGATGTTAAACGTGTGTTTACGCGCACTAGTATCTATGGAATTGAAATAAAAATAATTACCTTTATGCGTGAGTTTGTTTTACGTTGCTTGCTTTATATATACAGCTCAAAAGAATATAAGGGCCACTCTTATTTGGCACACTTAACAAATTTGTCTAAGGAGTTTAAAATCGGCATCAAAGATTACTTGGCCCTTATAGTGTATGCCTAGTTTAAGCGGTATATTATGTATATGAATGAAGGGGACTAAAGGTAACCTATCTCAAACACTAAAAACCATTGACCTAATTTCATTTGTCCGAAAACTATTCGAATTTTTATCGTTTGTCCGATGACAGGTTTCGTAAATTTTTCTTTATACCATTTCACATTTAGTAGAAGTATCGTTTGTCCGAAAAACTATTCCCGTCACATTCACTTGCCCTATGAGTTGTTACGTATTTTGTTTCGTAGCCCATTTTTCATTTACCCAATGATACTTTTGCACTGCATACATTTAAACGAATTTTCAGTTTACCTTTTAACTTTTCCCGCCCCATCCACTTGCCCTCTGAATTGAGACGTCTTTTGTTTAATACCCTTTTTTCATTTACTCAATGATATTTTTGGCATTACATACATAAGAACTGCGAACTTGAAGTTGCTAACGTCACAGAGTAAACAACAATGTGGCAGCGAACGTTGCGAACCGCACAAGCTTGAACTGTGAAGATTTGGCAGAGTTGTCATTTGTTATTTTGACAAAGGCTCTTAATGTTGCTAATATCACAAGGTACAAATCAGTGAGGTGATGAACATTGTGAATCCCCAAACTTTAGCCTTGTGGATCCCGCAGAGTTCTATTTTGTTATTTTGACAAAGGCTCTTGAAGTTGCTAACGTCACAAAGTAAAACAAAATGTAGCAGCGGACGTTGCGAACCGCACAAGCTTGAACTGTGAAGATTTCGCAGAGTTATCCTTTGTAATTTTGACAAAAGCTCTTAATGTTGCTAACGTCACAATGGACAAATCAGTGAGGAGGTGAACATTGTGAACCCCCAAACTTTAGCCATGTGGATCCCGCAGAGTTCTATTTTGTAATTTTGACAAAGGTTCTTGAAGTTGCTAACGTCACAAAGTAAAACACAATGTGGCAGCGGACGTTGCGAACCGCACAAGCTTGAACTGTGAAGATTTCGCAGAGTTATCCTTTGTAATTTTGACAAAGGCTCTTAATGTGGCTAACGTCACAATGGACAAATCAGTGAGGTGGTGAACACTGTGAACCCCCAAACTTTAGCCATGTGGATCCCGCAGAGTTCTATTTTGTAATTTTGACAAAGACTCTTAATGTTGCTAATATCACAAAGTACAAATCAGTGAGGTGGTGAACATTGTGAATCCCCAAACTTTAGCCTTGTGGATCCCGCAGAGTTCTATTTTGTTATTTTGACAAAGGCTCTTGAAATTGCTAACGTCACAAAGTAAAACACAATGTGGCAGCGGACGTTGCGAACCGCACAAGCTTGACCTGTGAAGATTTCGCAGTTATCCTTTGTTATTTTGACAAAGGCTCTTGAAGTTGCTAACGTCACAAAGTAAAACACAATGTGGCAGCGAACGTTGCGAACCGCACAAGCTTGAACTGTGAAGATTTCGCAGAGTTGTCATTTGTTATTTTGACAAAGGTCCTCGAAGTTGCTAAAACCACAACTCAAAATTTAAACGTTGTACAATTAGCAAAGCCAAAGTATGTTAATTTCGCATTTTTTATTTTGCTGTTATGATATGACAAGGTATCGAAAAATTTATAGTTTAACAACATTTTTATTGTTAGTTTCGCAATTTTTGCGTTTCGCAAAAATAAAGTTGCTGCGCTAGCAAAGGCTAGGTTGTCAATGTCTCAAAGTAGTTTGTTGTTTTATCAATAATTCGTTCGCAACGTAAAACTGCAGCCTTGTCTCCGGATTTTTCTCGGAGTGTAGGTTACTAGGGCATCCAACAAACTTGACTTTTTATGCCGTTTTTTTATTAAGTAAGTACGTTTTGTAAGTACGGAACCCTTCGTGGGCTTTTTTGATATTTGCGTCCGAAGTAAAGTGAGCTTCTACAGAAGTACTAACATAATCCTCAAGGCTCAAGTTTATAAGATAATCCCTTAATGAACATTCGGACATCAGAGAATTTCTTTCCGAAGCGTCCTTCATGGGAGAGGGTCATTTTCGACAGCTTCGACTAATTTTCCGGCAGCTCTAAAATATTAAGTGATTTCTATATCATGATATTCCATGCACGATACCTGCCTACTTGCTGGTTCTAGCGGACAATAGTACATATTATAAATTATATTGTATAATAATAAAATCACACTAATATTATAAATGCGAAAGTTTATGAGTGTGCTTATGTGTATGTTTGTTACTTCTTCACGCTCAAACGGCTGGTTCAATTTTAATAAATTTTGGTACTTATGTGAAAGTAGCTGACACCTCGGATCAACACATTAAGCTACTTATTATCCCGAAAAAAATGTAGTTGTCCCGTGGGATGAGGCTAACACTACGCGGCGCAGCTACATAAATAGCAATCATACTCCTTGCGAAAATCTCCATTGTTAAAAATAAAAATCCTGTTTTCCTTCAGTTTTCAGTCGACGTCGACGACTCGCTTTGACATAGGTAACGTCAACAGATAGAACTTGATTCGAGGGCGATTTTATATAAAATGTAAGTAGATTTCATTATAATATTTCTCTTATTGGTGATATTATCGTACGTTGTCACAGGACTGACCTTGACCGTCGCGCGGTGGGCGTAAGTATGTACCTATAAATAGCTACGGTACCGGCCGGCGGTCCGCCCGGCTTCGAAGAGGTTGTTTTGTTCTAGTTAGTACATTTTTAGGTTAGTTTTAAAAAAATATTTTCTTCTCCGTCATTTGTACTGATTTTGCTTTGTGCAATAAAGTTTAAATTAATAAATAAGGTGTGTATCTGCACGTGACTGGGAATATTTTTTCCAGTCCACGTCTATATTTTATTGCCATCAGCCACTGATTTAACTAGTCCGCCTTTATTTTTTAATATCTGCTTCAGAATTGACCAATATTCTTCGATCAGCCTGAGTTCAGGTCGAGTGCAGCTAGCTTTGTACGATCTTAATCCGACTCTTGACCTAACTTTCTGTAGGTAAGTACCGTCAAATGAAATACATATATGAATGCGACATTTTTCCTTTTTATTGCGACATCGTGTGGCGACAGCTTCAGATTTTCTATAAAAGTTGCAAGACACGGGGCTATTTTTTTTTTCTTTTAATCCTTGTTTACCTCCACTGCCCGACCTTCGTTCTAATGTCAAACGCTCCTAGAACTGTAGTTGCGTAAATAAAATAAATACCAGCACTTACGTATGCCCAGAATTAGATGTGTTCAACCTTTACTAGGTAGGTATGCCATACAACTCTTATGCTTAGGTAGGTACTCCCACTAATTTTCGATATCGAAGCATACCTACCATACACCACAATGAATTAAACTCACTGCGATAAGCTACGTGTGTATAGTTGTACGTTTGTAGAGGCTACATGTGGGCTACATTATTGAGAATATAACGTGTACGGTCGGCGGGCCGCGCCAGTCCGGAATCGAACTCAGTCGCGTTGCGTAGCGTGTGCACTTCAGTCGCTCCACCAAACATATTTGTAAGTATTATTTACAATTACATCGATGTTATAAACATTTAACTACTTCGTGAACTCTAGGGATGTAGGGTCAGTGTACTGTACTGGTACTACCAGTAGTAGAACAAGTACAGTATTTCACCACGGTGTTTATGACAAAGAGAGGACGTTTACCTATTGACCGCCAAGCGGTCTAGCAATTTACCGTGCCACTGACGCCAGAGTAAAAAAAAAAGATGTGCCCCAAAATCAACAGGGATTGAAAAATACTTGTAGCGGTTAGAATTACAAAGTTTTTGATCATTGAAATTTGGACGGCTGTGGCCGACGTGGCGTCAGGGGCACGATTTTTTGTTGACGGCCACAGCCGACTGTGGCGGTCGAAAGGTTAAGGCCGTGTATTTAGACTTTTGTGAAATTGGTAAGAACATAGAAGCTGAACAATTCTCCGATTCATACGAATAAATCCCATTTTGTTGTATGCAAACACTACCTATATGTATTTTTTTGTAACCGACGCATAATGTTTTTTTTTAACTTTAATCTGAAAAAAAAAGCGACCCCAAAATAGAAACCGGTCCAGGGTGAGATTTATGTTTATCTTGTGTATGTCATCGAATAAAGGTTTTCTTCATCTTCTAATTGGACATCTCTCAGTATTATAGCTATAATTGTTCTTGCTATTTTTATTCCCATCTATGTCTGTTACTTTGCCCGCGTGGAATTTCTATTCTAACCTTACGCTCACTTACTCTCAGCCCCTATTTGATATATTCCTTTAGAATCAGAATTTTTAGAAATGTCTATAATATCTGCGAATATAATGCGAATATTTTTCATACATTTTCAGCCACTAAAATGAATAAACAAAAGATAAAGACTGCTAAACGTGAGTCATATTTGTATGGGGTTAAATATGCCCACATACTACTACCTACATTATTTAATTTTATTGGCTACGTTCTTTTTTTTATTTATGAGGGTACGGTGTCCCACTGCTGATGTTGGGCAAAGGCCTCTCTCTAATTTTTCCACGTGTCCGGGTCTTGGGCTAGTTCTTAGAATAGAATAGAATAGTCTTTATTTCGTCATCACAGGTAACAATCAGGTAACAATGGTGGTAAAATATGCAGCAATTCCATGACGCGCCTTTTGGCATACGAAATACATTATGATTAACTTAAAACTAATACAATCAATAGTAAAAATAATAATAATAAATATGAATGTTAATGTCAAAATATGGTTACAATTCATTACAGTACAGATTACACTTCTTATTTCTCAATGTCAAGGTCAGCATCATTAAAATAATCATTAATAGAATAATAACACTTATCTACGAGCATTCTTGAAAGCAATTGTTTGAATTTTTTATTGTCAGTATTTTTTAAAGTTGTAGGTAATTTATTATACAGTTTTGGGGCCATTACACTAACGTTGCGTGCCATCAATGCGGTATTATATTTCGCTATGCGTACTAATGGTTTCCTGGGTCGCAAGTTATTTCTTGGGTTTATTTCCATTACAGGGAAAAGAGCGGGATTACTTTTAACGAAGTTGCAGCATTCGTAAATGTACAAACAAGGCAATGTTAGCAGGTTGAGAGACTTAAAATGTGGTTTGCAACTTTCCGTGCTTTCAAGCTTACAGATGGCCCTAACGCAGCGCTTCTGTGCTCTGAACAATCTGTCTTTGTAGGAAGAATTTCCCCAAAATATTATGCCAAATCTTAAAATAGAGCATACGAAACCGTGGTAAGCTGCTAGTACAGTTTCTTTTGCAGATGTCTTTGCTAGCTTGTACAGTGCGTACGACAATGTGTACAGTTTTTTGCAAACCTGTTCAGAGTGAGACTCCCATTTCATATTTTTATCTATATCAATACCTAGAAATTTAGTAATGCAAGTTTTATTTATAGTTTGACCTTTATATTCAACGTCTAATTTCGGCATAGATTTCTTTTGAGTAAACTGCATAACGCTAGTCTTCTCTAAATTAATTTTTAAATTATTAAGTTCTAACCATTTGATAATTTCCGAAACAGTTGAGTTAACATCATCCTCGTAATCTATATTTGTATCAAGCTGTATGAATACCGTACAATCATCTGCGAATAAAATCATTGGATGTGGGCTACTTTTTACAATGTCATGAATATATATTAGGAACAATAACGGTCCCATTACGCTCCCTTGAGGCACTCCATATTTTACATATTTACGGTCTGAGATATATTTCTTTTCCTCTTTTGATGTGGTACAGATTTGCGTAAGTTCCGTATATTGTTCCCGTTTTTCTAAATATGATTTTAATAACTGAAGAGCGTTTCCACGAATACCGTAACTGTACAGTTTTTTTAACAAGATTTCGTGGTCTACATGGAAGACATTCGTGTCATCTCCGTCGAGGTCTGCCGGGACGCCGCACTCTATTCGGTGGGACCCACGTGGTCAGTAGTCACTCTATTCGGTGGGACCCACGTGGTCAGTAGTCACTCTATTCGGTGGGACCCACGTGGTCAGTAGTCACTCTATTCGGTGGGACCCACGTGGTCAGTAGTCACTCTATTCGGTGGGACCCACGTGGTCAGTAGTCACTCTATTCGGTGGGACCCACGTGGTCAGTAGTCACTCTATTCGGTGGGACCCACGTGGTCAGTAGTCACTCTATTCGGTGGGACCCACGTGGTCAGTAGTCACTCTATTCGGTGGGACCCACGTGGTCAGTAGTCACTCTATTCGGTGGGACCCACGTGGTCAGTAGTCACTTTAACCCCCAAGTCTTCCGGCATGCAACAGATGTATCCGGCCCAGTCCTATTTCAGTTACAAGTATATATAAAATATAAGAAATGAAAGATTTCAGTTCAGGAATTTAAACTTTTTTTTTGTTAATGAATTGCTTGAAATGGGTTCATCTAAGACAATGTGTTTACGTTTTTAGATCAGGAATAAGTTCTAAGGAAACTAAAATTTTTCAAGCCAGTTTCTTCGTTTTTTGTTCCGTTTGAATTTTTTTACTTACAAAATAGGTAATATTCGCATTCGCATTCGCGAATGTCAGAGTCAAATATTTGTATTCGCATTCGCATTGGCGAATGTCCAAAAATCAACATTCGTTACACTCCTAGTACCTATACTTTTAAAAATCTTATTTTAGATTCTTAAGCTGTGAGTATTTAATCTACGTTTTCTATTTATTTTTCAAGTTTTGGTATAGTACCATATTTTTTTATTATATGTAATTTTGGGATACAATTAGGGGCGTACTAATGTATGGCCAAAAATTGTTTTCCAAAGTATCACTTTCCAAACTGTTTCATTTCCCAACTCACGATTTTCTCTGAAACCATATTTTTTCGGAACTTTCATAAAAAAACTTAACCTAACCTACTGTATTCTATAAAAGCATAAAAAATACACTAATACTTTTTTTTGATTTAAGAGAAAATCGTAAGTTGGGAAATGAAACAGTTTGGCAAATTAATCAGTTGGGGAAAATATTTCGGCGAAAAGGCAGGAGGCTACCACAAGTATTTAGGTACTATAAAAATCTCCCATCTATGGCCCGAGGTTACGGATGTGATCATAACTACCGGCAGCGCATAATAAATTGATCCATCATTAAACATAACATGAGCCCATACCTTAAGCAGTTAGGTCTTAGTTCAGTAAAATCAATTATTGAATTTTTTGGACATACATAATATCCGAAGGTTCTCGAGGGCAATTCTTTATTCTCAATGTCTGGTGATGACCGTATCGTTTTATTTCAGCACCATGCCGAAGGTCGAATTCTACTACTTCCCCGTCAAGGCTCTGGGCGAGCCCGTCCGCATGCTGTTGGCTCACGGCGGCGAGGACTGGAAGGACAACCGCATCACCTCTGAGGACTGGCCCGCCTTCAAGCCCAGTAAGTCACACTAGTCACTACCCTCTCCATCAAACCCTGGGCCTATCCGCATGCTGCTGGCTATGGCGGCGAGGACTGGAAGGATAACCGCATCACTTCTGAGGACTGGCCCGCCTTCAAGCCCAGTAAGTCACACTAGTCACTACCCTCTCCATCAAACCCTGGGCCCGTCCGCATGCTGCTGGCTATGGCGGCGAGGACTGGAAGGATAACCGCATCACCTCTGAGGACTGGCCCGCCTTCAAGCCCATTAAGTCACACTAGTCACTACCCTCTCCATCAAACCCTGGGCCCATCCGCCTGCTGCTGGCTATGGCGGCGAGGACTGCAAGGACTCACTAGTAAAGCTCACGTAAAGGTGCTTGCAACTTCGCCGGCAAATCGCCAAAGGAGAAAAACGTCATTCACAACACTGTTTTTTCTTTAGCATAGTTGGCGTAGTTAGTTAAAAAGTGGCTAGTAAAGTTTGGCATGTTCAGTTATCTCTGTACCATTAATGATCAAAATCGGTTCAGTCCAGGTCCTGGACTCCAGGATAATCGACACTCACAAGATTATCCGTGGAACCCACTGGACGGGACTAATAAGTTGTATCCTCATTCTGTGGTATCTTCCAATTTCTTTAAATTAAATGAGCATTTATCGCAGTTGTCTAGACAATGCTGAATCGCCAACCCAGATATCGTAATACAATAACATCAAGTAACATCCATAAGACTAAGACCGGCCTATCTCAACAGAATACTGTGAGCGTATTGTTCATCGAAAATCAATGGAGTCCGTTGTACTCACCATAATTACTAGCGATAACAAAAGTGAGATATGGTATAACTGGAAAATACTTAGCGTAAGTTGCGTTGTAGCTGAAGTGTTTGTCACTTCGGTTTGTTCAAGGGAGCGAGGAAAAAACACTCGAAGATTTTCCACTCGTAAGCAGATACCCTGGCGTGGATGAACAATTCTTCTCGTTTCCTTATTTCATTATTTTTATCGTGATATTTAGTGTACTAATGAACATTAATTAAATACTTAATGTTCGCTAAAGTTCTCTCTAGTGCAGCAGAGATGGCGGAAGGGCACAGCAAGTTTTAATTAAAAATATATATATAAATTTAATTTAGTCACATTTCCTATTTTTTTCCGGATTCACAACATTGTCATTAAAATTACCAGTCATTAAATTGTTTTTTCACGACACTGCTCTAAAATGTTGTTATAGATTACCTGAATCCAGTACACAAAACTGCTTAGTAATATATGTTCATTTGTAAACTGTATATCTATGTTAGCTCCCATCACGACAACAATGTAGCACGTTACGGTAACAGTTCGTATCTACTCATAAATTTCGTAGTTACTCGTAGATACGACTTTTTAGATTTTTTTTAATAAATTTTCGTTTAAAAAGGTTTACCCTGAAAAATCTTGAACATTTATATTTTAATGTTCATTATGGGGCGTAAAACAATTTCCTAATTTTAATAATCTATATATATAAAAGAAGAAGTCCTGACTGACTCATCAACGCACAGCCGAAATTACTAATGTTAGAGAGTTGATTTTTGCACAGTAGGTTACTTTTATAACGTGGGCTAGAGATAAGAAGCGATTTTGAAAAATTCAATCTCTAAGGGGGTTAAATAGGGGTGCAAAGTTTGTATGGGGGAAACCTCTTTTTTTGAGCTAGAGACTTGAAACTTTGTAGAAAGATTACTTATTCAAAAACACAAAAAGCACTTTCAGCGTTTTAGTAAATTTCACCCCTAAGGGGGTTAAAAAGGGGTGCAAGGTTTATATGGGAGAAACTTTTTTTATTGAACTAGAGACTTGAAACTTTGTAGAAAGCTTACGTAATCAAATACAAAAAAAGTTATTTCAGCGTTTTGGAAAATTTCACCTCTAAAGGGGTTAAAATGGGGTGCAAAGTTTGTATGGGGAAATCCGCTAATCTATATATATAAAAGAAGAAGTCCTGACTGACTCATCAACGCACAGCCGAAACTACCAATGTTAGAGAGTTGATTTTTGCACAGTAGGTTACTTTTACAATGTGGGCTAGGGATAAGAAGGGATTTTTGGAAATACCTTCCCTAAGAGGGTTAGATAGGGTTGCAAAGTTTGTATGGGGGAATTTTTTTTTCTTGAGCTAGAGACTTGAAACTTTGTAGAAAGATTACTAAATCAAATACAAAAAAGTTATTTCAGCGTTTTAAAAAATTCTGCCCCTAAGGGGGTGAAATAGGGGTGCAAAGTTTGTATGGGGGGAACTTTTATTTGAGCTAAAGACTTGAAAATTTGTAGAAAGATTACTTATTAAAAAACACAAAAAGTACTTTCAGCGTTTTAGAAAATTCCACCCCTTAAGGGGTTAAATTGGGGTGCAATGTTTATATGGGAGAAACTTTATTTTTTGAACTAGTGACTTGAAACTTTGTAGAAAGCTTACTTAATCAAATACAAAAAAGTAATTTCAGCGTTTTAAAAAATTCTGCCCCTAAGGGGGTGAATTAACTAAGAATAAAATTCCTTACCTACCTATTTTAATATCTTTGCCATCATCCATCATCCACGCGGACGAAGTCGCGGGCGGCCGCTAGTCACTTATATTTCAACAAATAAACAGTTTCCAACCAATAAACATTTTAAATTATATACACCGTGGTCGTTAATAATCCGAAACAAACAAAACGAGTAAATAATGTTATATCAACATGGGTCTAATTATGTGTCTAAATTAAATTACTATTTCAGTACAAATTAAATCATATTAATTGCCTACTTCTTTGTGAACAAGTCTTTAGTTGAAGAAGAGTGAGCGAGCATGACACTTCACGAATCGCTCCGAAATCATACGACGGACAGCGAATGCCGTGACTTCTGTTCTGTTCTATTTCTATGACAAGAAGTGTCAACTTATCGCTGTCTCAATATTACAGGGTTCTATGTTTCACTTTTGACGAGTTCAAATTTGAACATTGGCATAATGACATGAATTAGGGTGTGTTAGACTAAAGATTTTTTAACTTTTGATTTGTTTTATATTATTTATATCTCCTTAAGTATGAGTTTTTGGACTATATGTTACATAAGTTTATATACTCTAATTAGGCTCTAGTATCGTTAGCTTAAATCTTTCGGGTTATTGACGGTCACGGTGTATATTGAGTTCATAATAAAAAAAATATTTGGCTAAAAGCCATGACTCCATTGCGTGAAATGCACGCATGCGCTACCTACGGGGCAACCCGCCATATTTAAAAAAGCAAATGTATTGTTTAGGAAATAGTAAATTTATATGTTTTGTGATGTGATTTATTTAATAATGTTTACATTGACTAAATAAATAATATTAGGAACGTATGTTAATATGACGTACCGTTACAATGACTTTTCAGTGTAGAATGTATCGTAGGGTTGTTTACCTGAGTGCAACCTAGACTAAATGTTACCTATTTAGTTGAAAGTGAGGTAAGTTTGAATATTTTTGTTCTTTCCTCATAACTGAGTTGAAAATCGCCATTACGTCGTTTGAATCTGGAAGCACGATCAGCTTTATGTATATAATAATATAATAGCCCTAATTTTTACAACAATCAGGCTGAGACTTTTTACAACAAGGCGCGGAGTTTAATGGCCAATACCAAAATACTCGTATTTTAATGTATTTCCTCGCAGTAGTCGTGAAAAGCACTCCGTTCAGTCTCGGCTGAAAGCGCAATAGATGAACTCGTATTATCGAAGGCCTCCCCTGCGGGTCGGCCTTAAAAATTTACTCGTTTATCTATTGCTTACTTTGCAGCCTCTACAACAATGTACTATTTACGCAGGTGTGTCGGTGATTCAATGTTTTGGTAAACTACGAGTATAATGACAATTGATAACACAATTTAGCTGTAGATATCATAAAAACATGTGATAGCGCTGTTCCTAAGCTGATTATATGTTATCTTATTTGACTCGCAACTCGTAAAAATAACACAACTGTTCATTTGTGTTCATTTTCCCTCATATAAGTACTTAACTTGATCTTTGGTATAAATGAAATTAAATAATTAAGTGACCGATATTTCTCCATATATATTTATACATACTTATAAGGTAATTTATGTAATTTCATTATAAAAATTGAGTCAGTAATGAATAACGTCTGCAATATTCAGCCAGCCATTACCTATTCATAACCCATCATGTTTATCGTGGCTAGGGTTGCCAGATGGTCGGGATTTGGCGGGATTCTCCCGATTTTTTGTATGTCCTTCCGACTCCCGACAAATTAAAAATCTCCAGGAAAACAACTTCATTTTATGTAACTATAATTTTAAAAGGAAATACCACTGCTGTTTTATCCATAAGTACTATAAATAAATTATCTTATTACATTTTTGTAGACTAGAGATAAAATTATAATAATGAGAAAACTATTTTATGTTTTTTTTTTGTTTCTATATATTTAAGTAGACATTTCTATCGGCAGCGAGCGACATTGTTTTTAATATATATTTTTTTATTGTGAGTCAATTTCTGTTTCTGCAGACCAGTCACAAGAAAAAATTGTTTCTCCCGATAATAGGGTCATTCGATCTGGCAACCCAGATCGTAGCGCACCTATACCTAAGTATATAGTGAGCACAATGTCACAACTCTTTTGAGGCTTAGTCCGCAAAATAGTTTGCTAGGTTTTAGAATCACTGCCGACCCTTTTATGTAGCAATAATAGAAATCAGTTTGTTTGTTGCCAGTTGTACAATTGCAAGTATTCGACATGACTTTTTATTTTATTAAAAATAAAATTTTATGATTTTTTTATCAGAAGAAACGGTCAAATTGTTTATGTTATAATGTGAAGGTATGTACTTAATTGAATAATCAAAATATTATACGAATGTTTAATAATCGTATAAGTAATCAATGGACGATAAGGTAAATAAGGCTATCGGCGTGGTTTTATAAACACTTGGGTGCACACACTAGCACTAGCGTGTGTTAAAGTAACGAAATAACATAGTTACAATTGTCTACTTACCTACCCTACAGTTTGTCTATTTCGCTGTGGTTGCCATCAAGATCAAGCCTAGTAAACGTTTCTGTAGGAATGTATAAGCTGGTAGGTAGAGCGTCTCAGCTAAGCGAACCCTCGTAAATGCGAAATACTTGACAAATAAAAGCCACGGATGTACTTTTTATAGAAAAAATTACAGCATTTTTAACCCGGAGAAATGAACAGTCTCCTAAACATCCACAATGAGAACTGTCGCTATCGTTTATATATAATAAGTACAGGTGTAGCTTTTGTGAGATGTCTACTCTCGTTGTGTCTTCCGATTAGAGATTGCTATCCGAGAACCTTTGTTCCCAATCAATAATCGAGTGTTAGACTTTAAGATCACATGAAAAAACTCCGATTAAAGCCCTCTCCATAGCACGTTAAGTGTCTAGTGGCCCACCTATTAGGCCCAAACTGTAGTTTCTAATTACCATTTGTTTGTGTACAGACACTGTCTTCGGACAGATGCCGATGATGGTGGTGGATGGCAAGAAGTACGCGCAGAGCTACGCCATCGCGCGCTACCTGGGCCGCAAGCACGGCCTGGCCGGCGCCACCCTCGAGGAGGACCTGCTCATCGACCAGAACGTGGAGTTCCTCAACGACATCAGGGCTAGTGAGTACTGTTGACGCTTTGAACTTGATCCTGGGGGAAGGAGGGTAGAGGATACATGACCCGAACGACATTTTGAAAGTGCGCTAATTTGCGGAGTCCACCCTTGTGGCTTAACAGAATAATCTAAACTTTAATTCAAATTCTCACTTACCTTTTTGAGCCCTTTGTTCAAACGAAAGTGCTAGGAACTTTATATGAAGTTCGCTACAGATACTTGCCTTTTGTAGAGGTTGGTTAGTTTCAGATTCCTAACAAGCATTTTATAACAAAACGGGACATAATCGCGTTCCAAAAGTGTTTATTTAATTACCTCGACGTTTAATCGTGATTAGATTCATGGCCTCGAAGGAACTCAACAAACACTTTTTGAACGCAATTAAGTCACGTTTGCCCCGAAAATGGAATTTTAAATCAATATCCTACGAGCATGTGTTAAAGTAATGGCGGTATCGAGTTTTAAGTACTTATTCATGTCTATTAATAAGCTTGTTTCCCCTACAGAGGCCGCCAACGTGCACTATGAGCCCGACGCGGAATACAAAGAGAAGAAACACGCGGAGTCCTCCAAGAACGTGTACCCCGCCATGCTCGAGAAGCTCAACCAGATGCTCGAGGAGAACAATGGCCACATGGCTCTCGGCAAGGTTGGTATTTTTATATTGAAACTACGGGTCTACCAGCAAAAGGTATTGACGAAGTTAGATATCAACCGCGCCGTGCCATTACGCGTGGCATTAGAAAAGCACCAGTCTACATTATTAAGGCGAGTGGTATTGCCAAACTAGCGCCACTAGGATATTAGGATATCTTCTAAATCAGATAAATTTTCAGTAATGGCGTCTAGGTACTAAGAAAACGCCTTTAATGTTTGTTAAATCACTGTTTACAATTTGCTTACCCTTCAAATAGAAAACAACAGAGTAATGTATAGTGTGTTGTGAGTTCTAACATAACATGACTCAACTTCCAGCTGACCTGGGCCGACTTCGTGTTCGCGGGCATGTACCCGTACCTGGCCGTGATGCTGCGCCTCGACCTGGACGCCAAGTACCCCGCCTTCAAGAAGCTGGAGCAGACCGTCTACTCCCTGCCCAAGGTCAAGGCATACGCTGATGCTGCGCCCAAGTGCGACTTCTAAACTAAGCAGCGCGTGTAGCACAACTTGGATTTGCGACTCTTGTCGCGTGACATAGCATCACCCGGCTCTCTCTCAGAGTACTGTGAAGATAGATACAGGGAATAGTGCGACAAAGAGTTGCGTGTCACAGTTGTGCTAAAAGATCAGATCGTTAGCCAGCTATGGTACAAAATGATTTAACTTAGTCAATCTATGTGGGCATTGACACGCTCAATATTTGAGCTATCACAGCATAGTTAAAACAGGAGTAGTATTGTGATCTCTACAAAATTTGTTACATAAGTTTACGCCTTCATATTTGTACACCTGTTAAAAATTCGTTAGTAGCCATGTTGATTTGCGTAGTGTGTACTTTTGTACTATAAATGGTAGATGCTATTCTGTAAAATGTATATGTAATGTAGCAGTATATACATTATCACTTACTTGAACTGCATGAATGTGTGAAATTATTGAATAAGTATATATAATATAAGTATGTGTTATGATGTTTTAAACGTGTGTTTACGCGCACTAGTATATATGGAATTGAAATTAAAAAAAATACCTTATGCGTGAGTTTGTTTTACATTCCTTCGTTTATATACAGCTCAAAAGAAAATAAATGCCGCACTTATTATGCACACCATACATCACTAATTTGCCATTTTCATATTAGAATCTCCTAAATAACAGCGACAAAGAATATCGCAATAGTGAATAAAACTAGGTAATTTCAAATCGTATTAATTAATTGAATCAGGCGTTACTTTGCGGAAATCCATATTAATGAAAATAATAATATTGCTTTGCTATTCCGCGATATAATATCGTGATGCCAGTTAAATTTGTGCTAACCCGTTATACTTATTTGCGTATTTTTTCATGCATATATGCATTTAATTGTCCCACCCTCCCACCACGATAAGAAAAATAAATACGCAAATAAATATAACAAACCACCACCAAAATAACAGAACTTACTCGACACGTGTTTCGCCCCTCTACGAGGCATCATCAGGAGATGTTGACGGTCTGGAGTCCGACAACCGAATGAGCTGCCCAGACTGGTCGGCCCTATTTATAACCTGACCACCCCTATTATGCAAGTGAGAGTGATTAGCAAAAATTCGAAGTAACGGTGATGTAACGACATTCAATTGTTCGTTAAGAATCTCACCCCTATTGTTGTACCTAATTATTTCCAACTGTTCCAGAACACTTAAACGCAATCCTTTTTCGCAAACATGATCTTCCTGCAGAGTATGGCCACTATCTATTAAATGTTTTGCGAAATTGGACTTTTCAGGATGGTTGTCTATATGACGCAACATGCTCTTTATACCTCGTGCTGAAATTGCGGCCCGTTTGTCCCACATATACTTTATTGCAATCGTCGCAAGCTAGCTTATAAATACCGGACTTCTTCCCACTCTCAATTTTATCTTTCCCATTACAAAGTTTAGAGTGCAGGGAATTATTCGTCTTAAAGGCCACATTAATGTCGTTACATTTCAAAATTTTGTGAATAGTATCCGATAACTTGCCAACATAGGTTATGCTCGCCTTATATTTTTTAATAGGATCAGATGGTCGTGCAGCATACAACATATCGTTGACCGTATTATTGAGCTTTTTTCTGATTATACCATCCACCACAGACTTATCGTAGCCGTTTGAAACCGCTAAGTGATAAATATTATTTAATTCCGACTGATAATGCTCCTCAGAGAGAGGCACGGTCAACAGCCTATGCACATAACAATGAAAGGCAGCTAACTTATGCTGCCACGGATGCGTGGAAGAAGCCGGGATAACCGTGTCAGTATGTGTGGGCTTACGGTAAATCTGAAAATGATGCCTATTACTCAATTTAGTAATCGTTAAATCCAAGAAATTGAGTGAGTTGTTTTGCTCTAGTTCCTTTTTGAACTTGATCTTCGGATGCTTGTTATTTATCTCATCAATAAATTCGTCCAGCTGGCTCATACCCCCCGTCCAACAAATAATCAAATCATCCACATATCTAAAGTAATATAAAATACAATTATTACCTACAATGTGCTGGTTTTCAAAATGGTCCATAAAAATATCCGCCATCAAAGGACTCAACGGGGAACCCATAGCCAAACCATCACTTTGCAAATAATATTGTCCATCAAACCTAAAATAATTTTGTTTCATACAAATCGTAGTTAATTCTATTAATTCATCTACCTCCCCTGGATGTAATCGCTGCCTTTCAAAAAGTCCCCTAAGTATGTCTAAAGTATCACAATAAGGTACATTCGTAAACAAACTATCTACATCCAAAGACAGAAGGATAGCATTATCTGGTATATTAATATCTTTAATCCTCTCTATTAAATCCAAGCTATTCTTTAAACAATATTTCTGCTGAAACTGTGACTTTTCCTTAATAATGCAATTCAATCTCTTTGCTAAATTATACGTAGGTGCACCTAAGTATGAGACCACTGGACGAATAGGGATATTGTCTTTATGAATTTTCGGAAGACCATACAGAATAGGAGCTCGTGGATTCATAGGCAGAATCATATTCTTCTCTCTCATATTCTTCTCGGTCTCTACGTAAGCTTGAATCTTCTTGAATTGGATCTTATTCAAGGTGATGGTTTTTCAAGCTTACGTAGAGACCCTACTCCAGCATACCAGAAAGTTCTTAGACAAGCTATAAAAAAAAAAAAATCTTCGTTTGTTTTTGAAACCGAGCATCAGAAGAATATGATTCTGCCTATGAATCCACGAGCTCCTATTCTGTATGGTCTTCCGAAAATTCATAAAGACAATATCCCTATTCGTCCAGTGGTCTCATACTTAGGTGCACCTACGTATAATTTAGCAAAGAGATTGAATTGCATTATTAAGGAAAAGTCACAGTTTCAGCAGAAATATTGTTTAAAGAATAGCTTGGATTTAATAGAGAGGATTAAAGATATTAATATACCAGATAATGCTATCCTTCTGTCTTTGGATGTAGATAGTCTGTTTACGAATGTACCATATTGTGATACTTTAGACATACTTAGGGGACTTTTTGAAAGGCAGCGATTACATCCAGGGGAGGTAGATGAATTAATAGAATTAACTACGATTTGTATGAAACAAAATTATTTTAGGTTTGATGGACAATATTATTTGCAAAGTGATGGTTTGGCTATGGGTTCCCCGTTGAGTCCTTTGATGGCGGATATTTTTATGGACCATTTTGAAAACCAGCACATTGTAGGTAATAATTGTATTTTATATTACTTTAGATATGTGGATGATTTGATTATTTGTTGGACGGGGGGTATGAGCCAGCTGGACGAATTTATTGATGAGATAAATAACAAGCATCCGAAGATCAAGTTCAAAAAGGAACTAGAGCAAAACAACTCACTCAATTTCTTGGATTTAACGATTACTAAATTGAGTAATAGGCATCATTTTCAGATTTACCGTATGCCCACACATACTGACACGGTTATCCCGGCTTCTTCCACGCATCCGTGGCAGCATAAGTTAGCTGCCTTTCATTGTTATGTGCATAGGCTGTTGACCGTGCCTCTCTCTGAGGAGCATTATCAGTCGGAATTAAATAATATTTATCACTTAGCGGTTTCAAACGGCTACGATAAGTCTGTGGTGGATGGTATAGTCAGAAAAAAGCTCAATAATACGGTCAACGATATGTTGTATGCTGCACGACCATCTGATCCTATTAAAAAATATAAGGCGAGCATAACCTATGTTGGCAAGTTATCGGATACTATTCACAAAATTTTGAAATGTAACGACATTAATGTGGCCTTTAAGACGAATAATTCCCTGCACTCTAAACTTTGTAATGGGAAAGATAAAATTGAGAGTGGGAAGAAGTCCGGTATTTATAAGCTAGCTTGCGACGATTGCAATAAAGTATATGTGGGACAAACGGGCCGCAATTTCAGCACGAGGTATAAAGAGCATGTTGCGTCATAAAGACATAACCATCCTGAAAAGTCCAATTTCGCAAAACATTTAATAGATAGTGGCCATACTCTGCAGGAAGATCATTCTTTTACCGTTTTACATGTTTGCGAAAAAGGATTGCGTTTAAGTGTTCTGGAACAGTTGGAAATAATTAGGTACAACAATAGGGGTGAGATTCTTAACGAACAATTGAATGTCGTTACATCACCGTTACTTCGAATTTTTGCTAATCACTCTCACTTGCATAAAAGGGGTGGTCAGGTTATAAATAGGGCCGACCAGTCTGGGCAGCTCATTCGGTTGTCGGACTCCAGACCGTCAACATCTCCTGATGATGCCTCGTAGAGGGGCGAAACACGTGTCGAGTAAGTTCTGTTATTTTGGTGGTGGTTTGTTATAGACTGGTAGTCCATATTAAAATTTTCAAGTCTAACGGCATTTTGTGAGCCATTTTGGCAACATGACTTTTCCGATGTAAAAAAGCCTGCTGAATTCGATTCTGGATGTTGCCAAGCCGAATTTTGCCCCCTCCCCCCATTTCCCCCCCTTTTACCTCAAAATATCTCCCTACCCCCGGTTTTTACGGTTTTACACAAAAAGTATTAGAGTTAGAAAAAAAGTGTCTAGGACAAAAATGATCTTCATAAAATTTCCTATAAAACGGTCAGAGTACCGACCACACGCGGCTGCGAGACACCGATGTCTTCTTGCTTATGATACATCATAATGACAAGATGGAGGGAAAAGAATGTTTCCTCATGGCAGGCACAGCTAAAGATCGGAAGTTTGTTCTGATTCACACCGTGGTCGGTACTTTGACTGCTGTAGAGCGGCAGAATATTCTGGCGTTCCACTCGGGCACTGGCTGTGATTCGAACGGCTTTATTGCAGATAATAATGTAATTAAAGTAATCATTCGCGTTTCTAAAACATTTACATGGTTTGTCATTAAAAGTATTCTGTTTTCAGGTGTTGGCAAACGTGGAGCCTGGACTGTATATCGCAACCACTGTGAACTACTCAATGGGATCGGTATACACCCCTTAAGTGAAACCAGTGTGGTTAAGGATGAAAAGTTCCTGGCTCTGCTCTACAAGTCCACCGAATCGACTTGCGACGATGCGCGCCATGCCTTGTTTGGCACTAGGTACTATAGCGCCTGAGCGTTTGCCACCCACATCAGACGCTGCACGTCAGCACATAAAACGGATGCACTTCCAGACAGCTGTTTGGCGAAGCGCTGATCAAGCCGACCCACCGTTGCCCGATCCAACTGAGTGCGGCTATCAAGAAGTCGATGGGGTACTCCTTGCCGTGGCGTCATTGCTCCCCTCGATACCCTCACTTCTATCGTGCAAGTGCAAAGGTCGATGTGGCACTCGCCTGTGCACGGGCAGAGGAAGTATGCACCAATATGTTGTGCAAATCATGTGCCAATGATTGTTTGAACAGGAAGGAGCATGATGATTTTACAATCATTTGATGTTATTCTGTTCGTAATAAATGACAAGAAAATCTTGTATCAATTTCCAACCTTTTTGAGTCTGTAACTTCACTTAAATGAAAATGAAGATTGTAACGTCTGTAACCGTAAGTAAAACTACCTACCGAGCTGGAGGTACTTCCGGTGTTGATTGAAATTGACACGACTCCTTGCAGTAGAGTTATGACAAAAAATATGAATACTTCCGAAATTGCCGCCATCTTGAATTTTAACCAAAGGAGCCAAAATTTGATTCTGGATGTTGCCAAGCCGAATTTTGTATGGAATTGATCATGTGCGATACCAATTACCCCAAAATAAGTGTATTTCACTGCCTCGACCATGTTTATCAAAATTATGAAAAGATAATAAAGTTCGGGAAGATATTGCTCACAAACCATAAGGTCTATTAAAAAAGTTTATACACCGTTTTATAGGAAATTTTATGAAGATCATTTTTGTCCTAGACACTTTTTTTCTAACTCTAATACTTTTTGTGTAAAACCGTAAAAACCGGGGGTAGGGAGATATTTTGAGGTAAAAGGGGGGGAAATGGGGGGAGGGGGCAAAATTCGGCTTGGCAACATCCAGAATCGAATTCAGCAGGCTTTTTTACATCGGAAAAGTCATGTTGCCAAAATGGCTCACAAAATGCCGTTAGGACGACAAAGGAAGCCGTTTTTTAGAATTTTCTACCAGTCAATTATATTTATTTGCGTATTTATTTTTCTTATCGTGGTGGGAGGGTGGGACAATTAAATGCATATATGCATGAAAAAATACGCAAATAAGTATAACGGGTTAGCACAAATTTAACTGGCACGATATTATATCGCGGAATAGCAAAGCAATATTATTATTTTCATTCAAATCGTATGTCTTTTTTCCTCTAAGGTCATGTCATGCAGGAATTTAAAATCGGCATCAAAAATTACGTGGCCCATAAAGTATATGCCTGATGTAAGCGGCATCTTCACCATAGGCTACAGTCAGCAAAGGATGCACAGTTTATTGTATTAAAGCAGTAACGTCTGCTAGCGTAAACCAAATGTTGTGGCGCTACGATGCCACTCTAAGGCATGCTAGAAGCAACTGGTTGAAAAATTCAATAGCTTTCGCATCAGGTTCGGTGGTCCAATAGGTAGGACCCCCGTGTTGGCCCGGAAAGCCGTTGAAGACGCGGGTTCGAACCCCGCCTGAACGATATTTTTATTTTTATTTTCGCTTCATTGGTCGATAGGACCCGTATGCGGGGTGCGGGAGATTTCCATAAAGCGGTCGATAGGGCCCAAATCTTCATTTAATTTTGACACCGCTGCACAGCTGCTATGTTCAGGTTTGAACGAGATATAAAGCTGTAAGTCATTGCATATAAGTGGCATCTACAGTTTTTGATTTTGCTTAGTGTCTGCGCTGTATAAAATAAATAAGATAGGCCCTAGAATGGAACCCTGAGGAACGCCTCTGGTCACTGTAGCCGCCTCAGAAACCATTGATTTACACCTTCCGTGTTTTTACTTTAACTTGGTGAGTGCGTTTACTAAGATATGAAGCCAGATTACCGCCTTTGGTTCCAACCCGTAATAGGTACGCTAGCTTCGACAGCAACAATGAAGTGTTAATCGTATCAAAAGCACGGGAAAAGTCCAGTAGCACTAAAATTGTTGCTTTTCATCATTTTGTGCAGCAAGGATATCATCGACAACATTTAAGAGAGCAGTTGATGTGCTACGTTTCTTCCTAAAACCTGACTGATTTGTGGGCAGAATGATGTTATGTTCCAGATCTGTTGTGTTTCTGTTCCGTTTGTTGCATACACACCGCCCTTTCCAGCACTTTTGACATAGTGGAAGAATACTAATTGGCCGCAAATATTTATAGTTTGTAGGTGATGTTACTTTAGGAATGGTTCTGACTACAGCAGTTTTCCAAAGGTCGAGAAAAACACCCATGTCAATTGACTGATTAACTATGGACACTATGGCTGTAATAGTGGATAACGTTCGTGGTGAGGTAGGTAATCAATATAATACTAGTAGTAACGCAAACAATTGCCCTGCTGCGGCAAAAACCCGTATCTTACCGTGGAATCCATATAAACTTGCGACCTTTTACCGTCGTAGCACGGCCGACAAGGCAACGTCAAGGCCGCTGAGTCATTTCATTTCATTATCATAGCTCGGACCAATCGGACGGACTCGGACAGATCATCGCAAAACAAGAATTGGGGAAATATTTAATGGAAATACCCACTTTTGGCCAATTTTGGGTTGCGTTTATAAATATTTATTTATGTAACAAAATACAAAAGTAAAAGTACAAATGGCGGACTTAATGCCATAAGGCATTCTCTACCAGTCAACCATAGGGCCAAACAGAAACTAGCAGTTGGTGCTGGATCATAAAAAGCCGTGGCTAAAAACCTAAAACGAGACAAAATTAAGTTTGATATATATATTAACAAAATACATAAATGCAATACACTACACAATATATTAACAAAATACATAAATACACACATAAATGCAATACACTACACATACAGTCGAGTCCGACTTTATGCTCCTGACAATTGGGTCGTGTTCAGATATTTTTGTTCTCGTAAGTGTGTAGATGTAAATGAACTCGACTGTACATTAATACAAAAAAAACCCTAACCACTACATATTGTTAAGCTATGGTCATTACTCACAAATGATTGAGATAATGTTTTGTTGCTGGGCGTGTGGCTCCGCGGGGATTGCATAAATGACATGTCAAATAGTTTATGGTTTTGTTTCCATAATATCTGATTCTAAGCGGGTTATCTGATTCTTAACGTGGGGTCTTACCCCGGCCATAGTCTGAATTCCTGAAAATGATGTCAGAAAGTGTCTCTGTCTGTCATATGGCGATCTCTCGCTTGCTGACGTCATTTCGTTCTGAGACCTGACCGGAATTCAGACTGTGTGTGGCCGGCCTTAGTTGTGCTGCGACTTGTGGGCAGTCATTATTTGCATCTTGCTCTAGCATAGGGTGTCAGAGAAGGATGCCCATAGTTGCCGGCAACAAATTGCAGCACAACGTGGCCAGTTTAGAAGCTCCTTTATTTAATAATTATCAATGTTTCCATATCAGTATTGCTGTTCTGATATTGATATGGAAAACTTGTAAATTTTCCAATACTAACCTACATATTGAAGGTCAAATGGTCTGTACGGATACGTACTTCCTAGTTCATTCATTAGGATAGCGCTGTAGAATTAAAAGTAAAAAAAAAAACAATAATTTCTAAAAATATATTTCATTGTTATTATAATAAATCTATAATACATTGTTATTTATCATACAATAATATATTACTTTAATCAATAACTATCATACTTCAGTACAATAACACACGCATACATTTATCGTGTCTTTGGGAATTCGTTTCATACACAAATATTACCCATTATTAGTTGGGATGACACACTAGTTAGAATTTAATAAATATTTATTAAAAATACAAAGGAAGCAATCAAAGGACAAACTATTCAATTCAAATGCAGCAATAGACAACAATGCCTAAATTTAAATAATCATAATTATAATAGAAAATATAAACAGGTGTGTTCCCTTTACTAACTTTTAGAACCATGCCTTTATTCTGTGTCCTTTCAATTATTTTGAAAGCACATAAAAGTATCAATTAGAAAACTTAGAATAAACACGCCTGGAACGACAGTTCTCGTACAACAGATTGGCGAAAGATGAAGCCACTTTTGGTTTTATGTGTGCGTGTCTACGAACCAATCATAGAGACGTGTTGCTTGTGAGCTGACGTTGTGACAGATGTGCACACGGACGAAACTTAGCCCGTGGCTAACCGAAACTGGCTTCACTTTCAACTACCTGTTCAATATAATTGCTGCGTATAGTAACTAAAGCTTTTGGAGGTTTCATTTATTGAGCACAGTTGTTAAAAAGGCACTGATTCAATACAATATCAGCCATAATTTCCGACTCTTCCTAATCAGGGGCTTGTCTATTACTAGTATAGTATTCGTCAATAATATTAATTTGCGGCTGGCATTTCACTGATTAAACATTTTCCAAACGTCAAGTTTATTTGGCAAATGCTGCCAATTAATGTGCCAACCTAAAAGAAACAACGTCATATCTCAAACAATTCGGTCTATCCAGAATTCTAAGATCAAATTATGTCAAACTGGTTCAGATAAAAAATTACCTTAATCTTACACGTATACGGTCGTCTGTACCTTGTGCCAAAGTGACTTCATTTGATCTTAGAGATCGGGTAGAATATAACGGGTATGAGCGTCATCAATAATATTCTAAAATTTATTGGATATTTTGAAATTAAATATACTGGAAGAAACTTGTTCTCACTTTCAAATTAAGCACATTATTTAATAACAATATTTTAAATAGTCCTTAAGGGGCTACCCGCTCTCAATGACCTTCGATCTGTTGCGATAGATTTTCCCATATTATAAATAGCTAATCATAATAACATAGTTTTTCCACAACAAAATACCGTATCAAGTACCTTTCACATGTCACTGACTTTGAGATACAGGCCGTCAAAGTTTACGATTTTTTCGGGGAAAAAGTTGTGGAAACGGTTTTTTGCGTTTTTCTCGAAAAGTATTGAGAAAAATAGAAAAAGCTTCAGAACAAATTTTGTGGAATATGGTTTAGAACAATAAAAAGTAAGATATTTTCTACATATACACCGGGGATAAAAGTAGAAACGAGATTAGTGTATTTTTGGTCCTTCACCGAATATTTTTTTATAAAATACACAGTCGTTAAATCAAAATACGGGTCTAGACAAAGTGTTAAGCATAGACCATACTACAAATAGGACATTAAATAGGACATTATAACTCTATAATCCACAAACTAGATACGATGTAAAAATCATCAAATTGGCTGATTTCTGCAAGGAGCCCCTTAAGCATTTCTAAATATATGTATTTTTGTATGGGTTTTATTCGAAAACTTAAACCTAGGAACACCGGAGCACAAATTTAACAAAATCATAAAAAAATATCGTATATATTATTATCATAAATAATGAACACATTTATGAATGTTGCATTATTTAAATCATTGCACAAAGTTTATACACATTATTATTGTTGTTTCTAAGAAATTTTGATTGGACAAATTTCGTAACAGACAGTTGTTAACAACACATTATGTATTAACAATACAGTTAGGGACTGAATGAACAATTACCTAATTACTCGTAAAGTACGATGAGGTAGGAAAGTACAAAACGAACAACTTTTACGTACCCTTAGCTCAGTCCCAAAATAACTTTTTAATCCTGCTATAAATTCTATGAAGATACCACCTTACTGTAACCTTCGAAAGCCACAACGACCATTGCATTTACGTGTCTAATAGTCGCCACAAAATTTGTGGACAAATTAAGCGACAAATATTTTAGGACTTTTATATTGTGCATGAAGTTGTCGCAGTCCCCTGGCATTCGGCTGTAAAACAGGGGCCTGATATTTTACGTCTGGTCTTGTCGACGAATGAAGTTACAAGGTTACATCAAAACGTTACGTGTACATATTTGCGTGTTGCATAAATTTAATGGACGTTAAAAATGGCGACGGCAGCTGTCATTTCATCGACGAACGTCAAGTATTCCTTGCTACTAAGTTATTTATAGTTACAGAGGGTTTAATGTAACCTGTGCTCATTGTGGATAGACTTGCAGCTGCCCAGCCAGCGTGAACAGCGTCTTGAGTCCGGGTAGGAAGGACGCGGCGGCCGCGAAGTCGGCGCCTGTGGCCAAGGCCGTGGTGGCGTGCAGCGCGTGCTCGTAGTTGCCGGCCTGTGCGTGCTGCACGCATGTGTGCAGCGAGCTCAGCGCGCTCTCCGATAGCTGCGAAGGGTTATTCAATTAAATTAATTTAATCAATTCAGTTAGTGAATTTTTTAGCACTCGTCGTCATCCATATATAGAATTTTGAAGTCATGATCAACTCCCTCAACGCAGTACATATTACCCGGTCGAAATCTTACGCCATTTACGCGGGCCCTATGGCGGTGTTATTGTTGCAGAACTAGCTGCGTCATGCGGTGGTACCCACGCAACATTTTTTTTAAGTAGCAATGTTAATCCGGGGTTCAGCTACCACCATACCAAATATTATCAAATTTGCAATTAAACAACTTTCAACAACAGACTCACAAACTTTCACCCTTATAATATTAGTGTGTTAGAGTGCGACCAGTTAATGTTATCACAAGAAAGATATTACAATATTTGAAAAATCGCAAGCTGATACTCAAAATTAACACGGAATTGATAAGGCATTGCCTTGTAAATAGTTGAGTTGCTTACCCTGTACTCCCGCAGCAAATCATATAGAGTCTCTAGTCTCCGCTGCACATCTTCTAATTTCCTCTTCATTTGCTAAACAAAATAAAATATTCCATAAGTAATAAATATCACAAGTATGTAAGTAAGTAAACACTTTATTGTACACAAAAACAGTTAAAAATACATCTATCACAAATAAAGGTAAAGCCTGACCAGAAATATATGAGGATTGTCACGAGGGCGCTATTTATAAGATTTATAAGGCAACAATTTTGCAACCAATCGCACGCACTATAATGACATTAGTTTAAATACCTGTCAGTTCCACTATGTTGTTAACCTCGTAATATCATTTAGTGGAATGCACTCTTTTTCCTGACTGTTTTTCGTGTAGTAAACACATGTATACTTTATTTATAATATCAAGTCCACGACTTTGAACGGTTTACGGCATTTTCTTTGGTTATTTAAAAAAAACCGTATTTTAATGTAACCACCACGAATAACACTGACATTGTTGACAAACATGTGACAAACCATCATAAAATCATTGCGAGTGTAAGAAATTAGGTCCAGTGAAATTCCGCAATATGGCGCATCCTCATACATTTCTGGTCAGGCTTTACAAAGGCAAACTTATCCCTAAAAGGGATCTCTTCCAGTATGTATCAAAGGTTCAATAAAAAATTGTGATGTATACACATTAAAGATAATGAAACATTACATGTTTTACAAAATTATTAATGACACAATTAAATGTTTCAGAAAATTGGAACAAAGATCAAGTAATGAATGCCTTCAAGACTCGTCTACGCGATAAGTTAGGTAATTATGACACCACTGTAACTAGCTACTTTGTTATGCTGTCCGTCCACTAAAGCGGCGCGGACAAAATTAATCAATCAGGCTGCGTCTTTGTGAAGCCCGAAATAAGTGCATTTAAATCTGAGAAATGTGATTGATCCATTCTACACATCCCCATGCCATCCTGCTCCGCTTCTGTGCAAACAGCTGCGCAACATTCTGTAAAAAAGTGCGAGTAGAACTCTTATTATAATGGGTCACGACGCCGCGACTTCCAGTACATGGTTACAACTCAAGAATCAAACTCGATTGAATTCTGGTGCTACATACATTTGTTTCAAGATTGTAACCTAAAAAAAAATATCTCACCGGATTAGCCGCTCGGTGGGAACACTCTGCGCGGATGGCGTCGAGCACGCTCTGCATGATGGCGTGCTCCTCCGGCAGCGCCGCCTTCTGCGCCGGCGCCGCCTCCACGGCCGGCAGCGGAGACGCCGACTAGAAAACAGATAATATTTTATCCACACTGTAATCTTAATGTTCAAAAGTTACATGATTATTGTTGGTGTAAGGTCTTGGTCTCCTATTACTATTGGTGGCGTATGGCGTCTTTTCTTGCTATTACTATGGAAAAATTAGCTGCAAATAGCGTCTAATAGGAGACCAAAGCGTTACATGAATGGAATTTAAGCTCGAATTTATCCGTTTATCGAATTATGATATTAGGGCAACGATAATTTCGAATCAACATGTACATCGTAATAAAAAAAAGAAAGCATACCTGCTGAGGATACTGCTGTACCGGCGGTGCGTACTGCTGCTGGTACTGGTCAAACTGGCCAGGGTACTGTTGCTGAGGTACCTGTCCAGAGTACTGTTGTTGGCCAGGGAACTGTTGCTGCCCAGGGTACTGTTGCGCGGGGTTGAGCGGCACGTGTGTGGGCTCCACACCGAATAACGGGTGCGTGATAGGGGCCTGTTGTTGGTGTTCTTGCTTTGGCTAGAAAACGATCAAAGGTATTGTAACAATCAATTTTGGCCAGTTCATAATAAGCATCTTTTACGGCGTCTTATACGGCAGCACAGCACAATAGGTTTTCTTAACATATCATTAATGGTTTTTATTGATAGTTACCAATAAAAACATTGGACAAATAAATAAGTATAAAATAAGTTATTAAGAGTCTTAAACATATTAAATATACATTCAGGCTCCGAATGGTTCAGGAGTAGATTATAATGTACATACTTACGAGTATAATGCTACTATTTTTCAAAATAGTTTTTTTTCCTAGTTTTATGGAACACATAACATAATGAGAAACACAGTAAAAATTTTGATTAGTTGAAATTCAAAACGGGAAACAAAATTAACAAAAACGGTAAAAACTTTATCAGCCAAAAAATCACAAAAAGTGATGAAAGGGGTAAATGCCAAAAAAAAGGGAAAAAGAAGTATGACGAAAAAAATACTGTTGGATATCTTTTGACGTTTCTTTTCGATAGTGGTCTCTTCTTGTGAAATATCGGTAGGTGATATAACCCTTAGATGCATGAAGTATCAAAAACGATACCACTGAAATGACACATGTCGAAATTAACCGAAAGTCAAGTGAGACTTTGTCAAACTGAGACTCAAAGTTCCAATTGACATGGATTCGTTATCATTCTTGATACTGTATGCATTTAAGGGATAAAAGTGCCCTTGTGCCTACTTACAGAATAAAGTTCCTTATTTCACCATTAATATTATTTCACGAACAGAAATGTAGATAGGATTTGTTTATGTGGCAACAATATGAACCTTAATCTACTTCATCACCAAGTCAGTTCAAAATGAGTGGTAACGGATCATGCTGCACACAAAACTGGCTCATACACAGACTGAAAACTGAAACATTCTTTCGTATTCTCGATAACTCTTACTATTAGGTCTTATTAGGTCTTGAACTTGCTTAAACGGTAAAAACTGACTTTTGTACGCTCAGGTTTTGAACAATCAGGGACAAACAATGATATTTTATAAGTAGACAGGTCACTAACGGTAAAAAAATTAAGCCCTTCTGAGTCAATTGTAGTTTATCACGTTGGCAGCTTTAACTAGTTGATCTCCGGAAAGTGACAGATGCGTGTCAAGTTCCCAGTAACGGTGTGCCGTCACAAATTGCGCGAAAAAAAAAACGTACAAAAGATACGGAATCTCATATATTATAGTAAGTTGTAATAATTTGATTTATTCGGTTTTAACATTTAAATTTTCATATAAAACGCCATTTTGACATCATGACGCCGTCTTAGAGAGACAATATAAGCTTATGTCATTGACTGTGATCTCGGAAGTAAATATTGCAGCTGTCATGTTAGTGTATCTTCTTATAAAACATCATTGGGGACAAAAAGACCGGTATTCAATTCTGTGTTATTCTGCAGTCAGCCCACTCCACGCGGATACCTCGCCGGCGCGGCGCTGCTGTAAGACGCGTCCCCAGCGCCGCGTGCCCGCGTGTCGCGCCGACATCGTAGTTTCCTCCGGATACCCTTGCTACGTTCATTTATACGCAACTGTTTAAATACGAGCTTCATTTTCATGTCATATCTGTCTATTGATTTTACGATTTACGGTTTAGTGGGTCGATGAGATAACTTCGGTGACAAGAAGTCAACGAATTAATTGCATTCGTTTTGCGTTGTCTACAACCTCAAATTCAAGCGACGTAATAAACATACTGGTTTATTTCAGTGGAGCAAAATAAATTAAGGAATGTTCCAAGAACGGTCAATCTATAACTATAACATCCGTCGACAGCATATTGGCAAACTGAAGAGTTTGTATTTCTAAAACGGCATAACTTCCAAATGTATCCGACCTTCTGTCGTAAAATTTAAATGTATAATATAAGCTCACCTTAGGCTTGGAGGTTTGCGGCGGCGGGTCGTTCCAGCCGGGCGCCGCCTGCCGCGCCGGGGCGTCGTAGTGGGCGGCGCTCGCCTGGGGAGCCGCCGGCGGCAGCGGGCTCGTCGGGTTCATAGGATTTACACTCGGGTTCATCGGATTCGCAGTCGGGTTCATGGGATTTATACTCGGGTTCATAGGATTTATACTCGAGTTCATCGGATTCGAGTTGAGTTGGCTCGGGTTGAGCGGCTGGTTGAAGTGGTTGTGCTGGAGGCTGGGCACGGTGGCGCCGCTGTACTGGTCGGGCAGGGGACTGTTGAACCCGTAGGTCGGCGCCTGCGCGTTGTTGAAGCTGTACTGGTTGTACAGGGGGGCGGACTGCACGGAAGGATCCACTTTGTATTTTGATTTAGATGCCGTTATACCACCTGAAAATTGAAGTATCTTCAAGTTATATATTTTTATGAAATTAGTACTATATGTACAGTGTAAGTACCAATATTTTTGTTGAATACTGTGATGTAGGCTAATGACGTAGCTCATAGATACATATATATAACCTGTACTTATTTAATGTAGTCAGTAATAAAGGATCATCGTACTGGATCTATCGCCTTTTACTCAACTCCGCACTCTCACCCTACATGGCGATCCTGCCATAAACGGTGCCGCGCGCGCTCGTCGGTAGCGAGTAAATTCGAGAACTTAATTGATTTTATAATTAATTTTGAAACATGGCTCAAATGGATAATAGTCTATTTGTGCAACAATTAGAAGACACGCTGTATTTCTATTCAGTAATCTTCGTGGCTGTATTTGCAACCGTGGTGGTCATGGTTTTCATCTGCTTATGCGCGCGTCGCTGTTAAAGTCATCATGGGCGCGACAGAATCAAAGGAAGAAGTTATAATTGCGCAAACTGCAGCTGGAGGCGACAACAAGGCTTCTGCGGGCACCGACCCATTACGTTTCCACGCTAGCGTGACTAACATCATCTTGGGGACAATGCTCGTCATCCTTGTCCTTGGGGGCAGCTACGCCGTCTACAAAAGGTGCCAGAGAATCCAAAAGAAGTGGATGCGACAGGAGATCGCAATGTCGGCATTGCAGCGATCTGCTCGCGGGTCTTCAACTACTGTATAGAGGTGATGTTTTTAAAGTAAACTATTAAGTGAAGTGTACGGTTTTGTTCATTAAAAACGCTGACGTGAAACGGGAAACGTAAGAGACTATTGCGGCATAAGATGTAAGTTACATTAATTAAGGTTTTTTTTTTTGTTATATTAACTACCACTGTCGCTTGTGATGGCTGATGTATTATTGCAATATTATGATGAATTAACAAGTATAAGAAGATATTTAGTTAAAAAAGGAAAAGCTAGATTTGAAGGAAACATTGCAAAAAATCAGCTGTCACATGTTGAGGTGATTAAGCACAAGTGCGACGAATGGTTAAATCAATTTTCATTGTTAAAAGATGTCAAACCTGAGGTAATTGAAGAGGTCAATGTATTGCACAGTAACATAAACAAAATATATGATGAGATATTGATTTTATGTATAAATACTACAGTAGAGATTAGTAGTAGTAGTTCGCATATTCAAACAAGTAGTACAGAAATTGTAAACATGGAGTTCGATTTAAAATCAGCCTGTAGCCTTATACCCCTTATGGACGGTACTGAAAATACTACGAAACGGTTGATTGATGCCATAGATATGTATTCGGGCATGTTAAGCGATGCAGGCAAAAAGACATTAATAACTTTTGTTTTAAAAGACAGACTGTCTGAAGGCGCAAAGTTACGCATGTCAAATAGTTATGTCTCAGTGGAGTCACTTATAAGGGATTTACGGAACCATCTTTTACCAAAAAAAATCTTTCACAGCTATTCAAGCTAGGCTCGAAAACATTAGTCAGGGTTGGCGCTCTGTAGACCAGTATGGGTCCGAGATCGAGCATCTCTTCTCAGAGTTAACCATCACCCAGGCAGATGGTAACTCAGCCAGTTTGGATGTTTTAAAACCTTTAAACGAAAAAGCATGCATAAAAAAGTTTGCAGACGGTTTAAAAGATCAAAGGCTCAGCACCATAATTGCAGCAAGGAACTTCGGCAGCCTGAAGGACGCTATCCAGGCCGCGCGGGACGAGTCGAGGCCATCGACGTCCAGCGAAGCAGAAGTGATGGGTATGTACCGGCAACACAGTTCTTATAACAGGTACAGAGGCCCCAACATTCGCAACAACGCATATAGGGGTCGAGGACAGAATTTTCAGAGAGGGCCGCGACAAAGTTCATTCGGTCGTTATCATCAAACCCAATACAATTCACATGATTTTGGTCGTGGTCACAGGTCACGAGGCAGATGGGCCCGGGGTAGCTCACGCGGCAAGTATCGGGGTCGTGGGTTCAGCGCCCGGGGTAGCCTGCACATGATGACCGAAAACAGCTCGGTAACGCAACACGTGTCGCCCAATACGGAGGAACTGAATCATTTTTTTCGAGACTGACTTTATTTATTCTTGTAACGACTTAAGTAGAATCTCATTTGATATAGGCAAGATCAATTTCAGTTGGCTTATAGATACCGGCGCTTCTTTGAGTGCAATCAAATACGAAAGCATAAAGAATCTATGCATCCCATTCCATAAAAGGCGGTTATGTGTCAGAGGTGTAGGTGGACAAATAACGACGGATGGATATGTGATACTTAAATTACATCATAATGGATATTACTTCGAACATAAATTTTATGTATTTAAAACATTATCCTGTATTACGGAGGGTATTTTAGGTCAGGTTTCTTAGAAAATACGGTGCTGTTTTAAATTTTGAATTAAATACGTTGCAATTAGTAACTCAAGGAGGTGAACCATTAACAATTCCTTTTGGACATTCCTCAACTAATCACAATAATTACCTGACAATACCGGCTCGTAGTGAATTCGTACATTACATCGAGACAAGTATAACAGAAGATTGCGTAGTTAATAATCAAGAATTATGTGAAGGAATATTTGTTGCTAATGCGATAGTTAGGCCGAATAAGGGCAAAATACCGATCAGAATATTAAATACGCGAGATAGAGACGTTAGTTTAGGTAGTTTTTCGGTAAGTAAAAATAAATTAAGTGATTTTTATATTTGTAACTTTGCTAAACCATGTATGAATGCCGAACGAGTGAAGACGTTATTTTCTACGTTAGATTTGCGGAAATTAAACGAAGAGGAGCAAAAATCGATTGAGAACATTTGTGCCAAATTCCCAGACGTATTTTTCCTGCCCGGGGATAAATTAACAACAACCATGCTATATAAGCAAACCATAGAATTAAAGCCAGATAGCCCTCTCCCACCTGGCTTAACATCAGCCATACCGATTACCATATGCACAAAAATCAGAAATTGATAGGCAAATTCAAGGAATGCTTGATGATGGGATAATTGAAGAAGCGAGGAGTGCATGGTCCAGTCCGTTATTATTAGTACCTAAAAAACTAGATTCCACAAATCAGAAGAAATGGCGCGTAGTTATCGATTACAGAAAATTAAATGATCAAGTTAAAGATGACAAATTTCCTCTTCCCAATATAACCGAAGTTTTAGATTCCTTATCAGGCGCAGTCTATTTTTCACATTTAGATTTATATCAAGGGTTCTATCAAATTAATTTGGAAGAATCAAGCCGACCTTTAACTGCTTTTACAACTGGTAAAAATCAATATCAAATGACTAGATTACCGCAAGGATTAAAAACAAGCCCAAACGCTTTTTCAAGAATGATGACCGTTGCTATGTCCGGTTTAAATTATGAGCAATGTTTAGTTTATCAAGACGATTTGGTTGTGTTTGGAAGAAACCTGGCTATACATAATCAAAATTTGTTAGACATTTTTGGCAGACTCAGAAAAGTTATATTGAAGCTAAATCCAGCTAAATGTAAATTTTTACAAAAAGAAATATTGTATTTAGGTCATTTAGTTTCGGCAAGTGGAATTTTACCGGATCCCAAAAAGACTATGGTTTTACGAAATTACCCCAAACCACAAAATGCTGACGAAGTCAAACGATTCGTGGCATTTGCTAGTTATTATCGAAAATTTATTGCAAATTTTTCGGATAAAGCATACCCGCTAAATAAATTGTGTTGTAAGAATGTACCTTTCATATGGTCTCAAGAGTGCGAGAAATCTTTTCAGTATTTAAAATCTGCCCTAATTACACCACCAGTACTACAGTACCCAGATTTTTCCGAGAAAAATCAGTTTTTAATCCAATGCGATGCGTCAGGAAAAACTTTAGGTTCAGTATTGTGTAACAGTGATGGTCGACCTGTGGCTTACGCCAGTCGAAGTCTAAATGAGGCTGAATTACGCTACCCTATTATTGAAAAAGAGCTTTTATCAATAATATGGAGTGTAGTGTAAGTGTATTCCGACCTTATTTATATGGCAGACAGTTTAAAATACAGAGTGACCATCGCCCACTTGTATATTTATTCGGCATGAGAGATCCAACCAGTAGGTTATTAAAGTTTCGTTTGCAATTAGAGGAGTACTACTTTATAGTCGAGTATATAAAAGGTTCTAAGAATTCAGCAGCAGACGCCCTGTCGCGTATTATTATCTCGTCAGAGGATCTAAAACATATGAATGAACAAGTAATGAATGTGATGACGCGAGCTCAGAGACGAAAGTTAGAGACTATGCAGAGCACAGACGGGACAAATTCTCCGGTTCTTAATGTTCCCACTAGTTCACGGCCTGATCAACCAAGAATTGTGGAAATTATTAAAAAACCAGAAAATTTTACTGAATTGTGTATTAAGACAAATAAAGAGTATAAAAAGATTTTAAATGATAATTTTGTGAGAGAAACGTCTAAGTATTATATTTATGTGCCCAGTATATCGTGTATTTACCTGAATCCAACATCTCAATCGTCAATATCGCGAGCCGAATTAGCGAGAGATTTGGAATCAATGTGTAAGAAAATAAGTGTTAAAGAATTATGCATAATAAGAGACGAAATTAATAAAAACTTTATTGCGGGCATGATACAAGAAATAAATAAATATAAAAGTTGGTCCGGACCAAGGATATGTGTTTTAAGGAACGTGCAAAGAATAAGTAATTTACAAGACAGGCGCGTCATAATTAATGATTTTCACCTACTTCCCACAAGTGGCCACGCGGGAATTAGGCGAATGTTAAATAATATTAAGAAATATTATTTTTGGCCTAGCATGGAAAAAGACGTCATGGAATTTGTGTCAAAATGCATGCAGTGCCAAAAGCAGAAATACTGCGTTACAACTAAACAACCAATGGAAATAACGACCACAGCCAATTGTGCATTTGAAAAAATATTTTTGGATTTAATTGGACCGCTCCCGAAAGATACACACGGGTATTGTTACGCGTTAACGCTACAATGCGAGTTAACAAAGTTTATAGAGACTTATCCATTGCCGTCTAAGGATACGGTAACAGTAGCGCGAGCATTCGTAGAGAATTTTATATTACGATACGGTATTCCGGCTGAAATTGCCACCGACCGGGGGACAGAGTTCATATCTAGCACCATGTCTGAGGTATGTAAATTGCTACAAATTAAACACCTGCCCTCAACAGCGTACCACCATGAGTCGATCGGTGCTCTGGAGAATTCACACAAGGCCATGGGTGCCTATTTAAGAATACAATGTGAAAATAAAATGGATTCTTGGAGCACATGGTTGCCTTACTGGTGTTTTACGTTCAATAACACGGTGCACACGGAAACGAAATATACGCCTCACGAATTAGTTTTTGGTAAGTTGTGCATGCTTCCTAGTAATTTAAGACATGGTAACGTTAAACCCTTATATAATCATAGTAGCTATCCATTAGAATTAAAATATAGATTAGAAGTAGCGCAAAAAGACGCTCGCAATAACTTAATTAATAGCAAACATAAAAGGAAAGAGAAATATGACTCGAACGCGAGGCCTGTTGATTATAAAAACAATACATACTTATGGCTCAGGAATGCTTGTAAAGATAAAACGCAATGTTTATATTTAGGACCTTATTTAGTGCTAGAAGATTTAGGATGTAATGTTAAAATATTAAGAAATGGAAAAGAAGATATTGTGCATAAAAATCGCACAAAACCATGTATTCAATAGTCGTAAGTTTACTTTTACGTACTTCTTATCAAATGTAACTAACCTTAAGTTAAGTTGTTTATTACGTTAACTAGGCGCCTATGTAACTAAAAAAAAAAAAAAACTTATGTTTATTTTTTATTTTTAAACAGCGTGGATGGTGTGATGTAGGCTAATGACGTAGCTCGTAGATACATATATATAACCTGTACTTATTTAATGTAGTCAGTAATAAAGGATCATCGTACTGGATCTATCGCCTTTTACTCAACTCCGCACTCTCACCCTACAATACGTTCAGTATGCGGCGTCGGTATTCGTAAGTAGAAATAATGGTTTCAGACGGAACTAAAAGGTCTGCTGATCATTTAACGCGTCTATTCAGCAGCTCGGTTTTAATTCGGAGGTGCTTATTGTTGCGGTAAACTTTGACATAATTCGTGAAAGATATCTCATATCAGTATCACGGTGACCATTAGATGTCCACAAACTATAATGTGCAGATCATTTCGACGGGAAACGTCGCGTGCGTATTGTCCCGTCCCGACTTACCAGACTGCGGTCCCACGCTGCCGGGGCGCGGCGGCTGCGGGGGCTGCGGGGGGGCTGCGGCCGGCGAGTAGGGCGCGGGGGCGGGGGCGGGGGCGGGGGGCGCCGCCGCCCATGGGTTGGGCGAGTATGATGGCGCCACTACAAAGAACAGGGATATGACATTTAAAGCAAAACGTATTAACCTAACGAAATGTACCAAAAGTATATTCACTTAAGTTTAAAGATAACTCACCTGCACTGTACGTGTTAGAGACATCGTTGTGCGCGACGACATGTCCTCGCTTCTGCGCGTGCGCGCCGCTCACCGTGCGCACGCGAGCGAACGCCGGCGCCGTCTGCGCGGGCGCCTAAAGTAGCAAACTTTACGTTACACAACATAATTTAGCCATTTGGATCAAAGTCAATATATCTTCTAGATACGTCTGAGACACGTGACGTTTTCTCGCGCGAGAAATATTACCCCGTCTATTCCTATGCAGTACTCAATCAATCGTTAGTTCAGGCCTGGCAACCGCTACAGCATTATAAGAGTAAAAAAAAAATCTTTCCACTAAGAGCAGACTAAAGTTTTTAATAGTAGCAAAAATCACTTATGGGAGATTCCACGGCATTTCAGCTACCGTCGTAGTCAGTCCCCTGTCATAAATTATTACAGAAATAGGCCACAACATATTTTAAATTAAATCAATTAAATAAATATTGACAGAAAATATAATTATGAAAGAAACATGTAATGTGATCCACTGCAATAAAAAAGTGGTATTTCCACATTAAAACAAAATCGTTAAAAAGATGCTATTAAAAACGTTCAATCAATTATGTTAAAAGTACGATTATAGTTTAATGGATGAAAGTTTATTGCTTAGCTACTTTCAATAGGTATTTATGACAGGGGACTGACGGTGGCAGAAATGCCCGTTGAATCACCCTCATTTACCTTAGCGTTAAACACGAGCATCAAATGAAGACACAACAACAGTACTCACATGGCTCGTGCGCCGCGCTCCTGATCCCAGCGCGGCGAGCAGGCGGTCCCGCAGCTCAGTGGCCACGCCCTCCAAGCTGTGGAGCGCGTTGTTCAGGCAGCCCACTGCGGCCAGGCGGCCGGCGTACTCGGTTAGTATCGCGTCCAGCTGCCCGCCGGTCTGGAAAACATATACGTTTCAAAAGCGTTTCACCGTCAATTCTAAAATTATCATCGTGAGAGCCGAAACGTATAAGTAACACTCTGTGGGACAAGGAATGAGTTCTTTTTTAAATATAATTGTATATAATTTTGTATGGCACTTTTTCACGCCAGCTCGGCGAGGCGGGCAGGGTGTAGAGACACTGACCTGTGTGTGCCGGCCGCGGGCGGCGGCGGCGCGGCGCGCGAGCAGCGCCAGCTCGGCGAGGCGGGCAGGGTGTAGAGACACTGACCTGTGTGTGCCGGCCGCGGGCGGCGGCGGCGCGGCGCGCGAGCAGCGCCAGCTCGGCGAGGCGGGCAGGGTGTAGAGACACTGACCTGTGTGTGCCGGCCGCGGGCGGCGGCGGCGCGGCGCGCGAGCAGCGCCAGCTCGGCGAGGCGGGCAGGGTGTAGAGACACTGACCTGTGTGTGCCGGCCGCGGGCGGCGGCGGCGCGGCGCGCGAGCAGCGCCAGCTCGGCGAGGCGGGCAGGGTGTAGAGACACTGACCTGTGTGTGCCGGCCGCGGGCGGCGGCGGCGCGGCGCGCGAGCAGCGCCAGCTCGGCGAGGCGGGCAGGGTGTAGAGACACTGACCTGTGTGTGCCGGCCGCGGGCGGCGGCGGCGCGGCGCGCGAGCAGCGCCAGCTCGGCGAGGCGGGCAGGGTGTAGAGACACTGACCTGTGTGTGCCGGCCGCGGGCGGCGGCGGCGCGGCGCGCGAGCAGCGCCAGCTCGGCGAGGCGGGCAGGGTGTAGAGACACTGACCTGTGTGTGCCGGCCGCGGGCGGCGGCGGCGCGGCGCGCGAGCAGCGCCAGCTCGGCGAGGCGGGCAGGGTGTAGAGACACTGACCTGTGTGTGCCGGCCGCGGGCGGCGGCGGCGCGGCGCGCGAGCAGCGCCAGCTCGGCGAGGCGGGCAGGGTGTAGAGACACTGACCTGTGTGTGCCGGCCGCGGGCGGCGGCGGCGCGGCGCGCGAGCAGCGCCAGCTCGGCGAGGCGGGCAGGGTGTAGAGACACTGACCTGTGTGTGCCGGCCGCGGGCGGCGGCGGCGCGGCGCGCGAGCAGCGCCAGCTCGGCGAGGCGGGCAGGGTGTAGAGACACTGACCTGTGTGTGCCGGCCGCGGGCGGCGGCGGCGCGGCGCGCGAGCAGCGCCAGCTCGGCGAGGCGGGCAGGGTGTAGAGACACTGACCTGTGTGTGCCGGCCGCGGGCGGCGGCGGCGCGGCGCGCGAGCAGCGCCAGCTCGGCGAGGCGGGCAGGGTGTAGAGACACTGACCTGTGTGTGCCGGCCGCGGGCGGCGGCGGCGCGGCGCGCGAGCAGCGCCAGCTCGGCGAGGCGGGCAGGGTGTAGAGACACTGACCTGTGTGTGCCGGCCGCGGGCGGCGGCGGCGCGGCGCGCGAGCAGCGCCAGCTCGGCGAGGCGGGCAGGGTGTAGAGACACTGACCTGTGTGTGCCGGCCGCGGGCGGCGGCGGCGCGGCGCGCGAGCAGCGCCAGCTCGGCGAGGCGGGCAGGGTGTAGAGACACTGACCTGTGTGTGCCGGCCGCGGGCGGCGGCGGCGCGGCGCGCGAGCAGCGCCAGCTCGGCGAGGCGGGCAGGGTGTAGAGACACTGACCTGTGTGTGCCGGCCGCGGGCGGCGGCGGCGCGGCGCGCGAGCAGCGCCAGCTCGGCGAGGCGGGCAGGGTGTAGAGACACTGACCTGTGTGTGCCGGCCGCGGGCGGCGGCGGCGCGGCGCGCGAGCAGCGCCAGCTCGGCGAGCTTGGCGAGGGCGGCGGCGCTCCTGTCCGTCCTGCGCTGGGCCCAGCGCGCCACGAGCGCGTCGGCGCTGGCCGCGCACAGGTAGCACACCGTGGCCGCCTCCGACAGCGCCGGGTCCGTCTCCTTGGACAGCCGGTCGCCGAGCATCTCTGGAAGAGAAACCTCGTTTCACGTCTGAGGATAAAAAGGCGAGAAGCATTCTCGTGGATACCTTTTGGGTCTTCTGTACCAGGGTACCATAAAGGATGACATTTCATTAATTATTAATTCATTGCCGAAGACGCGAATTCACGTCACTAGATTTGTTTATCGTAATCATTCGCATTCCGCGCACGCGAATTCGCGTCTTTATTTGTTTTGCCATGTAGAGCTGGTAAGAACAGTAAAAAAGACTGATACTCAATATAGTACTTTCTTTTTGATAAAAAAAGCTCTCGCTTCCTGATTTCCGTTTTAGTGGACTTATATTTTTAATGATTTCTTTATGCAGGTGCCGCAGACGAGAGAAAAGAAACAAAAGGACATTAAAATCAACTAACAAGCGCAAGTATTTGTCACGACAGATCCACTCGTATTGAAGAAATTGTATATTTTAAAGATAATCCCATCAAAAACATATATTTTAAATGAGAGCCAAGTTCAATATCGCATGCACTTCGCCGACAAAAGAATTGAGATCTATATGGGCGCCAAGTTCTTTGGCCTAAAATAAGATACAAGGACATGCGACATACTCAATGCATTTATTTTATTTGGGGTGTAATCAATATCAAGACTTGACTTGGCTAGTTTATTACCAAACTGAATGCCAAATTTCACCTTTGTAAGTCACCTGGAAGTGGGTTAGGTTTTTGATTACTAGTCAGTCAGTCAGTGATAAAAATACCGTTTTGTGGACTTTAATATTTCGATAATTATTTCACCTATATTTATGAAATTTGGGGTTCTAGTTGTTCTAAAGGATCTTAATACATAAGCCAAATTTCATGTTTTTATGTTAAATAGATTTGGAGTTATTGAGGGGTCAAAAGTGGCTCCAAACGGTTCGTGTAATATAACACACGGCTGCTGCTCGCCAGTTCCTGGGGTGAACTTGGCTGAACACGCTACCGCGTGTCTAGAAAATGATAGAAGATGACGAAAACGCGATTTCGCGTCCTAAAAACCTACGCGTCCTAAAATACCGGAAAGGCAGAGGACGTGAATCCACGTTATTAAAAAACGAATACCGGCAATGCACCGCAGTACCTCTCTGTTCGTATCTATTTTCCCACATGATGGTGGGGTCGGCTTCCTGTACTTTACTCCTCCACTTCACTCCGTCTTCGAAGATCCACGATCGTTTCGTTTGTATCCTTTAGCACTACACCTGGGTTTAGGACCGCCTTTGAAACTTCGACTAGTATTCATCTTGCAGTATAGGTTACAGATTTACGTGGATTGGTTTTCCGTAACTTGTCACATTACTTAGTCCTTTGCTGATGGGGACGACTTCTCAAAATTACCTCGGATTCATCAAAATATGGCGGTCGATTACTTACCGCAGTAGTGCTGTCTCGCCTCCCCCTGAGTGTGCGTGACGAGTGCGGCGAGCACATCCTTCCAGGAGCTAGGAGACGAGGCCTGGATCAAGCTCTCCCAGCGCGCCTGAAGAAGACTGCCGGCCACCAGGGCTACTGGGTCCCGGCCTGAATGCGCCAGGTGGTACTTCTGGACCTTGTACAGCAGTTCTTGGCTACCTGTAATGAGGAAACCTTTAAGTCTACCATAACCAATTTTCCTCTCAACAGTTCCTGTTTAAATGTTGAATTCCGATTTCTCTGATTAAACCATTTTAGAAATATAATTATATCTCATTACAAAGCATAAAAATAAATTTATGAAACATGTAATGTCTATTTTTTTTAATGTGGGTATAAACCACATTTTTTTATATTAACCACCAGGTTACGCATTTAAATTTTTCTTTGAGCTTTGTATCAATGGTTAAAGCGTAAAAATGTTAAAAAGAAGAAAATATCGTACAGAAATGATGTAACCTCACAGATTTTCTCGCGTTTTAGGGCCGGTGTAAAACGTAAGCATTACAAAAAATGGGTCAAGTGCGAATCCGGCTCACGCACGAAGGGCACCGTACCAATATCGAGCAAAAAACACGTTTTTTGGAAGGCCTTTAATTTTTACTTCTTTTTTATTTTTACATATTGTTTGTTGCATAGCAGTTATAAAAATATACATTCTGTGAAAATTTCAACTGTTCTATTACGATTCATGACAAGCGCCCGTCGAACTAAATATCATGGAACCCCCCTTAATAATAATTGTTTAATCATGAATAGTATTTGCTGCTATAGCGGCAACAGAAATACATCATCCGTGAAAATTTCAACTGTCTAGCTATCACGGTTCATAAGATACACTCTGATGACAGACGGACAGTGGAGCCTTAGTAATACTAATAGGGTCCCGTTGTTTACCCTTTGGGTACGGAGCCCTACAAAGAGTAGAATAGCTACCCAGGGAGGCGATGACGAGCGCGTCGGCGATGCGCTTGGCGTCCAGGCACAGCTCCACCGCCTCCTCCAGGTTGCCGCACACCAGCGCGCGGCAGATCAGGCTCGTCGAGTCTGCAACATAAATAGATAAATATCGGAAAAACTCACACAAATCAATCTAGACCCACAGTAAGCTCTAGTAGGCTTGTGTTATGAGTACTAGACGACGATATACGTACTAATTTAGATAAATATATACTTGAATACATAGAACAACCATGACCCAAGTACTAATATTCGAGTTCATCACATAAATATTTGCCCCGGCCGGGATTCGGTTCCGGGACCGCCGGCTCAGTAGGCAGATGTCTACAAACCGAACCAAACGGGTCGTGAAATATAAATGTCAAAGCGCTGGAATGGAATGGAACGATGAAACGAGAACTATGACTGACATTTACAGTCAAAATGCTTCCATTTAATAGGCTAGTAGACTTATGTTAAATTGTATTAAAGTAATGTTTATTTCGTATAGTATTTAGCATAGGAAACCTAAATATATATTGTTCTTAAATTGGCTGAAAAAAAATGAATTCCAAAATATGGTTTAATTAGTATGTATTTTGAAATGCTTAAAACATGACGTCACCGGTCCCGTAAATAAAACTGAAGGGCTACTCTGACGACTCCAAATAGTCCCTCAGTCGAATTTCGTACACCGGAGTAGCCCTTCTGTTTATTTACTCGCTATTCTGCGTCATGCCACAGATAAGAAAAGGGCAAAAATCGCGGGCGGCGTTTTGTCTGTTTCATGAAATTTCTATCTTCAATTAATGTAATTTAGCCTTCACAAAAATACAATATTTTTTTAGAGCTATTAAGATCATTATTCACATATATTAAAAAATGTGTCAACCCTTGGTTGTTGCTCTTGTTAAAATATTCAAATAATCGAAAATACTGCTACTTTATACATAGTAAAAATTTGTTTGACTACTTCCCTTTCACAGAGCGAGTTTTGAAAAGAACTTAAAGGTACTTGCTAATAATAATCAAGATTGGTGGCTGATATATTGAAGATTTATATTACCTTCCCCATTGGGAATGAGGACGTTCTGGGCGGTCGGTTCCAGGTCCAAATTTGCTAATTTCCTTTCTATCAACGTGTGTGCGTCCTGCAATAAACATACCATCATGAATATCTTTGTAGTTGTCTCTAATACTTTTAAGTTATATTTATTTATGTAGGAACTCATATACCTATATTTAAGTTAAGCGTGCATGCACTTATATGGGGAGTTTTAAGAGATTAATAGTAAAGTATTAGTGACAAAGTAGTATAAGTGTCGAGAATTTCGCATGGAGTAAAAATTGAAGAGTACCAAATTTTGATGACGTCAAATGTCATAAGTAGCTCAAGAACACTCAGTATTCGGGTAGTCGTCTTATTTAATGTCCACGCAATTTGACAAATTTTCTCAAGAATTTAAAGAAGATGGCGACAGCATGTGAGTACAATCGTCAGTCAGGGTTACCCTTGTTTTATAGACACTTAAACGTTTCATCGAATATTCATTTCATCGAAAGCATCGAATGCTTTTTCTGAAACCATAAAATATTTTGGAATGCTATAACACAAACCTACTCTTATTAAGCTTAACATTTTCAAGATTTCTGGATAATGTATGATTTCTGAGGAAACAATTGTCTATGAAATGAAAATTCTATGAAATTAAGCATTCGGTGAAGTGTTTTGCCATAAAAGAAGAGCATCCCTGTCAATCAGACATAGGGTCATGTTTTCACCATAACTAATTTTTCGTTTCAATTGTAGTATGCTGACTTGCTGTACCAATCCATAAATATTTTCGGTTCCACAGAGAATATCGAGTTGCTAATATAAAATGAAATAATGTTTTGAGAAAGGAATTAATTTTTGATACACTTTGTACAAATAGGCTGACGTATCGATACACAAGTCGATCCTGAATGCAGTCGAGGCGCGTGCGACTCACCGACAGGTCGGTGCTGGTGTCGGTGGACAGCTCCGCGTCCGTCTCCGTGGACTCGCCCTGCGGAGGGGGGCGGTCAGACGTAGGGCACAGGGCACAGGGCACAGGGCACAGGGCACAGGGCACAGGGCACAGGGCACAGGGCACAGGGCACAGGGCACAGGGCTCAGGGCACAGGGCACAGGGCACAGGGCACAGGGCACAGGGCACAGGGCACAGGGCACAGGGCACAGGGCACAGGGCACAGGGCACAGGGCACAGGGCACAGGGCACAGGGCACAGGGCACAGGGCACAGGGCACAGGGCACAGGGCACAGGGCACAGGGCTCAGGGCACAGGCGGGCACGGCCCAGCTCTGGGTAAACAGCTCTGTACACTCGGCAGAAGTTGCTACGCTCGCGAGGTGCTTAAAATGACACACAGGCCCTATTGTCCAGAGAATAAGGGTTGTACAGATCATTGTCAACGTAATATGGTGGATTCCCAAAAGATGGCCGAACAGTTATTTTTAAGTATTGGCCTTTATTGAAAGGGCCAGCCTATTTGTGGTCAGATTTTGACTAGCTTTTAATTTATTTTTTCAGCGCCATCTGCTTTTTGCTTTAGTTTAGAAGTAAGTCATATTAACTTGAGGAGTGATGTATAACCACTAACAAAGCTGTTTACCCAGTGTGCGAGGTATAGATTGTATTATTGTCAAGGTTAGTTTGGTAACACAGTAAAGAGTTAAAGCAGGTTCATCAACAAGGTATAGTTGGAATTTTATAAGACGTCTGAATGGTCATAAAGAGCTTATCATGTAAACATGACCCCAGAAAGCCATTGTCCGAGGACAAAACATGAAAACGAGTAACAAAAAACGCGAACAAATTATATCATCTTTTCAGTCATAAGGTTGAAATTGGAATAGCTTAGCTCTTGGGAAGAGGGACTCAGCTAAATTGTCGAACCTTTTTTCAACTGTCTTTAGTGTCAAAGTATCTTATTCCAATGATCTAGAATATTGCAATTTAAAACTGACTTACAGGAGGTAAACAATCGCTTTGTGGGGTCATGTTTACAAGATAAACTCTCAAGTGGAATTCGGATAGCATAAAAAATGTCAACTATAGAACCAACGTGAGACCCAGTAAATGAATCATAGTAGTAAACAGAGGTATTAGAGTTGAGTATAAAATAGCAGTGACAGCAGGTGTGGTTTAATTTCCGATTATATTAGAATCATCTAGAGCATTTGGCTGCGCACGTGAAATGTACTTACTTGAGCATTACTTAGCTTACTTTAATAAAAAAATCCAATACAAAAAGAAAACATGTAGATCAAAATCAGGTATTAAGCAATAACACATGATATTTGCGTCTCGTGCCTTGAAAGTCTGATTAATCAATTTTAGGAACACTTGTGGTTCCCTTAGGGTGCGTCTCGACTGAAGCGGAGACGCGCGGAATCGATCAATCACAAAGTGGAGCGGATCTGAGATACAGATTTCAACTCTCCGCTCCGTTCCTTCAGTGGAGACGCACATACTCGGCTAAGACCTGTCCGGCAGGCTGTAATGCGAAGGGCATGCTCCCGGTTTTGATTTTGACGAGAACCGGGAATTCCCGGTACTGGATTTGTATAGAAAGAGTACAGGGAGCACACTCCGGTAGTGCGCAAGCCGGTGGGAATACGTACGCGGCTGAGTCCGGCGGCGTGCTCGCTGTGCTCGGCCAGCGCGCTGCCCTTGAACTTGGACGGGATCTCGTCTTGCTTGAACCCTGTGGACATGACGGGTTTGACTATCATTGCCGAGGGTTAACCCTTTCGCATTGAGAAGATACTTCGCTATCTAAAGGTTGTCCGGAAGAGATCGCTATTTAGCAAGACCGCCTGTTGTTTTCCTCTGTTTATCATTTTACTGTATATCTCTCATGTTTTTTTATCCCTGTGTATTTGAGGTGTGCAATAAAGAGGATTTGTAAGATATAACAAAGTACATAATACTGTAATCTAAAAAAGTAGGGTGGTTAAAACTTTACTTGCATTGCATAAAGTTTTCATAAAATCGTACTCGAACATTTCTGGAATTTTCATAAAGAAAGTTTCCATATTAAAAATAATGAGACATTACATGTTTTAAAAATCATCCAATCAGACTGCGTCTTTGCGAAGCTCGAAAGACGTGCATTTATAGCTGAGAAATATGATTGGTCCACTCCACTTCAGTGGATAGCTGGCCTTAACCGTTGACAGTCGGGTAATGAGGTGGACAGGTTACCTAGCAGGTTGAGCACCTCGCTGCGGAAGCCGGGCAGGAAGTTGGCGCGCAGGAAGAACCACGTGTAGCGCTCGTGCTGGTCGGTGGCCGCGTCGCCTTACCCGTTGACAGTCGGGTAATGAGGTGGACAGGTTACCTAGCAGGTTGAGCACCTCGCTGCGGAAGCCGGGCAGGAAGTTGGCGCGCAGGAAGAACCACGTGTAGCGCTCGTGCTGGTCGGTGGCCGCGTCGCCTTAACCGTTGACAGTCGGGTAATGAGGTGGACAGGTTACCTAGCAGGTTGAGCACCTCGCTGCGGAAGCCGGGCAGGAAGTTGGCGCGCAGGAAGAACCACGTGTAGCGCTCGTGCTGGTCGGTGGCCGCGTCGCCTTAACCGTTGACAGTCGGGTAATGAGGTGGACAGGTTACCTAGCAGGTTGAGCACCTCGCTGCGGAAGCCGGGCAGGAAGTTGGCGCGCAGGAAGAACCACGTGTAGCGCTCGTGCTGGTCGGTGGCCGCGTCGCCTTAACCGGTGACAGTCGGGTAATGAGGTGGACAGGTTACCTAGCAGGTTGAGCACCTCGCTGCGGAAGCCGGGCAGGAAGTTGGCGCGCAGGAAGAACCACGTGTAGCGCTCGTGCTGGTCGGTGGCCGCGTCGCCTTAACCGTTGACAGTCGGGTAATGAGGTGGACAGGTTACCTAGCAGGTTGAGCACCTCGCTGCGGAAGCCGGGCAGGAAGTTGGCGCGCAGGAAGAACCACGTGTAGCGCTCGTGCTGGTCGGTGGCCGCGTCGCCTTTCGCCTGGCAGTACCTGCAGGGGGACAGGTTGCGGCTGTTGTTTACACGGTATATAAAACATGACCAGAAGTATATGAGGCGTGTCAAGAAATAGGGCGCTATCTGTAAGATTTATATGGCAATTTTGCAACCAATCGCAACCCACTATAATGACATTAGATTTAAATACCTGTCAGTTCCACCATGTTAACTTCGTAATATAATTTAATAAAATGCACTTTTTTCCTGACTGTTTTTCGTGTAATAAACACGTCTAACGTGTACACTTTATTTCTAATCTTACGTTCACGACTGTGAATGGTTTTCGGCATTTTCTTTGGATAATTATAAATATTTGTCTTTTAAACAAACCACCACGAATGACATTGACATTGTTGACAAACCATCATAAAATCATTGCCAGTGTAAGAAATTTGTTCCAGTCCAGTAAAATTGCGCAATATGGCGCATCCTCATATATGTCTGATCAGGCTTTAAATAAATAAACAGGAGTGGAACGCTTGTAGCCACATTTCGTGCTGCTGAGCGAGCGAAGACACGGGGTAAAGCTACTTTAGGATAACGGGAACCTGATGGAACTTTATTTAGGATAATAGAATCTGTAGTATGTAATTGATTTGAAAGTAAGTAATAGTTAGACGTGAGAAGGCCCCCAATAAGGTGGACCGACTTCTGATTAGGATCACCGGCAGAAATTGGATGAGGGCGGCGTAAGACCGATCGTTGTGGAGAACGGGAGGCCTTTGTCCAGCAGTCAGACGAAGGTCAATCAACTTTTTTCTGTTGCTTGTTGCCATGGTGATGTCCCCTGGGTTACTCTTTAAAACTACAATTTTCGGCGGCAATATTCAACAAAAATGTTGTAATTGCCGCAGTTATAAGCGTAGTCTTATTTAGAATATCTCTTGAATATACCAATATTATAAATTATCAACACTTTTCTAAGAAATTTAATCACCATTCTCTCCTGGGTGACGGGACAGAATAACAACAAGAAAAAGTTGATCCACCCACGAGTCAATCGATAACATTTCCCGACGAGAAACCTTTCAATAATTGTACATAATACGAATCAGATGATCTGGTAATTGAGTGTCCCGAGAATGTGAGGGCGGGAGAGGGAGGACTCACTGCGCGAGCGCGTCCTCGGCGCCGGGCTCCCGGCTGAGGCACGAGCTCAGCACCACGTCCAGCTCCGCCGCCAGCTCCGTGATCTCCGGCTCGCTCACCACCTGACACACATATACTACATTACATACCTTGTCCGGTAAATTCATGAACATCCCAGATCACAGGTGTTTGCGGCCCGAACTGACGGTGAGAACCGTAAATATGCGATCTGGGGCTTTAAGATAATAATTTTGAATGAATGCTTTTGACATTGAAATAATTAATAAGTATTAAGATAAATGTGAAATTTGAATTTTCAAATTGTAAATAACCATTTTAATAATATGATTGTGATATGTGTATGTTTATAGTTAAATTAACAAATGTCAAACATTGCATGTGTTGTTCCCTTAGATTAAGTTAAATAAGCTATACCCTAACAGGGTCCATGATGTACCTTACATGCATATAAAATTGTAACACCTATAATACCATGGTTGCTATAAATAAATAAATAAATAAATAAATAAATAAGAATTACCGCCCGTGGTTTGCCTAAAGTTTTACGTCTTGCTTGGCCAGGAAGTGAGATTTTCTCCGCGGCAGAAAATCCGACTTAAGGTAATAGTACATAACGTAACAAGGGTGGTAAACGAGGAATTACAAACGAGTGTCTATTAGAAGCCCGATGCCGAAGGCGAGGGCTTTAATGACATGAGTGTGGAATTTCCTTTACCACCAGTCACGTACGACGTTTTTCATCACACTTTGGAGCAAATAAAACAAAAGTAATAAATAGTAGTCAATACCAATATTACTTACCGCCCGGTTTTCTAGCATATAAACCCTTTATTTACGAGCATTTGTGATAAAAAATTACTTACCGCCCTAGGGCGTAATATACAACTTACCGCTCCGTTTTCTAGCATGTAAACCCTTATTTACGAGCAAGTGTGATGAAAATGTTATTGTTACTATATCATTAGAGCGCATTTTTCTACGCTTATAAAATCGTTTCGTTTCGGCTCTCACGCTACATGTTGCAGTCCTAAATATGAACGCGTTGTACATTTTGCTATGATGAAGAACGGACTGTCCATTTGCTTTATAGAAAAATACATTAATACAAGTAAAACATTAAGTGTCTAATTCACGCATTAATTTTTTCAATATGTTTCATGGATGTACTGTACCCATGTATCCTAGTAATTGGATCGCTAGTTAGCAGTAAGTAAAATGCAAATGTGTTGGTCATCACCTGGCTGATATGCACAGTTTTCTGTGAGTTCGCTTCTTGTGGACACTTCTCGAACGTTACCAATTTGCCGCCAAACTGTAAGTAAAAATATATAATTATAGATACATTCTTAAACCTTAGATAGGCTTACTGGATTGTTAATGTACAGATATTTCTGATTATAAAGAGCATTTTGGACTTTGAGCTAACGCCGTTCACTATATCGGTGCCTGGGTAAAAGTAATGAAAAAGGTCGGTTTAGTGCAGATAGACTTTTTAAAACGCATGTGCAGGAAAATATACTTTTGTAAACAGCCCAATTGTGTGTAAAGTAGAACTGTTGTGTGTAAAGTTTTCCGCTGTTTTAAACATTTCAGATTTTTTATTCATTTTAGCTTCGTCTGACTGCTAATATTTCAAAATGCAATTCTCAACCCTCGCTCAACATTGCATTGCACCGGAGCGCAGTAGTAGATACGTTGAACGCACAAGTGCAAATAAACCCGCCATTTTTAGGGTTCCGTCCCAAAGGGTTAAAGCCATATTACTGAGACTTCGCTGGCCGTCCGTCCGTCCGTCTGTCACCAGGCTGTATCTCAAGAACGGTGATAGCTAGATAGTTGAAATTTTCACAGATGATGTATTTCTGTTGCCGCTATAACAACAAATACTAAAAATAAAATAAAAATTTAAGGGCTCCCATACAACAAACTTGTTATAGATTATGGTACGGAACCCATCATGCGCGAGTCGGACTCGCACTTGCCCAATGTTTATACATTTCTTATTTATTTTAAAGTCGGCGCAAATCCGCTAAAAATGTCGAGTTCAAGTGCGAATCAATAAATTTATACCAGCAAAATATTATTACAAAGTGTTTACAACAGCCACTTTATCTGCTATATCCAGAGAAAGTTCTTTCAGTGCAAAAAGGTAAGTATGTAAGCACTTCTTATTTCATCGCACGATGCACAGTAAACATGGTATGATACACGGGTGTCAGATGGTTTCCGACTCGTGTCGCCATGTTCGCCAGTGTGACTGACCGCGAACTTGGCCCCGGTGGGCCTGCGCAGCCAGCGCGGCGCGCGCGGCAGCACGGCGCGCGGCGCGTGCGCGGGCGCGGCGCGCGACACCAGCGGCAGCTGGCCCAGCGACGCGGCGCCGAACGCCTCCAAGATGTTCGACTGGTTCTGTCCGCTCTACAAAAACAATGGTTGTCTGTAAAGTCGGTTTACGGACGATAATTTTACGTGATAAAGTCTTAAGAAAACAATGCCGGCCGATGGAGTGGAAGAGAGGTAGATGCGTCACGAGCCGAACGCTTAGGCCGATCGTGCCTCTCTATCGCTTTTTCCGCGCTCTCGCTTGCACGCTCGGTTCAGGCGGAACGTGACAATGATTCATGCTTTTTCGTGGGTCATGCATCTCGTGCAGCCGGCGTTCATTGATTCATAAGATTGTCACGTCAAAAAACACATTTTAAATCTATAAAAGTCGTCAATCTGTGAACCTTTCTGACGGTCCATTTTGGAAAATCCACGTCCTTTAGTAAACTATCACAACGATGATATAGCAGAACATGTATGAAATTAGTTACTGTTCCGTAAGGTAAAGCGCAGGCACGTGGCGAGAACAACTGAGTCGTTTTCAAAAGACATGTACACAGTTGAAGGCTTAATAAAAACAAAATTACGATCGCGTCTTTTGGTCACGAAAGTTAGTTATACAAAAGATATGGGTAAATGTCGTTACGTAAAGGAATCAATTAAGTTTTGTTTTCATTATAGCCCTTTACTGAGTACATGATTTTTGAAAACGACTCAACTGATGGGCGATGGAGCGAGAAAGTGGTTGACTGGCGGCCGCGCGGGGACACCCGCCCCGCCGGCGCCGGCGCCACATCGCACACGTCGCAGGCGGGACGAGGACGAGGACGGCTAAAGATCGCAAGGCTTGGAAAAAAATGGAGGCCTTTGCCTATAAATGGGCACCTAACGACTAGTACAACGATTTTAATCTAATAATGCATGTTATTATTTTTTTTTTTTTTTGTATCATTAATTTCATACTATATATATGTCGGCGGCCGATCGTAAAATCCGGTAGATCACGAAATTCCTAGGCATATCGTGAAATGCCGCCATTTCATGATTTGGCTAAATGACATCCGCCATATCGTTCAAGACGTAACGTTTAACGATTTGCCCAAGGACGATTAGGCAGATCATGAAATTCATATCATGAAAGGCCGGCATTTCATGATCTGCCTAAGTAACACCCACCAGTGACGTTTAGGCAGATCGTGAAATTCCTAGGCATAATCTGGGAATAGTTTCAGTACTCTGGAAGCAGTTTTGTTTTACAGGTCACGAAAAAAAAAATAACCCTAACCTAACCTATCTCTGGGAGCAGTTTAGTTTTAGGCTCATAAAAAAAATAACTATCTAGGTTAGGGTTATTTTTTTTATGACCCAAAAAACGAAGCTGCTCCCAGAAATAAATAAATAAATATCAGACAACCTCACACAAATCAACCTAGTCCCAAATTAAGCTCAAGAAGGCTTGTGTTATGGGTACTAGGCGACGATATACATTACTTATATAAATAAATACTTAAATACATAGAACATCCATGACCCAGGCACAAATATTCGTGTTCATCACACAAATATATGCCCTTGCCGGGATTCGAACCCGGGACCGTCGGCTCAGTAGGCAGTTGCTTAACCACTGCGCCAACCGCGTCATATAACCGCGCAATAGGTAGGTTAGTGTTTTTTTTGCGCCAACTACATTTTAGGTACCCGGCGGCGGCGCACCGGCTCATATTGACTCGGCGGTGGCGTGAAAAAATCTGTATATCTTAGTGAATATAATTTTTCTTTTATTCTGTTCGACGTCCAGGGTTTCCAGTCTTGTGTCTTGCTTAATCTTTAATAAGGTGTACAACAGGATCCCAAGCTGGTGGTAATGACAAACCGTCTTCTCTATTGAAATTGGCATATTTTTGGCAAAATCATAAAATGGCGGCGTTTCACGATGTGCCTAGGAATTTCGTGATCTGCCGGATTTTCACGATATGCCCGGTATAGAGCTAGGACTATCGACGAATGCGTTGCTCTAATCGATCCGCCCAGGCATATCATGATATGCCTGGTCAACTTTTAGTCAAATCATGCAATGGCGGCGTTTCACGATATGCCTAGGAATTTCGTAATCTGGCGGATTTTACGATCGGCCGCCGACATATATATTGCCATTCAATTATTAATTAATTCAATAATTTGTAATGTGATGACGCTGGAAATAAAGGCTATTTTATTTTATTTATTGAAGGTAAAATTACCTTACACATTATAGTTTGTAACGATTCATGTATACCAACTTCAAGAAACTACATCACATTGTTCCGTAGACTAATAATAAAGTAATGTTACTCACACTCTCCGGTCGCGCACTGCCCCCTCCACCCAAGAGCGAATGCACGGTGACTTGTTGCTCGAAAGAGCTCGACACCAGCAGACTCGGGTCCCGCGCGCACCACGACACGTCGAACACCCACTGCTCCTGCTGCGCCACTTCCACCAGAAGCTCCCCGCCCTGCACCGAAACATACGCTATGAGTACACTCGAGTTTATGAAGTTATGAGCAAAAATGTGATTAAAACATCATTAAATCCCTCAACTTCTCCAGCCTGATCTGATGACTATGGGACCAACAGAACCCTTTCAAGCAAAATGTAATAATTTTCTAAATTAGTCAAGCCATCTTCGAGTAATCAAGGAACATACTCGCTCCCATCGTGTGTATTTCCCTTAAATTATTACTCGGGTCTCTTCAAGGGTGTTCACTTCTTTTATTGAAAAACAGTTCACCGAATGCTTCAGTTCATAGAATTTTCATTTCATATGCAATTTTTTCCTAGGAAGTCATACATTTTTATTATACAAATATTGAAAATTTCAACCAACACATTAGGTTAGTTTGTGTTATAACATTCCAAAATATTTTATGGTTTCAGAAAAAAAAACGCTTTCGATGAAATGAAACGTTTCTCTACAAAACAAGGGTAAACCGCTACTAAATTCAATCGCTGAGCAGTTTATAAATAAAAAAATAAACATAGATAATAAAGTTTCCAACGATCTGAAAACCTCCTAATTATTTTTAATGATTTAAGAACCGTTTTATCTTGCAAGAGTTCTTGCAACAACACACGCTCGAAGCTCTCTTTCAGATAGCAATCATCGTCTGAAAAATGTAACCCATTATTAATATGCAATAAAAAATTACCTAATGTAAGGTTCCGTATACTCACCGGTTGCGTGTTGTTAGGGTTCCAGCAAAGAACTCGTCCGTCCTTGCCGGCGGAGAGCAGCAGGTCGGGGTCCTGGCGGCACCACGACAGCGACATGACGCCCTTCTGGTGGCCCTCCAGCGTCACCAGCGGAGACGCCGCCAACCTGACGACAGAGCCGACCGTCAACCAGCTTTCCATGTGATCCTCAAATTTGTTGAAGTAACGGTACGACGGGTGAAATCCTCAGAAACAGTTTATTCTGATGAGAAACCCGTGAAGTCACAAACGAGGATTATTTTGTGTATTTATCTTCATTTTACCACAGTTGGATTCTTTAACAATCCACAGTCTTTAGTCTGGCACTAGCAGGCTCTAGGTGTGTAAGATGATTGTCAGATAATGTTTTTCTTCAGCATTGGACAAATGATATGAGGATGATTTAATAAAAGTCCGAAATATCAAATTACTACTAAATTGACTGACAGTGGTTTATAATCTTATTATTTATGGAATGCTACAGCGAATCACATTATTTGTAGTTAAAAATTTCGATGTTTGAGTTTGGCTACAACGATTCTCTTAGAAATTGAGGCATATGCCACTTCCACTGTTTTTTCTATTCCGTGGTGATTCTTGAGGAAGCTACAGGTCTATAACTTGTTAAGGACTTGTGTAAACTTTGAAATATGACGATAATTGTTGAAGAAGTCGGAAAAGTTCATGACATCTGGAAGCTTTCATCGAAAACGCTGCTGGATTCGTTTGAGAACATGATTTTAACGTGACGCGGTTGGTGCAGTCCAACGCCCGCGCTCCTTCGTCGCTGTTGCCTGTTGATACAGCCGGGCGAAGCCAGGACGGGTCGCTGGGAAGATATACATATAAATGGTCGTGTACAATTACCTCAAGTCCCAGAGCTGCACGACGGGCACCTGGTCGTCCTCGGAGGCGACGCAGAGCTGCGTGGCGACCGACGGGTGCCACGCCAGCGCGCGCCAGCGGGTGCGCGACTGCGAGTCGCTGCCACAACACACACAAGTCAGTTGGTCACAGATTATAAAATAACAAACGATAAAAAGATAGTCGAGTTCTCCGGTTCTTATTACACCGGTAGCTGTGTTTTAATACGCCTAAACGAGTAATATATGAGAACAGATTTTTGACCCCTATATCTAGTGAGTTATTTTAAGCTTTTTGGAATTAAACTACACAAAACTACATTTTTATATTCTATTTATTGGCAAGAAAAATTGTGCCAAAACGAACGCCAAATATATGAAGGAATTATAGTAAAGGTTGAACACGCCAAAATTGGGGCATGTAAAATCGGCTATTATTACGCAAAAAATAGAGTTATGCAAACTTTTTAGACACCAATTTCATTACAAGGAACTGGCCTATAATATGTCATTCGTTTTATTTCTCTTTTATTTATTCGCTGTCAAAATGTCGAGCAAACAACATCCACAACGCGAACTTGTGAGTATTATATTCTTTGACGCGAACGCATTTTGCACGAATATGTAGAAAATTCAATGCTAAGAGATAATGCTGCTATAGAGATATCGCAAAAAAACTGAAATGTCCTCAATCTACGGTTTGCCGCGTATTAAAAAGGTTTCGTGAATGCTTAGCAATAGATCGCAAGCCAGGAAGTGGTGGGTTGCAGGGAGTCAAGAATAATAAGTTTCTGTCAAAAATGAAATTTTAGTGGCAAGCTTTTATAGCCGACTGTACTTTTCTTTGGATATCCATCAAATGCTCACTGAGACGATTCTAAAGAGCCCAAGCTCGGTAGGATTGCTTTTTCTATTATAGAGTTCCTATGGCCACCTTCCGGCTCCATCATCAGATCAGCCCCATGGTACCATATTATTGTATTGTCATCAAAGTTAAGTAAGTATGCAAAATTTCAGCTCAATCGGTTGACGATATCTGCTTCAAAATTGAGTTGCAAGATTTCACCCGAACAAACATACTTTAAGGCGATATTGTCCGGCCCTACGGCCGAATTGAGGGGGTGAGGTGCGCGGCAAGACGCGGAGCGCCACCCGCGCGTCCCGCCCCGCTCGCCGAGTTCGCTAACGCAAATTCGCGATGGCGATGCACTGTACGTACAGCGGTGTCACAATCACAATACGGTCGGCAGTCTTTTAAGTGGTCGGTGCAAATCGTTCAAAGTGAAATGCGAATTCTTACTGTAGAAGTACTAAATATTATTTTACGTTTTAACATTTTTTTTCTTTTAACTTAATTTATGTTTTATAGTTTTTACTTGCGACTGTTCTCTGTGAAGGGATCGGAGTTATTTTAGTTTTTTTTAATGCATATTATTGATATGTAGATTGCAGCTCGATATGTTGATTTACTACCCTCTTCATGTTGCGGACTTTTAATAATAGATTGTTTGATAATGAGCTAAAAGATTGAGCCACTGTGACACGAAGTGATTATTTGGACGAGCGAAAGAAGTGAGCGAGGATAAATATAACCTGAATGTCGTAATGTGTTTTAACCATGTGTTGAACACTTTGCTTTTCACTTTGACTGCGAGAAAAAACTTAGTAATTAATGCGCAATAGCTTACTGTTCTATTTTTTTGTATTTTGGGCACTTTTTTGTAACTATGACTAGGGCATAGACAATTACATTTCGTAGTTTCGTATCTAATAACCCTTTTTATTTAATAATTTAAGCTAATCTATATACATATTATAAATGCGAGTGTCCTGCCTGACTGACTGACTGATGACTGACTGACTCATCAACGCAGAGCCGAAATTACAAATGCTAGAGAGTTGAAATTTGCACACTAGGTTACATTTATAAAGGGTACAAGAGATAAGAAGCTATTTTGAAAAATTCAACCCCTAAGAGGGTTAAAAAGGGGTTGAAAGTTTATATGAAGATTACTTGAAACTTTGTAGGGCATATTATTAGAATACAAGAAAAGTGATTTCAGTGTTTTTGTAAATTCAGCCCTGAACACAGCACTTGACTTAAATGATACAACTTTCAAATAAGGAAAGTAACTTCAACATTGCTTCGATATGAAAATAATAAAGGTGGATTAATGTTCAAAATAAAATTCCACTCGGACGAAGTCGCGGGCAACACTGCTAGTTAATCCATAACTATGTTGTATTAGTTAAATTACGATAAATTCTTGGAGTTGTAATCTCAGTATTACGAATAATTAAATGCCTCTACTGCAGAGACTTCTTGCTTTGTTTTTGCTGGCCGCTAACAACTTAACTTTTCATAGCAATTATTATATGGCTTCCATTTAAACCCAATGATACTTTTAGCCCGTAAGATTTCACCCACTTCACGAATCTAAAATAACGTACGTTTAGTACTATTTTGTTCTTTCTTCACATTTCTATCCCAGGGTCTATCTTAATTATTGAAATAAAATAGCATGAAAGTAGATAAGTTCTAAGTTTAGATCTGGTTGATATCTTAGTTTTACCTATGAATAAGGTCCAAACTTAACCCAATCGAATTTGCTAGCCAACTTTTAATCCTTATAGATCCTAAATGGCACATTAATATCAAACATTACGAATGAACATAAAAAATATAGGTTTATTATTATTATTAAATTACTATTCAATCAGGTCCATTTAACACAATTTATTGAAATAGATTTTTAATTTTATATATGGCGCCTACGCCTGATAATTGATGACAGACGATTCGATTGACGTCAGACTCATAAAAATCTTGTATACATGTTAGAGCAGTGTCCATAATGCAAAGCCACAATGATTCTTTTAAAATACTCAAGAAAGCTACGTGTGAACTTGTGACGGCAGTAAGGTGGGGATGAGGAGTGTGAATAAACGAACTATTTAAAAATTCACAAAGGATTGAATAGAAAGGTCTCAGGACTCGGTATTTAAAATCCATCAAAGTACCATGAAATGGAGGGGAGAAACAAGTAAGCGGTAGGCGTTAAGTAACCGGGTCTTTGAACAATACTATTGTCGAATCTACTATTTCTTAAATCGATATTATTAATCAAAAAATGTCTCATGTAACTAGCTTTGGCCAATAACTTATAACTAAATTATCAAGATATTCAATAATCTATTAAATGTGCTTCTGAGATAAATATAATCCAATTAATAAAATTATTTGTTCTTTTAAATACATTTAAATGTGGCCTAATCTCAAAGGCGCTATCATACATAAACAGACTGCTAAACACATTACCCTCCTCTGCGGCGCGCAGTAAACTACATACCTAGGTGTCCGATATACATTCGAATCGATTATTGCTAAAGGCCTTACAGGAAGAACAAGTACTGATGAGTATGTGTAAAGTACAAATTTTATTTTTACTAACCAATATCTAGGTTACATAACATACAATAATCACGCCTTTTCCCCACGGGGTAGGCATGGACTTAAAGTACTAAAATATGTTAACTGTGTACTAAATTCCATGCGTGCCAAGTTCCAAGATTGACAGGAGACATAAGTCAGAATACGCTAAAAAACTTAATTTAGATGAAAAATATTTGTGGTAATAGGTACGTAAGTCAATTTGATTCTTAATGCTTTGAGCAATGAGTTCTTTTGTACGAAGTGATTATGTTGTTGTAAATTATAAATAAAGCGTTATTTGCATCTACTTGAACATGTCAACTGTGCTACTTTTTGACATGTTCGGTTCTGTAAATTTATTATAAATAAAACATTAACTTACTTTTTCGCATTCCTTGCTCGAGCATTTTCTTTGTTATATGAAAAGCTTCTTTTTTTACTTCGTGCAGCTTTATTTCCCATTTTTTTTTGCAACAATAATTCGTAAATGCGATCACGTGGTCGCGCGGAACAAACCGACACAGGTCCGTCCTCTTCAAGCGCCGAAGCGCGACTAAAATGGCACCGCGCGTGATTGCGCTCGTAGTTTTAGTAGATATTTAGTTCTAGTGATTAAATAAATAATTTTATTCAGACAATACCATCGGCTTTGACGAGATAATGTTAGTATCTATACATTTACGCAAAAAACGGGTAAAAAAGGTTCGTATTTTAGCCATACTACTGAAAACATATTACGAATAGAGGTAACTTTGGGGTTGTTTTCTATCGACCGAATTTTTTCCAATCATGTTGCTGAACACGATTTCATATTCAGAAGATTCTTAAGTATGATACATATGTTTTTCATAATCTTCAAACACTGATTAAACGTCTACGACGAGTCTGAAAATGAGTGAGTTCGGCGTCTACTGGGAAAAGCCCGCCTTAAACATACCATGCAAGTTAAATAAAAGCTTTAAAAAAAGGACCAGTGTTGTAAGGATTTCTGCCTCGAATTCTAAGACGGCATCTCGCGATGTTGCCAAGAAAGTGAAAATGTCTCAGCCCTATGTTCAAAAAGTAAAACGTAGGGCAGGACAAAGAAGTTATAAAGCCCAGGCCGGGCCGCACCAGATCGAGACTCGAGACAGAACTTATCCGCAAAGAAACGGTCACGAAAACTTTATGAAAATTTCATTACGAAGTTTGCATGCGTGGTCATGGACGACGAAACATATGTAAAGGCAGACTTTAAACAAATTCCTGGCCAAGAGTTCTATACCAGCTTAAGTCGAACACACGCTCCTGAAGAATGTAAATTAAAAAAACCGGCCAAGAGTATGTCGGGCCACGCTCAGTGTAGGGTTCTGTAGTTGTCCATCCTTCACAATAGACGAACATTACGAGAAAGATTTAAATTACGAGAAAGATTTCTATAAAAAGGTCGTAAACGCCAAAGTAACAGTAATTACTTATTACCTTCTGGAAGTTATCGATTATACGCACCAGATTGAGCGAAATGTTTTAATAAAGTATGGCACTTAACTAATATGTGTAACGTTCGAAGTATAAGGACCCCGCGCGGCACTTACATAATTTTAAAGAAAATTATGGAATTTTGCGATAACTCAAAAACGGCTTGACCGATTTTGATCAATATAGTTTTCATTGAAAGTACTTATAAGGCCTCACTTTCATGATTTTTTTAATTTTTTTTTACCCGTGGTTGAAAAGTTCGAGGGGGGGGACACAATTTTGTTTATTTTCGGAGTGAATATTTACGAAACTACTGACTTTATCAAAAAGTAATGTTTAGAGACCCCTATTATTTTTAACAGACCTATTCAACGACACCCCACACACTACTTTCGTTTCAAGAAAAAAAATTCACCCCCACTTTAGGTGTTCGAGAGGGGTGTGTAATGATAATGATCGATATAAAAATAAATGGTATAAGTATGTTGGATATAACAACATTTGATATAATTTCACAGGGTATAATCACTCATTTGATATAATAAACGTTTGGTATAATTTTAAAATATCAATTTTTATTTCGTATATTTATCATTTGGTAGAACACTTATTTCCTATGAAATTAAATGAAATGAAATAATTTATTTGGTAAGTAGGCCACAGGGGCACTTTTACAAGTCAGATTGTGAATCTACCGGCATTTCGCAAGAGGAGACCGCTGTTGAGAAGAAAGCCGAAAGAAACTCGACAGTAAGTCATTTTGTCGTAAATAATACTTAAAACAATTACAATGATTACATTCGTGTTATAACTAATTACACTATAACCATCATAAGGTATAATGTTCATTTGGTATAACAACATTAGGTATAATTTCATATGGTATAATTTCAATTAGTATAAAATCCATTTGATATAACAACATTAGGTATAATTTCATATGGTATAATTTAAGTATGGTAGCAGTCTATTTTTTCTGGGGGATGCAGTTCAAACCTTTTTTTTTCTACGTTTCTAATTGAACTTTTGGTTTGTTTTTTTTTTATGCGGGGGGCTTCACCCCCCGAGCCCCCTGTGGGGGCCTCCGCCCCCCCCGCCCCCCTATTTCTCTATACCCTATACGTTATGCCATTTGAACGTTAGATAAAATAAACGTTATACCATAAATTCATTAGAAGAAATATGCATTATACTTAAAGAATGTTATATTAAATGTTATTCGATAAAATGATCAGTATATGAAACAATAATTATATCAAATGTTAATATATTAAGTGTTGTTATAACATTCAATAATTATATCAATGAGCGTTATAGCGACTAAAGTTATATCAAAAATTGTTATAGCCATCGTTACGCACCCGTTCGAGAGGTAGGGTAGGGCGGGGCTTAAAGGTCCGCGGGTAAAAAGGTCCATTTGTACATATTTAAAAAACAAGTAAGGTATAGTAATTTTTAATGATACTGGTGTAAGAAGCGGACGCTGCTGGGTGTGTAAAGCGCCTTCGTCGACAGTCGGAGACGTCACATCTTTTTGAAAAAAAATATGGACCTTTTAACCCGCGGACCTTTAAGCCCCGCTCTACCCTACCCGAAAAAACATTTTTTTTTAGTTTTTATTTTACTGTTTTGTCGGCGTGATATATACACATACTCATACCAAATTTCAGCTTTCTAGTACTAATGATCACGGAGCTAAGCCGCGGACGGACGGACAGACGGACATGGCGAAACTATAAGGGTTGACTACGGAACCCTAAAAACGGTCGAAATTCCCAAAAATATACCTTATTTGGCAGGCAATATGTAGCTGCGCAAAAAGAAGTCGCTCGTTTATTACCACCGGGACAATAGACAGCGGTGTTTAACCTTTTGACTGCCACAGTCGGCTGTGGCCGTCAACAAAAAATCGTGCCCCTGACGCCACGTCGGCCACAGCCGTCCAAATTTCAATGATCAAAAACTTTGTAATTCTAACCGCTACAAGTATTTTTCAATCCCTGTTGATTTTGGGGCACATCTTTTTTTTTTTACTCTGGCGTCAGTGGCACGGTAAATTGCTAGACCGCTTGGCGGTCAATAGGTTAACAAAAAAAAATTACAAAAAAAAGAACTGACTTCAGTAAAACTAAAAAGCCAAAAATAACCCGTTCAAGTACAGATTACATTTGACTCACCCTTTGAAGTCGATCCCAAACCACTCAGTTATTATATTTATATATTACCTATAGTTTACGTGAGGTTTGGCTTTTTAGTTTTACTGAAGTCGGTTCTTTTTTTTGTTAATTTTTTTTTCTTTCTTTTTAGTGATTTATATAAAATACTTGTGGAAGGATGATCAGGGAGGTCTTGAAGGCATGCGGCGCATCTCGTTTGAATTATCTCCTAACTCCTAACCGTTAAGGAGTTGTACCTTCCATCATCAGCTCAGCATTGGAAGATGATGACTACCATATGCAAATACTTAAATAGTTTTAGAAAATATATGATAAATATTATGAGTGCCTATAAAATTTCAGGAATTCCTTCGATTCCTCATGGATCTCGTCATCCGATCTCCACCAAATTTTTATGAGACCAACCTTGAGATGTCTATTCATGAACCTAAAAATAATTTTCCAAATCGACTCATAAATGACAGAGTTCTGAGGTAACAAACATTAAAAAAAAAAACATACAACCGAACTGAGAACCCCCTCCTTTTTTTGAAGTCGGTTAAAAAGAGTGTTTACAGAAACGTTTAATGCCTTTCATAAGAAAGCACGACTCACTACCGCTGTTTTGGCCAGATTTTGCTACTTGCCATTACGCAACAGCAGTGTTGAAATGGTACGAAGCAAACGGAATCGTGGTGGTACCCAAAGTATGCAACGCCCCAAATAGTCCAGAACTGCGGCCTGCTGAAGAGTACTGGAGTATTATGAAGGGAATCTTAAAAAAGAAAGGCGGAGAAATAAAATCGGTCTCTGAACTACAAAAAGTATGGACATGGGCGTCGAAACGGTGTCCTAATGAGATGGTGCAAAGTCTTATGAGCCGTGTGCGTAGGAAAGTTAGAAGTATGGCTTGCAGTGTAGACAATAACTAAAATAGGAAATGTTATTATAATCTTCATTCAATTTGACATTAAATGTGGAAAACATAATGCGGTTATTTATAATTCAGTATAAATCTTTGTGTGCCCCAGTTTTGGCGTGTTCAACCTTTATATCTCAGTTATAGAACCTGAAAAGAAGAATTTTCAGCTTACCTTAACTTCATAATGGGCTCGTTCTTTCTTAAATCCCACACGACACATCTGGACGCGAAAGTGGAGCCGAGGATGTGTTGCACCTGCACGCAAACAAAACAAAAATAAGGAGAAAAAAAAACATTTCCTCCTTTAGTAACTTATACTAGCAACACCAGGTTATCTTATCAATTATTTCACGATAACCAAGTAAATACTGTTGGGTTATGTAGACGTTGTTAGGGTTCCGTGCCCAAAGGGTAAAAACGGCACCCTATTACTAAGCCTCTGCTGTCCATATGTCTGTCCGTCTATCATCAGGCTTTATCTCATGAACCGTGATAGCTAGACAGTTGAAAAATTCACAGAATAAAATAAATATTAAAGGGGGCTCCCATACAACACACATGATCGGTTGCGTTAATTTTGCACCTCATTTGTATCCGGTGCCATACATACCAGGTGAAAAATTAACTTAACATGGGCAGTTAAGATGGGATAAGTGTTTGTACGGAACCCTCGGTGCGCGAGTTCGACTCGCACATGGCCGGTTTTTTCGGGTTCTGGTTGTGGGCTGGCCACGTTAGCCGCATGCACCCAGACAGGTGGGCTTACATAGTGTCTGTCTAACAAGATTATTTGACTCATCCTATGGAATCGCTATGTTCTGGGATAAAAAGCATCTTTTAACTCTAAGCTTAGTCCGGTAATGTACCTGCTGGTTCCAGGCTAGTGCTTGAACGTGGTCTAACGGTTGGCTCTTGTTCCCCGGCGCCATGGGCTGGCTGGTGTTGTTCAGATCCCAGATGAAGATCTCGCTGTCTGACGCGCCGGACGCGAGGAGATTCTTCTGGTAGGGGTTGATATCCAACGCGGATACATGGTCTGTGGAACAGTTTTGTAGTTTAAACACAGAATGCTTAATAGTACTACATATAGATGGACACACACCCCCGCACCGAGTTACCTCACCCCGCAAGGCCACTGAGTTGGAATCGTGTTGGCTGCGTTGAACATTTTGAAAGGGTTGTGTACTGTGCATAGGTGGGCATTAACTCGTGAAATAGTGGTGGTGTTGGTGATGGTAATGATGGTGGTGGTGACTGGTGGTGACGATCATGATGATGATGATGATGATGATGATCGAAAGAAACTCAACAATGGTGTAACCAGTCACAGTAACCATAGAATATGTCGTCATTTCCATTGAAAACTTACAAATCTGAATTTTCACATACTTACTTAGAATGGGAATTTAACCTTAAACCATACAGAATTTGGTCTAAAAGAAAAACTAAAAAATATAGCACAGATTTTTAATTTTACCAGTTTGACGATGTAGTCACTATGTTTTTAATGTAATTTAATCTGTACAAGCCTATATGCGGTTAACAAATTTTTTAACTGCAACGACTGCAACTGCAGGTGCGGTGCGAGAAGGGATCACAGGGGACACGATACCCCCCAAAATCCCAAAAATCTAACCTGAGAAACTTCTTCTAAAAATTTGCAAATTTAAAAAGCAATTTTGTGATCCACCCCCTCTCAATTTCAGACCGCACCCGCTGTACTGTAAAAATGTTTAATCTTACTATTGTGTTTGGTGTTGCTCCCAAGGAGAGGATTGTCTGCATTTTTGAGCAGTCTGTCGGCACTGTAGAACTCGAGGAGGCCTCCGTCACAGCCACCCACTATAACGCCCGCCCCGGACCACACTAACTTTTGAAATCTGAAAAATAAATAAAGATGTAATACACAAGTTAGTCATAATCACCATCAAGCTCTAGGCTTTTGCGAAAAACACTGTATTATTTCATGATGCTTAGAAGCACCATCATGTTACTTATTATTGAGCTCAAATTATTAATTAGAAAAAATGGGTAAATAGGTTGGCGCACAAGTCAAAACAGTTAAAATTTATTTAGCATAAAGATCATATATAAGTAGTACAGTTTTGAAGTAGTTTAATGAAGTATAAAAAAACTTGCAATGTTGCCATGACACCCTTTGAATACAAAGTTTAATTAAAAATAACACAAATTAATTAAATAGAAATAATGTCAATCTTCCAGTACTGGAGATTACACACATATTTAATAATGGTTAAAAAACCAAGACACATTTTAATTATTGTTATCACATCATGTTTTCAATCATCATTAATTATACAATTTTTTAAGTCCTGCACCCCCCTTTGCTTTAGTCCAACCCAATTTTCGATTCAAACTTTAATCATTTAGAAAAGTGTAAGTAATAAATTGTTTTATGTGTTGGATGATTACTTTAATTGGTCACAATCACAGATGATGCAATGACAATCAAACTGCAAAATAAAATTCCTTCAACTTAACAACACGGAAATATCTTTTATAGCATTTAAACCTAAACAAAACTAAAAGTTCTTTATATTTATATTTTGATTAATACTATCACATCCCACAAACAAAGTCAATCGAAACATTTCTTGTGTTTCCAAGTGGATTCAAAAGACAAATAAATAATTAATACATGATTCAAGAACACCATTTTCAAAACTACATATCAACTTACTTATGTTGCGTTTGCAGACTGGCTTTGAGCTCCAAATCTAGTCCTGGGTCTTCCAAATTCAAGGAATATATCTCCAACTGTGAAGAAGAACTAAAGGACGCGTCGACCTGCTGCGCCGACGAACCGGCCGCTAGCAGCACCGGCGTGACCTCCTCCGGCGACCAGCTCACGTTCACCGTCCGCTTCAGCTCCTTGATCTTCATTCTCACTCGCCAACACCGCTAAAACACACCAAACACAACCAGTCGATCACCCAATTATGTCACCACTTGTATGACGCGCAAAACAGAAAAACTACAAAAGCAATTGCGGTTATAAGGATGGTGGTAGATTTATAAATCAATTAAAAGCGTCCCTTATGTGAAACTTACGGTATTTAAACGAGAAAATTAAAATATTTATCATAAAAACACCGAGTTGGCAGTTCCAACGTGGCTGACGTAAATACGCTGTCAATTTGACAGCTGGGTAAAGAATGTTGCGTTTAGTCAATGCTAATACGTGATGTGTTTCAATTGTGACAAAACAAGTAATGTATTTTGATTTCTTCGGTTAGAAATAACAAATAAAAATAAACTATATACTGCAATACATATAAAATATAACAAATTATAAAAACAAATTATTACGAATGAATTTGTGATTACCCATTATCCGTTTCCCATTTCTTTGCTATTCAAATCTCCTAGGCAACAATAGTTTTATTAAAGTTGGAGGTCAGTTAGAGCTCTATAATGATTTATTAATTTATTTTTTACTTACTTACACATTATTTTTATTATTTTCCAAATTAAACCATTGTGACACAAGTAACCTTAATTATTTAAACTCCGTATTACAATAAGTAACTGGCCACATGCTTTATTGATAGAAAGTTGTTTTACCACACTGATAAAAGGAAGAAATAAAAATAAATAACATCAAGTTTTTTTTGATAAACATCCTGTAATATTAAGATAATCTGGAGGAAAATTTATAACTGAGACTGACGAGAAGAAAACAAAAACGTAAGTATTATGTCTTTGGTATATTAAAATTCGGGTCGACACTGCTCTTGAACTTTATTTCCATCTTTTCTTTAACATACCAACTCCATCACATTAACATACTCTTGAGCTTTGCATGCGATTTCTGTCATCTAAATACGTTTGCTCTCATATTTCATAAAGGCGCTTACTTAGTAAGTACCGATCAATCAAAGGCCTTTCAGTCTTTTGCAGACTATATAAGCAGTGTCATGTAGGAAACAATGCTTTTCACGTACCTATACCTACCTATACTCATGGGTTTAAATTACACCTTCCAGAATCATGCCGATCGCAATGTCTAGAGAGGAATGGGAACGGCTAGTCAGTTGGACGGACGGCAGCCGAGAGAGCGGCGTCGCCAAGCGGCAGAGCGAGTATGTCAAACGCCTAAACGAACTAAGCTCCGCAATGACGCGCCAGTGGCCAAATTCACTCGAGGTGAGCCCATCCAGTAACGCTAGCATATCTTGCCGCGACTTCGCTTGTCGCGCGAGTCATCATCTCCTGTCTTGCTCGTACGGTATTGAAACGAAAGTGACAGATAGATTTGTCGCGCGACAATAAGTCAGGTGTCAAAAGTTATTCTAGACCTGCAGTATTTCATCCTCCTAGCCTTTGTCCCATTTTTTGAGAATGAATTCTCAATCGGGGTCGGCTACCTAAATCCCAAGATGTGGCGTAGGCACTAGTTTTTACGAAAGCGACTGCCATCTGACCTTCCAACCCAGAGGGGAAACTAGGCCTTATTGGGCTTAGGTGGTTTCCTCACGATGTTTTCCTTCACCGAAAAGCGAGTGGTAAATATCAAATGACATTCCGTACATAAGTTCCGAAAAACTCATTGGTACGGGCCGGGTTCGAACCCGCGACCTCCGGATTGAAAGTCGCATGCCCTAACCACTAGGCTACCACCGCTTCTAGACCTGCAGTATTTATAAACGTTAAATCTTACTTATTAAGAGGCTTTATATTACCTATTGATAATTTCGACCAATTTTATAAAGTGAATAATACTTTTCCCTAGATACCTACATAGCTGTTTAATGCTTCAATTGCCTGCAGTCGAAAAATAAGTTGAAATATACAGTTTTCTGCGTGAATGTGGTCTAATTTGAGTAGCTTTTAAAATAAAAATTATTCATAAAAAGTTCAAACTGTAAGTAAGTATAGGTTTTAAATTATATACCAATAAATCTCAATAGCTCAGTAGCAACATTGATAATATTTTAAGAAACATGTGTCATCATAGAGAAAAATGTCTAAAGCAATCAGCAGTTTTGAACGGATAATGGGATCTATCTTGACCTTCCCTCGTCCATTAAATCTCATTCAGAATGTGGGCAAACGCAACGAGGAGTTGCGGCGCGCGCGGCGCGAGGCGGCCGAGCAGGCCAACTCCAAGTTCTACAAGAAGTACCTCCGGAACAAGCGCGACGAACAGGCGCGGCTCATGTACAGCGCCAGGGACATCATCTTCAAGAATAAGGACGCGCCCAAGATGCTCCTCCGGTCAGTCTACTCTTACTCTTAGTACTATCACAGAATAGTTAATTGGTACTGTAATAGGTATAGGAGCTTTAGGTGAGGTGCTTTTTTATTTAATACCCAATGTTCATTGGAATGTACGTACCTCACCTATTTAGATCTTTGCACCTCTAGCATAACTGTCATAGGCGACTCTTTATCGCGCGAGATAATTACCCGTTTCTTTCCGTGTAGTAATGTGGGAGAGTGACGGGTAGCGCTATCTCGTGCGACAAGAATCTTAGATATTTTAGGTATTTGTATACAGTATATTCAGAGCCAGACATTTTTATTTTCTGAAAAAACTGGTACCCTTTTAACAACAATAACAATAACAGACAGAGACATTTTCAGATATCTAATTTGCTCGTTTGCCTTATGAGCCACACGGTATGTTATTTTCCGTATTTCAGTGCAGTGATAGAGACCTGCGTCCAGAAAGAGCGGCAGGCACAGCTCGAGTTCAAGTCGGAGCGACAGCGCGACGCGGCGGAGCAGAAGCGCAAGGACGACGACGACATCATCCGACACGCGGCCGAGTGGCACGCGCTCATGGACACGCGCCGCAAGCGACGGTTCGACGTCAACAAGCAGCATCAGAAGGAGATCCTCGAACAGTGAGTGCTTTGGATTACAAGTTACAGGAGAGACATCATCCGACACGCGGCCGAGTGGCACGCGCTCATGGACACGCGCCGCAAGCGACGGTTCGACGTCAACAAGCAGCATCAGAAGGAGATCCTCGAACAGTGAGTGATTTGGATTACAAGTTACAGGAGAGACATCATCCGACACGCGGTCGAGTGGCACGCGCTCATGGACACGCGCCGCAAGCGACGGTTCGACGTCAACAAGCAGCATCAGAAGGAGATCCTCGAACAGTGAGTGCTTTGGATTACAAGTTACAGGAGAGACATCATCCGACACGCGGTCGAGTGGCACGCGCTCATGGACACGCGCCGCAAGCGACGGTTCGACGTCAACAAGCAGCATCAGAAGGAGATACTCGAACAGTGAGTGCTTTGGATTACAAGTTACAGGAGAGACATCATCCGACACGCGGTCGAGTGTCACGCGCTCATGGACACGCGCCGCAAGCGACGGTTCGACGTCAACAAGCAGCATCAGAAGGAGATACTCGAACAGTGAGTGCTTTGGATTACAAGTTACAGGAGAGACATCATCCGACACGCGGTCGAGTGTCACGCGCTCATGGACACGCGCCGCAAGCGACGGTTCGACGTCAACAAGCAGCATCAGAAGGAGACCCTCGAACAGTGAGTGGTTTGGATTACAAGTTACAGGAGAGACATCATCCGACACGCCGTCGAGTGGCACGCGCTCATGGACACAAACAAAGCGTACGCGCAAGGTACAAAAGACTTTATAGTCTCGCGGCTGAGTTAAGTATACTAGTTTAGCCACTAGATTGCTTTTGGTAACTACGGCTACCTGTCACCGCTCTTATTTTATTATATAAATAGAGTCCAACTCAAAATTCGAAGCAATTGAGTGGTTAGAGGCCCCGTTGTTACTGGTTAGAGTCGGTCGACAAGCAGCAGCAGATGGAAATCTTTGAACAGTGACTAGGTTACGGTATCCGTTATACTTTTAAGGTGCGCGCGCTCTGGAATAAATGGGTGAGAGAGTTGCAAGACTGTCAATAGATACTTAACTTATGGTGTCCTCAGCTCAGTTTTCTAATAGGCAATCCAAAAAATCCATCATGTCAATCCTGCATCGCAACTCATTCGCTTTGTCCGGCCTAATATGTATTATAATATTTTGTCGGCAGGGCACACGAGGTGGCCGAGCGCAATCGCAAGGAGTACGAGACCGAACTGAACTACCAGAAAATCGACAACATCAAAGCCAACGAACAGATGGACGCACTAAAAAAATTTGAAAAGAATTTCGTAAGTGTAGAAGAATCTCTTAGTATTCATACTGCCAGAGTAGGTCATTTATTAGTCTCTTTCAATAAATAAATCCGGAGCCGTTCTGTATCTACTTTTGGGTTTTATGAACTGTTACCATCGTTAGAAGTCGGTAGGAATGATGCAACAAACCTCTGCACACTCTTCTCTTAGTTAGGTATGCTGCGGGACACCAAATTACTGCTTTACAGACAGTTGAGTTGCAGTTGCATACGATATCTAGACTAGAAGTCACATCAGCACAGCGTGATTGTTTTCTATCAGTAGATACAAATAGTTGCGGGAATCAAATAAATTTTTACGCGAAAAAGCGCCAGGCCGGAGCAAGAGGCTGCGTATGCATACTCAGCTCAAACTTAAGCACTTTAATCCACGGGAACATCATATCTATGTTCGTGTTTCAGAACGCGGCGGAGAAGGCGCGCATCCTCTCCGACATGAAGCAGTCGAAGGCGGAGCTGGAGGCGCGGCGCGCCGAGGAGCGCGCGCGCGACCAGCTCGACGACAAGCTCATCGCCGTGCTGCAGCGCTCCAGGGCGCGCACGCAGAACAAGAGGCAGCAGACCGAGCAGGGGGTGTGTACTACTGTTATCATTTTAAGATCGTTTACTATCATCAACATCATCATATCAGCCGATAGACGTTCACTGATGGACAAAGGCCTCTTCAAATTTCTTCACAACGATCGGTCTTACGCCACCCTCATCCAATTGCTGCCCGCAATCGTAACCAGGTCGTTTTTACACCTTATTGGGGGCCTTCCTACGCTGCGCTCGCCACTCGAGAACCTTTTCTACCCCAATAACCATCCGTTCTACAAGCAATGTGCCCCGCCCCTTTTACTATCTCTTCTTGGACTCATCCTGGAAGTAGGTAATTACTTATACCTATCTATCGAAAGAAAATAATTGGAAGCGTAACTTTACAGACTTCTGCTGGACTTAATTATTGAATATCTTCATCGAGTGTCAAAATCGTACTATCTAGATACGAGTATGTGTATGCACCAGATAAGGGACGAGCAGCAGCGCGTGTTGGAGCTGAACAGCCGGCGGCTGGCGAGCGGCGACGCGGCGCGCGACGCGGCCGCGCAGGCGCGCCTCGACGCCGCCGTGCGGGAGAAGGAGGCCATGTGAGTCTCCACCACTAGGGTTGCCGGGTCGCCAAGCCTAATAGCCGGACAGACCTGCAGTTAGTTTGGCCGGACATAAAAAGGCCGGACACCGTTCATTATTTTGTGTCGACTCGCTTGAGCTCGGCACTCGCTTGTGAAATGTAAAAAGCCGGACAAGCCGGACACAGTTTATTTTGACCGGAAACGCAACCAAAAAGCCTAACTATGTCCGGCTCTATCCGGACGCCCTGGCAACGCTCACCGCCACTGATCATCGAAAAGCTAAAGTCACAGTAACACCAATAATTTTATAGTAACGCTGCCAGGCAGACGCAGCTAGACCCCGCTGTCGAGGAGAAAGGGGTCATGTGATTTTCCATCACCACTGATCATTGAAAGGCCATGGTAACATCTGCTTTCAGGATTTACCCAAAGAAAGGCACAGCCGCAATACTGTTCTCTCTGCGAAAGTGACGTGCCAAAAATGTGGACGTGTATATCCCTTCTGGATTAGTTTATCGAGAAAAGGTAGGTAGTGCCCTTGCGCTTAGCTTGGCCTGTCTTGGCGAGGGCACCGTGTCCCCACATACGAGATGTGTTATGCGTACAGACGCTACTCAAATCATCCGTCATGCATGATGTATGAGATTGATTATCAAATCAGACTTTCAATGCGTTTTTTTCAAGACCAGCATCAAATGCGGGACGCAATAATCTTCATTACCCTTCGCACTTAGGCCACCTGGTGTTCAAAATATATCGGGAGCGACAGAGACTAGACTTTCGGTTGAGATTGGAACTGCCTGGTAATTAAGACAGTGCGGAAGTATTGACGCGTGTGTTCCGCTTCCGCCGGCAGCGCGGATGAGAAGCTCCGCAAGCAGCGGGAGAAGGAGGAACGGTTCCGGCGCGAGCGGCACCAGGTGCAGGAGCAGTTCCTCCGGGACGAGGCGCGGCGGCTGCACGAGGTCAGCACCATGCGCCAGTGGGAGATGACCAACCGGTGAGGACACAATTTATTTATTTATTTATTTATTTATTCAAATTAGTTACACAGCATTACAGTAATTAAACCAAGGCATTGTGAACTACAAAATTATACAGAAAATAAAAATGAAAACTTAAATCTAGTTTGATTTAGGCGACGTAACAGCGTGGCTCCGCTGCGTCGTCTGATCTGGCGCAGGATTACAATACAATACAATACAATACAACAATACTTTATAGCACACCAGCAAGACAAATATAACATGAGAAATCTTAAATTAAACAATGGTAGACTATAGGCGGTCTTATCGCTAAAGAGCGATTTCATCCAGACCAACTTTGGGTAGCGGAGAAAACAAAATTAAACATTTTAGGATTACCATATTGTCTGAGCTCTCGTTTTGCTGCAGCGATGTTGCCTAACGAACCCCTCGTATGCCTAAACGCGGATCCGCGCAGGACATTTTAACTTTACGTTAAAATGTCAGTTGGTTTCAAGTTGATTAGTTAATTTTTGACATCGCATACGAGGGGTTAATAAAGCGGTAGACCTACAGTACAGTCCTCAGATATGATAGGTGTGATGCTGATGCTCCTGGCATCGCAAGCGTCCATAGGCGGCGGTAGCAGCTTGTTTGCCACCGTCATATCATAATATTATAAAAAAATAAAAATAAAATACGACTGTAGTTAATGGGAACTGCTGAAACCTCCCATTGAAATGGTTGAGTTGGAGATATTATCCGTCCATATATGCGTCAAAATCAGTCTCAATTTTACATAGCCGATATTTTTTTTAGGTTCAAGAACCAAGAACTGTACGATGATTATAAAGAGAAACAGCGGTTGGAGAGAGAGCGCAAGATAAAAGAGTTTAGAGAGGACACTCTCAGGCTATGGGTAACTACATTTCTATGAAAAATTTAGTTTCTATTATGCTCTAAAATGTCCTTGCTCCCTTAATGTCTCTATATAGTTGCTGCTACATCAAACAAAATAAAGCCCCGAATTTTAATAGACAACCCAAGCAGCACATTAGTGAATTTTGCAGCTTATCTTATAGCTTTAAGTTCTAAATGAGTGGTTTAACAGTGTTTGATACAACTTCTAGCTTTAAACACAACTCAAAACTGTATATGAGTTCATCCTATCACTTGTAGTTGCATAGGAGCGTTTTTTGTTTCTACTTTATTACTTATGGTGGGATAAAGTCGATTTTGCTACTTAAAGTTGCATGAAGGTTCAAATTGTCACTCAATAAGAAGCAATAGTGCTATATAAGGCCTTAAAATCACTTTATAAGCAACTTTTACATATAAGTGGGAACATACCCTTATTTGGAACTAAAAGTTCCAAATGACTAGTACAATAGCGAATTATATCACCAATAGTGGCAAAGGGATAATTTTACGGCTCTTTTGGAACCAAAAAATATTGCAACTTTAAGGCCTAAGAAGTACCTTATTGCCACTCCAACGCATAAATAGGTCTCAGTAGGAGGTTCTTGGAACCAAAAGCAGTTATTTTCACTTATTTCAAACCACTAACGAACTAAAAGTTCTATTATAGTTCCTATTTGCGCCTTGTCAAAATATATTTAATAGTCTTGCTTGTTTAATAGTCTACAAAAGAGCAAATAATTACTATTGGTAATATCATTCACTGCTTTGCCACTCGCAAGATACAAATAAGTGATTATTAGACTTGATAGTTCCAAATAAGGAACAAATAAGTGAAAGTAAACACTGTAGGATCTTTTTTGTTTCGCCATGTTTACAAATGGAAGCCTATGAAAATTGATTATTTTAACCAGAATTTTATCACACTCACGCATAATCACAGACTTTTGATAGTTGTGACGATGTTACTTTAACATTGTACGTAACCTACAATCATTAGGTCAGGTTTTTAACAGTTTTATTTATTATCAGTATCTATTCCTTATTTAATTTAGCACTCTCTTTTTTAATATTCCTGAACAAATGAAGGGCGCGTCGAAATTTACAAAGAAAACATACTATAGTTTCACAGTAAAAAAAAATTCGCAAGAATTTCGTGCTTATTTCAATGCTTGTATAACGTAAAGTTTTAATCACAATCAAACAGACATATAAATCCAAAATGAATATGGCGGATCACGTATTACTTTTAATAAAACACAATTTGACAGTTGCCTCGCCACTCAAAGATAATTTTGGCGACTCATTTATCACTCATTGACCGAACTGAAATGTTTTCATTCGTTCACTGCGCATAACTTTCACCCATAGTTCTAATTACCACTTAAGGTAATTGTGAGATCTCTTATGGATTCTATTTAGCACCAAAAATAGGCTGCAGTTTTTCTCCTTTTGGTTCTATACTGGTGGCATAAGGGTTCTTGCCACCTATATAGCACTTAGTCATGGTGGTAAATTTCACTTAAGCATCTAATTAGATATGATATACGATATACGAGCTATTTAGACCCAGTTGTGCTACTTGGGAATTAGGTACCTAGGTAGGTACATCATGTCCGATCAACATTCGACTTATAGGTATGTATTTCCAACTTCGGATTTTTTTTCTAAATACGAATCTTACTCTTTTTAAGCAGTATCAATGTTACTGTAGAATGTTTTACCTATTACCTAATTTGTGTGAACGCATGCAGAAAGAGCGCGAAGAGCGTGAAGCGCGCGAGCGCGCAGAGACGCGCTACTTCTACGGCGAGCTGGCGGAGCGCAAGCTGCGCGACGCGGACAACAAGCTGCTCACCCACGCCAACGAGCTGCTGGCGGAGGCCAAGCGACACGGCCGCCCCGACCACGCCATCAGGGCCGCCATCCAGGTCAGTTATATACAGAGCGCGCAGAGACGCGCTACTTCTACGGCGAGCTGGCGGAGCGCAAGCTGCGCGACGCGGACAACAAGCTGCTCACCCACGCCAACGAGCTGCTGGCGGAGGCCAAGCGACACGGCCGCCCCGACCACGCCATCAGGGCCGCCATCCAGGTCAGTTATATACAGAGCGCGCAGAGACGCGCTACTTCTACGGCGAGCTGGCGGAGCGCAAGCTGCGCGACGCGGACAACAAGCTGCTCACCCACGCCAACGAGCTGCTGGCGGAGGCCAAGCGACACGGCCGCCCCGACCACGCCATCAGGGCCGCCATCCAGGTCAGTTATATACAGAGCGCGCAGAGACGCGCTACTTCTACGGCGAGCTGGCGGAGCGCAAGCTGCGCGACGCGGACAACAAGCTGCTCACCCACGCCAACGAGCTGCTGGCGGAGGCCAAGCGACACGGCCGCCCCGACCACGCCATCAGGGCCGCCATCCAGGTCAGTTATATACAGAGCGCGCAGAGACGCGCTACTTCTACGGCGAGCTGGCGGAGCGCAAGCTGCGCGACGCGGACAACAAGCTGCTCACCCACGCCAACGAGCTGCTGGCGGAGGCCAAGCGACACGGCCGCCCCGACCACGCCATCAGGGCCGCCATCCAGGTCAGTTATATACAGAGCGCGCAGAGACGCGCTACTTCTACGGCGAGCTGGCGGAGCGCAAGCTGCGCGACGCGGACAACAAGCTGCTCACCCACGCCAACGAGCTGCTGGCGGAGGCCAAGCGACACGGCCGCCCCGACCACGCCATCAGGGCCGCCATCCAGGTCAGTTATATACAGAGCGCGCAGAGACGCGCTACTTCTACGGCGAGCTGGCGGAGCGCAAGCTGCGCGACGCGGACAACAAGCTGCTCACCCACGCCAACGAGCTGCTGGCGGAGGCCAAGCGACACGGCCGCCCCGACCACGCCATCAGGGCCGCCATCCAGGTCAGTTATATACAGAGCGCGCAGAGACGCGCTACTTCTACGGCGAGCTGGCGGAGCGCAAGCTGCGCGACGCGGACAACAAGCTGCTCACCCACGCCAACGAGCTGCTGGCGGAGGCCAAGCGACACGGCCGCCCCGACCACGCCATCAGGGCCGCCATCCAGGTCAGTTATATACAGAGCGCGCAGAGACGCGCTACTTCTACGGTGAGCTGGCGGAGCGCAAGCTGCGCGACGCGGACAACAAGCTGCTCACCCACGCCAACGAGCTGCTGGCGGAGGCCAAGCGACACGGCCGCCCCGACCACGCCATCAGGGCCGCCATCCAGGTCAGTTATATACAGAGCGCGCAGAGACGCGCTACTTCTACGGCGAGCTGGCGGAGCGCAAGCTGCGCGACGCGGACAACAAGCTGCTCACCCACGCCAACGAGCTGCTGGCGGAGGCCAAGCGACACGGCCGCCCCGACCACGCCATCAGGGCCGCCATCCAGGTCAGTTATATAACAAACCGGACAAGTGCATGTCGGACACGAGCACCGAGGGTTCCGTACGAACACTTCTCATCTTAATTGGCCGGTTTAAGTTAAGTCAGTTATCACGGCTCATGAGATGGTGACAGACAGACAGACAGACAGACGGACGGACGGACAGCGGATGCTTAGTAATAGGGTCCCGTTTTTTACCCTTTGGATACGGAACCCTATAAATCAGTAGTCAGGGCCTCTTTTACATGTCAAATTCTACTAGCGCTTTAGAATAGGTGACATGAAAGTGAGCGTGGTTGCCGCGTTTTGTAAGCGAGCTACTGGCACGAGGTGTTCGTTCGGACGGGTACTGTTACGACTGTCTAGACTATAATTATAATCCACGCGTCGTGAATATACCTACTGAGATACTCGAAGCATCACTTTCCAGAATTTCTAAAGCTTTCAGGAATATCTTCTACTTTAGTGTATTTTCTCCTATTGATCTTCCTTACTCAGTACTTATTTCAATGAACTCTGAAGCACTTTCATAATCATATGCCTAACATTACTGCACATTTAAGACATTGTAATTGAAGTCCCAAGTGCTATTTCTCTTAGATATATAGAACAGTTCTTTACTCAGTCACTTAAGTAGAATCCAGATGGGAGGGAGGGATACCTTATTCTTGTCAATGTCAACTACCATGTATCTTCCAGCGCTACTGCAAACTGTACCGCCTGTATCCGATGCCGGAGCTCCCGGAATCCCTGAAGGCGCACTTCCCGAACTACACGCCCGCGGACTGCTGCGCGCCGGAGCCCGGGTTCCGCGCGGAGCCGCCGCCGCGGCCCGAGGGCGGGGGCGGGGGCGGGGGCGGGGGCGGGGGCCGGGCGGCGGGGCCCGGCGGGGAGAGGAGCGGCCTGCAGGCCGCTGATAAGGTGAGCTGTTGCCGGTATTCCACAGGACACTTGCAACTTCTGCTTACTGTGATCAGGGGTGTAGCTGCCGGACGGCTATGACGTCATGTACAACGGATGCTATAGCATTCGCGTATTTTTTTGTTTCCTTTGGGCCATGCCACAAACGTATTAAAGGTCATTGGCCTTTATCTAGTTGTTTTCGAAAAAAAACCGGCACGGAGTCCCGATCCTTTTGCATTGGCATCCTTGGTTACTTAGCAGCAACACTACTCGATATCGGAGTTGCTAGAATCCTTCCAAGGGAACTCCACGTGCAACACAACGACGAATTAATGTGCTCCGGACCCAGGGTGAGGCTGGGGTGTCACCACAGCGAGGAAAGGTCGAGGAGACTAGGTCCGGGGCAGAGAACCGTTAGGAAGAGGAGCAGCTTGCAGTCGGTTGATACGGTGAGACGCAAGCAATATTTGATGGGACCAATGTTTAGTCACAAACCAATACACTTTAAAGGATCTCGACATCACTTTACGGCTTTCCAAAACAGGACATGACCGTGCCGTTATGGTAGGGCGAGGCCCAGGGCGCCCTGGTGGCCCTGCACATCCTCTCGCTCGTCGAGCGCGGCCTTCTTGCTCGTAAATTCCCAAAATATTGCGAAAAACTCTTTATGTTTAGGGGGCGCCGTAGAAATCTCTCCCAGGGCGCTGGTAGTGCTAAAACCGGCACTGATAATTTGAAATTACCTGTGCAGGCCGGGCCGTCGCAGCCGGCGGCCAAGAAAGAGGAGACGGTGGCGGACTACAAGCGAGCCGGCCGCGCCAACGGCTTGCAGCGGAGAGACGCGGCCACGCCGGTAAACTATTGTGGAAGTTCTGCTTTCCAGCGTTTACAGAGTCCTCAGAGTAGAACCGGATTGCAATCAGCGCTTTGATTATTTGATATTGCGTTTTTATTCAACTCTGTGGTTCAGATACGAAATGATCCAAATGACATGAAAGTAGCTGATAATTTTACTATTGGCTTATGTCAAAAGCATACTTAGTGTCAGCTTCTTACGGTGCGGATTGTACAGTCTTGCTATGTTTTACTCACAAACTGTAACAGATCGAAAATTGCGAAATGTGTGTAGGTATACCAAACATTTGAGCATTTCTCAAAAAGCTTGTACAAAATTAAGACCTCAATAAATTAAAATTTTCCTATTCTGTTACCAATTTTCTTTCCATTCCAATGCAATGCTTTCAAACTATATATAACTAACAAAGTATAAGTAAGTAATGGAACTTTAATTCAACCATAACATTGAAAAACAAAAAACTAAAATAATTGAAAAGAAAAGTAGGAAAAATTTAATTGAACTTACTTAAATTGAAATCTTAATTTTGTACACAGTTTTGAGAAATTCTCATTATTAATGAGTAAATTAAATTTCAGGACGCGAAGCTACCACCGATCTCCGTGGTGCCGTGCCAGACTCCGGGCTGCTCGTGCCCGCTGAAGAAATAACAAAATGAAACAACCTCGTACAAAATATTAATTTATTATCTTAGTGTTGTCATGTAGAGCGATATGGCACCGAGACTGCGACTAGACAGTGGTGGTCATGGTTTCATAATCGCGGCAGTTGCGCTTTCCCGTCCCACATTTTTTAAGGCCTAATCTTTTTTGGTATAGACAAGTGCGATAGACTATGTATTTTTGACAGTGATGTTCAAAATCTTATTTATATATGAAAATAGTCGATATATTATAAAAGTGTATTATTATGCGGTCAATTTATTTGCCATTATGTGCGAGACAACTGAACAGCCGCGATCACGTTCGTTGCGTGTCGATACAGTACTAAATTAAACTAGCTTACTAAAATAAATCTTTGGTCACATTGAGTGTAGTTTGTTCACGCTGCAGCGCAGATCCGAGGGCATAAGTCCGCATTTAAACTCCGTTTTATGATAACATTGATATTTATAGCGCTCAGTTATTTGCATGTTTTAATATTATTTGTTAAATTTCGCGTTACATTTGGATTCAGTTTTACCGCTCAGTAAGATAACTTTTGCGAAGTATTAGAATTAAATGCGAACCTATATACTCTCGTATACTCTTATACTGAGATGTAAGGTTTGTGCCATAGAATAAAGACTGCACACTGACCGTTCACATGGTTTGTTCAGTTCATGAAAATACTGAGCAATCTTGTCTTATACTTAATGTTAATTCTTGTTTTTTCTCGTTGTCTATAACATAAAATTATGTGTTCGAATATTTTCACGGACTGACAGTACCTACAGATATGAACAGTAAATATTTTCCAGAACCTCTGATAACCTGTCGAGAGCTTTACTTATTTATTTTTTTGCTTTAGGTTAAGAGATTTTTTTTATTCAAGCACCAAGGCCTTCAGAGATACTGGATATGTTGTACTGACATGTTACAAAGTCAAATGTGTGCATTATTAAAATGTGGAATTTTCGATACACAGCTTTCGTAATACTTTCGTTGGCTTTGGCTTACAATATATTGTCTATCGTTAGAAAAATAAATTATTATTAGCGAACAACTATTCCTAAATTACAGTTCATTTCTAACAGACCTTTACAAAAGGTCATTGACATTACATTTTATAAATATAATAAAGAAAAGAATCAAACTAAAAATAATTATAGACACCAAGTAGTGTTCAAAATGTCAATAATTATCAGGAATCAGTTATCGATATCGATAAAAAACTCCAGGTATATGGAGATTCCCATTGGCTTGAGATATGCTGAGAAAATTGTTTATACAGCTAATAGAAAAAGTTATGTCATTCGTTAATAACAATTTACTCGGAGGGTGCAGTCGCCTCGTTCGTGTGATGCTCGGCTCAGCGTCAATCGTTCGGTCGAGTCGCTACTTAACCTAGCTTACTTAGCCTAACTTGTACTTTCGTGCGTCCCAACGACCTACCTCGGATATGGCAAGAGCTGTTGATCACTTATAATACATAAAGTTGCACCTTCAACTATCATCTGAACAATTCTTTGAAATGTATTCAGAATTAAAACAATAAATTTTTTTCACCAGGTTTTTTTTTGATATTATCAAATAATGAATAATAAAGGAAATATTGGCGCTTATTAAATTAAGCTTTTTTTTATATATTAATAGTCTTTTACTAGTACGTATTATTAAATAAAAATTATAGTTTTAGGTTCTGTAATAATAAATTAATGAAATTAGTTTAAGCTGAACACTATTTACAAATTTGAAATCTTGTCTATTATGAGTCTCGTTTACTGGAACGTATAAAGCTGTGCAACTCATAGTATTATAAGAGATCAATGTATGTGCTAGTTTTTACTTTGTATATCCACAAGGATTAAGACATCCGGTCATAAATCAGCTTAACGATCTGTATGGAAGCGAGAAGGAAATGGATCAAAGATGTACCAACTGATATATCCAAAGTCAATGACCGAATGTTGTCCTGTGAATGTCCTGCTGAGCTTGTTTTAAAAATAAACTTCATGTGTATGATGCAACTACAAGTGACATAGTAGCGTGAGGACTTTACCAATCCATATGTGATCGGTTCAACATTACATTTCAACATAGCACATACAATTTATAAGAAATATCATGCCAATAGATAAAAATGTCGAATACAAAGTGTTTATTCAAAATTGGAATCAAAAATAGTGATTGTAAAGAATTGTTCTAAAATCTATTACAGTCGACTCAAATATCTTTCTCAAAAGGACACCTATTTTGTTATTTAGTAAACAGTGGACGTTTTAATTTTGAGTCTAACTGTACTAAGGCAAGGTTGGACGACAAGGTTTTTTAAATTACATACAATCCACTCTCATACAAACATACAAAAAACGAATAGGCGGAGTGGTAACAACCGAAGCATCCAAAACATTCTCCGATGCAACATATCTAAATACACTAACATAAATTAAGTAACACAAATACAACTAATACGTTCAATTTGGCACTATTCTAATACTTACGTCTAGCTCTGGCCAATCATATGGAAATGCATTGGGATAGTTTATAAATAAAATGCAACAATAGAACCTTTCATATTAACATGCTATTTTTGTCCACGATATTGTATATCCTTTCCTTTTCGTTTTACTCAAGGGTGCGATATTAAATCATTAGTATGCATATAATATTGTCTCTGTCACTCAAGTGTTTTACAAGGAAGTAAGTAGTATCTTATTACAATGTACAGTAATTAAATCGTGGTAAAAGCAACATGTTAATACATCTGGTTTCGCACCAATCATACATCAAAACGATCAAAATAAATCGAGATATCTCCTCTTTTTTTCACGAGCGCATCTAAGCCGGTCGTCAATAGAAAAACGACGTCGAATTCCAGTGAATCTGCTACTGTTATGATTTAAATATTGAAGAGCTTTCAACTTGGCTCCGACGACAGGCGTGTTTGGTTGATATACAATGCGTGCTCTTTCTAACCACATGCGTTAGAACATCTCCTAAAACTTTACTTCTCGTATGCTCAGGAATATTCGAGTCATTCAATTCCTTCGTCAACACGAAGAACAGTTAAGGAGGCATTTTATAGTCTGTTCCAAATGAGACTTTACAGTTGTAAAGAGGGTTTACTTTTAACCCCTCGTATGCTTAGACGCGTATCCGTGCCAGTTCATGAACTGCCTAAGCACGGATACATTCTAGCGGGCAGCATACAATGACGTAACGCGGCCGCACCGAGGTGTCAAATTCTGAATTGGTTGCCGCATACGAGGGGTTAAACCTTCTTTATGTACAAGTTTGAACTCCGATTCTCCCGTTGTCGACCGGCTCCGCTCCGCTCCGTTCCGCTCCGCTCCTTGTGTGAGCGCTGTGTCCGTGTGACGCTCAGGGCGCGTCGCTTGCGGCGTCGAGCGCGTGCGCGAGGCAGCGGCCGGCGAGGCCCAGCTTGTCGAGGCACGCGGCCGCCGAGCCGCGCGGCGAACTGACATACACCGGGAGGAAATTGAATCAAATAATTGAGAAATTAACCTCTAGTAAAATACTGAATACATTCTTTCACACTATCATAAGGGGCATCCGCGAATGAATTGACCAGTTTTCATGACATGTCCAAAATATTTAGATTTAAACTTTTTTATATTGTGTTTTGAGATCACTTACCTCAGGCCGAAGGAGTCTTCGTGCTGCGAATTGGAACTGTAGGACCGTCGGACGAAGTCGCTCACTGAAACATTGGCAAACTTTAGTATCAATGTTCAGATGTGTATTTTTATATAATTAATGTAAGGAGTGACAAATTCTTTGTGGCCCAGGCACAATTCTGTACGACCAGCGGCAGCGGTGAGCGTCGAGTGGCAAAAACACATTCGCCGCGCCGGTATTTACCGAACGAAGCGGCTAACTAATGTCTCGGCGAGTAGGGAGGATGCCTCGACTTCAGAGCGGCGCGGGCGGCGGCGAGCGACGACAGCTCGCGCGGTGTACGTGGCATGCACGCCGCGCCGTCAGCCGTTAAGATCTTAGGCCGTAAGAAAGCGTCAGACATCAGGCCGAAGGCCGAGCTTCCGCGTAGCATCGAAACCTGCCTAAGAAGTATTAACCTAATAACGTTGTTGAATAATAAATAAGTCTGTCCCGAGCATCGGGTGCCGGCGGACAGACGCCAGGACTCACGCTGCGGCGAGTGCGGCGAGTGCGGCGCGCGCTCGGGCTGCAGCACGCGCCGCGCCAGCGAGTCGCGCGCGCGCGCCCGCCCGCGGGACAGCGGCGTGCTGTCCGAGGGCTGCTTCGGTGTGCTGTACGCAAATAAACAATGCTAAGAATAAAGGTCTCTTACTAAACCATTGATACAAAGATCAAAGCTCAAAAAAATGAAATGAATTACCTGGTGAAAGAGACCGGGAATCGAACATATTCACATAGAGATCGCGAAGGTATAGAGCCTTTCAAATAAACAATGCATAAGGAACAATTCGAAAGGTTGCTTGCGAGTTAAGGTGGCGGAAAGGTTAACGCGCTGGACCGGCAACCCGGAGGTACCGGGTGATTGCCGGTCTTTTCCATCAGGTAACTCATTAAAAATTTACTTTTTCTTCCAAAAGTGCGTTTGTCTGCGGAATGTGTCCCACTTTACACAACTCTGCTCCGCTCCTGTGCATATCCACACTAGCCACAGTCTTATAGGATACGCCTATTTTGCCTGAAGAGTTGACGGCACTACTCTAGTAAACCCAACTCTGCCAGAAAGGCAAGCTGTCCCTTGATGATGCCGACTACTGAGAGTCTAGCCCTTTTTTTGTGTATATGACACGCATAGACATATTAATCAATTAATAATACATACATTTAGGTTAGGGTTGAATAAATGTGGTCGAAACTAGTCGCGAAGTTAACCGAAGTTGGCCAAAGTACCTCTCATCGCTATCATATTCGCCCAATTTCGGTCGGCTTCGCCTCTTATTCCCACTAGTTTCTAGTTCTGTCGACAAAACTAGTGCGACTTTTCATTCCCAATAGTTTTGTTGGCAAAAACAACATCCTGTTTACTGAACTAGTGAGACTGCCTTTATTCTCACTGGTTCTCTTCTGTTGACTGTCAGACTAAACGAGAGGTTTCGACGAGGTTGTCGTTCTGGATGACACCTGATGACGAAGAATCTTGATAGATAAGTTTAAGGAAGATCTTCAAGTAGTTTGGAGCCGCAATATGGTTAACCAGTGTACTCGCATCTTCAAGACGAAGTTTGGTTTTGCGAGTCACATCAGAGCCTTTCATAACTCAGACACGAATAATTCTCGGAGTCGCTGTCGCCGGACACGGCGAGGAGGACTATATATATATATATATATATATATATATACTCACGGCGTGTGCTCGCCCCGGGGCCGCAGCACGGCGCTGGCGGAGAGCGCGCGCAGCTGCTGCCGCCGCCGCACCAGGAACCCCATGCGCAGCACCACGATCACGCACGTCGCCACGCATCTGTATGGAAAACGTTCCTTAGGATTTTTGCTAACGAGTTTTAAACAATCGTATATTTTCCATATAGCCCTCGCCGCGTCGAAAAAAAAAAAAACAGAAAAGTCGTGAGTATATCATCAGAAGGTTTCATCCTTATGTTTGGCAGAAGGCAACGAATAGATACTATATTTCCGAAACGATAATTAGGAGAAGATCGACTATCGTCTTGTGAGGATCACGAAGCCGTCTATCGTCTAGGGGTGTTCATGAAAACTTATTTATTATTCAAATAAGTTACACAGCATTACAGTAAAAACCAAGACACTGTGAACTACAGAAATACATATAAACAAAGACTTAAAACTAGTTAGACTTAGGCGACACAATGGCGTGGCTCCGTTGCGGCGTCTGAACTGGTGTAGAATAGGGCAGATTGCCTCGGAACTGCCGAAACACAACACCCTTCGGCCAGAAGTCTGCACTTGCGATGGTGTCCTGCAGCTGCGACTTAAGTCTTTTGCACCTATTGCGCCTGTTGTACCTATTGCGGGACATCTCAATAGATGCAGCAGCGATAATTCCTACATTCTCGCCACCTAGATAGTTGGCAGCCCACAACTATGCGTTCTCGCGCGAGATAATTATCTATCACTTTCTGTGCAGTACTGTGAGAGGGTCAGGCCCGGATTTAGACAGACAGGGCCTTCCCTATCGCAAAATGGTTTTCAGGTTGTTATGGTGCAAGTCATGCTTCTGGGACTGGGGCTCCTACTGGGTAGACCCCTGGGCCCGCGCCTTGTGGCGTTATGCCGAGTCGCGAAGCATGTGCTGGACGGGCAGCGGCAGGTAGCACTCACTTGAACCTCCTCTTCCCGGAGACGGGTTCCGGTGCCCTGGTCAGCCGCAGCGTGCGCTCCAGCTCGCCGTAGCCGGCCAGCACCCGCTGCAGGTACCGCTTCTGCCACACCAGCGCCTTGCGACAGCTCTCCAGCTTCAGGCAGCGGTTGTGGAGGTACCGGATCTGATGGTGATAAAATTATAAATCAATATACTACGGCTCAAATAAAACAAGGGCCACCTAAATTTAACACACTTTACAGTTTTGTAATTAATAGTAGTGAAAGGGAACATCACAATAGTGACTTAAATATACGTTATCTTAGAACAAATAGTTAAATATCCCTAGAAACCTAGTTCGCACTTGCAAGTGAAGCCAGTTTTAGTTAGCCACGGGCTAAGTTTCTTCCGCGTGCGCATCTGTTAAAAGCAAAACGTCTCTATGATTGATTTGTACACGCACCCATAAAATCAAAAGCGGCTTCACTTTCGAAGATCTGTTGTATGAATTCTTTCGTTCTAGGCGTACTTATTCTAAGTAATTTAAAATCCCAAATTAAGATTATTATGTTTCATTTAGATCGCATTCAGAATCGCTAGCTATCTAACCGCATCGTCAATTTTAAATGTTTAAAATGTTCAAAGTGCGAATAACATAATAATAATATCCCTTAAAGGGATAAGTTCGCCTTTGTACATGTATTTCTTTTGTTTTAATGTATTTCTGTTTTTGTGTACAATAAAGTGTTTACATACATACATATGTACATAACAAGTTGAACGATCATCTAAATAGGACCATCTGTTTAGGAACTATGATGCCACATACAGACTTACAGTCTTAATTAGGTAAATTACGAATAAAGCTAGTTTCTTTCAATTTCCACGAGAGCGAAGCCGCACGCAAAAACTAGCGTATATACTAATAGCGATTCCCCGACGATATTATGAAAAAGTAGTGAACAAAGGTTAAAATAATAGGTGTAGAAAACAGAATGCTAATATATCTAAGCTAGTTTTTTTTGCGTACCTTCCTACTCAAACTCAAACCGGAATTTATACAAACAAGTGATTTTATAAAAAAATAAATTATTTCGTAAGTTAAACATGTAACCTACTTATAACAGTCCGAATATTCAAACTTACATCGACAACTTTTTGAATCAGTCAAAGTAGAACAGTTTTGACAGACGTCTAGTTTGTCACAAGTCACCAATGTGATCGATATTTTCGTGTTTTCTATTTATTTACATGAATTAATTTTAATAAACTGTTTCACAATGATTATGGAATAGCCGGCGGGGAAATGGATCCAAGTATCGATTCGCCCAAGCTGCCCGATATGGTGTAAGTATTACAAAAGTATATTATTCATTGAGAAAATTTTAGATAGAAACAGAAAAGGAACAATAGGTTAGGATAGAAAACACTAATGCAAGCTAAACTATTATCTTTAACGGACCTACGTTACTATTAACAATCCGATGTATGTCCGTCTGTCTGTCTTGTTTTAAGGCTATTTAATTTTTGAATCGTAATGTGTAAACACTTATATAAAGTAATAAAATAAGTTAAAGAGGTCTCCATTCATGAGACGTGTTTATTCTCATCGTTTTTTGCGTGGCATGGAGTACTAGATTCGTAATTGGCCTGGTTTTTAATTGGTTCCATCCAAGGAGCGAATTAATGGATGCGGTCTGCTCGGGATCGCACTTTGTGGCGAGTCATGGGGGAGGCCTATGTTCAGCAGTGGACGTCTGTGGCTGATATAGATAGATAGATAGAAGTAGCGAAATATAAAGTTTAAAGTTATTATTTATTCTTCACCAAAGGACGTTACTTGCGCAAATTTCTGATATTATGTTTCCCTAAAGTTTATTATGTGTACGTTTATTTTGATGACTACAGCATACCTAGCATATCTTGCCGCGACTTTGCTTGTCTCTCGACAGCATCACCTGTCTCGCTCGCACGGTATTGAAAGGTCAGTGACAGGTATTTGTCGCACGACAAAGAGTCGCGTGCCACAGCTATGCTAGGGGTGCTGACGGGCGTGTCGCGTGTCGCGTGTTGCAGCATGTGCGGGGACCACCCGTCGTTCACGAAGACCGAGCTGAACGAGAAGCCGCCTGACGACAAGGACGCGCCCCTCGCGCTCCCGAGGCCCAGGCCCTCCGCCACGGTAATATTCTTGACGTAAATTTTAGGGTTCCGTACCCACAGGGTAAAAACGGGACCCTATTACTAAGACTCCGCTGTCCGTCTGTCTGTCCGTCTGTCACCAGACTACAGCCTGGTGGGAGACATTAGTTTTTTGTATGAGATACACTCTCATGAACCGTGATAGCTAGACAGTTGAAATCTTCACAAAAAACAGAATAAAAGAAATATTTAAGGGGGCTCCCATACATACCAGCTACAAACGTAACTTAATCCGGCCTGTTAAGTGGGGATAAGTATTTGTACGGAACCTTCGGTGCGCGAGTCATAAGTTCATTTCATGTTAAATGGAAAAGAAATTGTTTTTGTATTCATTTTCACGCCGTGGCGGTGTTTCGTGGCACGCGTCGTTGCTACGTCGCGTCATCATGCCCTGATTTTTTGCTATGCGCGACAGATTACGTCATGATAACGCAATTAAAAAAGTTCCATCTTACTGCTGTTCACCAAGACGTAGTGCGATTTTATGCTGTCTGTCAGTCACGTTAATTGCTACGTATTATTTCATCAAATTTGTTTATTGAGTTTTAAAACCTGATGGAAAACAGACTTAGGAAGACGTGTATCAGTAATCGGTCGGATGGACGGACAGCAAACCAGCAAAGAGAATTACAAAGCACAAATGTGTTAAAATATTGTGGTAGGAAGGTTTGCCATTCTGCGTTTGTAGTGCTCATATTTTGAAGACACGGTCGGCGCAGTTTGTAGTGCACTTGCCTATTGAGCCGGCGGTCCCGGGTTCGAATCCCGGTCAGGGCAAATGTTTGTGTGATGAACTCGAATATTTGTTCCCGGGTCATGGATGTTGTCGTTGATATCGTCTAGTACCCTAGTGTTTGTCGGCAGTCGCTGCGGGAGAGGCCTGCGCCTGCGCGACTGCGCGCGTCGACGCGCGCGCTCGGCGAGGCGGGCGCCGGCGCGCGCGCGCAGAGCGGGGCGCTCATACAAGGTACCACAGGTAGACGGGCGTACGTTCTACACACGACAACACAGTACCAATGACGAACTTAATGACAAATGGCATCTACCAATTAACCATACATTCTAAAACGTAGCTTAGAAATTGTTTGGTCTCACTCATTCACAGACGCGGTGGTTGGCTACCGTAATAAACCACTTGTACTTTTCTCTATTTGTGCTAAACATGAATGTATTGCTGTAACACACATGCTGACATTGTATAGGTCGAATGCTAAATGTTATTTTTATGCAAACTAACTGCTAAAATGTTCGTTTCCTGAAGTTCATAACAAAATAGAATATGATTCTGTGTAGAGCTTTATGTTGGCGTATCTTAGTTGTGAATGTATCGTTGTATGCAGTAAATTCGAGTCCGTAGGTTTAGATATTTAGACCTTGTAGCCCGAGATTAATAATTTATATTTAATTCAATACTAGAACATTACAAAATTTACATTTTGGACTATTGAACCAGTATTTGAACCTACACTCTATCGTCTAAGACCAGAGTGAACAGGTAACACCCTGTGACCAAGTATGCTGGAAGTGTGTATGACCGGTAATCCAGAGGTACCGGGTTCGATTCCCGGTCTCTTCCAGCAGGTAATTCCTTTTACAATTTTTCTTTAAGCTTTAATCTTTGTATTAATGGTTTAGATGGAACTAAACTCAAATGAAAATAAAAAAATAAAATTTGAAAACTATTTGTATGTAAATGTGTGGTTGTGGTTACAGCGGCGCTGGGCAGTTTCCGCTGGCCGCCGTACCTGGTGGCCGTGTGGGTGTGCGTGCTGCTGCTCACGCACGTCCTGCACTGCATTGTCGGCTGCCTCGAGCGAGCGCTGCCCCGCCTCAGGTAATTTATCAACCATTATCGTTATTATCAACAGAATGGCGTCTATTGCCGACTGTTAGAAGTCTTTCTATGTCTTTTACTATAGGTAGCTTGAAATGAAAATATAAGGTGTCATTATGGCAAGCTGTAAATAGCCGACGTTCGATTTTTAGTATTCTATTACCCTTCAAATGACGCTATTCATCATATTTCACTGTAAACATTTTTTATGAAAATAATTCGGAAACTATATTTCGAGTATCTAAGCTTCAGGTTAGGTAAAATGTTCACGGTGAGGAATAATGATGCTACCCACTTTTAGGCTGCCTATTCATTGGAACTTGTGTAAAATTGAGCAATCAATCAAATTCCTCGGATTTAAATGCTCTTCTTTCGGGTTTCACGAAGACGCAACCTGATTGGTTCACACCGTTCCGCTTAAGTGGACTGGCGGCCTTGGGTGCGTCTCCATCTCCATTGAAGCAAGGCGGAGCGAAGACGGGCGGATTAGCGTGGTGATCGGTCGATTCATCACGTCACCATTCCGCTCCGCTCCCTTAAGCCTGCGTTTTGTGTAATATGCCCTCGTGCTAACTCCTACAATAAAGTAGTGATGTGTATGTGGGCAGAGCGTGCTGCCAGTTCGTGCGCGTGTCGGCGGAGCGCGGCTGGCGCGCGGAGGCGGGCGCGCGGCTGCTCCCCGCGGCGCTGGCCGCGCTGGCGGCCGCCGGGTACGCGCTCTACTTCAGCCTCTACGTCGTGTACTCCGTCGCGCTGTGGTCTATAGAGCCGCTGGCTGAAGACGTCAAGATGGACTCCACCACCAAGGTCACGGACTACACGGACGCGAGCGACGACAGCTCCAAGTAGACCCGGTCTCCCTCCACGCTTTCATTTGTTTTTAAACGTACGAGGGCATATTTTCGAATTGAAAGTTAAAATATTCCGCTGTTTAAGAGACGGTTCGAACTCCATTTGATAGTAGGCCCTCGAAACTAGTCGTAACATCGTCGCTCTCTACTCTCTTTACCCCGCCAGTTTATCAAATAAATACTCAATCTGACAGTACTTTGTTCAGGCCGGACTACAAAATTAAACAACAATAATCATTAGCTTGAGTTTCATTTTATCCTAACAGAGCTTATTCCCAAAATATCTATCACATTACCAAATTAACAGATGATCAAATAATCGGACTCCTAAATGATATTATTTTATGACAACTTACTAAATATAAAATTAGTGCTATTCTTGCGTAGATAAAAATGATATCTACAAAAAATACCAAGGAATAAGAAAGAACATAAGCCTTTATTAGAAACTTAAATGAATAAGAATCAACAAGTACAAATATAAGATAAATATTACTATAACATGCAACCGGGTTATCCACCGCAAGTTGCCCAGGCTAGCGTAACTAACTGCAACACGTCGTTCTCGCGTTGGAGTTTATCGAAGACTTGTTGTCCCCGTAGACAAGACATTAGAATAGAAAGTGATAATATTACGTAAGTAAGTAAGTAGGAATGAAGAAAAATGTATATCACTATTCAAGCAGATATACAACTAAATATAATGGCTAAATCTGCATCTGGTCCCTCGCCGTAAACGTCAAAAATACAATAGAATATAATACGAGGTTGGTCAATTATACTATTGAAGTGTTCTAGGACTTATTCCAAATAAAACAGCGCGAATAACAACGATGTGGTTTAATTGTTAACGACAAACTGACACCGCCATCTCTGTTTTATAACTACCTACATGTATAAATACTACATTCCCTCCACCACATTTCTCAAAATAAAAATAATTTACAAATACGTTTTAAGTTTACACGAATTTTAAATTTTATAATGAACATCTTTGTTGCTCGTGCTTCTTAATGGAAACCGCCTTTTTTCAGGGTCGGTAGGGCAGTGATCATCTATAGAGGTTCCCGATTCAACATCCACTGGTAAAACTGTATCTGTTGCCTCCGTCGTCTCCATCTCTGGTTCTATCACCATCGAACTATCTGATGGTGGTGGCGCTATCCGATCTTCCTCCTCTTCCATAGGATGTCTTTGTGAAGAAGCTTCATGAGAATCGATACTTTCGAAGGAAGTATCCGGGGATGTCGAATAGGAGTTCGATGCGTCGTTCGTGAGAGCCTCATTGACCGGGGTATCATGTTGCACAGGTGGGATGTAATCATGGTTCTCGCGTACCTCTTCGTCGCTGGAGCTTTGACTTTTTAGCGTCGGAACGTCGCCATCGTATATGCTCTCATCTATGACGTCACTCCCTTTGTAAAGTAACAACTGATCAGCGTGTTTTTTTACTTTTAAATTTATGTCCGAAATTTTTACAATATACATTCTTGATCCAACTTTCTTTTCAATGACACCTTTTTTCCATATATATTTGGTACCATTTTTAAAAAATGATTTTACTAAAACATGATCTCCTTTCTTAAAAATACATTTTCTATGCCCTCCGTACTGGTTACATTGTAAGATCTGTTTGGAAATAACGTTCTCCTTAGCCGAGGAAGCCAACGACGAGGAAACAAACGGCGCGGGTGCGCCGGCGACGGTGTCGTCGGCGCCGGCCACGGGCCCGCGCAGCAAATCGTGTCGCGAGCGTAACGAGCGTCTTAACAATAATTGAGCTGGTGAAAATCCAGTTGTACAATGGGCTGAATTTCTATAGTCGAACAGTAATTTACTTAGCTTAACTTTGAAACTGGATCGAGACGGATTTTGAGAAAGTATTGCCTTTATGCCTTTTTTTACAAATTTAACGCTATTTTCCGCCTGTCCATTAGTATTGGGATGGTATGGTGCAATAGTGATATGTTTAATATCGTTTGAAAAACAAAACTGTGAAAACAGCGTTGAACAAAAATTGGAAGCATTGTCGGTAACTATAGTACGTACGAGTCCAAACCTACTGAACATGTCCGCTAACCTAACAATTATACTGGTAGTGTCGGTTTGGGTCATCTCGAAACACTCTAACCACTTGGAGTGCGCGTCGACTGCTACCAGGAACTGGCGGCCCTGCACCGCGCACATGTCCAGGTGTACGCGCTCCCAGCGCGCGGCCGGGTAGGGCCACGGCGCCAGCGGGCTGCGCGCCGGAGCGGTTCTCAGTGTAATGCACACGCCACATGAACCTATTTTCTGCTCGATGTGTTCATCAATTTTAGGCCACCACATACGTTTTCTAGCCTCTGACTTTGTTTTGACTACCCCGAGATGTGAGTCATGCAACTCATTTAACAATTGCTCTCGAAATATTGTAGGTATGACTACTTTGTGGCCCCGATGCAACCCTCTTCCAAAGTTAACTCTGTACGGCAGTTAAAATATGCGCGAAGTTCCTCGTCTGCAATTTTTCGTGGCCACCCTTTTTCGATGCACAATTTAACTCGTAGTAAAACACTGTCATTTTTTGTGGCCAAACATATATCTCTGGCCGTAACCGGTTTTAATGTATCGGATATGAAATTGATGTAAGTCGCTCGGTCGACTAAGTCCCCCTCGGGACATCCGTGGGTCTCATCTACCGTAGCTCGAGATAGAAAATCTGCAACATTTTTTTCGCTTTTTATATACTCCATAGTATAATTATATGCCGACATAAAAATTGCATAACGCTGCAATCGGTTCGCGGCTAATTCCGGGACTCCTTTTTTGCACCCTAAAATGGACACCAAGGCTTTATGGTCTGTTCTTAAAATAAATGGCACCGATCTGCCATACAAATAATAATGAAATTTTTTGATTCCAAATATTATAGACGCCGCTTCCCTCTGTATCTGAGCGTAGTTTTTTTCACTGGGTGTGAGAGATCGAGAAGCGTAGGCGACCACACGTTCGGAACCGTCGGGCTGTACTTGCGCCAGAATTGCGCCCAGGGCGGGGCCCGCATCCGTGGTTAGAATCGTGGGATAGTCTGGGTTGTAATGAGCCAACACGCGTTCACTCGCCAGCTCCTCCTTTATTTGTCCAAACGACTCCTCCTGTTCGACACCCCAATTCCACTTACAACCTTTCTTGAGCAGAGTATATAGCGGGTTCAAAATACCGGAAGCATTGGGTACAAAAGTACGATAATAATTTAACATGCCCAAGAAAGATTGAAGCTCAGATACATTTTTTGGACTTGTTGCATTCAGGATTGCGTCGACTTTACTTTTTGATTTATGCAAACCGTGCTTATCGATTACAAAACCCAAGTATTCAACGGAACTCTTAAATAACTCGCATTTATCCTGTTTTAAACAAAGACCAGCGTCGCTAAGTCTACTCAATACCTGTTCAAGCCTTTCTACATGAATTTTTCGGTTCGGCCCTGTAACTAAAACGTCATCTAGAAAAATACAGATTCCGTCTATACCTGACAGAAGCTTCTCGATTATTTGTTGAAACAGACAAGGAGCAGAGGAAAGACCGAAAACCAGTCTTGTATATCTGTAAATTCCCTTATGTGTGTTGATACAGGTTAAGTTTTTTGATGAGTCATCCAATTCGCACTGGTTATACGCCCTTGACAGGTCCAATTTTGAAAACTCCACACCACCATGCAGTTTGGATAATAGCTCTTCGATTCGCGGCAAGGGGTATTTATCGATAAACAATGCTTTGTTTAGGGTCACGGAATAATCGCCACAAATTCGAATATTTCCATCCGCACGTAAAACTGGAACAATGGGCGTTGCCATGTCGGAATGACTCACCTTTTCTAAAATCCCTAAATCAACCAATCTATCTAGTTCCTCTTCTACTTTAGGTTTCAAAGCTAAGGGTACGGGGCGGGGTTTAAAAAACCTAAATTGCGCATCTTCCTTAAGTTTAAGATGTATTTTGTACTTATTAAACCTGCCTAACTCATTAGAGAACACCTTGGGATATTTGTTTTTTAATTTTTTTATAACATCATCTTCGCATTTTAAATTGTTACAGTCTAAATTGCAAAAATGTAAATCGAATTTGCTAATGAAATCCCTGCCCAATAAAATCGGCTGACCTATATTAGTCTCAATGATAAACAAATCAATCTCTTTTGTTTCCTTATCAAAAGTTATTGGTAATGATACTCGACCTAAAGGCAATATTTTGCTACCATTATAACAGTTAAGCCTTATATTGCACTCCATTAAGGCATATTTCCTTTTAAACAATTTACTATAAACATCAGCGGGTAGCACAGAAACTGCGCTGCCGCTGTCCACTTCGCATATAACTCGCTCGCCCGCCATCGAAACTAATTGCTGCATGGGCTTACCGTTATCACACTTGATACTATATAAAAATAAGTCTCGCATACCTTCTTGGAGGTCGTCGGCTTCCTGAGCTATGAAGTTGAATTTATCATTCACTTTACACACACGGCTCAAATGTCCTTTTGCATTACACTTTTTGCACGAATAATTGGCATAACGACACTTATCTTTCGTATGGTTTTTATATCCGCACACTGTACAGTACTTCCTAGGTGAATTGTGGCTGCTCGCGCCGCCGGCCGACAGGGCCGCGGAGCTCGCGCGCAGCGCGAATACGTCACCACTACCGCTACCACCCGCCGCCATTGAAGACCTGGACGGGCCGGTTTCCTGCATAGCCAACCGTGCACTGCGAGTAGCCTGCGCCAGATGCAGCGCCTTACTAAATGTCAGCTGATCGACGCTTTCTGTGAATAACTTCTCCCGTTCTTTAGCGTTTTCGAGTCCGAGAACGAAACGGTCTCGAAGCGCCGTATCTAACTCTGTCCCGAACATGCAGAACTGTGCTAAACTTCTTACTCGAGCCGCCCATTCGCCTAGGTTCTCGCCAGGACGTTGCTCCGCTTTGTAAAATTTATATCGCTCGGCGAACGAGCATTTCGGTGACTCGAAATGCGTATCCAGTTTCCCAATTAGAACAGAATATTCAACAGTGTTCAGCGCCGCTGGAAACACTAAATCCCGTGTGACTCGGTAGGTTTCTTCCACAAATGTCGTAAGGAGTATAGACCGCCTCTTTGTGCCAGATTTATCTGATGAATCTGTCAACTCATTAGCAAAACACATCGATTCAAACCGCTCTTTAAAAATACTCCATTCTTGCGCGTTGTGGTCGAAGGTGAGATTGCCGCCAAACACCACAGTACTGTTATTGTTCGCCGCCGCCATTACAACACTTTAATATTTTACGGTTTATTTATTATTAACACGCGTTAGATACGTTTTCGTCGCCAAATGAAGTGTTCTAGGACTTATTCCAAATAAAACAGCGCGAATAACAACGATGTGGTTTAATTGTTAACGACAAACTGACACCGCCATCTCTGTTTTATAACTACCTACATGTATAAATACTACAACTATTCGCTTTGACTTGGCGTGATTGCACTCTACATATACACACTAACTTAAAAAAGCCTACTTTGTTGTTGTGTTGAGGGTTTAAAATTGCATACTACGCAATAATAATTTAGAAGATTCGCTCATCAACATGATGATTGCACATGTACGATTTGGAAAAACGCCGGTACTGAGAAGTTCGTAGGCAAGCTAAAGATCGTTGGTGAACAGTCACATAGGGCTTGTCATTGCAAAAAATGGGGGAAAACCTGGGTCCCCCGCTGTCGATCGGATTGACGAAGTCTCAACTATCCCAGGCCGGGATGCAGCCGATCTAGACAAGTATCGGGTTGATGTCTCGTATGCCAGGACCATTTTCAGTCACTGAGCTGAAATAGTTACACAATAATATACTGGGCACACCGACAACCACTCCTACCGCTCGGTCCTTCTTGTCGGCTCTCCGGTGTCTCGCGTTTAGTGCTCGCAGGGTCTCGGCTACGCGGCGAGCTCTCTGCAGATACTACCGAGCCAGATAATGTAAAACAATCGCGCAAACCATTTCAACGAGTCAAGTCAGGTTCAGTGGTCCAATAGGTAGGACCGCCCGTGTTGATCCGGAAAGCCGTTGGCGACGCAGGTTCGAACCCTGCCTGAACCATTAACTTTTTTATGTTTCGCTTCATTGTAAACATTTGGTTTACGTTAGCAGACGTTACTGCTTTTATAAAAATAATTACGTCATAGAGCTTAAGAGTAGTAGAGAAAATGTACACAGTAATGTATGGCATGCACCGACAGACGAGCTATCCCCCTGGCTACCAGCGCACTCACAGCTTGGTCCTTCTCGTCGGCGGCTTGCGTGCGCGCGCGCAGCTCGTCCTGCAGCGCTGGTGCGCGCGCCGACAGCTGCGCGCGCGCGTCGCGCAGCGCCGACAGCTCGGGGCTGCCCACCAGGCTGCGCAGGTGGCCGATCTCGCGCGCCAGCGAGCTCTTGTGCGACTCGATCTCCGTCTGACACAACGAATAAATACACATTTTAAAACTTAACCAGCGCCGAGCCGTGTGAACGTTAGTGGTGTGTGGGCTCAGTTGCTAATGAAGGGGTTTCTTTGTTTCAAAAAAACTTAATGGGAATTGATGACTTTTGACCAAAAACTTTTATTTTACGTTTGGAATAACCTTCCTAAATTTCTAGAAAAAGTTGCAGTTTTTTCTGGAACTTCAAAAAACACAAATGATTTTTTCATCACTCCTGTTCAGAAAGTGTCATTTTCATGAGTAGATAGCCGGGTGGAAAATAGCTTTTCCATCCCTAGGGTGGAAAGTAATTTTTTTTTAATTGCCACGGAGTCAAAGATAATTTTGCCTTCTATGTAGATGCACGCCGTGACCAACTAAAGGTGCGACCACACCGCCGCTTAAAATACGGAGTCGGTACGGAATCGCAGTGACGCATCGTATCCGTACCGTTTTTAACGCATGCCCTCCACACCGCTGCTTAAAATACGGAGACGGTACGGAATCGCAGTGACGCATTGTATCCGTACCGTGTTATCACATGTCCTCCACACCGCTGCTTAAAATACGGAGACGGTACGGAATCGCAGTGACGCATTGTATCCGTACCGTTTTAATCGTGTGTCCTCCACACCGCTGCTTAAAATTTGCAGACGCATCGTGAATTCAGCTGCGAAATATAATTACATCGAGTTCTTATGGACGACACCACACCGGCGACATAAATGACCTAACGGTCTCGTAAATGCAGTGTTTTTAGGGTTCCGTAGTCAACTAGGAACCCTTATAGTTTCACCATCTTTGAGACTAGAAAGTTGAAATTTGGTATGAGTAGGTATGTGTATGTATCACGCCGACAAAACGGTAAAATAAAAACTAAAAATATATATATATATATATATACAATGCTTCACTGCGATTCCGTACCGTCTCCGTGTTTTGAGCAGCGGTGTGGAGGGCATGCATTAAAAACGGTACGGATACGCTGCGTCACTGCGATTCCGTACCGACTCCGTATTTTAAGCGGCGGTGTGGTCGCACCTTTAATTAGGTACAATCTAGTCGGCCGTGGTAAGTGGCCATTGAAAAAAGGTCTCCAAAGGTTAGATATAGGCAAGCTAAATTTATTTATATCTATTTTTATAAATAATTTATATTTATATCTAATTATAAATATAAATTTGCCTTATATTCATAATACATACATATAATTCCGTCCCACATTTATTGATAGATCGTACATTAATTAAAAAAAAATACAATTGAAACCATTGGATTGTTTTTTTTTTTTACTTTTTAAATGTTGGCGGTACGTATATCTTAACTTTTTTTTATCTATTAAAATTAAGAAGAATGAAAGTTTGCAGTAGAAAAAGCGGGAACACGAGATTAAATATAAATACCGGGTCTTTAATTGATTATTTGTTAATGACATGGACATTAATATAACTCACACATGACATATGTGCGAGTAGCATTTTATTTTCCTCGCAGTCGAAATGAAAAGTAGAGTGTTTAACTCGGGTGAAATTACCCATTTCACCCTCGAACTATTGGCGCTCTCACTTCGTTCGAGCGCCAGAAATATCTCGGGTGCAATGGGTCACTTTCTACCCTTGGTTAACAATCTACTATTTGTTCCCTACTTGTAAGGGCCTTTTACAATAAGCCAACGATGTCAGCGAAACCCTAATAATAGAGCTCGGCGATGGCGCCGCTCTGTATGTTCAGTCCTAGTATACAATATGATATCTCACCAGCGCGTCGTTGAGGGGCCGCTGCTTGAGCGCAGCCGCGGCCAGCTTCTGCTCGAGCTCGGCGATGGCGCCGCTCTGTATGTTCAGTACTAGTATACAATATGATATCTCACCAGCGCGTCGTTGAGGGGCCGCTGCTTGAGCGCAGCCGCGGCCAGCTTCTGCTCGAGCTCGGCGATGGCGCCGCTCTGTATGTTCAGTACTAGTATACAATATGATATCTCACCAGCGCGTCGTTGAGGGGCCGCTGCTTGAGCGCAGCCGCGGCCAGCTTCTGCTCGAGCTCGGCGATGGCGCCGCTCTGTATGTTCAGTACTAGTATACAATATGATATCTCACCAGCGCGTCGTTGAGGGGCCGCTGCTTGAGCGCAGCCGCGGCCAGCTTCTGCTCGAGCTCGGCGATGGCGCCGCTCTGTATGTTCAGTACTAGTATACAATATGATATCTCACCAGCGCGTCGTTGAGGGGCCGCTGCTTGAGCGCAGCCGCGGCCAGCTTCTGCTCGAGCTCGGCGATGGCGCCGCTCTGTATGTTCAGTACTAGTATACAATATGATATCTCACCAGCGCGTCGTTGAGGGGCCGCTGCTTGAGCGCAGCCGCGGCCAGCTTCTGCTCGAGCTCGGCGATGGCGCCGCTCTGTATGTTCAGTACTAGTATACAATATGATATCTCACCAGCGCGTCGTTGAGGGGCCGCTGCTTGAGCGCAGCCGCGGCCAGCTTCTGCTCGAGCTCGGCGATGGCGCCGCTCTGTATGTTCAGTACTAGTATACAATATGATATCTCACCAGCGCGTCGTTGAGGGGCCGCTGCTTGAGCGCAGCCGCGGCCAGCTTCTGCTCGAGCTCGGCGATGGCGCCGCTCTGTATGTTCAGTACTAGTATACAATATGATATCTCACCAGCGCGTCGTTGAGGGGCCGCTGCTTGAGCGCAGCCGCGGCCAGCTTCTGCTCGAGCTCGGCGATGGCGCCGCTCTGTATGTTCAGTAGCTCCTTAGCGCGGAGCAACTCTACTCCCGCGTCGTGTTTTAATCTGTGGACACAGGAGTAGAACATGTAGTACACGAAGTACCTCTTTTACAACTGATCTCAACTTGTATCTACACTATTGCACACAGATTTCCTCGACAAAGAATTAAAGCACGCTTTTTGTGTTTTCTTTCAATGATTTTAGTCAAGAAATTAAGAGGCTTCTAAACGGGCCATGTTTTGCTGTAAACCACCTTACGTTAGAGCAAGATGCAAGTAATGGCCGGGCCACAAATTGCAGCTAGTCATAGCTCGTTTAGAAGCCCTTTTAGTTATCTTGTGGATGTTTGACCCGCTCTGCATGCTTTGTTCTAGACCCTTTTACATCCGACGACCTATTTGCCTACTACGGCTCATTGCCCTGCATAAATGAGCTTCGTTAATTTAATCATGGAAGTGAGGTTACCTCCGGAGCTCGGCCAGCTCGGCGCGCAGCGCGTGGCACTGCTGGCCGCGCGCGTCCAGCTCCCTCTGCGCGCGCGCCTCGCCGCGCTCCAGCAGCGCGCGGCTGTCGCCGAGCCGCGTGCGCTCCACCTCCAGCTTCGACTTCAGCAGGGAGATCTCGCCGCGAAGACGTTCCGAGTTCTCCACCTGAAAACAACGTTTGTAACGTTTCAATTATGCTACAAAATGGTGGCATTATCGTGCTGTAATACATTTTGTTTATTGAAAAAATATCAAGTCTTGAAGTAAATGGAATGGAGACACATGATGCAGCTAATGACTAGTATATTTATAAAAGGGAAGTGAGAAGATGGTCACCCATCAGCATTTCTTAGCAGTTTGTTTAAGATCTCCAATATCTGACTCCTCACCCAGGATTTCACGAACTTAGCGGCATTTTGTATGGAACTGTTCCTGTTTATTATCTACGTATAAGTAGAGCGATTTTCGAGCCTTGCAATTATATTTAAGCTGTCAACCAGCGTACGTAACCTTCACTTTTGGTTGCAAGGAATCATATAGTACACGACTATACCAGCTACTGTGGTACTGAATTCGATGCCTAGCGACGGCGTAGATATCAGAGTAGTAGAATTTGTGCCGCTAAGCATTATTTCTGTCCCCTACAGAACGATTAGGCATTATTATAACATGGTGTTACACGAGATGTTGGTTACCTCGGCCTGCAGCAGCTTGGCGGCCGGCTCGCGTGCTGCCGGCTGGTCTCCCGGCATCAGCTGCCGCTCGAGCGCGGTGATTCTTGCTTTGTGTTGTGTCTCTCGCTGCTGAAGCTCCAGCTCCGACTGCATCGCGCTTTCGAGGCGCTTCTTGAGGATCTGAATCATGTTTGAGTCCTGGTTCTGAAGACAAAACAAGAGAGACGGTTAGTTAGGGCACGCCATGCATCTAGATTTTCGGATAGAAACAATTTTATTGAAAAATAAATTTGCTTCGAGTACCTGTGAAATAAATAAAGTTCAATTCTCGAGTCCGTTCGCTTTGAGTCGTTACCACTACTTCAGAGAATGAGTTACCAATGATCGGCGCTCCTGATGATGACGCGCGAACAGATTCGATACATTTCGAGCGATATTCGACTTGGACGGCGTGAGTACACCTAATTCATACTCACAGGAGCTTTCTAAGTAAACTTTACCAATGGTATTTAAAAAAAAAATACTATAGTACACACCTGTAGAGTCTCGGCGCTCTCCTTGTGCGTGAGCAGCAACAGCTGCAGCCGGCCGCAGTTGTCCTTCTCGGCCTGCAGGCGCAGCTTGGCCGCCTGCCAGTCCTGGACCAGCTTGTATAGTACACACCTGTAGAGTCTCGGCGCTCTCCTTGTGCGTGAGCAGCAACAGCTGCAGCCGGCCGCAGTTGTCCTTCTCGGCCTGCAGGCGCAGCTTGGCCGCCTGCCAGTCCTGGACCAGCTTGTATAGTACACACCTGTAGAGTCTCGGCGCTCTCCTTGTGCGTGAGCAGCAACAGCTGCAGCCGGCCGCAGTTGTCCTTCTCGGCCTGCAGGCGCAGCTTGCCCGCCTGCCAGTCCTGGACCAGCTTGTACAGTACACACCTGTAGAGTCTCGGCGCTCTCCTTGTGCGTGAGCAGCAACAGCTGCAGCCGGCCGCAGTTGTCCTTCTCGGCCTGCAGGCGCAGCTTGGCCGCCTGCCAGTCCTGGACCAGCTTGTATAGTACACACCTGTAGAGTCTCGGCGCTCTCCTTGTGCGTGAGCAGCAACAGCTGCAGCCGGCCGCAGTTGTCCTTCTCGGCCTGCAGGCGCAGCTTGGCCGCCTGCCAGTCCTGGACCAGCTTGTATAGTACACACCTGTAGAGTCTCGGCGCTCTCCTTGTGCGTGAGCAGCAACAGCTGCAGCCGGCCGCAGTTGTCCTTCTCGGCCTGCAGGCGCAGCTTGGCCGCCTGCCAGTCCTGGACCAGCTTGTATAGTACACACCTGTAGAGTCTCGGCGCTCTCCTTGTGCGTGAGCAGCAACAGCTGCAGCCGGCCGCAGTTGTCCTTCTCGGCCTGCAGGCACAGCTTGGCCGCCTGCCAGTCCTGGACCAGCTTGTATAGTACACACCTGTAGAGTCTCGGCGCTCTCCTTGTGCGTGAGCAGCAACAGCTGCAGCCGGCCGCAGTTGTCCTTCTCGGCCTGCAGGCGCAGCTTGGCCGCCTGCCAGTCCTGGACCAGCTTGTATAGTACACACCTGTAGAGTCTCGGCGCTCTCCTTGTGCGTGAGCAGCAACAGCTGCAGCCGGCCGCAGTTGTCCTTCTCGGCCTGCAGGCGCAGCTTGGCCGCCTGCCAGTCCTGGACCAGCTTGTATAGTACACACCTGTAGAGTCTCGGCGCTCTCCTTGTGCGTGAGCAGCAACAGCTGCAGCCGGCCGCAGTTGTCCTTCTCGGCCTGCAGGCGCAGCTTGGCCGCCTGCCAGTCCTGGACCAGCTTGTATAGTACACACCTGTAGAGTCTCGGCGCTCTCCTTGTGCGTGAGCAGCAACAGCTGCAGCCGGCCGCAGTTGTCCTTCTCGGCCTGCAGGCGCAGCTTGGCCGCCTGCCAGTCCTGGACCAGCTTGTATAGTACACACCTGTAGAGTCTCGGCGCTCTCCTTGTGCGTGAGCAGCAACAGCTGCAGCCGGCCGCAGTTGTCCTTCTCGGCCTGCAGGCGCAGCTTGGCCGCCTGCCAGTCCTGGACCAGCTTGTATAGTACACACCTGTAGAGTCTCGGCGCTCTCCTTGTGCGTGAGCAGCAACAGCTGCAGCCGGCCGCAGTTGTCCTTCTCGGCCTGCAGGCGCAGCTTGGCCGCCTGCCAGTCCTGGACCAGCTTGTCACGGATTCTGGAATAGGACATCTTTGTTTGAGGACAGAGGGTTGCTGAGATACATTTACGTTGCATCAGTTACAATGAGCATAATAAAGTCGATAGAATCTTGGAATTTTGGAGCATCAGCAATGAATTACATCGAGAAACTATAAAGGTATATGTCAATACGGTACACAGAATGAGGCACATGTAAGAACGGTATATGACTGTAGTAGCTGCTCCACACAAGTAGCTGGTCATCATGAGACAGTAATTTCCGCGGAGCGGAGGAATGAATGAACCAAAATAACATCACTGATTTTGGTCATCTATGCTTTTACTTGAAGTATCTGATCTTTTTGTAATATGGCGTGGGTTGAACAACTCCTGTCGCGCGGAGATAATCCCATTAGCGGGTTATGCTCCCACACAAAGGCCGACTACAGGTAGTGAGGGCTAACCAGTCCTGATACTGTTCAAGTCATATCTTTAAAAACAACCCTGTTGGGCTTTAAATAGTTAAAGGAGTATCTCACCTGTTGAGTTCCGTGATAAGGGCATCCTTGTCCTTCAGCCGGGCTTCAAGGTTGTTGACTTGCATCAGCAGCTTGTCGTTCTCAGTTTTGAGTCGGTTCATGCGGTCCGAAGACGTCGAGTGGATTGAGCTCGATGATCTGAACATAGCGAGAGTTAATGTTAAAGTCATCGCTTCATAAATAAAATGTTGACTATAAACGTTCAATCATAAGAATGAGAACAGTCAGCAGCAGAAGTGGCTACGCACGCCAGTTGCTCAAGATGATATCCACACGGACTCTATTATCTAGAGAATAAAGCATGTGTTATAATGCTTAGCTACTTTTGCAGTTGAGTGTACATCTCCTAAATAATTTCGCGGTGGAACAATACGAAAAAACTTACTTAGACGAGTTCAAGGCGAGTCTGGGAATGTCTTCGTGCTCGTCGCTACTGGCCGACAGAATCTGAAAACCAAAATAATGTTGGGAATAAAAATATGTAAAGAACGTACAGAATAAATCACGTCGGCAAATGGCTGATTATGCAACAGTCCAGTCCAGTGTAGCGAATGTATAATAATCTTGAAATTTAAATAATTTATTCGCAAGTACAATTTTGCAAGTCAGTTTGTGGATCTACAGTCATTTCCCAAGAGTAGACTGCTATTGAAAGTAAAGTCAAAATAAACTTAAAAGTACGTAGTTTTTTTGGTATTCGATAATTTGGATTCTAGGATAACTAACTGCTTCTGCCAGGGTACCTGTTCCATGATGTCCTGGTCCAGGCGGTGCGAGTAGTCCAGCTGGTCACGTAGCGCCCGCTCCAGCTCGGCGGTAGGAGAGCGCGTCCCGCTCACCACCAGCGCGCGCTGCCCCGACGGAGACTGCTTCTGCCAGGGTACCTGTTCCATGATGTCCTGGTCCAGGCGGTGCGAGTAGTCCAGCTGGTCACGTAGCGCCCGCTCCAGCTCGGCGGTAGGAGAGCGCGTCCCGCTCACCACCAGCGCGCGCTGCCCCGACGGAGACTGCTTCTGCCAGGGTACCTGTTCCATGATGTCCTGGTCCAGGCGGTGCGAGTAGTCCAGCTGGTCACGTAGCGCCCGCTCCAGCTCGGCGGTAGGAGAGCGCGTCCCGCTCACCACCAGCGCGCGCTGCCCCGACGGAGACTGCTTCTGCCAGGGTACCTGTTCCATGATGTCCTGGTCCAGGCGGTGCGAGTAGTCCAGCTGGTCACGTAGCGCCCGCTCCAGCTCGGCGGTAGGAGAGCGCGTCCCGCTCACCACCAGCGCGCGCTGCCCCGACGGAGACTGCTTCTGCCAGGGTACCTGTTCCATGATGTCCTGGTCCAGGCGGTGCGAGTAGTCCAGCTGGTCACGTAGCGCCCGCTCCAGCTCGGCGGTAGGAGAGCGCGTCCCGCTCACCACCAGCGCGCGCTGCCCCGACGGAGACTGCTTCTGCCAGGGTACCTGTTCCATGATGTCCTGGTCCAGGCGGTGCGAGTAGTCCAGCTGGTCACGTAGCGCCCGCTCCAGCTCGGCGGTAGGAGAGCGCGTCCCGCTCACCACCAGCGCGCGCTGCCCCGACGGAGACTGCTTCTGCCAGGGTACCTGTTCCATGATGTCCTGGTCCAGGCGGTGCGAGTAGTCCAGCTGGTCACGTAGCGCCCGCTCCAGCTCGGCGGTAGGAGAGCGCGTCCCGCTCACCACCAGCGCGCGCTGCCCCGACGGAGACTGCTTCTGCCAGGGTACCTGTTCCATGATGTCCTGGTCCAGGCGGTGCGAGTAGTCCAGCTGGTCACGTAGCGCCCGCTCCAGCTCGGCGGTAGGAGAGCGCGTCCCGCTCACCACCAGCGCGCGCTGCCCCGACGGAGACTGCTTCTGCCAGGGTACCTGTTCCATGATGTCCTGGTCCAGGCGGTGCGAGTAGTCCAGCTGGTCACGTAGCGCCCGCTCCAGCTCGGCGGTAGGAGAGCGCGTCCCGCTCACCACCAGCGCGCGCTGCCCCGACGGAGACTGCTTCTGCCAGGGTACCTGTTCCATGATGTCCTGGTCCAGGCGGTGCGAGTAGTCCAGCTGGTCACGTAGCGCCCGCTCCAGCTCGGCGGTAGGAGAGCGCGTCCCGCTCACCACCAGCGCGCGCTGCCCCGACGGAGACTGCTTCTGCCAGGGTACCTGTTCCATGATGTCCTGGTCCAGGCGGTGCGAGTAGTCCAGCTGGTCACGTAGCGCCCGCTCCAGCTCGGCGGTAGGAGAGCGCGTCCCGCTCACCACCAGCGCGCGCTGCCCCGACGGAGACTGCTTCTGCCAGGGTACCTGTTCCATGATGTCCTGGTCCAGGCGGTGCGAGTAGTCCAGCTGGTCACGTAGCGCCCGCTCCAGCTCGGCGGTAGGAGAGCGCGTCCCGCTCACCACCAGCGCGCGCTGCCCCGACGGAGACTGCCGCGCGGACTCTCGCAGCCTGCATACGAACAATTGACTAAAACTGAATCACTGATGTATCAGCAGGAAGACCGTTCCCATGGAAACGTAGGGTCTCTGGTTAACTCTGAAAGGGCACTGGATCAGCTGAAATAGCTAACCGTTCATCGGGTATAATATACGTTTGCATCTGTCTGTCAACTGTCCAAGTAAACATTTACTGCGCATGACATAAATGTATACCTGTCGACTAGATCCTTCATGTCCTGGATCTCGGCCTCCAGTTCCTGGCACTTCTCGGTCTTCTCCTGCAGTTTCATCCTCAGCTCCGATATGTTCGACTCTTCACGTAATCTACAAACAAAATTACAATGAATATTTGCTCGTGGTTTCATCTGCTCTCGATACCACCGTTGTGTCACGTCGTGACTTGTATAGTTTAAGAAATAGGCTATGAATTTTAACTACAACGCTAGGTTTTCCGTGATTTTGCAAGGATATTTTGCTAGGGAAATGTGTTTTTTTTCTGGAAATAATCAATCGTACGCCACTTGAGTCTCCGGGATTTCTATTATCATGTAAGAAAAGTTACCTGTCCGAGAGCGCTGCTAACTGCTCGGCAAGCCTGTCCCTTTCGGTTTTCACAGCCTGCAGCTCACGGAAAGCAGCCTCGGCCTGTTGTTCCTTGTCCGTCGCAATCTTGCTCGCTTGTGACACACTGTTGCGGAGTTCCGTCACGTCTAGCTTCGCTTTCGCTAATTCGAAGGCCTGAAAGATTTACCAGCTTACATGATGTTTAATGAGACAAAATGGTAAACAAATCTGTTTTTAAAGAGCCACATTTAACTAATGCTATCACGATATGCGGAAACATCGAGGGAAAAAATCGTAAATGAAAAATCACAAGATGGTCCGATATTCCAACCTACAATATTTTTTCCCGAAATCTGGTTTCGTGGTGGTAACCATAATATAACCGGAATGCTATGCTTGTAAGCGCTAGAACATTATGAACATATATTTTCTCCATCCATTCATAAGAACATACTTTATCCATCAGTTCGCTTGTAGTCAAAGTTAAAACAAAAGAAGTAGGTTGACTAGACTCACATTTACTCCCTCGACTACTTCCTTGTCTTGTTCTATTTATAATACAAACTATGAATTGAGTTAGACGACGACCTAAACTACATATTATGCGTAACGTAACCGCGTCCGGTATAAGCAGCCAATGCGTTTTCAAACGCACGCTCATCTTCGTATTACAATGGAGCCATCCAACGCCAGAACTTGGCATTTTAACGACGACGCACATTTTTGGCAAGGAACCAAATGTAACAAAGAATTATTATACAGAATCAATGCACGCGATGATACTGCGTCGTTCGAGCAAAAATACGAGTCGTCTGCTTGTCTTAATACTGATTAATGTAAATAAGTTTTTTTGCACAATTACTCTTTAAAATTCCCTCGAGACATTTTGTGATGTCTCGAATTTTTGTCAAGCTTAATGGTCTCACTATTTTATTTAAACAATCTGATTTTAATCCTCTTTATGGCAATATTTATCATAGAAGTGTGACTATAGGAAGATTATCTTCTTCTAAAAGCTTATTAGCTGTACAAAGATAAGGATAGGATGAATAATAGGATTCGTTTCTGTAAATAAATATTTTTAAAGAGAAAGAAGAATAAATTGATGATTTGATTAACATACTTCCACCACTATTCAGTTAGAAATGATAAAAAATATTCTTACCTTATCATTTAGTTCCTTCCTGTTGAAGTCTAGCTCGTGCTGCAGCAGCGAGATCTGCTTCCTGATCTTGGCCAGCTGCTTCTTATCGTTGCTCGCCTGCCGGTCCGTCTTCTCGGTCTTGTTCTTCGGCGACGGACTCCTCGACACCATCTTCAGTTGCTCCTTAAGTGTCGCTATCTCTTCATGGTACGAATTGATGTCTTCATTCAATATATCTATTTCTGTTTCTTTGTCTTTTAGCTTATCAGTCAAATCTTTGAGCTCATCTATCTTCGATGTCAATTCGTTGTTCAATGAGTTTACTCTTTCGAGTTCGCTTTCACTGTTCTGGAGTTTGAGAGACGCGTTCTCTTGTTCTTTTTCTAGTTTGGTTAGTTTGAGTTTTAGTTCCTTGTTTGTTATGTTAAGATTGTTATTCTCTTCGTTGATTTTGCCGATGTCTCGATTCTGAGCGTCAATGGTGTCTTGTAATCTAAATAGTTCGTTAGATTTCTCATCAAACGCTTCTTTGAGGTTGTCCAATTCTTCTGTTTTATCGTTAAGGCATCTCTGCAAGTCGTCTAATCTATCTAAATGTTGGTTTAAACTGTCTATTTGCTGATTCTTTTCCGAAACTAACTGTTCTAGCTTCTGTAGTTCAGCAATCTTTTCTTTCATTATACGGTTCTCCGTCTCACATTTTTCTAGAGAAGTATTTCTGCTCTGTATTTCGTCAATTTTGACTTCTAATTCCGTCATTTTGTTGGTTAAGTTACGTTTTTCTTTAGCTAGTTCTAAGATCATATTCTCTCGTCTTAGAATGTCTTCTTTGAGCAAATGTAAGTCTTTTGATTTCTCATTGACTTCCTGCATCAGTTCATTCACTCTTTGTTCTAACAACTTCTTATTTGATGAGAAGTGTTCCAACTGGTTCTCGTAGAACTTTTTATCATTTTCCATGGTGGCCATGGTGTTTTCTAACAACCCCTTCAACTCTTCAACTTCTTCCTTAAGAGCCGGGAACTCACACAGCTGTTCTTCGGCATTTTTCAACTCTGACTTACAAGTATCGAGTTCACTTCTAGACTTCTTGATCTCGTGCTTCAACTGCGTTAGTATATCAGGGAAGTTCTCCTGCCTAATGTCAAGCGTAATGCCTAGTTCTCTTAGAGACGTGAACTCTTCATCCTGAGTTCTGTTATCGTGCGAGGGTTCCATCGAGAAGTCGATTTTCTTGGGAGCGACGCTTAAATCTTTGCTCGCATCGAGTTCCCTATTCGGATACATGGAGCAATTGTCGGGTATGTTTTGTGCGGTGGAATGTTTCACGCTGTCTCCGAATTTCTCAGCGGTTCCGAAGACGGTAGTCTCATTGATGTTTCGCTTGAAGATTCTGTGTGGATCCTTATTCTGAGTGGACGTTAGATGTCCCGGCAGCGAATCGGCGCGGGGCGTGAAGCTAGGCAGATCGAAGTGGTCGATAAAGTCGAGGTTGAGCGAGCTCATGTTGGGTTTAGAAAAGTCAGGAGGCAGGGTCCTGTTCAGCTGCGTCTTGTCTCTGTTGTCGGCGTACGGGACGCCAGACAAGCTGAGATTCTGTGCTTTTAGCTCAGCCCGTCTCATTTGCAGGTCTTGTTCATCGAATTCTGATATAGAGACTATGTCACTGAGGGTTCTTGCTGAGGTCTTCCCTTCGGGTTCGTCTTCCTTTTGTTCATCGTCCAGTTTGAGTGCTGGGGGATATATGAATATATGTAAATAAAGGGACTTTCAAGGTGAAATAAGAAACTTTTGGAACATAACGAGATCAAACTGGGAAGTTGAGTTGAGTCTATTGTAAGACGTTTGCTACTGCACGAGTCGTAAAGATACATTAGCCGGGTGTCACGGTTGTTAGTGTTAATGGAAGTTGGAGCGGCTCCAAACATGTGCAGTCTGAGTCAGCGGTCTAGACTGGGAGTTTGCGTTTCCAAATTATTACTGACAATAATATGACTTGAAGAAAACCCAATCATATCATAAAAAATTGGGCAAGAGTGTATCATACTGTCCTAATAAGTAAGGTATTAATTAGAGCATGCTTAAATCTTATTTGCTAATATCATCATATAGTTAACTTGAAGTCTATGTCTGATGAAAACAACGTAATCATGATTTCACCTAGTCATAGGCACAGATGTTACATTCCTAGGTAAGGGTAGCAAGTTACGGACAACAGATCTAGTAGACGTAGAAGAGGGGTATAGAGCTACAGTTACAAAGTTCAGTAAGGACTAAAAAAAAAAATAGGAAACGTTCCCTTGTGCGACAAAAATAACGATGTAATACGAAACCTTAAGGTACTTCAATGAGTGAGTTAAGGTGGTGCACTTTTTGGTGTTCTCCCTTGTCTGTGGTTGTCGACTCACCCATGATCTCCTGCAGCTGTTCCTCCCTCTCGGCCAGCGCGCGGCGGTGGTCGCGCAGCCCGGCCTGCAGCTCGTCCTTGTGTGTGGTTGTCGACTCACCCATGATCTCCTGCAGCTGTTCCTCCCTCTCGGCCAGCGCGCGGCGGTGGTCGCGCAGCCCGGCCTGCAGCTCGTCCTTGTGTGTGGTTGTCGACTCACCCATGATCTCCTGCAGCTGTTCCTCCCTCTCCGCCAGCGCGCGGGCCGGTGGTCGCGCAGCCCGGCCTGCAGCTCGTCCTTGTCTGTGGTTGTCGACTCACCCATGATCTCCTGCAGCTGTTCCTCCCTCTCTGCCAGCGCGCGGCGGTGGTCGCGCAGCCCGGCCTGCAGCTCGTCCTTGTGTGTGGTTGTCGACTCACCCATGATCTCCTGCAGCTGTTCCTCCCTCTCGGCCAGCGCGCGGCGGTGGTCGCGCAGCCCGGCCTGCAGCTCGTCCTTGTGTGTGGTTGTCGACTCACCCATGATCTCCTGCAGCTGTTCCTCCCTCTCCGCCAGCGCGCGGGCCGGTGGTCGCGCAGCCCGGCCTGCAGCTCGTCCTTGTCTGTGGTTGTCGACTCACCCATGATCTCCTGCAGCTGTTCCTCCCTCTCGGCCAGCGCGCGGCGGTGGTCGCGCAGCCCGGCCTGCAGCTCGTCCTTGTCTGTGGTTGTCGACTCACCCATGATCTCCTGCAGCTGTTCCTCCCTCTCCGCCAGCGCGCGGCGGTGGTCGCGCAGCCCGGCCTGCAGCTCGTCCTTGTCTGTGGTTGTCGACTCACCCATGATCTCCTGCAGCTGTTCCTCCCTCTCCGCCAGCGCGCGGGCCGGTGGTCGCGCAGCCCGGCCTGCAGCTCGTCCTTGTCTGTGGTTGTCGACTCACCCATGATCTCCTGCAGCTGTTCCTCCCTCTCGGCCAGCGCGCGGCGGTGGTCGCGCAGCCCGGCCTGCAGCTCGTCCTTGTCTGTGGTTGTCGACTCACCCATGATCTCCTGCAGCTGTTCCTCCCTCTCCGCCAGCGCGCGGCGGTGGTCGCGCAGCCCGGCCTGCAGCTCGTCCTTGTGTGTGGTTGTCGACTCACCCATGATCTCCTGCAGCTGTTCCTCCCTCTCCGCCAGCGCGCGGCGGTGGTCGCGCAGCCCGGCCTGCAGCTCGTCCTTGTCTGTGGTTGTCGACTCACCCATGATCTCCTGCAGCTGTTCCTCCCTCTCCGCCAGCGCGCGGCGGTGGTCGCGCAGCCCGGCCTGCAGCTCGTCCTTGTGTGTGGTTGTCGACTCACCCATGATCTCCTGCAGCTGTTCCTCCCTCTCCGCCAGCGCGCGGCGGTGGTCGCGCAGCCCGGCCTGCAGCTCGTCCTTGTGTGTGGTTGTCGACTCACCCATGATCTCCTGCAGCTGTTCCTCCCTCTCGGCCAGCGCGCGGCGGTGGTCGCGCAGCCCGGCCTGCAGCTCGTCCTTGTCTGTGGTTGTCGACTCACCCATGATCTCCTGCAGCTGTTCCTCCCTCTCCGCCAGCGCGCGGCGGTGGTCGCGCAGCCCGGCCTGCAGCTCGTCCTTGTGTGTGGTTGTCGACTCACCCATGATCTCCTGCAGCTGTTCCTCCCTCTCGGCCAGCGCGCGGCGGTGGTCGCGCAGCCCGGCCTGCAGCTCGTCCTTGTGTGTGGTTGTCGACTCACCCATGATCTCCTGCAGCTGTTCCTCCCTCTCCGCCAGCGCGCGGCGGTGGTCGCGCAGCCCGGCCTGCAGCTCGTCCTTGTCTGTGGTTGTCGACTCACCCATGATCTCCTGCAGCTGTTCCTCCCTCTCGGCCAGCGCGCGGCGGTGGTCGCGCAGCCCGGCCTGCAGCTCGTCCTTGTGTGTGGTTGTCGACTCACCCATGATCTCCTGCAGCTGTTCCTCCCTCTCCGCCAGCGCGCGGCGGTGGTCGCGCAGCCCGGCCTGCAGCTCGTCCTTGTGTGTGGTTGTCGACTCACCCATGATCTCCTGCAGCTGTTCCTCCCTCTCGGCCAGCGCGCGGCGGTGGTCGCGCAGCCCGGCCTGCAGCTCGTCTTTGTCCTGCTCCAGACTCTTGGCGAGCGCCTCCAACTGCGCGATGCGGGTTTGCGCGGATGACAGTTCACGCTCGAGAATCACCACCTTGTCTTTAGGGTTACCTGATGAACGAACAATTTTGTTAATTTTATTTTATTGGACTAATGTTAAGACAGGTCAAGGGTAGTTCCATTACTTGAATAGTTTCTATAAGTGTATAACAACTTACATGAGTTCCCATATAACGTCTGGTGTTGTTCGTTCAGCTTCTCTTTCTCTTCTAAATTTTGTTTCGCTCGTAATAATTGTTTGTCTTTTGACTCCAACTCCTCCTTTAGTCTTTGTACCTGTTGGATAAAACTCATTTAATAATTTAATTCTTGAGCTTTTGTCGAGTTAGAAGGAATATTTTCGAAAAATATATGTTCAACGAGAGATGAGCTGCGTTCAAACGACTAGTGTTCAAAACCGCTACATAAAAACATTTGAGACTTGAGTGTGATATGTTTTGGGGTTGAGATGTGAGTGATTTCTGTGAATGTGGCAAGATGTTCAGGGCGTGAATGTTGCTGCAACACGTCGTCACACGTCACAGCGACGAACTAACAGCTGTCAGGTCGACGAACATGTCTTTTGGGTGTCGTTTTGTATAATTGCTCAGTCTATCTAGAAATCACCGTTGGGCGATTAAATTATCATTAAGACTGCCTGTTCAAGTCTCAGATTTAAATGCTTTCTTCCGGGCTTCACAAAGTCGTAGGCTGATTGATTCATTTCATCCGCACTGCTTCAGTGGACAGGAGTAGACCAATCACCTGAGTTGAAATCTGTATCTCAGCTCCGCTTTACTTTTGTGACTGGTCGTTCCACACGTCTCCGGTCCGCTTCAGTGAAGCCTCACCCTTAGACTACGGTAGTTCGCGCACTAACCTCAGCGAGCGCGTCGTGTAGACTGACGGTGAGCTGTCCGGCCGCCTGGTGCGCGAGCGCCTCCGCGTTGTTGCGCTGCGTCTCCAGCCGCGCCGACAGCGAGGAGATCTTGAGCGCCTGCTCGGACATGCGCGCTTGCAGCACATCGCGCTCGGCACGCACCTCCTGTAACAAACAACTACATCTTACATTCCTTTCTCACTATTTAAAAGATCTATAATGATAGCAATCATGACCACAGTGCCACAATTCACTGTGCCGCTTTAATGAACGACATACCTTATTATTTATCTAGAATGAAAGGTCAGCTGCAGAGACACGCCACACTAACATGCATTCGTCACTCGTCACATTCTTCTGCAGCTCAGCTCATACATAAATGTACAAGCAAGATCGATGTATTCATAAGAGATGAGAAAGACCCAACTTGCATCACCAAACACACCACACATAAATACGGAATAGGATTTGACCATCACAATACTAACTACTAAACAAAAAAAGATTCCGTTTCATAGATCTCTTAGGTATACTAAAGACTAAAATACATATATAAACACAGACAAAACGTTCTACAGCGTACGACTGACTAATTGATTATTAAGCTGTGTATGAACCTACCAAATGTATTTATCATGATATTAATGAGTTATTCAGAGTGTTGTTTACTTGTGAGACGCCAAACGAATACAGTGTGCCTGATTGTTCATAGGCAGTGTAAATGAAAATCCTAACACTTGTTTTGACATTAACACTAAATGTTTTAGAGGTAATGAGATATTCCATTTGTCCTACAATAAGCACGAAAATCCTTTAGGTACAAATGTTGATCATGATGAGATGAATTATTATTTACTATAGGCATCTTTTTGTTCGGTTTGAACATATCCTATCTGCATCAAACCAAGTTATGATTAATCTTCACTCTAAGGTAAGGTAGTACCTTTCATAGCTCTTTCCTGCTTATTGCCACATTTGTTTGTCTTTCGTCAATCGTAAAATATATCGTACGTACGTGATAAAAACGAAACCGAATGCGTTAACGCGTCGATAACAGACCCGTCAGTTAACTGACCCGGTTAGTCGTCTAATTTTACCAGCACGTGCTAACCGGGTCCGAAAAGATCACCAGGTCATACGTCATCAGCTCAGTGTCATGATTAATTCGATGTAAAAATAGCAGTCACTCTACTAGGTCCTGGATTGGAAGCTTGATTTAATAACACGCTCGTTTGAACATAGTTTACAGACATTAATTATTAAAAAAACATTTTTTATTATTTGTTGTTATAGCGGTAACAAAAATATACATTCTGTGAAAATGTCAACTGTCTACCTATTACGGCTCATGAGAAAATGCCCGTTGAACGATTTATCATGGAAAAACCCCTATTTTTGTGTGGAAGCCCACCTTGATTATTAATATTTTATCATGAATAGTATTTGATGCTATAGCGGCACCAGAAATACATCATCTGTGATTTTTTTTACTGTCTAGCTTACATGGTTCATGACATACAGCTTGATGATACACGGACAGACGGACGGACAGCGGAGGCTTAGTAATAGGGTCCCGTTTTTTACCCTTTGGATACGGAACCCTAAAAAGTGGTTTAAGATATGTGTCACGATAGTTTTAATAAGATTATAGTTAGTCGCCTAATTTTACCCGGCCCGATACTAAGCGGGTCAAAAGACCACCAGGACATTCGTCATCAGCTCAATGTCATGATTAATTAGATGTAATAATAGCAGTCTAACGTCCCATCTGCTACGTCCTCGATTATAAGCTTGGTTTAATAATACATGCCTTTTATCATAGTGTAGTTCTATTCTTAAAGAGGTTCGATAATGTATCTCGCATTCCGTGTTATAAATAACATGAATATTTGATATCTAGGTTCACTTATTCTATGCGACTAGCACTCAGTTCCAATAGTTTATTGAACTGTGATCTTATCTATACGACAACAGCCTCTTGTCACTTATTGTGTTTTTTGTTATTTCTGTGTGTGTTTGTTTGTATTTATTTTATGGTGCAAATAATAGTTATTCGTTATGCAAGGCTGCAAAGTTATTATTTGGCGCGAGTGTTGAAATTGAAAGCTGAGCGACCGAAGGAATCTAAGATTGAACCATGAGCGAAGCGAATGGTTCAAAGATAGATTCCTGAGCGTAGCGAGGCTTTCAAGACACGATAAGTTAAATAATTTTGCAGCCATGCGGAACACACCATTTTTCACCTCACTACAGCGAGGAAAATGCAAGATTCAAGAAAAACAATTAAAACATAAAAATAATCATATTTATTTTAATAAAACAATTTAAACGGATTATATCGCGTATATTAATTATTTAAATAAATAATAAATGCCCTTCTGGCACATGTGTAACTGTCTTTACACATTAGGCCCATCTGGCATGTATGAACACCTTTATTTTTAAATTAATATTTACAAAATGGGTAGTTTGCACAAATGTAACTTTGACAGAGAAAAATTGTGTTTTTCTCAGTCAACCTTTGACAACGGTATCTGTAAAGGTACTGAAACGTCAGGGAGGCTCAAATAATTAATATACGCGATATAATCCGTTTAAATTGTTTTATTAAAATGTGTGACAGTCGCGGAAACCGAAGAAAATATTATAATCATATTTAATTTTGCTTTCTATCTAACACATCAAATTTAAAACATAACACACTCAAATCCAAACCAAATAAATACGAGAGAAGCACACATAGGTATTAAAAATTAAAAGTGATATAGCCGTAATTTGTATTATCGTCGTGTATATTTTATCGTTGAGTTTTTCTTAAGCACTGTTGTATTATATTTGTATTTGAAACTACTTGACACATTCGTTGTGAATGTGGGAGAATGGCATTCTGGGAAGGATTAGTTGGCCACTCGGAAGTATTTTCCATAACACTTGCTTTGGAAGTTATTGGACGATGAGATCCGAACAAGATTATTTCGGCTTTATCTTCTTTAATAACGCCAATAGTTTCGGTAAATTACGTCTCCAAATATTTATAAGAAATCCTTTTAACGAATACAGGCTTATAGCATTGAATAAATACTCCAAATTGGGCTTAACTTTCTTGTTTTCGATATTTCTATAAAGTAAGACAACAGTATGTATTCTCCACAGAACAAATTTACATTGTTTACGTGAATTGTGAAAACTTCCAACTTTTTAATTATAATTTTTTTTCCCGGGTGCGTTCAGAAATTACACTCTTATGTTCCAACTTTTATAACAAATAAATATTAAAATTTGTGTTGTATTTCATATATTTACTAGTCAAAATGTGTAAATGAAACTGAAATACTTAATATTAATATACTTATATAAACATATTCAACATAAAATAAAGTGTAGAAAAATAAAAACTTAAAAATCTGTAACCACAAACCAGGTTTCTGGACGTGATATTGTAGGTGTATTTATTTTTAAAATAAGTATTCAAACGTACATATGATTTTAGCTGGCCTGACCATTTCGCCCTTTTTTAGCGTGCGTTGATTGGTTATTCGAAGATTTATCGACTGATGAAATCAGTCACGCGTTGAAAGAGTCTTACTTAAATATAAAAAAGTTACATGCACCACAGAGAATCAAAATCGTCGTGTTCGAAATTCAAATGACTTTTGCACGCTAGCGGATAAAATAGACTTTTGCACGCAGATTTCGCCCTATAAACGGAGGTTTTCCGAGCGAGTGAGGTGAAATAGTTATTTGTGCAACAAGAGAGCAAAGTTGTTTTTTGTTACGAGTGCTGATTTTGAGTCCCGAGCAAGCGAAGGATTCTACATTTGAATCACGAGCGTAGCGAGTGATTCTATGTTAGAATCCTTAGTGTAGCGAGGGACTCAACAGCACGAGATGCAAAAAACTTTGCTCTCGTGTAGCACACACAACTTTTCACCTCATCAGCGAGAACATATTCGACATTTTGTGCTTTTTCTTCCAACGTATGTTTATAGTCTTTGTTGCTGATTTCAATAATATTATTAATCAGAAAATAGATCAGTGCTGCTTAAATAAGGAATAACAATATAATTTAATTGAAATTATAATCAACCAACCAACACGGTTATTGTCATTATTTGATCAAATTGGAAGATTTAGCAGATACATGACGTGTTTATTAATAAATACATATTATATTACGAGATTTTGTTTATAAATTGATTAATATTTTTACTCGTAAAACACCAAACAAAATAAATGCAAAAGAAAATAACAATTACAATATGAACTCGATATTTTTTAACGTACGTTTCGAATATGAATCTATGATAAATGGTGAAATTATAAATTATTATTATATTTACAATAAGTAATAAGTTGAAAATCTTATTTAATTTGAGCAATGATCTATTGTTTTATATAAAAGGCACAATAATTTTAATATTCGGTCGTTAAATAAAAATATAATAAAGTAAAAAAAAATTTCGGGTGTTTTTAATGAATTTTTTGGTATAACTCGTATCCGAACTCAATCGAGGTCGGATTCGAAAATCGAATTTCAAATTGATAAGTTTCTATCCCTCTCTTTTATATACATATGAAAGAAACAGAGTGCATCAAGATTCAAATGATTAGAATTTTATAATTAACCTTTGGCTGAAGAATGACAATTTGTGGTCATATATTGAAAAATTAAAAAGCTACTTTCTACTCACGCTCGAAACAAAATCGCATTTTGTTCACTGTTATCTGACAGCAAAATCGCCATGTTTGAGCTGGTGAGGTGAAAAGAGTATTATTATTATTCCGGACCGAGGAAGAATAAACAACGCCGATATTTTGCGAACATTTTAATATGTTAGAATCACTTCTACAAAATCAAGCCCGAAATTAAGTGAAACGTTATTTCAAACAGTGAGATATAGAAAACTGCCGTGAGTCTCAGACATAGGTTAAAATACATAAACGGAGTGAGTTACCTGTTTGAAATAACGTGGATACGCTTAAAAATAGGTGAAAGTACCTCTTTAAAATAGATTATTGCATTAAGAATAACTACGTGATATATTTTACGCGTAACGTTGGCGATAACACGTCCCTCCGAGCCAAGTTTCGTACAAAACAAACACGTACGTAAATAAATCGTGACGCTTCAAGTGTTATACTGTACATTACAAGACGCTCTCATAGAGGTCGCCTTCACAATTTGGCTAGAGACGTCGTAATAAAAAGCAATCATCCGTCGTGGCTTTGACAATTATTTTGGTTCAGAGAAAACAAGAACTTTAAGAAGACGATTGCTTGATTTATTAGCAAGCAATGGTATTACTTTCATAATATTGTCTTTATTTTTTTACGGTTTCATGTTTTTAAAAAAGTAGATTGAGGTGTGTATATTAGGCTTGATGGAGCTGACATGCGCAATATAATGACATAAGCTCCTACATAAAAAGATAAAAAAGACCCTATTGTTAATATGTATAAGTACTATATTTAATAATTATAACAAAACGGGCTATTACGTCCCTTGGTCACAAAGGGACCATGACCAGGCCATGGCCCATATTATCCAATAATTTCTTTTGTCACACAGTTGTTACTTTTTCATTACTTGAAGGTCTAGAAGACGTTTTTATGAAAATGGTATCTGAGGGTTTCAGAGCCCAATACATTATAAAGCGCAATAAAATTGATAATTTGTATAAATATATAGAACACACACACAAATGATTCGGTTATAGGACAGTTTTGTACTAACGACTGCACACGACACATAACATTTATTGGGTGTCGGGTAAACATGACTTCTAGTTTTTTTATCGAAAAGTAACGCATATTTTATCCCTAAAATGCAGTTCCCGAAAGTTACTTTTTTTTAGAGAAGGCACGGGCGTTTAAAAGATATTAAGAGGCCACCGGCACAAGTGGTTATCCCTTTTTTCACTCAATGTGCGTATTCGTTCATACATAAACATATACACGTACATATTATATTTATTTATTTATCGTACAAAAGACGGACTTAATGCCATAAGGCATTCTCTACCTATATTCGTAACATAAACAAGAGAGCACAACGAAGGAGCAGCTGATGTTTGCGACATTGTGGACCAATTGACTTTATCAAATTCAATTGAAAGGAAAGCGCTGGAATAATATGTACCCTCGTGGCAGTCATATACTGCCACATCAATTGAGAATTATTGATGTCTTCATTATTTCCGAGTGATTGCATGACAAATATATATTACTTTTGACACTTTTGTATACCGCTTGATACGTTTGAACCGCTTAGTATAGTAGGAAACCTTTTTTGCCACTTCGCTTTGTTCTAACAAACAATGGGACCCAATGAATGGGTATTGTGTGCATTATGAACTGGGGCCACAAACTGCATTTATGATACCGATCATTTCAAAGTACTCTTTGAGTACCATTGTTTGAGGCCACAAAGCGAAGTGAATTCGGGCTCTATAAAGGATTCCTACCATACATTTTCTTAGTAAATTAATATCTTTGTCTTGATTTACTTTCCACGTCACTTTTTTGTTTGTACAAGACTGTTGTGGCACATGGCAAATAAAAAGTGAATATTAATTTTCCACTTATATTGATGTGACAAGTCAGACAGACAATGAATGATCTTAATGGTGTTTAGTTAAGAACCTAATTTCCTCTATTCACGACGTATATCAACAATGGACAGTTAACTGACCTTGTAGTAATTAAAGGAATGGAGGATAAAGAAAACTTTTATCTCACTTAAATACCAGCTTCCTGTTGGGTTAGCAAAATTGCAGTTACAGTTTTGCTGGACAAGGAGATTAAAATTCTTGCACATCACAACTTGCCACACTACAATTAATTCCCGACGTATAAAAAATAATTAACAATCGGTTCCGCGTTCATGTCTATTCGAAATTATGTATTTTACGACGTTACTAAAGGGGAATTGTTAAAAACGTCTATTTAGGACCCAACGCCACTCACCGTCAAATCAGGCAGCCCCATACCAATCTGCCTAAAGTACTTCCACAGGAACATCACTACACCACACCACTACACTACATGATGCAATGATCATGAATGATTGAACCACCATGAAACAACCCTCCCATCATAATCAAACACGATGGAGCGAAACTTGTGATTTACAACACTAGTGAGATAATATCGGCGTCGGAGTTTCACCTTACGACAGCAGAGCACTCTTTGGAGCATGGAGATCGACTGAGGGATCGGAGGGGAGCGAGCGGCGGAAAATACATTTTCAGCGCGGCAAATGCAACGGGGACTCATCACTGAACGCGTAGATGAGGTTTTGAACAAATAATAAAACTACGTAGGTAAACCGTGACTTGTTGCACTGTTTACTAAACAAGAAATAGTCTAGGAAATATTTTAGTTATGACACAACGGCTGCTGAGGTTTCATAGTGTTTAAATTTTAACTCGCGATCTTTCGTCGCATCGCTTGTATTTATAGATACACGTAATGCTATAAATAATTTATACTTTGATTTATTTTTACCTAAGAGATCCCATCGGTAGTCGAAATAACGCTGTCAAAATATGTCTTATATTGCTAGTTTTCGCATCAAAATCTCATGTTTGTCGAGTTTGATTCAACAATTAAAAATCATCGTTACACAATAACAAATATGGCCCATTTTTTTCAATAGTAATACTATTAATAGTTCAAACATAGTATTTATGCAGTGAAACGTTTGACTGAAAAACTAAAAAAACTATCAAACTATCGTACAGCCTGTAAGCTCTCACATTGGGAGACGTTCTATCTGGAGAGCGTAAGAAAGAGCGAGACAGGTAAAAAGCTCACAAACTGTATCAAAATCCCTGCATAAAATGTATATACACAAACAAATACTACACAAATAAATTAAAAACAACGCCAGTTACCGCACCCGAGCCCACGACCTCCCTAACCTCGTCGTATAATTAGCCGCTAGGGCTGCCTCCCGTCTGTTTACCTTCCTGCTTGTGCAATCGCAACTGTGTTACGACTGTTTTGTTGCTTTACTAACTCGCTTGAGCAGAAGGGCTTATCTTATCATGAGAATGTTGTCACTTACGACAGTTTGAATTGGAGAACATTTTAGTTTAGTGGTGTTAACGGTCGCGTTTTCGGTAGTTAGTGGGTGACCTGGTTTGTTTTAGTGTTTGTTTGATGCTGGCAATATTCTTAATTGATAGATCGATAATGATGATATGTTGGACATTTAGAAACTATTTCGGGTTTTATAGCCTTTGAAAACCTTCAGAAATCTGAATCAGAACATTCGACAGATTGTAGTGGAAACCTATTTTTTGAAGAATTATTTGAAAAAAAAAAAACGAGAAACTTTGGAGTAAGTATTCGATCGGTTACTTTATCCAAATTAAAATAAATGTGAAATTACAAGTGCAAAATAAGACTTGACTATATTGTTCTCACAGCCCTGAGCTGAAGAGTAATAGGCATGATATCAATAAAGCGAGTTCAGAGCACTAGGGTCGCTGTCCACCGACACATTGACTCACCGGTGTGGGATGACACTCTCATGTCCCGTCCACTTTCAAACGCATATGTCACAGCTAACTAACGGAAGCACAGAAATCTGTGTCAAATTCCCGAGACGACAGATAATTTCCAGGGTAACAACGATCACAGCTAACGTTGCGTTACTTCTCGTAGTATTGGGGCATTCCACTGGGACATTTACTTTGTCGGGCAAGTGATGGCTATGATATGACAGCTACATTAAAAACTTATGGAAAGTCCAAGAATTCACTGTCAATACAAAAGCCAAGTAAGAAAATATTAAACATACCAAAAATTTACTTCCTAACTTTCTAGGTATGAAAGAATAGCGCCTTCTACCCGACTTTCTGGCGGAATTCCCCTTTAAAGGAACATTCGATTTAAGGCAAAACATGCACTTCACATAAAAGTCTGGATTGGAAAACTGCTGTGACAATCAGTCTCCATCATAATAACAGAATGGTCAAAACATTATGAATAAGCATCCATTTCAAAGAACAATTAATACTGTAAAACTTTTTTTGCGTTCCCTTTGTTACGAAGTTTTTGTGGAATCTCTTCATTTAATCGCTTTGTGCGTTCGAGCCGTGTAGAATTAAAAAGATTTTCACAAAGGTGCAGTGTAAGTGTAACGCTTCTTGCTAAACAAAGGGAGATAAAGCGACTGACAAGCTTTAGAGATATTCTGCATTTCCGTGTTTTTGTCCTCACGACAGTACAACACATCGAGTTTCAGAAACTAATTAAATTTACTGATAATGATGTTAATAATTTCCCACTGAAATACTACAAAAGCGTATCTGGTATTTTGAGCAAATGAGATGTTTTTTTAATATTCTTGTATTTTCGGTAAAAGCAGGCAGATTAAGACTATTTATATATTTCAACTTTATTGCACTGTACAAAATAGTACGTATAAATGGCGGACTCAATACCATAAGGCATTCTCTACCAGTCAACCACGGGTCTACGTGTGTAATGGTTAAATAAATTCCATTGACATTACTCATTCCCACACATGTAAATGGGTATCCTTTTCTCAGCATCTCTTCAAAATGATCTCATAACCACGGATCGCAAAGCGGCAATCCCTGGATCCTAATGGCTTAGCCTACTCGGACGTTCAATAATGCGAACATTGAGTTATCAATTTGTTTTTTTTCCTATATTAATATTTGCACTTACTGTCAATGTTAACGTTTATTGCGCTTCAATTTCGTTTCGTTATAATACATAATAAAACATACTGCACTCTCGCATACTTGTCGCAAAGTGGCTGATGTGATGTTTTATCATTTATCTATAGTGCGATAAAAGGATACGTATTAGATAAATTTACTAAGACTGCCTATTTATTACTTTTAAATCGTTAGTAAATCAACATTCGCAAATAACACAACAATCTTCGTGTTCCCTAGTGCTAGTTTTAACTTTAACTAAAATCACTAAAGCGGCCCAAGTCCAAAGAAAACTTGTCAGCGTGCCAACTGATCGGCAGCGGTGCCGCCGGTACCGCGCAAACGGTGTCCGACACAATGCCAAGGCACTAATTGGTGCGTTTCTTATGGGAAACACAGGATACAACAATGGCTCTCCGTGTGTGGGTCGTGTTCTCCGGGGTGGCCACAGTTACATTCAATCCATACTAATATTATAAATGCGAAAGTGTGTCTGTCTGTCTGTCTGTTACCTCTTCACGCTTAAACCGCTGAACCGATTTAGATGAAATTCGGTATGGAGATAGTTTGAGACCCGGGAAAGGACATAGGATACTTTTCATCCCGAAAAAAATTAGTGTTCCCGTGGGATGAGCGGGTAACACCGCGGGGCACAGCTAGTATTTAATAATATTTTAAAAATACTTTTTCAATTTATCAAACGGCGTTTAGGCGCACCACGAACATAATTGAAACGCTGAAAAACAACAAGATTATACATATTATAATGCAATAGCAGTAGAATTGTCTCCCGCGAACGCTCAGGTTATGGAATGCCGAAGTTTTAGGGACTACAGTATGGAATGGAGTTCTTCAAAAAAGGAGTGTATACAGATTTTTAATATTTAGGCGACCAAGAATTTCCTAGCGCTACGCGTGTAGCCAATAACATGGGGAAATGCGTTTGTAGCGAAAACTCGCTACGAGCACAGTACCCACGGAGCGGGTTCCCGGTGTTTTCTAAGTGTTAAAGAGTCAGCAACACGCGTGCGTATCCTCTGGAGTTGCATGCGTTTATAGGCCGTACGCTTGTTTGCCACTTGTTATAAAAAAATAGGGGGTCTCTGATCGTGGGAATATTCGGATTACTGGATTGTATCGAAAAATCTCAACAACAAAGTACGTGTAAAACAAAGTCGCTTTCTGCTGTCTGTCAGTCTGTCCCTATGTATGCTTAGATCTTTAAAACTACGCAACGGATTTGATGCGATTCAAGAGGAAGGTTTATATGTATAATACACGCATAATTTAACAGCATTGCACCCGTGCGAAGCCGGGGCAAGTCGCTAGTGTATAATATACACCGACGTTCTACTTAAGCGGCATAACAAAAGCAAGCAGGTAAGTGTCAGTAGAACTTGCCCACTGAGTCCATACCACCGTACGCCAGAAATGTTAGAAAAAAACCATTAATATACTAACGGCAAATTAATCTATTTTAAACTCACACGAGTCGTTTAGTTTGAAAATTAAACGTATTTGTTTTGGTGAACTTCAGTTTTAACCACGTGGCTCGTGTTACCAAGGATTAAGCTTAATTTCTGAATGCGTCTATGAGTAAGCCCGCTTTGAAGCCGCTTGATGGATGGGATGAAGTGGAAATGACTTCGTCAGGAATAGAGCGGAGGGTTATCGAGGCGGTTTAGTACCACTACAGCTGAGAATAGGACTTTAAGATGGATTAGGACTATAAACTTTATAAAGTTTAAAACAAAGCAAAAAGTTAGCTTCAGCTTCGCTACATTTATATAAGTCTGTCGTTGTTTTTTTCATAAGCAATGCTGTTTTTATCGCAATAAAAATCTCCGTCACGTGTTTAGCCTAAACACCAATAAACTGGTTACTAATTAATATCTAAAGGTTCTCTAGATGTAGAAAGACATTGTTTGCATGTGATAAAACTGTTTTGTAATGCTCGATTTTCTGTATAATACGATACATTTATTTTTAAGACACAATAACGCACACGTGTAAAAAGTGTCTTTTCTTCGGGTCTTATTACAGTCGTGTTAAAAGATTTGTTATGTTATTAGTTCTAAATTTAAATCTGACAGCTGTGTGGTCATTCGAGACGCGTTCAATACTTTTTCCAGATGGCTTGCATCAAGATAATAAAAGTAAGTACGCTTTTGAGATTGAGTGTTTTGTTTGCTCACAATATAGGAAGGCAAAAAAATAACAAATATGTATAGGTGGTTAAAAAATGCACACTAATGCAAATTTCACCATATTTCAGTTACTAACTACGGAATAGCCGTTAATCAGTCAATAATCGCAACTCGACTAAATCCCAATGAATTGCGCATTTGTATTATCAATTTCCGGCCTTTCCCCAAAGGTTGACAGCCAAGGACCGTTATTTCCCTGTACGATAAACCTTTTGTGCCAATTTTCAAATTATTTAAACTTTATTGCACAATCTAAAAAAGGCTTAAGGCATTCACTACCAGTCAACAGAAATATATGATCGGTAGGTACTGGATTACAAGTTATAGTCAAGGTAATAGTAAACACAAATTAGTTAACGTAATATGGTATTTGATGACAGCTCAAATTTGCTACTCTTTATGAAATATCAAAAAGGTTGTTAGTATGAAGTTTCTAAGAAGACACTGGCTCGTGACATCATACAAATCGGTAGTCAAAAGACATCTTCTTTTAAGTTTCTGTCCAATTAAAAATAATTCAATATCCCAAAGTTAGAAAACCGTTTTTTGTTATAATGTGTCTTAGTGGTTTCAATGATACTAATTTATTTTCACCAAAGTATAACGGTATAGTCAAATACCGTTGTTAAATTTAAGTTTTTTATTTATTTATTTCGTAACATAAAGAGTACTTCAAGGAATGTAGTAAAATAAAGAGTGAGTTTAAAGAAAATCCGTGACAATGAAAAGCTGGCGCTAAAACTTCGCGAGTGGGCGTTGACATGAACCTATTAAAATATCGGCCAAGTGAGAGTGGGACTCGCGCACGAAGGGCTCCGTACCATTATCTGTAGGTTTGTTGTATGGGAGACCCCCTTATAGCGGCAATAGAAATACATCATCTGTGAAAATTTCAACTGTCTAGCTATCTCCGTTCTTGAGATACAGCCTGGTGACAGACGGACGGACGGTCGGACGGACGGACAGCGAAGTCTCAGTCTCAGTCTCAGAAGTAGGGTCCCGTTTTTACCCTTTGGGTACGGAACCCTAAAAAGGAACCCTATCTTAGTAAATCTCTTTTGAAATGCGACCTTACGCTTTCCCGCATGAGATTTATATTTGAAGAGCCATTAAAATGGACAAGTGAGTTGGAGGAGACTTCAAATAAACGGTGAGTAAGGGTGAGGAAACACTCGTCGATAAATATCGAAGCGTGCGGAATAAATAACAAAGATGAATAAATAAAAACATTTCAAACGCAGGATATGATTATGAGTTGTCTGTTTGCTTTAGGTTCGCTTCGCCTCACGCTACAAATATTCTTATCATTTGTACCGTATTTTATAATTGGTTGGTACAGTATGTACATACATTAAATGATTTATTTAAAGAACAGTAGTTGATATTCACGCAGAAGGAAGATTAAACTATACAATTTGAGGTTATTATTAAAGTTTGGTAGGATATTTATAGTACTATTTAAGAGATAATAGAATGATCTGAATCTTAGACAATCATCCTCTAAGAAAAAAAAACAAAGGAAAAACGCTAGTAACCAAATGGGCAGGGGATGTAAGGTTAACGCACGTCCTAGAAGTATGGTGAATGTGGTGTATATATAGGGTAGTTATGAGTTTGTCAGTCTCACAATAAACGGTTCAACTGGGCACACGTATATTATTTAGCAGTGGCCACGAGGGTGGGATACAAAATAAAACAAACTGGCACGGCGAGCGCATTGCCAAAATATCAAGCTAAATTACCGATGCGCGTAAAGGTAGCCCTGGGGTCAGAGCACTACTCCAGATAAGTAGAGGCCGTATGTTCGATCCCCGCCTGCAATGTAGTGGATTTGGGACGAGAAATTAACGGAACCAACTAAAGCGAACTAGGGTTCCTATATGTCGCTTGTTTTAGGACGATAACTTCTCTCATAAGATTCTTATGACTTCATTATAGAGTGTAACTTTCCGCACACGTTAGAAAAATCACATCGATACTAGCATCAGCATAGATATGAGCGTTGCGTTGGAGGGCTGCCAACGATCGTGCAAGGTCGCTGGATAGGGAACTGTGACAAGTGCCCAGTCACTAGGTTTGATATCTAAAAATACATGAATTATTCCGCCTATTTCAGAAGGACGTAAACGACGACCTTTAACTTTACGTATATTAATGTTTGTTAGTCCGAAGGCGCCGCTAGCATGCGAGACATTTGCATCGGTTGATTCGTCATACCGGTTCTAGTTGCGGGCACAGACGGACTGCATGAAACGCATATTCACGACATAAAAACAATCTGACATAATCTTAACAGGCGAAACATGCCTTGGTTTCTCGATGGACGTTCTCTATAGGAGTCTGTCTTGAAAAGTCGCATCTACAAGATTCATCGATACAATTCGCGCATGCTTGTCATTTATTGATTCGAGAACACCTTCATTGTGAATCTACTTCTTTAGCCAATTCTTTTCCCAGTTTATCTGAGACCGGATGTTCTCTTTTTCGAGTTAGGTGGAGGATATTATCAGTGAAACTATTACTAAAGAGCTATGATTACGCTGAATGTACAAGGATGCGTAGACAACAAACCGGCACTGAAGCCTCTACTAGCTTAAACTATGTGAGTCAGAAGTGCGGGCAACCGTGCCGTTTTCGCATCGGACTAGTCACCAAAAAGAGGTCTCCACAGTGCTGTATAAAATCGTCTGTAACAGACGAAACGGACTCTGATGATGAATATGTTTTTATGGCAGCCTAGGCCGTCCTGGCTAAGACAAGACGTTAAACTTTAGACAAACCACGGGCCGTAATTCATGAAGCCCTTGCACTTCCAGCACAACCGTGTTACGCAACTCTTTCTCGCCTAAGAAATATTACTTACCTATCTCTTTCTTCGCTGTACTGTGAGAGAGTGACGGGCGATGCTATGTCGCTTGACAAGAGTCGCAAAGTTTTCTCACCTGCGATCTGGAACATTCACTAATTCACCGCCCTAGGTATGTAATGTAACATTCGTATAATAAATGTTACCTGCGCCACGTCCTTGAGTTGCGCGCGCTGCATGTCCAGGTCGGCGATGCGCTTGAGCGCGGCATCCTCGGCGCGCGCCAGCGCCTCGACCGCCTCCCACACGCGCAGCAGCTCCGGCAGGCCCGCCCAGCGCGGCGACGCGGCTCCGGGCGGGGTGGCCTGCCGACAATACTTACATGATACTAGTGTGTAACATAAGGGATTTCAGACGAGTGACATTTTAATTCACGAGCGAGAAACGAGCGAGTGAATAAATTAACACTAAATGGAAATCATCTCATATATGAGTTTTATACAACTTTTTACTCTGCATTGCTCAAGTAAGACTGTAATTTGCAGGCATTACGTATAATGTCAGTATACAGTAACGGAATGCGGACGTACCTCCTCTGCCGGGGGCTGCCGGTCCCGCAGCGACACGTCCTCGCTGGGCTCGCTGCAGGGCGCGGAGCACGTCTCGTGGACTAGCTCTAGTGGACAGTAACGGAATGCGGACGTACCTCCTCTGCCGGGGGCTGCCGGTCCCGCAGCGACACGTCCTCGCTGGGCTCGCTGCAGGGCGCGGAGCACGTGTCGTGGACTAGCTCTAGTGGACAGTAACGGAATGCGGACGTACCTCCTCTGCCGGGGGCTGCCGGTCCCGCAGCGACACGTCCTCGCTGGGCTCGCTGCAGGGCGCGGAGCACGTGTCGTGGACTAGCTCTAGTGGACAGTAACGGAATGCGGACGTACCTCCTCTGCCGGGGGCTGCCGGTCCCGCAGCGACACGTCCTCGCTGGGCTCGCTGCAGGGCGCGGAGCACGTGTCGTGGACTAGCTCTAGTGGACAGTAACGGAATGCGGACGTACCTCCTCTGCCGGGGGCTGCCGGTCCCGCAGCGACACGTCCTCGCTGGGCTCGCTGCAGGGCGCGGAGCACGTGTCGTGGACTAGCTCTAGTGGACAGTAACGGAATGCGGACGTACCTCCTCTGCCGGGGGCTGCCGGTCCCGCAGCGACACGTCCTCGCTGGGCTCGCTGCAGGGCGCGGAGCACGTGTCGTGGACTAGCTCTAGTGGACAGTAACGGAATGCGGACGTACCTCCTCTGCCGGGGGCTGCCGGTCCCGCAGCGACACGTCCTCGCTGGGCTCGCTGCAGGGCGCGGAGCACGTGTCGTGGACTAGCTCTAGTGGACAGTAACGGAATGCGGACGTACCTCCTCTGCCGGGGGCTGCCGGTCCCGCAGCGACACGTCCTCGCTGGGCTCGCTGCAGGGCGCGGAGCACGTGTCGTGGACTAGCTCTAGTGGACAGTAACGGAATGCGGACGTACCTCCTCTGCCGGGGGCTGCCGGTCCCGCAGCGACACGTCCTCGCTGGGCTCGCTGCAGGGCGCGGAGCACGTGTCGTGGACTAGCTCTAGTGGACAGTAACGGAATGCGGACGTACCTCCTCTGCCGGGGGCTGCCGGTCCCGCAGCGACACGTCCTCGCTGGGCTCGCTGCAGGGCGCGGAGCACGTCTCGTGGACTAGCTCTAGTGGACAGTAACGGAATGCGGACGTACCTCCTCTGCCGGGGGCTGCCGGTCCCGCAGCGACACGTCCTCGCTGGGCTCGCTGCAGGGCGCGGAGCACGTGTCGTGGACTAGCTCTAGTGGACAGTAACGGAATGCGGACGTACCTCCTCTGCCGGGGGCTGCCGGTCCCGCAGCGACACGTCCTCGCTGGGCTCGCTGCAGGGCGCGGAGCACGTGTCGTGGACTAGCTCTAGTGGACAGTAACGGAATGCGGACGTACCTCCTCTGCCGGGGGCTGCCGGTCCCGCAGCGACACGTCCTCGCTGGGCTCGCTGCAGGGCGCGGAGCACGTGTCGTGGACTAGCTCTAGTGGACAGTAACGGAATGCGGACGTACCTCCTCTGCCGGGGGCTGCCGGTCCCGCAGCGACACGTCCTCGCTGGGCTCGCTGCAGGGCGCGGAGCACGTGTCGTGGACTAGCTCTAGTGGACAGTAACGGAATGCGGACGTACCTCCTCTGCCGGGGGCTGCCGGTCCCGCAGCGACACGTCCTCGCTGGGCTCGCTGCAGGGCGCGGAGCACGTCTCGTGGACTAGCTCTAGTGGACAGTAACGGAATGCGGACGTACCTCCTCTGCCGGGGGCTGCCGGTCCCGCAGCGACACGTCCTCGCTGGGCTCGCTGCAGGGCGCGGAGCACGTGTCGTGGACTAGCTCTAGTGGACAGTAACGGAATGCGGACGTACCTCCTCTGCCGGGGGCTGCCGGTCCCGCAGCGACACGTCCTCGCTGGGCTCGCTGCAGGGCGCGGAGCACGTCTCGTGGACTAGCTCTAGTGGACAGTAACGGAATGCGGACGTACCTCCTCTGCCGGGGGCTGCCGGTCCCGCAGCGACACGTCCTCGCTGGGCTCGCTGCAGGGCGCGGAGCACGTGTCGTGGACTAGCTCTAGTGGACAGTAACGGAATGCGGACGTACCTCCTCTGCCGGGGGCTGCCGGTCCCGCAGCGACACGTCCTCGCTGGGCTCGCTGCAGGGCGCGGAGCACGTGTCGTGGACTAGCTCTAGTGGACAGTAACGGAATGCGGACGTACCTCCTCTGCCGGGGGCTGCCGGTCCCGCAGCGACACGTCCTCGCTGGGCTCGCTGCAGGGCGCGGAGCACGTGTCGTGGACTAGCTCTAGTGGACAGTAACGGAATGCGGACGTACCTCCTCTGCCGGGGGCTGCCGGTCCCGCAGCGACACGTCCTCGCTGGGCTCGCTGCAGGGCGCGGAGCACGTGTCGTGGACTAGCTCTAGTGGACAGTAACGGAATGCGGACGTACCTCCTCTGCCGGGGGCTGCCGGTCCCGCAGCGACACGTCCTCGCTGGGCTCGCTGCAGGGCGCGGAGCACGTCTCGTGGACTAGCTCTAGTGGACAGTAACGGAATGCGGACGTACCTCCTCTGCCGGGGGCTGCCGGTCCCGCAGCGACACGTCCTCGCTGGGCTCGCTGCAGGGCGCGGAGCACGTGTCGTGGACTAGCTCTAGTGGACAGTAACGGAATGCGGACGTACCTCCTCTGCCGGGGGCTGCCGGTCCCGCAGCGACACGTCCTCGCTGGGCTCGCTGCAGGGCGCGGAGCACGTGTCGTGGACTAGCTCTAGTGGACAGTAACGGAATGCGGACGTACCTCCTCTGCCGGGGGCTGCCGGTCCCGCAGCGACACGTCCTCGCTGGGCTCGCTGCAGGGCGCGGAGCACGTCTCGTGGACTAGCTCTAGTGGACAGTAACGGAATGCGGACGTACCTCCTCTGCCGGGGGCTGCCGGTCCCGCAGCGACACGTCCTCGCTGGGCTCGCTGCAGGGCGCGGAGCACGTGTCGTGGACTAGCTCTAGTGGACAGTAACGGAATGCGGACGTACCTCCTCTGCCGGGGGCTGCCGGTCCCGCAGCGACACGTCCTCGCTGGGCTCGCTGCAGGGCGCGGAGCACGTGTCGTGGACTAGCTCTAGTGGACAGTAACGGAATGCGGACGTACCTCCTCTGCCGGGGGCTGCCGGTCCCGCAGCGACACGTCCTCGCTGGGCTCGCTGCAGGGCGCGGAGCACGTCTCGTGGACTAGCTCTAGTGGACAGTAACGGAATGCGGACGTACCTCCTCTGCCGGGGGCTGCCGGTCCCGCAGCGACACGTCCTCGCTGGGCTCGCTGCAGGGCGCGGAGCACGTGTCGTGGACTAGCTCTAGTGGACAGTAACGGAATGCGGACGTACCTCCTCTGCCGGGGGCTGCCGGTCCCGCAGCGACACGTCCTCGCTGGGCTCGCTGCAGGGCGCGGAGCACGTGTCGTGGACTAGCTCTAGTGGACAGTAACGGAATGCGGACGTACCTCCTCTGCCGGGGGCTGCCGGTCCCGCAGCGACACGTCCTCGCTGGGCTCGCTGCAGGGCGCGGAGCACGTGTCGTGGACTAGCTCTAGTGGACAGTAACGGAATGCGGACGTACCTCCTCTGCCGGGGGCTGCCGGTCCCGCAGCGACACGTCCTCGCTGGGCTCGCTGCAGGGCGCGGAGCACGTGTCGTGGACTAGCTCTAGTGGACAGTAACGGAATGCGGACGTACCTCCTCTGCCGGGGGCTGCCGGTCCCGCAGCGACACGTCCTCGCTGGGCTCGCTGCAGGGCGCGGAGCACGTGTCGTGGACTAGCTCTAGTGGACAGTAACGGAATGCGGACGTACCTCCTCTGCCGGGGGCTGCCGGTCCCGCAGCGACACGTCCTCGCTGGGCTCGCTGCAGGGCGCGGAGCACGTCTCGTGGACTAGCTCTAGTGGACAGTAACGGAATGCGGACGTACCTCCTCTGCCGGGGGCTGCCGGTCCCGCAGCGACACGTCCTCGCTGGGCTCGCTGCAGGGCGCGGAGCACGTCTCGTGGACTAGCTCTAGTGGACAGTAACGGAATGCGGACGTACCTCCTCTGCCGGGGGCTGCCGGTCCCGCAGCGACACGTCCTCGCTGGGCTCGCTGCAGGGCGCGGAGCACGTGTCGTGGACTAGCTCTAGTGGACAGTAACGGAATGCGGACGTACCTCCTCTGCCGGGGGCTGCCGGTCCCGCAGCGACACGTCCTCGCTGGGCTCGCTGCAGGGCGCGGAGCACGTGTCGTGGACTAGCTCTAGTGGACAGTAACGGAATGCGGACGTACCTCCTCTGCCGGGGGCTGCCGGTCCCGCAGCGACACGTCCTCGCTGGGCTCGCTGCAGGGCGCGGAGCACGTGTCGTGGACTAGCTCTAGTGGACAGTAACGGAATGCGGACGTACCTCCTCTGCCGGGGGCTGCCGGTCCCGCAGCGACACGTCCTCGCTGGGCTCGCTGCAGGGCGCGGAGCACGTGTCGTGGACTAGCTCTAGTGGACAGTAACGGAATGCGGACGTACCTCCTCTGCCGGGGGCTGCCGGTCCCGCAGCGACACGTCCTCGCTGGGCTCGCTGCAGGGCGCGGAGCACGTGTCGTGGACTAGCTCTAGTGGACAGTAACGGAATGCGGACGTACCTCCTCTGCCGGGGGCTGCCGGTCCCGCAGCGACACGTCCTCGCTGGGCTCGCTGCAGGGCGCGGAGCACGTGTCGTGGACTAGCTCTAGTGGACAGTAACGGAATGCGGACGTACCTCCTCTGCCGGGGGCTGCCGGTCCCGCAGCGACACGTCCTCGCTGGGCTCGCTGCAGGGCGCGGAGCACGTGTCGTGGACTAGCTCTAGTGGACAGTAACGGAATGCGGACGTACCTCCTCTGCCGGGGGCTGCCGGTCCCGCAGCGACACGTCCTCGCTGGGCTCGCTGCAGGGCGCGGAGCACGTGTCGTGGACTAGCTCTAGTGGACAGTAACGGAATGCGGACGTACCTCCTCTGCCGGGGGCTGCCGGTCCCGCAGCGACACGTCCTCGCTGGGCTCGCTGCAGGGCGCGGAGCACGTGTCGTGGACTAGCTCTAGTGGACAGTAACGGAATGCGGACGTACCTCCTCTGCCGGGGGCTGCCGGTCCCGCAGCGACACGTCCTCGCTGGGCTCGCTGCAGGGCGCGGAGCACGTGTCGTGGACTAGCTCTAGTGGACAGTAACGGAATGCGGACGTACCTCCTCTGCCGGGGGCTGCCGGTCCCGCAGCGACACGTCCTCGCTGGGCTCGCTGCAGGGCGCGGAGCACGTGTCGTGGACTAGCTCTAGTGGACAGTAACGGAATGCGGACGTACCTCCTCTGCCGGGGGCTGCCGGTCCCGCAGCGACACGTCCTCGCTGGGCTCGCTGCAGGGCGCGGAGCACGTGTCGTGGACTAGCTCTAGTGGACAGTAACGGAATGCGGACGTACCTCCTCTGCCGGGGGCTGCCGGTCCCGCAGCGACACGTCCTCGCTGGGCTCGCTGCAGGGCGCGGAGCACGTGTCGTGGACTAGCTCTAGTGGACAGTAACGGAATGCGGACGTACCTCCTCTGCCGGGGGCTGCCGGTCCCGCAGCGACACGTCCTCGCTGGGCTCGCTGCAGGGCGCGGAGCACGTGTCGTGGACTAGCTCTAGTGGACAGTAACGGAATGCGGACGTACCTCCTCTGCCGGGGGCTGCCGGTCCCGCAGCGACACGTCCTCGCTGGGCTCGCTGCAGGGCGCGGAGCACGTGTCGTGGACTAGCTCTAGTGGACAGTAACGGAATGCGGACGTACCTCCTCTGCCGGGGGCTGCCGGTCCCGCAGCGACACGTCCTCGCTGGGCTCGCTGCAGGGCGCGGAGCACGTGTCGTGGACTAGCTCTAGTGGACAGTAACGGAATGCGGACGTACCTCCTCTGCCGGGGGCTGCCGGTCCCGCAGCGACACGTCCTCGCTGGGCTCGCTGCAGGGCGCGGAGCACGTCTCGTGGACTAGCTCTAGTGGACAGTAACGGAATGCGGACGTACCTCCTCTGCCGGGGGCTGCCGGTCCCGCAGCGACACGTCCTCGCTGGGCTCGCTGCAGGGCGCGGAGCACGTCTCGTGGACTAGCTCTAGTGGACAGTAACGGAATGCGGACGTACCTCCTCTGCCGGGGGCTGCCGGTCCCGCAGCGACACGTCCTCGCTGGGCTCGCTGCAGGGCGCGGAGCACGTCTCGTGGACTAGCTCTAGTGGACAGTAACGGAATGCGGACGTACCTCCTCTGCCGGGGGCTGCCGGTCCCGCAGCGACACGTCCTCGCTGGGCTCGCTGCAGGGCGCGGAGCACGTGTCGTGGACTAGCTCTAGTGGACAGTAACGGAATGCGGACGTACCTCCTCTGCCGGGGGCTGCCGGTCCCGCAGCGACACGTCCTCGCTGGGCTCGCTGCAGGGCGCGGAGCACGTCTCGTGGACTAGCTCTAGTGGACAGTAACGGAATGCGGACGTACCTCCTCTGCCGGGGGCTGCCGGTCCCGCAGCGACACGTCCTCGCTGGGCTCGCTGCAGGGCGCGGAGCACGTGTCGTGGACTAGCTCTAGTGGACAGTAACGGAATGCGGACGTACCTCCTCTGCCGGGGGCTGCCGGTCCCGCAGCGACACGTCCTCGCTGGGCTCGCTGCAGGGCGCGGAGCACGTGTCGTGGACTAGCTCTAGTGGACAGTAACGGAATGCGGACGTACCTCCTCTGCCGGGGGCTGCCGGTCCCGCAGCGACACGTCCTCGCTGGGCTCGCTGCAGGGCGCGGAGCACGTGTCGTGGACTAGCTCTAGTGGACAGTAACGGAATGCGGACGTACCTCCTCTGCCGGGGGCTGCCGGTCCCGCAGCGACACGTCCTCGCTGGGCTCGCTGCAGGGCGCGGAGCACGTGTCGTGGACTAGCTCTAGTGGACAGTAACGGAATGCGGACGTACCTCCTCTGCCGGGGGCTGCCGGTCCCGCAGCGACACGTCCTCGCTGGGCTCGCTGCAGGGCGCGGAGCACGTGTCGTGGACTAGCTCTAGTGGACAGTAACGGAATGCGGACGTACCTCCTCTGCCGGGGGCTGCCGGTCCCGCAGCGACACGTCCTCGCTGGGCTCGCTGCAGGGCGCGGAGCACGTGTCGTGGACTAGCTCTAGTGGACAGTAACGGAATGCGGACGTACCTCCTCTGCCGGGGGCTGCCGGTCCCGCAGCGACACGTCCTCGCTGGGCTCGCTGCAGGGCGCGGAGCACGTGTCGTGGACTAGCTCTAGTGGACAGTAACGGAATGCGGACGTACCTCCTCTGCCGGGGGCTGCCGGTCCCGCAGCGACACGTCCTCGCTGGGCTCGCTGCAGGGCGCGGAGCACGTGTCGTGGACTAGCTCTAGTGGACAGTAACGGAATGCGGACGTACCTCCTCTGCCGGGGGCTGCCGGTCCCGCAGCGACACGTCCTCGCTGGGCTCGCTGCAGGGCGCGGAGCACGTGTCGTGGACTAGCTCTAGTGGACAGTAACGGAATGCGGACGTACCTCCTCTGCCGGGGGCTGCCGGTCCCGCAGCGACACGTCCTCGCTGGGCTCGCTGCAGGGCGCGGAGCACGTGTCGTGGACTAGCTCTAGTGGACAGTAACGGAATGCGGACGTACCTCCTCTGCCGGGGGCTGCCGGTCCCGCAGCGACACGTCCTCGCTGGGCTCGCTGCAGGGCGCGGAGCACGTGTCGTGGACTAGCTCTAGTGGACAGTAACGGAATGCGGACGTACCTCCTCTGCCGGGGGCTGCCGGTCCCGCAGCGACACGTCCTCGCTGGGCTCGCTGCAGGGCGCGGAGCACGTGTCGTGGACTAGCTCTAGTGGACAGTAACGGAATGCGGACGTACCTCCTCTGCCGGGGGCTGCCGGTCCCGCAGCGACACGTCCTCGCTGGGCTCGCTGCAGGGCGCGGAGCACGTGTCGTGGACTAGCTCTAGTGGACAGTAACGGAATGCGGACGTACCTCCTCTGCCGGGGGCTGCCGGTCCCGCAGCGACACGTCCTCGCTGGGCTCGCTGCAGGGCGCGGAGCACGTCTCGTGGACTAGCTCTAGTGGACAGTAACGGAATGCGGACGTACCTCCTCTGCCGGGGGCTGCCGGTCCCGCAGCGACACGTCCTCGCTGGGCTCGCTGCAGGGCGCGGAGCACGTGTCGTGGACTAGCTCTAGCCGCCGCGTACGACGATGGAGCTTTTCTTCTAGCCAACGACTCTGTAAATGTTTAATATTTTAATGACAATAGTATAGATATGTAATGACAAAATTTTCATTATTTTAACTGGTTTATCAATTGCAATTGCAATGACGTCCGATTTAAAAGTCAAAGACACTATAAACATGAACAATGAAAGCGGACTCATACCTGCTCCTTAATTTTCTCCATCATCTCCTCCGCCCGATCGTCCGTCTCCCCGATAGACGTGGCCTCGCTCATCTCGGCCTTCTCGCTTCTCAGCGATTCCAGCTCTCCCAGCAATCCCCTCATCTTGCTGTCCCTCTCGTCGATAGTCTTCCTCATCTGTTCCAGCTGTTCAAGGATCACCGCTTCGTGAGCCGCCTTCTGTTCCAGCTGGCTCTCCAGGTTGGCGATGATGTCGCGGAGCAGGGAGATCTTCTCGTTGGTGGCTTTGAGCTCGTCGTCTGCGGCCGCTTTGCGGGATTCCAGCTCTTGGATAAGAGTGTTCATGTCGCGGGTTTGGGCTTCTAGCTGTTCCACCTAGATAGGAATCAAGCTAAATATTCAGTATTATTGTATAAACACTTAAGAAATACTACAATTAACTGCATAATTAAATTACTAGAATAGGCAAAAAATACAGAAATCACATAAGATTTTTTTGTTATACCCGTTCATATATAAAGCGACCAAATAAAACTATAACTCCGTTAAGGCCCACCCCACGGATGAACAAATATTACACTACATATTAAACCGTAGAACCAAATACTACTGTACTACTGTAAAATTCTACAGGAGTTATTCTACTAATTCTAGATCTATTACAAAATACATCTGTGGCGTTATCTGGGGAAAGGGACCTTATTGTCGGTTCTAGTTGCCGAGATAATCGCGTTTAAAGTAAAATGTCGAAAAAAATCAATTTTTCTTTTTTTACTCTATATTAATAAGCAGGGTCTAAAATTTAATCTGACAAAGACACAACCTTTTAAATCGATTTTTTAAGACTTAGAACAGCCCTTAAAGTTTAGTGAAAAAGGGACCTTATTGTCGGTGCCCCTCTTGTATGCTTTCTGTGAGCTCGGTATCGGTTTGAGAGACGTGTCGGTACATTGTCGGCGCGTCAAAGGATAATTATTGATCATTAGGTGTATCCTTGCTCATCTCTCACACTCCCACTTCTTGGGAGTGTGGGGGGAGGGCCTTATCTGTACTATGTACACTTAGGCTACTTCTGTCGCGGCCCGTTACTACGGGCCGCCGGTCTTTCTGGTGACGCGTGATTGCGACGGCGGTTTCTTAGTTGGTTGGGCCTTCGTGATGTTCCATGACTCCTCGAGGCCCGGGTAGAGCTTTTATCTCCTCTTCTTATTTCCCACTGTTGGTGGTGGTGGTGTCGCTGCATCTGCAGCTCGTAGCAGCTCGTGGCGGGATTCATCAGCTTTCCGGAACATTGTGCTGGCCAGTCTGCTGATCTAGGCGTCTACGGGTTTCCATTTCAGTGCCCTCTGTATATGGTCCTTCCGCACGAAGCGTGGGCAATCTGTAATGTGTCTCAGTACCAGGTTTTCTTGGGCTCTCATTTTGTTTCGGTTTGTGGTAGCCACTAGGGCGTACCACGCCGGCGCCGCGTATGTGAGCCTGGACCTCACATACGTTTTGTAGATCCCCAGCTTCGTGCGGATCGGCAGGTTGCTCCTTAGGACTGGTCTCAGCGTAGTTCACGCTGATCTGGTTCTTGAAACTACTTCCGCTTCCGCCACGTGCTGATTCATGGTGAGGCCCGATCTATAGTGATACCCAGGTACCTCACCGTGTGCTTCCAATCCACGTCTTGACCAAACATGCGGAGTGGAGGTGAAGTCTGTTTTCTTCCGGTCATGAAGGCCTGAGTCTTGGTGACGTTGACAGTAAGCCTCCAGTCCTCAAGCCATCTTGGTAGGGCGTCTAACTGGGTCTGCATCTTCCTGACGGCATGGGTGGGGCTGACGGATGCGGTGTAAGTGGCTGCGTCATCCGCGAACAGCCCCAGCTTGACGTCGCCTCCTACCACTGGGATGTCATCGGTGAAGGTTGCGTAGCATGCTGGTGTAAGGCAGCTTCCCTGAGGGACTCCAGCTAGGATTGGGCGCTCCGAGGCCAGTGCCTGTTCCACTGCCACTTGGAACTTGCATCCGCTCAGGAAGGACTTTATCACCGTTATGATGCTGCGTGGGGCCGTGGTGTTCAACAGTTTGTACAGCAGCCCCTCGTGCCATGCCCAGTCGAACGATTTTTCCATGTCGAGCATGACAGCCACAACATGCTCCTTCTTGTTGCTTGCATTGGCCATAAAGTGAAGCACGCGAGTGAGCTGTAGCGTTGCCTGAATCCGAACTGTTCCGAACGGGGCTCGACGTGGGGGAGAAGTTTCCCCAACAGGAGCCTCACCTTGGAGAGGGTGCTGAGCAGAGTTATTGGCCTACAGCTCTCCGGTCTTCGGCAGTTTTTGCCAGGTTTGGGCAGCATAACTACCCTCCCAGTCTTCCATGTTTGGGGAAAGTGACCCGAGCGCATGATCCCGTTGAACAGGCGCGTCACTGCCACAATGGGAATCGAATCGGCGCCCGGGGCTTTCTTGGGGTCGCAACGTTGGAGGGCTCGCTGCATCTGGCTGGGGGAGAAGAAGACCGCGTCTTCCTCTGCTCTTGCTGGTGCCTCCGAAGTACCTCTCCAGGTGCTCAGTGATGCTCTGCTGGTGTTCTGCATTGTGCATCGGGTTGCCTAAATTGTCCCTCCAGGTACTCGGCGAAGATCTCTGCGCGATCCTCAGCCTTGTAGCGTGGAGTGTTGTCTACAGGGTCGTAGAGTGGTCTTATTGCCTCAGGTTTTGTCACTAGCTGTCTGCAGATACGGTGAATGAAGGGGACATCACCCTCTTCAGACGCTAGGTGGCTCTCCCTACTCTCGGCCCTGTGTTCTGTGTCGCCTTCTTGGTTTTTATGATCATGGCGTTGAGCTCTGCCTTGATCGTCGGGCATCTTGTAGCCTGCCATTTTGCTGCTCGATCATGCTCCTAATCCTCCCCGGGAGGGGCGTGTGCCTCTCTGTGGCGGGGATGGTGTGGGAGGCTGTTGATAGCGCCGCCTGTAGTCCAGCTGTGACCAGGTCTGCCACTTTTTCCACTTCGTCAGCTGTGGAGAACGGAGTGGAGTGGCACGTGGTGGTCTCTTCTAGTTGTTGTGTGAATGTCTCCCAGCTGACTCGGTGTTTGGGTCTCCTAATTCCCATTAATGGATCCATTTCGATACACATGAGGATTGTCCGGTGATCGGATGGTAGGTCCGGCAATGCCTCATGTGTAAATCTGGCGTCAATTTGGCTGGCGACGCAGCAAAATACAAATTAAAAGTATTTTTCAAAACTTATTCTTAACTATGTCACTAAACATTTTACGTCCGACACTAAGGTCCCTTTTCAAATACGTTAATCATTTAGTGTTTGCCGAATCAAAATTATAGGTTTTTGGTAAGAGTTTAATACTAAAGTGCTTTAAAAATTAAGACTATCAAAATTATACATAAATTTATAGTCGATATCAGATGATATCACTAAATATTTTACCACCGACGATAAGGTCCCTTTTAGAAAATATAAAGTGGTTGTACCAACTTTTTACTAAACTTTATCTTGAATTTTGAGACTTAAAAAACTACTTTTTTAATATTTGTTCTGTTAATTTGATCTCATTTGGCTATGTTTTAGCGTAGTATATGTATATGTTTGTTGATTTTGACTGTTTAATTGGATTTATAAACACAAAGCTATTTTTGTTAAAATAAATATTTTTTTATATTAAACAACGTTGATTCAAATCGAAGTAGCTCTTATTGAGTGTCTAATTACATATAATATTTATTCCTTCTATAATATCTAACGGAAATACACTATAAATAGGAATTTAAGTAAAAAATCCATCAATATTTTTTTTTTACTTTATGCACTTTGGCAAGGTAAACTATACGAAAACAGATATACAATTACAAAATTGTACTTGAAACCTGAAAGCCCATACAATCTACTCCTCAAATAGCATGTTATCTATGTAACTTCCAACAATAACATACTTTAATGGGGTGCAGAAGTTTGAATTCAATTTTCTCATAATCACCTTTTCTGACTTTTGAGTGTCAATTTTTTTTTTTTAAATATCTATTGAACCTACATGCATGTTTTTTACATGGTTCGATAGCTCAATGTATGTAGATTATGGGGATATACATAACTCAATACCGACAGTAAGGTCCCTTTACCCAGATAACGCCACATCTTAGTATACTTTTATTTTAGTGGCACGAACTTCATACAATTAAATTTTTGTCTGTGATTGTCCGATTTAATGACCATTCAGAGTTTATATTTTAGTCCGTACATTGTGACTTATGAGATAAAAGACGATGAAGGTTAGAAGAATAATTCGTGTCACAAAAATATTAGATTATCGAGTGAGTTGTGAAAGACAGACAAGCCTACACTTACGTGTGCATCGTTCTCTTGGCAGTCGCAACAAGTCATGCTCATGCGCAGGTTACACATCTGTAGACACACACAACCCGCGCCGTGTTAGTGTTAGTGCGGTGCACACAAGACATTCACAAGTGAACTATACTGGATGTTTTCTTAGTTACAGTAAAAACTAGATTCGTCTAACTGCTTATTTCTGTTCAAACGTGGGATATGCTGTAGAATTTTGACATTTTAATCTTACTCTTTCGCGTTTTATCTCAAAGTAAACATTAAACCTAAAGTTGGTCTAATACAGCCTGATACGCGTTAACTTAATGATTGATTATAATAGCATGAGTAAAATAGTTAAGTGGCATTCTGTAACTTTAAGAAAATATCCAGTAGTAGAAGATATAGGTATATAATACTGTTAAAGTGATAGAGGAATTGAAAAGGTGAAAGTGTACATTTTAAATTGATTAAAAGTGCATAATGGTTAAAATATTGCTATTGTTCCTTATAAAGTACAAATATAGACATGCAAATCGTGTTAAACAAGAAGTCCAAGTGCAAAATCTACAGCATTTCAAGCTGCATGAAACACCTAGCTCTACTTAGCAAACATCGCCTGAACTATACAGTACCCCGCCGGTAAGAAGTTAATCCTGACACCTGTCATCTCAATACATTTTATAAACTAAAATCCCAATGTTATAAAATGTATAGAGGCTGAACTGATTAGGCTGTTCTCGTCGCGCAGGGCGAGGCTGCGCGCGCACTAGCTACAGGTACTACACACCTCGGTGAGGATGGTGGCGTTGGTGTGCAGGCGCGCCGCCACCGGCTGTTCTCGTCGCGCAGGGCGAGGCTGCGCGCGCACTAGCTACAGGTACTACACACCTCGGTGAGGATGGTGGCGTTGGTGTGCAGGCGCGCCGCCACCGGCTGTTCTCGTCGCGCAGGGCGAGGCTGCGCGCGCACTAGCTACAGGTACTACACACCTCGGTGAGGATGGTGGCGTTGGTGTGCAGGCGCGCCGCCAACCGGCTGTTCTCGTCGCGCAGGGCGGCGAGGCTGCGCACGTATTCATCTCGCTCAGCTTCTCGCTCAGTCGCTTGCTCTTCTACGAACGACCGCGTCGAACGGAGTTGTCGGTTAGCGGCTTCCAACTGGGAGGAGAATACATCATTAGTTCATAGATAATTATTATTTTGCTAAGGTTCGACTGATGGACAAATCGAGGACAGGCTATACGACGATAGATATTCTTCGCTACAAAAAAAATCGAGAAGAAAAAGTAAACCTATACCACAGTACATATATAGGCTAAAGCAGTATGGAAACTACGAACAAACGGTCGAAACAGCGCACGCACACAGACGCAAGCGTTTACAAGGCGGCTAAGCGTACTTCGCGGTGCTGTCAGGAGCGCGTGGCGCGTCGCGACGGGCGGACTGCTTGTTTTTATTGCGTGTTGCGTGCGCTGTCCGCGAATTTTTAAAGATGCCACGAGTGTATTGCGTTGTATACGGTTGCTTGAACTCGGCTTCTTCAAACCTTTTAGCTGTTGTTTTCAAAGAGAATACCTAAATGTGTAAAGTAGCTGCATCAATTTATCAATAAGTAAACAAAATCAGTTATGCTGCCGTGCCCATGCTTTCTGGTAATTATTAATTAGAATGAGGATTTATTACACGATAAAATTGAATAATAAAGCTTTCGAACGTATCGTAGCAAGCGAAAGTATTTCTCAATCAGCAATTTATAATAAGTACAAACTTGTCTTAATTGAATAAAGACGCCTTAAAATGTTGAAGTCTTTTAATTACATCATTTTGTTTTTAAACTATTAGGCTAGGTTTTTTATAATAAATGTATATAAAAAGTAAAATACAATAAAGTAATAACAAAATATAAATACATTATAAAAAACCTAACCTAGGGTGCCGCCGGCAGCGGATGACAACCCTAGCGTGTAGGTATTTATCTTAAAAAAAAGGCCTTAGTTTCCATAGTGCTTTTTAGCCTATATATACTGTGCCTATACACTGCAAATTATCAATAAGCTGCATACAATTCTTCGGAGACTATTAAATTATATATTTTTCACTTCTCCTGCTCAAAAAGTAGGTCATTTTAGGTTTGCGCGCGCGAAGCGGGGCGGGACTGGCGGGGTGCTCGCGGTGGCGGGCGCTGCGGGCTGATTGTCTTATGGCCAATAATGTTTTATTTTCCTATGACCCAACCCGTACACTTGCTTTATCTAACTGCTGGAGGGAGTGAGGTGACCAGTCACCAGCTCTAGAGAGTGACGAGCCTAGAGCGCCGCCGTGGCTACACTCATTTTTATTTTCTCGCAGACGAAGTGAAAAGTAGTGTTTTGTTAACACGTGGCTAAAAGCCATTGTGACTCAGAATATATTTATCCTTTCTCGCTTCGCTCGCTCAATTAAATCGTCACTTCGTGCCACAATAGCTTACTTGAGCCCTTGTCAATCAATCTACTATTTCAACAGTCCTTACTGTAACGATCTTACAGTCTGCAAGTCATAACCAATTTTTTTACCACGGTTTTTCCAAAATATATTTTTTTTTCATGACAATTTGACAGTTCGCAATAATGTTGACTGGACGGGTCTTTACCTTCAAATTAAAACAAAAAAAATGACGATAGTCGGCACTTGTTAATGGACCAATCAACTTTCTTCTGTTGCTTGTTGCCATGGTGATGTCCCCTGGGTCTTTAAAACTACGATTTTCGACGGCAATATTTAACAAAAATTATGTATGTGCAGCAGTTATAAACCCACATGCTTATTTAGAATATCTCTTGAAAATACCAATATCGTAAATTATCGACGCCTTTCTAAGAAGTAATCACTAGTCTCCTGGGCGACGGGACAAAATAACAACAAGAAAAAGTTGATCCACAAACCATTGAAATTTTGACATACGTTAGAGTCAAACCATTGAAATTTTGACATACGTCAGTGTCAAACCACTGAAATTCTAACCATAGCGTTCGTAATTCACGAATACTGTAGACCCGGTTGCCACAAATCAAAGAGAATAGAATAGAGTAGTGTAGACTCGTGAATTACGAACTGTCAAATTTTCAATTAAAAAAAAAAAAAATGTTGGAAAAATAAAACTGCAGATTTTAGATCATTACAGCGAGAACTATCAAAAATAAAATATAAGGTAATGGTCTTCGAAAAATTTTAGTAAACCTATTTCAAAGAAACATACAATCTAATGCGTGCAAAATCATTCCATTCACAATAATTTGTAACTTCGATTGGATTTCAAATACAATCGATTTCTTAAATTAATGAACAAATTATTCATCAAAAATATCTGCACTTACCTCCCTCTATGCCTTTTAACAACAAAGCAAAAGCGAGTTCACATATTATTGTATTTATTTTTTGCATAAATTTCTAACCTCCTCGACTGCGTATACGCAAATGATTGCAACATAAATCATTAAAGCCGTGTACGGACGAACGAACAAAAACATGGCACAAATATCGAACAAGGAACAATAAACACGAATTCTTATGTCTGTTGTATTTGTGGTTGGGTGGTTACAGATTTCCTAAAAACTTATTTCGCCGAAACATCATTTCGCAGATTTTTTATTCCTCTGTACACTTTTCATAATTTTTGCAAATATCATCCTATTGATTAGGTAAGGTTTGTTTTATTATACGAATCTCAAATAGTTTACGGTTGCAAAGAAAAATGCTTTCTACGGAAATCAATTCTAGGACTTAATCTAGACCCTGTTCGTTGGCACGACAGTACGCACGTGCGATCAAAACGTTGGTTTTTGTTCGTCGATCCGTATACTGAAGCCGAAGTAAATATACAGGTATCAAAGAAACAGTAGTTCATGCTTGGTGTTCCAGTGTTGTGTACCTTCTCGCAGCACAGCTTGTGGACGGGCGACTCGGTCAGCCGCCGCACCTGCGGTGCCGTGTGCCGCCGGACAAACGTGAGTTAGTGGTTATATAAACATATGTAACTACTGTGCTACTTATACTAGACTAGACTGCGTGGGTCTATCAACATTTTTCTGTTGCTCGATTTTAAAAGACAAAGTGAAAAGCACTAGTGCGGAAATGTAATACTTTATGTAATTTGACTGTTTAGGAAATGCTTTGTAAGTGGGACTTTTTGCCAGCTACGCGGGAAACATTTCATTTCCTGGCCAAGGCAAGATGTAAAACTTTAGACATGCCACGGGCGGTAATTCGTAAAGCCCTAGATCGTATATTCACATCTGCACACCATTATAACACCTGCGATCTGGGACATTCCCTAATCTACCGCCCTGTAATGTACACAGTAATTACCGATGTTTAAGTGTTAGAGTGATTTGCAGTAAGCAGTTAGTGGCAAAAATGATTATATCGCTGAAAGTGTTATGAACTGGAAAATAGTACTAAAAAAATGTTACGTCGATTGCAGTGTCAACTCTTAATTTGACAAAAAAACGAAGGTCGATAATTCAATAGTTCTCGTTAAGGTTACATAGAGCAATCAATTCTCGTTCGAAAAAAATGGATGGTTAAAGAGTTTGTACAGCAGGGTGTAAATTGCTTAATAAAGGGTAGAACGACTAAAATATGTGATGCAATTAGCGTAGATGAATTCGACGTCGTTCTTAGTATACGTAATTTAACATTATGATAGCTCGGCTAGTCATGTTAGTAGAACCATCTCCCAAGTGAGTGAGCAAAGCCAAACAGTAAATTCTAGTATTTAGTCACCTGTTGCTGCAGGTCGTCTCTCTCCTTGTGCAGCGCGTCGTAGCTGGCGCGGAGCAGGCGGGGCGAGGAGCCGCCGTCCAGCGACACGGAGCCGGAGTCCGGCGCGCGCCGCGGCGCCGCGCGCGGCGGCAGCGAGCTCGGCGGCTGGTGCTGCCCCGTGCCGTACCTGCGCACATCCAGGCGGTACGTTAACCTTTTGAGGGCCAAAGACGGCAAATCACGTCGACGGAAAGCTGCGCCCCGACGTCATTTGCCGCTATACAATGCCATACTATGTGCTGTCAGCTTGGCGTCTGGGTCACAGTTTTCCGTCAGCGAGCTGCCAGGTCATGAGGTTAAGGCTGTCTGTCTACACAAGCGGAGCACATTTTTAATTATCTCCATAATTAAAAATGTGCTATTTCCGAAAACTTTCCACATTTTGTATGGGAAATGAGGAAGGTATCCGTTTTTTTTGGAAATACACTGGCATTGGCACATCTCTACACTCACTTTACATTTTTTCATCTGCACCTTATAATTTTGTAAACGGGGATCTTTTAAAAATATTTTAATGAGGTTTTGTTACCTGAAATCTAAGGTCTGCAAAAAGCTAACAAACATGAAAATTGACACATTATTTTTCAGTTCATAAGCATTTTCTTGGTTTATGTGCGTTACCGCCCTAATAGGGGCACGAGTTGAGCTCCCTTTGTCGTCTGTTTTACGGGGGTACAGGAGGGGGGGTTATCAGTCACTTATCAGAAGCCGACCGGTACACATGCCCGCATGTTTTCCCGTGAAGAATAACCTGAAAACATGGATACCACTGAAGCTGAAGTGGCCGCAGTCGTCCGTTTGCTGCAAGAGGGCCGTTAGCCAACGTTCAGTAGCTGCCGAGCTGAATTTAACGCAATTTACAGTTTGTAGAGTCTACCATAGGTTCCAGCAGACTGATACCTTCACTTTATAACCAAGAACCGGCCGCAGAAGGTGCACATCGGAGCGGGATAACCGCTTCATTGTCACGTCAGCTCTCCGAGATCGTCACCAGACAGGCATTTCCCTTCAGCAGCAACTCCGTGAGGTCCCAGGAGTGGCTGCCAGCGAGTGGACTGTCAGGAGAAGACTCAAGAAAGCCAACTTAAACCCGAAAAGACCTGCCATGGGGCCCAAGTTGCTGCCACAACACCGAAGAACACGACGCAAATTTGCTGCAAATCATGTGAACTGGACCATCGAGCAATGGACCCCGGTTCTCTTTTCGGACGAGTGCCGGATGTGCCTGAATGGCAGCGACAGAAGCGGACGAGTCTACAGGAGACCAGAAGAACGATTTGCTGAGTGCTGCATCTCCGAGAGAGTCGCCTACGGAGGAGGTTCTGTTATGTTTTTGGGCGGCATTTCTTACGACGGGCGGACCGAGCTGGTTTTCGTGCCTTCTGGAGATCGTGCACGTGGTTTGAACGCTGCCAGGTACATCACCGAGATCCTGGAGATGCACGTTGTCCCTCGCAAAGGTATGTTTGATGAGGGGTTCATTTTTATGCAGGATAATCCCCCTTGCCATACCGCAGGAGACACCACCACCAATTTTGCCGAGGTGAAAATCACCACAATGAACTGGCCAGCGATGAGCCCGGACCTTAATCCCATCGAACACATGTGGAACTGCCTAAAACGCAGGGTTCGGAATCGGAATCCTGCCCCGTCCAATGATGCGTAGCTGAAGGAAGCCTTGCTGGAGGAGTGGTATGCTATCCCTCAAGATTACGTCAGGAAGTTGATAAAATCCATGCCAAAACGCCTGAATTGTGTAACAAGAGCTAGGGTTGGCAACACCAGTTATTAATCTGTAATAATAAATTCTATGATTGTTAAATTGTCCTTTTATTCCCCGTTTTCATAGAAAAAAAAAATCATACATTTTCGACAGCTCTCAGTTTTCCTACGTTTTTCAGTCGTTGGACTGCCTTGTTTCTTAAAAGTTCGTACATTTTCTACTGCGTTACATTGCCAGCTTTCATTTGGTACCTCACTTGTCAGTCTTGGGTAACAATTTACAAAATTATAGGGTGCAGATGAAAAAATGCAAAGTGATGCAATTATTTTGCTCGGGAGTGTAGAGGCAATGAACCCAACAGACTGCATCTTTCTGAAGCCCAAAATAAATGCATTTAAATCTGAAGAATGTGATTGCTCCATTTTAAGCTTACGCTCCTTCTGGGGACACGCAACCTAATACTGACTTAGTAGTTGTAGAATGCTACATTCGAATTAATTTTCATCTACAACTAATTTTTACCTAAATCTAAATTCAAATGTCATGTTCAAAGTTTAACCGATATTTATCCGTGATTACTATTGATAGAAAAAACGTGTTACACCAGTAACGTAGTGTTAAAAGTTTGAACGCAACAAAAGCAAATTTGGCTTATCTTTTCTTCAACAGCAATAAATACTTAAGTAGTCCGATTTCTATTGGGAAACAGTATGACATTTTGGGGTACAGCAACGCCATTTGGTACGGGTAGTATGCATGTTTATCTGAGCCCTAAACGCCCGGTAGCCAATTTGTACTCCGCGACAGATGGGGGGAGGGGGCACAGTGGGACGAAAATCGGCTTTCATAGACATAGAAATCAAAGTTGTGATATTCGAGTTTTTTTTATTGGAATCGCTTTTACCTGTTGTTTAATTACTAAAATATGATTTTGGGACAATTTGGTTAGAAGATTAATGAGTTAAATTTTTTTTCCGAAAAACTTGTATGGAGCTGATACGAAAAATCTAAATATCTCGGGAACCGCAAGATTAACCGTTATATCCTCGCAGATGGTTATACAATGAATTATTACTGATTTTTGGCATACTACATATATCGGTCACAGCTGCGGTTTTTTTTTTAAATTTTTTTATGTATTTTTCGTTCGAGGCGTCTAAATTAGTAAATAAAAGTACTTATTATGAGTCTATCTGTCTAATTTACTGAAATTATGAAATAAGAGAACATTCAAAAAATATACATGCGATAAAAAAGGCATCGGCGAACAATATATACCTACGTACGTTAATACCACTTATTCAGCCAACAGAGCCAATATAAATAACATAAATCCGTATATTTCAAATCAGTTACAGTAAAAAAGTCAAACATTATGATATAAAACTACTTAACTATATACATAACTACTTAACTAACCATTAAGTTCTGTTACAGCCTCTTGTGGCGGTTCTTAATACTTAATCAAAGCCACCGTTTCGGTAAAAATTTCTTGTCTTTTCTTTTCATCCAAGCTAGGTCTTGTAGCCGTTATATGGGGATCGGAGGACAATAGAAGCATATGTAAAATGTCCTCATTGGTAGCTTGCCTACTTTTCTTCCTTGAATTATGTTCCCTGAACCTTCTAAATTCTTTGTTTCTGGCTTCAGATGCTTTTTCTGTCAGATTTCTATAGGGACGATGGCATTGCTGGCGATGATGTCTGCTCCATGGATCAATAGCTAATATACAGTTGATGGCATATAGTACTAGTTGTATAAATCAACATACTTTTGAGCAGTCTTATAAGCATATTCTTTAAATTTAGGCACATCAATCTCTTCTTCAGATGTTTTATGGCTTGAAGTATTACAGTACGAAACTGAACTTCAATGGGCGACAATATGAAGGCGAACAAGGTTTCGGATTGGTCCATACAACGAAACCATCAGTCTACTCATTCCAGAACTACTCCAGGATTCTGCGTGTTCTCAGGCTTTGGAATCGTCAACTAGTGCTGACTTTACCTCTTCGGATTGTTCAACTTCAACATCTTCAATTTCAAATGCAACAATGACGAAGCAACCAAGGAAAAACTGAAAACCTGTCAACTAAGCAAAAGGAGAGAAGATCTGAATCATTTGCAGGAGAAGATGCAACTGAATTAGCTTTTGCTGCAGCAAATCTCTTTAAAGAAGATGGCCGTGATGATATAGCTTCCGTGATTGAATACATGCTCAAGAATCCAGAAGGTTGAGGGAACAAAATTCAAGGAAGAAAAGTAGGCAAGCTACAAGACCTAGCTTGGATGAAAAGAAAAGACAAGATTTTTTTACCGAAACGGTGGCTTTGTTTAAGTATTAAGAACCGCCACAAGAGGCTGTAACAGAGTTTAATGGTTAGTTATGTAGTTAGTTAAGTAGTTTTATATCATAATGTTTAACTTTTTTACTGTAACTGATTTGAAATATACGGATTTATGTTATTTATATTGGCTCTGTTGGCTGAATAAGTGGTATTAACGTACGTAGGTATATATTGTTCGCCGATGCCCTTTTTATCGCATGTATTTTTTTAAATGTTCTCTTATTTCATAATTTCAGTAAATTAGACAGATAGACTCATAATAAGTACTTTTATTTGCTAATTTAGACGCCTCGAACGAAAAATACATAAAACGATTTAAAAAAAAAACCGCAGCTGTGACCGATATATGTAGCATGCCAAAAAATCAGTAATAATTCATTGTATAACCATCTGCGAGGATATAACGGTTAATCTTGCGGTTCCCGAGATATTTAGATTTTTCGTATCAGCTCCATACAAGTTTTTCGGAAAAAAATTATAACTCATTAATTTTCCAACCAAATTGTCCCAAAATCATATTTTAGTAATTAAACAACAGGTAAAAGCGATTCCAATAAAAAAAACTCGAATATCACAACTTTGATTTCTATGTCTATGAAAACCGATTTTCTTCCCACTGTTGTCAAAGTACAGAGCTCCCGGCGCTCAGAAAAAAAATGTAGCGGATTACTTTGGACCTTTGAATCAAGTTTGGTGTCGTTATCAAGTAACTAGATGATGCCCAATTCATTCCCCATGTCAGTTTTTTAGGGTTACGTAGCAAAATATGACGCAACACTTTAAATAATAAACTTTTAGTAGTAACGAAATGCAAACAAACCCTCATATTTAAATTTGTTTTGTATTAAACTTGGTTTGCAACTTTGCATGCAATTCGAATTCTAAAACCATTAACAGTAAATATAAATTTGACTATTTTCAATGTAAAATAATGTATAAAATATTGAACGTCTTACGTATACCTCTACCGAACCTTCTAATACACCAACCAATCAAAATCGGGTTCCATGTGACTTTCACCGTCACATTGCTTTCCTATATTTTCAAACTAGCTTTTGCCCGCGACTACGTACGCGTGGAACTTGATAAAAGGGATTATTAAAAGCGTCTAAGCAAATGTAAGAGCAATTGTGCTTTCGGTCTAATAATTACATTTCCTACAGGGTCACCTCACCCCAACAGAAATGTTCACTCACTTTTCAATCTTTTTAGGTATAATTTCCAGGATGAAAACTATCCTATGTCCTTCCTCGGATCTTAAACTATCTCCATGCCAAATTTCATCAAAATCGATTCAGCGGTTTAAGCGTGAAGAGGTAACACAGACAGACACACTTTCGCATTTATAATATTAGTACATATGGATATGGATTAAAACCTATTTATAATGCGATCTAACAGACTCCAAAAACATTTTGTCAAACACGCAATGGAATGTCGTCATAACGTGCGTTATAACAGGCTTCGAAGTATGAGTTTCTGAGCGGAATAACTCGAGAGAACTGTAAAGGAATTTCATACGAAATTTAAGGCTTAGGCCGGGAAGTTTTTTTTTTATATGGCGTCTTTGTACATCTATTATATTTATATTAAATTTTTTTACAGTACAGGCTATTATATTTATATTACATTTTTTTGAGTGGTGTATTTTTTATTGAATTGCATATGTTCTTTTTCCGTTTCTGGTGTGTACTTAGCAAGACGCTTGTCAGACGTTCTCGTGAATTATCCAAAAAATAGTGGAAAATAATAACTACTCAGTGTAAAAGTGCTTCTCAATACGAACTATACACGTGTGGCTACCCAAAACTTCATAATATCACACAAAACAAAGTGCATCCAAAGTGAAAAAACCCAAGAAAGAAATACGCAACAGATTTGAGGTTATATGTCACCGTCATTGTAAATTTGCAACAGATTCACAACAGCAGTACAATACTACCAACACTAGAGCTAAAGGAACGTTCGGTAACGCGTTGCGTTCCGTTTTACGTCATTATGTCTACCGAGCTGTCATCAGAGATGTCACTGCTGCTGAATAAAATGACAGAGCAACTAAATTTACAAACTGCGACTATAACTGAAAACATTACAACAGTTGTGCTACAGAAAGTCGAGGAAAAATTAAAACCCATTATAGAGGAAAAAGAAAAATTAAAAAACGAAGTTGCGAATCTTAACAACAAAATATTAAATCTCGAAAAAGACAGCAGAAGAAATAATATATTAATCCACGGCGTTCCTGAAGGAAAAGAAGGAGAGAGCGAAGATCTGACTACCCTGACAATATCTACGTTAAAAGAAATAGGAGTGGAAATTGTAACAGGCGAAGTAGATAGGATTCAGAGACTGGGAAAAAAGAGAGATGACACTGACAAAGTGAGACCTGTCTTACTTGCTACAACAACCTTACAGAAGAAAATCCAAATTTTAAAAAATAAAAGCAAATTAAAGCAAGGTATGTACATTACTCATGACTTACCAAAACCCGTACTGCAAAAGAAAAAAGAAAACAAGAATAAAAACATAAACAAAATGGAAAATGAGAAGAGAAAGAGATCTGAAACACCGAGTCCTAGCCATCAAAACTCAGCCACCCAAAAACTGCAGAAAAAAGACAATGAAGATGTCTTTCTGAGGGATGCCTTTCAGTACATGCGGGAAAGATCCTACTCCCTCTCCGACAAGAATACATACAAATAATAGAACATCACAACCACTAATAAAAACAACAAGAATACCGGAAACCTGCAACAACTTAACCACAACAAAACTAAACACAACCAAAGCTAAAACAGAGTCACTAAAAAAGCAAATAAATTATACAACAAATGAATCTCTCCCACCACGGCCGGTCACCGAGGGAGAAAATGACTATCACCCTCTAGCTAGAAACTATGTTGTGAATATTGCAACATTGAACGCAAGAACATTAAGAACTCCCGAATCACTATTGGAATTGGAATCTGCCCTAAAAGATATAAAATGGGACATTTTAGGAATCAGTGAAATGCGAAGGGCGCATGAGGTAATTGAAGAGCGAACAGAATATATACTGTACTCAAAAAGAGATATCGGAGGACAACGAGGTGTCGGATTTCTTATAAAGAACCATTTGAAAAAATACATAGTGGACATCATTGGAGTCTCCGACAGAATAGCAGTCCTGATTATTAAAATACCCAACTACAAAAAGAGCTGGACCATAATTCAAACCTATGCACCAACTGAGCAAGCGGACAGTAGCGAAATTGAAGCTTTATATAAAGATTTATCTGAAGTCTTGATTAAATTCTCTAACAATTATATTATATTAATGGGACACTTTAATGCGCAAATAGGAGCAAGACAGAGTATGATGGAAAAAATAATAGGCAAGTTTGGACATGGGAAAAGAAGTCCTAATGGCCAAAAACTTGTGGACTTCCTACTAGAACACAATTTATATCTTCTCAACAGCATGTTTAAAAAGAATACGAACAACAAATGGACTTGGAGATCTCCTAACGGTGAACACAAAAATGAAATAGACTACATCATGACCAACACTCCGAAAGTATTTACAGACACAGCAGTCATACATAAACTGAACTTCAATACTGATCACCGCTTAGTCAGAAGCTGTCTTGGAATAAAATCACCTAAATTATCCAGAAAACGTATGAAGAATAGTTCTAATTCAATAAATGAGAAAAGCTTCCACGAAATTGCCTTATCTTTATCAAAAACTATGGAAACGACTAACTACAATATTGATGTCAAAACAAACTACCAAAAATTGGAATAACTTCTTACAAATCATAAAACCAGCAACCTCAAAAAGCACCCTGTGACAATGTGTGCTGGAAAATTGGCAAGTAATAGGATCTAGGTCGGTACTCACGGTTGCTGGCGATCCAGGCACACACTTGTCGAATAGTTCCTTAGGTTTTGTCACGGGCCCGGACTGAGGCTGAATATCACTGATCACCAGGAAGCAGTTCTTGGTCACTAGTTTTAGGGAACGTTGCGATCCGCTCGTAACACGCGCGCGTTCGGCTCAATATCGGGAGCACACTGGTGCGGCGCGCGGCGCGAAGTACCGGGGATCGTAGGGTAGATTTAGTATTGGAAGGATGAGGGTAGAGGAACCTCACACATTGCCACATCCCCCCCCACTAATCTTGAACGGTACGGTTTTAAATGTGATATATTTGCTTTTTTAATTAAGTTTGAATTCGGCTTTGACAATACTGCTTGACCGTGTCTTATGCTTTTAATTACGTACGGACCGGCCCATCTGGGACAGAATGCCGCATATACTCCCCGATCGGAATTAGTGTTCGGAAAGGTTTTCATTAGAACGCTTTGATTGATTTGAAAGTCATTAGGTCGCCTATTTCTATTATAGTAACGTTTCTGACGTTCGTGTGCTTTTGATAAGTTTAATGCTACTTCACTTAGATCGCAACACTGATCTTTAACTTCGTTATTATCACTCAATACGAAATCTAGTTCCCATTTATTTTCCAACGGATTCCTAATTTCCCGGCCTATAAATACTTGTGCCGGTGTCCTTATAGAACTCTCGTGGACCGATGTATTTAATGCTAATTGGAAGTGTGGTAGTAGCGTATCCCAGTTAGATTTTACCTTTCTGCAATAGATGTTTAACATCATACTTAAATTTCGATTAACCCGTTCAACGGCGTTTGCCTTCGGATAATAAGGTGATATTTTGATATCTATTATCCCCCACTCCCGGCACATGTCCTTATAAGCAAGAGCTGTGAAATGGGTTCCGTTATCAGAGACGAGCCTGCGCGGGGGCCCGTACCGTCCCCAGACGTACCGTGTGAGCGCGCGGACGGTGTTGGAGGCGGTTGCCGCACGCACGGCTATTAATTCAACCCACTTTGAGAATGAATCCATGATCACCAAGATATATTTATTCCCACTTTTTGAAGTGGGTAAAGGGCCTTTGTAGTCAATGTAGACGGTATGCCACACCTCTTTGGGCACTTCAGAGGCCATTAACCCGACCGGCTTCTTGTTTACAGGTTTAGACGTTTGGCATAGTAAACACGAATTTACGTATTCCTTAACATCTTGATATAACGATTTCCACCAAAACACTTTTCGCCTGCCCCTTAATTTGTCTGCCAAACTTTTATCTATGAACGATCTAGTAGCCCCAGAGTCTATCAGAGCTGGGATTACCAAATTTCCCATGACAACTTCGATACAAGGTTTGTTCATAAACTGACCTAGAAGCATGTCGCCCTGTTTACCGTCGGTATCAGTTGTCGCGAGAGTAAGTTGACGGTGCAGAATATCGCTTACTCTCTGCGGCCGTTTCCCGCATCGACATTATATTCCTGTCGTCTCAGACGTAGTTCGCAATTTCGACCTAAATGCCCATAACCATTGCACTCAAAACAGCGTGGTCCTCGCGTTTCCATACCCGATCTAGTAGTATTCGCATTCGATGCGCCGGCGCGCGAAGTCGACGTCGGCCGTACGCTATCTCTCTCTCGCTGCCGCGGCGCCTCGCTGGCGCGCCGATGCGGCGGCTGCATACCAATCGACGCGTGCGAGCTGTAATTCGCCCGGTACGAATTAAAGTGCACGTTGCTACCTTGATAATTACTATGAATATTACGATTGTTATAGACTTGGGAATGTAAACGATCTCGCAAAATTGCACCTTCGATCTCGCTGCTGATTTGAGTTAACTGAGAAAGACTCTTAATCTCGGTAGGATTACTTCTCAGGTAATAGTAAGATCTGGGCGATATTCTACTCAAAATGGTTTGAATCATAGCCTCTTCCGACCATCCTAGGTTAAGCGCGTTCGCTACCGCATCTATCGAATGAGCGAACTCTAAAAGTGTTTCGGACTCGTACTGATAACGAAAGCACATTTCGTTTTTTAATGTCTCAATATGTACCGGCGACAAAATTTCTCCCAACATAAGCGACTTAACTTCTACCCAATTCCCTATTGACGATGCTCTCTGGAACCACCAATTTGCGAGAAAACCCGACGTTCTAGTCATGATCCAAGTTACGTATTCGATGTTCGATACTAAATTCATGCGTACTAACTTGTCGATCTCGATAATAAACTGAATTAATTGCTTTGCATTTTTACCATCGCAAATAGGTATTTCCAGCAGTATTTTCTGCATTAATTTACTTTTGCTTTTATCTAAGGATGGAGCCTCAAACTCACACGAACCAGACAACGGAGACTTAATTTTAGAATCTTTTACATCCTTTACCGCGGCAGATGTACCCGCCATTTGCAAACGTACCGAGGTATTAGCTTCCAACGAATTAATTCGACTCTGTAGATTACTTATTTGTGTATTTTGAGTCTCAATTTTGTCGCGCAGCATAGTCAAAGCCGGATTTATGTTTTCTAAGTTTAACGCCTTAAAATATTTATACATCTCCGCTACCCGAGTAACGGATTTTTCTTCGGTGTCAGACATTGCAAACTTGCTTACGTAACCTGACACAAACCGTTTACAAGACGATTTACTAATAACGGTTTAACTAATTTATTTATTTTATTGGGGCTTTCGCACCTCCACCAAATATATGTGACAATGTGTGCTGGAAAATTGGCAAGTAATAGGATCTAGGTCGGTACTCACGGTTGCTGGCGATCCAGGCACACACTTGTCGAATAGTTCCTTAGGTTTTGTCACGGGCCCGGACTGAGGCTGAATATCACTGATCACCAGGAAGCAGTTCTTGGTCACTAGTTTTAGGGAACGTTGCGATCCGCTCGTAACACGCGCGCGTTCGGCTCAATATCGGGAGCACACTGGTGCGGCGCGCGGCGCGAAGTACCGGGGATCGTAGGGTAGATTTAGTATTGGAAGGATGAGGGTAGAGGAACCTCACACATTGCCACAACCCATACAATCTAAGCGAAAAAACACTGCAGCTAATAGAAGGAAGAAAACATTTATTACAAAAAAGAACAATCACAAACAAGTAGGAGAAATTAGTAAAGAAATAAAAGAAAACATCAGAAGAGACAGACAAACCAAAAGACTACAGACTTTAGAAAGACATATAAGTAAAACGGGAGGTGTACGTAAAGCATGGAAGGAATTAAGAGAGATCAACAAAGAGTGGATACCGAAGATAAACCGAGGAAAAAATACAATTTCAAAAAGAGAGGACATAATAGAAACTGCCACACAATTCTACAAAGATTTGTATTCAGATCACCTTATACTCCAACAACCAAACCACACCGAACGTATTGGAATGGAAAGGTCAAACCAAGAGCTGGCCCCTGAAATACTTCCAAAAGAAGTTGAAAAGGCAATCAGAAGTCAAAAGTTAGAAAAAGCTCCGGGTCCAGATGGAATTTCCAATGAGCTGTTAAAAGCAACTGCCGGTGAACTAGTCCCTATTCTTACAAAGTTGTTCAACGGAATCATGTCCGATCTATGGATACCTGAACAAAGGAAAACTTCACATATTATTCTATTACATAAGAAAGACCCAAGGGAGGATATAAGCAACTACAGGCCTATAAGTCTCATGTCCAATATCTACAAAATATTCTCAAAAATTATCCTGGAAAGAATAAGCCAAAATTTAGATGAAAATCAACCATTAGAACAAGCTGGCTTCAGGAAAAAAATCTCAACTATAGATCACATCCATACAGAAAAGCAGATAATGCAAAAATACAACGAATATAACAAAACTCTATATATAGCATTCATAGACTACAACAAAGCATTTGACACTATAAGTCATGTCATGAAGCTATCTGGGAGAGTTTAGAAACCCAAGGAACCCCAGGTCAATACATAAACATAATCAGATCTATATACACAAACAGCAAAGCTAGAATACAGCTGGAAGCGGTGGGACCTGAATTCAAAATAAGAAGAGGAGTGAGACAAGGCGACCCATTGTCCCCAAAGCTGTTTTGTGCGGTTCTAGAGAACATTTTCCGAAAACTTGATTGGTCAGACTTGGGTCTAAATATTGATGGAATAAAAATAAACCACCTGAGATTTGCGGATGACATAGTTCTGTTCGAGGAAAGTCCAAATAAACTCGAAGTTATGATCCAAGCTTTAAGCAAAGAAAGTTCCAAAGTGGCTCTGACAATGAACATGTCAAAAACAAAACTACTTACAAATTCAGAACAAATACAAATAAAAGCTGGTGACCACATACTAGAATACGTAGATGAGTACTCATACCTGGGGGGCCAGCTCATATCCCCTAAAGATCAATCAAACAAAGAGATCAATCTAAGAATAGCCAGTGGATGGAGGAAATATTGGTCTCTGAAGGAGGTCATGAAATCCAGAGAATTAAGTATCTCAGTCAAAAGAAGAGTATTTAACACTTGTATTCTACCTTGCATAACATATGGTTGTGAAACATGGGCACTGACACAACAACAGAGAAATAAACTGCAATATTGCCACAGAGCCATGGAACGAAGCATGACAGGGACATGCAAGAGGGACAGAATAAGAAACAACCAACTAAGGGCAATGACAAAAGTGGCAGATATCCTTACCAAAATCGACCAGCAAAAGTGGAGGTGGACTGGCCATATGCTGAGAGAAAAACAGGGAAAGTGGAGCAAAATAATCACTGACTGGTACCCCAGAAATTGCAAGCGAAGTAGAGGCAGACAACATAGAAGATGGGAGGATGAGCTAAAACTTACAGCGGGGCCCAACTGGAGGAGGGTGGCCCGCGATAGAGTACAGTGGACACAGCTAGAGGAGGCCTTTGCCAGGAGGCACGCTGAACTGAGGGATATACTCTAACGAAACACAACCTTGTAGAAATCAGTTCAGAATAAGAAGGCATTATTATTATTATATGTTTGAGAAAAGCACTATACATGCCTCAGCCGTGAAAAGGGCTTGCCGGCTTCGTATCACTATCCTTACTCACCCGTCAAGCCCTTCTTTCGCGGCGTCTGCATTAATGTACTATATTTTTAATGGCGTCTTGAGTTCGTGAACAGGCTAAACAGCTGAATTATATTTTTTTATGACTGGTGTATTTTTTTATTTCATTGCAATGTTTGAGAAAAGCACTATACATGCCGTGATAAGGGCTCGCCGGCTTCGTATCACTATCCGCAAGCCCTTCTCTCCCGGCGTCTGCAGTGATGTACTATTGTACCAACCCTTCCACGACGAGATCGCAGGAGTTCATGTCCCTCTCCGACTGCATGAGCTGCGCCACCTTCATCAGGGCCGCCTCCAAGTCGGACCGCAGCAGATTCTCGCGCTGCAAACACTCCGTCATAGCTTCTTCCATGTTCTGGAAAAACGAACATTCCATTATCATCTATATATAATAAACTTCGCACGGGTGCAATGCTGATAAATTATGCATGTATTATACATATAGACCTTCCTCTTGAATCACTCTATCTATTAAAAAAAACCGCATCAAAATCCGTTGCGTAGTTTTAAAGATTTAAGCATACAAAGGGACATAGGGACAGAGAAAGCGACTTTGTTTTATACTATGTAGTGATTTACAAAAAGTGATACGTATATTATTTTTTTTTAAAGAAATGTCTGAAAACGAAATCTAAATGCTTCTGCTTCAATAAAATTTACATAATAATGAATGTAGTAGTAACTTGTGGCGATTGATACCGGGTCACATTGACATTAAAGACCTAGCTCAACTTTAAAAAGGGTAACCCTAACAAAATACGATGATTCGAGCATAACATAGCCTAGTGTAATGTCTTCCTTCCTTCTTAATGTTCTTTAGCATTTTAGCAGTTACAGGGAAACAAGGGTTAAAGGATCTAATTAGTTTTGTGGACTCACGTCACCGTCCTCGTCGAGTTTCCTGCTCTTTTTATCCGACCTCGCAAGCTACACACGGCGCAAATTAATATTTTATATACTACCAATGCGGAACCAAGTCTTAACTAACTAACCAATTCATTTAGAGAGAGAACTTGTATGAAGCGTGAATGTCCTCCAAGAAATTTCCCATACATGATTATGTAAAAAGTGATGATTTTTTACAAAAACTAACCGTTATCAACGAGGTGAATTTGTATTTCAGAGAACAACTGAACGAGACACCGAAATCGTCATAAATGATTTTTTTTTGTGTCATAGGGGGCAAACTAGCAAACGGATCGCCTGATGGTGCGCGATCACCGTCGCCCATAGACACACACACACACACACACACACACACACACACACACACACACACACACACACACACACACACACACACACACACACGTAGACACCTGCAACACCAGAGCAGTCACAAGTGCGCCCGGCACAGATGGGAGTACGCTCACACCCTCTTATGTGCCTATAATATTAGAGTAGTTCCACAGTTTCCTCGCGGATCTGTTCATCAGATCTTCACCAAAATTTGTGGGATTATTTACGATATTACTCTCGAAATAAAATTAAAGAATACACCCGAATCGATAACCTCCACCATCTTGAAGTCGGTTGAAAATCGAGAAATTCTCGGGTAGGCACAACACTAGTCATTAGTCAAGTCTTCAAACCTAATGATGTTATCTATATATGTATTTATGTATCATGTATATCGTCGTCTAATACCCATAGTACAAGCTTTGCTTAGTTTGGGACTAGGTAGATTTGTATAAGATTGTCCCTTAATATTTATATATTATTTAATAAGAACTGCACCTTCCTGTGCAGTTCGCAGTTGTCGCAGCCCGCGTGCCGCGCGTCCAGCTTCTCGACCAGCTCCGTGATCTGCACCTGACTGCACTCCGGCATCTGAGACTCCGACACCGTTTCTGAAAATACAACACATTATTATTACCACTCTGGTGACTCTTGTCGCGCGGCATAGCGTCACCTGTCACTCTCTCACAGTACTGCACAGAAAGAGATAGGTAAATATCTCGCGCGAGAAACAGTCGCGTATCACAGGTGTCCTGGTGCTGGAAAATTATTCTTGATTTGGTGCAGATTACCATCCAACAGAATGCCAGAAGAAAATCATTCTTACGAAAAATAAGACATCAGATCGACAAGATCGTCACTTCGTCAGTTATGAAATAAGAGACATAGAGAAACTCAGTTAGATATTAGCTGAATCTTGAATTTAATACTTTGGAAATGTAGGAAAGCAAGTAACTCAGCATAGAACAATGGCATAGATTGCTTTAAGAATCAACAGGTTTATCAAACTGCCATGTTCTAAAAATCTACTAATTAGACAATAATTTTACTCAATTCCTTTAATTCGTGCAGCAGTTTCCAATAACTCCTGAGCTTCTTCCCTCAGCCTTATTTCTCTTAGCTCAGTTACAAATTCCTACTTGATCTTAATGCTAACGGACATGCCTCGACTTTCGGCGACAAGCGGCGTGGCGAGCAGTTGAGCGAGAGACCAGAGCGCGGCGGCCATACGAGTGAGCGGGAGACACTTACCGCGCACCTCTGCCGCTCGTAACGTTCCTCTGACCACATCATCAGAGTCTAGGTCAGCGAAGAGAGATCTGGAGGGAAAGGAACAGTGTCTGTACTTACTTCCTTTGACTCTTTCACCGGTTTCCAACAACTCCTGAGCTTCTTCCCTCAGCCTTATCATTGATAGCAAGATAAGTTATCAAGCTCCAACTCCTACTTGATCTTAATGCTATGCTCATGCTTGATCTGGCCAGACCATCAGAGTCCAGGTCAGCGAGGAGAGAGATCTGGAGGGAACTGAACAGTGTCTGTACTTACTTCCTTTGACTCTTGCAGCGGTTTCCAATAGCTCCTGAGCCTCTTCCCTCAGCCGGCGTAGACTCAGCTCCAGCTCCCTCTTGATCTCGACGCTGACGTCCCTGTGCCCCTGCAGGAAGCCCGCCACGCCGTCCGTGCCCAGCTCCGCGAGCAGCGACAGGTCGGGGGCGAAGTGCACGTGCTTGCTGCGCGCCACTGACAGGTCCAGGTTCGGAGTTGAGGGCCGGGAATCCTCGATCAGAGAGGTGCTGGAAATAAAGAAATTTAGATTGTAAATTGGAGGAGCTTCATTAAAGTTTGAACATGTTGTGGCACAGCAAAAAATAATAGGTGTTTGTACAATATCAGCACGCTGGACCAAATTCTTACTCGCAAAGTACTTTGCGGGGCTTGTAGACGACGGTAAGCACCAGGTGGATTGTTTGACTATTATTAAGTACTAGCTTTTGCCCGCGACTTCGTACGCGTAGAATTCGTTAATTGATATTGACAATAAAAAAAAAAAAAACAATTAGACTTTCAACCCTTTCAGGTATTCAATACTCGAATGGAATCTAGTTAGTAGTTTAGTTCTGGGCTATTGGGTGAAAGCCATGGACAAAATGCAAAACATCCTTTTTTTAATATTTTTGGAGTTGCAAGGTTAAGTCCCATTCGATTCAATAAGTTATCCGAGGCTAAGTCCTATTCGATTCCATAAGCTATGCTCAGAAATGGCAAAGATGGTGACGGTCCATAATCAACTGACGGAGAAGGTATGGTTCTATTCACCAAAGAATTTTGTCACATTATGAAATTGGGACAAAATAATTATTAGGTAGCTACTATTATTTTTCTAACTTGGTTTTTACAACTTAGTTTATTGAAGTATAGTTATATAAAGTTATATAATATATGTATAAATTATGCTAAATGATTTATTTAGGTCAGTAAAAACATGTAATTTTTTTGATTTGGAGACATGAGCAAGCTACATACTGTTCATGAGAAAAACATTTCGTGCCCAAATGTATTCCTGCTACTTTTCATGTTCGCCCCTGTGATTTATTAATAGTCATAGAAAATGTTAAAAACTTTTAATGGAAACTGTAGACGTTTAAAATTAAATGGTAAATTATTCGGTATAATTGGAACACGTGGTATACGTACACTTTGTCCCTTGGCTTCTCCCGTTAAAATCGTGCCCTTCACAATGTATTTCCCTACTTAGGTGATTCTCAATCTAGCGCCGTTGCCAAATTTGGGTGCGTCTAAGTTGCGCATTAACAAAACTGGTAGGTACTTTTTTTGTTGATTTTGAAAACAATATCATTTTTGTTGCCAATATGGTTCTTTCACATAGCCAGTTTTCGTCATGAATATAAGTGTGCCTATAAACCGACCATGAAAAAATGCTCGGTCGGTGATAGAGCCAAAAAATTGCACTTTTTCTATTAGATTTTTTTTCTACGAAAAAAAAGAACTAGAGAGGGCCGGTTCAAATAGTAAACAAATCTGGAAGTGCATCAAAAAAGTTACGTACACTACCAAACAGCGGGAATCTTGTTCAAGTTTGTCACGACTACATACATCACCTTTATCATCAGCTAACCATGCCAATAAATTTTTCGTAAACATAGGAAAAAATCTAGCGGAAAATATCCAGAGCAACTTGCCGCTACTACCTTCGCCCAGTAACTACTTATCCAACAAAAATACAACTAAATCTTTTGTGTTGCTAAATACTGATGAGGAAGAGGTTGAACGGATTATTATGGGCCTAAAAAACGATTCTGCAATTGGCTGGGATGGCATATCAAACAAAATACTTAAACAATTTAGACACATATTTGTTCCCCCTCTCACATTTATTTTTCAAAAATGTCTTTCTGATGGAATCTTCCCTAAATGCCTCAAAAAAGCCGTCGTAGTTCCCGTTTTCAAACCCGGAAATAAAGATCGAGTATCCAATTACAGGCCCATTTCGATATTACCATCAACATCCAAAATATTAGAAAAAATTATAAATAACAGACTAGTAAAATACTTAGAGAGTCAATCCTTATTATCAGAAGGTCAGTTCGGTTTTCGACCAAAGCTGTCAACTGCCGACGCTGTTCATGAATTGACTGATCACTTAGTTCAGGAACTTGATAAGGGTAACCAGACCATAGGAATCTTCCTGGACCTTGCTAAAGCTTTTGACACGGTTTCCACTTCCATCCTTCTGCACAAGCTCGAAGCATTAGGCATTAGAGGCACACAGCTTAAACTATTTGCACATTATCTGCAAGGACGCTCACAGTGCACAAAAATAGACAATTTTGTGAGTTCTGATCGTGAAAGTACCCCTTTTGGGATCCCCCAGGGGAGTATAATCGGTCCTACCCTATTTCTGATTTATATAAATGACCTCTGTAATTTGACAATAAAAAATGGTAAAATTATTTCATACGCTGACGACACTGCCCTTCTTTTTTCTGGAAAATCTTCAGAAGAAGTTTATGATCACGCGCAACGTGGTTTTAACGAGGTCAACAAATGGCTTCAGCATCATTTACTAACATTGAATTCAGAAAAAACACATTACATAAGATTTTCCATGCGGAAATTAACCGCGTCTGTGTCTGACCATTCCCTGTATGCGCACAACTGTAAGGATCCCTCTGACGATCAATGTCTATGTCCATCTATAGCTATAACTAATAAATTAAAGTACCTAGGAATTCTAATCGACGAGTCTCTTTCCTTTAGATATCATATTGAAGCTTTATGCAGCAGAGTCCGTAAATTAATATTTATTTTCAAAAAACTACGTTCTATCGCGGACTCACAATTAATCAAAAAAGTGTACTTTGCGCTATGTCAATCTCTGCTAAGTTACTGCATTACTACCTGGGGTGGCACTGCCAAAACAACTCTGCTGAATTTAGAAAGAGCACAAAGAGCAATTCTCAAGGTCTCCACTTTCCGTCCTTTTCGTTTTCCTACTAACCTCTTATACAAATCATGTGAAATTCTGACAGTTCGTCAACTATATATCTTGAACACAGTCCTAAAACAACATTCCAGACTCCCTTACAACCCTGACTATACTAATAAGCGACGTAAAGACTTTGTTTGCCCAACTATCCATTGCAGACATGCATTCTCTTCAAGATTTTTTCAATTCCTAGGCCCACTGCTATATAACCGACTTAATGCGAAGTTAGATTTTTTCCCGCTTACTTACGTGATCTGTAAGAAAACACTTAAGGTCGCCCTGCAAAACCTGTCTTATGACGATACAGAGAAGTTACTAATTGTATTAAAGTGAGTGATTTATTATTTTTAATTATAGTTTATATACTTTTTACTTTAGGGACGCATAAATGTTGTTCCCGTAGGAACCCATAGTATATATTTACTTAATTTATTAACATAACCATTCAATAGTGTTTAAATTTTTGCATATGAATAAGTTGTCATTGTTTGTCCATTTCTCAGCCTGAAACACAGGATTATCCTAGTTCAGGCGCGTAGTATTATCGTCTAGTTATAAGTCTGTTTAGTCCGTAGTCATCACAGCTGTAATATGTTTTTTGAATAAATTTATTTATTTATTTATTTATTTATTTATTTCCTCTTATAAGTATCATAATAAGGCTATCCTTCTCCATCAAAGCGTGTCAGGCCCTTGACTTAAGCACGTCGATTATGTAGCATAATAATTGATTGACAATTCGGGTCTTGTCGAGTATCCGAGTCTAAGATCCGAAAAATACAAAAACTTTATGCACTAATACTGTACTCGGCGATAAATATTGCACATCGGTCTTTAGCTCTTAATTTGACAAAAGATGACGAAGGTCGCTGGTTCAAGCCTTGTTATGGTAAAATAGAGCAAAATATTCTGGTTCGAAAATAATACATGGAAAAAGATGGTCAAAGAATTTAGTCACCCTGCCATACACGCCAAATTATGGGTTAGAAAGAGGCAATTCAGCAATTGGCTGTTTATTTACGACGATTTCCGAACACTGGCGACCTTCCATCAATCATTGTTTAAAATTAAGATGAATGAAATGGGAATGAACGTAAATACTTTCTCGTTTATAATATTATTAGGATTATTTATATATGTTAAGTATCGTATCTTTGCATACTGAGTTATTTACTACTTTATTTATACTCAGTTACCAAGCGGAGGTACATAATCAAAGCTCGTAGGCACTATTTTCAGATGATGTGCGTATCGGAACGTGATACCTACCTGAAGGTCTACTCCGATGTTCGAAATTTTACTTTCGTATAGTGCTATTCCATTCACTCAAATATACCTTGACAGGAGATCGAGAGGGATGGCACTATTCGACAGTCAAATTTTGAACATCGGAGTAGCCCTTCTGCAATCACTGGTTTGACATGTCTTGCCAGATGGGTGTGTCACGTTTGTCAAATCAAATGTGATTGATTGAAATTTGTAAAATTTTATGTATTTGATTCTTGAAATTACGCGATTAATCGAATTTTGCGGATACATGTTCCCATATCAGAATTTATTGTTTTTTTACAAAGAATAGTTTGGTGAAGGTCTATCGTAGGTAGATTAGTTTACGTCAAAACGATGACATGTAGGGAGTTGTTGCAACTACAATGATTTGCTCTCCATACAAAGTTTAATCCCGTTTTTCACGGGAACACTACATTTATTCGGGATGAAAAGTATCCTATGTCCTTCCCCGGGACTGAAACTATCTATATACCAAATTTCATCTAAATCGGTTCAGCGATTTAAGCGTGAAGAGGTAACAGACAGACAGACAGACAGACACACTTTCGCATTTATAATATTAGTATGGATAAGTTTATTGTATAAAATGTGGCATCGTTCATCTTCTTAAGCCTTGAGCTTAATTTAGGGCTACCTTTTGTGAGGTTGTCTGATATATAGTTATCGTGGTTGAAACTTTAAAAGTAATTTTTCTCCACCGCTCCCATCAGTCAGTCGACTGGCTGAAAGACTCAAACAGTATTTGTACTGTTTGCCAATCAGAAAATACTCATGTCTGTTCCACTTTGTGTCATCTGAATGAAATACGATCCTTACCCTTAATATCTAAAACGAGTAGCAATACTCATAAATAAACAAATCGCGCTGAAGGGGACTAACTAAATGACATTTCTGACAAACCGCAAGTGCAGTTCCTAGAATACAATAACTAATTGCGTAGCAAATCACCTATAACTCCCTACTTGCCATTACACAAAATTTCAACCTTAAGACACGTGGTGAAAGTTAGTATTGCATTCACAAAATTAATATCATACTAATTTAAACTGCATTCGACATTTTCAATAAGAAGGTAACATCTCATATTTTTACATCGTCCTAATTTGTATCGTGTGTTAGCTATCATAGAGTTGATGTTTCTTGTATGTCTTTTCACTTAGATTTAGATGCATATTATTAATATGCAACAGTATTCAAAGGTTACTGTTGGCGAGAGGCCAGCAAGATACAACTGCACCCCTCTCACAAAAATAGGATATGCACTAAGTATAGATTCACCTAAAGACATAGAAATTGAGGATGCGCGGTTTTCGTTCCGACAGATGAAAGTTTGTGAGTCAAGGTATTTGGAAGTAGGTTTTTAGCGCATAACGAAGTAGTTTAATATGGATAATGGTCTCGTGACAAGTTTATTTTATAGCACTGTTGTTTAAGGGTTTTAGCACTTGTGGCTAATGTCAGATGCTACTGAAGGTATAAGTCTATTAGCTACGAAAAGTCTATAAGCAAAGTGACTCGAGTGGCGTCGAGTTAATGACCGCAATATTGCAGTGACTGCGACAGAAGTAATTAATTTAAGTGTAATTAATGTCAATGAGTTGTGACTTCTATGGAAATATCAGCTGTTTATTTGTGTAGGGAGTATTATAACATGACAATGATAATTAGAGAATATCCGTTCCAATAAGACAGATCATACAGGTTGTCATGTACACGAGTCGGAAATCCTTGCGAAATGCCAGTTTATTCACGATTTGACTTGTAAAAGTGCCCTTGTGGCCTACTTACTGAATAAATGACTATTAATATAATTATAATAAGCATAAGTACTTAGTTTATAGATTTTTTCTTTGTTTGTCACTATTTATCTACGCAATTATGTTTTGTCCCCGAATAAATGCTTTTCTTTCTTTCTTTCTTTCTTTCTATTTTATTTTTGATCAGTTTGAAGGCAGTGTACCGCGGTACTCACTCGGGCAGCAGCCGCGCCAGCAGCTCGGCGAGCACGGTGCGGTTGAGCTCATCCTCGGCGGCCGCGCAGTACGCCACCAGCTGGCCCACGATGCGCTGCAAGCTGGTGGCCACACGTTTGAAGCTGTCCCTGAAATGTTTACACTTTATTGAGTACTAGCTGTGCCCCGCGGTGTTACCCGCTCATCCCACGGGAACACTAAATTTATTCGGGATGAAAAGTATCCTATGTCCTTTCCCGGGACTTAAACTATCTATATACCAAATTTCATCTAAATCGGTTCAGCGGTTTTAGCGTGAAGAGGTAACAGACAGACAGACAGACAGACAGACAGACACACTTTCGCATTTATAATATTAGTATGGATAGTATGGATGTGCTAGCCCACATTTGTTTTGTAATCTAACTAAAATGTTATATTGCATTTATAGATAGAACAGGTGGAGGAATCTATTCAATCTATTTCATATTCTATTCGCAACAGTTCGAATGAGAGAATTCTCATTTAACAAGAGTTTCTACGTCCCTTATGATGCTGAAACAAGAGTTCTATACAGCTTAGCTAAACGAAATGCTTCTCGTGACAACAGTGACAACAATGTCAGTAAACTGACCTCTCCTTGGTGACCTCCTCAAGATGCCGGTTCTGGTCGAAGGTGGTGTGGCGGCGCTGCTTCCATTTGTCGGCTTCGCCAGGGACCTCCTCGCGCAGGCTCGACCCCTGATAACAAAACAAACGATTGTTACAGCGACATCTATCGAGAATGGATAGAATTGCGTTCATCTGGACGCATTTGAAGACAGCTTAAATCAGCTCTCTTTATGAAATGTCAAAAATTATTTGTTAGTATCCTATGAAGATACTGACGTGTGAAAAATCAGTAGTCAAAACACGTCTCCTTTTTAGCTTTTGACCAATTAAAAATAGTAAATGGTCCAAAAGTTAGTGGTAGTTTATTTGGTTCCGTGTATGTTTGAATGTATGTTTAGTGGTTTCAATGACACAATTAATTCTCAGTATAGTCAAATAGCGTATTGAGACGGTTTTTGCCTCTATTGTGTTGGATATATTGGAGACTACGTGCTAATATGCCGCGGTTAGCTTAGTTGCTAGTGACCCGGTAGATCTACTATCCCGAGATTGATTTCCCACAAAAGATGTAACGGCAGCATGAGTCAGTAGAAGTATTTGTGTGATGCACACACTTATATACATTTGCGAATTTAGTAAGTTTGGATTGAACCTGAAGTATAAATTTACATGAAGCATCGTAGTGTATTAATTTAGGTTGAACCGAAAGTATATATGGGTCGTTCTTCTCATCCATATTTTTCTATCTATCAATATTATGTAATCTGTCAGTTTCTCTAACCAGCATTTTTTTTTCAAACGTTTGTTTATTATTTCGTAAAATGGCGTGACAGAGTGGTAAGCTAAAACGCGGTCTCCCCTTAAAAGGACCACTCTGTCACGCTATAAAAAAAAAAAACACAATAAAAAAAACTGAATGGGCTGTAAAATAAATTATAATTAGGTAATAGTCCTAATAATAAAACAAATGCATTTTTTTTTAATTCTACTCTGAAACCTCAATTATCGATAGTTCAAAAGCCCAAAAAACGGAAAACCTTCGATTTAGTGTAGGTAAAAAAGAAGAACGACCCATATTTACATGAAGCATTGCGGTGTATTAATTTCATCACAATCGTTAAAAGGAACCAAAAATATGTCGGCTCTAACAATAAATCAATAAACGAACATAAACACAATTACTCTTAACAGTTCTTGACCTAAGGTCCACCGCAAGATAACAGCCAGACGGGCGACGCACTTACACAAGCATTATGTGTCATAGTTGGTGCTTGATACGATCGGATTGCAATAACCACACATTAACTTGTATTGCAGATGCAGTACCTAAAATATTAAAAGCATAAACGCGTTATTTATATTACATGAAACCTTATTCGAAGTTGAAAATTGAATGTTGGTTAGACGCAATTCATTGCTTTGTTATGTTAAGTGACAATATTTATGTAATTTCATTAGTTTACTAAGGTTTGCTACGAATTATGACTACATAGGTCGATAGTACCTATTATTTTCAAATGAATGAAGAACTAAAGTCGAAAATTAGACATGTTAATCCATACACAAAAAAACATCTTATAAATGACTAGCGACCCGCCCCGGCTTCGCACGGGTGCAATGCTGATAAATTAAGCATGATACATATAAACCTTCCTCTTAAATCACTATCTACTAAACCGCATCTAAATCCGTTGAGTAGTTTTAAAGATCTAAGCATACATAGGGACAGACAGACAGAAGCGACTTTGTTTTATGCTATGTAGTGATTAAGTTCTCCGGGGTCGACCGTCCTATTCACAACAAGAGTAAAACATACCACCCTTCATACACTTCGCTACTCGTACCATGTCAAAGGATCCACCTGGCCGTTGACGTCTTCCGAGCCAAATATAACTTGGGTCATTGTGCGGCAATAAATATAATGGGAAGCTACGCATGCGCTCTATTACACACCTATTCTCATAGTACTAAAGGCGGTAGACCCTTAAATATGATTTAAGAAATAACTGTTATGCTTAAAGTATAACATTTCAATTTTCAACCAGGCCCGATCTAACCAAATAAAGAATAAAAAAAACCTATTACCTACCAGATTTTTACATTTTCTAAAATGTCCCAATTTATGATAAAAAAAATCTATTTGATAAGTTCCTCATTCTAAAAGAGCGTAAGCGACAAGTAATTTAATTAATCGGTCGATACTTTTATGATAAGTACCAATAATGGTTTCTAAGTGATATTTTTGATATTCTAAAGTGGTATGTTTCTAGTCACAGATTTAGTATAGCGTACGTTTATGTTTCGTTTTGTGGAAGCGCAACAACGATAGAAATAATAATAAAGTAAAACGATGTGTTACTCGTACAATCGGGACGGCATTAACTACCCAAAGATGTAAGTACTGTTTTTAGGTAATAGACAACTTCCAGTTGGCATTTATGTTGGTATTATTATTATTGCTATGTAATTTGCTTGTTACACATATTTTTTTAAAAAGGATAAGACTATAGAAGTAATTCTTTTGGCTGAGCGAATCCACTTAGCTTTGTACCCGATGAACAATACCCATTATCTGTATTGATAGCTGTGGCCGCAACTGCCACTTCAAAATGTAAGGCGTTATAAGTGCAAATTACTTTTACACTAAATTAGTCTTTAAGTCAAACGAAATAAGGTTTACTCTTAAACAAAGAGAACACAGATGTTGGTCACTTCATTGTCTTATAAGCATCGAAACGAGCTTCACTGCTCTTTCACTTACGAAGTGACCAACATCTGTGTTCTCTTTGTTTAAGAGTAAACCTTATTTCGTTTGACTTAAATACTAATTTAGTGTAAAAGTAATTTGCACTTATAACGCCTTACATTTTGAAGTGGCAGTTGTGGCCGCAGCTAACAATACAGATAATGGTATTGTTCATCGGGACAAAGCTAATGGGATTCGCTTACCAAATGTGATTCAAACTTTATCTGCTTTGCGGAATTAGGGGGCAATGATTCCAAGGTTAATCAACAAAGTCAAGTAGATGATGCATTATTATTATAAACTTATTAAGTAAACCTCTCGTAAGTTGCCTTTTTATATGTAGGTATAATAAACATAAAATAATCAAGCAACAAACTTAACTTAATGCCTCATGGCATTAAGAGGCCTTATTCCTTTTAAATTGCTGATTGTTTAGACATTTTTCTCCATGGTCAAACATGTTTCTTAAAATATTATTGATGTTACTACCTAGAACAGAGCTATTGGGATGTATCGGTATATATTTGAAACCTACAGTTTAAATTTTTCATTGATAATTTTTGTTTCAAAAACTACTCGAAATTGACCAAATTCACGCGGAAAATTAGTTTTTTCAACTTATTTTCCAGTGCACGCAATAAAAGCATGAAATAGCAACGTTACTACCTAGAACTCGGGGGAAAGTTTTATTCACTTCAAAAATTTGGTTGAAAAAAATAAATTTTAAAAGGAATAAGGCCTCTTAAGTCCACCTAGTGTATGATGAGTTTTTCTTTTATGCAATAAAAATATAAATAAAAAATCTTCCTATTAAAAGCGTCTTTATTTATTTATTTAAACTTTATTGCACAATACAAAAATAAGTTCAAATGGCGGACGTAATGCCTTAAGGCAAGGTACAACCTAAACGTTTGTCATTACTTTAGTTTATTCAATATTCATATAATTTTTCTGAAATATGATAACTAAAATATCAGTTTCTATCATGCAATTCCCAGCGAAGTTAAGGGATAGATATAGATCATATATGTATAGATAGTTGAAGAGGCCTTTAATTACTGCCTATAAAGTACATTATAAACGGTAATTAGCAAGATTGTGCTGATTACATACCGCGAACCTCCGCAACATCACCATGGTGCTCGTCGCATCTCCTATGTCCCCGACACACACGCACACTATTCCGAAACTACATTTCACCACTCACTTAAAACACTTGTAGGAAACACTAAACTTTCTTCACTATACCTAGGTATTCCGCCAAATAATTATAAGAAATTTAGGCTGGATTTAACCAAACTTTTATCCCAAGAATAATAATGTCAAAAACCCATATTATTTTGACATTACCATTCGATAGATAGTAAGCGTTATACTTGGAATGAAAGTTTGGTAGATTGCTGCCTTTTACATGTATATTATGTATTTATTTAACCTAAGATATTGCAAATAAACACCGACTTAAATTGGACAACTCCTACGGCACACTAAACTTCCCTCTTCAACCAAACAGTAAACAACCGAATAATACAAAATTTTGTATTTCATATAGGCTGCTCCCTAAAGCTAACTGTTGGGGCACGTTAACAACAGAATTTTTCATTCATATAGCCTAAGACATTGCAACAAAACACCGGATAACATAGTAGATTTCAACAGGAAACTATTCACAATAAATATTGTGTTTAAAACTAGAACGCACGCATAAAACCACCATCAATCAACAATAAATAGAAACAGAAAAACGATAAATTATACCTTATAAACTGGGGCCAGATTTGCAGCGTTAGCTCATGGACATAAAAATGTGAACAGAATGTGTCGTAAGTGACGCTGAAGACTGTTGACGCTTGGTGACAGATTGGATGAGTCACGGTCTACCCACGTAAAAGCGGAGATAGGGAAGAAATGGCGGTAGAATGGACTTTGTATTACTTCACAGATGTCATGAATAACAGATGAGAAGTAATATTGACAGCGTGTTATATCATACGTACGGACATAAAATGAATAGCATTGCGTATTCAAAATGTTCGAGATTTACAGAATTTGTCTTGAATTGCTGAATACTGTTAACGCGCGTGACACATCGGGTGAGTCATGATCTATCCACCAGCGTAAAGCGGTGATTGGGGGAGAAATGGCGGTAAAATGGATATTGTCTATCCACTTCGCAGATATCATTAACAACAGATGATAACTAATGTTAACAGTTTGGCTCGGTTGGTAGACACCTGCCTACTGAGTCGGCGGTCCCGGGTCCGAATCCCGGCCGGGGCAAATATTTGTGCAAAATATTTGTTCTTGGGTCATGGATGTTATCTATATATGTATTTATATATTATGTATATCGTCGTCTAGTACCCATAGTACAAGCTTTGCTTAGTTTGGGACTAGGTCGATTTGTGTATGATTGTCCCTTAATATTTATTTATTTATTTATTATTTACTACTATTCATACATGCCCACACACTCTCTTGCTCCGTTTTTTTTTTCACTGACAAATACGACTTAACTATAAGATTATATGGGTTAGATTGCAAACTTTCATCATATAACTTTCGTTTTCTTCTAATCCCTTGAAAAGTAATGGAAAACAGAGGCCTGTAACATCATTCAAGATCCTGTCGTTAAATTGCTGGTCTGTACTATGTGAAAATATCTAATATTGTCTAACTAAATGGCAAAGCCATTATTGGTTGTCATTAATACAACGAAAGCATGGATAAAAAAAAATGTATTAAATAAATTAGATGATCTTTAAAAAGTAAACACAATTAACTTGAGTACAAAAGGTTTAATCCTTTTAAGTTGAAGTTTAACTGTTTATTTTTAAAACGACACATGACAACTTTGACAAAAACTATTAAAGTAAGCTATTAACATCGAACAAGTGTATGAAACCAGAGGCTAATCCCATGCCGCGCGGCAACAAAACAAGCAGCTGTACAGACAGGCAGAAATAGACGATTAGTAAAAAACTACGCTTGTGGAGCCATGAAACGGATGCACGTGTGTGCAGGACTATCGGATTTGTTGGGACAAAGAAAACAATGTGCGAGTGGCGTCAATGCGGGCTGGGAAAAAGTAGAAGTTAATTTATCACACTAATAAAAAGGCGAAAGTTTGTGTTTATGTGTTACCTATTCACGCTTAAACGGCAGGACCAATTTTGATAATTTTTGGTATGAAGGTAGCTGACACCTTGGATTAACACATTGGCTACTTTTTATCCCGAAAAAATGTAGTGTTTCCATGGTGTGAGCGGGTAACACCGCGCGGTGCAGCTAGTATGAACATAAATAAAACAGTTTTCTGGGTAAACTGTAAAAGTAGGTATATACAAAGCGCTTTATTGCAGTTTCGATGAAACAAATCTTGGCTAAAAAATACAATTTCAAAAATCGTTTATTACGTGTACAATGTTTTACATTAAGTTTGTCTAAGACCTACTTAATGCACAAACAAAATGCACCCACAATAATTTCATCTACAAAAATACAATTTGGGTTTTTTTCTATCTTCTTCTACTACGGCAACCCAACCATAAGCATGAAAATGCATCAACTTCTAATTCTAACGTAAATAACATAAGTATTCAGTGAAAAGATCTGTTGATTCATCCTGTAACAGTTCACCTACAGTATATACATAATTAATATCACGATGAACTAAAACATATTTAAATTTGTCGCAACGACAAGATTTATCGTACTCCGTGTATTCGGTAGTTCGTAGAAATGCATCTGCTGCCGGAACAGAGCAGTAGCTTTCAGCGAGGCGGACGCATCTGGCAATAACAGGGGTCTAATGTATCATTTGTAACGAGTTGAAATTTTAACCCTTAAATGCATTTGGTATCAAAAATTATACCACATTTTACTTCTGAAATGATATCCATGTCAATTTTGAATTTGAGACTCAGTTTGAATTGACTTTGAGTTTATATTCGACGTGTTGTTGTTGATACTTCAACGACCTAAGGATTAAAATATTTACAGTAACACGAAATCAAGTTTTGACTACCCTGAAAATATATCATGAATATTGTTCCAGCGATGTACACGTAAGTTAGTTCGGGCAGTATTTGGTACTTTGTACGCACGAGACTGATTAAAAAAGCTCGAGACGCAGTCTGAATAGTAAATGGTGCTTGATGCTTGAATTAGATTGATCTGCAAGACTTGTCTACAAAGATGACGCTAAGCATACTCGTATGTATGTATGTATGTATGTAAACACTTTATTGCACATAAAACAATATTGACAAAAACTCAAAAACAATACATGTGTACAAGGGCGAACTTATCCCTGTAAGGGATTTCTTCCAGTTAACCTTTGAGCAAATGAGACAGAAAACTAGACATTGAAGTGATAGACAAACGAACAAACTAAAACGTGCAAATATACTAAATGTAAATATAACCTTAAGATAAATAAATCTATATATATAAAACTCAAAGGTGACTGACTGACTGACATAGTGATCTATCAACGCACAGCCCAAACCACTGGACCGATCGGGCTGAAATTTGGCATGCAGGTAGATGTTATGACGTAGGCATCCGTTAAGAAAGGATTTTTCAAAACTCACCCCCTAAAGGGGTGAAATGGGGTTCCAAAGTTTGTATGGGGAAACAAGATTAGTTAGACTATTTTATTCGAAACTTCACAGGAGTATTCCTAACGATAAATGAGTAAACACGTGATTCAGGTTTTTTGAAAATTCAACCCCTAAAAGGGAGAAATGTGGTGACAAAGTCTGAAAATCAGCATGGGTATTGTTTTTATGGTTTATCGGGTCGCTGATTACAAAAACCGCAACGATTTTAAAATCCAACGTGGCGGACGTGAGTTACCATCTCCCCTGTTGGGGTGAAATGGGGTTGAAATGTCTAAATACTAAACCGCTGGTTCTAGAGAGTTCAAATTTGACACGTAGGTTCCTTATAAGGTGAAGCGGTGCACTAAGAAAGGATTTTTCAAAACTCACCCCCTAAAGGGGTGAAATGGGGTTCCAGAGTTTGTATGGGGAAACAAGATTAGTTAGACTATTTTATTCGAAACTTCACAGGAGTATTTCTAACGATAAATGAGTAAACACGTGTTTCAGATTTTTTGAAAATTCAACCCCTAAAAGGGAGAAATGTGGTGACAAAGTCTGAAAATCCATTGGTAATGCTTCTATGGTTTATCGGGTCGGGTCGCCTGTTGGGGTGCGATGGGGTTTAAATGACTAAATATGAGTACGGGTATAATTTTTATGGTTTGTTGGGACGTTAATTACGAAAATGCCACCGATTTTGAAATTTTATTTGTGGTCATGAAAATTCTTGAAAGCATTTGCGCCAAATTGCAATTTAATCGGTCCAGTAGTTTTGCAGCAAATCGATTGTAACAGACGGACTGAAAGACAGCTACACGTGATCCTATAAGGGGGTTCTTTTTTTGCTTTTGAGGTATGGATAGAGACCCGCGTTATCCTAATAGATTAAAAAAATAGTATTTCGTGGCATCTCGATCGTCGTCAATCGGTACCTATAGGCGGGCGGCGCGTTGGGACGGGAGGAGTAATGATCGGGAAAGTTCCTGCATCCGTAATAAATACATTCAAGCTTTTCAATAATAAGTCATTTCAGAATTCTGAATTACGTTGATCTGGCTCAGAATAATACATTTTTTATTCATCAACGAAGAGAACCTCAATATCTTACAATAGAACATGACGTAACTTAGAACATGGCTTAGAATCATTAAACCAATCTCGAATATCCCCAAATCGATAAGCGGAGGCTCGGGACATTATAAAAGCTTTATACAAATAAAATGTACACATATCCCGGTGTCTTAGCTTCACTTCGAGTTATGAATTTTGAAGTGAACTTTATTTGGCTGAGATCGCTTGATTTGAGTGCTTGAGTTTTCGGTTTGATTTGATAAAGTGGAGTTATGATAAAATAAAAAGTATTTCCCAGTAATATTAGAAAAGCAAAAGTCTGTGTATGTTTTTTTACTTCTTCACGCTAAAACGGCTGGACGGATATGCATGAGGGAAATGCAGATTGCAGATTATACCCTAACTTAACAAATAGCCTACTTTTAATCCTGAAAAAAAGAGCATTGTTCCCGTAGGATGATGTATATTATATAGGCACGCGAGCGAAGCCGCGGGTTAATGCTAGTATACATATAATTACAAACGTATATATTGTATTAAACATAAAATAATAAATATAAATAATATAATAATAATAAATATTCAGTCTTATTAGCATTGAACTATAATATTAAAAGACGAGATCAAGGATTGAAAAGCCATAACTTTTTCAAATTTTCCTTAAATGATGCCACGGATTGTGTTACTCGTATGTATAAAGCTTATAAAACATAGTATTGTTGATGTTTAAACTGAAAGAACGAACAGGTCGTCAACCCGGCCGGATGAAGGACTAAACACAGCGGACTGCCGTAGGCGAGTACGTTACTTTTTATGAATAAAACAACGCGTATAGCCATGACCTTCTGCTACCTGATTATTTTTCCTAAGACCTGCAACAAGACTTAGCGTAGTAGCACGGATAATTTTAAATTGTATTCTTCAGAATATGTTTATGAACACATTTTACAACCCAAATGTCATAATTTTAGGTCATCATTACAGTCTGACCAAAAAGAGTAGACTCTTGCTCTATTTCCCTTTAAACGACAACTTGTCAATATCACTTCATACACAGATACACACGCTAAACTTATAACACTCCTCTCTTTTCGTGGGAGGACAAAAACTAACGACTGCAACTGAACGACTTTCTGTTTTAGGTGGAGAAATATAACGCGATGAAAGGAAAAGCAATGTGTGTATTTAATACATAAACTCTTTAACGACATTACGCGCTTGAATCAATCATAATCATTCGAGTACTAAACGCGTCAAGTACCCGTTTTAGTGCAACGAATCAATTCGACTACGAAGGGTCATGATTGTGATTTACTAGGCGCTATAATAAATGATTTATTTAATGGAGTGAGCTTTTGTATCAGTTTCCGAGGGGAGCGCTGGGGAGCTTTTTGATTCGTTTGCAAAAGCCATGAGACAGTCTAATAAGATTTTTTTGACTTGTTTGTTATGCAGTTTATTTAATACTAGCTGCGCTGCGCGATGTTACTCGCTTATCCCACGGGAACACTACATTTTTTCGGGAGACGAAAATAGCCTATGTGTTATTCCAGGGTGTCAGCTATCTTCTTACCAAAATTTATCAAAATTGGTCCAGCCCCTTGAGCGTGAAAAAGTAACAAACACACAAACTTTCGCCTTTGTGTGATTTTATCTCGAATGGATGCTATTTTCATTATTATAGGAACTGTACAGTCCGCGTCATTTATTTATTTAAAATTTATTGCACAAATTTATAAAGGTAGAAGCAGGCAAAGTGGCCAAATATAGCGTTACATACCCTTACTGCTATATACATAAAAAAAAAACCAATATATTTGGCTAATTCGGTCGCTACTAACTTTCTAAAGCTGACTGTACTAATCTAATTAAAACTTTACTCTTCCTGATATCCTAAGATAGTATAATACGTTAGAATATCTGCAAGAGGAACTTTTTAAGAGATAAAGCCACCTATTATTTACGACTTATATTAGTTTCGATTCAAGTGCCTTAATAATATAATAGTATTTTTATGTGTAGTGTAAAGTAACACAGTGTTATCTGTAGGTATTTAAAGTTTGTACCGAATCAGAAAATTGTATTTTCTATCCTAATAGCGATTCGTTGTCTAGAGTACGATAAAACATTATTGACAAAATTCATCCTAAATATAGCAAAACGAAATCCGGAGAAGAAAAGAGGTAAATCCGAACCAACATCTCAACGCATAATCCTCAAAGACATCGACACTAAACCCAATATTATCATTCAAAACAAAATAAAACCGTTTCGAACGAATTTAAAATCCAACTGACAATCACAAGTATCAACCGAAAACCGCGCACCAATCAGCGACTAAATTAAAAACCGTCACTTCTAACCACAGTCCGAGTCACTCGCGTAATCCTTATTTGTGTCGCGTATCCTGTGACGTCACTGACAGCACGTGCGGTCCGCTCGCCGGCCGCGTGTATACTGAAGATGGGGGATGGGATGTTTACAGTGGAGATGTTTGGTTTTTTTTTTTGTTGCGATCCTGCGGTTTTAGACACAGTGGAGATGGAAACAGTAGGAAAAATATATGCTATAAGCATTTTAGCAGTTTAGTGATCCACGGTGTATGGTTCACTCTTAATGAAATGATATGGAGAGACTAAAATTGGTATAAGTGATAAAAAATATTTAAACGTTAATAAAGTCAATGTGAAACTAAAGCAAGAAAACCTTTCTGAAAATTAAACCGTTTAATTTCATTGCAAATACGCAAAAATGTAATACATTTGTTTTGCTCGATTTTCCCCAGTATTTTTAGAAGTTTTATTTGACTTTTAAAAAAAGACACCAAGTCCTTTTGTTCCGATTACAATCATGTGCACCTAATTATTTTGTAATAACAATGATATAAGGAAAAATTCGTCGTGGTCGATTGCGGTTTCACCGGCACACTTTATTCCGAGTTTCAATACGACATGAAAGGAAGTAGGTATAAAGAGAAACAAAATATTATGTTAAATAAACAATTTGTCAAAAAATTATTACAGTCGCCTACTGTTCTTAAACTACTGTGCACAAGCCAATACATATTTCAGTTTGCTAGATAAGCGAAGCTACCGTAAAACATTTTTTAACGAAAGGCATGTTTCAGCCATACCAGGCGCATTTAGATAGCCAGATGATTGACAGAGGCCGCTGTCGTGGCCTTAACATCTGTTTTCGTGATTTTAATGGACTAGGCCAGAAAATCGATTGAATTATAGAAGAGTTTTTTTACGGTAATATAAGTGCATGGTTCTGAAAATTGGTACTGATATGGAATCTTCATTCGTCTACGTAAGTGTACTAAAACGTTGCAAATTCGTTCCTGAAATCGTGACAAGCCCATGGTCCGAAATTATCAATTTTGATCCATGTAAAACAGAACACACAACAAATAAATACAAATACTCTTTATTACACACCTCAAACAAAAAGGAATACACAACACAACATGAGAACAACAAACCTTAATTTGAAAGACAAACAGATATAAAAAAAGACAATCATTGTAAGTCCAAGTGTATGAACAAGTTAAAATTGTCTCGATATGAATAAACATTTGACTCCATGTTCATTAAAGTCTCTCTTTCGTTTGATTAAAGTAGGTATTATTCATTGATAAATTTAGGAATTAGCACAAGGCTCTTCCAACTGGCCAACCTAGAAATGAAACCAAATATCTAGGACCAGATGAACCAATCTACAAACTGAATTGATACCAAAATATGTTTGCTTCACAAGAAAACATAAGGCGAAATTGCACAGATGAAAAATAATGAATATTGATTGATTGATTGATATCTTTATTTCTTATTGAAAATTACATTACATTTCACATGTTAAATAAAATAGAAAGAATTCACAATAAGATCGTCAGTGCAGTTATATAAAATTAGAAAATAATAAACAAAAAAATAAGAGAAAAATGTCACAATTAAAAATATAACACAATACATTTCTTAGTAGGCCGAATGCGTAATTACATTTTTTTTTTAACATTATCGGCACAGGTACTTAAAAAAATCTGGTTTTCTGTCAAAGACTAATTTAAGCCTAAACATTTTCTAGTAAAGACTGTCGGCCTCAGCAAGCGAAAGAAGTAGACCATTCAGATACACGGATTTGAGATCTATTTTAGGGAGTGCGACGAAGGATTTACAAGGACCGACCCATAATTTCTAATGCGGATCTGCGCAACTTGTGTCACCGCCAGGGTTGTCACTAAATAAATAAATTTTATATTTAAATACGAAACCACGCTTAATTTAAAAAAAAAAAACAACACAGCTCGACCCTCTCGACAGAAAAGACTCTTAATCATAAAATAACCGCACTCGAGTTTAGGAATAAAGATGCCACAAACATACACACGATACGCACGTTATAGTAGTTTATGCAGCTGTTACATGTGATACATAAGTCCATTTTACACAGCTCCGCTGCACTGCACTGGACAGGCAGTCTAAAAGGGTCAAAGAAATTTGTAGTTTTGACTCTCTTACTGCCGATATCGTGTATGAAGTTAAGATTGGCAAAACCAACAATTTAATTTTGTAAAATTTCGTGTTTTATGGTACATGTAAAACACGATATTTATTAGCTTTTCGTCAAAACCCGGAGAGCTGATAGGTGTCATTTATATTGGAGATTCTAGGCTCACGCCTTTTGGTTATTTCATAAAAGCTAAGTGAAATGTCTGAAAAAATAATTACAAATAATACAATAAAATATTCTTTAGCCTACTTATGAGAAATAAATTAAGAAAATCTGATCTAGGTAAACATTTTAAGGTTTTAAAGACCAGAGATTCGCCTATCATCGTATATCCGATGCTGACAACCAGTAGGTATCCCACACAATGTCGAGCGATTCCTCTAAACACGCAATCGATCTCACACCCCTCGCCTGTCCCTCGCCCTGTCCCGATATAGCGTTGACATCCTGCCGTGCAATCACGTCACGCGCTTTCGCTGGAGCCAATTAAAAGATTAACATCTCCCTATACGCAAACAGACGTAAGAGACACGACCATCGTTATGTTATAGGTCTTTTGTTTAGTAGATTTGAGCTATTCTCTGCTTGATTCACCTTCTTTGGTGGTTTAATCCAGACGGGACAGTTATTGGTCTTAAATGTATTGATGAAAATGAATAAAAATAGTAATAAAAAGCTATGTTACCGAATACCGAACACTAACTCCAGCGTTATGAAAACTAACTCGTGTCTTATCCAACTAGGAAATTAGTGCAATCATTAAGATTTATTTACGCGGCCGTTTTCTCGCCATAGAAACATAAAATTAAGCCCCTCTTATCTGTTTCTCTAAGAAATTGCTAATAAACTTACGACTTTACTGTGTAATACATTTAAGTTTCAAGTCTACGGATGGGCAAGTTGCGGAAAGCATCCAAAAAGCTGAGAATATTTCCCCAAAATTTTGGGAAACTTCCACAAGAATTTAACATGATATTGTAATCGGGAAATTTATATAAGAATTTTGAGGAATTCCCAAAAAAAAATCATCTAGAACTTTTGCTTTTTGTTCGGTACATCATTATCATTACATTCATTACATCAGTCAGAGTCCGTCAGTAAGATAATCCATCATTGAATTAATCAGCAAATATCTTGTGCAAACAAACGACTTATTATAGTAGAGTACAAAAATGTTTTGACTCTATTACAGAGCTATACGGTTAAGAATGAATTTCGTTGTCAGTAGTTGAATGTAAAATAATAAAACAAAGCATGTAATACGAACCACGTTAGGTACATTCTAAGAGCGGGCTGCAGGGTGGTCTGACCCTGAATCTGTTTAACGGTAGGGACAGCACAATTGTCCATAAATTCAATAATGCGTAGTGAAGGGGCTACAACTACAAATAGAAGGAAGCAATGGCTTGGGTGACGTTGTTAACAAGCGTCAGTTGGTAAATGGTTATTTTGTACTACTAAAACATAGATACAGCTATTCATAATAAGTTAAGTTAGATTTTTTTCTAGGTTAGTTAGAACTTTCTCAGGGTCATGGTTAGTTCAGCGAGTTTCCATTGCTATTCAGCGGGGTAATGCTGCTTGCATACTGGGGGCTTTGGGGCCGAACATGACGTAGAAACGAAGTTAGAACTTCAACATTTTCGGTCATAATTTATAGATTCAAGGGAATCAAATAAATTCGATAAGTCACGTGGATATTATAAAAGTACTTATGAATTTGCTATTTTTCAATTAGTACACTTGTAATCTATTGTTCAAGGAGATATGGCTCAGTTTCATTGGTCGATATACCGCATGCGGGGACTCCCCGCATGCGGTATAACAGCTAGTGAAACTCACAAGTCGATAACTCGGTCGAAATACCGCGTGCGGGACTCCCCGCATACGGTATAACGACCAGTGAAACTCATGATGGCATACTCACTATGGCAATGTACCGCACCCCGCATGCGGGCCCTATCGACCAATGAAAACAATTCCCCGCATGCGGGCCCATGGCATGCGTTCTGGAAATCTCCCGCACCCCGCATGCGGGCCCTATCGACCAATGAAACTGAGCCTATAGGGTCGATAGGTAACCTATTGAATTTTAAAGATGGCTGACTGTTTACAATAATACATTTTGATGTTTTGCGGTTTCCTTTAGGTCGACTGAACGCAACTGTAACCAAAATACTATACACTAAAGCCCATAAGAAAGCCTAATGCATCCCAGGAAAAACTCATTACACGATGACATGAATTACATTACACAGTAACGCTGTCAATCACGGTAACATGGCCTAAAATGATAACCTAAAATAAATATTTACCGTTGTCAAAAGCTGACACACTAATCAACGCGTGCGTAAACTGCATTATTACACGGAAACCCATAAGGAAGCGCGAGGAAGCGTCCCGTTACGGCGACGTTAACGCGCAGTAAACGCCAAACGCGTAAACGGAGGTGGCGTAATATTACCGCCGAAAATGTGGATATATTGCTGTAGTTTGATGGCGTGTAAACTAAACATGGTTGGGTATACGGCGCTTAATGTGTGCAACGAAACAGGTTATAATTATGCACGATTTTCAAACAACTAAAACTAGTCGTTGTTAAAAACCTATTAAAACTGAAACATATATACATAGTTATACACTCTAATGATGATGAATTGCCAACCTGAGGGAGTTATCTATGTAAAATAGACTTTACTCACTATATTTAATCTTCGTATGTCCTTGTCCTTCTTTCACATACCTACAAAGATAGTCATGAGATAGGAACGGAGCACAAGAACCAATATTTGACCAACCATCGTGTACAAATGGATCCCCTTGGGCCAGCCATGTGTTCCCATCATTATCAATTAAGGACTACGACCCTTCCCACTTTCTAAAGACTAGGCATTCGATGATTAAATAATTACCACTGATGGTAGCTTCCTCATCCTCCTACTATATAGTGTAATTGTTATAGTATGTACTTGAGCAACTCTTTAAGGAAATAAACTATTTTGCAGACAAATTAAATATATGTGTGTAGGTATTCAATTTGGCCGCAGAATGGTTTATGACAAACTAAATTATGATTGTGTTCAGGAAAATGTTTCATCCACTGAACAAAATATTCCACTGACGATTCCTAAAAATTGCTATAACATTCTGAAATTAAATTATTTAAGCTCAGTCCCCATCAAAATAGAACTAAAGCTAAGCTAGGCAACTTGACTGGCATAGCTACCGTAACTTTGACTAACTTAGTTTTTTAATATTAGTACTAAACTAGGAGGAGCCATTTCGTCCCCGTAAAACTATTTTTTACCGTACTCGGGTAAAAAGTATTCTATTCCCGTCCGTGGATGGTCCAGCTATCCCTGTACAAAATTGGTTACAATCTGTCCAGCAGTTACGGTGTGATAAACGGCGGACAAAGATTTTTTTTACGGCCGACTCGCGCCCATACATATTCTGCATCGCGCTGTTAAGTATTTTTTGGGTGATTATTTGAGCGTTTCAACCGCCTCATTAATCTGCCCGCAATATTGGCCAGCTCATAAAAGCTATCAACATCATTTTGATAGGAATTGTAGAAATCCGCGACTTCAAGACAACTGAAAATGGCACCGCGGATCATACGTAGTTCGTCAATATTGCGGACAGATTAATGAGGCGGTTAAAACGCTCAAATAATCGGCTTTTTCCAAAATAATAACGCGTCGGCCCATAAGAAATTGTTTTTCTATACAATTTTAGTATTTCATAATAGTATAGATACGTTTTAACTAAACAGAACCCCTAAAACATCTCTGTTTAAACACGGCAAAATCTCAAGTGGAAAGCTTACTTTCGCAAGCATTCTAAAAACTTCCAAGTGCGGTAAGTCGGTTACTGCATTCATTTCGTAACAGTCAATTAGATGCCCATGCGCACGTAATTCAGTAGAGAACTCTAAGTGTGCTTTTTAATTCAATTAGCCGAAATACAACATATGTCTGTGTTATTAGGTCGACAGAGTACAGTGCGTGATAAAGAAATTAGTCCTTCCGCGTTGCGAAGTGTGCTTATGAAATTAACACAGTTATTTTTGATAACTAGAGACACCGCTATAGTATTTTATGCAACCGTTGTATAAGAGGGGGCAAAAAACGCGAGTGGCATGGGTTACGATGTGAGCGCAGCGAACATCGTAAGAAAGATGCCACGAGCGTTTTTTGACCTACTTATACAACGTTGCATACAATACTTTTTCTACGACTCGACATTTCATAAATAAAATGCAAATAAACAACAAAGAAAATAATTACATGTTCCCGCTCGGAATCAACAAAATTAAAAAGAAAAATTGTCTCTGATAAACTTTTTTTTTATTGACATCCATCTGTCAAAAAAATATTAACTTATACATAAAGGTATACGATCACCATACTAAACATCTCTCAAAAAAATTAAACTTATACATAAAGGTATACGTTCACTATACTAAACATCCATGCACTGAAGATAAAACTTTTTTTTTTAAGTTGGCAGCAATGCCTTAGTACAAAAGTTTTTTTTTTTAATTTGCAAATTGTGTGAATGCATCTGTTCATCATGTAATCTGAGGTACTAAGTGATGGTTTTTTGGCGACATTATAACATCGGTTAGCAGTGTGTTTTTGAGCAGTAGAGTATAGACTTTTACAGACTTTCATAATTTATGTCTTTATATTAGAGTTAGTAACTATATAAATGACAGAAAAAAGTACTGGAGTAGAAAAAAATATTTTTCTACTCCAGTACTTTTTTCTGTCTACCTCAGATTACATGATGAACAGCTGCATTCACACAATTTGCAAATTAAAAAAAAAAACTTTTGTACTAAGGCATTGGTGCCATTTTAAAAAAAAAGTTTTATCTTCAGTGCATGGATGTTTAGTATAGTGAACGTATACCTTTATGTATAAGTTTAATTTTTTTGACAGATGTTTAGTATGGTGATCGTATACCTTTATGTATAAGTTAATATTTTTTTGACAGATGGATGTCAATAAAAAAAAAGTTTATCAGAGACAATTTTTCTTTTTAATTTTGTTGATTCCGAGCGGGAACATGTAATTATTTTCTTTGTTGTTTATTTGCATTTTATTTATGAAATGTCGAGTCGTAGAAAAAGTATTGTATGCAACGTTGTATAAGTAGGTCAAAAAACGCTCGTGGCATCTTTCTTACGATGTTCGCTGCGCTCACATCGTAACCCATGCCACTCGCGTTTTTTGCCCCCTCTTATACAACGGTTGCATAAAATACTATTGTGTGTTATCTGTTCCGACTGCCGGCTTTTCTCGCCTACAGGCTACGTTTCTCAACCGATACTCTTGAAATTTTGTGAGTAGGTTTGATAAGAATGTAGTATTTTCTGTCGATTAACTTTTTCGAAAATTTTCAATATGATCAAGATGTGGGGTTGAAAACGTAAAATATTACAAATTTCAACCATATTTACCTTACTTGCTATTCAGATCAGATTCATCAAATTACGTAGTCGATTTTTCTATATAAATTATGTGTTTACTATCTAGGCAGGACAAGCGGTTTACAGTCATGCGAAATTGTCAGGAACGGCCCGACATGTTTCGTACTCGTATGGAGCCCTTCATCAGGGACAGCTCCCTATACTGTCGCGCGGTAACTTCGTCACAATAAACTATATGATTAAATAGATTAACCTATAATAAGTTCATAAGCTTATTCCGTAGTTTATAGTAGCTGTCTTCTTAATCCCAGAGCTCCCCGGCCTGCCCTACACGTGGAAACAGGGGTATCAAAACATGCAGCGTTTAAAGAGAAGTAATATTTATCTTGGCTACCGAGCAAAATTCCAATGGAACAATATTTTAAATCGCAAATTATTTTCAAATGCTGAAAACATTCAAAGTTATATAACAGTCTGGTGGGCCTATATGATCGCGCTATAGAAATGACAAAACATCTTTCACTGTTTTTGATCTAAATATTCAAAATTATCTAGGTGTACGACTTCTTTACGATCTATGTCAACTTAGAAACGATTTCTGGAAATAGGGTCTTATACCACAATAAACAATTAGATTGCGTTAATATATATGTGTGAAAAGTTATTCATAAATAATTATTCGACTTTCTCTTACTTGCTTGCCGTTCTGCAGTACCTATAATTCATGTCCAGTTGTAACTTCACCGCAAAATGCTAAATTTACGATTTTGATGAAAATGTCTTTATTTTTTGGTATATTCCAATTACCTATCTAATGCGCGAAAAATTCAACCACCATGAGTTTGTTAAATATGAAAACCAACTTATTTTTTACGTTACGTTTCCGACAAAATTGTCAATAGACTCAAATATCAATTTAACCTTTGTCCAAGACATCAGATCGGTTTAGTGTAAAGAAATGATAACAAGAAGACAGCTTTACAGCCACCGTAAGCCACCGAGCGAAACGTTTTCAGAATGCATCTAACAAAAAATTCTTCCCTATACAAAATACAACGAAACTAAGAATACTTCTAAACTAATATCAACCTTACAGCACCAAAAATTAAGTTTAAATTTAGTGACTGAGGATTATGTTTCCTGTGAGCTGATATAATTTAATGCGTTTATAAACAGTCATTATGCGTGTCGGCACATTTTACGCGCGCGCATTGCCGCATTCCTGTAATGCTGTAACTGCGGTGATAAAACATATTCCTTTAAGATTATTATGTAACTAGATGTCTGGCAGTTTAGTGTAATAGCTGCTTGGAATAAGTCTCATAAACTAAATTTATGAAATACGTTTCAGGGCGATTATTTGAGTGTTTTAACAGTCTCATTAATTTGTCTACAATATTGGCCAATTCATAAACGCAATCAACATACCTAGTTGGTTACTAAGTTATGTTACTGCAGTAATCTTTATCTACATAAAATATACCAACGAAAGTTGAATAAACTATATATTAAAATGAAGTACACACAATCAGGATTCACATTTGTCAATATCATTCAAAATGGCCTCCTTGGGACTGAACACAGGCCTTCAAACGACGAGGCCAGTCATCAATAGCGGCACGCACGGTTGTCATATCTAATTCCGTCACTGCCTTAGCTATGGCCCGCTTGAGGGAGTCAAGATTTGTGTGGGGTTTAGCACAGGCTTTCTCCTCAATAACCTGCCATATGGCATAATCCAGGGGGTTAAGGTCCGGGCTGGAGGACGGCCAGTCTTCGTGGGCAATAAAGCCAATTTTGTTCCTTCGAAACCAGGCTTGACTTGTTTTTGCCTTATTTGCAGGAGCTGAGTCCTGTTGAAAGATCCATGGCTGGTTTTGAAATAGGGCATGGCTTAAAGGCTTCACTGTTGGTTCGAGAACGGTTTCCTGGTAAACTTTAGCCCCAGTTTTCACACCTTTTTCACAGAAATGTACCTGTGTTAGCCCTGAGTATGACACACCCAGCCAAATCATCACATAAGAGAGATGATGGCCTCGTTGCACTCTCGGAACAGCCTCACTCGCTTCTTGACTGTTTTTTGCATACACTTTGTCATTCTGGCGGTTACAACATTCTTCAATTGTAAAAAAAAAACATCTGTAAATAGTATTTTTCGGTGGCCTTTTTGTGCGTACCGCTTCAGTGTCACGCGAGTTCTCTTCAGCCTCATAGTCTTTAATCGTCCATTAAGCAAATGACCTTTTCGTCTGCGGTAAGCGTGTAGTCCAAGGTCTTCATTGATACCTTTTTTAGGGAGCTTCTCTTCACAGACATCTGAAGTGCCAACAACTTTTGATTCCGGACGGGATTTCTTGCGATTCTCGCCTTCACTGCCTTAATTAGAGCTGGGGTCCGAACGGTGCGTGGTCTTCCAGACCTCTTGCGGTCATCGAAGCTCAGGGTACTATTGTACCTTTTAATTGCGCGATAAACGAATTGTTTGTTGGTTTTGAGATTTTGAAGCAACTTAAAAATCATGTTTGTCGGTGTGGGCACATTTGTGCAATGCAATTTCAGCGACACGATTCTCTTTTAGACCCCAATCCATTATAAATACGACGTGATAAGTGTTATGTGTGGTATAAAATTATAGCTCACAAATCCACCATATTGTGCCATTTTTTATTTTTTCGGTAGCATTTGTTTTAACGCAAAAAAAGAAGTTGCAAATCGAGTAACAGAACTTAGTAACCAACTAGGTAAATTTGATAAGAATGTATAAATGCGGGACTTATATATACACGAAAACCGAAAATTGCGCCTCAGTTCATACAGAGTCGTCGATATTGCGGACATATTAATGAGGATGTTAAAACGCTCAAATGATCAGGATCACCCTTTATGCCTTTATTTTTGAAGTACGTTTCGTATTTTACATTGAAAACTTGATTTGACGTAGTTTGTCACAGTTTGGATTGTCTTATTCAGAAGTGGACCAAGATCTTCAAATTGGGAAGTATCTAATTACGAGTAAAGAAAGGAGACAGAAATATTAGAGAAAAGAAATATTAACGCTACGTTCACTATTTTGGCGATGGGCTCTATTTACCATTAAATGAGCAGTTTCACTTAATGCAGATCATATAGAAACAGGTAAAAATTAGGGGAATAGAACCTGGCCAAAACTAATCCAAGCCTGGCCCTAAACTACATAGGTTCAGTTAAACGAAAGACAGCATTAGGGCAGCCTAATGCCATCCAGTGATGGCGAGCGGATAAAATGAACCAATATCAGACTGCTCATTAAGAAGCCCTAAATAAGTGCATTTAATGATTATTATTGTGAACCATTTGATACAGCTCTGCTCCAGTATAGAGACAGCCTTATGAACCACGAGTAAAATAATCTCATCCAGAATAGCCGCCAGTCTTCATTTTGACGTGTGCGGCGCCCATAGCCATCCATTGTCCCTGAACATGTCCGTTTCTGTGCGCAAAGCGATAGTCGAAGAAAGCTATAAATACGCGGATTCTCTGTCCGTGAGACGGTGTTTTTACGCGGCGTAAATCTCAGCGTTCTTCGCTTTTCGGGACATTACTGTCTATTCTCGTTCGCGGTTCGATGCTTGAGTGAGTCGTCGAATTGATTCGTTTTCAGGCGGTTTTTAAATAAGTACTATCGAAGACACTGATACCTCTACATTTGTAAACGAATTTAAACCTTATTGCAACGTGTTAACCCGTGCCTGTGGGTGTATAGCTAACTGTGTCTTCGTTTGTATGGATTGTATTATATTTTCTATTAAGGCTGACAACATCGTGGGTCTGAAGGATTACTCCATATGTCCTCTCAGCCTAATAACTCAATAATAAATCCTAGGAATTTTAGAGGTTGCTTTAGTCCAAACGTTTTCCAACGTCCACTGCACGTTGGTGTAGTTACTCTACATGTCATCTGAGCCTAATAAGTCAATAATAACTCCTAGGTCGGGTAGGTATCAGGCATAGTTATACCTGAGAAGATCAGATTAATGGGGCTAAGTAAGCCAAGCAGATATAGTTGCACTGCAGGTGTAACTTTTGGACTAAAGCAACATCCATAATTTCCCACAAGAGAGTTCATAGAGGTGAACTTGATGTTGTTCCAAACGACGCGACGGAAACTGCGCATGACTGGAACACATTGGATTCTGTGTCCAACTGCAGTACGCGGGGGTACTTTTCCAAGTTAGATTCCTTACGATTCCCTAGAAGAGGCCACTGTTGAGAATAAGCGCCCTAAAACTCAACTTCAGCAACAAATAACTCAACAGCCAATCATTTAGTCAATGTAATTCAGAAAGGACAGTGTATTATCCTTGCGATTCATAAATCTAACTGTAAACCTTGTATTTAAACTTATGTGCTTTTACAAACTATGGTAGCAATAGCATGGCAGCACGACCTTTTCCGAGAGCGGTCGGGAGGGTGAGTGAACGCGGCTAATTTTACCACTTAGCATTTATTTACGCGCCGGCGCCGCGCGTTGCATCTACCGGTGATAAGCGAGATGCACTGTTCAGTTACTTTCATGGTACACCCTTGATTGCCCGAGATACATTTGCCACGATGAAATTGTTTACTTTCATTAATACTTCAAAAGAACCTGGCCTAATAATAATAGACTTCGAATAACTAATAGACTTCTAAGCTAGTTTAATGCCATACGAGTAATAAAGACCCATCTTTATTATGGCATTTTAAGAACATGTTGACGTGACGGTTCTAAAATAACGAAATTAGGGCATTATTTAATCTTAATCCTTAAAGTGTGATGACTTCCTAAACCCTGAATGTATATTATAATTATAATATAACTTATGAGGAATGTCTTAAATTGAATAATATAGACCTGGCACCGCCGTAGCGTGAAGTCTAGTAGTTTTAAAACTTTTAGTCCGCCTCATTGTAGGCATAGGTGCGCCGTGAAGCACTAAGGTTCCAGAATGGTACCTACATTGTAACCTATTTCGATGAACTAGGGGAGCCCTTTGTTTGACTCCTAGAAACTTATTTCTTCGGATTTTTAATTTCGCCGCAAAATCAATTCGCAGAAGTTTTATACCGAAAATTTTCATAATTCTTGCAAATATCATCCTAAGTGGCAATATTGTAGTGTCGTCCCCGTTTTCTTAGGTTGATTTGAAAGGGACGACACTACAGTATTGCTACTTTTTAAATTCTACTCTTTTTGGTCAGACCGTAGGTTAGGTTAGGTTTGTTTTATAACGAACTCAAATAGTTTACGGTTGCGAAGAAAATCGCTTTTTACAAAATGATTTTTCGGCGAAAATAATTGTAGCAACTATAAAAAAAAAAACTTGAAAACTACTTCCGCACTCCATTAGAATACGGAAAGAGCAAAATGGAAATTTAAGGTTTGTAAGCTTTGGCTACAATGTTATGACAGTTGTTTATCATGTAATACGAAATGTTAGGCAAATAGTGTTTGATCTCAAACATTACGCCCGCGGCGATTGGCTCGTAAACCGTAACAGCGCATTATCGGCTCCGAGCGATCGGATCGACATCAAAACACGTGGTGCACGGGTTCGTGGGAACCCGCGCAAGTACACTCCTTTAGTCATTAGTAATTTATTCTTTAACAATACACATTGCGTTAGAATCACTACAAAAATAGTATAAAACAAAGTCGCTTGCATCTGTCTGTCCCTATGTATGCTTAGATCTTTAAAACTACGCAACGGATTTTGATTGCGATTTTCTTTTAATTTTTTGTTTAAATGTATAGGTAATACATGCATAATTTATCAGCAAAGCCACCCGTGCGAAGCCGGGGCGAGACGCTATTTACGATTACTAATTTACAAATAATCTTTTTATAGCCAATATTAACAGTTGCAAAGCATTTGGAACTTAGTTTTTGATCACGTTATTGAATATTAGTTGCGTTTCGCGGTGTTACTCCCTCATCGCTCAGAGCACGGAAACATTTTATCGGGATAAAAAGTACCAAATATCAAACATGGTCTAGACGTTCGAGCATGAAGAAGTAACAAACATATAAATACACTTAACTTTCGCCTTTATAATACTATAGTGTGATTAGACCAAACAATTGAAGGTAAATGAAGCCAAGGCAATAAGGTCTATGATTACGAATATTTTGATATGAATTGTAGGAGTCAATTCTGCGCTAGGCGCTGATAGCACGTTTCGTACGTTTTGTGAATAGGATACCTAGTTGTACAAGAAAATCCTCATAATAGGGTCGCGGTTCCCTGTAGTTCAACCATTTAAGGCAGTCCACTGAACCGGAGCGAATATTTCTCGTGTGAGAAATATTACCTATCTCTTTATATAAAGTACCGTGAGAGAGTGACACGGCGCAATGTCACGCCAAAAGAGTCGCGTAGCATAGTCGTACTAAAAGGGATGGACACGAATTAGACGCAAAATTTTTAGAGCATTCTCGGTCTAATGAGATAAGCTTACCTCTTTTTCTGGGCGCGCGTCGTGGATCTTGTCCCGGAGCGCGACCAGCTCGAGCGGCCAGCTCGACAGCTCCGCGTCGGGGTCCGACAGCAACACCTGCCGTCATACACCATATTACATGAGGGTCACCTTTATACTATGATACTGACATAGAAAAAAAAATATTGCCGACCAAAGATCCATAGGATGTTAGTAACAATTTATTAATAACATATAAGTACCTAAGCGTTTGATGGTATGCAGTTGTAACGGTCTTTGCGCGCTTGCAAAGTCAAAAGATTGACAGGACAGCGCGGAAACTCCATTATTAAAACTTTTCCCCTAACAACTTGAATCTCCTGATCGTATTATAATTGTATTATTGTAATTTATCTCTTTAAGGCGAAAGTATATACCTAGGTACCTACCTACGACCCAGGTAGTTGGGGTGTAGCGGTTTATACACATGCTATGATTTAGATTTATTTACAAAGTACGTACATCATTTTTAGGGTTCCGTACCCAAAGGGTAAAAACGGGACCCTATTACTGAGACTTCGCTGTCCGTCCGTCCGTCCGTCTGTCACCAGGCTGTATCTCAAGAACGGTGATAGCTAGACAGTTGAAATTTTCACAGATGATGTATTTCTATTGCCGCTATAACAACAAATACTAAAAATAAAATAAAATAAATATTTAAGGGGGGCTCCCATACAACAAACGTTATGGTTGCGTTAACTTTGCACCTCATTTGTATGGGGCGCTATACATACCAGGTGCAAACTTAACTTGACCACTTAACCCTTAAATGCATGAATAAAAAAAAAAAACACAATATTAAAAAATATTATTTTATTTCAAATAAACGTTTCTTGTTTTCAAACAGTAATTCATTTTTGTTTATGTAAGCTGCATCTTACACCATGCATTTAAGGGTTAAGGATGGAAAGTGTTTGTACGGAACCCTTGGTGCGCGAGCCCGACTCGCACTTGACCGGTTTTTTTTTACATCTATTTGACAGAATAAGATTTTAATAATGTTTATCCCCATTGTTTACTAATCAATGATTTGTCCTACCTTCGTGCAGTTGCGTGGCAATAATAGTTCCAACCAATATTAAACTTTTGATACATATGTATGATTCGCATAGAGAGAGAATATATGGTTCAGAGGATATCATAAGTACCTAAGCTACATTTTACCCGAAGGATTAGCAAAAGACCCACGGCGTAGAAAAACTGTAGTATGAAATTCATTGATAAGTTCAGTTGCAGGAACGTTTGACGAAGCATGTTGTAGAGAGACGCCTGCGCCTGTGCCCTGTGTTGGCAAGAACTGTGCAGACCCGGAAAATTTTACATCACAGTCCCGGAAATTCACCATAGTAAAATTTTCGGTACTGCAAACCTTGTTGGCAAGAAGCCTGCGTATGCCATAGGCGCAGGCGTATTCTACACAATATGCTTCCTGGCGCGTGGTTATGGTGTATATTATTACTTCCAAGTTCAATATATGATTTATTGCCACCACTTATACTCAGAATATCATGTACAGAATACAGTTACAAAAAAGAGCGACAGAAAAAACTCAACATGATAATAACTATTGTTTTTGTATAACTTAGATTTAGAAGTCATCGTGTTATGAACTTACACACAACATATCTGCCATTCCAAGAACACTACAAACCATTCACTTCACTACACACAACTTAGAATCACATTCCACCATCAGCCAAATTCACCACGTACACTAGTCACACCAACCACGTAATATGACGTCTTCCTATCGCTAAAGTTGACTCTACACTGCAATCGTAACCATGTAAATATGGCCCGGTTGACCCTCTTATCATTATCGCTGGTTTGAATGATTCTTAACAAAAATTGTAGCAAAACAAACTCATTTACTCATATGTTTGTTTATGGAGTTGAGGAAAATAAGTAATTAAAGGACTATAATTAGCAGTGACAATGTCTCGCGTTTACATTTTTTTCCTACTTTAATGACTACTATATCTATTTTGCTAAATTAGTCACGAGAATTTGAATTAAGTTCATGAGAAAATTAGAAAAAATAATTACAATTAGACATTTCAAAAAACTAAAGTGAAAATAAAAATTCTGCATACTTATCGAATCTGCCAACAAAATTGTATTAGAACCGGTTGAGAAACGTTGCGACTTCTAGGCGAGAACAGTCGGAAAGCGTCTGGACATCCAAACATCCTAACATACGAAAGACATTTGGGCCAAGCTGAAACAGTGACGTTTCGCTCGCTCGGTCGAAAGGCTTGGTAAAGCTTCATTACCTTCACCAAGATAAGATGCATGGTATAAGAAAATAAGATGACACTTCGGCTAGTGAAACTTTCTACGTCACTGAGTAGTTGCCGCTGATTATAAGGAAAAAATGTTTACCGCCTGTCGTACAAAAAAAAAATTATGCATTTATGCATTACCATTGTCATGTTCTTTGACTAAGTTTTATTTTAACGTAATTATTGATTTACAACACTTACGATTTTAGAGATTCATACAGGTAACAAGGGAATCGGGGAGTATTATGATAAATCACTGGCAACACAGAAACGGATTGACAGAACCTTCCCTAACAAAGATCCCACAGTCAAACCAGCTACTGGTTTTGTGGGACAATGTATTTAGATTTAAGGAAATTGTAAAGTTCCTTATAAATAAATAGTGCAAAGTACCCCAGCCGTTTCACGGATTGAAAAAATAAGCTGCGAGACAGCTTGGTGTCAAAAACGCGGTCAAACGCGCGAAAAATGTCCCCTGCTTGCTGGCGCCGCGCCAGGGCTCGTCGATCGCGATGACTGTACTAGTACACTCGCGTATAATTAGACACTTGCCGTAGATACGCGGTTATTTGCTAAAAGGACATTTTAAGTTCTTGATGCGAAACTGCTTTTTTACGAGCTTTTGAAATAAGTGCGTAATGCTAAGTTATTGTATTCGATATAGGTAAGTCAATTCAAAGTTTCAATTATTACTAGGTAAACTTGAAATTTTAAAATTTTATAAGGGTACAATTATTTATCTTGAGGTATAATAAAAGTTAAGAGTTGTTTTATTATTTACATGTGAATGTGGCAATTTTCAACGTGATTAGTTCACTGTTTTTAGTAGTTATGCAAGTCCTTATAGTTTTAAACATTTCCTACTATAAGTACAGTCAGCAGCGAAAGTAGCTAAGCATTACACCAATGATCTGGACAACCCTTATTCTCTAGAAACTAGATCCGCGTGCGTAGCAACTTCTGTTGCTGACTGTACAATAAGCGAAATATAAGTTTCAGAAAAGAACAAGTTTATGTTAGTTTTTCGATGTGTTATCTACTTTTACTTGTTATCGACGCCATATACTTTCTTTGTAACACATGAGGTTTATCAGTGTTGACCTCGAAACAGGTCATTGGAAGGGAGGGTGCGGACGTTTATTGATAAGAGAAACCTGGACATTTGATGACAGCTCAAATCGGCTCCTTATGAAGTGTGAAAAACTAATTTGCTATAATTATAGTACGAATTTTCTATGAAGAAACTGGCTTGTGACGTCATGAAAATCAGTAGCATAACACGTCTTATTTTTAGGTTTTATCCAATTAAAAATAGTAAAATAGCCAAAAGTTAGTGGTATTTTATATGGTTCCGTGTATTTCTGAATGTATGTTTAGTGGTTTCAATGACACAATTATTTTCACAAAAGTCAAATACCTACCGTATTATCGGTTATGCACTTAATTATAGTTTATCCAGCGGCGTCAGACTAAAGAGCCATAAAAATCCATACTAATATTATAAATGCGAAAGTTTGTCTGTCTGTCACCTCTTCAGGCTTAAATCGCTGAATCGATTTTGATGAAATTTGGCATAGAGATAGTTTAAGATTCGAGGAAGGACATAGGATAGTTTTCATCCTGGAAATTATACTTAAAAAGATTGAAAAGTGAGTGAACATTTCTGTTGGGGTGAGGTGACCCTGTAGAAAATGTAATTATTAGACCAAAAGCACAATTGCTCTTACATTTGCTTAGGCACCTTTAATAATCCCTTTTATCAAGTTCCACGCGTACGTAGTCGCGGGCAAAAGCTAGTAATATATACAGTAAAAAGAGCGTAAGTGATTTCAAACATACACAAAAAGCTAACGTATTACTATGTACTTAAGTTTAATGTCAAATGACATCATTAAAATTTAAAATGGAATGTCAAAAATTGTAGGTTAGGGTTGCGACAATCGGGAATTACCAAATAAATATATTCCGTTGGAACTGATTGAATTAAGTTTGTAAGAGACTACAGAAAATAATTATATTAAAGAAGAATTTTTGAAGTATGACGTGTTAAACGTTCAGTTTTATTAGTTTTGACTTAATGGCCGAAATAAATAATATTGCACTTAAAAACCAACTAAATATTATACCACAAATACTTACAACATAGCGACATTACTTAACCTACCTACTAAATGCCGAGATGATAAAAGGCACGCAATCTTTCGGGATCGCCAACGTGTGTATTTACATAAGATGTTGGTAAATTCAATATTCAGAGCTTCCGCCTGATATACAATAAATTCGCAAGTCTACATAAAGTCCGATGTAGATCAAACATACAAGTTGCTTGAACCACAGAATTAATAAAAGTAGAAGAGAATAAATAATAGTCCTTCATAAAAAAAGTTGCGGTATAAACTTGCTCAATCTAGGTGCAGATGTGGTAGTAATAAGTAGTATTTTATCGAGTTAGTAGGGAATGCAAACCTACTTGATTTTGCCGGTAATTTACCGGTAATTTTCACACGAAAGTTTACCGGTTTGTATTCCCTACGGGTAAGCTAGTTTAAATATTTCCATTTCAACTTTTTCACCGAAGTTGATAGAGAAAACATGCTAACACAATTCTTTCGGACAATATAATTTATTCGATGAAAACGATTGTTCACTACAACTGCATGACCAAAAGCATGATCTTTCAAAATTTCCATACGTTAGGTAGAACTGTCATAACACCCTCGAATTATAATGCAAATGCTGCAATGGAATGCTTCTAAAACATAGTGCAGCGGATTTATCTTCAGTCATTATTCTAACAGGATTATTATACATTCCTGAAAGTGTACCAAGAAACAGTAAATGCCGGTCCACACTCTTACTTCTCAAATGGACCACTGGTATGTAAGTAAGTACTTACTCGTCGCTTGTAGAAGAATAGGTGATTACGATCCGGCATTAGGTACTCCACATGTTACTTTTATTGTTTAATACAATGCACTAGGCCGGGAAGCACAACTTAACTTCTGTCCTGAAACGTTTTCACTACCCAGTTGTGTATAACAAAAACTATTCGAAAAATCTCAATCCTTACATTTTAAACAATCCAAATCCACATGTTGTCCTCATAATCACTGTAATATTAAACACATCACTCTCAATTAAAATCCATCCCTTCATCAACTTAAAAAAAAACACACTTCAAATACAAAACGCGTTAAAATATTGACCGCAGCTCGTTCATAGTAAAGTCCTCAATAGTAGTTTGTTTTGAACAAGTGGCTAGACTGAGAACCGGTCAATTTGGCAGGGTGGCGGTGACTGAGCCTTGTACTATTTGCGTGTCGAGTGTATAACGTGTATAATGGTGCACTTTCCACGCTGGCCGCTGGCCAAGGATGAAGGGCCGCGCGGAAACACACTTTCTTACCCCGTACCGGTAGCACTGAAAGCTTATTAGGATTATGTCGGCGGCTTCACGCCCATGTGTGAAAAATGTCGTTTAAGTCACGGTAGTCGCGTAGAGAGTATAGGACGGGGATGTCAAGTGACGAAAACGATGAGATTCTAATTTTATAGACGTACTAGCTTTTCCCGTGGCAACGCGTGTGGTAAACGTTATATGCCGTCTATGAAGAGTCAGCCATATTTCCGTGATAAAAGAGTGAAGTGTTAGACTGCTTCTCCACTGGAGTCTTATTCTCCAGCCTGTAGATTTAATAATTATCTTTCCTTATTCACGTTGGCGCCTAGATACCTTATCCACTCAATTGGTTTTTTATAAGTAGTTTTTTTTATTAAATTAATTGATTCCATCTTATTGCATGTCAAAACGCCTAAGACTATATACATCTCTGGGAAAACAATTAGTTTAATTAAATTGAAGAAATTTTGTATACATGTAGTTACTTAACATTGATTAGGAGATGCTGTACATCTCCTTTACGTGTAGGATGTATTTAGTTATACCATAAATGTTGTTGATTGTTTTAAGTATGATTTACGAAAAAATTACTTACTGTTGAGTTTCTTTCGGCTTTCTTCTCAACAGCGGTCTTCTCTTGGGAAATGCCGGTAGATTCACAATCTCACTTGTAAAAGTGCCCTTGTGGCCCAATTGTTGATCTTTTTTGTCTATTTATTATTTATTTATTTATTTATTAAAGTGTAAAGCTAAAACATATACAATTCCCCGCAAAACGGTTTGTACTGTTTGTCTGCAGGTGTGAGTCTCTATATTATATTTCTATAGTCTAAGATCCCTTTAAGAACGACCTTCACCGAGATGTTTATTTGATGAAATGTATTTTATATTTAATTTAATATGTCAATAAATATATTGCATATGGGTTGCCTAACAAATTTTAGTCCAGGGTATGTTTAATTAATGATTTAAAAAAATATTTTTTTAAACATTTGATTATTAGATAAATTCTATACCAATCGAAAGTATGAAGCCCATAGAAATATGCAAACGTTAGGTTGCCTATTCTTTTCCCGTCACAACTATCGGGTAGCCAGGTTTAAACTGGTAAATCTATACTAGCATTTTGCAACGGTCTGATTATTGAATTGAAATTAAATAACATTAAAGATTATTTTATTATGAACACGGTGGTATAGGGTTGCCTGCGAAAAATCAGTCCAGAGTTCCGGTTGTCGAATTTTGAAAAGTAAAATATTGCAGCGAGTGAATGTGTGCGACTGAGAGGTCCCAACCAAAACTGTCCCATACGATAGAAGAGGACACAGCATAGCAGCTGTTTGAAGTCCGCCCATTTATAAAAAGAGAGTGCGCATGTTATTTGTGCTTGAAAATGAAAAGCATAGCGATAGACTCGTATATGCTGTACATTATTTTGGAGTAGTTTATTATTAAAATAGAGAAATAGTTATTTAACTTTTTTTTTTATCAATTAATTAATGAAATAATGAACTTTATTCTGCAAGTAGGCCACAAGGGCACTTTTACATGTCTGAGTCTATCGACATTTCACAAGAGGTGACCACTGTTGAGAAGAAACTCCGAAAGATTAGATACATTACATTTGTTTTATTCTACTACCTATGTTTCTACTTGAATCACTTAAAATTAATGCCGTTTAAACACTTTTCACCGTTGGTTAAAATTCTCCAACATTTAAAAGTATGAGAATCTCTGAACACCATGATGACGTAGGCTTGTGTCAGTCACGTGGTTCGCGAGTCTCGGAAGAGAGTACCAGGCGGAGTATATTATTATACCATGCATTTTATTGTATCTATAGCGACAATCTACTCCAAAATAATGCACAGCATATACGAGTCTATCGCTATCCTTTTCATTTTCAAGCACAAATAGCATGCGCACTCTCTTTTTTTAAATGGGCGGACTTCAAACAGCTGCTATGCTGTGTCCTCTTCTATCGTATGGGATGGTTTTGGTTGGGACCTCTCAGTCGCACACATTCACTCGCTGCAATATTTTACTTTTCAAAATTCGACAACCGGAATTCTGGACTGATTTTTCGCAGGCAACCCTATCTATACCACCGTGTTCATAATAAAATAATCTTTAATGTTATTTAATTTCAATTCAATAATCAGACCGTTGCAAAATGCTAGTATAGATTTACCAGTTTAAACCTGGCTACCCGATAGTTGTGACGGGAAAAGAATAGGCAACCTAACGTTTGCATATTCTATGGGCTTCATACTTTCGATTGGTATAGAATTTATCTAATAATCAAATGTTTAAAAAAAAAAATTTTTTAATCATTAATTAAACATACCCTGGACTAAAATTTGTTAGGCAACCCATATGCAATATATCTATTGACATATTAAATTAAATATAAAATACATTTAATCAAATAAACTTCTCGGTGAAGGTCGTTCATAAAGGGATCATCTACTACTACAAATGTTATTGCTAAACACTTGAGTGACACTTTGAATAGACAACTTTATCACTCAAGTGTCAGCAATAGGTGCTTTTTTAAGTACTTTTTAAATTTGGACTTATTTGGCTCGTGTCGGATATTCTCGGGCAAACTCTGTACCTATCCTAAAAACTCAACAAACTTTCTCGTTTATATAAGCAAATCAGCAATTGCGCTGTGTATAATAAGCCTTTCAGTAGTCTCAATCACAATGTTTGAAGACCCATAAAATAGCAACCAACTAGTAGCAAGAAAGAAAAGTAGTAGAGTATATTTTAAAATAAACAGTCAACCTCGTACACATTTCGAGGTCATTGAATCCGCGAATGAATGAGTACGCTATTCGCGTCCTCCTTAACCCAATAAACTGCCCACAAAATCTTCGTCGAGACAACATCGTATCTGAATATGATTATCATAGTACGTTGAAACTTTATTTCACTACAGTTACTTTTGCGCTCCTTCCAAACCTATAAATCACCCTAGTATTTACGCAACGTATGTTTAGTGGCGATACGACATATGTCCATGTGGGTCGATTCTACAAAACGAATTCCAAACGTATGGAAACATGATTAATTTCACTTTGCAGGCCATTTTAATATCGGTCGTGCCAGTATAAATATTTGTATATATTATAAAAAATTGCTTTTCGCAATCCCAATTTTACGATAGAGAAGTGTTTATCTTAGTTGTACTGATTTAAGGTTACTTTTCCTAAAAGCTGTAGAGTTGTGAAAATAATCCCTTATTTTAGTAGATATGGGTTATTGGTGTTAACTCGTATAACGTTATGGCGGTTTTATGGATTATTTATACGATATTGATATTAATTTGTGGCGTATTCGGGTATTGCGTCAATGGGAGTAAATATTAGTGTTTATAACGGAAGCGCAATCTGAGGTTAACCTCTTCCCAAACTACGGATATATTCACAACTTATTGCGGATTCTGTGGGGATTAGTAGTGCAAATTAAGGTTAACGGTTCTAGATCAAAGAAACTGTTCACTAATACGAGCGGTATCCGTGTGAAAAAATGTGCTTATAGAGATCAGTTTTTTCTTTTTTTAATCTAATATTTTTGTTTAAATATGTACGAATAATCCCTCTCATTCTTGTAAAAAAATATACATATTTTCTATAGCTTCAAAAGACTAAAAATATTTTTTTCCTGCCTTGTAGGGCCTTCGCAACCCGCAAACCCAAGTGATATTTTTATCAACTTGGCCGGGCCGTGCTTCGATACAAGTGAAAAATTTCAGCCATTTCGAAATAAACTCGAGAGCTCTACAGCTCACAGAGCCACTACTTAAATATTATAATAGAGGTCGCTAAGGGGTAAAGCCTTTCAAATAAACAATGCAAAGATCGACACACAAAGTATAAGGGAAAATTCGAAGGGTTGCTTGGGCGTTAGGGTGGCGGAAAGGTTAACCAGCAATCCAAAGGTACCGGGTTCGATACCCGGTACCTTCCACCAGGTTACGCATTTCAATTTCTTTTTGAGCTTTGATCTTTCTATCAATGGTTTAGTTAAATATTGTTCCACTGTATATATGAACTTCGAATTTCCAAACCTCAGATTCCCCCTTTTCGGAAGAAAAATAATCAATACAGAAACACTTACCATCTGAAGAATAGTTACAAGAATAGTACATACCTGTATTTGCTCCTGCATGTGTTGAATGACCTCTTGCTTCGCTTCCTCGAGCCGCTTCTCAAAGATGGCGTCCTTTGGCAAAGTTTAGTAGCACACGGTTAGTGCAAATCCATGCAGAGGGGAAATGAACATTAGATATTGTATGTACAGAGCGGGGGCGTATGCGAATTTGGTCCCAAAATGTCAAAGTTGCTAGTTTAGTACCTATCATTTTTATTGACGCTTATAAGTTATAACATACAAGTTAAGTTACATATGAATGGTCTGCCTGCATTAAAATAATTTGTAAGAGAAAAGACGCCCGTGGATTCACGACCGCCGGGGTTACAAAACACGCTTCAAGAAAAAGTTGTTTGTTTTCAAAACTTTGCAAATGGAAAACCGATGTAGGATTTCAGTTTTCTATGTTTAAGGATTTGCCACAACCAACCAAAAAAATCTATTTAAGTTTGACCTGCCCGCTGACTGCAGACCGTCGTCAGCGAGCCAAATCCTTTAAAAGTCCTGGCTTAGTAAACATGCACTTTTCAAATAAATTCATTGAATAATTGAAGATTTAATATGTCAAAGTAAGTACTAAACAGCATACACGAAATTTATTACCCTTCGTATACGATTAGTATGAAGCAAGCTAGCATCAGTATTTCCACATAAAAAGCAATTTTGGGAACCCAATTCGAATACATCACAAGTGTTTTCAGTTGACTTTGAAATAACAGATTTTGGACATTCCGGGGGGTCTATTGTGCAACTTTTACGTTCCGAATCGTACAGGAAATGTTTAGGACCTGTTGAATTATGTACATAGTGCTCATTATGTAAATACATAATTTGTATATACAATGTGCACCTTATTATAAATTCAGTATAACCATTTTAAAATACTAATAATATACACTGAAGAACAATAAAAACCATCGTTTTGAATCTCTACACAAAAAATTACCCATTTTAATTTCGCACTAATGTAAACAACAATGAATCATTGGGCTAGCTGTCCCGGATGAAGAGCTCTATATGAGTTCGAAACATGTCGGACCGTTCTTGACAATTTCTACGTGAGTTTAAAGCATTTTTATAATTAACATTGAATCCATTCACACAATTCACAAAATTTCGAATAATATTTTAAGAATTATTTTTGTCAATAAAATGTATAAGGTTCGGAAAGGAAACATGAAATGCCATACAACCCTGATGAGTTTATGATACGTGGCATTCACCTTGATGCAGAAAGGATTTTGAAACCAATCCTTCAACCAAAAGTTATATAGTAACCATCCTGCATGCATGTAATACCAATATGTTCTGATTGATATTATCTTAATAATTTCATGTTATGACATAAATTGAACCCGTGACCATTTCAGAATCTCAGGAGTCCTTTCAAAATTTCATAAAGTATTGATATTATAAGTTAGAGTATGTTATTAAACACTCATTTTAATGTATTATACACAACACCAAAGTAGAAAAAGGGTGATACACAGGAAGGTCGTATTTGTTCGTGTCCACCAACGTTCTAGAACCTCCTGACTACCACCCATGATACGGCTATTGCTATTGCCTACCTTTTCTAGCTCAAGGTCGATGTCCTGTTGGTAGAGAGAGACATTCGATTCAGTGTTTTCAGCCGTCTGCACGCGCGCCTTTAACTGTCCGATCTGTATAAAAAAATAATACATTACTGCAGAGGTGAAGGTCTAATTTTTGAAATGTACGCACCTCAATTTTTATATTATCCATTGATACAAAGATCAAAGCTCAAAGAAAAATCGAAATGCGTAACCTGGTGGAAGAGACCGGGAATCGAACCCGGCACCTCAGGATTACCGTTCAAGCGCGTTAACCTTTCCGCCACTCTAACGCCCAGATAACCTCTCGATTTTTTCCTTATGCTTTGTGTGTCGATCTTCGCATTGTTTATTTGAAAGGCTAAACACTAGCGATCTCTATTTGAATACGTTAAGAGGCCTAATTCCTTTTAAAATGCTGATTGTTTTAGACATTTTTCTCTATGATCAAACACGTTTCTTAACATATTATTGATGTTATTACCTAGAACAGGCCTATTGGGATTTATTGGTATATATTTGAAATCTACAGTTTGAATTTTTCATTGATAATTTTTGTTTCAAAAACTTATGGAGGTTGACAAAATTCACGCACAAAATTAGCAACTAAATTACTTACAACTTATTTTCGACTGCACGCATTGAAAGCAAACTTGTTTAATATTATCAATATATTTGTAATTTTTAAAAGGAACAAGGCCTTTTAATATTCACATCTTACAGAAGTGAGCCTCTTCCACCAGGTTACGCATTTCAATGTATCTTTGAGCTATGATCTTCATATCAATGGCTTAGTAATCAACCTGTTCCTGCAGCGTGGTCACGGTCAGCCGGTGCTGGTCCTGCATCTCCCTGACTTGCGCCTTGTGCTCCGCCTTCAGCTCCTCCAGCTGTTGCAGGTCCGCGCGTCTGTTCGCCTGCTTCACCGCCCACTCCAGCGGGGGCATCTGGAAACACAACCAATATTTATAAGTATTGACACAAAGCTAAACTGTGAAAGAAAAAATGTAATGTGATCTACTACAATGTGAGCAGGACTCGAACTGCGACGCTACGTTTCCGGCGTGGGACTGGGAGACGTTATGTCAATCAAACCAAATTTTTCATCGCATAATTTCACGCTACTGGAGCGCCTTCTACGTCATATGTTCTTTAAAATGCTTAAGCGCATTAGCAATTACCCTAGGATGTTCGAGACCTGCTTACAGTGTAGTAGATCACATTACATCTTTCTTTCAAATATTAAAATATGTGGTACTTTCACATAAAAAAATAGAATCGATAAAAAGATTCTATAAAAACAACATGGTATAGTCTTAAGTACAAACATCAATATCAGTTGAAAATCTTATTAAAACTTTCGTGAGATATATTTAACAATTGTATTAAGTACTAGCTTTTGCCCGCGGCTTCGCACGCGTTAAAAAAAATACGTTCACTTGGCATAACTTGGCATTTGGCATTGGCTTGGCATAACTCAAGCCCCCCATATTTTGTGTTTACTGTATCTTTGGAATATTTGAATGCTTTCACGTACATGATTCCTTGTTCATTTTAGATTCAATTTCTACTTTCTTGTTTTGTTTTCTCAATGCGAGGCCTCCGACATTTTTGTGCACTGTCTCAATTGGTTACTTAAATAAAATCATGCTCTCTTCTTTCCGTTGTGGTATATTGTCTTGCTTAGTGCCCCCGCTTTTTTTGGTCATCATCTCCTTAGAATACTTAATCGTTTGTTCAGAATTGCTTTCCTGTTACCGTTTTAAGGTTTATGTATTCTCAATGTGAGCACTACTGCATTTTTGTTATCTATCTCTTCAGATTACTTGAAAGTTACACCAGTCTTGCTTTTTCTTTCCGTTTGTTATTTTGTTTTTTCTTCGCGCGTCCCGTCTGGTTGGTCACCATCCCCATTTAGAATCCTTTAATGTTTGATCAGACTTGCTTTCTTGATTCCGTTTTAGGGTTTTGTTTCTATTTAATGCGAGCACTATGCCATTTTTTTTCACTATCGTTACTTTAAAGGTTGAGCAGAATTGCTTTCTCGTTAGCGTTTTTAAGTTTTGTGTCTTCTTAATCAACATATCTACTGGTAACTTAGGCGTTTCAACCGATTTACTTAATTTTTTCAATTTTAGCATGTAATGTTTTTTTAAAAGCGAGCGGCTCTGCCCCCCCCGAACCCCCCCGAACCCCCCGTCTTTTTCAATACCATCTCTTCGTGTTACTTAAAAGTTTCATCAGTCGTGCTTACTTCTTTTCGTTGTGCAATATTGTTTTTTCTTCGTGCCTCCCGTCTGGTTTGGTCACCACATCTTCTTCTTCTTCGAATTCTTTAAAGTTTGATCAGACTTGCTTTGTTGATTCCGTTTTAAGGATGTGTGTATTATAATGCGAGCACTAAGCCATTTTAATTCAATATATTTTCAGGTTGCTTTTATGTTTGATCAGACTTGTTTTCTTGTTAGCGTTTTAAGATTTTACGTTTTCTTCATCACCATATCTACAGGTCACTTAGCCTTTTATCAGATTTAATTGAATTTTTCGGTTTTAGCAAATGACATTATCTGAGTGCTCTGCCCCCCGAGCCCCCCGTATTTTTAAATACCATCTCTTCGTGCTGCTTAAAAGTTTTATCAGTCTTGCTTTTTTCTTTCCGTGTTGCGATATAATTAACATCTCTTTAGAATACCTAAAAGTTTGGTCAAACCTGCTTTCTTGTTTCCGTTTCATTAATGCAATTATCGTTCACTATCTTTTCGGGTTACTCAAAAGGTTGTGCAGACTTGCTTTCTCGTTAGTGAAGGTTTTATGTTTTCTTGATCGCCATATCTACACGTAACTTAGCCTATCATCAGATTTACTTTATTTTTCTGTTTGTGTTGTACATTTTTTTTTCAATAACATCTTTTCGTGTTATTTAAAAGTTTCATCAGACGTGCTTTCTTCTTTCCGTTGTGCGATATTGTTTTTTCCTCGTGCTTCCCATCTGGTTGGGTCGCCATCTCTTTAGAATCCTTTAAATTTGATCAGAGTTGCGTTCTCGATTCCGTTTTAAGGTTTTGTGTTTTCTTAATGCGAGCACTAAGCCATTTTAGTTCACTATCTTTTCAGGTTACTTAAAAGTTTGATGAGACTTGCTTTCTTAGCCTTTTAGGGTTTTGTTTTTTCTTGATCACCATATATCTACAGGTAACTTAGCCTTTCATCAAAGCTACTTGAATTTTTCAGTTTTAGCATGTAGTGTTTTGTTAGAGCGGGGGGCTCCGCCCCCCGAGCCCCCCGTTTTTTTCGATACAATCTCTTCGTATTGCTTAAGTTTCATCAGCCTTGCTTTCTTTTTTCCGTTGTACTATATTGTTTTTTTCTTATTGCCTCCCGTCGCTGTTAGTCACCATCTCTTTAGAATACTTAAAAGTTTAATCAAACGTTGTTTGAGATAGTTTATATTTTGTCTAAACACATACTGACGCTGAACGGCCCTCGAGCTGTCAACTTAAACTTTGCATCAGCTGTATTAAAATTAAAGAAATTAATTGTACATAGAAATAACAGTTAAATGTATCACTCATTAACTTCAAATTTGTGTTAGAGGCCGTTACTACGTCTACAGTAATATAGTGAACGTATGTTTTAACGCGAGCGCAGCGGGTAAAAGCTATTAAAACAATACACAAATTACAGACCAATCCACTCACTTCGCCATTGCGAAAACTCTGCTGCGGACGGCACCTCGGGGAAAACTACTGTTTAAAGCTCACAGATGGCGCTACTGGTAGCACTTATGTGTGATAACCGCGTATCATATTTCATTAACTTTCCGTAAATATTTATACGTCAAAGGATAAAATTGATTTTAAATAATTTTATTTTGATTATTGTCTCTCAAGAAAGTAAAAAACAACTTATTTATTCATTTCAAATTTTCTCCGCGTCTCAGTACGTTTATGAAAAGAGGGTCAATATTTATAAACTACTGAGTAAATACATGAATTTTAAATGCAATAATAGAGTGGTAGTTCCCATTGTTGCATCGAGAAATTAATAATAACAAAATTGTGTTCAGTTTTGTTTCATAAAATTATCATTTCGTGTACCACTAACGCCATCTACTGCCCCAGTGTCCGTAACTCGGCGACTCGTCCAACCTCAGAGCTATTGTCCCCCGGTGGGTAGCGCAGGCCGGCCCCCCGCGGGGTACGCGTGGTTCTAAATTCAAATTCACGACGCTGATGGATGACGCTATGAGATGCACACGACTTCATTCGCGTATTTTTTCTTTACCGTAGACGGAAAAAAGTATCCTATAACCATCTTCGGATTTCCAGCTATCCCTGTACCAAAAATGGTTAAAATCTGTCCAGCCATTGCGGCGTGATTGGAGGACAAAGGATTTTATGAAAACAGATGGCGCCAGGTTGGCACGGCGACGCGTGTCCATACAAAACAAATAAGCTACATCAACTAAGCAAGCTGCATCACGCTATCAATATTTTTCCTGAAATCATATGACCTCCCTGCATAGAAAATTTATTTTCAGTACAAATTTAGGTTTTTATAATAGTATAGATATCGTTTTTAATATTTATTGTTTATTGTTTTAAACTTTTCAAAGCACCTTGAAAAATAATTAGCTCATAGTACTACGTGAACATATATTAACGACATCTATTAGGGCGAATTCACACGTACCACAACCACACGACAACCACAACCACACCACGTGGTCGGGCGCATATTTTGTATGTTTAATAAATAGTACAATTCACACGTAACCACAACCACACCACAACCACACCACGTGGTCGGGCGCATATTTTGTATGTTTAATAAATAGTACAATTCACACGTAACCACAACCACACCACATTTTAACGCTGCGACGTGGTGTCTTTTGTGATGATAGCAAGACGTTATGGCAGACGTTATCTATTACATGTCGGTCATAATTACCTACATGTCTAATGCAAAATGCACATTTACCACACAAATTCATACATTCATACTTATTCATACTTCGCACAAACGACGTGCCGCACAAATGCCCTGTCGCTAATCTGAGTATTGCCGAGTGATACTTAGCACAAACGACATGTCGCACAAATGCCCTGTCGCTAATCTGAGTATCGCCGAGTGATACTTAGCACAAACGACATGTCGCACAAATGCCCTGTCGCTAATCTGAGTATCGCCGAGTGATACTTAGCACAAACGACATGTCGCACAAATGCCCTGTCGCTAATCTGAGTATCGCCGAGTGATACTTAGCACAAACGACATGTCGCACAAATGCCCTGTCGCTAATCTGAGTATCGCCGAGTGATACTTAGCACAAACGACATGTCGCACAAATTATATGTCGCAATGCCGTGCATCGCTTACTCATACGTCGCACAAACGATGTGTCGCACACTCGGTGTCGCACATCTGTAATAATCCCGGTGTGGTTGCGGTGAGTGTGAAACAACCCTTAAAATGACAATAAATTATTTTCATCTACAATGTTACTAATAATATGACCTGTCATAATAATTTCCTAAGTAACACCATAAGATTCAGGTGCCAACTATCGCGTACGTCAATAATGGCGACAGCACCACTGAACGGATACGTGATGGCCTCACTGTTTTGTTATCCGTGGTATTATAAATAAGGAAGCAAAGGAAAATGCATGAGATGACACGGTTATTATTACAGTAGTTTCTTAGTGGTTCTGGGTTCAAATCCCGGCTAGGTGAAATCCTTTCTACATTGTAAATTTAATGATTTCGTCTTGTCTCGAATCATGGTTGTTTTTAATACAAAATGCATATATTGTCGAGCAGCAACTCTCAATAACTGATACAGTGCTGCTTACATTTGTATGCGATCAATATTCAAAAAATTCGGTAGTAATTCTCGAAGTCCAGGTTAACCATCACAGCTACACCCTAGATTGTGCCGCATCGTGGTCACAGGCACGCAACGACGTGCATCGACTCTCGGGTGTCGTGTCGGGGGACGCATCAACGGCACCAATTTTGTACACGTATGGAGCTGGTGTTATTAACTCAGGAAAAATCTTAACAGCGCGATGCAGCCGATATTGTCAAAGTAACAACGCCATCTAGCGGAAAATTGGGTCGTTGAGAACAAAATCTCAACACACCGTTAAAAATAAAGAATGACTGATATTTATTACTTTGAATAGATTTTATATATAAAAAAAACTACATAGAAGCAAAATTGTGGCTAAATATATCGTATATTTATCGTTTATTATACATTTCGCTACCTTATTAGTAAGTTAGGCCAAACACAAACAATACCAAAATTTGCGCCTAATGTTCTAAATGTTGGTTGGTATTATATTTAGAAATGTATTTAATTTACTTAAATTGATTCGAAATACTTTTATTTCAATAACACTCGATAAACAATCTGTTTTATTCATTAACATTTTTTATTGCGTCTCCGGGCTTTTTTATGGTCAATACTTACAAACTACAGAAGAATATAATTGTATATTCAATAAAAGAGCATTAGTTCCTATTGTCGCAAATTGTGTTTTTAAAGAAATGTATGTTTATTTTTTTAGTATGAGCCAATTTACAACGAACATTGCACTCATATTTTCGTCTGTGTTGGTTGATAACTGGCGCCATCTTTTCTATCTAACTAACACGGTTTCCGTAAGTCAACGCCTCAAACAACCTTAACCTTGTTGTTAATGCCGGTGGGCCGCGCGGAGGTATTAGGTCGAATTCATACTTTTTAGTTTTTGTACACGTAAGAGCCATGCGGGGGTCGCGTCGTTCTAAATTCAAAATCACAGAGGCTGTCATTATAAGGTTACACATTGTAAGGAAAATATTTCATGGAATTTATGTTTTCAGAGATAAATATTAATCATAATAAAAAGTATCCTATAACCATCTTTGGATGTTCAGCTATTCCTGTACCAAAATTGGTAACTTTTTATCCAGCCGTTACGGCGTGATGCGAGGACAACGGTTTTTTTGAAAACAGATGGCGCCAGGTTGGCTCGACGAAGCGTGTCCATACAAAACAACTATCCGGCTGCATCACGCTATCGAGATTTTTCCTGAAATCATGACCTCCCTTCATAGAAAATTTATTTTCAATACAAATTTAGGATTTTATAATAGTATAGATAGATAAAGACTGATAAAGACCGAGAAAGATAATAGAGCGTGTCCAGCAAAAAATTCTAAAGTACTTGTGTTTTAAACTTAAATCAAATTATCTGTACAGGCAGCAGTCCCTGATGAAGAGCTCCATACGAGTTCGAAACATGTCGGACCGAATAATCAATATCAGTTGCTTCAATTCATATGCAATCGTAACAAACAATCATTAAATATCGATAGAACATTCTGCCTGGATTGCGTTAGTGGCGCCTCTAGCGGTGAAAATAATGTATATTGCCTAATGGTACAGGGGAGATAAAGTAGTCCTCAGGAACGAGACAATGGAAGATCGTACACTGAAAAAAATACCCAGTGGAGCCTACTGAAATTACAGTAAGCGTAACCGTTATTACAGTTAGGTTTACTGAAATGTCAGTAGGCCTAACTGTTATTGCAGTAAGTCTTACTGTAATGTCAGTAGGCTCCACTGGATATTTTTTTCAGTGTACCGCGACTGTAGTCTTTATGATAGTTTACATGATAGTAAGCTTATAATTGTTGCAATTACAGTTTTTGGTAAATATAACCGCCGAAATCGTAATTGAAAAGAGTGGTACAGGGGACATCACCATGGAAACAAGCAGCAGAAATAAGTAGATTGACTCGATTACCTCTTGTGTGAGGGAAGGCAGCTCGGCGCTCTTGGTGCGCCGGCGCAGGCAGTCGCCGGCCTCGTTGGGCGCCTCCAGCGAGGAGGCCGACTGCGGCGACGCGCACGCGCGCCCGCGGTACACTTCCTCCGAGTAGCTGCCGGACACACCGCACGCAACCGTCTACTTTATAAACCTATAAGCTATGCCCACACTGTGCCCTTTTCACGTTCAATTTGCGCCTTCGTCTATTGCGATCTCGCTCGCATCGTACAAAAATGAGCAAGATAGCAATAGACGAAAGCGTAAGTTGAACGTGAGAAAGGCACAGTGTGGACATAGCTTTAGGGTGAAGCGTAATGTGAGTCGCGTAATTTCCGTCGCTCCATACTTTTTTATTATTTTTATTATTCAATATAGCTTAGCTGTCCTCATAAGGAAAGTAGACGCAAAGCGTTACGTACGAATTAGTGGTATATCGACAACATAAGGGCGGAAAACAAGTCCGCGCCGAGTATTGTATTGTCTGAACGGAGACGGTGGAATACTAGGTGTGACTTGATCACGTGAAGTAATGTATGGCGCGACTCAAATTACACTCGTCTGGTTTCACCCTTAGGGTGTGTTTCGTATTGGAGCGGAGGCGTGCGGACTCGACCAATCAAATGCGCTGAAATCTGTATCTCAGGACTAAAATCATGTGATCGAATATATGTATTATTCTTCAGTAATGTCCCTATAGTAACCGATATCACAAGATGAAGTGGCAATGGGCGGGCGATTTAGCCCGGAGAACGGATGGCCGTTGAGGCAGCAGTCCTAAAACGGCAACCACGTATAGGAAAGCGCAGCGTGGGTCGGCTCCCGACTAGGTGGACAGATGACCTCGTTAGGGTCGCAGGGAGGCGATGGATGCGGTCTGCACAGGATCGCACATTCTGGCGAGCTATAGGGAGGCCTATGTTCAGCAGTGGATGCCTGTGGCTGATAGATAGATAGATAGAATGTCGTTATATATCTGAGAGCTATGCCTTATAATAATTAAAAATGCAGCCTATCTAATGTTTCATGTAACGATGACAGCCGCATTTGGTATTAACCGCGGAACGGAAGAAAATGGAGCACGTGTTTGCTCTAGAGATGCCACGAATAGTGAATTGGCCGAATACCGAATACCGAATATTCGGCAACGCTGTCGGCCGAAGCGCCGAATATTCGGCCAAACGAGTTGGATTTTTATTTGGAAACAGTTCGCCTAGATCGGAAGGAAAAACAATACCCGAACCTTTCGAAATTTGCAAAAGTTTATCTTTCTTCGCCTGGAAGTAGCGTTTATAGTGAGAGGTTATTTTCTGAGGCTGGTGACGTTTACGATGAAAAGCGCAATCGTTTGCTACCAAAAAATGCTGAAAAGCTCGTTTTTATCCATCACAACTTACCACTGATTAATTTTAAGTACTAAAATGTTATAATTTGGAAATAAATACATAATTTTGAGTAAAATAACGTGTCTTATTTTACATGATTTGCTATTCGGTATTCGGCCGAATAGTACGCACTATTCGGCCGAATACCGAATAGCAAAAAAGTGGCCGAATAGGCCGAATACCGAATAGTTGCCGAATATTCGTGGCATCTCTAGTTTGCTCACAAGTTTAACTATTCAAAAGTGAGCAGTCGCTAACTTATATTTTTTTGGTTTTTAATCAATAACTTTCCTCACCTTTTCTCCAATTTCGGCCTTGGTAGCAAGAAAAATAAACAATAAACATTTATCAAACATAACTATAACCTAGCAACTTATAGCACATAAAACTTTATTTATTGCCTTACCTAACCTAGCCCAAAGAAGCCTTGAAACGTTTAAAAATAACCCGTAGCTTATGAGTCATTTTGAGCTTTAAAGCATTGTGCTAAGAGCTGAATTGTTTTAACTTAGGTACAGGATAATGGGGGGGACTTTTGTGACAGAATTCCATAGTTGCGTGATATTAGATCAATATGGCTTTAGTAGCCTTAGTAACTAAGCAGATAATATGATAATGAGGATAGTTAAAAATAGGACAAAATAATGTCGCCTTTTTCGCTTGTAGTTTGAAGGCTATCTGAAACTTTCTATGGAGTACTTATGGCAACCCCCTGGTTCTCTGCCCCTTTCACGAAGTTACATATTACAAGCAGAAGTTTCTAATATACGATTTTGAAAAGGGACTTCCACTTGAAATTTGTAAATTGTGGCTTAGTGAAATAGGCCCCTGGCATTTTGAAGATGCATTGAAATGATTATTTCCTAATTTGACCGGGAATCGAACCCAGACTTAAATCATATAGTTTTGTTGTTTAGATAAACTTTATAGGCCAAGTTTGGACATGGACCATGTTTGAAAGTCATCAAAAATGGTTTAAAAAAAATCATTTACAAAGTAAAGAAAAGTCCTTACCTCCTTTCCATATCCGAGCATTTCTTCTCAAAATACGTCCTGAGATTCTCCATTTCCTTCTCATGTTTCCGATCGAGCTCCTCTCTCAACTCTTCAATGTCAGCGTTGCCGGCCTTGACAGTCGCCAGGAGTTCCCTGAGCCGTCTCGTCTCCACCGTAAACGCATGCTTGTCCTGCTGCAACTGCGTCTCCAACTCCTTCACATCCGTATCACTTTCAATCCTAATCTTAGCTATTTCATCACACAACACTTGTATCAAACTCTCCCTCAACTTATTCCTCATATTCTCCTCGATGCTCACATCAAACCTATTTATAATCTCTGTAAGTTTAACTTCAATACCAGGAAAATCATCAGAATCGGAAGACTTCAAATCAGACTTAGAATAGTTGACAGTAATCTCTTCTCTATCGTTGTCTTTCTCTCCATTGGAGCTCCTAGCTGATGAGCCACTACTCAACGCTGAGTAAAACTTCGTGTCATCTTTGAGCATACTCTCATATTTAGCATAGTCCGATAACTGATGCTTCATAGTGTCATGTTCGGAAGCCTCAGTGACCACTTGCTGGAGGTTGAGTACTTCATGGCTCAAGTGCTGGTTCTCAAGGGCTAGGGCGTCGCGTTCGCGGCTTGAGCGCTGGAATTGAACGGTGAGTTCTTGAATTAATTCATCGCGCTGTGTGATAGCGGCTTCCAAATGCACAAGCTGAAAGGACAAAAGCATTCAATACATGGACACGGACATGCAGCGACATCGATGCAGGCTTGCTTGAATAAGTGTCTGAAACGCTTACAGCACACAGTATATGGGGAGAATTCTAAGTAGTCTTTCTTTATTTTCATTTGTACTCTCTTACATCATGAATTCAATGAATTCATGACGTAGACATAAGGTCCGTTGGGACAAGTGCACCACATGAGGTAAGCGCGACTATCATCAAAATATCGAAAAGTATGTTATACTACTAACTTAATAACTAGTTAGTATTTTGGTTGTGTGGTTTTACAACCAACCATGGTGTAAGTACATCTGTACATTTCAATATTTTTATGGTAGGTGCGGTTACCTTGTGTATCTCGCTTGTACCGACTCACCTCAAACAAAGATTCTATCCTATTATTGATATTATATTGAATAAGATCCAAGTGTTTTTGCGTCATTCTTGTTTTATCTTTTAGTCACCTTCACCTTTAACCCATTCATTGCCGACGCCTCATATTTGTACTCATCACGCAGTGCCGCCTTCCAAGCGACGACGCGAATTCACGTCCGCGGCATTAGGTTAACCCATTTCAAGGACGCGAATTCGCGTCCGCGGCATTACGTTGTCCAGGACGCGGATTCGCGTCCGCGGCATAACGTTGTCAAGGACGCAATTTCGCGTTTTCGGCATTACGATTACACATACATGGGACGCGAATTCGCGTCTTCGGCATCCGAGATAAGAATTATGAAAATTACAAATGCATGGAATCCAAAAACCAGCAACAGTATTATATTATCCTTCATAAATAAAGTAACATTTTGGTATCAGCATTTAAGTACAGTTGTTTTCTAGCAAAGAAAAAACAAATATTTCGAGGACGCGAATTCGCGTCCTCGGCAATGAATGGGTTCCCATTCATTGCCCACGCCTCATATGTTTACTCATCACGCAGTGCCGCCTTCCAAGCGACAACGCGAATTCGCGTCCGCGGCATTAGGTTAACCCATTTCAGGGACGCGAATTCGCGTCCGCGGCATTACGTTGTCAAGGACGCGAATTCGCGTCCGCGGCATTACGTTGTCAAAGACGCAATTTCGCGTTTTCGGCATTACGATTACAAATACATGGGACGCGAATTCGCGTCTTCGGCATCCGAGATAAGAATTATGAAAATTACAAATGCATGGAATCCAAAAACCAGCAACAGTATAATATTATCCTTCATAAATAAAGTAACATTTTGGCATCAGCATTTAAGTACACTTGTTTTCTAGCAAAAAAAAAACAAATAACTCGAGGACGCGAAGTCGCGTCCTCGGCATTACGATTGCACATACATGGGACGCGAATTCGCGTCCTCGGCAATGAATGGGTTAATTTCATAGAATGACCATGAATTTCATCCACCCCTTAGATTTCATCCTGTATATAGGTAACTCTAGTAAGACCAATTCATGCTAACATCCAAAAACAACAATGAAGATTGTATACCTATTGTCATCAGTCGAGTTAGCCACATGATGAAATTACAATTTTGACCTTCTGCCCTGAACCTAATAAGTTAACTAAGTACTTATAAGTCAAATTATTGAGGTAGGCACTGCCTTAGCTAAAAATATCTACTTGGTTAATGTCAGGTTAATTTAGGCGATTTAAACGAGAGCAATGCTCCCCCTTATGTAGAAGTGTATATGCTAGAATAGAGTAAGCATTCACATGGACTTGAATGAGTTTGATTCCAAGATATTTATGCTCACATGCTGTAACAATACAGCAGTTGCACAAGCTTATAGGATTTGAGGACTGTAAAAGGTTGCCCCGCAAACTGATAGCTGATAGCATATTCCTTATGAAGTTATGAGTGAACCCAATATGCATATTAAATAGCTGATGGATTGCAGTATCATATTATATCACACTAATAATTATAAAGGCGAAAGTGTGTTAGTATCTTTGTTACTTCTTCACGCTCAAACAGCTGGACCAATTTTGATGAAATTTGGTGCAGAAGTAGCTGACACCCTGGATTAACACACATGCCACTTTATATCCCGAAAAAAATTAGTATTCCCGTAGGATCGGCGCAGTTAGTGATACTACAGGTTTAGCCTACATAACTAATGTGACTAGTGAAAAATTACTAAGTGCTGCCCAGCGTGCCTCTTTGTTCATCTATACTAAAAATACAGAATAGAATGGTGATTGATTAGTTGCCCTTCTTTCACGCAACAGCATATTTTACATGGATTTTATACACAGAAAGGATATATTATGGGCTGAGAGTGACACTGACTATTAAAACTTTGAAAAATTATGAAAATTTGTAATATGCTGTTTTGTATCTTATTTATATTGTACGATTTTAAAATATTGATACAGCAGGCAAATTGATAACCAACCATAATTATGTCACTTATTTATGACTTGATCTGATCTACTGTATGCCTTCACTTGCATAGAAACCAGAAAAATCCTGCATAAAATCGTACATTTGATATATAGCCCTTAATATTTTTTTTATCTTTTACAATCCTGTACATAACTCCCTTTTCCCCTCCCTCACTTTTTTACAATCCTTTATGTTCGTGACATAAAAAAAAATAAGAAGGTTAAACTGTAGTAAAAAACATAACTACTGAACCAAACCAACTAATTTCATTATTATTAGCCCAACTAACAACACATACCCATGACCAACACAAACACGTTTAATCAAACAAACAATGTCAACAGGATAAATGTTTGCAAAATAACAAGTGTAAAAGACAGCGTGCGAAGCATTGCAGTGATCAAGCACAGAACAAAGACTCCACAGTGCTGGAAAATAAAAGGATACTTCTTGCAAACCCCATACCTTCGCTTGAAACTCCTCACATATTGTCTTGTAATCTGTAGTCATTGTACTGAAGGACATAGTGTCCTCAGGTGCTAAGGACTTTGGCTGCGGAATACTTGGCAAGGACTCATCCTGTGTCTTTTCCTTTGTGTCATAGTCTACCGTCACTTCTTCTACCAACAAGTCACTTTGTTCTATTTTGTCATTGTCACTTGACAAACTGTCTTTCTCCATTTCTATCTCTACGGGATTCTCTTTAGGTTCCATTTTCTCAGGAAACAATTCTTCCACTTTCATTTCACCAGCACTTACAAGGAAGGGGGACATTAATGTCTGAAATACTGGTAAAGGTTGGATGTTCTCTTCAATAAGGGTACTGCCTTCAGGCGGCGGTCCGAAGATTATTTTGGCAGCTGAGAGAGGGAATTTAGGAACACCATGACCTCTGATATCTAGCTTAATAATCTCTTCTGAACCAGAGCTATCCTCCTGTAACGAGACAGCCCCGGTTGACAGGGATAACTGTGCAGAACCACTCGAATGACTGTGTTTTTCAATCTCTTTTTCATCTTCAGACTGATTTGATTTAGGATATGTTTCATCATTGAGAGAGTCAAGATATTTGTCACTTCTTGGAGATTCTTGGGATTTTACGTTATGTTGAGATTTTTCTAATTCTGCCGGTTGCGTTTCGTGTGTCTCTTTAGATACGGATTCAGATGCCAAATTCACTGGGCTCTCTTCACTTATATGATAAATATCTGTTGATTTAGGATCTATGGGCCATGAGGTACTTTTACTAGGGTCGAATGTGCTAGGGTTGTCATTGGGAGAAAGTGGAAGTGGCATATTTAGAGAGCTATTCCGTGAGGGGTCTGTGTCCTGCTGCTCCACTTGAAGCAACCCTGGCTGTGCCCCGCCGCCTGCGTTGTCCGATTCTGTAACGGAATACTCCATTTTGGAAGGAATGTGTTCCGATATAGACTCGGTATGGCTATCATCCTCGTTAACGATTGGAGTTCCTGTGACATTCTGTGGCGTATCTATTTGGGATGCTTCTGTATCGGTTACCGCGGTCCCTTGCGCGGGAATCTGTTGAGAATGTACAACATCCGGAAGAACATTCTAAAAATAAATCAGAAATAAAATCAATGGGAGAGTTGATTTATGACCATCGACGGAAAAAACTTGAATGAAACCTGCAAAATTCCAGTTTTCTGGGGCTCGCGGTTCGATATCAGAGAGTAGGTCGGCCTAGAGCAGGTGAGGCATCGCCGCGATGCATTTTCTGAACTATTTTTAACGTATCGACAAATATAAACGCGATAGTTTGATACGCTTTCACGAGTACGACCCAGTGCAAAACACAACAATTGCATTGGACATTTACCTTGGATTCAGCTGTAGGCGGTGGAGTCTTGTGAATATCACCCATAGTTTAAGAAATTCATATTATTTAACAATCGAAAATTTCATTATGATCACTAAAATTGGTTGTCAAGACGACGTTTCATTCAAAATAAAATACAAACTGAGAGCCATCCCATCGTAAGTAGAAAAAAAAAAAAAAAAAAACAAATGATGCGTTTCGTTGTTGCTAACGAAGTTGTATGCTAAATGTCAATTTAAATGTATTAAAAAAAATTAAACAACCATAATATATTGTGATTGGAACTATTGGAAGTGATCAAGTATTTAAAAATGTATTCCTGTTAACAAACCAAGCCATTTCCAATAATAAGAGTAAACAAAATGATACCACATGTCTGTAAAGTTATTTACTAATGAGTATTTTTATTGAAACCTAAATTATTGAATGTAACCCACAGTCATTACAAATTGTGTCTTTTTTACTTCAGAATCTCACCTGTGCCTGCGATGCAGTTGCAATTTCAAATCGTATAACAACAATAGTGAGTCGATGCATGTAACAAAACGCTACGATACGGTAGCAGCCAAAACTTTCACTTTTCAAAATACTTTACGAGTAAACTTTGAAAATACTTGGAAAAGACAGTAAACCAGTCTTCCAATGCACTGCCCGGTAGGTAGGTATACTTTAGATACTAATCAAATAATAGTTACAGAAAACCAATGCTAACTCACTGATGCGGACGACAAAAACTAGAACTAACGTAAAAATACTTCCGCAAGTTCCTATATACTTGATTGATAGCAGAAGCAAATACGATTTTATTTCATGTATACAAAGCTCACATTTCAAATACGAGTAAAATTCCATCGCAAGCTTGTGAAAAATGATTCTGAGAACTTGCCGTCTGACTTTTTATAGTAATGTAGGAATTACTCAGTTAGATAAGTTTGTAATTCTTTAATCTCATTGTTCTGCTATTATTTTACAATATTGGAAGTATGGGTGTTGCTGCGGTCTAGCTATCGGCGGAGTGGATCACTCCTGTGGGACGGAGACATTCCCGTTAGTGAGTTTGTACTTCCACACTAAGTCCGAATCACTGATAGTGAGGGCTAAACAGCCCCGAGACAGTTCAAGTTATGCTTAAAAAATAAAGAAAGGTGGATTGATGAGATTTAGAAAAGATCTCAAGGACCTGACCGGATCCCTGCTCTAACTCTGTATCACTAACTATACATACATACACACTTTTGTTTACCAAGTTATAGATTATCTATTCTGTGGTTATAGGCACACGACAGGAATAAATTTATTCCGCTAACTCAGCTACTTTCGTATGATGAAACTTAGGTACCTACTTAGGGGAGGTGTTTGTATAAAAATAATGAAACAAGATTGGATATCAATATACTTTATTACTATGTACACATACATTTTAGACAAAAGCCGTTTTATTCTGTACATCTCCTACAAAATATAACAACTTAATTTCGAATAAGGCCAATCTACAATAACTGTTCGTAAGTCAAGATATTACGATACACCTGCGCGTGAAATAGTTTATGCAACTGTTAAATAATGGTGGGACTTCAAACATGAGTGTGGTTTAATGAAACGAGTCGAAGGAAAGCAAGAGATCACACTAATGTTTTAAGGCCTAATTATGTACAGTTGCACACACTATATCTGCACACATATTCATCATCATATCATAGATTTTGTATTATAGATATAGATATGAAGTAATCAGTATAACTAGTAACTCCCGCGGAAGAGTGAATGAAGCGGCAGCGGCGCGGTGCAGTGCATCGTGATGTCCACAATGGCTGACATCGCTATATTCGCCGGACAAAGACTTAAAAAAAACCGGACACTTGGCGTAAATCGCAATTTCCCCCCGGACGTGTCCGAAAATAATGCTAATAAAACAATCGTTTCATTCACTTAAAAAGTGTCCGGGACGCTATGAATACCCTCCCGGATAGCCCCTGGATGGCCTTCAAACTAGGACAAATCCGGGTAAACCCGGACGGATGGCAGCCCTATCCATAATACATCATCAAATGACTTATTCGAAACAATGCACAGACACACATATTGCTTGGCAATTTATTGTGTTAGTAATACATAAATACATAATATTAGATATTGCGTCATGGTAAGAATGTTTAGGACCATTCGACAAAAGTTCTTAAAAAAAAAAGAATTTTGAACCGACTTAAGAAAACCTTCTTACTGTGTTATTTCGTCGCTTCAAAATCTTTAAATCACAACATTGATTTGATTTCATTGTTATGAGCAGACAAAGTCAATCAAAATATAATCCAGTTGATCTATTTTTCGAAATCGGTTCAAACAAACAGTTAAATGTATATACATTTTAATGAATGAAGTGCTCAAAATACATTTTCTTTAAGTTTCAGTTATTTAAGTATTTAAATATTTGCACAATGGTGGAATATGAGCTGGATAGTGGGTACAGAGGCTATTTTTATGACGATAATTGTACGGTATTAAATTTTTTATATATTTTTGAGCACTCCAGTGTGGATATGTGACACTTCAAGTTAAATGCATATTGATAAAAGAAAACACGATCTCTGATCATTTTTGCAATGAGTTCTCCGAATGAAAGCGCCAAAATTTACAAATGATAATTATGCATTACAATAACAAACAGAGATCATTTGTAGATCAATCTGATTATGTACCTACTTAAATAAATCCTTCCTACTATACAACCAGACTTCATTCTATCAAAACAGTAACAACTGTTGAAAACCAATTATTTTTAGGGTTCCGTACCCAAAAGGTAAAACGGGACCCTATTACTAAGACTCCGCTGTCCGTCTGTCTGTCACCAGGCTGCATCTCATGAACCGTGATAGCTAGACAGTTGAAATTTTCTCACTATAGCAACAACTTCAGAAAACAAAAAAAATGGACCTGTAGGCACGGAACCCTCGGTGCACGAATTCGACTCGCACTTGGCCTGTTTTTACAGCTTTTTGTTATTTGCATAATTATGACGGGAATAAAATTTCTATGATTTGGATGTTATTGGGAAGCGCGTGTGTAAGTATATCCCTTCCTAAACCCACGATTAACTACAACTATTACCCATAACTTTAATACGATTAAAGCATTTCTATAACTATGTATTAAATTAAGTTATTGATTTGACAATGTCTATATTTCAACATTACTTGATAGTACGGTCACATTCCATTAACAAGTATATTCTTCGGAATTTCAAGAATTAGATAGATATCGTATACTTATTTTTAGACTCGACTATTAGATTGTGCAATAATCGACCGAGCGAGCAAAGCGTCGCCGTTTCAACTTGAGCTTGGCCTAAAATTCTTTCGTTTGTCCGGCTGTTCTCACCTAGAGGTCGCTCTCACCGGTTCAGTATAAAAATGACAAAAAACTGTTTATAAAAATGACGATATGGAATAAAAGTCGAAATAGAATTTAGTCGAAGAATAAAAATACTCATTTCACTTTGCCATAATTAGTATTTCGACATTTTGATACCTCTTCTTTTTTCGTTATAGATAAATTATGACTATTTGATGAGATCGCGATATAGTCAATTGTCAATGCAACACACGCCGCGTATTGTCAGTTCCTACGCTACAAGCCCATATGTTAGATGACGTCACATGACTACTGGGACCCAATGAATAACCACACAAATCAGGCCCCAAGAGAGCCCCAAGAAGTATCAATTTGGGTGTAGACTGGTGGCGAATTATACAACATACTATAATTATTTAAACATCAAAACACATATGTCGTTATAAGTATAAAGAAGAAAATAAAAGGGCTTTGAAAGTTGGCTTCAAAGGTACGCAAATTTATAGATTGTCTTTTAATCCCAAATGCGAATATGAAAAATTTATCAGAATCCTCATAACGCACTTTTTCACGGTCAAGATGGTTATTTGTTCACCCATAAACTGAAAATGTTATGCACTAAAAAGGTTTAATAGTAATCCATCCATGAGTGAGTAAACAGCAATACTTGTTATTGAAATTGAATCATAATTCATTTCTGACTTTCATTTTGAAATTTTACCATTATTTTGACATTATTCAATGTTATTGACTACTTAAGCTTATTTTTCTGTTCCACTGTAGACTTATTGGTTCTGTACATATACCAAATACCTATGTAGAATAAGAATACGGATTACAATTTAGACTAAACTTGCAATAATACTTATTGGCTCTGGCTATCTTATGTTTGTCGGCTGCTGAAGCATGAGCTATATGGCGAAGACCTAGGGCCAGCTATAGATAGATATTTCTATTATAAAAGATAAAACAATACTATACTTATACCTATCTATGGTAGTCTGTGTCGCAGCAACAACATATCCACGATAAATAAATTGTGCTAAACGAGCAAACAGAGGGGACATGTGTCTGTGCATTCCATTAGAATAGAGCCAACTACAAGAACCAGAGACCACAACGTATTTGTCGGTACTGCTGTAGCGCGGAGGTAATCCCTATAGTAATCCCACATCCCACACAAAGTCCGACTCACTGGTAGTGAGGGCTAAACAGCCCTGATACAGTTCAAGTCATGTTTAAAAAAAAAGGATTTGTTGGATATATTTCCTTAGCCACTTTCTGGGGTGGTGACAAGGATCTTAAAGTCAAGATATTGGAGAACACGAAAGTTGGGTCCCAGTTGAGTAGACAGATGCATGAAGTATCAAAAACGATACTACTAAAATGACATGTCGAAATTAACTGAAAGCCAAGTGAGACTTTACAAACTGAGTCTCAAAGTCCCAATCGACATGGATTCGTTCTTTTTTTTTATTTAAGTCAATTAAGAAGTGAAATGTGGGAAGATTTTTGATACTGTATGTATTTAAGGGTTAAATATATATTTATAGAACCTTAGTATAATATATACTAGAGACGAATATATGAGAAATATTCAAAATTATTAGAGAAATTCAGCATACTAAATGAATACCAGTAGGCATCGACTGGTTTAAATTCTAGTAGGTCGTGCTAGATTGGATAAAAAATAGATATCAACGACTTCGGTAAATAATCAATTTTAGCTTAACAATATAATCATTTAGGACAACGTAACTGTTTCACACGAATTTTGGCCGTATTTGTTGCTTCAATCATAATTCCTACATGGAAGCTCTTTCAATAGTATGCTACTTTATATTGAACTAACATAACTTTATTGTAATACGAATCAATACAAATTTGTACGCAAAATCAAACTTAGGTACTGGCGACCCTTAAACTTATTTTCTTGAAGGGCTATTTCAATATCCCTCACTTTAACTCTACTTTAATATCCCTCAGAAGTCTCTAAACACCTATAATGAAAGTTCATATAAGTACAAGGTATTGTCAATTAAAAGCGATCTACCTGCTAATGTTTTTTTAATGATTTACCTACTTCAGCGACTTAGAAGTGTGTTTCTATCAATTGCGCCTATGAAAGAGCGAGCGGGCCGAGATGCCTATTCAGTAGTCATAAAAAAAATCGGGTTGTAACTGGTCGGAAATACTGAGAAGACGTACAGTCAACCAATTTGATTTCTAGGCCACTATAGAACCTTGTCACAATGACAATGATATGAGATCAAACAGCTTTCATATTGGCGTTCACTGTGACAAGGTACAAAATGGCCTAGGAATCAAATTGGTTGACTACAGTTTATGGGTTAAAGGCCATAGCTTGATGAGTAAGACACGAAGATAACACCTCGAATATGGACTGACCAAATTAACACACTTAACAGGCCAAGGAGTTGGGAGTTTATTTTGGACTTAATTACAAGGGAAGAGACGTGAAATTCAATGCAGGTTGAAATAAACAGTTTTTCACATTCATGCATAAATAACTCGCGCTACGGCATTTTGGTAGCACTAAAATGCCGTCAATAAACCTGACTTTAAGTCGAAAATATGTAAGTATTGACTCTATATGATTTATATTTAAAGTCAATAAAAAATACTGTTGCCAATATTGAAAACTTTTTTCAAAATTAATGTAATCCTAGTTTAACCGCCGGCATCGACTTTAAGGGGCCCACTACTATTATATAATATGGTCCATAATAGCTTCTAATATTAATTTCATTCATTTGCCAGCTTTCTTAAACCAGTTGCCTCCAGCAAGACTAGATATATAATTTTCTAGATTGCAGAAACCTCAGTAACGCTATGTCTTATCATTTCTAATCTGTCTTGTTTGCACTCAGCATAACCTTTCCTGGCATTAGGTTATAATACAAATGTAAATAATGTATGTATTTGTTAAAGATAATAACTCTGTATACTTTAGAATATGTTAATTATTTGACCGATGCTCGCCCACTTCAATTCAACAGCCTTAAAAGGAACCATTAGAACGATTTTATAACTGAATTTAGTGCACTAAATTTAGGCGATAGTTTGAATATCACTTGTATTGCAGCTTCTTGCAAGAGCTGTATAGAAGTAAGCCAATCCAGTCAGATGGCAAGTTACCATATGAGAAGCAACCAGTAGGGAAGCTACTCGAGGGTCAGGTGGCTAGATTCGGGCTTACAAGTATCCCAGCAATTGAATGCAGGATTATGCATTACAGTTCATAAGTTAAGAAATTTGCGGATTGTTAAAAAATTGGGATGACAAATAACTCTTATTGTAATAATAAATTGTACAATTACCTAAATGCAGTACTTTACGTTAGCGTAATGAATTCAGCCATATACAAACCGACTTTTATGTATGGCATCTTTGAGATATTCAAGGCTAGAACACTTTTAATAGACATGGATTAAAGTAATTTTATATTATCACAACCTAATAATAAATTAATGGTTTAATTATAGACTTGTGTAACAGAATTGGATTTACGGTGTATGAATTGAATATCGCTCGACGATGAGGGTAGATTTTCGCCTCCGCCGGTGACGCCCGCGTCTAGCCGCCGCGCGGACAGGGCGATTGCCCGCAGTGTTCGATTGGCCGCCGCCAAGACTGATCGGCCCTCCTGATGTCGAATCGCGAACCGATTCGAAAAATGTCGAGCGATATTCGACTTGCGACATCAGTAAATCCCTTTCGTATGTATTTTAATATGTCTGAGACTCACAGGAGTTTTCGGTGTATGAATTGTTAATTAAAATTGTGTCATAAAAGAATAATATTAGTAATGTGTTCATTAGTAAAGTTTCGATATTCATGTGAACATGACACTTAGTCTTTAGAACGCAGTCTTAGACTTAGTCATGTCGTCGGGGATAGTGCAATACCGCGTAAATAACACCTGTTGATAAAGTTCTCATTTCAATAAAATACTTGGCATTTGTTTGAATATTGACTCGTATCTACACTTGTTACTTACGCGGTATTGCACTATCCCCGACGATGTGGCACTTAGAAATTCCAAAGATAATAATTTATGGCAAACAAAAAAAAAATTGCAAAGTAATTTAAAAAACAGCATCACAATCAGCTCAAAGTATAACTAGGTAACTACAGTTGAATTAAAATCCCGATTTTTTTAAAGTCAGTTGAGAACATTTAAGCAGTATTTTCTATGGCTAAATTCAGTGCACTAAATTCAGCCTATACTGTAGGAATTAGGCAACAATCAAGACTGAAAATTACACAATCAATATGGGTAGTAATAGTACATTAATGTCCAAGTGAGGGAAGTAGGCCATTGCTAGCTGAGTATTAATTTAATACAAAGCTAGCAATAGCCCTTCCGGCTGAGACAAATATACTGCTATGCCTTTTGTTATATGACCTTTTTAACTTTTTAAAGAGGCAAATAAAGGAATTCCATACAACATTATTGTCGACCAAACTGAGCCAGCAAAGTTTTTTTTTTTGACTGAGCATAAACTGTGACATACTGATTGTTTATCAATAAAGTCAACATACCGACCATTTTTGAGAAAAAATTGTTTTTAAATGCAATCATTTATAATTCAGTGCACCAAATTTAGAGTTAAGTAGAGACCTTTAGTGTGAAGACATTGATGGAAATTGAAATGATTTGGCCTTTAAATGATGCAGTCATGCGCTCTACGAGCCTTCATATGCAGCCTTGTGGGAAAACAGCAGGACTCGGCAGTCAGGTGCCCTGTTTCTCTTTCTCAATCTCTTCTTCCTCATCTTCCTCTTGGGCTAGCAGCTGTCGGGCCAGTTGTAATGCCTGAAACAGTTTGTTACCAATGACACAATTTTTCGATGTTGTGATTTGATGACTGCCTATAAGGTTAAAGATCTTAAATACACAGTGAAGATATTTTACAACAATACATGAAATTTGGAGGTTACTTGGTTGAAAAATATGTATTTTTTTCTATGATGCACATATCTGTTTGAATTAAATAGTATTATTAGTATATCTTATCAGTTATAAGGATTACAGGATCAAAAATAAATATCATTGGTATCCTCAAACAAATTTTAGATAAATTTAGACTTATCTGAAAATATCTGTGGTATCAACAGATACTGGAAATTTTCTGTTCTGACACAATCAAATATCCCAGTACAGCTTATCTTAACCTAGTTTCAAAATGTGCAATGCTATGTGATGTTTTCATGGAAAAGATAGCACTTTGTTGCTTTCCGTAAGGTCACATTTACCGCGTCAACGGAACATAAAACGTCATCTTGACGTCTACCATGACAATTCATCCAACCTAAAAAAGCTTGGTATTTACCAATTTGTATGAAAAATTGAAAACTTTAAAAAATTATATCTCGTGAACCGTGAGTTTCCGCAAGTTGAAAACTTGGGAAAAGCTTTGTATTTATGAGTACTATCTATAAAAAAAATATGAACTTTCAAATCAACGGTCCATAAAGGAAAGTTTATCCGTTTAATGTTTAGAATATTTTCTTTACATAACAAAATTAAATTTTCCCAAGACAAATGTGAAACATATTTACAACTACACTAACCATATAACTCACATAAAAGGGAACAGCAATGAAGATAACGACGAAGAAGAGACAAGGCAACTTACTGCTAAGGAACAGTACCATTTTATATTTCGAAAATGGGCAAGCTCACCTGAAACTCATTATAGTGCATTTTCCTCTTCTTCTCGAACTCGAGCCGCTTCTGCCGCGCCTCGTCCGACTCGTCCATGTCGTCATCGTCGTCGCTCTCCACGCACTTCGGCGGCTTGTTCATGCTCGCGGCCAGTTTCGCGGCCAGAATGTTCGCGTCCAGTTCGTCCGTCGGCTCCATCTCGCCGTCCACCGACTCGGAATACGGCGTCTTGGGCTCGTCCACCTTCATGTGACCGTAATCCTTATTCGCCGGGTGAAACGTCTCCATAATATTTATCTCATCGAACCTCTGCTCCTTCGCCCGTTTGCTGGTCGACGCGCCACCGCCGTCGCTGCTCTGACCGTCGATGCTTCGCGACGTCTTTAGTATGCCCTTGGAGGGCTTCTTTTGCAAATTCTGAGCCATGTCTGATCACTGTTGCATTATACACAATGCAATTTTAGATAGTTTTCAGCTTTTACCAAATATGAATATGACAAGAACATCGATGGTTTTTCTACCATTATTTGACAGTTAGGTAGTGACAGACCAGACAGCACATGTTGCCATGTAAATAGCACAGACAATTTAGTGTGTGTTTTTCGTACTATAAATATGCACGCGCACTGCACTGCATCCGAGCACCACGCCTGAGAGCACTACGAATTCCGTCGTTTTATCAGGGACAACGTAATTAATTGAAAGTTAAACTAAAATACAATATTGTAACACATGGCACATCACAACAGATATTCAGCGACCACGGATCAACCTAGCCTGGCCTGGGCTAGGTAGGTAGTCCGTGCCCGAGAAGCAAGCCTAGGCTAAAGCGGGATCACTTTAAACCAAAACTGTTATGTACATTAATTATCTCCGACCTAAATTGCATTATAATACTTAACTGTAAGATAATATTAAGATCATTTATCTTTTTATCAATCATATCATTTCATAATTATGTTCCTAAATAGATTAAGCTGATTGATATAAGTAGCGTATTCCCTTCCTGGGAGCCAAGTACCGATGTTGTTGTTTTACCACTCATCATCATAATATCCCAGGGGTTTTCCGAGTACGAGCATGAATGATTTGACACAAGGGCGGCATGCTCATCATAAAAATGTTGTTGCTGCACAAGTCTTTGGAGATCAAAAGGTTAACAATTTGTTAATGCGGAGCAAGAGGGCACTAAAGGTTCAGGAAGTCTAATAAAAAAATGTGGTTCACCTTCATTTATTCAATGACTTGTTAGGACATTGCAAAGTACAAAGTTTTACATGTTTTTCAAATCCTAAATTTATGTTTGCTCTAGCAGAGACCAATCATTCAAGAAACGTGCGAACGCGCCTGTTTTATTCGTTCACAGGCCTGTGCGAGGTCTTTTAAGCTCTGGTTTCTTAGGATAGCGGTGCCGTCACATAGCGGCCGTCTCCATACTTCATACTAGTACGAAGTATGGAGACGGCCGCGATGTGACGGCACCGCTATCTTAGGAAACCCGAGCTCTGGGTGGCTCTGGTGAAAATGGCATATGTCAAACTGTCAGCCTCAGGTCTCGATGCTGAATTGGTATCGCCATAGCGACGTTTTTCTGCAGGTAAGTATGGTAATGGTAGTAGGAATCGTATGGAGACTAGTTCGATGACTTAGACTTCGCTTAACACACTAGCGCCATCGTCCATCGATTAACGAATGTAAGTTTTCTCTAGATGGCATTGTGTTAAGCAAAGTCTAAGCGCCATGGTGGCGCCACAGAAAACACACGTTCTTGAGCAGCTAACTTTGTCGCATACAGGAAGGGGCCCACGGACCCATAATCACATGAATAAACTCTTGAGGTATCACTATTGTTATTATTATTATTAAAGCCAAATTTATTTTTGGATATTTCTATTATATGTCTGTTCATATATTTATTCACCCCAATTTTTTTGGTTTTTTTCCATTGCTGATCTCAGCAAGAGGTATTTCGCCACCCCAAGTTTAGCGGAAACTTTGTTGTTTGTGGTAGGTATGAGTGAGACAGCATTATTATTATTTAGTTCCAATATGACGGCGATTGATCCCTAGTTTCACCTGATGGTAAGTGACTATGGGTTCGAGGATGTAGCTCGCTGGTTCAGCAACAGCTTATTCATCACCTTGAAGTCCAAATTGTAATTTTCAGGGTGGGAGCGAGTTCCATTTCTTAACAGTTTGCATTAGATTAATGATGAAGCAAATTGCTTCATGCTAATTTTATCAACGGTCAATATCCTGTACCATTATAATACATTGTACCAATGCTTCTAAACTTTTGGAAGACAATTTTTCTTGTGTAGTTTTAAATGACTAACTAAATAACGTCTTTTTTCATATCCTCTCCCGCAAATATCACAGCAGTAAGCCGGTTTCTGTACGCAGCTATGAGTAGTCAGCTGACAACGCAGCTTGAATAGTTCCCCACATTTGCACGAGCATGGCTCCTCTCCAGTATAACGCTTTTTGTGAGCAGCTAGCTTAGCCGAATTCAGGAACAGTGACCCACAGTAACATGAATAAGCTCCTTGCATATGGGTGCATGCATGTCTTGTTAATGAAGACGAGTTATTAAACTTTTTACCACAATTTCTGCATCCATACCTTCTCACTCTAATGTGGACTGATATATGGGCCACTAAATTAGATTTCCTCGCAAACTTTTTTTGGCATATGTCACAGAAGTAATTTTTTATCCCTGTGTGTACTGGCATATGTGAAATCAGCTCAGTTTTTCGGAGAAACCTTTTCCCACAGATGTCACAACAGTGAGATTTCACTCCATTATGAGTGTTTATATGTCTTACTGCAGTGGAGCGGTCTGAGAAATGTTTGTTGCAAATGTGACATTTATGTGGTTTTTCCTTGGTGTGTACTCGACTATGTCTTGTTAATTGAAATCTCCTTCCGAAGTCTTTTCCACAGACATCACAGACAAAAGGTTTTTCTCCAGTATGTATTTTTATGTGCATTTTATAACTCCATCTATCTGCAAATTGTTTACTGCAGAATTCACATTGATTGGGTTTCTTTTCACTATGTTTGTAGATGTGTTTTTCCAATTTCCAGTCATGTGTGAATTGCATCTTGCAGATGTTACATGGGAAAATTTCTTCTTCTTTGTTAGGTTTTGATAGTATCTGAGTTTCTTCAGTATTATTATTTGATGGAATTTGAGGAAATTCAGTGTAAGTAGTAGAAGATTTCTGAAGTTTCTTGTTAACATATGTTTTTACATTCTTTGTATGTTTGAAGCAGATGTCAGGCTTTTGGTTGTTTAATCCTGGAACATATATTTAACAAATATAAATAAATAATGACACAAAGGTAAATTAAGAAAGAAAAATTGAATGCGATCCACTACAATCTAAGCATGGGCCCTTTCTTTCTTAATTTACCTTTGTGTCATTATTTATAAAAAAAAAATGTGGCATTTCCACATAAAAAATAGAATCGACAAAAAAGATTCTATAAAAATAAATATAAATAAGTTACAAAAATAAACACTGAACTGAACACTTTTAGCATTTTGGCAAAAAGTCAAAATGTAGATTCATGATATGATATTTATGAGTTGTTAACTTTTCTTTAATAAAATTGTATGGCTTGAGTTCATATTGGCATAATTTCATTATGCATAACATGAATGAATAACATTTAAATAAAACAATTTAAACGGATTATATCGCGTATATTAATTATTTGAGCCTCTTGAGGGAGGCTCAAATAATTAATATACACGATATAATCCGTTTAAATTGTTTTATTTAAATGTGTGACAGTCGCGGAAACCGAAGAAAATATTATGAATGAATAATTTCAAAAGGGACTTCTAATGCATTCTACCAAAATGAAAAGCTTGGCACAGTCATGCTTTGGGCTGTGGGTCTTTCATGTAAGACTGCACAAGCACAAGCTCAACAGTAAGAGAATGCATTATTTTTATTTTTATTTTAGAAACAAGTTTTTACTGCTGATTGTATTTGCACAAACGACAACTGGCTCATTGAGACTAATGCAAGTTGTATAACAAGTTCTAACTTGATTAAATTGTGTTAAGTATACTGATACAACTATATCCATATTGTAGTTTAATCGACCCGGGAGATAATAATTATACATGTCCAGGTAAAGTGTGCTCAGTGATTTGTCTATTGCATTAATTTAATGTTACTAATTATATTGTTACGATTACGATTGAGATTTGGTAGTTGGCTACTCTTCTGTTCTACGCTTAGGAAGCCTACCTTGGGATGAGAACGTCACATCTGCCTGCTGAAACAACTCCGGCCCGACAACCAACTCTTCTTTGATATTGTGGTCGGCATATAAATATTTAAGTGCCTCTTGCATACAATCGTCGGCGTCCGACTCTGGTTCCTTCTTCACAAGCTCGATTCCCAGCGACATTGCTTATATTTTCTATCAATGATAAAAAAAAATAGTATTTCGTCAAGGTAAGCTACACTGTTCCAGTTAGTAAACAATAAGAATTCTGCAGTGACATTGACACTTGTCTCAGATAGCTGTCACTGTCAAACTTCATTTTTTAATTGATATCGTTCAGAAACAAGGTTAATTATGTTCATTGTGGCACCACACTACTCACGAAGTTGGTCGGGATTGGGCGAATATGATAGTGGGGGGAGAGTACTTCGCTGCGGAAGCCCAAGATCAGTGACCGGAAACTGCCCAAGATACCTCAGGCAACTGCGCCTCGGCCTACTTCGGCTAACTTCGCGAGTAGAGAGATAGAGATTAGGGTAACAAGAGGATAGTTTCACGAAGTTCAATGAAATGAAGTTAAAATATTAAATTCCAGCAAAAACATAAATGTGAAAGACTGCCAAGTACGTAAACGGTTATGCTACTAAAAGAAGTCAGATCTAAGTGGAAACCAACTTCTTTCAAAGCTCCTTAGATTACAGCTCCATAATTTTTTTCAAACATTGTACATTATAATGTATTAACGTACTGCATTTCCTCATGGGGCGGGCTGGCCAAAACTACATCAATAAACTTAGAAAGTGCTCAAAGAGCAATTCTAAAGGTATCCACTTCCCGTCCTTTCCTCTACCCTACTAATCTTCTTTATAAGTCTTGTGAAGTACTAACCGTTCGGCAACTATTTATACTAAGCACGGTCCTTAAACAGCACGCTGCAATCCCTTATAGCACTGATTATACTAATAAACGGCGAAAGGATATTGTTTGCTCTAAAACTATTCGAAGAAGTCACTTCTGTTTTAGATGTTTTGTTTCGCTGGGTTCTCTTCTGTACAGTAGGCTTAATACGAAGCTGGATATATATCCGCTTAGCTACGCGAAATGTAAGAAAACACTCCAAGAAGCGCTACAAAATATGACATACGAAGATACAATGAAGTTACTGATTGTTCTAAGTTGATTTTCATGTATTCATTCTAATTTAATATTTTTGTATCCGATCTATAATTTATCAAATTGTTTCATGTGTTTATGATTATTTATTAAAGAAATTGTTAATAAGTTAGTCCTCTTTATGCCTGAAACACAGGGAATCCTAGTTCAGGCGCATGTCATTTTTTGCCAAATAGAATGTCTTTAGGCTATAGTTATTATTACTGTAAAATAAGTTATTATTCAATAAATATCCTATCTTATCTTATCTTATTATTTGCCAGTTAACTGCTACTCATTAGTACTATACCACCTAGCAAATTTTCTCCTACCTTAAATTTCTTTACTTGATCTATCTTAACGTACTACCTACAGGTTAATCACTTCCTAAATTTATCTATTCCATAACTTCTACTACTTCCTAGACTGCGTTTTACTTTGCCCCAAAAATTAAACTTAGTGATACTTAAAGAGTTGCCACTTCATACTTTTGCATTTCCACTCTCTAATCTCCCTCGTTCTCCCTTCCCCTTTCCCAAATTCAAAAAGCTTGTTCTGTAAGCTCATTTCCCTCTTTCAGTGTCTTTTCACTCTTTTCTCCCATCCTTTTGACCTTGACTTTACGCCCTTTCCCTTTTTTAATTTTCCCTTTTTTACTTATAAAGGTTGTGGCTAGGTGTAAGTTAATATTTCAGCAGAATATTCTAAATGTAATAATGTACTGTTTTCTGATATTTTATTTTATATACCTACTTATATACAATTATGTAAGTAACTGTATGCCAATTGGCAATTTCAACCTTATAAAATTCTACAATTTGTATGGGCGCGCAGAACCAGCCGTACAGTACAGCGCCATCTCTTGGTAAAAAAAAACTTTCTCCGCTCATCAGGCCGGAACGGCTAGACGGATAAAAAAGTTTTACTCGGAAAAAGTGGCCCTAGTATATTTTAAAAGTATACCTACATAAAATAGTAAAATTATTAGACACAAAAATATTGCGACAAAATCCGAATTCATTCTTCCTTTATCATTACATTACTGTAAGTAAGTCCTTCTTGGTATTTTTGTGCAATAAAGTGTTTTTGTGTTGGACTACTTTTATTGTCTCGTCTGGGTGAAGGAATAGACCAATCGACGAAGCACTCCAGTAGCGGCGGTCGCTTCCTGCGCGTAAGCAGCGTGCACTTGTCGCGGCGATTTGGGGCGATTACGACGTCGAGTGCATTCCGCGGAGCGGAGTGCGCGGTCGGGCTCTATACGGCACCAGCCCGCCTAGCACAAATTTGGTTTGCGACTAGCATCACCCGTCACTCTCTTACAGAACTGTGCAGATAGAGACAAGTATCTGTAAATCTCGCGCAGACATTTGAGCAATTTCTTAAACGTCTCTTTCCTGAATTAGGCAAGGTTAGCTCACGTTAAGCCTACACCAGCACCAGTTCCATCTTCTGCTTTTGTTTATCGCGCGTTGGTAGGTGGTAGTAGCGATGCGCACGCGTTGAGCGATCACCGCCACATCGCTACTTTGCGCATCTTACACAAACTACCAATTAAATACAGTACTTAGGCAGCTTCTACTAAGATCAAAAGAGAGAACATTCTATAACTGGACATATTTTGAGTTGACGTGGCTATAGAAACATAAACTGCCAAGTTTAGTAAGTTGTGATGACAAACTGAATATTGAACAGATACTTATAATGCCTCTATACTTTTACTGGCATTACCGAAGCACCCAGAACCTAGTGGAACAGAGCTTCTCTGGCGAGCCCATTCTGATAATTACTGCCGCGACTTTTACAGCGACGTTTAAGCCTCGAGTCCCGGAACCCGGATCATTTGTACAATGGCTCCGTCGGTTTGTTCAGCAATTAATATGCTACCTACTCGCACTGGTGATGCCACTCTGGTACCGAATGTGATGTGCCTACCAGTCGTAGGATGATTTGATAAATCGAATTTTTGGATAAATTCTAGGGATATTGCGAAAACACGGGTAATTCAGCAGATAGTCGTAAAAAAAATGAAGCTGGTCAAAAGTAGTTTTTTTACTAAATCGACGGAACCCTATATATCTGGGCGGTTTGCCCTTCGGGCATTTGAATATGCGTAACTAACCTAACCTGATGGGCATTATTCTAACTGCCCGTGTTTTCGCAATATCCCTAGAATATTCGTGAATATTCGATTTACCACGTACCTAACTTACAAAGGCCTTCAACTGTACTAGAAACAGTTATGAATGGCAGAAGAAATAGCATGATTTATCTGCGAGTGCTGATTCATACCCGAATCGAACTTGCTCGTGGGTATCCGTCTTTTGTTCGAGTTTAGCAATAGTTGTTTACGTCTGCGTTAAGGAGAAGCTTTTATGATTTATTTTACTAGTGACAGAAACAGTCTACCAATTTATTATTAATGTATAATTCAGTGTTTACCTGAAAACTCTTCGAAGTCTATTGTGTTCATGTGTTAGCAAGAAAGCATCTTCTCGTCATAGTTTCGAGTAGGTACAATAATGTACTTGATCCAAATCTTAACGGTCTAAAGGCAACATCTTACATCTTAATATCGTTTTCGGAATAACGATGAATGAACTTAAGGAGGCGAATAGGTACTTTGTTCGGAAGAAGAGTCAGAACTCTATTCTTTTAATCCAATTTGTGATCTGAAAAAAAAATTGTGTGGTGTCTATTTCCTAGGGGTGCCTTTTTTTAAAGCACGATAACGTATTTTTTTCGGCAGAAATCACTCATGGTGACCTACAAAAACAATTCAAAAAATTCATTCATTATCCCATTGCGATGTTAATTAAAAAGAAATAAATTTAATTTATTGCAAAATTTAGTTTTAAAGTAATTTTTTATGTAAATTTTTGGTCAAAAAAGAAACAGAATAACTATTGGTATTTAAAAAAAAACTATCATAGATTGGAATATATAGCTATCCACGCCGTGACAATTATACCTACAATAGCTCCGGTCAGCTCCCACTGTGCTTCTTGTCATCGGGTATTTAAAAGTAAGATTGGAATAAGACATATGGAATTCACACTCTTCCTAATAGTCCCCTTTAAGTTCCTACATCGTTATTCCGAACACCGGGAACACCCTAAAAGCTAGATCAAGAACAAAGTCATTTTAAAAAAGTCGCGGGCTTCACGTAGTCATAATCATAATGTATATCTGAGGGAAATGTCTAGAACTCACGGAAACATTTACGGATGCTCCACTTAATCCATTAAGCAAAGACAGACTTGCATCAGGTTGGCGTGCAACGTATGTAATGCGAGCAAGCCTTAACCCAGTAAGTAGGATCGCAAATAACACGCAGCTTGTGCTATCGAGGCATCCGGGGCGTAGGTCCATTGCACTGTTGCAGTTTCACAGAATACTCGTACATAATAATATCACATATGTAAGGAAAGTGTGAGATGGTTCCGACTAGGATCGAATACCTCGTGAGTGTGTGTGGCGGGGACTCGATGGATGCGGTTTGCATGGGATTGCACTTTGTGGAGAGCTCTAGGTGAGGTCTAAGTTCAGCCAGTGGTCGTCTGTGGCTGAAAGATTGATAGACATGTAAAGAAGGGCGTGGCTTGCACTAACTGGGTATCAAAAATGTCTGATGGTCTTGATGACTGGCCAGGACATAACATACGGATACGGACTCAGGGATCCGCCTCGTCATACTACGTTTTATTCATCTGTGCCGTCATAGGCCTGATTAGTGATGTGCCATTCTCGAGAATTTTCGCGAACGTTTTCGATTTTGTATGGGAAGGGTTCTCGAGAACGTTCTCGCTCCATACAAATTGAGACACGTTCTCGAGAATGTCACAACGCCTGATACGGCGGAGCTAATCCCCTGATAGAAGAGTTTTTCCAAGCGACACACAAGAAAACATGCTATATTATGAGAAGTAATTCATTCAAATTCATATGAGGCTTCCATTCGCATAATTTGAAACACTGAAAGTCGTGACTTCAGAATCCGTTACCGGATAAGTAATCGCTCCCCACTTGCTTCAACTTTGTCGCACGACGTATGCTATCTGCCCTTTCCTTTCAATACCGTGCGAGTAAGACCGGTGATCCATGCGACAACCGAAGTCGCGGCAAGATATGCCAGAATTGGAGTGTGACGGTCGGGGATTAAAAACGTACCGCGGCTAGAGCAGGCGCGAGATATACAGCACTGAATCATACCTTATTCTTGAGAATAGATATCTGAACAGAGAAGAACACTTACACTAGCCGCTCTGCTGGACTCGTGTGACGGGTGAGTGTGGAGCTGCGGCCTCGTCCCGGGATTAGCGGCGCGCAATGGGGTCGCAGCCGCGGGCCGCGCCGGATTAAAAACGTACCGCGGCTAGCAGGCGCGGCTATACAGCACTGGATCATGCCTTATTCTTGAGAAGAGACATCCACAAATTGATGCCCGGTTCCGCACTCGTGGGCCCAGTAGCCAGACAGTGCTGCCCTAACTCCAGCGAAACCATGATGGCTAGCCGGCAAGTTTTGAGAAGAGATATTGGATTATTCTTGAGAAGCAGACCCGCGAAGTTGGCTGAAGTATGGGTTTCCGCAGTGAAGTGCCCTCCACACTATATTTGCCCAACTTCGGCATGCTTCGCGAGTAGTGTTGAGCCGCAAAGTTATGCACTTGGCTGCGTACAATTTCTTCCGAGGAAATTTGAAAAGCACTATCGCGATATGACATAAATATAAACACAGAAACACTTAAAATTCTGTCAGAGTTAGACAACAGTCGTTTTTATTGCTAGAGAGCGATCTGTCGAGACAACGTACCTACTTAAGTAGTAGGTGCTCTAAATAACTTTTTCTACACGACACGGAGTTAGTTTGTCTATCTTCTTTTCGTTTTCACTAATTTTCTAGAATACGAGTGTAGGGGTACTTTCGCCTTTGTACCTACGTTATTTGTTATAGATTTTAACTGTTATTGTGTACAATAAATTGTTTTTATACATACATCATTGATAGATAGGTACAGGTATTGATTTGCAGAATTCCATATGTAATAACTGGATATTTACATAGATTCTATGCTATTTATTCCGGGCAGATTGTCTTAGCAATATTTTGGTTTAAAATCTTTCCAGCTTATTACCTAGATCCTTGTTGTACAAATATCAAATGAAAGACGTTTACCTGCATGTAGTTTTGTTGCATTGTGCATCGGCTGCGTCCGCCTGAGAGGAGGAATCTTTGTCCGCTACCTTTGGAAAGTTTGCTTTCTTTCTGGGTTTGATAGATTGTTACCGGTTTCAATGTCGAAGAACTTATTTGTAAGCAACAATAATAAGAAATGTTGAGAAGAAGAAGGTAACATTTTTGTTATACTTTTGTGAAATGTTCTTCCGTGTTTACAGATGCCTATTGTATAGTTAATCTCATGAGGTAACAGACCATGGTCTGTCACACTGTACTTACGCAAACTTACTCAAAACTACCTAGTCTCAATTTTACTCAAATCGACTTAGTCTCAATCTTACTCAAATCGACCTAGTCTGAATCTTACTCAAATCAACCTAGTCTCAACCTCAAATCGACCTTGTCCCAAACTAAGAAAACCTGTTATAATCGCCGTCTCTTTACGCCTTATAATCATAGTACAGTCAGTCATGATAATATGGCCTGATAACGTCTTTATGACGCACTTAATGGTTTATGTGCCATGAGCGATTCTCCGTATAAGATTTGGTTACTTTGTGGCGTTGAATAAAGGTTAAATTCAGCAGACCTTAGTATTTTGAGTAGGTACCTACAGATGACGATATACGCGCCGGGATCCAAACCCGGAACAGCCGCTTCGCAGATCGTTGTGTATAGCTAGGCGGGTAATGATAATGGTAATGATAATCTCACAAATGTCTTATCGATATTTACCTATTTATTACTGCAACAGCAATAATTCTCACTAGCGTGTACACCCGGTGTCCTTAATCGCCGACTCCTTGCGCCTAATCGTCGTACAGTCAGCTCTGCCATGATGTGGTGAACGTCTATACGATGCACTTAATGTTTTATGTGTCAAGAGCGATTCTCAGCGGATATTAACACCGGCCAAGTGCGAGTCGGACTCGCGCCCGAAGGGTTCCGTACCATCAAGTAAAAGAACGGCCAAAAAAAAACACGTTTCTATGGTAGCCCATCTTAACTATTTTATCTATCCAAATATCATAAACCATCCATGATGCGTTCAAGAACCGCACATTATGACCACTATAACAATAGACTGTTTTGTTAGCACAAATTTCTTATCTGTAAAAATGTTATTATTGCTAAATAATAACATCGATTTCGATAGTATTATTTATTCAAATTTCGAACATATCTGAAAAACAAAGAAATTTGATTTGACCTCTATTCTAATATCAGTCGAGATGACGTTTAGTTCGAAATGAATTGTCAATTTGCAATCAAATTTGACAAATGTCGCACGTAAGTAAGATATCGAACGATATGATAGTTGGGGCCGACTCTAGTTTGTCTCTGAATTTAAAAAAAACTATGACAGCTGCCAGATGACTTCATTACCGCCATTACCGGGTAATGTTTGTTAGAATGTGCGACTCCTGAATGCATTATGGAAGCTTATGATATATGGCTAGATAAAGTAGTGTATGTAACTGTACATAATTAGGCATTAAAACACTCCTGTGATTTTATTATGAAACTTGCCTTCGGCTCGTTTCATAAACCCACACTCGTGTTTAATACCCTTCATTATGTACAGTCACATAAACTACTATATTTTATTCTATTTTTAGTATTTGTTGTTATAGCGGCAACATAAAAACATCATTGGTGAAAATTTCAATATCACGGTTCATGCGATACAGCCCGGTGACAGAAATACAGAACAACATTCACTATTCACTATGATTAAAATGTTCTTAAGCCGTTGATCATCTTTATCGGTCCAAGAAGCAGTGAAAAAATAGGTAAGGTAATTAAATGTAAGTAGACCTAAGGCTGACATGTTTAAAATTGTAAATTAATTGACTTGTAAAATTACTATTTTATCAATAAATAAATCAAAACTAATCTAATTTAATCAAGGCTTTGATTAGTTAGTGTAACTTTATCGAACAAATTCTTTTAATGTTGTTTATTACCTACACTGAAAAAAATAAGATTGTTAACAGTAGCCCGAACGTTAGCTGCTAGTTACATAAATCGGAGGACTGACAAACTGAGGGCTACTAGTAACCAAAATAAGTTATGGACAATTAGCATAATTTTGATTAGGACAATTTGGCAATTTCTCAAGAGTTAAACCAGTTGAGCTATTTAGTTTTTTTCAGTGTGCATTTTCCATACTCTCCATAGTCCACCCAAAAGGGTCGGACAAAGTGGACGTTTCACTCGGTACTGCAGTTGAGGAGTGTCTTTTCAAAAGGTCTTATTTCTCTTTGTAACTCATACAAAAATAAGGCCTTTTGAAAAGACACTCCAAAGTTGCTGAAACACCCCTATTACAAAACCTGTTGTTCGTGTGTGTGTCTGATAACAGAACTTACCTACAGAGGAAAATAATCGTGCCGCAAGACGTCGGTCCGGCGGGCCGGTAATACATCACAAAACAAAGGACAATCGTAAAAACCTTTGTCTCGCCAGAGGGCGCCACATTACACAAGGGCCATTCCACAAAGACACAACTTTAAAATTCTTACATGCAGAATTCAACAGAAAACTGAGAGACCGACGGTTGAAGACGGAATGAAAAGAAACATGTTTTGAAATAGGTTGGTGCTGACACGAGTAGGTATACCTATGTGACTATTATGTGTTTCTCATTTCTCTGGACTGGAGGTTGTAATTAATATGTTGTTTTGAGATTTTTTGTAATATTTTTAGGTATTTTTTCGGTTTGTTTGTTACCTACTTGGAAAGAATAATAAGCATTGCTATGATAGTCCAACCCGTTCGAGTGTAGGGGAAAGTGGGTAGGATTCGTATACAATTTACTCTAAGCTTTTTTAAAAAAACCGGCCAAGTGCGAGTCGGACTTCCGCCCGAAGGGTTCTGTACGTACGTAAGGGCAAAAGAAAAAGGTGCATCATCTGTGAAAATTTCAACTGTCACAGTTCATGATATACAGCCTGGTGACAGACGGAGGGACAGCAGAGGCTTAAGTAATAGGGCCCTTTAGATACGGAACCCTAAAAAAGAACAAAAAGCAGTGCAAAGTAAAATTATCGCTGCTCAATTATTAATTGACCCAGCGAGCAAAGTGTTTCTGTTTCAGCTTTGCCAAAATTTCAGTCGTATGTCCGGATGTTAGGATTTCCGGCTGTTCTATGTTCTGTCTCACTACAGGCCACTTTCTCAACATGCTATCATGTTTTTTTTTGAGTAGGCAGCTACGTGTACTATTTCACTTCTTTTAGTTATCTTTTTGGTCCTTTACTTACTTGTTTTCACAATAATATTTAATTTTATTTAATTTATTTATTTATTTAATTTTTAAAAATAGACATCTGAAACGGATTCAAGCAGCAGTAGAAGAAGCCATACGATATGATAATGATGATGACAATAATATTCTCGATGTACAGTCGCCATCAGATTTATCGTAGCATATAAGGAGTTCATAAATATCTGAACACGACTCTTATTGACTGGGTGTTACAGCACATGTTCAGATATTTATGAACGCCTTATATGCTGCGATATATCTGATGGCGACTGTACAAACTTTACATACATTCGGACGGTACGAAAAACGCACCATAAGGAGTGCTGGTTGGATAAAGTATCCAATCTATCGACCATACATAATGTTTAGGTACCTACATAGTTGCATTTAAAAACTATATTACAGTAAAGGCACAAACATATATTGTTTCTAAAACTCAAGCATAGCACATCAACCTAACTTATTGTTAACAATAGTTTTATTAACTGACATAACAGTAAAAAAAGCATTAAGTGACACAAGCCATAAAAAAATCCATATTCCTGCAGTTCCCCACAATTTGGCAAATGAGTGGCATCAGGAGCCCTCATGGCCATTATAGCGCTCTTTTATCGCGTTACAGCGCGGATGTGAGAAGCCTCTATACGATCATAAAATAACTTTACAAGCTTTGCTTAGTTTGGAACTATGTCGATTTGTGTAAGATTGTCCCTTAAGATTTATTTATTTATTAATTTTATTTATAACCTCTTTGTTTTGCCTGCCTGTCCACAAATGCGGAGCGGAGCGGAGTTGTGTAAAATGCACCAATCACATTCCTTAGATTTAAATGCACCTCTTTTGGGCTTCACAAAGACGCATTCTGATTGGTTCATTTTCTCCTCTTCGCTTCTGTGGACAGACAACCTTAAGATAGAGATTAAAGACATTAAGACCACCGGTTACCTTGAAACCTAATTATCAAAATTAAGGCAATAAAAGTGTGTTCCATACCAATCAATGCAAAAAGTAACCGGGTAAAATTCACCCTAACATGTTTACTAAATTTTATTTCTTGCTAGATTTACTCGTGTTAAAACATGTACTATACTCTACGGAAACCATGCTTTTTTCGGGATATAAAGCCTTAATTTGGGGTATTAAACTATTTCTGATCTACATGCAAATCCTTCCAGCGGGTTCGGCGTGAAGTAACTAAGGTACATACTTAAAAGCAATTTTATAATATTACTGGTATTGTAATAGAGGGGTCATTTAATTAACCGACTTCAAAAAAGGAGGAGGTTTTGTGTTTCCCTGTATGTATTTTTATATTATAGCCTCTAATCACTGACTACACGCCAGGCTGACCTTCGACGTAGGCCTCTAACTCACCCGCAAAGTGGATGAAAGTGGGTGAATGCTGTGTCACCATAGGGTGACCGTGGCCAGCTGTCCTCTCACTCCTTCCAATGTGATCTAAATGTAGAAGGTTGTCCTCCCATGTGTTTAGGTAGTGGTCTACCTACCTGCTTTTGTTTTTTCGGCCATAGTGGTCATAGTAATATTTCCTTCGAGGACACTTCAAGAGTCTATCTGTTACAATTCAAGAGGTAGATTGTGACAGACAGACAACGCAGGTATAGTCTAATTAATAATAGGATTTTGGGTTCAAAACCCTACAAAACTATTTTTTTTGTCGTTGTTATTGGAGCGTAGCTCCCATGGATCGACTCGAATGGACATTGTGACAATGCGCAGATCTCAGCGAGTTCTCAACCGATTTTAGAAATTTTGGTTTTAAAATGCTACTACGGTGAACAGCGCCAACATTCAGACAATACCTATACAGACGAAGTGGCAGGCTAACTGAACACTGATAGAATCTGTTATACCTAATTATAAAAATGTGTAAGGCTCAGGAGTCTTATCTTTTATTTGTATTGTGTTAAGATATGATAATGACTGTAGTGCTTGAGATTAAAATCATATCTGTGCGATAAATGTACCTACATACATATATTATTACAAGTAAACCAAGGGCGCTTCCGGCCTCTTTGAACACTAAAATTCTTCCTTTCTCCTCTTTACACGTCTAAAATCTTTGTCTGTTATAGGGTTGGCTTCGCGACTATTGTCGCGCGACATAGCATCGACCGTCGCTGTCTCACAATACTGTTAAGATAGAGACAGGTAATATTTCTCGCGCGAGAAGTCGCGTGTCACAGTTGTGCCAGAGGCGCAGGCTCTGTTGGATAGACAATGCCAAACGTAACGTTTCTCCCTATGACATGTGCCAAAGAAGGCTAAACCGAATCTTACTAGAGTAAAACCTGGTTATAAACTGGACAGTAGTCTACCGCATCAAATTTTTAGAGGTTCGGGGTTGTCGTGCAAGCGACATGACGGATGCGGCGATTCGTTCGCTTGCCAGAAGACACGATAGAAATAGTCTTTCATACTGTACTGTCAGTGACCGGAAAATATATGCGTTCACTGTGTACTGTAGATACAATGTTACTAGTACCTTCCCAATGTTTCCTTTCACTTCTTGAGACGGGTATGTCTGTCTTCGCTCGTTTTTATGACTTTTAAAAAGTGATTAGTTAATTGAATTAGGAATTAGCATCACAGTTTGTTTCAAAGAAAGGTAAAGGTTGGATGGTACCAAAGAAGGGTAAACCAGTTTTTTCTTCAATAAACCGATTTTATTTGACTAATCTGCCGCATCTAGAGTGTTATAACTTAAAGTGAGCGTGCAAGCGACATGACGGATGCGGCGATCTGTCTCGCTCGCCAGAGACGCGGCTTAAGGCGATTGTTGTCTAATGGAAAAGGAAATATGGCCGCTTAGTCAACGCTTAGGGTAATCTAATGCTGGAGTAGTTCATGAAGCTTTCAGCAAATTAAATACACACTAGATGGGACTTGTAACTTCCCTCAAGGATGAGAAGGAGAGAAAGGAATATTCTGGATTAATATAGTACATTACATCCTAAGGCGGCGAATTTGTAAATGTCCTACATCGTTGGTGTTTGTGACCCGAACCGAAGGAGAGGGCCATAAATATACGATCTGGGGCTTTACAAATTACCGCCCGTGGTTTGACGAGCATTTTACGTCTTGCCTCGACCAGGAAGTGAGATTTTCTCCCGTAGCGGGCCGAAAATCCCACTTACGTCCTAGGATGACATAAATATTATAAACTAGCGACCCGCCCCGACTTCGCACGGATGCAATGTTAATAAACTATGCATGTAAACCTTCCTCTTGAATCACTCTACCTATTTAAAAAAAACCGCATCAAAATCCGTTGCGTAGCTTTAAAGATCTAAGCATATAGGGACAAACAGACAGACAAACAGGAAGCGACTTTGTTTTATACTATGTAGTGAGGGGCTAAATTCAAGGTTGCTAATGATTATCTATCCGAAATCTTGCGTATTATGTAACTGTTTTTTTAGGTTTCCGTACCCAAAGGGTAAAAACGGGACCCTATTACTGAGACTTCGCTGTCCGTCCGTCCGTCCGTCTGTCACCAGGCTGTATCTCAAGAACGGTGATAGACACTTGAAATTTTCACAGATGATGTATTTCTATTGCCGCTATAACAACAAATACTAAAAATAAAATAAAATAAATATTTAAGGGGGGCTCCCATACAACAAACTTGTTATAGATTATATATATGTCGGGATACGGTTGAGATGGCCGGCTGTGGTGTGTGGCACATTAGATGAGCTATCCGACATAGTTGTGGACGAGGAGGTAGTTCGAGCGAGATGAAACACTTCAGATACATTTAACTTGATTTATTTCTTATACAATGAAGCACAAAATAACAGTTCCTCGCACAGAGGTCTGTAAGCTAAGTTATCGAAGTCACGAACAGAATAGTCTGTATTAAATTAACACTAGGCACATTGCAGGGTTATAACACTGACTCTAAACTTGGTATAGCACAACGAAACGGAACAGTTCCAAGGCAGTAGTGCACTCGACGGCGACCCAGAGTGAAGTGAAGTGTGGTCGTTTGCTGAGTTAACCACCAAGACTCTGTCTAGCGCGCCAAAACAGGTTCAAGGGGGCGCTACTGTCGCCTTCCAATGACGCGCTGGTTTCGTTGAGCTTCCATACTCATGACCATATCCGACACGGCCATCCTGCGATGACACACGTCCTCGTGTGTTGCTCTGAAACAATCAACAACCAAAACAGTATCCTCTCGGTCACTCCTGACAAACACGTCAAAATGGTAAGACAAAACAAAAACTTCATCTTTCCTTTCGCATCAACTCGTTACTGACATCAAAACTAAAAATATCACAAAAATCATTTTGACAACCAAGTGAAAGTTTTTGTTTTATAACCGCAATATTTCAAAAGATACAAATCGAATTATGGTATGTAGGATACCAACCAATTACCAATTGTAACATTACTTATTCTTTCAATAGTGCAATACGTTTTAAATGCGATTGTACTACAATGTTACTTGTTGTGAAACAAACTAGCTATTTACCACTTCTACCTTACAAAACACATTAGAAACCATGTACCACCATTTAACTTCTTTATGGCTCGCCTTATTGACAATATCAAAACATTTAAATCAACAAAAATCCATTCGATAAAACAGGTATCTCATTCGTGCCCTAGGGCTAATCTAGCCCCACGGGATCGCCGAGTCAACCCTATGACTCTACCGTCTCTGCGAGAGACCCGATCTCCGCTAGCACTTACCGCGCACCGCGTACCGCGGACTGCTCAGAGCAGATGCCGACTTCTACCGGACTACGGATACGGTGAAGTGACTGGTACGGTCGACCAACCGATTTGAGAACCTTCCTATCAGTCTCACTATCTTGTTTGACTAACTACTTCAAATGGTACATAGCTCCCGGGCATTTCTCTCAACCTATCGTGCAAGTACGCGCACGTTCGGAATTTAAGTTTATGACAAAGGGTCCCGCAATTTACAATACTACATGTCAACATTTCTAATAGGCTCGCTCCAGTAACTCGATTTACTGCACAGTACTAACAATTTTAGCTAGACTGATACAAGTCATACATAGTCACTGAATTATACAAGCAATTGCCACGGAACTTATTGGAAATCAACTCTTCCATAAGCGATCACTCGGCAACCAAATCACAATAAAATGAGAACTCCTCACCAGATTGCCTCATATAGTGTAGTGACGTCACACGTCAACCTTCTCGGTGGATGAAAGCGCCCTATCGCTCGCCTTCACGCAGTTCTTTGCGCCATGTCTTGTACAGTGGCAGTTGAATTGAAGCATACGACATACGACTCATGGATTCGCTGATAACTACTGAGGTCACGTATCTTTTCCTGAAACAAAAACACCAAGCACAGTATCCGAAGCAACAAATAAAAGGTTACATCATATGTAAAGAAGATAAACATCTGATACAAATCAATAGTTCAAGAACAAGCACCCATTAATACAAATCACTCCTTTTTTACAATAATTAATAAAATTTGATACAGTGCCTCCTTTGTCCGGCTATCCCTGTAGCCTATACAACCATCCCTGTGGTCACTCGACATATAACCAACCCTGTGGTTTTATGTGAGACATGAAATCAGCCCTGTGATTTCATAGCTGCGACTCTAGAGGACACTTACCAACATGGTAAAGTTACCAATCTGACTCCGCCAATTCAGAATTCTCAAAATCTAGAAACTTAATGGGTACTTGCCCCTCGGGCATCTTTTTAAGTCGTTCATTCTAACTTTAAATCCAACAAAAAAAAGGAAATACAAATCAATCTAGCAGTTACACTTAAATTAGGATATGTTAATGTCAACATCTAATCCACGACGTAGATACAAGAAAATATTTAAATCATTACTTGCACTTAAAAACAAGCTTTACTTTGTATGATAATTCTTGGATTACCAAGGCTTTACCGATTATGAAACATTAATGATAAAAATCAAACTTCAATTTCTAACTCTTGTGTCCTAATATTTTCCTAATCCTATTAGTGTCTCCAGTTTAAATATTTTAGGCTATAGCGATCACCACACTTAAAAGTATCATTAGGATCGTTTAAACGTATCTCAAGCTCACCAGTTCTTACGGAAATTATAGGCGCTAAACTATACACCAGCTAAAGTACACAGAGTAAGAAACTATTCAAGATGTCAATAAATTCAATTCTACAGAACGATTGGAAAATAATGAACAGAGGGTAGATTATTATTACCGCAGCCGATTATTAGTAGGTACTGTGTATGATTGATGCACCTTCATAGCGCAATTTTTACATCCTACACCTCAATAATGGTAAACTGCGTAGTGGTCATATTAATCAACACTAAATCTCTAGCGAAATTTCGCGTTCGGTCATTACATCACTACGAAAACAATCATTACAAAAACGTGCAATAAACTGTGTTTCAAATGATTATTAATTTCTATCACGCAATATTCAACTGTTACTTGGAGGGTTGCTTTTACCAGTACCCGGTAATACTTTTTTTGACAAATACCCACGAAACTGAATAAGTATAACTCAAGTCTACCCTAGTATCTAGCTACACTTTCTTTTAGTGAACACTACATCGGAATCGTAGGACAAGTTAACGACTGACCTGATGTGTTTTTAAAATCTGTCTGTGAGGCCATAGTGCCTACGTCCATGCGTTTGTAGTTGACCGTCGCTTCTGGGTCACTTCCACTGGTGCAACGACTGACGATGTGTCCCGTTTTTTTCTTCCGTTTTATTCGCTTCGTGTTCCATCATTCTTCGTGTTCGCTCATGGGCCGTAGATACCATCCCACTTCTGATGTCAGGATACGGTTGAGATGGCCGGCTGTGGTGTGTGGCACATTAGATGAGCTATCCGACATAGTTGTGGACGAGGAGGTAGTTCGAGCGAGATGAAACACTTCAGATACATTTAACTTGATTTATTTCTTATACAATGAAGCACAAAATAACAGTTCCTCGCACAGAGGTCTGTAAGCTAAGTTATCGAAGTCACGAACAGAATAGTCTTTATTAAATTAACACTAGGCACATTGCAGGGTTATAACACTGACTCTAAACTTGGTATAGCACAACGAAACGGAACAGTTCCAAGGCAGTAGTGCACTCGACGGCGACCCAGAGTGAAGTGAAGTGTGGTCGTTTGCTGAGTTAACCACCAAGACTCTGTCTAGCGCGCCAAAACAGGTTCAAGGGGGCGCTACTGTCGCCTTCCAATGACGCGCTGGTTTCGTTGAGCTTCCATACTCATGACCATATCCGACACGGCCATCCTGCGATGACACACGTCCTCGTGTGTTGCTCTGAAACAATCAACAACCAAAACAGTATCCTCTCGGTCACTCCTGACAAACACGTCAAAATGGTAAGACAAAACAAAAACTTCATCTTTCCTTTCGCATCAACTCGTTACTGACATCAAAACTAAAAATATCACAAAAATCATTTTGACAACTAAGTGAAAGTTTTTGTTTTATAACCGCAATATTTCAAAAGATACAAATCGAATTATGGTATGTAGGATACCAACCAATTACCAATTGTAACATTACTTATTCTTTCAATAGTGCAATACGTTTTAAATGCGATTGTACTACAATGTTACTTGTTGTGAAACAAACTAGCTATTTACCACTTCTACCTTACAAAACACATTAGAAACCATGTACCACCATTTAACTTCTTTATGGCTCGCCTTATTGACAATATCAAAACATTTAAATCAACAAAAATCCATTCGATAAAACAGGTATCTCATTCGTGCCCTAGGGCTAATCTAGCCCCACGGGATCGCCGAGTCAACCCTATGACTCTACCGTCTCTGCGAGAGACCCGATCTCCGCTAGCACTTACCGCGCACCGCGTACCGCGGACTGCTCAGAGCAGATGCCGACTTCTACCGGACTACGGATACGGTGAAGTGACTGGTACGGTCGACCAACCGATTTGAGAACCTTCCTATCAGTCTCACTATCTTGTTTGACTAACTACTTCAAATGGTACATAGCTCCCGGGCATTTCTCTCAACCTATCGTGCAAGTACGCGCACGTTCGGAATTTAAGTTTATGACAAAGGGTCCCGCAATTTACAATACTACATGTCAACATTTCTAATAGGCTCGCTCCAGTAACTCGATTTACTGCACAGTACTAACAATTTTAGCTAGACTGATACAAGTCATACATAGTCACTGAATTATACAAGCAATTGCCACGGAACTTATTGGAAATCAACTCTTCCATAAGCGATCACTCGGCAACCAAATCACAATAAAATGAGAACTCCTCACCAGATTGCCTCATATAGTGTAGTGACGTCACACGTCAACCTTCTCGGTGGATGAAAGCGCCCTATCGCTCGCCTTCACGCAGTTCTTTGCGCCATGTCTTGTACAGTGGCAGTTGAATTGAAGCATACGACATACGACTCATGGATTCGCTGATAACTACTGAGGTCACGTATCTTTTCCTGAAACAAAAACACCAAGCACAGTATCCGAAGCAACAAATAAAAGGTTACATCATATGTAAAGAAGATAAACATCTGATACAAATCAATAGTTCAAGAACAAGCACCCATTAATACAAATCACTCCTTTTTTACAATAATTAATAAAATTTGATACAGTGCCTCCTTTGTCCGGCTATCCCTGTAGCCTATACAACCATCCCTGTGGTCACTCGACATATAACCAGCCCTGTGGTTTTATGTGAGACATGAAATCAGCCCTGTGATTTCATAGCTGCGACTCTAGAGGACACTTACCAACATGGTAAAGTTACCAATCTGACTCCGCCAATTCAGAATTCTCAAAATCTAGAAACTTAATGGGTACTTGCCCCTCGGGCATCTTTTTAAGTCGTTCATTCTAACTTTAAATCCAACAAAAAAAAGGAAATACAAATCAATCTAGCAGTTACACTTAAATTAGGATATGTTAATGTCAACATCTAATCCACGACGTAGATACAAGAAAATATTTAAATCATTACTTGCACTTAAAAACAAGCTTTACTTTGTATGATAATTCTTGGATTACCAAGGCTTTACCGATTATGAAACATTAATGATAAAAATCAAACTTCAATTTCTAACTCTTGTGTCCTAATATTTTCCTAATCCTATTAGTGTCTCCAGTTTAAATATTTTAGGCTATAGCGATCACCACAGTTAAAAGTATCATTAGGATCGTTTAAACGTATCTCAAGCTCACCAGTTCTTACGGAAATTATAGGCGCTAAACTATACACCAGCTAAAGTACACAGAGTAAGAAACTATTCAAGATGTCAATAAATTCAATTCTACAGAACGATTGGAAAATAATGAACAGAGGGTAGATTATTATTACCGCAGCCGATTATTAGTAGGTACTGTGTATGATTGATGCACCTTCATAGCGCAATTTTTACATCCTACACCTCAATAATGGTAAACTGCGTAGTGGTCATATTAATCAACACTAAATCTCTAGCGAAATTTCGCGTTCGGTCATTACATCACTACGAAAACAATCATTACAAAAACGTGCAATAAACTGTGTTTCAAATGATTATTAATTTCTATCACGCAATATTCAACTGTTACTTGGAGGGTTGCTTTTACCAGTACCCGGTAATACTTTTTTTGACAAATACCCACGAAACTGAATAAGTATAACTCAAGTCTACCCTAGTATCTAGCTACACTTTCTTTTAGTGAACACTACATCGGAATCGTAGGACAAGTTAACGACTGACCTGATGTGTTTTTAAAATCTGTCTGTGAGGCCATAGTGCCTACGTCCATGCGTTTGTAGTTGACCGTCGCTTCTGGGTCACTTCCACTGGTGCAACGACTGACGATGTGTCCCGTTTTTTTCTTCCGTTTTATTCGCTTCGTGTTCCATCATTCTTCGTGTTCGCTCATGGGCCGTAGATACCATCCCACTTCTGATGTCGGGATACGGTTGAGATGGCCGGCTGTGGTGTGTGGCACATTAGATGAGCTATCCGACATAGTTGTGGACGAGGAGGTAGTTCGAGCGAGATGAAACACTTCAGATACATTTAACTTCAGATACATATATGTACCTATAGGTACGGAACCCTTCATGCGCGAGTCGGACTCGCACTTGCCCAATTTTTTCTTTATCATTGGGATGACAGATCTTTGTTCAAACTATATTATGCATGAAAAAATCCGTAGCTATTATTATTAGTAACATTTGCCCTCGATAAAATACAAAAAAATAGTAAGTTGTTGTTGTAAGTTGGAAATGCGTAAGAGAACATCCGATAAATTTTTCATTGACGTCATTCCAATGTTAATCACCCACCTCATGAAATTAACAAGAATTTAATTATATGATAAATGGTGAGTGTTTTTACTCATTAAATTTTATAATTACGCATGGAATCCATTCCTGACGACTGCATCCATCGTATTTATGGAGATAGTAATTAATTTACACTATAGGTAATTTTGCGGTATCCTTTTTAGGGTTCCGTACCTCAATCGGAAAAAACGGAACCCTTATAGCATCACTTTGTTGTCCGTCCGTCTGTCTGTCTGTCAAGACCCTTTGTCTCGAGAACGCGTGGAGGTGAAATTAATACTATATAATCAAGTCTACGGTCTGAAGCTGTGAAAAAATCAAACTTCTACGTTAACGTGAAAAAAAGATAGGACCGTTTATGTCGCAGAAAACGTACATTTCGACACTCTCAAGGGAATCAAAATGATAGGGTACTTCCCGATGACCTAGAACAATGAAATTTGGCATGTAATAGCGTCACATACTACTAAAAATCTAAAAACTATACATTTTAAAAAAAGTCATATAAAATAAAGTCATTTTCAAACATCATATTTGGAAAACTCGGTTGCGTTAAGTTTGCACCTCGTTTGTATAAACGCACATTTCAGGTTCAAACTTAACTCAACCAGGCCAATTAAGATGGGATAAATGAAAGTTTGTACGAAACCCTCGGTGCGCGAGTCAGACTCGCACTTGGCCGGTGATAACAAACAAGCCCGCGGCCCGTCTAATGGTGCAGAATAAAGTTCATTAATTAATTTAATTTTATTATTTACTCCCCTCTTGATTAACCCAATACTCTAGCCATCCAGGAAAACCTCGGAGCTCATTCCACATCCGCAGCGTCCGCGGAACAAAATTCCTCTGAAACCGCACAGTTCTCGACCATTTAGGCTTCAGTGTGTGAGTGGACACCCTGCCGATGGCAAGCAATACGGTCGTAGAAAGTGGCCATAGGCATCATGTCGAACAATTCCTCAGAACACATATTATTTCTTTGATCTATGAGTTCTTAAACTGCGAGCCGCGACCTGGTGCGTCGCAGACGGAAGAGAGGGATGCTGTCTTTCAGCAGATGTGCTCTGCTTTAACTACTATTATCTGGAAATCACACTTCGCTAATTAGACTATACTCGACGCCACGTAGCTTGGCAATAGCGACCAATGACTCCTCCTACCATGAAACTCAATTTCTAATAACGACACTTTTGTTTGTTCCCCGTAACGACCATTTTTACTTTTATTGCTACACCGTGGTAGAGGGTGTCTGGGCGTGGAGGGAGCGGACCCGCTACCACGGTGTAGCAATAAAAGTAAAAATGGTCGTTTAGGGGAACAAAAAAAAGTGTCGTCATTAGAAATTGAGTTTCATGGTAGGAGGAGTCATTGGTCGCTATTGCCAAGCTACGTGGCGTCGAGTATACTTAGCATGTGTGATGAAATTACATTGAAGCTGACGTCTTTGAAATTTCCGCCCTGGTGGCTCGGTTTGTAATAATTTTTAGACACATCAACTCCTTCTCGACACTAATTTACCAAGTCCAAATCAAGTAGACCAAGGAGTCTATGACCAGGGCCGCCACTGCCTATGGCCGCAACATCTGGCTCAATTTCAGTCGATGTTAATTTTTTGTTTTTATATCAAATTAATATAATTACAGCGTTACATTTAAGGTAGCCTTCAGACCGTTGTGTTCATAAGACATATATCTTATATCATAAAACAAACTCCCGTTATTTCTATATGTAAGTAGGATCAACTAGCGAAGTTTCACTTTCATAATTATTACGTAAAAATAACAAGATAACATGTTACTAAGTAAACTAAGCCTTTAAGACGTAAACACTTTGGAGTATCAGTTGTTCCAATAGTGCCTGCATTGCAGACTGATAGCGATCTGATAAAGTTAAATCGGTTGTTGTGCGTCATTCTGTTTACAAATCAGATAACAGTATCTTTAATGCAGTCTTCCGAAACATATATAAGGACTCGCCGTAAGACCAGACGGAATTGTACTGCACAGCCAATTGCAACATCTCAATCATCCAAAATGGTGTCTGACTTTAGAAAGAAGAAGCTGCTCCACGTCTTCAATGCGTTCTTTGACACTAATAACAGCGGCACTATCGATAAAAAGGACTTCGAACTTGCAATTGAGAAGATCTCCGCCGATCGGGGCTGGAAGGCCGGGGATGCCAAATACAAGGAGGTACAGGATACCTTGTTGAAAATCTGGGCTGGTCTGCAGAGCCGTGCTGATGCTGACAACGACGGACAGGTATCCACTGATGAGTGGATCGCCATGTGGGACAGTTTCGCCCAGAACCCATCGTCAGCTCTCGAGTGGCAGAACCTTTATGCCAAGTTCATGTTCCAACTGGAAGACGCCAGCAACGACGGGTCCATTGACAGCGAGGAGTTTTCAACCGTGTACGTCTCCTTTGGCTTGAAAAAGGCTGAATGTGTGGAGGCTTTCAAGAAGATGTCCAAGGGAAAAGCTAACGTTTCCTGGGACGAGTTCCAGAACCTATGGAAGGAGTACTTCGCGTCTGAGGACCCGAATGCCGCCGGCAACTTCATCTTCGGTAAAACTAGTTTCTGATCTGTGATTTGACTGTTTTATTAATTTTGGAATGTGATAATTAAATATATTGTGATCTATTTGAGCTGTTAAGAACTGGACTGATGGTAATATAATGTTTGAAACGAATGGTTACGTTATATTATTTTATAATGAAGGTAAGTTCCACCTGTTTAATATAATTTACTGCGTCGCTTGAAAGAAACCGAGCGCGCAAAATATTTCATTAGCAGGCTGGATTAATTATTCTAATTTATGCTATGAAAATTCACTAACTTGTACAGAAGAAGAGCTCACGTCTCACCGTTTTGTTCGGGCACTTAAGTTTTTTTTTCATTAGGATGACAAGACAGGGCTAAGACGGTTAAAAGTTTATTTTTATAAAGCTAGGGATAAAAATACTTATTTCTTAGACGTGTCGGCATGACTGAACTTGCTCTCCCCTCCATGCGGAGTGATTTTAATTTTATTAGTCATCTGGTCGGACTATACTGCCTTTGGTATATTTGCCCACGTTAGTGTACAATGACATTGTATGGAGCATGGGTAGCAAAATGGTTCTGTGTGGTTGCCTAATATACCGATAGCCTGCATTGAGTGACAAAGACAATGAGTAATTCTGTTGGTGGATGTTATCCTCGCATACTGTTTATATTTTTTTATGTCACAGGGGGCAAACAAGCAAACGGATCGCCTGATGGAAAGCGATTACCGTCACCCATAAACACCTGAACCAAAAAGTCACAAGTTGTGCGTTGCCAGCCTTTCAGCTCTTTTCTTGAAGGTTTGACGGTCGTATCGATCCGGCAGACAGTTCATTCCACAATGTTACAATTTTTTTCTGAAACATGCTATGAAATGCTATCATAAATGGGGTTTTTACGCATTTTGACAGGGCTTCCATGGGGCCTCCTAGTTCATTCACTAATCACGAGAGCAGAATCTGATGTGATCCTAAATAGTAAAATGGATCTATCAGAATTTGAGTCTTTTTGGGTTGCTCGTTCAGTCGCTCTCGAAGATACGTAATTTTTAGTTGAAGTCGGTTATTTTTTATTAAAATGTGAATATAATATAACGCTAACTGTATGTCCGCCGCATGAAGCACTGCAGTGCTCACATTACAGCGTACCTGGCATTAAGTTTTTTTTTCATTAGGATGACAAGACAGGGCTAAGACGGTTAAAAGTTTATTTTTATAAAGCTAGGGATAAAAATACTTATTTCTTAGACGTGTCGGCATGACTGAACTTGCTCTCCCCTCCATGCGGAGTGATTTTAATTTTATTAGTCATCTGGTCGGACTATACTGCCTTTGGTATATTTGCCCACGTTAGTGGACAATGACATTGTATGGAGCATGGGTAGCAAAATGGTTCTGTGTGGTTGCCTAATATACCGATAGCCTGCATTGAGTGACAAAGACAATGAGTAATTCTGTTGGTGGATGTTATCCTCGCATACTGTTTATATTTTTTTATGTCACAGGGGGCAAACAAGCAAACGGATCGCCTGATGGAAAGCGATTACCGTCACCCATAAACACCTGAACCAAAAAGTCACAAGTTGTGCGTTGCCAGCCTTTCAGCTCTTTTCTTGAAGGTTTGACGGTCGTATCGATCCGGCAGACAGTTCATTCCACAATGTTACAATTTTTTTCTGAAACATGCTATGAAATGCTATCATAAATGGGGTTTTTACACATTTTGACAGGGCTTCCATGGGGCCTCCTAGTTCATTCACTAATCACGAGAGCAGAATCTGATGTGATCCTAAATAGTAAAATGGATCTATCAGAATTTGAGTCTTTTTGGGTTGCTCGTTCAGTCGCTCTCGAAGATACGTAATTTTTAGTTGAAGTCGGTTATTTTTTATTAAAATGTGAATATAATATAACGCTAACTGTATGTCCGCCGCATGAAGCACTGCAGTGCTCACATTACAGCGTACCTGGCATTAAGCCGCCCATTCCGACTGTATTTATTGCATTCCGGCATTTTATTGACACCGTAAAATGTCCCGTCGCGGTCAATCCATGATTATGGACGTTTTTATCCGCCAAAAGTTGTTGCTCAGAATTGCATTTCTGCTGGTAAATATTAATAAGTACTATTACAGAAATCAGAACAAGGGGGAACAGCAGGACAAATACATAAGAGAATGTGTGCTACACACATATAATAATAAATAAAATCTGTAATAATTTTGTAAATCTTAAAAGGTTTCCATAGGGATGAATTACATTTGCAACTTTATGCAAATAACCTGTCAACGCGGAAACGCAAATAATGGGACCTTTTACTAAACGCTGTTACGAATCTCACACTTTACCTAGTTCTAAATTAAGTTAACTCCATGATTCATAATCATAGCACAATGTTGTTTGATGTTGATGTAAGAAGTATTATATTTCATGGAATCTCGTACAACAGATGAGTGTAGGGCTAAGTTTACTGGATAAATTTTATCCTGAACAATAATCCTACCGATTCGTGAAATAAAATATCGAGGGTTTATTTTTTTTATTTTTAGGTGGTTCGATTCCCAGTTGAGGCAAGCCAATTTTGGAAAATCTTTGAATGCAGTTTGGCTTCTTTTTAAAAATAAAGGAATGTTTCCTATCAGTAAAATGAGCTAACTAAACGATTAAAGTTAGTTCCCCTCCAGGGCCCATAGAAAAATTCCACCCGTTATATATTTGTCCAATCGCCAATATGCCTACAGACCCGGCCGCTGCACCACAGACCTTGTGCGCGACGCTATGCGTAAAGTCATTGAAGCCCTGGAGGGAAGGCAACAAGTTGCGATTCTCTGCTGTGACCTCTCCAAGGCGTTTGATGTGGCGGATCATGGAGTAATAGCGACAAAATTAGCTCACTATGGCATACGTGGTAAAGCGCATCTTCTCTTGTCGGATATCCTACGCGGCCGCTCGCAGGTAGTGGTGGGCAACGGAGGACAAACCAAATCGGGCCCGTTGTCTACTTCAATGGGTGTAGCTCAGGGATCGTCAGTGTCAAATATCATCTTTTCATTGCTGCTAAACGACCTACCAGAAGCGATCACATCAGCCGAAATTTTGATGTACGCTGATGACGTCGCAGGCGTTGTATCTGCTCCAGATGTAGACAGTTTAGAGACCCGACTGAATGATGCTGCCACCCAGTTATCTGGATGGTTCAGCTCAAACGGCCTGGCGCTAAACCTGGCTAAAACCCACTTCCTCCACTTCTATCTGGGGAACCGCACACCAAGGGCACTAAATGTTGAAACGGGAGGCTTAAAAATATCGCATTTTTGGGTTTCGAAATCGACCAGAAACTTACTTGGGCGTCCCACATAGATAAATTATGTTGCCGATTAGGTAGTGCATGCTTTGCGCTGCGCCGCCTCGCTCGACTCGTGCCACGCAATGTAGTGCGAAGTTGCTACTTCGCCACCATCCACTCTTTGCTACAGTACGGCACGGAAATATGGGCGCGCGCAGCGGACTGGCATCGCGCTTTTCGGCAACAAAAACGAGCTGTGCGATGCATAGTACAGGTAACACAAGAGCAGTCAGCCAGGCCATACTTTAAAGAACTGGGCATATTGACACTGCCATCCATAGCAATATTCCAAGTAGCAACATACGCACACGTCCATCTGTGCGACTACAAAAAACGCACAGATAACACCACCCGCCTACTGCGCGATCCGAATAGGCTACTCCCTTTTAAACATAGACTGGCAAAAACCGGAAAATTGACTCACGCGATGGGTCCTACTGTGTACAACAGGCTGCCTCAATCTGTGACCTCGGCTTCATCCTTGCAGTCATTTAAAATAAGGTTAAAGCATTGGCTTCTCGAGCACACATTTTATAGTTATGAAGAATTTCTAACTGTTAATCGTCAATGTCATCCTAGCTAATTTATTTTATTATTTATTTTAATTATACAACAATTTTACATTATATACATTTTATAAATTATTATTACCTACTTCTAAAACATTTTATTGACATGTAATAATTAATTATTATGAATAAATGAATATGAATATGAATATAAAACAAATATTTGAGTTCCGTACACAAATATTTGTCCTTGCCGGGATGCATACCCTGGCCCGTCGGCTTCGTAAGCAGAGCAGAATTACAATACAACGGAGCTAACAGCGTACCTAGTCAAAACATTCACGTCAACTCTAAGCGCCATCTGTCGTGAAAACAGCGATGACATAAAACCCAAAAATACCCTGAGACAGCATTTTCGCGTAAAGCGTATTTACTGGCTTGCACATAATGAAGGCGCGTTTTAAACTCGCATTAAAAGAGATTTGGACAGCGATTACGCGTAATAACGCGGTAATAAATATCGCGGGCCACTTCAGGTGCCCTCGCTACGGTTTGTGGGTGGTGCAAGTCAGGGGCGGCCATAGATATTGCGAGGCCCTAGTCCTTCGAGGAAGTTACGTAAATTGAGTTACTGGTGACATAGCTCGGACTAATCATCGCAAAAAAATGCGTCTTGGAAATGGAAAGAGATATAATAATTATGAGCAATGTTCTTAGTTAGATTTTTCAGTTAGGTATATTTATAACCGCAACCCAAAATTGGTCAAAAGTTTGTGAGTATTTCCACTAATTCTTAATTCTTGTTTTGCAAAGTTTGAGCTACGCCGATGACGAAAGGGCGTGAGGCTCCTGTAAGAGGCTCCGAATGCTCTGCTTGTAACCCACTCCCCTAACTACTCGGCCATGACTTCGCGCGACCAGCCGCGGCTATAGGTGGGAGTAGGAGGTCCAAGCGCGGTATCTCTCTCACTCCTATGGCTGCCGCACACCGCTCCACTGGTCGCGTCAGGTCGTAGTCAGACCGCAAGGCTGCCACTTTGTAGCGCAAGTTACGAAAAATAATCTAATAACGATGTTAAGGCCTATGCTGTATAAGTGCAAGTACACCTGAGATAATTATTGGAGTACAAAAGAGACATATGAAAGACTACTTTACACTTATCTAATTTTGATTTGAGTGCCACTATTGTTGGTTTGGAGCGCTATCGCGTGTGGGGCATATTGCTTGTATGCTTGTATTGCTATCAATGACCGCTGGAGCAAAAAGGTTAAAATGTGCCGTGTGAGAGGCTTAGAAATCTGGTCAAGGTTGCAGGAAATTGGATGGACGTTTGGCTGCCTATCCACTGAAGCGGAGCGGAGAAAATTAACCAATCAGGCTGCGTATTTGTGATTGGTCATAAGAATGTGATTGGTTCATTTAACACAACTCTGCTCCGCTGCTCTCTATGAAGGACAGCCTTAGACTAGGGTAGCGCATATCAGGTGCTTGTGAAGATGTTAGACAAGGTCTTTGTGGGCGTCGTTCACCTGATAATATGATAGGTATGATAAATTACTTGAATCGCTATTCTCTTGTGCCTTGTCTCACTGCCCCGCGCGACTCAAAACGATAATTTAACCCCTAATTAGCACTCGTTGTGTTCCGACAAAAATGACCTTTCATTTTGCATTCTGTTGAATTTATTTTTTTATTTACGAGCCCGGTTTTAATCTTAACGAGGCTTCAGTGCCATTTGCGGAATGCTCCCTTAATACTAAGGTATAATTAGTTCTTGAGTGCCGCAATTGGGATGGTGACTGAAGTTACAATTTACAAAATATAAGGTCAGTTGGGCCAAGCGCTACACGGGGTAAGGACACCTACCAAAAAACTATCAAAACGCCTTGAATGGTATACTTGGCATTTGCTTAGAGTATGTAATTATTGTATAACTATGTTCACTATAACTCATCATAAATTTAAGAGTCAAACTTTTGTCGGTGTACCTGATGTAGTATGTAGCTGTCTCCATCTATCCCTATCCATAGCCAACTCCTTGATTTCCCTATACGACATGGCGTTTACCTTGTCTTTTATTTGCTTTATGTAGTTTATTTTTGGTCTTCCGCTGCCTCGCTTTCCTTCAACTTTTCCTTCGATGATGTAGTTTAATAAAAGCGTCATCTAGATCTAATGTATGTATGTGTGTAATATTATATTACACACTTTATTGTACACAACAACTGGTTACAAATACATTCATAACCCATAAAAAATGTACAAATGCGAACTTATCCCTATTAAGGATCTCTTCCAGTTAACCTTCTAATCAACAGTTCAGAGTCGTCAAAATTCGGCTCGGCGAGTAATCAGCTTTGAGCGACTCACGAGAGAACATAATCACTGCCTGCGTTTAGGCTTCTACGTCGAATCAACTGAAATGCACCTATAAGTATATTTCAGTTGAATCGAGTAAGTAGATGAAGGGTTAAGTTCACATAGTTGACGCAGTCGCTAGCGGATATGTCACTGTAAACTCATGGTGAGGGTACAAGCTCATCAAGGCAAGACCTGCCAGTGATGACGATCCTCAGTAATGAGGGCAAAATAAGAGCAAAATAAGGGAAACAAATTTATATATTTATTTTTAACCTGTACTGTCCCACTGCAGGGTAAAGGCCTCCCTCCCTTTCTTCCAGTCATCTCTGATCAAGGCAGCAACGGACCAATCCTTAAATTAAATACTTAAATTAAATTTGACTATGACTTTGTGGGACCGATTTAAGAGAGACACGTAATACACAATCAAATAACCTTTCTTCCCCAGCGTCTGCATGCGAGTGCCGGCCCAGCGTCCATGCTCCCGAGCGTCAAGTGTCGCTCTGTAATAATAAATCTGTCCGTCACACGCGCCATAAACCACTCACCCGCTCACTGATGGGAGTTTCAACTAGTCAGAAATATGCTCTTTTTAGGGTTCCGTGCAACACACTATTCGACTGCCCTATCGCAGTGGTCTTGGTTGACTAGATTCGAATAAAACTTTTTAAAGACGTGCGACTTTTTGAGCACTCTGAAGTACGCCCTCCGGCCTATTGCGGCGACCTTTGATAAAACAAACCTCTAGCAAGGTTCATAATTATAGTTTACATCACATAGAAATAATATGAAGGGATTAATGACATCGTTATTTCTTTCAAACATGTAAATATTTACTTCTGTAACCTATCACAACAAGGTAGACCGAAGACAATATGAAAGGGTACACTAGGAAAATTACATATTACATGTAATGAAAAATATCTACTCGTAAAATTCTGATCTCTGATTTCTGATTTCTGAAAATAGTGATAGTTAATTTTAGAACTGGTTATTCCAATCCTCACCCAATTGTCGCAAAACAATGTGTTTACTTTTCTATCTTCCCGAGCCTCAGTTAGCACTGGAACAATCAAAACGTGTCGCAGTCACTTCTCTGTCATAAAACTTGACATCCCCGTCGTAAAATGCCTTTATTTATGCATGCCCAATCTTGAACCCCAGTACATGCACCGGCTCTCATTCAAGCTTGGTTTGGCAATGTTAACCCTTAAATTTACAGAAAAAAGAAAGGTCGATGGTTCATGATAAAGCAAACTATTGCCGTTTGAGAAAAAATTAAAAGAAGAAAAAGTTGACAAAGAGTATGTGTATTATAAATTATAATTTATAATGCATATTGCCAAGTTAAGGGTTAGGACTTAGCTTAGGACATGATTGTTACCATTGGCACTATAATTACCTACCTATAGGTCATATTAACTAAATGCGCATAGTATTAATCATCTATGTATCAAAACGTCCTAAGAATCGAATTCGACTGACATATAGCCAATTCAGTGAAAAATGGCATTGGTTACTTATTGTTTTTACTGTAAATCAGTTTCCTATTTACTTTTTAACCAACAGTAATTTTCCAAAAAATATTGCGTCCTATAGCCATCTGTTAAGGAATCTCTAAATAAAAAGCGTTTTATATACTAAAACATTAGGTAAGTATCTCTCTTTTAACAAGATTTCGTTCGGCACATAATTTTGCATTTCAGTTTACTATTTTCAATCCATGCTCATTTGTCATTAATTGGTAAGAAAATTGCTAATCACCTAAAATCGCAAACTCAAGTCGATTGGGGGCGCAGCGTCGCGGCGTCACTTCTGTCACTTGTGTGACCGACGTGCAATTAAGTTTATGCACCCCGCTGCAATTCTCAACTTTGAGGGTTTCGCGGTTTTGCATTCCGACGGACGCGGCGGGAATGGGGAACGAGATTAGATGTTTAGAATGTTGAATTATAATATGATAAAGAGTTCAAATAGGAATATAAATAAAGTAGTTACCTAATCTAAAAATCAACCATTAAATTTATCGACCACCAAACTTGGGAAGAACTTGAGGAAAGACGCACAGATTGGCGCAAGTGTGTGGCGGACGGTCGCAGGTGGTTGGGATGGTTTAGCGCATTGACTGATAAGAGGCAGAAACGACATATGCGACCCTACTACATCAACAACGGCCAGTGTCTTGTCAAGTTTGCGGTCGAATATGCCGATCGCGTATTGTGTCTTTCCAGCCACCAAAGACTTCGCAGACTGAAGACCACAAATCGTCTGTGATAGACTGAAGGGACGAGTACGTACGAGACGAGTGGCGACGTGTCGTCAAAGGGGTCAGTCAGAACTCTACTTATACATAATGGCTACGACCACTCTGTAAATAATAATAAGAATTTAAGAAATACTGTAGGTACGTTGTTGGAATCACGCACATAGTGTTATGCATATCAACCCCATAGTTATTTAAGCGGATATTGGACTGTTTTGCACATTTCTCTTTTATTTGCGATAATTTTATTTGAACTTTGCTATCCAAACCAGTTATATGTTAAAAGCGTGTATCATTAAGTGTGTTTGTGGTGTCTTGGCTCCCTTTGTTGGTATTTTTTGGTATGTGCATGAAATACATATAGTGACTTTTAACTTTGAATTAAACAGATTCAAGTATGATTAAGTTCCTGCCTTTTAAAGAATAAGATTTTTATAGACCGTGTCGGGGGTTCTTGTCATTCTAACAATCTATGGTTACGGTAAACTCACTCACGTACAAAAATTTCAACTGGAGCAGTTTCCTTCAGAAGTCAATTTAAATAGTTTCTGTTCCGTACAGTGTTAGTTTGGATGAAGTTTAATGCAGTTAGTGTTGAGTGACTGTCAGTGAGTCGCGCGGAACTGGCGTGGAGAAGGAAGTAGGCCGCGCGTTGAGACACCCAGTGCGCGCTGGGAAATCAAATCACTTTAACTTTTGTTTTATCTTCTATCTACTTTAAAAATATATATATACATAAATAGGGGACAATAATACACAAATCGACCTAGTCCCAAACTAAGCAAAGCATGTACTATGGGTTCTCCGCAGAAAGAATTTTTCACTGAAACTGTAAACTATTTAGGATTGTTATAAAACAAACGTAACCTAAGCTATAGGGATGATATTTACAACAATTATGAAAAATGAGGAATACAAATTCTGCGAAGTGAAAATTCGGCGAAATGAAACATTTGATGAAAAATAGTTCGGCGAAAAGGCAGGATACCGATTTACCTACCGTATAAGATTCTTGCTTCAGACCGTAACATTTTTCCTAATCATACTAAGAACGTTTCGGCCATTTGCAGATTGCAGTCTGATTGCAGCTACAGGCTGAACCCCTAAAGAGCTAGGAATCGAAGTTTACGCGCAATTAGCAGATTAGACCGCGGCTCTCCACTTAGTTGCTTCAGACGGCGAATTATTTACTTTAAGGCTGTTTAGAGGCTTTATAGCAGTATAGGAATGTAGTAAATTTATGAAACAGTTAATGTCTCATTATTTTTAATGTGGGTTCACATATTTTTTTTATATTGAACCATTGATACAAAGATCAAAGCACAAAGAAAAATTTAAATGCATAACCTTGCGAAACAGGCCAGGAGTCGAACCCGATACCTAGGAAGTATATATTTTTGAGTGGAAACTATGTATCGGCTTGCCTTGTTGCGAACGCAAACGCGCAACTAGGCTAAGATTATGTCTATATCTCTATCATTCGATATCCTGTAAGAGTGAGGTACTAAGTACTACCGGTAACTAATCCCACGGAGGGATGATTCCGAAAATTTCCGGAAACTGTCCTCATTGCCCATACAGAATGAGGAAAGTTCCCGGAAATTTGAAAAAACGGCACATTTCTAATCGTAATGTTATGAAATATCGCCGCTGCTTCATAGAGTAATGTAAAATAAAAAATGAAGTGCCAGGAGGACTCGCTCTTCTAGAATTCAGAATATTTGTATTGAATTTCAGCAATTTGTAAGTCGACTGTACATTCGGCAGGCATAGCCGTATCGAGAAAAAAAAATTCATCCCAATTCTGCGAACCATATTCTATTTTTAAACCAACGATGAACAAAAACTTCCTGCGGTGTGTTCCGTTTTCGGCTCGGAAATTTATATCTTTAAACATTTTTTTTTTAAATATCTAAATTAGGCGATGTACTTTATGACGACGCGGTTGGCGCAGTTTGCAGACATCTGCATACTGAGCCGGCGGTCCCGGGTTCGAATCCCGGCCGGGGCAAATATTTGTGTGATGAACTTGAATATTTGCTCCTGGGTCATGGATGTTATCTATAGATGTATTTATATATTATGTATATCGTCGTCCCGTACCGTCGTACCCAAAGTAAGAGCTTTGCTTAGGGACTAGATCGATTTGTGTATGATTGTCCCATAATATTTATATATTTTACATTCCTAAATAGAAGTTTTGTTTTATCTTATACACGATACAAATATGAAACGCAATTTGCCATCGCATTGGGTTTGATTTTGCTTATCTATAACATCAGTGGATAAATCGACTTTAATACATTAAAAAACAACTACCATTGTTGACAGTAAAAAACATTATTTATTTTAATAAACATGTCAATGTCAATTACTGGATTACAAATAGTTTCAGAACTGGGATAATCAGACATGGAAGGATATGTTCGATACTTTTTATATGTATATCTTCAAAAAAAACGATATATCTCATTTAAAATTACTGTCACGCATTTTTTTTTTACATGGGTTTTGATACTATCCAGGACATCCAGTAAACTAATCAGGCTAAGAGGGCTCCTAGAACCCTAGGTAATCGTGGGCAATCTTTCTGAACGTGTTACGACGTACCAATTAGACGTGATGAGCTAATAGCACTACTCGTTAGCTAAACTTTCGGGCGCCAAAGCCGACTCTTGATATTATCGGTGACTTGTGTGAGTTAACTAACTACACTGGCTAGGGGGGATACGTAACGCAAAATGAAACAGTGGCCATGCATGCATCTATCTCTGTTACGTTTATGACACAAGACTGATAACTTTGTCATTTATCTGTCGGTCGATATACGCAGCTATAATGGATTACTCCTCACTGAGTTTTTGGTTGTTCTAGTTTCGGTACGTTCTGCTATGTTAAAACGAGTACGATTTTTTAAGCATATCGTTCATCTAAAAAGTTTACGATATTATTATGTTAAACACTCTCTTAAAAACGTTTCGCTTAATTTCATCAATAAACCTTAATTTGTAAAATGTATATTAATTTATTTCTTCTAAATTCAAAACTTCCCGTTTTATTCGTATTTTTTTCTGTCCGGAGTGGAAGGACCCGGTACGGCATAAAAATAATCGCGTAGACGTCATTTGCACTCCGCGCCCGAAGTCGCGGGCGGACGGATATTGGATGCGGGTGCGACACCGGCCGGCGCAAGCCACGAGAGGCTACCGTTCGACTGTACTCTGTAAGGCCGTTTACACACTGGCAATTTGTGTCGTCGCTGAGCGGTCCAGTGTGAAGACCGCATTTCACACCGCTTCTCATCAGGCGGGTCGTAATTTGCAGCCTCTATGGTATAAAAATCAAAGAACTAAGGCACAACATGGCACGCTGTCCAAAAGTGTACGGCCGAAGTTGTTGTATATAATAATACGTTTAAATAGTTTTATTTTAAAATACATAAACGGATTTTCTCACGTCGTAGAAGTCGAATAACGCTCGATATGTTTTGAATCGGCACGCGATTTATTATTAGGAGAGACGATCAGTCGCGACGGCGGCCAAGCCAACTGAACACTGCGGGCAAGAGCCCTGTCCGCGCGGCTGCTCGACGCGGCGCGGGTGTCACCGGCGGAGGGGAGGGCACAATCTCAATGAAACATGTCGAGCGTTATTAGACTTCTACGACGTGAGTAAACCCGTTTACTTATGTATTTTAATATGTCTGAGACTCACGGTAGTTTTCAATGTAAAATAGTTTATTTTTATATGTGACAGTAGTGGACACCGAAGAAAGGCAGGGTTAATCTTTTGAGCCTAAATAACATTTTTAGAAGGAGAGCCATCTTGATTTTTAGTGCAGGGTTACATTGTCAATGTATTGTACTATCCTATTACCGTCTTCCGACTCTAGCTCCATTAAAATAATATTGCAATTGTTATCCGATTTATTTCAGTATGTAAAATTTCAACTCCATCGGAAAGATTTGATTACAGAAACAACAATATATGAAAAAAAACAAAATTGCCATTTTGATCCTGAAAAAGTGTCTATAGTACATGTAGTTGTCAATGTTGTCATACAATAATTGTTTCGTTGTGTATGATAATTCTGATAATAAATTAATATACAATTTCCAATCAGCTGTTGGACTTCGAAGTCACATAATTCAAAGCCCTTTTATTATTTTGTGTAGATTTTGCAATTGCATGTTGTATTATTCATCAGTTTACCCGCCGGGTAAATATCCCCCCCATAAACGCTCAACTCCCATGGCTCGGACCGTCGATCCGTCACATATCTCGATGGTCGATTATTTATTGAATCTGGCGAAAAATGCCGAACGAGAATTCACCTCGATGTGACGAAAAGGGCTCGCGAGGCATTAAAGCTTCCATTGTCGAGCCTATTAAGTCGTCACTATAGTTAAAACATTCAGTTCATTTGGAAATACCTGGATTGGCTAGCCCGGTTATGTTGCCCTGCGGCGCAGCTTGTAAATCATAAAATAAGTTATCTTGTCAGTAATATTGACTTGAGAAACTAAGGTAGGGCCTGTCCACCTGAAGCGGAGCGAACTTAGTATGGGGAATCAAAAACAGCGATGACATATTAGTATTTTATGCAACCGTTGTATAAGAGGGGGCAAAAACGCGAGTGGCATGGGTTACGATGTGAGCGCAGCGAACATCGTAAGAAAGATGCCACGAGCGTTTTTTGACCTACTTATACAACGTTGCATACAATACTTTTTCTACGACTCGACATTTCATAAATAAAATGCAAATAAACAACAAAGAAAATAATTACATGTTCCCGCTCGGAATCAACAAAATTAAAAAGAAAAATTGTCTCTGATAAACTTTTTTTTTATTGACATCCATCTGTCAAAAAAATATTAACTTATACATAAAGGTATACGATCACCATACTAAACATCTGTCAAAAAAATTAAACTTATACATAAAGGTATACGTTCACTATACTAAACATCCATGCACTGAAGATAAAACTTTTTTTTTAAGTTGGCAGCAATGCCTTAGAACAAAAGCTTTTTTTTTTAATTTGCAAATTGTGTGAATGCTTCTGTTCATCATGAAATCTGAGGTACTAAGTGATGGTTTTTTGGCGACATTATAACATCGGTTAGCAGTGTGTTTTTGAGGAGTAGAGTATAGACTTTTACAGACTTTCATAATTTATGTCTTTATATTAGAGTTAGTAACTATATAAATGACAGAAAAAAGTACTGGAGTAGAAAAACCATTTTTAAGAAATGAGGTATGGTGATGGTGATAGTTTCAGTCGCGGAAAAGGAGAGTAAGATAGTTTTTATCCCGGAAAATTTGGGTGTAGCAAATTACTAATTCTACGCAGACGAAGTCTGGGGCAAAGGCTTACCAGTAATCACAAAAAGAATGATGTGAAAAATAAACAATTAGCTTATAGCTTTCTCAAGCACCGCAAGTGTCATTATGTCATTAATAACAGATAATTATGACGACGATATTATCTCAACTCGAACAGTATAATCTAAAGTGACTATTTAGACCACATCAATCAATTTTACCTAAAAACACCGACACAACATAAACTCTATTATAGGCATAAGTACCATAGTAACGTTAAAATGTTCTTCCATAATTCTAAATTTGAATTTTCACGCACCGGAAAGCCACAGAGTAATGAAAAACATCGTTAAATTCTTCAGTATGTCGCGTTCCTTGTGAATGGGGTTAGGATATTTTTTTATCTGTAAATGTTTATACGATTGTTACAATGGTGTGACGAGTGAAATATTGGTGTAATTTATCATGATGCCTCGCCCTGGGGGGGCTGCTATAACGCGGATACCGTGCACCTTTTTGCTATTTGTATAAGGTAGGATTTCCTTTGTTTCTGATCTTTCTCCCATTGCTAGATTTCACCGGTAAGTGATGGGAAGTGGGGTATCGAATTTGTGTTTTCATTATAAAAATGGGGAAAATATGACACAGTTTTTGTGGAATGCTGTTAATGTGGATTGAGTGTCACTAGGTTTTGTACGTGTATACGAATTATGACTTTTAGATCAGCCCAGCTAACTTTGTAAATACTTGTGGCGGGTTTTTATCACAAAAAAACATAAATGCGGTCCGATATATATAACTTTACGCGTTCCTATAATGGTTATATTAGCTCTACATTTTCTTTTAGTAATTATAATTATTATTTTATATTATGCTACCCTTGTAAGGAAGAGCGATGCCTCTTAGCACAGGTACATTAAGGCCGTGTCTGAACCGGGCCTAATACTTAAAAAGAGGCATCATACACTGTAATATGTCTGAAATGATTATTTTTATTTAAATACATTTTATTACTATATTATTATTTTCTGATCCTTGGCCTGAATTCAACGAAGTATTGCGATATAATTTCATTAATGAAAAAAAAAAACGAAGTATTGCGATAACGATAATGAAGCAATTTTATTTGTCGGCCATACTACGCCATACAGTGGATTATGAACTTTATTTTGAAAATTAGACCATAAGGGCATTTTCACTATTGTTGAGACGACATCCGAAAGTAACTCATCAGACAGTTCATTTGTAATAGTTCAGTTTTATTTCGTAAATATTTTCTACTACCTACTTAACCTAAAATGTAGAGAGAGAGAAGTTATTTACCTACGTAACTCCGAAATCAATCTTCCCACAGTAAGCACTGGTAGGCTTGTGTTATGGACACATACTTATATAGATAAATACGTACTTAAATACCAATAACATCCATTACCCAGGCACAAATATTCGTGTTCATCACACAAATATTTGCCCTTGCCGGAATTCGAACCTAGGACTGTCGTCTCAGCAGCCAGTTGCTTGTTTTACATTACTCATGTAAAATAAATAACCAAATAAATGTATATGACATATGATAATAGTCGAATTTAACCCTTAAGAGGCTTACTTATTTATATTTATTTATACCAAACATAAAAAATAAGGTATCAAATTCGCCAATTCCCCTCAGCATTAGCGCAATCGGAGCGTCACGACCGTGACACGTGACGCGCGTGACGAATGATGATTGACGTGACGCGTGTGACGTCACGTCACACCGGCCGGCGATATTAAATTCCTGGATAGGGAAATTAGATGAATTACGATTGGGAGTTGGGGATAGTGTTTGGATGAAACTACCGATGTGAAAGGTGCACGTGCTTGCACAAAGTGCATGGCCCATTTATGAATGAATTTTAACGACGCGTTTGATGCAGTTTGTAGAACACCTGACTACTGAGCCGGCGGTCCCGGGTTCGAATCCCGGCCATTCTCGAGCTTTATTTGGGACGAGATCGATTTGTGCGAGTTTCTCCGATATTTATGTATATTTATAAAAAAATGCATTCTCGCGAAATGACTCTATGTCGCGCGACAAATACTATCTGACACTTTTTTTTCAATACCGTGTGAGCAAGACAGGTTACGCTGAGTTGCGCGAGAAGCGAAGTCGCGGCAAAAAGAGGAGTGTTATAAGCATATATCATCTGTGTGTCTGTCTGTGGCATCGTAGCTCTCAAACGGATGGACCATTTTGAGTCTTTTTTTAATCTAAGACTGTCCATCGAGATGGTTTTTAGCTATGTTTGGTGGAAATAGGACTAGTAGTTTCCAAGATATTCAGTTTTCATTGGAACACATTGCAATACGGATATTCTATTATTAAATAATTTGGATTGCCTAGCTTCAATCTAGGAAATTTAAAATTTAAAATTTATACATACAGTAACATTTTTTATACCACTCAATGAATGAGGGTCTCATGAATCATGATGGCCAACTACTCTCATACACAAATACGATTACAAATGCCATTATCAATACCGGTTCTGTCACTTTACAACAATCAAGCTCTTAAATCAGGCACTCAGATACGCCACCCCGTGTGACACGCTGCAATCGATACACGATACATAATCGATTTACTGCTATACGATTAACTCGATTCAATTCGACCTGTGCCAGGTTACTTTAGACCCTGTAAAGCCCTTCATAGGTGCTTTTTGCTTTGACTATTGGCGGAGTGTCTGTTGGGACTGTGGATAAAAATCAGTACGGGGACGCCACTCGGAGAAATTTCCTAGTTGTTTTTCGTTCAACCGATTTTATAAGGTTTTCAAGTCGGCACCGTTTTTTGTTAATTATCCTGCATCAAAGTCAAGGTAGACTGATGACCGGGTGATGGTTGCCGGAGCTCGCTGGACCAGGGCCGATCGTGGTAAACATAAATAATAAATATTAGGAAGCCTCACACAAATCGATCTAGTACCAAATTAAGCTCAAGAAGGTTTGTGTTATGAGTAATAAACGACGATGTACATACTTACATAGATAAATAAACATAATCCAGGCACAAATATTCGAGTTCATCACACAAATATTTGCCCTTGCCGGGATACGAACTCAAGGCCGCCGGCTCAGTAGGCAGTTCTACCACTGCGCCAACCGCATCGACATGGTGGTGACATTCTTTGTCCAGCAGTGGATGTCTTTTGACTGATGGTATTCTTCCACAAATTTTACACCGCTGTTCTAAAGAAATTCCCAACCAGTGGTCCGTGGAACACTTTTTTTTTTTCAGCAACGCACTTAAGTCTCCTCGGCTAAAAGTGGCAAGAAATAAAAGTGGTCCATGGTCAAGAAAGGGTTAGAAACCACTGTCCTGTAAAAGTGACTGGGTGTTTTCTCTAGGGTCCAAGTGGATAAAAAGTTACACAGGGACGCGGTGCAGATTAAAATTCTTGTATGGAGAACATCTTTGTTTTTCTGTCATTTTTTTAGGCCAGACTTTATACTGAACGAAAATTAGATGTAGCCCATCTCTATCACCGTTATCGAAGTTATATAATGTCTACCAACAAGACATTATGTTTGAATAAATTAGTACGTTGTTTTTTATACTAACTGTATTTTAGATTTACGAATGCAAGTTGTGTAAACTAAAATGGTGTCGACCACTACGCGTACATAACTAGAACTAAGTATATTTTCCCCTTACGTAATTCTTTGTTAGGTGAAATAAAATGCAGATTTTGGTAACCCGCAATTACCAAGGAAAACAGTGGTGATTAAAAATGAATTAGCACTGATAACGGATAGTTTATATTTGGTAGGAAAAAACCGGAAAACTTTCCGCATCTGCTTTACCTGTAGACCAGGGGTGTATTTCACATAAGGGATCTTTTTTACCTTAGAATAAATATTACGCCTAAAACGACAGTCTTCAACATTCATACAACAGATTTGTGAAGGATGAAGCTGCTTTTGGTTTAATGTGTGCGTGTCTACGAACCAATCATAGAGACGTTTTGCTTGTGATGTTGACGTTGTGATATGATAGATGTGTACACGGATGAAATTGAGCCATGACATGTAAGTTATATACCGTAAGTAAGATGACGCGGTTGACGCAGTGCAGTGGTTGTGCAGCTGCCTACTGAAACCGGTCGGTTTGAAAGCAGGACCTGGGCCGTAGATGTTTTCTATTTATTTAAGGATATATTTATCTATGTAAGTGTGTCGTCTAGCGTCTATAACACAAGCTTACTGGAACTCGTCTCGATGGAGATCGATTTGTGTGTGTTGGTCCAATATTTATTTAGTTTACCTGATTTATATTTATTTATTTATTTGATTATTATCTAATTTTATGTTCCTATTGACGATCATAATATCAAAATTCATGTAAATTAACTTAGGATAATTTATAATGTAACTAGCTTTTGCCCGCGACTACGTCCGCGTGGAACTTGGAAGTATGGAAGCAACCTCGTACAACACGATAGATATCCACCTAATCACCTTAATTAATAAAAGGGATTATTAAAAGCGCCTAAGCAAATGTAAGAGCAATTGTGCTTTTGATCTAATCATTACATTTTCTACAGGGTCAGCAAGGTCATCATGAATTACTTACTCATTTTTCAATCTTTTTAGGGATAATTTCCAGGATGAAAACTATCCTATGTCCTTTCTCGGATCTTAAACTATCTCCATGTCAAATTTCATCAAAATCGATTCAGCGGTTTAAGCGTGAAGGGGTAACAGACAGACAGACACACTTTCACATTTATAATATCAGTATGGATTTGTTATTATGAAATAAATAAATCTAAATCTAAACCTACCATAATACACACACATATTTAAGTGCATGCTACGCAAGCATCTTTCTGATTTATCTGTCTACAACTATTGTTTCAAGTTGAATTATTGGTATGATGTTATCACTGGGTACATGAATCTACATGTGTCTATATGTATATTAAGTATAGTTAATTATTATTTGTATAAGTTTAAGTATATATAGGTATTATATTTTATTTAAATTTGTTTTTATATAATTGTCACCGAACGTTATACTCGTAGACCCTGCACCAACTCAATGTTTCTGTTTTAGCCATATGGTTGACTGGTAGAGAATGCCTTGTGGCATAAAGTCCGCCATTTATACTCGTTTGCTCAGTGCAATAAAGTAGAAATAAATAAGTAAACTGCATTCAAATTTAAATTTGCAGCTGGCTTACACTTCGTGTGCTGTTAGGATGTATAAACCCCGACGTTGGAGTTTACATAAGGTAGTATTTGAGTGAACTATCTCCTAGCCTACATTAGGGGGCGTGCACACTGCATGACAAATGGCGCGGCTACAGGGTGCTCCGGAGTAATTCGTTTTTAACCGTCGCACGTCAGCGCGCCGCGTTACCGTATACAGGGTGAGTCTAATGCGTGTACGTGTTATGAGCATTTGCACACTTAGCCTAAATGTCATCAGCAAATTATTAATTGTTGGTTATTATAACGACCGAGCGAGCGACGCTGGCGAAGCCTCTCCGTTTCATCTCCGGTAAAATGGCTTGTGTGGTTATTTTCGCCTACAGATCACACTTCCCAAACAATTTTCGTAAAACATTGTGAGTAGATTCGATAACTTTATAGATTTTATTAATGCGGAAAGATAGGGGACGAAAGTGTAAGAATGAAATTACATTTCTAATTTCAGCCAGTTCACAGAATTACGAGGTCTAAAGCTCACAAAACCACTAGAGAAACTTTCAAATTAGGTCATAGTTGTCAATCACACTAATATTATACAGGCGAAAGTTTGTGTGTGTTAATATGTATGTTTGTTACTTCTTCGCGCTCAAACGGCTGGACCAGTTTTGATAAATTTCGTATGTTGGTAACTAACACCCTGGATTAACGCATAGGTTACTTTTTATCCCGAAACATTTTGTGTTCCCGTGGGATGAGCAAGCAGTAACACCGCAAGGCGCAGCTAGTTATTAAATATTCTACATCGAAATTGTAACGATTTTATAATGCCGTCCAATTTTATTTAACATAATATTAACTACAAAACCCCGAAACCAGTTAAAAACATGTCCATTCCCTTCCCCATACATCACCCTGTATGCGAAGATATTGAGGAATGGAGTCGCATCACGCGATCGGTTCATTTGCGCTGACCGAACCCGAGAGCGACAGGGACGGCGAATATTCCATAAGTGAGTTTGCTGACCTGTGTACAAGTGCAAGCGAGACAGTGAATGTTCCTTAAGTGAAAGTGATCGCGTTTTGGCGCAGCATGGACGTTGAATTGTGACTTTCTTAATAGAAAACTTGGTAGTGGAAATTATTTTGTTTGTTACGAGTTTGTAACGTAACGGTTTTAATGAATGAATTTTGCTTTCGGATTCGAATTTGTAATAAAGGTTTTTGGAATTAAATTTAGCGAAAATCTTAACAGTAACTGATAGACAACGCGCGTATTGAAAGAGTAGAGTTTCTAATCAAAAATACTTTATGAATTTTCACCGAACCTACGGTTTCTTACAAAAGATAGATAAGCATTCAAGAGTGAGGTACATTCTTGTCGTTCTTTTTAGGGTTCCGTACCCAAGCGGTGCTAACGGGATCCTATTACTAAGCCTCCGCTATCTCTCCGTCTGTCACAGGGTCGTATCTTTCCAATTTCCGACCGTAATAGATATTAGATTATATATGTAAAAAAAAAAACGCTTAAGTATAATGTGTATTAATATGGACGCTATATAATAATAACAGATACAGTTAAAAGTGTATTCTCATTCTAACTTGTGGAAGTCGCCTCCTTGGCGTAGGCCTCCCGCAGCTTCCTCCAGGTATCTCTGTCTTTAGTTCTCTTTCTCCAGTTCAATACCCGAATAATATTCTCAACGAAACCAAACTTACGCCAGTCCTCATGATTTTTCTTAATTCCACGGTAGGTACGTCTATGCTTTCAATCATTTTTTTTTTGAAGTGAAACTTCTAATGCTACTTCGAAAAAGGTTGCGTTAAACGTTTAGGAGGGGGTAGGAAAGCACTGTTGCGTTAAACGTTCAACGCTCCTGGGGAGGGGGAATAAAAAGAGACAGAGCGAGAGTGAAGAAGTTTGTCTTAAAGAAACAATATGAGTTCACTAAAAATCAATTTCTACCCCTTCCTATTTTCATTTTCACTTTTTCCGCGCAGAGGGACCCGCATTTTTTTTATAACGGCTCAACATAGTGGCTCCACTTCGCCTGATGGTTAGCAAAAAGGGGAGCCCAAGTTACAATGGCAACTGACGAGAAGCCAACGGTGCCATGTCAGTTAACACTGCCATGCTGGCCCGAGAGATGCTTCTTCACGCTTCGTTTGAAGGGTCCCATCCCAACTAGCAGTAAAATTGTGTTTTCAAACAAAATAGACTCCGTTTGGCTTTCCAACGCAGACCACAGCTCGACGTTTTCATTCCCACTTACAATTCTGTCCCCATTTGCCGGCTATGCTAATTGCGGCATCAGGCCAAAGTGACACAAGACAAAAATATTAATTTACATAAAATCAGGCATTTGCCGCACGCGCTGCTGCTGACAAAAGTTAGGGATGAGATACGTGCCACGGCGCACAGGTGTGAAACAGTATGCAAACTATCACATTGAAATGCAAACCAGTTTAGAATGTTAATCATGGCATCGATTCGAAAAAGCACTGAGGATTTTGAATTGACTGACATGAATTTCACTGACAATATATACACATACATAGTTACCTATTGACCTTGTCAAAAGTAATATAAGACGTCTTTAACAGGTACCTAAATTACGGACTTTATAACTTTTGTCAATTACCTTTGCATTCTGCTACACTTTACAGAAAATTCCATAGTAGCTACTTACAAGTTTCCCCAAAAGGTTTTAATCTATGGTTTAAAGTACGACTCGCAAAAATTCCCTTTTTGTCTAAGGTACTTTTGGTCAATTTGTGCAATATTAAACTGTTTAGTCAATTTCCTTATTATAAAAATGCCACATCATGAGCGCAAGGTCACAAAATAACCGCATAACATAGTCGTTTATTAAGCAGTCCGTATTCCGCTTCAGAGCTTATCTTTGAAACATTACCCCACAAAGCCATTGTATAGAAGCTCACTTTGGGACAAAAGGAATATTCCAATTTAAAACTTGTGACTTAGAAAAGATGATACAAATTTGTTTGCGTATTTTTGTTACTTGATCCCATATATGACTATGGCTTTCTGGGGTCATGTTTACAAGATAAACTCTTTATGAAATTATGACCATTTATTTATTCAATGTTTATTGCACAAAATAAAAACAGATCGTACAAAAGGCGGACTTAATGCCATAGGGCATTCTCTACCAATCAACCATCGGGCAAAGCTGATAAGTTGTGGGCGGAGCAACTAACTTAAATAGGTTTTAATATATAAATACATACTTAGATAAATACATATATTTATTATGTATACATATATACTAAAAAACACAAAAAGTACACCTTAGAAAATTTCAACTATAGTACAGTCCGTGAGCTCTCAGATTGCTATTCCGGTTAGTGAAAACTGAGAGGTTCTTATCTGGATCACGTAAGAGTGAGCGAGACTGGTAAAAACGCGAATGGCATTACCCCTCAAAATTACTCCTGTGGCGCGGAGATAATCCCGTTAGCGGGTTATGCTCCCACACAAAGTCCGACTACACGTAGTGAGGGCTAACCAGCAATGACACAATTCAAGTCATGTCTTAAAAAAATCGTACTGTACAGTACTGTTTGTCATGTAGGTACTGTGTTTTGTTCGGGCGAGCGAGCGCTCGTCGTGGCCTGAACGCAAACGACTCTGCTAATACAAATGGCCGCCGCAGTCGACCGGGTCCGATTCTGTGCCCGTGCACTAGTTGGCTTTGATTCAGAGATCATTTTGAGGACAGGTTTTCATGCGAGAAGATGTTAGTTTTAGTTCTATTTACTTCGATAATATTAATTGAATGAGCGAGCTAAGCGCCTCCGCTGAAACGGAAAAAATCCTTCGTATGTCCGGGTGTCCAGTTGTCTAGATTTCCGGATGTTTTCTCCTACAGGTAGCATTTCTCAACCGATTCTCGTGATATTTGGTGAGCAGCTTAGATAATTTTATATATTTTTTTATCAAATCAGTTTTATGTTAAAATCCATAAACGGGTTTACTTATGTCGTAGAATATGAACACTGGTGTTTGGTTGGCCGCCGCCGCGACTGATCGGCTCTCCTTATGATGAAACGCGTACCGATTTGAAATTTTCGACTTTCACGACGTGAGTAAACCCTTTTATGTATATTTTAATGTCTGCGACTCACGCGATATTAAAAAAAAAAAAAAAAAACTTAATTTTTCAAACAACTTAGTTCTATTGTTTGTTAGTACGTACACATGACAATTCTTATTACTTATATTTAAAGAGTTTAATATCACTATCAAATATTATGTGGTCCTTATAATATTGAGCAGTTTTTTGCTAAGTTTAACACAAATATTTAATCCCATTAGGGTGCCTCACGGCGATCAATGACCTGTAATGTAACAAAAAAATACGAAAAAATAATTCGGTTTTTGTATATTACAGCCGAATGATTGCGGTGAAGCCACACCCTTAGGTGGATATAATCTTAGCAATAGAAACATAATCCGAGTAACAAAGTGATTTGGCGGACGGGTCACTCCGCCGATGGGTCCACTAAAGTCGAGATATCATTAACGGCTTCAATGTCCCGTGAAACTGAAGGGCGGCTCCAGGGCTGGCACGATTACAGTATTTGCTGCTAGGGTTGTCAGTGGCGAACAAATATATGATTTAAGTTAAGTACAAAAATGCTTTATTACACACCAAAATCAGTTAACAAAAGAAAAACAATATTTATACAATAATTCTAATAACGGTAGACAACAAGCGGTCTTATGGCTAAAGAGCGATTTCTTCCAGACAACTTTCAGGTAGATACATTGATCAAAATGAACTACACATTTAGTAATAGGTACCTACTAAGTGGATATTCTACCAAAAATCTTTTTATCGAAAAGCTTGTCATTCTGAGTTGCGATTGGGAAAATAAATTATTATTATTATTATTAAGAGCCTATATTGTCCCACTGCTGGGCAAAGGCCTCCCTCTCATTCTTTCATGCGTCCCTGTCCCGAGCAATCGAAAATAAATACTTTTGGAAAAATATCAACCAGAAAAGGAAATGTTTCAAGGCGTATTCATGTGAAAAGTTTATTTCTGCGGGCCTAACCACTAGATTGCTTTTGGTAACTACGGCTACCTGTCAGCGCTCTTATTTTATTATATAAATAGAGTCCAACTCAAAATTCGAAGCAATTGAGTGGTAAATGATGGTTGCTTTTATTACGCGATAAATAAATGACAAAGCATCCGTCACGTTTTGATAAAATACGAGTGTGAGTGACAGATAGTTTGTCACTTATTTATCACGTGATAAATAAGTGACAGATAGTTTGTCACTTATTTATCACGTGATAAACGAAATCATAGGCCCGCTTGGTCGACATTTGAGCAATATCTCTGAAAACTGAAAACAAATCTCTCGCTTACACTGACTTATATCTGTAGATGTTCAAAAACCATCCATCAATACTGACGCCAGTATTCAAAACGACAGCAAAAGCCAATCCGCATAAGCGAACCATTTATCTGGGCGGTGATCAGCCTCCTTTTTCTACCGCATTTCTTGCGTTTTTGTTACTTTTGATTAATTGATTTGAAATGGTATTCAGATACCCGCGAGATGGCGTTTGGAGTAAAGAGAGCAGAAAATATGACAGCTCGAATAGAAACGTTTTTGGTCGATTCTCTTATACAATTTCGTAAAAATGGGTTCGAGCACCTATTTTACGAATTTTTATAAGAATTCAGGACAATAAGTATACTTATTTAGTTACTAGGACTATTTTGGGACACTTTTTTTTAATTTTTCGCATAAAAATGCTATCGATTCGGAGTAGATGAACCCAAAAAGTCAAGTTATGAAAGAAACACATGATGACATGAAACATGGAATCAGGTTTTTTTGGAAAACGGTATTTTACGTTTTGAACCCCACATCTGCGCCATTTTAAAAAAATCACTTTATTTTATATAATTATTACTGTAAGCATTGATTTGGAGAATCTTGTACATTTCGTCCAGTTAATATAATTATAATTGTAATAGTTTTAAGTATAATTCACGAAAACATGGCTTACTGTTGAGTTTCTTTCGGCTTTCTTCTCAGCAGCGGTCTCCTCTTGTGAAATGACGGTAGATTCAGATTCAGACCTGTGATAGTGGGTATTCCCTTGTTTTGTCTAAAAATTATTTGCCTAATTTCAGTTTGCCTAACAACTTTTAGTATAACCAACGGTATGCCTAATTTCAGTTTTCATAATTATTGTTTCAATAAATGATCACTTTGTCGAAACTCGTTTAGTCTAATCATCACTTCAAATAAAGTTTGTTTCGTTTAATGTTAGTTTAACTAATTCTTATATTGCCGAAAGTTATTTTAACTAATGATTTATATTGCCGAATGTTATTTTAAGTAATGATTATATTGCCGAATGTTATTTTAACTAATGATTATTTTGCCGAATGTTATTCTAACTAACGACCAGGTTAGGTTAGGTTAGAACTGCGACCACAACAGGACCGAAATGCTGCCAGAAAAGTAGGTTAGGTTAAAACCGAACTTAATGGGTTAGGTTAGGTTAGAACTGCGACCACAACAGAACCGAACTGCTGCCAGTAAAGTAGGTTAGGTTAGAACCGAACTTAATGGGTTAGGTTAGGTTAGAACTGCGACCACAACAGAACCGAACTGCTGCCAATAAAGTAGGTTAGGTTAGAACCGAACTTAATGAGTTAGATTAGGTTAGAACTGCGACCACAACAGAACCAAACTGCTGCCAGTAAAGTAGGTTAGGTTAAAACCGAACTTAATGGGTTAGGTTAGGTTAGAACTGTGACCACAACAGAACCAAACTGCTGCCAGTAAAGTAGGTTAGATTAGAACCGAACTTAATGGGTTAGGTTAGAACTGCGACCACAACAGAACCAAACTGCTGCCAGTAAAGTAGGTTAGGTTAAAACCGAACTTGAAGATGTAATAAAAAAAAACGTAAAATAATATACTGTGCAAATTAGGCAAACTGAAATTATACAAAAATTGTAGTAGGCAAAATAGCGTTTATAGGAAATGTAATTATATTAGTTGAATAATAGATAAAATGAAATTATATATACAAAAATTAGGCAATATGAAAATTCGGCGAAACAAGATTATGCAAAATATTCATTAAGCGAAATGACTTTAGACTAAACGAATATTAGGCAAACTGAATAAATATACAAAGTAATTTTAGACAAAATGAAATTAGGCAAATCAAAATTAGGCAAAAAATTATTAGACCAAACAAGGGTAAACCGTGATAGTGCCCTTGTAGCCTAATTACAGAATAAACATTTTGATTTTGATTTTGAATGTACGTCCGTTTTTTTTTCCAACGCGCATGATACTTCTGCGTTTAACCAGGGTTGTCAGCGCATGTAGCAGTGACTAGCGGCCGTAATGGCCGCGCCGGCGATCAAAGCCGATCGAGTTATCTTCCCGAGGGGGTCCATATGGGTCCATATTGCTCATATGAAATTCTTATTGATAATTGTCATTAGTCATAATTGTCATTAGTCATAATTGTCATTAGTCATAATTGTCATTAGTCATAATTTCTACTTTTTTTTGAAACATATAACTTTTCAGGATTGTTATTATAATACAAATCTAACTTAACCTTACCTACAATAATGGGTTTTACTCTCAAAAATCTTGTGAAGTTTATAATTTCAGAGTTATGACAAACGATTTTATGACAAACAATACGTTATGACAACCAAACGCTATGTGAAAAAATGCGCACCCTGCTACGACGCGACATCGGGACTTTCACGTTTAAAGTTTTCGTTTCGGATATAAAGTTTTCGTTTTACTACTTATAGTGTATGGTGTTCACAAATATATTGAAAAAAAAAAAGATTAGTAGCCCAAATGTTAGCTACTTTATTTAAGGCTTTTTGTCAAACCTTCTACACGCGCGGTCTGTGGACTAACTTTACACAGCGGGCGTACAGCGCGCTACGCGTTCAATACAACGATCCGTTCAGGATGATGTTCGGGCTGCCACGGTATTGCAGTGCATCGAAAATGTTCGCGGAGGCGCACACAGACTGCTTTTTTGCCATCATGAGGAAAAGGTGTGCGTCTCTCCTCAAGAGAAGTCGTGGCAGCTCGAATAGTATCCTGAGCATGCTTGCCCACCGCTGGGACTCGCCGCTGTGGCAGCGTTATGTGCAGCTGCACGCGCCTGTAATACCGGCGTACAGGCGCCTTTAATTTGATTTAGTCTTAGTTAGCTTAATTATAGTAATAATACTAACCATAGCCCTAAGTTTGTACCACTAACACTATGGATATAAAGTCCGAAATAAATGATTTGTATTTGTATTTGTATAAATGGGAGGACTGACAAACTGAGGGCTACTAGTAACCAAAATAAGTTTTGTAAAACTAACATAATTTTGGTAACTACTAACCACAATTTGATCTGAATTTGGGCTGTCTGTCTGAATCTGAGCTAAATTTTATTTTGTTCGTTTTTTTTCCAACGCGTTAAGTGCGTCATACTTCCGCGTTTAACCAGGGTTGTCAGCGCATGTAGCAGTGACTAGCGGCCGTAATGGCCGCGCCGGCGATCAAAGCCGATCGAGTTATCTTCCCGAGGCTTTGTCCGTTCACGTCCTTTTTTAGCGCTTGATGTAATTACAGGAGCCGTGTCTATAGTTTGATGGTAATCTACTTTGAAATAACTTTGCAAACACGCAAATTATGTGTAAAACATTTAATTTAAAAAATCTAAACTGACTTTGACAAGGCGCAGCCATAGACTAATACACCACAATCCTCACCACTAAAACATAAATAAGTGAACAATAATTACCACAGTTGCCATTAAATTAAAGAAACAAATCCTCTCCTTAATACACAAAATTAACATCTATACACAGGATCCTTATTCCTGGTACAACGCGGCTCAGGACGGTTCAACACAGGTGACTGAGCTGCAGGTACACCTAAATTCATTTCGGCCCCACTCCGCTCCATAACGGCAGCTGAAGATGCAGGCAAAACGAGTGCTGGCTATGTCGGAACAACGCTTGCAACATCACGGTTAGGCGCAACACCCGGTACCAACTCCGTCGCAGGTGTTGGTGACTCAGAATTAGACGGATAAGATAATAAGCTCCTCCTCGGTCTTAACTGGTCAATATGCCTATGAGCTACCCCACTATTACCAGACACCACTGTATAATCTGTACTCCCTAAACGCCCAGTAACAACTCCAGGAAGCCATTTATCACCACTATTATATTGTCTTATACACACATTTTCACTCACATTAACCGATCTCTCACAACCTCCTGCCCTTTGGACCATTCTCTCCTGCTCCATCCACACCCTAGCCTGTCTATCGGGCTTTAAAACGTCTAAACCTGTACGCAGCTTGCGACCCATCAGTATCTGTGCAGGGCTTTTGCCAGTAGTACAGTGAGGCGTGTTTCTATAATGTAACAAAAACGTTTGTATAGCAATCATAACACAAACTCCCTGTCTAACAGCTTTTTTTACTACTCTTTTAATAGTTTTCACGGCGTTTTCTGCTGCACCATTCGAAGCCGGATGATATGGAGCCGCAAACACGTGTTGAATATGGTTACCAGAAGTATACTCAGCGAACTCACGGCTCGTGAAAGGTGGTCCATTGTCAGAAACTATCTGCTTAGGAAACCCAAAACGAGAGAATACTTCAGTTAACTTCTCAACCGTATTAGACGCCGTAGTACTCACCACCAGAAAAACCTCCAACCACTTGGAAGTGGAATCCACCATTATCAAATACAGTTTACCATTAACTGGACCCATAAAATCAACATGAACCCGTGTCCATGCGCTACTAGGATACGGCTATGGACAAGGCATATGGCCCCTAGGTGCGTCCTGTTCCGCAGCGCATACATCACACGTCTTGCACTTAAACCTCTATCTCTTCATCCATACCAGGCCACCAAACATAGCTACGGGCCATAGCTTTAGTTTTTCCTATGCCCATATGAGGTTCATGCAACATTTCCAGAACCATACGTCTACAAGATTGTGGCACAACAACCCGGTGACCCCACATAACACATCCCCGTTCCACGTACAGCTCCTGACTCCTATTAAAGAAGGGCTGTAAAGTTCTAATATCATTAGTCGAAGGCCACCCATCACAGACGTAACTCAACACCCTACTTAAAATCGGATCCTTAACCGTTTCACGCCTGATAACCTCGCTGTTCATCGCCAAAGCATCTTGAACATAATGCAGATAAGTATGCTCCGGTATAGACGGTTCACACTCTCTATCGCACACCAAAGGCAGTCTAGACAAACCGTCTGCAATGTTGGCTTTGGTGTTAATGTACTCGATATCATACGAAAATGCGGACAGTATCAATGCCCACCTTTGCATACGGCTTGCAGCCATTACAGGAATTCCAGCCTTTGGGCCAAACAGACTTACTAGAGGCTTGTGGTCTTCAAAGTGAAGTGACGGCCATACAAATACTGACAATTTTTTTTTAAGCAAAATATAATAGCTAAGGCCTCTTTATCGATCTGCGAATAATTTTTTTCCGCACAGCTAAGAGACCGCGACGCATATGCTACAGGACGCTCGCCACGAACACTAGGCTGCGTGAGCACACCAGCCAACTCCCGCGCGCTCGCGTCGCACGTCAATACCAAAGGCTTGTCTTGATCATAGTGTGCCAGTACCTTAGACCCCGATAAACGCTGCTTAATGTCTTTAAAAGCCCTATCACATTCCCTTGACCAATTCCAAACAACGCCTTTTTTCAATAAATCGTACAAAGGACTTAAGATAGAACTCATGTCCTTAACAAACTTTCCATAAAAGTTAACCATACCCAAAAAGGATCTCAGTTCTGTAACATTTTTAGGAGTGGGCACTTTTACCATCGCCTCAATTTTAGTAGGGTCCGTAGCTATACCATCCTTGGATACCACGAAGCCAAGATAATTTACGTGGTCAACTAGGAAAACACACACTTACTTCTCTTAACTTTCATACCACTTTCATGCAACCGTTTCAACACCGCTTTCAAATGCTCCTGCTTGGTATGTCCACCAATGATAAAAAAAAATAAAAAAAAAAAATATTAAGGGACAATCTTACACAAGTCGACCTAGTCCCAAACTAAGCAAAGCTTGTCCTATGGGTACTAGACGACGATATACATAATATATAAATACATATATAGATAACATCCATGACCCAAGAACAAATATTTTGCACAAATATTTGCCCCGGCCGGGATTCGAACCCGGGACCGCCGACTCAGTAGGCAGGTGTCTACAAACCGAGCCAAACGCGTCGTCATGATAACATCATCTTGAAAAATTCCGACGGATGGATGCACCCCCTTCAATAGATTTGTCATGGTTCTTTGAAACACACCAGCACTAGAGGCTAGACCAAAGACAAGACGATTATACTTGAAGAGCCCTCTATGCGTATTAATTACCGTCAAATGTCTTGAGGCTTCATTAAGAACCAGCTGATTGTAGGCTTGTGACAAGTCAATTTTGCTAAAATACTGTGAACCATTCAACGTTACAAGTAAATCCTCTACTCGGGGCAATGGATACCTATCAACCAGTAAGACCGGATTCAAAGTAACCTTATAATCCGCACATAGTCTCAAACCGCCATCTGACTTACTCACGGGAACCGACAGTGTTGCCCAGTCCGAACTGTTAACCGGCTCTATAATGCCGTCGCGAAGCATTGCGTCTAACTCGTTGTCCACACGCTGCAGCAGCGCGTATGGAAGAGGACGAGCACGACAATATATAGGAACCGCACCGTCACGCAAATGCAACTGTACTTCACCGCCGTTGAACCGTCCCAGGCCTCCATCGAAAAGCTCCTTATATCTGTCAAGCAATACATTAATATTTGAGGATACATTTTTATTCACAATTTTATTTACAACACTAGCATCAAGCAAGAGGGTATCGTTATCTGTAATTCAGCCAACCAATGTCGACCAAGCAAAGAAGTGGTCCCGCCGTCAATTAGAAACAACTCAAGAGTCTTCGAATTATTCCCATACTTAACCGAGGGCTTGAGAACCCCTAACGGCTTGATTTTAGTACCATTATAGCACTTTAACTTCAAATCGCAAGGTTCCAACTCCAGATCATTAAAAATAGTCTCATAAGTACTACCGTTGATACATGACACCGCAGAACCAGTATCCACCTCCATGTTCAGAGCCTTTCCATTAATAAATAAAGGTAAACTAACCGGTTTATAACTGCTCAACGATAAATGGTTAATATCGTCTTCACCACTAGAAGCATCGGACAAATCGCTCAACACATTATTATTCGCCGACGTTCCGTCAGAATCGTCCATAAAGTTGAAACCTCTTATTCTCTGTTGTCCACCGCTCGACCTCCAGTTAGCAGCACCATCAGTAGACACGGAACACATTCTTCGTAGATGGCCCACACTCTTGCATCTAGGACAGACGTGCCTGCGGAACTTGCACTGGGCTCCGCTATGATTCCACCAACCACAGACGTTACATGGCCCACCGTTGTCTGTCGAGCTGGACTGTTGATGCGGCGCAACACCATCCGTAGTTGCAGCACCATGCGCGACTTACCGTCCTCTGTTTTTATTCTGAATTTCACGCACACATAATTTATTCAATTCAACCGCGGCCCTGTCAACGCGACCGCTTCCGCTTCCAGTTTGCTCTACTGACGCCGCATCCCGCTCCGCAGACTCCATCGAATTTGCCAGTCTCAGTGCCTTTTCATAAGACAGCGTCTCCTCCGCAAACAATCTCTGACGAATTACGTCGCTATTGACCCCGCAAACGAACTGATCCCTAAGATTATCCTCTAATGATCCTCCAAAACAACAATCTTTTGACAACCGCTTGAGCTCAGCCATATAGCTAGCGACATTCTCATCCGTCAATTGCCGCCTTTGCCGAAATTTGTATCTCTCCGCCATTATGGACGGTTTTGGTTGTAGATGTTGCGACAAAATCGCAACCGCCCGATCGTAAGACAAATCTTTCGGTTGAGTCGGACTAGCCAAAGAAGTAAGTAGCTCATATGCATCTTCACCCATTACCGCGATCAGCGTTGGTAACTTCTTGTCGTTTTTCACGCCATTTGCCCCAAAATACATCTCCAATCTTTCCGTATAAATTTTCCAGTTCCCATTCTTTATGCAGAACTCCTTTATACTCCCAATCGACATTTTACTCGTCGCCAATGAAATAACTTAGCAAACACGCAAATTATGTGTAAAACATTTAATATTAAAAATCAAAACTGACTTTGACAAGGCGCAGCCATAGACTAATACACCACATACTTAAAGGCGATGGTATCGCTTAATTTTTTATATATAGATTTGGGATATAAAGTTTTCGTTTTACTACGTACGTGTTAGTGGATGGTGCTCACTGTTCACGACATACACGAAGATTTGGTAACATTAACCCAGATGTTAGCTGCTAGTTACAAAAATCGGAGGACTGACGAAGCGAGGGCTACTAGTAACCAAAATAAGATTTTCAAAATTAGAAAGAAAGAAAGAAAGAAAGAAAGAAAACACATTTATTGCAGCGAAAAAGATGCACCACCATTACAAAGGACTTAATAACTAAATTTATAACTTAACAATAACATACAATATAATACATTTAATTTAAAAAGAAAATTGTATAAATTAGCATAATTTTGGTTAGTATTACATAATTTGGCTATCTCTAAAGTAGTTAAACTTGACCTATGTTTTTTTTCAGTGTTCAGTGTGTGAAGGATGAACTTTCTAAATCCTAAGAACATTTTGAAAAGGAAAGCCATCTCGATTTCTAGTGCCAGAGGGAGTTATAATGTCACCAATTTGTTTGGTTTTTGATAATTTCTGTTCTAAAATCCATCATGTGGAAAATTCATGAAAGGGCTTCATGAGCTGATACCAAATATATACACGATGATTTTTAATCGGTGATCAGGTTCCAACTTTTCTAACTCAGTAAATGATGGCGGTCACGTTGAAGTCGAAATTACATGAAAACAAACTTTTATTTTTCTTTGATAATTTTTATTTAAAATATGAATTTTGTCTTAAATTCCTTGTCACCCTACTAATCTGTATCTGTAAGCAAATACAAGTATCTGTAAACAAAAACCTTTATAATAATTTAATGGCAATGACAATTTATGAGTAATAACTTGTCATTGTCATTGTCATTACCAATACAAAGTCGTAGGAAATTTCGTAAAATTTCCCGCCAAAGCGATGCCACTTGACGTAGGTATCGTACTTTTAATAAATTTATGTAGGATGACCGTATATCTAGTGGTTGTTAGGTTTAATTATGTTTCAACTTTTAATGAAATAAACAGTGAGGTAATTGCATGAGACCTCGCCTATTAGGTTTAATTTTAGCTGGATATTAGTATTTTTCTCAGGTCCTTACATATGAAATTGGCGTTTGGCGAACTGGTAACTTTGGTACAAAATATGTGGCGTTCGGCTAGGAATTCCAAATTCAAATTTATTTCAAATTTCAGACCATGTATTTCTGTGTTCGAATTACGAAATTTATTTGTTATCGCGTCATTTGTTTTTCTTTCACATCGTTCTGTTCACAATATGGAGAACTTAAAATATCACTATATTTACGAATATGACCTCACCTCGGCACCAGTGCTGCAGAAACGGCTCGTAGGATTAACAATGCGTATGGGGAAGCTACTGCAATAGAAAATACGATACGTTATTGGTTTCAACGTATCCGTTCTGGAAATTTTGACCTACAGAACAAGTCCCGTGGACGGCCGGAGACACAAGTTGACAACGAAGAATTAAAAGCAATTGTGGAAGCAGATCCATCGCAAACCACATCAGAGTTAGCGGCAGGCTTCTGTGTGAGCGATAAAACCATTTTGATTCACTTGAAATAAACTGGAAAAGTGAAAAAGCTTGAGAAATGGGTACCGCATGAATGGTCAATCGATCTAGCCCACTGCTGCTTCAGGACAACGCTCGACCACAATACGTTTGACGGCCGCAAAACTAAGGGAGCTGCGACTGGAATGTCTTCGACACCCACCATACTCCCCGGACCTTGCTCCAACTGAGTACCATTTTTTTTCGGAATTTGGACAACTTCATCCAAGGAAAAAAATTAAATTCTCACGAGGCTATCCAAACGGCCTTCAAAGATTTTATTGATTCTCGCTCACACACTTTCTTTAGTAAAGAAATCAATGAACTACCTTCGAGATGGCAAAAGTGCATTGATAGCCATGGTACATACTTTGATTAAATAAAAAAATAGTTTCATAAAAAAAAACATTTTCATTTCTTCCATATGAAACGCCAATTTCATATGTAAGAACCTAATATATATAAACTGCATTGTTACATTACATTTATACTTAGGGACAAAACACGAGACCGCCATCGTGCTACGAGTACGATACTACGTCGTCTCGTGGAACATTACACAAGTACAAAATCAATTTTAAATATTGATGTAACAAACAAGATTCAAAATTAAAATCAAGTATTCTCTCATCGTGCCACGAAGTTGGGTCGTAGCACGATGCGATGTAGTATCTTGTAATTGTGTTTTGGCCTTTATAATTTTATTGCGGTTACTTGTAAGTGATCGTTTTTTACCAATACGGCCTCCAGTTAATTTCCTCTATTTGTTATTTAATTGCAATTGTATTTCAGTGCATCTGAGGTGTGCAACAATTCAGGTTACTTGTATTTGTAGAGGCGTCGCGTAACGTAGGATTCCGATTACCTCGTAGCCACATCGTAGCGCGTCGAGCGTAGGCGTCTACGGCGTAGAGGCTATGCTTGCTACGGCTGAGAAGGTCGGCAGAAGAAGGTCGTAACTCCTGTGACTATCGTGCTGTCATCCGGCCTTTTTGTTTCAAGGATGTCGAGGTAACAATATCCTTTGTTTCTCATTGGAATAAGTTCTTTTATGACATTATACTTTAACCGAGGCTCAAATGTCATGTCGATGGTTGAAATATGTACAATCTACGCACTTTTGTGGCATGCCAGCTTAGTAGGTAAATAGCTTAATTGGTGGTCACTTTGCTTACTAAACTAGTTGTCCCTAGGTTCAATCCCAACAATGGGTGATGAGTGTAAATATTGACTTTATAGTAAATTGGATCCGTTCTGGGGACAGATTGGTGCAATGGTGTCATGGAGCACCTGGTTTTGTACCCTTGTGTACCCTTCAACGGCCAAGTCACACAACATTAACTATAATAATAAAGAAATCGCAGTAAGGAACCTTAGACTTGGTACGACTTTGTCTAGATTTCATTACTTTTTAGAGATAAACAAGCAGCTCCATCGAGACTTGGCTAGTTTTTTACAAAATGTTTTTGGTGGGATTTCACTTCTTTTTGTAGAAACGTGGGCATATTGTTTTATAACAACCTGCTAATTCACTTTAGCAAACCTCACGAAATAATAAGCGAAATCCACGAAATGCTTATAATCCCTCCTAATCCCTAGCAAACGTTTCCAAGCGCAGTAGAAGAATGTCGTAAACGGGTAAGTAATATAAGATATAAGAACTTATGCTATAATATTCATATTATATACGCTCATATTGTATAAGCTTGTTTTGTATACCGTTCAAGGTGTATAACGAACGTTGGATATAACATCAAAATATCTATTTTTGTTAAGTATAACGTTATTTAAGTATAATATCATTGTAAATAACGATCATAACGTATAACGTTCATAATATCTCAGATTTATAATGTATATTACTCAATACATCTAACACCAAAATGCATAATGCTCGTATAGAATAACCGTCTGCACATCAATTGTGTACATACTTATGCAATAGTTCGCTGTAAAATTTTAATATAATTATGTACCTCCATGCAAGCAAGCATTTTAACGCTCCGCTCGCTTCGCTCACTCCGCTATCCATGGTCATAAAACAAACCTAACCTAACCTACAGTTTTCGGTTTTTGACCCATATTCCATTTTGTCGCAGTTCTTCCAAACGGTTATACTCTTACTTGCCAGAATTTCATCAGCCATTATCAATTGTGAACATACGTATGTCGTATGCAATAGTTCGCTGTTAAATTTTAATGTAGGTACCTCCATGCAAGCAAGCATTTTGACGCTCCGCTCGCTTTGCTCGCTCCGCTATCCATGGTCATAAAACAAACCTAACCTAACCTACAGTTTTCGGTTTTTGACCCATGTTCCATTTTAGGGGCATAGGGGTAGCAGTTGTAACCTATTTAGTATATCATACGCTATTATGTTTTCTAATCATTATACTAAAAGAAAGTATACCTATACTATGATCGATATAGGTTATGTATGTTATATCAACTGAATTTAGAGTATTTGAGTGTTATATAAAAAAATATTCTACAACATGAGTATTATGCTAATTGACCGTTATTCCTAATAAAAATATTGATTTTGATGTTATAGCAAAAGTTTGTTATATCTTGTGAACGTTATTAATATGAAATTATATATTATGTAGTTATATCTCATGGGACGCACCCGTCGTAAACGACTGTAACGTGGCCGGTTGCCACTTCGCCATATAAGATTATCGGAAAAACAAACGTAGGCGCGTTTTAAAATACAGTCAGCGCCATCTAGCGACGTGTGCGGGGTATCACCGCCACTCTTAGTCCAATGTATTATTTTTTGACAAAATTTTGAGCGAAATTAATATTTTGGTGTAGTTTGTTTACTTAATTTGTGTAATGTTCGAGTAGAATAAAGTTAATCGTTCGACTATTTCTTCTTGTAAACTTGTAAGTATAAGTATAATAGCCAGTCTAGTCTTATCCAGAGTTTTCCTTTAATTTTATTTATATGCGTATTAAAAGCAGAAGGGGAGGCATTCGCCCAGCGGGTACGTATTACAATGCCGAAGTTCAAAATACCGAATTTCATAAGACCTATGGACGGAAGGCCGAAAATTAAAATGTCGAATGTTTATTTGACCGAAAGTTTAAAATCCCGAAAGAACGTTTGATCGAAAGGATGAAATACCGAATATTATAATCCCGAAGACTGTAATCCCGAAGAATGTAATCCCGAAGACTGTAATCCCGAAGATTATAATCCCGAAGACTATGATCCTGCCTGAAGGTTGTAATCCGGAATATTATTTAAACTCTCGAGCATTATATTTCTGTAGTTGTTGAAGATCGCCGCCCCAATGCTGCCCATGACGCGCGATGACCAAGGAGGACAAGCTGCGCGTCATTAATATAAGTCTGATTTGTATCGAATCATTTAAATTAAAAATTGAATTATAGAAAGTAAGATTGATCCTAAAAAGCGATCCTAGGTATAATTATTAAGTTTTGATCCATTATGCAATTTGTAACGATCCATAAAAGAGATCCCTCACTTGTACTATGAGAACCACACAATTGGTCTTATAGCAAAGTAACCATGAACATTATAAATGATATTATTCTATAAATAGATCGAGCATGTCCAGCTCAACCTTATTGTAAAATTTCAAAACAAACGGTCTATAAAAACTACCCAAAAGCAGGTAGAAACCCACTCCATTGTTCCTTGACACACTGACCGAACCCATTAGAATTGCTCTAATTGCACAACCAAGGCGCTGACCCACTAACCGAGTAGATAAGGCCCTGGGCCATAAAATCCTGTACACAATGGGATGGCGCCGGCGCCGCGCAACGTCTTATCTGATCGGCAGCGGACAATAGACTGGCGCCGCCGTAAAAATGTTGCCGACTAAGTACGGCGCCCTTACCTGGGCGACGGCCGAGTTTTATCGGTCGCACGATTAAATTGATATCGCAGTTATCAAATGATAACAGATCCTTATATAATTACTAGCATTAACCCGCGGCTTCGCTCGCGTGCCTATATAATATACATCATCCTACGGGAACAATGCTCTTTTTTCAGGATTAAAAGTAGGCTATTTGTTAAGTATTTATTTTATTTACCTGTTGACTTTCCCTTTTATTTTAAACTTATTTTGACATTGTAAACATTTTCTTGTATTATTAATCTTGCCTTATTTTTGACGATCATGATATTAATTCGTATAATTTTGACATTAAGCAAATTTGTAATGTAATTTTTATCGTGAAATAAATAATCTAATCTAATCTAATCTAAGTTAGGGTATAATCTGCATTTCCCTCATGCATATCCGTCCAGCCGTTTTAGCGTGAAGAAGTAACAAAACATACACAGACTTTTGCTTTTCTAATATTACTGGGAAATACTTTTTATTTTATCATAGCTCCACTTTATCAAATCAAACCGAAAACTCAAGCACTCAAATCAAGCGATCTCAGCTTTTACTGTACCAAATAAAGTTCACTTCAAAATTCATAACTCGAAGTGAAGCTAAGACACCGGGATATGTGTGCATTTTATTTGTATAAAGCTTTTATAATGTCCCGAGCCTCCGCTTATCGATTTGGGATATTCGAGATTGGTTTAATGATTCTAAGCCATGTTCTAAGTTACGTCATGTTCTATTGTAAGATATTGAGGTTCTCTTCGTTGATGAATAAAAAATGTATTATTCTTAGCCAGATAAACGTAATTCAGAATTCTGAAATTACTTATTATTGAAAAGCTTGAATGTATTTATTACGGATGCAGGAAGTTTCCCGATCATTACTCCTCCCGTCCCAACGCGCCGCCCGCCTATAGGTACCGATTGACGACGATCGAGATGCCACCAAATACTATTTTTTTAATCTATTAGGATAACGCGGGTCTCTATCCATAACTCAAAAGCAAAAAAAGAACCCCCTTACAGGATCACGTGTAGCTGTCTTTCAGTCCGTCTGTTCAATCTATTTGCTGCAAAACTACTGGACTATAGTTGTAAACCAGCGGCTTGTAAGCCGATAGTAACCGAAAGCAGCGGCTAGAAACGAATAACCAGCCGCTTGATACCGGGTAGATACCCGACTTGAGCATCAAATAAAGAAATGATTTTTATTACATTTTTTTTTGTTAAACTCTTATTTTTGTTATACAGTAGCACTTATAATGTTCTTTTTTTTTTAAATAGACCCCGAAGACACCATTTGTACCTACTAATTTACTTAATTCAGATACGAAAAGTAAACTATGAAACAACGTTTGTGTTCAGGTGGCGGTATATGAAAATTATAAGAATAAAGGTAGCTAAATCAGTTTATTTTGGATCTAATCATCATTGTAAACCAAACGCGGGAATCTCGCGCGGCAGGATAAATGCGTGTGGGGGGCTGAGGGGTGCGCGGGGCATGCGGGGATGAGTGCGCGAGGCTCGTTGCGTTGGTGCATTATAGAAATACAACTAAATGCTTACTAACTAACTACTAAACTGAACTAACTGATAAATACCTATTTCCAATTCATCTCTCACAAATAAATTATTAAGATAGTCCTATTCCACTGCTCTTTCACATTTTGTAAGAGAATTTTGAGTTTTTAACACTTAATACATATGCAAATGTCACTGTTTATGTCTATTTATGTTAAATAGATCTTATAGTAAATAAATGAAAAGAAAAATAACAAAAACAAACATTGAATCATGTGAATATGTCAATGAAATGTAAGCAGCCGTTTCCAGCCGCTTGTTATCGCTAGAAATGATAATAAGCCAAATAAGCCGTTTCTAGCCGCTGGGCTAGAAATGTTAGCAACCAGCTTCGCATCTATATACTGGACCGATTAAATTGCAATTTGGCGCAAATGCTTTCAAGAATTTTCATCACCACAAATAAAATTTCAAAATCGGTGGCATTTTCGTAATTAACGTCCCAACAAACCATAAAAATTACACCCGTACTCATATTTAGTAATTTCAACCCCATCGCACCCCAGGCGACCCGACCCGATAAACCATAAAAGCATTACCAATGGATTTTCAGACTTTGTCACCACATTTCTCCCTTTTAGGGGTTGAATTAAAAAAAAAACCTGAAACACGTGTTTGCTCATTTATTTATAGAAATACTCCTGTGAAGTTTCGAATAAAATAGTCTAACTAATCTTGTTTCCCCATACAAACTCTGGAACCCCATTTCACCCCTTTAGGCGCTGAGTTTTGAAAAATCCTTTCTTAGTGCACCGCTTCACCTTATAAATAAGGAACCTACGTGCCAAATTTGAACTCTCTAGAACCAGCGGTTTAGTATTTAGACATTTCAATCCCATTTCACCCCAACAGGGGAGATGGTAACTCACGTTGGACTTTAAAATCGTTGTGGTTTTCGTAATCAGCGACCTGATAAACCATAAAAATAATACCCATGCTGATTTTCAGACTTTGTCACCACATTTCTCCCTTATAGGGGTTGAATTTTCAAAAAACCTGAAACACGTGTTTACTCATTTATCGTTAATAATACTCCTGTGAAGTTTCGAATAAAATAGTCTAACTAATCTTCTTTCCCCATACAAACTTTGGACCCCCATTTCACCCCTTTAGGGGGTAAATTTTGAAAAATCCTTTCTTAGTGCACCCCTACACCTTATAAGGAACCTACGTGCCAAATTTGAACTCTCTAGAACCAGCGGTTTAGTATTTAGACATTTCAACCCCATTTCACCCCAACAGGGGAGATGGTAACTCACGTCCGCCACGTTGGATTTTAAAATCGTTGCGGTTTTTGTAATCAGCGACCCGATAAACCATAAAAACAATACCCATGCTGATTTTCAGACTTTGTCACCACATTTCTCCCTTTTAGGAGTTGAATTTTCAAAAAACCTGAAACACGTGTTTACTCATTTATCGTTAGAAATACTCCTGTGAAGTTTCGAATAAAATAGTCTAACTAATCTTGTTTCTCCATACAAACTTTGGAACCCCATTTCACCCCTTTAGGGGGTGAGTTTTGGAAAAACCTTTCTTAGCGGATGCCTACGTCATAACATCTACCTGCATGCCAAATTTCAGCCCGATGCGTCCAGTGGTTTGGGCTGTGCGTTGATAGATCACTATGTCAGTCAGTCAGTCACCTTTGAGTTTTATATATATAGATAGATTGTATAAAAATAGCTTGAACCGAATCCTATTAGAATACGTAACTTTTATTAAAATCGGTTGTGAACTTTAGACGTAAATGTAAAAATAGAGAACCCATTGTTAGAGATTTGCCAAAGTTTGTTATTAATTACGTTATAATTTATTTGTTGAATAACTTATGTACTTAAAATTTATATGATCCTGAACCTAGAGTTGAACCCAAGAATCTATGGAAATCTTATTCAAATCCCATTAACGATGTATTTTAGAAAAATGTGTGAAGGTGATTTTCGAAGTGAAAATTAGCTGGAAAATTGTGACGAACCAAAAGTGGTCCACCAATAGGAGCCAATGAATTATGTAAGGGACTTCCGATCCTGTTCTCGCCAAATAACGGCCAAAAACGGTCTAAAGTTCCTTTGTTCTATTAGATACGTGTTCCTATTGGACGAAAATGTGAAATTCTACGGCTTGTTGATTAGTACACTAAGTTTAGCGTAAGGAAATCTTTATAAGTCATAGAATAATAGAACCGATTACAGTACAGTTCCAGATCTCAAGCGAAGAAGTTTTATTTACGTCACAGTGATCCAAGTATATCCCAAGTTACCTTCCTACCCAGTTACCTTAATTTTAATTCAGTATAAGTCGTGTTACGTTACGTTAATTAGTTTAGGCAGTTTAGTGTAGGTTTTGCGAGGCAGATCTCCTATAGCTCGTCCTCTTTAAATTCATTAGTTTTATCAGTTAATTATCGTCGTCATTTCGTGTTTAGTTAGTCTTCAATGGTCCTTCGAGTTTAAGTTAGGCTACGTGTTAGGTTATTTAGGTTACGTAGTTTAGCTAGGTTTAAATTTGATTTTCGATCCGATCCGATCCATCTACAGAACCTTCGAGCTATCGTAGGAGACCGCGTTGGTGGAAGCCCGATCGCTTTCATTGTTTGGTCCTAGCTCGAGCCGGATTTAAAATCAGTGCGCGAACGAACCGATCCGAACCGAACCGAACTGTACTGTCGCGACGATGGTCAACACACGCAACCAGAGTCGCCACGGCAGCGCCGCCGAGAACCCCGAACCGGCATCACAGCCAGAACCCACGAACCCGAACCCGAACCCGAACCCGAGCCCGGCAGTGAGGCCAGAGCAGAGCGGCGCCGTTCACTTCTACGACCCGAGGCTGGACATCACCCGAACCGAATTCCGCGACCCGCCCAGGTCGCCCACGGAAACCACAGGCTGGCAGGGCTCGCTCGACGCACAACTGCGACACGAGCGAGTAGACGTCACGATCGCCGCCGCGGCGATGAAGTCAGCAGGTGACAGGGCAGAGGCGCTATTATCCACAATGCAAAAACGTGAGTACACTCAGGGGCGCTCGGCGGACCGTGAGGTCATGTTCGCCGATAGCGTACCCGCGCCGCCCGCATCAGTCCGTTCCCGAGCCAGCAGCACGACCGAGGCCCGTAAAAGGCAGGCCGAGTTGGAGGCGGCCGAGAAGTTAGCGGAGATCCGCAAAAAGGAGCTGCAGATCGAGCAGGAGCTGGTAAAGAAGCGCCTGGCAGCTACGATCGACCGCATCGAGGAGGAGGGTTCCCGAGCCGGAGGGTCCGTCGTCGACGGACGCGAAAAGGTTAGAAACTGGCTCGATAACTCCCGGCGTACTGAAGAGCGAGCGACGTCACCACATCGTCGCGGAGCCCCGTCGCCTTCAGCCGCCGACCGAACCGCACACTCAACGCCGAGAGACAGGTCGGCCAGCAGATCCCGAGGTATAGAGCGGCTGGCCGAGAGTCTGGAGACTATGATGCGCCCGCCACCGCGGCAAGTGTACGAGCTCCCCAAATTCAGTGGCGACATCGGCGAGTGGCAGACGTTCTATCACGCATACACGCAGTCGACTACCAGGTACAAATTCAGTAATTACGAGAACGTAGCTCGGCTGCGTCAAGCCCTGAGCGGCGAAGCGCAACAATGTGTTAAGCACTTGATCGCTACATCGACGCGGCCGGACATGATTCTGCGCATCTTACAGAAGAATTTCGGTCGCTCGGATCTTCTTATCGACCGAGCCATCGAGGACCTCCGACGCCTGCCACCCGTGGGGCCCAGCGCAACGGACCTGAACACGTTCACTATAAAAATTGTCAATATAGTGTCGACATTAGTGGACTTAGACAAAAACAGTTACGCAACGAACCCCCTATTGATCCGCGAGATAACTGAACGTCTAAGTCCACACCTCCGATCCCGCTGGTGTTCGTACGCGAAGGCCAACCGACTCTCCAGCAATGAGTTAATGTTAATGGCCGAATTTTTGCTGGATGAGTCGGACCAGGAGCTACAGTACTCGCACGCCCGGGCCCCCACGAAGCGAACCTTCGCAGAACCAAAGAACCCACCCCGCCGACCGGAGCCACGTAACAATTACGCGGCTGGAGCCCCCGCCGGCGGCGGGGCGATCCGCCGACCACAGCCGAGCCGATATCAGTCTTACGCAACAGATCGCGGAGAGGCCTGCCTATGCTGTGGCGGCATGCACCGAACCCCCACTTGCAACAAAGTACAAGGTATGCGAGTAAGCGCCCGTTGGACATGGGCCAAGGAGAACCGAGTGTGCTTCAAGTGCCTCAACAGCAAGCATCGCCGCGAGCTGTGTAAGACACAGGCTTGCGGCATCGACGGCTGCCCACACTCGCATCACCGATTGCTACACGAAGCGGCACAGAGCGTGCCTGCGAACGGCGCGGCGGACCGGCAGGTACTGACGCACGTGGCCGCGCGCCGGCCAAGTCATGCGGGCGCTCCCGCCCCGCCACCCGCGCCTGCCGCGCATGCGCCCGGCGGCGCCGAACCGAACCAGCCTTACGCGCCTGCGCAGACGAGAGAATTTACGTCAAATACAGGAACGTCGGGCAGATCAGACATCATTTTAAAGGTACTCCCAATTATTTTATCCGGTCCCAAAGGAGAGACAGTAACGTTCTGCCTGCTAGACGAAGGCAGTACGATTAGTCTCATTGATCGCGACGTAGCAGAGCAGATCGGAGCAACGGGACCGGAGGCGGCCCTCTGCATACAAGGCGTGGGAGATATGGAGACGACCCGGCCATCTCGAAAGGTAAATGCAACCGTGCGCGGTTGCGACGGAGGGTCGCCTCACGAAGTTGTCTTCAGAACCGTAGAGAACCTGAACCTGCGAAGACAACACATGAACCGCGAGCAAGTATTGAACTACAGACATTTGGCGGATCTGTCCAACGCGTGCTACAGTTTAGCAGAACCTAAAGTACTAATTGGCGCGGATCAGTGGCACTTGATGCTGCCACAGGAAATGCGATTAGGAGGTCGCAACGAGCCCGCTGCTGTCTACACCGCCATCGGATGGGCTATTTTTGGATCCGCGCCACGAATGGTAAGAACCAACGAAACAATAATGCATTGTTATGAGCCGAACGATCCATTTCACCAACTGATTAAAAAGCATTTCGACGTCGACGCGCTCGGCATCAAGCTACAGGATAACGTCTGCCCGGCGGAGCAGCGAGCTGAACGAATATTTCAGGAAACAGTAAGGAAGATCCCCGGACCGCGATTTGAGGTAGGGCAGTTATGGGCCACAGACGATCCAGAGTTCCCGGCATCATACGGCATGGCGTTAAACCGACTCCGCGGCATCGAGCGAAAAATGGACCGCGACGCGGAATTTGCCGCGGAGTACGGTAAGCAGATCGATAACCTATTAGAAAAAGGATACGCCCACAAATTAGACGAGCCGATGCCGGGAAAGCAGTGGTACCTGCCTCACTTCGCGGTGAGAAACATAAACAAGCCGGACAAGAAACTACGTGTTGTATTTGACTGTGCAGCAAAGGCGGGCCGTCAGAGCCTGAACGATTTCATTTTAGACGGACCCGACCTACTTCAGTCCCTGCCCGGGATTTTATTTAGATTTCGCGAAGGCGCCATAGCAATGACGAGCGACATCAAGGAGATGTTTCTGCAGGTGAAAATTAGAAAAGAAGACCAGCCTTCGCAGATGTTCCTGTGGCGTGCGATGGACCGATCGGGACCGCCGCAGGTCAAGTATGTCATTCGGGGTGCGCAGCTCGCCATTCTTAGCCCATAGTGTCCGCAACAAGAACGCCGAATTGAACAGAGACACCTACGGCAGAGCAGAGATCGAGATCAAGAGCAATATGTATATGGACGATTATGTAAGTAGCGTGGACTCGGAGCAGGAGGCGATACGGCTAGCCGCAGTGGTCGCGGCTAGCAACAAAGAAGCGGGCTTCGAGCTGCGTGCGTGGGCTAGCAACTCACGCCGACTGCTAGCCCAGATCCCGCAGGAACATCGCTCTAACGCCGACACACCGTTGGGTGATAAAGAGAACAAGATACTCGGTATGTACTGGAACGCCGAGTCCGACACGATCGGCTTCAACACGTCGATGCTGCGGGTCCCTGCGGCGGTACGGGACATGGCGCGCGCTCCCACGAAGCGAGAGGCGCTGAGCGCCATTATGTCCGTGTATGACCCGCTCGGCATGTTATCTCACTACACGGTCTCGGCCAAGATTCAGATGCAGCGTGTGTGGGCGGCGGCAATAGGTTGGGACGAGCCTTTACCCGACAACGAGGCCGCCGCGTTTGCCGAGTGGATGAACGCGCTGCAGCACGTCGCGAACCTGCGAGTACCGAGGCACTATTTTCCCGCGACCCGAACCAGAGTAACGCTGCATATTTTTGCAGACGCCAGCACACAGGCCTTCTCGGCGGTAGCCTATTGGCGTTCAGAAGGCCCCGAAGGAGTGGAGGTCAGCTTGGTCGCGGGAAAGAGTAAGGTAAGCCCTCTCAAGCCCCTCAGCGTGCCCCGCCACGAGCTGCAAGCTGCATTAATCGCGACGAGGTTAATGACCGCGATAAGGAGCGGTCATCGAGTGCAGCCTGAGCAGACTACCCTGTGGACGGATAGCAAAACCGTTCTGCAGTGGGTGCGAACCGACGCGCGGCGATATAACGCGTACGTATCACATCGTCTAGCCGAGATCGCTGAAACGACAGACGTGACGATGTGGCGTTGGGTGCCGACACACGAAAATCCCGCTGACGAAGGAACACGAGCCGATCCGAACAGGAGAGTCGACATAGCGGGCAGATGGTATACGGGTCCAGAATTTTTAAAATTAGATCCCGAACGATGGCCGAGAGAACCCGATACGCCTGCCCCCGAGCCAGCCGAGCTAGAGGAGAAGACAGAAAAAGCGGCGTGCCGAGCCACGACACAGAAACACGCGCCGCTACCCGACATTCAGCGCTTCTCTAATTATGATCGCCTTATAGGCGCCACAGCGCGAATGTTGTTATTCATCGATATTATAAAAAATAAAAATAAAAAGAACCTAAACCTCGAACATATTCTTGCTGCCGAATGTTTGTGGTTGCAGTGGGCCCAACGACAGGATTTCCCGGAGGAGCTGCGGCAGCTCTCACGGGGGGAGCCACTAGACCACGGGAGCCGCCTGTTCAAGCTCGACCCAGTGCTGGGCGAGGACGGCGTGCTGCGGTTGCGCGGGCGGATTGACGCCACGCCCGCGGCCATCAACAAGCGGCCGCCAATCTTGGACGGGCGCAACCCTTTTGTGCGCCTCCTGCTGCAACGGGCGCACAAGCGGGCACATCACGCCAGCAACGAGCGCGTGATCAACGACGTGAAGCAAGAATACTGGATCCTGCGCCTGCGGCCGACTGCGCACTACGCCGAGCCAAGCCGAACACGCCGCCAATGGGGAACCTGCCGCTGTCTCGAATCGAGCCACACACAAGGCCGTTCGAAAACTGCGGGCTCGACTACTACGGGCCCGTCACAGTCACCATTGGTCGACGCCATGAAAAGCGATGGGTGGCATTGTACACTTGCATGTCAACCCGAGCAATTCATTTGGAGCTGGTACACACTCTCACTACCAGCTCCGCCCTAATGAGCCTACGTCGTATGGCAGCGCGACGCGGGTGGCCCCGAGTCATGTGGTCAGACAACGCTACATGCTTCAAAGGCGGCGACGTCGAGCTGCGCGCCGCCTACACCGAGTGGCTGCCCGAGCTGCGCGAGTACGGACTGCAACACAGGATGGCGTGGCGGTTCATTCCGCCGCTATCTCCGAACATGGGTGGCGCCTGGGAGCGCCTCATACGCTCTGTGAAAAACGCCCTGGCCGTCACCCTCAAGTCGCGAGCGCCCAAGGAAGAGGTGCTTGCGACTCTCCTCGCCGAGGCCGAATACAGCGTCAACGCTCGCCCATTGACCCACATCTCGGTCGATCCGCGCGATGACGAGGCGCTGACACCGAACCATTTTCTGCTAAGCGGTCCGGCGTGCGTCCCTTTCACTGGGCGCTGCGACGACGCCGACCGCCGCACCTGGCACGCTAGCCAGGCGCTCGCGGACCACTTCTGGTCCAGATGGGTGCGAGAGTACCTACCAACTCTCGCGCCCCGCGGATCCTCTGCGGGCCATGGCCGGCCCATTGCTGTGGACGACTACGTGCTGGTCGTCGACCCCGCCGCGCCACGCAACACATGGCCGCGAGGTGTCGTCGCACGAGTCTTCCCGGGACCAGACGGCGGCATCCGCAGCGCCGATGTCCGCACCAAGGGCGGACTGATGCGGCGCCCCGTCAGCAAGTTGGCGATCTTGCCGATCCAGCCTGCTGTCGCCGACGCAACAGCGGGGGGAGGATGTTGAAGATCGCCGCCCCAATGCTGCCCATGACGCGCGATGACCAAGGAGGACAAGCTGCGCGTCATTAATATAAGTCTGATTTGTATCGAATCATTTAAATTAAAAACTGAATTATAGAAAGTAAGATTGATCCTAAAAAGCGATCCTAGGTATAATTATTAAGTTTTGATCCATTATGCAATTTGTAACGATCCATAAAAGAGATCCCTCACTTGTACTATGAGAACCACACAATTGGTCTTATAGCAAAGTAACCATAAATATTTAAGGGGGGCTCCCATACAACAAACTTGTTTTATGGTACGGAACCCTTCATGCGCGAGTCGGACTCGCAATTGGCCAATTTTTATAGTTTTCGTTTTATGTGGCCATTAAACCCTAACTCTGTACCAAATTTCAGCTCTCTGAATTTATGGGAAGTACCAGTTCTTTACTGATGATCATGAGTGAGTGAGTGTCATAAATGCGAAACTTTGCTTTCGCGTAACTTCGGAACTAAATGACCTACAGACTTGAAATTTTGGATTTTAAGTATGTGATTATAGCTTACTGGATGACAAAAATTTCCGCGTTCTGGTCTTATCCAGAGGTGCTCAAATAGGGGTCCGAAAATGCGGCGAAATGGTTCCAGTAAAGGATGGTACGGCAGTGTTTGCTTCGCGCTCGACTTGGCGGGGGCACTGCCGTGCCCCCCGATACAAATTTAATGTGCAAAAAATATTCCTTATTCTTTCTTTTTCTTCTTTTATTTTTTTTCCTTTTTTTTATTGTTCTTATCTTTCTCTCTCGTTCTTTATTTCCCCCTATCTCTCTTCCTTTTTAGTTTTTCTTGCTTTCTTTCTTTTTGCTTTATTTCTTTCTTTTTTCTTTTTTTCTTTCTTCCTTCCTTTCTTTCTTCCTTACTTTCTCTCTTTCTCCCTTTCTTTCTTTCTAATTATAAACTTTTACAATTAATTATAATAATGCACAGACGTCACCGAAGATCGCAAATTAAAAAACGAATAAGCACCCTAAAGAATAAACACAAGACCAAATAACACGTTACATTATAATTTTCACTCAAGTATTCAGTTTCAGAAGTACGCATAATCCCTGAAACTTCCCTGATACTCGGAAACTCTTGCGAGCCTCCTCAGGAGGGCTCAGTAGGTCTACTTAAATGTACGTTTCCCACGTTTGATGAGGGTTTATGAAGATTTTACAAGTTGCGAATTAATTAGGTCTCAATTATAAGGCTGGCGTAGGTGGGAAGGTTAAAGGGCACGAGAAACTAATTTATTTATTGACTAGGTTTCCCCGCTATTTTGCTCGCATGGCGAGTGTATTTTACATATGTTTCGGGAATTGAGGCTAACTTTTACGTTTTTATGGTTCCGCACCGTAAAAGGAAACCTTATAGGATCACTTTGTTGTCCGTCCGTCCATCCGTCTGTCTGTCAAGACCCTTTATCTCGGGAATGCGTGGAGGTATCGAGTTGAAATTAAAAGCGTATACTCATATCTACAGTCCCTTGAAACTGTGAAAAAAAAAACAAACTTGTTCTATCGAAATCTTCTGTCTACATTATCCATTATTGTTGTATTCGAAGTAACAGCAATGATATTTTATTTCTCGTTGAGTTGAGATGATTTCATAGCTCCTTTAGCCTTATTATTTATTTAATGTAACGACAAAAAAGGGGAAAAACAAAGAAACAGTAAATAAAAACTGAAACACTATTAAATACTATTAGGGAACAAGGATGTACAAAAAAGCTAAAATTAAAAAAAACTAAAACAAATTTACAACGTAACAGCTATGCTGATACGTTGTGCGAGGAAGCTGCCAGCTCTACAGTCCCGTCTGTCTGTGGTCTCTGCTAACCTATTGGTGAGCTTTTTATGAAGGTTGCGGGTGCATGGACCCCATGGATCTAGGGTCTCGACCTCAAACGGTGCAAAATTATATACGGGGCCGAGACACCTATATTTGGTGCTCTTTGATTTGATGATTATAATTCGATAAGCCTAAAGATGAAAGGTGCACGAGATAAATAAATGTCGTAGTCTGATCAATTAAACCCTTTCTCCTTTAAAATATCAATTTGTCAGTTAATGGAGCTCATATAGTACAAATCGAAAGCGTGTAAAAAGCGGCAAAAAATCCATCATATCGGTGTACTTTGTATGAAAGCTGCGACATTTTACTATCGTGAAATATTTTAGAATAAAATACTAACTAACCTAATATTTCACTTTTAGCAAATAAAACGTCAATTTTTCTTACCGGATCGTTATTTAAATCGAAGTAGTCAACATTGTGCGCCTTTTTTTAAATACATGTTTTTTTATGGTCTCAATGTTTCAAATTCAATATTATTTCGAAGTTCCAAATAAAATAAGACGACGCGGTTGGCGCAGTGGTTAAGCAACTGCCTACTGAGCCGACGGTCCCGGGTTCGAATCCCGGCAAGGGCAAATATTGGTGTGATGAACACGAATATTTGTGCCTGGGTCATGGATGTTATTTGTATTTAAGTAGACATTTATCTATATAAGTATCTTTATCGTCGTCTAGTGTCCATAACACAAGCCTACTAGAGCTTACTGTGGGACTAGATTGATTTGTGTGAGGTTGTCCGATATTTATTTATTTATTTATAATGATAATTATTCAGAGTACACTGAAAAAATAATCGGGGGGCACGGCAGTGCTCCCGCCAAGTCGAGCGCGAAGCAAACACTGCCGTACCATCCTTTACTGGAACCATTTCGCCGCATTTTCAGGCCCCAATTTGAGAACCTCTGGCGCAGAAATTTTCGTCATCCAGTAAGCTATAATCACATAGGTACTTAAAATCCCAAATTTCAAGTCTGTAGGTCATTTAGTTCCGAAGTTAAGCGAAAGCAAAGTTTCGCATTTATGACACTCACTCACTTACTCACTCATGATAATCAGAATAGAACTAGTACTTCCCATAAACTCAGAGAGCTGAAATTTGGTGCAGAGTTAGGGTTTAATGGCCACATAAAGGGAAAACTATAAAAACTAGGATAATCGAAGACATGGAGTACCTGGTGACCCACCAAAAACATTCTGTAAAAAACTAGCCAAGTCTCGATGGAGCTGTTTATCTCTGAAAAGTAATGAAATCTAGACAAAGTCGTGCCAAGTCTAAGGTTCCTTACTGCGATTTCTTTATTATTAAAGTTAATGTTGTGTGACTTGGCCGTTGAAGGGTACAAAACCAGGTGCTCCATGACACCATTGCAACAATCTGTCGCCAGAACGGCTACCCATTGACGATGGAAAATTGCCACTTGGAAGTAGCGGTTCTGGCGACAGATTGGTGCAATGGTGGAGCACCTGGTTTTGTGCCCTTGTGTACCCTAATGTACCACTACGATCACGACGTGCCCGCCGCTGCACGAGCCTCCCGCGCCATCCCGCCGGACCCCGTCGAACGCGACGCCCCCTACTGGTACGACGAAGCGTTTACGGCCATCGACGAGCGCATCGAGGAGCCGCAGTTCTATGAGGTGGCGCGCAACGTGTCATGTTCCTGGGGGACGGGCTGTCGGTGCCGACGCTGGCGCCGGCACGCACGCTGCGCGGTCAGCGCGCCGGCCGCTCCGGGGAGGAAAAGCGCCTCTCCTACGAGCGCTTTCCTGTTACCGGACTCGCTAAGGTACTATATGCTAAAACACCCTTCTGAATAACTTGACTAACTTTTATGGATGTACTGAATGGTTATACTCGTATAGTTGAGAGCAAGCATACTCATAGTAATATTACTTTTCAGACTTACTGCTTTGGCGGTCAGATTCCGGACTCGGCATGCACGGCTACGGCGTACTTGTGCGGAGTGAAGGCGAACCGCGGCACGCTCGGCGTGAACGGGCACGTCCCGCGCTACGACTGCGCCGCCTCCGCCGACACAACCACGCACCTCGAGTCCACCGCCGCTTGGGCCCTCGCCGATGGCCGCAGTGCCGGTACACATATACATTTTTAACTTGAAGTACCTTGATCTTGATCATTGTCGTGTATTTATTTATTTATTTATTTATTTAATTATTTATTTTTGTTTGTAATTTGATTGGTACCTTGGTATTGGTACTATAATTTATTTATTTATATTGATTAGGTATGTATACTATTGTGTACTACCAAGTTAGTTGTTAAGATTTTTTTGTATTTGTATATAATGTAAATTGACGATCACTATATGATTAGTAATGTAAACTGACATACTCTTATATTTTACAAGAACATTATATTGTTGAGACAAATAAACTAAACTAAACTAAACATTCTTACATTTATTTCTCGGTATAAGTACTCTTACTTCCCAGAATTCCATCTGCCATAATGTTGCTTCCTATAATTTCATGCTCATTATGCCATACTCATTGTTTATCAGTTTATCACATTAATAAAAAAATAATAATTTATAAATTTAATATGCTAGAATCTGTGTCAGGTACCATAATCTAATTTTCCATTGTCTGCGCGTATAGACACAGTTGGTGGCTGATGATGGCCTACACGGCTTGAAGATGTGGATGGCAGGTGATGAATGACGAAGGCAGCAGTTCAACGAATTAAATTACTTTAATTCTGGATTTTACATGGTTTTTGCATATCGTTAAATTATATAAATCAAAATTGGGTGTGTGTCCTTCGTAAAGCGAACAAAGACAGGGGCTCTTCCACGTCCGTTGTCCGTGATTGGTTGTAGAAGGCGATGACGGTCCGGTGCTTGATTGGCTGCCAAAACGACGGAAGCGCCTCTCATTGGTTCCCGAGATATGTCGTCATATACGTCACGACATACGTAGTGGGCCTCGGGTAGCGGCACCAGTCAAAGGTCGCCCGCTGCAGTTAGCTGTTGGGCTTAACATTAATTTGCGCCGTAACATCCATAATCATTATAATAATTATCCATAATCATCACATGCCATGATGTCATTTATTATCCATCTTAACTATTCTGTTCTGAACACCAATTCAACAGCAAACCATTGCACAAGTAAATACACAATATTATTTGCAAAATGGATTGCATATCCACCAACGTATTAAAAATACAGACCCACATTGCAATACTGAAAATTTTTGGAGTGCCTGCAAATAGATAGCCAGGATGGATTCGGAAGAAACAGTATTTAGTATAGCGTTAAAATATTTTATTTAGTAATATTATTGCACTTAAAAATATAAAAAAAAACGATACGTATGGCATACCTATCATTATGATATCTCATTTTCGGGAATAGAAGAGTATGTATGTCAAATGAGCTTTTCTAGTAAATGAAACAGTCGGCCAAATGATTTTTTTGCATCTGAATTTCGGGCAAACAATCATCATCATCATAAATTTAAGAGCTAAGCTCTTGTCGGACAAGCAATAGATGACCACTGGTGACCAAAGGGCTGGCAGCTTCCTCGCTCAGCGTCTTAGTATAGCGATACAGCGAGGTAATGCTGCCAGCGTCTTTGGTACAATGCCACGGGGGCCATTTTTAGACTTAGTTTAGATTTAGTTTTAGTTTTAGATAGACTTTTTTTAATTGTTTGTTTATTTTGTTTAGTTATATTTTGAAAGAGATTGTACTTCTGAATATAAATAAATATTTCAGTGCATGTCAAAAAAAAAAAAATAGATGACCTTGTTTCTCACAACCTAAGACTTACGTACTTAATCTCTGGCTTAGGTATAGTGACATCGACGCGCGTGACGCATGCGTCTCCGGCCGGCGCGTACGCACGCTCCGCCAACCGCGGCTGGGAGAACGACGGCGAGGTTATCGCGGACGGCCGTGACCCCGCGCTGTGCCCCGATATCGCTGACCAGCTCATCAACTCCTACCCCGGCAATCAGTTCAAAGTAAGTCGGTGTTAGACATTTTGAAAACGTTTTTTTTTTCCAAAACACGAGAATAAAAATTTGTATAGAAAACTCCCGTGAGTCCGCACGCCGCACATCTCATCTCGCCCGCCTCCACGCTACTACTAGCTCTCTCAGCAGCGCTCTTCCGTCTTTTCTAGTAATACTCTTATTTAATTATAAGTCATACTTTAAACATTATACATATAATAAAACATATATATTTATAATAAAATATATAGTATTATATATTTTATTATAAGTAACTTACGTTTCTTTTCTTCATAATGAATCTTGATAGTCTCTGTGTTCATCTTAGTAATAGCCAATAGTAGTTCAGTAATAGAGTCTGGCTAGCCAAATAATGTTGACAGATATTTCCTAGTGGTATCACTATGTCTATGATTTAAATAATTTAGTCGGTGGGTCCTCTATAAATAATTTTGATACTTTATGTACTAGTTCTAACATTCCGGTCTAGTTGAAATTTGAGCTTCCGGTCCGTGACTCAAGATGGCCGCATGCGTTCAAGTTTTGTTGTTCGTTATTTATTCATTTTTGTTGTTCAATGTGTAGTATTGATAGCGTATTGTGCAGTGATCAAACGAATGTGTGAATAGCTAATGAAGAATTCAACTTGAAGCGCACATAGCCCTTCCTGGGTCAAGGCCCGACAGTCCGTGTGGTTTTTTGTAAATCGCTATCACTTTAAGAAAAATTTTAAAAAGTTATGGCTTTTCAATCCTTGATCTCGTCTATTAATATTATAGTTCAATGCTAATAAGACTGAATATTTATTATTATTATATTATATATATTTATTAGTTTATGTTTAATACAATATATACGTTTGTAATTATATGTATATTTATTTATCTTAAGGTTATATTTACATTTAGTATATTTGCACGTTTTAGTTTGTTCGTTTGTCTATCACTTCAATGTCTAGTTTTCTGTCTCATTTGCTCAAAGGTTAACTGGAAGAAATCCCTTACAGGGATAAGTTCGCCCTTGTACACACGTATTGTTTTTGAGTTTTTGTCATCATTGTTTTATGTGCAATAAAGTATTTACATACATACATACTTTACAAAAAGCACGATTTTATCAACTCACCGTACAACGTGGTATCAATCCTCTATCTAGTCGCCGAGTGCGATTCGCAACGAGACATTGGCAGTAATGGTCGCTTAACTGGGACCGGTTGCCATTTAAAAAAAAATAGAATAGAATAGTTGAAATTTGACATAGTACTTATGTAATTTTTTGGTGATGGATTAATATGGTATTATCGAGCTAGGTCTTATTTACACTATATTAAATTTTTCGCCTTGTATATGGTTAGAAAGTGTAAACATAATATGTGTTTGTCGTTGACTGTAGGTAGAAATTATGTGAGCTGACTATGAGTGCACGTCAACATATTATATTTAACTTATTTCCTTAGGCACCTTACGTGTGCATAGAAAAATCAAAAATATTTTCTAGTATCAAAACTATAATTCTTACTACACAAAGTGTGACCAGTCGTAGATTTTTTAAATTTCCCGCCAAAACTTTGAGTAATATTTCACTAGCCAGACTATAGCCATATACCTCTTCCTAACTTATGGTATCTGAATTTCATAACATGATATTGATACATAACATGGTGGATCTAATACCTACGTGGTGTTTTTATTCACAAGTTGCCGTTTTACCAACCAGTGCGAAAAGAAAGAGCGGGGGTTACTTACGAGTTCCTTTGAACTTTTGTTCTTAATTGCCTAAATTGAGTAAGGTGCGATGTGCGGTAGTTATCCGGATGGTTTACGTTTTAAGAGTGGCAGTTAAGCAAGTCTAACAAAAGGATTTGCATTATTCAAGGCTAATATATTTTATTAAATCCTTAAAAAAAACGAACTGTTCCAAAATCGATCAATATTAAGATTTATCAGAAATATCTTGTCGCGTACAGTCTTTATCTACTAATGAACCACGGACAACAAGAGTGATAGATAAAAGAAAACAAAGCACATACTTGGCTGGTAACAGTAAACCGATTGCAAATGTATGCCTAATCTAATCTAAATCTAAAAATAAAACCCGATGTAAATGTATGCCTAATCTAATCTAAATCTAAAAATAAAGCCTGAAAACCTACGAAATTAGCCGTAATTAATTAATTACCTATTTTATTTTATTTTGTATTGCGACGATGATTTTATTTTGTATTATTAGATGTCATCTGATTATGATAAAAAGAAGAAAAAAAGTATACGTCCCCAATTTTTTTTTAGTTTTGCACGCCTTTTGCGCATCCAATCGAAAAAGCCAAAGTTTTATAACAACGGGCCTATAAACCAAAACATTTACGTAAAAGAGTGTTTTCAAAAACGTCTTTTGCGGTTTATATGAAGTCATACAAAGCCTGTTGCATTTTGACCTAATTTTGCTTCCTGTCACTATGCAAATACAGCAGTGGCATGGCACAAACGCAACAGCGTGGCAATAGGGCCTAAATGAATGAACCCACCAAAGCGCCCTGAACTCCGAACGATCGAGACATATTGGGGTCTAGTGAAGGGGCACTTAAAAAAAAGCAACAAGGAAACAAAAAATGTGACCAAATTCAAAAAGCAGTGGCGTTTAGTAACCAAATCTGTGACCACTGTGCAAAAGTTTATTATGAGAGTGAAACAAAATGTCTGAAAATTCAGCAGATTCCTATTAGAAGCCTAAAAAAGCTTGTGTATAGTATGATATAGGTTAGGTATACGTTTCTTATAAATAAATAAATCAACATTTACCTTTACTAATTATAAAAAACGGTTTAAACTCACGTAAAAATTGTCAGGAACGGCCCGACATGTTAGTACTATTTGTTATGAAAAAAAGCTGCACTTTGTGATGGAAGCAAGCCGTTTTGCACAGTGATAACATAGACCAAAATAAACGATTTCACTCGAGGCGAAATTAGTTTCACCCCTTAGGATAAGAGATGGCGCCACTTATTCAAAAAAAGTTTAAAAAATTGTAAATCCTGAACGGATACTCCGATTTTGACAAAAGAGGTGCCAAACGGCAGATAATTACCCAATTTAACATAAAAAAAATTAAAAACAGGTAAAAAAATATTTTCGATACCCAAAAAATTATAATTTCTGAAAAAATATTTAAAATTTGTGATTTTTTGAAATTTTACTCGCAAAAATGTATGTACATGGTACTTTTTTTATTTATTTATATTAATATACAACTAATTTTACATTTATAAAAAAAAACCCCATATCATTAGCTCGTATAGTTCCAAAGTTATTGAAGAATACAGACATGGCGCCGCTGGGTCAAAAAATCTTACAAAAAATCTAAAACCTCAACGGATTTTGATAATTATGGTGCTAATCGACAGATAATGACTTAAATTAGTTTTAAAAAATGAAATAAAAATTCAAATAGGCAAAAATAATAATAAATACAAAAAAAAACACACATTTTGAAAAATAAAAACATTTTTTTTTTGGACTTTTATGTAATTTCATATATAAAAAAAAAAGAATATGACTTAATTTTACTTATGTTTATTATAACACTATTAATTGCTCGTTTAATAAAAAACCGCATATCAAGAACTTGTACAGTTCCAAAGTTATTGAAGATTTTACTATAGGGTGCCGGTGCGATGTTGCCGCCGCACGTGCAACTTATGTACATGTATTTATTAAAGTATTCTCCCGCATCGAAGGTACTGATTACCCTGAAAATATAACCACAATTGAAAGTACAAATAATAATCATCCCAAGTAGCACACAACACACTTATATCCCTTATACAGCTTAAATTAGACTTTTAACGGGTGACTATAGGCTGTTATACAACCTGTTTGCTAATATCACAAGTATATTAGATGCTAAATAGCATTTCTGAATCAATATTTTACTTACTTTACGTTTTATTTTCACTTTGTTCTTTGCAGGCTTTGCATTGTAACGTGCAAGTTAGACCGTCGCATCAGCAACAACAACGCATTGTCCTTGTGCCACAGCCCAATTTGTATCCATAATGTTCAAGGAGTTTTCAAATTGAACTAACCTTCAACTATTGTGGATTCCATCTACCTTTGATGCCGTTTCATTCCCAAAAAGAAGGACTTGGGCCTCGATATTTCCAAATTAAAACGTGAACCCACACTTGGTTTGCATGAAACGGTATTCAATGGCAGCTGAAATGGACACAAGCTTGTTTAGTTTAGTGTTTTTTAGTTTAAACAGATCTTTTCGAATCGCATTAACAGTATATGCTCTGTTGGAGCATCGTATAGCCTGCATGTGAATCTGGGACCAACAACGTTACGATTAATTGAGAACCAATGAATGACATTAATATAGACTTTGATTGAATCTTACACGATTTTCACACATTATATTAAAATAATAAAACGGGACTTAATTGCGGTAAATAAACATTTTTGTTATAGGTAATAATGAATGACATTAATTATGTAAACACACCCCAAACAAAAAGAAGCAAAAATGGCCCTAAGTAACCGTTTCACATGAGCCATTACGTATCCAGAGAGAATTTCTATAGCTAGCGATGTATTTGTAAAAGCAGTAGTTATTTCAGGGTATAACATGCATGTTTTAAAACAGGTCTCTTTTCTTATTGTATTGAAATTAGACGCTTTCACAGATGAAAGCCTTGAAGTGCAGTCATCATTAAAGTAATAACTGTTTTGTAAACTGCTACTAGTACGACCGTCGCACTGATGACTACAATTTGAATGCTTCGATGCTTTCACAGAGCTGGCGACAAGCCTTTCGCCGACTACTTCAGCTGCCATTGAACAACATGTTCTGCGTGTAGCGTTTTAAGCGAGCCAAATGTGAAAAAAACGTCTAATTTGGATATATATTCAGTCCCAAGTCCTTTCTTTTTGGGAGTCGAATGGCGTTGGAAGCAGATTGCAGGTGCGATCCACAAATCACAATAGAACAGTCATTATGGGTGCAAATCGGGCTGTGGAAAAATGCGTTGTTGCAGCCGATGCAACGGCCTAACTTGCACGTTACATTACAATGCAAAGTTTAGTGAAAATAAAATGTAACGTAAGTAAAATATACTTGTGACATTAGCAAACAGGTTGTATAAGAGCCTATTCACCCGTTAAAACTCTAATTTAAGCTGTTTTAAGGGATATAAGTGTGTTGTGTGCTACTTGTGATGATTATTATTTGTACTTTCAACTGTGGTTATATTTTCAGAGCAATCAGTACCTTCGAAACGGGAGAATACTTTAATAAATACATGTACATAAGTTGCACGTGCGGCGGCAACATCGCACCGGCAGCACCCTATACTAAAATATTCAATAACTTTGGAACTGTACAAGCTCTTGATATGCGGTTTTTTATTAATCGATCAATTAATAGTGTTACAATATACATAAGTAAAATAAAGCCATACATTAATACATTTTTTTGTATGAAATTACATAAAGCCCCCAAAAAAATGAATTCTTTTTTGCTAAATGTGTTTTTTTTTTTCCTTTTTGCCTATTTGAATTTTTATTTTATTTTTTAAAACTAATTTAAGTAATTATCTGTCGATTAGCACCTTAATTATCAAAATCGGAATATCCGTTGAGGTTTTAGATTTTTGTAAGATTTTTTGACCCAGCGGCGCCATGTCTGTATTCTTCAATAACTTTGAAACTATACGAGCAAATGATATGCGGTCTTTTTTCATAAATGTAAAATTAGTTGTATATTAATATAAATAAATAAAAAAAGTACCATGTACATACATTTTTGCGAGTAAAATTTCAAAAAATCACAAATTTTAAATATTTTTTCAGAAATTATAATTTTTTGGGTATCGAAAATAATTTTTTACCTGTTTTCAATTTTTTTTATGTTAAATTGGGTAATTATCTGCCGTTTGGCACCTCTTTCGTCAAAATCGGAGTATCCGTTCAGGATTTACAATTTTTTAAACTTTTTTTGAATAAGTGGCGCCATCTCTTATCCTAAGGGGTGAAACTAATTTCGCCTCGAGTGAAATCGTTTATTTTGGTCTAAATTATCACTGTGCAAAACGGCTTGCTTCCATCACAAAGTGCAGCTTCCAGGCCAAAACCGTCCATAACAAGTAATACTATGTTTCGAACTCATTAGGAGCTCTTCATCCGGGGTAGCTATCCGTGCTGCTACGCGACTCGCAACCCACTGCACTTTTAATCGCTCTTCTTGCCGCCCTGCGCTCTTGCGCTGTCACTACTGGACTGTCTGTCACTGCATTTTCACTGGGTATCAGTGGGTAATAGTGAAAATGCAGTGACAGACAGTCCAGTAGTGGCAGCGCAAGAGCCCTGCCCTCCCCGCGCCGCGCTATCTGCGCTGCGCGTGCGCAGAGGGCGGCAAGAAGAGCGATTAAAAGTGCAGTGGGTTGCGAGTCGCGTAGCAGCACGGATAGCTACCCCTGATCACAGAATAGATAATAGCTGATGAAGAGCTCCAAATGAGTTCGAAACATGTCGGGCCGTTCCTGTCAATTTTTACGTGAGTTTAAACCGTTTTTTATAATTAGTAAAGACTAGCTTTTGCCCGCGGCTTCGCACGCGTTAAAAAAAATACGTTCACTTGGCATAACTTGGCATTTGGCATTGGCTTGGCATAACTCAAGCCCCCCATATTTTGTGTTTACTGTATCTTTGGAATATTTGAATGCTTTCACGTACATGATTCCTTGTTCATTTTAGATTCAATTTCTACTTTCTTGTTTTGTTTTCTCAATGCGAGGCCTCCGACATTTTTGTGCACTGTCTCAATTGGTTACTTAAATAAAATCATGCTCTCTTCTTTCCGTTGTGGTATATTGTCTTGCTTAGTGCCCCCGCTTTTTTTGGTCATCATCTCCTTAGAATACTTAATCGTTTGTTCAGAATTGCTTTCCTGTTACCGTTTTAAGGTTTATGTATTCTCAATGTGAGCACTACTGCATTTTTGTTATCTATCTCTTCAGATTACTTGAAAGTTACACCAGTCTTGCTTTTTCTTTCCGTTTGTTATTTTGTTTTTTCTTCGCGCGTCCCGTCTGGTTGGTCACCATCCCCATTTAGAATCCTTTAATGTTTGATCAGACTTGCTTTCTTGATTCCGTTTTAGGGTTTTGTTTCTATTTAATGCGAGCACTATGCCATTTTTTTTCACTATCGTTACTTTAAAGGTTGAGCAGAATTGCTTTCTCGTTAGCGTTTTTAAGTTTTGTGTCTTCTTAATCAACATATCTACTGGTAACTTAGGCGTTTCAACCGATTTACTTAATTTTTTCAATTTTAGCATGTAATGTTTTTTTAAAAGCGAGCGGCTCTGCCCCCCCCGAACCCCCCCGAACCCCCCGTCTTTTTCAATACCATCTCTTCGTGTTACTTAAAAGTTTCATCAGTCGTGCTTACTTCTTTTCGTTGTGCAATATTGTTTTTTCCTCGTGCCTCCCGTCTGGTTTGGTCACCACATCTTCTTCTTCTTCGAATTCTTTAAAGTTTGATCAGACTTGCTTTGTTGATTCCGTTTTAAGGATGTGTGTATTATAATGCGAGCACTAAGCCATTTTAATTCAATATATTTTCAGGTTGCTTTTATGTTTGATCAGACTTGTTTTCTTGTTAGCGTTTTAAGATTTTACGTTTTCTTCATCACCATATCTACAGGTCACTTAGCCTTTTATCAGATTTAATTGAATTTTTCGGTTTTAGCAAATGACATTATCTGAGTGCTCTGCCCCCCGAGCCCCCCGTATTTTTAAATACCATCTCTTCGTGCTGCTTAAAAGTTTTATCAGTCTTGCTTTTTTCTTTCCGTGTTGCGATATAATTAACATCTCTTTAGAATACCTAAAAGTTTGGTCAAACCTGCTTTCTTGTTTCCGTTTCATTAATGCAATTATCGTTCACTATCTTTTCGGGTTACTCAAAAGGTTGTGCAGACTTGCTTTCTCGTTAGTGAAGGTTTTATGTTTTCTTGATCGCCATATCTACACGTAACTTAGCCTATCATCAGATTTACTTTATTTTTCTGTTTGTGTTGTACATTTTTTTTTCAATAACATCTTTTCGTGTTATTTAAAAGTTTCATCAGACGTGCTTTCTTCTTTCCGTTGTGCGATATTGTTTTTTCCTCGTGCTTCCCATCTGGTTGGGTCGCCATCTCTTTAGAATCCTTTAAAGTTTGATCAGACTTGCGTTCTCGATTCCGTTTTAAGGTTTTGTGTTTTCTTAATGCGAGCACTAAGCCATTTTAGTTCACTATCTTTTCAGGTTACTTAAAAGTTTGATGAGACTTGCTTTCTTAGCCTTTTAGGGTTTTGTTTTTTCTTGATCACCATATATCTACAGGTAACTTAGCCTTTCATCAAAGCTACTTGAATTTTTCAGTTTTAGCATGTAGTGTTTTGTTAGAGCGGGGGGCTCCGCCCCCCGAGCCCCCCGTTTTTTTCGATACAATCTCTTCGTATTGCTTAAGTTTCATCAGCCTTGCTTTCTTTTTTCCGTTGTACTATATTGTTTTTTTCTTATTGCCTCCCGTCGCTGTTAGTCACCATCTCTTTAGAATACTTAAAAGTTTAATCAAACGTTGTTTGAGATAGTTTATATTTTGTCTAAACACATACTGACGCTGAACGGCCCTCGAGCTGTCAACTTAAACTTTGCATCAGCTGTATTAAAATTAAAGAAATTAATTGTACATAGAAATAACAGTTAAATGTATCACTCATTAACTTCAAATTTGTGTTAGAGGCCGTTACTACGTCTACAGTAATATAGTGAACGTATGTTTTAACGCGAGCGCAGCGGGTAAAAGCTATTAAAACAATACACAAATTACAGACCAATCCACTCACTTCGCCATTGCGAAAACTCTGCTGCGGACGGCACCTCGGGGAAAACTACTGTTTAAAGCTCACAGATGGCGCTACTGGTAGCACTTATGTGTGATAACCGCGTATCATATTTCATTAACTTTCCGTAAATATTTATACGTCAAAGGATAAAATTGATTTTAAATAATTTTATTTTGATTATTGTCTCTCAAGAAAGTAAAAAACAACTTATTTATTCATTTCAAATTTTCTCCGCGTCTCAGTACGTTTATGAAAAGAGGGTCAATATTTATAAACTACTGAGTAAATACATGAATTTTAAATGCAATAATAGAGTGGTAGTTCCCATTGTTGCATCGAGAAATTAATAATAACAAAATTGTGTTCAGTTTTGTTTCATAAAATTATCATTTCGTGTACAACTAACGCCATCTACTGCCCCAGTGTCCGTAACTCGGCGACTCGTCCAACCTCAGAGCTATTGTCCCCCGGTGGGTAGCGCAGGCCGGCCCCCCGCGGGGTACGCGTGGTTCTAAATTCAAATTCACGACGCTGATGGATGACGCTATGAGATGCACACGACTTCATTCGCGTATTTTTTCTTTACCGTAGACGGAAAAAAGTATCCTATAACCATCTTCGGATGTCCAGCTATCCCTGTACCAAAAATGGTTAAAATCTGTCCAGCCATTGCGGCGTGATTGGAGGACAAAGGATTTTATGAAAACAGATGGCGCCAGGTTGGCACGGCGACGCGTGTCCATACAAAACAAATAAGCTACATCAACTAAGCAAGCTGCATCACGCTATCAATATTTTTCCTGAAATCATATGACCTCCCTGCACAGAAAATTTATTTTCAGTACAAATTTAGGTTTTTATAATAGTATAGATATCGTTTTTAATATTTATTGTTTATTGTTTTAAACTTTTCAAAGCACCTTGAAAAATAATTAGCTCATAGTACTACGTGAACATATATTAACGACATCTATTAGGGCGAATTCACACGTACCACAACCACACGACAACCACAACCACACCACGTGGTCGGGCGCATATTTTGTATGTTTAATAAATAGTACAATTCACACGTAACCACAACCACACCACAACCACACCACGTGGTCGGGCGCATATTTTGTATGTTTAATAAATAGTACAATTCACACGTAACCACAACCACACCACATTTTAACGCTGCGACGTGGTGTCTTTTGTGATGATAGCAAGACGTTATGGCAGACGTTATCTATTACATGCCGGTCATAATTACCTACATGTCTAATGCAAAATGCACATTTACCACACAAATTCATACATTCATACTTATTCATACTTCGCACAAACGACGTGCCGCACAAATGCCCTGTCGCTAATCTGAGTATTGCCGAGTGATACTTAGCACAAACGACATGTCGCACAAATGCCCTGTCGCTAATCTGAGTATCGCCGAGTGATACTTAGCACAAACGACATGTCGCACAAATGCCCTGTCGCTAATCTGAGTATCGCCGAGTGATACTTAGCACAAACGACATGTCGCACAAATGCCCTGTCGCTAATCTGAGTATCGCCGAGTGATACTTAGCACAAACGACATGTCGCACAAATGCCCTGTCGCTAATCTGAGTATCGCCGAGTGATACTTAGCACAAACGACATGTCGCACAAATTATATGTCGCAATACCGTGCATCGCTTACTCATACGTCGCACAAACGATGTGTCGCACACTCGGTGTCGCACATCTGTAATAATCCCGGTGTGGTTGCGGTGAGTGTGAAACAAGATTATTTTCATCTACAATGTTACTAATAATATGACCTGTCATAATAATTTCCTAAGTAACACCATAAGATTCAGGTGCCAACTATCGCGTACGTCAATAATGGCGACAGCACCACTGAACGGATACGTGATGGCCTCACTGTTTTGTTATCCGTGGTATTATAAATAAGGAAGCAAAGGAAAATGCATGAGATGACACGGTTATTATTACAGTAGTTTCTTAGTGGTTCTGGGTTCAAATCCCGGCTAGGTGAAATCCTTTCTACATTGTAATTTTAATGATTTCGTCTTGTCTCGAATCATGGTTGTTTTTAATACAAAATGCATATATTGTCGAGCAGCAACTCTCAATAACTGATACAGTGCTGCTTACATTTGTATGCGATCAATATTCAAAAAATTCGGTAGTAATTCTCGAAGTCCAGGTTAACCATCACAGCTACACCCTAGATTGTGCCGCATCGTGGTCACAGGCACGCAACGACGTGCATCGACTCTCGGGTGTCGTGTCGGGGGACGCATCAACGGCACCAATCTTGTACACGTATGGAGCTGGTGTTATTAACTCAGGAAAAATCTTAACAGCGCGATGCAGCCGATATTGTCAAAGTAACAACGCCATCTAGCGGAAAATTGGGTCGTTGAGAACAAAATCTCAACACACCGTTAAAAATAAAGAATGACTGATATTTATTACTTTGAATAGATTTTATATATAAAAAAAACTACATAGAAGCAAAATTGTGGCTAAATATATCGTATATTTATCGTTTATTATACATTTCGCTACCTTATTAGTAAGTTAGGCCAAACACAAACAATACCAAAATTTGCGCCTAATGTTCTAAATGTTGGTTGGTATTATATTTAGAAATGTATTTAATTTACTTAAATTGATTCGAAATACTTTTATTTCAATAACACTCGATAAACAATCTGTTTTATTCATTAACATTTTTTATTGCGTCTCCGGGCTTTTTTATGGTCAATACTTACAAACTACAGAAGAATATAATTGTATATTCAATAAAAGAGCATTAGTTCCTATTGTCGCAAATTGTGTTTTTAAAGAAATGTATGTTTATTTTTTTAGTATGAGCCAATTTACAACGAACATTGCACTCATATTTTCGTCTGTGTTGGTTGATAACTGGCGCCATCTTTTCTATCTAACTAACACGGTTTCCGTAAGTCAACGCCTCAAACAACCTTAACCTTGTTGTTAATACCGGTGGGCCGCGCGGAGGTATTAGGTCGAATTCATACTTTTTAGTTTTTGTACACGTAAGAGCCACGCGGGGGTCGCGTCGTTCTAAATTCAAAATCACAGAGGCTGTCATTATAAGGTTACACATTGTAAGGAAAATATTTCACGGAATTTATGTTTTCAGAGATAAATATTAATCATAATAAAAAGTATCCTATAACCATCTTTGGATGTTCAGCTATTCCTGTACCAAAATTGGTAACTTTTTATCCAGCCGTTACGGCGTGATGCGAGGACAACGGTTTTTTTGAAAACAGATGGCGCCAGGTTGGCTCGACGAAGCGTGTCCATACAAAACAACTATCCGGCTGCATCACGCTATCGAGATTTTTCCTGAAATCATGACCTCCCTTCATAGAAAATTTATTTTCAATACAAATTTAGGATTTTATAATAGTATAGATGTCTCACGATAGTTTTAATAACATTAAAACATTTACCTTCTTGTTTTAATACTGTAGGGACATTTGAATGTGGCCAGATTTTATCCTGTTCTTCCACTCCGATCAACTAAACAGACCAACTGAAACAGGTCAAATATTTTTGTATCCCAACGGCTCAACTATTTGGTTGGTTCGATAGGATTTTTTTTTATATTTTAAATGTTTCATGTCTATACAACCATCTTTTCTTACCGGTGTTGGCCTGGCCATTAGCAATAAATAAATAAAATACAATTGAATTATTAGGTATGGCATTATGCATTGTGCATTAATAAATAATAATAAATAAATAACAGACAACCTCACACAAATCGATCTAGTCCCAAATTAAGCTCGAGAAGGCTTGTGTTATGGGTACTAGACGACGATATACATACTGATATAGATAAATATATACTTAAATACATAGAACAACCATGACCCAAGCACAAATATTCGAGTTCATCACACAAATATTTTCCCTGGCCAGATTTCGAACCCGGGACCGCCGAGTAGACAAAGTGCTTACAAACTGAGCCAACCGCGTCGGCATTGAGCATTGAGTCATATTTGAGTTGCAAGACTATTTTCCTGCAATATTTTGTCAAATGTTTGTGGATAAACATGGAGGCGTGTGAAAAAAACGGCGGAAAAATAATCCTTTATCAGTATTCTTAAGTCCAGGTCAAAAAATAGACCATGTTATTTTAGGTCCACCAACTACAAGCAACTCAAATGCAAAAAAACCGGCCAAGTGCGAGTCTGACTCGCGCACCGAGGGTTCCGTACAAATTTTCACTCCTTCCATCTTAATTGGCCTGGTTGAGTTAAGTTTGCACCTGAAACTTATGGCGCCGCATACAAACGAGGTGCAAACTTCACGCAACCGAGTCGCCAAATATAATGTTTGAAAAGGACTATATAGGTAAGTATGTAGTATGTGAAGATATTACTTACCAAATTTCATAGTTCTAGGTCATCATTTTGATTCCCTTGAAAGTGTCGAAATGTAGGTACGTTTTTTGCGACATAAACGGCCGTATCTTTTTTTCACGTTAACGTAGAAGTTTGATTTTTTCACAGCTTCAAGGGACCGTAGACCTGAGTATATATGGTGTTAATTTCAACTCGATACCTCCACGCGTTCTCAAGATAAAGGGTCTTGACAGACAGACAGACGGACGGACAACAAAGTGATCCTATAAGGGTTCCGTTTTTTCCGATTGAGGTACGGAACCCTAAAAAAAGGCTTAAGTCAATAGTTTTTAAATGTTTATTACCCCATAAAAAAGAATTTCTCCAGTTTTCCTGTTGGGAATATTTTTTTCACAAAATAAGTATGTGATCAACCAGTTGGTTCGATAGGAATAAACGGCTACTTGGAGTTCCAATCTGTACAATTGGTTGATCCGTTCAGTTGATCGGAGTGGAAGACCAGATTTTATCGTGGTGAGTCGGGGCTATTGTAGCTATGGGGTTATTGTATCTTATTACCATTATAATGGTCTGTGACCATTATAATGGTCTGTGTATATATAGGATACACAGACCAATGGTATATATACACAATCCTATATATACACAGACCATTTTAAGGGTCACAGACCATTATAATGGTAAGAAGATACAATAACCCCATAGCTACAATAGCCCCGACTCACCTACATATCATGTCTTTATCTACTAATGAACCACGAACAACAAGAGTGTTACATAAATACTTAGCTAACTAAACTTTTTTTTCGGGAGGGGAAAATGCATTACGCATACCCCCAGGGTGCGGGGACGGACCCCGGTGGTTATGTGGGACTCCCATGTCGGCTAATGAGGCCTATGGTGTACCCACTAAAAACCCCCCCTCCATTGAGAGGCGGCACTCTGTGCTATAGGCAAGGTCGCGGGAAACGCTGTTCGCATACTACCGCGACCTTGCTAGCGGCCGTCCGAGTTTCGGGCCCGTCTCCGGAGTTTCGGACCCGTCTCCGGTAGCTACCTAACCTAACCCAATGGGTTCTTTTAAACGAAGTTTATAAAATCTTATAAATATTAAGGGTTCCAGGAAAAAAATACTTTCGGACAAATGAAAATTTGGTGAAACGTTACAGATGGGAAACCTGCAAATGTATGCCTAATCCAATCTCGATCTAAAAATAAAACCCGATTAGATAAAACAATAATATAAATGATTAAAGCTTAGGTCTAAGCGTTGAGCCCTGCACTTGCTCAGCCCCCGCCGGCGCGTCGACAGCAAAAAAATTCTCTTTTTTTATTTCGCTACCCCGGATTTCATCGATAATGCGTTCCCCGCTAGTAACGCTGCTGGCGCTGCTGGTAGTGGCGCGCGCTGACCGCTACCATCGAGATCACGACATGCCCGCCGCCGCGCGCGCCTCCCGCGCAATCGCGCCGGACCCCGCCGAGCGCGACGCCCCCTACTGGTACGACGAAGCGTTCGCCGCCATCGACGAGCGCCTCGAGGAGCCGCCGTACGACGAGGTGGCGCGCAACGTGGTCATGTTCCTGGGCGACGGGCTGTCGGTGCCGACGCTGGCGCCGGCGCGCACGCTGCGCGGTCAGCGCGCCGGCCGCTCCGGGGAGGAGGAACGCCTCAGCTACGAACGCTTCCCTGTTACTGGACTCGCCAAGGTACACATGAGGCACAATCTTTTTAATTCTGTATCTGTAAATTGGGCACTTCGTTACTTTAGTTACATATGCTTTAATATCATAAGTCAACTGAAAAAAAAAATAGTAAAAATTTATTTTCAGTTAAACGGTTTTATTAAAAATGTTCTAAAGGGTAAAAAATAATTCGGTAGGTCCTAGGTACCAGGCATCACCCCACTCTCCTCATGAATCTAGGGAGCTGATCAGACAAAAAATAAAATCATTGGGCGCGCGTAACCTGCGTAAATAATTATGTAAATAGCATTTTTATTATGATATAGCGGTTGACTTGATAGAAAATAGAAATTTCACACGCCCAACGATTTTATTTTTTGTCTGATCAGTGCCCTAGATTGATTAGGAGAGTGGTGTGATGTCTGGTACCTAGGACCTACCGAATTATTTTTTACCCTTTAGAACATTTTCAATAAAACCGTTTAACTGAAAAAATTTTTTTACTCATTTTTTATTTTCAAGTTTTTAGTTTTTAATGTCATTACATACGTACTTCTCATTCTTTTTAATTCATTCAGTGCCTCATTATTGCAAGTGTTTTTATAGCCCAGTAATTTTTACACTAATAAACGGTATGATTCTGCACAGTAAACGTTGCTCTGCCTGGGTCAGCGATTCAATCACGTCTGGTATAGAACCTGGATCCAGATTATTCTAGAAAGCATTTGATGGTTCTATTGTTTTATTACTGGTGACATTTGTTTTGCAGCGGGATCATAAAAGTAACGTTGTTATTGAAGAGAATTCTGCAGGTATCTTAATGCGCCAGTATTGTACGTACTGTATGTACTTGATTAGGATACGAGTAGCAACGCTTGGTGCAAATTTCCCAAACGTGACTAATATGAACAAAGTATTAATAGCATGTTCGAACGTTTGCAGATGATTCCCGATGATTCAGATGATTGCAGGATACGCTCCCGTTGGTTATTTATTCTGACTTTGAGTTGCCCAGGTGTTTCGGACGCTACCATCAGTTCTCTTTATCTCTCACGTTGGCCTGTTATCCTGGCCTCATATTGCATATGGTGTTTTGGACGCTACCAGTTCTCCTTGTCTCTCACGTTGGCCTGTTATTGCTCTGGTATTTCGAACGCTACCAGATCCCTTTGTCTGTCACGTTGGCCTAGTAACTTGGCCTCATGTTGCTCAGATGTCTCTGACGCTAACCGTTCTCTTCGTTTTTGTAGTCGACTATGAGTTTCAATTTCACTCTCTTTTGCACGTTTTGCTCTATACTTTTCTTACGCTTTTTAAGCCTTTTTTCGTTGTGCTGCTATTTCTGTTTGTTTTTGTTTTATTGATATTTACCATTTCGTTCCCACGAGTAATGGACATTAAGACGGTCAACCTCCCAGAGGTCCAATAGAGGGGAAAGGCTATTATATAACAAGATGTGCCAAGATCTTCAGTGGAAAACGCTTACGACATATACTTGGCAGGTGTACCGCTAACGACGTTTAATTTTTATAATACCTACCCTAACGCCACACACTAGTCTTCGACATGATATAAAATCTTGATCTGGGTGGGACCAAGATCCATGCTTCTAAGTAGACGAAGTTGTTTGTATTGATTAGTTGCTTAAATTTCATCATTCATATTACTGTTAAGTTTTGTCTGCTCTAAACTCTACGATCCACTATACAGCTTTCGACTTACCCATTAATTGATATCCATCACCCATATTGAATTGATTAATTAATCTGACATTTCCGGCGGCCATCTTGTTGGCGGCCATATTGGATTTTCATTTATTTTTCGTAGTGTAATCTATTCTACTAGTCAAGACCTTTAATTTGATACCCATATGGAAAAATCTTAGATTTTAAAATTGTCAAAGCATATTACAGTATTCTTTTACTCAAGCCCTTCCTTTTGATACCCATATTGAAGGGATAGTGAAAAAATAATCACCTGCCATCTTGTTGGCGGCCATATTGGATTATTATTTATTTTTCATAGTGTAATCTATTCTACTAGTCAAGAACTTTTATTTGATACCCATATTAAGGAAGTAACGATAAAATATGTAATCCGCCATTTTGTAGCGGCGGACATCTTGGATTTACAATGATAGCGAATGTACTAAATTATATTGTCACCAAAACTAAAGATCTGTACCAAATTTCAGATCAATACGTTAACAGGAAGGGGGTCAAATTTCAATTACTAGATTTGACCCAAATAAATAAACCAACAGGGCAAGCTAAATAAAACCGTTTAAAATAAAACCGTTTAATAAAACCGTTTAAAAACGTTGTTGCCTTTCGTTAAAAAAATATAATAATAGAGATGGTCCACGAAGTGCATCTAATTGAAATTTACCAATTTCTTCAAATTAAATAGCAGAATAGTATATTGGCAAGGCAATAAAATAACAGAATAGTATATTGATTGGTTGTACACGGTGTTAGTTTGTCTATCTTCTTCTCGTACTCACTCAGTTGCTGAAAGGATAACTGGAAGAGATCCCTTATGCGCTATCACGCCCACCATTAGACGCAAAATATATCCCACCAAAAACATTTCATGTAAAATTGGCGGCCAAGACACATGCTCATAACGCTTTCGCTGTAAAAAAGTTGTCAGATCCCTCGAAAAGCCAAGCCCCTAAGCCCTGAGTTTACTAATCCTACACCTTGGCTTCAAAAGCATGGCTTGTCCGTTTCATAGAGTAACGTAAATAAATCCAACTCATACAAACTTTCATCCCCTAGTTTAAGGGGTTGGGGGATAAAAGTTCCAAGTTTAAGAATTATTCTATTGTTTGTGTACTAATACTAGCCTACATACCAAATTTCAGCTTTCTAGGTCATCGGGAAGTACCCGAGAGGTTTTGATACGTCAGTTTATATTATATATATGAGTGGCAAAATCGGCGTATTTTAGGTACCAATAAAACCTAAAGTATAAAAGCTAGATGAATAAAATTAAGTACATATTGTACGTTTCCTAACAGCATCTTAACCTGTGAATTTGGGCGCTCTGGTGTTAACTGGGAAAAAGCTATGAGGGTTTGAAAATTAGACGAAACGGTTCGAGAAAAGGTAGGTAGTGCCCCGCTTCTTTCTTGCTCGTCTTGGCGGGGGCACTACCGTGCCCCCAGACATACATCACATGAGGAATAGTTTAGACTATCTACATCGTTGACACTCTTTTGTTGTCTAAGTAACTATGTACAAATTTTGTATGTGAACAATTAATTTTGTCAGATGACTTTAGCATATTTCTAATTGTCGTATTGAAATGAAAAACCATCATGCCGTAATTTTACAAGCATATTCTTATGTACTCACAATAGAGATACAATTTCAGACGTACTGCGTGGATAAGCAGATCCCCGACTCGGCGTGTACGGCCACGGCGTATCTGTGCGGCGTGAAGAACAACTACGGCACGCTGGGCGTGACGGCGCAAGTGCCGCGCTACGACTGCGCCGCCTCCACCGACATCACCACGCATCTCGAGTCCATCGCCGCCTGGGCACTCGCAGATGGTCGCAGCGCTGGTAAGAAAAATTAAAAAGAAAAATAATTTTGCTACAAATACTAGAATTTAACTTTAACTATTTTATTTTCTTGCTTTGAAGGTATCGTAACGACGACGCGTATAACACACGCATCTCCGGCCGGTTCTTACTCAAACATCGCCGACCGCGACTGGGAGAACGACGGCGCGGTCGTCCGCGCCGGCCACGACCCCGCGCTGTGCCCCGACATTGCCGACCAGCTCATCAACTCCTATCCCGGAAACCAATTCCAGGTTGCTACATGATCATAAAATATACTTAATGATTATGCAAATTTTACGATATTGAATGTTTGACGCAACTACATTTTTCACCATCTGCCACAGGTGATTCTGGGCGGTGGGCGTCGCGAGTTCCGCCCGAACACAACGATCGATGAGGAGGGTCAGTTGGGACGGCGCTGGGATGGACGCGATCTGGTGGAGGAGTGGCGCGCGCAACGCCAGGAGGCTGGTAACTCACACGCTTACGTGTGGAACCGCACCGAGCTGCTGCAAGCCACCGCCTCCCCGCCTGACTACCTCCTGGGGCTCTTCGAAGATGGCCACATGCAGTACGCGGCGGAGGCGCGCGAATTAGGCAATGACGAGCCCACCCTCGCCGAAATGACGGAAGCGGCCATCCGTGTTCTGTCGAAGAATCCGCGCGGCTTTTTCTTATTTGTCGAGGGTGGACGCATCGATCACGCGCATCACGAGAACCAGGCAAAACTGGCGCTTGACGAAACCCTGGCCTTGGACGACGCGGTAGCTCGCGCTGACGCCTTGCTGCCGCCCGCTAGCTCCCTGCTGGTGCTCACCGCCGACCACTCGCACGTCATGGCCTTCAATGGCTACTCGCGCCGCGGCACCGACATCCTCGGTCGCTCCGATGATATCGACGACGATGGAGTTCCCTACATGACGCTCTCTTACACCAACGGCCCCGGCTTCCGCAATCACGTCGACGGCCGTCGCGTTGATGTCACGCTAGACAATGACTTCGGTAAGATCCTCATCTACAGGTACACTTTATCACATTGTTACATATGGGCGTCACCTATTAAAAATACTCATTTATTTCAGGTCATGAGAACACATAGGCAAACATAAAATTACACTCATAAATATAAATTAAATCAACACTAAAAAATTACATTTTAATACGAATATCAACAAAGAATTGAAATAAAAATGTACAAATGCTGTTTCTATTTTACAGACTCGATCGCTTGGATGACACACACGGACGTGAACCTAGAGTGGGAGACGCACGGCGGCGACGACGTGGCGGTGTTCGCGCGCGGGCCGCAGCAGGCGCTGTTCACGGGGCTGTACGAGCAGAGCCAGCTGCCGCACCTCATGGCGCACGCCGCGTGCCTGGGCCCCGCCGCCGCGCGCCGCGCCGTCTGCGCCCAACCCTCGCACGCCGCGATCAACGCCGCTCCCGCCGTCACACTTCTACTTATTGTATCTGCTGCGCTTTTCCATTCACTCTAGTAGAAACCAACACGGCCGCTGTCATTAACACGATGCAGGAATTGGAATCATGGACAAATTCATTTTAATTTTTTAATTGGTAATTTTATATATCACTTTTATACAAGGTGGAATAGTTCGAGGGACTTTTAAGCAAACAGGAATGTAGGTATATAACTTTACCCGCTATAGTTGTTTTTTTTTTTCATTATTAATCAATCGTAATTCCGCTTTTATGTGAACCTATTTTTTTCTATACTACCAAGCCATTCCATTGTAGTGTGCGTATATGCAACACACACACACTCTTCATGTAGATGCTATATAAATGCATTGTATGTTAAGTTGAGACTCAATAAACCTTATACTCAAGCAACGAACACATCTTTTACTCTCTACATCACATGGCGATCCTGCCAGTGTGGCCTTGTGCTGCACTGGCGGCGCGCTGCGCCACCAGTCAAGGACTATTAACTTTAAAAAAAATGAAATATTAGTGATGAAAACAAAAAACAGTAAAGTTGGTGATAGTGAAACCATGGAACAATTGAACTATGAAATTCTGAAATCGGAACTTTTCTTCTTTGTGTCTTAATAAATAAACATACATCCGGACTATGAAATAAACAGTTTCAAAATAATTATTCAAAAAGCAGGACAGTGAAATACGTAAAACTACATCAGTGCAAAAAACTCTTTCATAAAAAAAAAAACAACAATAAAATTACCTGAAATATCTAATATATCTAGATATCGGAAACGGTGATGGAGTGTTGACTGCTGCAGGGAGTTGTTCGTGTCGTGAGGAAGGGCAGCATCATCAGGAGATGTTTGAAGTAAGCCAAGACGTCGAAAAATAATGGAAACGTAATTACGCTGAAGAAATTATCATCTTTTTTTTATTACTGACAATAATAAATAATTTACTTATAGTGTAGTATAAAATAATTTTGTATAAATAATAATGGACACGGTTCTATTATCCATGTGAACTTGTAAGCTAATAATGATGACAAAATGGATGTCGAAACATTTGATGGTTTTTGAATGTTGATACAGTAGGCTTAACTTTCAAATAACTGTGTATTAAAGAGCTAACCCATTCATTTTAACAAATTAATATCATAAATCACGCAATCCATTTATATAATTTTCGTCGTAACTCAGACGCTAATAAGGCACGACAATTTCAATAGTCATCATAAAAGGAAAGGTATGCAATCGTCTGTTATTTCATATCAAGTTACTGAGTGAATGTGAAGCTTTGTGCAGATGATTTAAATTTACATCGTAATGAGTTGATTTTTATGAACAGATTATTTTACAGTTTTACGCGTTTTTTTCTGGATTTAGATGCTTTTGCATTTACTCTGTAGACGTGTTTCGTCTATTGGTCATCATAGGTCATACATAGCTAATTTAGGGATTAAATATATTATTAGGAATATAATATCTAGGTATGAAAAATGCGTTAATTTTGGATATGACAACATGTTATACACGGACGTGACTAATATAATGAGAGATAACGAAGAGAAATAAACGAGTAAGAGTTTATTATAATTAATGTTGTGTGACTTGGCCGTTGAAGGGTACAAAACCAGGTGCTCCATGACACCATTGCAACAATCTGTCGCCAGAACCGCTACCCATTGACGATGGAAAATTGCCACTTGGAAGTAGCGGTTCTGGCGACAGATTGGTGCAATGGTGTCATGGAGCACCTGGTTTTGTACCCTTGTCTACCCTTCACTGTTGATTTTGATATCCTTCTCAGTTTACTTAGTACTTTAAATATATCTCCAACTTCACTATCCTGGTTTCGTGATTACCTCTTTGGGAGGCAACAGCGGGTTCGAGTTGATGACCGATTTTCTGGCTGGTGCGAACTGTCTTCTAGTGTCCCTCAAGGGGGCATACTCTCTCCATTACTCTTTTCTATCTTTATTAACGGAATTACCAAGTCACTCTCTTCCTCGTTCCATCTCTATGGAGACGATTTGTAGCTTTACGCGGCAGCCAGCATCGATGATTTTGGGTCCTTGGTTTCTAAAATCAATTCGGACCTGGAATCAATCCGTGCTTGGGCTTCATCCTTTGGTTTGATGGTGAATGCCAAGAAGTCGCAGGCTATTGTCGTTGGAAGCCCACATTTTATTTCCAAGCTCTCAGATCTAGCTAAGCCAGTTATTGTCTTTGATGGTACGCCTATACCTTTCTCTTCTACTGTAAACAATTTAGGCGTTACCATGGATCAAACTTTGTCATGGGCACCTCATATTTCTGAGATCAGTAGGAAAATTTTCGCGTCCCTTCATTCTTTGAGGCGTCTGCAGAATTTCCTTCCTCTCCATACGAAGATCATGCTTGCCCGCTCTCTTTTGCTCCCACTTCTCGACTACGGTGACGTTGCTTTCCTGGATCTCCGGGGGGAGCTGCTTGACAAGCTAGAACGCCTACAAAACGTCTGAATTAGGTATATATTTGGTCTCCGCAAGTTTGATCATGTGTCTCAATACCGCGCTCAACTTAAATGGCTTCCGATCCGTCAGCGTAGAGACTTGCACGTTCTTTGTATTTTGTATAATGTCCTTTTCATTCCTTCTTCTCCTCCTTACCTTGCAGAGAAGTTCTCTTACATGGCGGATGGTAGTGGCCATCGCCTGCGGTCAAGTGCGAATCTGACTTTATCTATCCCACCGCATAAATCTCACGTTTACGATATGTCTTTTGCTGTGCGCGCCGTGAAATTATGGAATAAATTGTCTCCCGCCCTAAGGCAGACGCAGTCCGTAGCATCGCTCAAGGGGAAGTTAAAGGAATTGTGGCTGTCGAAAGAATGATTAGGTTGCTGTTTTTGTTATAATTATAATTTTATTTATGTCGAATATTATGTAGGTATAAGTATTTATATAGATATTATGTAATATGTATTATATTGACTGTTACCTATCTCTCTCTCTGTTGGTTTTTGCATTTTCTTGTGTATTATTGTATAGTTATAGTTACGGGTGTCTATCACTTTATCGAAATTTCTTTCATCGATTTTCATTTCATCGATAACTATTCCACGAATGTCTTTTCATTTTTTTTTCTATTCACATAATCATCAATTCATCGCTTTTCGAATCATCGACCCTATTCAACGTAAATTGTTTCGAATTTGTCTCAAATCGCAGCTTAACTATTCATCGAATTTACCTTTCATCGAAACATGATTCACAGATGGCACGTACCATTTATTATTACTGCCACGAAAAATGTTTCATCGTAGTAACGTTACGGATCATAAAAAAAAAACCTAAACCTAACCCAACCAAGTCGGATCTAGCCAAGTCGGGTTTCAGGTCATAAAAAAAAATAACCTAAACCTAACCCAACCAGGTCGGATCTAGCCAAGTCGGGTTTCAGGTCATAAAAAAAGAAATAACCTAAACCTAACCCAACCAGGTCGGATCTAGCCAAGTCGGGTTTCAGGTCATAAAAAAAAATAACCTATACCTAACCCAACCAGGTCGGATCTAGCCGTCGGGTTTCAGGTCATAAAAAAAAATAACCTAAACCTAACCCAACCAGGTCGGATCTAGCCTAGTCGGGTTTCAGGTCATAAAAAAAATATAACCTAAACCTAACCCAACCAGGTCGGATCTAGCCAAGTCGGGTCGTCAGTATGGCCTATGGTCTTAGCCTGTCCGGAAGGACGAATAATTAAAAAAAAAAAAAAAAAACACGTTTCGATGAACGACTACGTCGATGAACAGATAAAATCTGACGTTCCACGGCAAAAGGTACCTTATGGAGGTTTCTAGTTACGGAGATATTCAATGTTGTTTAAAAATTGGTAAAAATTGCGTTTTTTTTATTATTCCTATTTAGTAAAATATACGTTACGACACGTCTTTGCCTATCTTTATTATTGTTATAGGCGAATTTAAGGCTGAATAATATGCTTCTAAAGTTTAGTAGAAAAGGTACTTTATGGCGGTGTGATAAAAAAATGTTAGAAATACTTGTCGTAGCTTGCTTAGTTTTTGTCCTTCATCAGCTCTTCCCGAAGTGCTTCCTTTGCAAGCCTTTCCCGAAGTGCTTCCTCCTCAGTCTCAGCCCAGTTCCAGTGGTCTGCAGTCTGTTCCGAGACGTAAAAAGCCTACATGCTCATACTGTGGTGAGACAGGTCACAGAAACCAAGTACGTGGCGGTGTCTTTTTTAGGGTTCCGTAGCCAAATGGCAAAAAACGGAACCCTTATAGATTCGTCATGTCTGTCTGTCCGTCTGTCCGTCCGTATGTCACAGCCATTTTTCCGAAACTATAAGAGCTATACTGTTGAAACTTGGTAGGTAGATGTATTCTGTGAACCGCATTAAGATTTTGATGCAAAAATAATAATAAATATTGGGGGCTCCCCATACTTAGAACTGAAACTCAAAAAATTTTTTTTCATCAAACACATAGGTACGTGTGGGGTGGGTATCTATGGATAGGTCTTCAAAAATGATATCGAGGTTTCTAAAATATTTTTTTTCTAAAACGAATAGTTTGCGTGACAGACGCTTCCAAAGTGGAAAAAAGTTGCCCCCCCCCCCCCCCCCCCCTCTAACTTCTAAAATAAGAAAATGAAAAATCTAAAAAAAACATGATGTACATTACTATAAAAACTACCAACGAAAATTGTTTTGAACGAGATCTAGTAAGTAGTTTTTTTTTTATACCTAACTTTGCACCTAATTTATATGGGGCCCTATACATACCAGGTGCAAACTTAACTTAACCATTTAGGGATGGAAAATGTTTGTACGGAACCCTCGGTGCGCGAGTCCGACTCGCACTTGACCGGTTTTTTTTTGTTAGAAAAGGCGTTCAGAACAGACATATCAGTAAAGTCATGTAACTGAGCCATAAGGTACCTTTTCTTTGCTTATATTGTATTTGTTGTTTTTAAATACGATTATAAGAAACAACTGATTATTTTCGTAATTATTAAGTATTAAAATAATAATAGAGATTAATGAAAGCGTTTTTCAAAATGTAAATCATAGAAATTGATTGATTATACTGATGTACTAGTTGATGACCTCCATAAGGTACCTTTTTATAAATGTATGAAACAAAGACTGTTATAGTTATGTAACTTTAAGTGACTGAAAAAGTAAAAATTAGTGTCTAATAACGATGTTAAAAGTTTTATATGATGTTAATTAAAGATTATTGTTGAAATATGTAGAAAAATTATATTGTTTGTTACTTTAAAAGTAAAAACTGTCATTATCTGTGATTTTGCATGAAAACATTAAAAGTGTTTATTTTCCTTCAATTCTCGTTTTATTTGTTATTTATTTTCTTTTGGAGTCGTTATAGAACACTTAGACATACAAATCTAACATTCTAATTGTCAAGAAAAGGAAAAGTTAAGCTAAACACGATTTCTTAGAAATAGTGTAGTAGGCATATTCATTGATAAATTTAAATATTTGGACGTGTAATATTATGAGTTGTTGCAATATTTTCTGACAAACAGAAGCCCAAAGAATCATTTTCCGTAGCCCACTACTCGTATGTAACTTACAACAGGAAAATAGTTTTTGAAACAGTTAAACTTCAATTGCCAATTTCTCAAAATCGCTGAATTAGCAATAAATATTTCAAAAAATTATATCTCAGTAAGTACGCAATCTAGAAAGATGATTTTTTCTGCTATCGATAGCTTACAAGCTGTAGTTTATTAGGGTATGCTTAACTCCATACCCGCCATAAGGTACCTTTGCCCGTGGGACGTCACAAATAATGAAGTGAAATTCGATGAATCGATTTTTGTGTGAAAGGTAATTCGAGCAAATGTACAAGCGATGTAACGAAGTTCGACGAATGATTCCTAAGTTGTAACAAAATTCTGCGAATAGTGTTATGGGAAACGATAATCGATGAAACGTTTTTCGATAAAGTGATGGATTACCTATAGTTACTCCTTTGTATTGTACATGTTGCTTGGTTTGTCTACCATTTACATTTGTTTAGCACTTATTTGCTCAAAGGTTAACTGGAAGAGATCCCTTAAAGGGATAAGTTCGCCTTTGTACATGCTTATTCTTTTGTAATGTGTTTTCTTGTTTTTATGTACAATAAAGTGTTTACATACATACATATAATAATAAAGAAATCGCAATAAGGAACCTTAGACTTGGCACGACTTTGTCTAGATTTCATTACTTTTTAGAGATAAACAAGCAGTTCCATCGAGACTTGGCTAGTTTTTTACAGAATGTTTTTGGTGGGATATATTTTACTTTTTTATTTATAAGTAACTTATTTTGAAACACAATTATATTACTAGAAAAGATTTTTCAAAAATGTAAAACGTTGTACCTAATTGTAATGTTAGACGCTGGACCAGTAATTCAAAGATACCGGGTTCGAGTCCCGGTGCGGACCACGTAGAGTGCAAATGTTTTTTTTTGCATGTTGATAGATATTACATTCATTCAGATATTAATTGTGACGACGCGGTTGGCGCAGTGGTTAAGCAACTGCCTACTGAGCCGACGGTCCCGGGTTCGAATCCCGGCAAGGGCAAATATTTGTGTGATGAACACGAATATTTGTGCCTGGGTCATGGATGTTCTATGTATTTAAGTATGTATTTATCTATATAAGTAATGTATATCGTCACCTAGTACCCATAACACAAGCCTTCTTGAGCTTAATTTGGGACTAGGTTGATTTGTGTGAGGTTGTCTGATATATTTTAATTTTTTTTTTTTTTTTTTAAATCTATTTAGTATTTATTTATTTATTACAATTTTAACATTCGGACCTCATCCTTGGATCTCATTCAGTTCGTCGTAATCTTTCTCCTCTACGAAGTATGGTGTACATTGAACATCGTCATGTGATTGATTGTATTATTGTAAATAAAAAAAAACCGTATCCAATCACCGTATGGCAATGACCGTAGACGGCATTGCAACATACCATTGACCGCATCGCACCACGTGCAGGCACGAAACTTCCTTCCCCCATCCCTTTTGCACCCGCATAATCCCCGTTCAAAACCTTCCCCGTCCCTGTCCCGCGGAAAACTGTAGGGTAGGATGCTTCTTCCTCAGTTGACGTCGCGTGCTCGCGGCGAACGGACGCGTTGGGAGGCGGCGATTTTGTCTCATATTGTTACGATACGTAAACTAGATTTGCATATGGTGAGCTTATAACTTTGGTAACTTTCCCGACGCGGTGCGATCAACTTCAGATCCGGGCTCGTCCGATGGACCGCAGTGAATTTGTATGAAACGCTGTTTAGTTTAGTGCTAAAGTGAATTTTAGTTGTGAGTGACAGTAGTGGTTACAGAATTCAGTTTGTGTAGTGACATAGGTATAGTGTTGTGTTTAGTGACATTGTTTTGTAAGTATTTTTGAATTATTGCTAGATTTATTTTTTAGGAGGAACATATAAATAGGTTTTATGGTATAATTGGAACGAATGTAACTTTGCGAAAGTTTGATTTCGAAATAAAAAAATTGGTCTACTTGAAAATAAATTTACAGAACTAAAGTTGAACATACATTTTAAAACTTTAAATAAATGATATCGGAACCTACTAATCAAATGCAAATTTTCGATTTACACTCAAGGTTATTACAAAAATTATGATAAGCCCTACATCGGAGATTATATATTATCAGAATATCATTTCATATAGCTACCACGTTCTGTGAGTTTAATGTAGCTGAAACCCTGTGTATTATTATTGCGTTCTTTGAATAACGCTGTAAAAGTGGCGCCCAACCGGGGACTAATGCCGGTTTATGAGATTCTCTTTCTGTTTACTTTACCGCTGACTCATATCATTAAAAGTAATTTATTTTTTGTGTCCTACGAACTGTTTCAATGTCACAATCTTAAATATAAAATTTCGTGTACACTAACATACGTTTAATTTTTTTTTGCAAAATACACAAGTCGTTGAATTTGACTTATGTTTGACGTTGAGCTATGAAGCGCATATATCCAAAATTTTAAACCTAATAAATCAATATAAAATAAATTCTTTCCTTTATGCATAAGTCAAGCATATTGATATGGCAAGAACATTTTCAATATATATCTCTAAGTAGCACGTAAAAGATAACATAATAGCTCATCGGCATTGATTTAGTTTTTTGTTCAATATGTGTCTAAATCCAGAGCTGCTTAAAGATTTTTGGAAAAACTGATTATTATGTTGGTAATTTAGAGAATTCTGTGTACGCTTTCCCATTCAACATGAATACAAAACATATACAGTACCAATATTTTTGTAATGTCTACAGAACAAAGGGTTTGCAAAGATATTACGAGTTTTTATTTCCAAGATAAGAGCTCACATACATATTTAGTTCTCACTCGCCGCTGGCTGTGCCTGCTGGAGTCTAAGTACAAGGCGCCTCTTGTTACAAGATCCATTTGGCTAAGTAGTGTCGAGACAAATATTTGCATACCGGCGCCTAGACTAGCTTAGGTTAGGACTGTCTCAGAATGCTTGAATTGTACTCAAGAAGAATGCTTACTTAAACATTTCTCAAAAGTAAGTCTACTATTCTGAAATGCGTTTTTTTTCGCCTAAATTTATGTCATTCCTATTCAGAATTACGAGCTATTTCGATCCGAATCGAGCAAAGAATGTCACAACATTTTCTCCATTATTTTTCGATATATTAAGTATAACGGTAATAAAAAAGGAATGATTCTATTTTGTATGGAAATTTTGGGTCATTTTTCCTTCTATTGATATTGGGATTGAAAGAGCTCGGGATTTTCAGTACTAACATATTATTATAAGCTTCAGATAAAACCAAATACGATTATTTTCAATTATTTTAGAGAAAATGCTCACTTATTTCTTTTGGAAATATTCTACTGTATACTTTTGCGATAGAGCTGCTTCCGTTTTGCGCAAGTTAACTAAAATTTTCGTAATTGTTTTATGTCGTAACTGTTTCATTCGCCAATTCAGGCTTTTCTCCAGAACTACAATATTTTTTTTATGTAAGTACCCAACAGGTAAGGTAGGTTAGGTTTGATTTATAAAATTTTACAATTTCATAGAATATTTTATTGTATTACATTGGTTTTGAAATGTACGACATAACTACCCTATTTCGTCTGTAAATCTATACGACAACAGAGACGTAGGTAGTTAGATTTTTTATGTGTACTAATCATACATTTTCAACATAACTAGAACAAATAGTAGGTATTTATAATTTATTGCATTTATTAAAGTTATCTTATACATTTGGTTAAAGTATAAAAGGCGGTTCAAATAAATCTTAATATATTTATTTGAACCGCCTTTTATACTTTTAGTCGATAGTATTCAATAAAGAGTCAACAAAAAATAAACTATAAAATGAAAAATCTGAAGTTAATAATGAAACAATTTATATAAAATATAGCAAGAAGGAAAACCTCAATCTTAAACTCAGACACGTAGACATTATTTTTAATTATTAGCAATACTTTTATACGGCGCGGTTGCGGCAGTAGGTAAGTACAGCTGCCTACTGGTCCTGGGTTCGAATCCAAGTAAGGACAAATATCTGTGTGATGAACTCGATATTTGTGGGATCTATGAATTTAAATGAACTGAACCATCTGTGGTGATAAGCTATAGTGGAGTAGACATTTCCTAACCTAGTCCAATTCAGACAGAATTTAAATATATATTTTTCTATATGTATAAGAACGCATATCGCCGTATAGTGCCCAGCCCATAAAACAAGCTTACTAGGGCTTACTGTGGGATTAGATCGATCGATTTGTGTGAGGTGGTCCGTAATTTATTTACTTTACTTCGGGGAGCAAATCAATCGATCACAAAACACTAATCCTTCAAAATTCTGCATCAGCCATGACAGGTACGATAAAACCGTCGTTAAGCAACACGACAACAATGTTCAGTTTTGCGCACCGTGCGGCAGTTCATCACACAAGATGTAAATAAACCGTTACTAATGCAATTTCAGTCCGCCTGCCCCTGAGGGACGTACGGTGCTACCTACGTGTGCTGACCAGGGAATTAGAACCGATAGATGCCGTAAATGTCGTCGGCAATCGAAGAAGATACTAAGTGCGTAATATACATTATTACGATACTTATCGTTCCAATAATTTAGTTTGATTTGATGTTAAGTAAATAAAAAGAAATAGTAAACGAAATTACTTTGAGCAAATAAAAGTCAGGTCTTACCAAGAAGTGAAGGAGAAAGCCCAAAAAAGAAACGGGTGGCGATTGCTACACCGACAAGAGCGAATTAAATTGAAGAAGAAGAAACAAAACGAAGGGTATTTTATTCAAAAACACATTGAAATAACAAAAAGTAAACAATGAAACTAATAACAAAACCTAATTAAATATTTATCGAAAAAAAAATCTAACCAAAAAGCGCCCAATCGTTCCCGGCGCAAAGTGCCCAACAAGCTCGCCATGTTGCCGCGTTGGCGATGGACAGCCTCTGTACCATTAATGATTTAGTCTTGTTCAACCAATTTAACATAGTGATAGTTATAGGCCTAAAAACGTAACATCAAATCACTTATTTCCAGTTAGAACATACGTCTATTCTATCCCACCAAAACATTTCATGTAAAATTGGCGGCCAAGACTCACATGCTCATAACGCTTTCGCTGTAAAAAGTTATCAGATCCCAGGAAAAGCCAAGCCCCTAAGCCCTGACTTTACTAACCCTACACCTTGGTTTCAAAAGTATGGCTTGGCTGTTTCATAGGTTACCGTAAATATATAAACCGTAATGGGCCAAACGGTCCGTTGGACTTATTTAAGGTACTATGAAACGGCCAAGCCATACTTTTGAAACCAAGGTGTAGGGTTAGTAAAGTCAGGGCTTAGGGGCTTGGCTTTTCCTAGGATCTGATAACTTTTTACAGCGAAAGCGTTATGAGCATGTGAGTCTTGGCCGCCAATTTTACATGAAATGTTTTGGTGGTATCTTATTTCTTTTTGTAAGGTGCCCTAGCTTTTTTATTTATTTTGGGCTGTAGCGTTTCTTGAGCATCAGTCTTCAGAGCTCTATCTTTGCATATTTCTCTTGTTGATATCATTTCCTCTTACGCATTCGTCTTACGCTTAAATCTGCTTAAGATGGATATAAAAATCATTGATTCAACAATATAAAATATAAAATTCCGCGTGTTAATTGTGCTACATTTATTATCGCATTTTGGTAGGTCTATAAAGAAATATTTAAAATACGAAGTCAGTGTGTAGTAATAATTGTGTATTTAAGAAATACCTACTTTTAGCCCCATATATATATATATATACACTTTTATCCCCTATTATGGGAACCCCATACAAACTTACATCCCCTTATTTAAAGGGTGGGGGGTGATTTTCTAAAAATCCTAGAATATTATGTGTTTTATTTATTGACGACGACGACGACGCGTTTGGCTCGGTTTGTAGACACCTGCCTACTGAGCCGGCGGTCCCGGGTTCGAATCCCGGCCAGGGCAAATATTTGTGTGATGAACTCGAATATTTGTGCTTGGGTCATGGTTGTTCTATGTATTTAAGTATATATTTATCTATATAAGTACGTATATCGTCGTCTAGTACCCATAACACAAGCCTTCTTGAGCTTAATTTGGGACTAGATCGATTTGTGTGAGGTTGTCCGATATTTATTTATTTATTTATTTATTATTATTTATTTATAACAAGGAGTCCCTATACCAATTTTCAGACCTCTAGTATCAAAATTTGCAGAATTCTCATACAAACTTCCATCCCCTAGTTTAAGGGGTTGGGGGGTAAAAGTTCCAAGTTTTAGAATTATTTTGTTGTTTGTGTACTAATACTAGCTTACATACCAAATTTCAGCTTTCTAGGTTATTGGGAAGTACCCCAGAGGTTTTGATACGTCAGTGTATAAGTGAGTGGCAAAATTGGCGTATTTTAGGTACCAATAAAACCTAAAGTATAAAAGCTAGATCAATGAAATTTTGTACATTTTATATGCTCCCTAACTGCATCTTAACCTGTGAATTTGGGCGTTCTGGTGTTAACTGGGACGAAACTATGAGGGTTTGAAAATGAGACGAAACGGTTCGAGAAAAGGTAGGTAGTGCCCCGCCTCTTTTTTGTTCGTCTTGGCGGGGGCACTACCGTGCCCCCAGATTTATTAGTTGAATAGCTGGTTTTATGAACGCTTTGCCAAAAACTTTTTAATTTCAACGATCTTAAGTTATAAAACGTTGGAATACATAAAATTTTGTAAAAGCAAAAACTATTCAGGTTTAAATAAACGAACGCCGATCCTTCGACGATGCAATAAATTAACATCAATAAAACGGCAATATAAATGAAGACTAACAAAAACATATATAAATTTGCTCTGTTTCACTACCGTTACTTTAACGTTCAAGTTGTCTTGAAGTTTCGATAAAGTTTCGCCCCTTGTGCAGGAAAGAGCTATGCAGTCCACGTTTTTATTTAGTTGGCCTTACGTTGTCTATCGCGTCTAGCTCCGCATATGTTATCGCCGGGAATCGATCCGGGTACCCGCGGAAGAAATCTAATACGGAAGCCGCACTAATACCCGTCTGTTGCGATATCACGATAATCAGAATGAACTGTGCTGATGAATAAACATAAGGTTAATGTTGTGTGTTAATATTATTGCTGGCCTGTTTTTTGTGATATCTTTAATTTGGCAGTATCTCTGCATTATATTGGTTAAATAGTTTATCGGTCGATACGCTATTTGAATTCCACTCTTACATTTCGTCTGTTGACAACTTAAACTCACTAACTAACAAATACCAACTTAAAACAAAGCTCGTATCTCAGTATCAATCTAGACTATAGATACGAGGTTTTGAAAAGTAATGACAGATATTTTAGTGAGTTTTGGTTGTCACCAGGCGATTTTATAAAATGGTATAAATAGACGAAGTATAAATTTGACATAAAACTCACTCTTCATCTAAGTGAGAAATAAATTATTACAGTACCTAACTGTCGAATAGCGTGTATCGTTAATGTACAAATATAGCAGCAAAATCTTGGATAGGTATTTTGGTATAACGTACCTAAAACGTAAATATTAATTTTTGTCCATATAATACTCCTATTACCATTAGGTTGTTTGATTTTTCTCAAGAGTCAGCCTTTAATATGGTGATCCTGAACCTAAAATCTTCTAATTCCAAATATCAACCAAACCAAATACTAGTTACTTGCTATGTGACATGACAATAGCTTTCCCCAAATCTTACCGAAACTTGACTACTGTTCACATATGCTTATCGATTGCACTCGGCGCACAACATGCGTGCCGATAATCGTCCGGGAATCGAACCCGCATCGCATCGCCTGTCCATTAAAGTCAGGCTCTGATATCTGACAGTAATGAAGATAAAAGGCGAGCGTGACACAACCTTCCGCAACTGATTTGTGTGACATATGGATGCTTGGAGGGCTTCATTTGACTCGAGCAATTAGGTTCAATTTATTTGCTTTCAGGCAACGTTGGCCCATGAAATACTTTTAATCTAACACACATATCAAATGCGCTGACGATTGAATGCCAAGATTGGGGGTTAATAATAATAAAATCGTAAACCATTTATGATAATTATTAAAGATATCTCACGGTAATCTTATTAAAAGTTTCGTGAGACATATTTAATTATTGTATTAAGCGGTTTACACTCATGTGAAATTGTCAGGGACGGCCCGACATGTTTCGAACTCATATAGAGCTCTTCATCAGGGACTGCTAGCCGTACAGCGGCGCGGCAACTTCGTCACATAATCATCCTGGCAGGGTCGCCATGAAGTGTGGTAGGTACGGGAGGTAATGATACGACGGAGCTCGGTGTTAGAATGAATATTTATTAAATAATTTCCAATGCTTTTATACTGATTTTCCTTAAGGTCATTTCCATATATGGTTTCTACATTCCAAAGAGGTTACACGTGTCGTTATACAATTCAAGGCTAAAGGAATTTTCTATTGTTCTATTGTTTGTTGCATCACATGTGTGGATCAGCTGGGACCACACACCGCAGCCGACCATCAAAACTAGATGTACGGTATCCACAACCACCGATGACAACGATCCTGTCATGAGGTAGCGACCACAGAGAGACCGACGTTATAAAATTATCATTACAAACTCAATGGTCAGTGATGGTTATGATTCGAAAAATAAATATTAAATTCACTTGAATATCACCACTTTGTGAATTCATGAGATAGTCGTAGAAGATCCTAGTGAGTAATAAAAGTAAACTGTAGTATCATTATCGTAAATGATCCCCCATCCGGAAGGTTTCCTGCGGCATTTATGCTCTTTAAATAGTTTAATATCTGCCATTGCAGCTGTTACTGTTAGTATTAAATGGTAGATGACATACTTAGGGTGCAGGGAGTCGATGGATGCGGTGTGCATGGGCTTGCACCTTGTGGTGAGGAATGGGGGAGGCCTATGTTCAGCAGTGGGCGTCTGTGGCTGATAGATAGATACCTAGGGCGGTGAATTTGTGAATGTCTGATCGCAGGTGCTGGTGGCCTGAACCGAAGGTGAGGGCCATAAATATACGATCGGAGGCTTAACGAATTACCGCCCGTGGTTTGTCTAAAGTTTACGTCTTGCCTAGGCTGGGAAGTGAGATTTTCTCCCCAGGACAGAAAACCCCGCTTACGGCGACGTAAACAGTATTCTCAGAATTAATTCTAAAAAGAATGAAATAAAGCTCGAATTCAGGCACAATTCTCCGAATTAATTCATTTGATGCATGACACTCGGAAGACTTGATTCGATTACTTGTAAAAGAGACTTGATGTACCTTTGTAGGTACATACTAGCGTATGCAGTCGGTTATTTTTAGTATAATAAGTTTCTGTCAAAAAAATAATTTTTGTGGCAAGCTTTTATAGCCGACTGTACATATTTTTGAGCATCCATTAATTACTCACTGAGACAATTCTAAAGACACCAAAGTCGCTAGGATTGCTGTATCTATTACAGAGTTTCGAGGGCCACCTTCCGGCCCCTTTATCAGACCAGCCCCATAGTACCATATTAAATATTGTATTGTCATCAAAGTTAAGTATGTAACTATGCGAAATTTCAGCTCAACCGGTTAAAGATATCTGCTTCAAAATTGAGTTGCAAGATTCCACGCGAAGAAACATAGTTACATTACAAGTTAAATAAAAGCTTGTCAAAGCGGTTTTAAACTGAAACAGCGGTTTTTTTTTTCATACAAATCGGTCTGTTTACGTTCCCTAGTACATATATATGTCGGCGGCCGATCGTAAAATCCGCCAGATCACGAAATTCCTAGGCATATCGTGAAACGCCGCCATTTCATGATTTGACTAAAAGTTGACCAGGCATATCATGATATGCCTGGGCGGATCGATTAGAGCAACGCATTGGTCGATAGTCCTAGCTCTATACCGGGCATATCGTGAAACTTAAAATCCGGCAGATCACGAAATTCCTAGGCATATCGTGAAACGCCGCCATTTTATGATTTTGCTAAAAATATCCCAATTTCAATAGAGAAGACGGTTTGCATTACCACCAGCTTGGGATCCTGTTGTACAACTTATTAAAGATTAAGCAAGATACAAGACTGGAAACCCTGGACGTCGAACGGAATAAAACAAAAATTATATTCACTAAGATACGAGTATACAGATTTTTTCACGCCACCGCCGAGTCAATATGAGCCGGTGCGCCGCCACCGGGTACCTAAAATGTAGTTGGCGCAAAAAAAAACACTAACCTACCTATTTCTGGGAGCAGCTTCGTTTTTTGGGTCATAAAAAAAATAACCCTAACCTAGATAGTTATTTTTTTTATGAGCCTAAAACTAAACTGCTCCCAGAGATAGGTTAGGTTAGGGTTATTTTTTTTTTCGTGACCCGTAAAACAAAACTGCTTCCAGAGTACTGAAACTATTCCCAGATTATGCCTAGGAATTTCACGATCTGCCTAAACGTCACTGGAGGGTGTTACTTAGGCAGATCATGAAATGCCGGCCTTACATGATATGCCTAGGAATTTCATGATCTGCCTAATCGTCCTTGGGCAAATCGTTAAACGTTACGTCTTGAACGATATGGCGGATGTCATTTAGCCAAATCATGAAATGGCGGCATTTCACGATATGCCTAGGAATTTCGTGATCTGCCGGATTTTACGATCGGCCGCCGACATATATACTATTTACACAACTAAGTTAAATCTTCCAGGCTCTCCCAAGAATAATTTGACACGACGCCTCTGGCAGACACTTACAAGAAGTGAAGTACTCGCAATAAACCGTCGTCATTGGACGGAGGTCTTTATTTTATTACAAAACAATCCACCCATCGTAATGGTCGTGCAACCTAATCTAAATGAACTTTATTATTTTACTGCCGAGTGTCCTAACAGAATGAATTGTACAATTTTACGGTTAGGGTCGTTTTACGAGGGCGCTTCTGCGTGTTTTCGAGTTTCTGGTGACACAACAAGTGGGTCATCTGATAACTTCCGAAATCAATTCGTTTCGTCACTAATTCTTTTAACATTCCATAGCTTCAGAGATATAAATAAATAAATATTAAGGGACAATCTTACACAAATCAAAGTAGTCCCAAACTAAGCAAAGCTAGACGACGATATACAATCGGTGATGAAATAAAGTTTTTTATCTATCTATCTAATATAATTGAAAATACATATATACAAATCTCAAGTATGTGAATTATAGGAATATGGTGTACCTATTCCCAGAAAGCAATCTTGCAATCAATATTTTCAATTGGTTTGTATTGTTATGAATGTGAATTAGTGACATTTTTGATGTTTTTGAGTTATCCAATGATCAAAGAATGATCCAATCTCTTTAAAAACGGGGTGCCTTGTGCGTCTAGAGGTCTTTCTGTTAGAAAATATATAGATCTCAAGCACGACTAGCACAACTACGCTACGCGACTTGTCGCGCGACTTAGCGTCACCGGCAGGCTATCCCCACGCGTTTCGGCCGCGCGAAACATTCCAATCTCTAAGTGGCTACCCGGCGGGACAAAATGCCAGTGGGCTGCCACGCCTCGCGGCGAGCGGACGGCGTACAGTTAACGTTTCCCGCGCAACCTGTGCTGTACGATGTCGAAAAATAAAAGTCGGGCATATTGTTTTTGTGGCAACAAAGACGATTGAAAATGATTTCATTTGTTCCAGAACACATTAAACTCTCCGGAATAAAAGATTTTGTTTAAGAATTAACGTTTACTGGAGCACTATTGACGCGTAACTATTAAAGTCTGGGTATTTCTCTAAAAATCTTTATGGGGCGCCTAGCTTTTTTTCGAATTAATTGTGTTGGTTTGATTCCATGCTGTGTTGTTATTACTGAATGTTTAGTTATACAATCAATAAGTAAAATATTTAAAGATTCACTATTATTCGTTGTTTTAGAAACACGATTACTTGTAGTTTCCTCGATAGTTTTTTTTAAAGTTACCTCAATAAAGCAACTAAAGCCTGTCATAAATACTGCAGGGAAAGTTATCAGTTTTTTTAATAATAACATACCTATCGAGATGTTAACTATAATGTATACGTCTTACATTTTCAAAATCTGTATTATTTTAATAATTAAACCGAAAAAACATGATTTCCGCGCTCCCAGCAGAGATGGGCAAAAGCTAATCGATTAACGATTAAGATTAACTTTTTTAATCTCGATTAACGATTAAAATTGACGATAAGTTAATCTAATCGTACGAGTTCCGATAGATTTAATCTCGAAAGATTAAGTTAATTGTCGATTAATTTTTAGCGATTACATTTTTAATCGATTAATTAATTCGATTAACTTTCTCTCGATTAATATTAGGAAAAATAAGATAAGACTTTTTGTAAGTCTAAGTCCCTGCCTAGAACATCTTAGAATACCGCACTATAAAAACCATCTTGTATTACTGTAACAAGAGGGAAAAGGGAAGAGCGGAGAGGGAGGAGCGGAGAGCGGCGATCGGAGAGCGGCGAAAGGCGTGCGGAGAGCGGAGAGTGGCGTCCGGAAAGTGGAGAGCGGCGTGCGGAGAGCGGAGGGCGGCGTGCGGAGAGTGACGTGCGGAGAGCGTAGTGCAGCGTGCGAAGAGCGGAGAGCGGTGTGCGGAAAACAGAGAGTGGCTTGCGGAGAGCGGAGAGCGGCGTGCGGAAAGTGGCGTGCGGAGAGCGGCGTGCGGAGAACGGGAAGCGGAAAGAGGGAACGGTCGGATGCAAAGGTGACCGAACGTAGAGAATGGTGTTCAATCGTCCTGAAGTGGGCAACCCAGTGGGAATAGGGTGGACGCCACGCCTCTGCTGACTAGACGGGTTGACCAAACGAGCGAAGGCACGAGAAAAAGCTAGCGTGTACATAACGGAGGCAACCCTAGCGCACATTCCAATGACGTTGCGTCACCCGCGGGAAGGGGCATCGATAGCGGTGGCAACGCCTGCCGTCCAAACAAGTGGTGTATCTGTTACGTAGTAACTTGCATATAATCTGTGTCACCGGTCACTCTTCAAAGCACTGCTTAGAAAAGGACAGGTAATGTATCTCGCGCGAGAAAGACTCGCGTGTCACAGTTGTGCTAGAGGTGCTGCACGTCTAGCATAACTTTAACACGCGACTCATATCGCGCGAGATAGCATCATCCGTCACTATCTCATAGTACTGTACAGATAGAGACAGGTAGTATATCTCGCGCGAGAAAGAGTCGCGTGAAAGTTCTGCTAGCCGTGCTGGTCGTGTTGGCTGTTTTAATTTTAAGCTATGTTTAGTGAACATCAGGCGTGCCAATCCTATGATATAGGTATTGTTTTAATTTGTGATTTAGCTTTTTATTTAAGTTTTGCATGCTTTATAAAGGCAACATGAAATCATGTCACTACGAACAAAAAGGTACGGCATTCATAATCCCTTTGCTCCGTAATCGGGTAAAAAAGGGCTGTCGGCCCAATTCGCTCTCGCTAAGTATATTTTAACCTAGATACCGATCTGTCAAAAGAATTTTCCTTAACATTCAATTCCGGCTTTTTAAAGGGTGAATGAGATAAGGGCGTAAGCCACGGCATGTCGTTCGGCGACACGGAAGCAACGCCACACGCCAGCCACATGATATCTATTCTGTTATAAAATGCTTTAATTATATTGATAACTAATTTCGCGTGGGCTTCTCCCCATGGTTTCAGGATTAATCTGAATAGTTGTGTCGTTGTTATTACAGATTTACTGCGATCATCATCCGGCTCCATCATCAAATTATCATGTCATCGAAGTAGTTACGCCACATATGAGCTCAGTCGGATCGGATACCAGGAAGTGGTTGAAAAGATGTACCTTTTCGACGAATTATTTTTCGTCGAATGTTTCATTTCGCCGAATGTTTCTTTTTGTCGAATGTTTCATTTTGTCGAATGTTTCCTTTCCCCGAATGTTTTATTTCGCCGATTGTTTCATTTCACAGAATGTTTCTCTTCGTCGAATGTTTCATTGTGCCAATTTTTTCCCTCTGAAGTCATACATTTTTAATAAATTTCGAAAATATCATCCTATTGGTTAGGTTAGGTTTGTCGTATAACAGTCCCAAATAGTTAACGCTTTTAGAGACAAAAGCTTTCTACGAACTGACACTTCGGCGAAATGAAAAATTCGACGAAAAATAATTCGGCGAAAAGGCAGAGAAGCGGTTGAAAGATTAATTGCAAAATACATCACGAGTTAAATAAAAGTTGTGAAAACAGTTTAATTGTATTGCACTTGCCTCTAGAATCTAGAACGCCGTAATATACTGAGGGTCAGTGTCGATAGAAAGAATTAACACTTTTAACGATGACATATGTAAAGGTATTCAGGTCTAGAATTCTGGATGCACATATTTACACTTTCCTTTTCAGTCAGAAGTAAAAAAATAATCCCTTGACAAGATTGGGGTCGACTGAGTCGAGTCGATCTTAATTTATGTAGATACTGTTGCCGAGTGTACCAAAGAATCACCGGGCAAAAGGCAACCTCTGAACTCCCAGCGATTGCCAAGGATACGTCAAGCCTTCTCTAATCGATATTATTAATATCCCGTAATATTCGGGCGCGGCGCATTCCTCGGCCCATCGTCTATAAAAAAATCCAATACAATTTTATGATATACGTTTTTAGCTATAAAAACATCAGAAATGGTTTATCGGTTTTCTCGTAAAGCTTATTATGTTCTATTGTGTATAAGATGTTCGCGATATGTAGTCATTAAACGTTTAGTGTCATATCGAATAATTTTTTTTGATAATTTATTTTTATTGGATACACATTTAAGTACCTAAACCATCATCTTCCACTATTTTCCTTTGCATTTATAATTGACAACATTTCATATTTTTAAGACTATCATTTTATTACTTTTCTGAATTCTGCTTAAAAAGATGAAGTAATCTCTGTTTTTATTTATTTTCTGAGATGATTATTTATTTTATTATTAATTTATAAAAACATACTCATTTTAAAATGTGGCAACACCAAAACCAGAACTTAATGGAACGGTTCAGAACGGTTACTTTAGTCTGTTTTCTTATTAAAAAAAAACTTAATAAAACTCGGTATGCATCTGTCATCTGTCAACATCAAATAAAAAGAAAATATATTTTTTCGCTCTTTGGTTTAGACAACAACCCTATTCAGCCCGTATTGTCTTAGATTGCAGTCATTTGATGTATTTTCTTATATTTCTTTAAATACAGAAGTATAAATTCAAAGATTTTTTTTCAAGGTACACGACATAAAGCCCTGTCGATCTCTATATTAATTTCCATCTGTTATAAATATGAAATGTTGTCAATTATGTTTATAAATAAATACATACTTAATTATAATTAATTATAGTAGCTGTGTGGGCCCAGCCCTGGTGCCGGGAGGTATGTTATGTTAGGTTTTTTTAATGTTTGTATAATTTGTAACGTTTTCTTTATATTTTAATTTTTATATACCTACTTATAATAATAGTTATAATATGCATAATAATGTGAAATTATATTAGCGCCACATTATCTTGCGTTAAGGCAACATATTAAGGTACATTAAGTTATAAAAATATGTATATTTAAATAAAATCAATCCCAGGCCTAACTAAAATTTTGCTTCACATTAGATTATAATACATAGCGACAGTCGCAACAATCACAAATTCCAACCGGCCACGTTATTTATTACAAAATAAATGGCCACACAAATAAACAATGTCCACTGGTCATTTGGTTGCGAAATCACGTCAACCATTTACCTTTTTTTTTTGCGCAGGCAACCCGTTTAAAGCCCGCGCTGGCAACCCCGGCGATGTCCGCCATTTTTCATTTTAACCGCGCAATTTATGTTGTGTGGGTTAATTAGGTGTTTCAGTTATATGGCTCAGTTTGACGTGTTTGTTGGAAATGGAGCGATTTGGGTTTAATTTAAACTTTGTATACCCTTGGGAATGTCGTGCCATATCGACATCTAATAAATTAGCAATGCATTGTTGAAACAACAATAAACGGTAGTAGTTTCGTATTTCAGATTAATACCTGTAATAAAAAGTTTATGAATTAGGATTTTGTTGGATAACTATTAATTATTGCTTATGATTACCAATAGGTAAAATTAAAAAACTTCAAAATGAAGTTGTGAATTATTTTCCATTGCAGTTCCTGTTTTTATAGATAGGCATTTACTAAACAATTTGATTAGTATTATCTACAATCACTTGTTCTATATAAATTAAGTTATTTGAGGTTATAATTTTGACATATGTCAGCCATCTTTAAAAAACTAACCTCCAAAGCCGCAGCCGTGGCGTTCATTGAACATTCAGGGCTCGATCGCTCCCGCTCAAGAATGCATAACATGAGACGCGAGAACCGTGTATTATGATCTCAAACTCGAACGTTTCTTTGGGGCTTTAGGTTTTGGAAAGTTGTGCAGGGATGGTGCAATTGGGTAAAATATGGTAAAATCGCGTATGAGAGTCTGCTTCGTATTTATTTTGTTCCATGCAAGATAATATTCACCATATTTTATACCATTAAGATGGGATTTAAACAAAAAATATTTCAAGAATAAAAGCTTACTTTCGGTTAGTAATGTCAAACTTTTATAGGGTTGTGACATTACTGTACCAATGTAATAACATATAATAAATATGTGATTGATCGTTTTAAGTATTATTTACTGTTGATAATGATTTACTGTTGAGTTTCTTTCGGCTTTCTGCTCAACAGCGGTCTCCTCTTGGGAAATGCCGGTAGATTCACAATCTGACTTGTAAAAGTGCCTTGTTGCCTACTTACAGAATAAATTATTTCATTTCATTTCATACGAGAGTAGGCGTTATTCTTGCAATAAAAGTTTGGCTAAATACTATCTCCATATAAAATATATATAAAATCGAAGATCAAACGAACTTAACTGGAAGTGAAGTTCGATTACAATTGTTTGTCGAGGTGTGCAATAAAGAGTATTAAGTGTAAAGCGCACATCCTAGGGTATGGCTAATGCGCATAAGTGTTTCAAACACATATGACGCAGAGGGCGCTCCAGTAGCGTATTAATTATGGAATGAAAGATTTGGCGTGATTGACGTAGCGATCTAATAGCTCAGTTGGGAGAGCAATGCGCTTGTAACGCAGAGGTCGCAGGTTCAAGCCCTGCTTGGATTGTAGTGGATCGCATTAAATTTTTCTTTCTTAATTTACCTTTGTGTCATTATTTATAAAAAAAATATTTAGTATTTCCACATAAAAAATAGAATCGATAAAAAAAAGATTCTATAAAAAAAAAGAGTAATAATTGCAGATGTCGGCATGCAATAAATACGAATAAAAACTTAAGATTACTATAGGCGATATTATCGCTAAAGAGCGATGGCTTCTAGGCAACATTTGGGTTGATGACATTTAAAATTAGGCATTGATTCTTTGTCCTTGCTTACCAAACCAATTATCATAAGTTCAATATAAATTCTCGGATTTGTACAAGCGAGGGTTACCACAAACGGATATCGTTCTCAAGTTTCGAGTGTAGAGTTAAACTAAACGCAATTAACAAACAATTTTATTGCATAAACAACACGACCCTTTATTAAACTAATAACGTTCCGATCCACGCACAATTACAAGTCGATAGGGTTGTCGAAATTCGCACAAACTCTGCGTTGTTGGAGCACGTAAATATTATATGAAATGAGAATGGCATGAAAGTAATTTATTGCAGAATTTTTGAGTACCATATGATAATTATAATCTTTTTACAAGCGTTTATATATTCTTCACAAATGGGTATAATAACCTTTTGTGGAATTGAGTTCGTGACTCGTAGGATCCGTCGAATGATATTGCATAATTGAAGGCTAGCGAGTGGACCATTGTGGTTCGAAATTACCGAATGGAACCTCATCATCATCAGCCAAAAGACGTCCACTGCTGGACATAGGCCTCCCCCAGAGAACGCCACCATGACCGGTCCTGCGCCTCCCGAATCCAGCGGACTCCAGCGACCTTCACCAGGAATGGAACCTATTTTAATATAATCCGTGTGCCAAGTTTCATCTATACGCACCTCTCGGTCATTCCACGCTGCGTTTTGCTACACGTGGTCAACGCTTTACTGTCTCAACGGCCATCTACAATCCTGCGAGCTGTTACTAGCGGTTATTCTTCGCCGTAGTAAATAAGTTGTACATAGTAATATTATTATAGTAGCCTTTTGTTTAATTTTTTATTGTTTATCTCACATCCTTTATGTAATTATGTTTTATGTTCACATCACGAATACATTAATTATCTTTTCTTTCTTTCTTTTAAGTATTCTTGAATGCATCAACCCTAGCGTATACGGTGGTCGTAAGTTATACTCGTAAAGTGCCATCAATGGGGTTTCGCGTATAATTGATACGATTAATTTCAGTTCGCGGCGTGTTTGTAACGCTTTACGTTACGTTATGTTATGATATGAGTGTTTTGACATCGCGTAAGGGGCGGTATGTAATTCAAGAAGTTCATAGATTCGCAGTGAGTCATTGACAGTTTTACCTACTTAAGTATACTTAGTTACTCCGATGACTCAGTGACCCAAAGTGACCTCGGATATTCCGATTTCGAGCGCTGTCTGTGCTCTGAGTTTTCAGCGTCAACTTCGTCAGATCCGCGTCCACTGCGTCTTTTCAGGTTCTTTATCTAAGTATAACAAAAAAATATATAGATGACTCATTTTTCGTGGGTATGTTATTTTATTTCTCATCCTCGTCGCCAGTGCTAGGTATAGGGTAGGTGCGTCAATAAAATAAAACACGGTTCGGTATTGACTGACGTATATTGCATACGAACGGATAGCGGTGCATTATAAATAACAGTCAGGAGCTAGGTCGAACGGTCTGTAGTTTTAGATTCTCAGTGTGCGGAAGTGAGTTCAGTCGAGCTTATCCTGAAAATGACCGTTCATTTTGAAAATACACACTTAATTTTCTCCAAAACTCTCGAGGAGCCGTTTTTACTAACCCATTCACCAAATAACATGATCAAACCTCGTATGAGGACGCCATTTTCCCATCACACACCAAGTGTCACCTCCCTGGTTTCCGGCGGCCCTATTACTTCCGCTTCCGGCGAATGGCCGCCGAGATGAATTCCCGTTAATTGAAAGTTCCCAATCAATTTTTCCGCGAGAGTAGCCGAAGATTAATATTATTGGCGGTCGGGCGGGTGCGTGGCGACTTGTTTTGGCGGGTATAGATGGTACCGACGTTGATTAGGGTTAGGTGTAGTCTAGGAAATTATTTGGTCAACTTTACCAACCGTTTGGCAGGTATATACGTATATCAATAATAGGTATAACTATTATTAGATATCCATTAATTATTTACAAATAATTCTTAACAACATATGTACCTCGAACCAAAGTTATATTATGTAGGTACTTGCTATTGGTACGAAAAAAGAATATTTATTTCAAAATGTCGGTGGGATTGCATGACATGTTGTTGTTATCATTACCTCAACTCTCGTGGCTATATATACTTAAACATAGCGCTAAATTATTAATTCAATTTTATACGTATTATTTTACAGCAAACAAAACAGTTTTCTGCGATCAGGAAAATAATATGAATACAGCACTTAAATCAATGCATCCAAATATCCAATCGTCGACAGTTATGGACTTGACCATAAATAAAAATCACGCGAGCCGCTGAAAACAATAATGAAAGATGTCTCACAAAAGTTTCAATAAGATTATAACCAATACTTTTGAACCCGACTGTACCCCGAAAGGAGGTTAATGTGTGTCTGACCCGTGGCCTGCAGCTATAAAACTGATGGATGGTTGCCGCCTCAGTGCGATACAGGCTGCGGGGCAATGATAAGGGCTTGAGATCAGCCGTTGTACACTCAGCCTCATAAGTGGTACAGTCAGCGGTCAGCCGCAAAAAATATTTGTTACTATAGGTAGTGTATAAAGTTCCCAAGTACGCTTATACAGCCTGTGTTCTATTTGGGTTATGTCACCATATTTTGTCCGAAGAGTTAGGTTTAGCTTGATTTGTTGATGAACTTTAGTGAAAAAGTTGTAATAATATATATGTAATAACAATAACTATACTTACTCACATTTCGATGGCCATCGCCATTGCTATCACATTAGTCACGTTGCAGCTAGTTCATCTACCGCAAATGAATAATACTAAAATTAATCGTGTGCGTGTGGATTGAGTGAGCACCCTTCAAAAATGAAAAAAAATGTGCTGATCATTTAGTAAAAGTTCTAAAACAATTGTAAAACTAATTGATGAATTTGTAAAACGATAAATAAAAAGAATACATTCATTAACGTATGCTCACTCAGTTCTCACAAACAACCAACGAAATCTGTGAATGTGTTTATTTAACATATAATATTTATATCCTAATTTTTAGTAAAAATTATGCTTAAGGTAGGTAATAATTTGTAGATCACCTGGTTACGTATTTAAAGTTTTACAAATTATTTCGTATGCTCACTCAATCCGCACACTTTCGAAAACCCGATTTCTGATGAAAATACTGCAGATTGAAACTTCTATATATGTATATAGTTTAGTAAAACTCATATGGGAATTTGTAAAATACAAAACAAACCGCTAACGTGGCAGATTTTTGGATAATACATGTTTGTTAGTGCTCACTCAGTCCACACATTATTCGTAAGTTAAAAATGTAAATATCTTAAGATTTGTAGTATCTAGGAAACTACAAAGTAGTTCAACTTTAAGTAAAAAAAAATACTAAATATCCACCATCTAAAATTCGTTGTCTGCTTTTAAAGATATTCAAATTTCATTTTAAAATACAATCTAAGATACAGTCCACATTTTAGATTGTATTTTAAGAAGTGGAGTGTGATCTAAATTTTTTTTACTAAAAGTTGAACTACTTTGTAGTTTCCTAGATACTACCAATCTTAAGATATTTACATTTTTAACTTACGAATAATGTGTGGACTGAGTGAGCACTTACAAACATGTATTATCCAAAAATCTGCCACGTTAGCGGTTTGTTTTGTATTTTACAAATTCCCATATGAGTTTTACTAAACTATATACATATATAGAAGTTTCAATCTGCAGTATTTTCATCAGAAATCGGGTTTTCGAAAGTGTGCGGATTGAGTGAGCATACGAAATAATTTGTAAAACTTTAAATACGTAACCAGGTGATCTACAAATTATTACCTACCTTAAGCATAATTTTTACTAAAAATTAGGATATAAATATTGTATGTTAAATAAACACATTCACAGATTTCGTTGGTTGTTTGTGAGAACTGAGTGAGCATACGTTAATGAATGTATTCTTTTTATTTATCGTTTTACAAATTCATCAATTACTTTTACAATTGTTTTAGAACTTTTACTAAATGATCAGCACATTTTTTTTAATTTTTGAAGGGTGCTCTCTCAATCCACACGCACACAAATTAATCTACCTACCTATTTACTGTTCACGATATTTACGATGTTTATGATATAGTTCGTTGTCACCGTTTTTTTCTGTACGTTACTGTGTTATAGTTTAATTTTGTGAATGTGTTTTTCTCAATGTCAAGTGAATTGTATTCTTTCTGTTGAGAAAATAAATGTCTTAAACCTTAAATAAGAGCTTGGCCGAAAAAGTAGTCCTCAGCTTTTTCGCTGAATTGTCTTTCATTTCGCAGAAGGTTCAGTTCGAAGAAGGCAATTCTCTAAAACCGTGAACTATCTGGGATTATTATAAAACAAACCTAATCTGTACGATGATATTTGCAACAATTATGAAAAATTTATGACTACTGAGTAATAAAACTTCTGCGAAGTGAAGATTCGACGAATCGAAATATTCGAGGAAAATTAATTCTGCGAAAAGGCAGATCACCCGACAAAATACGACGGAAAAATTTCATTTACTAGATCTGTACCGGCGGCTTAGAATAATGATCCTATTTATCTAACTGCACGTCAGAAGCCGGCAAAAATTATAAAGCCGAAAGTTTGTGAGTGTATTTATGTGTATGTTTGTTACTTCTTCACACGCTCAAATGGCTGGATCAATTTTGATACATTTTGGTATGAAGGTAGCTGCAACCCTGGATTAACATATAGGTTACTTTTTATTCCGAAAATTTAAGTATTCCCGTGGGATAAGCGGGTAACACTGCGCGGCGCAGTTAGTAGTTAATAAGTCAATTGATGTAGGTACAACATAGCACTACTTAATCTACACATAGCTACATATAGACATAATGCTGACGAGCTCTGATTGCTGCTAACCTGATCTCTTTGATGTGGGGGCAACTATGTGGAGCCACGCACGCCTGCCCTACTTGATAGTAACTGGTACGCAATATGTATAATGTAATTACGTTTGTAAATGTATAGTAAGTCATTGACGATGTATAGCATAGTTTTGGGAATAACTATTTAACTCTGTTATTATACTTGAATTTATTTTATTTTGTCATGCTTCCTGAAAATGTTTCAGTGAATTAGGGGAGAGTAGGTAACCTATATTGAACCGGCGCTTAAATTGGACCACTTCTGTATTTCTACCAAATAACACAATTTATTTACACTGGCAACAAAAAATGAAGCGACGACAGCGCCATAATCAGTCCACCAATTTGGTGTAATAAATAAATTGTGTTATTTGGTAGAAATACGAAGTGGTCCAATTTAAGCGCCGCCGGTTCAATATAGGTTACTCTGCCCTATCTAAGCGGGTGACGATTTGCTGACTAAATTTGACTCGGAGAGTAGGTTATGTGTACATATAATTATTTTTAAAGGTATATTTATATCCAGGAATGCAAAATTACGTAAAAAATTATTCCCTTATACGGGATGAAAACGTTAAAAAAAACTGCCATTTCAAAACAAACTAGCGAGGCCTCAGTATCCTACTATCCTATCGTACTATCCTTCTCCGTGCATCGTTATCCTCATTGCTGAGGGTCGTGACATCCACCATGGATTAGCTTCCTCCGGATGATGTTGCGCCATCTTCCACGGTCCTCGGCCACCTTGAGCGCGTCGTGGAAATTGGAATCAAGTGCAGTGCGGATTTGGTCAGACCAGCGCATCGGGCTGCGGCCCCGAGACCTCTTCCCCTGGATCTTTCCAGTGACCAATAGTTTTTCCATATTAGTGGCATAAATACTAGTCTAGTAATTATAATACAAGTCTACTAGAGCTTATTGTGCGACTAGATCGATTTGTGTCAGGTTGTGTGTCATTAACTTTTAAATATTCCATTAAATTTTGAAGAAAATGTTGGAATAATCGTAAAGGTTAACCGACATGGTTTCAAGGGTGCCAAAATGACATTGCTTTGAACGGCACAATCTAGTCAATGTGTATGTATGAATGCAAAGCCAATATTGGTCCCTCGACGCAGCCATGCGTATCAACCGTGTACGCGCCAAGCTTACCGATAGCGCCGTCGGTTCTAAAAGGGCATAAGTTAGTCTGTGTTCTTATAGACATACTGCATTTTAATGAGGAGGGAGCGATTGAGATGATAATGTGACAAGTGTCGCTCAACTGTGGAGATATTGGTTTGTGTGCAGGGCATATGGCGCAGGCGAAGGCGACGTTGGTGCAGCCACATCAGGTGACATGACGTGTGTAACGTTACATCATAAGAATCAGAATACCTAATTTAAGTATTTGTTAAGGTTCAGGTCAATGGGATATACCAAAAAAATAAGTCAGTAGTACGAGTTAAAACATTTATCATTTCAAAAATCATGCATCTTTGACTAAAAATTTAAGCTTCTATAAGTAGCTAGAATATTTTTGGGCAATCTATTAAAAATCTTAGGCCCACAACTTTGTTTTTGCATGCCATCGCTTTCACGTCACAACGTCCATGACTGTCACGTTACGTGTTGTATTTAATGTAGTTAATTGCTTCCGGTTCGTGTCTCAAGATGGCCGCATGCGTTTAAGTTTCGTTGTTCATTATTTATTCATTTTAGTTGTTCAATGTGTAGTATTGATAGCGTATTGTGCAGTGATCTAACGTATGAGTGAATAGCTAATTAAGAATTCAACTTGAAGCGTTCATAGCCCTTCCTGGGTCAAGGCCCGATAGTCCGCGTGGTTTTTTGTAAATCGCTATCACTACAAAAAGCACGATTTTTTCAACTCACCGTACAACGTGGTATCAATCTTCTATCTAGTCGCCTAGTGCGATTGGCAACGAGACATTGGCAGTAATGGTCGCTTAACTGTGACCGGTTGCCATTTAAAAAAAAATAGAATAGAAATAGAATGTAGGTAGTTAATTTATTTCTTCCCTGTTAGTAAATGTTTTGACCCCACTTTCAACCCGGCTGCGGGCCGACAGCTGTTTTGCATTAAGTAAATAACTCGGCTGAGAACTATCAGCGCTCGTTGGCTCATTTTAGCGGAAGTTCCGCGGGCGGCTACAGAACCAATGTGGTAAAAACCGGCCAAGTGCGAGTCTGACTCGCGCACCGTGCTAATAATTATCCCAACTGGCCGGGTTAAGATAAGTTTGCACCTAGTATGTATGGCGACGGATACAAATATGGTGCAAAGTTAACGCAACCAATCACGTTTGTTCTGTTTCTTAGAATTGGCTGTTGAAGCGTCAACAGAAATACATCATCTGTGAAAATTTCAACTATCACAGTTCTTGATATACAGCCTGGTGACAGACGGAAGGGCAGCGGAGACTTAGTAATAGGGTCCCTATTTTACCTTTTGGGTACGGAGGCCTAAAAATAGAATCGCGGACTGGTTAACTGCTAATAAAAAATCTGCAAAAATAACAATTTTATCGGGATCGGGAGGCGATGGCTGTGATTTGTACCTACAACTCTACTCTATATCAACGAGAACAGGAAGCATTTTTCAACCTCTTGAAATTTTGTGAGCAGTTTCAATAAAAAAAAATATCGAGTCTGTTTTTCATTCTAGCTGCAACAGCGCCCCCGGGCGGTTAACAGCAAACATACATATCGACGGCAAAAGCGGAATCGCTGTAAACGCCAATTAATCCCCTTGGCGTTTACAGCGTTTTGGCTTTTTGCCGTCGAATCATCTAAGAACCCTGCTCTGAAATTGTCGGCAATTAATGCATAAAACCGCATCGAAATCGGTCCCTAAGTTTTCCAAGAAAAAGGTAACAGACATACACTTATAACTACGACCACATAAACGGCTTCCGTTCCGTACCGTCCGTCGTCGGTAAAATAATACACAGCGTGAACAAAATTAAAAAGTATTTCTTCCTCAAACACGAAGTTATGAAATGAGAATGAGTGCAGTGTACGGACCCGATCAGAATCATTCCCATTCGTTAGCAATAACCGGAACTCTATTATTTTAAGCTGCAAACTTCCCCTCAACTTCGCCGTTTACATGATGGAGTTGGTCCTTTTGGAGAAACTTTTGGTGGAAATTCTATACGCTGTGGAAATAAGTTAAAACTGAGCATATTGCGTTTCTGTACTCTAAAATATTATTTATTCGTAATTCTAATACCTACATAATTATCACTACATATTGCTACATAGTATAAAACAAAGTCGCTATATGTCTGTCCCTATGTATGCTTAGATCTTTAAAACTGCGCAACGGATTTTGATGCGCTTTTTGATAGATAGAGTGATTCAGGAGGAAGGTTTATAATATGTATAATAGATGCATAATTTATCAGCATCGCACCCGTTCGAAGCCGGGGGAGGTCGCTAGTATACAAGTGAACAGTTGTGAATGTTGTGCTTAAACGCGAAAACTACGTGATATTTCAATAGTAAGCACTCCGACGCTGCCTAAAGATTGTCTGAAAGAGATCGCTATTTAATAAGACCGCCTGTAGCTTACGTATGCCCGTTGTTTTAATGTATTTCATATTATATTTGCCTATGAATTAGAGGTGTGCATTAAAAAGTATAGGTACAAATGTATTTTATTTGTACGTGACAGATTTCTATAACACTTAGTTACATACATTAGATATCAGAATAGCTCATTTGCTACAATTAATAAGGGTATTCATTCATAAGAAGGCTAAACAACTTATACTTATTCAATGAGGCTTGTTAACATCTCTGATTAACCAACTTCTCGGTCACATCATTTTTTGATTTGCATTAACTGACAGGTTTTCACTGAGGAAGTTGTGGGTTCCTTCCTATGGTTTATTTATTTTTGTAAATGGATCTTTGACTAACATGTATGAGCTGCAACTCTGCTGGCGAGCGTGTTAGTGTTCCGTGCCGCCTCATGCAACCGCTGGCAAAGTTTAGAAATCGACAGCGCAATACTGACTGAACACAGAATATGAACATCATAAGAAGTATAGTAGGTATGTATTTGTTTCCGATGTTATTGAAGCGAAATGATGATTTCCGAACACAACTATTAGCTCCTCTTAGCAGAAAGATGCTTTTAAAAAACTATTAGCTACTCGGAATGAAGATGCTGAAAGAATTCACAGTACCTACTCCTGGACATGGAACACGTTATTAGGACGTTTCCGAACTTCCTAGCACTATCCTAACCATCCGTTAAACCGTGCGCTGCCGGCACTGAAAACCTAACCTAATATTCTATAACGTTTATATATATTTTAAGAGGCCTTATTCCTTTTAAATTTTATTTTTTTCATTATATGACAAATTGTATATTGATAATTTCAAACAACTTTTTAAAGCTCTTCATCAGGGGTAGCTATCCGAGTGTGGGTCGCGAGTCGCGTAACAGCACGGATAGCTACCCCTGATGAAGAGCTCCAAATGAGTTCGAAACATGTCGGGCCGTTCCTGTCAATTTTTACGTGAGTTTATACCGTTTTTAGGGTTCCGTACCTCAAAAGGAAAAAACGGAACCCTTATAGGATCACTTTGTTGTCCGTCTGTCCGTCCGTCTGTCAAGACCCTTTTTCTCAGGAACGCGTGGACGTATGAAGCTGAAATTTATATCAATTACTCAGGTCTACTGTCCCTTGAAGCTGTGAAAAAATCAAACTTCTAAGCCAACGCAATCAAAAGATACAGCCGTTTATGCCGCAAATTTTCGACACTTGCAAGGGAATCAAAACCTACAGGGTGCTTCCCGTGAACTCAGAATCTTGAAATTTGGTACGAAGCAACGTCTTATAGCATAGATAAAGGAATAATTACGAAAACCATAAATTTTTTTTTTTATACCTAACTTTGCACCTAATTTGCATATTTTCGACACTTGCAAGGGAATCAAAATCTACAGGGTGCTTCCCGTGAACTCAGAATCTTGAAATTTGGTACGAAGCAACGTCTTATAGCATAGATAAAGGAATAATTACGAAAACCATAAAAAAAATTTTTAATACCTAACTTTGCACCTAATTTATATGGGGCGCTATACATACCAGGTGCAAACTTAACTTAACCACTTAGGGATGGAAAGTGTTTGTACGGAACCCTCGGTGCGCGAGTCCGACTCGCACTTGGCCGGTTTTTTTATAATTAGTAAAGATGTCTCACGATAGTTTTAATAACATTATAACTTTTTAAAGTATAGTAATACTATAATAATATCATGCTTTCATTGCGTGCCGTTGAAAATAAGTTGAAAAAAAACTGTTTTCTGCGGGAATTATGTTGAGGGAATTTCGACTAGTTTTTGAAAAAAATCAATTATGAAAATTTGAACATCATAGGGAAAAATGTCTAAAACAATCAGCATTTTTGAACGGATAAGGAGCCTTAATTGCCTCTAAAAGAAACGAGTAAAGAGCCTTTCTCAACCAAAACACAATGCTCATTTGAAATCACTGTCGGTAACAGCGCTGTACCCTTATTGTTACGTGTAGCCAAACTCCTGGGCTACGTGCCGATTGCTTCGCAAATGCTCTTGGAATATCCGCGCCTTTACGACTAACCGCTTTAACCCTTGGGCTCTGGGTCTAAATGCCAGTGTCGCTGGGGCTAATAAGGGAGGGCTAGTGCCCGAAAAGGACCCTAATCGGTCTGGCTGGAGCGTAATTGTTTCCGATCTGCTGTCGAGTTTTGATATACCTATTCGAGGGGTGTCATCTATAAAACCTATTATAACCACTAATAGATAAATAATGACTATCGGAAAAATTCTAACGGTACATTATTCGAGTAGCGATTGATTACACTAGCTACCGTAAACTCAGGCTTCTATGGTCCAACATTAAACGTCGAGGAATTTAAACCTCTATTTCTCTGTAACGGGTGATATTTATGACTGGATTTTGAATTTGTTACATTAATGTTAGACATACATTAAGGTAAAAAGGTCGTTACTTATCAAAGTTATTAATTTGGTTTTTTTATTTTTTTTTTTACTTTTGGACCATTGTTGTATACTAAGTTTTCAACTTTAAACCAGATTGATAATGTCAACGATAATATATGAAATCTTATGCTAGGATCAGAGTTGTAAGGTTTTTATATGAATATGGGCCATTTTAAATATACAAATAATTAAATAGAAAAAAAGCTGTAATTTTTTTATATATAAAAGTTATTAAAATATAAATGAAAAATTGTTCCAAGAATTAAATGTTAAGAAATCAACAAAAACTCCTCTTATTGTGTTTTGACTACTGCCTACCTATGTTAAAAGATTACCAAATCAGTCTCAACTAAACAAATGACTTTAATGATAAGAAATAAACATCAAAAACCTCTAAATATACTGAGTTATAAAATAAACAAATCTGTCTTAAATCAACAAATGACTGTAGGTACATAACCTAATCAACTAATCAGTCAGGGAAACATTTGAAAACAAAAATATTACTGCAAATTATTTTGTAGCTTTGTTACTTTATTTTTATAAATTTTAAAACTGAATTTTCGTACTTTGCATTCAACTATGACCATACTGCATTTTGTAGCCGTTGGTAATTTAAAAAGTATGTGTTCAAATATGGTCCAAAAATCCAGTATGGTCATAGTTGAATGCAAAGTACGAAAATTCAGTTTTAAAATTTTTATAAAATAAAGTAAACCACTATCAACAAAACTTTCACTTTTCATTTATTTCATTTATTCATTTAATTACAATGTAAGTTTACAGCATACATGACACCAAAGCACTTACACGATAAATTATTACATAAAAAGAAAACAATACATGTCAAAGAGAAGGATCATTCAAAATAATAATAATACAATATTTTAAAATTTATACATAACAATTAATACACATTATCCAGGAACTGCTTAGCTATACAGCACAATTGAGCAAAGCGATCAGCAAATATATCAGCATCGCCGTGCTGAGTGAGCATCAGGTATAGCAACGAAATTGCGCGTGCGGTAGGAGCGTGTCGAGCGTGGCACGTGCGAGCGGTCACACGCTGCAGCAGGCCTGGCCGGCGGCACTTTTAAAATACTACTAAGTAACTTACCTTTGAATGAAAATAAACACCAATTACATTCACTTTTTTTAATTTTTGTTCCGCCACCGAAAGTTTGACGAGCTCGACTACTTGCAAAAACCTTTTCAACTTAGTGAAAAGTGTCGATATACGAGTAGTGACACCACCTAGTGCCAACCGGTGAAATTACTTCACCGGTGCTCTAACGTAATAAAAAATACTCAATAAATCTAACAGGATGGCGCTAGGGGTCACGTAATTTGTTCAGATGTATCGAGGCCTGTTTGGACTATAGATGAACACTAGGACCATAGAAGCCTGAGTTTACGGTACTTTACTATCACACTTATTCATCATGATAATATTATTAATCCAATGAATGAAGGGATTTTACCTTACAAACGGTCCGGTAGTTCTGAATTTTTGATATGTTGCCTAGGCCAGGATGGTTAGTGAGTGTTTAATATACAAAATGCATAATTCCCCCTCCTCCGCGCCCACCGCCATATCGAAAAAAATCTTCAGATTTTTGCTTATATTTTCAATTAGGAGCATTTTACCTAGAAAAGAGCGTACTAAATGTTGTAGAGAATTAAATTTCCTATAATTTTCATTTTTAATTTTGTTTGTTAATTTATTTATTTAGATTTGAAATACTTGTAATAGAAATTTAGAATATTATTTCGTATGGTACCCATATTCAGAATTAAAAGTTAAATGGAATATAATAGAATTTTAATTTATTGCACACCTCAACGGGAAATGAATAAGTACAAAAAACACAGATCACACGTTAACATTCAATAGAGGTAAACAACAGGCGGTCTTATCGCTAAATAGCGATCTCTTCCAAAAAACCTTTGGGTAGCGAAATTAAATAAAAACGTCAGAAATGAGTATTAATTATTTAACTATATGGGTGCCGAAAAGTTTGAATTCTTATCAATCTTATTTCTATTTTAAGAACCCTGATTTATCCAAGACTGTATATCCTGAATGCAATTAAAGCTAGATAAACACCGCATTTTACGCATCCAATCCCATCCGAACTGCAAAGTTAAATAAGGCGGCGGGTTCAAAATTAACTTTCCGTTAACTTGGAGTGGACTTTATAGGCCCAGGAATTCTTTAGGCTCCTAACTTAATTACATTTAGTTCTGGTTAACTTCAACAATTAGAACTAAATAGGTATTAGTTTAATTTAAGTTTAGCGTAAGAGCCGTTTATTTAGGTACCTGCCCGTCTAGCACAACTAATGGTTCGCGACTCATGTCAAGCGACATAGCATCACCCGTCACTCTCTCACAGTCAGAATCAGAATCAGAATCAGTAATTTATTTGCTCAAACATGGTACATACAGTTGGTCTTAAATCTACTTATAGAACTACATGTTTCGTAACAGAGACTTGCAAATTTTTCAATATGTTATGTGTGTCACATGCATAATTTATTTATGAATTAGTAATCATCCTCCTAGCCTTTTGTCCCATTTTTTGAGAATGAATTCTCAATAGGGGTCGGCTACCTAAATCCCAAGATGTGGCGTAGGCACTAGTTTTTACGCAAGCGACTGCCATCTGACCTTCCAACCCAGAGGGGAAACTAGGCCTTATTGGGCTTAGGTGGTTTCCTCACGATGTTTTCCTTCACCGAAAAGCGAGTGATAAATATCAAATGACATTCCGTACATAAGTTCCGAAAAACTCATTGGTACGGGCCGGGTTCGAACCCACGACCTCCGGATTGAAAGTCGCATGCCCTAACCACTAGGCTACCACCGCTTTATTTATGAATTAGTAATAATATCATTTAAATATTCTTGAATCGAGTAATACGCCTTAAATAATGAGTTTTTAAATTCAATAATGCTTTCCAGCTTTAAAATTGATGTCGGTAATTTATTAAATATTTTTGGTGCCATTCCGATAATACTTTTTGATAAAAAAGCAGTCTTTGATGGTCTAAAATGAATTTTTGATTGATGTCGTAAACTATTAAATGATGTATTACTGTATAGAATGAGATAGGTAGTAGATCTCGCGCAAGAAATAGTCGCCTGGCACAGTTATGCTAGTGGTGCTGACACAGGAGTAGCTGTGCGACATGAAAGTGACAGACTAATGAGTATTGATCCTAATGTCATGTTGTAAACGTGGTTTCCTTCTCCCGTCTTAGTTGAATTAATTATGAACTAGCGGTACCTAATTCACCGACCGAGCGAAGCGTCTATGTTTAAGCTTCGCCAAAATTTCTTTTGTATGTTCTTGCCTATAGGCCACATTTCTCAACAGATTGTCATGTAGTTTTGTGAGTAGGTTTTGATAGAACTTTTTGTCGATTCAGTGATTAGAGATTTTTCAAAATGGCGGAGATAATGGGGGTTGAAAACGTAAAAAATGAAAAATTTCAGCCATTTCTAAGCAAATTCGTGTGGTCTCCAGCTCACAGAGCAACTAGTGATAATGTTTTGAGAAGCATAAGGACCTAACTTTATGGACGATGACGACGACGATAGTTTTTCATTGAAAACATCTCATCAACTCCAACACTTTGAAATCCAGATGATAATTCAAACCAACTGCAACAGCGAAATAATGAATGTAGCTAGAAAACGAATGTAGCTAGAAAACTGAAACATATCGAAACCCATTCCTCATTAGCGGATAACGAGGATTCCGTGTTTCTTCTCGGGCAGTCCAATCATAGTCGTCATTAACCCCGTGAGATTTTAATGGCATTTCATACATCACAGAAGCCAACTAGCCGGGAAGAGTCAGTCACTCCCGCAAACTTCTAAGTCAAAACGCTTAATGAAAATTCATCAGCTTGAAACCCTCAAACAATAGCCCTGGCCAGCTGGCCATTCACGGGCTGGTCCTAAGCAAACAGCTCATAATCAGGCATCACCACACGGCTAAATGGAGGGCATACGGCTCGCTGGGCTTGGGACAGTAGACCCGGGACCCGAGCCCGGGAGAGTATTTTGTACCGGGTATTTTTAGGGATTAAGAGACTAGACTTGTAAATATTTTGGTCAGCTTAGACATCATAAGTGAATCAGGATGTGATGACCACGATTCTCAGTCATGAGGGAGCGACAAGAGAGAGAGAGAGAGATACGTTTTAAGTTATTGCCTTGTAAAGATTCATAGGGGTTATGTAGGTACCTCATCTCTCTCTCTCTCTCTCTCTAGTCATGTAGGTACCTAAGTTCATTTTAAATCGGTAAAAATGGAGAATTTAATGTATTAAGTTATTCTCTACCAGTCAATGCTATGGTAGACCAGAGCAGTATTAAACTAGTGGCTCTGGGTGTAGACCTAGTGAATATTTTTTTGAAATGAAGTAAATATATAATTTTTAATTTTCAACCCCCATATCACCGCCTTTAAAACTTAGACAAACCATGGGTAAATCAAAAAGCCCCAGCACATCACACATTTATGGCCCTAACCAAAGGTGAGGCCTGCGATCTGGGACACTAATTTACCGCCCTAGGTATGTAATGTACTATCCATAAAATTTCATGAGGATCTGTTGAGAAATGCGACCTGTAGGCGAGAACAGCCAGAAATTTGGATAACTGGACATCTGAACATCTAACATTCGGACAATTTTTGGGCTAAGCTGAAACGACGACGTTTCGCTGGCTTTGTTTGCTCGGTCAATAAATTAAGTAAGGTATAGAGACATAATGTCAATAAAACATGAAATCGATAACAAGTATGTTTGGAAGCATCATATATATAAATAAGTACCAAAAAAAAACATTGTAACAGTGATTATGAGTACTGTAACAGGTACAAATACCAGCTTCTTGGTTCCCTCCCTAGCCATCCTAAACCAATATCCGATTGCGATCGGCTCATTTGATTCCCGCAAACACAGCTCCGTGTCGCTTGTTCCGCCAATATGGTGGAAGTATTTATTCATTAGTTATTCAATGGCCGCTGGGCTTGACGGGTCCATTTGGCTTTCTTTTATGGTCTTATTTGTGGGAATTTATAAGGGCACTTAATACTCGTAACAGCAGTTAGCGATGGAAGGAGGCTTGAAGTTTGGTTCTGAGGAATGAACGAAAATCTTTGAATGTTGATAGACTTTTTAGGGTTCCGTAGTCAACTAGGAACCCTTATAGTTTCGCCATGTCCATCTGTCCGTCTGTCTGTCTGTCCGTCCGTCCGCGGCTTAGCTCCGTGATCATTAGTACTAGAAAGCTGAAATTTGGTATGAGTATGTGTATGTATCACGCCGTCAAAACGGTAAAATAAAAACTTTTTTCGGGTAGGTACCTCCCGTACACCTAAAGTGGGGGTGAAATTTTTTTTTAGTTCCAACACTAGTGTGTGGGGTGTCGTTGAATAGGTATTTTAAAATAGTATGGGTCTTCAAACATAATTTTTTGATAAAGTCAGCAAATATATTTTGGTAAATATTCGCTCCAGTAAACCAAAATAGAGTGCCCCCTGGTGTAGGACATTAATTTTGAAATGGCTGAAATATTTTTTACGTTTTCCAGTCCCATATATCTGCCATTTTGAAGAAATTTAAAATATAGTCTCGGAACTGTTTTCACGTGAGTGTTAATACAATAATTAGATTTGTTTATCATAAACTGGGCTATTTTCGAAAATGTAAAAATGTGATAATATTTAATTTTTTATCCTTTTTTTTTTTTTTTTTTTTTTTAATAAATAAATACTATGGGACAATCATAATCAAATCTACATAGTCCCAAACTAAGCAAAGCTTGTACTATGGGTATTAGACGACGGTACACATAATATATAAATACATTTATAGATAACATCCATGACCCAAGAACAAATATTCGAGTTCATCACCCAAATATTTGCCCCGGCCGGGATTCGAACCCGGGACCGCCGGGTCAGTAGGCAGGTGTCTGCAAACTGCGCCAAACGTGTCGTCAAAGTCGTGTTTGATTATATCGGAAAAGGGTTGGTTTAAAAAAAAATGTGTTTTCAATTGATATAACGCCTATATAGAATTTTACTATTCGAGCTTACATATTAAAGGAGACATAGCTCATATCAAAATTAGACACACCGACTTAGGTAACTACCTTACTACCATATCTATGCTCTATTAACGTGTATAATCTTAAATGAATACCCATTAATATTAATATCTTGGTCTCACTGGATCACCTATTTATACGCTCCGTTTGGTTTGATAGCTCTAAACCTCCGTTTCAGTTTTCGTCGTGGCTTCCCAACTACAACCGCTATATTCACATGTATATGTACAAATATACAGCTGTAGGAATGAACATGTGTACATGTGTAGGCTTGTTTGTCACGGATGCCGAGGTCACGTGACGTGACGCGTCATATTACCGTCCCGGGAGATGCCGAAACGTAAGCCCACACAGCGTAGTGCGCCACAGTGCTCCAAAACACAATTTCAATTATATACGAGCATCATAGGGGGGCCAGGGGGCCTATGACAGTCAAGTGATAAATAAATGATAAAGCATCTGTCACTCAGACTCGCATTTTGTCAAACGTGACGGATGCTTCGTCACTTATTTATCGCGTGATAAAAGCAACCGTCATAGGTACAAAGATATAGATAGCGAGACTGATGACTGAATGGAAGAGAGTGCGAGAGAAAGAGCATGATAATTATCTTGTAGTTGTAAGTTAGTTCAGTTTTAGTAAAGAATTAAGCTTAAAATTTATTTATTTATTTAAACTTTATTGCACAAAAGAAAAACTTAACGTACAAAATGCGGACTTAATGCCATGGGGCATTCTCTACCAGTCAACCTTAGGGCAAAGCAGAAAAATGTAGGCGGTGCATCCAAGCAACATAATAACATTTCATACCTAATTACATACAATTAAAATACTCACAATATTTATTACATATATATACATAAAATACACATATAAATAGATACATACATACATATATACGACGATGAAACTAACCAAGCAGATGAACTATGAGACGTCAGTTCTACCAGCAAAGAAACTCTGCACGGCCCTTTTAAATGCCAACTTACTCGGGGCATGTTTAAATCTGTGTAACTCTTTGTATAAACTGTCATATTACATTTTATATGATTCAATAATCAAATAAAATAATGCAGTTATAGACACGTATTTAGTTGTCCTGTAGAGTTCTTGAGGGCTACATCTACTTGGAGAATACTCACGTCGTTGCCGGTTTGTTACCGTCACCACAGAGTAACTATAGGTGCCTCATAATTATCAATTGGAAATCGATTCGAAACATGTTGAGCGATATTCGACTTGAACGACGTGTCACTTTCTTCTCATTGTTTGGAGAAATATTCGCACCTTACCCCATTATGTCGCAACGGTTTCAGTTCACGCAGTCCTGTTGAATTTTGGAATAAGTGTGCTGTGGCGGCGATCGCGCCTTTGAGCGGGGTCCGTATTGAATTCTTCTCGTTAGCTTCGCTTTGATAATTTGTGCGCAGTGCCGATGCCGGGAAATTGAAGGTCTCCATGGATATATATTGACAGTGCAAGAGGTTTTGACTCTCGACAAGTGTAGTTGTGCAGTTTTATTTAATACAGGTGCCAGCAACATCGTCAGCGGATTTTTTTATTTACTGTAGACGGATAAAAAGTATCCCATAACTACCTTTGGATGTCAGCTATCCATGTACTAAAATTGGTTAAAATATGATTAGATTAGATTAGATAAGATTGTGTCCAGCCGTTTCGGCGTGAGGATAAAAAAAAATCTGAAAACAGGTTGTCACGGCGCCGCGCGCTTAGATACAACAAATGACGATCCTGCATCTGCTATTGAGATTTTTCCTGAAATCATGACCCTCTACATAGAAAATTGATTTACAATACAAATCTGGAATTATATAATACCTAGTAGGTATAGACTCATTGTAAAATAAACTAGTTGCGATTGAAGATAGTACTGGGACAATAAATGTTTCTTACGCAGATTCACACTTAAAATGTGTATTTCTTAACGACCACTAACGACCTGGGTCCCAGAATCCAAGATGGCGCCACAACCGCCCGTTAATCCCCCTATCTTTTCAATTATCTCCTCATTTCATTAGGCGATAGTGGCAATCAGAATTATAGCTTCTTTTGGGATGCCGGAAACGTTCTCTGAAGATAGATTTCACTTCCACTGTCCTCATTTTCTCGCTGACGGTCTTATCTATCACAATTCCGTAATTTCGAAAATTAGGACAATTCTAAGATATGCATAACAAAATGAGACTTTAATAAGTCTCGAAGGGACCATGAATGTAGAATCATGCCGAAACGTCGAGGTAATTAAATACCTTTTAATTAAGGTAAGGTAATTAACACGAAATAAAATTGTGTGAATCAATATATTACAAGATGTACAGTTTTAAAATTCCTTCTTGATTATATTAATTTATGTTAGGTACTTAGGTCTTATTCTAAATATTATTATGAAAATGAATGTTTAGGAAATGGTGTACTTAAAGCCAAAAACTAATAAAACTTCAAAATTATTAGAATCCGACTTCAATCAATCTTGCTCAAAAACTTTAGAGAATTTTCTTAAAACCTGTATCATAAAGCTTTATTATGTTAGTAAATGAAAAATAAATGGACCCAGTAAAACAATTTGTCTCGTACGCACAAAATTCCCTCAAAAACATCCCTTGAAATATCCATTTTAAATTACCCCGTAAAATATCCCGAGGAATGTCCGTCATTAAAACTGTCCTTTTAAAACAAATTCGATTACTCACCAAGCGTGCAAATAAAGAGTATAAAAATAAATTCGTCACCATTTCGATTGCAATCCAGTGTATGGACTTAATCCTATCAGTGCATTGCGTAGAATGGGAAGGTTAAGCTCGCGCCACACCGGGGCGTCTGATGTTGTGCGCGAATTCGTTCGCATAGACGAATTTTCGCAACATATTCGAGCTCGATAATTTGGTGTTAACTAGTTGCTATAGATACTAGATGCAAAAAAGTAGAAAGGTTTTTCCTGTTAGCTCTTGCGTCTATTTAAAATGAGCTATATGTTAATGTTAACAGCTATATGCCTGTCACAGTGAGTGTTATCCATTTTACGTATTGTATCAGCCATCAGTAGTTAACATATCATGGTAAAAAGTACTTACCGTTAGGTTTCTTTTGGTGGTTTTCTTATCCATGGTCTCCTCTTAAGAAATTACAGTAGACCCACACTTGTGAAAGTGTCTTATGCCCGCTATGGCCCACTAACAGTCAAACCTTATTTCGTAAAAGTAGTCTTTAAGCGAATCCGATACGAATCCCGGGGGCCGCACAAGTGTGGCCGGAGTTTTATGACTGTAGCTCATTTTAAAATCGTGATAAACAGCGTTAATCGCGCGAACGAAATAATTCCGCCATTAACGAGTTATTTGCAAGAATAACGCAATTATTTTTGCTCCCTTGGTAAAAGCCGCACTCCGAAGTAGCCGCTTTAGTGCCTACTTTATAGATACTAATAATGTGGTAGTGTCATAAGTAAGTAAAGGGCCTTACAGTAAAAAAATGCGGGCAAATACGAGTCGTATTCGCACACGAGGGTTCCGTACTATAATTATTATTTTTCAATTGTAACTTGATTTATTTTGAGCATTTGTTTTTATAGCGGTTATAATAAAGGAAATACCACTTTTAGAGATATTAGAGAAGGGCTAGTAGTTTCATTTAAAAATGTATTGTTTAGTAGTTCTTTGCAATTATGCACGTATAATTAAATAATGTTCTATAGTATGCTATGTACCTAAGCGAAACAGAACTTAAACGTCCAAGCAACGTAAAAACGTAATTTACCGTACAAATAACGCGTCTTTGAGTCGCTTCAAATTACGTACGTAAGCGTTTAAGGGTTAAACTCGAGTTAAAACCTTACGATGCTCGTTAGCGTGTAATGTCCCTTGAATAAATAACCCCGTAATGGTTTTGTAATGACGTAAGCGACGCGTTTTATCAATTACATACGACGTTTTTGGAACGAGCTCTGCCGGTGACAAGGAAACGGTTAAGGAATTTATTTTTTTGAATTTGAATGTTGAATTACGTGACGTCCAATCGTGTATTGGTATTTAGACGGAAGTTTGTCTTGTTTGTCGGTGATCATCGTTTTGTGGCTGGTCGTCATCTTGTTTATCACAAGTACCTCTAGCACAACTCTTTCTCTAGCGCGAGATATTTATCTATCTCTTTCTGTGCAGTACTGTGAGAGTGACAGGTGAAGCTATGCCGCGCGACTGAGTCGTGAAGCATAGTTGTGCTAGATGGGCTGGTGCAAGATAAGAAGGCACTCGGAACTTGGTGAGTGGTGACTGCGACTCGTTTGTTACACTCTCTCTCTTTATAATATGGCCGGGGATTTTCTCGACAGATTAATGAAGTTTTCATCTATATCCATTTAGCCGTTTTCACGTGATGCGCGGTCAAATGAACAGATAAACAGACAAAAATCATAAAAACTGTTGGAACGTGCTCTGTTATCGATTATAACTATCCCCCACCAACTTTTATTCGAAATAAGTTTCTGTCAAAAATTACATTTTAGTGGCAAGCTTTTATAGCCGACTGTACTTTTCTTTGGATATCCATCAAATGCTCACTGAGACGATTCTAAAGAGCCCAAGCTCGGTAGGATTGACTTACTTGACTTAATGTCCTATGTCCCCTGGATGGGGCAGAGGGCGTCCACAGTACGTCGCCATCCCGAACGGTCTTGGGCTTCGCGCTTCACTTCGCTCCAGGTCATTCCTATCGCCTTCGCTTCTGCAGTGATCGTCCGCCGCCAGGTCTGTTTAGGGCGACCACGTTTCCGCTTTCCTTGGGGATTCCAGTGTAGGGCTTGCCTTGGAATGTGATCAGGGTCCCTTCGGAGCGTGTGGCCGATCCAGTTCCACTTGCGGCGTTTGATCTGCTGGTCGATCGGAGTCTCACCACAGCGTTCCCACAGGTCTACGTTGGAGATTTTCTCGGGCCAGTATACACCGAGAATTCGGCGAAGACAGCGGTTGATGAAGACCTGGAACCGGTGCGTGATGTCTTTAGTGACCTTCCACGTCTCACATCCGTACAGCAACACGGTTTTTCGGTAGGATTGCTTTTTCTATTATAGAGTTCCTATGGCCACCTTCCGGCTCCATCATCAGATCAGCCCCATGGTACCATATTATTGTATTGTCATCAAAGTTAAGTAAGTATGCAAAATTTCAGCTCAATCGGTTGACGATATCTGCTTCAAAATTGAGTTGCAAGATTTCACCCACAGACCATAAGAATACTATAGACTGGGTATTGGGCGGGGCACGCATAACCGAGATTTAGCCCAAATACCCAAAGATATGTCAACGTGATGTCAACAGTCACTTAGTTACCGTACGAACGTGCTTGAGTAATTATGTGCTAAAAAATTAGAAATATGCCGAATTGTGCCATTATAATCGCACAGGCGAGATCTGCATACTCAAAAAGATACCTGATACCGTTTAATTTCACTGGAAAGTAATAAAATTCAGTATTTTGTAATATTTCGTAAAATATTGCAGTGCATTATGACAATTATACATTACTAGCTTGACATGGCAACTATTCACGCAACATCTTTAGGAGCACGCAATGTATACGTCCGTCTGACAATTTAGTGCGGGGGAACAAGTCTAAACCATAAATTGTCGATATTCTGTATGGAGGTTTTAATGTGAGCCGCTCGTGTTTCATACTAATTTGTCCATTTTAATTATATAATTTACACTTTATCACCTTGTTTTTAGGGTTCCATACCTCTATCGGAAAAAAACGGAAATCTTATGGGATCACTTTGTTTTCCGTCCGTCCGTCTGTCTATCTGTCTGTCAAGACCCTTTGTCTCGAGAACGCGTGGAGGTATCGAATTGAAATTAACACTATATGTTTATTTACTCAGGTCTAGGGTCCCTTAAAGCTGTGAAAAAAAAAATCAAGCTTCTACGTTAACGTGAAAAAAAGATACAGCCGTTTATGTCGCCAAAAACGCACATTTCGTTACTCAAGGGAATCAAAGTGATAGAGTACTTCCCGATGACCTAGAACTATGAAATTTGGCAAGTACTACAAATACTTATAAAAATCTGAAATCGCCACATACTTAACAAATACTAATAAAAATCTTAAAAAATATAGTCCTTTTCAAACATCAAGTCCACCTTTTGTACGATACGTTTTCTTTTGTGCAATAAAGATTAATTAAATAAATAAATAGGTAAATCATATTTGGAGAACCTCGTTGCGTTAAGTTTGATTCAAATTCAAATTCGTTTATTGCAAGAACATAGTAATAAATTAGGTGATACAGGTATATAAAGTGTTGCTTATGTTCTAACAAATAGGCATGCAAACAAAATAAAACAATATTCAAATACTTTATTGTTACATATTTCAATTTGTTACTTATGTCAAAAATAATTAGGTACTAAAACTCAGAATTTGCAGATTAAATTACATTAATTATTACATTATTTTTATAAGTATGTGGGAGATGGGAGTATTTATGTTACAAAATATGAATAATTTTAAAGACACTCTTTTACGGCATTAAACTACCCACCATTCAAAACTCATTCTACAACTTTCTCTGTTCCTACCTCCCACAATGTCACCAGTTAAGCAGCCGTGCAGGTGGCCGGCCACAGGTGGCCAGTTGCTATAAAAGCAAGTCCCCACCTCGGAGCTCTTCACTTGACTTCGAGCTGTGGACGAGCACGGTACTCTCTCTGGGTTATTCATATTGTCAGGTAACCCGTACAATTGTAACCTAATTATTCATTGTAATTCATTGTAATTAATAATTATGCTATTTTAATTGAATCATTGCTTTGCTCTTATTTAATGGGATAAATATAATTGCTATAATTCGTATTTACTGAGAATAAGATAATTTATTTGTTAATTTTTCCGCTTGTTTTCCATTCGAATAAAAATACTTGTTATCTTATCTATGCTTTTTAATTCATTCTCCCACATCAGAAGTTGGGATCGTATTAAGCGTAATATGTAGTACAACACATTATTGTCAGTTTCAGAGTGAGTGAGTGTTTCGCAATGTCACAAGACGAGTACGGACGCGCGGACCCTGGCAGGGTTCCTGAAGCACCTGATCCTGATGCTGGTACCAGTTTGCGAGCGCCGCCGCCCCTCGAGCAGCGCTTCATGCCGCGACAACAGCGCGACGAGACGGAGACTACTTCGAGTTCCAGCGAATCCCAGAGTGTTCCACTTACACCCGGTTCGGATGGGTCAAGGGTCACTGATAACGGTAACTACGTTCCATTGGATTTTATGAAGACCATGATGCAAGAAATGATGACCACATTCCTTCAAACTACATCTAACGCTACGCGCCCACAGGCAGCCACGCCTTTACCGCGCCCAAGGAACTTGGAACATATTTACTTACCTGCTTTCGACCCAGATGACCGCACTGATACCGTTCAAATGTGGTGCCGACATGTTGAGGAATTAAGAACTGACTATCAACTTAACGAACGCGAAGTTCTCAATTTGGCTAGAAAAAACTTAAAAGGACGAGCGGCCGATTGGGCTCGACGCAATTACACGACTATTACTAATTGGGATGAATTAAAAAACAACCTTGTGCAGACCTTCGCAGATGAAACCAGATATTACGATGATTTGATCGCATTCATGGAATACACAAGCGACAAGGCAAGCAGTCTGGCAGAGTATGCTACCCGCAAGTGGGAATTGGCGAAGAAAGCTGTCGGCATCGTGGTGACAGAGCAGCATCTGGTTGAAGCCGTGATATCAGGTATGTCGGACTTTCGTATTCGTTCTGATCTGTTGCGACTTACACCCAAAACTTTGCCACAACTAATACAGAGTCTCAATGCCTATAAGCGTAAGCGACCAGTGACTGATGCCGATCACAACATACCATCTAAAAAATCTAAATTTAGCCCTTCTGATTTCAAATTAAGACGTTGTCAGAAATGTTTTAAATTAGGGCATTTGCAAAGAGATTGCCGTACGGCACTAAGTAATAACACTTCCACTTCTCTGAGTTCGACTCCCAGCTCAACACCTAATACACAAAAACGAGAAATGCCACCAAAAGAATCCCACCGATCAGCAACTACTTGTACCTTTTGCCTGAAGCCTGGTCATAAATATGAAAATTGCTTTAAACGCCTAAACAAGACTCCTAAGCCAGAAAAATCGGTTAGGTCTCTGATGGTGAGCAGCAACCGATGCATTATCGCCAAAATTGATAACCGAGATTTTGTGTGCCTCGTTGATAGCGGCGCGGAATGTTCGTTAATGCGCGAAAGTGTAGGAGATTCTATTGGCGGCAGGACTACTTTTGAGATGACCTTGTTGCGGGGTGTTGGAGAAAATGCGTTTTGTTCCTCCCGTAAGAAAAATAGCTTACTCTGCATTAATGGCTTGAATTTAGAGCTTGAATTCGTGCTGGTCCCTGACAATTACATTCAATACGACATTTTGCTGGGTGAAAATTTCTTTGATGTCCCTGGGATGCAAGTTACCTTTTCGAAGTCAGAAACTAAGATTTCCAGAAGTAAATATGATGTGAACTGTGTAGAAAAAATTGACTTGGAAACTGAAATTAAAACCAATGTTGACGGTAAGACAAAAGAACAACTACTCGCGTTATTAAAGAATAATTCTGATCTCTTTACTTCTGGAAACTCTGTAACCCAAGTGAATACGGGAGAACTATCTATCAGGCTGAAAAATCCTGACAAGACCGTTCAAAGGCGCCCTTATCGGCTTGCACCCATTGAACGTGAAAACGTCAAAAAAATTATACAAGATCTAAAAGATAACGGTATTGTCAGGGATAGTAATTCTCCTTTTTCTAGCCCAATGTTATTAGTCCGCAAAAAGGATGGCAGCGATCGCTTATGCGTTGACTATAGGGAATTAAATAGTAACACTGTCAGAGATCATTTCCCTCTCCCTCTGATCGACGACCACATTGGCAAACTTGTGAACGCTAAATATTTTACCGTCTTAGACATGGCCGCAGGATTCCACCAAATTCCAATAGCTCCCGATTCAATTGAAAAAACTGCCTTTGTCACGCCTGACGGCCAGTATGAATTCTTGCGCATGCCTTTTGGGCTATGTAATGCTCCCTCTGTTTTTCACAACAAGCCAGTCAACGAGCCATTAATGCAGCCTTGAAACCGTACGTCGATGTATCCGTCCTAATTTACATTGATGATGTCATAATTTTTTCCAACACGATCGAGGAAGGTCTTGATAATTTAGATAAAGTTCTTAATGCACTGAAAAAAGCAGGATTTTCCTTAAATATCAAAAAATGTAAGTTCCTTGAAACGGAAATAGAATACTTAGGCCGCGTGATATCTAACAGTTCCGTGAGACCCAGTTCTGCTAAAATCCAAGCACTTATCAATTCTCCGACTCCTTCGACAGTGAAACAGGTGCGTCAGTTTTGCGGACTAGCAGGATATTTTAGGAAATTTATTCCGAATTTCTCACAGATAATGAGCCCTTTATATAATCTGACGAGGTCCGATGTCAAGTGGAACTGGACTTCGGAACATGAAGCAGCTAGGCAGAAAAATATTGAGTACCTATCCGCTGAACCGACATTGGCCTTGTTCGATCCCTCAAGACCTATAGAGCTTCATACCGATGCCAGTTCCACTGGATTTGGCGCAGTTTTGTTTCAAAAACATGAATCGCATCTAAAGGTTGTAGAATACTTCAGTATGCGCACCACCGACACTGAAACGAGATATCACTCATACGAGCTCGAAACTTTGGCCGTGGTCAAGGCCATAAAACATTTCAGGCACTACCTTTTTGGCAGAAGTTTCAAGGTCGTGACGGATTGTAATTCGCTAAAAGCATCCCGCAATAAAAAAGAGTTGCTTCCTCGTGTCCATCGATGGTGGGCATACTTGCAGTCTTTCGATTTTGAAATAGAGTATCGTAAGGGGGAACGTATACCTCATGTCGATTTTTTGAGTAGAAATCCAGTAGCTAATGATATAAGTAATGTATTTAATTACAATGACTGGTTAGAGGTTGAGCAGGGAAAGGATTTGGAAACCAAGACAATAATCGAATCAATTCAAAACGGTACTATCGATAGAAGCATTGCTTCTAGTTATGAAATACAAAACGGATTGCTTTACCGAATCTATACTACAAGGAATAATAAAATCAAAAAGTCCTTGTTTGTGCCAAAAAGTTACAGATGGCATCTGGTTCAACTCTATCACGATTCCTTAAAACATTTAGGTTGGGAAAAAACCTTGGAAAAGATCCGCGAATTGTTTTGGTTTCCAAATATGTCTAGAAGTGTTCGGAAGTATGTAGAGAATTGTCTGATCTGTAAAATCAATAAAGGGCAGTCAGGTTCCCGCCAAATTTCTCTTCACCCGATTGATAAAACCCCTGTCCCTTTTCACACGATACACATGGATACCACCGGTAAGCTGAGTGGTGGAAATCTTAAAAAGCAATACGCCATTGTGTTTATAGACGCTTTCACCAAATACTGTTTTTTAAGACCGGTGACAAATCTTACTGCAGCCACTACAGTGAATTGTTTAAAAGATTTTATTCACACGTTCGGAACACCAAAACGAATTGTATGTGATCAAGCGGCATCATACACTGGCAAGGCATTACGAGACTTTTGTACACATTGGTCTATTGAATTGCATTTTATTGCCAGTGGTGTTAGTAGCGCTAATGGACAGGTGGAGCGACTTATGAAGGTACTGACTGACTGTCTCACGGTTGTGAATAATACCACGAGGAGGAGCTGGAAGGATGCTGTTGGAGAAGTACAACTAGCTATCAATTGCTCTTTTAATAAAAGTACAGGTCAAACTCCCTTCCAGCTACTCATTGGTTGCAATCGTTCACCACCTGCTATCTCTGCTATCACTGATGACGTTGAACGGCTGGATTTAAGTGTCTGTCGACTCGCTGCTAAACAAAGACTCGATGCGTGTGCTATGAAGCAGAAAGAGCACTTCGATAAAAACAAAGCAAAGATAGTTCCATTTAAGTTAGGTGATGTCGTTCTTGTGAAACAAAATCCCAGAAATATCACTAAACTTGACAGCAAGTTTAAGGGTCCATGTGTTATTACCAAAATTAATGATAACGAAAGATATACCGTTAAGGTTTTTAGTACTGGAAATGAATTGTATGTTGCACATGATAATTTAAGACTTGTCTCCCCTGAGTTGGGTAGTGAACTTACAGAATCTATTGAATAGAAGTCGCTTATGGATTCTGCAACATTCATTTTCATTGTTTCACTTTGTCTCCATATCTCCCAGTAAATGCCCTTGATTCCTGGCCAGATGATGGGTATATACTGAGAAATATGTACCGTTGTACACTGTTTATTTTTTTTGCTGTGCCCAATTGCCGTGCCATTTAGGCGATTTTACCGAGGCAAGTGGTACATTTATTGCCGTGCCTTTTGTTGGCTCTTTACCGAGGCAAGTGTAACATTATTTTTTCTTTGCCGTGCCATTTACTGGCTTTTACCGAGGCGTATGGTTATTATGTTGCCGTGCCGTTTTTGGCGATTTTACCGAGGCATTTAAATGATTAGGTCTAAGACCAGAAAATAATGGATGATTAAAACTTTGAGTGTATTTATGATGTTGATTAGATTATTTTTACATTGTTTTTCTTTCGCGAGCCTGCTGTACTGGCTGCTCGTCAGAATGGCCGTGTGGGAGATGGGAGTATTTATGTTACAAAATATGAATAATTTTAAAGACACTCTTTTACGGCATTAAACTACCCACCATTCAAAACTCATTCTACAACTTTCTCTGTTCCTACCTCCCACAATGTCACCAGTTAAGCAGCCGTGCAGGTGGCCGGCCACAGGTGGCCAGTTGCTATAAAAGCAAGTCCCCACCTCGGAGCTCTTCACTTGACTTCGAGCTGTGGACGAGCACGGTACTCTCTCTGGGTTATTCATATTGTCAGGTAACCCGTACAATTGTAACCTAATTATTCATTGTAATTCATTGTAATTAATAATTATGCTATTTTAATTGAATCATTGCTTTGCTCTTATTTAATGGGATAAATATAATTGCTATAATTCGTATTTACTGAGAATAAGATAATTTATTTGTTAATTTTTCCGCTTGTTTTCCATTCGAATAAAAATACTTGTTATCTTATCTATGCTTTTTAATTCATTCTCCCACAAGTATTTGCACCTCGTTTGTATGCGGCGCCATACATTTCAGATACAAACTTAGCTCAACCAGGCCAAGTAAGATGGGATAAGTGAAAGTTTGTACGGAACCCTCGGTGCGCGAGTCAGAATCGCACCTGGCCGGTTTTTTTAATTCAGACAAGTAATTTTATTACAGCGAAATCAATAGCAGTGGGTGACAAAATCATTAGATTAAAACAGTATTATTGTTTCGCTAATCCACAATGTAATACGTGCTAGTCAGTTGACGACGAGGTTGGCGCAGTTTTAATGCACATGCCTACTGAGCCGGCGGTCCTGGGTTCGAATCTCGGCAAGGGCAAATATTTGTGTGATGAACTCGAATATTTGTTCCTGGGTCATGGATGTTATCTATATATATTGTTTATATCGTCGTCTACTATTGGTTAGTATAAGGCCAGGTCGAGTTGTGTACGATTGTTCCTTAATTATTTTGTTTACATTTTATATGATGAAATAAATAAATCTACTCCGTTTATAATTTACCTACTACCTGTTCCAAATGTTGTAAGGTGATGTTTTTATTATTCATATATCACTACATGTAAAGTAAACATTCTGAACGATAGGAAGATTGAGATGGACGCTTCCATTTGATTTCGTCGCCAGAAATTAAAAGGTCTGATAATTTAATTTACGACGTTTACGACCATACAAAGTAAATATTTTCAACATGCATTATACATATTATAAGCCTATACATATTATTATTTTATCGATATCGACTATTTTGATTTGATCACGCCCTTAACCTTTAGAATCATTAGATGCATACCGCTGGCAGAGCTTACATATATTACATTTTCTGGGTCGTTAAAATTAGACCCCGTGCTACAAGGATAGGGTTCAATTTTAAATGTTTTAAAATTGTAACATAAAACCTTGCGATATTTAGCCAGCGTTAATATCAAAAGTGACACTACTGAATTGACGGAAGTAGAAATCAATTTCTTGTCAATTCGAGGCTTTGTCGTACTGAATCATAAAGTCTCATTTGTCTTTTATTTTATTTCTATTTAAGTTATAATAAAAATAAAGACATTGTCTGATAGGCATATAAGGACTAAAATTCTCGATACATTGATCGTAGTAGTGTATGACTACGTAATACGCACACATTAGCTCAGCCAATGTCAACTCACTTCTGTTTGTTGTAAAACCTTATTTTTATACGAATATAATTGTGTGCGTGTAAAAGTCGGCTACAGCGGTGCTAGAACAAACTGCGCTGAATGCCATCTCCATATACTCCGTGATTTCACCCGAACAAACATACTTAGATACATACATACATACATACATTGCAAGTTAAATAAAAGCTTTTAAAAACAGTGTGTTTCTAAATAAAATATACGATAGAATTTTCGGCCAAGCCGGAGACGGAGACGCTTCGCTCACCGGTTTTAGAATATCTTCACGATGAGCTCTGAGACGAAAGCACGCAGATTGCTGGCCGAGGAACCTATTCGATCTCGGTTTTATAACATCCAAGTTAAAGTTTTTTAAGGTTTCATCATCATCATCATCATATTAGCAGATGGACAAAATTGCCTCTAGACAAAAGTTCTCTCCAACGATCGGTCTTGCGCCACCCTCATCCAATTTCTGCCCGCGATAATAACCAGGTTGTTGTTGGCCAAATCCTGCGGTATAAAGATGTGCTGAAGCGTCACATGAAGAGGGCTAACATCGACCCGTCTAAATGGGAGACTCTAGCAGAAGACCGGTCACAATGGAAGCACACTGTGAACACGCAGGTGCGCGAATTTGAAACGGGACGACGTAATGAGCTCGATTCTAAGCGCGACGAGCTCAAGGCCCGACCACCAGCGGCCATTCAATTATAATTATGTCGGAGGGGTGCTGACATGCAGTGAATGTGGTCGCACGTTCACGGCTAAAATCGGCTATGTCAGCCACCAGAGAGCTCACCAGCGTCGGTCTCATAATTTGTAGGAAAGTAGTCGCTGTAGCCGAACACGGCTTGGAGAGTATATATATAGGGGGTCTTCCCACACTGCGTCTTTCGGTCCGCAGTCGCCACTCATGAGCCTTTCTGCCACAACGGCCATCGGTTCTATGTGCCCTGCCCACTGCCACTTAAGTTTGGCGACTGTCTGAGCTATATCTACAACCTAAGTTGTAACCATTGTAATTTCAACTTCATTGCGCAATTTAAGAAAGTATAAAAAGCGAACTTAATGCCTTAAGACATGTTTCACCAGATACCGACTGCTGTAAACTGTAAAAACGAGGTAATAACGTCCTTCCGTTCTTTCATTATGATCCTTTTCTCTCATTCGCCGGTTTTAAAAATTCCTTTTGTATCCCAACGTTTGGTAAGTACTTACTATATACAATGTACTACCTGTACAATACAATAAAAACAACTTAAACTAAGTTATAAATCAAATATTTACATAAGTACCTAAACTTAATTAAAAAAGCGTCATGGTAATTTGAAATATTATGTGGCTACTCATACAACCGACGCTATTTAATCTGTATTGTACCTTCAATTGACATCATTCAATTATTCTTACAAAGTTTTCTTGTTTACGTATTATTATTATTTTGCTATTATTTTATACCAATTTGATTAATTACTTATTTTGACTATTCTATTATTGTACATTTTATTTAATTAACATGTGGTGTGCGCTTATATCTATCTATCTGTGTTGTGCGCCAAACTCTGGCTGATTGTGACGAACATTGTATTATAATTATTGTTACCTTTTACAAATACTCACTTTCTGACAATAAACAATTTGAATTTTAATAAAGATGTAAAAAACTGTGAATTTAAATATTGATAAATAAATAAATATCGGACCACCTCACACAAATCAACCAAGTCTCATTAAGCTCAAGTACGCTTGTGTTACGATACTTAAACACATTGAAATATCTATGACCCAGGAAAAAATATACAAGTTCATCACGCAAATGTTTGCCCTTGCCTGCCGGGAATAGAACCCAGAACCGCTAGCTCAGTAGGTTCAGTTTCAGTTTAATTAATGCAAGCAACAAAAAACGTTACATTTAGGTAACGTAGGCAGCTCCAATACACTGCGCCATCCGCGTAGTCAATAGATTATTGTAAGCAACTCTAATTCTACTTAAGTATGAATACTACGACATATCTACTGTATTCCTAACCCATCATCATATCAAAAAGGTAATTCCGTGACAGACAAACAGACAAATTACGTGGCCCCATTATTGCTTGCATTATTCATGGCGACCCAAACTACGCCGTAATTCTAGCGTTACATGCTGAGGAGTATCAGTATCGCTTGAGGCATATAATTCCTAAACATGGATCAGTATCGCTTGAGGCATATGGATATACCGGGTGTTTCCTGTAATAGCCCTTCAGGTGGCAGCGCCACCAGTTGCATGGCAGGAGAAGTGGCGCGTCTATTTTACAAAATTTACCGTTAAGTGGCAGGAACCGGGAGCCGGACCCAACGTCAAGTGGCAGAGATCCGGGAGCCGGATCGGACAAAACAAGCCGTTGGGTGGCAGGATCCGGCTCCCGGACCCTGTGCGATGTCTTATTTCGCACCCGAAATAAAACCGTCAAAACTATATTTTGCTTGCTCACACTTGTAACATGCATTCGTCAATAAGCAAGGACGGCATTCACTAACGGTCGAATTGACGCGCAAAGCAAAGTTCGTTAGAAATTGCGTCATCTTCCCGACCCCCCGACCATTACGCGTCGACCGCCGAGCCGTGAGCATTTTAAAAACCTTGTGGTTAGAAAATATTGTATAGTGAGGTGTAATAAAAAAGGTTATAGGTGTAAATAAATATATAGATTTGCCATTAAATTAGTTTTTTCTACGGATCACTGTTTTTTTTTCCTGATTATAGTTATTTTTATACATAAAGTGGTTAAAATTTAGTCATTCGACGATTGATCAAGACTAGCAAAATTTCTATAAATGGAATGGCATTAATTTCTATACAATAAATATGGCATTTTATTATGAATCCAACGATATATAGTTTATATACAACATCTGTATATTTTTTTTGAGAAAAGATATTTTTTGTAACATGCGGAAATTCGCGATGACCACCCGTGGGAGGCCCGCCACTTAACGGTATATTTTGCCAAGATGGCTGTGCCACTTCTCCTGTCATGCAATCAGAAACCTTGCCACTCAACGGCTTGTTTTGTCAGGTCCGGCTCCCGGATGCCTGCCACTTGACGTGGGGTCCGGCTCCCGGTTTCTGCCACTGGAAGGGCTATGAGAGATAAATTAAAACATAGATTCTTCGCTTGAAACTGGACAACATATGTTAAGCAACTTCTGAAAATAACGTGTATTAAATGATATTTTGTAGAATAATGTTTAGAAAAAGAAGCAATGTATTGCGAAATGTCCGATATTAGTAGAGTGACAGCTATGTCAATGCTCAGGGAATGTCAACGTTGGACGACGTACATTGAAAATACTATTTAATTTGTTTGAAATAATAAAATTCTGAAAACTGACTTTTTAATTTTATTAAAACTTTCGTGAGACATATTTAATTATTGTATTAAGCGGTTACACAAAGCTATCGAGATCGGACGGCGCCCGAATTTTTAATAGAGACGGCGGTTGGGCTTTACCTCCAGCATGGAAGCCTGTGCTTCCGGCGGCGAAATATATTGTGCGTTTGGACAATCCCGTGGACACCATTAGTCAAGTGTGCGTAATGTCTATTGATGACAAAAGTGACGTTGGAGTGCTGGACGGACAAGTTGCGGGCTTGCAAGCACCCCCCGCCCCCGCGCCATCGGCGCGCGCGCTCAGAGCGGAACGTCGGTCAAAGTAGGTATCAGCAGTGACGAGTTTGCCGCGGCGGTGTACGGGCAGCCGTCCCTGATGAAGGGCTCCATATGAGTTCGAAACATGTCGGGCCGTTCCTGACAATTTCACGTGAGTGTAAACCGCTTAATACAATAATTAACTGACTTTTTTTTAAAGTTGCTGAACAAATGTTGTTAAATTTGAAGAGTAGAATCTATATTTTAATTGATTGCTCCTATTTATTTAGAATACTTTACAAGAAGCAAAAAGTATCCTATATGGATATAGGATACTTTTTGCTGAAGTAAATAAAGGGTTAAGTTATGCCTTTTCTTGTTCAATGAAATATATGCCTCAAGCGATACTGATCCATGTTTAGGAATTCTACTAGATAAAAGATAAAAAAGATAAAAAATGTATTTATTGCACAAACAACTTACAAACAAATACTGTTTGCAAGTGAAATTTAAATCACGGTTATGTGCACAGCAGTTAAAGAATACAGAGATCCCAGGGGATCCCGCACTAGGCAAGGCCTGTATCGCGGGAAACCAGATATGCAGTTGTATGTCATGCGTTACATCATCTATTTAAAAACTTAGAATACAAACTAGACAAATAGTTTAGTATACTAATAATAGTGGTAATCAATGAGGTCTATATCCCCATTTCTAACGGTTGTCCCTGGTATACCTTCTTCTAAAGCCTAGGAAAAGTATTACGCTTAAACCGTAATTATAAAAATATCTAGCCAAATGATATAACCTGGATTTACTATACACCAAGGGTGAAAAATATCAGTCGCAGACATTTGGCGGACGTTGTATAGCATTGGTTCTTAATATTTCTTACCAGCTAGGCGCCCTTTCGCGAGTTAAAATCTAATTTAAACGGAATGCAGCAATCAAATTTGCATCTCCTTTGTACAGATCCTAATAAAATATTCCAAAATACATCAAACACACCGAAATAAGAACGGACAAAATTAAACCTATGAATAATTCACCAAATAAAGCCAGTTAGCGCACTTAATAAATGATCATCGTACTTTAGACTCAACCCTAGAATTATGAAGACTTCACAACTTCATTAAAGAACGAAATTGTCGGCCAAAATTCCTATTACAGTCGACATTTCCAAAGATTAAGGAGGCGAGCCCCCAATAACAAATGGCGAGCGATCTGTGAACCCTCCGGAATTATTAGCCACGGCCGAGGACGTGCGGCATCGTGCGGCAAGCTGGCACACGGACGCGACTTATTAATCAAAATATATATTTCCAAGTTGACCCGGAATAATCGCCAATAACTGTGAATATTGTAACTCAAGTCTTTTAATCTTATAACACTTAGAAAATGTTAATAAATAAAAATTAGAACTGAGTAACTCGAGGAAAAATACACTTTTAATTTGCGGTGCGTATATAAAATTTAGATAGAATTTAGATCTCTCTTCCTTCGTACCAAATTCATGAGTTTTTATTGAAGACCTTGTATTTAGGAAAATTAAATTCACAGCAGCCATAGGGCATTAGGCAATTTCAGTTTTAACTATTGCCATAATTTAAATAAAACAATTTAAACGGATTATATATTAATTGTTTGAGACTCACTGACGTTTCGGTAGCTTTACAGATACTGTTGTCAAAGGTTGACTGAGAAAAACACAATTTTTCTCTGTCAAAGTTACATTCTGTAAAGCTACCGAAACGTCAGGGAGATTAATATTAGCGATATAATCCGTTTAAATTGTTTTATTTAAATGTGTGACAGTCGCGAAAACCGAAGAAAATATTATTGCCATAATGATACCCATTTCATAAACTCAAAGATATGCTTAACACGTTGCAGTGTCGTGGCATGTCGCACAACGTCAACACTGCAAAACGAACCTGCTTAAATTCTAAAACAGTCAATTTGGTCCGCACAAAAGGATGGCCCGAGCTATACAAGAGCAATCTAAGCCAATGTAGACTCCGAACGCGTTTCTAATTGTGCAATTAAAGAGGCCATTTTGTTTAATTGAATTATTATTCGTTTCAGATGGAATGGAGTGAGCCATGGAGAGAAGGGAAGAGCTACACAGGCACGGCTGTAGTATCGCCAAACAGACGATTCTGACGACGCACCCAAGCGGACTTCAGACGAGGGTATCGGTGGAATTGGCCAATTTCGATGCTCTCTGTATGCACTCGGAATGTAAAAGCCCTGCTAAACGACCAATGTGGGAAGGCAGTCCGTTTTTGTCCCGGCGAGGGATTTTAGGGGGGGTTTCTGCCCATGGCACTCCAGTCCTTGGGAGGAGGAGTGATGCGGTGAACGAGGGGAGACTGTCTCAGCAATGCACTCCTGTGATGAGGAGGCGCGAGGCGGACAGCCCCGGGGGGTCACCGTTGCCTGTGCGGAGGAGCGAGGAGGAGGAGGGCAGCGATGTGGATAACAGTGTCATCAGCGGCTGGTTGAAGTTTCGAGACAACAAGCGGGTGAGTACTAGTATTCGTTTGAAATCCTTAAAGCTTTAAATTAGCAATTATCATAAAATCCTTAAATCATTTTTGTTGGACCTGTATCATTAAAATTCCTCAATCTCCGTGACATTTTGGGGAGTCGAAAAAACAGAAGCAGTTTTTCCCGTGGATAAAAGTGTCAACTTGCATACATGTAAGTTACGGTTGTATTATGTAGGATTATATAGAAGAGAGGTCACCTTTACGGGCGGGTGCGACTGTTATCAGAAAGTTAGGGCCTGAATCCTAACTTTTGCATAATATGTCCGCAGGAAAAACGTGAATGTGACATAAATAAATTCACGTGAATGTCATCGAAATTCTTAGTTTACAAACGTGAAGAACATATTCGTACTTTTGAAATGAGTGTTGAACTGTTGATTAATTATTAATTCATTCATTACATACCTAAGGTGGTGAGTTAGTGAATGCCCCAGATCGCAGGTGTTTGTGAAAGAACCGAAGGTGAGGGCTATAAATATGCGATCTCGAGCTTTACATATTAGTGTCCGTATTTTGTCTAAAGTTTTACGTGTTGCCCTGGCCAGGAAGTGAGATTTTCTCCGCGCGTACATTCCATTGAAATACTTATGTTGTCTTTATTTCCTCAAACAAAGTGCCAACCAAACCTAAACATCCAATCTGATTCGTTCCACCTACGATTTGTGTCCAAACCTTCCACGTAGCCTTTTCTCCCGTGCGCCGCGCGCCGGCCGCTTTGTGCGGCTGGCATTCGGACTCGATATTGTACAAGTGTTTGTTGCCAAAGCTTCGAGAACGTTCCTGTTTGTGGAGGGATACCACGGGTTTTTAATGCGATTGAATTACATCGTAACGTCGATTGAAACCTGGAATATTAGGAACTCGGTTCAATGCGCATTACTTATGTTACCTAATATTAGAAAGGAACAATTAGAAAAAAAATTCAAGGATTGGAGGCTCGTACTAAATAACACGTACAGTATACTCGTACAATTTTGATTATGGTTTTAAGTAAAAATAGTAACTTGTAAAATGTCATAATTTATTGTAAAACTTTAATACGGTGTTATGTGTTTGTTTGTCCCTAAAGGATAATTTTGCTGACTGGGAATGCCAATGAAATTCAAAACGTCTTAATAAACCTATCAAATTTTGTCGTTTGTTAGAATGATACTGTAGTAAAAAAAAAACTCGTATAGGAGAGCGCAGCGTGGGACGACCCCCGCCAAGGTGGATGGATGACCTTGTGGGCGTAGCGGGGAGTGCGGTTTGCATAAGCTCGCACTTCGTGGCGAGATATATAGGAAGGCTTATGTTCACCAGTTGATAGATACATAAATAAAAAATAAGTCTTGCTCGTACCTACAACGAAGCGAATATAAGCAACCAGCTCTAAAGGTAGCAAAAGTACTCGCTTTAGCCTCGGGCAGAAACTACTAGAAATTTATTACATGACCGTTTCCATGTAATATGGAGGCAGGAGTGAACTAGTTCTTTTCGTACTACTCTTAGACGTTACAGGCGGAGCCGGGGCGTAATGAGGCTGCGTTTAAGTGGCTTCCAGTTTTACGCGCCCAATGCTCTATTACTTTGATGTTGATAGTAGGGATGTGGATCGACTGGATTTATCGATATTTTTCAGTCACGATAATTATGTGCGCACGTGCTGTAACATTTTTGATAAAGTTGGATTGAGTGCCGAGTTGTAGTAAATATATATGGTTAGATTAAACGGAAATAAACTTAGAGTGGACGATCAAAGAAAGAAAGGGAAAGTGTACAACATGAATTAGTGTGATTCTATTCAATACGTATAGAGACAAATATTGCTATGTTATAAAACAATTCGTAAACTTACACAACCGTAGTATAAATAATTACAGGATAATAGTTAAAAGCCTCGTCAAGTTTTTTTTTTAATTAAAATGGAAGTCAACAATTTTGCCAACAGTCTTTAATATTTACAAAATCTGTTCATCAATATCAATGCAATCAGCATGTCTCCTTTATTTTATGCTACAAATAACCAAGTATATGTGAAACATCTATATCGATATAAAATAAACTCCTTGATCTAGCATTTCTAATCCAAAGTATCGATATAACTGCGGGCTTCCTTAGCACGTGGAAAGCCCTTAGCCCAGTTGCGGAGCCCTCGACTCGAGCGCCCTCCGCCGCGCTTCGAATACAAACTCACTGGCAACTCGCTGAGTACGTCGCGCAAGACGGTGGAAATGGGAGACGTATTTCATATACGTGCATGTGATTGAGAAGGATTACAAAATAATATTTTTTTTACTTATGCGACTCGACAAGGAAGAGGGATGTGAAAATAATGAGCATAGAGACATGGAGTTAGCTCCACTGACAAGAGCCTAACCCTTAAATGTATCATGATGATCATTGGTTATCTACTGGAAATAATAATTTCAAATAGTCAAAGTTCATAACAGTCAATAACGTTTTAATTGTTTAAGTCGAAAAAAAAAACTACTTATAATTCGATCATGATTAGGTTGTATCGATTAGTCCTAAGCAATACCTTATTCAATTGTAAGGTTTTGACATCTTACCTTTTCCTTATAGCTTTAAACATTATTTGAAATTCTAATGAACTTACGCCAGCTTTCAATGTTGTAAATAGAATTGTCCCCAGTATTGATTTCAATAGTTTATAATTTAAATTATGCAGGTATTCAAGTGCTAGAAGCTATTCATGTAATATTTTAATAATGCCACATATAAATCTAAAACCAAAACATTGTTCAAAAGGCACCGTCGTCTCAAGAGCCTCAACTACAAAAAAATATAACAAATCTCCCCCGAATACCTGTAAATAAACAATGCTGACATATCGCCACACATTCGCGGGGACCGGGACAAATGCGTAGACAATTCGCGCTATCAGATGTCCCCGGAAGAGCGTAAATCATGCGGGCCCTGGCGCGCGCGGCTCGGGGACGCTCGGTGATTGGTGGAGACGCGGGCTGTAGGGTGACCATATCTGTCTCAATTGGAATGACGTGTGGCGAATGAGACGATTATCGTTGATGTCTGCTCATTTTGTGCAAAATCATAATAGAATAAAAAATCGATATACTTCATTATATATATTATACTTAGTAGAAGGACATGTCTTCCCGGTACATGAAAATAACCTCCTACAATTAGACTTGTTTGTCAGTCTGTCACGTATTTTTTCAGTCCAAAAATATTATCCTTGCCAAACCCGCTGGCAGAGATTATTCGTCGCTATAATAACGAGTTTCTGTGACAAATGATCTCTTAGTCAAGTCAGCTTAGGCTATGTGTTGTCAGTTACTCACTGTTAAGAATCCTATTTTGTAAAATAATGCAAAAAGTTTTTTGTCGCTTTATTACATGAATGACGTCGAGGTTAGATCATTAATCATATGTTAAAGAACTACTTAGGCTCTTGTCGGTGGAGTAATTTTCATATCTCTCTGTATGAACCCTCTCTTTGACACCCTAGTACGATATTCAAATTGTCCTTTAAGTATTTAGTTTTCCTTGGTTTTACTCTCTTTCTCCTTTCTCGATTTTTCCTTCTGTAAAAGTCTTTAGATAGGTATTTTTCGTGTCGCAACAAGTCCAGTCATAGGTTAGAGGTTATGCTAATCAAAAACTCTATAAATACGAGTACCTTCTTGTGGTGATGTAAATATCTTCCACTTTTTTTTTAAGTATCAGTAAACATAAAACAGCCAGTAGGATGAATAACCGTTTCCCGTTTCGTGTAAGCGTTGTACATTTCTATACGCGATCGCATTTTTTCGTGCACAAAGAAACGCGGGACCATTTCTCAGCAAATTGGCTGTCTGTGTGATCGAACGCTAATGGCGAGTCGTACGACTAGACGCGCGATCAGTCGCCCGACTCGTTTGATTAAGCTGGTTGTTTATGTTTTACATCAATCTCTGGGTCTAGGTTATCGAGTTTAGTTCAGGCTGAGACGCGGCAAATGTACTTCGTTAGTGTTTGTGATTTATGTTTTCCATTCAATCGGATATTAAAGATTAATGGTTCTTGCTTTATTCTGTGGATAAAACCGATATTAATTACAGCTATTGTATAGAATCTTGGATTGATTATGCCAATCTTAAACTTTATTACTAATTGCCGTTGCATTTGTTTTTTGTCATATTGAGTCGATCATCCACACATGAAATTAGTTTGGTTAAGTAAGGAATTTTACTTATGTAGCTTTCAGTAATCACGGAAAATACGTACCAATCAAGTGATGACGCATTTTCTTAATCACTTTACTTGCACAGAAGATTATCTATATTAAAGTACTAAACAGGATAAAGCACTGGTGACCTTAACACTCGGTAACACGTTAAATGAGAAAATAATTTAATCGCTATCCATTTATCAGTTAATCCTTGATCGATCGATCCTACCGACTGCGCCAGTCCCCATAAGGCGCTGAAGCCCATTATTGTATATGATTTTTTTGCGGGATTTGAATAAAAACCGCTTAAAATTAAAACTAATATTTAATGTAGCTTTATTAAACATAGCGTTATTAATTCCATACACATTAAATTAACAAATTACATATTTAAAATTGAAACAAAAAATTGCTGTCTATTAAACTCACTTGTAGTATATTTTTTTTCTGTACCCCATTTGGTAAAATGACAACTTTTAATAAAAGCTTGCATTATTTAATTACTTGTAAAATATTTGTTACTAAAAGAAGCAATGTATTGCAAAATATTTGATTACAAGTAGCGTGCAGCTCGTGCCAGCGCGGTGCTTATTATTTGGATGGCGTACATTGAACAAATTTTTAATTTATTAGAAATAAGCAACATCTGAACACTGTATTTTTTTAAGTTGGTGAACATATGTTATAAATATTGTCAAAAAGGTAAATAATAAAAGAAAAAATATATGTTATTCACTGCAATGTAAGCAGGACTCGAACCTGTGACCCTACGTTTCCGGCGTAGTAGTGCTCTTCTAACTGACCTACCACATCGTTACGTCAATCACACCAAATCTTTGATCCTATAATAATTCTACGGTACAGTCTGACCAAAAACAGTAGAAATTAAAAAGTGGCAATACTGTAGTGTGTGCCCTTTCTAATCAATCTAAAAAAATGGGAATTCTTTTTTTCAATACTTACTCGTAAACTTAACAAAAACCTTGAAACAAATTTTGTTTAGTTACAGGGAAAGGGAACACGCATTATATGAGTAACGCGATAAACTATGACACATAATCATGCATGCTACTCTTCGCTGTTTGTAATTATTTATTCGCCAGGTTCGCCGTCAGTTCCGTCATTCGTATATTTATTTTTATTTTCACATTTGTATTTCACCGAGAGGATAATAGAAGGTAACGAATGACTGAGAGTAACGTATAGGAATAGTGAATAAGAAAAATAAAAAAATGTGATGCACACAAAACGAAATGTATGAACTTTTGACGAGAAATGAAGCCAAAGCTATCTAACATTTTTAAGCTAGTTACAACTTGTATGGCAGGTGAAAACATTATTATTAGACTTAGACATACATTCATTTTATTTCGACTGCAAGTCAAAACTGTCAAGTGATATACCTATATATTTATATACTTAACGTCACCCTAGGCCGTAAGTGGGATTTTCTGCCCGAGGAGAAAATCTCACTTCCTAGCCAAGGCAAGACGTAAAACTTTAGATAAACCACGGGCGGTAAATCGTAAAGCCCAGATCGAATATTTATCATAAACACCTGCGATCTGGGACATCCAAGAATTCACCGTCGTAGGTATAGAAAGAAAGAAAGAATGTTAAATGTAATGTTAATACATACTTAGGATGTTATACCACGTAATATACGCTAAGGTACAGATCAGCCATCAGATATATCGTAGCATATAAGGCGTTCATAAATATGTGAACACGACTCTTATTGACTGGGCATTACAGTACATGTTCACATATTTATGAACGCCTTTTATGCCGCGATATATCTGATGGCGACTGTACGTACTGCCGTGCTAAGGTAAAAAGCGACCTTTTGCTGTGGAGCTCCATACAAAAACGTCGCTATTTAGCTTACCACGGCAGCGTAATACTATTACGATTTATATTTGAGAGGTGACTCGATCGAGGCTGTTCTTAGCTATAATTCGAGAGTTTTAGGAATCATCATCACCTGTTCTTAGGTTTATTTCAGCAATGTTTTTGACGTGCCTATACTTTTCCAGAGTTACCTAAGTAGTGACATCAATTAGGGATGTTATTCTGATTAGCGTCCAAAAGTACGGCAGCAGCAGTTCCGAGTCGATATTAATGAAGTTAGCGACACTTGGCTCGCGTTAATGAGGCCCACACAGCACACAGATTGGGAACAGTAGGATTGGGAGATCTTTGTTTTTATCTCATGATTGAGGGCCGTGACTAACTCTAATGTCTCTTCACATCTCTTAATGTAGATTCATGACCATACCTCGGGGTTTTAGGTGCACGAAAGATTAGACGCGTGATTTCGGCCTAGTGTTAAATAATCCGTGGAGTAGTAGTGGAGCTGCCTACTGAGCTAGTAGTCCTGGGTTCGAATCTCGATGGGGTTAATAATTTTGCCATGAACTCGAATATTTGTTCATTGGTCCACATCCTACAAGATCCATTATATTTTCTATGTATATATGTGTATTAATAATGGGTGCGTAACGATGGCTATAACAACTTTTGATATAATTTCAGTCGGTATAACGCTCATTTGATATAATGATTGAATGATATAACAACACTTAATATATCAACATTTGATATAATTATTGTTTCATATACTGATAATTTTATCGAATAACATTTAATATAACATTCTTTAAGTATAATGCATATTTCGTCTAATGAATTTATGGTATAACGTTTATTTTATCTAACGTTCAAATGGCATAACGTATAGGGTATAGAGAAATAGGGGGGCGGGGGGCGGAGCCCCCACAGGGGGGCGCGGGGGGCGAAGCCCCCCGCATTAAAAAAAAAAACTTAAACCGAAAGTTCAATTAGAAACGTAGGTTAGGTTAGGTTAGGATAGAAAAAAAAAGCAAAAAGGGAAACAAAAAAAAAAATTGGTTAGGTACGAGCACTACACAAAACGAAAGAAAACTTTGAGTTAGGTAAATAAAACGCAATTCGCACACAGTAATTAATACATTTTTCATTAAGCTTAAGTAAACAAATCATCATACTGTAGCGATTCACATGTTCTCGTCATGTGCTCGCTATCATATAATCATATATCACCATCGTAAGACTCACATCATCATTGTCAAACATCAAATTCCCGACACATTAGCATCTTTTTTCGCCAGCTAATGCTGAAATCATCACTTAATAATTATAATACAATACAAATGCTTAATAGAAGTAACAGTATGAATGTTTACGTTTAGTAAGTAAAAATATTCCAATAACTGAGCATCCTACCTTTTTAAAATAGCAAATTACTATTCACAAAAATTACCAACGGAAGAATTGAGCTTTATTTATACTGCGTAATGATCAAAATTGTGAGAATGTCCACTTTGTCCACTTTGTCCACTTTGTCCACTTTGTCCACTTTGTCCACTATGTCCACCTTGTCCACTTTGTCCACAGTTAAGTATAAATACGGAGGGGAATTGAAGGATGGGATTCATTCTTTCTTGCAACTTCGAACGGGTAACACTGATCTCTGGCATTAAGGTACTTACTAAATATAATTCTAAGGGGAATTTCTGTTGGAATTTAGATTATTTTTCGGGATTATAATTATTTATTAAAATTTATTGGGACTTTGTTGTTTGAGAGCTATTAAGCATAATTACATGCCAGAAATAGTGTTTTGGTACATGGTTGCCAGATGAAAGATATTTAACCTTGCGGCTGTTAAACGAATATCTTTCAGACCCTTCTAGTTTTACCCGAGTTAGGCAGCTCGGGCACTAGCCATATATAAGTGCAGTGAATAGCCTACGAATGTGGATAGTTTTGTTTGGTGGAAGCAAGGACCACACGTGTTGGACATGCGGGCCTTTCCGCGCTTGCCGAAGCCAAATGGACCTCCATGCTCGGTCTCATATACTTATATATTTATATGTCTGCTTTATATACACATATTAGGGCGGGTTACTCTACGCTTCCGGCGTCTCGTCAGCCGCGTAGGGGGGACCCACTTACACTGATTCTAGTCCAACCTCGGGTTAATCTCCCGAATTTATAGTTTAGCTTACCTAGGTCCCATACACGTTTAAATGTAAATATGAGGTTTAGGCCTCTAGTGTTTTGTACTAGCTAGGGAACAGGGTATAGAGATAGGTACACTAATAGGAACATTAGGACGGGGTTTTTTTTATCTTCCGAGCTATCGGCCATTCATCATTAACTAACATAACTTCTATTCAAATTATTTTATTCTCGTCAGGTATAGTAGATGCAGAGGCTGACCTACTGCTTTACTAGTGTTTATGACTTGGGATGTCAGTAGTGAAAAACAAAATCTTGTAACAGTTTATAAATAAAATAGAGAAACCTGTTATTTAAAACCAATCAGATATTTAAAACCTTTAATTTGACATCAATATTTATAAAACAATTAGTTAAAATTACCGATTATGATTTAAAGTAATGTACATTAGTTATAGCCTTAGTGTTAGAATGGCAACACTAAAGTTAAGTAGAATCAGCTGACAGATGACATTCGCTTAACAATGAACAAAAATAATTTTATATATTGTTATAATTTTGACAAGGAAATTGTGGATTGTTGTATAGTATGGAAATACAAAGCATTCCTAAGACTGGATGTGGAGTATCTGAAGTGTAAATTGCTAAAAGAAAAGCCGGGGACTTATGGATAGCAATAATGAAAGTTATTCGTTCTCGTATTTACATCACAGATCTCAGAACTAAAGTAATTTATATCACAAAGGTTGAGAGTAATTTCCTTTATCAAAATCAGTCATTCGAGAGTTGAAAGATACTCCGATCGGCACAATAGTCTTCATGATTTCAAGGGTATGCTACATTTATGAATATGGTCAAACGAAAACCAAGTTCTAGAACTCATTAGAAGGGTTCATACCTACTAGGGAAGAGTAGTGTATTAGACTTCTTACAAATAAAATTATAACTTCATTTTTTCTGAATTATCAGTTCTACAATCATTACATATATTTAGCAAGTTGTAGGGTTAGGCAGGTAGTTTAACCTAGCGTAGGCCTTGTGTAGTTAACTTAAGAAGCTTGCGCCAAAGGGCTTCCCTAAAAGATGGATCCTTCACACTTTGCCTAAGGTAGGACGTTATGCATAGATGTGATGAGATCCCACAGTGGTTTGATAAGTTATTAGCCAGGCGTGAAGGTCCGTCCATCCCTGTGCTGTATGTCTTAATTAGCTTTGCCAAAATAGAATAGATAGCTAAGGCATACAGTATTATTCCTTCACACACTTAGGAGGGTTGGCGATTTTCTAAAAAAAAAAAATTATATTTTTTTTTTACACCTTAAAGTTACCTTCTTCATCCTACTATAATCTAGGTTTTACTAGGTCTTAATTGTGAAGACTATAACGACTTCCTATTTATTGTATAGGTCTAGAATCCACTTCAGATTGTTCTACTATAGTTTATTTAAGGGATGTATACCATCTTCTCAGATTAAGGTGTAATGACAAAATTTATTCAATATTGTCAAATATGAAAACTTAAGAACAATTAAATTCATAATAAAATCTCATAGATCCTGTAACTTCCACCTATTTATAGATTGGTAATGAAGTCTAGTTTCATATTGTACATAGACAAATGATTTCTAATCATTCTGGAGTGAGAACATGCAATTTTAAAAATTAAATTACCTTTCATTCCAGAATCCTAATAAAATTTGGATAGAATCACATATTGATTTTTATTGTTACATAAAGTAATCTAGTTTAACTATATCTGACTATGGACTAAATGAATTTGATAATTCATATAGAATTAAATAACTTTTATAAGAGTATCCATAATATTCCATATTGAATCTTGCTATAGGAACTATAGATAGTTTTGTTAGCTAGACTACATAGGAAGTAACAGTTTATATTTTGAGGATAGATAGCATTAAGTTAAGTTGGAAATTTAATTTAGTACAAAGAACCAAGGTAGCAGTAGGATAGGAGAAGCTTGCATTAAATAAGTAAGAGAATACACATTTATTTGGTAATACATGGTAGCATAGCACAGTATATGGGTACGGAAGCACTTGGCGACACATCACGGTTAGATTTCTCTTAAAAGAGCTTGAGTTACTACAACAATGTTGGGTCCTGCACATCTAGACGTTCACAACGGTTACATCGATCACATTTTTTTGGCCATTAGTTATTAAGAAAAGTTCAGACTCAATTGTTATAAAGATCCTTTCATATTTAGATTTGTTTAGTTGTAGGATATAGAAGACTGGGAGCTGCTGTTAAGATATTCTTAGGTAATTGTTGTAGGGTTTCCTTAGGGCTTCGTTGTAGGAGTAGAGTTTAGTGGCGAGGGTGAAGCAGGCGTAGGACCAGGAGGTAGTTTAGGTAGCTCGTCGTCGTAAGCGTTACGATTAGTGGACCGGTTCCTTTAGTTAGAGCTTAGCATACATTACGATTGGTGGTCCCGTGACTCAGGATACTTAGAGTTAAAGTACGTAGCTCGTAAGCATTATAATTGGCGCGCGTTCCCAGGATTTGTTTATTTAGTAGGTAGCTCGTATTCATTACAATTGGGACCGTGACCATGGATGGGATCAGTCCGGGATTGTTGAGTCGTGCCGATGCAGGTTGTCGTGAGGTTTCATGTCTTGCTGTCTTCTTGCGTTTGTAGTTCGACAATTGTTTTTCATTTTGTTATTTCGCCATGGAATTTTAGTGGAGTCACTACTGGCAGTTTTATTGAAGGGATCTTTGAACACTTGAGCTTTGAACTATGATGCCCTTACGGGTACAATTGTTGACGTGAGAGTGGAAAGGAGAATTTAGCCGTGATAAGTTGTGTTGTGCACGTCGTCAAGAAACACATTTTGTTGCATATTTATACACAAATTATAGTGAATAGAGTAGCTTCTTGATATAACACACGATATTTTTCTTATTTCACATAATAATAGTACCTGAAACAAAAGATTTATATTAGAACAACGGGATAATTTTTATAAATCAATATTTTGCAAACAATAATTAATTGACAGTTCATTCAGGCATTTTGTTATTTTATCTGTAGTTCTATACGGGATTATTTGAGATACGATTAAATTCGTTGCGATTGTTTTTATGGTTCACAAAGCTAATTTTAATATTGATTAATAATTATATAGGTGGTTTATTTAAGTTCTAGATAATCATTTACGTTACATAAAATAATAATATCAAGTAATAATATACTTACTTTAGTTTCAATCAGATACGTAGACAACTTTACTCAATACGTTCGTATTATTAATATAAGATTTAGATATTTAGGGATACATTTAATATTATTTATGCATTATTTACATAATTGGGAAAAATAATAATAGGTAATTCATTTTTTTTTTTTAATTAAAAACAATCAAGGCTGAGTGAACAGAAATAATCTAAGAGAAACGCTTTCAAATAAGTTGATTTGACAAGTGACAGAGTGTTATCTGTTATCACTTATCAGTAATTAATATGATATCGAGATGGAATGATTATTTAAATAAATTTAATTTTAGTTTAGTTATTAAGTCGGAATGATGTAGGGAATTGATTAAGTGATGTAATATAGAGATGTCTACAGAAAATATGAGGTTGTGGAGATTTCATCTACGTCAGTATAAGTTGTGTTGAAAAATTAGTTATGAAATTAAGGAGACTATGAGGATACTAAAGTCTTAGCAGTTGGGGGGGCGAGGGTTTATTTATAGGCTTTAGTTCAATCTAGGAAAGGTTTCGGAATGAGATCCGATAAACATGACCCTAGCTACAATGTCAACCTTAGTATAAGTAAGGCTTCTAGCTACAATATTCATCTTTTAGTTTAATATAAGTCTTATTAGAAACATTAAATATAGCAAATATAAGGAAAGTAGGAGTGTTAGTGATTTCATAAGTGGGGGGGCGGACTCCTTTGAATTTTCTTTTAACACATAATGAAACAAATGAAATGAAAGTAATTTTATTAAAATAATTTTGGCACATGTATCACTTATAGGTAATTATTAGAATCGCTTGGTTATGTATGTTCACATGTAGCATAAGGGTATAATCATAGAACCAGACAAGAAAACCAATTGACATATATATTAAAACACGTTGGATATTCGCAACAAACTGTCATTTATTTCAATAGAACAATGGTATATACATTGTAGTTAGTAACAATCTTAACACTAGATGGCGTTAGTAGTAGCCAGCAGAGACTATAATTTTATTTTGATACATATACTAACACCCCCACTTATCAAAATAAGCTAAATATTATGCAATTACAATACCAAGCATATTCATGAACTTATAATGTTTTATATGAGACAAACCCTTAGTCAGCAGGTCAGCTGGCATCTCCTCAGTAGGAACATATTTAATTTTAATGACCTTATCATTAATAACATTTCTGATGTAATGGCAACGCACATCAATATGTTTTGACCTGCTATGACATTGATCACTAGAAGCCAATTTTATGGCACTCTGGTTGTCACAGTATAAATTTATCACAATAATTTTTCCAGTAATCTCTTGGATTAAATTTCGTAAATATACAGCTTCTCTGGAAGCTTCAGACATCGCTGTGTACTCTGATTCAGTACTAGACAGACTTACTGTCTTCTGCTTACGGCTTTGCCAGGAAACTGCTGAGCCTGACATCATAAAATAGATTTTTCTATATTAAATTTTGGTTCAATTGGAGTACTTTGAGGTTTACAGTCAGACATCTGGAATTTTTCAACTAATTGTTCAATGTACTGTGTTTGATCAATAGTAATAACATTCTTATTTTTGTTTACATTTATTCTCATTCCTAGATACTGTCGGACAGGACCCAAATCCTTTAACTTGAACTCTGAAGCTAATACATTTTTTAATATTTCAGTTTCATTATCATTGTTTGAAAAAATCAAAAAATCATCTACATACAACCCAATTATTATCTTTATATTACCTTTAGTTTTTGCAAACAAACATGGTTCATATTGACTGTTATTAAAACCTAATTTACAAAGACAATCTTTTACTTTCTCATACCATGCTAGAGATGACTGCTTTAAGCCGTAAATAGCCCGTTTTAATCTTAACACATTTCCCCCACTTTTGTTTGCAAACCCTTCAGGTATTGACATGTATATTTTTTCTTTTAAAACACCATTTAGAAAAGCTGTTGTTACATCTAAATGCGTTATGCTCATTCCCATTTTAACGCTAAGAGAAAACAATAATCTCAGAGTAGAATGACGAATAACAGGTGCAAAAGTACGAGTGTAATCTACACCTGGCTTTTGCGTAAAGCCTTTGGCCACAAGCCTAGCCCGGTACCGCACATTATTGTCCACATCAAACTTTTTAACGAGCACCCAACGACACTTCACTATTGACACATCACCAGGGTTTTTGACAAGCTCCCACGCATCATTGTCCTCGAATGACTGCAACTCATCAGCCATGGCACACCTCCACTGCTCCTTCTCAGGCCCCTCTAGAGCCTCCGAGATTGAGATCTCCTCAGATGCTGGAACAACACTGGATACACACAAGTTGCTAAAGCCATACCGCTCAGGCTGTTTCCTTTGGCGCTTTGTTTTTATACAAGGCTCCGGCTCTGGATCTGATGTTGTCTGGACCTCCTGCACCTGCACCTCACTTGGAGATTCATGAAGAGTATCTTCACCATCAGTGTAAACTGAAGAATCTGAAGAGCTGTCACATTGATCCTCTTCTGCTGGAACACAGGATTCCCCCACTGAATCGCCGCTCTCCTTCTCCACACTAATCTCTGGTGTCTCCACACTATGCTGTGCTGTCTCCTCTTCTGCTATCCATATAGCCTCGTCGCTGGTTGCAATATCACCTGTCTCATGCTCCATCACAATGACATCTCTGCTGGTGATGATGGTGTTCTTGGTAGGATTATACAGCCTGTATCCTTTCACATCTTCACCATATCCGACTAAGATGTGCTGTGTGGCCTTCTTGTCCCACTTGAGGCGCTTCTCCTTGGGGACATGTACCATCACCTTACTTCCGAACAATCTGATGTGGCTTAGGTCGGGTTTTGACCCATGCCATAGTTCATAAGGAGTCTTAGGTATTCCTGACACAATGGACCTGTTCTTCAAATAAACAGCTGTACTGGCCGCTTCAGCCCAAAATCTCTTGCCCAACTTTGCATCGTACAATAGACATTTGCCCTTTTCAACCACTGTGCGATTAGCCCTTTCACAGACACCATTTTGTTCAGGTGTGTAACTATTTGTTTTCTGGTGAATAATACCACATTGTTTTAAATAATTTTCAAATTCTTTACTGCAGTATTCAAGTCCATTATCAGTGTGAAAGATCTTTATTTTCTTTCCTTGCTGGTTTTCTACAATAGATTTAAATTCTTTAAATTTACTTAAAGCTTCATTTTTCTGCTTGATAAAATAGATGAAAGTCATCCGACTATAATCATCAACAAATAGCATGAAATATCTGCTACCATTTAGAGAGTTCACCTCCATAGGTCCACACAAATCACTGTGTATACGATGACACGTCTCTGTGCTTCGTTCACCAACATGAGAGAATGGCAACCTCATCTGCTTTCCCTCACAACAAGTAGTACACTCTGCCTTTGTTATGTCAAACGAGCCATCATAAGATAGGCCATCAACGATGCCATTTCTCATTTTGTTCATATCTTGACTGTTGATGTGAGCTAGCCTTCTGTGCCATAATTTACCGGTAACTGCAGGAGCTGCCAACACGTAACTCGGCGACTGCAATCGCAACTTGTAAACACCATCAGTTAAATCAGCTATCGCAACTAAAGCATCACTTCTGTCATAAATATAACAATGCTTTTCCTCAAATACGACATTGTTGCCATTCCTGATAAGCTCGCTAACTGATAACAAGTTTGTTGTCAAACTAGGCACGCATAGCACATTCTTGACAGTTATGTGACATTCCAAATCCGAAACAATGTCTACATCTCCGGAACAATCCACTGATACTTTTGATTCGTTAGCAACAACGATTTCTGGTAAACACGGCGTTAAGTTCATGTTTTTAATCCAATCCTTGTTTACAGTCATGTGTGCACTTGCACCACTGTCGACGTACCACTCAGTCTTGTTAAACTTTCCGTTTATAAAAACAACGTTAAAAACGCATTTGTTTGCAGTTTTCTTCAATAACGGGCACTGGTTCCGATAATGTCCGCTGCTTTTACATTTATAACAAATTACTTCCTTTGTTATTGAATCTGTAACTGTCTTCTTGTTTGACGTAAATGCACCGCCATTTTTCTTCGGCTTAGTGTTGCCAGAGTAATATTTATTCTCGCAACGAATGCAGCGCCACTGACTTCAGACTCATTGGTAACTTCCATGTCAAGCAACTTTGATTTTATGACATCAGCAGTTATCGGAATACCCGAATGTTCTATAGCCATTATCATCGGAGAATAACGGTCGGACAAACCTGCTAATAATAATGATCCCACCCATTCGTCGGTTATTGTAAATCCTGTGCCATTTAACCGTTGAGCTGTTTCGACGATTTGTGTGACATATGTAGCCATCGAGTCACAACTATCCAGTCTTATGGAAATCAAATGTCGAAGCAAGGTTATCTTTCTCGAGAAACCGGAGTCGTCAAACATGGTCTTCAACTTAGTCCATAATGCCGCTGAAGATTCCGTATTTCTTATATGCACGTACAAAGCTGGATCGATAGTTAATATTAACTTTGCCTTCGTTTTTGCATCTTCCGCTGGCTTGACTTCAAAGCCGGTAGGTGGTTTGATGTACTTGTCCATCCCATCCAAGACCAGTAAGTTTTCAGCCGCAAAACACCACTCGTCATAATTCTCCCTGCCTTTTAACTTTGGCACACTAGCAATATAGTTCGAGTTCATTTTTCCGCGAATCAACGAGCACAAATTTATCTATTTTAAATTAAAATAACTGATAAATTCGGGAGCAGCCCATAACCTATTAAAACACGTTGGATATTCGCAACAAACTGTCATTTATTTCAATAGAACAATGGTATATACATTGTAGTTAGTAACAATCTTAACACTAGATGGCGTTAGTAGTAGCCAGCAGAGACTATAATTTTATTTTGATACATATACTAACAATATATTTAATTTATTTTTGAAGCGAAGTAAGTATGTCTGTATTGTTACCATCAGACTTATTAAGGTATTCAGTTCTGTTAAATATCCTTATGATTAGGTAGATATATCTTCAGTCAAGTTTTATTACACATTAGTCATGATACTCGGGTTACAGTTTAGATCTGCAGTAAATTTTGTCCGGAGCTTGTTGTCGAAATCCAAAAATCTGGAAAGTAAAATAAATAGTTATTGAAACAAGTTATATTAAATGTTATTTGCTATTAAACTAAAGTACAGTTATTATATAGTACGTCTACATACTTTAATTTGAGATATAAACATTTATAGCAGTTGTTTGAGGGAAAAAAATTTAGTTCATAAATAAACTGCTCGACTTCAACAGGAATGGAAATTGTAATCAGGTGATGGAAACAGATTTGAGAAAATGATAGGATGAAGACAAAAAAAGAATTAGCAGTAATTATAGGAAGAAATTAATAAAATTTCGACCCCGAAGAAGTACCTACTGTTTTTGATCGAAGTCATTTCCACGAACATTAGCATGAAGATATTTTTAAACAACCAAGTTCTTTTTAAATTGAAACAATAGTACAGTAAGATAAATAATATTACCTTGTGAAGAAGTTCCAATAAGCTGCAGCAGTAGAAGTAGGGAGTTCAACTCATCCTTCATTATTTTTGCTTCATTCAAGATTAGTTTGTACTGAGAAGTTATCAAGATTTGCGAGGAGTCTGGAAATAGGAGACAGAAGATATTAGAATCAAGAAAAGAGCATAAATTGGCGTACAGAAGAATCAAGATTTACTTTATGAACAAACGCAGTTAAAACTTTTGTTAACTTACGTTTTGATAGTATGTTTCAGGTGGCGTGGAGTTCGACTACATTGCTTCTTGTCTAATTATCCGGGTTTCATTACTTTTGCATAAATTTTGAAATATAACTTATAACCGTTGCGCGAAGGTTAACGTAACTGTTTTGCTTCTGTAACAAAAACAAACATTGAAAATAACATAATTACAACACGATTTTTCTTTGGTCAATATTTTAGTCAGATTATACTAACAAGCGTAGAAAATAGTTACCTTATTATCATAGACTCATTTTATCACAGTTTTCTTCATAACAATCCGTTTTATTGGTCATTATTCTTCTATTCGTAATTTAATTCCCATTTCATAGAATAGATACAGGTTATGAAAAAAATTTGACTGTCATAAGACAGTGTTATCAGGTTAAAGAAATAAGATGGCATAAATAGTAGACTATTATTTACGGTATATATTCGTTTACCTAGTTCGTAAGATTTACGTAACATTTATAAAGGGTAGTTAGGGGTGACTTGAATCAGGTGGATAAAATAATTACGAGTTTTATTAGAGTATAACAAAAATACGAAATGTGTGAAGTGGATGGACAATTTTATTATTTATATTAGAGAAAATCTTTATTTTGATTTTGATGTAAGAAGTAAAGGGGAACTTGGGATATTATAGGAAGGTAAAGTAGTATGGATTTTGAATACATAATAGGTGATGTTCTTCTGACTAAGTCGATGCGGAAAAACGAATGTAGGAGCCTGTAGTGCGATGTATGAGAGGATGAATGAGTGGACTTTTTGAGTTGGATGTTGTCCGTATGTATTCAAGCTAAGTTCGAAAGTATTCGGATCCAAAAATGGGGGGTCTTCTATCTTTAGAGGTACGAACGGGAGTATTTTCTAAAGACATCAATTGGTTTGCACATACTTAGAAGTTAGGCTTAGTAAATCGAAGTTTCGATTTAAGACCGATGTGCGGTAGTTTGTGCGAAACAATACTCTACAGGGCCTACGGGCTAACCTTCTTCGAGCGCGGGCAGGAACGTGCAGGTTTCACACACACCCATGTCAACGATTAGATTGGCCAACTGTATATTTTTTCTAAGGAAAAGGAATTGTGGGTAGTTTTGTCCGTAAGGACAGGATAAAACTAAATTGGTATATTTGTAAGAGTTTCTGGTATAATAAGTTCGAGCATAATTTTGAAATGAAACATTTTTACACAATTCGACTAGTAAGTCTATAGTCTTACAAGAAAGAAAAAAAACACAATTGTATGATTATAGAGCTGAAATTGGCTTGTTTATTCTTGATGTGATACACGCGCCAATAAGGGGAGTCACATGTGATTTTGGAGAAGAATTTGAAATCGGAATCAGTTATTGAATTGAAGTGAGAATGAATATTCAGTATCTGTACCAAAGATCTTGCTATGTTGTCTGAGGAGAGTTTTGTCAATTCATCGAAGAATTCGTACAATGTGAATTCGCAAATGAGGCTGAGCAATGGGCAGGTCAAGTTTGAGGTGTTTAGACAAGACCGAGCTAATAGGGCTTGTTTGACTCACAACCAAACACTTCTTACGATGTGGTCAAGATTTGGAGAAATATATTCACGATTCAATGATATTATTCTATGGTTTGAATTCTGATTTAATACACGAGTGACTTTCCAAGTATTGGTTTAAATACACACACACTTAAGGGTACGAATACTGACGGATTTAGAATATCCAAGAATATCACAAAATGTTATTTGTTTTAAAAATAATTTGTCTTATATATATATTTTCTTTTATTGTTTTTACAATTTAATAAGGGAATGCGAAGTTCTACGTTATTTGACGATGTCAATCCACTTCAAACTTTCGCAGGGGGGCGATTGTAGCGATTCACATGTTCTCGTCATGTGCTCGCTATCATATAATCATATATCACCATCGTAAGACTCACATCATCATTGTCAAACATCAAATTCCCGACACATTAGCATCTTTTTTCGCCAGCTAATGCTGAAATCATCACTTAATAATTATAATACAATACAAATGCTTAATAGAAGTAACAGTATGAATGTTTACGTTTAGTAAGTAAAAATATTCCAATAACTGAGCATCCTACCTTTTTAAAATAGCAAATTACTATTCACAAAAATTACCAACGGAAGAATTGAGCTTTATTTATACTGCGTAATGATCAAAATTGTGAGAATGTCCACTTTGTCCACTTTGTCCACTTTGTCCACTTTGTCCACTATGTCCACCTTGTCCACTTTGTCCACAGTTAAGTATAAATACGGAGGGGAATTGAAGGATGGGATTCATTCTTTCTTGCAACTTCGAACGGGTAACACTGATCTCTGGCATTAAGGTACTTACTAAATATAATTCTAAGGGGAATTTCTGTTGGAATTTAGATTATTTTTCGGGATTATAATTATTTATTAAAATTTATTGGGACTTTGTTGTTTGAGAGCTATTAAGCATAATTACATGCCAGAAATAGTGTTTTGGTACATGGTTGCCAGATGAAAGATATTTAACCTTGCGGCTGTTAAACGAATATCTTTCAGACCCTTCTAGTTTTACCCGAGTTAGGCAGCTCGGGCACTAGCCATATATAAGTGCAGTGAATAGCCTACGAATGTGGATAGTTTTGTTTGGTGGAAGCAAGGACCACACGTGTTGGACATGCGGGCCTTTCCGCGCTTGCCGAAGCCAAATGGACCTCCATGCTCGGTCTCATATACTTATATATTTATATGTCTGCTTTATATACACATATTAGGGCGGGTTACTCTACGCTTCCGGCGTCTCGTCAGCCGCGTAGGGGGGACCCACTTACACTGATTCTAGTCCAACCTCGGGTTAATCTCCCGAATTTATAGTTTAGCTTACCTAGGTCCCATACACGTTTAAATGTAAATATGAGGTTTAGGCCTCTAGTGTTTTGTACTAGCTAGGGAACAGGGTATAGAGATAGGTACACTAATAGGAACATTAGGACGGGGTTTTTTTTATCTTCCGAGCTATCGGCCATTCATCATTAACTAACATAACTTCTATTCAAATTATTTTATTCTCGTCAGGTATAGTAGATGCAGAGGCTGACCTACTGCTTTACTAGTGTTTATGACTTGGGATGTCAGTAGTGAAAAACAAAATCTTGTAACAGTTTATAAATAAAATAGAGAAACCTGTTATTTAAAACCAATCAGATATTTAAAACCTTTAATTTGACATCAATATTTATAAAACAATTAGTTAAAATTACCGATTATGGGTGATTATCTCAGCGAAAAAAAATTGCGGCGGAATTGATAACTATAGTGTGAAACAATTGTTTTAAAAGTTTTAATTTTTTTCTGAAAAGAAGATACAAATTACTATCTTAAGCCAAATCGCAAAGTATTTTGAAAGTCATTTATGTTCAATAATTTTTTTTTTTGCGGTAAAATGATAATTTTGGTGCGGCGTCCAGTATTCGTTGTTCCTCATAAATGTCTTTGATAGAACCATATCATCAATGTTTTAAACTAAAATTGCATTTATTTATAATCTTTATTAGTTTAAGTATATTATAAGGATATATAAATAAAGATTAATACATAAATAGATACTCAAAATTGAGCACTAAGAGTTGTCCGGGTGAAATTGATAATTTTGGTGGTAAATATTGAAAATGTGTTTATGGTTGAATGAAACGCAACAAGACCAGCAAACGTGTGTTAACCTGTTCGTTTAGTTCCGCTCCGGCATGGAGCGACGACATACACGTCGTACCTTGCTGGATCTGTCCACCAGCACGTAAGTATCTAATTTTGGTGTGTTCAAAATACTTTTTGACACAATTTTTGTGGTATATGTTTCTAGTGACTTAGCAATCATTGACTGTGTGTGAATTGTGTGTAAGACGTGTTAAAGGTTTCTTTTTTAAAATATAAAGTTAAATTGGAATTAAATAATACGGATATTTTTTAAATATTTTTTTAATCACTGTTTCTAATTTCGGTGGATCAATTTTGGTGGTTTTGGTGGTAATTTGAAAGTCACCAAAATTGCTTGATGCCACCAGAATTGCTAATTCTGTAATCTGTATATAATTACACATTTGTAATCGCATTTCCAACACTTTTGACTCGGTGAATTTATTTGAAGTCAAGTATAAACACAATACATTTAATATTACACGCTGTCGGTGAGGGTAATCTTAGCTTAGATATGCTTATGCTGGTGGCGGATTCTATAGCTCCTATCCTTTCCTATATTACTTGTTTTTAAGATCACCGACGATATTCGTCTTAATATAGAATATAGAAAAGTGACTATATTGGTGCTCCTAGATTTTAGTAGTGTTTTTAACACTGTTGATTTTGATATTCTTCTCAGTTTACTTAGTACTTTAAATATATCTCCAACTTCACTGTCCTGGTTTCGTGATTACCTCTTTGGGGGACAGCAGCGGGTTCGAGTTGATGACCGATTTTCTAGCTGGTGTGAACTGTCTTCTGGTGTCCCTCAAGGGGCATACTCTCTACATTACTCTTTTCTGTCTTCATTAACGGAATCACCAACCACAGTCACTCTCCTCCTCGTTCCATGTCTATGCAGACGATTTGCAGCTTTATGCGGTGGCCAGCATTGATGATTTTGGCTCCTTTGTTTCGCAAATCAATTTAGACCTGGAATCAATCCGTGCTTGGGCTTGATTCTTTGGTTTGATGAAGAATGCCAAGAAGTCGCAGGCTATTGTCGTTGTTCGCCTGCGGTCAAGTGCAAATCTGGCTCTATCTATCCCACAGGATAGATCTCATGTTTACGATGTATCTTTTGCTGTGCGCGCCGTGAAATTATAAAATAAATTGTCTCCCACCCTAAGGCAGACGTAGTCCGTATATAGCATCGTTCAAGGGGAAGTTCAAGAAATTATGGCTGTCGAATTAATGATTATTTGATTAGGTTGCTGTTTTTGTTATAATTATGATTATATTTATGTTATATGTATTTATATAGATATAACGTAATATGTATTACGTTGACTGTTTGCCTATCTCTCTCTCATTTGGTTTTTGCATTTTCATTTGTACTATTGTAAAGTTATCGTATTGTACATGTTGCTTGGTTTGTCTGCCATTTACTTGTGTTTAACACTCATTTACTCGAAGGTTATGGAAGAAATCCCTTAGAGAGATAAGTTCGCTTTTGTACATGCTTATTTTTTTGAAATGTATGTAGGGTTTTTAATGGCTAATCGCAAGAAAAATCAATCAAGAGAAGTCCTCGAAAAAAATATATACTGTTGTTACAAACGAGTTAGTGATTGTATTTTCATAGATATTTTGGTATAATTAAAATGATTAATTAAACATACTTTCTTTTCATTTCCAGCAGGCAATTTCATTGACAAATATAAATTTTTAGCACAAGTAACTAATTTTGGTGTAGATGTACAATTTTGGTGGCAGGCCAATTACTAAAATCGTAATATCTTTAAAACTATTATGTATAACAAAGGGCCATTACTACACAATATTGGTTATGACTTTATTCGTATTATTGATATATAATTTTGGCTCTACCATCAAAAATAAAAAATGCCACCAAAATTAGGTTAATTTCGAGCTTGTTGAAATTCACCCTTATGATTTAAAGTAATGTACATTAGTTATAGCCTTAGTGTTAGAATGGCAACACTAAAGTTAAGTAGAATCAGCTGACAGATGACATTCGCTTAACAATGAACAAAAATAATTTTATATATTGTTATAATTTTGACAAGGAAATTGTGGATTGTTGTATAGTATGGAAATACAAAGCATTCCTAAGACTGGATGTGGAGTATCTGAAGTGTAAATTGCTAAAAGAAAAGCCGGGGACTTATGGATAGCAATAATGAAAGTTATTCGTTCTCGTATTTACATCACAGATCTCAGAACTAAAGTAATTTATATCACAAAGGTTGAGAGTAATTTCCTTTATCAAAATCAGTCATTCGAGAGTTGAAAGATACTCCGATCGGCACAATAGTCTTCATGATTTCAAGGGTATGCTACATTTATGAATATGGTCAAACGAAAACCAAGTTCTAGAACTCATTAGAAGGGTTCATACCTACTAGGGAAGAGTAGTGTATTAGACTTCTTACAAATAAAATTATAACTTCATTTTTTCTGAATTATCAGTTCTACAATCATTACATATATTTAGCAAGTTGTAGGGTTAGGCAGGTAGTTTAACCTAGCGTAGGCCTTGTGTAGTTAACTTAAGAAGCTTGCGCCAAAGGGCTTCCCTAAAAGATGGATCCTTCACACTTTGCCTAAGGTAGGACGTTATGCATAGATGTGATGAGATCCCACAGTGGTTTGATAAGTTATTAGCCAGGCGTGAAGGTCCGTCCATCCCTGTGCTGTATGTCTTAATTAGCTTTGCCAAAATAGAATAGATAGCTAAGGCATACAGTATTATTCCTTCACACACTTAGGAGGGTTGGCGATTTTCTAAAAAAAAAAAAAAATTATATTTTTTTTTTACACCTTAAAGTTACCTTCTTCATCCTACTATAATCTAGGTTTTACTAGGTCTTAATTGTGAAGACTATAACGACTTCCTATTTATTGTATAGGTCTAGAATCCACTTCAGATTGTTCTACTATAGTTTATTTAAGGGATGTATACCATCTTCTCAGATTAAGGTGTAATGACAAAATTTATTCAATATTGTCAAATATGAAAACTTAAGAACAATTAAATTCATAATAAAATCTCATAGATCCTGTAACTTCCACCTATTTATAGATTGGTAATGAAGTCTAGTTTCATATTGTACATAGACAAATGATTTCTAATCATTCTGGAGTGAGAACATGCAATTTTAAAAATTAAATTACCTTTCATTCCAGAATCCTAATAAAATTTGGATAGAATCACATATTGATTTTTATTGTTACATAAGGTAATCTAGTTTAACTATATCTGACTATGGACTAAATGAATTTGATAATTCATATAGAATTAAATAACTTTTATAAGAGTATCCATAATATTCCATATTGAATCTTGCTATAGGAACTATAGATAGTTTTGTTAGCTAGACTACATAGGAAGTAACAGTTTATATTTTGAGGATAGATAGCATTAAGTTAAGTTGGAAATTTAATTTAGTACAAAGAACCAAGGTAGCAGTAGGATAGGAGAAGCTTGCATTAAATAAGTAAGAGAATACACATTTATTTGGTAATACATGGTAGCATAGCACAGTATATGGGTACGGAAGCACTTGGCGACACATCACGGTTAGATTTCTCTTAAAAGAGCTTGAGTTACTACAACAATGTTGGGTCCTGCACATCTAGACGTTCACAACGGTTACATCGATCACATTTTTTTGGCCATTAGTTATTAAGAAAAGTTCAGACTCAATTGTTATAAAGATCCTTTCATATTTAGATTTGTTTAGTTGTAGGATATAGAAGACTGGGAGCTGCTGTTAAGATATTCTTAGGTAATTGTTGTAGGGTTTCCTTAGGGCTTCGTTGTAGGAGTAGAGTTTAGTGGCGAGGGTGAAGCAGGCGTAGGACCAGGAGGTAGTTTAGGTAGCTCGTCGTCGTAAGCGTTACGATTAGTGGACCGGTTCCTTTAGTTAGAGCTTAGCATACATTACGATTGGTGGTCCCGTGACTCAGGATACTTAGAGTTAAAGTACGTAGCTCGTAAGCATTATAATTGGCGCGCGTTCCCAGGATTTGTTTATTTAGTAGGTAGCTCGTATTCATTACAATTGGGACCGTGACCATGGATGGGATCAGTCCGGGATTGTTGAGTCGTGCCGATGCAGGTTGTCGTGAGGTTTCATGTCTTGCTGTCTTCTTGCGTTTGTAGTTCGACAATTGTTTTTCATTTTGTTATTTCGCCATGGAATTTTAGTGGAGTCACTACTGGCAGTTTTATTGAAGGGATCTTTGAACACTTGAGCTTTGAACTATGATGCCCTTACGGGTACAATTGTTGACGTGAGAGTGGAAAGGAGAATTTAGCCGTGATAAGTTGTGTTGTGCACGTCGTCAAGAAACACATTTTGTTGCATATTTATACACAAATTATAGTGAATAGAGTAGCTTCTTGATATAACACACGATATTTTTCTTATTTCACATAATAATAGTACCTGAAACAAGAGATTTATATTAGAACAACGGGATAATTTTTATAAATCAATATTTTGCAAACAATAATTAATTGACAGTTCATTCAGGCATTTTGTTATTTTATCTGTAGTTCTATACGGGATTATTTGAGATACGATTAAATTCGTTGCGATTGTTTTTATGGTTCACAAAGCTAATTTTAATATTGATTAATAATTATATAGGTGGTTTATTTAAGTTCTAGATAATCATTTACGTTACATAAAATAATAATATCAAGTAATAATATACTTACTTTAGTTTCAATCAGATACGTAGACAACTTTACTCAATACGTTCGTATTATTAATATAAGATTTAGATATTTAGGGATACATTTAATATTATTTATGCATTATTTACATAATTGGGAAAAATAATAATAGGTAATTCATTTTTTTTTTTTAATTAAAAACAATCAAGGCTGAGTGAACAGAAATAATCTAAGAGAAACGCTTTCAAATAAGTTGATTTGACAAGTGACAGAGTGTTATCTGTTATCACTTATCAGTAATTAATATGATATCGAGATGGAATGATTATTTAAATAAATTTAATTTTAGTTTAGTTATTAAGTCGGAATGATGTAGGGAATTGATTAAGTGATGTAATATAGAGATGTCTACAGAAAATATGAGGTTGTGGAGATTTCATCTACGTCAGTATAAGTTGTGTTGAAAAATTAGTTATGAAATTAAGGAGACTATGAGGATACTAAAGTCTTAGCAGTTGGGGGGGCGAGGGTTTATTTATAGGCTTTAGTTCAATCTAGGAAAGGTTTCGGAATGAGATCCGATAAACATGACCCTAGCTACAATGTCAACCTTAGTATAAGTAAGGCTTCTAGCTACAATATTCATCTTTTAGTTTAATATAAGTCTTATTAGAAACATTAAATATAGCAAATATAAGGAAAGTAGGAGTGTTAGTGATTTCATAAGTGGGGGGGCGGACTCCTTTGAATTTTCTTTTAACACATAATGAAACAAATGAAATGAAAGTAATTTTATTAAAATAATTTTGGCACATGTATCACTTATAGGTAATTATTAGAATCGCTTGGTTATGTATGTTCACATGTAGCATAAGGGTATAATCATAGAACCAGACAAGAAAACCAATTGACATATATATTAAAACACGTTGGATATTCGCAACAAACTGTCATTTATTTCAATAGAACAATGGTATATACATTGTAGTTAGTAACAATCTTAACACTAGATGGCGTTAGTAGTAGCCAGCAGAGACTATAATTTTATTTTGATACATATACTAACACCCCCACTTATCAAAATAAGCTAAATATTATGCAATTACAATACCAAGCATATTCATGAACTTATAATGTTTTATATGAGACAAACCCTTAGTCAGCAGGTCAGCTGGCATCTCCTCAGTAGGAACATATTTAATTTTAATGACCTTATCATTAATAACATTTCTGATGTAATGGCAACGCACATCAATATGTTTTGACCTGCTATGACATTGATCACTAGAAGCCAATTTTATGGCACTCTGGTTGTCACAGTATAAATTTATCACAATAATTTTTCCAGTAATCTCTTGGATTAAATTTCGTAAATATACAGCTTCTCTGGAAGCTTCAGACATCGCTGTGTACTCTGATTCAGTACTAGACAGACTTACTGTCTTCTGCTTACGGCTTTGCCAGGAAACTGCTGAGCCTGACATCATAAAATAGATTTTTCTATATTAAATTTTGGTTCAATTGGAGTACTTTGAGGTTTACAGTCAGACATCTGGAATTTTTCAACTAATTGTTCAATGTACTGTGTTTGATCAATAGTAATAACATTCTTATTTTTGTTTACATTTATTCTCATTCCTAGATACTGTCGGACAGGACCCAAATCCTTTAACTTGAACTCTGAAGCTAATACATTTTTTAATATTTCAGTTTCATTATCATTGTTTGAAAAAATCAAAAAATCATCTACATACAACCCAATTATTATCTTTATATTACCTTTAGTTTTTGCAAACAAACATGGTTCATATTGACTGTTATTAAAACCTAATTTACAAAGACAATCTTTTACTTTCTCATACCATGCTAGAGATGACTGCTTTAAGCCGTAAATAGCCCGTTTTAATCTTAACACATTTCCCCCACTTTTGTTTGCAAACCCTTCAGGTATTGACATGTATATTTTTTCTTTTAAAACACCATTTAGAAAAGCTGTTGTTACATCTAAATGCGTTATGCTCATTCCCATTTTAACGCTAAGAGAAAACAATAATCTCAGAGTAGAATGACGAATAACAGGTGCAAAAGTACGAGTGTAATCTACACCTGGCTTTTGCGTAAAGCCTTTGGCCACAAGCCTAGCCCGGTACCGCACATTATTGTCCACATCAAACTTTTTAACGAGCACCCAACGACACTTCACTATTGACACATCACCAGGGTTTTTGACAAGCTCCCACGCATCATTGTCCTCGAATGACTGCAACTCATCAGCCATGGCACACCTCCACTGCTCCTTCTCAGGCCCCTCTAGAGCCTCCGAGATTGAGATCTCCTCAGATGCTGGAACAACACTGGATACACACAAGTTGCTAAAGCCATACCGCTCAGGCTGTTTCCTTTGGCGCTTTGTTTTTATACAAGGCTCCGGCTCTGGATCTGATGTTGTCTGGACCTCCTGCACCTGCACCTCACTTGGAGATTCATGAAGAGTATCTTCACCATCAGTGTAAACTGAAGAATCTGAAGAGCTGTCACATTGATCCTCTTCTGCTGGAACACAGGATTCCCCCACTGAATCGCCGCTCTCCTTCTCCACACTAATCTCTGGTGTCTCCACACTATGCTGTGCTGTCTCCTCTTCTGCTATCCATATAGCCTCGTCGCTGGTTGCAATATCACCTGTCTCATGCTCCATCACAATGACATCTCTGCTGGTGATGATGGTGTTCTTGGTAGGATTATACAGCCTGTATCCTTTCACATCTTCACCATATCCGACTAAGATGTGCTGTGTGGCCTTCTTGTCCCACTTGAGGCGCTTCTCCTTGGGGACATGTACCATCACCTTACTTCCGAACAATCTGATGTGGCTTAGGTCGGGTTTTGACCCATGCCATAGTTCATAAGGAGTCTTAGGTATTCCTGACACAATGGACCTGTTCTTCAAATAAACAGCTGTACTGGCCGCTTCAGCCCAAAATCTCTTGCCCAACTTTGCATCGTACAATAGACATTTGCCCTTTTCAACCACTGTGCGATTAGCCCTTTCACAGACACCATTTTGTTCAGGTGTGTAACTATTTGTTTTCTGGTGAATAATACCACATTGTTTTAAATAATTTTCAAATTCTTTACTGCAGTATTCAAGTCCATTATCAGTGTGAAAGATCTTTATTTTCTTTCCTTGCTGGTTTTCTACAATAGATTTAAATTCTTTAAATTTACTTAAAGCTTCATTTTTCTGCTTGATAAAATAGATGAAAGTCATCCGACTATAATCATCAACAAATAGCATGAAATATCTGCTACCATTTAGAGAGTTCACCTCCATAGGTCCACACAAATCACTGTGTATACGATGACACGTCTCTGTGCTTCGTTCACCAACATGAGAGAATGGCAACCTCATCTGCTTTCCCTCACAACAAGTAGTACACTCTGCCTTTGTTATGTCAAACGAGCCATCATAAGATAGGCCATCAACGATGCCATTTCTCATTTTGTTCATATCTTGACTGTTGATGTGAGCTAGCCTTCTGTGCCATAATTTACCGGTAACTGCAGGAGCTGCCAACACGTAACTCGGCGACTGCAATCGCAACTTGTAAACACCATCAGTTAAATCAGCTATCGCAACTAAAGCATCACTTCTGTCATAAATATAACAATGCTTTTCCTCAAATACGACATTGTTGCCATTCCTGATAAGCTCGCTAACTGATAACAAGTTTGTTGTCAAACTAGGCACGCATAGCACATTCTTGACAGTTATGTGACATTCCAAATCCGAAACAATGTCTACATCTCCGGAACAATCCACTGATACTTTTGATTCGTTAGCAACAACGATTTCTGGTAAACACGGCGTTAAGTTCATGTTTTTAATCCAATCCTTGTTTACAGTCATGTGTGCACTTGCACCACTGTCGACGTACCACTCAGTCTTGTTAAACTTTCCGTTTATAAAAACAACGTTAAAAACGCATTTGTTTGCAGTTTTCTTCAATAACGGGCACTGGTTCCGATAATGTCCGCTGCTTTTACATTTATAACAAATTACTTCCTTTGTTATTGAATCTGTAACTGTCTTCTTGTTTGACGTAAATGCACCGCCATTTTTCTTCGGCTTAGTGTTGCCAGAGTAATATTTATTCTCGCAACGAATGCAGCGCCACTGACTTCAGACTCATTGGTAACTTCCATGTCAAGCAACTTTGATTTTATGACATCAGCAGTTATCGGAATACCCGAATGTTCTATAGCCATTATCATCGGAGAATAACGGTCGGACAAACCTGCTAATAATAATGATCCCACCCATTCGTCGGTTATTGTAAATCCTGTGCCATTTAACCGTTGAGCTGTTTCGACGATTTGTGTGACATATGTAGCCATCGAGTCACAACTATCCAGTCTTATGGAAATCAAATGTCGAAGCAAGGTTATCTTTCTCGAGAAACCGGAGTCGTCAAACATGGTCTTCAACTTAGTCCATAATGCCGCTGAAGATTCCGTATTTCTTATATGCACGTACAAAGCTGGATCGATAGTTAATATTAACTTTGCCTTCGTTTTTGCATCTTCCGCTGGCTTGACTTCAAAGCCGGTAGGTGGTTTGATGTACTTGTCCATCCCATCCAAGACCAGTAAGTTTTCAGCCGCAAAACACCACTCGTCATAATTCTCCCTGCCTTTTAACTTTGGCACACTAGCAATATAGTTCGAGTTCATTTTTCCGCGAATCAACGAGCACAAATTTATCTATTTTAAATTAAAATAACTGATAAATTCGGGAGCAGCCCATAACCTATTAAAACACGTTGGATATTCGCAACAAACTGTCATTTATTTCAATAGAACAATGGTATATACATTGTAGTTAGTAACAATCTTAACACTAGATGGCGTTAGTAGTAGCCAGCAGAGACTATAATTTTATTTTGATACATATACTAACAATATATTTAATTTATTTTTGAAGCGAAGTAAGTATGTCTGTATTGTTACCATCAGACTTATTAAGGTATTCAGTTCTGTTAAATATCCTTATGATTAGGTAGATATATCTTCAGTCAAGTTTTATTACACATTAGTCATGATACTCGGGTTACAGTTTAGATCTGCAGTAAATTTTGTCCGGAGCTTGTTGTCGAAATCCAAAAATCTGGAAAGTAAAATAAATAGTTATTGAAACAAGTTATATTAAATGTTATTTGCTATTAAACTAAAGTACAGTTATTATATAGTACGTCTACATACTTTAATTTGAGATATAAACATTTATAGCAGTTGTTTGAGGGAAAAAAATTTAGTTCATAAATAAACTGCTCGACTTCAACAGGAATGGAAATTGTAATCAGGTGATGGAAACAGATTTGAGAAAATGATAGGATGAAGACAAAAAAAGAATTAGCAGTAATTATAGGAAGAAATTAATAAAATTTCGACCCCGAAGAAGTACCTACTGTTTTTGATCGAAGTCATTTCCACGAACATTAGCATGAAGATATTTTTAAACAACCAAGTTCTTTTTAAATTGAAACAATAGTACAGTAAGATAAATAATATTACCTTGTGAAGAAGTTCCAATAAGCTGCAGCAGTAGAAGTAGGGAGTTCAACTCATCCTTCATTATTTTTGCTTCATTCAAGATTAGTTTGTACTGAGAAGTTATCAAGATTTGCGAGGAGTCTGGAAATAGGAGACAGAAGATATTAGAATCAAGAAAAGAGCATAAATTGGCGTACAGAAGAATCAAGATTTACTTTATGAACAAACGCAGTTAAAACTTTTGTTAACTTACGTTTTGATAGTATGTTTCAGGTGGCGTGGAGTTCGACTACATTGCTTCTTGTCTAATTATCCGGGTTTCATTACTTTTGCATAAATTTTGAAATATAACTTATAACCGTTGCGCGAAGGTTAACGTAACTGTTTTGCTTCTGTAACAAAAACAAACATTGAAAATAACATAATTACAACACGATTTTTCTTTGGTCAATATTTTAGTCAGATTATACTAACAAGCGTAGAAAATAGTTACCTTATTATCATAGACTCATTTTATCACAGTTTTCTTCATAACAATCCGTTTTATTGGTCATTATTCTTCTATTCGTAATTTAATTCCCATTTCATAGAATAGATACAGGTTATGAAAAAAATTTGACTGTCATAAGACAGTGTTATCAGGTTAAAGAAATAAGATGGCATAAATAGTAGACTATTATTTACGGTATATATTCGTTTACCTAGTTCGTAAGATTTACGTAACATTTATAAAGGGTAGTTAGGGGTGACTTGAATCAGGTGGATAAAATAATTACGAGTTTTATTAGAGTATAACAAAAATACGAAATGTGTGAAGTGGATGGACAATTTTATTATTTATATTAGAGAAAATCTTTATTTTGATTTTGATGTAAGAAGTAAAGGGGAACTTGGGATATTATAGGAAGGTAAAGTAGTATGGATTTTGAATACATAATAGGTGATGTTCTTCTGACTAAGTCGATGCGGAAAAACGAATGTAGGAGCCTGTAGTGCGATGTATGAGAGGATGAATGAGTGGACTTTTTGAGTTGGATGTTGTCCGTATGTATTCAAGCTAAGTTCGAAAGTATTCGGATCCAAAAATGGGGGGTCTTCTATCTTTAGAGGTACGAACGGGAGTATTTTCTAAAGACATCAATTGGTTTGCACATACTTAGAAGTTAGGCTTAGTAAATCGAAGTTTCGATTTAAGACCGATGTGCGGTAGTTTGTGCGAAACAATACTCTACAGGGCCTACGGGCTAACCTTCTTCGAGCGCGGGCAGGAACGTGCAGGTTTCACACACACCCATGTCAACGATTAGATTGGCCAACTGTATATTTTTTCTAAGGAAAAGGAATTGTGGGTAGTTTTGTCCGTAAGGACAGGATAAAACTAAATTGGTATATTTGTAAGAGTTTCTGGTATAATAAGTTCGAGCATAATTTTGAAATGAAACATTTTTACACAATTCGACTAGTAAGTCTATAGTCTTACAAGAAAGAAAAAAAACACAATTGTATGATTATAGAGCTGAAATTGGCTTGTTTATTCTTGATGTGATACACGCGCCAATAAGGGGAGTCACATGTGATTTTGGAGAAGAATTTGAAATCGGAATCAGTTATTGAATTGAAGTGAGAATGAATATTCAGTATCTGTACCAAAGATCTTGCTATGTTGTCTGAGGAGAGTTTTGTCAATTCATCGAAGAATTCGTACAATGTGAATTCGCAAATGAGGCTGAGCAATGGGCAGGTCAAGTTTGAGGTGTTTAGACAAGACCGAGCTAATAGGGCTTGTTTGACTCACAACCAAACACTTCTTACGATGTGGTCAAGATTTGGAGAAATATATTCACGATTCAATGATATTATTCTATGGTTTGAATTCTGATTTAATACACGAGTGACTTTCCAAGTATTGGTTTAAATACACACACACTTAAGGGTACGAATACTGACGGATTTAGAATATCCAAGAATATCACAAAATGTTATTTGTTTTAAAAATAATTTGTCTTATATATATATTTTCTTTTATTGTTTTTACAATTTAATAAGGGAATGCGAAGTTCTACGTTATTTGACGATGTCAATCCACTTCAAACTTTCGCAGGGGGGCGATTGTAGCGATTCACATGTTCTCGTCATGTGCTCGCTATCATATAATCATATATCACCATCGTAAGACTCACATCATCATTGTCAAACATCAAATTCCCGACACATTAGCATCTTTTTTCGCCAGCTAATGCTGAAATCATCACTTAATAATTATAATACAATACAAATGCTTAATAGAAGTAACAGTATGAATGTTTACGTTTAGTAAGTAAAAATATTCCAATAACTGAGCATCCTACCTTTTTAAAATAGCAAATTACTATTCACAAAAATTACCAACGGAAGAATTGAGCTTTATTTATACTGCGTAATGATCAAAATTGTGAGAATGTCCACTTTGTCCACTTTGTCCACTTTGTCCACTATGTCCACTATGTCCATCTTGTCCACTTTGTCCACAGTTAAGTATAAATACGGAGGGGAATTGAAGGATGGGATTCATTCTTTCTTGCAACTTCGAACGGGTAACACTGATCTCTGGCATTAAGGTACTTACTAAATATAATTCTAAGGGGAATTTCTGTTGGAATTTAGATTATTTTTCGGGATTATAATTATTTATTAAAATTTATTGGGACTTTGTTGTTTGAGAGCTATTAAGCATAATTACATGCCAGAAATAGTGTTTTGGTACATGGTTGCCAGATGAAAGATATTTAACCTTGCGGCTGTTAAACGAATATCTTTCAGACCCTTCTAGTTTTACCCGAGTTAGGCAGCTCGGGCACTAGCCATATATAAGTGCAGTGAATAGCCTACGAATGTGGATAGTTTTGTTTGGTGGAAGCAAGGACCACACGTGTTGGACATGCGGGCCTTTCCGCGCTTGCCGAAGCCAAATGGACCTCCATGCTCGGTCTCATATACTTATATATTTATATGTCTGCTTTATATACACATATTAGGGCGGGTTACTCTACGCTTCCGGCGTCTCGTCAGCCGCGTAGGGGGGACCCACTTACACTGATTCTAGTCCAACCTCGGGTTAATCTCCCGAATTTATAGTTTAGCTTACCTAGGTCCCATACACGTTTAAATGTAAATATGAGGTTTAGGCCTCTAGTGTTTTGTACTAGCTAGGGAACAGGGTATAGAGATAGGTACACTAATAGGAACATTAGGACGGGGTTTTTTTTATCTTCCGAGCTATCGGCCATTCATCATTAACTAACATAACTTCTATTCAAATTATTTTATTCTCGTCAGGTATAGTAGATGCAGAGGCTGACCTACTGCTTTACTAGTGTTTATGACTTGGGATGTCAGTAGTGAAAAACAAAATCTTGTAACAGTTTATAAATAAAATAGAGAAACCTGTTATTTAAAACCAATCAGATATTTAAAACCTTTAATTTGACATCAATATTTATAAAACAATTAGTTAAAATTACCGATTATGATTTAAAGTAATGTACATTAGTTATAGCCTTAGTGTTAGAATGGCAACACTAAAGTTAAGTAGAATCAGCTGACAGATGACATTCGCTTAACAATGAACAAAAATAATTTTATATATTGTTATAATTTTGACAAGGAAATTGTGGATTGTTGTATAGTATGGAAATACAAAGCATTCCTAAGACTGGATGTGGAGTATCTGAAGTGTAAATTGCTAAAAGAAAAGCCGGGGACTTATGGATAGCAATAATGAAAGTTATTCGTTCTCGTATTTACATCACAGATCTCAGAACTAAAGTAATTTATATCACAAAGGTTGAGAGTAATTTCCTTTATCAAAATCAGTCATTCGAGAGTTGAAAGATACTCCGATCGGCACAATAGTCTTCATGATTTCAAGGGTATGCTACATTTATGAATATGGTCAAACGAAAACCAAGTTCTAGAACTCATTAGAAGGGTTCATACCTACTAGGGAAGAGTAGTGTATTAGACTTCTTACAAATAAAATTATAACTTCATTTTTTCTGAATTATCAGTTCTACAATCATTACATATATTTAGCAAGTTGTAGGGTTAGGCAGGTAGTTTAACCTAGCGTAGGCCTTGTGTAGTTAACTTAAGAAGCTTGCGCCAAAGGGCTTCCCTAAAAGATGGATCCTTCACACTTTGCCTAAGGTAGGACGTTATGCATAGATGTGATGAGATCCCACAGTGGTTTGATAAGTTATTAGCCAGGCGTGAAGGTCCGTCCATCCCTGAACTGTATGTCTTAATTAGCTTTGCCAAAATAGAATAGATAGCTAAGGCATACAGTATTATTCCTTCACACACTTAGGAGGGTTGGCGATTTTCTAAAAAAAAAAAAAAATTATATTTTTTTTTTACACCTTAAAGTTACCTTCTTCATCCTACTATAATCTAGGTTTTACTAGGTCTTAATTGTGAAGACTATAACGACTTCCTATTTATTGTATAGGTCTAGAATCCACTTCAGATTGTTCTACTATAGTTTATTTAAGGGATGTATACCATCTTCTCAGATTAAGGTGTAATGACAAAATTTATTCAATATTGTCAAATATGAAAACTTAAGAACAATTAAATTCATAATAAAATCTCATAGATCCTGTAACTTCCACCTATTTATAGATTGGTAATGAAGTCTAGTTTCATATTGTACATAGACAAATGATTTCTAATCATTCTGGAGTGAGAACATGCAATTTTAAAAATTAAATTACCTTTCATTCCAGAATCCTAATAAAATTTGGATAGAATCACATATTGATTTTTATTGTTACATAAGGTAATCTAGTTTAACTATATCTGACTATGGACTAAATGAATTTGATAATTCATATAGAATTAAATAACTTTTATAAGAGTATCCATAATATTCCATATTGAATCTTGCTATAGGAACTATAGATAGTTTTGTTAGCTAGACTACATAGGAAGTAACAGTTTATATTTTGAGGATAGATAGCATTAAGTTAAGTTGGAAATTTAATTTAGTACAAAGAACCAAGGTAGCAGTAGGATAGGAGAAGCTTGCATTAAATAAGTAAGAGAATACACATTTATTTGGTAATACATGGTAGCATAGCACAGTATATGGGTACGGAAGCACTTGGCGACACATCACGGTTAGATTTCTCTTAAAAGAGCTTGAGTTACTACAACAATGTTGGGTCCTGCACATCTAGACGTTCACAACGGTTACATCGATCACATTTTTTTGGCCATTAGTTATTAAGAAAAGTTCAGACTCAATTGTTATAAAGATCCTTTCATATTTAGATTTGTTTAGTTGTAGGATATAGAAGACTGGGAGCTGCTGTTAAGATATTCTTAGGTAATTGTTGTAGGGTTTCCTTAGGGCTTCGTTGTAGGAGTAGAGTTTAGTGGCGAGGGTGAAGCAGGCGTAGGACCAGGAGGTAGTTTAGGTAGCTCGTCGTCGTAAGCGTTACGATTAGTGGACCGGTTCCTTTAGTTAGAGCTTAGCATACATTACGATTGGTGGTCCCGTGACTCAGGATACTTAGAGTTAAAGTACGTAGCTCGTAAGCATTATAATTGGCGCGCGTTCCCAGGATTTGTTTATTTAGCAGATAGTCTTTATAAGCAGTACAATACGTTATACCACATGTTGTTATACCATATGAAATTATACCATATGAAATTATACCATATGAAATTATACCGTATAAAATTATACCATATGAAATTATACCAAATGTTGTTATACCTAATGAACATTATACCAAATGATGGTTATGGGAAATAAGTCTTATACCAAATGATAAGTACACGAAATAAAAATAGATATTTTGAAATTATACCAAACGTTTATTATATCAAATGATTCATTATACCAAATGTTGTTATATCAAACATACTTATACCATTTATTTTTATATCGATCATTACACACCCATTAATAATAGCCGTCCAGAGAGGAGCGTTAGAGCTATATGCTCCAGGGATGGAAGTGTTAAAGGGCATCACGCCGCGAGTAACTTCGGAGAAAGCGCAGCACACCTCTCGACACCCCTGAGCCCTCACGCTCGTGTTGCTTCCGGCCGTCTTTACGATGGCATTACGGGGCCCACCTTGTGAGGGGCGAGTCACCACCCGCCAGAGGTAACAGTCGCATAGATGGTTACGGCGGGTGACATTTTTCTACTGCAATAGCCCATCATAAATAGTCCATCCAAACTTCACTTTAATAGCCCGGTTTCTTTTCCATATCAATGCAATAGTTCAAACACCTGCTGGGGGTTGTCTATTGTTTGACCGAAATTTATATGCAATAATATTGATTTGCTCGAATTTCACTTACCCGAATTTCATTTGCCCGAATGTTTCGTTTCCTAGAAAATTCATTTGACATACTCTTGTATTCCCGAATATTATATGCCATAATGATACGAATGCCATAAGTATTGTTTTCCATAGTATTAAGTGCCATACTATTGTTTGATAGAATATTTAAACGCCATACTAAATATTGTCTCTGTGCGAATCCAACCTGGCTTAGCATCTTATTTTCTGTAGGCATATTGTGGCCACGTATGTACATAGACACTATGTACTACATGGTCACAATACAAACCTAACCTAAAGTTTTCGGTTCTGGTCGAATGTCGTACGTCCTTTTAACGTATTTCTTCTAAAACTGTAAATTAGGTTAGGATTTGTATTTTGAAGCAAACATTCTGACGCTCCGCTCGCTTCGCTCGCTCCGCTATCCGGGTCACAACACAAACCTAACCTAACCTTTAGTTTTCGGTTTAAGATCCATGTACTATTTGGTAGCAGTTCTTCTAAAACTAGGTTAGATTGTAAATTAGGAAACTGTAAATTAGGTTAGGATTTGTATTTTGAAGCATTCTGACGCTCCGCTCGCTTCGCTCGCTCCGCTATACGGGTCACAAAACAAACCTAACCTAACCTATAGTTTTCGGTTTTAGATCCATGTATATTTGGTAGTAGTTCTTCTCAAACTAGGTTAGATTGTTAATTAGGAAACTGTAAATTAAATTAGGATTTGTATTTTGAAGCAAACATTCTGACGCTCCGCTCGCTTCGCTCGCTCCGCTATACGGGTCACAAAACAAACCTAACCTAACCTATAGTTTTCGGTTTTAGGTCCATGTACTATTTGGTAGCAGTTCTTCTAAAACTAGATTAGATTGGGTTTGTATTTTGACGCTCCGCTATACGGGGTCATAAAACAAACCTAACCTACAGATGTCGGTTTTCGGCCTATGTTCCATTTGGATAGCATATGAAATTATAGCATGTGACAATTATGGATTACAATCTTTATGGAAAATGTGATTATTGGAATTAATATTATGGGAAACAAAGATTCGGTCATAGGATTAATATGGCAAACAATGATTATGGGAAACATAATTATAAGAAACAAGATTCGGTCAATTGAATATTATGGCAGACGAAATTCGGGCATATGAAATTCGGGCAAGTGAAGGTATACCCCTGCTGGGACCGGTTCATGGATGTATCATCTTATTGATATGATCAGGAACGGATCCCAGCAGGGCAACAGCCACAGCAAATTTCTCCAAGGGGCCTCTACGTGTTGGATCCATATCCCCACGCAAGCCTTCCAAAAGACCGGGACGTATGAGCCCGAGACTCAAAAGATGAGAAACACATAATAATAATAATTTTTTGGCGTAGGGATGTGACGACCCCATCGCCCGCTGGTTTTACCAGCGCTATCAGTCACGCAGGGCAGCTTATGGTGAGCTGTTGGGGGGTAGCGACCCCACGTACCTGAGCGCTCCTGGGGGATCCTGACGGGGGTGATGGGTCGGGGCCTCCGCCTCTGTCTTGCCTTAACCGGCCGGGCAGAGTGGAGTCGTGAGAGTTTCGGCTCGGGGGTGGATGTGGAAACGTAAGGGGTTAGTTGGCTTCGGTTTAAAGCCCAGTATTACATCTCTCCACCCTTAGCCTTCCGCACCGGTGTTGCCCTTAGGCCACTTTATGTGTCGCTATTTTGTGGCGGCCCATCTAGCGGGAGGCGAGTCATCGTCTACCAGTCCCATTTTTGCTAAGAGACACTTTTGCTGGTAGACGCCCGATAGTCTCAACCCATAGCCCAATTTAGTCAGTCCTCCATTTCATCCCCATAGCCCAATTTGTATTTAGATTCCATGTCTCCATCAATAGTACTTGCACCTAGCGGGCGCTGTCTCTGTGTGCGTCCCATGACACGGATAGGGACAGCATCCGCTCGATGTACACCTTGCATTTCATTAAATTGTCTAAAGGGCCTCTACGCGTTGGCTTCGGCTCCGTGCACGCCTCCCAAAGGTCCGGGACACTATTGTCCCGTGAGCGGGTGCGACATACAGGAATAATAATAATAATAATTCATTTATTTCAGGCATCAAAGGCCCATAGATAAATACCTTACAATCTAACATACATATTAAATATTAAAACACTAAACAACTAGGTCACGATGTGTTGCGTAAGTTCGTGGTGTTGGGTAGCCGACCGCGGAAACGCCGGAATAAAACACCTTTCCGCCAAAATTCTTCCTTCATGAAGGTCGCTAGCTGGTCAGTCGGAACCCTCAAGACATAAGAATTAAAATTCACTTTGTGGCGAGACTCCATCTGCACGACCCTCAGGATAATTCTGGTCTTCACATGTGCATACTCAACGATCTCCTCGGCCTTCGTAGAGTAATGTAGACGGGACACATACAATTGTGCGCGGCAGGGCGGGACGCAGCAGGTGTTTGGGCCCAGTCGGTGCGGTACCGCACTGATTTCGGCAAGCCGGCTTCTTCAGAATCAGAATCAGAATCAGAATATTATTTATTGCCTTAAAAAAACTTATCCTAAGAATTACATTGCTAGTAACTAAAAAAAACAATACAAAACAGAATAAAGTGAGGCAATGGGTCTCAGTCTCAGTCTCTTCTTCCTCCTTTCCACCTTTATGAAGCCATCCTTGTCACATTTTGACTCCCGAGGAGCCGGTTTCGGCAGATCCTTGTGAACGGGTTCCTTGTGAACAGGTTCATACCGGTTCTGCACCCCTTTTGATGACCGCTGCTTAGATCTTGAAACAGCGGGACTTTTTGCGGCGATCTCAGCATAAGCATGTTGAGGGGTCATTGTGCTTACACGTGACGTGCTCGCCTTTACTTCTATAGCAGACGGGTGATCGGCGGGGCGCGGGGTGAGCGGCGCCGGGTCAGCAACCGGCGATGCGTCAAAATCCGCTACATCAGCAGCAGCGATGTCGCTGACGGATGCATTCCGCGCGCCGTGACGTGCGACTGTGTTCGAGGCGTCGATTGACCTACATTCTGAAATAGCGTTACGTAGTAATACTACCTCAGAACGCAGATCAGTTATGGTATTATTGGATACCTCTAACTTAGTCTGGACTTCGGTCAGGCTCTTCTTCAGGAACATAATATCCTTCAGCAGCCTGATGACATCGACGTGGTCGGTATTATAACACATGTAGCCCCATATTACAAACATTTGCTTAGTTGGACATTAGGTCAATTTAAAATTGTCGCGTAATATTTATTTACTGGTCTTAAGAGCGTTCCACGGATTCCAAAGCTTCTCAAGGTTAGGAGTGGAGATGTGCCGTTCTCGAGAACGTTTGTCGATTTGTATGGGGAAAGAACGTTCTCGAGAATATTTCCCATAAAACCGGGAACGTTCTCGAGTACGGCACATATCTAGTTAGGAGATTGTCGTATAGTGTTTGATAGATCACAATATTTTGTTAAAGAAGCTCGAGCATTACGGTATTAGAGGCAATGTTTTTAGAATGTTTAAATCATATCTGACGAACAGAAAGCAATTTGTTAAGATCAGTTGTGGGTGACACTGAACAGTTGGTCAGGTCAAAGACTGTGAAAATGGGTCGTGGTGTTCCTCAGGGCTCGATACTTGGCCCATTATTCTTTATACTGTTCGTAAATGACCTCATTCCTTATATAGAAAATACTGTACCGAATACTAAGCTGGTATGTTTCGCGGACGATACAAACGCTGTAGTTACGGCTGATAATATAGCACAGCTAAACGACAGAGCTAATGCCACCCTAGTGACTTGTAACATGTGGTTCATAGCTAATAATTTAAAATTGAACTCAAAAAAAACCAATGTTATTTTGTTTTCCGCTACATCGAACCACTCAGATACACTAAGCATTAGTCTAAAGGGAAACAAAATTGTACCAACTGATTCCGTAAAATTTTTGGGAGTGCATATTGATAAATTATTGAATTGGAAGCAAGAACTGCAGGCTCTCACAAATTCGATAAGCTCTGCGTGCTACGCTCTTCGCTGCCTGCGAGATCTAATTCATACTCCACAGCTAAGAGTAGTTTATCACGCACTTGTAGAGTCTAAGCTACGTTACAGTATTAAACAGTGGGGCAACAGTTATCAGTATAACATCGATGCTGCATTCAGACTCCAAAAAAGAGCCATAAGGATCATTGTGCGCATACCGCAGAGAGAATCTTGCAGAGATTATTTTATTAATCTTAGCATCCTTACGGTGCCATCTCTGTACATTCTCGTTCTCCTAACAGACTTAGTAAAGCATTTAAACAAGTATGAGAGCATAGAGGAAAGAGAAATAAGGCTGTTAACTAGACGTAAGGACATAAAATGTAATATTATCCCTCGGCTTAATACACGCCGCGAGTTATCAGGCCGTATTCCTATTTAACAAACTGCCAATGGAGTTCATATCCATTACTAATAGCAAAATATTCAATGCAGGGCTCAAACAGTTCCTTTTAAAAAAGCATATTATTCAGTAGACGATTTTATAACAAGCACATAATTTTATTATTACTTATTATTTTATTTTATTTTCAATTTAAATATATTTTTTTCTTTATTAGGTTATTTAAATGACATGTAATTGTAACATACCTATGACATGTAATCTAAATTAATTGATTCATAGGGAAAATAATAATAATGTTTTTTTTTGTAATTATTTGAAATTGTGTGTTATTTTAAGTACTTATGTTTTTGTTATTGTAGTAAAACTTAGATTAATTAGAATTATATATGGACATTCAACACAATATTGTTTGTTAAGAATGAATAAATGAAATAAATGAAATGAAATATTGGGCTTATGTTCTTTAAAAGGTCGAATCTCTGGTAATACTTTATTTAAAATTGGCTTACCTTTAATAATTAAATGACTGGATACTGTAATGTACTAAAAATATCCATACTGATATTATAAATGCGAATGTGTGTCTGTCTGTCTGTTACCTCTTCACGCTTAAACCGCTGAACCGATTTAGATGACATTTGGTATATAGATAGTTTCAGTCCCGGGGAAGGACATCATATACTTTTCATCCCGAATAAATTTAGTGTTCCCGTGGGATGAGCGGGTAACAACGCGGGGCACAGCTAGATTTTTTATAAATTCCAGTTAAATATGACAACTAGGCTTCAAACTCGAAACTTTGCGAACTCTAATAAACATCCCTCCTCCTCCTCTATAAAGCCACTAGTCTAGGAACGCTCTACTTACTGCCCATAATCTATGCAATATAAAAGATAGGAAGTAAATTTAAAACTTCCAAGATACGACGCTGTAAATGTTTTTATTGCGTTTATTGGGTTACTCAAATTTAGCTGACTTCGTCTAAAGATAAGTGCCGGTTTATAGCTGGCCGTAAACTGGCTCATTCCCTTAAAACGACTTAACTGACTGAAATTACCTAATGCCGTGAGCTCTTTAGCGATGTCATATTTGGCGGTATTCTTTTGATCACGTTCATGCAAACTTGGTTTGAAAGCGTCAACACTAATTTAGTAGATTGGTGAAAAGTAAAAGCAGGGTTTTTTTGTTGTTTTTTCGTTTTTACTGTAAGACAGGAAAAAATTGACAGGAAGTTCGCAACATCTCTTATTAAAGATGTCTCACGATAGTCTTAATAATATAACTTTTGGTTGTATCTAAGGTTTTATTTGGTGTATTTATTAAGAATAGCTAAACCACTCGGATATTCAATTTTTTTTTTTACTTAATAATACTTAAAAGCATGTTTTTTTTAATGATCAAACATGATTAATTGGTATACTTACTTATAGAATAGAATAGATTTATTTTGCAGTAAACATGTCCAATACATTCAGGTCTTATTTATAAATAATGGGTAAGTTTCCATGTTTAACCATAACTGGTGTGCAAAAGTAATTACAAAAGTACATACCTACATTATAGTTTCAATACATATATTATTATTTTATGCTTAAATTTTAATAACACACTTTTTATATCAGCGTAGTGGATTGGGTGGCCATAAAAAATGCTGAATGACTCTTGCAATGTCTTTGCGTTAAATAAAGGTAATGCTAGGCTAAAATACGTCTATCACAATCTTCCCGAATAAGATGGTCCTTCAAACCGGATGTCAACTTTAAAGGACCTATAAATGCGGAACGGGTCCTCTGTGCACTTAATTTGGATGCGTGAGATAGGACGATACTTCATCAGTAATAAAACAGCATATACGCCATTGGTTGTCCTAATAAATTAAACCTTTAGTCTAACATCACCGCATAAACCTGATACAAGTACGTAAGGATGTAAGTGACATGATTTGCTTGAGCTTTCTGTCTTTTTGTTAGTAGGAAAAACAAGGTGATAACTTCTCAAAATCGTTACCGCCTTATGTCTGTATTGTAAAAGAGTCCATATTAACTTTTAAATAAAGTCCAAGTTTTGGCACAGCAATACTTACTACATACATACATGTATATTTTAAGGTAAATTTTGACTAGAAATAGTTAAAACGAAATTGCCATTTTAGGCGTATGAGTGTTTTATTGGCTTTGCGGATTAAGTCGTTATTGTTTATGGCACTTCTTAAGTTTATATGATGTATTTAAACACCTACGTCTGTCATCAGTATCCAAAAGAAGTGGGCGAGAGACGAGACGGGGCTTTAACCGTTCAATACAATTTTGACGCTTTTAGTATGAAGGCAACTGAGAATGTTAACTGGAAGAGATACCTAATAATTCTCTAAGATAGCACCTCTATCATTACTTAAATAAGGCAGTTAAATTTAAAGATAACGTAAAAACTGAAGCTCATCAAGGCGTTAATAAACTATCATAAAAATGCATTCAGGAAAATCATGTTCTCATTTTTATTACTGAATCGTGGCTTACGGAAGGTAAAAGCATCGATAGTAAAACTGCTGAATGGCGGGAAACCGGTATGAACCGGTATAAACCGGTGGGGGCAGTATTTATGAAAAGTCATTAGCTGGCGTCATTCACACGGATTATTTCAATAATTCCAGGAAAAAGCGGTAATTCATTCTGAGGGAATGATGCGAACAAGTTATAAGCTGATAGCGATTTTAAGTAAAATCATCCTCCTAGCCTTTGTCCCATTTTTTGAGAATGAATTCTCAATCGGGGTCGGCTACCTAAATCCCAAGATGTGGCGTAGGCACTAGTTTTTACGAAAGCGACTGCCATCTGACCTTCCAACCCAGAGGGGAAAACTAGGCCTTATTGGGCTTAAGGTGGTTTCCTCACGATGTTTTCCTTCACCGAAAAGCGAGTGGTAAATATCAAATGGCATTCCGTACATAAGTTCCGAAAAACTCATTGGTACGGGCCGGGTTCGAACCCGCGACCTCCGGATTGAAAGTCGCATGCCCTAACCACTAGGCTACCACCGCTTTTTCGATTTTAAGTAAAATATTATATATCGCTGATCTGTTGGCCACAAAGGATTTAGAGCCAGACCACGCTAACTCTTCGAATCAAATGAACTGTCAATCCATACAAACTGACTCACTTTGTATGGTTTGACAGTTCATTTGCTTGGAAGAGTTAGCGAGGTCTGAATATATAAAAAACGTAAATTGAGTGTCCAATATTCCAGCCGGTGGATTATTCAAAATCAGCTGTAGCGGCACGCACATGTCGGCCAGTCGTGCCTCCATGTTCCACGACTAATTGCGTTTTACACAAACATACAATAAAATAAGTTATTCTTCAAGTGCCACCTCCATCCCGGCGATTGGCAATCATTTCTCCATATGTAGATCAATAAATATTAAGTCTCCAAACTGTCCTTTCATTTATATTCTTCATCCATGATGTTCTTCTGCTGCCTTGGCCTCGTTTCCCCTCTATTTCAACCACAAATTTAAAAGTTTTTTTTATGAAATGAAAATGCAATAATTCATTTCCCTGTGCTTTGGACCAGCTCCGTCGTATTTTTTGCCCCAGAATGTTCCGGTCCGCTTATCCGGAGGTATTTCTCGAGAGCTAAACGGTTTCTGAGCAACTCGTGTGATATTTGGCTGTAATCCTCCCAAACTCTCATCTTTTCACCCCCATTTACGCCAACCCCAGCTTCATCCACGACGTCTTAAGATCCAGTTTAGGTTTAAAGTGGAATAGGTCTATGAAAGGTTGTTGGAGTTGACGGTTGTGTTGTCTGTATTGTTTTTATTGTCGCGTTTGGCGTCGAATTGAGGGAATGAAATTTGAACGGTGGATTGCTTCTGTCGAAATGACAATACATTCAACTATTTTTTTATCCTATTCGCTTGGCGGCCAATTTGTGGCAGTGTTTAGTAAAAGGTTACTCCAACTTTTGTATAAATATATTGAAAGTATGAAAATGAAACAATATCTTAACTCAATTCGTCTTTATTTTAAAAGGATCTTTGGCACTTCTGTTTGTGTCTGCGTATTTAATAATTATAAATGTTTAATATTTCCAATTGTTAAAATACACGATTAGAATATTATGTACGCCTCCCACCATGACCGATGAATACTTTTAGGGTGTAAAAGACTTTTCAGCATGTGTCTAATTGTAAATTATTATTGTAACCTACTTTGTGACCTGCTACTACTACTACTACTGTCTTCAAAACACTACTTACTTATAAAAGAAATGCACATTACAAATGAAGCTTGGAGCGATCACTAATATAAGGGAAAAGTATCGATACGTCAGTTTATTGATTTATCAAGCCCTTCTTGTTAGTTGCAAAAATCCGTTGTCTGATTATAAGCGTGTTGGTTAGGTATTAACACTATCAAAAGTCAATTACTTATGTCAATTATGGGTCAATTATTATGAGCTCGTATGGAATTCTTCTTTAGTGATCTCGGTGTGATCTCCTTAGTCGGGCCGTTCTTGATACAATTACCGTGAGTGAAACAGTAATTTTCATATTATTAGTGATGTTTCACGAAAAACTGTTAAAATATGTATGTAAGTATAGGAAGATAAGTTTGTATTGAACAAAACAAACGCCTCAGAATCCTCAGGCGCCATTTAAAATTAAACCGTTCCCCGCACGCACCACATAAAAAACCACTTTCTCACTTCCCGAAGATCGCGCACGCATAGAAATTGTATACACACTTGCGTCTTTTTCGAAGTGACGCCAACTAAAACTTTCAAGTAGTCCAAAAAGACATAACGGTTTAGGAAAATTAAACCCGCTTACGACGTTTCTTGTTTTAGGAGACGGGAAAGGGACTCGTACATTATTAACGGGACGTAACGCCTACTGGGAGCCGTAAACGTTGTAGCTGTCCGTCTGTACGTCTCGTCATAAGTGTAACTTGAGGCTTATGTCAAGGGAATAGGATGTAAAGTTGTGTAATCGTGTCTCGGTGTTCTGTTACTAGCTAAGATGTCTAAGAATGTTTGATGGCGACCAAGGACTGAATTACCTGTGGAGTATTTATGTGGAGTTCTTACAATAATATATAATTTTACATAGAAATAAAACACTGTTGACGGGGACTATTTCAGCGGGGTACAGTAAGCCTCAAAAGTGGCGGACAGTTTTAGATGTAATTTAACATAGGTCAGTCAGTAGGATAACCATTGTACGTGTACGGCTTTTCTCTCTTTTTCTAGGAGTAAAGGAGTGTAGTTTCTATGATATTGGTACTCATGTCTCATGTCTGAAAATATGCCTTCATTTCCAAAATTACGTTTGGAGTAAGTATAAGGTAACCATTTCAAATCGTATTTTAGACTTGACATGACTACTGTTAGGTCTCTTAAAAAATTGAAATTGAAGAATCCCTAAAGATGAGTTTTCATACGAGTTTGATACATTTCAGGCCCTGACTTATAACCATCATTCCATGTCACTTGTTAATAGATATAGAACTTTCCAGAATATTTGAAAGTAGGCGCTTTAGTAAAAAATACATAAATATTTGAACAGGCACGATGTCAACTAATTTTCCTCCATTTCCCGCAAAGTTAACATTCTTTGATTACAAAAAGCCGTTTGAAAAATTCAAAACTCCTGTTTTTATTGCAAATTTGCGGTATCAGTCTTAATATTTACTTAAATCAAATTTTAAAAGTGTCGTGTGCTTCGTGTAGCCGTGTCAAAGCGACGTGAGTCTTATTGGTTTGTCATACGGGTGTGTGTGGTGGCAGCTCTTGCGGGGTGCAGTGATCGTCCTCTGGAGATCAGGCCCGTATTGTTTTGTCTTTGGTATGAAATATTTATGAAGCTTCAGAGGGCTTCGCTTTGGTCAGAGAGAAGTTTGAGAGAAATTACCAAAATCGAAGAGAAAATTTTCATCTTATGTTCAATAAATGGTGGTAGGTAATAGTGATATTTGGAGTATGATCACCGATTGAATTGACTTCATACACATACCTAATGCTACAACAAAAAAAAACTTTTGGGCACTTAAATAATTGGTGCCAAAAATGTGTATAGTATTCTAGCTTCCACTTGGTAAGACTTTAAAATACTTTGTATGGAGAAAGTGACTCTCAAACTCATTCATATCACTACGCTTTTACCGTAATCTATACTCACGATGATTCTTAATCGGTGATCAGGTACCAACTTTTCTAACTCGGTAATTGAAGTCGTAATTACATGAAAACGTATTTTTATTTTTCCATTTTTGTCTTAAACTCCTTGTCACCCTACTAATTTGTATAGGTGAGCTTACAACCTTTGTAATAATACATTTTGGAATTTTGATGGAATTTTATAGTCTTACTTGTTATGGACGGTTTTGGCCCGGAAGCTGCACTTTGTGATGGAAGCAAGCCGTTTTTCACAGTGATAATATAGACCAAAATAAACGATTTCACTCGAGGCGAAATTAGTTTCACCCCTTAGGATAAGAGATGGCGCCACTTATTAAAAAAAGTTTAAAAAATTGTAAGTCCTGAACGGATACTCCGATTTTGACGAAAGAGGTGCCAAACGGCAGATAGTTACCCAATTTAACATAAAAAAAATTGAAAACAGGTAAAAATTTATTTTGGATATCCAAAAAAATATAATTTCTGAAAAAACTATTTAAGATTTGTGATTTTTTGGAATTTTACTCGTAAAAATGTATGTACATGTTACTTTTTTATTTATTTATATTAATATACAACTAATTTTACATTTATAAAAAAAAACCGCATAGGTATCATTAGCCCGTATAGTTTCAAAGTTATCGAAGAATACAGACATGGCGCCGCTGGGTCAAAAAATCTTACAAAAAATCTTAAACCTCAACGGATATTCCGATTTTGATAATTAAGGTGCTAATCGACAGATAATTACTTAAATTAGTTTCAAAAAATAAAATTAAAATTAAAATAGGCAAAAAGTAAAAATAAATACAAAATAAACATACATTTTGAAAGAAAAAAATGCAGTTTTTTGGGGGTTTTATGTAATTTCATACAAAAAAATGTATGAATGTATGGCTTTATTTTACTTATGTATATTATAACACTATTAATTGATCGATTAATAAAAAACCGCATATCAAGAACTTGTACAGTTCCAAAGTTACATGAATGTATGACAGTTTTATGTCTCTAATTAAAAATTACACAATTTCCATTTAAAACTTTTAACCCCAATTTAAGGGATGAACTTTGATATATCCCTTCCTATTCCTTACCTGTACAATCGAGTTCATTTACATCTACACACTTACGAGAACAAAAATATCTGAACACGATTTTAGGCTCCTGACAATAAGGTCGTGTTCAGATATTTTTGTTCTCGTAAGTGTGTAGATGTAAATGAACTCGACTGTACCGCATACTTGATCTATTTTAGAAATTTGAAGTTTCTAGGTTCAGTTGTTTGGGCTCTACGTTGATACATACTCATCAAGTCAGTCACTCAGGACCTTTCCGTTTATATATGTTCGGATAATAATAGGTATTCTGTCGCCAGCTCTCTGGCTGTGGCTAAATAAACTAAGACCGTGGCGTTCGTGGCACACTCCGCGGGCGTGTTTTGCCGACGGTGCCAGCGCCGGGCCAATACGTACACAGTACACTAGTGTGACAAGGGTTCCAAACTTAGTGAATAAATGGACTTGACGACTCAAAACATGTACAATGTACACTTGTACAGGGAACTTGGTACTGTAGAGTAATTCGTAAAATTTCGGAGTCGACATTGGAAATAGTTGTCAATCATAGCGCACAAAAATTCTGTTCCACGCCATTCAGTGGAACAGTGTGATTGGTGATGTATTATGGTGCGCCAAGGTTTATTATTTCTGGTCAGTATTAGCTTTGATATCAATACATGACACTTCAATGGGCCGGAAGTGGAACGTGAGATGGGACGTATTTATGCAAAACGGACCCAACCCACATTAAACGTTTGTACTTTATGCTATATAGTTACAGGGTTCAATGTAAACGGTTTTGATATGTGGACTAGTTTTCTTTTGCATAAATACGTCCTTATGTAAAGTTATAGAACGGTCTCCAGGTAAAACTTGTTTATAAATGCACTATACACTAATATTTTCAAAAACTGTTTTTTGTCCATCTATCTCCGTTGTCGGCTGTGGTTCGCTTCAGTGGATACGCCCCCTAAGACAATGGCACACTGCGCCGAGCGTGTTTTGCCGACGGTGTGAGAGCGCCGGACCAATAGCAATAACACTAGTGTAACAAGGGTTGGACCAGACTTAGTGGACGAGTTGCTAAATTGACTTGATGAAGTAGGCATAATTTCAGGGTTTAGCTTCTGCTTGTATGTGCACAGATTCGCACATAACGATTTGGGTTTACCTTTTAAGACCGCAAAAAATTGGAGCTTCTTTCTGCCGAATATTATCATTGATTTCAAAATTATGGCTCGGATCTCTTTAAATCGAGAGTGAATAACTATTTACTACAAGAAAATGAACGAATCGGGCTGCGTCTTTAAATCTGAGGAATATTGTACTGGTCCATTTTAAACTGCTCCGCTCCAGTTCAGCGGACAGACAACATAAGGCTTTAGTCCTTTAGCTAAATGCTATTACAAATCAGTATATCAAGTAGTTCTGTGTCTTATTAAAACTTTCGTGAGACATATTTAATTATTGTATTAAGTGTAAACCGCTTAATACAATAATTAGTTCTGTGTCCATTCACTCTCAGATAATAACTGCAAGTTAACCATGAACCCAAGCCGCACTTTAAGCTCCGTTCCGCCACAACGCTTGTACAAAATCAAAGGCCCAATGAAGTCCAAAGTGAACCCTTAACAAGGTAAGTAATAAACAACAGCTCAATAGAACCTGCCCATTCGACCCTCGCAAACCACTGACCCATTGGTTAACTGACCAAGCCATAAGACCCCCACAACCCAACACCTACACAGATATCACATTTCTATTTTAAATGGACATAAACTAAAGAACATCACCAAACTGAAAGGGACTTGATTTTCTCAAAACCACCGCTTGCATCCGTGTCAATTTAAATTGGTCGCGTTTTTAGAATAGTTTGCAAAAACGGCCAGTACACTTTGACCTACGATAGTTCCTGGTACCGCAACGATTTCAGTTCCACTTTGATTGGACCCGTACCGACTAGCGTTTGAACTCTGTTGTAAAGGATTTTGTATGGGTGTTGGAAGTCAGGTTAGGATGGTTGATAGAATCAAAATGGCGCCTGACATATTGAGGAGCGCTTGCGATCGACAGTGATGTAGCGCGTAGGAACGTTCGCACTTACCGGCACGTGATCCTGAATTTTAAGTTTTGTATGCTTATGTATTTGGCAGTCTGGGGGTACAGGTGAAAACAAAAAAGCGTTTAAAACTATTGGAAGGTGCTCGCAACTTCGTAAAACTTTTTTTTTACCGTAGTGTCCGTAGTCGAATAAAAAGTATCTTATAACCATTTATCTTTAGATGTCCAGCTATCCCTGTACCAATATAGGTTAATATGCATCCAGCCGTTTCGTGGTGATGAGAGGACGAAGAAATATTTATAAAAAATTAAATAATGACTCTTCTCCATATTGAATTGATATTCAGTAAAATATTGTTCAAAATAGTATATATAAATTGTAATAGGGTTGTTGCAATGCACATGATTTTGATGATTATTAAACTGTAATGTCACCGTGTATTTTTTTGTCTGCAGCCCATTGAATGCCTGTGACGACACGCGTGCGTCATGAAAGAAAGAAAGAAAGAAAATAAATTTATTGAGACAAACTAAACAGCACCAAAACCATAAATCATAATAATAATGACTAAAGACAGATCATACAGCTCAAACATACTTAATCTAAGAAAACATGACATGATGACACTTAAAACCCACGGGTTTGCTTGACTTTCGCTGGGTGCACATGTTTTTGCATAACAATTGATTGTCATAACGTATTGTTTGTCTGGAATTATGAAGTTTAAAAGAGTTTTGAGAGTAAAACTTATAAGAGAAAGTGGAAATTATGACTACGAAAATCATGACTATAATGATTAATGACAATTATAAATAAGAATTTTATATAAGCCAAAATGCACCCTTTATCGCTACATGGCACAAAGACTAAGTACAATATCTCACGTGTAGCAATGCTACGCCGTAGAGGCTCTACGAGAATATGGATCAGAGTATCATTAAGTTAATCAAAATTGTATACCTAAGTTATACAAATATAATAAGTAAGTAAGTAAGTAAGTAAACACTTTATTGTACACAAAAACAGTTAAAAATAAATCTATTACAAATAACATATAGGTACAAAGGTAAACTTATCCCTATAAGGGATCTCTTCCAGTTAACCTTTGAGCAATTGAGTGAGTACGAGAAGAAGATAGACAAATATAATATGTATAAGGATAGAAAATAAGGACAAGGAAGATGATACTTGTATCTATTTGAAATCACAACAAAATCTTAACAGTAATTCTATTTTAATAATCATAGACTTGTAATAAAAAAGTTTTCCCCCTGTTAAGTTTCTTAGGCATTCTGTCTATTTTTAGCCGCAGAAATACTTGGATTTTCTTAAGAATCTTTTCTATTTATAACTTTTGGAGCAATTATTTAGACATTTATCAACATAAACCAATATAATATTTTTTACTGTATATCTCATGTTTTTTATCCCTGTGTATTTGAGGTGTGCAGTAAAGTGGATTTGTATTGTATTGTATTGTATAAACCGTAAAAAGGACAGACAGTGTTATACACGCGTAGTCAAAATAATATACACACAAATGACAAAATAGATACATGTGAAAAAAACTGTAAGTAGGTTAAACAGAGCGGAACCGATTTAGTCAGTGCATGGTTCAAAAAAACTAAATCTAATCAAAACTGGATTATCAGTTTACGAGCTAAGATGCTACAGATATACAAACACGCAGGCGCACATATACAGACTTTAAACCTATTAAATCCCTCTTTTTCACCAGGGGCTGAAAATACAATTTTTTAAACTCATTTAAAATTAGTACAAAATACCGTAAAATCTCGGCTTCCATTTAAAGGAACCGTCAACGAGCTGTGTAAATCACTGTACCTTCAGTACACAAAACGTCCTAACCGACACCCTTTTCTTAGTAGCATACGACCTTTTATGTACCCAGAGCAATGTACCACGTCACTCAACTATAATCCAAGCTAAAGTGCACCTTAGCTTGAGGATATAGCGTATGTTGTGGTTTGGGAGGATTTGGTAACAAAGTCGCAGAGTGATATGCCTTGAACAAATGAATTATTTATTCAGTGAACGAATTAACATATCTATCAAGAGAGGAACATGGATGTGGGATGCGGGGTTTGGATGAGGTATGAGAAAGCAATAAGAGTTTACAAGCTGTGATCATCTTGTCGCTCTGCCTGTCTAGCACAACTATACTTCGCGACTCCTGTCACGCGAAATAGCACTACCTCTCTTTCACTACTGCACAGAAAGATACAGGTAATTATCTCGCGGGAGAAATAATCGCGTGTGACAGTTGTTGGTCGCCGCGCCGTTGCTTGCGTTCGTCTTTGGGTTTATCAGAAACGAACGATGCATTTTTTTCCTACTTAAGTGCGGACGGAAAGAGTAACCACTCTGCGAGTACGGTGAGGATGAGCAGACCACTGAACATATCATCCCACGCTGCCCACTTCACTCCTAAACTGGATCAGCTCAGAACGTTGATTATCTGACTTCTGACGCAGTCTAATAATCTCAAAGTCATTCTTTGATTGCTTACTTGATATTTGGCATACGGTTAAATAATCTTAAACTACCTAAGTATGCTGTTTGCTTCTCTTTTAAAAGTGTACTTGTTCAGTAGTTTTTAAATTTAATATAATTAATAGTTATTATTTACCTTTATCCATTTTTTCCTTTTTGTTTTTTGACACTGATTCAGGGCATGTACTGACTCGTATATAAGAAGTTTAATTGTACTAACGTGAAGCTCCATTATTTGAAAACAAAATACTTGCCTACAATGGCAATTAAAACTTGACCTTAAAAAAAGAGGACATTTTTAATTCAAAGGTATGTTTATTGCTAGTATTATTCAAAATAACATGCGACTCAAAAGTTACAGAGAAATAAAGGTGCCGTTGTGACCCATTTTTCCAAACATAGAATCACGCTATACGTGGATTACATCACACCCACATGGCTAACTAGTGACACGAATTCCCCATCTGTTACCAGCTCCAATAGGCTGCGGTATCGGCGCATCGAAGCCCAATCTGCACGGATACCGCATCCAAGCGCTCACGCACCCGCCTTAATCCACTCTCTGCCAACCAGCGGTTTTCCCAAATTGAAATTTGCTGTTGTCAGTCCTACAGTAACGTATAATGGTGCCCAATTCCGACGCCCAAACGCCGCAACGTCCTATGAAGATTACAGAGACTTAACACCTTTTTGATCTGTTTTGGGCTGCTATATTTAGAGGTGTCTTTGAAATGTGGAGTCTTGAGTGAACAAAGGAATACGATTTTGTTTTGTTTCCTTAATCCTGAGGCTAATAAATTCTTAACAATGGCGGTTTATTAGGCAAGTGTGTTGTTTGCGAGGAAATTTCATACAGAGGTCTTGAAAGCGCTTGGGGTTTAAAGGACGGGTTCAGACACTCAGGCTTCAATTCGCAACCCGGAATAATCACGAATGCAAAAGTTTCTGAAGATTTTCTAACGTTGGATAGATGATTAAACTCATGGCCGAGGGGAATGTGTAGTGTATCTTCCAAAGGTAGTGTCTATTCTATAATATGGCTCACACTTTATTGCGCACTGTGACTGTGTGACCGAAAATCCCAAACCAAGTTTGGCTTTGCAAGTCTGTCTATATACTCACGTGAGTATATTACTTTCTAGCTTTTCTTCTTCTTAAAAAAATCTAAACTATTAATCCATACTAATATTATAAATGCGAAAGTGTGTCTGTCTGTCTGTCTGTCTGTCTGTTACCTCTTCACGCTTAAACCGCTGAATCGATTTTGATGAAATTTGGCATGGAGATAGTTTAAGATCCGAGGAAGGACATAGGATAGTTTTCATCCTGAAAATTATCCCTAAACAGATTGAAAAGTAATTCATGATGACATTGATGACCCTGTAGGAAAAGTAATGATTAGACCAAAAGCACAATTGCTCTTACATTTGTTTAGGCGCTTTAAATAATCCCTTTTATTAATTAAGGTGATTAGGTGGATATCTATAGTGTTGTACGAGGTTGCTTCCATACTTCCAAGTTCCACGCGGACGTAGTCGCGGGAAAAAGCTAGTAGTTTATATATTTTTTTAACAGTCTATTGAAAATTTTCTGGTTTAGCTCTTGCCGGAGGAAATAAGCCTCCGGCAAATATACATGGCTCGTTTAAGTATTTTCTGGTCGAAACTTAACTGACATGTTTACCAGTAAGTTATCAATTATAGATACCTACATAGAGGTGATATTTCAAGCAGATATCATTAAAAACGTCAAATCTAGTCCCAGCTTTGGTGTGACTTTCAAAACATTTGTGACTCAAAGACATCCGTCCCCCTTACATTCACAACATCCGGTATCAAATTAAACTGCAACAAACCAATTTATCCGCTACAATATCCTCCATACATCAGCAACGTAAAGCCAATTACGCACTTCCAATTTCAATATCGCGTAAAAATAATCCGATAGGATCATTATGGGCCCTGCAAAGGGGGCCGACATATTGCGTCGCGTCATAATTTAGATTTGGGGTGTGTGTAATTAGCCTTACCTTGGTATTGTGCGTATTGACGGGGAGTGTGATGCAGGCCTTAGAGTGCGCTTCCGCTGGCGCGGAGCTGACTCAAGCGAGGAAGAACGGGACGCGAAATGACAATTAGATTGTACGAAATCTCTGTACCTTACCGTGAGTTAACTTGTCCGTACTCGCTAGCGACAGCCTAAACGATTTGTATGGAGAATAGTACAGCGCCCCTCACGGTTAATTTGTAGAACTACAATCCATTGTAGCTAGCGTGGACGGGCACTGTAAACTCATAGTAAAGGGTACAATTTGCGTCACAAAAACATAACAGTGTCATTGGAGCAGAGCGTGCTGAGCGGAGTCGAAAGACACCATAAATTGACTGACAGTGTTCTAAATTTCCACTTTGGTTCATATTCAGTCCTTTTGTAGTTTGTAGTGAGCCCTCGGTTTGCGAGTCCGACTCGCACTTGACCTGCCCTTTTTTGCTCTGCTCCGCGACAGTGGAAACGCCTCCTTATTTAAACCGCAGTTTGGAAAGGGGGAGGAGTTTACTTCCATTAGTTTTATTCATAATGCGTTCTTTGCGTTTTTGCTGATGTTTTAATGGTGGTTTAATTAAGTTGCGTTGTTTTCAGTCACTCTTAAAGCTAGTACAGTCAACATCAAAAGAAAGCCAGGTTTACTACATTTTCACTTCAACTTCATTGACGTAATAAAACTGTTACGAACTTAGGGACTTATGTATTCAGGGTTCACAATGAAATTAAAAACCGTAGTCACGTCAGTCAGTTTGTCTATATGGTTCAAAGGCAATGTGCCTACTCCTTATTAAAAATCTGTGCACTGAAAGTACACTTGACACATAGCTGCAGTGTTTTTATTTGACTTTTATGCTGCAGCATCAAATACAAGTCATTGCAGCAGCCCAGCCATAAAAATGCCTCTGATCCCAAAAAAACTAAAACAAAAGTTTTAATCAAAAATAATTGCAAACGTTACGCTACAGCGATTTAAATCAAACCCCTACACATTACTAGCGTAATATCCAAAGGCATTCACAGAGAGCATGGCTTTCATCCGTATTTTTCACAAAAACCTCATCAAACTGAACAATGCTCGGGTCATCCCGTTAACCATTCCGTTATTGTGACGTCTGTCATTTTGCCCTCTCACGCTTTTGTCACTGGTCCGCCATTGTACCCAAAAAACCACTGTAAGTTTACCTTCCACATTAACAAAACCCTTAGACTATAAGGTTCTTTTTGTAATGGGGAAGGATGTTCATAAGTTTGCAGACGAGTGACGTTTGACCGTTGTCAGAATGAGTAGAAAGCAATGGAAATAAGCGGTTTGACCGACAATACGCGGATTGCGAAGGATTCTGGGTGTTTTATTAATTTAAGTTATGCGTGAAATATGGGTGAACGGATTAGGGTGGACGCGGGTTTGTTTAAGTTTAATTTAATGACGTGTCAGTAGTGGGTTCTGGAAGATTTTGGGGTGTTTTGAAAGCGTCATTCACTCCGATTTCATGAGGATTGTTCTGCTTACGACATTTTAGAACACTTCTAGCCGTCAAGCTACCTACAAATTTAAATACGTTAGTAGGTAGGTAATTATTATCAAGGTAATATAAATGTTCACACACCTACAACGTATAAGACCAAATCGCCCCCTGCCTGCAATACGGCCACAACTCAAAAAAATATTTTTTTTTGGATTTTTGCAGATTCGTAGTCAGGATAGTTTAATTTATGACCTTATTTCGACAGCCATAAGAAAAAGTGTCCTTAAAAGCCTTTTTTTCACAAGTGGCCTTATGAATCTGACCAAAAATTGTCAGTTGACTCCCTGCAAGACAGCCACTTGCCAGTTGTGGCTGTATAGCATACATTTATAATATTTTTTTTGAGTTGCGTCCTATAAGAATAACGTATATTCTAGTGTTATTACGATTAATCTCTATAATATAAGCGAAATAAACGTCATTTTGATTGTGTCACAACAGTAAGTACCGATGGTACTTATTATTTATTTTTCACCTCACTAGCTCGGAAAGCCCAGTTTGTTTGTTTGATATCTATTGAGAAAATCGCTTTTTATCCACATGTGGAGAAAGAGTTTTGACGTTTCAACGCAGCTAAAGTAAAATTTGACATAAGCTTATTTTCTGAAAAATCCCGTTTAAAATACCTACATGAAAGCTAATTAGACCTTAGTTTTTAATAAATGGCAAATTGGTTGATTATTGCAGTTATTTTTCAAAGATATAGTACAAAACCCTTATTCTTTTTTCCTCGCTGTAGTGAGGTGAAAAGTTTTGTGTTATACTCGGGCGAAAAGTTATTTTACGTCTCGTGTATTGAAACACTCGCTACGCTCAGGATTCTATTTTGAACCACTCGCTTCGCTCGTGGTCAATCATAGGATCCTTTCGCTAGCTCGTGTTTCAAATAAACACTCGCGGGTAAAATACAACTTTCCCCCCTTGTATAACAAATAACTATTATTTATTCGTATGGAATATTATGTACAGTTATTCATATACAATTATACGTTCTTCTATTGTACGGTGGGTGCCTCGACTTCAACCGATGAGGCGGCAGGTTTGCGAACTCTACGTGGATGGGCAAATCGGGACGATTCACGAATGTTTGTGCTTCGTGGACCAGTGCCTGTTGTCTTCTTAGTTGGGCGGGAGCTGTATGACTCAACACAGACAGCCAAACCAGAGGAGAACATTTGATGGTTCACAATATGCATCGCATGGTTTGGTCTAGCACGTCTATCCGATGCACATGTGCGCTGTTGAGCCAAACTGGCAAGCAGTACTCTGCCATGGAGTAAACTAGGCTAAGACCGGTATATCGTAGCACGTCAGCTGTTGCTCCCCAAGTAGTTCCCCTTAATCTGTGGAGTATGTTATTCCGTGTCTGTAGCTTCTTCCCTAACTTACTAATGTGTGGCGCATAGGTAAGATTGCGGTCTAAAGTGACACCCAAGTACTTCGGTGTAGGATTTAATTTAAGCGTCTCACTGAAGCAGATATTTGGCTCATAATTTGCTTCTTTCTTGCAGAAATGGAATTTCGCAACTTGTTTTACTAGCATTGGGCTGCAGTATCCATTTTTTTAAAGTATTACTCAAAACATTCCAGATCGCAAGTAAGGGCTTTCTTCGAGGGTTTAAATTTGCCATCCTGGTTTGTGATGGCGATGTCATCCATCAGCATACATAAATTTCCGATTCTCTGTTTTCGGAATCGGTCCTGAGCCCACTCCTGTTCAACCTATACACACACGATATAATTATTAGGTTAAACAGGAGCGGGACCAGGACCGATTCCTGCGGTAGTTCATTGTTCAGCTTCCTGACTTTGCTTGAGGTGTTTCCTAGGTGGACGATAAATTTCCTATTGTTGAGCATAGAGTTGATTAGTCCCACCATCTGCACCACAGCACGGTCATGAGCTTATAGATAAGCCCCTGTCTCCATACGGTATCGAATGCAGTTGAGAGGTCGATAAAGACTGCCACGGTTTTCTCTTTCCTTTGAAACTCACAACACACATAAAGACAGGCTCTTTATGTGTGTTGTGAGCGACATTACTTAATCCACGCAGTTTGGACCACTACGGAATCCAGCCTGCTCCACAGGAATTATTTTGTCAACTATAGGTTTGATTCGATTGTAGATTGGCCTTTATAAAAGTTTGTAAGTAGTCTACCCGAATTCAGTGTATGCAGTTGAACTTAGGTGGAATTATATTATTCGAGACTATGTCTAAATAGAACTGTGAGAGCCATGTCCTACATGTTGGTGCAAGGTGTTCTAAAAATTCGTTGTAAATACCGACTCACATAAATTGGGACTTTGATTCGAACCAGTCTTCATCCAGTATTGCTAAACCTAAAAGTAGAAAAGAAAAAGCTTAAGCTAGTGCAGGCACTATGAAAAGGTAATATTGTAAAGAAGTAGAAGAATTCTGGGAAACAGTACACTTGTATCAACGGGAACCTAGTCCACCCTAGAACCTAAAACTACGGGGCTATTATACTGTATATGGTACATGTTAACACGATAATTAAAGATACAAGTGCCTTTCAGAGAAGGTACCAGATATTTAATCATTAATTATATGCAAAATGATGATGATATCTGCATCTAGAAAGTTGGTATTAAAACTGCATGCACTGATTAATTGATTATCGCTTACAGTGATGCTGTTACTGTAACAAAAGTTGATTAATAAAGGTATTTTAATTATTTTAGTGTTTGCATAATAATTTTTATGTTACCATTTTCCAATAATACTTGTTCGGTTTTGGACGCATCTCAAAATTTCATCAAAATGTTTCTGCGATACGGCTACAACTCCAAGTACCTATCTTAAAGGCCTCGTATCTTAAAAAATATACACGTTTTATAAAAAAAAGACGTATTGATGAGAAGCGATATATCATGTAGAATACAGAAAGTAAAATTTAAAATGAATTGACCGAAAACTCAAGGAGTAAGCCCCGTTTTACTACCACGCACTACGCTGCCAAAACTTTAACAAGCGATTTCTCGAAAAGATGGTTTTTTGAGATGTGGCCGTATAGCAGGCAGGGGGCGAACTGTGCACATGTACTACACATTCCCCATCACCACCAATCGCCACACCATCATCGTCTGAAAATCGTCCAAAATGCTGGACCTGTTTCTGTAACCAACACCAATCGGTTCTAAGAGCTATGTCGACAACCTTGGTTCTGATTTCTCGTTTTTAGGGTTACGTACCCAAAGGGTAAAAACGGAATCTTATTACTAAGCCTCCGACGCCCGTCTCTCTGTGTGTCCGTCTGTCACCAGGCTGTATCTCATGAACCGTGATAGCTAGACATTTTTATAGATGATGTATTTTTGTTGACGCTATAACAGCAAATACTAAAAACAGTATAAAATAAATATTTTAGCGGAGCTCCCATACAACAAACGTGATTGTTTTCCGTTTCTTTTGTTGATTGTACGGAAACCTTCGTGCACGAGTCCGACTCGCACTTGGTCTTGGTTTATTATGTTGAATAATTGCTTGTTTGATAAAAAGTGTTTGTCCATACGGAGTCGTAATAAAGGAGCCACGTCTGGCAGCTACATCTGCGTTCTTAATCACTGAACAGAATTCAGTGTCATAACATTCCAAACTATCTAGTAAACTTGGTCTCCCTTGAACTCCCCTGAGTACAGGACTCAATGTCTGCTGAGTCACTTATTTATCCAGTCTCGCATCCAATACTCGGTCTATTGAGTACTGTGTTCAATACTCGATGCTCTAAGTGATGCAGTCAACTTGGTAACTTTCTGCTTCCCCTTGCGTATATCGTTCAACGCTATTGTTCATTGAATCGGCTACCGAATTAGAAACTGTTTCAATTTCGTCCTGGGTGAGGTCTAAGTTTGATTTTGTTATATGTATATCCAAAAATAAAGTGAAATAATATCTGTTGTCGGATGTGTGTCCAGTTTTTGCCTGGTCATGATGATGAAAGATAATGTTTTTATCGTGATAAGATGTGGAAAAATGCCAATACACTTTAATTCCGCTGGCGCAACAACCTTTTGTGGGTCTTGGCCTTCCTCCAGTTGTCACGCTGTCTGGCGACCTTCTTCCAGCTGGTCAAACTTCCCCATCTCCCTGAGATCTTCCTCCACATAGTCACACCAACGTTTTTTTTAAGGTCTTTCGGCGTCCACTGTGTCATCAACATTGGAAAAATGCCATACGTGATGAATTATTATACTCAACCAACTTACACCACGTTTAGACCTTTCATTATCCCTATCACTACATAGTTTAAAACAAAGTCGCTTCCTGATGTCTGTCCCTAAGTATGCTTAGATCTTTCAAACTACGCAACGGATTTTGATGCATTTTTTTTTATAGATAAAGTGATTCAAGAGGAAGGTTTATATGTATAATACATGCATAATTGCGTCGCTTGCCTGAGCTCCGTTTAGTTTGACTGCAGTCCGCGTTAGTGGAAACGTACACTAAACCAATACGGTCCATTGATAGCTTCAAGTTCCACATGCTAGCAATGCTAGTTCAAGTAAACGTGGTTACTACACTCGCGCACAACGCTATCGAGTCCTGTCGAATTGTTCGCTGAGTCGCTTCCTCGTATTAGAGGCCCGGTCGAGTTGCCCAACTGTGACTCGGCTCAAGTGAGGTCTAAGTTTGTTTAATCGCCGCACTTTGGGGTATGTGTGCTGAACGATAAAGGAACGATAAAATAAGTAAGTACATTTTTAATTTGATACGTTTTTTGTGCCACTTATGTTTTACTTTCCTCGCGAGAATCATGGCATGTCTTTAGTATAAGACAATGAAACTGCACTTTCGATTCCGATGTTCAACCCTTTTAAAAAAGATCATAATATCATAATGTGGTTTTGTACGTTTATTCAAACATACCTATAATCTAACCAGCTGCGCCGCGCGGTGTTACCCGCTCATCCCACGGAAACACTAATTTTTATCGGGATAAATAGTAGTCTATGTGTTAATTCAGAGTGTTAGCTGCCTTCATACCAAAATTGATCAAAATTGTTCCAGCCGTTTGAGCGTGAAGAAGTAACAAACAAACACATAAACACACTCAAAAAATTTCGCCTTTATCTATCATATTAGTTTGCTTTTTAAACCTTTTGTGAGGCATATTTAATTATTGTATTAAGCAGTTTAACCCTCACGTGAGATTGTCAAGAACGGCCCGACATGGTTCGAACTCGTATGGAGCCCTCATCAGGGACTGCTACCCGTACTACGGCGCGGTAACTTTGTCACATCAATCATTTAATGTTTGTATGCCTATATAATTATGTGAATTAAAAAGTTTGGCATTGATAGCAAAGTTTACGAACTTTTATTAACTTGTCGAAAATTTGGAAATGTGTAAGTTTACGTCGTGGCCTCGCAATAACCGCTCGCAGCTAACTCAGTTAGTACCCAGCTGCTGCTGGCGTTAGTTAGCTTCCGATCAACTCTTGGCGTGCTTAGCAAACTACAATATGTCTAGTCTAGTGTGCTGCAAAGTGTACGTATATTCGGCTTAAATCGAAACTTTAACTAGTATCAAACTATGTGATCATGATCAAATATTGGAAGTCAATTGGCCTACATACAATAAACCTACTCGTATAATTGTTGTATCAAAATGAAACTTAGCATATATGAATATATATGGTTTATATACAGCGTATTTTGACCAATCGCACCTTTGACCATAGGCGGATAACCCTGTTTGGGGGGCTCATTGAATTCTTGATGAACAATTGAAATTTTTGTAAGATAGTACTGTCGGCAATAAAAGCGTGTCACAAAAAAGCTTTGACAGAAATTGATTATATTTAATTTCACTACATGTCGCCAAAAAAACACTTTGATAGACTTACGCAAATCTGATCATATCTCTACTTTCCGATCACAAGTCAAGTGGCTCCCTATTCGTCATAGGCGTAACTCTCAGAAAAAGACTACTAACTTGTTTTTCTCTAGTTTTATTCCCAATTTGTATAGTTTAGTTTTTTCTAAAGAATCGGCTCTCGCCCCTAACTCCTCTAGGTCACGCTCCCCGCGTTAAATGTAACATTTCAAATTTAAGTCTCCCGAGACTCGCGTAGTCACGCCATCGTCATAAATAGTGCATGAAGCCTGAGTCTGAGCCTCGACGCGAGTCTTGAGCCTTGAGTTCCCCGAGCCTTCAGTCCCGAGTGCCGCGACTCAACTGAGTAAGTAGCACGCTCGAGGTGCGGTACACGATAATAAAAATAAATTGTATCTGTACGTGAATGGTTTGCTATTTTAACAAGTCTGCAAGTTGAGTTTTATTTTTGATAGGTAACTTCATGTCTTGGTTTTATTACGATAGAGTTCCATAGGTTAATAAATGATACTTGGGTTTGCATTTGAGTAAAAAAATACGGATTAACTATTAAAACAAAAATATTTTAAAAACGATTGTAACTATCTGCATTCAAAGATTTTTGAATAATCGCCTGTCTGAACTGGGATCGAATCGAATCCAACCCGCCAAATGGTAAATAAAATACCCGTAATTTTACGACATCAATCAAAAGTTTTCCATATAACACGGCACCTTAAATAGATGGAAGGGCATGAAATTTAACATATATATATGACTGGCAGAAAATGCATTGTGGCATTAAGTCCGCCATTTGTACTAGTTTGATCAGTGCAATAAAGTCTAAATAAATGAAGAGGGGCATAACAATACTTTGCAAAGTAACATCACGTATAACAATTGATTAGCACTATTACTGAGCTCCCCGCCGCTCGTTGGTACTCATCGTTATCACACTATGATTGATACTCGTATCACGATAATGACTGGAATAATGAAGCGCGTATGTCACGTGATGTGTGGTGAACGTCGAGGGGCGCGTGATAATCGTTTGGCATGTTGCTGTATCTCTTATTCCTAAACTAGCGACGCGACCCGGCTTCGCATGGGTGCAATGCTATATTATACATATAAACCTTCCCCTTGAATCACTCTGCCTATTGAAAAAATCGCATCAAAATCCGTTGCGTAGTTTTAAAGATCTAAGCATACGCAAGCAGTTTATACTATGTAGTGATTGTGTAGGGCAATGGAATTCTAACAGTTTCTTCCAGCTGTCTTCCGAGTTGGCATTATACTGAGGTGGGACCATTTCGAGGCATAGTTATGTTGTTAGTTTGTATATTTATTACTGTTATTTTATTTTATTTAATTGAACTCTTGTGCTCGAATAAATGTATTTCTTTCTTTCATTATTTCTTTACAAGTAATCATCCGGGGCGTGTGTCGTATGCTAAACTTATAACGTATTAGTAAAAAAAAAATAACACTTTTTTTGCCGACTGTATTTATTTGCACAAAGTTTAATTGGTCGTCAAGACGTATATGTACCTATGTGTAAACATTGTGTGTTTTAACTATTTGTCGTTGTATTAGCATATTACATAAATTAAAACGCATTCATTCTGGCATTCTTTACATACCTATGTTGTTTCTAAAACTAAATATTTTGATTACTTTTATACAAATAATAAAACTCGTTTTACAGAAAAAGATATGTATATAATGAAGGTAAATAAGAAATATCACTATAGAATAGACCTATTATAATTAGTATTCATTATGAGTACAAACTAGGGAATACAAACCGGTATTTTTTTAAATGAAAATCATTGAATTATTGTTAAATTACCGGTTATTTCCATAAAATTTTTTACCGGTTTGCATTCCTTAGTACAAACCACGAGAGTATAAAGTATTATATAGCAAAGAATATGGGTCAGTATTCCTAATTCGTGTAAAACCCCACTAAATTCGAAGATGTCACGCCAAACATATGCCTCCTCAGGTATAAATCGTGTAAATTACGAGGTTGCCCCGCTGAATGCCCGCAATTTGAATATATTAACTTCTATATGTTTTCCGATATTCGTGGCAAATTACTACACTTCTTAATTTATGTGGACGTACAATAATATTATACTTTAACATCTGGCTTTATGAGTTCGGCCATAAAAAAGGACATTGATTGACTGAGTTTTTTAACCGGTTGGGATTAGCACCAATGCAATGTTTCCGTGGTGGAAGGATATAGGGAAGGCTAACCCTGCCACCATGTGGGTAACATAGTCAGGAAAAGAGAGAGTAGGGATCAGCACGATAAGAAGCTAATCAAGAAGACCATGATCCATGTATTCTCGATACTTTATTTAGTCACTTCATACGAGACATTATTTGCAATTTCACACTCAATTTGATTGTCCAGTCCATTAAATTTATGGGAGCTCTCGTAGTCCTCAAGTTTTTCAACTAAGAAGTCGCTTTTCTCAACCGATTTCGATAAGTATATATTATTATTATTAGAATCACTTTGTCGATTCAGTTTTTCGAAATGTTTTCAAAATGGCGTAAATATGAGGATTGAAAAACGTAATTATTTCAAATTTCAGCCGTTTTGAAACAAACTCACAGAACCATTATTTAGTAAAAAAAATTGTACTACGTGATAAGCAATAACGTAAACACTTTTGAATATAGACATACACACGTAGATAAATAAGTATAACTTAATGTGGAATGAGGCAACAGTTTTATAGCACGGCCAATTTTCAGTGTGTATTATTTTTAGCGGCCAGTAGTTTTCGGTCCGAAATGATCGCTACATTGTTGGGCCACATTATACAGTTTCAGTTGGCCTGTTTGCCGACGCCATACCCTGTAATTTTGTTATAAAACTTTGATTTACTGATAAAATAACAATCTCATTTCGTATAGGCAGAAATGTTATGATTGTACACTTACAAAGTAAGCTTGTGTTTTTAGTGTTTCGGCGAATAGGTCTGCTATGAAAAATAAAGTTACATATTGTTTTTTCTCGATAAAAAAACATTTTTTGGTTCATAAGTTTAGTCTCATTTTGATAGGGATATAAAAAAAAACATAGTTATATTTCAAGTCACAATATCAGTCTTATACGAAGATAAACAGCATAAAACAGAATATACACATTTTTTATTGAATTATGATTATTTTATTTATCGTATGCCATATAATGTGATACTGCATCTCCTATTTATATTGGGACAGATAGCAACCACAGTACATTTCTATCTCGATTTTCTTCACTATATCTTCCGTTGCAAATAACAACTATGTCTAATGATTGGGATAGATGATACCTACATACATACATACAGGTCAAACTGAGAACCTTTTTTTTTTCGAAGTCGGTTAAAATAAACGCATCAAGCCCAAGACTAACGCCGTCATTACCGCCCAGCCCCGATTTCTTCATATAAATGTAAATACGTGTGCGCCCTACAATGGCGTTTGATTTCTGCGCTGGAGGGAATTCTTTATCGGTTTTTGGGTTCCGCTGAAGTTGTGTCGAAAACTAAAAATCCGGAAGTTTGGGAAGTGGAATTGGTTTTTCAAAAGGTTGGTTGCCAAGGTTCTCGTGTGCAGATACGTCTGGGTTTACTTTGGGTGCGAGCCAAAGTGATGGCTCCCAGATTGCGGTTGTATCGCTTGCTTAATCTGCCTTCATTAGGTATAATCGGGATCACAAAGCGAAACTAAGCTGTATTAACTCAATATTATGATGACCTTGTACATATGTTTTTTTAAATTCTTCATAAAATTACGCATGAAGTATTTGTAGGGTGATTCCACAGGCGTTTCAGCCATCGTCAGTCTACTGACGTAAATATTGAATAAAATATGGTCCTTTACTTTTAATGCTAACTGTACCTAATAAGCTAAAAACACACACACTTTAAAAGAAGAACCTAAACTGAATATCTCTTCTAGACTTATATTATTCAACTACTGGTGTTCAATCGTATAGTAATTAGTGTGTAAGCAAAGTGCCGTATGCAACTGTTCGTAAGATTAGTCTTCCTATTATCCGCTAGATGGCGCTGTACCGACGGCTGCAAAACGTACATCGCGCTGTTAAGATTTTTCTTGGAATAATGGCATCGGCCCAGTTTATGTTTCTTTTTTGTACATATTGTGGAAACTTACTTGTGCTTTGATTAATAAATATTGTATTGTCAAGCAAAGTGGTTTATTTTTGGGACCCCTTGGAACATGGTCCTTCGAGCTGGAAGCGTGCTCGTTGTGGATTGATCCTGCAGGAGTCTTAGCCATCGGCACAGTAGCGGGTTGCTACTGAAGGTGGACGGAGCATCATCGTCATCGGAGCATCGTGTGACGTCATCGCATCGTGACGTCAGCAGAACAGCGTGTGTCGTCATCAATACAGTGTGTGCGTGTGAGTGTGTGAAGACAAACTGTGAGTACTTTTATTCTATATTAACTAGTGGACTTAGAATATTTGAGAAATAAAAATTTGCATTCTTGGACTTAGAAAAGTTGAGCTCTAGTGACTTAGAATAATTCGCCTAAAAGTGGAACTACGGGGAATCCATGCCCAATTTTGGTCAGAGTTAAAAGTATTGAAACACTTAGAAAATTTTTATGAAATTTGGACTTAGCAAAATTCTGAAGAAATTTGGACTTAGAATAATTCGCATCAAGTTTGGACTTAGAATAATTCGCAGCAAGTTTGGACTTAGAAAAATTCACATCAAGTTTGGACTTAGAAAAAATCACTGTTCAAAATGGCAAATAACATGAAGGTACAAACTGATTTGATGCAGCGAATGCAGAGAGCCATGGATAATTTTAAAAAGTCCCCTAAAGAGCGGTTACGATCCAAGAATTATTTAAGTACTAGATTGCAGATGTTGGAAGATTTATGGGCACAGTTCAATTTAACACATACTCAAATCGTGTTAGACACAGAACCCACCGATTTAGAAGCTAGTGCATACATTCAGAACGACGTGTATAACATGACGGAGGATTTGTACATTGATTACAATTTTGAATTGAAATCGGCAATTAGCGTACTAGAGAGCAAATCAAACCCTGGGAACGGGACTAAAAGCGAGAATGAAAGTAGCAAATCAAACATTAGATTACCGAAAATCACCATCCCTGTTTTTTCCGGGAAATACTCAGAGTGGACAACGTTCCGGGATCTGTTTACGTCTCTTATTCATAATAACACGTCGTTGGATAATGTTCAGAGATTACACTACCTGAAAGGTCATTTAGCTGGCGAAGCGGAACAACTTGTAAGACATGTCAGTGTTACAAACGAGAACTACAAAACATGTTGGGAACAACTTGAAAAAAGATACAACAACAAGAAATATCTGGCGAATCACATAATGAAGCGATTAATGAGCCAACGCAACTTAATATCGGAATCTGCGAATGCTATAAAAGAGTTATTGGATACCACGAACGAATGTTTGCATGCTTTGGAAAATATTGGCGTTGACGTATCTAGTTGGGACATTATAATTATTTACATAATTTGTTTAAAATTAGATCCTGAAACCAGAAAGCACTGGGAATTAAAATCTAGTGAATTGTCGGAAGATTTGCCCACTCTTGTTCAGTTTTATGGATTTTTGGAAACACGGTTTAGAGCGTTGGAGTTCGTCGAACCAAGAATATTAAAAAACACTACAAGTAACTTTGTCAATAAAGGTTCCAATAATTATGGCAATAAAGGGTCAAACGCTCAAGCTAATCCAAAGGTTCATCACGTAACTACTCGGTCATGTGCTTATTGTTCTGAAGATCATAAAATTGGTAACTGTAAGGGTTTTGCAAAAATTGATACTGACGCACGTCGTGATTTCGTTCAATCCAATCATTTGTGTTTTAATTGTGTAGGTGTCAATCACTCTGTATTTGCTTGCCGTCAATCCACTCGATGCCGCATATGTAACAAGAAACATCACTCTCTACTACATCCCAAGAATACCACTTCAACGGCTGATCCTGTAGTATCGAATCAATCAGCCGAGCGAGGCGTGGCTGTGCACACTGCTTCGACAAGTTCATCATCGCACGATGAACCCACTTGTACAGAAATTAAAAGTCACTTTTCGACCAGCCGTAATCAAGTATTGTTAGCAACGGCTTTAGTCAAGGCACAATCGAGAAGTGGCTCTGGAATAACTCTCAGGTGTTTACTAGACCAGGGATCACAGGCTTCTTTGATCACAGAGTCTGCAGTCCAGTTATTAGGACTAAGGAAAATTCAGCACAAAAGCACAATTTCAGGTCTAGGAAGTGACGAAGGCGCCTCTTTGGTGTCCAAGTCGATGGTTAAGGTAACAATTCAATCACTTCCGGATTCGAAATTTAATTATGATGTGAATGCTTTCGTGTTGAACAAACTGACATCGGTCCTGCCAGAAAAAAGGGTCGTTGTCGAGTTATGGTCTGAGTTAAACAATGTAGTGCTGGCCGACCCATCATTTGATAAACCAAACAAAATTGACATGCTCCTTGGAGCTGACATTTATGGCCAAATTCTAGAGGAAGGTATTATCAAATCATCAGGAGCACCAGTAGCCCAAAAGACAACTTTAGGTTGGATCTTGTCGGGACCAATTCGCACACCTGATTCAACAAAATATGATAACATCAGTGTTAATCACATCCAAGTCAATAAAAACGAGCTTCTCAAAAAATTCTGGGAACTCGAGACTGATATTTCGACCAAATCTCCAAGCGATAGTTACACAGATGAAGAAAAGAAATGTGAGGAAATCTTTAAAGCTACCACCAAAAGAGATGACACCGGTCGATACATTGTTAAACTTCCGTTTCGAGATGCAAATCCTAGTTGCAAATATGGTAATTCGGAAAGTATAGCTACAAGACGCTTTATGCAACTGGAAAGAAGATTTGCAAGGGATCCTCAACTGCAAGCACGATACGTTGAAGTTATACAAGAATACCTCGATCTAGGTCACATGGAGAAGGTACCTGAAAATGAAAAAGATAAAGTTGATGTAGTTTACTTACCTCACCATGCCGTAATTCGGGAGGATAAAACAACCTCGAAGTTGAGAGTTGTCTTTGACGCATCATGTCCAGGAGACAACGGCGTATCGCTAAATCAGGATTTATTAGTCGGACCGGCTTTGCAATCTGATCTTCGTCACATCATTCTTAGGTGGCGCATGTATCCAATCTGTTTGGTAGCAGATATTGTAAAAATGTATAGGCAAGTGAAGGTCGATGAATATGATGCTGAGTTTCAGCGTATTCTGTGGCGTAATAATTCTGAAGATGATATTGATCATTACAGATTACTCCGGGTAACATTCGGCACAGCGTCTGCACCGTATTTAGCCGTTCGCTCATTACAACAAATCGCGCATGACGAAGGTACTGACTTACCTTTAGCAGCCGAGCGAGTGGTGAACCATTTTTATATGGATGATTTGTTGACTGGATGTGAAACTGTAAAAGAAGGAAAGAAAATATACGAAGAATTAATTGAATTGTTAGCTAAAGCAGGATTTCAGTTGCAAAAATGGACAACTAATAATGAAGAGTTAATGCAAGAGTTCAGAAACGAAAAGTCGGAAAAGACAGAAAATTTAGCGCTTAAAATTGACACTGTAATGAAAATTCTGGGTCTCACCTGGAATCGGAGTACCGATGAGTTTGAATACACAGTGCAGCTCCCTCCACCCAAAAGGCCTTTAACCAAACGTAATGTTATTGCGGATATCGCACGCTTGTTTGACCCACTGGGATGGCTTGCCCCCGTAATCATATCAGCCAAAATTTTTATTCAAAAATTATGGCTTTCGGGAATTGAGTGGGATGATGAGGTCCCTGCTCAGTTACTGAAGGAATGGCTAATTTATAGAGAACATCTAGGTCAACTTACCAAATTTAAACTGCCCCGGTGGATTCGGTCGAGCGCTGGCGATAAAACACTAGAACTGCAAGGCTTTTGTGACGCATCTTCAGAAGCATATGCTGCTGTTGTGTATTCTCGTGTTATCGATAAAGATGGTAAAGTCCATGTATCCTTAATCACAGCCAAAACGAAGGTGGCCCCGATTAAACAAATTTCCATCCCAAGGTTGGAACTCTGTGGCGCAGTCTTGTTAACAAGGTTATTAATGGAAGTTGCGGATGTGTTGAGCATCGATAAGATGAATATTCACGCCTGGACGGACTCATCGATAGTCTTGTCTTGGCTGAACAGTCGCCCGAACAGATGGAAGACCTTCGTGGCGAACCGCGTATCTGAAATCATAACTTCAGTTGAACCTCAGCAGTGGGCTTACGTCGTGTCCAAAGACAATCCTGCTGACAGCGCGTCAAGAGGCAGTTACCAAGCTATAGATGATCGGCTCTGGAAGGAAGGACCGGCTTGGCTGAAACAAAGGAGTATAACCTATAAGAAAATAATAGTCAAAGACACTAAATTGGAAGAAAAGGTAAATAAGTTATGTCTAATGAATACCTGCAGAATTGACAATGACATATCACCCAACACTGAAATCATGTCAAGGTTTTCAAGCCTAAGAAGATTAATACGTGTAGTGGCTTTCTGCAGAAGATTTGCTAAACTATGTCAAGGTAATTCTTTCAACAAATGGTTATCGAGTCAAGAAATACGGAATAGCTTAACAGTATGCATAAAACTAGTTCAGCATGAACAGTTTATGGAAGAAATCCTAAACCTGAAACAAAAGAAAATCATTAATAAAAAAAGTAAACTCACGTCTATAAATCCAATCCTTGATGAAAAAGGAATATTAAGAGTAGGTGGAAGGCTCCAACATGCTCAAATCAGTGAGGACATGAAGCATCCAATTATTCTGCCTCATAAGTCTCACTTCACTGATTTAGTAATAGATGACGCACATCAAAGGACCCTACATGGCGCTCCACAGCTAATGCTAAATTATTTAAGATCCAAGTATTGGATAGTTGGCGCGAAAAACCTGGTCAGTCAATTTGTACGTAGATGTGTAACCTGTATACGATATGCTGCAGCAACTCAGCATCAGTTAATGGGTCAGTTGCCCTCAGTACGAGGAGCCATCACCAGAGCGTTCCGCCACAGTGGCGTAGACTATGCAGGGCCAATAAACATAAGAACGTCAAAGGGCAGAGGCCATCATGCATATAAAGGTTACATATGTCTTTTCATATGTATGACTACCCGAGCAATACATCTAGAGCCAGTAAGCGACTTAACCTCACAAGGATTTATAGCAGCGTTTAAAAGATTCGTAGCACGTCGTGGCCATTGCTCAGACTTATGGAGTGATAATGGTACGAACTTCGTTGGTGCAGCTCGGGAACTTAAACAGTTGTTTGCCGATGAAAGGTCCTCCATGCTGCCTGAGATAATGAACGAGCTAGCTACCAATGGAACCAATTGGCATTTCATACCACCTCATTCACCAAATTTTGGTGGCCTCTGGGAGGCTGGTATAAAATCTACCAAGTATCATCTCAAAAGGGTCGTGGGAAACTCAACTCTAACTTTCGAGGAAATGGCAACAGTATTGTCACAAGTTGAAGCCTGTCTTAACTCAAGACCAATGTCGACAGTAAATGAGAACTGCAACGATCCAATGCCTTTAACCCCTGGACATTTCCTAGTAGGAGAACCTTTAGTGTTGGTACCAGATTACAATTTTGAAACTGCGAATATAAGCAGCCTCAGAAGATGGCAGCTCACTCAAAGAATGGTCCAAGACTTCTGGCGTCGCTGGTCTCGTGAATACCTGACTCAGTTTTATCATCGGTACAAGTGGGGCCATCAGACACCTGAGCCTGCTATTGGAGATGTAGTTTTGGTTAAAGAGGATGATCTTCCTCCGGCTAAGTGGTTGTACGGTAGAATTACTCATAAACACCCCGGATTGGACGGTATCACACGTGTTGTTAGCCTAAAATGTAAGGGCGGTATCATTAAGAGATCAGTCGGCAAGCTATGTGTACTGCCAGTTGAAACTTAAACCACGATTGTATCTTATAATTCTATTTGTTATTAGTTTAATTTATTTTTTACTTTATGTCTGTGTATACATTAATTCGCAAAGAAACCCACAATCAATTTAAAAAGCTTAAAATATTGAACCATGTTAAAGTTCTATTAGATGTATTGCTAATACTCAATATGTAGATTTTAATATGAAAAAAAATATTTTTTTTGCTTATGTACATACTTACCATTACCATAGCCCGTTTTGTCATGGTGGGCGGCTATAAGGACAATCCCTCAGTTTGTCCTTGGTGGGCGGAATGTTCAATCGTATAGTAATTAGTGTGTAAGCAAAGTGCCGTATGCAACTGTTCGTAAGATTAGTCTTCCTATTATCCGCTAGATGGCGCTGTACCGACGGCTGCAAAACGTACATCGCGCTGTTAAGATTTTTCTTGGAATAATGGCATCGGCCCAGTTTATGTTTCTTTTTTGTACATATTGTGGAAACTTACTTGTGCTTTGATTAATAAATATTGTATTGTCAAGCAAAGTGGTTTATTTTTGGGACCCCTTGGAACAACTGGTTTTATAAATCTTATGTGTAAGTTTCAAATCTATACAAAAATAGAAATAGTTGAACTAGAACTAAGATAACTGATATAGCTCGCAGGATTGCACGGTTGCAGTGGTAATGGGCAGGCCATGTAGCCCGGAGAATTGATGGCTGTTGGGGCAGCAAAGTCCTAGAGTGGCGACTACGTATCGGGAAGAGCAGCGTGGGTCGGTCCCCGACTAGATGGACGGATGACCCCGCTACCCATGAATCAATAGATGTGCTCTCGGCGGTATTACACTTGTTGGCGAGTCATGTGGGAGGCCTATGTTCAGCAGTGGGCGCCTTTGGCTGATAGATAAATATTTCCATAGTGTGCTAGTGGTACTTAAAGCCAAGCTAATAAAAGCAAGTTAAAATGAGCTAAAACTCTGCTTCAGAAACGACCACTCCCGCTTGGCACATTTCCCGTTGCAAAGAAAATGTCAATTGGTTTCTATTGTTAACTTTCAAGCGCCATCCCGCTCACACTTACGTATAGTTTGTATAGCTGTTTCACGTGAATGCAGCTCTGGTTAAATGTCACTGGTGAATGCAATAAGGGTTGAATCAGGGAGATTAGGTATGGGGTAGTAATGATGAAAAATAGTGTGGATAATGGAAACTGTATAAATGAATTCAATTTATTCGACTAACTTAAACACGTTTGGGGGTAAATTGATTCGATAGACTGTGTTGATAGTCGAAATTATTTAAAGTTCATCTGATTATCCTTACTTCTGAACTCTCAATAATAGATAAAATCGATAACGAAATGATTAAACTACTTACATAAAAGTTTCAAGTTTGTTTAACTGTTGGAAAGAGATGTTGATGCCGGTGTCTTCAGTCCCTCCAAGACGTAACAGGACGTCCGAAACGTCTAGGTAATAAAAATAAATAAATATAATATCAGACAATTACACACAAATCTATCTAGTCCCATCCCAAATTAAGCTCAAGAAGGCTTGTGTTATGGGTACTAAACGACGATATAATTACTTATATAGCAACCATGACACAAACACAAACCTTTGACATGTGGTGTTGGCGGACGATGCTCAGAATACCATGGACAGCCACGAGGACCAACAAATCCAAATCCATCCTAGCACAACTAAGGGTGAAAACCGGACTGACGACCATGTGCTACCAAAGGATATACTTGGATATTTTGGTCATGTTGCTCGCCGGAATACCGACAGCCTTGATAGGCTAGTGATAGTGGGCAAAGTGGAAGGAAGAAGACCCCGCGGTAGATCCCCGCGTCGATGGTGTGACCAAGTGACCGAAATCACTGGTCTGCCGGTTTCCTCTGCCCTGAAGGAAGCCGAAAACCGAACAAACTGGAAACAGCTAGTACACAATACAACGAAAAGTTTTCAGGGACACGACCTTCAGCTATGAAGTATACGACCAAGAAGAATAGAAAATGTCAGGTACATAATCATAGTAACAAGTAAAAAAATAATGCAAACATAGTAGTAGAAAAATTTCACCGCATTATTTCATAAATCTGCATACGGGGCGCAAGAAAAGTTAAATAAACACGAGAACAGAAACATTGTGTTTATCTATCGTCATACTCATATTTACCTATTATTGATCCTCATACATTTAATTTCTTAGCTACACCATATTTATGACACTATGGCGAAAGAAATTATAGTCCCCTGCCAGCTAGATTGTCATTACTGTGGGGGAAAAGACAATTTACTACCCTAGAGGAGTAGGTAAGCGGCGCTTGATTGAAATTACTAGTTTTTAACCAAGATATGAAGGCGTTAGAGAAAGTGTACCTTATTGCACCATTGATATTAAAGTTCACACATAAAAAATGAGACATTTCATGTTTCATAAATTTATGCGCCTTATTGTTTATGAACTAAATTCGAAACAGAACGTACAATATGTATAGTTTTTTTACAAAGGAAAATAAAGGGTTTCTGACAAATGAAAATTTGGCGAAAGGTAGCAGATGGGAAAGAAAAAATCGAACTCATGATAGATAACCGCTGTATCACGTTATTATAGCACAATAATTAAGTAAATTAGTAATAGTACATTAAAAAGTGTCCCAGATCACTTGTTTTTGTGGCTCGAACTGAATGCAATTCATGCAATCAATATGCTGATATTATGCATTTTTAGAATTTTAGAGTTCCCTTTCGCATGTACCCCTTATTATGATTGACAATAGTTTCTGATGAAGTATTATCGACGATTAGCGCACGAGGGGGTTTTCGGTACATTTGATGCAATTATTTTAATAGTCCTGGACCCCGATTGTAATAAATTACAGAAGATTGCAGTAAAGTTGAATGCAAATGCATAAAAGGCCGTAATGACACGATAATGGCAATGATTGAATTAAAGCCGATAATGGGGTATGTTGGACTGGACGTGCCATTTGTAATTTACGACGAGTGTTGTAAATAGATAATTTGATTGTTACATCATATTTACGATACTGTATTTTTAGTGTCTAAAAGTGAAATGTCTAAAGGAAGTGTATAAAATGTCTTTTTTTTTGTTTAAAGGATCAAAACTTGGCTGGATCTTGCAATGCCGCAATTAGCTGCCGATAATGAGTTCGGAGAATATGATTTTTCTATGAAATATTGATAGCTATCTAATATTCCAGATCTTTCTTAGTTTATGTTCAAAATGATTGACAGTCTGTAATACCATTAAAAATACTTTACTGAAAACCGCATCACAATCGGTTTAGCTAAACGCGATATCATCACGGACAAACATACATACAGGTCAAACTGGGAACCTCCTTTTTTTGAAGTTTATAATAAATACACCTAACAACCTAGTTCGCGCTTGAAAGTTAAGCCAGTTTTAGTTAGCCACGGGCTAAGTTTCGTCCTTGTGCGCATCTGTCACAACGTCAGCTCACAAGCAACACGGCTTTATGATTGGTTCGTAGACACGCACACATAAAACCAAAAGCGGCTTCATCTTTAACAAATCTGTTGTATGAAAACTCTCGTTCTAGGCGTACTTATTCTAAGGATGCTACTCGTAGTTCAAAATGTCCATCATCGTTCCCAATTACTCAACGCACTATCTCCTTATTAATAAAGGAACTCGCGATTCGACGTACAAATCGGATTACGGACCCCTTGACACGCTGCAGAGGTCAACGAGTCTGATTGGAGACGACATCGTTTGAAGCTACGAGAAATGACGAGGTGGAAAAAGGGGAAGATACAGATTAAATCCCACTGATATTATAAAAGCGAGTGTATGTTTGTTACTTCTTCACGCCGATACGGCTGTATAGATTTGCATAAAATTTGGAACAGAGATAGTTTATACTCTAACTTAGGGGCAAGTGCTGTACCTGTGGACACTTTCCAGAATTTGACCTTTAATCAATTGTTAGACAAAAACTACGCGTATTACCAATAAATTATTTATTTTGTTTTAATCACAGTTAAACAATCTTTAAAGTCCACATACTTATGTCTTCTACGCTAGCTATGCGGAGATGGCGGATAAAAGCATTTAAAAAAAAATACTCATTTTGTCCATAGGTACATCTACTGTTTGTACCTATGGCCACTAACAACGTACCTATGGACGGTAACGTACCTATGGACAATAATCAACAACATTCTTTTAAACAGAAGAAACTTCTAAAATAACGCAATTAACAACATACAATTAATCAACATGTAATTATACGTTGCTTTGCATATCATAATTACATTTTTTTTCTTCTTGAAATGTAATATTCTTAGCAGAATCTCAAATATAATTATGGGACTTAAACCTTTTTTTTTATGGAAAATAATCAACAATCAATAACAACATCATTTTAATACATTCTATGTTAGCAGAGCTATCTGAATCATCATTTTATATTCAACATTTTTGAAAATAAAAACCTGATTCGTCATCGGAATTTACGTTGTCTTTGTGAGCCTTTGAAATGTATAAGAGATAATATTTCATCCTCTAAAATATTTTTTGTTTGGCATCAGGTATTGTTTTAAGCTTATCAGACTAAGATGTATCTTTATCTAACGTCTTTGGTACTATTTGTTTCAGTAGAATTCTTCTTCTTATTATTATTGGCTCGTTTCGCTTCCTCCACCTTAATAGTCTCTTTTAACGGCGTGTCTGTTAGGATCCTAGCAAACTCATAGGCAAGTTCTCGAACTTGTTTTTTATTCAGGTCCATATGCTGTAGATATGCTGTTTTTTTAAGTAATCATACAGCTGTTGCTCCTCAGTATTGCTAAAGATCCTCCTGATATCATTTTTGACTTCGAAGCCTTCTTCACCAATATTTCGACAGTATTTTTTTTTGTATTTAAAGATTATCAAATTTGGGATTTTAAACTTCTCAGTGGCTTTCCTTATTAAAGTCAGAGTGTCCTGGCATATCTTTTCTCTTTTGCGGAGGCACTAAATAAAACAAAAATATTAATTTTACTGTCCACAGGTACATTCAGTATAATTGTACGTATGGACAGTCCACAGGTACATTTACGGAGGTGTCCACAGGTACAATTTTGGCGGTTTTTATTTTGAATTCATACCGGTCACTATTAATGCTACCTACGACTAACGAAATCTTGTAGAAATAACGTTTACACCATATAAATTAATATGCCACTGTAAAGTCACCTGAAACATTTGCAGATTTTGCATAAAACATGCTTAAAAAGAAGGAAAAAAACTTACTTTCGGCAGCCACAAAACACGCAGTTTCTGTCATCCGTAAAGATGGCGACTAGCTAGTATTGCCATATGAAAAAAATGCTTTTCAAATAAGTAATTGGTTTTCTCCCTGGTTATTCGTTTTCTTTGTATAAGTAGTGTCCACAGGTAAAACCGTCCACAGGTACAGCACTTGCCCCTACATATGGACTTTTTATTCATAGATAGTGGATATATTTGAATGCGAGGTAAGCTTCGGGAAAAAGTTACAAGTAATACTTTCCCACGGTTTCGTGATTTCACTGAGTGCCAATGCAGTTCAAATAAACCCAGCCGATGGGTAAAATGACGGAGGCGAAAGGAATATGATAGATATATCATATCCAATCTTGGGCAGTCATTGTGTTGAACCATTCCGACTCAGGAGCACAAAGTCAACTAAATAAACCGATTTGGTAATTCCTATTCATTTAACCAACTTCGTAAATACGACGCAGAATTTACAAACATCGCTGAAGTCGCCTCAAATGTACAATCGACCACGTAGGTAACAAATCCGCTTAAACTCAAATTAACCCTCTCATTGTTTTTTTTTAAAGCTCTGTAAATCAACCGAACATCGCAAACCAAACCCATGCCCTCTTAAAAATACGACTCAAACTCCGATCTCGAATCCTTCCACACTTGTCTGCATTTGAACACACTTGGTACAGTCGCGGAAAAAAACACAAACCCCCCACGAGGTAATGCCACGGGGAAAAGTGCTCTTTTGTTGTGGAGTTTTTTTTTCGACGCGAAGCGACAATCCCGTCACTCAGCCTGTTTAATTGCGAGTACTAAAACAAACGAGGGACGCCAGTGAGCTTCCGAACGCGCGAGGGAAAGACAGACGAGCGGGTTTTTAAACGACGAGATTCTGATTTTAATACAATTTTTACAACTTATGTTTATTTATTTATTTCCCACACTTACAGCTATCTTTACAGGACTTAAACCTAAGACAATAGCGTAACTATTTCTATAATTTTACATTATTAAACTACTTATCTATACTATTGTAATTATAACTAATTATAAATAATGCTGACTTTGTGAATACATATATCTCTTATATATATATCTTATATGTAATATATAATATATATATCTTATACTCGTAACTTAAAAAAATAGTGAGTGAAAGAGAAAGAGGAATATGTTATGCTGTCTGGTTCGTTAAGTGCTAATAACGTTTTAGAATAAGGTCATTCATAGGGGTGTGTAATGATCGATATAAAAATAAATGGTATAAGTATGTTTGATATAACAACATTTGATATAATTTTATTAAAACTTTCGTGAGAACATATTTAATTATTGTATTGAGCGGTTTACACTCACGTGAAATTGTCAGGAACGGCCCGACATGTTTCGAACTCGTATGGAGCTCTTCATCAGGGACGGCTGCCTTCCTGACAATTTCACGTGAGTGTAAACCGCTTAATACAATAACATTTGATATAATTTCATATGGTATAATGACTCGCCGAACCGCCCCCCGCCCCCCTATTTCTCTATACCCTTTACGTTATGCCATTTGAACGTTAGATAAAATAAACGTTATACCATAAATTTATTAGACGAAATATTCATTATACTTAAAGAATGTTATATTAAATGTTATTCGATAAAATGATCAGTATATGAAACAATAATTATATATCAAATGTTGATATATTAAGTGTTGTTATATCATTCAATAATTATATCAAATGAGCGTTATACCGACTGAAATTATATCAAAAGCTGTTATAGCCATCGTTACGCACCCCATTCATAGAATATATACGAGTAAGTTATGTGAATGCTTTCAGTTTCAAAAACTTAAATTGTTGTTTTTTGTTTCAGGTATGTCTTCCTAATTGGCTACAATGGTTATAGCGTCTTATAGTAAGTTTGTATAACATCTACTCAAATGTTTAAAAAACAACATATAAACAACAACACCATTAAAAAATAAACCCAAATATAACAGCGTGAGAGCCGCCACTAACTAGCGTTCGAACCGCCCGTCTGTAAGAAGCTATACGCATGCATCCGTTGTTTCACTTTTAATCCTTTCCACCAACGACAGTAATTTGATGCGACATGCCGGCAGTCAATCAAACAGGATGAGCGGATCAAATCGGACAGATAACAAAAACAATATAACTGACATTATTGTTGGAATACAATTTATCGATATAATTGGGATGGTGATTTTTTTTCAAGATGTCAATCGATCCTTTGTATGAGAATAAAATGTCTGTATGGGACTAACTACACTTAGACTGCTCTAAAAGTCGGAAATTAATGTTAAAGTTGGAGCGCTGAAAACGCTCTATACAAATGACCATCATACTGTGACGTCATCATCGAGTAAAGAAACCAATATCTGTATGGTAGCAATTGTTTTGTAAAGTTATATGAGGATTACGCAAACAAATTCAAATAAACATCAAACGTACCCGTACGTAAGTCCTTTTAATTTTTTATTTGATAATTATATTGAGTTTATTTTATTCATATACCTAGAATAGAATAGAATAGAATATTCTTTATTGCACACCTCAACAGGAAATAAATGCAAACAAGTTCAGATTACACGTAACATTCTATAGAGGTAAACAACAGGCGGTCTTATCGCTAAAGAGCGAACTCTTCCAGACAACCTTTGGGTAGCGAAATTAAATAAAAACGTGAGAATTTAACTATAGTACCTAGAAGTTTTTCAATCAAGAGCGCGGGATTTGAATTATGATCATATTAAAATCACTATAGAAAACCCGTGGCGTTTCACGGGCCGTGCCGATCACTGATTATGATTATTATCAATGTTGCCAACGACTAACCAAACTCCAAAATTATGCCGTTTGGTGTGATTCCGGTTAGAGCAGTTTAAATAACACATTGTTCTGGTCAATTGTAATTTGAATCTGCAATGCGATTGTGTTTGGCTTTGTTTATTGAGCGTGTTGGTGTTGACACTATTTGAACCGGTTGTTACACCGGTTGTACAAATGATTATTAAGGTAATGTACTAATGTCTTAGCGGCATCATCACGCCAAGCCATTATCATGACAAGTACAGAGTGGGAGCGATCTATTTTAAAATGCCATCTTGTTAATGAGAGCACCATGCAGTCGAATAGCAAAGATGAATGTACCTATAAGTTTTAGATATAAATCAGAGATATTATTGATTAAGTACCAGAAGAAACTTTAGGGTCTCAATTGGACCAATTTTGAAGATCTATTAAAATACATAAACGGGTTTACTCACGTCGTAGAAGTCAAATAACGCTCGACATGTTTCAAATCGGTACGCGATTCATCATCAGGAGCGCCGATCAGTCGCGGAGGCGGCCAACCGAACACATTGTTCGGTTGTTTCAGTTCCGACTTTTACGACGTGAGTAAACCCGTTTATGTATTTTAATGTGTGAGACTCACGGTAGTTTTCAATGTAAAATTTTGAAGATCTCTCCATAATTATCGCCATCGGTCACTTTTGACGTGTGCCTACTTGACAAGTGGCGATATCCTTAGACAACTTCGCCAACCCGGTCGCATTCAGTTTGCATCTCCTTTGTATGTGACGGCATAGATATCAGGCGCATACTTAACTTGACCGGGTAGTACGTGCAATGAGACAGTAGGCATCTAAATAGGTAAGTATGGCTATACGCTGAACAAGAAAAGAGAGTTTTCTTTGCGCGGTGATGAAATGCGTTTCCTTTTAAACAATTATATATTAAAGTACCTCTTATTTCATTTTGTTTGATATTCGCAGTCATCAAACTAACTGGAAATCTTTATTGCCTTTGACACATTGAAACTGTCGCACTATTATTCACTGCAACAAAGTATTTGAACTATAACCATTGGCTTTGACCGTGCCTCACAAGAAAGCGGTCAGTTTACTCATCAACGTTGTAGTTTGCTGCTGTCTGTACAGATACAAAAGGAACCCCACTAACTGTTATAAGATGACCAATTATCGGCAAGTACAGTCGGCGCAAGTTTAAACGAGACTTGGGTTCCAGTTATTACGAGCTACCTTAAGCGGGCAACGTTACACGAAACTACGATTACTTTTTAATTGTTGAATGGTTGAAGCAGTTTTCTCTTAAAATATTTAATAATAGATTTAAGGAATAATGAAGATAGAAAAGTAATGAAAACTACGTTTTAATGCGGTCTATTGTAATAATGTAATCTAGAATATCAATGTACACATCACTTACCGAAATTAGTTCGGCTAACATTCCATGCTACGGTTTTCTGAAGTAGGAGTACCTATTTATGTACGCATTTTTAAATATACTCCCTTAACTTTCTACTTGTAGAAGAAGCATTTCCATCAGTATTTAGCCTTGCAACATTTATTTTAAAGGCTTTGTTATGGTATAGGTAGGCAGACATTTGTTGGTCTATAAAGGAGGGCACATATACATTCATTAACAATGTGCCGATTGCCGAATTGTTTTGCATACAACTGAAGTAGGATAGTATTTTGTGGTTAAACATAGCAACGTGTATCTATTGCTGTAAGAGCTCTTATATATTCATTATCATAAACTCTTCTCGGTGTAGCTGATGTAGTATATGTAGCTGTTTCCATCTCTCCCTATCCATAGCCAACTCCTTGATTTCACTATACGACATGAGGTTTACCTTCTCTTTTATTTATTTTATGTAGCTTATTCTTGGTTTTTCCTTGCCTCGATTTCCTTCAACTTCTTATATATTCTTCTTCTTCTTGTTAGTCGTACACTCTTGTCAGAGTGGTCGTGGTTATGGATTGTCCTCTTCTACATTTATGACGGCTTATATATTACCTTCACTTATTTACAGTGTAATTTATGAAAACTCAAAACTTCTTAGGGGTTATTACTTCACTCTAATTACCATATTTAAATATATCTTTAATAGCAATTTCTCTTCTCCGTACACAGTAAGAGCCTCTCGACCATTAGTCGTGGCAATTATTCTTCAATCTGCGACAGCTGATGTGTGGGGGATGTCGTGTGTTCGCGACTTTCTTGAAGGGCGTCAAGGGTGCTGCGGCATCTGGCGGCTGTGGCTGGCTATGTATCTAGTGTAACGCAGATTTATAGGGGTGGAAGAAAATTATACTCCTTTTTTTGTTTCTGCGTAGTCAGGGTATTACAAGAGGTAATTTTCTAGGTCAGAAATTCAATAAGATCGCCTGTTGTTTACTTCTGCTTATTAGTTATTGTATTTATATATTGTGCATTTGAGGATATTGGACACAATAAAAATAATTTGCATTGTATTGGTTGAGAGTGTCCTTAGTTGTGAATCAAAACTTTATCATCGGATGTCAAAAAACGGAGCAAGTTCACAGTTCGTCGGCGAGTATGTTGTTTTTTTTTCCGGTTACTCAGACAAATATAATATTTAAATAAAATACACAAAAAATATCCAAGTTCTTCCTCCTCATTCATACCCATCACTCAAATACTTGCCTTCGCTAGCATTTGAAATTTTGAACCCGGAACGATCGCTTCGCAAGCCATTGTAAAATTTAGTGAAATAGGACTCCAAATGTACCGTCATGTCATATTTTGCTGGAAGACAGTCTCACTCTTTAGGTATGTATGCATCGTGCCTATACAATAGATTTGCTACATGATAATATTTGACTGTTAATTCAAAATTTTACAGTCAATACAAACTTTGAATACATCACCCACCCTTATTGTGTTGTCTCACAATGCCTGTCTCGTGACAGTTGCGATACGGCGCGTGATTGACGCGAGATAATGTCAACTTGAGATCGCTGCGTGGTCAAAAGATGTGTAACAACTTGTCGTGTTTAACGTGGGGTGAGTCTGGGGTTATGTTTAGTTTCGTAGTGAACATTTTATCAAGTCTAATTAACAATAATTTGAATTGATTTAGGTTGAAATTGGGATAGAAGAGGTGTAGTGACACAAGTCATTCTCACAAATCTCACGATGCTTCTTGTGATAATTGTGATTTTGCGGCGTGAGATTGACGCGAGATACTGTCAACTTTGAGATCCCTGGATGGTCAAAAGATGTGTAACGAACGACTTGTCGTATCTAACGTGGGGTGACTTTTTAACTGAAAATTGCATGAAGTGTAGCAGAGGAAATTTTATCTGTCTCATAAACAAAGAATGACGTTGTGACAGAAAGGGGTTGGCGATTATTTTTAACACAACGAAATTTTTGTAACGATGACTACTTAAGCGATATTTTTTATTTTTATATTTTTTTCCAAATTCAAATAAACACTTAGCAAAATATGATCTTATTCCCCCTTGACCAGATAAACTATGCCCTACATTTTTAGAATAAGGAATAGTCCTTAAAAACCTACTTCCAAGAACTTACCTCCCAACTCACACGAAGCAAAAGTGCTTTAGGCTCAGTTATAATAACTTGAACGATTATAAGAGGCAAAACTTTCCTCATGAGCGCCTAAACATCTGTTAACAAACACTCCCATCATCAGAGGGACAAAATAAGAGATTGGACAGACAAACGTACTTCAAGTAATAACTTGTATAACAACCACTTTACTGGCAACCCTCGCCCGGGGGTATTGGCACAGTGGTCGTTCGAAGGGGGAGGCCAGGTTAGGATGGTTGTTGGTTTTGATTTATTTGCAATACCACCGTGTGTTGTGAGGGCGACTTAGTGTTAAGTATTGGCTTGTTGAGTTTCTTGGGTGTGTTATCATTTTGTTGAAGTGTTCCTTTGTCTTTAGATTATTTGGTTAAAATGAGGAGGAATGGGGAAGGCTTTTTTCCAATATATATGTAAGTAAGAGGATCATTTGAGTAGAACTGATCTTACTTGTTTTCAGTTTCAAGCAAAAAACTAAAGGATTTTTTTGTTGTTGAGAGACTTGAGAGATACTTATTTGTACAGTGTGCGATGTCTTGTGATTTAGTTGATATTAGCTGCACTACGCGGTGTTGCCCGCTCATCCGACGGGAACACTAAATCATTTCGGGATAAAAAAAGTAGTCTATGTATGTGTGTCAGCTACTTTCATACCAAACAAAATCAAAATTGGTCCAGCCGTTTGAGCGTGAAAAAGTAACAAACGTATTGTGTGATATACGTAAGCTTGATTTGGTAACTACTATAAAGTTATTGTAGACATTTGGCTCTCGCCAGACACGTACATACCGTCATTCTTCCCAAAATGAAATTCTTCCCTAAATATTATAATAACGTTTCTATTCGAACTTTCACGTTTCTTATCAATTAAAACCATATTTGAATTCCAAATATAATTAAATCCAAAAGAGCTACAAACATCGAGCTGTTATCTGCCATTTCATTAAACAGAATCTCCCCATTGTTGAAAAACTTTAATAAATCAAGGATTCACAACAAGAATTCAAATTGAAATGTCACTGCGTCAGCTGCGACGTAGCATATTGCAGTTTATCACACCTTCGCCTGCCATCGGAATGCGGGCTTTATGGTTTTATTGATAAGGTCCGTCGGGTTTTATTCTTTTTAGTGCAATGTGCAGTGAATAATCGGTTTTTAATGAAAAGATTAGTGCGGGCTGCTATTGTGCGAGAATCAATGGGACCACTCCAGGAATTTTCCAATTTCAAACGGCACTTCAATATCTAATCCCTTCCGTTGGAAATAGTTTTGTTTTATGGGTTCAAGTTGAATATTTTAAGATCAGTCGGGACAATTGCGTCGATGGAAGCAAGTGCGTTTTTAACGGACTTCCAAGAAATAAGGAGGTGTGATGATGGTCCCGTAAAAAATAATAATCGGTAGATGGTGCTGCGATGCCACCTAAAGGCATATAAGGAATGAAGCAACTGGTTAAAAAATCGATGCTTTGGATAGTGGCTTTGATCTGCCCCGCAAAGCTGTGGACAACGGAGACGTGGGTTCAAATCCCGCTAACAGCAAAAAAAAAAATACAATTTTTCGCTTCTTTAGACATTTAGCGGTAAAACTTCTCCGACAAGTGCTGTGGCGTAAATAAGATTATTAACTGAGTCATTCGCCTATACCCGGTTACTTTGTTCAAATTGCCAATGTAAGTACCAGCACACAGTACTGTATGTATGTACACTGTGCCTGCTGTGGCCTGCGGCTGTGCAGTAGGTGTCGGGCAGTAATCAGCCCGCACCGAACAATGCCTGTCGACGCCGGATTAAAACTTTTATACGCTGGCTCGAGTTATGAGAGCGAGCTGCTTTACAGCGAGAAAAAACTACTTTTTTAATAGTTCAGAGACTAGGACCTTTCACCAGCAGTTGTCCACTGTCCAGGCAGCCAGTCTTTTGTGATACTCGTTAAGGTCAGCTCACCGTCTCCTCCTAGACTATCCGCAATATAATAGGATACATACGGCACACGTGGTCATGTCTCTTTTGAACCTGGTAATCTTTGTTTTCTTTTTAGACCTCTTTTCTGTCTTCTCTAAACATTGAACAGTACTTAGACATTGAAAATTCAAATCAATTCAAACCAGTTATTTGCCAGAGAATGCATCAAAGACCTAAAAAAACATGTGCCTTTATATTTTTACGTAAGATATGGCAACATTTTGTTGTCCTGTGACTAGCGGATCCCGCTCGTTTCTTCTAATTTAGATCGTTGACAGCTCTGATTTAAAATGGCGTCGCTCGCCGGCTCGCTCATGATTGAGACAGGCGACAAGTGAGAGGATTAGCGATACTACTCAACAGCTCACATTCAGCGAACAGGATTGGAAACTTTATTCAAAGCTCATTTAAAGCCCCATTTATTCATTTCCGAGACGACTCAATTGAAACACAGTCATTGACAACTTTAAATCTTTGCAATTGCCAAATTTCGAAATGAAAGTTACAACGTGACCCCGATTCCCGTGGATTTTTTCACTAGCCAATCGATTTTGAGAAACAATTTTATTGCTGTAAATGCATGCAATGATTCAGAAGTGAATTAAGAATAGGTAGATCACTATCTAGTTGATCAAGCAAGTTTCAACTTGACCAAACATTCTTTCCTTTTAATTTTTTTTTCTTTATGTCCGAATTCCGGATGTCCGTTTGTTCAGATAGTTTTATTTCTTACAGAGTCACTAGTTAGTTTTAATAAGGCACACTAGAATTCGTTTCGCTTGTAGAGAGAACCAGCAAAGTCTTAAGCCAAGAATACATTACAAAAAAATGGAAGATATTCTGACAGAAAATAATAAATAACGACAGAAACGAAAGCTACAAACAATAGCCGCAGCGACAACTAAGTTTTCAATCACCGCTTTGACGGAGATTCCCCAATAGTGGGACGTTTTAATTAAGAATCGGCATTGTCAGGGGGACGTCAATTCTTCGCACCGCTTTGTTTCTTCCTAATGGCAGCATTAAGAAATGAAAACGTCGCGTTGAAAGCATTTTTAATCGTCATTTTTAGCTGATTAAGGCCTTTGATTCGCTGATTGATTAAGTGCAGAGTTGGGTGTTTGTTGAATGTTTCTGTGGAAGACAAATAGGTTATAGTCGTTGTTCTTCCCTCGTGCAACAATGGGTTACTTATGGTGATTATGGTATGGTCTAGAAATTGTACAGTTTCAATTTTTTTTCTCTGACTTAGATCAAGAATTTGCCAACAACTTTTTTTGAGCTCGCCATGGTTATTAATTGAATCTCGGGATCGAATAAAGCTACAGTTTGAGCCATCTTAGGAAGCGGGCCGACAAAAAAGTAGGCGGTAGCGGGACCATTACGCGCAAAAAAATAAGTCAAAAACTGTCACAATAAGGATGTTGATACTCAGCAAAAATATGCTCCCACTAAAATGAGTATTTAAAAAAATCCAGCGTATTTAATAAAAGGGCCGATTCACTACTGGAAGCTGACTTTATCGTGTTCTTTATTTCTAAATTACATTTTCAATGCCTTCTATAGTTGCGCGTAGTGCGCGATCTGTAGATTTTTTTATGTGTTTTATCTGTGCCGCAGTTTGCATTTTCATAATGGTCGGGTATCCCTTACAGTATCAGTTTGTGTGTACTGTAGTATGCAGACTGTTAATGTAATTTATTTATTTCACAGCTTTGAATACATGACGTATAGAAATTACGTGAAAGTATGTAATAAGTTATAAATAAGGCATCAACATTCCAGCGACGCACTGCGAATGGGAATGAGAATGCAAATGCACTGAGCACGCGATTTACAGGAAACATAAACATTGCTATCTGCCATTGATAAGCAATATATGGACGTGCGATTTGATATCATTATAAAAAAATGGTACGGAAATGTATAATATGGTTTTGGTAATTGCATAATTAAGAGGCCTTATTCCTTTTAAAAAAATTTTTTTTTCATATTATTAAACAGACATACATCGAATTGCTATTACCTATCTGCCCACCTAATCTGACGTGGGTATGCCTACGCAGTTTACAAATATATTGATAATTTGAACCAACTTTTTGAAGTGAATAATACTTTTCCCCGAGTTCTAGGTAGTAATGTAACAGTAATTTCATGTTTTTATGGCGTGCAGTCGAAAATAAGTTAAAAAAACTAATTTTCCGCGTGAATGTTGTAAATTTCGAGTAGTTTTTGAAACAAAAATTATCAATGAAAAATTCAAACTGTAGGTTTCAAATATATACCAATAAATCCCACTAGCCATGCTCTAGGTAGTAACATCAATAGTATGTTAAGAAACGTGTGAGCGTTTTTCAAAGTGTACACGTGACGAACCGTAAAACGTTTTTTTTTTAAACACCGATTTTAAATTTTCTTGGATTATTCAATTCCCCATACAAATACAAATACAAATACAAATCATTTATTTCGGACTTTATATCCATAGTGTTAGTGGTACAAACTTAGGGCTATGGTTAGTATTATTACTATAATTAAGCTAACTAAGACTAAATCAAATTAAAGGCGCCTGGGCGCCGGTATTACAGGCGCGTGCAGCTGCACATAACGCTGCCACAGCGGCGAGTCCCAGCGGTGGGCAAGCATGCTCAGGATACTATTCGAGCTGCCACGACTTCTATTGAGGAGAGACGCACACCTTTTCCTCATGATGGCAAAAAAGCAGTCTGTGTGCGCCTCCGCGAACATTTTCGATGCACTGCAATACCGTGGCAGCCCGAACATCATCCTGAACGCATCGTTGTATTGAACGCGTAGCGCGCTGTACGCCCGCTGTGTAAAGTTAGTCCACAGACCGCACGTGTAGAAGGTTTGACAAAAAGCCTTAAATAAAGTTAGCTTTACTTCTACACTACAGCGTGCGAATCTGCGCGCCAACATGTTACAGCGGACGCACAGCGCGCGGCGCTCGCGCTCTATGTCCTCGACGTCTGACATCGTTTCAGTCACCCAGTGGCCCAGATACTTGAACTTGTCAACTCTCTTTAAAGGGGAACCACAGAGTGTGACCGGTTCCATTCGGTAGGTTTTATTACCTGCTATAAATTGCATGACTTCACTCTAAGAAGAATTATACAATAGCCCGTGTGCTGCTGCGTAGGCTTCACAAATGCGTAACATTTTTATTAACCCCCCATCGATGGGCTCAGCAGCACCATGTCGTCTGCGTAGCTTAAGTTGTTTACACAAACCCCTGCTATATGACATCCGACATGAGAACTGCTAAGCTCCTCGATGAGGCCGTTCATGTACTCATTGAACAGTTTAGGCGAGCTTAGGCCCCCCTGCCTAACCCCACATTGCAGTACATAAGAATCAGAGAGAGTGCCCGCCCACCTTACACTATTTCTTTGATTACTATACCAGTGCCTAAATAAATCGGTAATTTCTTGCGGAACAGATGTGTCATCATCACGGAGTTTTTGCCACAATAGGTCATACGACACCATGTCAAAAGCCTAAGCCATAAGTAATAGTGTATTATTTGAGAAAATGGCATAAAAATATTAAAAAATATAGAAAATATCGACATTTTAAATTCAGATTGTGGTGAAACTAGTTCCGGATAGTCACAAATATAAAATTCATTATAAATTGATTGTAGTATTTTATGGGCTAGTTTTAGTTTACACATTGAAAACAAAGACAATGAACTATTTAAAACGGGCTTAATTTATAGAATTAATGGAACGAGCAAGCTTTGAGGATAAAATAAAGGTCCAGTTCGTCACAATCGCCTCCAAATGACTGCTAAAACATGTATTTTCTTGCATTAAAATGCGACAAATCAAAGAATAATATTTTTTATTACATTAAGGAATATTCATTTAGTAATGTTAACGCTTAAATATGTGAATTGTTGCACTGCAGCAGCCAGAAATAATTATTTTCAACATCCCAAATCTTGGGACAGTAACTAAACGGAATCTCATGTGACTAACTGGAAAATGTAAGGGATAGTGTACATAGATTGAATATATTGAAAGAAAATCACAAAAATAATATGTTATGAATCGTATTTATTGCAACGGAATCAAAATAGTATAATATATATTATTACTAGTTTATATATCCCTTCCAGTGGCAGAAACCGGGAGCCGGACCCCACGTCAAGTGGCAGGCATCCGGGAGCCGGACCTGACAAAACAAGCCGTTGAGTGGCAAGGTTTCTGATTGCATGACAGGAGAAGTGGCACAGCCATCTTGGCAAAATATACCGTTAAGTGGCGGGCCTCCCACGGGTGGTCATCGCGAATTTCCGCATGTTACAAAAAATATCTTTTCTCAAAAAAAATGTACAGATGTTGTATATAAACTATATATCGTTGGATTCATAATAAAATGCCATATTTATTGTATAGAAATTAATGCCATTCCATTTATAGAAATTTTGCTAGTCTTGATCAATCGTCGAATGACTAAATTTTAACCACTTTATGTATAAAAATAACTATAATCAGGAAAAAAAACAGTGATCCGTAGAAAAAACTAATTTAATGGCAAATCTATATATTTATTTACACCTATAACCTTTTTTATTACACCTCACTATACAATATTTTCTAACCACAAGGTTTTTAAAATGCTCACGGCTCGGCGGTCGACGCGTAATGGTCGGGGGGTCGGGAAGATGACGCAATTTCTAACGAACTTTGCTTTGCGCGTCAATTCGACCGTTAGTGAATGCCGTCCTTGCTTATTGACGAATGCATCTTACAAGTGTGAGCAAGCAAAATATAGTTTTGACGGTTTTATTTCGGGTGCGAAATAAGACATCGCACAGGGTCCGGGAGCCGGATCCTGCCACCCAACGGCTTGTTTTGTCCGATCCGGCTCCCGGATCTCTGCCACTTGACGTTGGGTCCGGCTCCCGGTTCCTGCCACTTAACGGTAAATTTTGTAAAATAGACGCGCCACTTCTCCTGCCATGCAACTGGTGGCGCTGCCACCTGAAGGGATATGTAATAATAATACATGTATAAACTAGTAAAAGTAAATAATATACCACCTATATTATTATGTTCTCCATTTTTTCTTTTTCTTCATCTTCAGTTTATTCAGCTATTCTTTTTCTATTTTTTTAACCCTTTTTAATATTTTTTGGGGTTTTCTGATTTCAAACGTTCTCTATACCTCTAAACCTCTTTGCTCTTTCAGCCGCAGTTAGTCCCATACAATTTTACTCTAGAAATTACAAACACACAACTATGACATTTCTTGTTAAAATTATTTCTCATGCACCTATGTTTTTACTTATCTATTAGTTATTTATTCATCAATCAATCAACGATAAATGCACAATTATTTATGTGGTATAAAATGTAACCATCTATATTTATATACCTAATATGTTTTTTAGGGTTCCGTACCCAAAAGGTAAAAACGGGACCCTATTACTGAGACTTCGCTGTCCGTCCGTCCGTCCCTCCGTCCGTCTGTAACCGGGCTGTATCTCAAGAACGGTGATAGCTAGCCAGTTGAAATTTTCACAGATGATGTATTTCTATTGTTGCTATAACAACAAATACTAAAAATAAAATAAAATAAATATTTAAGGGGGGCTCCCATTCAACAAACTTGCTATAGATTATGGTACGAAACCCTTCATGCGCGAGTCGGACTCGCACTTGCCCAATTATTTTATATTATAACCCAAAAACACCTTGAACGAAATTCAGTCCTAATAATATAAAAATATCTGTAAATGTTAGGTATAATGTTGTATTATAATTTTACGAAGGAAGTACCATAACCTTTTTGTACAGAATGAGTATTAATGTTAAAGTGGCGTACGTATAATAATAATATAATAACAAAAAAAAGAACCGACTTCAAAAAAATTGAGTCAAAGTAACCTGTTAATGTACAGGAATCGCCTTTTGAAGTCGGTGCCAAACCACACAATTATTACTATGTAAACATATGCAACGCATGAGGCCTTTAAAATACTAAAACCTTATCCTAAGTGTAACAAATACTTTTCTGAAAACCGCAATAAAATCGATTCAGCCAAGCGCGAGATAATCGCAGACAAACATACATACATACTATATTACATACTTACAAGTCAAACTGGGAACGTATTTTTTTTTAACTGTTCTCCAAAAAATAATCGCCTCATATTTAGATTACTTTTTAATATTCAGTTTATTAAGGCGGTTCTTTTTTTATAAATGTTTGATTGTTATTTTGCTTTTTAGTATTTTAAATATATAATTGTTGTTTACCAAAACCAAGAGATAGCAAATACTTTTCTGAAAACCGCATCAAAATCGGTTCTGCCAAATGCGAGATAATGGCGGACAAACATGCATGTATTACAAATATACGGGTCAAACTAAGTACCTGCGTGTTTTTAGAAGTCGGTTAAAACATCGGTCACATTTCGATTGTGTACTAAGCTTTATAGTTCCAATTCGTCACAAAATCGTTCCGGTAGTATATCACGTCACTAATCGGACGTGACGAATTCTACCTCGACAATTTAAAATCAAAATTTTAACGTGTCTGAACCAATTCAATGTGTTTTTGGTTTAGTTTCGGATACTACGATAGTTTGTTCAATGTCTATTTGTGTTTAAAAAGTTTTTTATAATCTACTTACCGAAAAAACTGTGACTAACTCGTAATACATTTTTTAGCGCACTGACACAGCGTCCACCCTTCGTCACCGTTTTCACGGAACTGACGTTATATTTGCAATGAAATCCGATGCCTATAGCATTAAAATGTTGCCAGGATTGAAAAATTAACGCGTTTTGGGGAATATCGATTGCACAAGTATGCTAAAATCGCTTGTCTGTCGATTTCTTTGGACAGTGGAAAAAGTAGTTTTTCGGCATTATAAACCGTATTTTTTTATAAATAAAGCACTCGACTAAAATCTAGACTTGTAACCAACCAGCTATAGGTATATCTGTTTTGGTTAGATTTCTTATCATGATATTCGCATATAAAAGCATTCCGATTTATTCTGTATCCCATAGTATAGTATTTCGCATGGTTTTGGTTTCATTCGCTGAAGAGGTCAATAAATTATTAAAATACCAACATTAGTTTGAGAAACTAACAAATAGATAAATTATAATCGAATGATTTTGAACTTTATTTTTAGAACGTTAAATGAGTTATAAATAATACACACGTGCATTGGCATATTGCGATTGAATGGATTAGGTACAACAGGCACAAGTGTATCGAGATGCACGATGGCAGCGATAGCAGCGATGGCAGCGATTGGACCGACTGGCACAGAAATTTGCATAAAAGGGAGTTCGTCGTGACGTATAGGGGTCATTCTTTTGATACGAATTTAGAGGACGGATCTCTGCTCGGTATTATAGTGATTTGCTAATATGTTGATCTCTGACCTAGGTTATGCTAGTATACCTAAATACTGGTATGACTTTTGTTGGCGAATAATATATTATTGTATTTGTGTCAGTGAAATTTCTAGTTCAGTTTTTAATTCGTTTATTAGGAGGGTAATTTTATAAGTGAATATGTGTTTTCCTGCTTTTAATATTCCACATTTTAAATAATGTTGGTTTATTTATTGTTGGAAAATATATATTGTGGTATTCAGTGTAAACTTGCAATGTAGTTTGAATAAGTGTTTATTGTTGTTAATTTTGGTGGGTTGTATTTTTGTGCTCTATATTTCAAATATTAGTATGGGATTAAGTTTAATTTACAATAAAGGGGTTTTAGCAGAGTTCCTGATCTAAGTTTCAGCCAGAGTCGGGTTGAATTTCTAGAACTGAAGGCGGGTCACCTTGCGGTTGTTAACGATTAGCCTTTTGTTTCTGGAAAGCGTCTTAGAGATTTTTTAGGCTGTTAGATTGGAGTGTCTAACAGAGACTGATTTTACGTTCGAGACAGTCTTTTTACTCCCTGGGCTTTGGACGGTTTGGAAAGCTGTATTCAGTCTTCTAAATCTACCAATGCCTTGTCCCATTTATTTATTTATATATTTATCGTTATTTTTCCGCTGTCCCAATCCCCTTTGCGGAGAATAACAAACCCAGGGAATAGGAGTTAGTCTAATGGTGGTCCCTAGCCGACGTAGGATATTTTGCTTAGCTTAGAGTTTTCCATTGCACCATTTGGAAAACTGCGCGAGTAATTTAAATGTGAGGCGCGTGCCTCTAGCTTGCTTGATCGTTCTAGAGTAGTTGGTTAGTTAGCTGATAGGAGCTTAGGTAGTAAGGTAGGGTAATAGGATAGGTTAGGATTCTTGTTGTGGCGAAGACATCTTCAAGCCCTTAATTGGTCTACTGAGCCTGGTAGATCAGCAGCAAGAAATAGGATTCATATTTATGGGTTCAATTGTGGGTTAATAATAACAGTTAAATTATGAATAGAATTTATTTAGGTTTAGGTAAAATTATTTATTTTGATATTGTTTGTTCTTAGGTAATGTGTAGGTACATAGATTTAATATAGTAATTGTTTTGTTCGAATTATAAATAGTTTAGTACAGTTGATAGGGATTATTTTTTAATTGGACATGACTTAACTTACATACTGACAATGACGTTATTTACTATGACTTTTCCCGACTGATGGATACTTGGTGTTTCTTTCCATCATAAAGTCTAAACTTCCGAAACACTGGTAGAGTCAGACATTGTGAGATATGCTAAAATGGCTATTCACAATTTACATGAAATATATGTTTGCATTAGCTTCATCTCTTGTGAGCTGTATTTGTTCTGGTTGTCTTGGTTCTGTAAAACGACACCACTTATCACAATTATAAGGAAATATCCTATTGTGAATCTGATTATATTAGTAGTGGATGATTTATCGAGATTTGATCAAGGCGAATGCAAGATCTTGGTTACATCTGGTATAGCGAGGCGAATCCGGAGTACCATACTAAGTCGAGATATTATTATTCATTGCAATACTATATTAAGGACAAGTATTTTGTCTTATTTGTGTTGTTTGAAGGAGTCTTGGAACTGGAATGGGTTTAATACAGTTATTAGACAAACTTCCCATTTTGCTAAAAAATAAAGTCCTCTCTATATACAGCAGACAAGCAAATTAATATGCGATGTTTTCCAACAAATGGGTTGACACTTAATATAAGAATGTATAAGCTATATTCGGCTTATATTAGTTGGTACTCTTATGTTGGAATCGACAAATATTATATAAAAAAAGGTTAGGCACTGCTTGTATATATTATAAATATAAAAAAGAAAGAAAAATAAGTTCCGTAAGAACTTGGGGCAGAATGCTGACCAGTCAGGAGACGAGGCATATGACGTTGAGCGGGGAGGGGCTCGCGTTTTAACCCCAAAAGAAAAAATCTTTCTTTGTAGGTAATTTTAGTATTTTGTGAACATTAATGGATAACTAGATTCTAATTAGAAACATATTTTATACCTTTATTATAAAAGTCAGGATCCATACGTTTTAAATAGATAGCTATTATGGCTAGTTAGGAAGCTATTCATAGGAATAAGATAGAATAGGCATAGGATAGGATAAGTTAAATAGGATAGGTTTTTACATAGGGATATTAGGTATAACAAATAAACTCCACTCCTACTTATGTATGTGAAAAGGACTTCGGGTTATTAGCGTACATAACATAGGTTCCTACGACATCACTAGACGATTACTTGGCCAAATCAACGATCCAAACAAAGCTATGTAAAGTAAGATAGTTAGGTATTTAGGTATTCATTTAGGTCTTGTTAGGTATACTTAGATCTTAGGTTAGACTAATGTTGTGGTTAGATAAATAGTTTATTAGTGATTAAGTAGATTAGGAGATTTAGGTTACCGTTATAGTTTAGGTATAGTTAGGTGGGTTAAGTTTCATTAGTTAGTTTTCTTATTTATTCGAGGTAGGTTAGTTTAAGCTAGGGGGGGACGGTACATTTTGGTGCCGTGACCAGGATTATAGTATTTCATCTTATTTTATCATTTATTCACTATATCAATTTTGTTTCTTGCGTAGGTATAAATTTGGAGGTCGTTTTTTAAATGTAGTAATTAGACAACATTTCTTATTAGAATAGTTACGCTTTGTTTTGGTTCAAACGAGTGGTTGTAATTCATTATAACCACACATTTTGCTGCCGTGGAGAGATTAGCATACAGGATGTTGGAGTTTAGGATAAGTTTAAGGTATATTTTTGGTAAAGCACGTACTTAGTATTTTATTTAGGCTATATAGAAAACTATATATATTTGCCAACGTAATAAAGTCTGCATTTATTGGGGGTAGCGTGTATTTGCGTTCAAGACGTTAATAGACGTAGGATAGTTATCATAATTACGGAATAATAATTAGGTAGACGAAACTGTTACTCCTAGATTTAAAAGGTTGTATATTCTATTACATGTTAACGAATAGGCATCTTCTGGGTACTGGTGTTTTAGTGTAGGTCTACCGATGTTACAGAACTGATTGGTAGGTAATATTTATAACCCAAAGTATTTAACATCACTGGAATTTAAAGTAGTCAAGCGAATAGGCATCTTCTGAGAAAGAGTGCGGCGCCATAGTTTTAAACTCGTCTAAAACTCTTGATTTGAATCTGATGTAAAGTCATTATTTTATAGTCTGTTATGTGTAATGTATGTATGTTTATCGTGGATGGGAGCTGTCTTTACTAAATGGGTACATAATGACGACACATAAGTCAAGCTTTTAGTTAGGAAATTTAAGATGTAGAAATAGAATTCGAGTCTTACTGTGTTATGTCCAGTTTAGAAATAATAAGGAAGGAAACAAAAGGAAGTTACGGAATGTGTCGGTCCATTCTGCATATTTGTAGTTAAGTTTAAAAACCAACCATTACATTATTTAATCATGAGACGTGGGTTAAAGTCTTAAGTTTTAGCTATCGATAATTTGTGAGTTGCGTTCCCAGGTACTTAGCGATAATTTCGTCGAAGTGGCATTCTTAGTGCGTACTCAGGCACTTGACATAATGGTCTATTCATCAATGTTTGGAGTAGAAGTAATGCCGGCTAGTTTAGTATTTGTTTAGAATGAAATGTGACACTTGTTATACTTAGCGAGCTCAATGTTAACAAAAAACAAAGGGCCTCATAATATTTTATTGTGAATAGGAGACACGTTGTTGAACTGTAGGAAATACATTCATCAATTAAGTATGTATGCTTGTTGTAAGTAATTTGAGTTGTAGGTATTCTAGCAATAAATTGTTTCTTAATTATTTAATAGGTAGTATAGACATAGGCTGGCTAACGTGATAGTATTTATTAATAAAAGTAATTTCTGGCATTGCAATAAGGATAGTAATTAGGTTTTAGGCCAACTATTTTGGGATTAGATAGCCTACAGAACTATTGTCTAATGAAGGTTTTATGAATGGGGGTAGAGTTTTATATATCTTGAGTTACTCAAAGAATATAGGACTATTAAGGTATTATAGACGGGGGGTAGACTAGGTAGAACATATTATTTTTAATTATTCTAGGTTTCCTTAAGGTCTATAGGTCAAACAATAAGTTGCAAGAAGTGTAGACATACTGATAAATGACTGAATTATTAAATCGCGTAATTGCCTTATCAAAATTAATAAATTAAGTTGATTGTTTTCACGATGACTAGAAGTTAGGTTTTACAATTTGAAATTTTAAACTGAAGTTAGATGTGACATAAAAGTAACAATATAGCTAAATGGGTCAATCAACTTTTCGACCCACACTTTTGAGAAGCATTCGTTTTTTTTTTATTTATTTTTTACTTTAAGATATTAGACATCGAAGTATATATTCAAATAGCTCCAACACTCTAGCATTACATATGTAAAAGGGCACGACCTTTATTGCATAGTTTTCTTTTTATTAAAAAAAAACTTAAACAACCCCCATAAAAGTGTCTACCGCGTTACCTGAGAGGAGTATCTTGGTTAACGAGAGTAAAACGCAGTATTGAATTACTTTTTTATATTCTTTACTTTGGCATGCATAATTAAATCGTTTGGTATATTCAGTCTTAATTTAAGTTACATGCATGAGAACATAATCTCAATAATATGTATTTAGCGTTACCATAGAGATCAAATATTAGCATTTTTTTTTAATAATTCTGTATATAGAAGAGCAAACACTTCAAAAGTCTTCGTAAATAATAAATAACTTCTAACGCACCTTAAGCTGTTAAATAACAAGTGATACAAAACTGTAAAATATCGTGAAATAACAGTAATAATCATCGTAAAAAGAGGACATAAAAGTAACACCAGAGACAATCTGGTAACACCTAAGACACATGTTCCTCAAAACAAAGTAACACCGGAGACATTTTAGTAACACGTAAGACACATCTGAGAGATCGAATGAAGAATCCTAAGGAATGCTTACAATGAAACTGCTTATACTAATTTTAAACTATGCAATTATAAAAATACACTAAAGAAACTAAAAACTTTAACAATCTTATCATAAACATATTAATAAAAATCAACGAATAGTTCTCATGATAACTATTATAAATCTCAGCAAGTAATCAACAGTCTTGTGTTAGAAGTTGTAATTAGTTGTAACTACTATCATATAACTACCTAAAAATCAACAGTCATTTTTCAAAAACATTTATAGGATCATCAAATTTGTAATAAACCCGAAGTCCTTTTTTCACGATTGCAGGCATTGGCAGAATTTCAATAATATCTTCATATTCTACATAGTTGACATCGTGTTCATCCATTCTGAATATCTTCGCATCTTTTTTACCAATTACTCGCAAAAACATAACCTTTACCTCCCCGTCATCTTCGATAGTGGTCAAAGCTTTGCAAACGTAGGAATATTTTTGCTTTTTCGAGTTATCACTATAAACAACGACATGCAAAAAGTCACCAATTGAAACCTGCATTGAACTAGAGCCTTTATAATTACTGGTTGACGGCTGTTGTTCATCCGCTCGGTCAACAAGGACCTTTGATGTTTTATAGTTTTCTTTATCACCAGAGCATATATTCTGTGCACCAGAGGGTACTTGCATTTCATCGTCATCCGTATCAGAGGAACTGTCATAAATTGTTCGGTAAATACTGGTGCGGTCGCTGGGCAATGTATTGTGAATATCCTTCAATACGGTAAGTGAACTAAGAGGCACATCATCATCTGATGATAAATCACGACACGCAGGTTCAATGTTATCTTCTACTAGTGATTCTTGTGTAGTCTGTTCGATGGCATTTATGTAATATATCTGAGGGTCGTGGCAGTCACAAAAACCTCTCTTGAGAGATCCGCAAAAACAGGTCAGTGGTCGATATTTTAAGTAATATCTGCTGTCTGTGAATATGTGGTGCACTTTCATAGTTCCAACCAGTCGTGGTATAGATTTAGGTAATTTGTCTTGTATATCTTTAATAGCAACTTCTTCAATTAAATATAGTTTTATTTTGCTAGCATTCTCTAAGTGTTCCATGAAATGATTACAATTTGCAATATCTTTCCCATTTGCAACTATTCTGTCAGCAGTTCGCTTAAGAAATCCACCTATTCCATCTGCAGGGCCCTTTCCATGCCCCGCTTCAAAAAATGACCACGTTGTAGCCGCAAAGCCGTAGTCAAAGATTTTGTGACATAGCAAATAAAAATTTTGCTTTTGGCGGTACTGAGTGGAAGGGCCGTCAGAAAAGAAATGTACTGTGTTAATAGATTCATACTCACTCCTTATCCATTGCATGATAGGATCCAAATGAGCCCAAATTGCAGCAGGCTGATGACAAGTGGATGCAGAAATTGTGCAAAAAGAGTGTGATTTATATTTCTTTTCCAAGTCGTGAGTATACACCATGACAGTATGTAGAGATACTTGCTTTCTAGAGCCCCCAAAGTGATGTGATTGCACCTCTTCGTTATATTTACAGTTGTAATTCTCACTAAAGTCAACAACTATGGCGCATTCATTGGGTTGTAAGTTGTCCAAGCATTCCCGGAAATTATGGAACTGAACTTTTATATTATACACGTGCTTTTTAAAATTGGTCACATCTTTTTCATATGCCTTCAGAAAGTGTGAAATGTCGTCATTTAAGTCTTCTTTGACATTTTTTATACTTTTGAACTTTTTCCCATCTTTCTCGTAAACTTCTTCTTTCCTTATCCATTGGCTATATTTGATTGAACCTTTAATTTTTTCTTCGTTGTATTTTAAGCTTTTGTTTTTACACGTCTTGCAGTCATTATACATACAATTTTTTGACCGATCATCGCACACTGTTGCTTTAATGACATCACATAAGTTGTCGCTTTGAATTATCCCTTGTTTTTTCAGTGCTTGGGTCTTGTAAGCAAAATTTATGTGTGTTTTGCACAAACAAGTTTCACGTCCATCAGCAGAAGGTCTTACAACAAAAAATGGGCGATTTTTTGTAAAATAATAGTAAGAACAGCAAACCCCTGGATTTTCTGCTTTGAAATGTTTGTGCAAACTTTTCATTGTGTCTAGCAGGAACCTTTTCTGAAGTTTGTTTCCGTTTCGGGTTAAGGTCTCTTTCTTGCCCGCAGTTGCTCTTGAGATGTCATCTCGAAGAAAAAACCTATGAATTTTCTTTTTTAGCAATATGGCGTTGTTGTTAATTGACACCTTGGTTGTATATTGCCGGTTTATTCCAAATACTTCATTTAGCAATTCATTCCTCTTTCTAAATTTTTCTATTCGATCACCCTTTAGTATGCTCTTTAAGAGTAGTTTCTGTTTCATATTTTTAGTTCTATGATATTTTTCTCTAATAGAACTTGTCAGGAGTCTATATTTTTCCTTTACTTGTTCATTTTCGTCTTCACTCTCTGACATATTTTTTTTACTGCGACATAATCGTTTCCTGAATTTATCACATTTCTTCTTTAGTAACTGTATTTTCTTTTCCATTTTTTTATTTTCTCGATACAATCTACTTCTGTTACTTTTGAGCTTACGACGGCCGCGTTCACGTGCTGAATTTGAAGATGGTGATCCACCAGGTATAGGGTTTACTGGACCTCGAATGTTCTGCACGTCGGGTGTCGGAGAAGTTGGTGGTGTTTCAGCTATAACTACTTGTAGATTCTTCCTTCTTTGACGATATTCTCTCTGCCTCAGCTTCCAGATGGTATTTGCATTTCTTTTTTCTTTAGGCGTCAAATCTTTAGCAAGCCGTTTTGTTTGATGATAGTGCTGACGGTGTTTTCTTTTAGCCTCTTCATATTTTTCCTTATTTTGTTTCAACCGTTCTCTGTATCTCTTTTGTTTCTCGGCTGGCGTTAACGCCATTTTAAAATGATCTAGAAATCTGAAAAAGAAGGATATTAAAAGGACTTTTGTTAACAATAAATGATAATCTGAACCTTAAAATTTATATTAATTAGTACTACGCTTCTCGGATAAGGTGACTTGAATTAGACATGCACACGCACTAGTTTTTAGTTCTTTTACGACAACCGCAGCAAGTTGGATCGCATTTACGTAAATACGTATTAATATTTTTTAGTTTGCAGCTATAACAAAGATAATTGATATAGATATTCATGAAATTGTCTCTGGAGTTACCGTTGGTGTCTTTGGAGTTACCACAAAAGTAACTCAGTACACAAGTAACTCGGGTGACATTGGTCAGTATTTTTCAAATAAAATGAATTCTACTCAGTATTAGTTATACTCGTATACATCTATCAAAACGTTTATTCTTTGTCCTTGAAATACAATATGATTCAAGAAATGAATATCAGTACTTACCGATAAAATCGCGGTAACTCAGCCGACAGCGATTAAACACACGCACTACCTTCGAGAGCTCGTCGCTGACTGGCGGCCTGTCGGCATTGTCAAAGGACTTCGCCGCCGCGCCGACAGAGAGGCCACCAATATTTTTAGTAGGTAGTGACCGAATTATGTCCTTGTAGGTTTTTACGTCTTCAAGTTTTAAAGGTAACTCAGTATACCAATATTACGAAAAAAATATTTGGACAGAAATTCTTGATTTTTTTGCAGAAATGTATAACAACTGGTAACATTTATTAATACGAAATACTAAAGTATATATTTTATTTTATAGAATATAAAAAAATTAGACACAATTTTCAAAGAAAACATGTGATTTAGCGGTGTAGTGTATTGACATCACGCGTTTTGGACAGCAATAATTTGTATGGAAGAAGAAATTGTCAATGGAGTTACCACATAAATTATTTTAATTGAAGGATATTTTTGAATAAAAACGTATAAGTCACAATGATTTACTGTCTAATAATACGCTAGTACCTCACATGATGTTAATTTCAATAGATTTATGGAGTTTTGTTCAAAAACTGCCGTGGACAGCGAAGTGTGGGTCGAAAAGTTGATTGACCCTAATACTACTAATACAATGTGAAGTATGGTTACAAAAAAAAAATACATTACATAGAAAAATTGGATATTATGTAAGTGATAAGTCTATCATTGTTATATTTCTAAAAATCAGGCAAATAACGTTAGCCGATTGCTTTCTCTTAGGGTAAACGGTTGGCTCTTTAGTTTTATTTTCACTCGTAAAATTAATCAATTCATTTTTGTTATTAGAGCAGGATTATTTATAGAATCTTATGAGAGTTTCAATGTAGAAAATGAATAAAAACAGGTTCGATTCCTGTGTAAGTCAAAGTAATTGTTGAATAATACTAGTTAATATTTGTCAAAATTTAGATGATTATAAATTAGTGTATACGCCAGGTGTGCCACAAAAACATTACTTTAGGAATTCGTTTTAATGTTGTTTAGTGTTACGTCTAGTAAAAGGAACTGTCAAGTAGTTTAACAAAAAAGCTATGTGAGCGATCACACGGTTTCGAACACTGGGTGTATTAAAGTGATAGAGACGATAAGAGGGTGTTTTACTGACATATATTGGAATTCTTAGGTTTATGCAACAAAATAAAATTATGAACAATTTTAGTATTATTATAATTATCTGGGTTCGAATCCTAGAAGCATGTAGAGAAGAGTATAAACTTTTTAAAACGAATACTATTATGATGTACTAGTATTTATAGAATACAATTAGGTTTCAAATATAGTATGTATATAGTTATCGTAAGATGTAGTAACCATCATCTTTCAATGGGTTGTTTAAAATATTATGAGTAGGTCGTAATCATCATCATTTTCAGAAATTTTTACATACGGTCAATTTGTGTAAGCTTGTCCCTCAATGATTTATTTAATATATGGAATGGTTATGGATCTTGTGCTAAAATTAGCTTTTAATAATTCTAGTTAGGACGAACTTGTGACTATTTTACGAGAGTTGAGTAGGTACTTGAGTAGAGTTTCAACAACGTTAAACTGGTTCGATTCCGGTCAAAATATAAATTAATATTTTTAGTTTGCTATTAAATGGGTTCACATTCATTGTTTAGGTAGTTGTAAGGAATAGGCTTAAAATTGCAATAACTTTTTGAAGATAAGTTCAATTATTATTGTAATAGTTTTAAATGATTTACGAAACGAAGCTAATAACCAACTTGAGAAAAGAGGTTTTCAATTCGGTTCATGTTTGTTTATTCGTACTTAGGGGTAGACGATTGTAGTTTTATTCAAAGTAACATCTAGGATTTTAATTCTAATAGTCACAAATACAGTAACTCATTCATTTGATCATAAAAAAAAAACCATAAACATCAAGAAAACTACGTAGGAACTATAAATATTAAAATAATAAGGTTTTTAAACATTTACTTACCAGTGTTGGATTTGCTTGGTTAGTATATAGATACACAATTACTTAGTTGTAGAGATTTAAGAGGCAGGTTAGATACTACATATGGTTGACGTATAGTACCTATTTTAGTGTGGGTTTCAATTATTATGGTTCTTGTACTGTTGTTGCCACAGAAAATAACGTGAATAATAATATTAAAAGTAATTTAAAAGGTATGCTTACATAATGCATTTAAATTATAATTTTTAAAGAATTATTTTTTCGAAATGAAATTTAGCCAAAATAGGTATACTAATTTACACATTTTAAATTAAATTTCAAAAACAGACATTTGGACATGCATATGCTGTAGTGGAATTTCACAATAAGTTAATTTTATAATTTCAATAACGTACTTTATAAAACTGCATTTCATGATTATAAGTGCAAGCTATTTATAAGAGCAGCGTGTAAGAGAGAATGAGGAAGAATTAAGGGAAGACATTTGGATGAGGTTATAAATGCATGTATTAGAGTTTCCTTTTGCATGTTACACATTGTCGGTTCAAACTTGTATTACCTAAATCGAGTGTTAAAGGGCTCTTATGAGGAAACTGGACTCAACCTTAATCTAAACTTATTTACATTTTGACTGGAACAGCACACAACAAACGGAATTTCACGGTGTAGGAGTTAGGTTAGGCCTACAAAAAAAAAAAAATGAACAAATAAGGCATTTTGCAGATTTTAAACTGCCGCCTTGGAATTCCGACACTACACATTACATCGTCCCCTTGACTACCTATTTTCGACAACACCCGACGGTAATGAGGCGTCATAGTGCTTGCTTACACAAGGAAAAGCATAACTGTGAGGGGTGTAAGTGAAAACTTACAGAATTCTCAAAATGTAAATTCAATTGATATCATTTAATATGACTTTGTTATGGGTTATACTTTTCTTTAAGTTAGTACTATACTAAATCTAAATTTTACTTTTATTATTTTAAATCATGAACATTTTTAAATCTTTTGTTTTGCAAACAAAAGTAGGTCAGCTTAGGATGTTTCCAGGTTTACCTTACTTGAACGTCTTATTATTGTTGGACATGCTCCAGACTAAGAATGACTTATTAGGAAAAAAAGATCCAAATTAAAATGTTGGTACTGAATTTTTAATGGTCGTAGCTATTAAAGAAGTCTTGTCTTAAGTAGGGATACACTGGTTTCCTTTAATAATCAATAAGGCGAATGCATGATTATTTCAGAAGTACCTTTGTATGTACCACTAGGGTCGAGAAAGGCCTAGCACAACCTTTCTTTTCTTATTGAGGCAGGAGTGTCCTTGTGAGATCTTTAATTATACACGTCTAACATTTATGTTTATAAACATGAAATTTGGAAACTTGGTCCTTCAATTAGTTTCATTCTTCTGTTTGGTTTAAACACACACCACACACACACATGCCGTTAAAAAAAAAAAAGGCAATACACAGAAGGGAGAAATGTTTATAAGTTGCAGAGTTGAGGTTTATTTTTAAATATTTTCTTTTAATAGTAAAGTTTCTTTATTTTCTTTTTGGGAAATTCTACTCCAATTATGTATGTACATGGTCATTTCCGTAGAATTTGGGGGTAGATTGTAACCAACCAGCTATAGGTATATCTGTTTTGGTTAGATTTCTTATCATGATATTCGCATATAAAAGCATTCCGATTTATTCTGTATCCCATAGTATAGTATTTCGCATGGTTTTGGTTTCATTCGCTGAAGAGGTCAATAAATTATTAAAATACCAACATTAGTTTGAGAAACTAACAAATAGATAAATTATAATCGAATGATTTTGAACTTTATTTTTAGAACGTTAAATGAGTTATAAATAATACACACGTGCATTGGCATATTGCGATTGAATGGATTAGGTACAACAGGCACAAGTGTATCGAGATGCACGATGGCAGCGATAGCAGCGATGGCAGCGATTGGACCGACTGGCACAGAAATTTGCATAAAAGGGAGTTCGTCGTGACGTATAGGGGTCATTCTTTTGATACGAATTTAGAGGACGGATCTCTGCTCGGTATTATAGTGATTTGCTAATATGTTGATCTCTGACCTAGGTTATGCTAGTATACCTAAATACTGGTATGACTTTTGTTGGCGAATAATATATTATTGTATTTGTGTCAGTGAAATTTCTAGTTCAGTTTTTAATTCGTTTATTAGGAGGGTAATTTTATAAGTGAATATGTGTTTTCCTGCTTTTAATATTCCACATTTTAAATAATGTTGGTTTATTTATTGTTGGAAAATATATATTGTGGTATTCAGTGTAAACTTGCAATGTAGTTTGAATAAGTGTTTATTGTTGTTAATTTTGGTGGGTTGTATTTTTGTGCTCTATATTTCAAATATTAGTATGGGATTAAGTTTAATTTACAATAAAGGGGTTTTAGCAGAGTTCCTGATCTAAGTTTCAGCCAGAGTCGGGTTGAATTTCTAGAACTGAAGGCGGGTCACCTTGCGGTTGTTAACGATTAGCCTTTTGTTTCTGGAAAGCGTCTTAGAGATTTTTTAGGCTGTTAGATTGGAGTGTCTAACAGAGACTGATTTTACGTTCGAGACAGTCTTTTTACTCCCTGGGCTTTGGACGGTTTGGAAAGCTGTATTCAGTCTTCTAAATCTACCAATGCCTTGTCCCATTTATTTATTTATATATTTATCGTTATTTTTCCGCTGTCCCAATCCCCTTTGCGGAGAATAACAAACCCAGGGAATAGGAGTTAGTCTAATGGTGGTCCCTAGCCGACGTAGGATATTTTGCTTAGCTTAGAGTTTTCCATTGCACCATTTGGAAAACTGCGCGAGTAATTTAAATGTGAGGCGCGTGCCTCTAGCTTGCTTGATCGTTCTAGAGTAGTTGGTTAGTTAGCTGATAGGAGCTTAGGTAGTAAGGTAGGGTAATAGGATAGGTTAGGATTCTTGTTGTGGCGAAGACATCTTCAAGCCCTTAATTGGTCTACTGAGCCTGGTAGATCAGCAGCAAGAAATAGGATTCATATTTATGGGTTCAATTGTGGGTTAATAATAACAGTTAAATTATGAATAGAATTTATTTAGGTTTAGGTAAAATTATTTATTTTGATATTGTTTGTTCTTAGGTAATGTGTAGGTACATAGATTTAATATAGTAATTGTTTTGTTCGAATTATAAATAGTTTAGTACAGTTGATAGGGATTATTTTTTAATTGGACATGACTTAACTTACATACTGACAATGACGTTATTTACTATGACTTTTCCCGACTGATGGATACTTGGTGTTTCTTTCCATCATAAAGTCTAAACTTCCGAAACACTGGTAGAGTCAGACATTGTGAGATATGCTAAAATGGCTATTCACAATTTACATGAAATATATGTTTGCATTAGCTTCATCTCTTGTGAGCTGTATTTGTTCTGGTTGTCTTGGTTCTGTAAAACGACACCACTTATCACAATTATGAGGAAATATCCTATTGTGAATCTGATTATATTAGTAGTGGATGATTTATCGAGATTTGATCAAGGCGAATGCAAGATCTTGGTTACATCTGGTATAGCGAGGCGAATCCGGAGTACCATACTAAGTCGAGATATTATTATTCATTGCAATACTATATTAAGGACAAGTATTTTGTCTTATTTGTGTTGTTTGAAGGAGTCTTGGAACTGGAATGGGTTTAATACAGTTATTAGACAAACTTCCCATTTTGCTAAAAAATAAAGTCCTCTCTATATACAGCAGACAAGCAAATTAATATGCGATGTTTTCCAACAAATGGGTTGACACTTAATATAAGAATGTATAAGCTATATTCGGCTTATATTAGTTGGTACTCTTATGTTGGAATCGACAAATATTATATAAAAAAAGGTTAGGCACTGCTTGTATATATTATAAATATAAAAAAGAAAGAAAAATAAGTTCCGTAAGAACTTGGGGCAGAATGCTGACCAGTCAGGAGACGAGGCATATGACGTTGAGCGGGGAGGGGCTCGCGTTTTAACCCCAAAAGAAAAAATCTTTCTTTGTAGGTAATTTTAGTATTTTGTGAACATTAATGGATAACTAGATTCTAATTAGAAACATATTTTATACCTTTATTATAAAAGTCAGGATCCATACGTTTTAAATAGATAGCTATTATGGCTAGTTAGGAAGCTATTCATAGGAATAAGATAGAATAGGCATAGGATAGGATAAGTTAAATAGGATAGGTTTTTACATAGGGATATTAGGTATAACAAATAAACTCCACTCCTACTTATGTATGTGAAAAGGACTTCGGGTTATTAGCGTACATAACATAGGTTCCTACGACATCACTAGACGATTACTTGGCCAAATCAACGATCCAAACAAAGCTATGTAAAGTAAGATAGTTAGGTATTTAGGTATTCATTTAGGTCTTGTTAGGTATACTTAGATCTTAGGTTAGACTAATGTTGTGGTTAGATAAATAGTTTATTAGTGATTAAGTAGATTAGGAGATTTAGGTTACCGTTATAGTTTAGGTATAGTTAGGTGGGTTAAGTTTCATTAGTTAGTTTTCTTATTTATTCGAGGTAGGTTAGTTTAAGCTAGGGGGGGACGGTACAGACTCATTACTTTATCTGTGTGACCACATTCAATATTCATAAAAAATTATTTCGAGTTTCTGCAAGCCTCTGAACATGACTGAGTCGACGTGGGACATACCCATTTTAGCACTTTTCGTATCTTTATTTTGTAATAAATCTAGTAATAAATATAATATAAACGTTTTATAAATATAACATGAATGCCTCACATCTACAGAATCAAACGATACCACTCATATACCAAACACTAAAGGTAAAGTAAAAAAAAAACACGTTGAACGTGTGGGACATTCAAATTTTCCCATGTACACTTTTTTTGAAAAAACGCTCATGTTTGATCGTAGAGAAAAATGTCTAAAGCAATCAGCATTTTAAAAGGAATAAGGCCTCTTAACACCAAATCTGAATAGCTACAAATATAGTTTACTTACGTCCACTTAAAATCGATATGTAGTTTTTCTACTCCAGTACTTTTATCTGTCATTTATATAGTTACTAACTCTAATATAAAGACATAAATTATGAAAGTCTGTAAAAGTCTATACTCTACTGCCCAAAAACACACTGCTAACCGATGTTATAATGTCGCCAAAAAAGCATCACTTAGTACCACAGATTACAAGATAAACAGCTGCATTTACACAATTTGCAATTTAAAAAAAAACTTATTGTACTAAGGCATTGCTGCCAACTGCCAAAAAAAGTTTTATCTTCAGTGCATGGATGTTTAGTATAGTGAACGTATACCTTTATGTATAAATTCATATTTTTTGACAGATGTTTAGTATAGTGGACGTATACCTTTATGTATAAGTTCATATTTTTTTGACAGATGGACGTCAATAAAAAAAAGTTTATCAGAGACTATTGTTTTTTTTTTTAATTTTGTTGATTTCGAGCGGGAACATGTAATTATTGTCTTTGTTGTTTTTTTGCATTTTATCTATAAATTGTCGAGTCGTAGAAAAAGTATTGTATGCAACGTTGTATAAGTAGGTCAAAAAACGCTCGTGGCAACTTTCTTACGATGTTCGCTTCGCTCACATCGTAACCCATGCCACTCGCGTTTTTTGCCCCCTCTTATACAACGGTTGCATAAAATACTATTTTACAAACAATGAGGAATCGCTTTTGTCAGATATTTGTCGTTATTTGTTATGTTTGAATAGGTTTCAGTTTCCGATAAAACTTTATTCTCTTTTTTTTATTTGAGAGTTGGAACCTGGGTGGTTTAATTTTGTCAATATTCATTTGTGATAACGAGGTCCACCAGGAATTATAATGGAACACACATCAATTTGGACAATTTGCATCTTGGTTCCAAAAACGCATAATTTCAAGCTATTTAGTAAAAAAATATTATTTGTTTTCGTTGAAGTGATTTCCTTTACTTAGAAAACTACCATAAGTTTCAGAAATATTAAAATACCTACGAAACGGGTTACGGGTCCAGGGCGTTTGCCCGAAGTGCGCGGTTGGCAGCGGCGGCTCTCCTAATGATGAATCGCGGATGAATTCGAAACATGTCGATATTCGACTTCTACGACGCGAGTAAGCCCTTTTCATAGGTATTTTAATGTGATTTTGTTTTGTGGAAATCGTATTAGACAGTATCACTCAATTAACTCTCATGCTAGTCCATACGTTTGACATCGTTGACAGAACAAACATCGCAATTAGTACAAATATCCGCGAGACTACGGCAATTGTAGCCGCTATTACACTAATACGGTTGATGCAACGTCGGCTACAAACTGCTGAACCAGTAATTATAGGTCGATGGTACGCTTTAATATCGGTGTTTTGAAGGTACTTATATTAATTGTAGATAATTTGAACAGCTGTTTTAGGGGTTAGTCAGCTGACGTTGGTAATGCGTTCCCTGGTTTATATGCTCATTTATTTATGGCTTTAATATTGTGGTTTCATTGCCGTATTATTATAAACGCAGTGGTGTATTTTAGTTTTTTTGTTGAATTGTCCGTTCATGAAATAGGCGAACAACAAATTGACGCCGTAAAACATTTGGGATTTACTTATATTTTTTACGACCTATGTAAATTAAGAAATCATTTCTGGGAATAGGGTATCTATACCGTAATAAACTTATAGATTGTGTCAATATGATAAGTTTGAAAAGTTACTCATTTCAAATTTTTTTACTCATTCGTCCTTCCTATTTTGCAGTAGAAGTCATGTCGAAAAGTGATGTCACCGCAAATCATTTACTTGGGAGTAAAGCTATAAACGTATCTAAGCGGAGAACAGATGAAATTGGTATCTTAAAAAATAGTCTGTGCTTTTTTGGTATGTCCTAATTAAAGCAAATTACATAGTATTTTAATCTGTTTGATTGAAGTAAAACACTAGTTAAAGACAAATGGTACTTATCTAATTGGTCTCCAACAATAGCTACCGCAATCCTTAACCGCTGAACCAATTGAGCTACAGACAAACAATCACCGTATCTATTGCTCATCCAAAGCACCGAACCCGCACCAAAGGCCCCAACTTATAATGGGGAGAATGAGCTGGAATAAATCGCTTCCCGGCCGCTAGTTTACTCGGAAGCCTTAAGGGTCGGCCTCACCGCGAGGATTCGTAATGGAACGTTACAGATCCGAGCATTATTACAGTGAGGGAGAAAAACCGAGCATTACAGTACTCAACCTGGAATGTTACATATTCCAGCATCACACCAGTCAGGGAGGACAACGAAGCGAGCAGGAAAGCAAGCAAGAGAAGCACTATAACGCTAATATGATAAAGATGAAAGTTTGTAAGTGTGTTTGTATGTTTATTACTTCTTCACGTTCAAACGGCTGGACCAATTTTGATATAATTCGCTATGGAGGTGGCTGACACCCTGGATTAACACATACGCTATAATTTTTATCCCGAAAAAATGTAGTGTTCCCGTGGGATGAGCAGGTCACATCGTGGGGCGCGGCTAGTGGAGTCATAAAGGTTACATGACAGGTGAAGAATACTGTACCAAAAATCCAATGGTCGCGGTGCGTAAGTATCTTTAAAAAGGTTTTGATACTGAGAAAAGGGTAAAGCCGCCTGTGGCCGAATATAAGGGTTTATTGTGTTGTTGTGGTGAAATGGCCGTGTTGCGAATTGTTACGCTTAAGATGATGTAAATTCTATTATTATTTCCGAGGCATTTGAAGCTGTGGGTCCATGACTGTCGAGTTTATAATGCGGAAGAATTCGTCACTAACGCACTTATTATATACGATACTTGTAAGAAAGATACAGACGCTTTATCATACTTTATCTATGGTGCTATAAACGTCACCGTCGTAGACCTTCCGGGCCAAACACAGACGTCTTACCTACTAGAGCACCGAACCGATGTGCGAGCCATTGAACTTTTCAACCTGTTGCTTCATTTCTTGTATGCCTTTGTATGGCATTGTTACTTCATCTATCGTTGGCAACGCGGGATTTCAGCTCAATCGAAAACCGGAAAGTGGGTCAAATTCAACTTACAAAATTCCATTACAGACAACGGGACACGTGAAAGTAAATAAAAGCTTGTAATAGATAGTACTAAAGAATAAAACCCCAATCTAATTCTTGTAAAAAACCATGCGGTAAATTCAATCGACCATAAAAAGTACACTACAACTTCTAATTGCTCCATAAGTAACGTTCGGTCTATTGCTGGAACACTATAATGTTCAAGTTTTTCATCAAACTTGCCCAACTTGTTCCAACTTTCCACCCTGATTGGTTACCACCACGAACGTAACGACATATCTAGTGGTTGGGTATACCTTGCGGCTTTCTGTGCTAACCGACACGCGTAATGCATTCGAAACCCGCAGTGGATCGGTGCAAGACTGATCGATTGTGAAAACTACAGGATATGTAGTTAAGTGGCTGTACGCTTACACAACGTTTATTTAACCTATTTTTAGGTTTTTTATGAATTTTCGACAATTTTTACTATGCTTACTAAAACAAACTCATCCATCTTTTATACAAATCAGAGAAGCTCACACAAATATTCCCAAATTAAGCTTATAATATAGGTATCAGACGGCGATATGGATAGTTACGAGTATATATTCCAATGGGCATGAATGGGCATGATTTAAGGATAAAAATATTCGAGCTCATACATAAATAGCGGCACTACGACGACGTTTATTGTAATTTATTGACATTGAACGTGGGTAAAACAAACTATGTGGCGTTCTCTAAAACTGCAACTGCGTCGCCCTCGACTGCTTATACCATGAAATTTCACACCTGTCAGAATCCTGGTACATCCGTTTTACTTACATCGGCCCCTGCTGCCGGCTGCACTTGTTGCGAAATCAGGAGACAATGCACTGTTAAGTACTTGGGTCTCCTCTTCGATCAACATTTGTCTTTTGCTCAACACATAACGACTCTGGCGGGAAGAGTGAGGAAACTCATTTACGTGATGAAGAGACTTCGGGATTGTGCCCCCCCTGAAATACTTCGCCAAGTGTATCACGCCCTAGGGAAATCAATTTTGCAGTACGGAATAGCAGTCTGGGGCTGCGCTGCCAAAACCCACATGTTGCTGTTGGAACGCGCGCAGAGAGCAGTCCTCAAGGTTATGCTTAAAAAATCTTTTAGATATCCCACGAATCTCCTGTACAGTGAAACCAAACTACTTAGAGTTCGTCAGATCTACATTATTAAAGCGATCTCACGAACTCATGCGAATATCTTCAACATCACACGCCATGAGGAAATGTTACAGAAGCGTATCTACAAAGCATCGCTCCCGCCTTATAGATCCGCTGTCGCTAGGAGGTCGCCGTCTTACGCTCACTCTAGCATCTACAATTTTGTATGCAACAGCTGTAGCATTGAACTTTTACCTGTCTCTAAAGCAAATAAGGAAGTAAAACAATGGTTATATACACTGTCGTACTGTGAAACTGAAGACATCATTAAATCAACCAAGATAAAATAACCGAAAACAGAAACAGTATCATGGGCTGTATATCACAAACACACACACACACACACACGCACTCAGACTTACACACGCACACACACGCGTACACACTCACAGAATTTTAATAAATTAATAATAGTTTATTAGATAAAACTAATAATAGTTCATTAGATTAGTTTATTAGATGTTTATTTTTTGCTTAATTTATTGCCTACTATTGTGTAAACCGCATATGTTAACCGGACTCGCAGATGGCCAAGACACAGGCTCAGCCTAGTTTGGTCACTGACGGACACATTTCTGTATGTTTCAACTAGATTTTGTTTAAATAAATCATTTTGTATTTTGTATTTGTATTTTTGTTTATCAAAAAGTAATTAAAATCAGTGAGCAAGTAATAACTACATCAGAAGTGAAAGCATTGTTTAGTTTAGGTGCTGTTGTACGGTTTAACCATCAACAGGGGACCTAAGACGGTTGCGTTGATTATGGGACAAATAAGTGACAAAACATAACATTGTCACTCGCATCTTGTCAAAACGTGACGGACGCTTTGTCATTTACCGCGTGATAAAAGCAACCATGATAGCAGAGCTCTAAAGAGCTATAAAGATAGAAAGGGCGGGGAGTGTGAAGCCTCTTAACAAGTTTAGCAGCAAGCTACGCCTAAGACAGACCTAGGCGAAGTTTTCCTATAAATTTAATGCTACAATATTGCCAAGTTGCCGTAACAAACTTACGGTATCTTTTCGGCTTTGCAAGTAATAAACGTCAGGGGAATATCATTAAAATTCTCTTCCTTGCGGGATTAATGGGTGAACTATGAACAGTGTTTACAAACGTTTGGTACCGCAATAGTTCCAGTTAGTTAGTTTTCAGAAACTTTGGTTTCGTCCATAAATCTGTTTTAGGGACCAATCCTTGAGAATAAATTCTACCTACTTCTGCGAGTCGAATTGGCTTAGATTTTGCGTGTAAAAAGAATGCCTTCCGACGACAAAAGTCCTAACTCTGAATTACTTTTTAACATTTTTATACGAATTTCTTTTAGCACGTATGCAATGTTCGAGCCTCTGATAGTAGTACCCTCTGCTCCTACCCTAAGTCAGTCCATGCGCCCAGTACGCCTGAGTCAACCCCATCCAAACACTCCTGTGGGGCGGAGACATTCCCATTAAGGGATTGTACTTCCTAATAAAGTACGACTTGATTGTAGTCAGGGCTAACCAACCCTGCTATAGTTCAAGTCACTTAAAAAAAAAGTAGTCGTCCTAAGCGATTTTGGTCCTGATCCGTGGTGATGCGACAAATTTGCAAGTTTTGAATTTCTTTCAAGGTTCAACTTCGTTCTTAGTTTTTTTTTGAACGGTTACTTCAAAAGGAGCTCATGTCCTTAGATACGGGTTATTTGACTCCAACTACAACAGAGCACATCGCAAATGTAGACGTATTACTAGTGGCAATCTGGGACACATGCCACTAGAAGTGTCGAATTTGGCTCCGACTATCTATTGAACTAACTAATTTGTCCCACACCGCAAGGTATCGATTGTCTTTACCCCATTTCTCTCACGGCGGTGGCCGCTGGCACCTCAGTTGTAATTCTGTCCTCACCACGAATTAGGTCTCTGGAAGCTCGCCAGGTTAGATAAAACATGTTTTGGCACCAATTTACGGGTTTAATTGCCTTTTTTAGCACTTAACAAGTTTAGAAAGTTTCATGGTTAAATGTTCTGGATCTAGAGATTTAATATTTGTTTGAAAGTTTTTTGCTACTTTAGATTATCCCGTAACACAAGGTAAAATATAGTTACTTTTATTATGTCAAGTCGTTCATACTGTCTGTCTTTAGTGTCCAAGTACTTTACTTATACACTAAAGACTAAGAGGCTATTGGTGACTGTTTCTTTATGCAAGTCCAAATCTGTCTTGGAACGAGGCTTACGGGAAGTCCTAGTCAGTTGATCTCAGTATCACTTTTAACAGTGTCGTGGTGATGACGTATCCATAGATAATGTAGCTCTCATAATGCGACTTGTTACTCCGTTCTCTTCAACGGCACTTTGGACTATGATTACTTTGTGTCGCGCATTTTATCAAGTCTTTCCACCGAGTAGATGATCACCCTCTTATTGTTTGCCTTCTACTTGCAAACGGAAGAATGAATAATATCTCCAAAGGTTAAACTCGAATCAAACTACGACTTCAGGATCAATCGTATTGAAGGGGAATTTTCAAGAACAAACGAAACAAGTTATAAACGTCAAATTAAGTGCATCGTCTAATGGCGACTTAAAGACAGCTGACATCGGAGCAGTAAGCTCTAATTAAGAGCAGGATTTGTTCAAACCGTTAAATCCCGCTCGGAAACAAAACGTGATTGCTCGACGACTTATAATTTAATGCAATTTCCTCTTATATTGTGGGGGATGGCGGAGGAGAGGTAGCGGAGGACTGTCACCAAGGGTTAATTCATAAGCGGTAAACTTAGGTGAGCTTTAGACTGCGTATGTCGCATTGTGTGTATATCCACGTTCGTTTAAATAATATCTGATACCATACTTTGTATCGCTATCGCGCAAAATTTTCCATATTCACCGTGTATAACTGCCTCAATGCGATGGCATGGCTTACGATGTTTCATTTATATGCCACTAATCATATTAGAGAAAAACAAGTCAAATCAGTCAGTTAGTCGAGTGACTGCTATAGAATTACGACTGGCTACTGTAGTAATACTCAGTTTTGAGCTTGAATTTGAGATTTAAACAATCTGGAAAGAAACATTCGGGTCGAGACCTTATAGTAATTTCTTACTCATTAGATTAATTGAAGTAGTTCTATCGTGATCGGTCTCGGACGAAACTGACCAACTAGCTTTACAAACAGTTGCAACCTCCCTTTATAAGTTTTCCCTAGGCATAACAAAAACGATATGAACGCTATAGATTAAACTTATCAATCTAATACTTACATAACATTTTAAGTGTTGAAATGGTTCTTCTATGTAATAAAAAACAAGTAAATAACTAAAACAATGTGGAATATCTATTATAACATATTAAGTATTCGAGCAAGTTTGTTATGGAGAAAATGGTGAAAGTTTGATGCTCTCCCCAGCTTAGTTGGAAGTGTCTAACTTACGCCCAACCCCAAGAAGGGTGCACAATCCTCTTATTGCAGCTCGTTGGGCCGCAAGTCTGCAGGGCCGTCCCTCGGAGCCCCGCCAGCGGAGCCCCTGGCCCCTTCGTTAACGGCATTACAGGGGCTGACTGTTGCACTTTTTGACGGTCCCAAAATTCCACATTACCTACTCCCACGTCAAAACGTACCAAAAGTCAACTTTACTGCACGCAAAATGAGAGCTGTTTTTGTATTCATTTTTTGAAGCAATGAGCAGTGAACATTTGTTTCAAGTTATAATTAAATCAGCGGCGATGATTGGTTTTCGGGAATTGGAGTTTTTTTAATAAAAATCGTGTTGGAAATACAGGGATCAGGGGGGAAGGACTTAATGATTTAGATTAGGGAGTGGATAATTTATATAGGCTGCAGTTATGTTGCAGCCAACTATATTGAAAGTATATTGTAGCTTGTTAGTAGTTGATTTCGTATGTGATATGACTTCATGCCATGCCAAATTATGCAAATCACTTTAAGTACCTACAGGAGTTATAGTAACTTGCACAGAAACGCTCAAACGACTATCATCAGTTTTTTCCCTGCTGCCTATTTCACTTTAACTTTACTTTCCCTTTCTCCGTAAATAAAGTGGTAAAAAGGTTTTGCGTGGTATAAGAATCATGAATAAATCTAGAAAAAGTTAGATTTGATCGCAATCACTCTGCTATAAATTCAGAAACTTTAATCTATAAAACTTTCGCACTTACACTTTCCATACTTATTACTTATTTTTACGAGGGTAAGTTTCTGGAAATTTCATTATGTTTTCGTTATGACTTCACCCGATAAGCACCTAAGTTAAAGACTGAAGTAAGTTTCCTTTTAAAGTCGAATTAATATATTTAATATACTATTTCGTATTTATAATTGAAGATTCGATCTATTAATTTGGTAGAAGTGGCGTGTCTATAAATTTTATTATTTAACAATAGCCTATTTGAGCTATTTTTTTGACTATATTAAGGATATATCTTCGTTATATGGCTAATAATAATCGTGCAGAATTAAGTTGACATTTAAAAGTCGCACAAAATTAAAAAAATAAACTGGACTTCAAAATTGTCAGGAATATTTTTCGAATTGACGTTAGTTTCGGGCATTTTCACATCGGAGTGCCCTTAATGGTGACATAGCATTAGAAACTTTTCATTCGACACGTTTAGATGCAATTTTAATCTTAGCACACCGTCTTGAGCATATTTCTGTTCATATTATTTGTACAAAAAATGAGAATGCGTCCGTTTCACCAACTTCGTAAAAGCACCTAATTATGTATTACGATCAGACTCCTATCTTATTAGGCACATTATCTGTGACAAAACTGTTCAGACAAGCTTACCCAACTTCGAAGATCCGTAAAAAACAAAGTTACATGCTACAATTAGTATTCCTTCCAGTGCCGAAAGGAAAAATCTCATTCAACTTGGTAATAAGAAACCCGGGACATTGTGTATTGGCAGCACGCTCTCAATTTCCCTTGTTTTAAACGTTCTGACAATAATCAAGGTTATTAAGTTTAATATTCATAGCGAGGTGTCGGGTGGATTTGTGAGAACGGACTTGGGGACCGCGCCGCGGTTGCGATATCGCACGCAGTACTGTAACTTCACAGCTTCACCTTCATATACATTTACTTTTTCATGCCCCTTTCTTTATAACCCAAACAGCCCAGCTATTGTAATTGCGGCTTCATTCGCGTTAAAACATACCTATACACTATCCTAAGAGAACCGTGCTTTTTTTTTCGCGATAAAAACTAGCCTATGTAAGTTGCTTAACTATTTTCGTTCCAAATATGATGTAAATCTCCAGTCATTTCTGCACACACTAACTTTTGCTTTTATAACTTTTATAAAGGGGCATAAAAAAATGTGGCCAGATCTCTTTCACGCGAAGTCCCTACCCTTTGTTGTATCAGTACCAAATCGGAGGTGAGGCTATTGAGCGCGTAAGTTCAATACGGGACCTAGGTGTAACTCTCGATGCGAAACTAACATATGACTTACACATTGATGACATAGTAAACCGTGCGAACAAGAACCTGGGCTTTGTGTATCGTGTTTGTGGAGAGTTTAAGGATGCCGCATGTATTAAAGTAGTTTATTATGCATATGTTAGAAGCATCCTTGAATACGCAAGCTGTGTCTGGTCGCCTCAGTATACGATTTACAAGGAGAAAATTGAGAAAATTCAGTATCGCTTTCTGCGTCACCTTAATTTTCGATCCAAGAAATGGGATACCAGCTATTTTTCTATGTGTTGTCGCCACCACCTCCTGAGCCTTGAGAATCGGCGTCTCATGCTTGAAACGTGTGTTTTATACGACATTCTCTCTGGCCGCATCGATAGCTCTGCGCTGCTTGCAGAGATTAATTTCTCTGTGCCAAAAATAAGAACCCGTCACGCCAATCGTGCCCTGTTTAGCCTTCCAACAGTCAACACCAATTATGCACAGAATTCCCCATTAATTCGGTTCCTTAGACAATATAATAAACTGTTTAGCAGTATTGACTTATTTGACTGTACCAAATCGACATTGAAGAAGCGTATTCATTCTTTAATGTTAAGCTCAGATAATAGTTAATTCAATATCCCTTTCCATTTCCACACACACACTCACACACACACACACACACACACACACACACACACACACACACACACACACACACACATGCGCACTAACCTGATCGAGCATACCATGTTTGTTTAATTTTTCTTGTAACTAGTTCTGCTTACTGTATTTTTGTGGACATCTTTTATTGGCTTTTGTTGTTGTACTATATTGTTAATTATTACAAATTGTATTGCTGTTGATGCCCCAAATAAATAAAATAAAAATAAATAAAAAAATAACATTAGTAGGATTCTAGGATTGTAAGTGATCATAAGGCTCCGTTTATCTGTCTTGATTGCAGATACATACTTCTTAATAAATCAAGGTGAAAAGATGGCACTTGAGCTTAATGAGACCTGTACAGACCGACTAGTTTGAAACCGAAATAGCCACTCGGCAGCACTTCCAATCTTTTTCTTATTTATGTACAAAATACTTATTACATTTTAACGCAATATGCTTTTTATAAACTATCAAACTTAACTTTTACAAAAAGTTATCAATGAAGTTTTCAAAGTTTCAGATTATTAAGAAGTTAAAATACTGTTTAATAACTTAGATTGCGCCGAAACTGTTCGGGTTAAGTTTTATTTATGACTGGTGTGCATTACAATGGGAGTTAAACTGGAGGTATTTCTGAGGGGTCCATAATCCTGTTAAGATCTGCTTAACGTATTGTCATGTTAATAGGCTCTTGGAATTAATGATTTCTTATGGTTGCACTGGAATCCTTTGAATATAGTTGGCGCTAAATGTTGATTATCTTTTTGGTGCTTAGTCGCAATAATAAAGACATTCAGACAGTTTCAATGTGTTGAAACAAATTCGTAAATAATACAAGTACTCAAGCAACTTTTTCATCTGGTACCGTAACCAGGATATATGGATGAATGATTTTTTCGATTTATCTATACTGTAAATAAATTCCACAATTGTATTGTAAACTATTTGTATACGTATATGGAGAGAGGCCTTGCATTTGGGATAAATATGATTGGCGCGATCGCACTATCAGTTCGAATATCTTTGCGGTATTATCATGCCAAAAGGGCTGGGTCAATATTACCCAATTTTGGTGCATACATAGTTAAACATCCAAAGATAATAGGATGGATTTATGCAGACATTTCCCGGTATACCATATTTACTTCCTCTCCTTTCTACAGTGAGAGATTGACAAAGCCCTATCTATGTATAGCCGAGCAGAGCACTCTTTCCTCGCACTGTATCGATCGCAATGTCTATGTTTAGTGCTCAAAGTTCCTCTTGATCCAGTGCCGTTTCAATTCGATTTACACTTTCGGGCGAGTGATTCCGCACGCACTGAGCTCATTTTAGAATTTGATTTCACCTTTTGTTGCACGAAAACGTCGTTTCGTGAAAGGTAACATTCTACCATACTTTACAAAATAGGAGCCTGCACTGCAACTATACTCGCGCTAGGAAGAAAAAAATTATTACTTTTATAGTATCATTGTAAGATGAAAATTGAAAAGTGTGCTGTAGTTATCTATGAATGCAATGCCTGGTAACTTATGTCTCTGGTATTTCCTAACTGTTCCAATCCGTCTAGCTGTTTATACGTGATGATAATGAGGATGCACATAAAAAAAATCATAAACATAGAAACCATTTCTTCATACAAAATATTTTTGGACTTGCGATGGGAAATGGTACGAAAATAACAAACGGGACTACGTCTCTGCACTATCTGATTTTAACGTCGACTTCTATATCTGATTTATCTTCACACTTCCAAAATATACTTCACAAGACTCACTTGCTCAAATATGCACAAGTCATAAATACAATAAAGACAAAGTTAAACAACCAACAAATAAATAGGCATTATCAGAAATGGTGACGTAATCTTGAAGGGCTAGGGGCGTTGCGCAAACATTTGGGTACGGTGGACCTTTGAGCTCTATTGATAATGTTGAGGGACGAAATGAACTTAGTGCTGTACACTGAAACTTATGATTACAGTCTTTATGCGTTGGTTCGTAATAGGATATACTGAGGTCGGGTTACTTTAGCTACTCGTCCTATTACTTTGATAGCTAGTTGGATTACTTTTTGGCCAATCGGGTCACTGTTTGACCAACTGGGTCACTTTTTGGCGGGCTACTGGTTGGGTACTTAGTTTTTCGCTTAAGAGGTTAGAATTTCAAGTCTGTCTTTCAGTTTATTAACCTTTTTCTTTAGAATGCGTGGAGGCACCAAGCTGAAAGTTTGCAACGGAATCAAAACTTATAGGGGACTTTCCGTTGACCTAGAATAATAAAATTTGACAAAAAGCAATGCTATGTACCAAGTATCATATCAAAACCGAAATCATCCGATTTTTTTAGTCACAATTTTATTCGTTTATTGCGTGAACTTGTTTGCAGTTGGTATACCAACCGCGACCTACGCTAAACTTAGTTTTCCAACGGCAAAGCTGAGTTTACCTCTCATCTTTCTGTTACAGCGATAATGCAGTACTTTCATATTATGTATGGAAAACACTGGCACCTTGGCGCGCGAGTCCGAATCGCACTTAACCATTTTTGGACCAAAGTAATACATAGTACGGTGTCGAAAACGATTCCCGAACTTTCCATCCAGGTACATCATATCCCGGTACCCCCATTGTGCGCAAACAAATGCGTATTTTTCCCGTATCCGCGTTCACGCGCCGCCGCGGCCCCGCCAGGTGGAAAGATAAACTAACGCGGCGTTCTAATTCCGTAAACATTGCTGATTACTTTACAAAAGAATGCGAAGAGAACAAATGGGGGGGGGGAGAATTTACAGGATGATTGGTGTCGTGACTCATTTATTTAACGGCAATGAAGTACTTTGATCTTATTTCGTTTGACGACACGGTTGGCTCAGTTTGTCGACACCTGCCTACTGAGCCGGCGGTCCCGGGTTCGAATCCCGGCCAGGGCAAATATTTGTGTGATGAACTCGAATATTTTTGCTTGGGTCATGGTTGTTCTATGTATTTAAGTATATATTTAGCTACGTATATAAGTATCTATATCGTCGTCTAGTTCCATAACACAAGCCTTCTTGAGCTTAATTTGGGACTAGATCGATTTGTGAGGTTGTCCAATATTAATTAATTAATTTATTTATTTGCAAAGAAAGCAATGCTTAGTAGCGCACCTTGTCCTGTCTGAAGTAGTTTGATGATAAAAGATTCATAGGCGTTATTTTTTCATCAAAGTTTTCAACATCTCCCTGGATTTTCTTACAAAAAAACACACTCTCTCTCTCTCTCTCTTTTCCTGACTATGAATCCCATTGGTGGTGGGGTCAGTCTTCCCTATCTTCTTTCTCCACTTCGTTCTATCCATTATTATGCTGACATCGTTTTCGGAATTATTGCCGAAAAAGGTTACTACACTAGTTTATGAAAAAAGACACTTTTTGTGCACTGCTGTATGCTGTTTTGCACGATTATACACATGATAGGCTATATATATATATATAATAATGTGTACACAAAATAAAATATTATGAACAAGTTTTGAACAAGTCTCAGTTCAACAAGCAGCGATTAGTTATAATAAGCAAAAACACAAATTACTCAAATAAGCACCAAAAAAAAATCCCTTGATTAACTTAATCAACCACCAAAATAATTGCGCACACAACTTCCACATGGAAATTTCGATAATTCCACCATTTAAAATTACATAATCTACACAATCAATACGAAATTGCCATGCACTCTTAAAGCCCGCCACAGGACTAATGGTGCGTCGACACGCGACGTCAAGTTTCTTATTAAACAGCCATTTTGGTCACCATTAAGCAACCTTTATGCAGCTAATCCCCAAACACTGTCGTTATAATGTGGTAAACTCCGGATTATGACTTGCCTTTATTAAAAATAGCTTATTTTAGTGGCCATTCTGGCGATTTGATGGTTATTACTTGCTTATAAGGAAATAATTATTGTTTCCTTTAGTTTCGAGGCAGTTCGTCTTTGAACATTCCGTACTGACTATCAGGGGAGCTCTTGTAAATAAGCGGCCCAGCATATATTTTATAAAAATATACTATCTTTATATTTGGGACTATAAACATCCTTATATTACGCATACACATTTTAAGTCATAACGTATTGTTTGTCATAAAATCGATTTCCATCATTCTGTTTTTTTTTTATCATGATTCATGAAGGAACTTAAGTGGTATGTAAAACAATTGTATTCCGCCAAATTGAGGACAATTTGCTGTTAATAGCTTTACAAGAGTTTTGAAAGTAATACCAATTAGCTTAGGTTAGGTTTGTTTTAAAAAGGTTACGCATCTGTTTCAAATTATAGCTAACGAAAATTATGCTTAATGAGAATTATGACTAAAGAAAAGATTATATGCAATTCACCTTTATAATTTACATTAGATATATGGCATGCGATCCACGGAAAACTAACTTTTGTTTTCTTTTTCCTGTTTAGTTTCTATTATCTGTATAGCCACCATTAAGAAATTAATTAAACTGTGTAACATCCTACACTAACAATTTTTTTTCAAGGAAACTGAAACATTGTACCTTTTGCGCAACAAGGGTCAAAAGGGTACGCGTTTTAGTTATCACGTACCTTTTTCGCTCTTACCGCAACAACAATAAGGGTCGAAAAGGTACGCGTTTAGTTTCCTTGACTGCACCATCCCTGACACTTTCTCCCTGACAAATACTTGCCAGTCGCGGAACACTTAACGGGTTACCAGGCACAATCGAACTTCAATTCTAAAACTGGCGCCACTACAACCCTATTATTTATTTATCCGGAATCCCTATCTGAGCCCCGCACCTGTCTGACGTGGGTAAATTACAGCCCCTGATATATGGGTCTCGGTTAAAAGAACCCCAGATTAATTGAAGAGAATGCAGCTTTTTAAGGTACGATGGGTTTGGGTTTAAATGGAAAATTACGCTTCTATTCCAAATATAAGACACGGACCCCTTTTTGCGTCAGCATAGTTGGAATAATATATCCAATAATGAATAAAAAGGAAAACCATTATAGTAGTAAAAAGGTGTAATTTCCATCGCATCATAATTATGTACAAATATTATTTCCTACTGGCCATTGCAAAGATAATATTGCAATATTCAATTCTGCTTTAATATTATATACCTATTAAAAATAGTCGAGTACTTAAAATTAATAAGCAAAAATTTTATCAAAAATATGTGATCACCTTTATTGTTTAGGACATTTATATTCATCAGATATTTAAAAATAACAAGAAAGTTTTTTCGTTTATAAAATCTATTGAATTACACTTCATTTTGAGAACAGTAGAAAAAGAAATGAACGTTAACTTTTAGACGGTTTTGACGCGAAATACTTTAAACAATAAGCAATATAATGGAAACTGAAGTGCCTTTGAACCTTTATGACCCTTATTGTCATTGTAAAAAGAGTGAAAAAGCTACGGTGTTTCACTTTCCTTGACGGGACATACGACAACAAAATAAATTATCTTCAGTGCCTCCTTATGGTACCTACATTCTAAGCTTCCAAAATCCAAAGTCCTGAAAAAACCCTCCCAAGTAAGTCAACAGTCATAAAACAAAGCTCTCACCCAATTTGCGCCATTTCCCTACCAAATGGCAATGTGTTTATTGTGAAAATATTGCCGATTCGGTCGGGGCGCGCGGCCAATCCCGTCGAGTGCACTGTCAATATTGGAGCGACTTGCGACAAGATGAGTGTGTAGAGAATGAGATGACGTGGTAGCTGATGGAGATTAGATGATTGTGTTTAGAATCGTGGAATGTGGGCTATTGGAGTAGGTGTTATCGTTGAAGAATCTGGAAATAATCGAAAAGAAGAGAAGGTACTTTTATAAATAATTAAACAAACACATCTCACCTATATTTACAGGTATTCCATTGATTTCTTGAAGGCCAAGTTTGTACCAAGAATTGCGTTTTTTATAAATTTTCATCTTACCGCGCATCACATTACTTAATAAGTGTAGCCTCTATGTTTGTCCTGCAGAGAAGTAAGAGTTTTTGTTGAGTATCGACCTGTGAAAGTATTCTTCCACTAAAATTCTAGTTGGTCGAGCGACGCAGCCAAAACAAGTCGTTAGACGTCAATGGATTGAGCGATGCAGTTTCTCTAAAATCATAAGGCCAATAAATAAGATTAAATTAGATTTCTTAAAGTCACTGTTGAAGTTTGCTATTAAAATTAATGTGCATAAATGCAGTTTGCAGCATAGCTACTATAGCTACGGCCAAGAACTTTAATTAAGGACCGTCACATTAACAAAAAATTTAAAGACAATTTAAAGCCTATTGTCAATGTGATAAGGTTTAAAGCGTGTCCTAATTTAAAGTTTCCGACTGCACCTGTCGCCTGAAATGCTTCGTATCGTCCATTCAAAAATAACTCCAGTACAAATTTTGATACATTTGGAGAATTTATTCATCTCCTTTACGTGTATCAATGTTATATAATAAATTTAAATGATTGATTTTAGTATAATTTACGTAAAAACACACACTGTTGAGTTTCCTTTGGCTGTCTTTTCAACAGCGGTTTCCTCTTTGGAAATGCCGTTAGCAGTTATCTGACTTGTAAAAGTGCCCTTGTGGCCTACTTACTGAATAAATTATTTCATCTCATTTCAAAACCAATTCACTAACCTTCCAAACTACTAACGCATTCGTGAGTGTCTCACGTTCCATTGACATATCATTCAATCAATCGTCTCAGCCAAAACAAAACCTAATGCCCTCCACATCCACACGCAGAGATGTATGAAGTAGCGTCGCCATGATTCGTCTCAGTTAGCCTAGATTAATGGCGGACTGGTAATTAATTGAGTTATACTGAGAGACGGGCGGGATCGATTGTCTGCGATTGTGTGTACAGTCAGCATCATATCTGTATGTACAGTCAGAGAGTTCGAGCAGAAAACATCGTGGCTCATTTCTTAGAAGGTATAACTGATTAAGGTCACTTGAAGACGATGGACATAGAAAATCATTCTGACTGAACATAGGTTCCTCTTGAAGAACGCCATCTCATTTTAATAAGAATCAAAGCCAAAATACCAGATAAACATAAAGAAAACTATTTTCAACTGAACCAGTTAAAAACTTTGAACGAGTTTCTTCTAGTATATCCAACTCCCAAAGCAACTGGTAGTCACATTAACCATGGACATTTGGCAAAAGTAGAAGTCGGTAAGATGTGCAGATATAGTAAAATACAGATACTTGTGACGAAATCAGCAACACGATGTATTCATTCACGATTACTGTTACTTAGTGTCAGTTGTTTCCAACAACCAGTAATCGTAATCGTAACTTAGGTAACATAATTATATCTAGTACATCTAAATATATAAAAGAAGAAACTGACTGACTGACTGACTGACTGACTGACTGACTGACATATCAACGCACAGCCCAAACCGCTGGTTCTAGAGAGTTCAAATTTGGCACGTAGGTTCCTTATAAGGTGTAGAGGTGCACTAAGAAAGGATTTTTCAAAACTCACCCCCTAAAGGGGTGAAATGTGGTTCCAAAGTTTGTATGGGGATACAAGATTAGTTACAGTGTGTTTGATATTATAACAAACATTTGACACATCACAGGACCCATATAACGTAAATTTGCGCGACACATTGAATTTCATAAAAAAAACAAGCAATGACATAGAATTTTTTCATGTATCTATAAACGTTTTTCACTTTCTATTTGATACAATTGAGTTCATGTTATATTTTTTCTTATCACGGTTTTGAAGTATTTAACGATAATAAATCATTACTCAAACAGTTACGTACTACGTCTTTTTTTTTAAAAGCTGTGTTGTGACTAAATCTTGCGTTTCGATTCACGTGCTATTTCTGTAAATTGGTAGAAATCGATTAAATCGATAAGTTTATAACCTAAAGAAAGAACAATAAAACCAACTATTACTTTACATAGAAAGCTACAGTGAGTCCAGCGGCTCGTAGCTCAAAAAAATATTGATTTACACAAAATAAACAAAAAAATATTCAGGTTTGAAAAAAAGTTCGTCGATAAAATCGATTTGATCAACCATTCATAATCGTTAGATTTGGCAAACAATATGTCTTTGCTACATCACTACAAACATCAACAGAGTTGATATTATAACAAATGTTTGTTATAATATCAAACACACTGTAGACTATTTTATTCGAAACTTCACAGAAGTATTTCTAACAATAAATGAGTAAACATGTGTTTCAGGTTTTTTGAAAATTCAACCCCTATAAGGGAGAAATGTGGTGACAAAGTCTGAAAATCAGCATGGGTATTGTTTTTATGGTTTATCGGGTCGCTGATTACGAAAACCGCAACGATTTTAAAATCCAACGTGGCGGACGTGAATTACCATCTCCCCTGTTGGGGTGAAATGGGGTTGAAATTTCTAAATACTAAACCGCTGGTTCTAAAGAGTTCAAATTTAGCACGTAGGTTCCTTATAAGGTGTAGAGGTGCATTAAGAAAGGATTTTTCAAAACTCACCCCCTAAAGGGGTGAAATGTGGTTCCAAAGTTTGTATGGGGATACAAGATTAGTTAGACTATTTTATTCGAAACTTCACAGAAGTATTTCTAACAATAAATGAGTAAACACGTGTTTCAGGTTTTTTGAAAATTCAACCCCTATAAGGGAGAAATGTGGTGACAAAGTCTGAAAATCAGCATGGGTATGGTTTTTATGGTTTATCGGGTCGCTGATTACGAAAACACAAACGATTTTAAAATCCAACGTGGCGACGTGTGTTACCATCTCCCCTGTTGGGATGAAATGGGGTTGAAATGGGGTTGAAATGTCTAAATACTAAACCGCTGGTTCTAGAGAGTCCATATTTGGAACCTACGTGTCCTTATAAAGTCTAAGGGTGCAATAAAAAAAGCATTTGCCAAAAGTCACCCTCCAAAGGAGTGAAATGGGGGTCGTAAGTTTGTATGGGGAAAAAAGATTAGACTATTTTATTGAAAACTTCCAAGGAGTATTTCTAACGATAAATGAGTAAGCACGTGTTTTATGTTTTTTGAGAATTCAACCCTTAAAGGAGGAGAATATGGTGGCAAAGTGAAAATCAACAAGGGTAATGTTTCTATGGTTTATTGGGTCGCTGATTACCAAAACAACAATGATTTTAAAAACAAATGTGGTGGACGTGAAATACCGTCTCGCTTGTTGGGGTGCGATGGGGTTGCAATGACTAAATATGAGTATGGGTGTAATTTTTATGGTTTCTTGGGACGTTAATTACGAAAATGCCACCGATTTTGAAATTTTACATTGTGGACATGAACATTCTTGAAAGCATTTGCGCCAAATTGCAATTTAAATGGTCCAGTAGTTTTGCAGCAAATCGGTTGTAACAGACGGACTGAGAGACAGCTACACTTGATCCTATAAGGGGGTTCTATTTTTGCTTTTGAGGTATGGATAGAGACCCGCGTTATCCTAATAGATAAAAAAAATAGTATTTGGTGGCATCTCGATCGTCGTCAATCGGTACCTAGGCGGGCGGCGCGTTGGGATGGGAGGAGTAATGATCGGCAAACTTCCTGCATCCGTAATAAAACATTCAAGCTTTTCAATAATTATGTTAAGTCATTTCAGAATTCTGAATTACGTTTATCTGGCTCAGAATAATACTTTTTACATTCATCAACGAAGAGAACCTCAATATCTTACAATAGAACATGACGTAACTTAGAACATGGCTTAGAATCATTAAACCAATCTCGAATATCCCAAGTCGATAAGCGGAGGCTCGGGACATTATAAAAGCTTTATACAAATAAAATGCACACATATCCCGGTGTCTTAGCTTCACTTCGAGTTATGAATTTTGAAGTGAACTTTATTTGGATACAGTAAAAGCTGAGATCACTTGATTTGAGTGCTTGAGTTTTCGGTTTGATTTGTTAAAGTGGAGTTGTGATAACATAAAAAGTATTTCCCAGTAATATTAAAAAAGCGAAAGTCTGTGTATGTTTGTTACTTCTTCACGCTAAAACGCCTACTGTCTCTCTTTCCACACCTGTCAACTGTGGATGAGGCACAGCAGAAAAGCGTACAGCGCCATCAAGGTGCAGTATAACGATATATTCCGTACGTTGATGCGGCTGCCGCGGTTCTGCAGTGCCTCGACGATGTTTGCTGAAGCTGGAGTTCCCGACTTCTACGCTGTCGTGCGGGCGCGTATTGCCTCCTCCTGGGAGAGACTGCGTCGCTCGCGCAACAGCATCCTCGCAGCTGTTTACAGTGACATGGATAGCCCTATCTTTAAATGCTGGCTATCTGCACACCGGAGTGAGAATCGCAAATGACAATTACATTTTATTATTGTAATTTGTAATTTTAGATTTAAGTTTTTATTTTATTTTATTCTTACTATGGGTGTCCTACCTGCACAATAAAACTTTATTATTATTATTATTATTATTAAAACGGCTGGACGGATATGCATGAGGGAAATGCAGATTGCAGATTATACCCTAACTTAACAAAAGCCTACTTTTAATCCTAAAAAAAGAGCATTGTTCCCGTAGGATGATGTATATTATATAGGCACGCGGGTTAATGCTAGTAATTAATAAGGGGTATTTGACGTTTATTTACCAACGCGATAACTGCAAAGCGTTGATCGGATCGTTAGATGTCGTCATGGTTGTCAGTCCTGAGATATTTTTCAACAGTTAAACTCGTCTTGTAAAAATACCTGAAATTATAGAATTGCATCAAAGTTTTCGTCAAATGTCCAAATGATGTGACATTGAATAACATGTCTTTAAATTAAACCATCTGAAAAGTTTAAACAACGAAAGCCAAATTCCATGGTTATCCCTCTGTTCCCTTTGTTCTTTAGGACATCTGTGAACAAAAGTGGAAGTCGGTAAGACTGCACATTATCGGGGATTCCCCGCTCCCGGCTAACGAGCCTCGGGTGATTAGCCGGGATAGTCCGGGATTTTATGAAGGTCCCGCCGTTCTTGCCAAAAATGGTTTTGTTTGGCGTCTAATTGTGATAGTCAATAGTTGCGGTCTCAAAGTAGTGCCCCGAGAAACTGTGAGCTTTTAGTTGTATTTGTTTACTCCGGTCTAGGACTTGTTTCTTGTAGTCTTACACTTATCTTAACTAAACCTTCATCCATCGGATTACTCGGGTCTTTTTATTTTAGCTTTAGTGGTGTATGAATGTATTGTTTTGGTTTCATGGAGGCAAACAATATGTGCTGTAATATCATTCTTATTTATCATTCAATGCTAATGCTCTACTAAAGTGGCTGGGTGAGCAAAATTTTTACTCCGTACAAGAATTTCTAGCCCATACTTAGACTAAGAATTTAAGCAAGTTAATTATATAGTGTTTATTATTATTGAATTATAAAGATATTAAATTGTTATACTACGTTCATTCGACATACGATTGACTTAATAAATATGAATTTTGCATGCCTAATATAAGGTACAAACATTACTGAGACTGTTGACTAATGTGATCCATCTTGTATACATTTACGTATTGTTTAGCAAATAAAATATTTCATTTCATTTCATTTCAATTTAAATCCACCTCATTACCTTGAACACAGCAACGTCAGCAACCCCATCTGTGACCTTGAACGATCACTAAATTTACCAATTTCGATTAAGTATACTATCATTTTAAATAAAACAGGCTTATAGAAAACATAAATTCAACAAAATTTACTTAATTATATTTATACACAAATCGACCTAGTCCCAAACTAAGCAAAGCTTGTACAATGGGTACTAGACGACGATATACATAATATACAAATACATAGATAACATCCATGACCCACGAACAAATATTCGACTTCATCACACATATATTTGCCCGGGATTCAAACGCAGGACCGCCGGCTCAGTAGACAGGAGCACTACAAACTGCACAACCCGCGTCGCCAAATATTCATATTCCTCGACCGATCGAACACTTGGTAGCTTCGTCAGCAGCATCACTACCAACTAGCATACAGCGTCATCTGATATATTTACAGCAAATGTATGAGCGCAGTAGGTTATCTGCAATAGCGATTATTCAAACGGCGGTGATCGATCTTTATCAGAGGGAGATGCTCGCGTGCCGAGTCCTAATGGAAGTTTTTATGCAGTTACATCTATATATATAAAACTCAAAGGTGACTGACTGACTGACATAGTGATCTATCAACGCACAGCCCAAACCACTGGACGGATCGGGCTGAAATTTGGCAAGCAGGTAGATGTTATGACGTAGGCATCCGCTAAGAAAGGATTTTTCAAAACTCACCCCTAAAGGGGTGAAATGGGGTTCCAAAGTTTGTATGGGGAAACAAGATTAGTTAGACTATTTTATTCGAAACTTCACAGGAGTATTCCTAACGATAAATGAGTAAACACGTGTTTCAGGTTTTTTGAAAATTCAACCCCTAAAAGGGAGAAATAAGGTGACAAAGTCTGAAAATCAGCATGGGTATTGTTTTTATGGTTTATCGGGTCGCTGATTACGAAAACCGCAACGATTTTAAAATCCAACGTGGCGGACGTGAGTTACCATCTCCCCTGTTGGGGTGAAATGGGATTGAAATGTCTAAATACTAAGCCGCTGGTTCTAGAGAGTTAAAATTTGGCACGTAGGTTCCTTATAAGGTGTAGGGGTGCACTAAGAAAGGATTTTTCAAAACTCACCCCCTAAAGGGGTGAAATGGGGGTCCAAAGTTTGTATGGGGAAACAAGATTAGTTAAACTATTTTATTCGAAACTTTACAGGAGTATTTCTAACGATAAATGAGTAAACACGTGTTTAATTTTTTTTGAAAATTCAACCCCTATAAGGGAGAAATGTGGTGAGAAAGTCTGAAAATCAGCATGGGTATTGTTTTTATGGTTTATCGGGTCGCTGATTACGAAAACCACAACGATTTTAAAATCCAACGTAGCGGACGTGAGTTACCATCTCCCCTGTTGGGGTGAAATGGGATTGAAATGTCTAAATACTAAACCGCTGGTTCTAGAGAGTTAAAATTTGGCACGTAGGTTCCTTATAAGGTGTAGGGGTGCACTAAGAAAGGATTTTTCAAAACTCACCCCCTAAAGGGGTGAAATGGGGGTCCAAAGTTTGTATGGGGAAACAAGATTAGTTAGGCTATTTTATTCGAAACTTCACAGGAGTATTTCTAACAATAAATGAGTAAACACGTGTTTCAGGTTTTTTTTAATTCAACCCCTAAAAGGGAGAAATGTGTTGACAAAGTCTGAAAATCCATTGGTAATGCTTTTATGGTTTATCGGGTCGCTAATTACGAAAACCGCAACGATTTTTAAATCCAACGTGGCGGACGTGAATTAACATCTTCCCTGTTGGGGTGAAATGGGGTTGAAATGTCTAAATATGAGTATGGGTGTAATTTTTATGGTTTGTTGAGATGTTAATTACGAAAAGAAAATGCCACCAATTTTGAAATTTTATTTGTGGTCATGAAAATTCTTGAAAAAAATTGTGCCAAATTGCAGTAGTTTTGCAGAAAATCGGTTGTAACAGACGGACTGACAGACAGCTAGCTACACGTGACCCTATAAGGGGGTTCTGTTTTTGCTTTTGAGGTATGGATAGAGACCCGCGTTATCCTAATAGATTAAAAAAAAAATATTTGCTGGCATCTCGATCGTCGTCAATCGGTACCTATAGGCGGGCGGCGCGTTGGGATGGGAGGAATAATGATCGGGAAACTCCCTGCATCCGTAATAAATACATTCAAGCTTTTCAATAATTATGTTAAGTCATTTCAGAATTCTGAATTACGTTTATCTGGCTCAGAATAATACATTTTTCATTCATCAACGAAGAGAACCTCAATATCTTACAATAGAACATGACGTAACTTAGAACATGGCTTAGAATCATTAAATCAATCTCGAATAAATATCACAAGTCAATAAGCGGAGGCTCGGGACATTATAAAAGCTTTATACAAATAAAATGCACACATATCCCGGTGTCTTAGCTTCACTTCGAGTTATGGATTTTGAAGTGAACTTTATTTGGTACAGTAAAAGCTGAGATCGTTTGATTTGAGTGCTTGAGTTTTCGGTTTGATTTGATAAAGTGGAGTTATGATAAAGTAAAAAGTATTTCCCAGAAATATAAGAAAAGCGTAAGTCTGTGTATGTTTTGTTACTTCTTCACGCTAAAACGGCTGCACGGATATGCACCAGGGAAATGCAGATTGCAGATTATAGCCTACTATTAATCCTGAAAAAAAGAGCATTGTTCCCGTAGGATGATGTATATTGTATAGGCACGCGAGCGAAGCCGCGGGTTAATGCTAGTTATTAGTATATATTCCGAACTGGAAGAAGGAACTTACATCACGGAGCAGGAAAATGGCATCAAGTGAACCTTATTTTTTGGTAAAAATATATTTTTACCAACTTTAGATATTCTACTACCTTCTGTATCACAAACTGTCAAAATTAGTCCAGCCATTTTGTAGTCATGAGCTATTTTTGGACCAAAATCAAACCTGTCCGGTAGGATCAGATTTTCAATTCGGTTGTATCTTTTTGTTTGTTACCTCAACTAGAACTTCGTAATTTATATGTAGTTGAAATTTTTTTATTTGAATTTTAGGGCATGTATTTTCAATCCAAAGAAATTCCTCGAAGATCATAGACACATCTATCGTGGGTGTTTTTATTGTACCTAACTCTTTGCTGATGTTGGAAATGATTTGCTAAAAAGATATTTGTTCATATACAAGGCATGGCGAAATTCTAATATGTAATTTAAATTTTAAAATATAGGCAAGAATTTGTGTGTTATATATAAAAACATCTTTTCTATGTTGTTAGAAATGTTGGTAGAACACATTAGGTATAGTGGTGCTACATCAGGGTAATGCTACACTGATACCGGATCAGTGACCCCGTGATAGATACGTTTGCTCTGTTGGCTTGGCTGGCAGTGGGCGGACGCCTACTAATGGTACGAACCCGACCATACAAAGACTTGTGGGATCTGTAATTCATCTTATGTAATTATTTACGTATGTCTGCGATTTTGCTCACGAGGGTGGGAAAATATAACTTTTCTCTTCGCTGAGTCATTAAGGATAGAAAGGTTTTCTTTGTGTTATTAATAGTTGATAATCTTTGAACTGTTTTGGAGTGACGATGTATTAGTTCTATAGCGCTGAAATTGCTAAATAGAAGACGAATTATTTCAGTATAAGCACCGTCAAGTAGAGGTATACTCGTAGAGTGCGAGACCTTAGCTCGTCAGAAACCTCACATCTAGATGTCAAGTAATAATGGCCTGACGCGTCGGATTTCAAACTTCAAAGTATTTCCGTTAACGTGATTCCGTCTTTGGCGCTTAGCGGCCAAGGCTGTCTCCAAAGCGATAACACTATCTGTGAGTAACTGAATACGATAGCAGAACAAATTTACGCAGTATTATATGAACAATAATAAACAAAGTTGACAAAACTTCGAATCGCATTGCAGGCTCGCGTTAATCCATCCAGTCTCTCGAGTAGGGCGGGTGCGACCAGCTGATACTGACTTGGAGTTTTGTTCCAGTTTATTCTAAACTATTCTAAAAAAGTATTGAAAATCTTAACAGTGTGATGCAGGATTTTATATGAGGGCGCGTCGCCAGTCGTATAGCACCTTCTGTTTTTTTTTTGTCAGCTCGTCACGCCGAAACGGCTGGACGAATTTCATCTAAACTGGTACATGTTACTGGACAACCAAATATGTCAATAGGATACTTTTTACCCGACGAAGAAAAATCATTTTTTTACGGGGTAAAGTGGCTTTAAGTCTATTGCAAGCACTACACTACACGCGAAATTGACTTGAGGTTGGATGAATATATAGTCTGGGGACTTCGGTGGAGGAAGTACATATTTGGTGAACTTCGCGGACTCGTTAAACTTCGCGAGTAGTATAGGCCGAGGTTTAAATATGATTATAGTAAGCAGTCGCGGCAAGATATACAGAATAAAAAGAGACAGGAAATGTTTGTCGTGCCAGAAAGAGTCGAATGGCGCAGTGGAGCATTGTAGAACTCTAAAAAGGAAATCCGGTTATGCGTTTGCCGAGAAGTTATATTTTTTTACTGCAGATGAAGGCTACGAAACTGCCGCATCTGGGGTAGCGTTTTGTTTTTTATTAATCCGCGGCCTGTTTACGCGGGATACAATTAAAGATGAAATTTTAACAAAATAGGTTGAGAACACACTAAGCACAATGTTAATTAAATATATTACATACAAATATTAATCAAGAATAACATTAAAATTACGCTGAAAATCCAAATCACATCGTTAGATAAGCCTAGTGTGGAGGGCATTGATAAAACACCATAAAAAGTTCTCTCTTAATCCACCTTGGAAATTTATTTTATTGATGGTTGTTTGTGTAAAACGTGTCGATATTGGTCGTGTGGCGTAGCGACACGTGCGACTAGGTATTACGAACGTACACCAGTAAATACCGTTACCATGAGTTTACAGTGACAGTACTCGCTAGCGACTGCGTAAAGGCTTTGTATGGAGAATTGTAGTTCTACAAAGTAACCGCTTGGTGCGCTGTAATATTCTCCATACAAATCCTTTACGATGTCGCTAGCGAGTACGGTCTCGTTAACTCATGGTAAATCCTCATTCACATTTGTTTGTCGTGTTGTGTTGTGACGCATCAGAACGATATCGGTTTTTCTGATGCCACTGACGTGACTGAGAAAAATGTGAACGCAACCTAATCAAATGTATGAAACCGATATCGTTCTGATGCGTCACAATACAACACGACAGACAAATGTGAATGCGGCTTAAGGGTACAGATTGGCTTTTAGCGCGGCTCACGTTACTATTAGCGCGGCTCGCGGCGCGTAGTCTGCCCCTCCTGCTCTCGTTCGCTTCTTTTGCTTTGCGACTCTAATCCAGCTTATCGGCACAACTATGCTACGCGACTCTTGTCACTCTCTCACACTATTGCATAGAAAGATATATAGGCGATATTTCTTGCGAAACAGTCGTGTATCTCAGTTATGCTAGAGAATTAAAATACTCATCTGCGTATTTTAATTCTCAAATGAAACTTCATCCCATAAATGGGCCTGGGACATTGAGACAGAATTTAAGTTGCGAATAAACTAATTTTCCCCGTAAAAGGCAAAAAGCTGCTAGGTATTTTATACGAGTCTTTCATGCCAGCAGGGAACCACCCAATTCGGCACGTCAATCTGTAGCTGCGAAATGGAATAAAGCTGTCGACTAGAAATATTGACGGCTGTCCGTTTAAAACGGCACATGCGAAGTTACTATTCATATGTGGTTATGACCTTTTTGCTGTGGGGCTGGAATTCTAGTTAGTACCAGTTAAATCCGATTTGAACTGGAAAAACGTGTGCTGGTACTATTGTTTAAATATTTTTTTCTGATGATAGAACTGTGTTATTGAGTACAGATGAACGAAAATTTTGACGTACCTAGTTAAAAAGTTGGTGGTAGTATAGGTATTTGACGATAAAGCTAAAAAATCCATTATCGTTTAGTTGAATTTGAATTGATTCAAAATTTATATTCTATAAGAAATATACTATACAAATAAAAAGTGAAAAAAAAACTCTATACAAAATACTATCAAATAAAAGTTTAAACGTATAAAAAAAAATGTGAATTGTCTCGTTATTTTTTGCGTCAACTATCACGGAACCCTGCGCGTATCCAATTCGCACTTGGCCGGTTATTTTTAATTATATCTCTGCTCCCAATATGCCCCGCTCTTAAACACTGTTTACTTAATTTCTGCAAAGCCGACTTGGAGCAAGTTATTAATTTTAATTTGCAACTTAACCATTCCAGTAGCTACATCACAGGCGGGAAGTTTTGAGGTGAGATTCATTCGATTTACTTTGGCTTTATTGATTCTGTCCCTCGGGCGGAAAGTTGTTGTTTGATATTGTTTAATCGTACGTGCCAATTAATTTGGCTTGTTTGAATTTGATTTAGATGTGTTTAGAGTTGAATTATTTGTTGATATTTGGTTAGTGGACAGAGAGACTTAGTAATGAGAAGGAAAAGAGATAATATTATTTATAAGAGGCGATAACTTATAATAAGATAAAAATGTAACCGTATGCAAAATAGGCGCATTGTAAGACTGAGTGACTAAGTTGCAGAAAACCAGCCCGCGTTAACCTATAAAATGTAACTACATATTGATATATAATTCCAGTGGTGATTTAAATTTAATAAATGTCACATCATATATTATCTCTATGTATTTCTCTATCTACCATAATTCAATAGGAAACGAGATTTCATAAGAACCATTGACTGGCAAGTGAATTTACAAGGCAACACAAAATATTATTTGAGATAATTAAAATATTGAAAGCTTACGGATAAACAAAATGCCAGCGGATGAAGGAAGTAATTACACACAATTATAAACCGGCGCCTGGAGAATTTTCGCTTCGTTGTAGATCTACTTGTGTTTATATATATTGAGGATTGGCAAAGGACTCGCTTTCCGGCCTCGTGCAAGAAAATCAAGAAAAAATTAAAGGGTCGACGCTACTGCAAGTGACTAGCGTGAAGCGGGTGCGTTATAAAGCGTTTTTGTCAGGCATAGCTTTATTATTCATAATTATGGTAAACGGAAACATGAATAATCATCATAATAATCTATAATCTAAAGTCTATAAGCACGTTAAAGTTGTGACAATAAAGGTACCAAGGAATGCTGTTCCTGTAAGTAACCTAAATCTAAGCTTTGTTACACACTAAAATACATACATTTACACAAGAAAACAAATAAATAATAAATTAAAAACGGTAGACAAGACGCGGGTGGCAGACGGCAGTTAAAAAAATTCAGTCCAAACTCGTTTAAATCCCAGTATTTGACTTCTTGACAAAATACGACTGAAATGGCTTTAATAAAACATATAAGAACCGTGAAACCATGATCGACGCCGACCAATAAAACAAATTCCTGCGCACCTGTTTCCTGAAAAATATAACTTGGATCTCTTCAAGTCGAGAGTGAATAGGCATCTTCTAGCCAAGCATGCTCCATCTTAGGCCTTATTGTCACTTAACATCAGATGCAATGTTAAATGCATGGCTATATTGAATAAATAAAAATAAAAAATTTAACAAAAAAAAAGAACCGACTTCAGTAAAACTAAAAAGCCAAAAATAACCCGTTCAAGTACAGATTACATTTAACTCACCCTTTGAAGTCGATCCCAAACCACTCAGTTCTTATATTTATATATGATAGTTTACGCGAGGTTTGGCACCGACTTCGAAGGGTGAGTCAAATGTAATCTGTACTTGAACGGGCTATTTTTGGCTTTTTAGTTTTACTGACAATGGACTGACTGATAATGGAGGGGAAAATTGAAGGAAGGAGAGGAAGAGGAAGGCCGAGGATTAGCTATTTGGACCAGATCAAGAAAAAGGCAGACGTCGGGTCGTATCGGGAAGTCAAAGAACTGGCGTTAAGTAGAACGGACTGGAGAGAACTGCACCGACAAGAGTGAAACTCTTAAATAATAATAATAATAATAGTTTTACTGAAGTCGGTTCTTTTTTTTGTTAACATTTTTTTTTTGCTTTTTAGTGATTCATATAAAATAATTATGGCGGGGTGATCAGGGAGGTCTTGAAGGCATGCGTCTCGTTTGAATTATCTCCTAACTCCTAACCGTTAAGGAGTTGTACCTTACATCATCAGCTCAGCATTAGAAGATGATGACTACCATAGGCAAATACTTAAATAGTTTTAGAAAATATATGAAAAATATTATAAGTGCCTATAAAATTTCAGGAATTCCTTCGATTCCTCATGGATCTCGTCATCCGATCTTCACCAAAATTTTATGGGACCAACCTTGAAATGTCTATTCATGAACCTAAAAAGAATTTTCCAAATTGACTCATAAATGACGGAGCTCTGAGGTAACAAACATTAAAAAAAAAAACACAACCGAACTGAGAAACCCCTCCTTTTTTGAAGTCGGTTAAAAAAAAAAGTTTTTTTATCCTGTCTCTTAGTTGTTATTTCTTATTCCAACTATTTCTTAAAAGGTATCCAGTCGATTACTACTATTAGTTGTCTTCGAATTTCCATAGGAATGCGAACCCTAAAACTACCCAACTTTAGTCAGCTTTAGTTTAGTTCACACAACTATGGTCCAAACTAACGCGAAAATTACTCGTTAATATACCGACGACGTGGTTAGAATCGCGGGCAGAAATTGTACGAGGGCAGCGCAAGAACGATCGCTGTGGAGAACTTTGGGGGAGGCCTTTGTCCAGCAGTGGACTTCTATCGGCTAATAATAATATGATGATGATAATAACTAGGTAAATAAATTATTACCTACAGATTAAATCTAAGATGAACTTTAACCAAATAAAAACGTATAAAATCACTGATAGGTATAATGTGGATCGCTGGTAATGAATGAGTTATGTTTTGGACCATAGTTGGTTTATGGGACTATAGTTGGACAGTTTTACGGAACATGTAAATCCGCTACCGCCGCTCCCTTGTCCCTCCAGCAGCTGCCCTTTGACTTTTTACCAAAGCTGACCTGGCTGGCTGTGAGAAAAAACCCGCTAATTGGAGAAATTCCCTGATAAAGCTACTGATTGAGTTTCAAGCTGTTTGAGCCGGCTTTTGCAGTAAAGTGCAGTGTTAGACGTTCAAGCGCTTTGTTTTTGGGCTGGATAATGGTTCGCTGAAATTGGATAATGAGGCGAGAAGCCACTTAAATGATCCCGCTGCGAAAATCCTTGTTTGTTCAGTTAAATTCGTGAATCTACACTGTCTACAGGGTAAAATGCATGGAGAGAAAATGGGAGCCTTTCGAATTTTGAACTGCATAGCGGCAAGGAAAGGTTTGGTGCATGAAAGATTGAATTTTCTTTCATTTCAGAGCTTCGCTCTTGTCTCTTGTTCTATCCCGCACTTTCACGTCTTCACACTAACTTTATCTTCTTGGTTGATGAGGTTTATTATTTCTTTGGTATCTACCTACTTATTACGGCATTGTAACAGACAGACAACAATTGAAACCCTAAAAGAAAATACAGTATAGACATTTATAATAACTGTCATTATTAAGGATATAATTAACAATTCTATTTGAATTTCTTCTTAAATATCAAACATATATATTCTAAATTACACCAATGCAATGCAATATTATGTCCACTATACACACAAATATCTCAACGCTAAACAAATACGAATACACAATCCGGTTTATCTCGCAAATGCCTCCCAAACGCTTGTAAATAACTTGTAGACGTCGCAAATTGTAGTGTCATACATACAAACAGTCCATTTGTTGACGCATACGCATGAATATGCATGGCTCGGGCGTTATTCATATTAGGGCTATCATATGTCGGCTTACGCCCTAGGGCTGTCGAGGCTACTACCGTGCAATCAGTAGCAAATAACTGGTCCCCGTCTCTACAGTCTCCGATTGTAGAATAAAAATTGATATTTATATAATGAACGTGGGCTCTAAAATATAAATGAGGTTTTTTCATAATTTATAACGAATGATATTTTTTCCCTTTCTTTTCATTAGTTGTAATAATTTTCGAAGCTCTAGAACCTACTACTTTTGCCGGCTTTTAAAAAGTAGTTAATTTTTAAAATATATTTTAAATCTTTATCTTATTTATATAGTAAAGAAGACGCTGATAATTACACCAAACTACAAAACCCTCTATTTACTGCTTTTTCTGATAATATATGAACTTAAGTGAACTGTTATTTGGCCACCTTTTTATGAAATATCACTTAAATTCTACACGCCGGGATCATATCGTGTTTTTCTAGTAAAAATATATCTCTTGTTATCCGATACGGTCACCTAATAAAAATAAAACATATAGATGAACATACCAACTTACGCCCCAAAGCGACCACAACTCCAAAACAGCCTAACTTTATAACAAATCCAATGACACTTCGACATTCTCGCGCACAGCTCACCCCCGACGTCAAGTGCATTACAACATAGTGCACCCGATCCGTCTTCTATTCGATCCATCATCTTGGCTTACCTGGTGCACTGCGAGACGGATGGTGGCAAACAAACGACTCCTACCACATCCACTAACAAAACGGCCTTTCTTCATAGCATAACTGTGGTACATATGACGTTTTAACCATGCGGCACAGTCAAGAACAAGCCAGTTAAAAAGAGCCTAAGGCTGCTACGTGGCAGTGGCGGATATGCCATTTTTATTTTGCTATTTGTAACCTATACACAAGATTACGACTGCCATTGTAGGTGTAAAAGCAAAGAATTGGATTAGGAGAAATATGTTATTTGTTATCTTTTAACATTGAGGTTTCCGAGTACGAGTAGTACCTAGTTATCTGTATAAATGGATGCTGAGAATATTGGGTATGTGATTTTTAGCATCAACTCCACTACTCAAAGGTTGTCTGAAAGAGATCGCTCTTTAGCGATAAGACCGCCTGTTTTCTACAGTTTTTAAATTTGTTTATATTTTTTGATTTCTTGTCTAAATGTATTTTGGTGTGCAATAAAGCGTACTTGTATTGCATTCATCCAAAAATCTACAACTTAACAGTCAAACAAAATAGAATGATTACAATTCCAATCATGCCCAGGCGCAGCCGGCGGACATAAGAACCATTCCCGACTGATTGTCCTTAAATTTAATAAAGAATTTGAATGACCCTCCCGCCTCGCCCTTATGCTTCTTGCCCAGCCTCGAATTTTCTTACCACGGTAAGGAGATTCCGACCATTGATGAGATAGATTGAGTTTGATGTACACTGGGGGTGTTTCCAAGGTAATTTGGCTTTTTGTTTAGTTTATACTTCAGCGGGGCTATGATGGTTGCGTTTGTCACGTGATAAATAAGTGACTAAGCATCCGTCACTCACACTCGCATCAGATCAGACACTATGTAGTCAGAAGCAATCCAGTAGAAAAACCATTGTGACTCGGACTGCAATAGATGCTTCTTGACAGGTAGATACTTCATATTCATAGTTAAGACTTATCGAACACGACTATAAAAGTTACAGTAAGTATACCAATAAAACTACACTTATTAACTAAATAGAAACGATTTATGCAGAGAAAATGCCTTATTTTCTTGAGACCTAAGCAATAATTTAGGCAAAGATGACAAATATGCTCCGTGTTCAAGTCCCTCTCAATGCGACCCTCGCTTAGGACTGGGAGGGATTGTTTCATCAAATTATTTAGCCATCGGTTTTTACCGATTTAACGAGGCCACGAGGAAATCGGGGTTCTTCCGAATCACCCGCCGGGCCGGTGCCTTCAAACGAGATAGTTATAAGACCCTTTAGAAAGGTGCTGATTATTGATTCCTTTTCTAAATATCTTTGAACAGCTGGCGAGAATGATTTCCTTACCGCATTTCATGAGATTATTTTAATTTAATCTCATAAATTTCATCTTCGACGGTTTGAACTCTAGAAGACTTAAAGATATTTTTGTATTTCTTCTACAGTTTTAACTGACTTTAACACATAGCACCTACTAGCTGCTTTATATTTCTATACTTGCATAATATCTATACTGGTGACGACGCGTTTGGCTCGGTTTGTAGACACCTGCCTACTGAGTCGGCGGTCCCGGGTTCGAATCCCGGCCGGGGCAAATATTTGTGCAAATATTTGTTCTTGGGTCATGGATGTTATCTATATATGTATTTATATATTATGTATATCGTCGTCTAGTACCCATAGTACAAGCTTTGCTTAGTTTGGGACTAGGTCGATTTGTGTAAGATTGTCCCTTAATATTTATTTATATTATTTATTTACTGGTAATTTAGTAAGCGAAAAAAACGAGCAGGGTCTAAGATGTTTTGGAAATGATACACTTTTGCATAATTTTCCTTTAATACATTGATAATTTTGACGTCTAAAAAAAGTGTGATTTTAAATCTGATTCCAATAAACCCAAATGTGAAAAAAAAAACATTTAGTTAAGTATTTATTTTCTTAGCTCCCTTTTGCGACTAATAGTTTTCCTAAAGTAGCTAAAACATACTGCCTGCAACCACGATATCTCCTTGCTATTGTTTGGCAAAATTCAATCAATTATTCTGCAACGTTCATTATTCCCCTCCAGACAAATGTAATCCGATTTAGTTTTGCAGATGTGCGACATTGTTAGTTTTTGTTTATGGAGAGAACTGCACTTAACTTAGTTTGTTGCCAACTATTGGAGACATTGGTTCTTTGTGGGTTTATGCTGACACTTGCCTGTGGTTATGTTTGGTTCATTTTGTTTTGTAATTGTTGAATGTAGAATGTATGTAGAAAAGTTGTAATGTAGAAAATTCTTTGAATAAGAAGGTACAATTTTCAAAATTCGTTGTATTTTTTCATCTTATATGTATAACTTTAATAGCTTCTAGGATACAAGCGTAATTTTTTTTTAATATTATCATTTAGGTTAGTATATACATATAGTATTAAGAAACAATAGAAAGCGTATCTAGGATTGATAATGATTTGCCTTCTTATTTATCTGAGCTTGCATGGGAAAAGGAGTAAGTATATTCCAAATTTTGTTTTTAAAATGGGTGTTTCTTTCAAGTTAAAGCTTTATCTGGGCTGAGTTGACAAGATTTATGCCGGTACAACACAAAACATGGGTAGTCTCAGTTAACATGCGCAAAAAGAAAATAAATCGTTCCTACCAATTTACTGAATATAAAATAACAGTCCAGTTGGGAAGCACACTATTACATTTTTGTATTGTATTTCGATACTTCCTTACAAAATCATTTTAAAATAATTTATTATGTTTCATTGTTTTCGTCTAATTTCCGAGGATTTTTTTAATAAATCTCTTCCTTAGTCTTAGTATCTATTGCAACAGATTAATGTTTTTGTGATCGTTTTCAATCACCGTAATCTCTATATTATTTCGTTTAATTTTGAGTGTCATCTAAGTAACAAGTAAATAATATATATAATAACAATTTCGAACCGCAGTATTTCTAACTCATCGATAAAATCGTCGAATTGCAAATAAAAAATAGGTCCTCGACTTCCAATAGCACTATCAACCTATCTGCACAAACATCCACACACATGCAGATGAACGTATGCAAAATATAGTTTAAAATCAACTAGATTCGCAGTCAATTCCACTCCACCGCTCTTGTTAAACTCCGTATTTTAGCAGTAAACGTGAAATAAAAATGGTGCCCTATTCAGGATGCTGCTGGGTGGGAACGGTCTATATGCAGAGTAGAGTAGAGAAGAGTAGAGCAATAGTGCAATAGCTGCATTTGAACTCATAGAGAGCGTGCCGCGCAAAAAGTGCACTAGCAATTGAATAATCCATTTCGTTGCGGCGCAAGGCGTGAGGTGGGAACGATTTAAGTTAATTTGGTTTCATTTTCAATCGGTTTATTGGTTAGTGAGATGACAAAAGACTCAATAGATAAAATGAGTGGATGCGAATGGCTGGGTGTTAATCATGGAGCGAAGTTAACGAATTTTATTTTCAAGAACAGAATCTCAAGCACCCTGACAATGCACGATGTGTCCGGATTCAGAAGTAGCGTTTGATCTGATCGTTGGTTGAACCATTTAGCGAGATTTTTGGGACTTTTCGGTTTAAATCGTTCACCGTTCCCATTATAATATCGGAGATCGCACGTGGTGGGGTTCATGAGCCAGACAAAGTACAACGAACGAGTGTCCTGCGCATAAATCTATCTAAAGACAGGATTCAGGTACATTCCTCTTCCAGGGTACTCCCTTCTGTATCTGACCATCCAGCTTAAGGTGTTTGTCAAGACTTAGCTTTAATACCTTCCGCCGATAATCGGGGTAGAGGTCGTTAAGTCAACGTACCACATGGTGGTCATCTCATAAACCAATAATAATAATTATTAATCATATGAAATGCGCCTCTGTCCGCCTGCACATTCACCACGCGCCACGTTCGGCAGACGGGACGCCATATGGCGCGCCGGCCGTGAGGGGCCTAATTTTAATAACGTACATTATCTACGCGAACCTACTAATACCTACTTACAGTAAGTGGATTCCAGCTCAGCCGTAAGCCTGTTGGAACTTGTGGCGTGATTGAATTGTTTGGGGCGGATTTGCGATTTTATCGGTATTTTTGGGAGCAAATATTTTGCTAGACTGGAGTAAATTGGAATTGCAATCGCCATGCATTAAATGTATGCAGCTTTTACGGCGTAGTTGCATTTTCGACTCATTTTTCCGGATTGATGTCTAAAAAACGGGTGCGTCCCATGAGATATAACTACATAATATATAATTTCATATTAATAACGTTCACAAGATATAATGAACTTTTGCTATAACATCAAAATCAATATTTTTATTAGGAATAACGGTCAATTAGTATAATACTCATGTTGTAGAATATTTTTTTATATAACACTCAAATACTCTAAATTCAGTTGATATAACATACATAACCTATATCGATCATAGTATATACTTTCTTTTAGTATAATGATTAGAAAACATAATAGCGTATGATATACTATATGTTAGGTTACAACTGCTACCCCTATGCCCCTAAAATGGAACATGGGTCAAAAACCGAAAAGTGTAGGTTAGGTTAGGTTTGTTTTATGACCATGGATAGCGGAGCGAGCAAGGCGAGCGGAGCGTCAAAATGCTTGCTTGCATGGAGGTACCTACATTAAAATTTAACAGCGAACTATTGCATACGACATACGTATGTTCACAATTGATAATGGCTGATGAAATTCTGGCAAGTAAGAGTATAACCGTTTGGAAGAACTGTGATAAAATAGAATATGGGTCAAAAACCGAAAACTGTAGGTTAGGTTAGGTTTGTTTTATGACCATGGATAGCGGAGCGAGCGAAGCGAGCGGAGCGTCAAAATGCTTCCTTGCATGGAGGTATATTAAAATTTAACAGCGAACTATTGCATAAGTATGTACACAATGATAATGGCAGATGAAATTCTGGCGAATACGAGTATACCGTTTGGAAGAACTGCGACAAAATGTAATATGGGTCAAAAACCGAAAACTGTAGGTTAGGTTAGGTTTGTTTTATGACCATGGATAGCGGAGTGAGCGAAGCGAGCGGAGCGTTAAAATGCTTGCTTGCATGGAGGTACATAATTATATTAAAATTTTACAGCGAACTATAGCATAAGTATGTACACAATTGATGTGCAGACGGTTATTCTATACGAGCATTATGCATTTTGGTGTTAGATGTATTGAGTAATATACATTATAAATCTGAGATATTATGAACGTTATACGTTATGATCGTTATTTACAATGATATTATACTTAAATAACGTTATACTTAACAAAAATAGATATTTTGATGTTATATCCAACGTCCGTTATACACCTTGAACGGTATACAAAACAAGCTTATACAATATGAGCGTATATAATATGAATATTATAGCATAAGTTCTTATATCTTATATTACTTACCCCTAAAAAACAAACTTACTTAGTGCGATTGTTAAACAAATCTAAAATAACTAATGAAAGGGTGAACACAGCGTCAAGAAGAATCGTTGTACCAAACGAAATAAATAAGAAAAAGTTGATATCCATTGTATCGCGCCGACAAAAGCCAGAAATTAAGATGTCGATAACTTAGTTTGATGTCTAGGGGATTGGCAAGAGTAGTGCCAGTAACCCTTCACGAAAAATAGGTGCATTGTAAGACGTCGAGTTGCGGAAAACCAGCTCGCGATAACCTATAACCCTTAACGTAGTTTGATGCGTTTGGATTAGTAGACATTGGGTTTAAAGCAATGATCAAGGAGCGAGCTTGTCACCACGAATATTTCCTTTGTAGGTAGCTGCACAGTGCACAACCTCTGAGCTAACCACCTGTGACCGAATAACATAAATTAAAACATCAATCGGAAATGAATTAGGCGTCTAATCGGCCCCCTATTATGGTTTGATTTTTCTCAAATTCCTAATGGTAGAGGCGAGTGGCCTCCGTAATCGAGACAGTAAAGCCACTTGTGAACAAATATTCGAGCTCATCACACAAATATCTGTCCATGCCGGGATTCAAACGTAAGACAACTAGGTTCGTTTGACAGTCGCAGCGCATTACCGAGTCTGCCCAAAAAGCATAGATTTAAAACTCCAATCAGAAATGAATTAGGCGTCCCATCGGCCCCCTATTACGGTTGATTCTTCTCAAATTCCCGATATTAGACGTGAGAAACGGGCCTTGTAATCGAGGCTGTCGTGCCACGTGGGAGATTTATTCGTGGTGCGTGCCCGCCTTATGTACGCCCATGTTTTAACAAGTATTGAATGTGAGGAATATTTTAAATAGCTTTTTTGTATAAATATCTTTAAAATCACCTTCATCAATTTTATAGTACCTACCTATTCGAGTCTCCAGTTTCGATTGACCTGACTTAAGCGCAATAATATAATAGGCGAAGCGCAAAGAAAAACTAAACAACTACACAAGTTTAATCCTGCACCTATTACATATTTCTGATTCGATATATATATTCGAGCAAACTATCCAACGTGGTACGTTTGACTATACTGCCAATGATCTTCAAAATCACAATCGACTGATTGTTACCTTCGTTCAGCTTATTCTTACTTTGCTTAATAAACTAGCACATCCTCTGGGTTATTAACAGTAATAATACTAACTGGGAATAATTACAAAATGAGGCAGGTTTGATAAAAAGGGGGAGAGTTTAGACACAATTTAAGTTAAACTCAGCAGACTACCCTTTCACCGTTCAAATCATGTCGGTTTGAACTTAGTCTTTGTTGCCAATTTAAGGGTTAAAATGCTGGCACTCAATCCCCCACACCTAACAAAATGAAGTCTAGAGAGCCCCTCACGCACACAAGCGAACGTCTAGCGAACGCCTAATTTAATACTTTCAAAGTGTTTAACAGTTCGCTACAGACAGACGGACGGTCCGCTTCCTGCTCGTTATTTCTTTGAGCTTTTGCAGAGCTTTTGTATTTACAGTTTGATTGGAAGCTTCGATTTTTGGCCCATTTGAAGGATCGGGAAGTTTTAGTTGGATTCATCTGAAGTGAATATGAGGTATCAATAAGATATTATTGAATATTGAAGTATGGTTATTGCTTAATTTTCATTTTAAATTTAACGTTTATTGATGTTTTACGATTTTTGGTGTCATAAACCAAACGTAGTTTATTTCAATGGATTCGCTGTTATAAAAAGCGAATTTGCATAATTTGAGGTGGGAGTTGATAAATCTGGGGGGTATTCGACCAATTTTAGAGATATAATGGAGATCTCTCCTTTTCATCGCCATCCGTCACTTTTGACGTGTGCCTACTTGACAAGTGGCGATATCCCTAGAACATCGCAACTTCGTCAATTCGAACGCGCAAAATTTTCGCTTTCTTTGTATGTGACGGCATAAATAACAGGCGCATACTTTAAATTGACCGCGTAGTACGTGAAATTAGTCCGTTACGTTTCGTTCAAAACAGAAATTTATATACATGAATAACATTTTTGACAATCATTATCGCCTTCGTGTTTCCAAAATTGAGATGACATATGTCACTTTTAAGCTCATCGCATTTAAATGACAGTTCAATGGCGATATAACCGTTATCTAATGGAGATTTGACGTTTGGCGATATCTCAAACGGCATTCTCGAATTGGGCCCCAGGTCAATCATTAATGAACAAATTATGTTTCCATGACAATTGTTGTGTTTACGAAGCAAGTATCGGTTATAAAAAAATATTGAATAAAAAAAAACATATTTTAATTTTACTCCTCCTTTTTTTTTGGGTTCCGTACCCAAAGGGTAAAAACGGGACCCTATTACTGAGACTTCGCTGTCCGTCCGTTCGTTCGTCCGTCCGTCTGTCACCAGGCTGTATCTCAATAACGGTGATAGCTAGACAGTTGAAATTTTCACAGATGATGTATTTCTATTGCCGCTATAACAACAAATACTAAAACTAAAATAAAATAAATATTTAAGGGGGCTCCCATACAACATGTTATAGATTATGGCACGGAACCCTTCATACGCGAGTCGGACTCGCACTTGCCCAATTTTTTATTAGGTACTGACGGAAGTTTCGATACGTCCCGTGGTTTGGGTTCAATTCTAGCATGACATTTTCCCGTCAAGTTATGCCCTTGTACAATCAAGGGTGTTGTACCCCACATCCCTGCACATACACCACACAATGGCAGTTGGATTCGAACCCGTGTACCTGCATTAATAGACAATTCATCGCGGACGTGAAAGCGTTTCCTTGTCGCCTGAATAATAGATGGCCCGACAAGATTCTTTTAAGACCCGCTTTAATAATTTAATTAAATATGTGTGATGGAGTCGTAATAGGTGAAATATTTATTATAGTATAATAGTTTTAATATTAGTTTAGGTTGAGATTATTATAAGAATCAAGGCGGGCTGTATGCTTGTTTCTCACCGTCGTAGTATAAAGAATAAGTAGTATTTTTCACCTGTTAACTATAAAACCCATTATAATGATATCTTTTGTGAAAACGTTCTATAGTCTTGCAATTAAAATGACATTATTATGGTTTTGCTAAGTTTCAAGAAAGATTTAAAGCTAAAATGTGTTTATTTTTTTATTGGACATTTAACATTTTCATTTCAACGTTTCCATTTCATTTCAACATTTCCATTTCATTCAATTGCATGATACAATTATTTAACTATTTAATATAAGGCCGGCCTTACACACTCTGAATTCCGATCCGGTTTCAGATCGGAATGACATCAGCAAGCGAGACATCGCCATATGACCGACAGAGACAGAGACACTTTCTGATGTCATTCCGTTCGGAAACCGGATCGGAATTAAGACTGTGTGTGGCCGGAGTACGCGACGTAAATGTTTTATTATTTAGTTGTATGGTAACCGAGCAAGTAGTGAAAAGTAACGCCGATTTAAATCATTAAGGGGATTTATCACTGCTCTTTTTCCCATACTATTAGTTTTACGTTAAGTTTGTACCTTAGTAGCCATGGCGTTGAACGAAAATTCGATTTTTATGGAAAAAATAGCTGTGTTCTTACCTAAACTGGACTTCCGCATGTAAGTAAAATCACTACATGGCATCTTAAAACGCTCCCCTTGCCATCTATAACAATGGAAAAATTCTAGAACTTTCGCGACGAAGCGAAAACTTTCCAGTGTCAAATTAATATCATAGCCAATTCCTTTAAACTCCTTAAGAGACGTTTCAGTCTCAGGAGACAACAGTTCGGGAAGCAATTAATACTTTTTTCAAATCCTTAGCTTATTGAAATTGAACGGGAAAACCGTTATTTTAACAGTTTAGAAGAAAATAATTTAGCAAAATGGGCAGAGGATTACTATTGCTTAAGCCAGGGTTTGGTAGCGATTCCCTAACGTTGTAACCTAACTTAAAATGCAGTATGTCACTACGAAACCCATATAACGTTACGACATTTTGGTTTTGACAGGTCGTCCCTTGGAGTGATGCCCAGTGGGCCGACGTAGGGACGGGGACAAAATCCGCTTTCCCTTAGCGCAAATAGAAATTATAGATTAGTTGGAATTTCTTTTTCTCTTGAGAGAAAAAGGTGTTTTTAGAGATTGGAGCTGGGTTGTTTTGGGCCTTGTGCAGGAATTCGTGTCGATATAAACTATAGCTTAAATAAAGTTAATGCTATTTATTTCCTGGTAGTTTCCTTATAGTTTTGCACTATACATACTTTCGTGTATGTAATAACTAGACAATCTTTTATTCACAAATTTTCCTTTCTTATTTCCTCAATATAAATATCTGTAATGAAACCTGATAAGAAAAACTATATTTTCAGCCATGATGCGCGAATGTAATGATGACCATAATTTATAATTATTTGGTGATATTTAGTACATAATATTATGTCCTCTCATATTTTAGAAATACCGGGTATTATTTTTTAAACATTTTAGGTTTGTTACCGTTGTTTTATTATTTAATTTCCAACTGATACGAATGCCAGCCTTTACTGTCAATCCAATCAAGAATAAACCATGTTATAGGGAAAGCCTTAAATATTTTCAATTTAAAGAAGCTGAATAAACAGTAAAAGGCAGCAAATTGCTTCATCATTGCTCGGCGTTAATCAGGCCGAGTAGGACAGAGTCCGGACAATCAAATTGTATTCAAGTGTTTGCGTCACGCTTTTAAATGATTTCTGTACACAGAAGGACGTTACTGAGTTAACTTATATAGTTACTAGCTGCATCCCGCGGTGTTACCCGTCATCCCACGGGAATACACATTTTTTCGGGATAAAGATTAGCCTATGTGTTAATTCAGGGTGCCAGCTACTTCCGTAACAAATTGTATTAAAATTAATTAATTATTCAAACAAGTTACACAGCATTACGAAAAACCAACTGTGAACACTGTGAACTGTGGGCACTGTGAACTACAAAAATACATATAATCAAAACTTAAAACTCATTAGGCGACATACGGCGTGGCTCCGTTGCGTCGTATGACCAGATCATACATAGAATTCAGCAGAAAATTGGTTTAACCGTTTGATAAAATAGCAAAGAGTGGAATACTCTAAATTTGGTATTATATTTCAAGTTATGTACTAATTTCGGTAAAATGTGTGTGTCTTTGTTACTTAATTATGAGTAAAATGTTGAAGACCAACAGCAGACTAGCAAACACAATATACATCGTTCTATATTGTTTTAGCAAAACACGCGTTTTCGAAACTGTGTCTTCAAAATATGCAGTTAAACTTGCTAATGTTCTCATTGCGGGTGAACGTTGAAGTTAGTTAAAAGTTGTAATGAAGAACAATACCAACTCGAGTCATACAGAGAACTGCGTCAGTTTCTGTTCTGCATGTGGTGGGATGTGGCAAAACTATCGACGAAGCAAGTTTAGTATGGTTTTCGATAAGTAGGTGATGTAAGTTTATTTACTAGTTCTGTATAACTGGTGTGTTGAGTGCAAACTTAAAATAAAAATTTAAATAATAAAATTTAAGCTTCGTTAGCAAATTTTAACAGGTAATCAAAAATATATGTAAATAATTATAGTCTAATGATAACTTAAAAATAATAACTTAAGAATACAGATTTAAAATGAGAAGTCACAGATTAAAAATATACCAAGTGCGAGTGGAACTCGCGCACGAAGTGTTTCGTGCCATTATCTGTAAGTTTGTTGTATGGGAGCCCCCCTTAAATATTTATTATATTTTATTTTTCGTATTTGTTGTTATAGCGGCAATAGAAATACATCATCTGTGAAAATTTCAACTATCTAGCTATCACCGTTCTTGAGATACAGCCTGGTGACAGACGGACGGACGGACAGCGAAGTCTCAGTAATGGGGTCCCGTTTTTACCATTTGGGTACGGAACCCTAACAATAAATTCCAATGTCAAATACACATTGTATAATTTCTTGTCTATCTTGCACAAGCACCCCACCGAGCACCGAGGAGGCTGCAGCAAAGTTTCCACTTAATTGGAAATTACCCAAATACCGCAGAAACAGAAATTGAATTATCCCGGATATTTGCCGACCCTGCTGAATGAAGCCATATTTTTGATGAGTCGCAAATGATTGGGGCTTAAAGATTGGGAAAGGATTCAAGAAATTACGCTTAATGGAGGCAGATTGATATTTTTTAATTTTGTTGGATATTGCGAAAGGGTTTTAATTATTTTTACTGTTTCTTTGACTTTGATACTTAGTTTCTTTTTTCTATGGATTATGGTGTTATTTAGTTTATTTGCGTTTGAATGTATACTTATAGTCTGTTCGGTAGCATAAGAGTTAAAAACAATAAAACTTGTTTTTTAATTAGAAAGGTGATATCGACCATAACACAGTTCCATTGAAGCTTAAAATTCTAATCTTTTTACGTTTCTCAAACAATAGATATCTTCACACCTGAAGGGTTGTCAAAACTATAATTAGGTAGTGACTTAAATAATACTATATATTACATTAAAAAAAAACATAATCGAATATTATTTTAATACAATTAATAATAGTCTAGTTACGAGTACGTAAAAATATACGCTACCAAGTTATTTCGCGAATAACTTGGTATATTAGTCATAATGAATTCCACAATTTATCCGTCGGAACTATCTTAATTTTCTTGTAAGATTATAAATTTGTAAGGTTGTTCGGTTAAACTATTTATATTCAGTTACTACATGTGATTTCAAATTGTATGAGCCCAAAAAGTGGTGTCACAAGGAATTCCGCGGAAATAATACGTTTTGAAATCAATAAAACTGAACGTTTTAAACGTTCATACCTCCTCACAAGACTTTTTAAAATAATTATTTTCTGTACGCGTAACTTAATCAGTTCCAGCGGAATATTAGTTGGCAATTCCAGATTGTCGCAACCCTAGCCTCAAATTTTTGACATTCCTTTTTCAATTTTAGTGATGTCATTTGGAAACTCAAGTACATACAATTACAATAGCTTTTGTATTTATGTAAGAAACCACTTACGCTCTTTTAACTTTATATATTAGTTTTATGGCTTTTCAATCTAATGCCGCTGGACAAACTATATCTATTTTTTGTCTACCCAGTGGTTGATTGGTAGATTTTGTTTTGGGGCCTTATGTTCGCCATCTGTACTGTTTGCTTATAGTTTTATAAATTTTAAATACATAACTATAAAAAACTTCATTTGACATGGTGAAGGCACCTTTTAGAAAACTTTTTGGATTACCTTCGGACATAAACCAATGAAATCGATGTTTAGGTAGATATATTGTCCACATCAACAACTTTGTATTATACCGAAATTCATAATATTAAATTAAATATCGCACAGTAGAGAAACTTGCACAAAAAAAAAACAATAAATTGGCAAATAAACAAAACTAGAATTCACAAAAATCTACCAACAAAATTGGTTCCATTTTCGCAAATGCAACTTACTTAAAATGATGAACAAATAATAGGGCCTATTCTAAACATTTCACAGCATTCAATATACCACATTAATTCAATGTAACATAGAAACGAGGAAAACTTTTTAAAGCAAACAGCATACGAACAAAAGATAATCGCAACTAAACCAATTTTAAACCAACTCGCAAGTTGCGAATTTAAACAGCTAGATGCGACCGCACGGGCGGACTGGAAAAAAATATGAACCTCAAAAACCAATTTGAAAGTTGGAAACTTAACAAGATTCGTCAAGTACGTTTAAGAAGCAATTAAAGTGAATTCTTTGTAACAGTATTAAATTGAATCGGTCACGGTACTCGGATATGCACAGTACGTCAGAATCATCTTTATTGCACCTCGACACGAAAGAACTACAGACACAGAAAAACTTAAAATTGCAATAGAGGTAGACAACAAACGGTCTTGTCCCTAAAGAGTGATCTCTTACAGTCAATCTTTGGGTAGCGGATTTTTTAAATGGACGTCAGAAATTAAAGTTTTGTAAATTATTTCGTTTGGTGTTATTTGATCTCTAGTAGAAGTTGAAAATATTGTTTTATAGAAAACTAAATGTTGTGTTTAGAAAATGCGGAATTTGATACGCACGATGCACTAGGTCAGGTTTAAAACACAAAAAGAGAACAACTGTGCATTACATCTGTCCAAAATATTAAACCTACAAAGTTCAAGGAAAGCTTATCTTTACGATCTAATACCGTTCGAATGATCGAATAGTTTAAATACATTGATATATATATAATTAAACGGTTAACACTCAATAAATAAAAAAACGAAATATGTAGAAAATAGTTTAAATAAATAAATATCGGACGATCTCACACAAATCAATCTAGTCCCACAGTAAGCTATAATAGGCTTGTGTTATAGGCACTATACGAAGATTGCATTATTGTTTGCTCAACGCCGCACTGTACGGTTAGTTGTCCCCAATGAAGAGCTCCATACGAGTTTGAAACACGTCGGGACGTTTCTGGCAATATGTTACGTGAGTATAAACCGTTTATAGTAATTATTAGAGATTTCTCATGAAAGTATCCTATATTTACAGTATAACTAGAAATAATTGTATTCAATTACAAACACAGAAATAATTTGCACATTGTACTGCACAGTGGAGCGGCGTCGAGGCCCGGGACGCAACGGCAACTTCTAACTCGATTCCCGGACCGGATAAAACTTTAATACTCTCGGCCCGTACAATACATTTAAAATAGAAATGTACTCATTGGGACATTGTTGTAGTCCGCAGTTTTGATTTGAAATTTAACATTATGCTATTCTGTGTGATACCAATATTAGTTTTGCCATGTTGGGCTATAGTTCAATATATAGGCTGATTTCATAATGGATTTAAAATATATATCGATGCTTCTCGTTTTCAACTTTTAGTTCATTATAACGGTCTAATCCTTTCTCACTGTCTACGATGAGTGATATCAAGATACCATTTTTGATGATGAAATGGTATCTTGATATCACTCATCATTATAATAAACTATGCTTTAGTCGACTTAAGGTTTAGAAATACATAGAAAAGCCAGAAACAAAATATTATCAAATCTTTGCCGAGATTTGAACTCAGGACCGTCGGGGTCGCAGGCAGCTGCACAACCACGGAGCTAACTTTGTCAAGTATCGTGTAGCGTTCAAGTCTATAAACCAATATGATCGCAGTAACTTTCAATTACGCTTAGTGCTCAGCTATTATTTTCCATTAAGTCCATAATATGCAGGCAAATTTCGTAATCTGCTTTGGGAAATTGCTCTTACTATGTGTATTTTAGCACTAAGAATGGTAATAGATAGAAGGATGGAATTACACCAAGATACACACATAGCTTTTATTGACTTGGAAAAGGCGTTTGATAAAGTAAATTGGAAATCAATGATGGTAGTCTTGAAAGAAGCCGGACTAGATTACAGGGACAGAAAAATAATTTATGAACTCTATAAAAATCAATACACCACAATAGAAATAGGAGAAGAGCAAAGAAAAGCAGAAATACGACAAGGTGTTAGACAGGGTTGTCCACTTTCACCACTTATTTTTAACATTTTTATAGAATGCGCCATTAGAAAACTTGTAGAGTCTGGAAAAGGGGGGGTTACATTCAATGGGTATAAAATACAATTTATTCGCTTCGCTGACGATATCGCAGCATTGGCTAACACATCTGAAAAAATGTAGCAACTAATTATAGATATGAATACAGTTTTTCAAAACTTTGGGCTAACAATAAACATGAATAAAACCAAAACACTCGTAACCTCAAAATTCGCCACATATAGCAGACCAATTTCGATTAATAATGTAACAATAGAACGGGTCACAAAATTCAGGTACCTTGGTAGTATTATAACAGATGACTCCAGATGCACACCAGACATAATCACCAGGATAGCAATGGCGAAACAAGCTTTCAATGCAAAGAAATGTCTATTTAAATCCAGAATAGCCCGTAATATACGGAAAAAGCTCATAAAAGTGTTCATCTGGAGTATAGCATTGTACGGAAGCGAAACGTGGACAATGACACAAAGAGATAGAGAAAGACTGGAGGCCTTTGAAATGTGGTGCTGGCGACGAATGGAGAAGGTTAGCTGGACTGAGAAGAGGTCAAACGAAGAGGTGCTCAACATGGTGAATGAGGACAGGTGTCTTTTAAAAACTATTGAAAATCGCAGAGGGAAAATGATGGGACACCTGTTACGACACGACGAATATCTAAAAACTATTATAGAAGGCAAAGTTGAAGGAAGGAGGAAAAGAGGAAGACCAAGAAGAGCTTATATGGACCAAATAAAGGAAAAGGTGAACGTCGTGTCTTACCAGGTCGTCAAGGAGAGAGCTCAAGATAGAGAGAATTGGAAATTGCTCCACCGACAAGAGCTTAGCTCTTAAGTTTATGATGATGATGTGTATAAGTGTAACTATACATTCACTCAACTAGGTATGCCCGCGGTTTCAGCTACATGGATTTCGTTGGAGGATAAAGGTTTTCCTCGCCAAATTTCTTCAAAATGGGTATTTACCGAGATGTTAACAGGCAAAGTTACTTTCAAATTCATAATATGAACGCGTAGGTATATTTTATATTTTAAAACCAATAACAATAAGGTAAATGAATAACAATTTGTGATAACAACGTCGTCACTTTTAAAAAACACCACAACATACATTTTGAATAGGTGCAACTTTGTCCTTAACCAAACATTATTCTTGTTATAATTTAATTTCGTGTAATTCGTCTCTTTGGAAACTCGAATTACTTGGACTAAGGCCGCAAGCCCGCTAAGCTGGGTAATCTGGCAAAGTGAGTCGAACTGAAACATTCGTGCCGGCAGGTAACCAGCTTGACAAATTGTAAGCGGTACGTGGCTAACTTAGGGCATATACACACTGGCATACTTAAAAAACATGTTTAAGCCTAGAAAGGGCGTCATTATACAACAGATTTGCAAAAGATGAAGCCGTTTTTGGTTTTATGTGTGCATACTACGAATGAAACTTAGTCCATGGCTGACCAATACTAATACTGGCTTCAATTTAAAGCGCTTACTATGTTTCTAGTGTGTATTTATTCTAATATAACACCTAATGCATCCGTCTTGATATAACACGAACTATTCGGGCTGAGGTCGCAAGCCCGCTAAGCTGACTAATTTGGCAAAGTGAGTCGAACTGAAACATTAATAGGTAACGGCTTGACAAATTGTAAGCGGTGCGTGGCTAACCTAAGGTCCTGGAATACTAAACTTGTTCCAAAATAAGACAACATTTTAAAATTATGGTATTTATTTCATGGGATTTACTGAGATGTTATTTAAAACGTCGAAAGCCCCAGAAACTACCCATACTTCAATGTGTGTCTAAAATTAGATTTTCAATTATTCTGTTTTGAGGCAGTTGTCTTAGAATTTGATCGATTAATTAATATGAATGAACATGAAAGAATAAAAAGTAGTTTAATAAATCTCAATGTCAACAGAAATCATATCAATTTCTTGATGGTTTCATACAAAAAAATAATAGAAAATTAACTAAACCATTACTTTTTGATAGCGTAACAAAACATGTTTGATTAAAGGACACGTATTTTGGATATTATGACGACATATAACGAGAGAGGAATTCCTTCACACGGTAATATTATTATAATGTAGTAGTATGTAGGTAGTATTAACGTTTGCCTCAGTGAACTCAGTGTGAACGGGCCCTTAGAACTGCTTAGATTTAAACGTTGTACTGAGTACTAAAGCTCTCTTATAACAATGGCCATGCTTTGTTGCTTTGAAGGAAACCGTTTTGCTATTGATACGTTTCTTGAATTTAAACCCTTTACTTGTAGGAACCACTACATTATTCTATACTACGAGTATGCGTGTCCAAGGATAAACATAACATATTTCATATTGAATACCTCAATGTTTTTCGTTAAATATTTTATGCTGCTGATAGTTTATACGAATTCTTAACCATTTTAATTTTAATTTTTCAGGTAAGCCATAAACAAAAAAAAAAACCAGTCGAAATCCTAAGGGCAGTTGGTAAAGTATAATATTCTTTTTATTATCTCTTAAATTAGAATTGAACCTTTAACTCACTTTGACCTATCGAAATAGATCCTAAGGTCATTGCTATTAAATCTTATAGATTTTAACTTGACTTTAAAGTCAAACGTCCATTAAAGCCTACACTTGAAGTCTTATATTAAGGTCTACAGCATCCAAAGCCTTTCTAGTTATATTTCACTAACCCCGATCTGTTCCCTAATTTTGCGACGAGATTACAGGAGGTGAGTTATCCTCCGTAATATTGCTGAACTAATCTTTGCTCTGTCTAGAGGCGGCTCATTAGATTGCCAATTGGGCAATCTATTTATTAGTAAGTACTAAGTATAGCTATTCTTTTGTGTGTGCCTCCCGTGTTGTTTGTTCAGCTCCGTCGAATAGTGGCGAAAAAATATATTTATTTATTTGCGCACACACACAGTACAAATAAAACAAACATTCAGAATTTTGGGCCATGTGGCTAAAATTTCTAAATATTTTTGTTTTTGTTTGTCCTGTTTTTGCACATGTAAGCAAAAAGGGCCAGGCTCAGCATGTGCTGCTCGCAGGCCGTAACGCTGGTTTACAGCCCGCACCTTGTTGGTGTCAAAATGGCCATACACAAAGAACATTGGGCAAATACAGTTATACTAACTAAATCCTTAATAGCCTGAAAGGATTGACTTCACTTTAAAGTCAAGCGCCTACTAAAGCCTAGATTTCAAGGGGTAAGGTCAACATTCACCCTAATTTGCGTTTCTAGTTCCATTTGGCTCATTCTGTTATTCCCATAATTTCAAGACGAGATTACACGAGGTGAGTTATCCTCCGTAATATCGCTGAACTAATCTTTGCTCCGTCTAGCGGTGGCTAATTAGATTGCCGACGTGGCAATCTATTTATTTGTGCTGTAGTTATTCCTTTATTTGTGCTATAGTTCTTTATATGTGGGTTGTCCCGTGTTTGCTCGGTTCAGAATAATAGTGGCGAGGAGTTTTAATATTCTGTGATATCTATTAGAAAGGAGCTTATATTTAAATAGCTGTGTAGCTTATATTTAAATAGTTGTGTTTTACAGTTTTCACCCCAAAATCTTTGTCGCTTAGTTTTTTTTGAAAAATTTAATCGACAAAAACCATTTAGGTAGGTTTTCGAACCTACTCACAAAGTTTCGACCTCTAGGTGAGTCGTCAGGACATACAAATGAATTTTCCATTCGAATGAATATTATGCCAAGCTGACACGGGACGATTCGCTCGCTCGGTCAATAATAAAAATATAAAGTAGATTTTGACTTAAAATAAGTTTTTACTGAATTTAACTTTCAACTCATTTTAAAATATTAAGTCTTAAGCTTAAATATTATGTTGGTTTATAGCGATAAGACCGCCTGTTGTCTATCGTTATTTATAAATTGTATTTGTCTTGTTTCCTTTTGTAAACTTTTATTGGTGTGCAATAAAGTATTGTTGTATTGTATTGTTGTATTGTATTGTCTTAAGGTTATTGCTACAAAACAAAAAAACTTGAATATTAAATCAAGCGCCCAATAAAGTCTAAATTTCAATGGCTAATCTTAGCTCCGTCGCAAAACGAAACTAAAAATGCGAGTTTGGACGACTATTGATCTTAATATTGAAGTTGCATTCAAATGTCCTACATTGGTTTAAATTAAGCAAATATCGTCATTCAGTAAAATCTAAAGGAAACGGTACCTCTAAATCATCCATATTAATCGTACGAGTCAGCTTTAATTAAACAAAATATTACAGAAAAAAGGGTGCTTTCATTAATTCAAATCCATTGAAAAAAGCATTTCACAACACCATTGTACGACCATAAAAACATTACAGGGGAATTTATAGACGCATTCAAATTATTTTTTCAAAACCGACACGACACGCGAGCGAGAACAATATTTTAATTGAAAAATTATTACTGATGTGGTTGAAACTGTGAAATATTGCACAGTGGGTCGGAATTACCTTTTGTTGGGTGTGATTTAGTGCGGCGTTTTGTCCGCGGGAAAAACCGCGCGGACCACTGTGGACGGGCTGCTGTTGCACGTCGCCGGGAATTTAAGGTTTCAACATAATCATATGCAATGCATAGCGTGCGTGGAACTTGCGTGAATGCTGTTTAAAATTTCGGAATGCCTTTTTAGAATATTGTATCATAGGGCATTCGGTATGATAATATGCAACGCAATTTTAATTAAAATGTGTTATTATACGCATTGTTGAAGTAATTATTAAACTCAATAAGCGTCTATTCCACAGCATTCTGATATAGCTCCATGTGATATTTTGTTGTTTTCCTTTAGTTGTGCTTTGTCAGGCGTCGTACTTATAGTAAGTTTGTGCTTGAGAAATAGTACAAGGTGGTCGTTTTCATGGACTATAAGGTCTCACAAGTTTAGTGTCCCCGATGCTTTATCGATTTCATTGACTGCCTGTTATTGAGGGATGACATCCGGGACAAGTTGATGCATATATATTATGCGTCGCCATACGGTTTTCGCCATCATTATGACCTTTTACTTCTAAAAACCCATTTAGCATTATGCAAATTGTACAAAACTTTATCAATGTAACGGGCCAGCATTTTTACTAATTATTTAATTTTCATTCCCCTTTAACACAAAACAGTTTCAAGCACAAAATAATTCCGAACTTACATAATAAGAACAACAAAAGCCTTCGTGCTCAAATTCCAGTTAAGTTTAAGCAAAGAGTCCAATTATCTGGGAAGAATGGACGAACGGACAAAGTAACAATGTGAATTTTCAGAACAAGTTTTAACTATATTACTACCACTTAAATTCGCGGAGATATCTAAGAATTTCTGGATTTCAGTTGTTTCAAGTTAATTCTTGGTTAAACAGAGAAGACTTTAAACACAAACGAATTGCGATTAGCCCATACTAGATAAGATCTGCATTGGCCACGCGGCAAAGTTATATGGCTCCTATTAAAACATTTTACTAATTCGAGCGAGTAAAACATAGTAGATAGAAATGTATATATGTGACGAGTAAAAGTCTCTTCACTATTGCGCTATTTTGCTCGGTCTTTTGTCAAAAATTATCCTGCTACCTTCCAAATACATCTGACTATCAAGATGTTGGATGCCCATCGATTAGTAATATTTAAGTCATAAATTAATGATTACTGTAAGTTGAGGTTATTGATGAAAAGAAACGAGGTGAAAGAAAGCTATTAAGTTTTTTTATAGACTATTTAAGCAAATACGTTCTTTGTCCAACCTTCTAAAACACAAACAGATAAAATGAAAGCGGATTGCTGTCACTGAGCTCTCACAAAATGGCACTTTGGCAATCAATATAGGTATTCAAGTACGGACAGTAAGCATTGGCCTAACCGGATCACAGCCGGCGGTAAAATGCGCAAAAAGAACGGAACCCTCCAGGCGTCGGCCATTTTTCGTGGGCATCAGCGTTTTTTGTCGCCTGGACTTAGGATAAATAGGTACGTATTAGCTTTTTGGTCCTTGTTTTTTTCTATTTTTTATGAATGCCGTCTTTATTTGGTATTTTGTCAGTTCAATGGGTTAAGTAAGTTTAAACTAAAAAGTACTTCAGAAGTCGCAGTACACTTAATACTCTTGGGCTATTTTTGATGTTGAATACCTGCAACCTGTAATAACATGTATCTACTTAACAAAGTAGGAGATATTAGTAGGTATATTTTTGTAAAAAAAAAAACAATGTGAATAAAGAAAGAAGCGATTTTCTCTACGGCGAAATATTAATTTACATAAAAAAACAATGTGAATAAAGAAAGAAGCGATTTTCTCTACGGCGAAATATTAATTTACATAAAAAAACAATGAACTCAAACAATGTTTAACTCGCTTAAAAAAACACTTTTCCTTATACATATATTACGTTATTGTTTCGTAAAAAACACGAAACGATTACTCCCTGCAGTCTCTACCCGCGTTTATATATTATGTAGCTTATGTATCTCACAAACCCAAGTCCCTTGGCATAAAATACTAAAATCACAACCCGAACTTAATTCAGTTATTCCAGCGCCGCCAAGCGGTGGAATCAGACACTAATTGCGATTGTGACGTCACAGAGCACATAACCCAATCACTATTATCAAATTAGGCAGTGTTCTTTGCGGTTTGTATTAAATGAATAGGGGTAAAAGAGAATGTATGCAACCCTTTTGTGCAGTAATGTGATTTGTGTTTGGTATGACGTTTGGGGTGCGTCACTGGTATGTTACAATGCGAATCGCGAATTTTAAATATTTTGTTTTGGTTTTTGTCGCGACTTTCCATTGCTGGAGACCACTGGGCTAGTTGTGATGAAATAATTTTTGAAAATAAAAGAAATTTTGTTACATGCTAGGTGGATCATAATCTTGTCATAATCTGTTTAAACACTAAAACAAACCGCTAGTTTTTTCATCCTGCGGGTTGGACCGCGTTACTAACGCATTTTTTTGACGACTTTATGAAATAAGTAGATTAGTTTTTGGTTCTACAAAAATATATTGACCGGTTGCTCTGAAAGAAAGATAATTTGCATGGGAACTTGTCAAAAGTTCGACTTTGTACTTGCTCATTTACTAAAAATTTTTTTTTATAAATATGGGGATATAATTTTTTTGTATACCTATATTATTTTTATGGCGGAATTAATTGTTTATTGAAAACATCAAAAATTCATATATAAACTTGTCAAAAGTTCGACTTTGTACTTGCTGATTTACTAAAAAAACTTTTTTATAAATATGAGGATATAGTTTTTTTTGTACCTATATTTTTTTTTATGGCGGAATTAATTGTTTGTTGAAAACATCAAAAATTCATATATAAGCTAATGAAATAATGAAATAAAGTAATGAATTAATGAATTAATGAACTTTCTTCTGCAAGTAAGCCACAAGGGCACTTTTACATGTCTGAGTCTACCGGCTAAATATGGAACTGACGGAAATATACGGAAAACATTTAAGCCATTCCGGAAAATATTCGGTAGGTTTACAGTTCCCAGAGCCACTACTAAGTGAAAGACTATTAGATAACCGCTAGTCCACCGAAGACAAACCCAATCAAGCCCCAATACGGCGAGCTTACGGCAAAGGTACGGTATCAACGTCACGGGCGTGGAGAACTAATATTTCAACGGGACGGGCAATTGTGGTTGTCGCTCTTGTGAGTTGTTCTGCCCGTAAGCAGTCGGATAGTTGGCTTTAAGTTAAATGCAGCAGTTTCTATACGTGATGTAATGTGGGTGCGCCAAAGTTCACATAATTTTTCAACCCCGATTATTGGAACTCCGAAAATGTTACTCATACCATTTTTCATCATAATAGTCACTATTTATACTTAGTCACTATTACTACCGATCATAACTCCGAACCATTTAAAATCATAATGTCAATTATCATAAATATCTCTAATACTACTTTTTGTTTTCATACATTTATTCATCATAACTGTTTTTGATCCTATTTTTCACTGTTATACATTTTTTAAGCAGACTAGTTTGTACTCATAAACTCCACAATCCTATATTTTATAAGCAGATTGTGACAAAATGCAACGTGGCTCAAAAACCGAAAACTGTAGGTTAGGTTAGGTTTGTATTATGACCACGTATAGCGGAGCGAGCGAAGCGAGCGGAGCGTCAAAATGCTTGTATTGCCTGCTTGCTTGCATGAACACTTGTAAATAATCTGCTATTACATCAATTTTTTATAAGCAAATGCAGAGCCAGGATGTATTCGGGAAGAAACTTTATTTACTAAGTGTATAATGCCGTTAGGAAGAGCTGCGCCAAAATGGAACGTGGTTCCAAAACCGAAAACTGTAGGTTAGGTTAGGTTTGTATTGTAACCACGTATAGCGGAGCGAGCGAAGCGAGCGAAGCGTCAAAATGCGTGCATGCTTGCTTGCATGTACACTTAACTCGCTATAACTCAAAACAAGTATTATGAATAAAAACATATGGAGAAAAACTGCATTGATCTTTAAATGTTATGATTGACAAGTTTATCGTAATTTATGATTCTGAATAAAAGAAATATGAAAATCAGCATTATGAGTACACACATAATCTTAGTGACGACATTATGAATTACTATGTTCTGAAAACTGTCTGTTATGAACTCGGTAGGTAGTAGTACAAATTTATGAGGGACAAATGTATGAAGTAAAAAATTCGGAAGAGTGATGATTCTGACTAGAAATCGGTAGTAGAAGAAAAATTCGGAGGATCAATTTTATGTGAGCCAATATGGACCCGATGTAATGTATGTATTATAATTTTCATTTGCCATAATCTTTTTATTTTACAAACTGAACTGTTTGGGATTTATGTAAGCTAGCTGCTCCGTGCGGTGTTACCCACTCATCCCACCATTTTTTTTCGGAATAAAAAGTAGCCTGTGTTAATCTAGGGAGTTAACTACCTTCATGCCAAAATTTATCCAACCGTTTGAGCGTGAAGAAGTAACAAACATACACATGTCACCAACTTTCGCCTTTATAATATTAGTGACATATGTTTTTTTTTTTAAGTCATAGGAGACAAACGAGCAAACTGATCGCTTGATGGAAAGCGATTACCGTCGTCCATAGACACCTACAAAAAATCATTACATTAGTTTTATATGAATCCCAAGATATTGTATCCCAAAATATCAATTTATGGCAAAATGCGTCATGTATCACTTGCCATAATATACATATGCCATAAATGGCATAAATAGCTCTGAAACCACTTACTGCTGTATCAACGATTCACAATATCAAATATGCTGACTGATGATTCAAACATAATGACATTAATGATTCTCCCACTAGCACTTCTAATCCACACAAGTCTGTTTATACAGCCTTAGCTAATTACGTAATTGCATGCCCGTAGTCAGCGAAATCAGACGAACGCGCGTGATAAGTCCTCGTTAATAGATTCCACGCCATATTGTCACTCATTGTTTCGTCTCTGACTGTACTCAATCAACTCACTTCATCACTCAAAGCAAAATCAACTATATCGTGAACGCTGAGACTACAATTTGATTCGGCTCCATCGGGCTCTAAAACACAGACGTGACAAAGAACTTTCATCTATAACAACGTATAATCATTATCGTTGTCAAAGTATTTTGAACTATCTCTGTTTGGATTTTGTGTCGATTTCGGTTTTGTCTGGATCGCCGTGTATGCTGTTTTGGAGAGTGGAAGACTGTGATGAGCATTGTTCTATAATCGCGTCAAACGTTTCAGCCACTTGTTATGTGTGAATTATAACATTATTCAGTATGCACATGATTACATATAATTAGGTTACCGCTGAAATATGGTACTGATGGTTATATACGGAAAACATGGTTTGAAAACTTTGTACAGATTAATTGATCTTGGTTTGATTACACAGTTAGTGCAATAGTTCCTTAATAACAAAAAGGAAGACTTTTTAATTTCATCATTGATTTTCAATGACTTCTTTCTCAGTGGTACCACCACTATTAGAGACTAGAAAAGTAATCTGTGAGGCTATATTTTACGAACTCCTTGTTACAATAGCTTTAAAAGAGAATATGAGATATTATATTAAGAAACCTAATTCGTACATATGGATGTTATTGATAGTAAAAAACAATCAGCAATAACTGTAGAGTCACGTTTTTAATCCCAGTCCTATATGTATTCGTTAGGACGTCAGGCGAAGCCTAGACGTCTGATCACTAAGCTCATTTTGGACGGCTGGAATAAACAATAAAATGTTCTGCATCGGGATTTATCGTGCTTTGCCTTAAGAAATATCTGGCTGTAATTCGGGTTCAAAAAATAGGCCCTAAGTCACTTGAAATTAATTGAATTAATGGTTTTATCATATGTTTATATTACCGAATAATTTCAACTCAACTGCGAAACTGTTGAAATACCTAATATGTATACTTTTATTACGACAAAGAACCCTTGAACGACGACTTACTTTCGTTAGGACTTGAATTAACGCTTAGTAGTAAGTTTAAAATAAAATTATCGCAAACTAAGATAACGTTGATCTGGTGGAAGCTTTTGATTGCATTAACAAGATACCAGTGCAATATGCTCAATATTTAACTCTTCTGGCAAACAGTATGGCTTGCTGGGCACAAGACAGCCATTAAATTGTCCCCGTTGCTTGCCAAGCAATAAACCCTCATTTTCATAACGCATCCAATCAGCCGATAGATGGCTATCGTGATTAATCGATGGTGGTTAGCGCTTGTAATTAGAGCCGGGTACCGCAGGGTAGTGTGTTGTGCCGGTAGGGTAATATACTGGTGAATTAGGTTTAGAAGTAAATTGAATTCACCGGCGACAGTAGACAGTGTTGCACTTTGGTACAATTACTCTAAAGTCCAAATCCTATCGGTGGAATGATAGATATCATGATTAATTGCTGGTCATGGTATACTGTAGCTAATTCTTTACAGTTTTGTATCGTTGTGGGTATTATAATCGGGTGCCGATATGTGTAAGTAGGTCTGATCAATAACTAGAAATAAATTCAATTGACTTGCAACTTGATCGCATCTATTTATTATAAAGATATATTTCACGACGCTGCTCGAAAATATGGTGAGAAATGGCCTGAATCCAGTACACAAAATTGCGTAGGTATAGTTGTACATTTGAAAACTTTCCATTTATGGAACTCGGATTATTGAGGGCCTCTACTTCGTCTCGGCCCTCGAACTCACTCGTCCATCTTTTGTTTACTTTTCAGCCGCTGTAACTGTGTGCTATTGTCATGTCGGTCCAAACAATGTTGACAGGTCCATTTAAGGATTAGTGCGTTATGTCCTTAAGATAATATATATAAATAATTTGAAGTTACCTGCGACTGTAGACAATGTTATAGTTTAGTGCAATTACTAAATATGAAGTCTGCATCCTATCTGACGACAGATGGCACACTCTAATTACAGTTCCATACCGCAAGGTACTGTATTGTGCCGATATGGCAGTATGATACTGATTTAGGTCTAGAAGCAAATTAAGTCTACCTCTGATATAATTTGAATTAGAGTAGACTGTATTAATACAGACTTTTTTAAAACTGTGTTCTATTTGTTCATTGATCAGCAATACCGTAAGGCCAGGGTACTTTGACCCTACAAGGTTACTTTGTCCACCCTTAGAAAACCTTGACTTGATTTGACTAATCTATCACTGTACGGAACCCTCGGTGCGCGAGTCAACTCGCACTTGGTCGGTTTTTTTTTTTAATTTATGGACTCGGTAAAATTTGCATTTTTATGGATAGACAAAGTAACCTTGTAGGGTCAAAGTACCTACCCCGACCTTACGGTACATTGGCTCATGAGCAGGGTCCGTAAAATGATTGTCATACGTCATCCCACTCCATCGATTTTGATCGCATTTTATGATCCCTGTCATGAGTAATCGACAACAGTATACCTAATGCAAATAAATCACAGGTACTGTGTGATTAAAAATGAGGATCACTAGGCAGTGTGTTGTGACTTAATGCTAATTTATAATGTACGTATGTATGTAGCTTATTTAGGATGGGTGCGTCTCATTTCATAGAAAAACAATTAACATACTTTCATATGACCGAACATACGTTTGGTAGAATTTTCAGATTGTATAACAACGTTTCATAGAATGTTTATTTCATATATCGTTATTTCGTAGAAGCACAATTGATAGAAAGTCATTTCTTATAACAATCATTTGATAGAATGCACGTTTAATATAATTCACTTTTCTTATAACAATAATTTCATAGAATGTACGTTTAATAGAATGTATTTTTCATAGAATGTACGTTTCATAGAATGTACTTTTCATAGAATGTACGTTTAATAGAATGTATTTTCGTTAAATTACAAAATTTGAACAAGCGAGCGAGCGAAGCGAACGAGCAAAACCTTTTAGAGCAGATCCGACGTGGCCGGGTTAGGTTAGAAGGTCAGGCGGGCCTTCGAGGTTTTTTTTTGCCTTTGTGTACCGAAAAAGTTTTGCTTGTATTCATACCTACTGTTTACATACAAGAACAAATCCACCCAACCACTTCCAGGAAAGTATTAAGTTCGGAGCTAAGGCGGAGTACTGGCAAAAAAAAACATATGAGCGAGCGAGCGAAGCGAGCGAGCAAAACCTTTCAGAGCAGATCCGACGTGGCCGGGTTAGGTTAGAAGGTCAGGCGGGAGCGAAGCGTAGCGAGCTCCCGCCTGGCCTTCGAGGTTATTTTTTTTTGCGTACCGAAAAAAGTTTTGCTTGTATTCATACTGTTTACATACAAGAACAATCCACCCAACCACTTTCAGGAAAGTATTAAGTTTGGAGCTAAGGCGGAGTACTGGAAAAAAAATTGGATTTACACATTTTAATTCATAAACGCGTACAAATGATACAAAATAGTCACTCTCTCTTGACAAAAAATCTATTAAGTGTGTATTATGTTATTTGTTTATTCTATTAAATGTTTATTGTATGAAATGTTCATTATATTAAGTATGTATTATGTTATTTATTTATTCTTTTAAATGTTTATTATATTAAATGTTCATTATATTAAGTGTTCATTAATTTTAGTGTTTATATACGAAACAAAAATATATCAAGTGTTGTTATAAGAAATGAAAATATATGAACTGATTTTCTACGAAATGATAATTCTATCAACTGATCGATTCTATGTGTTGAAATTATATTATATGTTATTCGATGTGATGAACGTTATACCATTTGTTGTTCTATGAATTATTACACACCCATTTAGGATTTAATGTGAATTGAAATACCCTGCAAAGCGGTCTACACTGTGCTAGTTAACTGTTCTTTATATTTCCGATCAGCCAATAGCTATAGCGATTAATCAATGGTGGTTAGTACGATGTAATTAGAGCCGAGTTCCACAGGGCAGAGTGCTGTGCTGTTAGGATAATGCGCTCGTGAATTAGGTATAGAAGTAGATTCTGTTCATTTGTAACATTGTCTCGATATTACTGTAAATTGGGCAATAAATTGGATTGCTGTATTGCTGAATTATAACAATAAATCTATAATACATACAAAAGGTAAAAATAACTAATATTAATTTATCGAATTTAGTGCAATCGTCGAATAGTATTTTTATGTCACATTGCAAAAAAAACGACTTGTACAAGACAACGAAATATACCAGAAGAGTTTTTATTTTAATTTGCCAAATATGCCATCAGAGCTGTGCAGTAATCTAATGGTTACAAAATTACCAGAATTGAGACAAACTGGTAAAAATACCATATTATTTTTATTAAAGTCTCAGTTTTTATACACTGAGATTCTTTTCTTTTATAGACAAACAATTCACCGAATGCTTCAATTTATCGAATTTTGATTGCATAGACAACTCTCCCGGTAGTCATACTTTTTTATGAAATCTTCAAAATGTCAACCTATAGATTAAATAGGTGAGGTTAGGTTTGTGTTATAATTATAACATTCCAAAATATTTCATGTTTTCAGACAAAAATTATTTACTTAAAAATTACTATTAATTACTTAAACATAAATAAAAAAATATTAAATTATTAGTAATTACTTAAAAATTATTTTGATGAAATGAAAATTCGATGTACGTTTGTCTTAAAAAAATGGTAAGTAAATCATAAAAACTACAGTAAAATGTAAGTTAGTTCGTCCTTGCAAGACATGTCGGGTCCCGGGTAAATTGTGTTTAGATGTAAGTAAATTAAAAAAAAACTAGACTTGCGCAGCGCCTGCTACTTTTTCTTGCATCTAATTAATCATCACTTGCATAATTTTTACCCACTTTTTTACGGTATTTCAGATAGTTTTGTTTTACCTTTTAAAACTGTATCTTTGCATGATACTAATGAATAGTTTGAAAGTTACAATATTTCGATCTCAACTAAGGATCTGGATGGTTATGCTCAAATTGATCATGAAGGAAGCTTCTGAGTGTATAAATTGTATCAAAGTTATATCAGTTTCCCATTCCATACATTCTTATTGTTCTACTTGTAGATGGTAGGTAAGTGTAGGTAGTGTTATTATGTATTGTCTTTCGTCTGTCTGACTTCGTCTGTGTATATTTAGTAGCAGGGATCGATACCGTTATCCGAATACTGGTTAATATTGTTCGATAACTGTTAAAAATTTCGTTTGTTGAAATAACGTTTCCTTAGAGTAACGTATAAAAAAGCAACAAAATAATTTCGATTATCGTTATTCAAGAAAAACGAATGTATAACGTTACGTTGAGTATTAACCGGTATTACTCAGTTTCGCTGCGCGTTTTCCTTTGTAGGCGCCGACGCATCGCTATCTTGTTTACGCATAAGGATATTTTGTATATTTGTCTCTGTTTGACTCGTGCCGGCCGGCTTTAAGGATTGTTTGTTTATTGTTATTGTGGTAGAGACTTTTGCATTACGATAATTCCGGCGCGATAACTTAAGGTGCTATTTCCACAGTAGACGCCGAACTCGCTCACTTTTTAATGAGTCTTAAACATATTAAACAGTGGTTAAAGATTATGAAAAAAATATATGTCATATTTAAGCATCTTGCAATTATAAAATCGCTTTCGACAACATGACTAGTAAAACTTCGAACGATCGAAAAAAAACAAAGTTACCTCTATTTGTAATATTTTTTTAATGTTGGTATGGACTTTTTTTACCCGTTTTTTTGTGTCAATCTATAATTATCTAGATAAATTCGGTGGGTTTGTCAGTGCCATACCACAGTTTAAGAAACAATACAGTCGGTCGACGAAGGCGTCTAGACAGGGCAATCGTGCGAGGTGACAGAGGCGGCGGCGGGAGGGGCGCACCCCATGTGTTATACGACGAAATTGTTAGTAATGAGGGTGCTGACTTTGAGGGCTGACGCGTCTTACAACTTGCAATACACAATTAAAATAGTGCATACGACATGTGCTGTGCGAAATTTTATAGCGCCTAAGTTTTAAATTTTCCCATGTCATGCTACTAACTTACTAACGTAAACAAAATGGCGGATGTAAAAGCGTTACGCCTGCCAGTAAAATTCAAATACCGCAAAAATATCGCTATTATATTATATAATTGTTTGTTTCTGTGTAAACAATAAATATATGATCTGACATGTCCCATGAATTTTTAAATTCAAAATGTCGGACATGTTTCATAGCTTATTTTAAGTAAAAATTACGAGTTACGTAGTTTAAGACTTTATTTAAAAAGCAAGAAATTGTTCCTTGCTTCCGTTTGTATATGAATCCTGTAGTCAGATTTTTTAATTATTTTTAAGGATCCTCGGGATGCCGATTACGAGAAAGACATCCATTTTTAAATCCAAGATGGCGGACATAATTTTTTCTTAAAAATCGATATGGGTGTCATCTCCAAGGTTCCTCTGGGTTCCGATTACGAAAATAACATCCATTTTGAAATCCAAGATGGCGAACATTATTTTTTCTTAAAAATCGATATGGGTGTCATCTCCAAGGTTCCTCTGGGTTACGATTACGAAAATGACATCCATTTTGAAATCCAAGATGGCGGACATTATTTTTTCTTAAAAATCGATATGGGTGTCATCTCCAAGGTTCCTCGGGGTTCCGATTACGAAAATGACATCCATTTTGAAATCCAAGATGGCGGACATTATTTTTTCTTAAAAATCGATATGGTTGTCATCTCCAAGGTTCCTCGTGGTTCCGATTACGAAAATGACATCCATTTTGAAATCCAAGACGGCGGACATTATTTTTTCTTAAAAATCGATATGGGTGTCATCTCCAAGGTTCCTCGGGGTTCCGATTACGAAAATGACATCCATTTTGAAATCCAAGACGGCGGACATTATTTTTTCTTAAAAATCGATATGGGTGTCATCTCCAAGGTTCCTCGGGGTTCCGATTACGAAAATTACATCCATTTTGAAATCCAAGACGGCGGACATTATTTTTTCTTAAAAATCGATATGGGTGTCATCTCCAAGGTTCCTCGGGGTTCCGATTACGAAAATGACATCCATTTTGAAATCCAAGGTGGCGGACATTATTTTTTTTTTAAAAATCGATATGGGTGTCATCTCCGAGGTTCCTCGGGGTTCCGGATACGAAAATGACGTCCATTTTGTGATTTTGAAATCAAAGATGGTGGACATAAATTTTTCTTAAAAATCGATATGGGTGTCATCTCTAAAGTTTCTCGGGGTTCCGATTACGAAAATGAGATCCATTTTGAAATCCAAGATGGCGGACATTATTTTTTCTTAAAAATCGATATGGGTGTCATCTCCAAGGTTCCTCGGGGTTCCGATTACGAAAATGACATCCATTTTGAAATCCAAGATGGCGGACATTATTTTTTCTTAAAAATCGATATGGGTGTCATCTCCAAGGTTCCTCGGGGTTCCGATTACGAAAATGACATCCATTTTGAAATCCAAGATGGCGAACATTATTTTTTCTTAAAAATTGATATGGGTGTCATCTCCAAGGTTCCTCGGGGTTACGATTACGAAAATGACATCCATTTTGAAATCCAAGATGGCGGACATTATTTTTTCTTAAAAATCGATATGGGTGTCATCTCCAAGGTTCCTCGGGGTTCCGATTACGAAAATGACATCCATTTTGAAATCCAAGATGGCGGACATTATTTTTTCTTAAAAATCGATATGGGTGTCATCTCCAAGGTTCCTCGGGGTTACGATTACGAAAATGACATCCATTTTGAAATCCAAGATGATGGACATTTTTTTTTTCTTAAAAACTGATATTGGTGCCATTTCTCAAAATTATATCTCCGCCAGTTTTGAATCTAATTTTTTATTTTGAAATGTACACCCCCCGAAAAACCCAGAAAACGACATCCATGACGATTTAAAAAAAAATTACGTCCACTATCTTTACTTCCAAAATGGATGCCATCTATGAAATCTACACCCCCTGAAACCTAGAAAACGACACTCATGTCAACTTTTTCAAAAAAGTGACGTCCGCCATCTTTATTTCCAAAATGGATTCCATATATAAAATTAGTACACATACATACATGAACCCTAAAAACATTACCCTCCTTTTTTGGGCAGTTGCGTAAGTCTGTGACAACCCTTGGTCGGTACGGCGGCCTTGAGCGGTGTCGGCACTTACGCAAACATCAAAGGCGTCGGCCCACTGTTACTTTTTACACCTTGTTTTCTTATACCATGCTACCAGTGAAGTAGTTTAATGGGTTAGAACCAAACTGCTACCAGTAATAGTCAGTAAAATGTTATCCTGCTTTATGTCAACTAAATACTATGAGATATAGATTTCTGCGGAATGCATAATCGGACATGCAAATATTATTCATAGCAATTTGATGCAACATCTGGGGGCACGGTAGTGCCCCCGCCAAGACGAGCAAAAAAGAAGCGGGGCACTACCTACCTTTTCTCGAACCGTTTCGTCTAATTTTCAAACCCTCATAGCTTTGGCCCAGTTAACACCAGAGCGCCCAAATTCACAGGTTAAGATGCTGTTAGGAAACATATAAAATGTACTAAATTTCATTGATCTAGCTTTTATACTTTAGGTTTTATTGGTACCTAAAATACGCCGATTTTGCCACTCACTTATATATATACACTTATACACTGACGTATCAAAACCTCTCGGGTATTTCCCGATGACCTAGAAAGCTGAAATTTGGTCGGTAAGTTATTTTTAGTACACATACAATAGAATAATTCTGAAACTTGGAACTTTTACCCCCCAACCCCTAAAACTAGGGGATGAAAGTTTGTATGAGACTCGCAAATTTTGATACTAGAGGTCTGAAAATTTATACCTATTGGGACTCATTGTTATAAATAAAATACACATTCTAGGATATTTAGAAATTCACCCCTCACCCTTAAAATAAGGGGATGAAAGTTTGTATGGGCTTTCCATAATGGGGGATAAAAGTGTACATATATGGGGCTAAACGTAAGTATTTCTTAAATACACAATTATTATTACTACTTAGAAACGCTTCAGCGCAAAAAAAAATAAAAAAACCTATAAATTAAAAATTACCTTAAAAAAGGAAATGAGAATCCCACCAAAAACATTTCGTGTAAAAGTGGCGGCCAAGACTCACATACTCATAACGAATTCGCTGTAAAACAAATTGTCAGATCCCTCGAAAAGCCAAGCCCATAAGCCCTGAGTTTACTAATCCTACATACAATGTGTACTAATTTTACATATAGAATCCATTTTGGAAACAAAGATGGCGGACGTCACTTTTTTGAAAAATTTGACATGAGTGTCCTTTTTTAGGTTTCTGGGGGTGTAAATTTCAAAGATGGCACTCATTTTGGAAGTAAAGATGGTGGACGTAATTTTTTTTAAAAATCGTCATGGATGTCGTTTTCTGGGTTTTTCGGGGGGTATACATTTCAAAATAAAAAATTAGATTTAAAACTGGCAGAGATATATTTTTGAGAAATGGCACCAATATCGGTTTTTAAGAAAAATTTATGTCCGCCATCTTGGATTTCAAAATGGATGTCATTTTCGTAATCGGAACCCCGAGGAACCTTGGAGATGACACCCATATCGATTTTTAAGAAAAAATAATGTCCGCCATCTTGGATTTCAAAATGGATGTCATTTTCGTAATCGGAACCCCGAGGAACCTTGGAGATGACACCCATATCGATTTTTAAGAAAAATTTATGTCCACCATCTTTGATTTCAAAATCACAAAATGGACGTCATTTTCGTATCCGGAACCCCGAGGAACCTCGGAGATGACACCCATATCGATTTTTAAGAAAAAATAATGTCCGCCATCTTGGATTTCAAAATGGATGTCATTTTCGTAATCGGAACCCCGAGGAACCTTGGAGATGACACCCATATCGATTTTTAAGAAAAAATAATGTCCGCCATCTTGGATTTCAAAATGGATGTCATTTTCGTAATCGGAACCCCGAGGAACCTTGGAGATGACACCCATATCAATTTTTAAGAAAAAATAATGTCCGCCATCTTGGATTTCAAAATGAATGTCATTTTCGTAATCGGAACCCCGAGGAACCTTGGAGATGACACCCATATCGATTTTTAAGAAATAATAATGTCCGCCATCTTGGATTTCAAAATGGATGTCATTTTCGTAATCGGAACCCCGAGGAACCTTGGAGATGACACCCATATCGATTTTTAAGAAAAAATAATGTCCGCCATCTTGGATTTCAAAATGGATGTCATTTTCGTAATCGGAACCCCGAGGAACCTTGGAGATGACACCCATATCGATTTTAAAGAAAAAATAATGTCCGCCATCTTGGATTTCAAAATGGATCTCATTTTCGTAATCGGAACCCCGAGAAACTTTGGAGATGACACCCATATCGATTTTTAAGAAAAAATTATGTCCAACATCTGATTTCAAAATCACAAAATGGACGTCATTTTCGTATCCGGAACCCCGAGGAACCTCGGAGATGACACCCATATCGATTTTTAAGAAAAAATAATGTCCGCCATCTTGGATTTCAAAATGGATCTCATTTTCGTAATCGGAACCCCGAGAAACTTTGGAGATGACACCCATATCGATTTTTAAGAAAAAATTATGTCCAACATCTGATTTCAAAATCACAAAATGGACGTCATTTTCGTATCCGGAACCCCGAGGAACCTCGGAGATGACACCCATATCGATTTTTAAGAAAAATTTATGTCCACCATCTTTGATTTCAAAATCACATAATGGACGTCATTTTCGTATCCGGAACCCCTAGGAACCTCGGAGATGACACCCATATCGATTTTTAAGAAAAAATAATGTCCGCCACCTTGGATTTCAAAATGGATGTCATTTTCGTAATCGGAACCCCGAGGAACCTTGGAGATGACACCCATATCGATTTTTAAGAAAAAATAATGTCCGCCATCTTGGATTTCAAAATGGATGTCATTTTCGTAATCGGAACCCCGAGGAACCTTGGAGATGACACCCATATCGATTTTTAAGAAAAAATAATGTCCGCCATCTTGGATTTCAAAATGGACGTCATTTTCGTATCCGGAACCCCGAGGAACCTCGGAGATGACACCCATATCGATTTTTAAGAAAAAATAATGTCCGCCACCTTGGATTTCAAAATGGATGTCATTTTCGTAATCGGAACCCCGAGGAACCTTGGAGATGACACCCATATCGATTTTTAAGAAATAATAATGTCCGCCATCTTGGATTTCAAAATGGATGTCATTTTCGTAATCGGAACCCCGAGGAACCTTGGAGATGACACCCATATCGATTTTTAAGAAAAAATAATGTCCGCCATCTTGGATTTCAAAATGGATGTCATTTTCGTAATCGGAACCCCGAGGAACCTTGGAGATGACACCCATATCGATTTTAAAGAAAAAATAATGTCCGCCATCTTGGATTTCAAAATGGATGTCTTTCTCGTAATCGGCATCCCGAGGACCCTTAAAAATAATTAAACAATCTGACTACAGGATTCAAATGTAATCTAATACACATGAATGCAGACAAACATATGGGTCAAACAGAGATCCTCTTTTTTAAGTCGAATTACGTTAATCTTCTCCTAAGTGTAACAAATTCTTTTTTTGAAAACCGCATCAAAATCGGTTCAGCCAAACGCGAGATAATCGCGGACAAACATAAATACTTATATTACTCCTTTTTTAACTTACAAGACAAAAACGCACACCAAACCACATGAACTGCGTAAAATCAAATCAAATCACTCTGCTGCGCTGCGACTACCGCGACGCGAGTCAAATGCGAGTGACATATAAACAAAATCGTACGTAAAATCAAAATCGCAACGCAGAACGACTCATTCTATCTCTGTCAAACTCAAATTAAACGGTTAATTTTGTTAAACAGAAACGGAATTTGCTAAATAACAGTATTATGTGAATAACGTTATAATACCGGTAAACGAAACCACTACCAATATTCATTTTGGTTTAGCGTCACGTGACCAATAACGGTAATACAAAAATAACGGTATCCGATCCCTGTTTAGTAGTCTGGTAAAAGTATCCTATAACCATTTTTGGGTGTCCAGCTATCCCTGTACTGATTAGTTCAAATTTGTCCAGCCGTTTCGGCGTGATGAGAGCACTAACATATTATGGCCAATAGATGGCTCCATACTGACATGGCGCCGCGCGCCCATATAAAACCAAAGACGATCCCGTATCACGCTATTAAGATTTTTCCTGAAATCATGACCGCTCTACATAGAAAACTAATTTTGAATACAAATCTAGAATTGTATAATTATTCATGACACATTTCGTAACCAAGCGTGGCGTAGCGTTTTTTGCAGCGAAATAGTGCCAATTATTTTGGAAACCATATCCACGTTTCATAAATATCTATTGTTTTAATATTTGTAATCATACTACCCTAGTTTTTCCGGTAGCCTAAGAAGAATACCTAATAAGTATTGGCAACAAGCTTGCGAATAAAAGCAACGATAAAAATCACCCCTTGTCACAAACCAGGACTAACCTTGCTGGGGGGTCGCGTTTATTCAGCAGAGACATCGCTTAACGAAGCGTGGCGCGCGTTTGATGGCGAATCGAAAACTATTGTGCATTTGCATTGAACCTTGTACTGGCGCCGATTAGAGACAATAGGTTTGAGACGTAATGTTGTTTAATGATCCTTAACCACGATTTGTTTTCTAATGCAAAACCTAAACTTGTGAGTCTAAGCTAGGCATTTCTTGTGAGTGAAGAAAAACTGAAACTACAGAAAACAAGAAACTCTTCTTCTTTTGGTGCTTGCACAATTGAAAAGTTAAACAAGAAAATTGGGCAAGTGCGAGCCCGACTCGCGCATGAAGGGTTCCTTACCTATACATATATATAATCTATAACAAGTTTGTTGTATGGGAGCCCCCCTTAAATATTTATTTTATTTTATTTTTAGTTTTTGTTGTTATACTCGTAGCGGCAATAGAAATACATCATCTGTGAAAATTTCAATTGTCTAGCTATCACCGTTCTTGAGATACAACCTGGTGACAGACGGACGGACGGATGGACGGACGGACGGATGGATGGACGGACGGACGGACGGACGGACGGACGGACGGACAGACGGACGGATGGACGGACGGACGGACGGACGGACGGACAGCGAAGTCTCAGTAATAGGGTCCCGTTTTTACCCTTTGGGTACGGAACCCTAATAAAGTAATGTAGGGTCATCCTAATTATGAAATATTAGAATGTTACTCACAAATTACTAATTTGATTAATCATTCTAAACAGGAACTTAATTTTGATCCAACTTAGATTCCACCCTGTACTGTATAGTGTACATGAAGTAATTTTATACAGGGGTTGAAATCACCAGAGACGTGGTGTAACGAAGCGAGGCGCCGTTTGATGGCGGATTGACTACTATTTGTGTACGCACTTTGCATAACAATCGACAATGGATTGTTGTCGATTATTGGCTAAAACAAATCGTGGATACAACTATTAAGCTTTTTTTTTCAACTACATCACCATGAGATCACCGGTAATACACTTGTGACTCCTCTGGTGTTGCAGGTGTCTATAGGCGACGGTAATAGCTTTCCATCAGGCGATACGTTTGCTCGTTTGACCCTATAACATAAAAAAAATAAGATTCATAAATCATGAGCTCTCAAAGGATATTGTAATTTCATATCTATATTAACGATTCGTACACGAAATGTTATACAATTATTATTATAAGAAATCGTATCTTTGAACTGTACATAACATATAACGGACAGAAAAAGAAAATAGGACACGTCTGGGAAATTCCATATCCCCAAGTATTATTTAAAGATGAATGAAGTATATCGCACAAGACATAGCTGTGGTAATATTTCGGACAGATATCTTTGTAAACGTCGAATCTAGCCCAAGCTGAGACGTGGCGCAACGAAGCATGGTGTTGTTTGATGCTGAATTGGTAACTATTTGTGTACGCAGTTTGCATAACAATCAACATAATGACGGCGAATCAACCGACGATTATTGACCGAAGGCATCATGCGTTAGTCGAGGTCCTATTAATGCATATTATGCCCTACATGCCTCCTCTGAGTTTAGAAATAAAGAGAGAAATGAACATTTTATTCAAATCACAACTCCGAAATATTCTTTCCCATCTATAACGTTACGCCAAATTTTCATTAGTCCTTAAGTATTTTTTTTTTCTTGAATCCCATTATATTCTCAGGGTTAAACATCGTTTTAAAGAAGTCATACATTTACATACAAACAGAAATCTTGAAAATGTCAATCTATCGATTAGGCAGGATAGGTTAGGTTTGTTATAACAAATATTTTATGGTTTCAGAAAAAAAAAATGCTTTCGATGATATAAAATTCGATGAAGCGTTCGTCTATAAAACAAAGGTAAACCTGAATATTATCCTTATATTCGCATAACGATTAATATTTACAAACTGAAATATCGGACATTGTTCATCACCACAATGGAAAACACGAACGCTTGGCAATCTTTCCTAGATCGCGTCGCCAAAACCGCCAAATGGCTTTTTCCTATTGACATTTATGAATTCATTTAATATAACATGTAGGAATAGAAAGGTTAATGATAGCAATAACGCTCGCATCGGGAACGAATAAAAGGTGTAATTTATGTGTTCCCCAAAACGCGGCGCAATTACATTGTGTGGGGCGCACAGGGGTGGGACTAAGTATCGATGTTTTGAAAAATATAATTGTTACCTCGTAGCGTCAAGGGCCGATTAGGCCGCAAACATTGAGCATCCAGTCAGTTCCCCCTTTCATCTTTATATGGACGAAATCAGCGTGCTTTCGTAACCAGTAGCGACACATATGCGTAGCTTACACACAAATCATGAATAAGATACAGTAGGAAATCAGGTGACTTGCGAAAGCTAAAAGAAATACTTTCTGTAGCGTTTTAATCTGGTGTCAGTGGCTATGCATAGCCATGTCAGTCGCATGGATGCAGTCTATACTAAGTCTGCCCTAGTCTAAATTGGATATAATTATATTAGAATATTATGATTCAAAGGACGCCAGCAAGGTTTTCGAATACTGTTGAATAAAATTGAAAATGTTGAAGATATGCGTTAGGAATGATCCATCTTGTATCGAACTCGTAAGGTCATCATACATATCATATCTTATCATAACAGGTGTCACACGAGTCTGAAAAAAAAATACTATCGACACGATAATTATATTCGATATCAAAAATATCGACACAACCCCACCACTACCAAGCTCTAGAGTCCCCATCCCATTGTAGAAAATGCTAATGATTTCCTTCGTTTCAACTTCGTTTAAAGGTGGTCGTAAATTTAATGAATTCTCTGTTTAGGAGCCATTGTAAGCTCCAGTGAAATTTTGAGCCGCTACCAACCTGCGAAGAACGGTTTCAATCTAATTATGTATGTGAAATATTTATGAAGTTATGAGCTACTTTGATAATTAAAACATGATACCATGTGTATAGATAGGTATACAATGTGCTTAAAGAAAAACAAAGGAGATGGTGCTAGACTTAATATCAGTGTCAAAAGGAAGTTAATAGGTAGTCAAAGCATAAATAATCACGTTTTCACAAAAAATAACCAACTACATTAAGAAAAAATTGTGTTTCCGAAAAGAACTGAACGAATTACTCTAAGAATGGCGCTATATTAATTTCCATAAAATTATGGTCTACCAAACAAAAGTTGAAAAGTAACCTATTCATCACAACACATCTGTTTCATACTCAAAAAATGTCGATCGTATTGCGTGACAAAAAAAGAAATAACCGACACATAAGTTGAAACAATCAGTGACAGGTCACGATACATGTTTTAATTAATCAATCAACCAATCTATTTTTGTGACTTTTGTACCTATAGTTTTTTAAAATTCAAACTTAATTTAATATTGAAACTTTTATTATATTTTATTTTAAAACACTGCACTGTTTTCTTTATTTAAGCATGCTGTGTCTACTATTTTAGGGTGTACAAAAATGTAACCGTTACATCATAAATTAAGTTATGATAATTTTGTATTATCCAATTTGTGGACCATAAAAAAAAAACTATCTATCAATAATACTGGGGCTAAAAGGTCTTTTTCTGAGTTTCGTTTTGGTTTATTACATGTCATATGTAGTCAAACATAATCATACGATTTTACTCATAAGGATCCTTATCCATTCGTCTTTTAAAAAAATGCCAATTGCTTTAGATTTTTTTTTCAGGGCGATTGTGATTTATTGGCACGTAATTATGTGTGTAATTTTTCATTAATGATATTTGTTTCAAAATCTTCTCGAAATTAACAAAATTCACGCGGAAAACTGGTTTTTCCCACTTATTTTCGACTGCATGCAATGAATGCATTAAATAGCTATGTTACTATCTAGAACTCGGGGAAAAGTATTATTCACTTTAAATAATTGGTTGAACTTGAAATAATCCATTTCTAATAATCTATTAAATAATATATTTGTCGTAATATACAAAAAATACATTTTAAAATGAATAAGGCCTCGTAAGGTGCAAATTTGTAAGAAGACAAGTCTACGTCCTTCCCTGATGTGCCATATATTCATCCCTGATGTTGTGCGAAAAAATCACCGAACTTGCTAAATGAGTTAGCGAAGTTTTCTCATATGCGGCACTTCGGCGATCTCGAGTGTTATGTTTGCTGGGTTTTGGGGCAAATTGACTGGCTTATTATATAAAAGCGAGCACGGGAGTGAGAACCAGTTTGAAGATGAATGCAGCACTATTAGTATTGATCGTGTGATAGCCTTATAATTATTATAAAATTTATTTCAACACAAGGAGAAAAGAAAAACAAATAATACACTTAATTACTACTAACAATGTACAACAAAGCTTAAATTAAAATAAATTGCTCCCCTGCGGCATGGTCCCGAAAATGCTGGCAGCATTTCCTCGCTCAACAGCTATGCTGATACGTTGTGCGAGGAAGCTGCCAGCTCTTCGGTCCCCAGTGGTCTCTGCAAGCCTTTTGGAGAGCTCTTTTTAAATGTCCATGGACCTAGGTGCACAACCCCAAAATTGTATTCGGGCCGAGATCTCTATATTATTATAAACGCTGAGACGGGAGCCCAGACGATCCATTTGTGATTTTGTTCTTAGAAATATTCCGGCCTTAGGCTGCCGGCCACACAGAGGAGCCTAGAAAATGTTCCAATTAGGCTGCGTCTCTGTGAAGCTCAAAAGAGGTGCATTAATCTGAGGAAAGTGATTGGTCCATTTTACACATCTCCGCTCCGCTCCGCGTGCGGGCAACATATTAAAGTCCAATCAACTGACACACATTGATGAATTTTACCAATGAGTCTGTCAATTATTTGGCATTAACAAAAGTTGATATTTTGTAGGAGGTACACCGGCTGTAGCTCCCAGGATTGCACGGTTGAAGTGGCAATGGGCAAGCCATGTAGCCCGGAGTATTCTCCGGCTTGGCTTTTGCCGTGGGGGCAGCAATCCTAGAGTACTAGTAGAAATAAGCGCAGTGTGGGACGGCCCCCGACTAGATTCAATGGATGTGGTCTGCACGGGTCGCACTTTATGGCGAGCTATGGGGGAGGCCAATGTTCAGCAGTGGACGTCTGTGGCTGTTAGATAGAAACTGGCCATGCCCTGCCTTGAGTCTATAACATAAAGGCATGTGAGAATACACTCAGAAAAAAAACCAAAATTTCAGCTTGTTAATACCATATTCTACTAAATATACAGTAATTATACACAATCGATGCACATCTGCCCGAACAGCTATTCAATCACCTGCGGCCGTCTCCGCTTGAGGTCGATCGATTCGACCGCAAGCTCCAAAACTGAACAATAAGACCGCTACTCGACATGAGCTTACATTACTTGTGCCTAGAGTTAATATGACGCATCTGAAAACGTCTATTTACCTTTATTATTTGCGTTATGTCAACCATTTGCTGCAAAAATTGGCTACGTCAGCCACCTGAGAACTCATGAGCGACGCGACGCTCTCATTAGCCAGCGTTCAGTCGCCGTGGCCGAAATCGGCCGTATGCAATGATGATGATGATGACATGTCAACCAGAACGGGCTTATGATGGTTGCTTTTATCACGGGATAAATTAGTGACAAAGCATCCGTCACGTTTTGAAAAAAGTGCGAGTGTCAGTTACAGATGCTTTGTCACTTATTTATCACGTGATAAACACAACCATCATAGGTCCTCTTGGGGCCTAATTTAATTAACTTTAATTATCTTAAAGGAAAACTCATAACTTTTTTTTAGTTAGCTGCGCTGCCTACAATTTATCTGATTAGGGCAAAGGTTGACTGATAGTGAGCATCAAGTCCGCCTTTTGTACTATAAGTTTTTTCTTTAGTGGACTTAAAATTGATGATTTCGTAACCATAAAAATATAACAAATTGCCAAATGTAATGAGGCTACAAAGTGGACCGCTAATCTAGTAAAGGTCACTAGAGACAGCAGGATCTTTCAGCTGATACTGATGATGATGATATTGAGTGCCAGGTTTTTTCCAATAAAGTTAGACTTAGCACACAAACGTATAAATCAATTGAGACAAGCAAGCTTTTAACGTGTGATGTTGTATTCGGGTGGCTGTCAAATATAATGTTCTTTCCCTTGCATATAGTAAATAGCAGAGCAGGAAATCAGGCATATTGCTCCAAAATTACCTGCACAAGTTTGGCGGAGTTGGCGATTTATTACTCCATACTGCCAGAGCTCACGCGTCAAACAAAAACAAACGCTGGATAATTAGTTTGGAGGTGAAATACTGTACCTATACGTGGAGGTCTCGTAAATCATAAGTCTGGTTTCTTAAAATAAAACATGTAGATGTTTTCTTCAATAAAACCGCCAAATCCCATAACGTCTAGTCTTCAATCTGTCATTCGTCCATCTCCCAGTCCTTCATTAATTCGTTCCGTAGATCATATTCACTCTTACATTCAATCAGCTGTCACTTCGTCATTAATACTCATTCCTGCTTACGTTTGCTGCAGTTAGTTTTTATAAAAGCAAGTACTGCTTCTTATGCTGCTGTTTGTCTAAATTAAATTCGATATCTAAACTGGGCTATCATAAAATCGACACCTTTTAAAACTCTAGAAGATTCCCAGAATATGACCAACAAATTGCTTAAATGGAGATATACCGGTCACATTCAACATGTCAGCAAATCTGTCAGTTGTTCTTACCCAAGGTATCCGCAAAACGTGGAACAAGTCCTCCTACACATACACATTAAAGTAGCTGGATAGGCTAGCTAGATACCTAATTCAACCCATACCCTTTTGCGACCAATTTTACGGCCATAACCCTTATTGTATCTTAGACGCACGCCTTATCTATTAAGTGCCCCTTAGACAGCTTGTCACGTTTTTTATAGAAATAAAACGCTGCAAGTAAAATAAGAAAAACAATATATTAAAATAAGGGCGTAGGTCCGATGCCGATCATAAATCTGCCTGGTGGTTGCTTAAAAATAACCTATTTCTACAACTTATCCAGGAATTCAGTCGCAGTAGTGTGTAAGGAGACTCAAAACCCTTGTAGTTCGGCGTTTACGAGATGAATCAACTCCCAACGTAGTTCCTGAGATAAGAACGAAGAGCATGTAACACTATGTATTTACAATTTGCCCATCAAAACGCTTTATTCCATCAGCGGAAGTGAATTATTACATATTGACTTCTTACTAAACAAATATTAGCTCTAAATCAAAATATAAAAATATCGATTATTTAAAAAACAACAAGTGGGTAACTATATAATTTTGCTTGTAACAAAGAACAACGTAAAGTTCTACTTCGTATGCAATACATCTATGTACTGTTAAAGAAACCATCAATTTATACTTAATATCAATTTTACATTGGGCATTAATAGGCTAAACATTCGTGTATCGTTATTATGTATAAGATTTGCACAACTTACCCAGTATGGGAATGAAAGATAAACACAAAAGCACCGGAATGACACAGGAATAACACACGGTGTCTTCTTCACAGTATTAAATAGATTACACTTTAACAGTATAACTTGTTAGCAAGGAAACATGTTCATTAGAATTAAGTAATCCACAACAAAATAACAGCGCTCGTGCATACTTGCATCGGAGCGGTGAATGCGTAGTGCTCGTGACGTCACTGAACGACTCGATCCTAACCGGTCGGCAAGCGCCCGCGTAGTTCGTTCAATTCACTACTAATAAGAATAGTATGCGTGTACGTAAAATATTTATTTATTTTCATTGTAATGTTTTATTTTTTATTAATTATTATGTTTTATATCAGTGTAAGATTGTGATTTAATGGTTATTGTTTAAATTGAAGATTTTTTTTAATTTATTTTTGTAGAATTTATTAAAATTTAGTTTTAAATGATTATTTTTAAAGGTTAATATTATTTACGTGACAGTATCCCTCTCCTTTCGGAAGGATTTTACCTCGCGTAAAATCCTTTGATATATAACTGCAATACATCTTTTTTTTTATCTTTTATCTTGATAGTTACTTATTAATTTAATGTCTTTTATATGCCATGACCCTAAATCCTGGCCAGCCATATCTTCTAAAATATACACAAGAGGAGAAATCTTTTTTTTTTACTTTGCATTTTAGAAATTTTGGAGCTAATTTCTTACTGAAATGCGCATCTTTGTCGCTCTGGAAGTAGCAACGTTTCCAAACTATGTCACCCTCTTCAAATTCTGCGTGTTTTCTCCTTAGGTCGTATCGCTGAGAGTTCTTTAAGTGTGACTGCCAAAGGGCTTTTTGGACATTGTCGAAGATGAGTGCTAGTTGGCCTAGGTTCTCTGCATACGCGTCACGTGGAACAAAAATTAAGTCATTTGGGTCTTCAACATTCTCTACATAGTGAGACCCGCAAGTAACCAATTCTCTACCATGAACTAGAAAGGACGGCGTGTAGCCTGTGGTTTCATTAACGGAATTATTAACCGCGAATTGTATTTTAGCTAGATTCACATCCCAGGACCTGTGATCACCATTAACAAATGTAGAAATAGCCGTAACGATGGTTTTGTTGTACCTCTCGACAGAGTTTATTTGGGGGCTATATTTAGGTGTAAAGTGAACCTTTGGAACTTTATATGAAGTTAATAATTTATTTAAATCACGACTAATAAATTGACAGCCGTTGTCAAGGATTACCGTCTGTGGGATTCCGTGGATTAAGAACACTCCATCTTCTAAACATTTGCATATATTCTGTGCGGTAGCTCTTCTTAAAGCAAAAAGAAGACAATATTTAGAAAAACAGCATGCTACTACGAATATGTAGCAATTTTGCTTCCTAGTGTTTGGCAAGGGTCCAACCAAGTCTATAGATAATATTTGGAAGGGTCTACTACATTCTTTTGGTCTTCCCATTTTCCCTAAAGTGCCGTGAGTAGGCAATTTATAAGCCAAGCAAGTATCACACTGAGACACATAATTTACTGTATCAGTGTACATGCCTGGCCAATAATATCTTAACATCACTCTCTTATATGTTTTAAATGTTCCGAAATGACCTGCTATTGGTTCGGCATGACAAAACTTTAACACCTCTTCACGTTTCTCCACTGGTAAAACCTCTTTCCAGTCAAATTCTGCGGTCAAAGAATTTTTTGATTTAGTGTACCTATACAAAACATTGTTTTCAACTCTATAATTTGGAAAGCTGGCAGGCGATTCTTGGCATCCATTAATTAAGTTAAGGTACCACGTATCCTGGGTAGGTACGGATATGTTAGAAATGGCAGCTAAGGGTACTGCTCGCGATAGTGCATCAGGAATTATATTATCTTTGCCTTTCCTATGCTTCAATTCAAAATGAAAGGATGAAAGTCGAACACCCCATCTAGCAAGTCGACCTGTTGGATTTGATAACGATAAAAACCATTTTAGCGCGGCATGGTCTGTATATACTGTGAACATTTTACCATTTTCTAGGTAACATCGCCAATGTTCGAGAGCAACTATGACGGCTAGGGTTTCTCTTTCCGTAACGCTGTAGTTCTTTTCAGGTCCTGTCAGAGAGCGACTCATATAAGCCACAGGATGCTCTACTCCGTCTATTGTTTGAGATAACATGGCACCAACGCCGAAATTGCTCGCATCAGTATGGACTTCAAAGGGATGTCCAAAATCTGGGCACGCTAATACCGGAGCTTCCGCTAGCAATAATTTAAGTTTGGAAAAAGATTCCTCAGCCTGTTCTGTCCACTGAAATGGAGGAGCGTTCTTTTTACTCGAAGTTAAGGAATTGAGAGGGCCAGCGATAGTACTAAAGTTTGGAATAAACCTTCTGTACCATGAGGCCGTTCCCAGGAAACGCTTTACTTCCTTTTTGGAAGTAGGTCTCGGGAAATGTGTGATGGCTTCAACTTTTTCTGGATCCGTGCGGAGGCCATTTGCATCAACGACGTATCCTAAATAGTTTAACCTATCTCGAAAGAAATTACATTTGTCTAGGTTAACAGTAAGATTAGCTTTGTTCAGTTTTTTTAGCACACTTGTAAGTAATTGTACATGTTCTTCAAAGGTTTTACTAACAATTATGATATCATCTAGATACGCGAACACTTTTAGTTCAAATTCAGCTCCAAAGAGGGTGTCTACTAGCCTTTGTTGTGTGGCTGGAGCATTAGTCAGACCAAAAGCTGTAACACAGAATTGTAGCGTTCCCCGGCCAGGAACAAAGAAGGCCGTTTTTTCCTTATCTGTCTCCTTTATTGGTATCTGCCAAAACGCTTTTGAAAGATCAATACTGGAAAGAAACCTGGCATCCTTCAAATTGTCCAGGATCTCAGACACGTAAGGTAAACTGTATGCATCCTTTTTTGTAACAGAATTTAATTTTCTGCTATCTAGGCAAAGTCTTGGTTTCCCATCTTTTTTCCCTACTACGAGGACTGGCGATGACCATGGGCTCTCACATGGTTCTATTACATGCAGTGACAGCATTTCATCCACTTGTTCAGTAATTATTTTCTGCTTTTCAGGCGACATGCGATAGTATCGTTGCCTGATTGGGGCAGCGTCGCCAGTATCAATTGCATGAGTTATGAGGGTGGTTCTTCCTAAACCTTTGCACTCAAAAGATATGTCTCTGAACTTGTGTATGATTTTATCCGCTTCACACCTCTGCTGAGCATTTAGGTTATCGTAACTGTATAATTTAGACGTATTTGCACCTATTTCAGATACACCAGGGTCGCTTGTTAAGTAATCAACTTTATTCAAATATTTTGGGCACAAATTAAAATTAGACCAAAAATCTATTCCAAGGATCAAGGTAGACTTAATTTGGGGAATTGCATGAGTTTTAAGAGTTTGAGTAGTGTCTTCGAAGGTAACGGGAATGTAAAAATAACCCAGAGATATTATCTGCTGCCCTCCTGCAGCGGTCACAGTTATTGTTTCATCATCGTGCAATTTAAATCCATGGCGCAACAACTGTAAATGCGCATTATTGCCGATTATCGAAACGACGGATCCTGAATCAAGTAAACCATACATTTCTAAGGCTATATGATTTTTAACTACTATTTTTACATAAGGACGAGGATCATCATAAGGTTTGTTGAAAATTGCCGCCAGTGTATAAGATTTAAAGAAATTTGCTACAGTGACAAGCCACTTACTCCAATCTTTTGGATCAAAGTTATTAGTGCTACTAGCAACGTGACAATTTTCAACATTTATTCGTTTTTTGAATTTTCGGACGTGGATGGTTTAGGATTGCAATTGGGACAGTCAGGCAACCTCACATTTTGCATTCCACATTTGAAACAAAAAATATCATTTCTATCAGCAGTACATTCAGACATTGTATGAGTGTCGACACGACAACGGTAGCAGAATTTTTTACTATTCGCAATAGCGTAAGTTTTATTAGTCGTTTCCGTTTTACTTCCTTCATAAAATTGCCTATTAGTAGTGACGTAATTATTCGATTTATTATTAGGCTTAGGCGAGTAGGAATAATTGGACCTAACCATATTTTTATTGGTATCCTTGGGACCTCTATACGCAAACTCTGGAGCCAAGGTAGTCGCGTTTACACTTGGTGGTTCTTTGAAATTGTCACAACGAGTTTTTACGTGCTCATAATTTTTACAAAGTATTCGCAAACTCTCAATACGATCAATTTCAGGACAAGTAGCGAGAATATTCGCGTAACATGGCCGTATGTTGTGTAATATTATCTCTAGTCTGTCAGATTCGTTCATAGGCTTACTTAGACGCTTAAACATGCCATCCATTATTGCTAAATATATAGCGATGCTTTCCGAATCACCCTGCGTACGATTACGTATCTCCGCTAACATTTTGTAATCATAGTCAATAAAATCAAAATCTTCTTTTAAGACCGAAAGCAAATTCTTCCAAGAAGTAGTGCGCTCTTTAACACTTCGAAACCAATGTAGGGCATCCCCTGTAAAAATTTCAGTTGCACTGGCTAACATTTTACCATCCGGGATGTCTTTTGCTACCCGAAATTCCTCAACCCGTTGAATAAATGAACGGACACAAGTTTTTCCGTCATACTTGAGTTTTGATAATTCAGATGTTATACCGCGATCACAGGTCACCGAAATGTGAGTCGGCCTATCTGAGGATACCTCCGGTTTGTTGCTGGCCTCAGAAAATATTTCAGAATCAGAGGCATTAGATGAGCCAGATAAGTCTAGGAACTGATTTTCGAGACCCTCCACTGTTTTTTTTAACTTCTCATGCGTCGCCAAGTCCTCAGGGGTCACAGGCATAGCTCGTTGTACCCGAAAGTATACATGATTTAATAAAGCGTGAGTCCTAGAATGTAAAGAAATTTGATATTCTGTTTTTAAAGCGGCTAGGTTATGTTTTACTTTCGAAATAGTATCGACAATGTCACGGCAATCTTCAGTGAAATCTAAGCAAGATTCTAAAATATCAGTCGCAGCATATTTCTGAGTAAGTTTGGTTACCTGCCTCCTTAATTCGAGAACGTTCTCTGCCGGAATTCCCCCCCTAATATTGACTTCGTAAATTAATTCTTGTTTCTGCAAGAGCAAGTACTTTAAAGAACGATCCATTTTGATCAAGATAATAAACTGGGTATGTTGTGCAAAATATCCGTACAGACTAATTTAACAAACAATAATACAACACATTAAATATGTAAGAACTCGAAATAAACGCTAATTGTTATTACAAATAAAGCACTTTTTTTTTTTATTACCGAGCAAAGCATGGGAATAATACTAGTTTACAGAGTAGCAACACAAGCACTTAACAAGAATAATTTGATATATTAAAAATTAATTCAAATTTCAAAGCCAAAAAACAAATTAAATAGGCAAAGCCGCGTGATCTGTCTAGTTAACAAGATCTGTTTATACATGCAACTTAAATTAAATGTTATCTATAGTAAATTGAGGGTACAGTTTTTTTTATGAAAAAAAAATTTTAGAGTTGTCTTAATCAAAATAACACCAGGACAGATACGTAAATGATCTTAAAATTAAACCACGTTTATGGGCGCCACTGTCACGTTTTTTATAGAAATAAAACGCTGCAAGTAAAATAAGAAAAACAATATATTAAAATAAGGGCGTAGGTCCGATGCCGATCATAAATCTGCCTGGTGGTTGCTTAAAAATAACCTATTTCTACAACTTATCCAGGAATTCAGTCGCAGTAGTGTGTAAGGAGACTCAAAACCCTTGTAGTTCGGCGTTTACGAGATGAATCAACTCCCAACGTAGTTCCTGAGATAAGAACGAAGAGCATGTAACACTATGTATTTACAATTTGCCCATCAAAACGCTTTATTCCATCAGCGGAAGTGAATTATTACATATTGACTTCTTACTAAACAAATATTAGCTCTAAATCAAAATATAAAAATATCGATTATTTAAAAAACAACAAGTGGGTAACTATATAATTTTGCTTGTAACAAAGAACAACGTAAAGTTCTACTTCGTATGCAATACATCTATGTACTGTTAAAGAAACCATCAATTTATACTTAATATCAATTTTACATTGGGCATTAATAGGCTAAACATTCGTGTATCGTTATTATGTATAAGATTTGCACAACTTACCCAGTATGGGAATGAAAGATAAACACAAAAGCACCGGAATGACACAGGAATAACACACGGTGTCTTCTTCACAGTATTAAATAGATTACACTTTAACAGTATAACTTGTTAGCAAGGAAACATGTTCATTAGAATTAAGTAATCCACAACAAAATAACAGCGCTCGTGCATACTTGCATCGGAGCGGTGAATGCGTAGTGCTCGTGACGTCACTGAACGACTCGATCCTAACCGGTCGGCAAGCGCCCGCGTAGTTCGTTCAATTCACTACTAATAAGAATAGTATGCGTGTACGTAAAATATTTATTTATTTTCATTGTAATGTTTTATTTTTTATTAATTATTATGTTTTATATCAGCGTAAGATTGTGATTTAATGGTTATTGTTTAAATTGAAGATTTTTTTTAATTTATTTTTGTAGAATTTATTAAAATTTAGTTTTAAATGATTATTTTTAAAGGTTAATATTATTTACGTGACAAGCTATAGATTCAATCCTTTGAGTCAGAGCTGCCGGGGATAATAGCCTAATTTTAACTGACAATCCAGTGCCATATAATATAAACTTCCATTGCAAACTAATTTCATTTAAGAATCAAATACATGCAGAGATACGCAGTGGGATCCTAAATATTAGCAAGCCTTATTTTTTTTCATATTATGACAAATATATTTATAACTTCAACCAACTTTTGAAGTGAATAATACTTTTCCCTGAGTTCCAGACATACCTATTTCATGCTTTCATCGCATGCAGTCGAAAATAAGTTGAAAAAAAAAAACTGTTTATTGCGTGAATTTTTGTCAATTTCATGTAATCAACTGTACTCAAACTGTAGGTTTCATATAATATAACAATGAAGAAGAGCATTTTTGAACGGATAAGGAGTCTTAAGTAGCAGTGCCATTGCCATATGCCTTATGCGTGTCGGACAGAGACGTCCAATTCCCGAGCCATCACGATGACGTGTTTTTCCGAGCCCTCAGCTGATTGATTGCGCACTCACGCATCGTCTAAACACGAAATGTCGTAATTAGACGTCCTTATTTATATACGCGTATGTGGTGCAACAGGATTGCTGTAGTTATACAGGTAAAGTATCGTCATCATCACTACATATAAAACAAAGTCGCTTACTGGCTGTATTGTCTGTCCCTATGTATGCTTGATCTTTAAAACTACGCAACGGATTTTGATGCGGTTTGTTTTTTATAGATAGAATGTTTCAAAAGGAAGGTTTAAATGCATAATTTATCAGTATTGTACCCGTGAGAAGCCAGGGCGGGTCGCTAGAACGTTATAAAGATGACTGTGTTCCTTACTAATATGTTTTTGCGGCTAACCTGTACGTTGCAAAATGGGTATGAAGCATATTTCGTTTCAATTCAATATGATAATTGCGGCCATAGAAATTTCTACCTAATAGTATTTCAACCTAAGGTCGTTTCCACTATGAAATGATAAAGAATATTAACCTAAATAACATTTGCAATAGTAGTATCCTAATTTTAGAATAGCAGTAGAGTATTCAGTAGCACAAACTTAACACGTGAAGCAATTGCTCACAATAACTGCATTATCAAGTTAATAAGCATTAAGCACCGTACAGAACAGAGTTGTTGGAGCATTACTATAAATGTTAAGTTAGTACGATTAAAATGTAATTAACATAATCCCACTAATTTAAAAAAGCTAATGTTTATGTGTGTGTATGTTTGTTACTTTGTCACCCCCAGACATCTGAACGCATAAGTGTGAAATTTGGAACAGAGATACTTAATAGCTTATACCCTGTCACATAGGCTACTTTTTATTACATAAAAAAATCAATGGATTCCGTTGAATAGCGAAAGTATATGTTTGAACGAGTGTATTGCTGTATGCGTCAGAAACTTGGGCTACATATGCGAAACAAGAACGCAAACTCAACGCTTTCCACATGCGCTGCCTGAGGACTATACTCGGAGTCACTTGGCAAGACAAAATCAGCAACGAGGTAGTACTCTCAAGAACGCATTGTTGCAGCATAACTGCTATGCTAAAGCAGAGAAGACTACGCTGGCTCGGTCACGTTCATCGCATGGACTCGGAGAGACTACCACGCCAAGTAATGCTGGGTCAGATAGCGGACGCAAAAAGACCTGTTGGGCGTCCAACTTTAAGATTCAAGGACTCCTGCAAGCGGGACATGAATAGTTTCGGTATTCGGACAGACGGGTGGGAAAAACGCGCTGAGATGAGACCTGAATGGCGTCATGACATTAAAGTCGGAACATCAAAGCATGACGATGACTGGCTGGAGAACCTTAAGCAGAAAAGTCTTCGTCGTGCTCTTCCACCTCCTGCGGACTCGCATTTTGTGTGCGATCGATGTGGCAAGAAATGCCGCGCTGCTATAGGACTCTATAGTCATCAACGGCGATGTGGGAACCCGTAAACCCACAAGTGCTGCAACAAACATCTACAACAGATGCTGTGGCCAATGATGATGATGATGTTTGAACGCGAGTGAAGATGCGGGCAAAAGCTAGTAATATACCTAGGTAATAAGGTAATTAAATCAAAAAAATGCATTTGATTTTTTATACTCGTTAGCATGTTATTCCACGCAGCCATTTCTGCTGACTGTACAATAGGGTCGATCAAATTTTTTTTTTTTGGAATAAAATATTCTAATAGTAATTAAAACTTGCTCTAGTGGATTACGATTAAGATTTAGTTCTACACGATAGCAATCGGAGTAGGTTTTTTGCCTCCGCAAGGTCGTTGAAGTTTCCTAAAAACCCATACTAGACCCAAATTTTTCAAAACTCTAATCGCATTTATAATTATATATATAACGTTTACTATAGTTATTCTCATTAAATACATAGTTATTCATTTAAAGGAAGGCCTGATTCTTTCAAAGTTAACCTCAAGAAAAATCATGCCAAAATTAGGCAAAATAGTAATATGAATGGGTTTTATAATAATAGTTTCTGAATAACCCTTATTGTTAATTTAATGAATTTATATCCTCTTCATAATGTTTTTTCATCTTGTGATCATTAAGGCTAATAATTCCTTCTCAGTGTTTTTTTGAAAATTGGACCAATTTCCACATTTTTTTAATTCTTTACAGCGATGCGGAGGCAAAAAACGTTATTTTAAAAATATAAAAAAAATCATCTCGCATCTTTATACTATGCTACAACTTTTAAGAACTATTAGAAGTTAAATATGTAAGGTTTTTTTTTTCTCATACAAGAGCGATCCACCCTACTGTACAAGCTGCTGCTTAAATTACGAAAGCACTTGCACATCTCCGAAGGAAACAATATTTTTGCCCGAACATTGCATAATCTTACGAAAACTACTCGTATTTATATCGACGTCATATTATAGCGGTGTACCTAGTTTCAGCACCTCTAGCGCAACTCTGATACGCGAGATATACTACCTATCTCTTTCTGTTTAGTACTGCAAGGAGTGACGGGTGATGCTATATAGCACGACTTGAGTCGCGAGCCATAGTTGTGCTAGACGGGACAGGAATGGTTATATCATTTAAAAGTTCAACATAAATTCATAATAACACCCAATTTCTAAGTGTTGACGTTATAAGTTTCTCTCTGTTTAATTTCATAATATTCTATAAGGTAACTTTGCCTGTGAATCTTTTCTTCGCCTACGAGTACCATAAGTACTTCCAAAGAAGCATTAAACGCCAAACCAAACTAACTGACACTAAACTAAATGTTAGTGTCAATCTGGCGTTATCCATAAGCTTTCGTGTGAAGTTGCGAACATTGATGGTATTTTGACACTTTAAAAATGCTGGTTAAATCAGCTAAGTAAACTGGGAAGAACCTACATTGTGTACATCTTGTCTTAATTTCCATCCTATTCAATAAAGTGTGCCCTAAACTAATCAAAAGGTACATTTACAGCGAGAATGATCAAAACATACGTCTAGTAAAGTCATGCACTTTCCCTTCCACGATGCAGCTTACAAACGTCATACGTGCCCTACATTTTCAAGAACACATAAGCCCTTTTTACAAATACATCACCTAGCTTTACGGAGATGGGACGCGCCCCGGGCGCGCCGCGACCACTTAGTACTACCTTACAAACGTCATATCTTCACTACATTTGCTGCAACACATAAGCCGTTTTCAAAACTACACGGTTTGGGTATTCATGGCGACGCGACATGTCGTGGGCCGGCCACATAGCTCTCCGGGCGACAGCGCGCCCCGCCCATGTGTGGATGCACCCTAATGGAGATCTGTGGCTGCTACAGTGTGTAGGTACATAAATAAAAACATTAAGATATTTGTTGGCTGGAGTAGGGTCGGCTGATTTTAATTTAGTACCATGCTACGCATTTTTTTTAGATTATTTTAGTATGAATTAGAACGAAAAGAAATTTCGTAGCAGCGAGTTTATAGACCAAACCATTTAGAAATATGTAGATATACATAATGTGTCTGATTTCATAAATAATATTTTGGTACCGTTTGTAGAAGAATGTAACGGGGACAATATTAGACCACTCTGCTTTGAGTCCACTCGTGTCATTGTTTATGCTTCTGATGTAATAGAACATTAAAACAAGTCCCGTTCTTGACAATTGTCACGTAAGTGTATAACACGTATTAAAATTACTAGAGATGCCTCACGAATATTTTAGGTTTTAGTTATCGTAACCCATTAAGGGTCTAATTTAAGGCCAGTACTAGTAGCTAGTAGTAGATTCACAATCTTCAAATAATACACCGAATAATATGACAAGAACATGGCACAACGCCGCGCAGTCATTAAAAATGAAATCATACACACACCGAGCGATATAAAAAGAAGAATAAACCAGATCAATGGTTGAATGGAGGAAATTAGCGGCTGATTCGAGCTTATTACCGGCACAAAGAAGGCTCGACCACTCCGCTCGCAGTACACAGTATACGGGATAAGCAGAATGCCAACATTTTAATTACAATCCTTAGCAAAATCGGTTACTCAGTCATTCCATGTAAAGCTCAACCTTATCCAAGTTTTTTTACTACGTCGGTGGCAAACAAGCATGCCGCCCGCCTGATGTTAAGCAGTTACCGCCATCTATGGACGCTTGCGATGCTAGGAGCATCACACGCGCGTTGCCGACCCTGTAAGAACAAGTAAAGATTTTTCAACATTTAACAGTATTTGTTTTTAAAATAAGGTTTTGCCCTTGTTTTTTTTTTTCTGAAACCATAAAATATTTTGGAATCTTATAAAACAAACCTAGCCTAACCTAAGTCTAGACTATACATTTCTGAAAATTGTATGTTTTCCAGGGGAAAATTTGTCTAAAGAATTAAAATTCGATGAAATAAAGCATTTGGTGAAGTGTTTGTCTTTAAAACAAGAAGATCCTTAAAATAAGTAAAGATACATAAATTATTACACTAGCATGTTGAATTGATTGCGACGATTACGAAAAAAAATTGTGATGTGGCACCCAGTGTCACTTACCCACCTGCAAAGATATAAAAGTGGAACAAAAACAGAAAGAAAAGAGAGAACGAAACCTTCACCATAAGACACACCATCATACAAATTCAAAATTGACAAAGGAACAATCAAAGGAAAAAAGACGAGGAGAAAAGTCGCACATGCATATTTTTTTAGTGAAGAGAGCTCAGAGGGAATTCTTAAAAAATCCTCTACAACAAATATTGCAATTTTTCCGTTAATTTTATGAAATAATTGCAATAGTTACGCGGATAAAAATTGAGTTGATTTTTATTCACTTCTGTTTTTATCGGTACTGTGCCCGTCATCCGCACGATATTTTCTCCTATAATTCACAGGATCGTTTGTGCGATTGTTCCCTTATTAGCGTTTTTGAACGTGACGTCACTGGAGCATGCGCCGCCAGAGGGCGCTAATGTCGCGGAATAACGTTTGCTATTAACGGCCAGTGAGGAAAAACATTAATAATCTGTACGCGCATACTTAAGTGTACTTTGTTGATTTATTTGGGGAGAATTACAAAATGGGTGATAAATCGTCTAACAAAAATTACAAGGAGCAGAAGAAATTAAACGCATGCACAAAATATTTCTGAACGTTGTTGATGGTTCTATTACGGGGTGAGTCAGGGAACAGTTTTTAAAAAAAGAAATATTAATTAAACTATATTTATTCGTAGGAAAAAACAGAACTTTAAAACGCGTGTATATCCTACGAGAGTCCAATCCAATCTGGCGGTTGTGGGAAATAATGTTTTTAACGTAAACATGACACCTAGCTCCTGTTGCATTGACGTCAATGCAACAGCGCGACTCAGCAATTTAATTTATATGTCTACTCCCTTATTTTAAAGATATAACAACCCCCCCGTTAAGATCGATCATCATATTTAAAGTGATGAGAGATTTTAACCATCAGCGCGGTTGATTGGACTAACGTTGGAAAACTGCGGACAAAACAATTAAAAGTATTATTAACTAAATAAATCTTTAAGATAACATGCAGGATAAAACATTTTAAAGACTTAACTAACTTAATCTAATAGTCATGAGCTTTGCTGCTAGTTATGAGGATGTTTCTCTTCACTGGAGATGGAGAGAAATGGTCCTCATCTGCGGATGAGGATTCTGCGGCTGTTTCTTGTACTACTACCATGTGTGTGGGTGGTTTTTCTACAGTTTTTGTATTATGGCATTGATTGAATATCTGCACGCAGCATCCTGTTTCCGATTTTTTATTCTTACAGAACCAATTTTTGCTTTTATATAACATGAATAAGAGAAATAGAACAGTAATTACATAGGTGAAAGACATATAGTGCATGCCATACTGATGAAAGTGAGATGGGTTTTCTAATTTATTTAACTCTTCTTCGAACGAGGTTAGGTGTATGCTGGCATGTACTAGGGAGTCTAGGTTATTGGAGTTATCTATTCGGATAAATGGTAACTTGGTAAGGGTTTTATTCAGTTTAGATCTTTCACAGCAATCATCTAGTACAATATTGAAGTCCGATACTTTATTAGTAATGTTTATAAGGGTGGTTTCGCTAGTCGGGGTGAACTGTAAAGTTTTGTAAAAAGCTGTACAGGGTTTTGGCAGGGTTAATATACCGGTTCCGAATAAAACAACTTCAGTATTGTCAGGTTGATTGTTGCAGGTAATGTGACATTTTCCTGGTTCAGATTGTACAAAAATCCAGCGGTTTCCGATTAGTTTGTGAAAAACATCAATTAATCCGTGTATTAACCTAGTGGTACAGGTATTAGGCAGTTTACTAACGGCTTCGGTTAAAAGTACAGTTTCACAAATAGGGTTTGCTATTGTAGAGTATATATTTGCTAACACGCACACATAGCACTTTTCACTTATCACTTGGCACTTTTCGATGTCGGTGATTAAGGAGTAAAACATATGATCCGTTGTTATCGCTACGTATGACTCGGTCGGCGCTATTAAAATGTAGGTATCGGGTTTCGAGACGTCATACGGGACAGGTAAAGGGATAATATTATATAGGTTGTAAACTTGTGGTAGGACCAATGGAATTTTAACGACAATAACTATTTTATTTGAATGATAGTAACATATTAATTTGGATATATCAATTAATTCGTGAATGTTTTGAAGGGTTAATGATACGGGAAGTTCGTAATGCTTAGGGAGGCTATTTCTATGCTTGTCCAGTTCGTTGTATAGTTGATGTGGGTTAAGTACAGTTGGATGCAAGACGTTAAGCTTTGCAAATAGTATTGCATTATTTATGTCATCAATGTCCAGTGATAGTGATATAATGATAGATTCCAATGAATTTAAAAGGGAATTAATTTGAGATTTAATTTCTAATTTATCGTTGCTATTGGAGATGTTTTCTATGATACCATGTAAAGCTTTCATATTTTCTATTAAGTGGTTTTCATTTTCATTGACTTTTCTCATAGTATTATTAAAATTGGATATAGTTGATTTTATTACGTGTATATTTTCTTTCATGAGGTGTGCCAATTGTTTTTCGTCTGTCTGTACGTCATTAATAGCTTGGGAGAATTTCAGCGCATCTTCTGTATCTAAAGTGCCAAATATGGTTTTCAAAAGGGAACCACCAAAATCCATCAATGCCCTCTTAGAACGTCTGTTAGATTTTTCATCAACGAGCAGGTAAGAAATAGATGAGAATTTATTAACGTTTTTCAGATGTTGGTTTTTTAGAGCGGAGAGAGAATTGCTACAGTCAGTCTGTATTTTAGATGAGGTGAGAGAGTTGCACAACAAGCTTGACCTTTCGAATAAAAACTCTACATTTTCTAAATTAGGTGGTATATGACTAATATCTACGTAAGTAACTATATTCCAATTATTATTAGTAAACTTAACATCTAAACGCTTATCAAAATATAAACCCGGGCTTCCTCTAATGGTTGAGACGAAGTGGCCGGTCGCGGCCGTCTGTGCACACCTGTAATAGAAATGACAAGGACTATGTCAGCAATTGCTTACTTTGCTTTTACGGTGACGTATGGTCTGTGGCGGGTTTGATTTCGTCATAGTGATGACGTACATGTCTACGACCCATCTGTAACGTGACTGTATGATTGCCGCTTGTCTTAATAATCTTGAATGGGCCTTTCCACGCAGGTAATAAGGCTTTGTTTTGCTTATGATGGCAACGGACATATACCATATCGCCGATTTTGTAAGTAGTTGGCTTAGCACGTGAATCATAGTATGTTTTAGATTTCTCTTTTGATGAATGAATGTTCTGAATAGCTTTCTGGCGGCTATAATAAAGTCTATGATTCAATGCTCGCACATAGTCAGTGTATGTGTTAGTATCTAAGGTATCGATGCTATTGGGTATGTAAGGCTTGTAGCCAAATAGCAGTTCCCACGGGGAGAAGCCAGTCGTACTATGTACGTTTGAATTGTATGCGATCATAGCACTTGGGATGTAGAGATCCCAAGTATGCTGGTTTTCTCCAATATAAGATCTTAAATATTCTTTAAGGGTAGAGTGGCTTCTCTCTAGGGCTCCGCATGTTTGAGGGTGGTAAGGAGATGCAAAAATATGTTTTATACCAAAAAGTTTCCCTATTTGTTTGAATATTTCGGAACAGAAGTTAGTACCCTGATCGGATATGATAAGTTTAGGGATACCCATGTATGAAATATATGTGACTAATAACATGGCCGTTTCTTCAGCAGAGCATGATAGCATGGGATAAGCTTGTGAGAATTTTGTTAAATCATCTTGTAGGGTCAGAATAAATTTGTATTTCCGTTCATGGGTTTCAGGAAGTGGACCGACGAGATCAAGGTATATTTTCTCGTTCGGTCGGGAAGCATTTGAGGTAATTATCATGGGTGCGCGATTTGTTTGACGTAAGGGTTTATTAACTTGACAAGATCGACAGGATTTTACATATTCTTCTATGTCCTGTCGCATGGATTTCCACCAATACTGGGACTTGATTCTATCGAGCATACGAGAAATACCGGGGTGACCGGCTACAGGTGAGTCGTGATTATCTTTTAGTATTTGTTTTACCTCGAGGGGAGTAGGATATTTAATGGAGTTATGATAAATATTCACTTTTATTGATGTGTTATGAAATAAAAACGCTATAATATTGTAAATCTTTGTAAAGGATAATTTGCTAAACGGGTCATTGAAATCGGATATAGCTATTTCTTTTTCCTCCATGTACCAGTATTTAATCATGTCACGGTAGTCACGAATCAGATTAAAGATATCTTTATACGTCATTTCATCAAAATGATTGACTCGGGTGAATAAATGTGTAAAAAGATGTTTGTCATTCGATGTTGAATAATAGCTATGAAGTTCTCGTTCGATTTCTCGGATGTCAGGTTGACCCTTGGAAGAATTTATTATATCTGAACAATATGGGACACATTCGTCTAGATCTATAGATGTAGGATAAACGATTAGTTTGCACTTTGCGTTAAGAAGGGACTGATTATGTTCTTCGATATGGGTGTCATATGACACTCCAGGTTGTTTATTAATTTGGAGAAATTGTTCGTATGTTTCGGATATGGAGGGTAAGTTATGTGAGTCATCTTCGTTGACATTAGTCTGCGTCGGATTACATAACAATGAGTTCGGTGAACTTGTTTCTTGGGAATTTGTTAGTGAGTTCACAGGAAAGCGAGATAGCGCGTCAGCGTTTGCATTTAATTTTCCTTGTTTATATGCAATTTCGTAATCAAACTCTTCTAATTTCAGACGCCATCTAATGAGTTTGGAACCAGGGTCTTTGACGTTCATGAGCCACACAAGGGGACGGTGGTCTGTTATAATTTTGAATTTACGACCATAAAGATAGGGTCGGAATGTTTTGACCCCGAACAATATGGCAACCAGCTCTTTTTCTGTAGTGGAGTAGTTGCCTTCGGCTTTGTTAAGTGTACGTGATGCAAAAGCGATTGGTTTGTCTTTCCCAATTTCGCCTTGCGATAATATCGCAGCGACAGCGTAATTTGATGCGTCTGTCGTCAGGATAAAGGGTTTTTGAAAATCAGGATACTGAAGTAATGGAGCGGTTGTTAGCTTATGTTTAAGAGTGTTAAATGCTTGGTCTTGTTCGTTAGACCATTGGAAACGAGCGTCCTTTTTCAAAAGGGAGGTTAAGGGTTTTGTGATTTTGGAGAAGTTATCAATAAAGCGACGGTAATAGCCAACTAGTCCCAAAAATGATTTAATTTCTTTTGGGTTTTTGGGAACGGGGAATTCAGTAACTGCTTTTACCTTATCTGGATTAGGAGCGACCCCATTATCAGTGATAATGTGGCCGAGATAAGCGGCTTCGCGTCTTAGGAATTCGCACTTATCGGGTTGTAATTTTAAGTTGAACTGGCGCAATCGATCGAATACTAGTTTGAGTTTCTCCATATGAGATGTAAGATCGTGCGAGTAGATTATGCAATCATCTAGATAGACATAGCAATGGAGGCCTTGTAGGCCTGATAGGACCGTGTTCATGAGTTTTTGGAACGTACTTGGAGCGTTTTTGAGCCCGAAGGGCATCCTATTAAATTCGAAGTGACCTTGAACTCCGTTCGTTATTACCGTGAACCCTGTTTTAGGGGCATCTTCGCTTTTAATTTTAATTTGATGGAAACCACTAACAAGGTCGAGTGTGGTGAAATATTTAGAATGACCCAGTTGGTCCAGAATGTCTGTGATCAAAGGCAAAGGATATATTTCGGTAACGGTGACGTCATTCAGTTTGCGATAATCAATTACGATACGCCATTTTTGTTTGCCGGAGGCGTCTTGTTTCTTAGGTACTACCCAAACTGGAGCACTCCAAGGTGAACTAGAGGGACGGATTATGTTTTGTTCTAGCATTTTTTTTATTTGACTTTCTACTTCGTTTTTATGACATTCCGGAAAACGATAAGATTTTACATGGACGGGAACTGAGTCCTTAGTGTCGATTGAATGTTCAATAGCATTGGTGCAGGTTAAGGGCTCGCCTTCGAGATAAAATATGTCGGTATAATCTGAACAGCACTCTAATAGTGTTTTTACCTCTTCATCATTTAAGTGAGAGGTTCGGATAAGATCTAAAACCTTTTGGGATCTGTCACGTGACGAAGTCGTCACGTTTAGCGCGTCAGTTACGGATTCGACCACTTGTGTTGAATATTGTGTATCAAATGGTTGCAAGTGGACCTTATGGTCCTTGATTAGAATTTCAGCATCAGTTGTGTTTAGAACGGATACATTGACCCGTCTGTTTGGCTTAAGTTTTACGATGCAGTTTGCTAGATAGACTCCGGCAGAAATGTGATGGTCTAGAATTACGCCTTCGGTAAAATTAGTTAATTCGGATGGTGTGTTAGAAACTTGACATTCGATTATAGCTTCTGACCTTGGAGGTATAGTATAAAGTGGCTGGTCGAAATTAATAGGTAGTGTGTGACCCTTAATTACTAAATGACTTGTGGAATATTGGACATCAGCGTTGGTGTGTTTTAAGAAGTCGTTTCCTAAAATACCGTCGTATTTCAGGGATACGTCATCCGCGATGACGTGGAATGTGAAATTGAAAGAAGTTGTGTTTTCTTTGTATTCTGGGCATGTAAAATTCATCTGAAAAGACCCCAATGTTTCGCAGGAAGAGCCATTATTACTTAGGCCTTTGAGTAAGATTTTATTATTCGATAATGAAGGTCTCTTTACGAAATTATGTAGTTTGGTTACGCTGACACTTGATCCAGTGTCAACTAGGAAACAAAGCGCCTCTTGAGCGTACTTTGTTTTTAAGTAAATGTAGGGTAAAGATACCTTGTTAAGGGATGAACCTAGTTCATACATGGGGACCGAGTTTATTTTGTGACTCATTGTCTTGGAGGCTCCCGTAGGTGCAGATTGAGATATCTTGGATTTAGGGCTCAACATTGCAGAGGCTCCTGTCAAGGAGGGTTGAGGGATATTAGAATTTGGACTCAACGATACAGAGGCTCCCGTCAAGGAGGGTTGAGGAATTTTAGATTTAGGACTCAACGATACAGAGGCTCCCGTCAAGGAGGGTTGAGGAATATTAGATTTAGGACTCAACGATATAGAGGCTCCCGTCAAGGAGGGTTGAGTGATTTTAGATTTAGGACTCAACGATACAGAGGCTCCCGTCAAGGAGGGTTGAGGAATGTTAGGTTTAGTGCCTTTAAAGCTCGGATCACGATGGCACTTATCCGTGGTCCGATTATTTAGTTTAAATCACATTCATAATCGCTAGTGTTCTCGGAATTAATGGGATCAGGTATCGGTGAGAACGCTTGGACTAGAGCCGCTTCGTCCGTAACGTGATGCGCGGCGGCTTGATTGCGATCGTTATTACGGTTGTATTTATCGTTATTAAATTGTCTTTTACGACACTGTGTAATATCATGGCCCGTTCGTTTGCAATACCTGCAGAAAACTTGGGGCCCTGTATTTTGCTGGGAATGCTGAGGTCGCGATTCTGAATACACACGCGGCTGGGCCACGTGCCTTGATTTATAAGAACACTCTGTTTCAGAATGCCCGTTTTTTCCACAGGTTTTGCATTTAGGCTTGAAATTTGTTTTGTAAACCAGATTTTGAATTTTTTCTTCTTCTAACGCGATATTTATGGCACTGTTAAGATTCCTCGGATTCCTGCAACGGACCATGTTCCCTATTCGAGGGTGTAACCCTAAAGAAAATGTATGTAGAGCCAGATCTTCTGTCATGGCTATGCGGCCTGACAAGTCCTTTTTATAAGAGTCTGAATTATGTATCTCAGACTGTAAGTCTGTTAAACACGTTTCGATCCGTAGCGCGAATTGCGCAACTGTCTCATTACTAGTCTGTTTGCAAGACTGAAGGTCAATTAATAAATGGTTGTAATGTTTTCTCTCTCCGAAATTTTGTTTTAGGAAGGTCTTTAAGCTCTCGAAGTTGTCAAAAATTTTATTGGAACATGCAATTTGGGCCTTGCCCTCGAGACGCGCAATAATGTACTTAAACAGTAGTGTTTTCTGATTCGGTGATGCTAAATCTAGGGCGTTCTGGCAGTTTATGAGGAAAGCCGTGAGGGTCTCACGATCTCCTTTGTAGGGATTAATGAATTTACATAGAACCGATATTGAAAACTCCTCTATTGCGAGTTCGTTCATGTCAGGGAGCTTTAATTCGGGAACTAATTTGATCGGCGACTTGTCTGTCATTGTTATGGCTTATATATCAGGATCAGAGATAAAAGGATAATATAGCGACCTTGGAAGTGTCAAGATGTAGCGGTAACAAGAATTAAATGGTTTACTCACAGTAATATCACGATGAATAGTTTCATACTCAGGAACGACGTGAAGCGAAGAGTACACGAAGTCGTAGGGGTGCTGCGGCAGGACAGCTGGTGAGAAACAGCTCGGAATAATTTCCGGCTACGGGATACTGGATAGCTTCTTTGGGCGGCTCGTCGGCAGGCTTAAGGGTATAAGTCTGACTGTCGCGACGAGACCTGGCCGCGAAGAAGATCAGGAACTTGACGAGGCGAACGCTAATCAGCTGCTTGGTGCCCCGGAGATGGATCGGTGATGCTGCACACTGCGTGCAAGGCGATTCTGGATGTTTCCCTTTTTCAGAAAAGTCTCTCAAACGTCACTGGTTTTTGCGCGACGCGTTTGGAATCCAGCAGATCGTAGCGGTTTCAATGCTGGATCCCACTTCTGACACCACTATTACGGGGTGAGTCAGGGAACAGTTTTTAAAAAAAGAAATATTAATTAAACTATATTTATTCGTAGGAAAAAACAGAACTTTAAAACGCGTGTATATCCTACGAGAGTCCAATCCAATCTGGCGGTTGTGGGAAATAATGTTTTTAACGTAAACATGACACCTAGCTCCTGTTGCATTGACGTCAATGCAACAGCGCGACTCAGCAATTTAATTTATATGTCTACTCCCTTATTTTAAAGATATAACAGTTCCGTCGGCAACCATCTGCATATCAGAAAATAAATACCTTTTTCTAAAGCAAGCCTGTATTATTTTTAATTTAGCCGTTGTTAAATTACACTTACTTTCGTGTTCTGTCTTCACTGTATTCACTGTTTTGTAAATTTTATTTAAATTTCAGTTCACTGTTTGAATTAAATTATCTTTATTTAGTACCAATGACAGTAATTTGGGATGAGATGAGATTTTCTGATACTGTACCTTTCCGTATTTACCTGTTTCATATGATTATTTCCATTGATAATTAGTATTATTTAAAAAAAAATATAATATGAATTACCTATTATTCAATAAATAATAATATTATAATTAAAAAGACTCTGATTACGCTAAACCCCGAACTAAAAGGAACAATCAACGTCTACTAAAAAAAAATCGTCATTTACTCCAACACAATACAGTTTACAATCCCTTGATGGCTTTGTATGGGGGAAAAACAAATCAAATTCTTTCCTACAAAATGTTTATTATGTTTAGTTGGAAATACTTCTTTAGGAGGAGGAATTAAAGTGTATAATATAGTGGCTCAAGCTAGTGATGCTAAGAGTGAGTAAGAAACTACGAGACGTGGCAAAAAGTACATTTTAATTTGTCGTGACTATAATTCCAGCTCCAAAAGACACAGTGAAATTATCGCGAAAGTGTACTGTGAAAGTATTGAGTTGAAATTAAAATCATAATACTTAGTTCTACAGTCTTTTGAAGTTGAAAATGAAGCTTCTAACATTTAAATAAAACAATCGCGGAAACCGAAGAAAATATAATGAAGCTTCTAAGTTAAAGTAATAAAAAGTTACGGCGGTTTATGCCGCAAAAAACTTATATTTAGATGCTCTCAAGGGAATCAAAATGTACTTATAAGGTATTTTCAGTTGATGATGATGATACTATGAAAGGCAAGTAATTCCGTTTTACATTACAAGTATAGAGAAAATTCTGAAAACTGTACATTTGTAATGTAATAAAAAAATAGTCTTTATTTAAAGTACGCAAAACAGTTTTCCAATGGTAAAGTTAAGTTTGTCGCTCAATACAGTTAATCTACTCGTTAGAGCAATATGCTTTCGTAGCTCGTACGGAAGCCTCGGTGCGCGTGCCTGACTTGCACAATCGGCACTTTTTTTAGACAGCAGATCACTGTGATTTTTTCATCGTGACGTTATTTATCAGTTTGTTACCCCTCTAGTTGACTCAATGCGAGGTAATCCTACCCACTGACGGGTGGACATCATTGATAAAGGTTTATTTGGCTCTTAAACACAAGGATTTCCGTGTCTAGGGGATTTTGCACAGAATAAAATTGGCTAATGTTTCAAATTATTGTTGGTCTTATGTTTATCAGTGACATACGCCAAACAATATTAGATAAAATGTAGACATTAACAAACAATTTTGTGAACTATAAATTACCCTTAAATATAATTTACTCAGTATTGCGTGAGTGTTTCATCTCCTAGTGTACTCACTCCCTTACCTAGCGTTAGGGTGGTGGAGACGTTAACGCGATGGACCTGTAATCCAGAGGTACCAAGTTCGAGTCCCGATCTCTTCCGCCAGGTTTACGCATTTCAGTTTTTCTTTGTGCATTGATCTTTTCACCAATGGTTTAATAGTTTAATTTTGTTTTCCGCAGTGTAACTTGTCACGAAGGCATCGAGATAATCGGATGCTTTTATACCTAAGGTGGCGGCTTTGTTTGAGGTATCAGTGAGATAGCATTAGAATATTGTCAACTTTAGGTAAATATCCACCTGAATTTCCGATCCCTACTTGTCACACACTTGTCAGTCACTCGGCTTAACCAGTCCAAAGACTAAGTTGTTAATTAATTAGTCCAAGTTAAATCACAGCGCGGACAGGCGGCTTACGGCAGCTTACAGGCTTAGACTGTGGGGAAGTCACATGTGCTAAGCTGTAACTTGTGCTGGAATTATAGTGCGGCATAACTTGAACATTTGTATTGTATTCCTATGTGCTTAGGAACGGTTAGCGCAGGATTGGTCGGTGTGTTCAAGTGTTCAATTAATCTACTGTGATGTAACTTCCTATGTGTACAGTGACAGAACTCGCTAGCGACTGAGTAAAGCATTTGTATGGAGAATTGTAGTTCTACAAAGTAATCGCTAGGGGCGCTGCACTATTCTTCATACAAATCGTTTATGCTGTCGCTAGCGAGAACGGTGACGTTAACTCACGACTGTTATTATAAGTATTTATAATTATTACCCCGTATTATGATACGGTCACACTTTAAGAAGGTTTGTATTCTGCACGGAAACACAAACACTTCTCATGATGTCCTTGTCGAGATTCATACCCTCTCTGGCGCGATCACCCTTGACTTGGTCAAAAGGTGTTATGCTTCTTTCGAAGTGATGCTGTGCTGATCAGATCTCATTTTATTCTCAAATATATTGAGAATTATCTTCTGGCATTTAGCAGCAAAAGGATCTTTTGATAACGTAAAACCCCATTAATTATAAAACTCTCTTGTTAGGGTTTCGTACCACCGAAAGAACAAAAAGAACACCCTTACATGGGATCACTTGTGAGTCTCTCTGTCATCATAACTAATTTGCTTTAAAATTACTGGACCTATTTCATATGATTAGTGCCAAATGTTCGGCAGGGGTTACGTACCTACGTAGTTTTATACTGTTATGTTCCTATGATATCCTCAGACAGGAGGCAACCGACGCACTTGCCTCAATAAATGCAATTTACTCAGTATTGCGTGAGTGTTTCATCTCCTAGTGTATTCACTCACCAGTCTAACAAAGTTAGGCCAGCCATTACTGCCTGGTTTCATCTTGCTGTAGATACCGACTCGCATTACCGGAGGTCTACTCAATTGCTTCCCGGCTTACTGACGTAACACAGTTAGGATAAGGGCCATGATATGACTACCGTATAAATAACAAACCGCGTAGGAACTCAATCCGGTTAAGTGTATGTTTAAATTAAGACCCCGTTTCTAGTTATAAGTGGCTGATAAACAGCTTAAGACATCCGTTAAATGGTCTACTTTTATGTTAATAATTAGATATCTAACTCGCTGAATTAGGGGCATATGCCTATAAGAGTATGTCTAAACGTTAGGAAAATCCTAGGTACTTAAGACTAAAGCAATAAACGTTACCTGTAACTTTGACACGGCAATAAAGACTAGTCACAAAATCATACCCTATCCTGGAATATATTGCTCGACACTAGATGGCGTGATCGAGACAGAAAGACCCTGATGCCCTTATCACAAAGCGCATCGACATTCGAGGGTAGTCCGCCTACAGTTCAATGTAGTAATTTTAGGCTGGTTTACATGGAATAAGTTCGGTGGCTTATTGTATTGTAAGTTACTTAAAGTATGTAGGTAAACGAGGCATAGTATGATTAGTTAAAATGTAAGAATTCATCATCACAGGCCTTAACATCTTTATCAGATGATTATTACAAAGCGTTAATTGTTAAAATGCAAGGATTAAGTTATGTATATTTTTAAATTTTTAACTCATGTTCTCGATTTAGTTTATTATCCCGCTAAAAAGAAATTAAATCCTGACCAGACCTGACCTGTCGCATTATGACGTTTAAGTCTTATAACTTAATGTTGACTTCTTTTCAACGTCTTGGGCTAGGCAGCTTAAACATTACTAATATCCAATGTGTTACTTAAAACCAAGTCAAAAAATGTAATTACCATCACCATCAGCTAGAAGACGTCCACTGTTGGACAACTGTCTCCCACAGAGAATCCACCATGACTGACACTGCGCCATCCATATCCAACAGACTGATGTAACCTTCACCAGGTTATCAGGACTTATAATTTAGTAGCTGCTTAGCCTGCTTAACAGCTTAATACGTGTAAACCAACCTTAAAGCCGAGGGTAGCCCGCCTGCAGTTCAATGTAGTAATTTAGCGGTACGCTCCCGAAAGTGGACTCGCCCTCCAATTTATTGGACTCGTCCGTCTTTCCCCGAAAGGGTCTTAAGATTCCGTCAGATCTTACCGGCCCTTCCGAAGTGGGCATGTGTCTAGAGATGATACAACGGAAGAAATACACAAGTTTGTTATAAATTCAAATTCAAATTCAAATTGTTTATTGTCAGAAAGTGAGTATTTGTAAAGGTAACAATATAATAGAATGTTCGTCACAATCAGCCAGAGTTTGGCGCACAACACAATGGTAGATATAAGCGCACACCACATTTCAATTAAATAAATTATACAATAATACAATAGTCAGAATAGTATGTCGTCAAATTGGTATAAATAATAATAAAGAAACTATGTAAGAATAATTAAATAATGTCAATTGTAGGTACAATACAGAATAAATAGCGCCGGTTGTATGAGTTACTAACGTTACATATTTTAAATTACCAAGACGCTTCAAGAAATTCCTTAACATCATAAAACATTTTATTGAGGCACCATTTATATAATTTATTCTTAAATTCAGGTAAATTCAAAGTCTTTAGTTCATTCGGCAGTTGATTAAATAATTTGACCGACATATGTAATATGCTTTTACTGAAGTGAGCTGTATTACATTTTTGGTAACAGAGTCTAAGTCCATGCAACTCGGATGTTGATCTAGGGTTTGATGTCATGATTTTATAATTGTCAATATTGGTTCTTACAAAAATACATACCTCATAAATATAGAGTGTGGGCAAAGGCAGTATGTTTAATTTCCTAAAGAAGGGTCTACAGGATTCAGTACCATTGGCGCCGCAAATCGCCCTGAGGCATTTTTTTTGCAATGTGAATACTCGGTTGGCAGTTGTTGCATTTCCCCATAAGATAAGGCCGTAGCGCAGATTGGACATGATGTGTCCGTGAAACGCCAGCAGAGCTGATCTCTGCGACACCACTTGTGTTAGACTCCGCAGAGCAAACACAAACCTATTAAGTCTACTAATTAGTTGGTCAATATGCGCCTCCCAGTTGCAATGACAATCCAAAGTTACTCCAAGGAATCGCATGGTGTTAACGCTTTCTATAGGTATTTGATTATGTTCAATCATTATGTTCCTCGATTTTCCTTGGGGAGCAAAGAATTCCATTAATTTAGTCTTGCTGATGTTAACATTTAGTCTGTTTATTAGTAACCAAGCGATAATCTTGTTGAATGCCAAGTTTACTTCCGACTGGTAAGTTGTAGGGTCTTTGCTGGGAATGACTACTGTACAGTCGTCAGCGAAAAGAAGGACTTTGTTTTGAGTGACATTGGGGAGGTCGTTGATGTAAATTAAAAATAACAATGGACCCAGTATGCTCCCCTGCGGTACGCCTCTACTGACGTCTGCCTGTTCAGAAAGTACTTTAGTTAAGGTTTTTGTGTCAGCACGGTAGGAACTCACTTCCGTTTTCTGTTTCCTGCCAGATAGGTATGATCGTAACCAATCGTAGCAGTTTCCTCGAATGCCGTAGTGGTGCAGCTTCCGTAAGAGAATGCTATGTGAGACACAATCGAAGGCCTTGGACATATCCATAAAGATCGCAGTTACTGGGGTCCTCTTGTCTCGACAGCATGTAATATCCTTAATCAATTCGTATATAGCCAGAGTGGTGGATTTCAGTTTGCGAAATCCGAATTGATATGTATTCAAAATTTTGAATTTATCCAGGAACTTCAGAACTCGACTGAATATGATTTTTTCATACACTTTTGATAGTATAGGTATGATGGCTATAGGTCTATAGTTGTTACATGTTTCCTTGTCCCCTTTTTTAAATAACGGCTTGATGATGCTCATTTTTAACCGACTTGGAAAAACACCCTCTAGCATCGACAGATTTATGATATGACTCAATGGACCTGCAAGTGCAACGGCATTTTCTTTTATTAGTGACGTTGTCAGGTCATCGTATCCTGACGATTTTGTGTTACGAAGGGATTTAATCACTTTTACAATTTCAGAAGGGTCAGTAGGGTTCATATAAATAGATGAACAGTTAGAGCTACCCATCGGGTTCATCGGGGAATTTATAAGTATATATATTGCTAATGTTACATAGGAACTGCTGAAATCTGAATTGCATATATCCTTATAACAGATCTTCCTGGTAAGTTTACTGTTAGTGGTGGTAGGTTCTCATGAAAGTCTCGCCGGGGTCACTTTTTATATTTTCTGTTTGCCAATTTCACCGTGAGTCTATTAGTGGTTTCATGTCGCTTAAGTGCGTAGAAAGACTTTGATGCGATTTCTTTTATTCAACACTTGCCAGTCTAGTGCGGCCTTTCTAAGACTTTGGAAACGAGGCTCAGCATTTAAGACAGGCAATATCTGTCGGGCGAGGAAGAGAATCACGTCGTATAGTAAAGTTGTGCTAGAATAGAGGCAATGGCTTCCTTTCGGTAATTTTAGTCGTGTTTAGTTGTACCACATAGCAACTCTATATAGATACCGGGCCGCGTCGAGGATTACGCCCGCACCTCTTATCTCCGTGTGTACCGCACATAAAGCTATTATCGGCCAAATCACTCCCCATCTTAATTCTTCGACGTATTTGTTGGGGCAAAGAATCCTGGAGATTTCCTGGCCACTTGAAACACTGAGGCCTGAGGTTACGTGATGTAATGATATAAGTGTGGGACAATTTAGTATCGCAAATCTTTGTTTGTTTTTGTTTTGGCTGATTTGAAGTTTACGTAGTAGACTAAACTAATAAACTATAGGATCAAGTCTCACAAAAAAACTATGTTAAGTAAGCAAGTTAAAAAAGCAACTTGGCTCACTCAAATTGTTATCCGAATTCGGTTTACTATATACCAGTAAACTTTAAAATGAGAATATTAGCAATTCCCGGTACCTACTACTTTATTAAGCACTAAAAGGAATTACAAATACAATCATTCAAACAACGGTAGACAAAATGCAGTTTTATGGCTAAAGTGCGATTTCTTCCACACACCTTTTCCAGCGAAGTTGACCCAAACAGTCATGGCAAATATGCCCAAAAATAAAATCCATATACAACCCAAAATCCATAATTCAAACACCGAATTTCCGAAAGTTCTCCATCTACAAGTTGTATGGGGGTCTGTAATAAATCCCAGGGGTCCGTACAGGTGACAAGTTTTATTCTGCCCTCAGGGTTCCGTACGTTTGAACATCGCCCGGATTTATTAAGGCTGGGGGAAAACTTACCTACTTTATATTTGTTGAAGCACTGCTATAAAATTGGTGCTCAATAAATATGTTGGAAGAATTGTTATGACTCTGAATCATTGGCAGTGACAGAGATATTTTAGTAAAATCAAAGTTGAATAAGTGGTAATACTTAGGTTACTGCTAGTTTTCACAAATCGTAGTTGATTTTCTCGTTTTTTGCATAAAAGACAATATTTAGGTTATTCAGACTCAAAATCCCGAGTACTATTGATTTCAGTAGAAAAAAAAACCTAACATGTTCATACTACTTAATTATGCTCAGTCCGCTCCTTTTGTCACACGGAATAATTTGGGTGGACAATGTCCTGACAATGCTGTTCTTGCTTATTCCATGTATCTACTTTATTTTTTGGTGTGGCAAAAACTATTTTCTTTCTTTCTGTCTTTCTGAAGTAATTGTGTTGTGTACTACGTTAGTAAGCTAGTAAGTAGGATAAGTGCAAACTTGCTTTTATTAATTTGAGTCAAAAGTTAAAAAAATATATACAATTGGACCTAAAAATGTCACGTTTGTCACATCAGTATGACAAAATATCTCTGTCGTTTCAGCACTCTTATACGTGTCGGAAGGTGACAGATGCTATTATTTACCGCGTAGATCATCATCGAAGTCTCTTCAGCCACACCTAGAAATTTTAATCTCCGAACACACTCAGATGTTCCATCATACCATAAGGTTCACCCGTTTGGATTGACACAGTATATAAATAAGGGTCCTAAGCAGCTTACGGACTGGTTCAATTAAACGGGCACTTCTGCGGATTAGCGCATTGTACATCCAAACAGCGCGGAGGTATTGTGGGAGCCTAATGTTAGGGCCCGTGGAACTGGCATCCAATAGATACTGAAAATGAAATCTTTTAAATACGTTAATTCTTGTTCTTCTTTTTTCATTGTTCTCTGTTTTGAGTTGTTACTAGTCTAATAAAATTAGACTAGTATTACAACTCAAAACAGAGACCACGTCTGCTGCTTTGCCGTTTTGAGCTGTTGGGTTTGTACTCTGTAGCGATCTTGGCAGTTATTTATTGACCTAAATCATTCTGTTCTTTGACATAGTTTCCTATAAGATGCAATGAAGAACAAGTTTATGAAGTATTCCGGCTCCATCGTCGGTACTAGGAAATATAATGTGGTTAGGCCACGTATTACCATGGAGTCTTGGGGTCCCTCAGCCAGTGCAGGAGCTTTGGGAGGAGCAGCTCTAAGTTTGTCTATTGTACTGGATTTTTAGGTAAAGTATGGTCGAGAATACTTAGACGCATTTGAGATGTGGTTCTGGAGGTCTCGAAGTAAGGAGGAACATATCTCTCAACGGCTCTATGAATATGACAATGATGTTCTCTGGGCGTTATTACTGCACCTTCAACCTGCAAGGCTCATGGAATTCCATGGTAAGTGACTACGGGGTCTTAGATGAAGCTCGCTGGTTCAACAACACCCTATTCACTCTTGTCTTCAAGAGAACCAAGTTATAATTTTCAGGATATACACACGAGGGGAGCGAGTTCCATTCCTTCATTCCATGACTCGTAAAAAGCTATATCTTCAGATTAGAGTCACGCTCGTCACGTTATAATCGGTATTGGGCACATCCTTTCCTCTAATTCTGCGTAACGCATACAAAACAATCCACATTCCGTCGCTAAGAAGCCGCGATAAAATATTAACTGCGCGGGTCGGCTTAGCCCCCTCGGGGCTGAGAGGGACTCAAGGGTGCGAACATGGCAGCTGTTCGGTCAGAACGTGTTTATTTAATTTAAAACCTTAATATAGCCTTCACTTTTTTCTGGGCTGTGCCCGAGCTGACATAGGGGGCATGTATTGGAAGATTTATTAATAGAATCTGGGCGCATAATTTTATATGTAAAATGAGATAATTATTAAAGTCATCATTTATGTCTAAATCGATGGCCATTGTGACCGAAAGTTTTTTGAGTGGCGACCGCGGACCGGAAGACGCCGCGTAGGAAGGCCCCCAACAAGCTGAAATCGAATGAGGGCGGTGCAAGATGTGGAGAACTTTGGGGGAGGCCTTTGTCCAGCAGCGGATGGTTATCGGCTGATAAAACGATGATGATGAAATATTTATGTCAATTCGTTGTTCGTAACAAAAATCATATATTTTTCGCACATTCCTCGTTTCAGTTTGTCACCGTAAAAATGGCATACTTTTGGAGTTCGGAGCGTGTCACCAACCTTACAAGTTTAGGTCAAAGTTGTATCTGGTGAAAATTACTGTGTTAACATAATTATACATAGTTATTGAATATTCATCCCAATCGAATAATCCTAAGGACACTCACCCCGAACGGATCCGGCAAAGGTTAACATTAATTTTGTTTGATCTCTGTAGTGATCAAAATATTCTGTTTACTGTGTCACTTGTTAGCTTCAAACTGAGACTTCTTCACCGCTTCAACTTTCAACGACTCTCGTTAATCCAGTCCGTGACGCAGCAATCCGTCACCGTATGACGACCGGCTGTATGTCGACGCGATGAGGGCTGTTTTTGTATGGCAGGTTGTATGGCTTGTTACGGAGCAGGGTGCAGTTGACATGTCGGGTTGGAAGTGCGTTAACGATGGGAAACAAAAAGTTTGGCGACATACTTTAATTTGACATTTGTAACGAGGGTTGTGTTAAATTTTGAAATGTTTTGTTATTGTATTGGCAAGTAAATTTGGTATTCTAAGGAACCCTCTTTTATAGACTCATTTTTTATCAAGAAGAAGAAGAAGAAAATAAAAAAGAATACCTTAGACAGAAACGAAGCTGAGAAACAGAACAAGGCTACATATCTTTCTGAAACCCAAAACAAGAGCATTTCATCATCCTCCTTCCTTCATCATCATCCTTTGTCCCATATCTTTGTAGAGAATGAATTCTCAATCGGGGCCGGCTACCTAAATCCCAAGATGTGGCGTAGGCAATAGTTTTACGCAAGCGACTGCCATCTGACCTTCCAACCCAGAGGGGAAACTAGGCCTTATTGGGCTTAGATGGTTTTCTCACGATGTTTTCCTTCACCGAAAAGCAAGTGGTAAATAAAAAAATAACATTCCGTACTTCTGTTCCGAAAAACTCATTGGTACGGGCCGGGTTCGAACCCGTGACCTCCGGATTGAAAGTCGCATGCCCTAACCACTAGGTTACCACCGCTATAAACTAAAACAAGAGCATTTAAAGCTGAGAAATGAGATTGGTCTTTATTTTACTAATCTCCGCTCCGCACCGCATATGTGGACAGGCAGCTTTACCTAGTAATTAACATAGCTTAAAACTCGGTAGCGAGTAGAAATGTGTAAATAAAATAAATATCGGACAACTTCACATAAATCGATCCACAGTAACTCCTGGTAGGCCTGTGTGCTTGTGTTATGGACACTAGACAACAATAAATAAATAATAAATAAATAAATATCAGACAACCTCACACAAATCGATCTAGTCCCAAATTAAGCTTAAGAAGGCTTGTGGTGAACACTAGACAACGATAAATAAATAATAAATAAATAAATATCAGACAACCGCACACAAATCGATCTAGTCCCAAATTAAGCTCAAGAAGGCTTGTGTTATGGGTACTAGACGACGATATACATAAACATATTATACTTAAATACATAGAACAATCATGACCCAAGCACAAATATTCGAGTTCATCACACAAATATTTGCCCTGACCAGGATTCGAACCCGGGACCGCCGGCTCAGTAGGCAGGTGCTTGCAAACTGCGCCAACCGCGTCGTCATGCTTATATAGATAAATACGTACTTAAATACAAATGACCCAGCAATAAGTATGACGGCGGCGTCGTCGTGCTCGCATTTTTAATAAATTACCTTACGCGGGAAACAGGTGTAAACAGCAGCTGCGCCTGGCCAGACCGATCAGGCCACTGTGACGTCACGACCTCTGTCTATAAATTGCCCTACCTGGGTTGGTGGGGTGAAAGGATCGCCAACGGAACCCCATTTTTGGAAACCGCTCGGACGCTACCACACCTTCGCTGCTCCTCGAGATACTTCGCTGCCTTCTTTGCAAGTCATCCTGTATCGCCGGCTCTACGAGCAAGAAGATCGCCTGCCGCCAAAGCTGCCTCGCTTCGTCGGTGCCCTCGTCACAAAGCAGAACCCGGTCCCGCTCAAACGGATGCCCCGGGGGAAGCGATGTGGTGACCGGCATTAAGCCGACTGAGTGAAGTTGCGTCGCGGAAAGCCGTCTTAACGTTCAGCAATGGACGCTAAGAAAGCCGCTCACGATGGGAAGAGGGAGGGTAGTTTGAGATCGTCAGATTGCGAACTACCTTCGTCCAGGCAACTGGGCGCCCCTCAACCCCGCACGGAGTCGTCACGCCACCAGGCGTCTAAGAAGCCGCTTTATGCTCCCGATGGGAAGGGGGAGGGTGCGACGTGTCCTTTGGGACGCGGAGTGCCTCCGTCCACGCAAGTGGGCGCCCCCCAACCCCGCACGGAGTCTTCCCGCCACCAGGCCGGGCCTTACAGCCAGGACCAGGGCGGGAAGAAAATGAAGCCTTTTTACGCTCCCGATGGGAAGGGGGAGGGTGGTTCGTGTCCCCAGGGACGCGGGCTGCCTCCGTCCACGCAAGTGGGCGCCCCCCAACCCCGCACGGATGCGAAAAAACTTGAGGGTAGTTGTGACTTGGCTGATTCACATCTACCCACGGAAAAAATCAGTCGTCGCCAGCTGTCCATGCCTGACCTGGACGATTTCACCGATGCCCTCGAAGCCGTTTCCGAAGCCCAGACACCGTCATCGAGCCGGAAGCCGAAAGTACGACACCAAAAGTCGACAGACGCCACAGAAAGCGGCCCTATGGTTTCGATCTTTGTAAACAAAGAAAACCATAGGGCTGCGCAACTCGCCGAGCCCGCCCAACTTTCGCACGCAGCCCCCACACATCGAGAGGACCTAGACCATGACAGGGTCGTGGTCGCCCGCATGCTGGAGGAGGGGCTACCGTCCCCTGGCCTCGCGGCCTGGATGGCGGCCTACGTGCGAATCACCGGGCACCAACTTGGCGATGACACCGAGCTGCTGGAAGAGGACCTACCCTTCATAGAGTTCCTCCAGCAGCACCCAGCTGTCCTTGCGCCAATGGCAGAGAAGCGGAAGTCCTGCCCCAGCCCCGCAACGCAAGAGACACCCTGCAAACGCCTTTGTCGGAAGAGCTCCCCGCCAACCGACCCCCGCCTCCGCCGCCGCTCCAAATCGGCAGGCGTTGGCATGGACTCCGACGCCGCACCTGCGACGTCACATAGCGGATGGAAAGCGCCGCTCACCATCCTGCAGCAGTACACCGCAGCCCCGCAGGAACGGGAGCCCCCGCCGGCCCTCACCCCCGCAGAAGCCCGCGGTTCTAACAAACCGTCCGCCGCCGTTCCAAAGCCGCCCAAGAAGCAGCAACCGAACTACGCCGCAGCAGCAGCCGCCGTCTCCAGTTCCCAGAGTGCCAGTCCAGCCCCGGGAAATGCGGAGAAAAAATTAAACTCCACCCCTGCTGCTCCACAGCAGGGGAAAAACAGCCAAAAAGATTCTGTGGCAACACAAACAAAAAAAGGCAAATACAAGCCAATTACAATTGCGCATTTCCCGGACTGGCCTCGGCACTTTGCGGAGCTGAAGAACATCCTGGGACACGCACCAAACGCCACCGCCTCGGGAGACGGCGTCCAATTTCATCCGAAAGAGGACGTCGAATTCCGGGCGGTACAAAACTACCTGCTCAAGCTGCAGGACAAGATAGGGAAGGAGAAGATGCCCTTCCATATTTACAACCATGAGGAAGGGCAGAAGATGAAGGTTGCGCTGCGCGGGCTCCCGACCAACACGGAGCCCGACGACATCATCAATGCCCTCGTCGCGCTTGGCTACAAGGCGGAGTATGCCAAGGCGATCAAGGCCAGAAGAGGAAGGCCGGGATGCGTGTTCTTCGTACAGCTGAGCACACCTGTATCCGAGGCACGCTCCATCTACGACGTCCGGGAGCTAATGGCTATGCCGGGCGTCAAAATTGAAGCATGGAGAAGGAAGACCGGCCCTGCGCAGTGTCACAACTGCCAGGGCTTCCGTCACTCCTCCGAGGGGTGTCACCACCCCCCACGTTGCGTCCGCTGCGGAGGCCCACATCGTGCCGCTAGCTGTGATCGGCCAAAAACAGAAAAGCCCACCTGCTGCAACTGCGGGGGGCCACATCCTGCAAACAACCGGAAATGCCCGGTGTTTCTACGCGAGACCCGCAATAAAAGAGCGGGCACCTACGCGCTGACGAAGCCACTGAGACCCGTGCAGCGCTGGAAATGCCCACGGTGGAGGAGTCGGCGCCGGCAACCCTGATGGCGCCGGCAAACGACTCCAAACCAAGGGGTCCTCGTCCCGCTGCGAAAAACTCCGAGAAGCCCGCGGCTCAAAAGAAAACTGCCGCCAAGAAGAAGCCTTCAACTGCGGCACCCGCGCCCAAACCTGCCCCTGCTCCCAAGACTGCCAAGGCGGAGAAGAAGGGGAAGAAAAAGGACGCCCCAACCACAAGCAATTCATCGGCTGCAGACTCAATGCTGCAGCTCATCACACAGCTGTTGACCATCGCCGCGACGGCAGACCCGGCGACAATCACAGCTGTCGCAACAGCCGCCTCCAACATCCGCAGCACCATTCACTAAGGAGCTCAGAGTGGTGTACTGGAACGCCCAATCGCTAACCAGCAAACTTGGCTTGCTACGCCACTTCTTACAAGAGCAAAACATCGACATCTTGCTGGTTAGCGAAACATGGCTCCGGGAGGGCGTTCCCCTGAAGATCAGCGGCTACGTCATCTACCGGCACGATGAGTACAGCGAAGCCGCTGGTCGCCCCTACCGTGGACTCCTAATCGCTGTGAGGCGGAACATTGTCCATCAGCCTGTCACCTGGAAGGCCTACGACTCCATCACCGCGCTGGGGGTCGACATCCGCGTGACAGGCAACGAGCTGCGATTGTACTCAATCTACAGGCCCGTCGGCCCGCCGAGAGAGGTGGTGCCAAACGTCCGTGCCCTTCTGCAAGCCCCCATGCCGACCATCCTGGCTGGGGACTTTAACGCCAAAAGCACCACCTGGCACTGCTCGACGACGGACTGGACGGGCCACAAACTTCAAAAGGCTGCCGACGATGGCGAATTCGATGTCTCCGGTCCCGATCAACCAACACACTACGCGGACAACTGGAACTCTGCGGAGATCATCGACTTCGCCATACACAAGGGAGTGAATGCGGTCCTCTCTCATGAAGCCTTGGCAGACCTCCCGTCGGACCACCGCCCGGTCCTACTGACTATACGGGACATGCCAGTAACGACACCAGCACCGGTGCCAAGAAGACGCATCTGCTGGGAGACATTCTCGGCGGCCATGGAGGAGGCGCCCTACTCGATGCCGGTCTCCACAGCAGATGAGGTGGAGGCAGCCACCCGCCAGATTACCAACTCCATCCAGCGTGCAGTCAACACCGCTGCGCACACCGTCCCGGCCAGCTCCACGCGCAAGCCATTGCCGGCCAGGATCCAGGACCTAATTACGCGCAAACGCCGCACCAGGAAGGAGTGGCAACGAACACGATGCCCCACTCTAAAGACTGCGCTCAACACGCTAGTCGAAAGAGTTAAGGAGGAGCTAAGAAGCCATTCAGCAGAGTCGTGGGAGGAACACCTTGCGTCCGTCGACGGGGATATGCCCTCAATCCACCGTCTATGTCGACAACTCGGCATGACCAGGACACCGACGCACCCCCTGCACGATGAACGCGGCCAACCGAGGTACAAGGCGGAGGACAGAGCGGAGCTCTTCGCGACGTCCCTCGAGGCCCAGTTCAGGCCGAACCCGACCGACAACGTGGAGCATGTCACAGCAGTCGAGAGGCACCTTGGAGATTACTTCGCGGCACCGATCGTGGCGGAAGAAGACCCCGTTTTCTTCGCACCCGGCCAGGTGAAGCGAGCACTATTGCGGACCAAGCCAAGAAAGGCACCGGGCGCCGATGCGATCCCGAATAAGGCGCTCCACCACCTACCCCCGCGCGCAATCGCGGCGGTAGCGCGCTTATTCAATGGGATCCTGCGCTCGGGACACTTCCCACAACCGTGGAAGCTTGGCCGGGTGATTATGCTGCCTAAACCAGGGAAGAACGTACACAAGCCGGAGAGTTACCGCCCGATCACTCTTCTCAGCACCATCTCCAAGGTGTTTGAGAGACTCCTGCTGGACCGCCTCCAGCCCCACATCCAGCCTCGGCCTGAACAATTTGGATTCCGTGCAGGGCATTCCACGACTCTGCAACTATCGGGGGTGCTGCACCACATGGCCTCGGCCATGAACAAGAAATCGGTCACAGTGGCAGCATTCCTCGACATGGAAAAGGCGTTCGACAGAGTATGGCATGAGGGCATGCTGTACAAGCTGTCGACGTCTCCAGCTCCTCGGCGGATAATACGCGTAATAGCGTCATTCCTGTCCGGCAGAAGCTTCCAGGTGGCGGTGGAAGACGCCATCTCGACGGAGCGCCCAATCCTCGCGGGCGTCCCACAAGGGAGCTGCCTGTCTCCGGCCTGCTACGCCCGCTACACTGACGACATACCAGTGGAGGGTGACGTCAAGCTGGGACTTTATGCGGATGATGCGGCGTTCTTCGCAACGTCGCTCAACGCCAGACACGCAGCACAGAAACTGCAACGCACCCTTGACGTCTTACCCGACTGGCTCTCACGTTGGCGCCTGTCAGCAAACGTGGGCAAGACGCAGGCCCTGGTGACGGGCAGAGGAAAGCAGCCGCACCATCTTCGACTGTCCGGACAGGAAATCCCATGGCAATACACCGCCAAGTACCTGGGTGTGACCATAGACAGGGGACTCTCGATGATCAAGCACGTGGACGAAACAGTACGGCGAACGAGAGCAGCGTTTACCCGACTGCGACCAGTCCTTGCCAGCAGCCTTCCCTTGAAAACCAAGCTAGGGATATACAAGACCTACCTGCGGTCCCGCCTGACTTATGCGGCCCCCGCATGGTATGGTCTTGCTTCAGAATCCAGCAAGAAAAGGCTGCGTGCGCTGGAGTCTCAAACCCTGCGCACCATTGTCTCAGCGCCGCGCTACATGCGCAACGAGACAATTTTCAGAGACCTCGAATGGCAAGGGCTGGATGCCTTTATGGGCAACTGGCAAGAGCCATGTTCGACCGTGCTGACCACTCAGCGATCCCGAGCCTGGTGGGAATCGCTCCACTGCACGCCCGTCCACCGGACGTTAGGGGCCGGGCTCTACCGAGAGAGCTCGTGCCCCCAAACTGAGTCCCCTGTCAACAGGATACCACAACGCCGCTGAAAGGCCACCTGCCGCAAAGCCGCAGAGAGGCCACCGAGCTCTTCCAAAACTGAAAAGCTGAGGAAGATACAGAACCCGCCACAAGGCCCAAACGCAAACAACTGCAACTAGAAACCGAAGACCTCGACGAGTAACATCGCCGGGGATAAAAACTGATTACCCGTCCGTAGTGACGGGCGGAGCCAGATTCCGCCAAAGAGGGCGAACAGCCCTGATATGGCTTCCCCACATGCCCGCGAGGGAATGTGAGCGAGTACCACACGGTGGGGATCATTCTTGCTTGCGGCCTGGCCGCGTGCACTTGTTGTCCAAACCATTGAGTAGTATTGTCGTTTAATTAATTATTAGTTAATTAAGGCGATTACTGTTGTTTTAAAGTAAATGTAAATTACGTGTGGTAATAAAATAAAACGAGGTTAATTGGTAGACTGTTTTTCTATTTCACGAGGTAACCTTTTAACACCTTTATCGGACCATCCCCGACAAGTATCTAACACAATTCTAGATTTCAGCACAAGATGTGTAAATTCTCTTTGAAGTGGCAATGCTGCCCGTCTTCTGGGCATGCTGCCGACGGCAATTTAGAGCAAATTTTCCATTTATAGTTTTTAATTATTACGTTAAGGTTTATTTTATGGACTAGTTTTATTGTATAATAAATCGGTACAAAAAATTGCGTGTAAAAAAATACCATTGTACGTGTACGCATGAAATAAGAGCATAATAGACTTCATTAAACGCCAATGTAAAGCAATTAGGCTTATTTGAAATTCAATTATAACTCGTAAAAAGCTCAATTAGCGGTAAAATAACGTTAAGAGAATTACGAGGGAATGAAAACAGAAGGCAATAGCGGTCGGCACGATTTATGGAGGAGGAACTGTCGGACACGTCTGGAGTGGCTGTAGCATCGCTTAAGAGTGGTGTAAATGCCACTATTAAAGTTGTAAAGAGTTGTAGACTATCTTAATATCTTTAAGAAAGGGTACAGTTTTGTAAAGTACGTTACATACCTAGGTATTCGTGAATGTCTCAGATTGCAGGTGTCAGGTTTATAAATTATAAAATAAGTAAGCAAATAAGCGTGCAATCTGGGGTTCAAATAAATAACTACTTACTTACGAATTACCGCCCGTGATTTGACTAAAGTTTTACGCCTTGTCTTGGCCAGGAAATGATACTGTTAGGGGGATGCAGTCAGATGGATTATTAAAAGAGCAGAGGTACGTTAACTAATATCTTTATTGCCCGAAGGCCAGATAAAGAATGAATATATTTTTTACAATTACTACAATCATTGACGGACGTCATTCGTCCATTCTGAATTTCAAACAATCTTTATTTCTTAAATCAGTGGCCAGGCACCGATCGTGAAGATACCATCTTCACATTTCCCGCCGTCTCGGGATAAACGAGGGACGTTCGTCTTACTATATAAACGCTAGACAAAACTACTCCTGCCTAACATATTAGAGGTCCCTGCCTATGCAGGAATACCCATACATTCATACCCAGATGGTCTCTTGCTAAGAGATAACCAGGGTCAGGACATGAACAGACACTAGCCTATGGCATGTTACGTAATCTGACATGTTGTCTGACATTGGCTTTGCCTTGACAAAAAACCTGCTAAAAAGGCAAGGCACCAACTTATCCCGAATGTTATTCGACTAATTAATAAAGCATAGACCATTCGATACATCAAGCTTCAACAATTTAATCGCCTAGTGTAAAACCGGCTAACCCGATTAAATCGTATCGAATGTTCCCACCTTAACTGCCTGGAGTATGACATATGACACACGTCGCATGCTCCAAACAATTGTACCACGATATGTCACTGCCCTTATATTAGATGCCTGACACATTGTCTATGACACTTGTCTCAAACATCCATACAGAACTAACAAATAGTGACAACCGTCTATCACTATCTTTATATTAGAATCCTGGCGCATATATATTAAATATGCCCCAGAAATCTGTACCATCGAACCAATACCTTTTATCCTAAATAAATATCTGGAATAAATATTTCTACTTTATTCCAAATATTTTTACCAAACTTAAATAAAAATAAATTATAACCGCATAATTGATTTTACGACCATAGACCAAAGCAGTACACGTCATATTGACATGTCAAAATGCTATGTCACTGTCGAAAAATTAATTATTAATAAGACACGAAACGAAAGTTAATTTTATTAAGACCCTACCTAACTCCTAGTTAAAAATTATTAAATTAATACAGACACAACAACAAATAAAAATAAAAATAACAATCTTCAGTCTGCAGTTGGCCCGATGTAGGTTACATGAAGTCCTTGGCACCACAGCCAAGACCTCATGTTCCTGCCGCCCCTGGAGGATGAATGCGCGAGGCATTCAGTCACACCAGCAGCTGAAATCCCGAGGAACTGGGACAGCTATGGCCCTTGCAGTGTTGGATTACATGAAAAAGAAAAACATATTAGTATACACAAATTAAAATGCTGGAAATAAAGTGTTATAATTAATTATTGGAACTCTGTGAAAGTAATAAGTTAAAATCATCTCAAGTAAAGGTATTGAAAGTGCAATCAATTCAAAGTGCAATAAATTTATAGTGCAAGTAATAAAAAATTATGCTTCCTATAGTAATATCCTAGAAATGGAGCTGAAATATAGTAGAAAGAAATAAAGAAATTAAATCATATTTACAACGGTGATAATTATAAATGCAACAAACACAATTGCATCCAAGTACATTGCATTGCATTGCATCCACATGTACAGTCAACCTGAATTAAAAATTTCTGAAAAATAATTGTTTTATTATAAATAATTGTATTATTATTAATAATTAATTTTTCGACAGTGACATAGCATTTTGACATGTCAATATGACGTGTACTGCTTTGGTCTATGGTCGTAAAATCAATTATGAGGTTATAATTTATTTTTATTTAAGTTTGGTAAAAATATTTGGAATAAAGTAGAAATATTTATTCCAGATATTTATTTAGGATAAAAGGTATTAAGATAAGATAAAGACATTTATTCCATAACAATCTTACAATTGTGTCGATGGTACAGATTTCTGGGGCATATTTAATATATATGCGCCAGGATTCTAATATAAAGATAGTGATAGACGGTTGTCACTATTTGTTAGTTCTGTATGGATGTTTGAGACAAGTGTCATAGACAATGTGTCAGGCATCTAATATAAGGGCAGTGACATATCGTGGTACAATTGTTTGGAGCATGCGACGTGTGTCATATGTCATACTCCAGGCAGTTAAGGTGGGAACATTCGATACGATTTAATCGGGTTAGCCGGTTTTACACTAGGCGATTAAATTGTTGAAGCTTGATGTATCGAATGGTCTATGCTTTATTAATTAGTCGAATAACATTCGGGATAAGTTGGTGCCTTGCCTTTTTAGCAGGTTTTTTGTCAAGGCAAAGCCAATGTCAGACAACATGTCAGATTACGTAACATGCCATAGGCTAGTGTCTGTTCATGTCCTGACCCTGGTTATCTCTTAGCAAGAGACCATCTGGGTATGAATGTATGGGTATTCCTGCATAGGTAGGGACCTCTAATATGTTAGGCAGGAGTAGTTTTGTCTAGCGTTTATATAGTAAGACGAATGTCCCTCGTTTATCCCGAGACGGCGGGAAATGTGAAGGTTGTGCTTCACAGTTGGTGCTAATTGGCTACCGACATAAAAGTAAAGTTGTTTTATATTTAGAATAAGACGCGTGACATCCGTCAATGAAATAAAATGTAGTAGTTAGTCTTAGACTGGCCTTCGGGCAATAAAGATATTAATTAACGTACCTCTGCTCTTTTAATATACCACTGACTGCATCCCCCTAACAATACTTTCTCCCCAGAAAATCACACTTACAGCCTAGGGTGACATAAATAATATTACATCATCGATATATATCGAAACTATAATATGGTTCTTCAACCAAAAACAATAGTTTCACGTTTTTAAACTAATGTCCAGCCTACAAAAACTTTCAAGCCGCTTAGATAAATAATCGCAGAAATGGATTTCCCGTTCGACTTGAACGTTTTTTACGAAAATATCTTGAACATAGCAACTTTTTATGTATTCATACCTACGATAACCTGTGTAAAATCCTCACAAACGGACCAAAACACACACACAATGCGGGTCGCTTTGTTGTGATCCCCGCTATCTGCGTTGTCACCGCCACCGACTGTACTATTGTGACTTTTTGACAGTCGCCTTTTTTTGACAGCCCAAAGGACTGACTAATGATGGCGGTCATTGTAGGAGTTTGATCTCTTTTGTTGTTTGGAGACTGTTTTGAACGCTTTTTGTATTGGTTTTTGAGTTGTTGTTATAATTTTACTAACAAATTTTGAATCTTCAATGTACAGGTACTTTATTAACGATATCGATGCAAGTGCATTGCGGGAAATGAGTATAACATACCTAATAGGTACATCGCAATAGTAAATTATATGGACAGCGCATATATAACACATTAAGATACTTAGTGAAGCAAGACTGTTTTTTTTTAGATTTCGAGTCTGCATCGTTATTATTCGTTCATAGAAGTCCTATTTCTCACATGTTATAGTACCCCGCCTAGTTGACTGATTCTTTGCCTATCTCATCAAATTTCTCTGATCTCTGCAAGCTTCCTCAAATGTTCGTCCATTTGGCAGGTCTGCCTATTTGCCAACATTATGTCTGCATTGCATATGGTCACCATTCTAAAACCTCAATTTTATCCATTGACCATCAAGTTCACGGCCAAGCTGCATTAATTTGACAATAATTCTAGTGTCGCTAACTAACTTTGCTTACTAAGCGGTAAAGGAAGAAAAATCAAGAAACCGGCCCCACGTTGGGCGCCACTGCATGGTATGTTGCCGCCAGGAGATAAATTAAAATTCATGCCAAAGAGTTCCAGAATATCACTTCTTTATCCTCTATTGCAAAAAATGAGAATGGTGTAAAATATATCTTGAAATGTTTTTCCTTAACTACCAGCAAGTTTTATTTATGCTAGATGTAGAGAATTCAATTTCCGCCTACGCCGTGTTCACATTTATGGCATTGTAAATTGTATAATTTTTATAACTCGTGTGCATTTTTTTAATAAACACTACAAACGGATTTATGAGACTGTTTTCGTTTCTAAAATTAGGCATTGATGTTCACATTCTTAGATCCCATTTTTCACCCTTATCAAGTCTTTACTCGTACCATCAAATCTATTCATATGACAGTTATATTATTGCTATTAAACTAGGATTAATGGGAGTAATTATAACCAACCGAACTCATTTCGTCCGTAATTTAGTAAATTAATTTGGTTAGGTCATTACTAGGCGAATACAATTAAACAAACAAATTGTACTAACAATTGACAACGTTTAATTTTTTTTACATATGATTTTTAATATACAGTCCGAAAGAGGTTTTTTTTTTAAGTTACACGTATTTTTCATTTTCCTCGAAAGCCTCCATTTTGAAGCAAAAAGCCCAACTTTATAGTTGCTCATTCTAATAGATCGTAAGCGACAAAAATGACGTCAGTGCTGGAGTGACGTGTTGCCAGTCAAAAAAAAAGATAGCCATGACAACTTACGCTTGTCACAGACGTTCTTAAATTTATCTTAAAACTGCCATACACGCACATGACTTTTATAACAATCTACATTCTGTCTAATCCTACTTAACCGTATTTTGTTGATTTATCGAATGTACATTTATATAAAACTAAACCTTATTAGCATCAATTTGCGTAGAGTAATCAAAACTTTTGAGTGTGCGTATCTATTTTTGAATTGAATAGATGTTTGAGTTTCGTTGTTGATGACTTGATGAGTGACAGATTACGACAGATTAATGATCTGAACAACTCGATACAAAATATTATTTTCGCCAGTACAAAATAATTTGATAATAATAAATGTCTGTCGTGAAAACAAAATATTGTTTTTTAAAAACTTGCAAAAATAACTCATCTGCGTATCCTGCAAAGATTTATTTTACAGTTCCTCGTTACAGTGTTGCGGGCGGATATTTTCATCTAGACGGCAATATTTTTATACCGACGAATATGGGGATTTTTTTTTTTTGTGCACTTACTATGAAATCTATTTTAAAATAAACGAATAATAACGTTTTGTTGTTTTTATTTCAAGTTGAAAAGAAAAATATAGGTAATATGTTCGATAACATTTATATCTTGACAGTAACTTCGATATATTTTTGTATAGATGCCCCGAGTTATCCCCGACATATGAAACATGCACATAAGAAAGCACAGATCATGTTTACAGCCGCCATCCGACAATGTACCTACGTCTATAACGGTTTCTTCAGTTTCGTCAATTTCATATGTGATCTGATCTTGTACAACTTGTTCTTGACGCGGCGCTCCGGAGTCATACGGCATTGAACGAAACAATTATTTGCTTCTCTGCGTACCTCCACATATCCATCTGCGTTATCGACGTAAGAGTTGCGTGAAGATTGTGAGGCTTTGGCACCTCTTATGGCGGCTAAATTATCCTTATCAGAACTTTTCGTGTACTCCATCATCATGAGGGTTTCAAGTTTGAGCTGTCAGCTTGTAAGAGTCCTTCAGAATTCTTTATAAGTCCGTGGAATAGCCGAGTCGTAAAAGGGATCAGAATCAAAGTCCGTGGAATAGCCGTGTCGTGCCGAGTCGTTAAATGGATAAGAATCAATGTCCGTGGAAAATGCGATGTACAACATGAATTGCAATAAAATGATTTGATTTGATTTGATTTGATTTGAAAGCCGAGTCGTATATTGGGTTAAAACAATAATAAAATGAAATATTGCGCAAGAGCGAAAACTGAACAAAGACAAGTCAATGACAATTATTTGACAAACTTTCAAACGTGACAACCGGAAGGGAGATTTTTTTTTCATTCCATTGGAGGCTTAAGCCCTCAAGTCCAGCAATGACGTCATACTTTCGGTTTAACATATTTTGTAGATTTTTTTGAAAAATATGAGCAGAAAAAAATCCTAAATATTTTTTTTGCGCTCTTTACACGTTATTCTACGAATGGTTTTCGATTTAGGACTTTAGCAAAATATGAAACGTTGTCAATTAAAGTTATCGATAGTTTTAACCTGATTGTGGTACTATAAATAGAATACATTATTAAACAACAAATAATAACCAAATACAAAGTCTTACATCTATACAGGGCATTCATAATACTGGTGCCTGAACTAGGAGAGTCCTGTATCTCAGGCTTTGTGAGTTCAAATTATACTCTAAGTAACAAATAAATCATTTGCAATTAATACTAAATTGATTGACCAGAAGTTGGGAAATTTTTTTGACCATTCACACTGTCTGCACCGCTCCGACACCCCGGATGGAGTGGATATTTCAAGCACTGTGCTTGGTAGAACATGATCCTCCCTACCCAGCACCTCTAGCTTAACCTTTTGACCGCCACAGTCGGTTGTGGCCGTCAACAAAAAATCGTGCCCCTGACGCCACGTCGGCCACAGCCGTCCAAATTTCAATGATCAAAAACTTTGTAATTCTAACCGCTACAAGTATTTTTCAATCCCTGTTGATTTTGGGGCACATCTTTTTTTTTTTTACTCTGGCGTCAGTGGCACGGTAAATTGCTAGACCGCTTGGCGGTCAATAGGTTAATTGTGACATGCAAATTGTCCTACTAATTTCTTTCAATTCCGTGCGAGAAAGATAAATATACTATGTTGCACCCTGCAGTTCCGCTTCTGTAGAAATGCACCCAATTACGCCAGATCAAAACACTTTTCAAGCACAAAAAACGAAATCAAAATCGGTCCAGGCCTCAGCTCTCTCTCAACCCCTCTTTTTTCGTCGGCGTTAACATTTCCAATAACAGACGGACAAAGACTTATGGATAAAGGTTCTGTAAGTACCCTTAGGGTGCGAAATCCTTAAAATCAGTGCAAAACTAACCATTTGACTACAAAGTCCATTTTTAAACCTCCTTCTAAACCACAATATACAGACCTAATGAACTGTGCACAATATATTGTACTAGCATGACGCGTTCTACAGAACCACGCGTAAAATGGTAAAACAGTCTTTGTATCTTTGTGTTATAGTTTGTATTAGAATGGCTTTGCTTTACCCCTTCCAGTGAAGTGTGAAGTAAGGTATCAATTTATTATGTTGTCGTGTTTATTTATAGTTTGCGGAGATGATCAATCAATAGTATTTCGCACTATGGGATAAAAGAGCGAGAGATTTAGAAGGATGAGTAGAGTAAACTGTTACCCATCAGCCAAAAGAAGTCTACTGCTGGACTTAGGCCGTTCTCCTAAAGAACACTGCGGACTTCAGCGATCTAAGTCCTCACCTCCTTCACCTTGTGGGGGGGCTTACCCATGTTGTATCCTGTGCGTTGTTACAACGCAAGAACTGCTGTTTTCGGTTCGTTTAGAACTTGATTGAAAACCCTTTTTGAGTTTTCGTCGAAAAATCTTCTTGCTCTTGATATAATCAATTTTGAAGAAACCTGGAAGGCCAGCAACGCACTTATGACTCCTCTGGTGATGCAGGTGTTTATGGGCAACAGTAATTTTCATCGCGTCATCAGGCGATTCGTTTGATCGTTATATGGGTAGCGCCTGAGCAGATCATATAGTGGAGATTCTTGGAGAAAACCTATATCCAGCCTTGGTCGTTTTATGGCTGATTTGGTGACGTATCCGTGGTTCACTGATCTGGTTAAGTTGTGGGTACGAGAGCCAACTCGCACTTGGCCGGTGTTTGTATTTAAATACGGTTGCTGTTTTGACGTTTTTTTCTCTGTAATTGATTTTCTTTTCCTACATAACAGCAAAATAAACATGTTAGGAAAACTCTCGAGAAACTCGATGGAATGTTTCTCTTCAACAAGTCACGACGACTCAATCAGCGTATACAGGTTGCGACGACGGGAGATACGATAAAGAGTTTTAGGAGAAAGAAATAAATTTATTCGTAGCATAATTACTCGACAAAATATATTAAAATAAAACAATTTAAACGGATTATATTGCTAATTATACGCATTAATATACATTAATTATTTGAGCCTCCCTAAAAATGTGGAACGCTTCACGATTTTACATATTTTCTTTACATATCACTATTGATAAATTATGCTCTGAAATGGTCCCACGTCAGCATGATGCCAACTTGAAAACCAGCGCTGATCTTCCGATAAGACCATAGATAGGTGGCGCCACGGAGAGCTGCACGAGCGAATTGCCGATAACATTTATTAAATATGCGTTATCTGGAACGCAGTGACATACACTGATTGCACTTGCCGCCTGATTTTTAAAGGATACACTGACTGTTGTAAAGACAATATAAGTAGTTCAATGTTACGTAATAAAACATTTATATTTTGATTTACTTATTCCGTAGTACATTTTTTTTAAACCACTGAGTTAGCAAACAAGCGTACCTACGGCCCGTCTGATGGTAAGCAATTACCGCACTGCAGCCTATGGACGCTTGCAACTTCAGGGGATGCGTGTTGCCGATAAATATCTGTACCCTCCTTTTTTGAAGGACTCCATATTTATTAATTAGATTTTTTTAAACTTTGTTTACTCTTTACGCTAACATTGTGGTATAGTGATAGCGGAACGTCCAAAGGTACTACGGTAAAGAAAAATGTTACACGTGTCCGTCCGCGACCTTCTAGTGAATAAATAAATATCCGACAGCCGCATTTTATTTCTCAAGATTGATTGGAAATGTTCTTTAATGTATATCACCCTGTATACCTGAAATCTTAAGTCAATCTCAGCTACACCGTACACAGCTCATACCGTGGCAATATATAAGATCCAGGCACTTGGCCCGGCTGCTTGTTTGTCTTTAATTGAGACTGAAGTCTGTTTGTTGTGCCAAGTGAGATTAACTGAGACTTGGCTGTGATTTTAATGGTTTTACTTGGCTGTTTTAAGTTGGAGTTTTGAGCTCGTTTGCAGTTTGAGGATAAGTTATGACTTGGGGGGTTTAAACTATATAACTGCATAATATGTGAACAATTTATTTAAATTTGTAGTTATTGTATCCAAACAGCCAGAGCCAACTATGCTCGGTAATATTTAAACAAATCATCATCATATATTTAAGAGCTAAGCTCTTGTCGGTGGAGTAATTTCCAGCTTATTCTACATTCCGCCTTCTCTTTTACATCCTTATACAATGAAACATTTATTTTTTCCTTTATTTGCTCCATATATGTCCTTCTCGGTCTTCCCCTTTTCCTTCTCCCTTCTATTTTTCCTTCTATAATAGTCTTCATGTAATTATCGTGACGCAAGAGATGACCTTACAAATAAGAAAGTAAAAAACATTCGTACAAAATAATATGAAGGTGGATGGACGAATGGAAAATTTCGGACACTTTTGTATGAGGTGAAAAACGCTATTGTCAGAAAAAGATTAAGGATTTTTGGTTATAAAAATGTACATAATATACCTACCACCCCGGGGTACACGAATGATTTGACTCTTACTGTCGACCTATTGTTACAAACTGTAATGGTGGTATGTTACAAACTGTATGAAGTGTGAATGTATTTTTTTCTATGTAACCAAAATAATTGGCATAAAACTATTTCATATGTTAACCGTATGTACATATTTTCTGATATGTTAAAGAATTACCACACTGCGCCTGTGTTCGATGGGTTCGGTCTAATGTCCGATCCGCTCCCAACGGTTTCGTTTGATCCTCGCTGTCTCGGACACGAGAGGATGTTAATCGGGACATTCGACCCACTCTTCTTTTTACGGTTGACTAAAATGGTCAATTGAATGTTTTGCTAGCGCTTGCGTCGTGGGTACAGACTTCAGGATTTTGAAGTTGATTCAGAAAGTTTTAAATATGTACTTAAATACGTAAATTATTATTGTAATTATTAATTATTATTATAGCGGATGCATATTTGAGCCGTTTGGGGTTGAGACTCTGGGGCCCTGGGGTGAAAGCGCCCACAGGGTCTTTAAAGAGTGTAGCCGCAGGTTAGTCGAGTTGACGCGTGACCAGAGGGCTGGTTCATATCTCGCACAGCGGATTAGCATTGCCATTCAACGCGGCAATGCTGCCAGCCTTCTGGGCACGCTGCCAATAGACGGCGATTTGGGCCAAATTTTTTATCTATAGTTTATTTTTAAGTCTAGTTTTTAATTTTTATTTAAGGTTTTATGTTAATTATTATTTTTATAACCTAAGTCGATAAAATATGGTTAATTATATTAAATACCGAAGGCAAAATTAAATATGATTACTTTTGCATTAATTCTGGTGACCTGACCCTGACAGAAACTTTTACTGTGTGAAAAATTGTTTTTATATTATGTAGTTAAACTACTTACACAGTTTTAAGTTTTATAACGGAATTTTATGTAGGTACCTTGTTATAATGAGATTTAGTTTAAGAAGTAATGCAATCAATATTATTGTCATATATTTTTATTCCTAAAATTAGATGGAAATACTATGAAAAATAGGTACGTTTTTTCACTAAGACGAAAATGTATCTAAAAAATATTGAGTTTTGTTTGTAGTTTATAGCTTACTCTATACTGTCTAACTTCAATCTGAAATAAGTTTATTTCCTCTTTCGAAAATTTTACAAAGTTTTGATAACTCTGCGATCATTGAAACAAAAGTTCCGAATCCGTCATGTCGACTTTATTTTTGGAGTTTACTCCTTAAGAATCGATTTTCATATATAAGCCCGGGGTATGAAAATTATGGGGTATAAAATCGAACGTATCTGCCGTGCTAATTTAAAAAGTCGTATCTCAGTATACGATCGGGGTAAAAATACGACTTCTTAATTTAGCAGGTTATGCGTTACGTTAAGCGTTATAGACTAAGATCCCTATATAAAATGACCTTCACCGAGATGTTTATTTCATGAAATGTATTTTAAATGTACTTAGCAACGGGAAAACATGGCTCCCGTTAGATAAAATTAATATTAATTGTTCTCTGCCATTTATTTATTTTAAATTACCACAAGAGGCTTAACAAATAACATAGACAAGAAACATATTCATAATTTCTCCGCGGAGACTGCGGCGGCGGCCGGCGGCCTACACGGCGGCGCGTTGCTGCGCAAGTGCGCATCGGGCAGCTTGACTGACAGTTGTCAATCTACAACAGCTGAGAAATGTGTTTTTGTTTTCAAGTTTTTGCTAATATTTTGCGTGAATCTCTATCATGTTACGAGTGTGATTGCTATCAGTGCATGAGTACTATCTAGTTATACAGGGTGAAATTTTAATGACCGTTCAAATTTTTCCCAGGCATTAGGTATCAATAAAAGATGCCATTTCTGAAAAAAAAACATAGGTAAAATTTTGATAATATAATGTGCTGTCCGAATAAATAATTAGTAAAGTGTGGATATTCGTTTGAGTTACGCTAGGGGTTGGCGGTGCGGGGGGAGGGGCGCGCTCACCTGTCTTATCTTGACCAAAACAAATTGCAATTAGTCGCACGCGCATCTCCGCATGGCCGGTCGTGCACTTCCGGGTCCGTAAAGACGCGCGATCGATCTGCCTTGCACAATGTTTACGAACCGGGAGTAATACGAAATGATGCGGGTATTCGTAACAAGTCGCAGGGCCCGCCTATTTAAACATGCTCCAGACAGTGATCGCGGACATGATGGACGACGTGCCACTCGCCATAATTAACCATCCCGAGTTTTATTTTCAACAAGACGGTGCACCGCCTCATTTCGCGAACATCGTTCGCTAATACTTAGATGCCGAATACGGTGCTCACTGGATCGGACGCAGAGGTCCTGTGCCATGGCCTGCTCGGTCACCAGACCTCACGCCTTGCGATTTTTTTTGTGGGGCGAAATAAAGCGAAGGGTGTATGTGGAAGAAGCCCAAAGCCTCGAACAATTAAAAATTAAAATCAACCGAGCTTTTGACGAAGTGAAAAATAACGTTGTAATGTTAAATAAATTAAGAAACAATGTACAAAAACGTGCAAGACTCTGTTTAGAGCATCACGGTTTGCATTTCGAACATTTGCTGAAGTACAATTAAAAGTGTAAACCTAATTTGATTACATGTGTAAGTGTACCTACTAGCCTACGTATTAAGTTAAATGAGACTGCCATAAGGTAATTCAGTTGATTGAGACTGTTATGGTAAGAACTTTTTGATTGAACTAATTATTGTACATAAGTTGATTCAAATTTTTAAATACGCCTAAATGCATAGAAGTTTCATAGCTGCAATCTTTAGAAATTACAGTCTAATAGCAAAATTGCATTTTGACGGCCCTAAGCCCGTGAAAGTGTGAAGGAAAATTTGCAACTTATGTTTTATTTACTAGTTTTTGTCAAAAAATGTATTTTCGGCTCGTAAATTTTATTACGTAGGGGCGGGGCGAGCGTTATTGCTGCCTTTCGCACAGCGCGCTGACGCGATGTCCACGAACGCGTGGTTTTTTAGGATATCTTTCAGCTGTTTTATCTCAATATTTTAGTACTGAAAGATGCTGAAAGAAAAAAACACGTATGTTTTATTTTTTGCCAAGAATCTACTGTCAAAATTTGAACGGTCCATATTATTTCACCCTGTATGTGCAATTATAAACCACCGCTTCCCCCAGGAACTTTATGGGGCAATTTGTATGCCGAAACTTGGAGCGGTTTTTTTAAAAACTTTATTTGTTATCGTAGCCGTAAGTTTTTATCTATTGCGTTTTTTAATAGTTTACTTGATGAATCCTAATAGCACGGGAATGAATGTCGCTTCCAGGTCTGTGTCGCTGTCGCTGGAGAATTCCGTACAGTGCCCACATTTCTCCCAGATTCGTTTCTTTAAAGGTCAGAAAGGACTTAATATACACATCAGTAGAACCCATGGCATTCGTGCTGGCGCAATTACGTCGCCACCAGGCAAACAATTCACAACCAAGTCAGATCAGGCCTTTTTCTGAAAAAATCAGTGAGCTTAAACATTCAATTCCAGTGGTCAAACGAATTCCTCGCAGCGCTCGAATTCAGGTTGCACAAAAAGTGTGCCTACCTTTTCGTTCTTGTTTGCAGCGCCCAACAGGGTACATAATGTGATACTTAAACTATTTACTTTCACCTGTATAATCATTATGTGCAATAAACGTATTGAGTATATATTTTATAAACGTTCTTAAGGCCAGGTGCGCACCAAGATTTTAGTCGCACTATAATTTTGTCGCATAAATGCAAGATATGGGTTTATATGAGAGTGCGCGCACCACGATTTTCATAAACCCATAAGTACGCTTATTTCTGCGACAAAAAAGTGGTGCGCGCCTGGCCTGAAGAGTAAACTCCAGTCGTGCGTCGGAGCTGACACACACACTTTTTTTAATAAGATAAAGTAGACATTCGAGAAGTTAAGCATTCCAGGGAAACGTATGTTTCTGTAATTGCAGCGAGGTCAAGGATTAGAACAATACTAGACTAGCTACTTTCTCCGGATAGCATATTTCCCGAAAGAGGTAATACGCGAAAGATGAAAAACAAAATATAAGATATGACAAAAATAATTCATAGGACCAAATATTATATTGCTGAAGTAAATCTACGAATCCAGGTAGATACAAGATGGCGCGCGATGATAACTGACGCGTGTTGGCGCGCTGTAAAACGCGGGCCTCCGCTGACGGCTGTCTGTGCGGCCCGAGGTGAATAATAAATAGTTTTAGGCAGCTGAATAGAAAAAAAAAACAAAAAAAAATTATAAACTTCATCATCATCATACGTATATTTAAGAGTATCATACGTATAGTTAATTTTTATTTAAATAAACTTAGTAAGGAAAAAAGTTGAAACCTTATTTTATGAAGCGCCTCAACGTGCACTACATTCTGAGCTTGATCGCGGACTATGTGCGGCATCGTTTCGCCTGTATACTTAAATCTTTGACTTAATACTCATTGTGTCTGCTGTATTACTTTATTTTTACATACATAACTACATGAACTAACTTTCAAGACTATTTTACGCAGGGTCGGCTTTGCTAATCTTGAGGCGCCATTCCATCCTATGATAGGTATCTTCTACAGCTAGGCCTAAATCCTTCATGTCTCTCTGGACATTCGTCATCCAGGTACTTTGAGGCCTAGGTACCTACCTCTCCCTCTCTTCTTCGTAGCCATGGCGTATCAGGACTGCGCATGACGTGTCCAAATCTATATATTATAGCGGTGCCTACTTATTATTTTATAACTTTTAGTATTTTTATTCCATATAAGTACATAATCGTTTTTTTTTGTTGCAGTGGAAATCCAGATGGGGCGTTGTAACGAAGCTATCACCAGCCGCAGGTAAGATTCTGTTCTTATTTGATTATTTTATAGCAGTTATCATCTTTGACTTTACACGTCCTAAGCAAAGTCAATGATTCAAAAGAGAAGGTCTAAGTAAATTCAACAAGATTCCCCAATAAAGCAAAGCTCCAACTAAAATCCTAATTTCTTGACGTTCTTAAATATCCTCATGTTCCGCAAGATCTCATACGAACTAATATGGTACTATTGATATATGATATGAACTAATAAATGTAAAGTACAGAGAGAGTAATACCTAAGAATAGTTCAGCAAGGATAGCCGTGACCTTCAAAACAAAAAACATTCAAAAGACGTACCTACTACTTGCATGTGGTGAATTCACTAGATCGCTTCTAGTGGGACAAGGTAAGAGGGTCGATTGCAAATAATTTGTACATAGCTTAGTTAATTTTGTTTTAATTAAAGCCCTTAACTATTTAAAAAAAATGCAATCGACCCAAGAGATCTAATTGACGGTAAGACTAAGTAAGGCAGGAAGTATTTATGGTTCTTACCATCCTCTTGGATGTAAATACTATTCTAAGTAAAAAGTTAAATTAAACGACAGACGTCATCTGCCAGTATTTATTTATTTATCGTATGGCGTAAAATTTACACTGCTTGCTTACTTATAATTAGTTATAATTTAAATTTACAATTTGTGAGGATTTTAACAGCTTCGCTTGTTAGGTCTTTAAGATCTTCGACCTGCCAGTTAATACTATAAAAAGAACCGCTTCTAACTTCGAAAATAAAAACAAAAGTTACCAGTAATTAATGGAAATAACTTCCTAACTTTAATTAAATAAAACCTCAAACCTTTTCAACCGTCCGAAAAGGCAAAAAGAACCAAGTCATTCATAAAGGCAATTAGGGCGATAGCATCGGATGTAAATAATGTCGCCAGGGCATGTACGGAATTACTTTCGTGTCGCCTAATTCTTTGGGAAGTTATTTGTAATAAGGTGAACTAAATTTAGCTACAACTTGCGATAAGTTAGCTTATTTCTTAAAGTGTAATAAGCACCTACTTAACACTTTAGATCTATATATGATTACATGCTATAGCACACATCTGAAAGGCGGCAATGTAGTTGGGACTCCTCTGGTGTTGCAGGTGCTCATGGGCGACGGTTACCCTCACTTTATTATCAGACGCTTCGTTTGCTCTTTTGTCTCCTATGTAAATAATTATACGTAAACCATAGTATCATAAATTTAAGAGTCAAACTCTTGTCGGTAACTCATGTAGTATGTAGCTGTCTCCATATATCCCTATCCATAGCCACTTCCTTGATTTCCCTATACGACATTACGTTTACCTTCTCTTTTATTTGTTTTATGGAGATTATTCTAGGTCCCGTGCCTCACTTACCTTTCACCTCACCAACTTTTCCGATGATGTTGCTTATAAATGTGACATATCGTATCGTGACCAAATCTTCCCTCTCCTCTTTTCTATGGTGTTCAACGAATTAATTTTTTCTGTCATTCTTTAAGTATTTCTTCATTTGTGACTTTCTCCGTCCAACTAATCTTTTTCATCCTACGCCATAAAATTCATGCAAAAATATATTCGGTATATTGTGCCACTAAATTGCTATACTCATACAAATCAGGCGTAATTTGTTTGTGGACGTCCGTGGTGTGGTTGTCCGCGAATGTGTTAAAATCTTACAATGACAACATAGAAATAGATGCTCAATAATAGTTACCTTAGTATATTCATAATTGTTTTGGTCAAGAAATGAAAGAAAACTGAAAATTGTACTATTATTCATTATTATGTAGAACCTAAGGACCATCTAGATCGTATTTTAACGTTTGATGAGGTCGAAGATATATTTTTTAATGACAAAAATGTATGGAAAAGAAGTTTTTGTCATTTATGACTATCAGAATTCGTTAGGTCGAAAAAAAATAATCATTATACAAAACAAAAAACACGGTGTAGTTTGTTGCAAACAAAAACACGTTGACTTTGACTTTGTCTTGGAAAATAGTACCAATTCGTATATTACAGCATAACCACAGGCATAACCATCAAAATGACTTACAAACTTACTTAATAGCGCAATAAATTCGTTTCCAAGTAAAGGATTGATAAATGACAGAAGTTAAATGGAACCTTGTAAAAACAACAATTCAATCTCTGCCCGATTATGATCAAACAGAGCCTTAGCAAACACGACGTGACTTAAACGAGCTTTTTGATTAAGTCCATATTTGCCCATTTCCGTGTGCAGCTCAACATTTAGCATTAAGTGTCGTGTCGGGAGATCGAGGGTAGATAGGCCCAACCGTGGGGTGTGGGATGTGGTGCAAGCTGAAGCGGATAACTTTTAACATTGAAAATGTTTATTTTCCTAATCGAGTAAATTGCCCGATTTATGAAATTGCGACATTTGCCTTTAGTTTCTCAGATATGAGAGGTATGCGGATGGATCGTATGTCAAAATGTGCGTCTCTGCTGAAGTTTTAAAGTGTAATTTAAATTTCCAAAATTGGATTAGCATTTTTTTGGGAGTTTCTACATTTTGTCAAAGTTTCAATATTTTTCGCTGTCTTGGATCGAGAATGTCCCAATAAATTGTTTTGAGCTCGTAATAATTAATGTCGTGTTTGAATTCAGCTACGGTTTACGAGTCATCTTACGAGTAGGAGGCGTGCAGCAGTTTTATGCAGGCGGTAGCGGCCCCTCATGCGCGAGGTCAGAAAACAAATAAGTAAAATTATATCACGTGCTTTATTGCTAAATTACATTTTCAATGTCTTTGATAGTTGCGCGTGGTGTGAGATCCGTAGATTTTTGATTAAGTCTATATTTTCCGGTTTCCGTGTGAGGTTTAACATTTGGCAACAAGTCTCGTGTCCGGAGATCGAAGATAGATAGGCCCAACCGTGGGGTGAGGAATGAGACGGATTCTTTTTTTTTCAAACCGACACAAGCACAGCATGTAAGAAACTTGAGTAAAGATCGACGTTTTTAATAAAGCCGATATAATCGAGATCATGGCTATTGTACGTAGCTCGTACGTAGATAGGCCAAACTGTGGAGTGAGCTCAGACCATAGAAATATTTCTTATTTCTATGGTCTGAGGGAGTGTGGTATGAGGCGCGTTTATTTTTAAAACTCTACCGCTTTTCCCTTGAGCCCACTATCCCTACTGAATATTTTCAATCCCAGTTTTCATGGTTCCCTTTGTTAGCTGCGTGGTAACTGCGGGACGTTAGTTTAACTGCAATCTTTGCGTTTGTTAAACGTTTCCGCAGCTATGCTGATGAGGCCTTGATTAGCTAATAGGCGAGTCCACAGTTCATTCAGGTAGTGTTTTTAATTACTGTAAACTGGGTGTTTAAATGAAAGGGAAACAGAAAACCGGCCAAGTGCGAGTTGGACTCGCGCACCGAGGGTTCCGTATAAACACTTATGCCGTCTTAACTGGCCCGGTTAAGTTAAGCTTACACCTGGTATGTATGGTGACGGATACAAATGTGGCGCAAAGTTAACGCAACCGATCAGTTTTGTTGTATGGAAGCGCCCTTAAATATTTATTTCATTCTGTTTTTTAGTATTTTTTGTCACAGCGGCAACAGAAATACATCATCTGTGAAAATTTCACATGTCTAACTATCACAGTTCATGAGATACAGCCTGATGACAGACGGCCAGACAGACGGACGGACAGTGGAGCCTTAGTAATAGGGTCCCGTTTTAACCTTTGGGTACGGATCCTGAATGATGTTAACCCAGAAAAATGGATGTCATTGTCACTACTTACATAAATGAGACTTAAATTGTATTATCTTGCGTTGATAATCTTGTAATTTTTGTTGTGATGAGTACCGACAAGAAGTATAATTTGTGGGTAAACGGGCTGAGGAACTAGGAATTTTGGTGAAAAATTGTTGCGGCTGTTTGATGTTTGTGTTAAGACATATTCAGAACTATTAAAAATGAGACAGGCTAAAATCTTCTAGTGTATAACTAAACTAGAATGATTAAGTAATATTCGTCTTACATTCATCTCAATTAACATAGGTTTTACCTTTTAACGATCTCCATAATAGACCGTTTTAAAACAAGAGAAGCGCTATCACATTAATTTTAATTAATTATCAGGACGCGCCATCGAGCTAAATAAAAAGCTATTAATTTAACCAATCGAACAACCATTGCCATTAAAATAACATCATGTTATCTGAAAACTATTTCCATACCCCGCCGGGACCGAACGCGCGCCCCCCGGTACTGCGTCGCAATAACACGGGACTTTTTAATTTGTTCGCGTTATTTATAGCCTGGCTCGCTCCCTCTGAATTAAACATTACCTTGTTATGCTTGAGGAATGTGTCTGGGCGCAATTACAATGCATATTGTGAAATAAATTAAAGGATTCGATGTGTCCTAGCCTTTAATTTATGCTTGTTTATTTATTAGAATTGTTGGTTATTTTGGTTATCAGCTGTTATGAAAATGGCTAATACGATTGAAGCCTAACAAGTTAGTGTCGGGCCTGCCCAGGGATGGTGACGCTACAAACAGCTTTCATGTGCGTCATATATTTGTATTATTACGCTAGTAGCGATGTGTCATCAATTGTTTACCGGAATGCTGCTCAATCCTTCGTTCTTCTTGCGAAATAAATACTGAATCCTATTGAAAAAAACTTGACTGTCTTTCATTTGGATAGTTTTGGTTTTATTATGCACATAGGCCGAACACCTAAACCTCATTATAGATTGAAAAAATCTGATTAACTAAACTTAATTTTATATGTAAAAGAATCAAATAATTTACTCAGTAAGTAGAACACAATGGCATTTTCAAAAGTTAGATTGTGAATCTACCGACATTTCTCAAGAGGAGACCGCCGTAGAGAAGAAAGCCGAAAAGAACTCAACAGTAAGTCATTTTTTCGTAAATAATACTTAAAACAATAAATGTATGCACGTTAAAGCATTGACTTTCAGCGGACGCCTGTGAAGTAATAATAAAAATAATCATCTTCTTCACACACATGGTGTCCTTACTTTTGAAAACTTGAAACTAATATACTTATAGGTAAATAACACCATTCAATTTAAAATGTGCAACAATTCGATCGACCCATAAATGGCGTTGGGCGAGTTTTATGTAAAGGCATTACTTCCAGCGCACGCCTTTGACGTCGTAATAAATAAAATTCCGCGCGGCCATATCCTTACTATCGCCCCCCGGGATTATTCCCGGTTTATGCGAGGAGGCCGGCGTCCACTGCGGAAGCTATACTTTATATTAACTCAAAGTTTTATGCGCGACGTAGGCCGTAGACTCAGGCAAAAGGGGGAAGACCTCCGCTCCAAGTCATTTTTGATAAATACAAAGGTGAAGTAGTAATTGTAGTAAATATAACGTGGAAATACTATGAGCGTTATGGGCACCTTTGGACTGGAAATGACAGAGAGCGGTGTTTTTTAAACCTTGTTAACTTGATAGTTTAGTTTTAATTAAGTATTAGGTATGTAATGTATCTATATCTGTTTATACTACATTATATGAAATAAAATTTCATACTCAAAAATATAAAGTTCATTGGGACCATATCCGGTAGGATAGAAAGGGCGATAGTATTACCATACTATCTTTAACGACACGGTTGTCGCAGTTTGTAGTGCACTACCTACTGAGCCGGCGATACTGGGTTCGAATCCCAGTTAGGGCCGAATTATATAAATATTGTCATTTTATTACTCACCACTACCTATTAATGATAAAGTAATTAAAACTCAAAATCAAAACAATCATTTGATGAATTTGGAAAAACGGCAATATGATATTGAAAAAAAAATGATGGTAAGAAAAAAATTAAAACCAGCAGTCTTTCTAGATCCTTACTATTATACAATTATCTAATATCAGGAAAAAAATACTTCATAGTACCTAATTGATTTCTTCAAAACTTTACCTACCCTGTTGACCGCTTCGCGCAGCGGCGCGCGCGCTGGACCACCGCCCTTGTTATGAGTAATAGAGGAGACAACCCCTCGGTCTTAAGGAATTCAAATTACAGATTTTATGAGCGAGAAATCTGTTTAATGTCAGTGTGCTCTGGCTTTATTTTGTTGCCGATCGCATTTTCACGAACACTAATATTAAGTTTGTTTTTTTTTTGCGTTTTGATATTTTATTGTTTGTTATGCCTAAGTATGTTTGTCTTTTCAATTCTCTTTAAATAAAATGTCGATGTAAGATAAAAACAGAGTTTTTTATAACTATCCAGACGCTCCAAAAAAACAAAGAAGATTTTCATTAGTAAGGATAAGGATTTTATTTGATATTTAGCCGAAGAACAGTGTATACCCATTTGTGTACACCAAGTATGTAAACAATTGTATTAGACAACAACTTAGTTAAATAAATATTTTATGTATTCGTCATAATTCATTTAAACATAACCTTTTAATTACAGTAATATCAAATTATCTATTGCTCTATTAATCAATATTATACCTAAACTATGTAGTGAGAAGTATGAGAAGTGAAACAAATCATACCTAGTTCATTACAAAATTAAAACAAGGAAGCTAACAAGACATCCTCATTAGCGAAAATTCTCCAGTTTTTAAATTTCAAGGAAAGAAAGGTGGGAGATAATGACTTTAAGAGGCTCTTAGCGGGCAATTTGCTCAAAAAGGGTACATAATTATTTGAGAATAACCCCTAATGACCTATTCAGGCATTCAAATTCAATTATGAATAACTTTACGTTCGAGAATTTCATTTTTATATCAGTTTTGATGAATTGTCGTTTGAGCTACACTTAAGTACCTTGTTTAGTCCATCGATAGATACAAGCATTTTTGTGGCTGATTATATTTAGAAAATCTTTACAAACAGCGTCATTTTATAATCTTATTAAAACTATCGTGAGACATCTTTAATAATGATTAAACGGTCTAAACTCAAATGAACATTGTCAGGAGCGACCCGACATGTTTCGGACTCGTGTGTAGCTCTTCATTAGGGACACTTATCCGTGCTGTTGCGTTGCTCAACCAAAGGCTCACAGGTTCGAATCGCATAATATTTGCATATTTGATGACGCAGTTGGCGAAGTTTGTACATAGTGCACCTGCCTGCCAAGCCGGCGGTCCTGGGTTTGAATCCCAGCCAATGTGTATATATTATGTATATCGTCGTCTAGTGCCCATAGTGCAAGCTTTGCTTAGATTGGGACTAGGTCATTTGGGTAAGATTGTCCCTTAGTATTTACTAATTTATTTATTATAATACTAATTCGTTTGATATAGGTGTATCTTACTTGCTGCTTTCAGTGACATTAAGAAGTTGTTTTTTTAAAGCCAAAAGCGTATCGCTAAAGTAAGTATAAATAGGGAGGATATTATAGACAGGCATTACTAGAAACGTCATATTTGGCCCTCAGAATATCATCATAACTTTAAGAGTCGAACTCTTCTCAGTGTAGATGATGTACTATGTAGCTGTCTCCATCTATCCCTATCCATAGCTACCCCCTTGATTTCCCTGTACGACATCACGTTTATCGGTTTAGCGGTTGGCGCAGTGGTTAAGCAACTGCCTACTGAGCCGACGGTCCCGGGTTCGAATCCCGGCAAGGGCAAATATTTGTGTGATGAACACGAATATTTGTGCCCAGGTCATGGATGTTCTATGTATTTAAGTATTTATTTATCTATATAAGTATGTATATCGTCGCCTAGTACCCATAACACAAGCCTTCTTGAGCTTAATTTGGGACTAGGTTGATTTGTGTGAGGTTGTCTGATATTTATTTATTTATTTATCTACTCTTTTATTAGTTTTATGTAGCTTATTCTTGATATTCTCCTGCCTCGCTTTCCTTCAACTTTTCGTTCGATGATGTTGCTTAAGTATAAAAGCGTCATGTCGTATAAGGTACCAAACATCTTCCCCCTCCTCTTCTCTATAGTATGGTGTTCAACAAACTCTTTTTTTAATGTCACTTTTTTAAGATGAGAATATAACATTGTGAAATACAAATGAATGGTTCAATCCAGCAGCGATGGTAACCGTAGAGTAACTTTGCTGTCGTTGAAGTCTGTGAACATATAAATACGGCTATTCAGCGATAATATAGCGGTCTGGTAGCTCTAGCGGTGGAACGGCACTATAGTGTAGGTTGTAGGAGTGCATTTTTACGCGACGAGCTGATTTATCGGGCGTGAAACGAGACGCCATCGACCTCTGTGTTACGAGCTGGGGTGACCACACGATGCGGACTTATCTCATATTCTTTGAGTTTTATTACAACGGTTTGATGACGTCTTCCAAGTTGGGAAGTTGATCATAACTTTAATCCTAGTATTACTACCTTCACAGATAGATCGTGATGAAAGTATTCTTTGTGTTTATTCCCTTCTATTTTTTGAAAAATAAGGTCGGACTTTTGATGAAAAATCAATAAGACAGGCCTGCACAATAAAACGTAATTTACATGTACTCAAACTTTAGTAATTATGTTCAAGAAAAATAGTTACTTAACGATGCAAGTTTACATCCGTTATGACCCTAACATTTTATTTTATGTTAACGTGTATCAATGTATGGTTTTTATGGTGCATATTTATACATTATTTAAGACCAAAATAAAAAGGTTTTACGCAACAGGGCAAATTATACCGTAATATAAACTTAGTTTGAGTTTTTATCAGCGTTGTTTCTTCTCAACAGCGGTCACCTCTTGTGAAATGCCAGTAGTTTCAGACATGTAAAAGTGCCCTTGTGGGTTACTTACAGAAAAAAGTTAATTATTTCATTTCATTAATAAAAGTACATTATATGAGTATACTGTATTATTTCTCCTTAGCTTAAAGGTTAACTAGAAGAAAGAGATCTCTCTTAGTTAAAAATATTTGCTTCATATAAATAATTTATTAAAATTTCTAATATATCTTAACACTTGGTCGCCCTACATCCGCTCTGTGCTCTGGTTAAAAGTTTCCACATCTCATTGAGTGAATTTATGGGAGACACCCACTTGCAAGTTCTTTGATAGCCTCGTTATCATAGGCTTGGCTGCTCCGCTCGCTTCTGACCCCTGGTTTATGGTTTAAGAGGTTTTAGTCTGGATTCCGAGATAGATATCGGAAGTTTTTATATCAAGGATTTTTAATTTCATGCCTAGGGACCTAATTCGATGAGGCATTGCAATATCTTCAGTGATATATCGGTTTTCTAGCGGTCATATGACAACCGATATTTTATGTATTGTTACAACTTACAAGTGGATGCGTAAGGCGTAGGCAATGCGCCGTTATCCTGTAGTAGAAAAACTGTGACCTTAACGCTACACTACTCGTGAAGTTTACCGAGCTTGGCCGAAGTGTTTATTCAAACTTTATTGCACAATACATAAAGAAGTACAAATGGCGGACTTAATGCCTTTAGGCATTCTCTACCAGGTGGTTGTGGTTAAGCAGAAATATGTAGTCGGTGCAAGAGTGCGCAATTATGAGTTTCCTCAGCGAAGTGTCTCTTCACATTATCGTATCCGCCCAACCTCGGCCATCTTCCCGAGTAGTGTGGAGCCGCAATGACACGTGACTGTTGGTCACGACACTACAAAATTTCCTGTCTCTTTACAATACCGCGTGAGAAAGAAGGAAGACAATGTGACGCGCGTCAGACTAAGCCGCGGCAATCCATGCCGATGTGTGGAGATTTTAAATGCTGTGCCCGTTTCTAATCTAAGCCCTCAAAGGCAGCACACATTGCAATCACCCGTCTGTTAACTAAACAGTTACTCGTCCACTAAGCCCACTGCAGTATTCTTTGCACGCTCAAAGGCCGACTAATTAAAATTTCACCAGAATGAGCTAGAATAAGCTGCAGTACAAAAGTTTAATCTGGCTGTTGCTGAGTTACGACTCCACTGGCGCCTTGATAGTACACAGATTGGGAGCAGTAGTCCACCATAACAATATTAGCAATATGGACTTTTGTGTTGTCAGTATATTTTGTTGCTTAAACACACGCTACGCTTTCTAGTAAACCCATGGGTAAACCAAAATCTAACAATAACACCCAAAGCTCTGTCGATGATGAATAAATAACTTGGTTTTCCAGCGGATCTCTTCTTTCTTGCATGATTGTTCTAAAAGTGTACTAATAAGTCTTATATTGTCAATTTGATCGGTAAATTAATTGCAATCACTATTGGGAACTTTTCTACTTAGTTTTTGCGGTGTTTTACAATTAGACAATAAATGATCATTAATCAGAATTTTAACCAATCTGTTCCTTACTAATACATATATTCGTGTGATGTCTCTCATAGTTTTTTAAAATAATCGGCCTACTTACGGCAGTGTCAGAAAGAAACGGCCCGACAACTTCATGCAAGAATCTTATATACTAACTGGATATTGCATGCCGAACATTCCTTTGAAGCCAGAAAAAATGACCTTGAATTACGTCACGCCGATCTTGCATCTCTTTCTTTAAGGTGTCCATGATTAAGCATACATTAGGAATATCCCGCGGAATTTGACATATACAACAGATTGATGATTGATGATTTTGTAATTTATTAAATTCAAATCCGATCAACTGTTTTATCATGAAAGTGAACACCCATCCTAGTAGGATAGGAAAGTATATGCATAGCTAAATTTTATTGTTGTTTCGTGCGTTTCCGTCCCGCTCGCACTGACTAATTTACCAGAAAGGAATGGAAGCCTTACGTCGGCGATAAAACATTAGCATTCTAGGCAATGCTGATTTCAAGTGTCCGTGTAACTGGAGACTACTTACTGATACTTAAACGGACGGCTAAATGAATGGAGAAAAACGCGACGCATACGTCAACGTCCCTTTTTCACCGTGTATTAGCCGACTTTACGCAACGCCAGAGTATTGTGAGCACCTATGAGGCCAATCCTTAAATATAGTAGCAATTTTAGTATACACGTTTTTTGTTTATATGTGTTTGTGAATACGAGTGTGACTATGGCCAAGTTCACAGTGAGGTAGCCATTAGTGGATTAGGTTAGCAATATACTTACCATTGGTGTAGGTATCAATGTGACGTTCTGTAGTAAAAGATACCAATTTGTCAGTCCATTTTTGGTTGCATTTCTATGCCACTCTGCACTTAGTCCGCCTTAATGATATCCGGCAAAAGGTTTCCTTTTACCTGAGCACGCCACAAATAGTTACTAACAAAAACATAAGGGGAGTATTTGTCAATGGATAAAAATAATAAAATACTAGGACGTTATAACAGTTTCTTTATTTTCCACATGTGAGAACAATTTCGACAGCAGGGTCATCAAATTGTCGAACGCTCTGAAACCCTTTATCGGTACAATCGACAGCCAAAACCGCCTCCTTCGTTCATCTTTTGGAAAACTGCAATATTTAATATTATTCAAGTAAATTGTAAAGACACAAACAATAAACATGTTATTCTGTGATATGAATTATGAGAATAGAAAACGTACTAAGTTGATAGATTTAGGTCCATTTTATACGAGTAAATACCATGCATGAAAACGAATTGGTCACCCGAGTTGTAAAACCACACAATCTTTAGTTTCTCATTTAAGACAATGTTGAACTTCAAATAAACAAAATATACTTCTAACTTATCATTATAAACCTATTCGTGGGGTTCTTGAATAAAAATTAACAAAGCTTACAAGAAAAATAGAGGAAGACTGATTGCTAGTAAGATTTTTGAACATTTTCGTAAAATAAGTACTCACCTATAAAATTTTGTGTCGGATTTCTGCCTCCAATTACTTTTACAATGCTTTACTATGCAATACATAGCGCATTACGCAAGTAAATCGACGAAATACGTTTATTTCACGAAAAAAAATATTGAATTGGTGAATGACTTTTGACAATTCTGACATATCGGCGATATTTCTTTATTATTAGTGTTGTCATAGTACGTAGGAGGTGCATACCCGTGAAATGAGAATTTTGATTCAGTTCTTTTTTTTGTATAATACATAGAAAACTAAGTAAATTTGATCGCAGAAAGTTTTATATGAAAAATATAAATTTTTGTTGGAATTAGCTTAAAGTAAATTAATTAGGTAATGCCCGATAATTCTTATTTCTATAAAAAATAAGTTTTTTTTATAAATAACATGGTAACACATCACAGTGTGGAAAAGAGATAAAACATATGAGCAAAGGTGAATGAACCTGGCTTCAACTCATAGTTCGGCACGCAACATCCAGTTAGTATATAAGATTCTTGACTTCATGCTTCGCAGCGGACGATCAACTGTCATTTTCAAAATTATCATTACTGTCAAACGTTTGTATTTGGATATCTATTGGCTATTGCATTACTTAATGACAAAGATACGAGTGGTAGCCTGTTGATTGTCTTGTTGTGTTTCCATGTTATTTCCATCTTTGCGATACTGTGGCTCATTACAAATTGAACGTGAGCTAAAAACAGGGAGTTTATTAGAGACACGTTACCTACTTTGATTTAGTGTATGAAAACCGTTCATAAATGTTTGAAATGATACTCTGTTCAGGTTTACTGAAGAATGGGCTAATTTTCTTTTCTATAGCTACTCTTTGACACTGTTTCGTTTTGACAATAAGGTTTTTCTCAAAAACCGTTAATTATTCTGGAATTTTATACAACTGACCTAACCTACTGGGTTCTTAAACCTTTTGGCTTGGCGAGTTTTTTTTCGGTTCCAGAGGATTACAAAATGAAATTGTTCGGAAATAATAATAATTTGAACACTCTCTTCTGTTATAATTACTAAAGCAAAATGAAAAAAAAAATTGATGGACATGGAGTGGATGGCGTGGGACGGCCTCCGACTAGATGGACGGATGGCCTCGTCAGGGTAGCGGGGAATCAATGGATGCGGAGTATAATAATTAATTTTACATCCCATTATCTCGAACTCTTTGCAGCACTTGTTGTTATTGTGGTGTCCAAATATTGATTATGGTAATGGGTGGCAAAGGACAGTTATTGCGTACTTGAAATAACAGGTGAGAGGTGCAAAATAAATTGCATGTGGGAGTATTTCATATCACTGTTATTTAAAATTAAAACGAATATGCAATTTGTTGTCCTGAGTTTTTTCTTTTAGCGCAGACTGAGTTAGTATCCCCAACTAATTATAGTTTTCAATTCAAATGTTTTTACAAACTGGATGCATAAGGGAGGTCGCACACGGTGACTTTTTGTAGCGATGCAGTCGCTGATTCTGGTCATCTACCCTCGCACACGTAAACACGATTCTGCATCTCTACTATCGTGACACAGAAAGGCTACTCCGATGCTCGAATTTCGACTGTCATATAGTGTCGTCCCGCTTACCCAGAATTTTGTGATTCTGTTCTTTCAAGGCTTCACAAACTCGCAGCCTGATTGGTTCATTTTCCCCGCTTCAGCGAGGCAGCCGAAATGTCCGTTATTAAGCAACCGAGCCTTCAACCAATATTAAAACCGCTGGCACAAGCGTCCTACAAACCACGTAACAACCAGTAACAAGTCGAGATTGAGTACTTAGGGCGAAGTTGCCGCTAACCGAACAATATTAAAGTCGGGGCGCGGGGCGACACTAGCTAACAATGTTATATGGAACTTGAGTAAGAGGTTTAAAACGTAGTTAAGTGCGCTGAAACACTGTTAAGTGTTGGTTGTTTTCTGGTTTATGGGGATTTTGCGAGTGCAGCTTGATGACGGTATTGAGAAACGTCATGGAAGCTAGAGAAACAGGAGCTTGGCTCCATTGACACTGATTGATTGACCACTGATATTATAGACTATTGTCATTTACGGCCGTACATGATATTGCTAATAATTATGAGCTCCAAACGAGTTTGAATCATGTTGGGCCGTTCCTCACAATGTCACGTGAGTGTAAGCCGCTTAATACAATAATAGTAAACCGTTTTTATAGAGCTGATGTTTCGGGCAAATGACGTTAAAAACGAAAATGTTGTCTCTGAGTGACAAGTAGTTATTTTGGTGCTAATCACTAAGATTAATGAATTCATTGTTGGGTTTGAAATAACTGCAGCCTCAACACTGAAAAAATACCCAGTGGAGCCTACTGAAATTACAGTAAGCGTAACCGTTATAACAGTTAGGTTTACTGAAATGTCAGTAGGCCTAACTGTTATTGCAGTAAGTCTTACTGTAATGTCAGTAGGCTCCACTTGATATTTTTTTCAGTGAATGAAACGCCTACAGCTATGTTAGATTTCTGTTAATATTGGCATATAGGTACCTACCTTATGTACAAAACACGAAATAATCCTACAAATACAAATACAAATACAAATACAAAATGCTTTATTGCACACAAAAAAAGTTTACAAATTCAGTACAGAACAATAATTTTAATAACGGTAGACAACAGGCGGTACTTTGGGTAAGGAACCCTAAAAACTAAATTTTTTCAGTTTACCGGTAAAATATACATATAATAGTTAGTACTGCTTAAAACGCAGTGCAGCACTAGTGAAAATAAAAAAAAAACTAAGATTCTAAAATATCTTTCACTTTATCACACTACTTATTATTATAAATTCGAAACTGTGAGTGTGTATGTATGTTTGTTACTTCTTCGCGCTCAAACGGCCGGACCAATTTTGATAAATTTTGGGGTGGAGGTAGCTAATACCCCGGATGAACAAATAAACTACTTTTTATCCCGAAAATGTAGTGTACCCGTGGGATGAGCGGGTAACACCGAGCGCAGCTAGTAGAAAAATATAGCTCGCATTTTTAAATTTCAAACTTCTTCCATTACTATTCGCTCATCTATAAAGACCTGTCGGATCCCCCGAGAACTATCTGCCGTGTTTAGTTTATGCAAATTACGGCTTCTGCGTTTTATGGCCAGATTTTTGCTAGGACCGCAGTTAAATGCATTTGGCGCCGGCCCGAGTTATAATATACTGCAGCACTGCGGCTTCTTGAGGTCATAGGATGAAAAGGTTAAATGAGGCGTTTTGGGATGCATCGGTTTTACGACGTCGAAAAGCGGAACCTCCTAGGTAAAGGCGGCTGTTGCTGTATCTATAAAGAGCAAGTCCGACCCCACATGGAGTACTGCAGTCACCTCTGGGCAGGAGCCCCTGAATACCAGCTTGGCCCTTTTGACTTAGCACAAAGACGCGCTTAGCGACTTTGCCTCCTTGTGTGTGTTCTACCGTCCGTATAATGGGATGCGTTTTGAAGAATTGTTTGACATGATGCCCACGGCTACTTTATACCATCGCACTGCTCGCCATAGGCAGGGTATTCAGTTAATCCTCACACACTGAAGCCTAAATGGTCGAAAACTGTGCGGTTTCCTACCGTGAACGCTCCGCAAGTGGAATGATCTCTTCAAGGGGGAGTAAATAGGTTCTTCAAGGGTCGGCAAGGCCCGTGTGATGCTCCTGGCATCGTAAAAGTCCATAGGCGGCGGTAACTGCTAAACATCAGGTGGGCCGTAAAACCATATGATTTTTTTTAAGTATTCTTTCTATTTTGTCCCATTGTCGTAAAAAATAAGCTTCGTTGACGTCCTATCCTTTCCTAGGACCTTCCCCAGGACTCAAACTATTTTCATACCAAATGACTGTCATCTTAATCGGTTCAACGGCTTAAGCGAGATCGGTTCAACGGCTTAAGCGAGCAGAGGTAACAGACAGATACACTTTCGGATTTATAATATTATTAGCATGGATATGATATTTTTAATTATGGTCAATTGGTCATTCAATAATTTATATTTCTTAACTTTATAAATCTATAAGTTGAAGTTGAAAAGGAGCGATACTTTATACATTAGGCAACAGAAAGTGCTTAAAATAAATATTTTATTTGAACGTGAAAGGAAAACTTTAACAGATATTTCCTAAGAAAAGTTCAACGGAATGAATGCATCGCAAAGTTCTGTTTTTCTTTTCATACGTCGAAAGGCAACTTGAAGAAAACAATTTTGGCTCTCAAAGTTTAGAAAATATTTTAAGATATTGCGTTCTTTGCATTGAAATGTTTGATACGAGTATCATTTTTATTCGAGCGAAACGGTGATATGCAAATATTTATACCAATTGAAGAGTTAGTCATAAGTTGAGTAACCATTTCCGAAATTTGACTGTTGTTACTTGTGAAATGGTAGACTTATGTAAAAGTTCCATTGTGACGTAATTGCAGAATGAAGTTCATTATTTCATTAATAATTACGCTCATAACCACAACCATAATTATCACCTCTGTTAAGAGTGAAACCGAATAAGAAGAGAAAGTCAAATTAAGATTTAGATCAACCCTAGAAATAAGCAAAATCATTAGCATTGATGATTCAGCATTAAGACATTATAAAGAACATAATCAGATATCCTTAGAATTTAGGAAAATAAATTGCTTCAAAAATAACAGGATTGGCATCGAAATAATTCCAATTGTCGGCAGGCTGCTTTATAAACCAATTTCCCAAGTTTTTCGCATTCCGACGTTCGCGTGAATTTCTCCGGGTCCGTACAACAACCCGCCATTATGAAAAAGACTTAAAACACCAGTATTATTTCCAATATATACGACTTTTTACGCACAAGAGCAGATAAAACAAGTTTATCTATTTGAAAACATAATGGGAATTTATTATGGGCCTGGATGATTTGTGAATCCTTAATTTGTGTAGGCTTACGTTTTTCTGTTTTGTAATGATTTTGTGTTATCCGGCTTTGTTGAGCAATCTAATCAGGATTTTTTTGGAAGTGTATGTAAGCGGCCATTTTTAAAATGGAGATCTGACTTATTTACTGTTCGGTGCTTAGAAACTCGGGTAAGCAACCGTTAACCTAACATTTATTTATTAAATTAAAATATCGAATAAGCTACATATGTTAATGTTCCAAAAAAAAAAAAAACGGAAAAATTCTCGAGAACGGCACTCTCTAATTATTGAATCCTTCTTACCTCACTTCCGTAAAGCACATAGTTTTACGAGGATGAAGTTGCCTGCCTTCTAAAAAATAACACAAGTCCACAGGAACCGTATGTATATCCGTTTTGAAATCTTCTTCATTATTTTATCCAGAGCGCTACACTCAACGCAAATATTTAAACACGGATACCATTGTCACTTAAAATTCCGCATGGAACTTGTTTAAACCGCTTTCCACCGGTTCTAACCGGTTAGTTATAGCGCAATATTCGCATCTCGTCCAGTTATTTAGATTTTGTAGCTGCGTGTTTTATACATTTAGGGTTTTTTCGTTTTCTCGCTGATTCAGATTGTAGTTTCAGTTCTAGTTCAACAAAAGACCGGTTGTTTCTTTGAGTTACTGTTAATTATTTCCTTGAGTAGATTAGATCAGTTGCAATTTGCATGCGGGAAGGAGGGCTTTGCCTCCAGAAAAACCCCGTCTAACATAAAAAAAAACCTTTGTAAGCATTTGAAAATGCTTTCCATACTAAATTGTGGGACACGTTTTTACATGCATGGCATGGGTACAAATGGTACAAACATTTGGATACAAAAAATACACCTTTTGTTTTTACGGCTTGTATGCCCCGCGAATCATCTCCTTATTTTCATATTATGTGGGCTATATTCACAGTTTAATCTGTTCTTAGCTTTTATAATTTAATTAGTATCTAGCGCGCGCATAACAACGTACGTATTAAATGAAAACTCGTTGTTGCTAGCTTATAGCAAAATGCACAGATGCAGTGTTGATTAAATTTTGAGACAAATTGGACTAGTACACCTTGGGATAGCATGAGGATGTCTCTAATTGGTCGCATTTGTCACAATTTGGAGTTTTATTCTGTTGCTTTTCGGATTGATTTAGATGTATATGATAGAAGACACCTTGGGTAGAAGTGCAATCACACTAAAATCACCTAATATTATGCAGAATCCTTTCATCCTCACCACTTAGATAGTTGGCAGTCCACAACTGTGCGCTTTTCTAGAAATTGCCTGCCTCGTACAACTGAATTGTCTCTTGCGGTATTTCCGGACCTTCAAACCTTCAAGAAGAGAGCGTACTCCCACCTGAACGGCTGACAACGCACTTGTGACTCTTCTGGTGTTGCAGGTGTCTATGGGCGAGAAGTATGAGTTCCTGCAGCGAAATGACCCATCACTATCATATTTGACCAACCTCGGTCAATTCGCGGGCAGTGTAGATAGAGCTAGTCTTTGATTGTTACTTCTTCAGGCTTAAACGGCTGAACCAATTTTGATAAAATTTGGTGCGAAGGTTGCTGACACCCGAAATCTTGACTTCCTTTTCTTCTAGTTAACATTGCATTTGTGTTTTGTAAATAAAGATAATTTAATTCTTGGAAAATATCTATAGTTTCAAACAGCACGTTAATTCGTTGGAGCTTTGCAGTGTCTCCATTTAGCATTATCTTAATTTTATCATTACATTAGAAAATATATCTGTTTTGCTTTTTAGGGTTCCGTACCCAAAGGGTAAAAACGGGACCCTATTACTGATACTTCGCTGTCCGTCCGTCCGTCCGTCCGTCTGTCACCAGGCTGTATCTCAACAACGGTGATAGCTAGACAGTTGAAATTTTCACAGTTGGTGTATTTCTATCGCCGCTATAACAACAAATACTAAAAATAAAATAAAATAAATATTTAAGGGGGGCTCCCATACAACAAACTTGTTATAGATTATATATATGTATAGGTACGGAACCCTTCATGCGCGAGTCGGGCTCGCACTTGCCGAATTTTTTAAAACATTATTTTTTAATCTATGTAATTAAACGTTGGTAGTCATTTTTTACTTTGGTACTTCTAATTTTATCCTATCAAAATAAAACTTGACCCGTCTACGGTAAAGATAACAAGAGCATGTCGGGCCACGCTCAGTGTAGGGTTCCGTAGTTGCTCATCCTTCACAATAGACTTAAGTTACGAGCAAGATTTCAAGCTCTATAAAAAGGTCGTAAACGCCAAAGTAACTGTAGTTACTTATTACCTTCTGGAAGTCAACTTACGTCCTTTTAAGAAAATTATGAAATTTTGCGATAATTCAAAAACGGCTTAACCGATTTTGTTCAATATAGTTTTCATTGAAAGTACTTATAAGGCCTCATGTTCATGATTTTTTTCATAATTTTTTGACCCGTGGTCGAAAAGTTAGAGGGGGGGGGGGGACACTATTTTTTTTATTTTCGAAGCGAATATTTACGAAACTGCTGACTTTATAAAAAAAAAATGTTTGGAGACCCCTATTATTTTTAAAAGACCTATTCAACGATACACACACTAGTATTGGAACGAAAAAAAAAATTCACCCCCACTTTAGGTGTTCGAGAGGTACCCCAAAAAAAATCGTTTTTTAGTTTTTATTTTACCGTTTTGTCGGCGTGATACATACACATACTCATACCAAATTTCAGCTTTCTAGTACTAATGATCACGGAGCTAAGCCGCGGACGGCCAGACGGACAGACGGACATGGCGAAACTATAGGGTTCCTAGTTGACAACGGAACCCTAAAAATACGCAGAATTTGCGGGCACCTCCTAATAAGTACACACATGAAAATGAGTTAGTCCAAACATTTTCCCAAAGTATTTAGAACTTTTCACTGCAGCTCACCATATTGCATGACTACTAACTACGAACACTATGTAATTAATGAACGTGTCACCCGGGACAGACCTAAATGGACTTGACACGAGAATGTTCAAGTCGTACCGTTTCGGACCTAAACTTCGTAGCAGCAAGGCGTGGTTTAATGTTGCCAGATAACATTTATGAAAATCCGTAGGGTGAGACAAAAAAGTCTGTAGAATTCCGTAGATTGTCGCTTGAAAGTCAGCAGTTCTACAGATTTTATTCCAATGTTTAATTTCCTGAAGCCAGCTCTGGCAACACTGGCGTGTATAGTTTGGTAAGGCTGAGGTTAAATGAAGTATGGCGGTTTGCAGAAATGTCTTAAGTGGAATTTTATGAAAATATCACTTACTTAACATAATTTGTTAGCCGTAGCTGATACCAGATTTCAGGCAACTTAACATTACCACTTAACATTAATTGTTGAGAACTTTGGAGGAGGCCTTTGTTCAGCAATGGACGTCTATAGGCTGATGACGATGATGACACCACTTCATTTTTAACATTGGATTTGTATGCTTGCAGCACGCCTACACGGCTAGATCATTTTCAAAACGGATAGCACTTTCTGTCCAACTTACGGAGAAGCAAAAAAGAGGCTTTTGACTTATTTCTACGTGTACGAATTTGTCCACATTTTAGTAGTTTAATTAAAAAAAAAAAAGAATCATAATATTTTATTTCGGATAAAGATCCATATCAGGTTAGTAGAATATAGCTCCTGAAATAACGTCTGCCTGCTTACCATTTTTAAAAACCTTGTTAGTAATAACAGTAGACAACGCATTTTCTCCCGCATCAAGCAACATGATCCTCTTTGCTCAATATCAGACTGTAGCATCCAACATGCGAGGTGTGCGCAAGTTATTAGCGGGCATATTAAATTGCCGACGCGGGCGAGTCCACTTGATGCTGCGGGAAAGTCCAAAAACACGAGACGAAGCAAGACACGGAAGCCAGCGACGCAGCTTAGCCAATGATAAAACTTTTACATTACTTGCGTTACCTGAAAATGTAGAGAAATAAAAAAAATAAACACTTTTCGTACTAACACACACTTCTTGTTATACGATCATTCAGATCTATTGGACCCGTGAGGGACATAAAAATCTACTTAATGGCTCAGCGATCCAAAGCAAGTATTGGTCTCCAACACGAGTTGGCGCCACTTGTCCAGATCTAGTACCGTTTCCCTCCAGTCACCGGCCTGGAGTTCATGCAGATCTGACTCGACAACATCGATCCAGCGATACCTGGGGCGGCCAACCAGCCTTCATTGGTCGTCCCAAAATATGACTCCTTAAAGCCACGATCTGCATACTTTTATGAATTGAATGCAGGCCGATGGAGTGGAAAACAGATAGATGCATCAGAAACCGAACGCTTAGGCTGATCGTGCCTCTCTATCGCTTGTTCCGCGCTCTCCCTTGCACGCTCGGCTCAGGCGTAACGTAACAATGAGTCATGCTTTTTCGTGCGTGCACCCGGCGTTCACCGACTTAAGTATAAGACGTTATCACGTCAAAAAAAAACATGAAAATAAATATTTATCCTACATTAAATTGTTAAACATTATATGCTTGAAATAAGTAAGAACATAGTAACTCCGCTCTATATAAGCCACTCGTGTCCTCGTTCCCTCTTCCCTCGCACCACGCGGTTTCGAGAGGCTCATCTAAATCCTCTCACCGCACAAAGGAGCCAAACTCAAGCCTTATCTTACCTCACGTTACCTTTGAGCGGGTTCCAGCGAGCGCTCGAACACTTTCAATCGGGAGTTTTGTTGTGATCGGCCGTTGCAGCGCGGTCATACTGTGTTCTAGACTACTATGTCTACCTGGGACAAACAATCCAGTTGGACAGGTCGAGTTTCGAAAGAGAGGTCACTTGTCGTATCCGACTCGGGTGGGCAGCGTTCGGAAAACTGCGGAATATCTTCTCGTCCCAAATACCGAAGTGTCTTAAGACGAAGGTTTTTGACCAATTTGTGTCAGCGATGACACTGAAGACGGCCTGAAGCGTGACCGCTTACGATGTGCCTCATAACAAGGCTCAAAGTTACAAAAAGGGCAAATGGAGCGAGCCATGTTCGGAGTTTCCTTGCGGGATTAAATTCAAAATGATGAGATACGCAAGAGAACCAAGGTTGTAGATATAGCTCAGGTAGTCGCCAAATTTAAGTGGCAGTAGGTGAGGCACATTGCCCGTTGGGGAGAAAGGTTCTTGAGTGGCAACCGCGGACCGAAAGACACAGCGTAGGAAGGCCCCCAACACGGAAACAAATATGAAATATTTTTAATTACTTTGTCAGAAGTTAAATAAAAATAATAATTAAAGTGCATGGAAAAATATGGGTATTTCCATGATATTTCGTCCGACGGGCATATTCTCATGATCCGTAATAGGTAGACGGTTGAAATTTTCACTCAATGTATATTTTTGTTATTTTTTGAAGTCTAGTGTCGTTTTGGGCTAGAACTTTTTTGCATGCAATTTCTAAAATTATCCGGTATTCGTGAACGCGTTTATTTGGCCCTATAGTAGGCGAACATGTCTCACAATTGTTTATCGCTAGTTAATATTAAATTCAAGTTGTGATATTACATGCGATGTCAATTAATCTCCTCTGTCCATGCAGTATTCAGGGTTGTGTCTCATCAATAACTGAGCAGCACGTGAGCGGGGTCCGGATGTCTGTGGGCATGTTAAACGTCCCGCGTGTCGAGAATGACGTACGCAATTTACTACATGTTGTAAGACGTTCTTGAGGCGTCAGTTCCCAGACAAGTTAAGAGGCCTTATTTTTTTTTATCACTTTATGAAAAACATATTGACAACTTTTTGAAGTGAATATTACTTTTACCTGAGTTGTAGAAAGTAACATGGCTATTGCATAATTTCATTGCGTGCAGTACAAAAGAAAAAAAGCAGTGATATTTGTCAAATTCGAGTAGTTTTTGAAACAAAAATTTACAATGAAGAATTCAAACTGTAGTTTCCAGTTTCCTGGTATATATTTACCAATAAATCGCAATTTTTTTCTCCTAATTAGATCGAAAGAGCTTGTGATTCTGAGTACAAAATACCCAAAATATCGAAAATGAATAATAAAGGGGTGTACAACTTTAGAAAAAATGGCCCAAGTAATGACAATAAACATGTGTAATCATAGAGAAAAACAATCAGCATTTTTGAACAGACAAGGAGCCTTGAATAAAAAGTTGTAGGTGACAATGACAAAACGTGACTTAAATTAATCGGACATAAATTATGTTTATTTTTTGTCCCACAGGCAAGATCCTGTGCCTCTTCCACATTTTGTTTGTATTAAATAGCAAAATATATTGTGTAGTATTTTCTCCACAATACTTATGGATCATCGGCATCCTCAAAAAAACAGACAGAGAATTTAATAAATTTTAAATCACCCTTACCTCAGAGCATGAACGCGGCCCCTAAAAGCAAACAAATATGAGCCGTATGTCTGAATAATTAAAACACCAAATCCTGCTAATTGAATTCGTTAGTAAGCTGTCAATCAAGGGGATATGATTAGATTAACATGTGATATTTGGTCTGTAAAGAACAAGGGAAATAAATCATACGAGAAAGCTTTATTTTGTCGAGACAGAGTTTAATATTGGTTGATTTAGTTGTACAAGTTTTGTGGTGTCTGTACAACTGTATTGAGGCAATTAACGCTAGTTTTGATGAACAAAATCGCTTGTTTTCTTTGACATTCTTTCCTTTGCGTCGCGCGCCTGATTCGTGTAGTTTTCTATGTCTACACTACGAATTATGTGACGATATTTGATTTTAGATCTACCTGAATTTGTAAATGAGCTTAAAAAGCTACATTGTATGCCAATATATTTTTGTAAACATGCAATAAAATGTCATAACGTGCGTTATAACAGGCTTTAACTATCACGTTTTGGGCGGAACAACTCGAAAGAATTGTAAAAGAGCTTCATACAAATTGAAGGCCTAAGCCGGGATTTTTTTAACAGGCTAAACAGCTGAATAAAAAAAAATTAATGGTGTATTTTTCATTTCATTGCATTTGTTTGAGAAAAGCACTATAAATACTAGCCTTGAAAAGGGCTTCCCGTTGCATCCATACCTCCTCACCCGGAAAGCGTTTCTTTCCCGGCGTTTGCACTAATGTAGTATAATTTTGGAAGCACTGGATTTACCAGGTAACAACTTGAGGAGGAGTCGTCGTCGATAGAGAATAATGGTCATAACAGGAACCAAAATTATGCTCATTGCATAGAACAAAAAATCCGAGGCCCGGTGGAAGATTGATAGGTACCCTTTCCTTGTTTATACAGGGTGTTTCTTTGTTTCAAATTGGTAAGACTAAGAACGTTTGATATGCAAGCAGAGCCGCGAGAAAATAAATACTAACAGTTATGTTATAAAATATTGTCTTTCATTAAACGGGCCACTGTGGAATAAGCTTACTAATATTTAAATAGGTAAAACACGCTTACAAATACTAATTTGACTGAGTATGTTTAATATATTTAAAAGTTGAATAGATCTATTATTTACTTAACAATAAAATATTATACTAAAAAGTTAAATTTTAGTCAATTTATTATTGAATTTTTAATTAATGTAATTGCTCGTAGTTGCTACGAGTAATTAGAGTTATATGCCTGACATTAACCGTAATTTAATAATTTTGTTGAAACTCACTCCAATATCATACACCCTAAAATTACGCTTATTATTGGCCATCCTGTATCCGATCCGAGCCAACTATGGCTAGTATCAAAAGCATTGTAAGCCTGGTTGCCCCCGGGTGCATAAATTTGTAATGCCCTGCCTGCACTCGGGTATTTCTGTTTGTTTACCGTACAGTGTTAGTTGGGGGCGTTTATGGAGATTGCAATTTTAAAAGAACTAGCCGTTTTCCCGATGGAATTCCGTAGGTACATTTTTTATAATCTCTCATACTTTTAGAGGTAGATTTTTCAACAGCAGTGTTTTCAAAAAGGATTTAAAGGCAAGGATGCTCTCTCACCCAAAGCATTTGCCTATAGTGTAAATGTAACAATAAATTATAATGATTGTATTCTTTGTGTTTATTGTTATTTTTAAATGCATCTATTTCATTCACTCTTTACTTTGGTATACAGTCCGTGAGCACTCAGAATGCAATTCAGATTTCGGGTAATAAAAATGACAAATGTATTTTTGATTTAGTTGCAATATCGCACCCAGTGAGTGCAGTCGTCTTTTCTGCCTTGAATTATATAGAGCAGTTAGTACCTCAACCATTGGTGTTGCTTAATTTGTTATTTTTGTACGATTGGTATTCATGGGGCCTCGTCTCAAGAATGGTATTCCTGTAAATAGCCAAGTCACGCGAAATTGTATATACATATTGTTATTTAAAAAAGAATAATTATTATAGGTATTATATGCTCAATACAATTACCGACAGAAGTGGTAAATGAAGATGCGACATTTTCTATTCAAATAATCGCAGGCGAAAATCAAAATTACAGGTGCATTCTGAGTTCTCAAGAACTGTACCTATTTGTGAGTGAATTAAAAATTTGTAACGTGATATGATCAGTGGTAGTGCAGTGATTCTTAGAACCAAAACAATGTTTTATTGCGACGACATAGTCTTAAAAATCAAAACGTTGTTTATGAAAGCGTTCTTTATAAAACGCTAAATGGCTTTAAAAATTGCTTTGTTTGTCATCCTGAATCCTAACCTCTCGGGTTAAACCTCCGTAGCGTCTGAACGCGCATGCACTAGATTGAGGCTTTAAAACGATCCCTTATAGTAACCTCATGAGAAATTGTGAGTTGGCGGAGATAAGCCGCGCATAAGTTACATTGAAAGTCAACAGCGAAGACGGTGAGGCCACGAAAAGCTTCTTCGAGCGAGCTAACTGGGCTTAGACTATGTAACCTTTGACTCTCTAAATATGTGATCTTTGCTATTTTAAAACAGTTAGTATAACTTAAACGTGTCAGAATAAAACATGAGTGAAATAGGAGATTATTGAATTGAACAATATAAATGTTTGCGGAATTAACGCGTTAGATGGGCTGGTCATTTTTAACCTGTGCTAGGAGCTCATTCCACATGCGGTAGGGAATTCCTCTGGAACCCCACAATTCTCCCCCATTTTGGCTCCAGTGTGTGAGGATGAACGACTTGCCGATAGCGAGCAGGTATCAAGTGGCCATGGGCTTCATATCGAACACTTCATCAGACAGAACACATCCTATTATACAGGCGGTAGAACACACATATAGGTAGAGAATGCCTCATGGCATTAAGTCCGCCTTTTGTACGATAACTTTTCTTTTGTGCAATAAAGGTTAAATAAATAAATAAAATAGGTAAGGAGACAAAGTCTCTCAGTATCACAACTCCAAACGTTGTTTCCCATTTGTAGCGTTTCACCACATTTTCAATTGTCCAAAAGTATTTTTTCTTCTGAAACCGGTAATATTTAAAGAACCCATTAGGTTAGGTTAGGTTTGTTTTATAATTATTCTGAAATATTAACGAATTTGGAAAAAATGGCTTTCGGACAAATTAAAATTTGGCGTAACGTTACAGATAGCAAACAAATAATGTTTCCGATAAGCAACCTTGTGAGTTCGGGATTGCCAACAATGCGAGTAGTTTCTAACGGTTTCTGGTTCACAGGTATGTACAGATAGTTACAGGAGTTAGAATAAACTGCATGGCATTTTTCCGCGCGGGCGAAGTTGAACAAATGACTGTCTCCCGCGCCCCGCCGCCGTATCTCGAAGCTGTTGACACAGCCGCTCTTTATCGCGCGTACAAATTTCCCCGCCGCATTATCGCCCGATTGTCATGCTAATTCTAAAGTCTGCGGCTTTAATACGATACGTTATTGGAGCGAGAGTAAAGACGAAGATCGGTACGTCTGGTGTTTGAATTGCAACAGCGCGATGTATCAGCGGAAAGTTGCTGCGTCAATTTAAGGCATAAGGCCTGCACAATTGACAAGTTTTCACATTTTCATATAGTGTTTAGCTTAAACTAATCTCACTGATTTATTATCACAGAACCCAAAGCTATTATTTTTATTTGATTATGACAGACTAGTTTTGAAAATATATTAAAAAAGGTGAAAGAAACTTCGTCGTCTAGCAATCGGTACTCAATTTTTTTATTTTATTTTTTATCTCATGCAATGCTTACATTTGGTACATTTTTATCTTACTATCGCCAAACATACGTTTATTGGCGAATGCCTTACGAATGCATTACGTCACCTTGTGAAAATAATTGACAGTCGCAAAAAAACAGCAGTTGTAAAATTTCCATATTAAATCCTTCTTAGTAGTAGCAAATAGTCCCACTGTATGATTTATTACTGCACTGTGCCCAATTACCTACTTATCGCCTACGCTCTCATAGAATGAGGTACTTTTCAAATGGATTTTTGATCATAAATTGGGATGTTTTTGAAAAGTAAACAGTGTGAAAAGGGCCTTGTTAAAGAAATATTTGATGTTTTGCAAGTAATGACACAAAACATAAAAAAAATATATATTATGATAATAAATCATAATATGCCACGAACAGAAAAAACAGAAATACATCGAGGGTACAATATAACAAGAATATGATAATCTCACGTGTGTTGAAAGCTAAAAAGTGCATCTATTAAAATAGCGTGCATTTCCTTATGCCCCTTTACAGTACAAAACACGAGGGGAGATACGAAATAGCCAAACTGTGATGGGCAGAAAAAACCGGCCAAATGCGAGTCGGACTCACGTACCGAGGGTTCCATACAAACACTTCCCATATTAACTGGCCGGGTTTTGTCCTGGTGCCGCCATACGGTGCCGCATACAAATAAGGTGCAAAGTTAACGCAACCAATCACGTTAGTTTTATAGGAGCCCCACATCGTGTAGAATATTGTTATAGCGGCAACAGAAATACATCACCTGTGGCTTTTCAACTGTCTAGCTCTCACGGGGCATGAGATACAGCCTGGTGACAGACGGACGGACAACGGAGTCTTAGTAATAAACCCATTTTTTACCCTTTGGGTACGGATCCCTAAAAATCTTTTGAGTCAAATGCCCATAACTGCCCATTTCCTCACTCTAAGCCGTAATCTCTGGTCACCCCTCTAAGATAGGCTAAATATCCATAAACATGTCACCGTATGTACCTACACGGGGAGGAAATGCGATTTGAAATTCATAAGTTTTTTATGGAAGTACTATAAAACGGGTACTTATTATGAGATTTGTACGCGTACGAAGAATTCAAATAATATGTATCACAGCTGCTTGGATGCTAAACTTTTTACTACATCTGCACGATGGTATTGAAATCGCAATCCATCCGGATTATATACAATATTTGAAACAGATTCCCATAGATCACTATCAAATGTATTTTATGAAAAAAAAATAGGAGTTTCAATTTTGAAATTGAAATTGGCACTAATTCTAATGTAATAATGTTATTAAAACTATCGTGAGACATCTTTACTAATTATAAAAACGGTATAAACTCACGTAAAAATTGTCAGGAACGGCCCGACATGTTTCGAACTCATTTGGAGCTCTTCATCAGGGGTAGCTATCCGTGCTGTTACGCGACTCGCGACCCACTGCACTTTTAATCGCTCTTCTTGCCGCCCTCTGCGCACGCGCAGATAGCGCGGCGCGGGGAGGGCAGGGCTCTTGCGCTGTCACCACTGGACTGTCTGTCACTGCATTTTCACTATTACCCACTGATACCACGCACACTTGACGTATTGTATCAACGACATTGTCTGAACGCGAGATGTTTTTTAACGCCGGAATCACAGGTTTCCATGCCGGAGGTAGAGCCCAACCACCGTCTCGGTTGAAATTCGGGCGCCGTCCAATTTCGATAGCTTCACGTATCTTCCGTTGTACACAGCGTTTCTCACGAACCAACAACCGTGCCTTATCGAAACGTACGAAATGGGACGCACCGGCCTCGACAACATGCTCCGCAACCGCGGAGTCTCTCGTGTCCATTTTTCTGACACTGCGTATATGCTCTGACAATTACATTACGTCCCGTCTCTCCTATGTACGCCTTGCCACACTCACACGGTATTTCATACACCCCAGGGGTTCCAAATGGATCCCTATCTTTAGGAGACCGTAGCAACTGCCTCATCTTAGTCAAAGGACGGAACCAGGTTGTAATGCTATATCTACGGCGTAAAATGTGTCCGATGGTATCCGTCACACCTTTGATATAAGGTAAGTACGCAGGCGCTCTCTCTACAGTCTGCGGGCGTTGTGCTGTACTGGGGCTCGCTACACGCTGACACTGTCTCCACTTATAGCCATTTTTCTCCAATACCTGTCGCACATGCGCTAACTCCCCATTTACGTATTGAGGGTCACATAAACGGAGAGCCCTATTAATAAGCGCCCTCGGGACTGATGACAGGTGGGCCGGGTGGTGATGAGAATCAGCTTGTAGGTATCTGTCAGTATGCGTGGATTTACGATACACCGTATGAGTCAACCGTCCTTCCGGCAAGCGCTTCACCAACACGTCCAAAAACGGAAGTGCTCCATTCGACTCTTTCTCAATGGTGAATTTTATTCTTGCGTGTATCGCATTCAGATAGCTGAGAAACGGCTCTATATCACTATCCGTGACCACCGCGAAGACGTCATCAACATAGCGCCACCACAGCCTAGGTTTAAAGGGACAGTCTTCTAACGCCTTCTTCTCGAAGCTCTCCATGAAGATGTTAGCTACGACCGGCGCAATCGGCGATCCCATCGCTACACCATCGATCTGCAGATAAAACTCACCTTGCCACATGAAATAACCGCTAGTCAGGCAAAACTCTATTAACATCATGTACTCAGTAGGTAGGTCGTTCTGAACCAACATGTCTCGTATTATGTCTAGAGTTTGCCTTACCGGTACATTTGTAAACAGAGAAGCAACGTCGAAACTAACCATTACCTCGTTGTCTCGTATCACGACCTCCTCAAGTAACTGTACGAAGTGTGTCGAGTCACGTACAAAAGGGCCGTTCCTGACAATTTTTACGTGAGTTTTTTATAATTAGTAATTCTAATGTACTTTGAGATATCGCCAAATAAGCTATGTCTCAGGGATATCCCAGGTATATTGCCTTTAACTATCATTAAAACGCGATGTTTATGTTACAATAGCCCCATAGCACGAATGACACGCTTTTATGATAGTTTATTAAAGGAAAATCCAGATCTAGATATATTTACATGTAAAATTAGTGTTCTTATTTGTACTGCCCGCAGGATATTAAACACTAATTTTGGTGTACTCTTAGTTATGTTTTTGGTTAATGCATGCTGGCTCATAGTTGCATGCACTTTACAAACACTAAAATGTTGTGCGTAGTTGTAATTGAGAAACAGACACATATTTGTCTCAATAATGTAAGCCTTAGTTAAGTTCTTAAGTTTGTGAATTGTAACTATGCCTTTTCTAAATAAATAAATAAATAAACAAACTGCATAAAGTGACATTTCAAGTTAAAACTCGGTCAGGTTAAGTTGGCGTCTGATATTTATGAGATCGCCTACAAATAAGGCGCAAATTTAACGCGATCGGTGGAGCGAATTGGCGATATAGGTATACTAGATGGTTTATTGCCACTTCAGAGTTATCTCTGAGATGGCAGAGAGATAATATTCGTCGGCTGACAAACAAAACTCACTAAATAACAAATACCTACTTGAAACAGAACTCGTATATCAGTATCAATTTACTTACTAAATACACGGTTTTGAAAAGTAGTGACAGAAATTTTAATGACTTTGGGTGGTCACAAGGCGATATTTTCTTGGGTGTCCTCGACTATCACACATTGAAATAAAACGATTTGAACGGATTACATCGCGTATATTAATTCTTTGAGCGTATATTAACTTTGATAGAAAATAATCGTGTTTTTCTTAATCAATCTTTGACACTGGGAAGTTGCCGAAACATCAGGGAGGCTCAAATAATGAATATGCAAGATAATTATAATCCATTTAAATTGTTTTATTTAAATAGCAGAGAAGTTCACGTGGCATTAAGTGCCACAAATATCTGTTTAATATTTATAATTTTCTTACCCTTTTTGTACAAAATCATCATACAAATGGTGGAAAATTCAGTCTAAACCATCAACGGGCATCTTCTACCAGTATATTTAAAAAATACTCCTAAAAACTTCGTAATTGAGACATCTAAACTTGGGATATCGTGCGAATTAGCCTAATTCGACCCAACAATAAAATTAGCAAGTTTTAATTCCCCCGTTAATAGTTTAATCACTTCGGGTTCGCGATTATAACGGCCATCATTATGAAACGGTGACGTAGACGTCTGTAGGAAATTTCCATTTAACTTATATGTATACAATTATCGTTTGTGATATTTTGTACTTGAAACTGTTTTACTCGTAACGGTACGGTTTAAACCTTAAATTTGCCTACACACAAAAAATAAGGAATCTTCAATAAAATTAAATATTAAAAAAATAATTATTACATAATATTGTACCACTAACGTCTGCTGACGTAAAGCTATTAGTTACAGCATAAAATAGAAATAAGTGTGTTTGTTTATTTTTGAATAAAGTATAAATAAACACCTAAAACTGTGCATAGTATCGGAGTGAAATTATATTTATCTCTGGGAAATGCATCACGCAAACCAAGCGAAGGAACTCAGTTATAAAATGTTTTGTAAGGCCATGTTTAAAGAACGTACTTTTATTGTACATTTATTTTTTTATATGATTTATACCCAAATCAAAATAAAAAGAGACTGTAAACACCAACCTGTTTAATAATAAAGAAGAATCATAAAACGGCCCGTTACATTCTTATTTACCAAACCGAGCTCGCATTAAATATTGACAAATATACCGTACCAAATAAACCAGCCGTGTAAAACCTACTCACAAATTTATACGTTTTCTACCTGACATTAAAAACATGGTGTATCGAGAGAAGTAGGTCAGCATCATGAAATGCCAGCAGCCAACGATCGTCTTAAACTGCGCACTTACGGTCATCTCGTCGCGTCAAATAGCTTGACTTATAGTTATGGCCAGATGAATTTCAAATATAAGTTTTGGCACGTTGAAAAACTATGAACGATCGTGGCTATAATCCACAGCATCGTACTATTATTTTGGTGTCACAGAGGTATCATCAGCCTGAGAATATTGTGCATTGACGTGTTATAAACAATTGTTAAACAGTTGACGACGACGATGCGGTAGGCACAGTTTGTAGTGCACTTGCACTTGTCACATCCGCGCACATGAACGGAGAGTGTACGAGTCGCCGTTGTTGGATACGACAACCGAGGACTATTATACTAGTGCACTTGTCTACTGAGCCCGCGTCCTGAGTTCGAATCCTGGCCAGGACTAGTATTTGTGTGATGAACTCGAATATTTGTTCCTGGGTACTAGACGTAGCAACATAATATATTATAAATACATATAATAATGGATGTTATGTTGTTACCCATAGTACAAGCTTTTTTTAGTTTAGGACTATGTTGATTTTTGTAAGATTGTTCCTCAATATTTATCATTTATTTATTTACAGTGTCATTTCTGTCATTGTTTACAGAACAGAAAAAAGTATCTCAATTTACATTGTCTAATGGCAAAACAAACAGATCCTAAGCGAGATGAGCTTGACATCTAACCCTTATACGATCCCTATTATTAGCGCGTGGACTTTTCCTTGTGTCTTACTTACATCTTTTCACTACGCCGCGCCATCGCCATCACACTTATTCGGCACACGTTCTCTTTTACAACTTTCAGATCAACCCCATCCAACGTTCCACCTTAAAGACTCCAGGAAAGGGTGTGTTTTGTAAAATACGTATTATTGCTGACGGTGGTATCGAATTATCCCATCCCGGGTAATTACTTTGTTTAGTATTTCTCGAATTAATGCGGAACCCCAATCCATCTTCATTTGGAACGAGTGTTATTAAAACGAAATTAGGGAGCGACAGCCCTGATGACCTTGAACACAGATCTGTCGTAATTAAGGCATCAATTTTGGGGTTTTGTTTATGATCCTGGTAATTGTTATTATCGTCAAATAACAAATATCTTTTTAAACGGATTAAGTTTAAATGTTTTAAGGGATTTTCTATTTTAAAATTTAATTTTTCGGCACAAATTTATAAAAACTCGATTAGGGTTGCCTCTGTGTTAAAAAAGTCAAGACACTTCAAAGAATTTTTATTTTCCCCAATTTCCTTGAACAGACGCAGTGAACTGAAAATTCGACAACTTTTCAAACGTTTTTCATTAAAACAGAGGCATAATCGAGTGTTTGGAACTGAGTTAAAAGTTTGAATGGCCCGGATTACGCTCCTCACAATGGGAAGAACGGGAATTCTTTTTTTTCACATGCAGCAATACTGGGAGTTGCGAGTTTTTGACAAGCCCGTTTAAATTAGTTTGGACTCCGCGTTTTTCCCTACTTTTGTTTTCTAGTTATAATATCGTGCTATGCAACAAACATTTTATTTTGTACGGTTAATTATTGTTGGACTCAGTTGTGAAACTTTTTTAATACATTGGAGAAAATATGAAATTTATGTCAATGGAAAGCATGATAGATAATCATTTTCTTATGTTTTTAATAAATAATAATAATAAATAAATATCAGACAACCTCACACACATCGATCTAGTCCCAAATTAAGCTCAAGGCTTGTGTTATGGGTACTAGACGACGATATACGTACTAATATAAATAAATATATACTTAAATACATCATCATCATCATCCAATCCTAGCCGATTTCGGCCACGGCGACTGGACATACTAGCTAGTCAGAGCGTCGTTCGTGTGCTCTCATGTGACTGACATAGCCAATTTTTGCTGCAAATGTACGGCCACAAATGCTGCAAGTCAGCACCCCTCCGACGAAATTATAATTGATGACCACAGGTGGTCGGGTCTTCAACTCGTCGCGCTTAACGTCGAGTTCTTTTCGCCTTTTTCCTTCGAAGGCTTGCACTTTTACCTGCACTGTATGCCTCCAGTTAGGTCGATCTTGGGCCAAAGTCTCCCAGCGCGAAGGTTCGATGTCACATCTTCGCATGTGGCGCTTCAGCACATCTTTGTACCGCAGGAGTTGGCCGCCTTGTTTCCGCTTGCCTTCCTGCAACTCTGAGTAAAAGATGCGCTTAGCCACTCTCTCTTCTGACATTCAGGAGACATGGCCAGACCATCGCAGCTGCCGCCTCATTAAATAACCTTCAATTCCGTTGACATTAGCACGTCGCAGAACTTCCGTGTTCCGAACACGGTCCGACCAGGAAATGTTCATAATGTCACGGAGGCATTTAAGATGAAACCTATCTAATGTGCGAATATGTCTGCGATAGAGGCACCTTGTTTCCGAGGCATACAGGAGATTGGGCAGAACGATTGCCATGTATACAGAGACCTTAGTCGGGAGCTTTATGTCATGTGAGCGGAACACCTTGACGCGAAGTTTCCCGAAGGCAGCAGCAGCCGCTCCGATCCTGCTGTTTATTTCGTCGTCAAGATGGCACTTAGCAGTTACAGTGCTCCCCAGATATCTGAACCTGTCTACCTGCTTAAGCGAGTCACTATCAAGCCGTATGTCAGGTGGCGTCAATGTCTCAACCCCCATCACTTCAGTTTTCTTGACATTGATTTTAAGGCCAAACCGCTGACACGACTGATTTAGACTCGACATAAGCTCTTGTAGACTTTCTGGGGAGTCCGCCACAAAACACAGGTCATCTGCATACATAATCTCCGTAATCGTAGCTAGAGACACCTTCAGTCTAGCCAAATTGAAAACACTGCCGTCAGTGCGGAAGCGAATGCGGATTCCATCAGTCAAAACCTGTAAGGAGTCTTTGACTACAACTGCAAAATAAAGGGCGAATAGAGTTGGTGCCAGAACGCATCCCTGTTTGACGCCACATGTGACACCGAAATACTCTGATTGTTCGCCCTTTACGTTGACACAGCATTGCATGTTGTCATGCAGGAGTCGCGTCAACCTTACAAATTTAGCCGTGCACCCCAGCTTCGCTAGCACATGCCACAAGGCCTCGCGAGGCACGCTGTCGAACGCTTTCTCAAGGTCAACAAAACAAAGAAAAAGCGGTTGACCTTGTTCTCTGCTCTTCTCTTGAAGTTGGCGAAGTGAGAAGATAGCCTCGCAGGTGCCTCGGTCAGGTCGGAAGCCAAATTGTGTTTCCGGCAAAATGTTTTCAGACAGCGGCAGAAGACGGTTGAGCAATACCCGGGCAAAGACCTTTCCCTCTATATGAGTTGCAATCCGACCGATCGCCTTTATTTTTGTACAGAGAGCAGATGCGGGATATCCGAAAATCACTAGGAACTCGTTCTTCCACCCACATCCTCTCATACATAGAACAACCATGACCCAAGCACAAATATTCGAGTTCATCACACAAATATTTGCCCGACCGGGATTCGAACCCGGGACCGCCGGCTCAGTAGGCAGGTGTCTACAAACCGAGCCAAATGCATCGTCAAAGTCGTATAAAGTTCGTAATGTAATTAAAGTGTGTGAAAAAAAGGATAAAACATTTTTTTACAATTCTGCTCATATCCTTTGGCTATGTGCCATTGTCTTCCAAATCAAGCCCCAATGGTTTATTTACTGATGCTGAGCGTTATCTGTCAATATTTATGTGAAGTATACAACATATCATGACAACAGGATTAGCCAATACATCACTTATTTTTTAATCCGTTTCATTCGACCATACCTTCAAAGTTGAAACTCAAGAGGAATGAAAACATCTTGTTTGAATACCAGCCTTTGAAGTGCAAACAGACGGGGCACGTTATGTCCTCTCCACACACTACAAACACAGCCCCAGGAATTATGTCCCCTCCACATCGTACAAAGTAAACAGTTTTAGCACGATGCAGTTCTTTGGCGGTTTATGCGTTGGAAGGTGATATAAATAATTTGCGACTTTTATAGGTACAATACAGTAATGGTAGTAGCAATATTCTTTACTGTGAGTATGAGAATAGTACATTACATACCTAGTGCGGTAAATTCGTAAATGTTCAAGATCGTAGGTGTTTGTGGCCTGATCCGAGGATGAGGGATATAAATATGCGATCTGGGGTTTGACTAGAGTTTTACATTATTTTGCCAAGGATTTTTTTGACCACTTATGGCCTAGGGTTAAAGTATAAGTAATTAACAGAAACACAAGTTAAGAATCCTCGTTTGAGGCTAGTATGTATTAAATGACTTTATGACAATTCATTGTCTATTAAATGTACGTTACATAATTGGAGTTTACTCCTTAAGAATCGATTTTCATATATAAGCCCGGGGTATGAAAAATATGGGGTATAAAATCGAACGTATCTGCCGTGCTAATTTAAAAAGTCGTATCTCAGTATACGATCGGGGTAAAAATACGACTTCTTAATTTAGCAGGTTATGCGTTAAGCGTTATAGACTAGGATCCCGATATAAAATGACCTTCACCGAGATGTTTATTTGATGAAATGTATTTTATATTTAATTTAATATGTCAATAAATATATTGCATATGGGTTGCCTAACAAATTTTAGTCCAGGGTATGTTTAATTAATAATTTAAAAAAATGTTTTGAACATTTCACCGGTTTGATTAATATTAGATAAATACATTTCATCAAATAAACATCTCGGTGAAGGTCGTTTTATATCGGGATCCTATACTATTATGTGCGAGAGAGAGCCCAAGAGGGGTTTCGGGATAGTGGAAGGGAGACAAACTAAACGCCACCAGCTCCTCTACCATTATGTTCACATAAACAAACTATGAAATTTGACATTTCGGATGCCTGCATGAAGTAAGGATAATGCAGGCCATACACGATCAAGCCCGCCGTCAAGCCTGCATGATGCTTGAAGCGGCGTCCGGTAAACTTGTGTATGTGTATCTAAGGGCGTACTCCGAACTTCGTATCGATCGTGCCGACCCTTTCACTCATATTGTGTATGACACGAGAGTGAAAGGGACGGACTTTAATAATTTTTTTGAATAACGTCATGCAAACTTGAACGTCAAGTATGTCAACAACAAGGAATATAATACTCACAAGGAGAAGAACGGTAACTACGTTCAAAAAAGTTGCCTATCTTTTTTTTAATACTACTAGCGCTACCGTATATGAACTAAGTGACAGCGGGCTTTTTTGGCGGGGTTTTCAAATATGCCATATTGAAAATGTGTTTTTCTAACTTTTCTATTTTACATGCATTCTTATTCAGGTTTAGTCCTGCAAATCATTTGTCAACCACTTCCCGGTATACGATTGAGCTGAAATTTAAAAGTTTTATAAAAAATACAACACAATGAATTACTTTTAAACGGCCTTTATTCATTGTATATCCAAACAGGGACTATAATTTACAAAATGTCTTTAAAAAGTTTACTACATAGGTGCACTATTATTGCATTGTTTTAATAATATATTCTGTTGTTCCTAGAACAGAATACTTGCTCAGGCTTTTTCTACTACTGTCAGTGTAACGGGAATCTTGGAAATGTCGTTCACATAAAACCTTTCGTACAGAGAAGTCAAGGATTCTTGTGAAGACCAGTCGTGCCCAAAATGTAGCTCTGAAATAGGAAATTACATTTTAACAAGTCTACATATCCTCATTAGGTAATTGAGACCTGCTTGAACAAAATGGACAATAGACATGTTTGGATGCTATCTGCGATTAAAATCCGTGCAGCCGTTTTTGTGTGATGAGAGGTTAAAGATATTTAAAACAAACAAACAGAACCTGTGATTTAATAACATATAATAACCGTATTTATAGGCAAGGTAACCTAACTAAATGTACCTGAATGAAACACGTCTAAAACAAATAGCTGGTAGTTCTTATTTCATGTGTATTAAAATATACAACAAAATTCCGAGACATATATACTTAAGAGACCTGAAATAAAATATTCTTACCGTAAAATTATTATTCCCGCTCTAGGAAAATGAACTGAATCGTCTTCAGCAGAGGTTGTGCCGCGTTAAGCACATTTTCTTTATGCATTTGAAGACATTAACATTAACATTATTATTTTTGAAATAAATCGCGAAAAAAATTGAAATTGGCCGTTTGTTGACGTAAATTAAAATAACAGGTTGACAGCCATCAGTTTTTTTTGTCGAGATTTTATGGCTTACAGCAGCAGTCACTATGTCAATCCAGGCCGCGTGTGTCTGAGGGGATGTTAGGATAGTCATACATTACGACTGACCGCCACCGCGTGCCGTCCCTTTCAGTCATACGGTGTATAACAGGAGAGTGAAAGGGACGGCACGATACGAAGTAAAAAGAAAAAAGATGCAGTTTTCGTTCACAAACTTAAACAATCGTTAGTTTCGAAAACGTACTACTCCTTGAACGAATATTCACAAGATAGGTCTATGGGTAAAAAAAAAATGTAACATATAAGTTTTGCTGTATATTATATACTCGTATATTAATATTATGTAAGTGCCTACCTTCTCGTTCTTGTTTGTAGCGCCCAACATGGTACATAATGTGATACTTAAACTATTTACTTCCACCTGTATAACCATTATGTGCAATAAACGTATTGAGTATATATTTTATAATCGTTCTTAAGGCCAGGCGCGCACCACGATTTTAGTCGCGCGATAATTTTGTCGCAGAAATGCAAGATATGGGTTTATATGAGAATGCGCGCACCACGATTTTCATAAACCCATAAGTACGCTTATTTCTGCGACAAAATTATCGCGCGACTAATAAAAATCGTGGTGCGCACCTGGCCTGAAGAGTAAACTCCAGTCGTGCGTCGGAGCTGACACACACACTTTTTTTTTTCAGCCGTCGTTAGAGCATGTTTTCTATACAATATTAGTCTCGGCGAACGCGCTGCGTGGTCGCCTTCATACAAATTTCGCTCACAACTCGCAATTATGACAAAGCCCAAACGTGAATTGCATTTCAACCCTTAAGTCTATCTAGATTATAAATGTATGAAACATGTGACGTCTCATTTTTTTTATTGTGGGTACACACCTCAAATTTTATATTAAACCTGATTGATACCTGATTGATTTGAAAGACCGGGAATCGAACCCGGTCTTTCAAATGCAAAGATAGACCGGCAATCCAGAGGTACCGGGTTCGATTCCCGGTATCTTCCACCAGGTGAAACATTTAAATTTTTCTTTGGCCTTTGATCGTTATATCAATGATTAAGTAATTTCTTACTTTTCTTCCGCACTGTATCGACGTCCCCGGAGAGCTCGACCTATGTAAAGCCTCTGATTTATGCGACGGCTCCGCGAATAAATGCAGCCACATATTTTCTGTCACCACGTCCGTCACACGTGGCCGGTTCGAGCCGCTGCCATTTTGTGACCGCACTTAACGCTTTGTGTACTCATGTTGAATACGCTTAATACGCCATGACAACAAAATCTATAGCGTTAAAACTTTGATACAGATCAAAGATCTCGTTAAACATTAAACATCGATATTGTAGTGTTTGTGGATCTGTATAAAACCCATTATGTGGGTAGTTATGACGTTGTCTCGAGAGTACGGGTGGGAAGACAGTCACGAGAGAGCCACCGGCTGAGACGGACGTCTGACCTGCTGGTGCCATACCGAGCCAATGAGGGCGGTTCTCCTATGGGTGATCTTGGGATCACTACAGATATAAACATGGGAAATTGTTACGAACTGTTGCACCACAATAAGTTGTAGGTATGCACCAATACAGTTGCAGTAGCTATTCACTGTGTTTTTCAGCCAACGCCATTTTGCGGATTTTTAGTGGTACTAATTTATTTTACTGGCAATGACAAATTTTTGGTATTTGACGATGTAAACAAAGATGTAACAGCACTAAATATACCGCAAATATTAAGTAACTTTTGTATAATAATGCCGAAACTATCCACAGTGATGAAATTCAAGTTTTTTGCAATAGGATTCAGTATTTATTTCGCAAGAGCAACGAAAGATTGAACAACATTCCCGTAAACGATGTTTTGAATTTGATCGATGACAAATCCTTGACAAATCGCTACTGATGCCGATGCACATTATCGCCATATGAAAGCTGTAGCGCCTCTGTCCCTGGGCAGGACTGACGCATGTTAGGCTATACCGGAATTTGGGAAAATTCTGAAGCATGTAAGAACTATTTATTTATTTATTTATTCAAATTAGTTACACAGCATTACAGTGATTAAACTAAGGCACTGTGAACTACAAAATTATACATAAAAAAAAATAAAAACTTAAATCTAGTTTGATTTAGGCGACGTAACAGCGTGGCTCCGTTGCGTCGTCTGATCTGGCGCAGGATTCGGCAGATTGCCCCGGAACTGCCACAACACCCTTCGGCCAGAAGTCTGCACTTGCGATGGTGTCCTGCAGCGGCCGCGGTGCGCGCACTACAAACGAGCTGAAGTGCACGTAATGGCGGGACTGCAGCTGTTGCACCCTCAGCGTGAAGCCAGTCTTCCGGCGAACGTACTCCACCATATCATCAGCCACGGCGGAGTGATGCAAGCGCGACACATAGAGCGCCTTACTCGGTGTGGCAATCCGAAGACCAGAACCACCCGGCTCGGCAGTGCCACTCAGAGTCTTGCGGGGCACTCTGCGCGCCGTGTTCTTCCTTTCCACCAGTGTGAATCCCTCCTTATCCACATTGGTGCGGGAGGACTTTTCCTTATTAGGAACCCGTATTGAGGCCCGGTTAGCTGCGACAGACTGACCGGCGACGTCAGCATAAGCACGCTGACGCAACTTCGAAACTAGAGGCGGCCGCACCGGCGGGGGGCGCGCGGGCGGTGTAGCGGCGGGTGCGGCACTTTTTACAGTGTCAGCAGAACGCAAACTGACAGACTCGGCGCTTCTAGCGGTAGGTCGGTCATCGGTCTTGAAACTTGATGCTAATACCGACTGAGTTGGAGCACTATTTCGCAAACTGTTGACTTCGTTGCGCAACTCAGTAATAGTGGCTTGGGCAGCTTCAAACTTCAAAACTATATCGGATAAACTTGTTTTTAGGGCCACGATATCCTTATACAACCAGTTAACTTTACCAAATATTATGATCAACAATGGTTGCTAAATAGTTCACACTGTGAATATGACAAGTGTTATTTTAAGAACTATCGGTTGCGCTATGTAGGATCTTGAAATAAAGTTGGCTTTGTGTGAAGTTTCCACGGTTTAATGAAAATGGTACATGCTTAAAACACCTAAATATTACCCAAAATTTAATTACTTAAAAGTTAATAAGAAGTACCATTGATCCTACACCAACTGCATACTTATATCTGTTTGACCCAGTGGTTGACGTGTAGAGAATGCCTAAAAGCATTAAGTCCGCCATTTGTACTTTTTTGTTTTGTGCAATAAAGTTTAAATAAATATACCTGAGTTGCGGGAAACAGTAAACTTTTTCCTTTTTTCTGATATTAGTTACAATACTATAATGATTGCTTTATTTCATAGCACTAAACGCGTCGCGGTATTAAACTAAATATGGTTTACATTATAACACGCCTATTAACATACTATCCGTAATCCTCTTTAAAATCTAAACCTCTCCAATAACGTTCAATTTAATACCATAATCATTGCAAAACATCATCATTTTGACAGCTGTTGATCATTATGACCCCTAAACACACTATCATAAGGATTCGCAGATTTTGATCCGAGGATAAACTGCCTGGAATCTCAGCCATATTATCCATGCGATATGGTCTTAGTTATAACAATATGTGAATGATATTCATTGGAATTACAATATTTGCGTGAGCGTTGGATTTTGAGCGCTAGTGTATGGTTTTCAGGTTCAGTTTGTGTGGTGTAGGGAATAGTATTTATATTCGTGCGTGGTTGTCGGTTAGTGAATTTGACACCGCGACCGCTGGTTGCAACGCGTTTATTACGTAGGTTGAGAGCGGGTTTCATAATTTAATTAGGATATTTTAATATCATTTGGTGGCACTTTTTTGCTGTCACTTTGAACCATGATTATTGATTTTGTAAAAAGCCACTGTCGTCAGACGTAACATGTATGTTCTTTCTTTGATCTTCTCGACCAGCTCTGGATCCTCACTTCTGTAAAAAAATTTTTTTACTATTATAGGTACCTACTATTAAGTATCATGATCTCTAATATCTCGACTTGAAGTAAATTATTACTTACCGTGTATATGTGTATGAGTGTGTCTTGTTTAACAACGATTTTATTTTAATCTCCTTAAAACTATCGTGAGTCGTGAGACATACTTAATAGTTCAAAACATGTCGGGCCGTTCCTGATAATTTCACGTGACCGCTTAATACATTAATTTTATTTCCTTTTATTTTTATTTCGCCACTGTTCTAACGAACTCGTGTATGTTATGTTCCGCTAAAAATTCACATTGAAATAAAATTCCATTCAATCCGTACACGTAGCACTCGGCAGGCGTGTCAAGAGCGTCGTTAACGTTGTCGACGCAACGTTACAAATGCTCTTACTACGTAATAAACCTTACAACCACGGGAACAGTTAAAGTGCTTATTCATTATGACCGTTTGGGCATAAAGGTTCTTATGATTCCTTCTGCATCACCTACTCATTGTGTGATTTATACTAATCAACTCCACTACCTAAAGGTTGTCTGGAAGAGATCGCTCTTTAGCGTTGTCTACCGTTATTAATGTTATTGTTCTTTATTGAATTTGTAAACTTTTTTGGTGTGCACTAAAGCATTTTGTATTTGTGTTTGTATGATGTGGTGCATACTATATGTCACCTCTCAGTCTATGTCGCATACCCTGATGTTTAGCGCGTATTCCATGGCCCGCTAATTCCCAATTATCGCCTATTATTCGACCGAGGCCGCCGGCGGCCGTCCAGCCTGATCTCTGATAACAGCTCTCATAATGTTGTTTTGACATAATCACAGGTTCATGTGTTCAATGCGGGTAATGGTAATTTCGATTGTTGCAGTATAAATATAAGGACAAGTCTTATTAAAGCAAAAAATATAAATAATGCGTGCGATATAGGAAAGCGCATAATACTATAGCCGCAGCGTGGGACGGCATCCGACAAAGAGATGATTTAATAGCAAGGAAAGTATTCCTTAAGTATACCAAACCAGATTTGGAATACTTATACTGAAAAGTGTAGATACTTCGAAGAAAATGTGAAAAAGAGCTAGTGCATGCTTAAGATAGCTTGAGAGTATATTATTTTAGCCCGCACTCCATTGATTCGACCAAAAGAATGACGTCAAAAACAGCAACTGCACTCCCTCCACTACTTATTCGCAAAACGTCGTAAGCGCCTCTGCAAGTACGGCTTATACGCCGTTTTGAATTATTACTCAGCTTACCGAACAAACCGACAAAGTACATTCTGTAAACAACTCTAAGGAGATTTGTATTTGCATAGTTCTGCGTCTCAGGAGCAAACAGACGGTGGTTCTTTATGTTCTGTGTACATAAGACGTGTGGGTTCTAGGGTAGTGTTATGGTAGCAGCTGTCAGGTTCACAGTTTGCTCTTAGCGTGGAAGGTGGGGGCCCAAAAAGCAAGATACGTGCATTCTAAATATGCGATAGGTACAGAGATTTAGTAGAAATAGTTTTTCTCAAACATGCTCGGGAATGTTTCGTTTTTTATTTGAAGACGCAAAAGGCCTGATTTTGCAGTTAAAATAAAAAAGGAATTCGCTTCCTAGAGGAAAAATACTTAAATGTATGAAAGGTATAAAAACACATTTTTGACAGAATATAATAAGTATACTTTTTTTTAATATAAATTGAAAATTATCAACTAAACTACATACCTAATTCATTTTGTTCCTTGTTATTTTGTAAGTGTATTTTTATTATTTCTTCACATTATTTAAGAAAAGCACTAAATATACCTCGATGAAAACGGGGGTTGACTGACTCGCAACTTTTGCAAGCATCGCCATGCTCGGCTTGCTCGGATTAAGTTCTATTTTGTTATAATTGTGTGAAAAAGTATTAAATCAGTAACCTAGCAAGAAAATGTCTTAATAAAATACGAATTTAAACATCACAACAATAACATAAAAATGTCAAGTGTCATAATTTATAATGGTACATCATTTGGCTCTAGAGACATCTTGTGGAGCGAGAATTTATGTGAAATTCTTTCGTATTTAAATGTATATTATTACCATGCATCTACTGCCATTTCCAACAACAATAACAATGCATCAAGTAGAGCGAGCGCGGTGTACACTGGCGGACAAATTCAAGTGTATTTTGTGCATCATGCGTTGCGAAGCCTTTAGTCATCAATTTCAACATATAAAGTTTCTTCACACATTATTGAAATAAAGTAAGCTACCCACTTGACCCGTCTATAAGTTAAAAAAGACATTAATTTATGTTGCCTTAGATACATAACATAAACAAATACATCATGACGTTAATCATTACACTATAAACGATAAGTCATGTATAGTAAGAATATAGGAAGTAGATTAGGGTGGTCCTTAATATGACAAAAAAAAATTTTTAACGGGGCACCTTTTCTATTGATTATTTAACATAAGAATCGGTACCAGTATTTTTTTCATAATTTTTGAACTAGAATTAGGGGTCGCTACCACAGCTTAAAATTTGTGAAAAAAAACTAAACAAGTATATTACATTAAAAATCAGATTAATTGGAAAACAAGCTTTTTCAAGTTGTAATAATTGCAGTTATATTCTCTAAAACAGATATTATTATCAACTACACAATAAGGTATCCATTACAAAACATAATAAAATTACCAAATTATGATAAAAGGGTGGATTTTTGGGTGTTGGGGTACTTTTTCCGAATTGTTTTACTATTAAAAGCAATTACTGTTTCTGTTTAAAAGTGAGACTGGAAGTGTTGAAGGCTCTGCTTCATGATTGGAAACATCTAGAAACGGGCTTCCATTAAAACATAAATTTCAAGCCGATGAAGAAGATGTCTCAATACCTGAGGTCCGTGAAGAGCAGCATCCCTCTGCAGTGCTGGTGTTTACAAGCTGGACTGCGAGTGCGGTCTGTCATACATTGGCCAAACGACACGTAGTATAGCTACACGGGTTATGGAGCACGTAGCAGATGTCAAACACCGTTGTCGCAACAGGTCTGCAGTCTGCGAGCATGGCATGGACAAACCAAACCATTCAATAAAGTTTGATAATACTTCAATCTTTGCCAGAGAGAAACTATATTTTCCCAGAATGTTGCGTGAGGCTATTCAAATCAACCAATATCCCAATATCAATAGAGAAGATGGTTAGTCATTACCGCCGGCTTGGGATCCTGGTGTACATCTTATCAAGGATCAAGCAAGGTACAAGAATGGAAACCCTGGGCCTCGAACGGTGTAAAACAAATTAGGGATAAAAGTAGTATATGTAGTGTTTGTTTAAAAGTGTATCATCGTAATAAGGCGATCTGGGAGTTTTCTTTCGGCGGTTCTTTCTCCTCAATAAGCCTTAGAGTGAACCGCTGGTAGATATTTATTAAATAAAATTATTAATGCAGAAGGGCATTAATTATTTTATATAATAAATATCTCGAACAAGTGTAACTGTCTTAACACATTAGGCCTATCTGGCAAGTACGTACACCTTTATTTTTAATTCATATTTATGAAATGGATACCACGCACAAATGTCACTTAGTTTGAGAAAAAAATTGTGTGTTTGTCAGTCAACCTTTGAAACTGGAAAGCTACCGCAACGTCAGAGAGGCACAAATAATTCATATACGCGATATAATCTGTTTAAATTGTTTTATTTAAATGTGTGACAGTCTTGTCAGTTTCCTTTTTACTTCGCGTTACCGCGTTTTTGGAGGTTTTCTTCTTTCTTAAAATTCTGAGCCTCTCTCTGTAAGTTTTTTTGATGACTGTGGTCATAATAGCTGCTCCATTTTGAAGATGTGAATTGTATTTCTCGTTGACACGCTCATGCCAATGCTTGTAGACACCATTCCGACACTTCACAACGATATGCCTGAGTATGACGTGCACACGTGTGCGAGAAGGGGGTGGAAGTCGCGATAGTGCATCAATATTAGGCAATAGCACTTGATTTCATTTAAAAAGTCTATAATTACCTAATAATAAAACCGCGGGAATAAACAGTTGGCTCGATTCATAAAATTGTTATTTTTTCAACATTTTTCAAAACTTTGACCTTCGGTAGCGACCTCCAAAACTCGATAAAAAAATTAAATAAAAATAATGTGGAAATAACTCATACTAAATAACGATTTGATGAGGTGCCCCTTTCACTTTTCAAAAATCGTAAAATGAGGACCACCCTAAAGTAGATCCTATCGGTAAGATAATTTAAGTAATACGTTATTTTAGTGATAGGTATCTAATAGTCATCATTTTTATATTAACAGTAAAATGTAATCGCTTGTAGACATTCGCTTTCCGCATATGGCGTATGACAGGCGTTTTTGTAAAACAATACAAGGTTTATTTTGGTGTCTGTTTGTATCAATATGAGCGATAAACATAAAAGGAATAATTGCTTACTGCGCCCGCATATTTGTAAACTGTTCCGAAAACATTATTTTTCTCACCTAGCTCAACCAACAATGCAATTTAAAAAGCAAACAAAAACGTTCACCCGTAAAACTTTTCTGAAACAATAAACCACTTCCATTGGCCCGAAGTGTACACTGAAAGTTTTCCGCTAGCTCGTTTCACGCGCCATAACGTACGATGCGTTACACTGGCGGGCATAAAAAAGTGCATTTTAAACTAACTTTGATAAGGAGTTTGCTCTCATTTTTGCTGGTTTATACTTTTGCTACACTGCAGAGGTTTGTTGCAATTTGCAATGTGCTTTGTTTTCAATTGTTATTGTTATCAGAACCGTGGTTTAGTAGTTGAGAATCGCGGAACGAAGGTTTTGTTTCCGGTCAGATAAAGAATACAATGCTAAATAAAAACCACTGCTCTGGATATAATACATTATAGTTGTTTTAAAGTATATGTACTTTAAACTACATAGACAATGCGCTTGTCTATCAGCTACCAGCCGAGCCACGGTAAATGGGGAATTGATGAAATTAAAAAATATATATGTATTATGTATATTTTATTTTTAGGTAGGAATAACCCCCCTAATTCCTAGAAAACAGTTACAGAGTTTGCTGGGAATAAATGCTTAAAAAAGATAAAATTGTTTTTTCCCGCCTTGCAAGGGCATCGCAATGGCAACAAAATACTATAGTCTAATTTCAAAAAAATTACTACTTAGAGTTTTTTTTTAGGGCTAGGCCGATTTGTGAGGTCGTCCAATTAAGTACTTTTTATGACAGATTAGAACATTTGTACACAGCACTGATTTTTATTATTTTTATGCACACTTTACCTAAGCAATTTTCTACATTCGTTTGAATAGTTTAATTCAAAACTTTCGTATATTATTCTTAGCTTGGTTTTACTTAAAACGGCACGCAGCAGATGTCCTTAACCTTTAATGTAAACCTGGTGTCTAAAAATATATTTTTTTGTTACAGGTAAATATGGAAGAAGCTAATTTCGGGTAACCGTCTAATTTATTAGTACTGGCGCCGCGCCATATTCTTTATAGAAAAAAAGGAAATTCATGGGAGGAAAATTCAATTGGGTAAGGCCGAGACTGTTTTTTGTTAGTACCAGCTGCGTGGACTCATTTTTGTTTTTAACATACGTTGTGGTTGAACTCTCTGACATTTTTAAGAAACTATGGCATAGGAAAAACGTTTTATTTGTGATAGAGAACTCTGAATATTTGTGTTTATTGACTATTTAGGCGATACGACAATCCAGGGACATTGTAAAATTCTAAATATGATTTATAGGATATTTTGTTATAAAAGCAAAGAATAACGTTTTATCTTATTCTTCGGGGAAAGTTGTCCCTTTCAATTATATTAATAAACTAAAAACCTTGAGGGTTGCATAGAAAATCAACGTTAGTTCCTTATACCTTCATGCAGGCCCATACGCCCGGTATGATCTCACGTCGTAACCTATACGCCCCGGGTGCCCGACGTTTCATATAACTTCACTTAATCTATTTTGGTTTGATATACCATTGCTTTGTATAATGTAACGAATGGTATAATATTGTTTTAGATAATTTTCAAATGATCTAATGTAACAATTGATATAATGGTTTATAGGTATAATTACTTTTAGTATAATGTACATTTACTATATTTATTACTTGGTATAAAATATATTTATCATAATGACTTACTTGATATAATTCGTCAATGCTATAAACTACAGAAGATATAAGTTGATTTTACTATAACCAAAAAAGGTGGTTCCGACTAGATATATTAGGCTGTCACCCCCTATATCACCTTAAGCCAGGTCCGACTTGGCTTAGGTTAGGTACGACGACGAGCGAAGCGAGGAGTAGTGTTAGGTTGAACTGCGTCCCTAACGAGCGAGCGAAGCGAGCGAGCCGCGCAGGTCCGGCTTGGCTTATGATTCCTAACATTACCTATTACACCATAAGGCAGGTCCGACTTGGCTTAGGTTAGGTACGACGACGAGCGAAGCGAGGAGGAGTGTTAGGTGGAACTGCGACCCTAACGAGCGAGCGAAGCGAGCGAGCCGCGCAGGTCCGACTTGGCTTACGACTCCTAACATTACCTATTTCACCTTAAGGCAGAATTTATATGAAAACGCTATTATTCTAAATAGTATGTACGTTAAACAAATTTATGTGATAAATATGTTATACGAAAGTATAATTATGCAAATTGTCAATTATGTCATTTATACCATTATATCAATCGATAATTAGAGAAAAGCAAAATATAGGAAAAAAACATTATATGAAACGTTACATTATTATGAAACAATTTTATATCAATCGATTGTATATCAAGTGTATGTTAGTTTATCTGACATTATATGAAACATTACGGACCCATACGCCCCATATGCCGGGGCGTAATCATTGCGCGCATTACGACTTGTAAGCCATCGCTGCATGATTATATTCTACAACACAACCAAGTATACTCCAAGTACGGAGATGAAACATGTTCTGTGTCGTAGGGGGTTACAACACTCCGAAGTTTCATTTGTCCGAATGCGTCACCATTCTGAATTTTTAAGTCCGAAAACCATGTTCTGATATAATATTTTGATATTTTTTGGGATATCACAAAACCCTAACTTCTAATTAAAGTATGTAACATATGATCCATGGCGAAAATGATCGGTTCGCGTTAAAAGTTGGTTGAAATCCATACTTAAATTATAAATGCGAAGGTGTGTCTGTCTGTCTGTCTGTCTGTCTGTCTGTCTGTCTGTCTGTCTGTCTGTCTGTCTGTCTGTCTGTTACCTCTTCAAGCTTAAACCGCTGAACCGACTTAGATGAAATTTGGTATGGAGATAGTTTGAGACCCGGGAAAGGACATAGGATACTTTTCACACCGAATAAATTTTGTGTTCCCGTGGGATGAGCGGGTAACACCGCGGGGCACAGCTAGTTGACAATATATTTGACATAATATAAAAAATTAATCTTAAAAGGAATATTAAGGCCTCTTGAAAGCCAGCATTTACGCAATTTTGGTAAAGCGGTAGCCGGATATCCAAAGATGGTTTTCGAATAATTTTTACTCACCTACTCGTAGGTACGGTGTAAAAAAAACATACGGACAAAGTTGTAACGACAAGTTTTTCTCTCGAGGCAAACATTTATTGGCCGACGTTTAAAAACTGGGCCTAAACAATATTGAAATTGAATAATGTTGACAATGTAGAATTATTAATATTGAAAGCATGTTGCTGAATTAGAAATGTATTCAGGAACGTGGAATTTCGTTTCAGGATTCCTCCGAAATCAGTAAGATTTTAATATTAAGTCATTCGCTCACTATCTTGCTATAGATTTTTTACTTATAAACTCCTTGAACGAATAATTGTCCATTAGAGCATGTCATGACATGTCAAATAATATCGATCTTAAATCTTTAGAAACTGTAAAAAAATACTATTACCCTTACCATGCGTTTACAGTGACTGTACTCGCTAGCGACTGCGTAAACGATTTGTATGGAGAATTGTAGTTCTACAAAGTGACCGGTAGGGGCGCTGCGCTGCACTATTCTCCAAACAAGTCGTTTACGCTGTCGCTAGCGAGTACGGTCACGTTAATGCCTTGATCACACGTACCGAGTAGACGGGCGAGACAGTGCTCTGTCTCGCCCGTTTGTCTTGTGTGTGACAGGGACGAGAGCACTGTCTCGCCCACTGTCTCGGTACGTGTGATCAAGGCATAACTCATGATAAGGGTACAGAGATTTCTTACACAAATTGACACTTAGCTTGTTCTACCTTCAAGTCATTGCATCTTTTCATATAATAATATATTTTTTCTCAGCATCATCTGAATCCCCAACATATGCTACATAATTGTCGTCTCCAAATAATTCCGCGGCGACACGAGATTCGTCTTCCGCCGCCTATTTATCTCCTTTACGATGAATACAGGATTATTTTTAACATTTTCCTCGACGCATCGAATTTGTCGGGCGTAAGAGGTTTTCGCCGTTAAGGGTGTAGATGGTGTTTTGAAGGTTCTTTTTTAATTTGTGAAGACTCTTAAGAAATTGTTAGTATTTGCGTGTTTTGTGATATTGATAATCTTGAGATTGATTGGGGGTTTAAGTATGCAATGTCATTTGTAGAAAAGTAACACCCGTGTTTAAGTTAGTGGTGTGCGCATTGTAAAGTATGAAACCTCATTAGAGTTGTTGCAAGGGTTGCGTAACATAATGTGTGTGACATATCAGTAATGGGAATTCATTATTCACAACACTTTTTTTTCTCTTTCTAAATAATTTGATTGTTTTTTACTAATCCAATGTTTTGTAGTGTCATAAGATAAATAACAACACGCGTATTCATTGTAAACATCCAGGCATACGCATCAACTGTATCCTATATAGATCAGAATAAATACAAATTTAATAGAAACAACATCGGCTCCGCAACACAAACCGCAGTTTAAAAACTATCCTAGTTACGGAACTACCTCCACGAAACAACTATACAGCGAGTTCAATCGATACGCTTACAAATTTCATTAGAGCACACAAATCGACCCGTATAGCTGGGCATTGTGCAGTGCGCCCTCTGTTTGTTTACTCTATAGTTTAGCGCTCGCCATATGGCGCTGGGTCGCATAATGTATGCACTTTCCTCTTTGCATAGTTGGATCTCGTACTGCGTTTATCGCTTTGAGCGGTATTTACACTACTATAATAGCATTAAGTTCACCTGCACGGTGAGTTTTTCTTTTGTGTATACATTGAAATGCGTCTTATTATATCCCAAGTAGCTGACTTAGTCCTGACAGATGCCAGGCTGAAGCGGGACTGGTCTGGACACGTTTGCCGCATGTCGAACGAACTGTGGGCTATGAAAACCAGAGAATGGATCCCACCCAATAGGGTTCGGCATCACGGAGATGGCGGAATGACCTGGATCCTTTCCAAGAAGATTAGTCGATCCTTGCTTTGGACACGGAAGAGTGGAAAAAAGAGAAGGAGGCTTTTGCCCAACAGTCAGGCTATTATAATAATATAATAAACTATAAAAGCTGAAATGCGATTGGACTGGACTGGGATACGTTTGTAGTATAAAGCACGACTTGTGTACTTAATTGACTACCAAGGCGTTCTATATTCGACCACACCTCGGACAATGGCGATCAAATGTATGAAAGAAACGCGTTGCTTCGCACACAGTCTAAGCTCGTGTAGGTGAACGAGTACCATGCTTGTGTGAGTGAGATAAGACATGCTAGGGTTGCCGCCATTTTGAACGCACGAGTCGGGAACACAATGTGCAGAAATAGGAGATGACCTTGTAATAGCGGCGTCGAATTAATTTTGTGTGCTTGTAATTAAACTAATGTTAAACTACGATTTCTAATTCCGCCCGCGTTCAAATTCGATAATCTCAATGACTAAAAACTCATTGCGCGAATTAGGAAGACATAAAAATCATATTACGCTGTAAGGTGGGTATCTAAGCTCGATTTATACAAATAGTTTCCTATATTGAATCAGTAAAACGAAGTAACTAAATTTTTGTAAGGAAATTCAGGCCATCAAAATATTACGTAAGTTGAAAACATGATTTTTTGTTCATATATATATTGTGTTGTTTTCAGTGTGATCTGATAGGTTTAGGTCGAAAACGGATAGGGCAAAAAAAATACTAAACATAAGTACCTATTGTAAGTTGGTTAGGTTAGGTTAGGGAGGCAGGGCAGGGAGTGTCCATACTGTACGTTAGTACTCTTTATTATACTGTGATTCGACGCTGTGGTTTTCACCGAGACTAGTGGGAGGTTTCCTAGGGCTGAGGCACGCGAAAGAATGAGAGGGAAGCCTTTGCCTAACAGTCTCTAAAGTCATTAAATAAAAATTAACAAATAAATAAATTAGAATGCATGACAAAGAATTAGCGATAGGAAAATCTGTAAAAGAACAAAAGAAACTGACTATTAGATTCTTGGCTCGGGTTTCAAAATCTGTACTCTCAGCAAAGAAGCTCAAACCTTTTCTAACACAACATAACTATTTAACCCTAAATAAAGAAAATGTAACCCTAAGTAAATAACTATCTATCTAACCCTTAAGTAAGTCATCTTTCCCGAGGGATCAGAAGGCCCCAGACATGTGTAATGTCTGGCTAATCACTAAACAAACAACGACTAAATCATAACATTAGTCCCATTAGCAAACAGCGGCGTTCGGCAATTAGCTGAACACAATATGAGGGCAAATAATGCTGTCTGAGACCTCGTGACGTCACAAATGTAGTATCTTTCTCTTTCTGTTTGGTAAAGTGTGAGAGATGGGGGCGAAGCCTCTTTCAGCAAGACTGGGTACACAACCGATGATGGCCACTAAATTTAATTTTTAAATAAAACGATCAAAGCCACGCGTTAATACTTAATTTGCATAAATTGGCCAAGTCCCAATCCCAAATTAAGCAATGCGTATACTGTGGGTACTGACCGCCGGTCGTACAATACAATTTTACAGACATATATACGACGCACAGTTAACTAAACATTTAAAATCTCAAGAAAATCTCCAGCATACACCAACAAAATTAAATAAAATTATTATTCAATGTATAGAATTGGCAAGAGATTGCGCAGGATCGGGTAAAGTGGCGAGCTTTTGTGTTGGAGGCCAAGACTTATTTTGGGTCGCTGAGCCAGCGCAGTTAGTTAGTTTTTTTTTATGTATAGAATTGCAAACGTTCTGAGAGTTTAATTATCTGGAAATTTATTTGAAAAACTCTTTTAAGTTTTATGATCACAATCTGAGATGAAAAGATGTAGACGTTTATTGAAATAAACAGTTTTTGAACCCAGGCGTACAACTGCGTATAACAGTTGTCACGTAATAACGTATGTCAATTTGTTATAGCTGACGACGCGGTCGGCACAGTGGTAAAGCAGCTGCTTACTGAGCCGGCGGTCCTGGGTTCGAATCCCGGCGAGGACAAATATTTGTGTGATGAACACGAATGTTTCTGCCTGGGTCATGAATGTTCTATGTATTTAATTATTTATTTATCTTGTAGGGACAAGTCAGCTCATATCCCGGTGCGAGTGCACTTCGAATGAGCTGACTAAGCGAAGCCACGAGCACGTTAGGTACGGGCCCCGCTAACGCCAGTCTCACCCTGAATTTAGAACGCATAAGATAACTGTGAAATTAATTTTGTCTTACAATACATCTATTTTGAGTCAGATTAACTTGGACTATCATTTAATATCCTTGACCACGCTACCCGCACCTAAGTATACATATAGGGCACAAATAGTACAGACCCTAAAGTGACCCCGACGTGATAAAAGTATAGCTATCGTCGCCTAGTAGGTACTCATGACACAAGCCTTCTTGAGCTTAATTTGGGACTAGATCGATTTGTGTGAGGTTGTCTGATATTTATTTATTTATAACAGTACTCCGTGGCTTTTGGTGGACGATTTGACGCCTATTGTCGACCTATCCAATCATTTTTGCACCGAAAACATTGGGTATGCTTATAACAAGTAGCATAATAGCGTATGTTACCATTGACAAAAAAAAACGCATTAAAATAATTCAGCGGCCCCGGAACGAGCTCGTTGGCACTAGGCAGTTGGCAGCGCACTATCGTGTTGGCACCCTTGCCATGTGCCTGTCAACTGAGATCGTGTTTTAAATTAGCCGGCTAAGGTCAAGAGGGAAACGTTTCCATGCAAATATTTTAAATCGAAATTTTTGTTCCCTTTGCGGTGGAAACAGCGGATTGCTGGGGGTCAGATGCAAAATGTTTTGTGCGCGACGTAGGCCGTAGACTCAGGCAAAAGGGGGAAGACCCCCGCTCCGAGTCATTTCTGGTACGAAGGGTGTCCATTGCGATCCAACGTGGAAATGCTGCGAGCGTTATGGGCACCTTTGGACCAGAAATGACAGGGAGCGGTGTTTTGTGAACCTTGTTATTTTTATAATTTAGTTTTAATTGAGTTATTAATTATTAAGTAAGTTTATTTGTTTTTACTAATAATTCACATTTAAAAAAATATTACTAAATCGAAATTAGTTTTTAAAATTTAATTTATGATATTCAGCGCTGAACACGACATAAAATTTTAGAAAGAGTGAACGGAAAGCCATCGTAGTATTGGTCGGGTGTTTAGTGTAGGTAATGATTTATTTATTTATTCAAATTAGTTACACAGCATTACAGTATAAACCAAGACACTGTGAACTACAAAATTACATTTTTAAGAATCTTAAATCCAGTTGGATTTCGGCGACGTAACTTCGTGGCTCCGTTGCGTCGTCTGATCTGGCGCAGGATTCGGCAGGTTGCCCCGGAACCGCCGAAACACAATACCCTTTGGCCAGAAGTCTGCACTTGCGATGGTGCCCTGCAGCGGCCGCGGCCACTACAAACGAGCTGAAGTGCACGTAGTGCCGGGACTGCAGCTGGTGCACCCTCAGCGAGAAGCCAGTCTTCCGGCGGACGTACTCCACCACATCGTCAGCCACGGCGGAGTGATGCAAGCGCGACACATAGAGCGCCTTACTCAGAGTCTGATGATCAACGTTTCATATAATGTCACTAGTTATAACAGCATTTGATATAACAATAATAAGTTGAATTTCATTGGGTGTAATTTAAATTACTTATTATAAAAGATTTTATACACCGTTTATATTCGCAAAACAACCAAATGTTCGCTGCCGTCGATCAATTGCACGAATGTGGAACCAAAATTGGTTTGAAGGTTCTGTTTAAGAGCGCGCAATGCAAATTTTTCACTTTTGTCATTCTATATGTAGGGAATGATATGCTTTGGATGGGTCTTTCTGTTTACCCGTTTTGCATCTTTTCACTGATGAAATCGGCTTCAATAGCTCTTCAATTAACACTTTCTTCAGGACAACTTGCACTCCGAGATCCATTTCATCCTTCTTCACCATAAGTCTCAAGTTTGTTTGCGTACTTCCTAGACCGGTATTATTTTTACAAAAAAATCAGTTAGCTTATGCTGCTTTTAAATGCATACATATAGTAAACAGTGTTGCTGAAATTCTCGTAATACTAACTAACGAACACATAAACCAGCCGCAATACCATTGAACAGCATACCTGCACAAAAATGCAGCCGGCACAGTGGTCGCGACCAGACAAAGTAAAGCAATGCTATGCCAAGACGAATGTGCCGGTGGAATGCTTAGTCCGGTTAAATAATAAGAAACAAATGTAATAAGAATATGACCTGTAACGAATGTTATCAATAAATTTTTCATTTTCATTTTCATTTTCATTTTCATTTTCAATACATATTGTATTATTTGATAGTTTGGTAATCAATGGTTTTAGCTCAGTGGCAAATTTTGCTTTCACAGTGGTCGGAAAAAGTGACTGTGTTATGCCAAGACAAAAGCATTTCTAGAATGAATAGTCCAGTTAAATGAATGACCTTCAATTGGGTGGCTCTTTTTTGGTTTGGCCGCATAGGTTAAGGTTAGAACCTGTATTACTCAATCTATAATAAGTCGCTGAATTTTTTTTAGACATGACTTTAACTGTATCTGGGCTTGTTAGCCCTCACTACCAGTGAGTCGGACTTTGTGTGGAAGAACAAACCAACTAATGGGAATGTCTCCACGCCACAAGAGTCATGCTGTCACTGAAGATAGATCTTAGTTTGCAAACAATCTACAAGGTTGAATCAAATTGACCACCAGATAGCAACGTTAGTAGCAAAGGAATATTTCATTACCGTTTTCATAGTTTTTGTTGATGTTATTTTGCCCCTAATATTTATTTGATTTTCATATATTGTTTTAAAAACCTTTTATATTGCGCTGTAAATAAAATATTACCAAGAACTATTTATTTAGTTTATAAATAGTTTTTATTTATTATTATCAAATTCTTGTCGTAGGGGAAACTAGTGTTTGATGATTATTATAAAAAAAAAACTGAATTAAGATTTATGATTGCATCGTGACTTGTAAAATGCATTTGCTTTATGTTTTCGTAACCAAACCTTAAGGGGTGTTTGACTGGACTAGTCGGACTTGCAAAGATGTTAAATGTGTCGCATTTCCCGGAATGTCGGCACTTCTGTCGTATTTGCGTATTTAAACGAGGACGAATAAGTAATGCGAACCTTTTTATAGGGCATTCGTAATATGTGGAATGAAACATGACTGTGTTTGTCCTCGTTAGTAGTACATGTAATGTAACTTATATAATGGCAGGAAAACTGTTTGTATATCACTTACCAGCATACACTAGCTGGTGTGACTTTGCATGCGTAGAAATCTAGACTTCTCATGATTATTTTTCACTTATGTCGGAAATATTTTTATGCGTCCTATTTGATTATTTTGAAAGTTTCTGCATGAGGGTAGTGTTATTTTATTAGAAATTGTGTCTCTTAGCTATATTTTTAATTCATATAAGAAATAAAAAAGATAGTTTTATATTTAATCTTTATTGTTCTAGTTAACAAACATATTGTACAAAAGGCGGACATAATGCCCCTTCTCTACGAACCTTTGGGTGAAACAAATAAAATGTTGAATGTGTTTATAGGATTTTTTTGTTTATTTCTTCTCTTTTAAGACAGTTATCAGTTTCATTTTTTGAAAATTGGCTATGACAGACGGACGGACTGACACAGACACACGAGTGATCCTACTATAATCATAGCGAATTTTCTCCGAAACTACTAAACCGATTGAGTTGAAATTTGGTACACGTATGTAAATTGATGACCCAAACAGGAACGTGTAACGTAACGTAAAGTAAATCAAGTAATTTGAAACATGGGGGCCAGATTTGGGGGGTAAATTAGAAAAAAAAAATGGCAAAGTATATCGTGTGACATATCAAATGAAAAGGTACATTATGAACATCTCAAATATATATATTTCATAATTCTAAAATAAACAGTTTTGAAGTTATTTACAAAAATGAGCAAAACTTGACGATTTCCCCACACACCCCTTATTTCCTGAAATAGTGATTCTATAAAAGGAAAAAAAATACCTAATAGAACTATAATCCCAAGTGGTTTTAAAGGAAGCTTAAATAAGAAACGTATTTCCAATAAACCTTCATTTATACTAAAATAATCCAATCAAAAATTCAAGACGTAGCTATGATAAAAACCATCTTGACTTAAAAGGTTTCTTAAAAGCTACTCGCAAATCACTGCCGCTTCTTCAGAACCTAGTTTATACGAGTAACTAGCAAAAGCGGACGCAAAAACTGTCGAAGAGTGCGAGAGAAAATCTACAAACACCTTTTTCTTGAACGAAATAATATGAAGGAGTTTCAAACACGGAGTGATACTTTTATTTGTCGCCAAAGTTTGAGATGTTTTCAGTTTTTTGTCCGCCGTCGGTGCGAATGGAGCTCTGTGCAACTAGTTTTGAACTGAGATGAATTTGCTTTCTGTTTTTTGCTATTGAATGTACTTTTTCTAAGATAATCTACACTTTGACGACGCGTTTGGCTCGGTTTGTAGACAGCTGCTTACTGAGCCGGCGGTCCCGGGTTCGAATCCCGGCCGGGGCAAATATGTGTGTGATGAACTCGAATATTTGTGCTTGGGTCATGTTTGTTCTATGTATTTAAGTATATATTTATCTATGTACCTAAGTACGTATATCGTCGTCTATTATACCCATAGCACAAGCCTTCTTGAGCTTAATTTGGGACTAGATCAAGTTGTGTGAGGTTGTCCGATATTTATTATTTATTTTATTTATTTATTTATGGCATGTATTTAAATCGATATCAGCTGTATATTCCCTTTTTTCGATCAAAATATTTGAAAGTTTCACCAAAAATACTGACTCGCACACTAATTATGCGCACTAAATAATGCGAATTAAATATACTATTTAAAGGTATTTGCAAAACTGTTTAACTGGATATAAAAAAAAAAACTAACCTAACCTAACTCGGCCGAGTCGGTTCTTAGTGTGCAGTGCGAGGATAATTAGTGTGCAAGGTACGAACCATATTTTTGGTGTGAATTCGGTTAAAAAGGTCATCTCGTTTTGTATGATGTTTAAGTTTTTTTTGTAGGACATGTTCAGGTTAATCAATTGTTTTTTTGCACAGCATTCTTTTTTCTGGTATGCATTCAGTTAATTAGTGGAGTTACCTAGTGTGCTGAAAAAATTATACAGATGTGAATTTAATAATATTCCTTTATTTATTATTGTAATATGTATATTGAGAGAGGTAATGGTAATAAGGGTGTGTCTGCCACTGAATCGGAGCGGAGCGGAGGCGTGCGGCATCGACCAATCACATGAGTTGAAATCTGTATTTCAGCTCCGCTTCACGTCTGTGCCTTTCGCCTTATACAGGGTGATCAATCCCAATGGGTCAGTATGGAGAAGTTAAAAACTATAACTGATAGGAAAAGGTTTTGGCTTTGTTATGCGAAAAGTACTTGAAAATCGCGGAATATTCAGTCCTGTTTTTCCGTAGAGATTCGCTGACTTTCACTTTCAACGTCAGTTAACAAAAATTTGTCGTTCCACTATCAATTCCGTGCGAGCAAGACAGAAAGTGCTGAATCACGCAAGAAACGAAGTGAAACAAGATATGCTAGCCTTTCAGGACCTACTGCGCGAATCTTCAGCTGTCAATAGGAGCAAAATAGAGGTAAAATTAGAACTCTTCACCAGTTTCGAATAATTCCTGTAGCACGTTCTTGGTTTTTACGGTGGGTACATTATAATTTGAACGACGTCTCATTTGAATACTCGAACGTGGGAGCGCGCAGGTGCCGGGCATTCTGTAATTAGACGATGGCAGAGCCGGTAATTAGTGTACACCGGGCCTCGATCCGAACTCGTCGTGTTGGTTATATGCAGTACACTATCACACTGTCAATTAATGCTAAAATTAATAAAATCGAAGGGTAATGGAGCGAGCTATGCTCGGAGTTTCCTTGCGGGATCGAATCCGAAATGATGAGATATGCAAGAGAACCAAAAGTTTGTAGATATAGCTCAGAGAGTCGCCAAACTTAAGTCGCAGTGGACGAGGTACATTGCTCGTAGAACCGATGGCCGTCGGGGCGGGGTTCTTGAGTGGCGACCGCGGACCTGAAGACGCAGCGTGGGAAGGCCCCTGACAAGGTGGACTGACGACCTGATCGCGGGTAGAAATTGGATGAGGGCGCAAGACCGATGGTTGTGGAGAACTTTGGGGGAGATCTTATTCCAGCAGTGGACGTCTATGGGCTTACTATGACTAATAAAATCATACTGACTATTTACTGGTAATACTTACTAGTGGCTCTATGTAAACCTTGCGAGTTTGTTTCAGAATTGGTGAAATTTGTCACTTTTAGAAAGGAAAAAACGGAACCCTTATAGGATCACTTTGTTGTCCGTCTGTCTGTCTGTCAAGACCCTTTTTCTCAAGAACGCGTGAAGGTATCAAGCTAAAATTTATATCAAATACTCAGGTCTAGTCAGGTCTATATGTTTATGTACCGGATAATATAACCTGACATCTAATTGTACCATATTTTAAAGCAAATAAAGAATATTTCATTTCTAGTGTCCCTTGGAGCTGTGAAAAAATCAAACTTCTAAGCCAACGTAATCAGAAGATACAGCCGTTTATGCCGCAAATGTTCGACACTCGCAAAGGAATCAAATGGTAGTAATGGGTTCGAATCCCGGCCGGGGCACATATTTTGTGCAAAATATTTGTTCTTGGGTCATGGATGTTATCTATATATGTATTTATATATTATGTATATCGTCGTCTAGTACCCATAGTACAAGCTTTGCTTAGTTTGGGACTAGGTCGATTTGTGTATGATTGTCCCTTAATATTTATTTATTTATTTATTTATTGAAAAAAAAAAAAAAAAAACCTACAGGGTACTTCCCGTAAACTCACAATCTTGAAATTTGGTATGAAGCAACGTCTTATAGCACAGATAAAGGAAAAATTGCAAAAAGCATACATTTTTACTTTTACTTATATAGCTGCAAATTTGTACGGAACCCTCGGTGCGCGAGTCCGACTCGCACTTGGCCGGTTTTTTTATGTTTTCAGACACTTCGCTCGCTCAGTCAACTACGAAAGTGGAACTCCTCATGATACTTATAGATGTATTATGAAGCCTGTAATACGACTTCTTTACTGTCATTAAAGCTATTATACTTCTTAATAAATTCATGATGTTCCAGTTTCTTCCAGTCGATGAATTATTCCAAATTGGGGCCGTTTAAAGCTTGGTAATAATACAGTACGATTGTATATTTGGTTTGACTATTAAACTTTATTTATTCAAGATTCCTTCTGTTGCCTGGCCAGTTTTAAATATGTTTATTTTTGAATCTGTACATACACCTGTCGGTACCCATAAATTGAGCTTACAAATACTACGTACCTATACTTGACCAAATACATACATTGCTGACATATATTTCTGTTTTATCTGACATAGCATTTTATGATTCTACTCATTATTATTGTCGTAGTTACGTTATGATAGTGTATCTTATTTAATTAAATGGTTATTATTTCATTTTAGGTTCCTATTGACGATCGTAATATTATTATTAAGAGCCTAGGATAATTTACAATGTATTTTTTATTATTTACCCTAAATGCTCTCTGTACAATTAGATTTCTGATTTGCACCAACTTCTAGTATCTCTGTTTTTCCCTATGGTTGACTGGTAGAGAATGCCATGTGGCATTAAGCCCGCTATTTGTACTGACTTTTATTTTGTGCAATTAAGTTAAAATAAATAAATAAATGTAGTTTGTTGTTATGAAATAGATAAATCTAAATAGAGGTATACAGATGCCTTGGTTCTAATATACAAGACGAAGAGATTCAAGTTGTTGAACTGTTAAAATGCTAATTTAATTGTTTGCGTTACCCCTTTTTAAGCAAGATTGCGAACTTCTTGCCGTTAATGATAATGTTTTCACGATGGCGGCATTTCGGGGTGGCGGGGTGGATTCAATTAGTTTGTTTTATTAAGATACATGTTTTGTTAACACCCTGTATTAATTACCAGCAACTGTGATACCAACAAGATAAAAATATATATATATAATCACTAAAATGGGGCTCGCAACTTCGTAAATAATGACGTCATGATTAGGTGGCCATTTGTATGGAGCGTTTTAGCGCTCCGTAGGAATGTTAAACTTTGACGGTAATTTCTGACTTTTAGAGCAGACTACGTGTAGCTAGTCTTATATAGACATTTGATCCTAATAAAAAAAACGCAAAATGAAATCCTGTAAAAAAAAAGTTGATTTAGTTTAAACTAATTATTTATTACGTAGGTACAGTAACAAAATACAGGCAAATACGGTCAAAATTAAACTGTGACATTAAAGGTACGTATTCTCCTCCTCAATTACAAAATCCTCTATAATTGCATCAGCTATGCACGCTTCAACGTCCTCTTAAAACCTCTAACCATAACTTACTCCATTCACGCCAAAGCCCACATTCCCGTATAAAATTCCTAACCACTGTGCAGCGGACAATGTCGTTGAATTTTTCCCATCTGTCGCGACCACTGTGCCACCGGGAACGTTCCTAACACAAAACAAAAAGGTAATAAGCGTCATTGAAATGTATGTGCGGTTACAGCGTTTCGGAATGAAGCGTTTCCAAGTTAGAACGTTTGCAATGCGACGCCGCAGTGCGTAGTGTTTGCGGCCAGTATTTACAATCGCCCGTTTAATAAACGTTAACTTTCCTCCTTTGAGCATAAAGTTCAATTTTCCATTGTAGTTTCGGGTGCGGTTTTTGAAGCGGTTAGCCGGATGTCCTCGTTCGGAATTCAAATGTGTGCTGTTGTGATAAAGTTGAGAGTTGATTGGAAGGTTTGTGAACGTTGCATTGGTGTACGGTGGTAAAATGGACTTTGTTTTACAAGGGACGAAAGTGAGTTTCGTTTGAATGGTGTGTATCAGTGATGCGGTGATTGCGTATTGTTATGTTTTGATTGTGTTTTGATTAGGCCGGTATGTTGTAGTGATTTCTTTGGTATTGTGGAGGTAATTTAGTAATTTACACGTGTGGACATGGTAAAGCTTGATTGAGATAGGTATATGAATATGTTTTCTCATTCACATTTCCCCTGATTGTAAATCAATGCCATAAAACATTTGCATGGGCTACTACATATAACTTGAACTCACCTAATGGAAAATTACAAGATTTATGGTGAAGGATATATTATACTTTATTCCTATAACACAAAAGATAACTTATCGTAAAATTCATCAGACAATCTTAGTCTTGCGCTATCATTTGATAATATTCTTGTAAATCATCATCATATCAGCCGATGGATGTCCACTGCTGGACAAAGGCCTCCCCCAAAGTTCTCCACAACGATCAATCTTGCGCCGCCCTTATCCAATTTCTGCTCGCTATCCTAACCAGGTCGTCGATCCGCCTTGTTGGGGGCCTTCCCACGCGTCATCTTCCGGTCCGCAGTCGCCACTTTAGAACCTTTCTGCCCCAACGGCCATTGGTTCTACGAGCAATGTGCCCCCCGCCCACTGTCACTTAAGTTTCTACATGTACAAATGTGTGTTGTTCATGAATATAATTTGAAATTAAATTACCAACATCATAATAAGAATAAAATAAAAACAACAATTTACGCGCAATACGTATAACTTTATTAAAAAAATAAAATGTAGTAAGATGCTTAGTAATTGTAAATATTATCCCTGAGTGCAAATAATAACCCAACCCAAGTTCACATCTCCTTAACAATGAACGCCTCTGCCGCGTAGCACTCCTCTACTATGGGAACGTTTAAAGTTAAAGCGCTCATATTACAGAAAATGACACTGTGTTTGCTACGATACGCAGGCTACGCCGTAGCACCGAATGCTACGGCGGCGTAGCTACATGAGAACTTTGATAGGCCAATGAAATTGGCACCCGTATCTAACGCACTCGATTTTTTAACGTTGGACATTTGAATAGTAGAGTAGAAGGATATAAGTCCTACTCGTATGTGATGATATTATTGGTTAACTATAGAAAAGGTATATATTGCTAAATATTACAAAAACGAATATTAAACACGGGCTATTCAAACTGAAAAGACAACGTTGGGTGATCTTCATCGTGGAGATTCTAAAGTTTGAGTGTTGTTTGTTTGTATATTCGCAAGGATTGATCTCATCGACGTACCTACAAAAATAGAATAGAATACAGTTTTATTTAAGTACTGTCTCTTTGTTTTTCTATGTAAATTTTCACCCAAAATAGATAGATTTTCTCGGGACTTTAGACGTTAAAAACACTTAGATTTTTCTTAAATATAATGGTATAATATCACAGCTCCGAAATATGTCCCATCGGCAACGTTTCGCCAAATTTTCATTTGTCTGAAAATATTTTACCTGAAACTCGTAATATTTTAGGATTTTATAAACATCGTTTGAACCCATTAAGTTAGGTTAGGTTTGTTAAATTAATAGTTTTGGAAAAAAATGTCTTTCGGACAAAACTTGGACAAAATTTGGCGAAACTTTATAGATGGGAAACAAAAACTAGTGTATATAAAAACTAGTGTGTCAGATAGATAACCAGAAGCTTTTGTTAAGTTATTAAACTATAGATCCAAAACCGAGTGTTTCTCATTACCATAGATGCGTGCGAGTATATTTACTGAGATTGTGTGCCCACCTCCTCCATCTCTGTGCTCGAGCGGCGCTGACGTCAGCGCTCGTCACCAGGGCGCCGCGCGCCGTGTGACGCGGGGCCACTAAACCTAGCTTTTTTTAACACTTAAATGCAATATAAGAAGGCTTTTACAATCAACGATCGTTTTCGGACACGTCTCAAGACGTGGAGCTTTGTCTTTTGAGCGTCTGGTGGTTCAGGGCAAAGTAGACGGTACTAGACCACGCGGTAGATCTCCCATGAGGTGGACTGACCAAATCAAATCGGCCACAAACTGTCCTCTGCACGAGAGCAACAGACGCGCGGCTGTGAGAGAAGAATGGCGCTGTGTTGTTAGGCTTACCACACAAGGAATGACAGCCATGACCACTTTACCAAGAGTGTAACGACAAAGAAAATTGAATGTTAAATAACGCTAGGCGGCTGTAATGTAAAAAAAAAACATTTTTTTTTTGTTACATTATTACGACGAATTTTGTTACATTATTATGATGACAATGTATTAAAATAGTAGGGAGGAACCAGTTCCTGATGATGATGGAGCCGTATGGTGGTCACAGGATTATAGTTATGAAATAAGGAAAACCTATACATTTTTGAATCGCCTAGGTGAGTATAGTTAAAAAAGTAAAACCTGGTAAGGCCCAATGCAGTTTCGTGTTACTATTTAATAGAGTCTTACTGTAATTTAAAGAATGTTTAAAATGCCTTTGGCATTTGTACATTGTAGTGTACAGAGTGGACCTTACGAGGTTAAAGAAAAGTACGGTCAGCAATAATAGTTATTTGTTATGCAAGGCTGCAAAGTTGTTATTTGGCGCGAGTGTTGAAATTGAAAGCTGAGCGAGCGAAGGAATCTAAGATTGAACCATGAGCGAAGCGAATGGTTCAAAGATAGATTCCTGAGCGTAGCGAGGCTTTCAAGACACGAGAAGCTAAATAATTTTGCAGCCATGCGGAACACACAATTTTTCACCTCACTACAGCGAGGAAAATGCAAGATTCAAGGAAAACAATTAAAACATAAAAATAATCATATTTAATTTTGCCTTCTATTTAACACGTCCAATTTAAAACATAACACACTCAAATCCAAACCAAATAAATACGAGAGAAGCACACATATTAAAAATTAAAAGTAATATGGCCGTAATTTGTATTATTGTCGTGTATATTTTATCGTTGAGTTTTACTTAAGCACTGTTATATTATAATTATTTGTTTTTGAAACTACTTGACACATTCGTTCTGAATGTGGGAGAACGGCATTCTGGGAAGGATTAGTTGGCCACTCGGAAGTATTTTCCATAACTTCCATAGCTTTGGAAGTTTTTGGACGATGGGATACGAACAAGATTATTTCGGCTTTATCTTCTTTAAAAACGCCAATAGTTTCGGTAAATTACTTATCGTCTCCAAATATTTAAAACAAATCCTTTTTCGTTTTAATACAGGCTTTTAGCATTGAATAAATACTCCAAATTGGGCTTAACTTTCTTGTTTTCGATATAAAGTAAGACAACAGTATGTATTCTCCACAGAACAAATTTACGTTGTTTACATGAATTGTGAAAACTTCGAACTTTTTAATTATTTATTTTTTTCTCGGGTGCGTTCAGAAATTACACTTGTGGGGTCGGAATTGAATTTATTATATTTATTCAATAATTCTATCAAATAATTATTTAATTATCCTCGAGATAGTTAAAATATAATTGTTAATTTTACCAAATGTTGTATTTTGGCATTAATCTAATAATGATAATAATCAACGTAACAAAAATAATTCATTATTAATGTATGTAAAATCTAATAATCATTTAAATTAAAAGTATAATTTTGTATAGTTATAAATAAATTATAACTCATATTAAGATTATATAAATACGTAAACAATAATAAACATATATAATTTGCAATACTAATAATTTAAAAGTCAATATCTATTCATGTTTAATATTTTGTTCCGACCGGACAGAGCGATCCGTTTTTGTTATTAGAGATTCTTTCGCAAGTAGCTCGCTTATCGCTGATGCGCGGCGCAACCGGTCCGCGCGCCCAGCCGCCTGGTAGCTTCACTCCGCCGCCCGCGCAGTCCCTAACCAATACTGACGCGAGACGCATGCGCTTCTATCTATTAAGCCGCTGCTTTCGAAACGTTGTTGTGTAGCCTAAATCTAGTGTTTAAGACTTTCTTTCTGCTTTCGCTTACTCCTTCCATTCTATAGTAACTGCTTGTGTGCTGTGCTAACTGTTTCTTCTATGTGCTATCGTACAGACAATAAACTGTGTGTGATAATTTGAAGTGTTTACTTATCACCGCTTCTGCACCTATCAACCTGCACGCTTACGAAGTGACATCAAGGCAAGCATTTCTCACATCATATTGCTAAACTGGTGACCCCGAGAACACTGAAGATGAGCGAACAGAACCAAGGCAATGCAAACGTTTTGCAAGGGCAAAATGGCGGCCCAGCAACGGAAGTTTATCGTGTCGGCGTCCGTGTACCTGCATTTTGGCCAGAGAAACCTGCAGTGTGGTTTGCTCAAATAGAGAGCCAATTCTCTATTTCTAACATCACCACCGATGCGACCAAGTTTAATTATATCGTCGCGCAACTGGAATCTCAGTACGCCGCCGAAGTGGAAGATGTGATTATTTCCCCACCGGCTACTGACAAATATAAGAAGCTCAAGGAAGAGCTGATAAAAAGGCTTTCAGTATCTCGGCAGAAGAAAGTGAAACAGCTCCTGAGCCAAGAAGAGTTGGGGGACAGAAGACCATCTCAGTTCCTTCGCCATTTACGTAACCTTGCTGGTCCAAATATTCCCGATGAGTTTTTGCTATCCATCTGGACCACCCGCTTACCAAACAACGTGCAATATGTGGTTGCGTCGAAACCGAACGATTCGCTGGAGGAGTTGGCTGACCTGGCTGATCGTGTGTACGACTTGTCAAGTCCTCATCAAGTTGCTGCAGCTTCCGCGTCCGATCCACAATTAGCTACCCTCATGCGTCAAGTAAGTGAGCTGACCAGAGAGATGAAGGACCTTAAAACTCAACTCCATGGAGGCAGACAGTCTCGTTCGAAGAACCGTTCGTCCAGCAAGTCAAGTAATCGTTCCAGCTCCAAGCGGTCTCAATCCAGTTACCGTAAATATCCGGAATGCTGGTATCACGCGAAGTTTGGTGAACGTGCAACAAAGTGCGTGAAGCCTTGCGACTATCGGGCGGGAAACGAACAGGGCACTCGTTAATGGCGACCGCCGATTGCCCTAGCACTGGTCGCTTATTCGTCACAGACCAAACGTCGAAGATGCAGTTTCTCGTAGACACTGGCAGCGATCTCTGTGTCTTCCCTAGGTCAGCACTTAAAAATAGGCGACAACAAACAAGCTACCAGTTATGTGCAGCAAACGGCTCGGCAATCAATACTTACGGCTACATACACTTAGTGCTGAACCTAGGCTTGCGCCGCGACTTTACTTGGAAATTTATCGTCGCGGATGTTACTAAGGCGATTATCGGCGTAGACTTCCTGTCGCACTACAACCTCGTCGTAGACTGCAGGAACCAACAGCTGATTGACAAATCGACTAACATCTGTGCCGTGGCTCTGCCTGCGTGTGCGCCGGAAATTATATCGTCGGTGAAAATTGTGTCGGGTGAGTCGGACTATCATCACATACTACTCGAATACCCTGACATTACTCGCCCATCAGGCGTTCTTCGTGTTCCAAAGCATAACGTTCTTCATCATATTAGAACTACTCCAGGGCCTCCTGTGTCTTGCTCTCCTCGACGGTTGGCCCCGGACAAATTAAAAATAGCTAAGGACGAGTTTGCTGCTATGCTCCAGAACGGAACTGCTAGACCATCGGAGTCGCCTTGGTCGTCGCCACTACACCTAGCTCCCAAAAAGGACAATGGCTGGCGTCCCTGTGGTGACTACCGAATGCTCAACGCGAGAACCATCCCGGACCAGTATCCTATTCGGCATATTCACGACTTTGCTCATTGTATTTCTGGTTCCCAGGTATTCTCCACCATCGACCTTGAGAAAGCGTACCACCAGATCCCCGTGAATCCAGAGGACATCCCGAAGACCTCTATCACCACGCCGTTTGGAATGTACGAGTTTCCTTTTATGACGTTTGGACTTCGGAACGCGAGTCAGACATTTCAACGGTTCGTGGATGAGATGGTAAGGGGACTGGATTTTTGTTTTGCCTATCTGGACGACTTCTTGGTGTTTTCGAAGGACGAGAGTACCCACAAAGATCATTTGCGACAACTGTTCACCAAATTCAATGAGTACGGCATGGTGATTAATACCTCCAAGTGCGTCTTCGGGGCAGCAGAGGTAAATTTTCTAGGTTACCGCATATCAGCACAGGGAACGAAGCCACTTCCAGTCAAGGTCGATGCCATTAAGGACTTCCCGGCTCCTAAAAATGTGCGAGAGTTGCGCAGATTTCTAGGGATGATCAATTTTTACCGCAGGTTCATCCCCGGCGCAGCGCAGTTCCAAGCTCCACTAAATGCCCTGCTAACAGGCTCGGTAAAAGGGTCTCATCCTGTCAACTTTGGCGCTGAAGAGTACGAGGCGTTCACGCGCTGTAAGGACAGCTTATGCCAGGCTGCGCTTTTAGCCCATCCGGATAGCCAGGCTAAGCTAGCCATTGTTACTGACGCCTCTGATACAGCCATGGGCTCAGCATTGCAGCAGTATGTCGGCGATGAATGGCAGCCTCTTGCGTTCTTCTCGAGAAAGCTCAGTCCCTCACAACGCAAGTATTCTCCATATGACCGTGAGCTGTTGGCCATATATGAAGCCATCAAATATTTCAGACATATGGTGGAGGCCCGGGTATTCACGATATACACAGACCATAAACCGATCTGTTTTGCATTCAACTCGCGTAAAGATAACTGTTCACCAAGACAGTTCAGGCACCTGGATTACATAGCGCAATTTACCACCGATATAAGGCATATCTCAGGTAAGGACAATGTTGTGGCGGATACCTTGTCCCGCATTGAAGAGATCACACAGCCCATCGACCTGACCCAGCTAGCGCAATCTCAGATTAAGGATCCCGAACTACAAGAGCTCCTGCACAGTGACACTTCGTTGCATCTCAAGAAACTCAAGTTGCCAGGTACCCATGCTGAATTGTATTGCGACGAAAATGGCCAGACGCTCAGACCTTACGTCACCAAGGAGTTGCGCCAGCAGGTATTCCAGAGCCTGCACTGCCTTAGTCACCCTGGTGCCAATGCGTCCATCAAGCTTGTTACAGATCGCTACGTATGGCCAAGTATTAAAAAGGATTGCCGCGAGTGGGCGCGTGCGTGTTTGTCATGCCAGCGAGCCAAGGTAACTCGGCACGTTTCTGCACCTCTGGGATCCTACAAGTTACCCAGAGCGAGGTTTATGCATGTTCACATTGATCTCATCGGACCCATGCCAATATCTCAAGGATATAAGTATTGCCTTACAGCCATCGACCGTTATACTCGTTGGCCTGAGGTAATACCGCTGCAGGAGATCACAGCTGAGGCTGTAGCAAAAGGCTTGCTACATGGGTGGATATCTCGGTTTGGCTGCCCCAATGACATCGTCACCGATCGTGGCAGACAGTTTGAGAGCGCCCTGTTCAAGCACTTGTCAGAATTAGCCGGATTTCAGCATCGTCGTACAACCGCCTACCATCCTGCGTGTAATGGCCTTGTGGAGCGTTTCCATAGACAGTTGAAAGCCGCTATCACTTGTCACGCTAACAGTAACTGGGTGGACTCATTACCTTTAGTCCTACTTGGGATACGTAGCGCATACAAAGAAGACCTTAATGCTTCAACTGCGGAGCTCGTATATGGAGAGCCACTGAGATTACCAGGAGAATTGTTACTCGACAAAGCCGGACCAGATGACACTGCAGATGTCACTGATTACATTGTGCGTTTGCGTAAGTTTGCTCACAACCTTACCCCAGTGCCAGCGTCACGTCATTCCAGCAAGAGGCCAGTATTTATCTTTAAGGACCTCAAAACGCCAAGTCACGTGTTCCTCAGGGATGATACTAGTCATCCACCACTACAACCAGCCTATACTGGGCCATACCAAGTGTTACAAAGGGGTGATAAAGTGTTTAAACTGTTGGTTAACAACAAAAATGTGTCAGTGTCAATAGATCGTATCAAGCCGGCATATATACTAGCTGATTCTCAAATTAATGTAACAATTCCAGTCCCACCAAGTCAATCTTCTCCAGAGACACAGAATAATATGGCAAAAAAGTCTAAATCAGGACGCACGGTGCGTGTACCTGATTATTATTAATTATTATCGCCCTGGACAGTCTCTGGAGGGGGGTGATGTGGGGTCGGAATTGAATTTATTATATTTATTCAATAATTCTATCAAATAATTATTTAATTATCCTCGAGATAGTTAAAATATAATTGTTAATTTTACCAAATGTTGTATTTTGGCATTAATCTAATAATGATAATAATCAACGTAACAAAAATAATTCATTATTAATGTATGTAAAATCTAATAATCATTTAAATTAAAAGTATAATTTTGTATAGTTATAAATAAATTATAACTCATATTAAGATTATATAAATACGTAAACAATAATAAACATATATAATTTGCAATACTAATAATTTAAAAGTCAATATCTATTCATGTTTAATATTTTGTTCCGACCGGACAGAGCGATCCGTTTTTGTTATTAGAGATTCTTTCGCAAGTAGCTCGCTTATCGCTGATGCGCGGCGCAACCGGTCCGCGCGCCCAGCCGCCTGGTAGCTTCACTCCGCCGCCCGCGCAGTCCCTAACCAATACTGACGCGAGACGCATGCGCTTCTATCTATTAAGCCGCTGCTTTCGAAACGTTGTTGTGTAGCCTAAATCTAGTGTTTAAGACTTTCTTTCTGCTTTCGCTTACTCCTTCCATTCTATAGTAACTGCTTGTGTGCTGTGCTAACTGTTTCTTCTATGTGCTATCGTACAGACAATAAACTGTGTGTGATAATTTGAAGTGTTTACTTATCACCGCTTCTGCACCTATCAACCTGCACGCTTACGAAGTGACATCAAGGCAAGCATTTCTCACATCATATTGCTAAACACTCTTTTGTTCCAACTTTTATAACAAATAAATTTAAAAAATTGTGTTGTATTTGATATATTTTCTAGTCAAAATATGTAAATGAAATTGAAATACTTACTATTAATATATATAAACATATTCAACTTCTGTTATAATAAAGTGTAGCGAAAATAAAAATTAAAAAATCTGTAACCACAAACCAGGTTTCTGGACGTGATATTGTAGGTGTATTTTTTTTAAAAGAAGTATTCAAACGTACATATGATATTAGCCGGCCTGACCAGATCGCTCTTTATTAGCGTGCGTTGATTGGTTATTCGGAGATTTATCGAGTGATGAAATCAGTCACGCGTTGAAGGAGTCTTAAATATAAAAAAGTTACATGCACCACAGAGAATCAAAATCGTCGTGTTCGAAATTCAAATGACTTTTGCACGCTAGCGGATAAAATAGACTTTTGCACGCAGATTTCGCCCTATAAACGGAGGTTTTCCGAGCGAGTGAGGTGAAAAAGCTTTTACTAAAATTACATTTCTGACAGAAACTTGTATTGTAAAAAATATTAAAATTGTATAAAAGCATAGATTATGACAAACATTGAATCGCGATCATAATCTTGTGGGGCCGTCATCTCCGTGCGATATATAAATAAGACAAGAGAAGTCGCGGCAAGATTAGCCCCGCTGGTGTGGAATTCGTCATAAATTCAGATCACTCCGCTCATCCCATCACCTGTTTCCTCCCCGCGTTTTCTGTGGCCCTTAAGTGAGTCACATTATAGTGTCACTATAAATTATGAATAAACATTATTGTTACGACCATGATTACGGGGGGAGTTACTCATCCCGCATCCACTCTTTAAGTCGTCGGAACTTTTCCACTTCACGTTATATGGCTCGCTGAGTTTTATGGAGGATTTCAATTTAACAAGGATACAATTGCAATATATTCCTACCTATTTACGTTATTTTTACGACCTTGCTCGTATAGTAAAAGTTCTAACTGCTAAGATTTGTTTTATGTATATTTAATTTACTTCTAAGACTAACGAGAGTTTTCTATGACATTGTTCTTTTCGGAACAAACAAACACTGAAATCTAGACTTAAAAAAGTGTTAAAGATGGTATATACGGCGCGCCGATGCGCGCGTTTGTTCGACTTGACGGGGGCACTGCCGGGCCCCCAGATACCTAGATGTATGCTCATCCCAGCATTTAAACTTGCACGATTTTCACAAAATACTGAAATAAAACGGGACTTAATCGTCTTCAAAAAGTGTAGTATGTAGCGTACCTATAATATGTACCTATATTATGTATACCCGTTCAATTAACACGCTAAAAATTAATAATTAACTTACCTTGATACTCCACAATAAGCATTTAAATATTCTTATATTGTTGGATATTGACTAGAAAACTGTAGTAATACACAAACATACATAAACAATCCAAAGATACCTATACGGTTAAAATCGATTGCTTACGTACTTCTTGGACTATAGAAATCTGGTTTCACATTAAAAAATGCATCTTTTCATTAACAAAGGTAAAATTATAATTAAACCATAATTAAAAAAAAATACATATAATGAAATAAAATTTACGTATCCGACATTCCGTTGAAATAAGCATATCTTTAAGAATTAAACGTTTTTTTCTCGGGCGGTTCACCGTGTGCTGCATTATTTATGCGACCGCGGGTAGACAGGGGCGGGACGGCACCGGGAAATTAAATCGTAAATATTAAACAATAATTAAATGCACGCATGTATCCCCGTTTTATTATTGTTTGTCTGTGTGGTATGTTACCTTGCTACAAAGATTAAAACGATCGTTTATTTAATATTTTATTATTTGAAGTATGTTATATATTATAGCTGTATGCTGTATATTAAGTTAATTTTTTATCAATTACACTACCCAAATGTTGTCTGGAAGAGATCGCTTTTAGCGATAAGACCGCCTGTTGTCTACCGTTATTCACAAATTGTGTTTGTTTTGTTTCCTTTTATTGGTGTGCAATAAAGTATTGTTGTATTGTATTGTATGTTTTTCTTACTGCTTTTTATTTAGTAGCCTTTTCCTTGCATACATTTACATTTACATATTTAATGCATTTCCTTTCGTTAAAGTATTTTAACAGTTATTTACTAAGACATTAATTTATTATTCCAAAATAAAATAAAAGTTCCTGATAGCTCTAGTATATATTTTTTTTATATTAGTCACCTAACATAGGTGTTTCTAAGTTAACAAGATTTACGAGTAAAATCCACGAGTCAAGATAATCTAACATTTATCTAAACCCGAGCGCTCAACGAGGTTTTTTACTACAAACATAAAACTATATGTTTTCAAAGTAACTCGCACACCAGTGTACCAATACGAATAAATTCCCGTTTAGCACCGACAGTGTAATGCCAAGGTGTATAAATTCTCGTCTCGCCAGTGTACTGCGAGTCACTCGTCCCATGGGACGGCGACTTTGTTGACGGTTTAAAATTGATTCTATTTTTGAAAAATTCTCGTCAGTTCGAAGTTTGAATTTTATGCTTCGATCGATTCCTTTGCGGTGTAAAGATTTTCGGTTTAGGTGTAAAATGTCAACAATGTTTAAAGTCGTCAATGTTCAATGTCTAAAACGGATGTTTATGGATAAAGGTTTTTTTTTAATGTTCAATTATTTTTTTCTTAATGCGATAAATGACCCGGTTGTTATTATGACCCTGAATTTTAGCAGCACTTTTTAAAGTTAAACTAGTCTCTGGATAATTCTAAAATGCAAGAATATAAGCGAGGAGTTTCTGGCTCTCGTTAGAATATATTTTAAATGTATTAAGTGTGAAAAATACAAGCATCTTTCCATAATGTTTTAGCGACACTGAAAGTAGAAGTAGCTTTAGCAAAAAGTGGCTTGGAAATATGACTGCATACATATTCCCGAAGCAGTGTAGTTTTCTCATCTCACGTATTTTATATGATAACTGTACAGCAATAACCGGATTTGATCTTTTATTTAAATACCATTTCCATTTTTACAGAACATACTGTTTTCGAATATTTGAAAAAATAATGGCTCTAACGACACTAAAACATGGCTTGGTTTTTTCTGTGGATAATGGGGTTTCCATTTGCCGTTTCTGTCCTCTTATTGATCATACCCAAGTAGTACAGAGGTTGTATAAGCGCTTATATAGCATTTATTCAGCTTAAATAAGTTGTAAAAGGGCTGTTTAAGTGTTTATGCAGCTTGTGTTCTGCTTGGGTAATTCTTAAGACAAAATTCTAACTTAATTTTTCTCGGTTCGAAGATCGAAAAATAATAACCGGGGTTTGCAAAAAGCGGCAGGGCAATTATAATACAGTTATATTGCAGTCGTTCCAACTGAAATATAACTGCAATACGACTGCATTATGACCGTGCAGCCAGCTTGCAGTAGTTGGTGTGCAGTTGACAGGATTGCACGATAGCTGCAAGCGGACTGCACAGTCAGTTTGCAGTTTGATGCAGTTACACGAAATGCATCAGAACTGCCCTGGAACTGCCACTTTGCAGCTGGGTTGCAGTTGAAATGTTTTCGTCTGTATGGGCCCTTAGACATTACGGGATTACATTAGAGCATTAGACTTTTCTATGCCAACCCTCGACTGATACGATTCGGTTCACTTAATAGTAATAATGAGTGGTGTAATTAATACCAAAAACCAATCCCATCTTTAAACCATAGCGCTAAAGTTTTGATTTCAAACTGTGACTTTAGTAATAGCAACGTAATAGCTGATATGGGATCAAATTCGACGGGCCTCTGACACGAGAGATATGTATTGTTTGACCGTTATTGTAGTGACATTTTTTTCTCATTAAGATGAATAAAATATTCTTTACGTATAATTCAAAATAACTAACTAACTATTGTGGCGCAGTGATCCAAAGAGGATCTTGGCCTCCGAAACAAGAGAACGCCACCGGTCCCGATCCTGTGCTACTTCTTGCCAGTCATCGGCTTGAAGCTGACACAGATCCGCCTCCACACTGTCATCCCAGCGATATCTGGGTCGGCCCACTGGACGACGACCAGTCGGTCGTCCCAAATATGCCCTCTTGACCGCCCGATCCTCATCCATCCTCAGAACGTGACCAAACCAGCGAAGTCTGTGGGATTTAATCTCGCCGATGATATTTGGTTCGGCCACCAACTTCTCGATCTCAGCGTTCTTCCGAATCCTCCAAGTGCCGTCATCACTTTTGATAGGCCCTAAGATCTTCCGCTAAACCTTTCTCTCCGCTACCAGGACCTGACTTTCTTCTTTTAGTGTTAGTGTCTAAGCTTCACAGCCATACATAAGGATTGGTCTAATTACAATACAATACAATACAAAATGCTTTATTGCACACCAAAAAAGTTTACAAAATCAATACAGAAAAATAATTTTAGTAACGGTAGACAACAGGCGGTCTTATCGCTAAAGAGCGATCTCCGAATTACCGTTTTATAAATCCGTAACTTTGTACTTTTGCTGAGAAGCTTGGACACCAACACTTTATGAAGGGCAGTACTGCACCGCAGGGCATTTTGGACGCGTATGTGGATTTCCTCCTCTCTAGTGTTCGTGTCGGTAACCGTGCATCCGAGGTACCGAAACTTGTCAACTCCGTGGTATACGGTACCGCCAACATGGAGATCAAAATAACTGCTATTAAAAATGGATAAAGCGTAAACTCTTTCATGCTCATTGAGTAAAGTTCTTTTATAAGCCTAAAATTCAAAATGGCGAGATTTGTGAGGCATATTGCGAAAATGGCAATGATGGACGCAGGCAATCGTCTAATTTAACCATATCTAATCGTCAACTATCAAATTGATATAGGTATGCGAAATTTGTTTTTATCCGCTGTATGACCAAAGTATTAATTGTTCAATTGGAAATATCGCAAAGCCTCGTCGAATTCGGCTCATGTACGGCTATAGCACCATTTAGTTGCATAGCGAGCATGCTCCACCGACGGCATTTGCTTATTGCGCCGATCGGAATGCAACACTTGCCGTCTCGAGTTTTGATTGTGGAGCGTTATTGTGATCTATCGACTTGGAAAGGTTATAGCGATCATGCGTGATGTATCTGGTTCTAAGCCAATTTGTTAAGCCTGTGCTGTGCTGTGAGCTTAATGCAAATCTAGAACATAAAGTAGAAGTCAATTGACATTAAGGCCTGTCCACTGCGTCGAGAAGCCCAAAATATGGTCGGTAAAATAATGAATAAAAAATAAAATATCGAACAACCTCTCACGAATCGATCGAGCCCCAAATTAAGCTAAAGAAGGCTTGTGTTGTGGGTACTAGACGACGATGTACGTACTTATATAGATAAATATACGTATATACCCTTAAATACAAAGAACAATGACTTAAGCAAAAATATTCATCACATAAATATTTGGATTCGGGATTCGAACCCGGGACCGCCGGGTCAGTAAGCAGGTGCACTAGAAACTACTAGGCAGCCTAACTTTGAGTGATATATAGACATAATTATAGCACCCTGCATTAGGTGACATTTACAAGTTGTCTTTCAAAATCAAATGAAGCATATCGCTGAAGTAGTGATATTTTGACAAAGTCATCGATTTTAAGTGTGTCTTAAATTTCTCACCGTCGTAATTTCTGTTTATAATATCTAGACTTATTCGGACACAGTAAATCAGATAGAGCTAAGAGCCATTAAAGTCCTTAAAGTGCCGATAAACATACCCGCGGCTAGTGCCGCCGCGTCGGGACAGATGGCGCTCATCCATTACCCCGAACACATTATACGGTATAACGACCCATATAATGATACAATATCATCGTGCAAACAATACTGCATGAGTATTTCTTTAATATGTTTGTAGTTCGCAGTTTGAGCTGAATTGAGTATTTTGTGGTTCTTTAGGATATACTAAATATCTATAAGGAGAAATGACCGGGTATAAAAATGACGATATGCATGGAAAAATGACAATGTGTTATAAGGTCGAGGAATAAAAATGTCGAAAAAGAATTTAGCTGAGGTATTACAATGACTTATTTCCAGCGAACGAATAAAACATAGAAGCCTAACTAGCGTCGGAAAATGGCCCCACGGATTTTGTGTCAGTTAAGGTGGGGCGTAAATATTGTGTCAAACGGCTGTCTAGTTTGCAAATGGCGACGCAGCCGCACAGTTGCATTACGTGACATATATGAAGTCTCAAAGTAACAAAATATGCCATAATGTTCAGTGAAATGGTGTATTAATCACTCAGGAAAACACAAAAAAAAGATGGTATCAGTTTTCATACGTAAATAAAGCCGTACACATATTAATTTAATTTATTTTACGGAACAGATTTTGTATAGGGATGGTGTTATGCCATATGACTAATTTATATACGATGTTTGAAAAAAGTAATGCAATCAGTGGCGTGCCTAGGCTTATGGGTAAATCCATTTTATTGCCGCATTACTGTTAAAAGTACAATTTCAATAATACACAGGTTGGGCGTGGGTTTTGGGGAAAATATGAGCTGTTTTTTCTGAGCGAAAGTTAGAGTGCCTACCTTTCCTTCGCCTATCAAAAGATCTGCACACTTTAACTCATCACAATCGCACGCAACAATGGAAGGAGTTGTTAAACAATTAAAGCCACAGTAATCACAACAACAAACAAAATCAAAACACGATCACTATCTATAATATTACCTACTTCTACTTATTACTACGCTCAAACAAACACTACACTAACTAAATATTTCTAAAGAACGTGAAGTTAACCCTTAACTACCTACGTCCGATTTCTTTAGCACAACCACCTACGAGAGGTCATGGAGACCTCTACTTGAAATGGGTCTAAAATATGTTTAAGTATTTATGTTAGAGGTACATTGATATAATATTTACCGCTTTAACGGTTTTAGGTATTTATTACCAAATATCGATACAACATTAATTAACAATATGTTCTTTAAACTTGACATAATCACATTCCCTTACGTTTTTACGAAAAAAATTTTTTAAAACACTTGGAACATGAGATCACAAAATATTCTGACACAAAATATTATTTTCTTGGTAAATCTTAAAGTACAATAATTAGTCAAGCAAATCAGCTATAAATTTTATATACAAACTAGTTTTTTTTATAAAATTGCAAGCTATTAAAATAGCCATTTCTTTAACTTAGTCACATTCCCTCAAATGTTTTAACAAACATAAATTTAAATTTTGGAACACGAGATCACAAAATATTCTTAAACTATATATTTTTTTCTTGATAAATCTTAAAGTACAATAATCAGTCAAGCTAATCAGTTATAATTTTTATGTAAAACCAATATTTTTTATAGCCGTATCTCGCGACAGCCAATTGATACACATTTCATACGTTTCGAGCATTGAATGCAGATTGGTTTCTTGCATTCAATTCATACGTACTGCGTCTTCCGCTGCTTTTTGGGGTCACAAGTTGAGCAACATTTTCGAAGTTGCAATATTATATTGTTGATATTGATTATATAGATCCCGTAAAGAACTGTTGCCAGATGTCCAGTGGGCTCGATGTAGAGGTCAATACATCGCGGTAAGCTTGTTTGATACCCTGTGCTTCATTGACTAGGTACATTATGTTGCAAGGTCCTTGATCATAGTGATGGTGGTTCAGATGCCCACCGAAAGCGATTCTTGCAGAAATAGTTCTTCTTTTTAGGTCTTGATCGCAGTTGTAATAATGGCACTTCGTCGTCTGAAGCAAATTAATGTTCGTAATCTTGCTGCATTACCGGTCTAGGTTTCGATCGTCGCTGTAATAATAGCACTTCGTCATCAGAACATGACTATAGCAGAACATGAATAAAGCCGAAGCCGAAATGACATCCATCTAAAGTCCCTGGTGGTTCTTTGTTTGATTCTAAATCGCTACCTTCATCATCTGGCAAGTCATCTTCATTGGAGGGCACTTCTCGTAACCATCTTTCAACCGTTACGTCATTAAGAAGCATTTTTAGGGTTCCGTAGTCAACTAGGAACCCTTATAGTTTCGCCATGTCCGTCTGTCCGTCTGTCCGTCTGTCCGTCCGTCCGCGGCTTAGCTCCGTGATCATTAGTACTAGAAAGCTGAAATTTGGTATGAGTATGTGTATGTATCACGCCGACAAAACGGTAAAATAAAAACTAAAAAAAAAATTTTTTTTCGGGTACCTCTCGAACACCTAAAGTGGGGGTGATTTTTTTTTTTCGTTTCAACCCTAGTGTGTGGGGTGTCGTTGAATAGGTCTCTTGAAAATAATAGGGGTTTTCAAACATTACTTTTTGATAAAGTCAGTAGTATTGTAAATATTCGCTCCGAAAATAAAAAAAATTGTGTCCCCCCCCCTCTAACTTTTGAACCACAAGTCAAAAAAATATGGAAAAATTCATGTTAATGCGGCCTTATAAGTACTTTCAATGAAAACTATATTGAACAAAATCGGTCAAGCCGTTTTTGAGTTATCGCCAAATTTCATATTTTTTCTTTAAAAGGTCGTAAGTTGACTTCCAGAAGGTAATAAGTGATTACAGTTTCTAGGGCGTTTACGACCTTTTTATAGAGCTTAAAATCTGTCTTAACTTAAACCTCGGGCTTAAAACAGCAGTTTATTGTGAAGGATGAGCAACTACGGAACCCTACACTGAGCGTGGCCCGACATGCTCTTGGCCGGTTTTTTTTAAATAAAACTAAACATGAAATGCGTTCAAGTATTGAAAATTACAACGTCGTAAAAATAATCGCAACCACCTAGGCAAGGTCTCAGAGACCAGCAAGAAATAATACGAAACCACCTAGGCAAGGTCGCTGAGACCACTGACGACAGTTTTATACTCACCAAATTCACAGAGGCACACATCCAAATGCGTTGAACACATGGCTGGCACTGAGACGGCAGCGAGGAAAGGTACAAGGTCACGGAGGTCCGTGCCATGAACATGCGATGAGTTATTCACAAATTTTGTATTTTCTGGTCCTGAGGACCTTGCCTAGGTGGTTAAGGGTTAAATCACTCCTGTTTACGCGAGATTTGCAAGTGGCCGATCCGTATTTAACTTCACTTCACTTGAAGCAACGTATAGTTATGCTGATACATAGGTTACTTCCATGTGTTAGAATAGGCGGTGTAAAGCCCGATTGCAAGCCAACGCGTGCGAGGGAGATGACTAGCGGTGACATAGAACGGCGACGAGCCATAGCGCGGAGCGGTCGGTGCGCGGACAAATTTTGAACCACGCGGCATCGACAAAATTTGAAATTATGAAACACGTCACGGCACGCAATTTTATATTGTTCAAGTAAATATTTTTTTATCGTTTGTTAATATTACTAGGGCAAGCCGGGCTTTTGTGCTTGTATAAGACCGTCCCTAAAAGGCTATGCGTGTTCCGTCAGTCCGGTAGGAAATCGTATAAGTTCCTAATTATGTTTGATATTTTTCACAGAGATTGTATCGACTTTACATGTAAAATATTAGTTATTACAAAGAAGGAGAAATAATAATCTATACAGCAGTTACAGCACGCATTAATAATAATCATTCAAAGTATTAGTAACAACAAGGAACAAACAAGGATTCCTTAAAAGATGTAATTTTTTTTTAAATTCGTATGTAAGCAATAACCTTAACATTCAAGATTTATAATGAAGGAAACAAAAATGGCTCTTTACTGCATTATTATTTTCACCAATTATAAGTTTTCACTGTCACCGCCATATTACCATAGACAAATGTCATGCGTTTTGTCGAATCACAGCTGGCCATTCGGAAATTGACGAATCACATTTATTTGTTATGCGTAATTGAAAACATTTGAGTGGCTGTGATTGGTACACCGGTGAGCATGCGCATTTCGACTGTTGGGCCGGTTTTTGATAGTAATTTTGTATGAAGCTCGTGTTCTATGTTTTATTCGTTCGCTGCTTATTTCACTTTGCCTTAAAATTTATGAAAAGCGGGGCTCATTTTTCTGTGCAGTTTGCCCTTCGGGCATCCTGATGATATCTAACGAGCTAAACCTATTTAGACCTAGGGCCGTGGTATGCTATTTGGGAGTTTTTTACAATTACAAGTATCGTCATTTTTACTTTTAAGACCATTATCAGTTAGTCTTTATTAAATCTCGTAATTTTTATACTTTGTCATTAGGTAATACTTTTGTTAATTTGTATTTCTTGGCAGTAATTAGTAACTTGACATTTTGAATAACACGTAATTTTTTTACAGACATGTGTTTTAAACGGAACGAATTTTTGAGCTTGTCATAGAAGTGTTGACCATGACCGGATTCGTACCCAAGACCGCCAGCTTTGTAGGTAGCTGTACTATCACAGAGCTAATCGCCGCGAGTTGGTACACGCTCTTGGGCGATTTTTGATTATACCCAATTCACCCTGATATAATATTACCGAGCAAACACTTTTATATATTATACATATTACAGTTTCTTTCAAAACGGAGACAATGCACCCTAAAACAGAAGCCAAAAGAAATATAATAAGATTTCTATCAAGAAAATGTCTAACAGAAACAATTATAATCGAATAACACTCCTAAACCAGCCACAATCTCACGCATGAAGCGATAAGCACAGCACTTGTACCTCGCCCCCGGCAGATGGCGCGCATCAATTACCAATGACATTAAACCGAGTTATGACCGATCCAGATTGCTGTCACAGTATAAATTAATACTCAATAAGCCGCCTGTATACTGCCGCTTTAGCAAGGAGTTATTGGGAAGCAGTCTGGGATTATCGAATGGTAATTTGAAGTGTCATTGCAATCAATACAATACGGTATTTGATGACAACTACTCAAATCAGCTACCCTTTATGAAATTTTAAAAGCTATTTGTTTGTATGAAGTTTATATGACGATACTGGCTTGTGACGTCATACAACTCTTTAGTCAAAGCACGTCTTCTTTTTAGTTTTTGGCCCATTAAAAATAGTGTGATGTCCAAAAGATAGTGGTAGTTCATCGGGTTCCGTGTATTTAAGAACGTGTTTATTTGTTTCAATATCATAGTTTATTTTCACTATCATACACAAAAATATTACAGAAGATTCTTCATTGGATAGATTTGTATAAATACCTACCAGTTTAATTTTAGGGCGTAGAATTTTATTTTATTTCGAAAAATGTAATGTTATCCAAAGATTGTAGTACCTACCCTGGTGCGACGGGTGAGACTTTGGAAAAAAAACGGACTGTGCTAATTACCATTTTATTTATTTAAATCGGCTAAATATAAACAACAAGTTGTTATTTGATGATGCAGTTAATTTAGGTCACCCGCCATGCATAATTTAACAAAATATTGGCTTGTTTTGAAACAACTAATCGAACTTAATTTGATTTAGCTGTCTGCGGTTTGAACTAGATTTGTTATTTGTGGTCCAAATAGTACACTTGTGAAAAAAAAGCAAATGTATTGCTTGTTGATACCGAATATGTAATTATGTAAATATACTACGATTTTTATAAATATTGACACAAAGGTAAAAACGAAAGAAGATTTAATGCGATCTACTACAATCTAAGCAGGACTTGTACCTGCGACCTCTACGTTTCCGGCGTATTACTTTATACGATTGTGATAAATAAGCATACGGCCAGCTTCATGATAAGTAGCTACCACAGCCTGCCAACTTTTAACAAATGCAAGAAGCATCATCTCTGTTTTTTTATTAGGTATTTGATATGAGATAATGAATAAATTATATCAACTTGTAGTCAAAATTGCGCTCGATATTAATTTCAAACGCCAGTAAGGAATGACATTTACCTATCTAGATATAGGTGCCAACCGATTCATTATTATTACATTACTATTCTACATTATATACTCTATTAGTATTACATTATAATGACTCGCTCTGGTATTGATGACTAACCAGCCCTGATACAGTTCAAGTAATGTCTTAAAAAAACCCTTACATTATTACTTTTTATTAGAGAAAAAACAACATAAAAGCTACGTATTTGCGGCGTTTGCCGTGGAGACCTTAGGACCGTGGGGACCGGAAGCAACTAAGCTTTTCAAAAAGCTTAGTTATTTACTTATCCGGTCCTCCGGTGATCGTAGGGCTGGCTCGTTCCTCGCCCAACGCATTGGCGTTGCCATCCAGCGAGGTAACGCGGCCAGCCTTATGGGCACCCTACCTAATGGTAGCGACATACGGGATATATGTACATATAGTTTAGGTCCCAATAGTTTAAGTTAGGTTTAATTAGATCATAATTTAAGTTTTTTAAGGTTTACGTACTTTTAATTTTACATTATTTGGGTAAAAATAAAATGATATTCCAGAGTTTCTTTGTACGCAATACAAAAGCATTGGAATAGTTTGTTTGCAAAAAGTTGCAGCATACTTGCAAGTTGCACGCCGAGGCCGGATTATCCGCAAAATATTTTCAATATCCGCTACTCCACGAAGTGGTGAAATAAACAGTGGGTACAAATACTATTAAATTTATTACTTATAAAAACGCACCCCTATAGGTTTGCGTAATTGCATAATGTACCATAAGATCCGTTTGAATAATTATTGTGAGTTTGTCATATTTGTGAGAAAATGGCTTATCGTGCCACTAGTCTTTCCCTCATTCAACGTTTTGATCTTTTCACCCTTTCACTTTTCCATCACTTCCTTTCTTCCTCTTTCCACTGTATACTATGAGTCAAAAAAAGTTTTTCTATTTTATAAATAACACAAATACTAACTGTTAATAGTACAGTAGTTGTACAAAAAAAATCTAATGTATGATACTTTTTAGGGTTCCGTAGCCAAATGCCAAAAAACGGAACCCTTATAGATTCGTCATGTCTGTCTGTCCGTCTGTCCGTCCGTCTGTCCGTCCGTATGTCACAGCCATTTTTTTTCCGAAACTATAAGAGCTATACTGTTGAAACTTGGTAAGTAGATGTATTCTGTGAACCGCATTAAGATTTTGATACAAAAATAAAAATAATAATAATAAATATTGGGGCCTCCCCATACTTAGAACTGAAACTCAAAATTTTTTTTTTCATCAAACACATACGTGTGGGGTATCTATGGATAGGTCTTCAAAAATGATATCAAGGTTTCTAAAATATTTGTTTTTTTAAACCGAATTGTTTGCGTGACAGACGCTTCCAAAGTGGAAAAAAGTTGGTCCCCCCCCCCCCCCCCCTCTAACTTCTAAAATAAGAAAATGAAAAATCTAAAAAAACATATGATGTACATTACTATTCCTACCTGCCGCCATCACTCATGCGTACCTTAGTGGTGCCTATTGTAAAAAATAAAACAGGTGATGTATCAGACAAGTCGAATTATAGGCCCATTTCGCTTGCAACTATCGTAGCGAAGGTGCTTGATAGCGTGCTCAATACACGTCTAGACGAGTACGTACAACTGCACGACGCTCAGTTCGGCTTTCGACCGGGGTTGTCCACTGAAAGTGCCATTGTGGTGTTGAAGCATGCTGTCAAGTATTATACGGAGAGGAAGACGTCGGTATTTGGTTGTTTCCTAGACCTCTCAAAGGCATTCGACTTAGTCTCGTACGACATCTTGTGGGCCAAACTGAAGTCAACCGGATTGCCAGTAGACCTTTTATTAATTTTTCAGCATTGGTATGGTAATCAGATCAATGTTGTGAAGTGGGCGAATGCACTGTCCTCACCGTATGTACTCGAGTGCGGAGTAAGGCAAGGGGGGCTAACATCGCCCAAGCTATTTAATTTATATATGAATGCACTAATCGAGGAGCTAAGCGGCGCGCATGCAGGTTGTTTTATAGATGGGATTAGCCACAACAACATTAGTTACGCCGACGACATGGCGCTGCTAGCGCCGTCGGTCGGTGCACTCAATGAATTGATTAGCATTTGCGAAAAATATGCTATTGCTCACGGGCTCGTGTACAATGCGAAGAAGACAGTGTATATGGTATTTAGGGCTCCAGGCATGGAAGCCCCGGATGTATCACTTCCGGTCTTGTTAAACGGGGCTCCAGTCAGCAGAGTCAGCCAGTTCAAATATCTAGGCCACTATTTGTCTGACAACTTCAAGGACGATGTGGATGTCGAGCGGGAACGCAGGGCGCTGGCGGTTCGAGCGAACATGCTGGCTCGCAGATTCGCTCGGTGTACGGCTGCAGTCAAAATAACTCTTTTTAGAGCATACTGCACGTCGCTGTACTCGGGTGCTCTGTGGGTGAACTGTTCGCAACGGTCGCTCAGCTCTCTGCGCGTCCAATATAATAACGCCTTCAGGGCGCTGTTGGGACTGCCACGATTCTGCAGCGCGTCCGCCATGTTTGCTGAAGCTCGAGTGGACAGTTTTTCTGCTGTACTGCGTAAAAAGATGGCATCTCTTTTGATCAGAATACGTGGCAGCTCAAACAGCCTCCTGAAGACCATTGCTTTAAGAGGTGAGTGCTCAATAATGCAACACTTAATTAAAAATACAATGTCGTTAGCTAAGTTTGAATACTAACATAGTTATAAGTAAAATACTAACAAAATGTGGATCTCGTTGTCTGAATAAATAAAGTTTATTATAAAGTTTATTATTATTACTGTAAAAACTACCAACGAAAATTGTTTTGAACGAGATTTAGTAAGTAATTATTTTTTAATATTTTAGTACCTAACTTTGCACCTAATTTATATGGGGCGCTATACATACCAGGTGCAAACTTAACTTAACCACTTAGGGATGGAAAGTGTTTGTGCGGAACCCTCGGTGCGCGAGTCCGACTCGCACTTGGCCGGTTTTTAAAGTAATGTCAAATTGCTAATTGTCTTAAATAGGTTACCTGGAAGTAAGCAAACATTTTGTTGAGTGAATCAGTCAGTCCGTGGCAAAAATCTTAATTTTTTGGACATAAAATCCCGCGATTTTTTTTATTGAAATTTAGGATTCCATTATATAATTAGAAGACCGTCTTACGAGACTCGCGAAATAACAAGTAGTAATAGTCAAATATATTATATTTTATTGGGAGTTCAAAAATGTCCTGAAATTATTCGTAAGGCGGCGTGCCGTCTTTTTTGCTTCCCAAACTTAGCTGATACACTGCCGTGTCTCTAGGTACCAGGTAAGAACAAAGAGCAGAGAAATGTGTGATTTTGTGGATTCCAATTCTGACCTACTGTGCCTTAACATCTGCCTGCGTGACCAGTATCAATGTGCAGCGGTGCAACTCCGCCAATATACGGCGATGCAAGGCACAGTTCCACATGGAAATGAGGAGTTAGCCGCGGTTGGAACAGTTACGGTGGAACAGATATATGCATACAGCGCGATAGATAAGGTTTTGATAGTGAAAGACATATTAAAAGTAGAGACCAGTTCTCAGACTCGAATATTTGTTCATGGATGTTATCTATACATATATGTATTTATATATATTATGTATATCGTCGTCTAGTAACCATAGTACAAGCTTTGCTTAGCTTGGGACTAGGTTGATTTGTGTATGATTGTCCCATAATATTTATGAATTAATTAATTTATTTATTTTATGTCGGACCATTCCTGACAATTTTTACGTCAGTCTAAACCTATTAAATATTTAATTGAATGCAGTATCTGTGTTATAATTTGCGTGCAAACTCCTAGAAATCTAATTTCCTTTACAAGGGAATTCGGCATCGATCTTATGGTTGCGTCTAAACTATCTCTTAACATCCGCCGCCCATCAGTTGCGGCGGCACCGCAATGCTGTGGAGATTGCGCTCGTCAATTCTAGACCCGGTTGCTCCATAGCTGGCTATGGAACTCCGCCTGTGAACGTCTGGACGTCGGAATAGGTGGAGCCTATTTCTCTAAACTTTGCTGTAGAGCTTCATTAAGAGAGGTTACACCTAGTACCGTAAAACCTTGTGCCTTCGCCTAGGATACCTATCATCCATCAGCTATTTTTATAAAAGTTGAAATTCCCCGGGAATAATAATTAATAATTCCGCGAGAACATCGCCATGCGTAAAAAAAAACACCCTGTTTGGTAATTTTAATGTTTAATAGTCTTAAAACTAGACGGGAATTTCAACTTTTATAAAAATAGGCGATAAGGTATCCCAGGCGAAGTAACAGGGTTTTACGTATTGTTTTCTTATAGTTTCACAAAATGTAATGTTTCAGAATTGTTATAAATCAGTAATGTTATCATAGTATTACGAACACAATTTTATTTAAATTGTGTTACGTTTAGTTTTCTTTGCAAACGCACGTAATTTTTTTACTGACGAATGTATAATATTATAGCATTAATGTTGATTACCACTTAATACAATTAGTTTAGTTTTAATAAGAGTATCAATGTTCAATTTATTTTTAAACGATTTTCAAATAGAATCGTAATAATCAAACTCGTAGGGATAATAGGAACATTAAATCTAATTATGATTATATTAATATTGTAATCAATTAACTACGCAAGTAAGTGTAACTAGTTTTATATCACGGATTAGCAAATTAATGTTATTGTTTCAATGAAATAGAATCATAATCATTGTCCAGCAAAAAATCTAAAATTTTGATTCCTGATTTCACTTCAATTTGTCGGTATTAGCACGTTTGGTTCAGCGGCCATAGCATTTGCGTTTACTTGCGTGTTCGAGCTGGGATGAAACGATAGACGTTTCGTATAATGACCAAACCGCTGCCAGCGTTTGGTTTTACCGCAATTGTTATAGCTGAACCATTGAAAATTCATTGGATTTTAGAGGGTTATACTGAGCACATATATGTGTAGATATAAGACGCGCCGTGAACATTTCCATTACATGGCGTACGTTACGTTACAGGACGACGTGGAACATTGGCTGTAGCTCTAAAATGCTCTAAAATTCTCATGAAATTTTGTGACTAGGTTCTATAAATATAAGTAAATAGTTCTTTTTAGGGTTCCGTACCCAAAGGGTACAAACGGGACCCTATTACTGAGACTTCACTTTCCGTCCGTCCGTCCGTCCGTCCGTCCGTCCGTCCGTCCTTCCGTCCGTCCGTCCGTCCGTCTGTCACCAGGCTGTATCTCAAGAACGGTGATAGCTAGAAAGTTGAAATTTTCACAGATGATGTCTTTCTATTGCCGCTATTACAACAAATACTAAAAATAAAATAAAATAAATATTTAAGGGGGGCTTCCATACAACAAACTTGTTATAGATTATATATATATATATATATACATAGGTACGGAACCCTTCATGCGCGAGTCGGACTCGCACTTGCCCAATTTTTTATATTACATAACTGCCGTGAGTCTCAGACATATTAAAATCGAATATTGCTCGACATGTCGATAACATATCGAGCGATATTCGACTTCTTTGACATGAGTAAACCCGTTTTGTAGGTATAATAATGTTTTAATAAAAAAAAGAAAACGAAATAAACTCGCGTGGCATACAAACCACTGAGCAAATAGTAGGTATAAACGTTTTTGTAAAGAAATTGTTTTCAGAAATAGCGCCCTTGGGTGTTTAGGTAGGTACCAATAAAAACTCCATGAAACCAAAACAGATAATAACGTATTTACATTTAATAAACTAGATAAACTAATTCCCTCGTAACCTTTCCCAAATCTTATTACGACCCGCAAAAGGGAATGCCTAACAAATAGGGCCGTGCGAAAACAAGTTTGTTTAACAAGCAAATTAATTATCCTACCCTTTAACAATGTGCAGGATAGTTCCCGGGGCCAGTTCGCGTGGATTGTGTGCTGGAGTTCTTTTTGGTCGCGTTTTGTTTTGACAGTGAGTTTGTTTTATAAATTTTTTGATGATTTTACAAAATATAATATTCTCAAATGACTATACAATACCGAGGTCATTTTATTCGAGAGTTTTGTTTTGCGTCAGTTTCGTGCACACCTTTTTATAGAAATGCATGGAAATGTTTATGCCATATACAAGATGATTCAAGAGCGGGAGTGATATGATGGGCCAATGGGATGAGTCACACTGAGCAACTTTTAATATGGAACCAACTATAAAATCACGAAAAAAAAATCTGCTGCTTTATACATTTTGGACAGTTAGCGATCAATTAACTATCAAATACACTTTTTATTAGATGTTTTTTTTCGCGATTTCCAGGCTGGGAATGTTGCTCAATGTCGTTTTCATCATCAGCTCTGTTACTTGCTCATGACTCCTGAATCAGAATCAACCTGTATATATCAAACAATTTCCTAGAAGTTCGGAATCTCATAAGATTATGACCTGTTTTTTTTTGTGACAAAAACTATTTGATATACATCAATTGCAGTAATGAAACTAGTCGTGCGATTAAAATAATACCTATGTTGTCTACAATTTACTATTTTTATCTAAAAATTCGAACTAGTAGACTATTATTTTTAAAGCGGAAGGCTTATCTGATATAAAATGTATATTTTAATTTACTCAAACAACCACTACGCGGAAACATTACCATAAGTGTACGAGAATACCCCGTTCATGCAAATTAATTCCGTATATTAACCTACTACGACATAACTGCTTTAATGAAAAACATAGCATATTTTTTAATAAAACCAAAGGAAAACTTAATGAAAATGGGAACCTAGGCACGGCGACTGGTGAAAAATTAATTGAAAAACGTAATGAATACAAACCTCTTTGCATTTCCTATTAAGTTTGTGGTTTGCGTACCTGTTACCTCGGAGGTTAGTTTTGGTAAACAACTCCACGTCTTGTTAGTTGTAGCAGATTTTTAAATTAAAATCACAACAAAAAACAAGCAAATAATGGTAATTCTGCGACGTGTGAACTGATTTTTTTGTGATCGATCATGTATCAAAGTTTCAACCAAAAATGTTTTTCACCTATTAAATAAATAAATAAATATCAGACAATCTCTCACAAATGGATCTAGTCCCAAATTAATTTATTGCTATGATATTTTATATTTGAATTAATGATAGACAATATTGGGGCAGTCAGGGACTTAAATTTTACATTTCATGACATTTGTGATATGAGAAAACTGTTTTCTATGGAGAAGAATCAATAATGCAGGAAAAATCTTAAGAGGATATATCACTACTCCTCTTCGCATACTATCAGTTTACGTTAAATTTGCACCTAGTAACTATAGCGCACAGACCACTTAAGTAGTCTGTGCTATAGCGTCTCATTTGTATTAGGTCCAAACTCTATGGGGTCCAAACTTAACTGATTTATATGTACAATTTTGAAGTTTCGCGTCCTCGTCCGAACCAATTTTTTCAAAATTTTAGGAACTCAAAGAAAACGATATGTTTGGTGTCAGACCGTTTAGATTCTTGCGTTTTTTTTTAACTATAAATTGTGTGTACTTAGGCGCCCATTTGCGTCGGAAATTTGTCCTAAAACAGGCGCATCATCATCATCATCATCCGCCAAAAGACGTCCAGACTGCTGGACATAGGTCTTCCCCAGAGAACGCCACCATGACCGGTCCTGCGCAACCCGCATCCAGCGGACTCCAGCGACCCGAAAGCGGTCACTAGGTCATCAGTCCACCTCATGGGGACCTACCCACGCTGCGTCGTCCGGTGCGTGGTTGCCACTCAAGAACTCGATGATGGTCCCAGCGGCCGTCGGTTCTACGAGCGATGTGCCCTGCCCAATGCCACTTAAGTTTTGCTACTTACATACTTAGTAATAAAACAGATGCCTACAACACAAATTGTATAATAATAAGCGCAAAAATCTAAACAGTCCGACACAGAACATTTTTTTACCATTAAGGTCTTAAATTCCGTAAAGATTGGTTAAGTTTTGGATGAGGAAACAGACGAAAATCAAATCTCAATTTGTATGGAAGAATGAGTAGTGGCACTATCTTTAATCTCTAAATATTTTTTCTCATTTCCTTTAACAGCGCGACGCAGAAATTGAAGGGCGCGCCGCGTCAGCCTTACAGCACTATTTGTTGATAGACATTTCTTTAAGCCTTTAATACAAAGATCTAAGAAAAATTGAAAAAGGAGCTACCTGGTGGAAGAGACCGGGAATCGAACCCGGTACCTCTGGATTGCCAGTCCAGCGCGCTAACCATTTCGCACTCATAGCTCCAGGAAGACCTGACGAATTTTTCCTTATGCTTTGTGTGCCGATCTTTGCTTTGTTTTATATAAAAGGTTTTTAGACCCTAGCAACCTCTAATAAAATAAAGGCAGAGGATTTTTAATATTGTCTATGGTCTCTGGTGACTTACATAGTCATCAGTTCGTATTGGCCTTAACGCGGATATTGTTGGTCCGACACCCATTCAGCCACTAGAAAAAAAAAAAAATGTATTTCAGCTGTTTAGCCTGTTCATGAACACGACACCATGTTTACATTAAAATTTAAAAAGAATTACTTCCCAGCCGAGGCCTTCAATTTTGTATGAAATTCTTTTACAGTTCTGTCGAATTGTTCTGCCCGAAACTTGACACTTCGAAGCCTGTTTTAACGCACGTTATGACGATATTTCATTGGATGTTTGAGAAAATAAAATTACATGGACAAAGTTGCCATGTAGGCCAAAAATAAAACTGCACTCACATTTAAACGATACTCTTCAACCCTCGTTACATTCGATTCGTTCCTCGCCGTAGTTTTAAACAACCTCCGATGAGACGTGACATTTCCTCGCGACATATCACGTTCACCATGCATGCTTATGTGGTAAATAAGCTGCCTAAGAAACGACGTAAGCGACAAAGATGCTGGGGTGAATTAAGCCGTTTTGTGAGCAGAGGTATGCAATATATCTGAGTTTCTCAGGTGGATCGGGTCTGAATAACGACACGTTTGAGAGGCGACAGAGGCGTTTGTTCAGAGACATACTGTTGTTCGAGGTTTTGCAATATTTTTAACCGACTTCCAATACCAAGAGGTTCTGAGTATGACTTTTTTATGGCAGCTCATTAAATGATATTTTCTTGACAGAAACAATTTTAATAATTAAGTACCTGTTATTGAATAGGAAGTATTTCAGGATTCACAACTATGCTTAAATAGTTCGCCACATGAATTGACATGGATTTGATAACGATAATACTTATTCAAATAAATTGATCGTTATGTATTAATTTTTCGCTATTCGGTGTTACATTCCTTAATTATGTGGAAGGAAAAATCAGATAGTTAATAAAATATAGCTGGTTATAGTCGGTTTTGCTATGACAAAATAACCGGTTAGGCATTCGCTACTGGTTAAATTGGAAAACTGGCATTCTAACAGCTAGTCTGTCGAATAATGGCACGTTTTTATTTGGCTATAACCAACCAAACATAAATGAGTATAGTTACGACTATGATGATGAAAAAGTGCAAGAAAACACTGGCGATGTTAGTAATTAAGCCCCCGATGAAAAAATAGGGGTGTTATAAGTTTAACATGTGTATATGTGTGTCTGTCTGTGGAATCATAGCTTCCAAACGGATGGATAGATTCAAAATCGTTTTTTTAAATCGAAAGCCTCATTTGCCGAGATGGGTCTTAGCTAGTTTTGGTATTAATACCTAAAACCGTTTCCAAGATATTCAACTGTAATTAGAATAAGTGAGAGGATCTCAGCCTATATTGAAGCTAAGAGTCAAACTTTGTTGTTATTTTCAGGTTTAGTTAGCATTTTATCCCACTTTCGATTTTTGTTTACGTGAGCAACTCTATACTATAATTACGTCCCAATATATTCTTGATCCTAAATCCAGTTGAGTTTACGGTCCTGGCAATTGTGGGCATTATAACCCTGGCAACACATAAACCCGGATATTGCCCTGGAGATTGCCATATTTACGTCCTCATTAAACGTACGGCTGCCGCCAGGGCGTCATTTTAGGGTTCCATACTCAAAGGGTAAAAATGGGACCCTATTACTAAGCCTTCGCTGTCCGTCCGTCTGTCTGTCTGTCACCAGGCTGTATCTCATGAACTGTGAAAGCTAGACACTTGTTTTTTTTACAGATAATGTAGGTATTTCTGTTGCCGCTATGACAACAAATACCTACTAAAAACAGAATAAAATAAATATAAAGTAAAACGTCTTTTTTTCTTTCTAAATACCGAAAACAAAAAAATATCAAAAAATATTTAGTTGTACGGAACCCTCGGTGCGCGAGTCCGACTCACACTTGGCCGGTTTTTATTGTAAGTGGATGTAAATCTTCGATGGAGCGTTTTTCGCGTTAAGAGGTAATAAAAATACGTTTATTTGTTGGTTATGCAAGAAACTTTGAATGGAGGTAGGATCAGCAACAAATGTAGCTAACAATTATTTTACTTCTGGCAATCAAATACTAAAATTCCTATATTATTTGGTCCTAATATCTTTTGGCTAAATATATTTATTGTTTATTATATTATATCATAGGTCAAAACACACCGGTAAGTCAAGCACATGGTTATGGCGAAATTATAGGTATTATTTGATACGTGTTTTTAACCCTCGCCGAAAAAAGAGGGTAATGTATATCTGTGTAATGTAGGGCCGAATTTAAGAGGGAATTAAAAATTCTTTCTGATTGCCACGCCTGGTCTTACCTATAAGACCACTGAACCGATGCGAGTCATTGAGTTTTTCAACCAGTTGCTTCATTTCTTCACATGCCCCAGGGTGGCACCGCAGGTCCATCTACCGTAACGATTCTGACTTCATTATCGGCAGCATCGTCTCAAATTATGTTGACATTGGGTTTAAGCTACCAGACATTACCTAAGCCAACGTTAGCTTTAATAACAAACTAAATAAAAAAAATCAAACACCCCCGATACAAGTAGCCGCGGTCATTATGAGACCCGATTTTAATGATTGATATAAACAACACGCTTCCAAAACCGAGCATGATAACAAAATTTATGTATTAATGGAAGAGCGGAGATTCCAACCTATTTAAAATAACACTAACATTTTTCATTTTTTTATTTTTCAATATTGGCTGAGACCTGGTGACTTTATTTCACGAAAAGTTGAATATCTTGGAGACCAGAGCTCCGATTTATATCAAACATAGCTAAGAACCATGTCAATAGTTCGAGAGGCTTTCGATTGACAAACGCACTCCGTATGGGCGCTACGATGCCACAGACAGACACACAGATATATACACATACAGGGTGGAACATTTCTAAAGACTGAGCTGACAGGATAGTGTCGCCTGAGTGATCTACAATGACCTATTATAAATACCGTAAGGTCCTGTTATTACCGGCATCTTTAATTTTTCAATTTCCTCTAGCGTATTCCCTTCACTATGGAAGGATGCAGATATCATCCCTTTACCCAAAAAATCCAATCCTTCTTCTTTTTCTGATTACCGTCCCATATCCATTCTCCCTTTTCTATCCAAAGTCATGGCAAAACTAGTGCACAGACAAATAAATTCTTTCTTGAACCAGATCGACCTCTTGAACCAGTTTCAATCTGGTTTTCGTCCTGGTCATAGTACCACCACTGCGCTTGTTAAAATCACAGATGATATTCGAATAGGCATGAATAACCGGAAGTTAATGGTGTTAACCCTCTTAGATTTCAGCAATGCGTTTAATTCTGTGGATTTTGACATAATGCTCGCCATCTTACGTTCTCTTTACATATCTCCTGCAGTGATGGACTGGTTTCGTAGTTACTTAAGCGGTCGTCGGCAAAGAATAAAGGTGGAGTCCTCTCGTACTTCCTGGTGCAGTATATCGGCAGGCGTTCCGCAAGGCGGTGTACTGTCTCCACTATTGTTTTCGATCTTTATAAATTCCATTACTCAAAACCTTTCATCTCATTATCACCTTTATGCCGATGATCTTCAAATTTACACGCAAGGCGTACTTGATGATCTCCCCACTGCCATCGACACTACGAACAATGACTTGTTACGTATCTTAGACTGAAGTAGCAGTTACGGTCTGAAAGTGAACCCAGCGAAAACGCAAGTCATCATTATTGGCAGTAGTCAGATGGTATCTAGGATCGACTTTTTAAAACTCCCACTTTATTATTTTTAATGGGATTGTAATACCTTATTCTAACCAGGTGAAAAATCTTGGTGTTTTAATGGACAGTTCTTTATCTTGGGTGCCGCAAATGTGTGAGGTTAGCAGGAAGATGTTTGCTGCAGTAGCTTTTTGGCGACGACTGCGTAACTTTCTCCCCATTGCCACTAAAACTGCGTTGGCTCAAACGTTACTTCTCCCTATTCTGGACTACGCTGACATCTCCTATCTCGATCTTACAGAGGAGCAACTTAATAAGCTTGAGCGCGTTCAAAATGTTTACATTCGGTTCATATTTGGGTTACGCAAATATGACCATGTATCTAGTTTACGTTCTCAGCTCAAGTGGCTCCCAATCCGTTGTCGTCGTAACTCTCATATTCTTGCTCTTCTTTATAGTATACTTTTTCATCCTGCAACTCCCCGCTATCTCAAAGAGCGTTTCACTTATCTCACTTCTGCTCGATCTGCCCAAAATTTGCTCCTTGCCGTACCTTCTTCCGTCTCAAAATTTTATAATAATTCGTTTACTTTCAAAGCTGTCTGTTTATGGAACTCCTTGCCTGTTAGCTTAAGGCGCGCTAAATCTCTTGTTTCTTTCAAAGCTCAACTAAAAAAGAACACTATCTATCCCTTTCATAATTCGTATTTTATTCAAATGGTCCTATTATCTGTTGGCTGAATGTATGCACGTATTTATGTATTTATTTTTTATTATATTTATGTATTTATTTGTTTTTTATGTATATATTATTATTATTGTCCGATTTTTGCACCGCCTAATAACAAAATCTTATTTTTCAAGTTCTCCACTACCCAAAGGTTGTCTGGAAGAGATCGCTCTTTAGCGATAAGACCGCCTGTTGTTTACCTCTAATTGTAATGTCTTGCATTGTATTTCTCCTGTATATTTTATGAGGTGTGCAATAAAGAGTACTTGTATCTTGTAAGGTCGGGTTACTTTAACCCTGGGGGTAGCATTGTCCACCCATTTCAATTACTATAAAAACTTTTAAAAACAGCGATCACTCAAAAATGGATATGTCATAAGATATAGTTATCCAGAATTAACTTATTGAATAAAGTTGGTTTTAATGGGTGGGCAATGTTACCCCCCAGGGCTAAAGTAACCCGACCTTACGGTATTTAAATAGTTCATTGGTGAAAAATTAAGTACTCAGTCGTACTGTTTGCTTGAAAGTCTCTCGATCTGTTCCACGCTGTATATTATGTTAAACTTATAACACCCGTCTTCTTTTGTCGGGGGTTAAAGATAATGACTATGATAATAATGGTTTTATTGTTCTGTCATTAATATTTACAGTTATTGACACAAATAGGCATGTAATCGCATCAAACCCGGGTGTGACGCGGACCGCTCGGGTTGTATCCGGGTCCGGGCTTAACTATGCCGGTTATCCGTTCATCAATACTTGCTCTAATAAGGGCCGTTATAGTGTCCTTTCTGGTCGGGTGAGGTAGGGTGCTATTGATAGCGGTATTACCGACCGCCTTGTGGTCTTATAAGGGTAAACAAAACCTAAACTTATAAGTAAGTTTAGGTTTGTCTTATTAGAACCCCATTTTCTTCGTTTTCGTTGAATAATGATTTCAATTAAATGATAGGTACGTCGATAAAATGAAATTAGTCAATTAAAGAATTGTCGACGATACAAAAGTAAACGTACCAGCGCACATTGTGATGTGGATTTGGTCTATATTCAGGTATTAGTTGGTCGTGGCGACACACCCACCGACTTCTAAATTCACTCAATTAATAAGCAACCGGTAAATACAATTTTCAGGCGGTTATTGGGAAGATCAAAAGAGGGAAGCGTGGGTAATCTTTTATTCCGTGGTTGTGACTTCTATTATTTTTACGTAAATCGGAAGTATTTTACCTTTTACTGCATACGAAGCTATAAATGGTTGTTATGATTCTATGACTTAATTACGACAGACTTGAAAAAAATATTTGAAACTTGAAAAAAAAAAAAGTAGTAATTAATAAATAAATTGTAATTCATGCCACAAAAAGTACATATTTTGTTAGTACTGGAGCCACAAACTACACCATCTTAGGCAAAAATTTAAAACGATACACGGAGCACTTCGTTCTTGTTTCAGTCTAAATTAACAAATAATTTATTGGATTCTCATATAGGTATTAATAGAAAAAACCTTTCCTTTTGTTTCAGGTATGTGCAACGGTCTTATTTATTTAACGGGATCCTTGCAGATAAGTTTGATTTCAATACCGATTATGAAACCATGCCAATTTTATTAGGTATGTAATGTGTTTACCATTTCTTCGTCGAGTATTCGTTATTAACACTTTTTTACTTAGAGCTAAAGCGAAACCGCTATCACTGGTGCTCAACCCTATTTCCCAATACATACGTTCCCATTATAAAGCCGCGGTCACAGTAACGGTGGGCGATTACAAGGGTCCTGACATTTACGCGGGTAGATAATAGTTAATTCCGTCCAAATTGGATTAACCGGCTCCTATGTTAATTTTTAACAAGCTCTTTAATTGATATAGTTGCCGGCTAGTAATTTAAACCCTTGTCGTGGCTAATTCCAGCGAGACAGTGAATTAACTCAATATTCGGTTAGAGCTTTTCTACCGAAATTCGTGTCCCAAAGTGCAACAAGAAGCATTTTCCTGTCTAGGCAATCTATTTGTAGGTTAACTAGTATTTTCACCGAGGTTTAAGGTACAGTCAGCATTAAAAATAGCTGTCAAGTTTAGTCTGAAATTGGATATAAGCTAGTAGTTAAATTGTCAACTACCTTTAATTTTGACCGTTCAACTTCAGTATAGTAGTTTAACTTTTTGTCAAGACAAATAAAATGAGGTCAAACATGACAGGTTTACGAGTTCACACGACCAGCTCCCGTCTCCATTCATCAGATCAGCTCCAATATACCAAATTATTGTACTAGTCACAAGTAAAGCTAATAATAGAAGCATGTAAAATGAATATTAGAAAGTAATTTTTAACATGGTGTTTGTTATTCATAATATTTTGTCTTTTCTCAGAAAGAGTATTTTTTTTAGATTATTGTAAACAAATCACATAACTTATTATTGTAAAGTTAATGGTTTCAGAATCATCACTATGTTCATTAAAATCAATTGTATTTGTCAGTCCACGTGTGCGTGGAAGAAAAATCGTAATCATAACCCTCCGTTTGCTTTGCTTCTTCGTAGTCGGGTAAAAAGTATGCTATAACTAGTTATAAAAAATCAGTTCAGGTGTTTAGGCGAGATGAAAGACAAAGATTTCATTTTTACAATTTTAATAATATCACCGATGAATATATGACTTGGGCCCCTGTTGAATGGAGTCTCTTCAGAACGTTCGAATCCGCGCCTCTTAACCGACTTTTTATCATTATTTCTATCGTTATTTTTATCATTACGGCGCGACAATTGGAGGGTCTCATTAGGAAATCATTAAAACGCGCCCCAATCGACGCCGAGTGCGAATCTTTTTTTTTAAATATTCAGTGTAATTCTTGTTAAGTACTATTTCTTTTTTGAGCATCCTCCTATGCTATAGGATTTTTTTACCGGCTTAAAATGAAAACGTTACGTTCAAACTTGTTTGGGATTGTTCCTGAATACTTTAAACCTTTTACATTGTTTATTACCTTAACATTCATGACCTTGTTTGTACTTAGCATGATTTCATACAAATTATTAATATTTCCTAAAAAAATAAGTTTAAAATATTATTAAAAGGATCGGATTGACTTTAAATTGCGCATGCACATGTAGATTAGAATATGTCAATCCTTTTAAATAAAACGATTGAAATGGATATTAATATTTATATATCACGTAAAATATTAATTATTTGAGACTCACTGACATTTTGGCAACTTTCCAGTTACCGTTGTCAAAGGTTGACTGAGAAAACCAGAATTATTATCTGTTTAGGTTACATTTGTGCAAACGAAAACTTTATAAATTTGAATCAAATAATATATATACATATATATAATATGTTTCAATCGTTTTTTTTTAATGTGTGACAGTTGCGGAAACCAATTTATTTTTAATGATAATCCTTATTAAGAAGTGTTCTCTAAGAAGATTGTATTTATTACTCGTTACTTTCAACTTTAATTCATTGACTACAAACACTTTGTCTTAGTTTGTTTCCATTACTATTTAACTTAGTTTGGTTCCATCAAACTTGTTGAGAAATGAGCTCAGTTATGGTAGACAGGCTGGTAGCATATTCCAAAAACATAGCGACCTAGACATTCAAGCCTACTTGGCAATTCCCCATTAAAAAAAAAAGTCTCAATCGCAAAACGTCGATTTTTGTCCAAACAGGAACCGTCAATAATTCGGCTCACTGCAGCAATCCAATATTAGTACAAGTTAACGAGTTGCCCCTCCGGCCAACTGAAAATAGACCTTACATTATGCAACTTCTGGTCTTAAATCGGTTGCGCGTGCGACTAATTATTTTGTTTAAATATTTGCCAATTATCGTCGAGTAGGATTTGTTTAACGTCGCGGGCGGACCATGTTAACTATTCAGCTGGATTGTATAGAGTTTGCTTCAGACTGGCTACATTTTTACGTTTGTAAAGTAGAGAGGGGTGAGATTTTGTAGAATTTGTAGATAAAATAATGGCTTTGTTTGATTCAGAGCTGCATTAGCGCAATAGAGCGGCGTAAACGCAAGTTAACGAACTGAGCGTTTTGCCGTTTAAGATAATTTCACTAGTGATGTAACGGTTGCAGTTTGTATTTTTAGGGTTCCGTACACAAATTACACCCTGTGGAACTTCAATGCTCCACTGACTACAAGAGTTATTATAGCTGTATTTTGGTCTTATATAATGCAATACTAAATGCTTTATTGCTTATTTATACAAAAAAACACAAATACAAGGAATTCGGAAAAGGGTAGACAACAGACGGTATCCTTACAAAAACCTTTGGGTGGTTGAAGATGATGCAAATTAAATTAATAAATGAGGAGGTTTTTATTGTAAAAATAAAAAACAAAAAGTTGTAAAGTATTAAAAGGAACTTACTATTTATTGTTCTTAGTTTCCTTCTTTTACTTTCTTGGTATAATTGTGTTTCTGTGTGTGTTAATCACTAGATAGTATTAAACAAAGTCGATTTCTGCTGTCTGTCTGTCTGTCTGTCTGTCCTTATGTATGCTTAGATCTTTAAAACTACGCAACGGATTTTAATGCGGTTTTTAATAAACAGAGTGATTCAAGAGGAATTTTATTAATTATAATTTAACAGCATTGCCCCCGTGTGAAGTCGGGGCGGGTCGCTAGTAATTGAATAAATACATTTAATTTAAAATACAGGTTGACGCTTGATAAAAATACCGTTGTCACAGTTGTTCTATTTACAGCACTCTGTTGACTGTCAGTTAAGTCCGGATCCCGCCGGTTATGTCCGGTTATTACATACCTGTTGGCACCGGATTAACCCGGTTAGAGGATTAAATGCATTTTACGTAACGTCCCGCTGTCGAGCTATGCTGGTTTCGTTAGAGATGGCAAAATACATCTGTATGCAATGGCCATTTTTACCAATTTAAAAAAAAAGGAGAAGTATTTTTTATTCGTCGGGGATTTTTTATTAATTTTGTTTGCTTATAGGTTTGAGTTTGAAAGCGGTCTCACTACCTAAGTACGACATGCCTGCCGTGTCATTCCTATCTCATGTATCTCAAAAAACGTAGTTTTGAGAAATAGCAGTTTAAAGTTTTTTTCCGTAAATTGTTGATAATTGAATGATATCATGCAACTATTAAATTAAATATATTTTGTTATATCAGTGTAAGGCTAATGCATATTTTTTGTGTTGAAAATATTTATATATGTGTATATTCTTTTAGTTATGAGCTATAACAGAGTTAGGCATGACAGACTCGCCGTACTAAACCTGTCATGCAACGATCTGTATCTTTAGATACATAGGTCTTAGGCATATCACGTCCTATGCGGATTATATTTATATCTACCTTTTAAAGCTGTTACCGGGTATAAATGAGTTACCTTTAATTTATCAAAATATGTTTGACAAATTATCACTTCCCAAAAAAAAAACGTAGTATTTCATTTGCCATTTGTATTTGTTATGAAAACTTATTTACTACCCATTACATATATTACCCATCGAAATTTTTCTAAGTTCCCGGTCCTACTACTTTCCTACTCTAACCTCATTTTGTATTTTGTCATAAGTAAGGTTCTGTCAGGTGAAAATCGTTAAATGCCATAAAATGGAAAACTGTTAGTAGATGTAAGAGCAAATCAACAACTGGCCTTTGTTAATGATCAATAAGTATTAACAAGTTAAAAACTTAACACAATAGTAATATAAATCACTCTTATTAAACCTAAACGCTTATTTACAAGAATTATCAAATGACAACCATCTTTGTAAAAAAAAAAAAACAAAAAATGTAAACAAATTATTAATTAACTAAATGAGAACTGCTTTTACAATTATTTTACCACAAACGAACACAAATTCGCCGCCGATATAGGTTGGAGCGGGGTGCAGAAGAAAGAGGGTGGTAAAGAAAGTACTGCGCGCGCGATGAATTACAGGCAGGATTACGAGCAATCCAGTCACGGCTAAGTCGTGTATCTTAAGTTACCTGATGTAGAATGTGATGTAACTTAAGATACAGTATTTAAGCATATTCGACAATGGCAAAATCACAGTTACATGAGTTCTGTGGCAGGCCTGTACAGGAAATTGGTAAGATAAATTAAAAAACCTGGTATGTATGTGGTAACCTGGGGTCCGTAAAGGTACTCGAAAAAATACGATTTAGAGCTGTTACGCGTATCTCATGTATGTTAAGATAACGGACATAGGTTTGACACGGCAGATGCCATTACTTACATAATTTTTATCAGGTTCGATTCCCAGTTATGTGTGAGAGGTAAAACAAATTTTAATGTTTTTAAATGTTTTTTCTTTTTTTTTTATGTGGGTATATTAACGTCACATTTTAAATTGCTATTTAGATAGAAAGACCAACACCCAAAGAAAGATTAAAAGACGTTGGACCGGTAATCCAAAGATACCGGGTTCGAGTCCCGGTGTGGATCACGTATGAGCGCAATTCAATTTTCTTTGCGTGTTAATCTTTGTATCTTGACAAGTTTTAATGACATTCAAATTTAAATCTCAAATCAATGCCATGATTCCTAAGACAGATAAAAATTTACATAACCCAGGGGGGCCCGCGATGGTTGCGTTTATCACGTGATAAATAAGTGACAAAGCATCTGTCACTCACACTCGCATCTTGTCAAAACGTGACGGATGCTTTGTCACTATTTAGCGCGTGATAAAATCAACCGTCATTAGGTCCCCTGATTTCCCAATCTATCTTCCTTATAAGTCTATTTTCTGACATTTACTTTATACAGCAATGCCACAAATATCTGTATGAGCGTCACAAGTATGTTAAACTTCCATATTTTTCAAAGTACACGTAGTTCGTAGCGTCGTAGCAGCTCGTAGCATGTGCTACGACACTGCGGGAGCCGTAGCACGTGTAGCGGTCGGGCAAACTCGCGGCGACAATGTGAATACAGCGGAGTTGGAGATTTTAACTTTTTTAGAGATCCTCGTGCGATTCGGTTTCAATGGTTTCAATATGTAGGAATTCAGACATCATGTTTCGCGCGACCACTGTCGGACAATATCGCCTTAATATAATAAATACATAGCGGAGCCGTGTACCTTGGTGCTTGTCAGTTATTAACGTACCTCGTGGCACTTAATCTTAACGAAACAAGAGTGTTTCTTGGTTCCATGTTGGGTAATGAAAAAATTCAGTCATAATTGTGATTAAGCATAATTTTTGTACCCATATATTTTTTCTGAAACAGATAGCTTTTCAGGATTGTTATAAAATAAGCGTGGCCTAACTTAAGCTCAGCCAAAGAAAACTTAACCATTTCAGTCAATGGCTAACAATTTTATGCCAAACAATACGTTATGCCTGTGTTTCTTATACGGAACCCCTCCTGTACAGACGAGTATCAGCTTGACCTCCACAGAGGCAAAGTAACAGCTCCGTATTTGCTCTCAAGTTTCTCGAATTACTCGCGGCTTCGCATTCCGATGCCACCTGCGCGCTCACTTCTAAACTGTGATAATGTCTTTATTCTGTGACCGATATAAGGGCATGTATCCGGGGGTCCGGGTTTTGGATCCGGTCGGGGCACATATTCGTGTGATGAACTCGAATATTTGTTCTTGGGTCATGAATTATATCTATATACTCGTATCACTACGCATAGTATAAAACAAAGTTGCTTCTGTCTGTCTGTCTCTATTTATGCTTAGATCTTTAAAACTACGCAACGGATTTTGATGCATTTTTTTTAATAGATTGAGTGATTCAAGAGGAAAATTTATGTGTATAATACATGCATAGTATATTTAGTATCAGCATTGCACTCGCGTGAAGCGGGGGCGGGTCGCTAGTGTATTTGTTATGTATATATTATGTATATTTTCGTCTAGTACTCATACCCACATAGTACAAGCATTACTTAGTTTGGGACTGGGTCGATTTGTGTAAGATTGTCCTATAGTATTTATATTTATGGGCCAGCAAATCTACCAAGTGGGTGCCCCAAAATGGGTGACGTGGATGGGGCCGGCCCTGACGGAGATGGCGGGATGACACAGACGCATTCCTCAGAAACTGGTCGGAGGCAGCGTCAGACAGGGACCTGTGGAAATCAATGAGAGAGGCCTTCGCCCAGCAGTGGGACACTCCTATATGCTAGCTCAAAAATATATAAGGTAAAGGTCCCTGTGCTCGACACTCTTATGCCTAATAATAGTTGACACCATGCTGTCACCTCTATTGCTAATGGCGTACCATTCAAGATGACAACTATTGGAAGTACGTCGAGTACTGGGACGTTCACCTTATATTTATTATTATATCCGCGCCTCAGAAGAATTTAAGGTTAAATAAAAATTCACAAAATATTAAACCACGATAACCAAAACTTTAACCCCACACAACAGTAAACGCAATCAATCCTAACGTTTAGCGATGGAATTCCCGGCGGCGAAAAAAGAAAAAAGACAAAACGAATGAAAACCATTCACCATTCACTCACTGAACTGCGTGCCGCTCCCAAATATACGTCAACTTTGTGCCTGGGTTTTTGAGTTTTATTGAATACTGGATCATTCAGTCCATTCGTACGTAACTATAGCTTAATAGGATAGGTTGTTAAGCTGTGTTAAGGGTTGCCATTTTTTCAAATGACTATATTATAGATTCTGCTCTGGCGATCTTATGTGAACTTTATTTACTATAGCGGAAACTCAGACTAAGAAAAAAAGAGCGGAATTAGATTTACATTACTTTAATATTTTATGATAAGCATCAAAATGAAATGTTCTTCGGTTTCAGTGACTGTCACACATTCAAATTAAACGACTTAATCGGGTTACATCGCGTTTATTAATTATATAAGCCCTCCTGACGTTTTGGTAACTTTCCAGTTACCATTGTCAAAGGTTGACTGAGAAAAACAATACTTTTCTCAGTTAAAGTTACATTTTGAGAAAACTACCCAATTATGTTACTTTGATAACAAATTCTCTTATCACCTATATCGTGCAAATTTGGCATAATTTTTTTATAGCCTTGTGCACCGCATGGCTTTTCAATACTACGCAAACAACCAATGGAATACAAATCTTTCGCTAATACCACCTAATACCAAAATAAATAATCTTCTGTTTTATCCGACGATAACATAAACAAAGAATAAAGTGCCACTCACAAGCACCGTAACACATTGCCCCACATTCCACCCCTGCACTAATTCAGCCGACTGTACTCTAAGTGACCGAAAAACTTAGTTATGGGAGAAACTTGCTAAACCGATTTGCGGGTATTTGCGCGAGTTGGTCAACTTCATTTACGATTCGCGGCAATAACTCTTAGCGAGCAGTTTTCTGCGTGTTTTGGTAAGCCTTCCTGCTGATACTCGGAACTGTGTACTTGATACTTATGTTGGGGATACATCGTATGTTGAAGTATGTCCCATTTTTTTGTTTGGTGGTACACTCGTATAAACTTGTCTCACTTGATTTGTAGCTTCTCGTAGTAACGAAAACAATAATATTATCACGTTCATGCTCCTGTGTCCCTGAAACATAACTCACACAATAAAAAATATTGCCAATAAGGGCACAAGGTCTTTGTATAAAAACTATGAGAAAAAACCGGCCAAGAGCATGTCGGGCCACGCTCAGTGTAGGGTTCCGTAGTTGCTCATCCTTCACAATAGACTTAAGTTACGAGCAAGATTTCAAGCTCTATAAAAAGGTCGTAAACGCCAAAGTAACTGTAGTTACTTATTACCTTCTGGAAGTCAACTTACGTCCTTTTAAGAAAATTATGAAATTTTGCGATGACTCAAAAACGGCTTAACCGATTTTGTTCAATATAGTTTTCATTGTAATTACTTATAAGGCCTCATGTTCATGAATTTTTTCATAATTTTTTGACTCGTGGTTGAAAAGTAAGAGGGGGGGGGACACTATTTTTTTTATTTTCGAAGCGAATATTTACGAAACTGCTGACTTTATAAAAAAAAAAAGGTTTGGAGACCCCTATTATTTTTAAAAGACCTATTCAACGATACCCCACACACTAGTGTTGGAACGAAAAAAAAAAATTCACCCCCACTTTAGGTGTTCGGGAGGTACCCCAAAAAAAAATCGTTTTTTAGTTTTTATTTTACCGTTTTGTCGGCGTGATACATACACATACTCATACCAAATTTCAGCTTTCTAGTACTAATGATCACGGAGCTAAGCCGCGGACGGACAGACGGACAGACGGACATGGCGAAACCATAAGGGTTCCTAGTTGACTACGGAACCCTAAAAAAAGGAAGAAAGACATTTATTCGAGCGCATACCTATGCGCCTATGCCTAGTTAGAATACAACAAAAAAATAACAGAAGACGAGAACTGCTCGCCCGTAGACGGAGTGATAGGTCGCGAAGATAAAAGTCGCTGTCGACAGACACGCGTGGTGTCTTATTTATTTATTTCAACTTTATTGCACAAAATACAGAAGTAAAAGTACAAATGGCGAACTTAATGCCATCAAGCATTCTCTACCAGTCAACCACAAGGTCAAACAGAGACATTATTGGTGCGGGAAGGGTGTGCAACAATACGGGTGCGCCAAAGTTCACATAATTTTTCAACCCCGATTATTGGAACTCCGAAAATGTTACTCATACAATCTTTCATCATAATAGTCACTATTTATACTTAGTCACTATTACTACCGATCTTAACTCCGAACCATTTAAAATCATAATGTCAATTATCATAAATATCTCTAACACTACTTTTTGTTTTCATACCTTTATTCATCATAACTGTTTTTGATCCTATTTTTCACTGTCATACATTTTTTAAGCAGACTAGTTTGTACTCATAAACTCCACAATCCTATATTTTATAAGCAGATTGTGACAAAATGCAATGTGGCTCAAAAACTGAAAACTGTAGGTTAGGTTAGGTTTGTATTATGACCACGTACAGCGGAGCGAGCGAAGCGAGCAGAGCGTCAAAATGCTTGCCTGCTTGCTTGCATGAACACTTGTAAATAATCTACTTATTACATCAAATTTTTATAAGCAAATGCAGAGCCAGGATGGATTCGGGAAGAAACTTTATTTACTAAGTATATAATGCCGTTAGGAAGAGCTGCGCCAAAATGGAACGTGGTTCCAAAACCGAAAACTGTAGGTTAGGTTAGGTTTGTATTGTAACTACGTATAGCGGAGCGAGCGAAGCGAGCGGAGCGTCAAAATGCGTGCATGCTTGCTTGCATGTACACGTAACTCGCTATAACTCAAAACAAGTATTATGAATAAAAACATATGGAGTCAAACTGCATCGATGTTTAAATGTATGATTGACAAGTTTATCGTAATTTATGATTCTGAATAAAAGAAATATGAAAATCTGCATTATGAGTACACACATAATCTTAGTGACGACATTATGAATTACGCTGTTCTGAAAACTGTCTATTATGAACTCGGTAGGTAGTAGTACAAATTTATGAGGGACAAATGTATGAAGTTAAAAATTCGGAAGAGTGATGATTCTGACTAGAAATCGGTAGTAGAAGAAAAATTCGAAGGATCAATTTTATGTGAGCCAATATGGACCCGCAACAATACGTCTATGGACACGATGCAATTGTGTCTTATCAAAAGTGTCCTAATTTACATTTCACGATGTACTTAGTGTTGTGATAATGTTAACCTGACTGCACTCGTTAGCGCGTTTTTATCTTATTAGACAAAGTTACAAAGATACGCGCGTACTCAGACATGTCTGGCCTCGTCACTCCAGCAATACATAGACTGCCCAACCGCTGCAAATACTCGGCTAGGACAGAGGAACGGTTCGTGCAGCACGATTTTCTGCCATTTCTCGTTTTATTTTATACTTTTACATGAAATTATATTTTCGTGAGCAAGCCAAATATAATAACTAATAATTACTATTATCTAAATTAAGCAGCTTTACAAATGATGAATAGTTAAACCTCATTATATAACACGGTCAATTCTGTACTTAAAATAAGGCACTTATATTTCAAATATGCATACAATTAACTGTAGACACATGATTTAAATGATATTTAAAATATAGACAACACAAAGCATAAAGATTTCACATTCCCCTGTGCCGTTTCATCATTTTATTAACAAAAACACAAAATCTGTTTCACCCTAAACTATAACCCATAAGTTAAAGGGGGCGAACAGATACCAGATATCATAATAAAATTTAATATCTAGGGATGAAGTTCAAATTTATTAGTTAGGGGATGATAATGCTCGATCCATCACTTAACTTTGATGGTTATGGTGGGGCGAGTTTGAAATGGAAATATGTGTTGGTTTGCAAAAATGCAAGTAATATTACACTGGGTATCGTAGGCTGATGCCACACTTGGAGCATAAAATACATAAATATGACTGAAGTAGATGGAAAATTGAAATTAAATTCTGAATTTACATAAATATACCGGGCATACAATTATATTTGAATTTCCTCTTCAGTTGTTTACTTTTGTCAAGTTTTGACAAACTTTGTTTGATTTCATGAGGGCGTGCATATCGACTGTGGAAAAAAGTAATACAGAATTTATGTCTACAAAAATCTTAAATATCAGTGAGAAATAATTTAAAAAACTCCAGGAAAGAGGAATTCCAGGTTTCTTGCCGATCATTGGAGAGGCCAATGGTCGGAGTTTCACCTAAAAGGTCAAATCCGAAATGAGGACGTTCACCGGCACGTGTTATGGAGTGGAGACCGCGTCTTAGCAGACGTGGTGTGACCCTTCCAGCTAGGTGCAGTGACATCATACGTTGAATGTCATCGGTTAGAAACAAAATAACTCAAAACCCAAATACTACACCATGGAAGTAGCCAAAGTAAACACAGTTGGGTTGATAATGGGGATTATTATCATGATAAAACAGAGATTGTATCGTTGACAATAAAATTTTAGAAGTAGATACTTAATAGGAGTCAAATGGCACCAAGTGAAGCTTATGCTATGGCAACGCTATTGTTGATCTCCGGAAAGTTACAGATGTCTTCCTCTCTCTATGACGTTCTTCCTCCATTCATCCCTCGCCCTGTAATTTTTCAAGTATCTTCTTCGTTTAGTTTTCATTCCATTTATCTTTATTTTAAGTAACTTTATGAAAAAAAATTGTATTCATCTTTAGTTTCCCTTTTGTGTCATTTATCTTTTATATCATTGACTCATTACGTTGTATATAACAGCATTCTGATTTGTTTACCTATTGGCCGTTTTGTTTTGATTACTTACATAAATTAATATTCTTGCTTTTTTCAAAACTTGCCATCAAGCAGAATTAAAACGCGCCTCTATTACATTACTGTCACAACTGACATTGGCAAAAACCTCGAGCTGCCATTCTCGGCTTAATAATAATAATAATAAGTGACAGATGCGTATATGTGTCAGGTTCCCAGTAGTAATACTAGTAATGAAGTGATTGTGGTCTGAAATTGCGTATGTGTACAAATTACGCAAATAAACGTAAAAAGAAAACGGAATCACATCACAACTCACAAGTAAGTAAGCTGAAATTATTAGATTTTCTCGGTTTTATCATTTAATTTTTCAAATGTAACGCCATTTTGACATCATCATGACGCCGCGCCGCCTTAAGGAAAGATAAAGCTTATGTTATTGACCGTGATCTGTGAGTAAATATGGCAGTTGTCATGTTAGTGTTTACCGTATCTTCTTATAAAACTTCATAGATCGTAATGTTAAACTATAGAAGCTGATTCGCTGTTGGAAATACGATTAAAGCAATTGTGAGATAAAAATTAACACATTTCATCACCATACTCGTTTACCGAATAGAGAACTAATGATAAGTCATACATAGTGTGTAAACATTTATCAACTTAATGTATTGGTCTCATTTATTGCGAGCACGAACAAACACCGAGTTAACATTTGATTCATTAATTAGAATGCTTTATGTAATTAATGCTATTTTGATTCTAAATACGAACGCGTTTGGTTAACAATTGTTAAAATAAACAAATTCCATTAGGTAGCCGGGTCTATATCAGTTTGACTTTTAGTGCCTATTAATCCCTTTACCAGTTCGCTTGATAATTTTTTATTAAAACGTTCGTGACACATTTTTATTATTGTATTACGGTTTACATTCATGTGAAATTGTCAGGAGCAGCTCGACATGTGACGAAGTTACCGCGCCGCTGTACGGGTATCAGGCCCTGATGAAGAGCTCCATATGAGTTCGAAACATTGTAAACCGCTTATTCATATTAATAATTTATCGACATAGCAAATTTGAAAAAAATATAATATATGTTACACGTTTTTCCTCCTTTACCAGTGTTTATTTGTCACTTCCTTCTGGCGATTTGTCCCCGTAACTAGTTGGGCCGGGTGAAATCCGGATATAACCGGTTACAGCCGGCGGAACTAATAAAAAGTTTTGCGGCCGGCCCTGCTTACCGTAATGGCTATTAGTTCTGGTTTTACCGCTCCGTGTAAATAAGGACAATGTAGGCTTTGTTCTAAAGAAAATGTCGTATCAGCATCTTACTGTAATATTATTATTTACTAGGTATATCTTTTCTCAAAAACTTTAGACTTCAGGATTAATTTAGGAAACAAAATGGTACTTTAGTATTTTATGCAACCGTTGTATAAGAGGGGGCAAAAAACGCGAGTGGCATGGGTTACGATGTGAGCGCAGCGAACATCGTAAGAAAGATGCCACGAGCGTTTTTTGACCTACTTATACAACGTTGCATACAATACTTTTTCTACGACTCGACATTTCATAAATAAAATGCAAATAAACAACAAAGAAAATAATTACATGTTCCCGCTCGGAATCAACAAAATTAAAAAGAACTCTCTGAAAAAGAGTCTCTGATAAACTTTTTTTTTATTGACATCCATCTGTCAAAAAAATATTAACTTATACATAAAGGTATACGATCACCATACTAAACATCTGTCAAAAAAATTAAACTTATACATAAAGGTATACGTTCACTATACTAAACATCCATGCACTGAAGATAAAACTTTTTTTTAAGTTGGCACCAATGCCTTAGTACAAAAGTTTTTTTTTTAATTTGCAAATTGTGTGAATGCAGCTGTTCATCATGTAATCTGAGGTACTAAGTGATGGTTTTTTAGCGACATTATAACATCGGTTAGCAGTGTGTTTTTGAGCAGTAGAGTATAGACTTTTACAGACTTTCATAATTTATGTCTTTATATTAGAGTTAGTAAGTATATAAATGACAGAAAAAAGTACTGGAGTAGAAAAAAATATTTACAAATTGCTGCGCTCCGGGGTGTGTTAAACCAGGGTATCAGCTACCTCTAGGAGCGCTTCAGTTATTTGCGTTCTGTTCGCTCTGCACAAAACTTAGTTCTTACTGTTCCCCCTTCATCTTCTAAATTTTATAATGGTTCTTTTACATTCCAGGCTACTTTACTGTGGAATTTGCTTCGTCTGGATATGAGGCGTGCCCAATCTCTTGCAACATTTAAAACCCTCGTCAAAAAACACTATTTGTCTCTCCCTTAGTACACTGCAATTATAATCGCTCCTTTGTGGCTCATACTGTTGTTGTTTTATTTATTACTTTACAATATATTTATTTATTATATCTAAGTATTTATGTAAGTATATCTGTATATTTTTATTTATGTATGTTTATTTCTTTTGTCTTTTATGGTAGTCGTTCATTTAGTCCTACTATTATTATGCATCACCTACTAATTTCAAACATTAATTTTCAACTACTCCGCTACCTAAAGGTTTTCTGGAAAAGATCGCTATTTAGCGATAAGACCGCCTGTTGTTTACCTCTGCCTGTTATTTGAATGTATTTCATGTTGTGTTGTATATTCCTTGATGATGGAGGTGTGCAATAAAGTGTATTTTGTTGTTGTTGTTACCTCTATACCGAGTTTTATCAACATTGGTCCAGCCGTTTGAGAGTGAAGAAGAAAAATTAACACACACAAATTTTCACCTTTATAGTATTAGTGTGATAATTTATGTGTATGTTCTGATAATCTTAACTTAGGTGTCTGATAATAACGAAAAGGCAGCAGCTGGACTAGTGAGCTACATCTTCTACCAAATCGTCACCTATCATCAGGTTAATCCGGTATCACTCACCGGTTGAATAAAAAAATACCGGTAATGTTAATATAGGTAAAACTATTACCGATATTTCACATTGCTCGTAGAACCGATGGCCGTTGGGGCAGAAAGGTTCTTAAGTGGCGGCCGCGGTCCGGGAGACGCAGCGTGGGAAGGCCCCCGACAAGGTGGACGACCCAGTTGGAATCGCGGGCAGAAATTGGATGAGGGTGGCGCAAGACTGATTGTTGTGGAGAACTTTGGGGCAGGCCTTTGTCTAGCAGTGGACGTCTATCAACTGATATGATGATGATTAAAATCTATATTGGTAGGTGTTCTATTATTTCCATTTAAGTATAATAAGGACAATGAGCCTACTGAGCCGACGGTCCCGGGTTCGAATTCCGGCAAGGGCAAATATTTGTGTGATGAACACGAATATTTGTGCCTGGGTCATGGATTTATTTATTTAATCTTTATTGCACAAATGAAAACAAATCGTACAAAAGACGGACTTAATGCCATTGGGCATTCTCTACCAGATGGATGTTCTATGTATTTAAGTACTCATTTATCTATATAAGTATGTATATCGTCGCCTAGTACCCATAACACAAGCCTTCTTGAGCTTAATTTGGGACTAGGTTGATCTGTGTGAGCTTGTCTGATATTTATTTATTATTATTATTATTTATAATTCAATATGAAAGTTATTAAAGGACAGTTAAGAGTTAGTCAACAACTAATCGACAAACTGGTTTCAATTTCGATTGGGGAAGAGCGCCGTAACACAATCGTCTATCGAGGACCGTGTAATTGGAAATATCCTTTGTCGTTACTATTTTTAAGGCTCTGGAAAATGTCCTCCGATATCGGTGATGGAATGTGTTGGTGGCAAATGATTGAGCCAATGTTGGTCAAGTTTGTAAATTTGAAGGGCATTTTTTAAGTGAGAATGAGATTTTGTCTTGTTGAAACTAAGACTAAATACAGGCAAGTGAGTTCTTGATTCTTGGAAGCAAAAAGTAGTGTTGGCGTTTCCCTCTTTGTCATACAAAAATAAAGAGACGTCAGCACCAATATTCCTCGAACTTCTATAATGTGGCCGTAGCAGTAGTAGCCTACGTAACACCGCATAGCTTGGTGTTCGAATCCGCCTTCCGCTTTTGTTCGTTCAAAATTGCCCTGCGTTCGTATTCAGTCTTACACAAACAACCAATAAATAAAGTTGTCATTGTTTTTTTTTAATCAACTTCAAAAAACAGAACAGAATCTCAGGTAAACAGGATGTCTGTTTTTTATGTATGTTCGCCGATGACTCGAAAACGGCTCTACCGATTTAGACATTTCTTTTTTTTTTGGTGTTTATTGTCCTATCCTATAAAAAAACTGCGTTTCGTTTAAATCGTTTATTTTTCGTTAATAAGTCGTTATCATAGTATTTTATTTTATGACTGGAGTGCAATACGATTGTACGTAGACTTAATGACAAACGGACACAATTTGATTTTAAATGAAGATGCAATACCTTTTGAAATATCTAACGCACCAATCTCCAACATGTGCCAAACATTGGATCGCGTGCGCTCTAATGGATATTTGTCTCCCCAGCCGTCCACGGTTACTTTTTGGGGGGAATGGGCATTTTTGTTTGTATTGCCGATTTTTGGCACTAATGGCATCGGCCCGTCTGTCCTCGCTGATGGCGCGAGAGTACTGGATAAAATGATTATGTCGTTTTGCTTTTAAGAGTTATGAAATTCATAGGGTTTTTTCAGGAAAAAATGGTAACTTTGAGACATAATATTAATTAAAAGTTTAAACACTATCGCAGTGCGACAGGTACGGTTTTTATCGCCTATAAATGTTTTAATTACCTTACTTCGGTAACCTCCTAAAGTTTTAGCTGTGTCGTCAGGTTCATAGTCACAAAATTAAGGAATTTATATTATATGACACAATACAATGAATATTTTAATACCACTAATCAATTAACCTCTCTATATTCACACGACGAGAATACGTTGCTTATTGTTCTGGATTGATAAATATGAGAGTCTATGAACCAAAACCCTTTTTTCATCTTTTATTTACTTCTACCACCTCCTATCTTGGTGGTCTCGTTGTACGACAACTGGGGTTAATTTCAACTGCAGTAGACAGATAACCCATAACGGAATTTCTTTGTTAATAATTGATATGGTAATTATGTATTATCATAACTACCATGAAACAATTCTAAATGTCGTCGACCCCGGAATCATCCTAAAGTCCTAAGTATCATTTATACCCTACAAAAGTAAAAGGACAAACCGGCTACTTTCCAAACCTCGTATTTGACGAAATAATTTTATTTCAATTTCAATTTTATTACCCTTAGAATACGAGTGCCTTTCCACTCAAACACTCGTATGTAAAACGACTTTAAGATAGTAAACAGTTCATATTTTTGTATCAAATCTTTGTCGTTTAAGACGTTTCATACGTGGGACTTAGCATTGTCCTGTAGCGATTAAAACAAAACAATTAATTCAGTTCGGAAGGTAATAGCGATGGCATTTACATATTATAGCGATAAGGGGAGACCGGGGTAGTTGGGGGACTAATTATTGCAGCGGATTAAAGGGGTGTTTTTTATTCGGATTCGTTTTAATTTTAGAGAAGATAAGGAGTCGTGCCTTGAAACTGTTTCAATTTGTAAGACGATAAAAAATAAAGCGTTACCATTATTTTACTCATGTTATGCAATAACTTCTAAGTACCTATGACATCATCAGATTACATCGCGTTTATTAATTAATTATTCGCTTATATTCATTTCAACCAAATATAATTCTTGTTCTTCATGGCTAATAGTTAAGTTTAACTTGCTAATAATAATATGAAACTGTAAATAGTTTTAGATGCATATAGTTAATGTATTATGAGCGCGATCTCACCAGCAAACTGTCTTTAGCCTTGCAGTTAGGCGAGTTAATTTTTGTTGCATGCAGTTATGTAGGTAAACCCAATAAAAATAAATGTTTCCCATTTTTTCCGAAGGATAGATAGACTGAGGAAAACATGTTTTTTTTCTGTCAAACTTCCTATTGTATGCTTATCAAAATAAAGTTAGTATGTTCATCTCAATCACGAGAAAATCTTGCTACTGACACACATGTCTAGGTACAGAAAATTAAAAAAGAGTAGCGAGAATTCAGATAGATCAATGTCAAACGTGGAATTAAGTCCTTGCAAATCAAAATTACGCCTAACTTTGAAACCGGCTATTGTACCAATACCGGTACAACGTAGATTACCGGTACGTGGGGTAGGGCCCCTGGTTCTCGACCATTAGCCGCAGCGATCGGATGCAAATCGCGCGGCGCCGACTAATTTATCCTCGTGTAAATTTGGACGGAGCCAGCGCACAAGGTACTGAAAATGTATTCGATACTCTAAGGATAAACTAAAATCGACCACGGAGTGAGCTAGAAGTTTCCTCGCGTGAAATTATCAGGAACGGCCCGACATGTTTTGAACTCGTATGAAGTTCTTCATCCTTTGACATACAATTCAAGCGGACAAGCATGAAGTGACATTTGACGAATCGCGACCGGGTTGGCGAAGTTGCAAGCCATCGCCAGTACGGAGGTCTCTCCGAGACATCACAGAGACATATATAAAGTTAAGGCCTAGCACGTCTAGCATAACTATGACACGCGACTTTTTCGCGCGATATATACCAACTGTCACTATCCTGTCGATACAACGCAAACAAGACAAATGACGCTCAGTCGTGCGACTTTCATCAAGCCTAAACGGCTAGACCGATTTTGTTAATTTTTGCTATATACAGGTCGCTGCGCATCCCCGGATGATTAAAGGATTTTCATTTTACCCTACTATGAATAATAGAAAAGAGGGTTATGACTTTTTCTTCCAAGCGGACCTTCTTAACCTTCTAGTTAGATAATAATATAATGATTTTTTTCCATTGGCATCAAATGCAGGGTCGCAAACGCGAGCTCACCTGCCGCCCGTCGGGCACACCACGTAATGAAATTTTCATACGAAATGGACACGGCCGCTCCTGTTTATATCGTTACCTCGTTACTGGCTCGAGATTATAATACCATAAATTAATATCAAATATTATGCAACAGACAGTAAGTAACTGCAATAAAAACTTTCAAAATTCTATTTAAACGTCCAAATAGTTAAATTTATAACGCAGTTCACGAAAAAGAAGGTTGTTTAAGTTTAACATGTGTATCTGGGTTTGTCTGTGGTATCGTTACTCCCAAATGGATGGATCGATTTGAATGCGGTTAATTTGTATTAATAGCTTCGTCTATAAAGAGGTTTTAAGTTATGTTTGGAGAAAATAACCGTAGCCGTTTCCAAGATATTCAGCTTTGATTGACAATACGGCACTAGTGACGGGATCTCAGCCAATGTTGAAGCTAAGAATTTAAAATTGTGTTTAATATTTTCTTCGGTTTCCGCGACTGTCACACATTTAAATAAAACAATTTAAACGGATTATATCGCGTATATTAATTATTTGAGCCTCCCTGACGTTTCAGTACCTTTACAGATACCGTTGTCAAAGGTTGACTGAGAAAAACACAATTTTTCTCTGTCAAAGTTACATTTGTGCAAACTACCCATTTTGTAAATATTAATTTAAAAATAAAGGTGTTCATACATGGACAAACCACATGGACATACCAAACCATTCAATTAAGTTTGATAACACTTCAATCCTTGCCAGAGAGAAACGATATTTTCCCAGAATGTTGCGCGAGGCTATTGAAATCAAAAAATATCCCAATTTCAATAGAGAAGATGGTTTGTCATTACCACCGGCTTGGGATCCTGTTGTACATCTTATCAAGGATCAAGCAAGACACAAGACTGGAAACCTTGGGCCTCGAACGGTGTAAAACAAATTAGTGTCAAAAGTAGTATATGTAGAGTTTTTGTTTAAAAGTATTTTATAGTAATAAATAAGGCAATCTGGGAGTTTTCTTTGGCGGTTCTTTCTCCTCAGTAAGCCTTTAGTGAACCGCTGGTAGATATTTTAAATAAATAATAAATGCCCTTCTGGCACATGTGTAACTGTCTTTACACATTAGGCCCATCTGGCATGTATGAACACCTTTATTTTTAAATTAATATTTACAAAATGGGTAGTTTGCACAAATGTAACTTTGACAGAGAAAAATTGTGTTTTTCTCAGTCAACCTTTGACAACGGTATCTGTAAAGGTACTGAAACGTCAGGGAGGCTCAAATAATTAATATACGCGATATAATCCGTTTAAATTGTTTTATTTAAATGTTAAAATTGTGTTGTTTTAGTAGCATATTTATACCATTTATTAAATTAAGGTCTGAGGGTCTATAACTACTCGTGTTGGGAATTTAATAGTAGGTATATTTTAGATGAAAGAAATTGAGGCTCATGCGGATAGATGCGAGTCTAGAGACTTGTATCACAAAATTCGCCTAATTACGAAAACGCTGTCGTCCAAAACCTGGGCCATCGAAGATCAAAGTGGTCAAGTAGTCACAGAACTGGACAAATTCTCGGAAGTTTGGAGGAGTTACTGTCAGTCTCTGTTCCAAGATCCTCAATCGCGAAATTTTGCACCCACAGACCCTACGAGTGACATGCTCGAGCCGGATATTCTTGAGTCAGAAGTAACAGCCGCTATTCGACACCTGAAGAATGGGAAAGCCACAGGAGACCCCAATTGAAACAATACGAGCATTGGGAGAGCGTGGCGTCCTTATCTTCCAAACATATGGGTTACAGGCAAATGGCCCTCTGAATGGGCACACAGTCTTTGCTCCTCTTCATAAAAAGGGTTCCACAAAGAAGTGTAACAATTTTCGACTTATTGCTCTGATATCACACGCTAGCAAAATAAGGTTACACATCTTAAATGAACGGCTGAAATCATATTTGTCTAGAGAAATTGCGCCAGAACAAGCCGGATTTATGAAGGGTAAAGGTACCCATGAGCAAATTCTCATTGTTCGTCAAATCATCGAGAAGGCTCGAGAATTCAACAAGCCTACATACATATGCTTTGTTGATTTCTCCAAAGCATTTGACTCGGTGAAATGGCCAGCATTGTGGAAAACTTTACTGGACATGGGCACACCACAACACCTCGTACACCTGCTCAGGGAGCTCTACGAAGGAGGAACAGCTTCAGTGCGGACAGATGGGCTCCTCTCAGATAGTTTCCATCCAAGCGCGGGCGTACGACAGGGATGCATAATCACCTTTGCTATTTAATATCTACACCGAGTTAATAATGCGAATCACTCTCGAGGACTGGACCGATGGTGTTACGTTTGGTGGATACAAAGTTGTAAACTTGAGGTACGCAGACGACACCACCCTGTTTGCAAGTAGCAGTGACCCTTTGGAAGAATTACTTCTCAAAATGGAATGCGTAAGCCTTAGTTTTGGACTGAGAATAAACTGATCGAAGACCAAGATTATGATCGTCGACCGCGTCAACTCCAATTCGCCCGAAGTCACACAAATTGCGAACTGCGACGTGGTTCAGACCTACGTATACCTTGGGGCTTTAATCTCAAATAACGACGGCTGTGTGGATGAAGTGAAGCGACGTATGGCCATAACCAGAACTGCCATGGAGAAGTTGAGGAAAGTCTGGAGAAATCGCAACATCACCAAAGCTACCAAGGTCAGACTCGTGAGGACACTTATTTATATTTCCGATTTTTCTATACGCGGCAGAGACGTAGACAGTGCGCGAGTTGGAAAAGGGGAAGATAGATGCTCTGGAAATGTGGTGCTGGAGAAAGATGCTCGGAATATCGTGGACGGAGTTCCGCACCAACGTTTCCATACTCCAAGAACTCGGCATCACGCAGCGTCTATCGGCTGTAGTACAGTCGCGCATACTGCAATACTTTGGCCATGTCTCTAGGCGGGATAGCAACTCTATAGAGCGGCTGGTTGTGCAGGGAAAAGTAGATGGAACCAGATCGCGTGGCAGGTCACCTATGCGTTGGACTGATTAAATAAAATCAGCAGTAGGAAACTGCGTATCTGACTGCGCCAGACAGTCTGCCAACAGGGAGAGATTTTTTTTTTTTTTTTATAACGGCACAACATAGTGGCTCCACTTCGCCTGATGGTAAGCAAAAAGGGGAGCCCAAGTCGCAATGGCAACTGACGAGAAACCAACGGTGCCAAGTCAGTTGACACTGCCATGCTGGCCCGAGAGATGCTTCTTCACGCTTCGTTTGAAGGGTCCCAAGTTATAAGAAGGAGGAAACACATGAGCCGGCAAGGAGTTCCATACTTTAATAGATGGCGGGAGATCGTGCGGAGAGCTGTGTCCGCCTTTACCACCGATGTGGACGCCTCAACGTGACCACGACCGCTCTGCCAAGAGCGAAACGACAGAGAAGAAGATATTTTAGACGAGGAAGCTTACTTGGCTAACCAAAATGTGTTCATATACTAAATACATTGTATCATATTGTTATCCCCTTCAACAAATTTTAATGCAATAGTTTTTGGAAGAGAATTAAATTATATTTTTACCTCATATTCCTCCCTATAGAGATCTACAAACAACGCAGCTCTAATTTTACTTCACCACGGTTTTTTCCAAAATATATATTTCCTAACGAATACCTAGCCTATTTCGGAAATTCAACATTTTAACATGCTTAAATTTTTCCGCCAAGAACTTCAAGTTTCTTGAAACACAAATGCCGTCCCTAATTAAATTAAGGCTCGGTATGGTTCATTTTTAATCCAGACTTCTTTAAGGCTATTCCGCTCAAACTCCAGGTGGTCTGAAAAGATGGAAGCGACGCTGGCGTGTCTAAAGAAAGGATGCATGTCACACCGGACCGTTACGTTACTTCTTAAACATTTTCAGAAGTGGTAGGATAGTTAGTTTTGTAAAATATGTAATGTTTCATTATTTTAATGTGGAAACACCTTAATGATTCTGATTACGCTTATGATGTTAATTTTTAAGTAAGATGATGCTTAATGCTTAGAACTGTATTGATTTTAGTAAAGTTGCTAAGCCGCGAAATTGTGCGCATCGGGTTACAAGCATGAAATTTCTACCACACCTAGCGCGTTCCGCGGTGATTATTTTCAGATGTGGAGGGAAGTCAGATTCGTCCCCTGCGTGGCGGGAGAGAGGGGAGACTAGGACCAAGTACTACTCCTTTTCTTTTTTTGATTACTGATCAGTTAAGGCTATTAGGGCTTGTGTGGCATCGTTTTCGTGTAAAACTGATATCAGCAATTAATTTTTTATGTTATTTAAGAATAGTTTAATATAAAATTTTGGGTATATTGCCGAAAAGTAAAAAATCACTACAACTTTTTTTATTCAGAACGATAAATTAGTCATATATCCTGAATATTTACAATTTAAAAAAATATCACATTGATATTATATATATTTCATATTGGGAACAGCTCATACAAAAAGTACCTTAAAAAAAATGTTGATGTTGCTTAGCCTTCGTGCTCTAGTACATTTTGCTAAGTCGCGAAATTTTGTGCTTCGAGATACAACCACGAAATGTATACCACAGATAGAGTATTCTGCGGTGATTACTTTCAGATGTAGAGGGAAGTCAGATTCTTCCCTTGTGCGGCGGGAAAGCGGGGTGAATAGGACAAAGGAGTACTCTTTTTCTTTTTTTATTTCTGATGAGTTAACGCTGCTAGGGCTTGTGTGGTATCGTTTTCGTGTAAAACAGTTATCAGCAATTCATATTTTTTGTTATTTATTCATAGTACCATATAAAAAATATGGGTGTATTTCCGAAATGGTAAAAATCACAACAAGGATTTTCTATTCAGGGAGATAAATTAATAATATTTCCTGAATATTTACAACTAACAAAGATATTGCAGAACAGCAAATTTAATCTTGTTTCTAAAATACATGTTACATATATATACATGTTGGGCACTCTTCATACAAACAGTAACTTAAATAAATTGTTGATGTTGAGATTAGCGCGTGTGCTCGTGATACATTAGCAAAAAAATATTTTGTTTTAATTACATCAATTTGTTTTTCTAGGACGTATATGGTAAATATTTTATGTAAAAGCATGTTAACAATCATTATTAAATGTATTTAATGAAGCGAAATAGGATGCGTTCGGAGATTTACGTTGGTTACGCCGACTTAAACATATATTTTAAACTATTGTTTGTATGAGAAGTGCCCAACATACATATATTTTTAGAAACTAGATTAAACAAGCTTTTTAAAATAATAATAAGAATTTGAAAATGTTAACGAAATTTTATTAATTTATTTTTGTCGACCGGGGACTCTCTTGGTACCAGCACGTCGAATATGTTATAGTAAGGCTACGGAAACTTAAATGGATTTTCAAAAACTTGAGACATGTTGTGCCAAGGGTAGTCTCAGGTCCTCGAGGGCATAGTAGAGACTTGTTAAAAGAGATATATATATCACTGGTGCAGTCCGTTTTGACCTACTGTCTGCCGGTTTGGGGAGGTGCTGCTCAAACTCGGTTCATTGACATAGAGAGAGCTCAGCGAAATCTACTTAAAATTATGTATTTTAAAAACGTGTTGTTTTCAACTGATAAGTTATACCAAAGTTATACCAAAATTCCAATCTGCTATCAGTGAGAAAACTATATATTGACCTCTGTTCTTAAAAAACATAAAACAACCACCTTTGAACGTATACGTATGACAAAGCGAAGGAGAGACATTGCCGTGAATCTGCCAAAAACAAACACCATTCTCGTACTCACTCAACTGCTCAAAGGTTAACTGGAAGAGATCCCTTATAGGGATAAGTTCGCCTTTGTACCTATATGTTAATTGTAATAGATGTACTTTTAACTGTTTTTGTGTACAATAAAGCGTTTACTTACTTACTTACTTACCATTTTTGCTAGCAGACAATATAACAAACAATCATCACATCTATACAACACTATAAATAAAGAACTTGATATTTACCCACTGTTACAGCGAGAGGTAAAAACTACATGGTTGGAAGATAAAAATTATGATCAGATAGAGGAATTGCTGGTATACGCAGGCTAGACAGAAATACACATACACGCACACACACATACTCACACGCACACACGCACCCGCATTTAGATAAATATATAAAAATTTAAATGATAATTATATATTATAAATTATAAGCTAAGTAACTAGAATATAAAATTTTATAGATTTAGACCTAATAACTAAAAATTGTATAGTACTTGCTAACTTGTATACACGGAAGAGCGGTGGACTCCTGGCACAATTTATTTAATAACTTACAAAGAGACGCCGGCAATTTGTAATATTGTACTTACTATTTGTTACAGTAATAAATATTTTTTTTTTTAATTTTTTTTTTTTTTTTACCTCACTGAATAAAAAAACTTGTTGAGATTTTTACCTTTTCAGCCATACACCCATATTTTTATATGGAACTATACAAAAATAACATAAGAAATGAATTTCCGATATCCGTTTTACACGGAAACGATACCAGACAAGTCCTAGTAGACTTAACTGACCAGCAATAAAGAAAGAAAAGAGGTATACTTCGTCCTATTCACTCCGCTCACCCACCTCACAGAGGACGAATCTGACTTCCCTCCACATCTGAAAATAATCACCGTGGAACACTCTATCTGTGGTAGAAATTTCATGCTTGTAACCCGATCCGCACAATTATGTTAGAAAACAGCGGACTAACAACTCTACTATTATAGACATGAGAATAAAATCCGTAAATTTGTAACAGCAACAATTTAGGTTTTTAAGGAAACAAATATTATATGTGCTTGATTTCCTCCAAATTAAAAAATTATATTAAAGCAAGTCTTTAATAATACTACTGTTTACTTTATAATTTTTTTTGGTTACAAAAAAGAAAGGAAAAAAATATTTGTGCTCACCACACGATTGACACTGGGACTTAGTATATTTGTTAACATCTCATGGTCATTTGACCGCATCACCGTATGTCATCATACCTCGGGGTTCACGAATGATTTAACATGCTGTTGATTTATTGTTTTGCATTACAACGTTAAGCGACAAAAACCTCCGATGTTCACTTCGGTGTGAGTATCATCCTCCAAAGATGGCTCGTCGCAAGCTAAGTGCATTACGGTGTCATTAGCCTCCGAAGGACAGGATTAAAAGCCGGCGCAAATTCATAAGTTTCCGCAAACAACTCAAGACGTGTTCTTTACGCCTGCGCCCTCTGCCGTCAGAGGCTGTAAACAATGCGTTTTGTGTTCGAAATTCGAAAGGTTTTTGTCGCTCAGAAATAGGTATTGTAGACAGCCTAAAATTACATTGTGAAAGAAAATGTTTCTCTTGACATATTTGCTTATTTTTCGGGCTAAAGAATTTTTTTAGCCAGTTGGGTATTTCTTTGGTTGTTTGCTTATTCTCTTCTTAGGGAAAGAAAATGAAGTCTGTCGAGTATTTCGTGTCATCAAAACAGTAATTTCGTTTTCGGTTCTTTGTTAGGGCATAATAATTTGTTGCCTAAGGAGATTTCGTTCTTTGAATTGAATTGCAAATAATTGTAGTTTTATTCATATGCATAATTATTAGTACTGTGGTACCCGAACCAATCATACCTCTACCATTCGCCTGGCTGCGCAACACAGTGCGTAAGAGCACGAAGGTAGAACAGAAACTATACTGGTCTAACTTAGGTACCTGCAAGCAGAGCAAAGAGTCCCTTCCGAAAATCTACCCCGGGTTGTCGCGCAAACTAAGGCAGCTGAAGAGGCCGCAGCTCCGGCTCATAACTGGAGCGATAACTGGACATGCTCTGCTAAACAAGCACTTATTCACTCTAGGTTTTACTGACAGTCCTCTTTGCAGAGCTTGCATGGAGGCCGAAGAGACTGCCGCCCACGTCATTCTCGAATGAAGTGGCCTAATACTGGGCACAACACCTCGGGTCTCCAAGGTCACTCCCAGAAGTCGTCGGCATCAAGGGACTGCTAGGCTTTCTGGTAGAGTTGGGTTGGCAAGAGTAGTGCCAGCAACCCTTTACGCAAAATAGCTATAACTAGCCCGCGATAACCTATAACCTATACCTATAATATAACCTAGTACTGTGATAGTCGAGATACTAGTAAGATGTTCTTGTTTTCTGATGTGAACCCAATCGATTATAAAAACTATAGCAAATATTTTTCTGAAAACCGCATCAAAATCGGTGAAAGTAGCTGAATAACTCAAGCTATAACTTTTGCTCATAAATTAGTCTGTTTCAATTGTAGGTACACACATTCATTAGACATTTGACTCAGTGAATAATAGGCTGTCACTGAACCAGCGAGCTACATCCTTGACCCCGTAGTCACTTACCAGGTTTTACTGAGTTCTATCACTGGTCAGTTTATGTATAAAAAAAAACATAATATCTCCCGAAACCTGCAATCTTTGGAGCGTCTAGCGGTGTAAAGACAGGTAGAGGTCAAAAGTTCTCTAAAACTGTCTCCAACTTGACGGAAGGATCTGATAAAGACAGCGACAGCCACCAGCATCCATTTTTTTGTGTAATAGGGGGCAAACAAGCAAACGGATCGCCTGATGGAAAGCGATTACCTTCGCCCATAGACACCTGCAACACGAGAGTTGTCACAAGTGCGTTGTCGGCCTTTCAGGTGCGAGTACGTTTTTTCTTGTAGGTTTGAAGGTCGTATCGGTCCGAAAATTCCGCAAGCGACAATCATTCCACAATGCAGTCGTGCGAGGCAGGAAATTTCTAGAAAAACGCACAGTTGTGGACTGCCAGCTACCACACTAAACTCAGAGTGTTCTCGAAAAGCTGCTCGTAAAGTAAAGTGGAGACAAATAGCGAAGAACGCCACCCAAGTCAAAGGGACCAAGGACGAAAATCTGCCGTGTACAAATGCATCATCATCTCTAGATCGATCACGGCCACTTTGTTGAGAGTGAGAGTACTAGAAAGAAAAATAAGTCTATAGTTTAAATTGTACACAGGAAAGGTGTCAATAATCCACAATGCAAAGGGGAGACGAGGGTGCTAAGTGCACAGAGCTGGTCCTCGGAGCCCTAATTTTATTTACGGTCCCGCCACGTGGCTCTGTTTGGTGGTTTGGAGAGATAGGGGACTTGCGGTTGGCGCTATTCATATTAATTGTTTATCTGTTTTGATAAGGAAACTTTAATACACAGTAATGTACGCATGAGTAACGTCATTATCTTTATTAATTCATACAGTTCGGCTCTAATGTAAACATTTTAGATTGTGAAAATAGTATCTCTAGGATTTAAGAAAATGTTAAAAAATAATACATTAAATATAGCACATTACTGCAGACGCCGGGAAAGAAGGGCTTGCCGGGTGAGTAGTTTACGAAGCCAGCAAGCCCATTTCACGGCTAAGGCATGTATAGTGCTTTTCTCAAACATATGTGTTGTATTTTATAAGTATAAGGTGGGCAGGGAACTGTCAGTGGTGATGGGATGTCAAGTAAGTAAATAAGAGTTAATCCTAAATTCTGAGTCCACATAACATACTATCAAGGAAAAAATATAAACATTGAACCTCTGCGAATCTTAATCTTTCCAATTAAACTCACCTAGGTACCTGTGCAGCCTCATTTCTCCAAACCAGATAGAGAGATTTCAAGTTCATTTCAAAAGTGTTTCCTTAAATGTTATTTGTTATGAATCGTATTTTTTTTTTAATTGTTTACCTTCTCTATCGCTTTAGGATTAAATCCTGTGATGATAGTGTTAAGTGATATTGTATATAAATAAATAAAAAATAAAATAAAATAAAAATATTTTTTTTTCATACACAGATGCTACCCTGTTTACTCACATACGGCAAAGTGATAACCAGGGTTATGTCATATTTGTCTTCCAAGTACATTCAGCATCAAAAGTAAATGATAATTAATTAAGTATGCAATTTGACATTATGCCAGTAATAAAATTGTCAGCTTTTAAAGTAATTTAGCTGAGTGTATGTAATAATTTTCATAATCAGTGGCTAAATTCGTGACCGTTTTATGTAAAGCCTGACCAGAAATATATGAGGATGCGCCATATTGCGGAATTGCAATGGAACTACGTAATTTCTTACACTGGCAATGATTGTATGATGGTTTGTCAACAATGTCAATGTCATTCGTGGCGGATTCTTTAAAAGACAAATATTTAGAAAATCCCGAACACCATTAACAGTCGTGAACGTAAGATTATAAATAAAGTGTACACGTGTTTACTACAAGAGAAACAGTCAGGAAAAGAGTGCATTCCATTAAATGATATTACGAGGTTAACATAGTGGAACTGACAGGTATTTAAACTAATGTCATTATAGTGGGTTGCGATTGGTTGCAAAATTAATGCCATATAGATCTTATAAATAGCGCCCTCTTGACAATCCTCATATATTTCTGGTCAGGCTTTACGCCAATATACTTTTTATCTCATAAATACATTCAAAGGTCAAGGATAAAAAAGGTTAGCAAACAATTGAAATGTTAAAAAGGCAATAAATCGGGCATTAAATCATTAGCGGGTAATCCTGTGTGTGGAGGCTTAGGCGCATAAGTCATAATAATGCCAACATTGCCGACAGCGAGGCGATAATTTACCATTTTTACCCTTCCCGCTGTCCTGTACTTATTTAGTTTTTTGCCAAAGATTAAGCTTGAATAAAAAATGTTTTAAATAAAACAATTTACTCAACCTTTGGACAGCGGTATCTGTAAAGGTACTGAAACGTCAGGGAGGCTCAAATAATTAATATACGCGATATAATCCGTTTAAATTGTTTTATTTAAATGTGTGACAGTCGCGGAAACCGAAGAAAATATTAAAAAATGTTTTGTCTTTTATAGAACATTGTTGGATATTTGTTGGCGACTGACTGGCTGAGATGCCACGTCTTTTGTAATACACACATTTTACATTTTTATACTGACAGCATTGTTTGATATATCGGTTTTATATTTGGTTGTATCCAATGTCTTTTGCCTTGTAAATTATAGTTGATTCTTAAATTTTACTTATTATATTAATATTTTTCATTTATCGGTGTTTCCACCATACTCCTGTATATTTTAACATACTTACTTGTATATTTTTTCACGGACCGAAATGTTTGAGATTTTCTCCGTTTATATTTTATAATGTTTTTTTTGTGTATAAAATAATCTATAGTAGTGAAATTTTCAGTGCGTTTCTTCTCTTTCATAGATTTTAGCTGTAATTATAGGTAAGCTTTACTTTTACGGAAGACTAATATAAATTGGTTCTTCTTATAACCAATGTGTTAATCCTACGATTATTTCTTGAGTAGTATTCTAAAATAACTAAATTCAGTGGTAGTTATAATCATAGCCGTCTACGTCACATAATCTTTGGGTTCAGATCACAGACACCCCCGGCCATTAATTCCGGCGGCACATCCAGGATCCGCCATGTTTGCTGGCAAATTGAAAGCATTCACATTAGCCTGTTGTATTGTCCATGAGCACCTAGCACTACTTATACCGAATCTTAATTAGCCAAACTCATAAACAATTATAGCAAATAAATCTGATTCTTGACTGTTGCACCAAGTGATAGGGTTCCTTGCATTAATAACTAATAAAATAACGTATATGGAGAAACAGAAAATGCATGACTTGCCAGTAAGTACTCGCACATGGGCTCAGTAACTTTAATTAAGAATGTCCTCCAGTGTTTGGCAATTCGAAAAAAAAACTTTAATGGTGATACATTATAACACATGGATCTTTACAATGGCATCATGCGCTGTCCTCGTCCAACAATGTTACGCAGCCTTGATCAGATCATTGGTTCACCTAAAAGTTTATAAACTTAATACTCACTGCGCAGTAGTTATTTTCACTGCACAGGAAGATTGACTTATTTATTACGTGAATCCCTCTATATTGTTTATTAGCGCTCAAATCATAGCACGCCTCACAGATTGCTCAAATCATCAATGAAATTATAACATACCTTAATTTCCAGTAACGTGGGCTTTTTCACGGAATGTATAAAGAAACATGCCAATATAGTTATTAAAAACGAATTGCTGCGTCGAAATGGGTGAATCATTTTATTCCACTTGGATATTTTAAAATTTATTTTATATCTTTTAAATGCTGAGCTCAGATCAGTTAGATCACACATACGCCATCTCTATAGTTGTAGTAACTAAATGTAGTCAATCAGTTTGCAGCAGTATGCGGCTCACTCGTGAAAGTTGACATACAGTCTGTGCAGTTAATTGTTAGTTAGGGCTTAGGGGATACACAGGCTGATGTACAATTGTACACGTGATTACAAAGCATAAGGCACAGTATATTACTATAGAGGCAATCTATTAATATGGAAGCAGTAAGTTTTCCTCTCTTGATATTTACACCTTTCCATTTTTTTCTTCCTACAATTTATTCAAGCTTTAAATGATTATTATTATAGGTATTATTAAAAAAGAGATTATATAAAAAAATAAGTAATTAAATGAAATAACTTCTGCCTGAACTGAGAAGAAAGATGAAAGGGTCAGATAGTGGATCATGATTAGCAGATAGTGGATCATGATTAGTTTAATTTAGTTAGTAGGCAGTAGCGTAGTTTTCCATAAGGGACCTTGTATGGCAAGACTGATGTAAGTCACTTATACTTTTATCTAATTAAAAAGAAATACCATTGTTTATTTTTCCAATTACGGTTTTGTTCTCGTCTGTTTTCTTCTCCAAATCTTTAAGAAATTTTAGAAACAGACGAGAACGAACCTCCATTTGTATAAGCCGGTTACATTAAGTTTGGACCTCATTGGTATCCGACTCAATAGTTACCAGGTGCAAACTTAACGTAAACTATAGTCTAGGAAAAGAAGTTATATATCCTCTTATTCACATAATTGCGCACAATACTGCCGCGCAGTGCTACCCGCTCATCCCACGGGAACACTAAATTTTTTCGCAATTAAAAGTAGCCTATGTGTTAATCCAGGGTGTCGGCTACCTTCATACCAAAATTGGTCCAGCCGTTTGAGCGTGAAGAAGTAATAATCATACACTAGAGATGCGCATGCGTGTCACTAAAGTGAAAAGAGTGATATGTGTCTTTAAGTCACCGAGATATGTATCACTCATTTAGCTCATTTAGCTCAGTAGATCTTTAGACAATATCGTTCATGAGTGAGTTGAGAACTAGAGACAATCTAGATTTAAAAGACGAAGCGACGAGAAAAACGCGAGAGAGCGAGTCATACTGAGATGATAAATGAGATACTGAGCTACTAAAATCTTCAGTGAGCGAAAGATCGCGTGAGCTTAACCAAATGATATTAGCGTTTGAATGACTTACTCGCGAGCTACACATCTCTTACATACACACAGACACACTCTTAAACATTTACGCCTTTATAATATTGGTGTGAAGTGTAGGTAACATACATAAAAATAACACAATTTTGTTTCGACATATATATTGTCTAAGACTGAAATCATTTTACTGTCGTTAGAAGAGTTTTGAGATTATCTTTCCGGTCACCCTGTATGTATCCTATTAAGTGAGTCGAGTGATATACGCATCGGGGGGATAACGATACAACGTGGGATGCACCGGGAATCGAAATGACTGTTTGAGTTTATCTTCGTGATTAACAAAGGCAGCACCGCTGTGATATAGCTACTAATTTTGTCTATCTCATATTCTTTGGCCAAACTATCTCAGTCTATGCAGTGGAACTAATACCATTCGAATTAAGAAACAATTAGTAACGGACTATCGACGGCAAGCGGCACGCCGAGCGGATGACTGAGAGGTAAGAGCGCGGCGGCTATACGAGTGAGCGAGACACACTTACCGCCTACCGCTGGCACTCACTTGCCGCTAAGACCGAAGTCATGACCGGGTCGTAGAGAGTATGATTTAAGCCAAAAACTGGCAAGAAACTGCGCAGGATCGGAAAAAGTGGCGTGCTCTCGTGAGGCTATGATCCTTTTTGGGTCACTAAGCCAAACAGTTAATTAGTTTTATGATTTAATTGATCTGCAAAAAATTATATATTAGTCATGAAAGAAACCATATAGTCAGCAAAGTGTAAACTAACCTAAGCTCACCATCAGATTATTTTGCTGACACTAATATGTTACGGGCATATAATTAGCTTTTTATTCGTAACTAGTTGCGCGAGCGGTGTTACCCGCTCATCCCACGGGAACACTACATTTTTCGGGATAAAAAGTAGCCCTCACACATAGGTCATCCAGGGAGGCAGCTACCTGCATACCAAATAAATGAATCAAAATTGTCCATTCACATCATACACATGAACACACTCACAAACTTTCGCCTTTATAATACTTATCCTCAACCAACAGGTTTCATATCTTAGGTCCAGTATTACTCGACAATTTAATTTAAATATCTATAAAGAATCTTAAACAAGTCCCTTCAACTGTTGCACTATAAATCCCAGGCCAAACTTCACTAAAAACCTAGTTTTGATCAAGAATCCGCCAGTACGTCCGAGTGTACGCCGGCGTGAGCGTCGTTAGGGGGTCGTCATTAACGCGATTTACGAGCCATCTGCAGCTGACGGCCGACTTTACTGCCAAGTTACTCGCGGACTGATATTACGACCTCTGTATATCCAATTCCTTGCACATACGATCACGTTTGTCTATTCCGTGTATATGGCATAATTTCTCGAGTCGTTGTAAAAAAAATAGCATTTCTTAAATACCTATAATGCATTAATTTATTTCTTGATTTTTCTGATTCATTCGTTATCCAGCCCCATTGTAGCATCACTTGTAAATTTACAATCTAGCAGCACTAACGCAAGAAAGAATACATTCAACCAAATTATAATCTTGCGCTATTGCTAATCCAACATTAAGTAATTAAAACTGATTAAGTGATCAGCAAAATATTAATGGTTGGTCTGCTGAAGAATCAACTTAGGTTAGTTAGGTTAGACAAAAGTCTAAGCTGACCATAATATGTTTTTTCTGCACATCAAAACATTTTTAAGACTAATTAAATCATAGGTACCCTGAATACCTACAATCGCAATATGTGTGGTTTATTATGCGGAGTGATGAGGTCTGGAATGGAAGGGTAAAGTAACAGTGAATGGCGAATTCTTTAGCAATGCACGTAAAAACTGCTATTAAATATTTCGGTGGTGGACTAAACTATCCCACCTACAATCAAAGACTCTGGTTAGAGCATCCCAGATTATACACAAAGTGCGCTAAAGCTTATTTTATTTTTTGCAATTCACAGTTGAACCGCTAAACCGCGATAGAATACCTTACACGCGAAGTAACCTACCAAGCAGTAAAGTGGGATCAAGAGAAGGCAGTTAAACAAGTCAATATGCTAATCCGACGCCGTTCCAAGCAGGAGCCGTGCTGTTAATGAGCGTCGTAACTCGTCGGTGCCGCTTTATACTGCGGTGTGATTCTTCAACGATCATAGGCAAACATTTCCGTGTTTATGCCCCCTCTTGTAATTTTAGTTTTTGATTGGGGGATTCTCAGTAGCTTTTTATTGCTTTGTTTTCAGTATATAAGTACTTTACGAATTCCTTAGTAAAGAAATCTGCAAATGCGATCAAAACGTCGTAACGTAATAAAATACCTTTAAGTATTCAATCATTGCGTTGAAGTTTTAAAATGCATTTGAGCAAAACTAAAAATTAATTAAGGATGGTAAAACTGATATTGTAGCTTAATGGCCTACAATACCAATTAGTTTAGAGGTAATCTCGATAGGGTATCGTAGTTTGGCAGAGTATGCAGTAACCGGTGAAATGTGTAACCGGTGCTTAGGCAATTGAAACTCATTATGCAGATCTTACACCATCATTATCAAAACCGCTTTCTCTGCGCCACAAATTGTGAGATCCTTGTGGTACAACACATTGATAAAAGCTTCGGCCTGTCCAGACAAAAAATATCTACCAAATAATGACACACTTATATTGTTATTCACTTATTCATAAGCGTAACTGATTTTGAAAGCAACAAGGAGCGGTTGTCAAACCAAACGGCATACTGTTATACTTATAACCAGACCTAGGAATATAAAGGGCAAATTTTAATGACAGCTACTAGCAGCTAGGGATTGCCTATATCGATGAACCCAATTATCGATGCTTATCCCATATCGTCGGTGATAGTGCAATACCGCGTAAATAACAGCTGTCGATAAACTTCTCATTTCAATAAAATACTTAGCATTTGATTGAATATTGATTCGTATCTATACACTTGTTACTTACGCGGTATTGCATTATCCCCGACGATATACATACTAGTGCCTGCTGCCCCTAGCACACTTTTTGACTTTGTATTTTCTTGTGACAAATATCATAATAGGTATACATATTTAATATTAATAATATAATAATAATATCTCTTTATAGACCTCTTTACATAATTTCATGATAATCGGTTGAGAAATGCGAACATCCAAATATAAGGGTGAATTTCAACAAGCTCGAAATTTACCTAATTTTGGTGGTTTTTTTTATTTTTGATGTTAGAGTCAAAATTATATATCAATAATACGAATAAAGTCATAACTAATATTGTGTAGTAATGGCCCTTTGTTATACATAATAGTTTTAGAGATATTATGATTTTAGTAATTTGCCTACCACCAAAATTGCTCGTGTCCACAAAAATTAGAAATCTTGGCCACCAAAATTGTACATCTACACCAAAATTAGTTACTTGTGCTAAAAATTAATAATTTTCAATGAAAATAAGGAAAAATGAAAAGAAAGTAAATGTTTTATTAATTATTTTTAATTATACCAAAATATCTATGAAAATACAATCACTAACTCGTTTGTAACAACAATATATTTTTTCTTTTCGAGGACTTCTTCTCTTGATTGATTTTTCTTGCGATTAGCCATCCTAAAAAAATAAATCAATTATGAATAGCAAAAGTAATGATTTAGATTAATTGTATGCATGTAATGTATCTAAACACTTTATTGTACACAATACCAAATATACATTTAAAAAAAATAAGCATGTACAAAAGCGAACTTATCCCTTTAAGGGATTTCTTCTAATTTACCTTCGAGTAAATTAGTGTTAAACACACATATGGTAGACAAACCAAGCAACATGTATAATACGATAACTTTACCATAGTAAAAAATGAAAATGCAAAAACCAAATGAGAGAGAGATAGGCCAACAGTCAATGTACTTAATACATATTACGTAATATCTATATAAATACATATAACATAAATATAATCATAATTATAACAAAAACAGCAACCTAATCAAATAATCGTTCGTTCGACAGCCACAATTTCTTTAACTTTCCCTTGAGCGATGCTACGGACTGCGTCTGCATAAGGGCGGGAGAAAATTTATTCCATAATTTCACGGCGCGCACAGCAAAAGACACGTCGTAAACGTGAGATCTATGCAGTGGGAAAGATAGAGCCAGATTCGCACTTGACCGCAGACGATCGCCACTACCATCCGCCATGTAAAAAACTTCTCTGCAAGGTACGGAGGAGAAGAAGGAATGAAAAGGACATTATACAAAATACAAAGAACATTTAAGTCTCTGCGCTGATGGATCGGAAGCTATTTAACTTGAGCGCGGTATTGAGACACAAGATCAAACTTGCGGAGACCAAAGCAAAAGAGAGTGGGGAAGCATGATCTTCGTATAAAGAGGAAGGAAATTCTGCAGACACCTCAATGAATGAAGGGAGGCGAAAATTTTCCTACTGATCTCAGAAATATGAGGTGCCCATGACAAAGATTGATCCAATTTTTTTTACAGTAGAAGAGAAAGGTACAGGCGTACATCAAAGAAAATAACTGGCTTAACTTGATCTGAAAGCTTGGAAATAAAATGTGGGCTTCCAACGACAATAGCCTGCGACTTCTTGGCATTCTTCATCAAACCATCAAAGAATCAAGCCCAAGCACGGATTGATTCCAGGTTTGAATTGATTTACGAAACCAAGGAGCCAGAATCATTAATGCTGGCCGCCGCATAAAGCTGCAAATCGTCTGCATAGAGATGGAACGAGGAGGAGAGTGACTTGGTGATTCCGTTAATGAAGACAGAAAAGAGTAATGGAGAGAGCATGCCCCCTTGAGGGACACCAGCAGACAGATCACACCAGCTAGAAAATCGGTCATCAACTCGAACCCGCTGTTGCCCCCCAAAGAGGTAATCATAAGACGATTGTCGTCGGTGATCTTAACCAAAGCGGTGGTTGTGCTAAAGAATTGAACAAGTCTATCTAGATGTGATGAGAGACGTGGATTTACAAAGGATTCAATGATTTTGGATAAGATGGGAAGAATGGACATAGGACGATACTGCGACAAGTACGACGGATTAGGGGTTTAAGAGAGAGAAATCACATGGGCGCATTTCCAAATTGTAGGAAACGTGCCAGATGGGAAAGAAAAAATAGTAATATAAGAAAGGATAGGAGCTATAGAATCCGCCACCAGCATAAGCATAATCTAATCTAGTATTACCCTCACCGACAGCTTGTAATATTAGATGTATTGTGTTTATACTTGAAATCAAATAACTACACCGAGTTACAAATTACCACCAAAACCACCAAAATTGATCCACCAAAATTAGAAACAGAGATTAAAAAAATATTTAAAAAATATCTGTATTATTTACTTCCAATTTAACTTTATATTTAAAAAAGGAAACCTTTAACACGTCTTACACACAATTCACACACAGTCAATTATTGCTAAGTCACTAGAAACATATACCACAAAAATTGTGTCAAAAAGTATTTTGAACACACCAAAATTAGATACTTACGTGCTGAGTGGACAAATCCAGCCAGTTACGACATGTGTGTCATCGCTCAATGCCGGAGCAGAACTAAACGAACAGGTTAACACACGGATGTTGGTCTTGTTGCGTTTCGTTTAACCATAAACACATTTTCAATATTTACCACCAAAATTGACAATTTCACCCGGACAACTTTTAGTGCTCAATTTTGAGTATCTATTTATGTATTAATCTTTATTTATATATCCTTATACGATACTTAAACTAATACAGATTATAAATAAATGCAATTTTAGTTTAAAACATTGTTGTTATGGCTCTATCAAAGACATTAATGAGGAACAACGAATACTGGACGCCGCACCAAAATTATCATTTTACCGCAAAAAAAATAATTATTAATCATAAATGACTTTTACAAAACTTTGCGATTTGGCTTAAGATAAAAATTAGTGTCTTCTTTTCAGAAAAAAATTAAAACTTTTAAAACAATTGTTTCACACTATAGTTATCAATTCCGCCGCAATTTTTTTTCGCTGAGATAATCACCCATAAGAAATATTTCTGGCCAAGCTGAAACGCAGACGCTTCGCTCGGGTAACCTATCTCAAACACTAAAAACCATTGACCGAATTTCATTTGCCCGAAAACTATTCGAATTATTATCGTTTCTCCGATGACAGGATTCGTACATTTTTCTTTTCACCATTTTACATTTAGTAGAAGTATCGTTTGTCCGAAAAACTTTTCCCTTCACATTCACTTGCCCTATGAGTTGTTACGTATTTTTTTTCGTAGCCCATTTTTCATTTACCCTATAATACTTTTGGCACTGCATACATTTGAACAAATTTTCAGTTCACCTTTTAACTTTTCCTGCCCCATTCACTTGCCATCTGAATTGCGACGTCTTTTGTTTAATACCCATTTTTTCATTTAGCCAAATTTTCAGTTCACCTTTTAACTTTTCCCGCCCCATTCACTTGCCATCTGAATTGAGACGTCTTTTCTTTAATACCCATTTTTTCATTTACCCAATGATATTTTCGGCATTACATAAGAACTGCGACCACAACAACAGCCCGCGAGCCGAACGAGCGAAGCTACCGTGCTGAGGCAGCAGCCGACAAACCGCCAAAACCGACCGGGTTGGGTTAGGTTAGGTTAGAACTGTGACCACAACAGCCCGCGAGCTGAGCGAGCGAAGCTACCGTGCTGCGGCAGCAGCCGACAAACCGCCAAAACCGACCTGGTTGGGTTAGGATAGGTTAGAACTGTGACCACAACAGCGCACGAGCCGAGCGAGCGAAGCTACCGTGCTGAGGCAGCAGCCGACAAACCGCCAAAACCGACCGGGTTGGGTTAGGTTAGGTTAGAACTGTGACCACAACAGCCCGCGAGCTGAGCGAGCGAAGCTACCGTGCTGCGGCAGCAGCCGACAAACCGCCAAAACCGACCTGGTTGGGTTAGGATAGGTTAGAACTGTGACCACAACAGCGCGCGAGCCGAGCGAGCGAAGCTACCGTGCTGCGGCAGCAGCCGACAAACCGCCAAAACCGACCTGGTTGGGTTAGGTTAGGTTAGAACTGTGACCACAACAGCGCACGAGCCCAGCGAGCGAAGCTACCGTGCTGCGGCAGCAGCCGACAAACCGCCAAAACCGACCTGGTTGGGTTAGGTTAGAACTGTGACCACAACAGCCCGCGAGCTGAGCGAGCGAAGCTACCGTGCTGCGGCAGCAGCCGACAAACCGCCAAAACCGACCTGGTTGGGTTCGGTTAGGTTAGAACTGTGACCACAACAGCGCGCGAGCCGAGCGAGCGAAGCTACCGTGCTGCGGCAGCAGCCGACAAACCGCCAAAACCGACCTGGTTGGGTTAGGTTAGGTTAGAACTGCGACCACAACAGCGCGCGAGCCGAGCGAGCGAAGCTACCGTGCTGCGGCAGCAGCCGACAAACCGCCAAAACCGACCTGGTTGGGTTAGGTTAGGTTAGAACTGTGACCACAACAGCGCGCGAGGCGAGCGAGCGAAGCTACCGTGCTGCATCAGCAGCCGACAAACCACCAAAACCGACCTGGTTGGGTTAGGTTAGGTTAGAACTGCGACCAAAACAGCCCGCGAGCCGAGCGAGCGAAGCTACTGTGCTGCGGCAGCAGCTGACTAACCGCCAAAACCGACCTGGTTGGGTTAGGTTAGTTTAGAACTTTTGGATTAGAATTTGACAAATTGTTGAAAAAGGATACAATAATATGACTAAAATTAAAAAGTCCACTTGAGAACAGTCGAGTAGTTAATAAACCGAATCGTTACATGGGACAAATGAAATCAAAGTCATACAAAAAAAGTCGAGTAGTTAATAAATCGACTCGTTACATCGGTCAAATGAAATCAAAGTCATACAAAAAAAGTCGAGTAGTTAATAAACCGAAACGTTACATCGGGAAACTGATATTACGGACAAATGAGATTTAGGGAAACGTGTCATTAGTCGAGTGAATAAAAATCCTAAACAATTAATGCCCAATCGTAAATTATCGAATTGAATTTTCGGACAAATGAAAAAAAGTTAAAATGATATTTGTCGAATAGTTTTTGTCGAAATGAAATTCGGACTAACGTTTTTAGTGTTTCAGATAGGTAACCCTTCGCTCGCTTCACTCTCTCGGTCAATAACTCGGACAAATGATGTATCCACTCAATTGCTAAAAAATTAGATAAAAACTGCTTACCTACTTAGACACTTATAATGAAAGGAGTACTAATTGTCAATGTCGTCGGAATGAGGAAAATATATGAATGAAGGTTTAAAAATCCTTTTGTTATATATATAATTGTATATTGTTTCATTTGTATACTTTCAATAACTTTTCAATTCAATGGATTTTTATTTTTACAAAAGACGGCGCGGTCCCTAGTATATTATGGAATAAGTATCGATACTTGGGTTCATCGATATAGGCAATCCCTAGCTGCTAGTAGTTAGCTGTCATTAAATTTTGCCCTTTATATTCCTACGTCTGCTTATAACATCCTCACATTGATCACACGATTAAGACCGAAACAAATGGAAAAAGTTTGAAATGGAACCGAGCTTACTGTTAAGGGATGCGTCAATAAAACTACGCTGTCGGATCTAGACTGAATGCTTTATTTCATAGTTTACCCTCATGCATATAACACTATATTGAAACTACCCATAACCCCCTTTTTTACATTATGCAATATACATATGAAAGCTATAAAACGGAAAGTTAATAAACATGACATTATTTCCATAATTATATTTAGTATGTATAACATAATTTTATTAAACAAATATAGTCACTAATAACATTAATAAAAGCGACAATACACATCATCTTTCCCTTTTTATAAGCAAAAGAGGATAATTTTTGTGATTTCGTTATATGTAATTCGTAATTATAAGTTAAACATACAATATCTGGTTATATTATTATTCTTGAAATAACAACTGTGTGACATTGTAAATAAAAATTGTAAAACAAGCAAATTTCATTAACATTAGCTTATTACATTACTTTTGATAATTTAAATAGGTAAAAAAAATCGTAACACACACAAATTTCATTAAAATTAGCTAATTATATGACCTTTAATAATTTACACAGGCAGAATTATTGTGCTTGTAAATAGCAATAAACAAAAAAATAAGGATTAAAACATTTTATCACGGTGCTTGTAAGAAGCGAAAAAAAAAAAACAATTTAAAATTTCATGCATTACATTAATCTATTCATTGTATTATAATAATTTAAATTTAATTAACATATCAATCTTCAGATACTATTATTATCTTTACATGCGTTATCTGAAATGAAAAAAAAAAAACAGGTAATATTTTCAAACATGATGCATATTCTATTATGTACCTAACAAATTTTATGTTTCTTATATTATAGAATACATGATTATCTTCTTGATTACAACAGTGCATATAATGCATGCGACCCGGCTGCACCCAATACCAATCAGGAGTAATCACCGCCCTGCCAGAACGAGTGACATAGTTATAGTTATTATTCGTAGCATTGCGAGAGTGAGCGAGAGGGCCGACGGCAGCGTCTTGCCGCTGCGTAAGCGACTGAGGTAGGGCGGGCGCGTTATCACCCGATACAATGATATCATCGTAAGGCTGGTGGTACACAGCGGACTCCGTCATGTTATTGTCCGGCCGATTTTCATTATCTAATATGAGATGGCGCCGATTTCTGACCAACGTACCACCATGCAGCATTTTGATTACATATGATCGTATACCTTTAAGACGTAAAATAGTACCACTAACCCATTTCTTATCAACACGCACCTTAATCTTTTGGCCCGGAACCAACTGTAGTAAGTCTCGTGCTGTTTTATCATAGTGTTGTTTTTGCTTATCCTGCCTTCTCTGTAACTCTGTAGGAACATTGTTTTGAATTTTTGGCTTAAGAAACCGAGGTGCACATGGTACAATACTCCGGAACTTCCTATTGTTTAACAACTCCGAAGGAGATGCTAATGTACTAGTGATGGGAGTGCTTAAATATTCCAAAAGTGCTAGCCTAAAATCCGTTTTTTCAGCACTAGTCTTTTTCAAAATATTTTTGACTGTCTGAACATAGCGCTCGACTTGACCATTAGATTGTGGGTATCGAGGCGAGGATGTTACATGTTCAAAACACCACTGTTGGGAAAACATTTTGAATTGGATAGACGCGAACTCGGGTCCATTATCTGACATGACAATATCGGGTATGCCGGTATGACTAAATATAATCTTTAAGTGCTTAATCACATGTTCAGTTGTCAGACAATTTAGCTCCACAACCTCCAAGAATTTACTGTAATAGTCTACTAGTAATAAATATTTTTTTTCCTGAAAGTGGAAGACGTCCACACCAACCTTCGACCACGCTCTGTCTGGTATATCATGCGGAATTAATGTTTCCTTCCTATTTTGATTTTTGTAAGTTAAGCATACCTGACAATTTTTTATATAATCCTCCAACTGACTATTGATGTTAGGCCAAAACATAGACTCACGCACTCTTAACTTACACTTTTCTAATCCCAAGTGCCCAATGTGCACCCGCCTTAACATTTCTTTGCGCACATTAACGGTACAACAATTCGATCGCTTTTCCATACCATCCCATATGCAACCGTCAACTCATCACGATATCCCCAATACGGCCTTACTAGTTCGTCTACTTCTTGCTTGTGCGTGGGCCAACCCTCTGTAATATATTTTAACAAAACCTGCAGCTCTAGGTCATCCTGCGTTGACTTTTGTATTTGTACGAAGTGCGAATCGATAAGCGGATTGTTGACGAGCACGGCGCACACCTGTGCATGCGCGTCCAGCTGATCGCGCGGCACCGCGCTCGGTGTGCTCGCCGGGTCCACCGCGCGGGACAGCGTGTCCGCAATATATAAATATTTACCGGGCTTGTACACGAGCTTAAAATTATACGGTTGCAGGCGTAACAACATCCTTTGTAACCTAGTCGGGGCAGAGGCAATCGGCTTGCATATAATACTGGTCAACGGTTTGTGATCCGTCTCCACCGTGACATCACCTCGACCATAGATATACGCATAAAATTTTTCACATGCATACACGCAGGCAAGAAGCTCTTTTTCGATCTGCGCATATGATTGTTCCGCTTTTGTTAGAGATCGCGATGCATAACAAACAGGTAAATTATCCTGTAACAGACACGCGCCTAAACCATTCTTACAGGCATCTACAGATATGACCACAGGTTTTTTTAAACTGTAATATTGTAAGATAGGTACACTTATCAAGCACTGCTTTAGAGTGTTAAAAGATTTCTCGTGCGGTTCGGACCAATGCCACTCGATTTCCTTCTTTAACAATTGCCTGAGAGAGTGAGTTTTGTCGGATAAATTAGGAATATTGCTCAACCGATTCACCTTCGTGCTGGTTTGGAGTAAAGAACTTATGTCTTTCTATAGTCAAATTTTTCTTCGGCAAAAAATATAAATCAAAGCGCTCCAGTACATCCTTCAATGATTTACACTCTGCTTCAAACTGTTGATATACCTCACGACACCGTTCTCCAATAATATGCAGTAAGATAGCAATCTGCACTTTAACTTCCTTGTTCGATAGTTGGCATGCTTCGAAATAAATGTTAAACGCACTCTTCCATTTACTCCACTCTAAAGATAAATTTCCAGAAGTCACATTCTCCAAATTATTGTCGAATATGAACGGCGGCGGCGGTGGTAAAATAGTCTCCATTGCAATACGATTATCAAATCTTCACAAAACACTGATTGTGATAAGTTAAACACGCTTTAGTCCGGTAACGGTTATAACGGTTCTTTTAAAACGGCTGCGCCATGTTAAGGGATGCGTCAATAAAACTACGCTGTCGGATCTAGCTGAATGCTTTATTTCATAGTTTACCCTCATGCATATAACACTATATTGAACCTACCCACACTTACAGTTGACGTAACTGAATCAGAACTGCTATTCGACAACAGGGTTGCAGTTCTAATTCCGTCTGTAAAAGCCCATAAGCTTAACTAATATAAAAATTTCAAAGCATACATTTAATTTTAAAACAATTTCGAAGCAAGTAAAGCTTCAATAGAGTAATTTTAACTGGTATAATATTCTGACCGATTGTAATGCAAGACCTAAGGGTAGGCTGTTAAAACTCGTCAATATGCTAATCTGGAGCCGTTACAGTCTGGCCAGCTTAACTCTAAGTAACGAGCACCGTAACTTGTGAGATCCCTGATCAGTTCGTACAGTGGTCCATGCATGGTGCGAAATGCATTGGCAATTTGGCACTTGATTTCGGCAAGTGTCATTTACCGCAGCATTGACCATAATATTTAGAATAACAATTACTCAGTTTGACCTGATTTAATTAGTGATAAAACCTTTTATCATAAAGTAACACAAGTTCCTGGAAATTAAATGGCTATGCACGTACCATTTATAACTATCAACAAAACCAACATATATTACAGTACAAACAGCAAATAGTTGAGTGGCTGTATGTCTGAAGCGCCCTCTGTCCGCCATTATTGTTATTACACGCCGAAGCTTACACTACGGTGACCAAGTTACTTGAACTTAAAGAGCGGAACATTGTCCTTTTGTTTCGAGATAATATTGAATAGCCAAATAAACAAGAAGATTTAATGACAATTTACGAATTACAAGTCAATTACCACTTAAAGTGACATACACCATCGTACGATTTTTCACTAAAGTTTTCGTTATTTCTTTATAATTGTCGGACAAAAGCATCGTAAGTAACACCGGCCGCTTCTAAAATTCTTGGAGGAGGCCTTACACTGATCTGTATTAGACAACTATCGGCTCCAAACGTTATTAATAAAATGAGATTCTATTCATGACGTGTTTTCTTGAAGAACAGTTCTAAATTTTACATAATTAGTGTAATTATTTCACGCATTCACTGCCAGCGAGGCATATAATATGCGTTCACCGTCATACAAGTTTGTCCATATGCCACGAACCCTTGTAGTGAATGCGTTAAATGCCGAATTACTGAAAATTACCCGACCGGATTAAAACAGTAAATTTTGTATATAAATATTATACTGTTTGGGCTAACCCAAATCTTGTCTCGGCGTAGTTACCCTACACAACTAGTGAAACTCCGCGACGTCAAGCAACCGGCAAGTTATTTAATTTACTCGCAGTAACCGAGCACTTTGACAAGTTGACTGACGGTTAGTACCACCGGCCCGGCTTCGGGATGGGGCCTCAAGTGCGGATGTGAGATTGCTTTGAGATTGCCTATTGTTACTCGTGTATTACATACCGCATTGTTTTCCGTTTGGTTTTTATTAGATAAATATTATCACTGATTACTTCAATCAAAATTAAAATAATACAATATTTACTTGGTTGAATTTTAACATACGTATTATGCAATTTTACAAGCACACACACACAACTGATTTCGAACGATTTAAGTTTGCATTTTGGCTCTAAGTCACGTAACTACTTCTTGTGCTAGTTTTGACATTAAAATTATTTCTTAAAATTTAAGTTGTTTTTGAGAATCAAACGACACCGATCCTATGGTTGTGAAAATGTTCAAGCCTGAGAATGTTTCTCAATTTGTGTGGGAAATGTTCTCGAAATCATTCTTACCCAATAAAAAACGGGAACCGGTCTCAAGAACGGCACATTTCTAGCTAGACGGCATGGCTGCGATGTAGAAAGACATTTTCGTATTCAAAGAAACAGTTAATTGTATTTCTTTCGTCACAATTTGTGGAGACTTTAGGTTTTATTTAAAAACACATCATTAACCCGGATAGGTATCTTAGCACAAGCGTGTACCTGTAAACAGCCCACGACATAACCAAGCAATCCCGTTATCCTGTATCACCAGCCGGCAAATTACAGGTTATAATGGTGATCGCATACGTGACGAGATTGCCGACATAACCGACCTGGAATCTGCCTCCGAATGAGTGGTTAGTGGGAAAAGGTCGGTTATGATTATGAAAGTTGAAGCCCTTGAAATGAATCTTGGAGTAAAATTCTAGGTTATTTTTTTATTAACAAAGATTATATGACCCGCCTGACCGAATTATATTAAGTGTAGGAAGTTGTTTCTTGCTCGCACAGACACCTTGTGAGTATAGTTATCTGCCTTTATCCTTGTTTTTTATAGTGTTTGATATCAGAAGATATACTTGCTAGATGCTATGCTTAGTCATATTATCTTTTCTACATTATATTCGTACCGTTTCGTTCACTATTTTTCCACACATCCATTTTCTGCAATAAACTTCCTAGGGTACTAAGAATGGGCACACAATTTGTACCAATACGTACCTTCGCTAAGTTACTCAATGGTTCTTATCACACACTTTTGCCTCACATTTCTTTTTAAATCTATCATTACTCTTTCCTTCGCACACGTTTTCTAACCAATGTCTCCCTTAATATGTAAGACATACATTTCTTATTGCGTTGACTAAGCTAGGTTGATTTGTCGAAGTTTATCAATGGATTGGACTGTACTGCATAGGAACAAGGGTGGTTTTGTCGTGTGTGTCGGTTTATCGGTTGTGGCGAGCACAAAGGCGCTAATGGGATATAAATTGTCGACTCCCGTACCTCCCCTTTGCGTATCTTGGGTTCTGGGTTTCTGGAAATGTCATAAACATTTCGGAAAAAGTTTTATTGAGTTGAGGTTAATGTAAGACTTCGCCGATAGGGACTTGTTTTATAACACGGCGTCTTTCTGAGTTGAATTATGTAGAACTTTTAAATTTGACGCAGTTAGTCATGTTATATTCGATTGCTTCATCCACAAAACGTACCACATGTACCTGCTGCAAAGTGTTTTTGAATTTTATGTTATTAAAATTTTCGTGAGACATTAAATTATTGTATTATGCTGTTTACAATCACGTGAAATTTTCAGGACCGGCCTGACATGTTTATGGGGTTAATTTAAAACTAGATAGATTTGACCATTTCATACAAAGATCAACGTTCTGAGAAAAATTTAAATGCGTAACCTGGTGGAAGAGGCCGGGAATCGAATCCGGTACCTCTGGACAGATAGATCTGGATAAGAGTGATCCTTATACTATTTTGCAAGAACACTTAAAATCCTCATTTAATGATTAAAGCACCGATAGCAATTCTGTGACAAACCCGGTGCTTTTCCACATACCTTTACTTCTGATATTTATGTTTTCTGTTCTGTTCTGATGTTAATATGTTACGTTCGGGGGACCGCGAAGTACCTACCTAAATGAAATGAAATATATTTTTCAACGCAAAATTGCATGTATGCATTTGGGCTTCCCACTTTACGATTTTCAGTACATTGCATTTCATTTACTTAGCGGTCCCCCGACGCAACGAAGCTTGGATTCTTTTTCTACTGTTCATTGTTTAGGCACATTTCGTAGATTTTATTTATTTCTTTTTATTGGTTGTCATGTCGGGGGTTTTTAAATTTTAAATTTTATTTTTATTCCATATTTTTTAAACAAACAGAAGTTTCGTCCCGGAATTTTCTTCTTTTGACACTATTTTTGTTTTACACCGTTTAAGGTCCAGGGTTTCCAATCTTTCGTCTAGCTTGATCCTGGACTATAATTATGTAGGTACAGCAGGATCCCAAGCCAGTGGTAATGAATGCCGTCTTCTTTAAGATTGAAGTTAGGATATATTTTGATTTCAATAGCCTTAAGCAACATTCTGGGAAAAAATCGTTAAAGTAAGACTAGTTAATGCTTATAATGGCAAAATGGCGAAGTTATTAGCCAAGACAATCAAAATATATACTTTAAATGCACTGCTCATGCAGTCAGTCGCAAGAACCTGCTACTTATAGCCTAAAACAGAACCAGGTTTCTATTCTACAGGATCCAAATAGTAGGTACGGGTGGCTTACTTAACTCCATAAAAATTGCAGTTGGTGCTAAGTAACGACTTAGTTTTGAGAGAACTAATCATCGATACCCCACACCATGGGATAAACATACAAATGTTTTTAAAAATGTATTCAACCACTTTGTCTCTGAGCTAAGCTGTGTACAGACTGACACAAACTACAAAATCCTAAAAAGCTGTTATTCACTTAGGCAAGAGTACTTTTGCTAAAGCTTACGTGTCATTTAGTCGCGTTAAAATCTTGCAGGGTGTTGCTATTTGTGACCTCAATCAAAGGAACCTGTTCAATAGTCCTAATAACAATTCAGCTTTAGCAGAATTCCGAAACTTAAAAATAGTGACCCAGTACTGTGACAGAAATTATAATGAGTTTTTTTTAGTCAAAACTGTTTTTTAGGGACTCGGATTTATTATGGACTGTACTTTCTTACACAAATATTAATTGCTCATCAAGAACAATCAGATGAGCCCAAACACCGTGGGTTTATCTTGTGCTGTTTAGGAGTTCCTACGGCCATCTTCAGCTCCAAGGTACCAAATTATTGTACTGTCAAAAATTTATTAATCTATTGATTACGCTAATAAAATTTAACATTTATCCAACATTAGAAAATCTTGGCTTAGATCCTTTCACAACTCTCTGTCAGGCCTCATCATGAGACCGTCATTTAGTAAGTGATATAGAAAATGCTAATAATACATAACATTTAACCAAAACTTTGGAAACCTTGGCTTCAATATTGGCTGAAATCCATTAACAACTAGCTGGTCATCATGAGACCTTCATTTATTGAGTGATATAGAAAATGCTAATGATACTTAACATTTAACCAAAATTTGGAAACCTTAGTTTCAATATGGGCTGAGATCCGTTCACAACTACCTGGTCATCATGAGACCTTCATTTAGTAAGTTATATAGAAAATGCTAATAATACTTAACATTTAACCAAAATTTGGAATCCTTGGCTTCAATATTGGCTGAGATCCATTAACAACTACCTGGTCATCATGAGACCCTCAATTAGTGAGTCATATAGAAAATGCTAATAAAACTTAACATTTAGCCAATATTTCGAATTATTGACTTCATTATTGGCTGAGATCTCGTCACTTGTTCCAATTAAAGCTGAATACCTTGGAAACTACTGGTCCTATTTCACCAACCATAGCTAAGAACCATCTCGACGGAAAAGTCTTTCGATTAATAAAAACCGCACTTAAATTGGTCCATCCGCTTGGGCGCTACGATGCCACAGACAGATACACACACACATGTTAAACTTATAACACCCCTCTTTTTTCGTCGGGGGTTAAAAAGCAAAAGAAAGAATCTGAGCCTATTACAATTTATAAACAATAGAATGCCTATATGAATATGACATGGAATTTCCTGAGATTATGATATAATAATACTGTAGAAAAAGTGTATTAGAATATTGAACACTTGGCATATTCAGTAGGACAACATGTGTCACAGCCCGGCCACACAAGTCGTTATATTCAACTACAACTTTGTACCTAACAATATTATTATGAAAATTAGGACTAGGTTTATAAAACATATGTAATGTCTGATTATTTTTAATGTGTGTACAGACATTAAAAATAACCACATTTTTTAATTTTTGTGCTTAAATCAAAGATCAAAGCACAAAGAAAAATCGTAATGCTTAACCTGTCAGAAGATACAGGGAATCGAACCAAGTCCCTCTAGATTACCGGTCCAACGTGTTTAACCTTTCCACCACCCTAACACCAAATAACCTTCGACTTTTTTCCTTATGCTTTGTGTGTCGATGTTTGCATTGCTGATTTAAAAAAATACACCTTTGCTTTTTCTTTGTGTTTCGATCTTTGTATTCATGGTACAATATTAGGCCTAGGTGTTTTACTCAGTATCATAGTTTCTTATATTCGTACTATTGATAAGTTGCCCTGTGTACCCCGGGTCCCCTGTCGTGACTGAGTGCCTCAAACTAACGCTAACGTCCCACAATGTCCCATCGCGCTTTGTATTCATCTTCCTTTTTTATTACCTCATAATTGCGTGTGAACATTGCGGTTGTCTGGTCTGTGATAAATAACTCTTTTATATTTTTGGTATTTGCCTTTAAGTAGTGGCACTTTCAAATCCTCAGTTACATAGAGCAGAGCAATTTATCGATATAATGATTACTAAAAATTTCTAAATACAAATAATAAACCTAAATCCTAATGTTTTCGAAATTCGATATAACAAATGTTCGTGGTTCATGTGTATGCCTATGAGGGGTTGTCAACAGGCAACTAGTAACTGTAGCCGTCATAAGTATTAATTGAAACTGAGAATCACATTAAACTAATTAATGATTCACAGCAGTGATCTCAACTCGTCTCCGATCGATCAGCAAACCTCGCTGCATCTGACACGAGTTTGCACTCAAGATTAGCGTCTGATTAAATGCTTGCCGAGATCTTGGGTGGGTAATCTTCGCTTACATCAGGATTAGCGTTCAGAATAATGTTTATAATCCTACTTCATCATTGACTAGTGCTTTTCTGCTGTTTAAAGGTACTATCTCGATGATTAACGTTTTGACAGGTTAATTTTAGACATTAAATCCATAAGAAGATGATAATTCTGTAACCACTGTACCTAATAACGGGACGGGAACGGGAGCGTGAACGCTCGTTTATTAATTAGAAAAGAGATGTGAGTCTCAGCACGCATTCTTACAAATTACTTGAGGTGATTCCATGGGAGATCGCCTTATGAAGTAGACTCCATTTTTATTTTACTGGAGATCACCTCACGTGTGCCATAATATGAGTTGACAAATTGTTTAAAACAAGATAGCTTTTGACTTATTTATGTCTACTGATTACTGTACAATTCGGAAATTTTATTGATAAAAAGTTTTCAAAAATGAGCGATCATTTTTCAAGAAATAATGTTTACAGCCCGGCTACGACAGGAGTAGCTGGACACCCACAGATGTTTCTTTTTAACCTGATTAAGGCAATGACAAAAAAAACGGGCTTAGTTGCGGGCACCCCCTTCTGATTATATATATAAATGTCATTATTTAAACGTTTGTTTGTATATACCTTCTTCAAGAATGCAACATGCGAAAACATTTCTCAACCGCCTTTACTCCACTCGACACTGTTCCCAGACCCAGTTATCCTAGTTTGGGGCTCGTCCATCGATCAATTACCCGCGACGGGGCCACTTTACCGCGATCGCCGGACAGTAATGAAAGTGGATGAGGTTCGATTCCCGGGAGAAATGTAAAATGACCGCTAGTGAATGATTTATCCGAAAGGGATGGCGTATGCCGGGTAGTATTTACACGTGCTGTGGAATCAGCATACTAATTTCAGCCACTGCTACAACAATCACTACTTTTCCATTGTGGTCAATTGGTAGACGATTATTTACTGCAAAACATTATTAAAGTTATACAATAACGTGTAATTTCTTTTTTTTTTATTGTGGGTACATACCGCAATGTTTATATTGAGCCATTGTTACAAAGATCAAAGCTAAAGAAAAATTTAAATTAGTTACCTAGTGGAAGAGACCGGGAATCGATCCCGGTACCTCTGGATTGCTAGTACAGCGCGGTAACCTCTCCACCACCCTAACTCCCAAGCAACCATTCGATTTTTTCCTTATGCTTTGGGTGAACCGGCAATCCAAAGGTACCGAATCCGTTTGTATAAATGGTTTAATAATTTAAGTTGTCGATTTAAGGCTAACCCATTATTTTTCCTTGTTTCAGGTAATAAAACCGTCGATAAATAGAAGTGATCTTCGGGCACAGTTATAATAAAATATGCAGTCAGGTATAATTACATTTATGAGAAACAATGTGTGAATAATTTAAATAATAACGAATGAGTGTCTATACTCTCACATGTCCACCTCCATTGTGTCACAGTGAATAATAATCATGTTAGGATTAGTATTAGGCGTAATCATAATTAACGTGATAACCGATTCAACCAAGCGCAGGCATTATTATGGCAGGCTGTATGTCAACGAAAGCGGACCAAATTGACCAATCACATTCCTCAGATTTAAATTTGAGAAATGCACTTCTATTGGGCTTCACAAAGACGCAACCTTATTGGTTAATTTTCTCAGCTCTGCTTCTGTGAATAGACAGCTTTAGAAGGTAGAAATAGACACTGCAAATAATAGACATGTTGACTAATTTTTTTTTGAGGATGTCAATCGATTCTATTTTTTATTGTGATCAAATATGGGACTGACCACTTAAACTGCTCTAAAAGTCAGAAATGACCGTCAACGTTCAACATTCCTACGTAGCGCTTAAAACGCTCCATACAATTATTGGCGTCCAGGCTAGTGACGTCACAGACCGGTATAGGTACCAATAATTGTATGGAGATATTAAGAAAATGCCATTTTCACCCTGAAAAAGTGCGTTTAAGTTCATGGTTGTTGTACAATTATTGTTTTGATAAATTATGAGGATTCTGAAAACATAATTAAAATTTCTTTTGTATTAAAAAAAATATCATAAAATTTGCGTACCTTTGAAGCCATACATACCTACATATTTCCAAAAAGATTTATTTTTCTGGATTTTTTTTCTTTTTTTCGATATATATTTAGCTAATTTTATTAATATAACAACATTACGCTGTAGAATTTCACATCAGTCAACATGTCTATTGCGCTAGAACTAGAACATGTTTATTAATCATACATGGATGCTATGAGTTACTTGCCCGTTAAAATCTTCTTTGCTATAATATGTGCTTCATTTTACATTCCAAATGTTTTATACAAACGACCAAATCATAATTTATAATGATATGCGGCTAACTCGACTCATTTTACGGTTATCGTGTCCCTTAGGCAAGTTGGGAGGTAATTAAAAACTCCCCGTAGTAAAAGCTGGCCCTAATAAAAAACGCGTTTCCTCGAAACTTTACATTGCAGACGGTCTGGCAAAACTCAGGAGTTTGAGGCAAATAGAACAGCGGATAAATCTTGATGAGGAGTCACTCTGGGAACTTTTGCTATAGCAATATTTTCGTATGTTATACTAGAGGGTGTAACTTTACGCGAAAAAGGACCAAGTTTTGATTATTTTCATACATGCGCATTTTTCAAAAGTATTAGAGCATTTTTAGCGTTCCGTAGTCAACTAGGAACCCTTATAGTTTCGCCATGTCCGTCTGTCCGTCTGTCCGTCCGCGGCTTAGCTCCGTGATCATTAGTACTAATTGTGTATGTATCACGCCGACAATACGGTAAAATAAAAAAAAAATCGGGTACCTCTCGAACACCTAAAGTGGGGTGATTTTTTTTTTCGTTCCAACACTAGTGTGTGGGTTGTCGTTGAATAGGTCTTTTTAAAATAACAGGGGTCTCCAAACATTATTTTTTGATAAATGATGACCACGGGTCAAAAATTATGGAAAAATTCATGAAAATGAGGCTAAATAAGTACTTTCAATGAAAACTATATTGAAGAAAATCGGTCGAGCCGTTTTTGGGTTATCGCAAAATTTCATAATTTTCTTAAAAGGATGTAAGTTGACTTCCAGAAGGTAATAAGTAATTATAGTTACTTTGGAATTTACGACCTTTTTATAGAGCTTGAAATCTTCCCTGCACCTCTAGCACAACTGTGACACGCGACTTTTTCTCGCGCGAGAAATATTACCTCTCTTTCTTCGCTGTACTGTGAGAGAGTGACGGGTGATGCTATGTCGCGCGACAAGAGTCGCGAAGCGTAGTTGTGCTAGACGGGCTGTAACTTAAGTCTATTGTGAAGGATAAGCAACTACGGAACCCTACACTGAGCGTGGCCCGACAATCGACATGCTCTTGGCCGGTTTTGTCTTTCTTCCGGGCGTGGTCACCATGAAACATCCATTGTTTACATTGGCATAATTGAATGCACTAACAATCTACCTTCGGCAGTTTGTATTACCCTTAACGTTTATAAAATGACGACGCACGTGTATACAGGTATGCATGGACCAATAAATGTTGAAATTAATTCTAGGACGTAGACGACTACACCTGCGGCCACCGAGATCGGTACGCAGATACGCATAAACCCCAATTCCATTGTTCTTAAATACCTACTTTTTGCACAATATTTCTTTATTTACAGTCATTTTAATTTGCAAGAATGGGTTGAAACTTATATATCGCGCAATAAACATGGCTGTCGTAGACCTATTGCAAACTCAAATATCCACAAAAAAATATTATTTCATATCCTTTTAATAAGAGATAAGGAAATGGATGTACACTAATGCTGTAGTTACTTCTGTGAACCAAATATGAAGCAAAGTTTCAAACTCGCGTGAGTGAGTTGGCTTGCTTATGCCGAGTTCATATTAATGTCCCCTTGGGCCATTAGCGGATAAACAAATATCTGTTTTTCACACAAGGGCACAACTGATATGATTTCCTTGCTTCGTTACGATCTTTCGTGGAAACGAAGACGTTCGCTACAGAACTTCGTAGTTAGTTATTAAAAGGATTGGGGTTGTTTTATAATTTATTAATAAGAACTTCTCTTTTTATTAATTCAGGTAATTGTTATTGTTGTCTGTGTTTTAAAAGGTTTGTAAAAGGAACGGAAGTCTAAAAAATCGTTTAATTTATAGGAGAATGGATGTAGCTTGTTATTTTTTCTTGATTGTTAAATGTAATAGAACACCAGTGTATTGATTCGTAATAGAGATATTTTAAGAATGCTTTAATTCCTTACCTTAACTGTGCTAATGTGAATTTATGCCTCATCGGTTTTGGGCTTATGACTATGCAGAGATAGTGTCATTTTAAGAATTTCGATATGATTGTGTGGTGGAGTGGGGCCATCACACAAAAAATCAGTTATAAAAAAGACAATGGTTATTCTCACATTTATAATAGAACTAGTGATATATAAAAAAAAATACTCCAATCTTAGTCTTCGTTCGTAGATTCCAATTGGTGCATGTATAAAAATGATTAGCGATTGTTACGGACAAAATGCTTTAGATACTCTCAAATAAACAAACATAAATGTTATTTTATCAATATATCACTACATTAGTATTAAACAAAGTCACTTCTTGCTGTCTGTCTGTCTGCCTGTCCCTATGTATGCTTAGATCTTTAAAACTAGGCAACGGATTTTGATTTAATAGATAGAGTGGTTCAAGAGAAAGGTTTATGTATAATACATGTCTAATTCATCAGAATTGCACCCGTGCGAAGCCGGGGCGGGTCGCTAGTCTAAGATATAAAATAATTTTATTATTATTGTATTAAACGCTAGTCTTCTCAGACTTAATAGCCATCACAAATAAGATAACTATCCCATAGTTGAGTTCGTCGTTCTTGCGATAAAACGCGGACAAGCACAAGTTTTGACAGTTGGCAAACTCCGCTCCAGTGGATTGTTTCTTTATGAGTTCGGAACTAGCTTCGCTGTTGCCTCCGATAAATCGAAGTGCTAAAACGCCATCAAACAAAATAACGACTTGTAAAATTTTAAGCTCGTTTTTTTGTTACGAGGGCAAACGAGGAGAGAGAAGCCTGGGAGTTTATCATAGACTTTACTTTACATCTTTGATCAACTTTTTACATTATTATATTGCTCTAAACTGACACGATTTTCACACATTATTAAAACAATAAAGGTTCCTTGTTGACTACGGAACCCTAATAACAATACAGTACTTAGTTTGAATACGTTAAGAATTTAGTTTGAATTGGCACTTTAATTATACAGGGTGTCTCTGACCATAAGGCTATAAATGCAAGGTTTAATTGTGCTCTCCAATCCGAGCATCTTTTGTTCTGCAACTTTATAAAAACAATTCTCCAGTCTTGTTTCTTTGACAGAGTAATACGCCTTTTTAAATAGTTTCAAGTTTCGTGATGAAAATACGTTCTGTAGATAAAGCTTTGGATGAGATGAGGTTCAGGTATTTTGTTAAATATACGTGCACCCAGGACTGCCAGGGACTTGCCAGTTTTTTGTAGCCTGTGCGGCTTTGAGGCTAATAAATTATTTTAATTGTATCACATTTTTTTAATGTCACAAATAAAATTCAAAACCCCAACCACAACTCTGTATAAGAACATGTTATGCAATATACTCATGAATACGACCGACCAATTCGCTCTTAGGTAAATTTGTGCCACTCTAGCTCTCACGCCGAAATCACTTGCACTGTGCTTGGGAAATTCACTTTCAAGTTGAAGTCCTCCTTGGATTCAATCGATAAACGTGCGAAGAAGCTTATTGGCGACCCTGCCTTAGTTCAGAAAAAGCTGCAAAACCTCGAACACCGCAGGAAAGTCGCCTGTTTATCGATTTTCTACCGGATACACTTTGGTGAGTGTGCACTAGGACTGCACGAATTAATTCCACTGTCTCCGTTCAGACAATTCAACACTCGGCCTGGACTTGGATTCCACCCTTATGTTGTCGATATACCACTGATACGTACGAAACGCTTTGCGTCTACTTTCCTTATGAGGACAGCTAAGGAATGGAACTCTCTTCCTGCGCACCTGTTCCCCGATAAATATAACTTGGATCTCTTCAAGTCGAGAGTGAATAGGCATCTTCTAGCCAAGCATGCTCCATCTTAGGCCTTATTGTCACTTAACATCAGGTGCAATCAAGGTTAAATGCATGGCTATTTAGAATAAAAAAAAAAGTCAATTCTTCAGCAAATGCAGGATAGGATTTTTTTGTATGTAATTTTATTTTGTTTATTACCTAGAAATATAATTACTTAAATCATATCTAGAATTCAAGAGGTTGAAGTAGATGATCATAATGTTCATACACTCATTGAGGCCATCGTCTGTTGAAAAATATTAATAGGACAACTACTCACAGATTTATACGGAAATATGTTGATTGGCATTAGGTATCTACATTTTGTATAGCATTAGCATTTTGGTACACTTTCAAAATTCCTAAATTCTGGCAATTAGCAACAATATATATAAGCTGATCATCATCATAGTATACTTAAATTTGAGATCCTCTATCTAATTCCGTCCATAGCCACTTCCTTGACATGACGTCCACCTTCTCTTTTATTTCTTTAATGTTATTTATTCTTGGCCTTCCCCTATTAGCTGATACCGTTCTAAAATTGAATCTAAACCCTTTGTTGACCTTACAGTATCAACTGCACATCCCGGCATTCCATTATGTCGTTAGCGGCCGAGAAGCAACAGACAGTGTTGTGTTTGTCACAGTTCTGCATGCCGTACGATTGTGTGCTAGTGATTCCGCCGCGATTTCTGGTTATTTTGTACAGTCAGCATCAGAAGTAGGTGAAAATTTTACTACCGGCATAATTATAATTCAACATCATTATCAGCCGATAGACGTCCCCTGCTGGACAAAGGCCTTACCTAAAGTTCTCCACAACAATCGGTCTAGCGCCCCATGACCCATTTTCTGCCCGCAATGCTAATCAGGTCGTGGGTCACCTTGTTGAGGACCTTACCACGCTGCGTCTTCTGGTCCGCGGTCGCCACTCAAGAACCTTTCTGCCCCAACGGCTATAGGTTCTACGAGCAGTAAGTCTAATTATATACTCAAATTTTCAGCTAATTTTCAAGCTGATTGTACATTCAGATCATTTGTATTTGATCAAGAATTAGACTTTCTAGTTCCAACAGTCGATTTTCAATTTCCTTTCTAGCTACAATTAAATTGGCTTCTCAGGTTTTTTTGTACAATACAAGCAGTAAGTAATACAAGCAATAAAGAGTACATGTAAGTAGAGTACTCTTTATGGCACACCTCACATAACATAGGAGAAATACAGTTCAAGAAAAAAAAACAATAAGAGGTAAACAACAGGCGGTCTTATCGCTAAAACGCGATCTCTTCCAGACAACCTTTGGGTAAGTATCATGTGCCTTTGCGGGAAGCAAACAGATGACATATTTTTTTCCATGCGGATGAATTTGAACTTTTAGTATACTAAAGAGTAAGTATGTGAGATGCGATGCAGTGCGATTTGATGTGACAGACTCCCGCGCCGAGTGTACAGGAGATGGCGTTCTCTACCGCCAGCGCAGGAAATTAGATGACGCCGCACTAGCTAGGGATGGGAGCTGTTCCATCGTGACATCTGACATTACACGTATTTTCGAAAATAAAGTTTAGATCATGTCCGGAAATACGTCGTTCCAGCGGGCTTTGTGATGGATGCGTATGCGATAGAGAACGATAAAGTAACACTTGAGACAAGATCTGTTCGGAACTCCTCAGTTTATCTGCCTGTATTTTCGAACAAAATTTTTTTTAATAGCTATTCTACCAATATTCTTGGCTTCGTAATACTATTATTATGTATTCGTACTATTATTTTGATCGTCAACTGTCAATTAGGAAATAGTTAGTAAATAATTAAATAGTGGTAAATCTCGTAGGTTTTTTATAATATCACCAACACTGGGCAGCAGATACTAAAAAGCATCTCTGCATATTTTTCATAAAAGAGTTTTTTTTTAATCCTACACACATAATCTACAATAAGTATTTTATACAAATCTATGTATCTGTGTTGTTATTAGCTATCTAATGTTCTTGCTGATTTTAGTTACATGTACTTAACCGGATTAAAATTAAATTGATTTGATTTTTAGGGTTCCGTACCCAAAGGGTAAAAACGGGACCCTATTACTGAGACTTCGCTGTCCGTCCGTCCGTCTGTCACCAGGCTGTATCTCAAGAACGGTGATAGCTAGACAGTTGAAATTTTCACAGATGATGTATTCTTACTGCCGCTATAGCAAAAAATACTAAAAATAAAATAAAATAAATATTTAAGGAGGACCCATACAACAAACTTGTAAAAATTTTTGGTACGGAACCCTTCATGCGCGAGTCGGACTCGCACTTGCCCAATTTTTTTTTAATTAGCCCGTTAGAGTGTCCCACTGCTGGGCAAAGGTCTCTCGGTTAGATCTCCACATATCCCTGTTAGCCATTGCTTCCGGCCAGTCGACCAGGAATGCGTCTAGATCGTCCCTCCATCTCCGTCTCGGTCTGCCTTGATGTAAGTGTGTGATTTAATTAATTAAAAATAATATAATATTAAACACTAAAGCAGAATCTTGATTATTTTGTAAATAAAACATTCAGTTTGAACAAAAACTGAAACAATAAATCATTCCAGAACCACCAAAAACCGTTCAATCCACACTTTTATCGACATCCCATCCCTACGCCCCAGCGGGGCAGAACACAAGTCAGCAATTTCCAACGAGCGGTGATTTATTCCATAACTCTTGTACGTCAGTGCGCGCTTCACCTGCCCGCCGACAAATCGATATATTCGTGTACATCACTAAAAAACAATACAAGATGGATTGCATGTTTCCGTTGCTAAAAATCGTGATAGTTCTTTTTGCAAGCTTTTATTTAGTCACTGTCCCCGATTCAGTGCCTTTCTTTTTTCAAATCTTCCAATGTATGTAGATATATAAAATTGCGTGCCAAGGCAATCAACATATTGACATCAATTACTGGACAAGGAACTCCATAATGATAAATCGTGTGCTGCGTCTTCCAATACGCGATCACTTCTCAGCTATATCGTTGTTTTGCGTATGTACTTACCCCAATCGTCGAACGGGATTCGAACCCGACTTAACTGTCTCGTATTCCCCAAATAAAATGAAATAAACAGTCGTCCGCCCCGTTTCACATGCTCTAATGAAATTCATTAACAATTTTAATTAATTCAATGCCAAATGACAGTTCCCAAGCGGCGAAGGGGGTAAAGCATTAAGCTGCATTTTGCTGCAGCCGCGAATTATGCAAAACTCCGGTTATGCTAATTCGTTTTAGGCGTATCCTAGGAATTCATTATTCTTTTGACGGCTTTTGTTTCTCGGCTTATTATGGTTGTTGTGTGAATGATAGGGTGATTAATACTTTTTAAATCACATGCAGTTTTTCCAGCATAATATTTGTTTTTATATATTTGCAAAAATATCAATAAAATTGTTTCAAAATATTGTTGTCTTTGTTTTCATCATTCTCATTTCTGAAAATATTGTTGATTGATGATTGTTAGAAGTCGATTTTTTATGTATCCCCATGCCACTCCCGATAGCGATCCTAGAAAGAATATATACTAGGAAGTAAGATCATAATTAAAACGACTACTGGCTCTTCCGTTGCGGTAATAATCGTGAAAAAAAAACATGACCCTAAAACCGCGCGGTTAGAACGCTCGGAGTGTCACCCATCTGTCGTTCCCTAAAACTTGATATAAAAATAATACTCATTTGTATTTGCATTAACGTATTATTGCATTGCAAAAAGAGACTTAAAATATATTTTAAGTCCAATAAGGAACCTTACAAGCCTTCAGGCATATTAAACAAATTTCGTTAAACGATGCACCTATTCATAAAAACCCAAATTACTAAACACGATGTCACGTTTATCCCATACGTTAGACCACTGTCCACGTTTCTAAATAAGGGTGCACAATGGGTAATAACTCTTAGCACAAAAAGGTCCTAACTGTCCATAATTTACTAGCGAAACAGACCTTTTTATGCCTCAGAGCATCGGGGTACAAATTATTTGCGACGCGTGACGTCACGAATATTAATAAAGGTAAATTGCTCTTAAATTAAACCTTTGGGACGGACCGCAAAAATGTCGCCGTAAAGATCGTAACAAGGAGCTGTTGGCCAGTTTATGTTTTTTTTTTAAATATGTAGATTTTGTGTTCTTTTTTTTTCTCCTCATTAAACATATAATTTATATATGTTGGCGGCCGATCGTAAAATCCGCCAGATCACGAAATTCCTAGGCATATCGTGAAACGCCGCCATTTCATGATTTGGCTAAAAGATGACCAGGCATATCATGATATGGCTGATAAAAAATACGGCAGATCGATTAGAGCAACGCATTCGTCGATATTCCTAGCTCTATACCGGGCATATCGTGAAAATCCGGCAGATCACGAAATTCCTAGGCATATCGTGAAACGCCGCCATTTTATGATTTTGCTAAAAATATCCTAATTTCAATAGAGAAGACGGTTTGTCATTACCAGCTTGGGATCCTGTTGTACATCTTATTAAAGATCAAGCAAGACACAAGACTGGAAAAAAAAAACCCTAACCTAACCTAACCTAACCTACTTATATGGTTATTTTTTTTATGAACCTAAAAGCTAAACTGCTCCCAGAGATAGGTTAGGTTAGGGTTATTTTTTTTTTCGTGACCCGTAAAACAAAACTGCTTCCAGAGTACTGAAACTGTTCCCAGAGTATGCCTAGGAATTTCACGATCTGCCTAAACGTCACTGTGGGTGTTACTTAGGCAGATCATGTAATAGCGGCCTTTCATGATAAGCCTAGGAATTTCATGATCTGCCTAAACGTCATTGGGCAAATCGTTAAACGTTATGTCTTGAACGATATGGCGGATGTCATTTAGCCAAATCATGAAATGGCGGCGTTTCACGATATGCCTAGGAATTTCATGATCTGCCGGATTTGACGATCGGCCGCCGACATATATACTTTGTTTTTCCTCATTAAATATAATTTATATAATGGTACTATGCTAGCCATCCTATACTGCTGATTATTTTTATAAAATATGACGTAGATCCGGTATTAAAAGTTTTATTTTGTAGCTTTGTTTTTATTTAAGCATTTGAAAAAACTATGGTATTGCGGAGTAGTGTTTTTCTCTTTTCGTATCAGTTTTTTTTTTGTAATTTATAATTCTCACTATTTTCTCTTTAATAATAAATTTATACTGGTATATATTTTTTTATTTTTCTGATATGCATACGGTTTTAGAAAAAACTTACTTGCAAATAGTTGACAAATGAAACAGTTTGAGTAACATGGCATTGTAAGGCAGAGCCTCGAGTGTAAGTTTGTAACTTGTCATAAGCCTTTTTGTGTTAAAATCCAACTTTTACAACACAGATGTGTTACAATGAAGGGGGATATACAAATGTAAAATCGAAACGCTTCGACAATGTTCTAACCAAATTGTAAACTGTCAATGCCAATATTCGTGCCATGAAGATTGGCAAAAGCGAAACCAAATCGCATTTCAAGTCCCGTATCGCTGTATGTGCGTCCGCCTCTCGCCAAAACCTCGGAAACCAATTTGAATCGCACAAAGCTTGTTTGCGATTCTCGGGATTTTGTAAAAATTGAAAACGTTCGGTATCCCGACTGCGTCTAGACTCAAGATTTATCTGTTAGTGTGTCTATGCAATAATATTGTAAAATAGAAGGGCTAGGAGAAAAAACTGGCTACGTCCATTTTCTTTTAGATTGTTTTTTAGTCTACGGCTACAAAATTACCCAGTTAATTATACGACTATCTAAGAATAAGTACTTACGCCTAGAAACCTAGTCAGAGCGCTTGGAAGTAAAGCAAGTTTTGGTAAGTGATGATCTGTCACGATCTTAATTTCGTTCGTGTGCGCGTCTGTCAGAACGTCAATGTCACAAGCAAAACGTCTCATGATTGGTTCGTAGGCACCCACGCACACAAGCAAAATCGGCTTTACCTTTCGCAAATAGTCGTATCAAGACTCCCTAAAACAGAGGTGAGGCTCGCTGGGTCCCGATTTTTTTCGATTTTTTTACGCTGGCCAACAGTTATAAGGTGATTTTACAACTTCAATTGTCTGTGCTGTAAAATTTTGCAAATGTGACTTAGCCGGTTTTCCCCTTAGCCCTTCAAATAACTAGAATCAGCCAACTTTGTTCGCAAATTGACGAAAGGAAAGCGCTTATTACTTCCCAAGGACCCAAACTACGCTCTGAAGGTATTTTCTAGATGCTGACGTTTTATTAGTGTTTTTTTTTTCTATTCTTTAATATTATACAGAGCCGTAGGGCGGCCTAGATATCGCTGGAGTGATGAAGTTCAAAAAGATCTCCGGGATCATGGTATCCTTGACTGGCGAGAGCTGGCTCAGGATCGTGAAGCGTGGCGTGAACTGGTGTCGGAGGCCAAGATCCAAGTTGGGCCATTGCTCTCAGTTAGTTAGTTAGTTAGTCTAGAGGAATATATACCTATTCAATTTTAGCCTCTAAACTCTTCTGATTAAAGGAGTTCATGCTTTCATATAATTAGAAATGAATTTTCAAAATAAATAACGGACATCAGAGGTGAGAACATACAACTAAAAAGAACATAGCCGTTGACTTAAGAAGCTTTGTTCCAAGTACTTATATTTTCTTTTCTCTAAAGCTGACAGTTTTAATTAGAGACGAATATTTATATATCGTGGACACTTGTGTTGTGCAACCCTCCGGGAAGGATATATGAATAAAAATGGCCGATAAGCTTCCAGACATGTTTACGGTCTCTTGGTCTCCCGTGTGAATAAAAAGGAATTGATAAATTAAACAACGGTTTTATTTATGGAGAGGAAATTAAAGTCAAAAGTGTTAGGTTTGGAAGACCAAAGCAACTCAGATCCCTGCCAAATCATTCCAAGTCTCTGATGATTTTGTGAGTTTGTGTAGGACTTGCTAACTACGGAACACTAAAACCGGTACACAGTTGTTCCTAAATAGTGATTTATTTGTTTCCTTTTTGTATTTTGTTTGTAAACTGTTTTACGGGGCGATGTGGTCGCCTAGCGACAAAGCCCTTACAATAAAAAAAAAAAAAAAAAACCGGTACACGGGCCCGAGTCGCACTTAGCCGGGTTTTCACTGCAGTGATCAAAATAAGGGCCATAGCACAATTCCTGGACTGATAATTTCGTAAAGAGATCATGGTTAAAATATCACTGATTCAAGTAGCTGGCCGCGTTTATCGCGCGGTAGTCAAAAACGATCAAAGAAGACCAAAGAGCTTGAAAAGTAAATGTAAAGACCTGATTTATCCTTAACGTCTATAAGTTGAAGTCCCGCCATAACGTAATTTCAACTCTTGTTTGGGGAGATTTCCAACTGACAAGCTAACGACGTTCACAAAGGAATAATTTTGGCTGAAAGTGTCGTGTTTCAGCATTTTAACAATTTAATTTTAGACCGCAAACTTGTTGGTATTTATGTTATTCTGTAAATAATTTATGTATATGTATTTATAGGCTATGTAGCCAAAATAAAGAATTTCAATTGACTCGGTCTTGTCCGTTTTTTTAACTGGCGTGTGTAACCTGAGCATCAGCCGTCTCGCGCATGTAAATCCCGGCATTTGCATCTGAATCGGGACTTGCACCACAATGCAGTCTGTCCGTACAGGCTGTTGGGATTTATTTATCCGAAGCCAAAAATCCCGCGTCTCAAAGAGAGGTCCATTCAAACGAAAACTTTCGATGTATTATCACTATTTCTATACTGTTGGTAAACTTTAAAATTATGTTGAGAACCAATGTTTGTTTTAGGTCATGATTGCGGTTAAGTATTTTGAAAGAGCAACATCAGATTTTCTTTAGTTAGCCGTAAAATGGCTGGAAGGATGTTACGTAATTTTGGTACGTCGATGTATAGGAGTTGAAGTCATGTGTAGTAAAGCCATTGTTTAAAAAAGGAGACAAACAAGATCCATGCAACTACAGACCTATCACCTTAATACCTGTTATTTCGAAGGTACTTGAAAAAGCTTTTCACACTCGCTTAAGCAGCTTTTTAACGAAATACGATGTACTCTGTCCTGAACAATACGGTTTCAGAGAACAAAGGTCAACGACATATGCATGTTTTGATCTTATAAAATTCGTTACAGAAAGCATCAATAACGGTAGTCCAGTGGCGTCGGTCTTCTTGGATATGTCTAAGGCTTTTGATTTTGTTAACCACGCGAAACTGATCCTTAAGCTCGAACGTAACGGTGTTAGGGGCAAAGCTCTGGATTGGATCAAGAGTTATTTGACAAATAGGTTGCAATGTACAGAAGTTAGTAGGTTTACAGAAATAAAGAGCACTATTTTGAAGAAAACTTTTCGATCCCAATTCAAAATAAATGATACAGGTGTACATAAATCACACAAGGCAGCATCTTGGGACCACTGCTATTTCTCCTGTACATAAATGATTTACCAAGAGCAACACCAAAAAAGTGTATTATGTTTGCAGATGACACGACGTTAATAATAAAATGTAATAATAAATTGACTTTTGAAAATGACATTAATAATTCTTTAATTGATATAATAAATTGGATGAAAACTAATGACCTGCACATTAATATTAGCAAAACCAAGGTAATGCAATTTACCTCTTACAATGCAAACAGTTTGCCAATCGTAATAAAATATAACAATATTGATGTAGATGAAGTAGCTTCTTTTAAATTTCTTGGCATTTCACTCGACAGATATCTACACTGGAAAGACCACATTGAACATATCTGCAGTAAATTAAATAGATTTGTTTTTGCACTCCGAAGATTGAGAGACACGGTGTCAGTGGAGGCTGCACTAACAGCCTACCATGGATATGTGTCCTCAGTTCTTCGTTACGGACTTATACTGTGGGGTAATTCGGTCGATGTAGGTAGAGTTTTTAGGATTCAAAAGAAGTGTGTCAGAGTCCTTTGTAACGTGCACGATGCTAGCTGCGTACCACTTTACAAAAAACTACACATACTTCCATTACCTTCTTTATATATAAAAGAAGTATGTATCTTCGTCAACACCCACCAGCAATATTTCAAGACGCGTGGTGAAGTAATGCACAGGCCGACCAGACAAAGAATTATGGATCTATTGCATAAACCGCGGGTTAGTAAGACGATATACGGTAGAAACGTGTATAACATGTGCATCGAACTATTTAATAGTCTACCTGATGACATTAAAGAGCTCCAAGGAAACCAGTTCAAGCACAAATTGGACACCTGGCTCCTGGAAAGGTGCTTCTATAGCGTTAAAAATTATTTGGAACGTAACTGACATCTCAATTTTATTATCCTGTTTTATGAATAGACATGTTGACTAATTTTTTTTGAGCATATCAATCGATTCTATTTTTTATTGTGATCAAATGTCTATATGGGACTGACTACACTTAAATTGCTCTAAAAGTCAGAAATGACCGTCAAAGTTCAACATTGCTACGTAGCGCTAAAAACGCTCCATACAAAACGCGTCCGGCTAGTGACGTCACAGGCTGGTACAGGTACCAATAATTGTATGGAAAAATTAAGAAATTTGGCATTTTCACCGTGAAAAAGTGCGTTTAAGTTCATAGTTGTGATACAATTATTGTTTCGTAAAATTATGAGGATTCTGAAAACATTTTCAAAATTTATTTTGGATTAAAAAAAAAAACATAAAATTTGCGTACCTTTGAAGTCACATATTTCCAAAAAAGATATATGTTTCTGGATTTTTTTTCTTTGTTTCGTGATATATTTAGCTAATTTTATTCATATAACTACAGTACGCTGTAGAATTCAACATCAGTCAAATAGCCTATTCCTGATTTCTATTTAATTTTATTCTGTTATTTTGTTTTGTCTTTATGCAATTTTGTTAATGTTAATGTTATTATTATGGATTAATGTAATTAATATATAGTATATTGCGCTCAAACATTTGCACGCTTGCTTGCAGGCTGAGCACATTGGAAACAAACATCGAATTATAAGACCTTAAACACTGTGTTCTAGCAAATAAATGATTTGACTTTGACTTTGACTTTGACTATGGTCCAGAGATGGTTACAGGATGCAATTATCCGATAACGGTTAGTAAAAGGAAGGTTATGTGGACATTTTTCAAGAATCCTTTCTTGGATATAGTACGGATATAATCTTCCGTGAAAGTGATAAAACATTTTTCTAGCAACTGTTAAAAGGTGGGGACAAAACAATCGAGATACCTACTCCAATCTAAAATAGAGATTATTTAGGTACCTACTTACCTGTTGAAGACTTCGGCGAATTTACGCAATTATTTTGCCTTAAATAAGAAATATAAATATTTATAATTTCAAGCCTACAGCAAACATTTTCATTTGCCCAAATGTATTCATACAAAAAGTAATCCCCATCACGAACGAATTTAATTACAACTGCACCCTGTATAAGGTATCTTTAGAACGCTGTACCTACAAAGTTAGCATTTCCGAACGGAATCTCTTTAAGGGGCACCCTTCCAATGTTACACCCTCTTCAAAAAAGGGCTAACTGCTCAAGGATTACATGGAAAATGTGCTCTTTTATTACTGAAGGTATTACCGCTCCAACATACTGGGAAGATGCGTTGCTATTGAAATTTAAATTTAAAAAAATACATACATTTTCTTTTCACATTCAAATTGGCCAGAGAGGTTGTTTTTAATCGGCTTTGCGGGGTGGTGTTGTAAAGCTATGCCTTCTTTCCTTTTAATAGGCAAAGATTTGGCGTAGTAGGGAGGTACATTATTACATTAGGCAGTACTACTCAATATAATAACAAGATTACAGAAACCAATTTCAACAACATAAATAAGTTCTCTACTACCCAAAGGTTGTCTGGAAGAGATCGCTATTTAGCAATAAGTTTACCTCGCACCTGTAGTTTACCTCGAATTGTCATTTTATTACATGCATTGTGTTTCTGAAGAATAAAGCTATATATTACGATGTACATGATTCTCTTAAAATATTAAGGACTAATATCTAGTGTAGTTTCTAAAGCAAAAACGTTTCAAATGCAGTTTAGACGTATCGCTAAGTTGAAAATTTATACTTGAAGTTCAAATGGCGTTGCAACATTTTTGTGAAACCGTTTTATGTCAATGAACTGACTATTAGGAAACTAAGAGAGCAAATATTTGGAAACAATTATTTTGAACGGCTGTAATAGTCAAACACGCAACTATAATAATGAAGCTACAAAATAATGACAGTTTCAAATTTAATCACCGGTCCGCAACCAGAAACAAAATCATTTAGTGACCACAGCATTTAATTATTTTATGGCTCGTTTATTAAATTTACGCGTAGGTACATACATTACGTGTCCCTTTACATACTTATGTAGATAGCTAAGCTATTTGATCGGGAGAGCTAAACGAGCGTAGTGTCACGTTTTTGCTTGGGCAAAAATGCTTTCGTGTGTCACGTTTCGGAGTTCCGGCTGCTCTAGAAGACTGTCTCTAACTGAATTTTGTAAAATTTTGTGAGCAGCTTTAATAATCATATACATTTTTTAACACTTCAGATTTTAGAAATTCATAGAAAAGGGTAAAAATATTTATTGATTTTAACTTTATTGCACAAAAAAGTCAGTACATATTTAAATGGCGGACTTAATCATCATAGATAGAAGTTGATGCAAATCAGAAATCGAATTGTAGAGAGAGCATCTAGCACTTAATATAATATATTGAAAAAAAAAAAGAAATTGTTCAGACATTTCGAAAAATCTTCGCTAGGTCTACAGCTGAGAGTCACTAGTTTTATTAAACGCTTTTATTTAACCTGCAATGTATGTAACTTTTCTAACTGTCGTAATCGCTGGAGTTTGCTATAAACACGCGTACAGACGTCGCGGCGCACAATGGTGATGGCGGCAGGGCTCTGTCTGAGATAAATATGGTGACTCAACCACTGTGGGGCCATAACACTAGCGGTTAACCCTTCGACAACTCCATCCTCCCTTCCCATCGTTACAGATGCTAGTCGCCAACGTTTTATTTGTTCGAAGGTATTTTTTCCTGAACCCCGTAATATTTTCAAGATTTTATGAACATCGTTTTAAAGAACCCATTAGGTTAGGTTAGGTTTTTTTTTTGTAATCATTCTGAAAAAATGAACATATATGGAAAAATGAAAATGTGGTGAAACTTTATGGACGGAAAATAAAAACATTGGGCAAGTGCGAGCCCGACTCGCGCATGAAGGGTTCCGTACCTATACATATATATAATCTATAACAAGTTTGTTGTATGGGAGCCCCCCTTAAATATTTATTTTATTTTATTTTTAGTATTTGCTGTTATAGCGGCAATAGAAATACATCATCTGTGAAAATTTCAATTGTCTAGCTATCACCGTTCTTGAGATACAGCCTGGTGGCAGACGGACGGACGGACAGCGAAGTCTCAGTAATAGGGTCCCGTTTTTACCCTTTGGGTACGGAACCCTAAAAATTGTGTTTTAGATAGATACAACCTATTTAAATGTTAGGGAGGCTCAAATATAATAAATAATATACTATTACACGATATAAAGAGAAGTGTTAATTGAAACTATCGATTGTATATTAAAAATATTTTTTCTACTCCAGTACTTTTTTCTGTCATTTATATAGTTACTAACTCTAATATAAAGACATAAATTATGAAAGTCTGTAAAAGTCTATACCTACTCTATTTCCCAAAAAAACACTGCTAAACGATGTTATAATGTCGCCAAAAAAGCATCACTTAGTACCACAGATTACAAGATAAACAGCTGCATTCACACAATATGTAGTTAAAAAAAAACTTATTGTACTAAAGCATTGCTGCCAACTTAAACAAAAGTTTTATCTTCAGCGCCTGGGTGTTTAGTATAGTGAACGCATACCTTTATGTATATGTTCATATTTTTTTCACAGGTGTTTAGTATAGTGAACGCATACCTTTATGTATAAGTTCGTATTTTTTTGACAGATAGACGTCAATAAAAAAAAAGTTTATCAGAGACTATTTTTTATTTTTATTTTGTTGATTCTGAGCGGGAACATGTAATTATTTTCTTTGTTGTTTATTTGCATTTTATTTATGAAATGTCGAGTCGTAGAAAAAGTATTGTATGCAACGTTGTACAAGTAGGTCAAAAAACGCTCGTGGCATCTTTCTTACGATGTTCGCTACGCTCACATCGTAACCCATGCCACTCGCGTTTTTTGCCCCCTCTTATACAACGGTTACATAATATACTATTTCGCTATTTTAATGTGACAATATCACACTCATGCTTGAATATTGATGCAAATTTCTCGCGATCGAAGGTACAATAAATGCTACCCGGTGCAATCTAAAAGTAAATCAAACCCGCAATAGGAGTATATAAATTTCTTTATTAAAATTCGTGAGCCACCTCGGTGTGATGAAACTATATATATTTTGTTAAGATGGCGTTGTACTTCATACACATACCTATAGCAAAAGAACTCTTGCATTGCACTTTTAAGATTTACGAGTTTATGATTATTTCTAAATAACTACTACTTTAAACTTCATAATTTAAAAACTAAAAGATCTTCGATTTGGTACATAAAATCAACACGCAAAGAAAAATAAATGTTAATTACCCACAGAAATAAAAAAAGTTTAATATTTTTGTTATTTAATTTAAATCGCGCTTTTCTTGGCCCGCAAACCAGTACACATAGTGTGGTCACCCCGGCAGATATTTCTCTTCCGCGTGAATTATCGGGACGGTCCCGGGTGTTTTATTGTTACGGCACTGCAGGTGTGGACACCCTACTCATCTGATGAACATGTTGCCTCGTTCTTGAACCCTGTATTATTTATCGAAGTGTAAAGGTGAGTTATAAAATAAGACCGTTAAAGTGACCATGTGTTGTGAATGGCTCGGTCTCTCTGAACTCTCTTAACTAAATGTTTTTCTTTGTGCTTTCATAACGTTTTAATCTATAAGCTGGATTTTTAAAAGTGTAACATGTTAGGACTTGAAGGGTAAAATATGGTTATGATAAGCAACAGCATTTTAGCATAAAATAATTTATAACTTGCACTAAAGGTACTAACTTGCACTAAGTCATTTACAAGTTTGTCGTTTGGTTTAATTGCATCAGTAGGTACAGTCAGCAGGAAAAGTAGCTATAAGCATTATAACGCTCACAATGATCTGTACAACATTGTGACGATGCGGTTGGTGCAGATATATACAATATACTTATATAGATAACATCCATGACCCCGAAAGAACTATTCGAGTTCATAATATATAGATCATGTAATATATAGATTATGTATATCGTCGTCTAGTACACATAGTACAAGCTTCGCTGAGTTTGGGACTAAGTCGATTTGTGTAAGATTTTCCCTTATTATTTACTTACTTACTACTTACTACGATGGCTCAGCGACCCGAAGCGAATCTTGGCCTCCAACACGAGATCACGCCATTTTTCTCGATCCTGCGCCAGCTCTTTCCAGTTGGAGGCTTGGAGTCCGCGCAGATCCGCCTCGACCATGTCCTTCCAACGATATCTCGGACGCCCAACCGGTCGTCTTCCTGTTGGGTGCCCCAGGTATGCTCTCTTGACGCCACGACCCTCTTCCATTCTCTCTAGGTGGCCAAGCCAGCGGAGTCTGTGGGATTTTGTTTCTCCTAGTAAATATACTAGGACATGGTAGCTGAACCCAATAGGGCTCAGCTACCATGTCCTCTATTTCCTGGTTCTTCAGTGCTCTCCAGCTCCCATCCGGTGTGCGTTTCGGACCGAGGATTTTGCGTATTTTTTTTCTTTCTGTAACCAGTAGCATGTTTTCTTCTTTGACTGTTACAGTCCATGCTTCAAATCAAATCAAATCATTTATTGATAACACCATAGTTACATGTCAATTATATTAGTAATACAAACACTTTAAATTACAATACTATTTAATTGCTTCACACGCGTACATAAGGATTGGCCGTATAATGGTCTTGTAGATCCTAATTTTGTTGTGTCTACTCAGAAGCTTGGACACCAACACTCTATGAAGGGCCGCGGTACACCGCAGTGTGTTTTGTACACGGATGCTGATTTCCTCGCTGCGGGTATTGGTATCCGTCACGGTACAGCACTTAAATTTTGCCACGCCTTTGTACACTATATCTCCAACATGTAGGTCCTGACTTGGTGCGCGCGAGTTTCTGTAGCGCCTCATGTGGAGATACTCTGTTTTTTCGTAGGAAATTCTCAGGCCGACCTTCAGGGCTTCAATTGCCAAAACGTTGACAGATTCCTGAACCATGTCCATGGAAGATCCCAACAAGGGCAAGTCGTCCGCGTAACCTATCACCTTATGGTTCCCATTCAGCTCCAGTCCACCTTCTAGTGAAAGCACTTTCCTCAGGACATAAATCCTAAATTGAAGAGCATGGGCGATATATTATTTATTTATATTATTTATAATCCTTATTCTCTATTATTTGTGCGTAGTAACTTTTGGCTGCAGACTGCTTTAAATTTCTTAGTACAATAAAGTTTAAATATTTTATATGAATGTCTACCTGTTTGTTTGAAAGGTTGATTGTGGCTTTTATACTCGTAGATCGAAGCGAATAAGGTTTCATTTCTTTTTTCCTGGTTTATTCGCTTTAGTGAGAATCAGACTAATTTGATCCCTAAGGAAACCTGTGAATTTAAGCTAATTAACTATGTAGAAAAAAAACATAGTACACTAAATGGAATACAGACTCGTTGAATAGTAGAAAGTTTAGATCCCATCAAAAACATTACAGTTGCGAGACTTGCATTTTTTTACATGTCATGACATGAATTTTATTGAAATAAGTCAACTAGCAATTAAAAGACCTTGGTTCAAATTACCTAGTATCGAGTACTCGACGCAATGACTTGTCGATGAAATGAAAATACTTGAAACGTTGGCTTTGAAATAATATTCGATTAAATGTCTGTCGGCAATTCAATGGTAAACCATGCAGCTCGCATAACTGGAAAACTACACAGAAATTTTGTAATGTTTAGGTTTTTTAATGATTTGTACACCAAACCGTAATAGAGCTCGAAATTTCATGCTCGTGTGTCTACTAGAAGTAACTTAGAATTCGTATGATCATATGTAAATGAGTCAGTGAATCAGTGAGTGACAAAATTAAGGAACTTTGACTAGAAATAATTTCTAAACTACTGTTTCAAACTGAAATTTGGAATATGCCTAGGTGATATCATGCTCTCCTGGTCATTAAAAATTCAGGCTTCTAGCTTTGTCCATAATGAAATACTGGGAGTTTGAAAATGGTCTGAATGGCTTCGAGAAAAGGATGTTACGGCGTGCCGGCAAGCGCGTTTGCTCGACTTGGCGGGGGCACTGCCGTGCCCCCAGATTTCTTTATTCTTCAAAATAAAATTTCTTAGTCACCAAACACTTTCTTTTTAGATAAATTGCTTGAGTTTAACAACTTGTTCGCGTTGTTTCAAGTTTTTAAAACAAATTTGGTTGAACTACAATGCGAAGTTATCGTCAAAGCTGTTTGCGATAAAGTTCGTGTCACAAGCGTTCCGGCGATTAAAAAGCTTTGTTCTACAGTCTAGTTTTCTTAATAGGTTCTTGTAAAAAATATTTGTGCAAGTTTCGAATATAAACTACCATCATGGTGAATTTTTTATAATTAGTTTGAACGACATAGTCTAAATGACATAGTAAAAAAAATGCCAATTTATGATTATTTTTGCATAATTTAGTACTAATGGCCTTGCGGCCATAATAACTCCTGGGGTCATAATGAACGAGGCATAGCCCTTTGACTCATAGAAACTTATTTCGTCGAATGTTTCATTTTCAAACATTATTTTTCAACTACTCCGCTACCTAAAGGTTGTCTGGAAGAGATCACTATCTAGCGATAAGACCGCCTGTTGTTTACCTATGCCTGTTATTTTAATGTATCTCATGTTGTGTTGTATATTCCTTGATGTTTGTATTATGGCGAAAAATCATTTAACAGAATTTTTATTCCTCTGTAGTCATACATTTTTCGTAAATCATGCAAATATAAATGTTTTTCACGAAATGTTTTTTCGGCGAAAAAAAAACATTCGCGGTTAGTTATTTTTTTTCATTGTGACAGAGTTTGTCACGAATCAATTTCGCTGCACCACTCGCACCTTTCCTGCTGATTGCATAAATGCATGCAGCTATTTACTAGCAACGAATAAAATCCGGCGCCATTTTTGAGGCAGTTTGCAATCAGCACACGTCGCTGTGAAGAGCATCCGAAAATCAGGGATTAGCATAAAGCACTGGCAAAGCGATAAAAGACTCCCTTCATAACGGTATTTATGGGACAGGGCTGTCACTCGCAACATATTTGTATGCAGTTTAGGCTCCATAAAATGGCTACTTTGCGTACTTACACATAGTTATTATTCGTTATTTTTTGGAGCCGTACAGTTCTTTTGCGACGTCTTCATTCATGAAGAGACGATGTTTTTTTTTGTAGCGCTATTTTAAAGATAATTATCTAACCTACAATTAGTACAATTAGCAAAAATCGTTGTAGAGAGCGGCGCGTACACACACACATACATACAAACTTACAAATTGTTATTGTTTGGGAATCATATATTTATAGACTGCAAAAAAAATTGCCCGTACGTATTTATGATTTTTGATGAAGTTTTTTTTTTTTCAAAAATATATACTTTTCCATTACTGTTTACGTCGTAATAGCAGATTTTAATTTGCGTGTTTATATAAGTTGAATAAACTCGCGTAGATGCGAAATTCTTTAATCATGAGTAAAACCATACAGTTACCTCGGTACCTGTCTTCATATTCTTCGATTAGCTATCAGGGCTTGCCCTAGAAGTCTGCTTTGACGAACAGCAAAAGCGATCTCATCATCATAAACAAAACCGTTGATAGAGCAAACTTACACTCTAATTAAGGTAGTACTCGTAAGCCCCGCCAGACAGAAATTAAAAAATAACTACACGTTACTGTCAACCCTACCTTGTTTATCCGCCGGAAGCTAGGGACGCAACTCAATTAGCTAATGAAAATGTACCGTTTTGTATCTCCGTTGCTTAAGAAAAGCGGCAAATTTTGCCAGCCCTATCCTGATATACCCTGCTATTGGAATTTGAAAGTGATGTTCATGGAATAGGGTCGAATGCTAGCCGTTTCGGTACAGTGAGATAGGGGTGTTTCAAAGTTAGTACCATCGGCGCTTCACGGTGCTTGCTTAAGAAAAACTGGCATGCTACTTTTGAAAACTCGTTGTATGAGCATCGTTTACTTGAAATGTAGACTTTAACAACAAACTATAAAGGTGGGTTTATATTATTTAAGGTTTGCGTCGTTTTGGATGTATTCAACTTTTCCATTATTAAGAAGCTTTTAAATTATGTAAGTAATTAATTTTAGCGTTCGTTAATAAAAATGATTATTTTTGATTAAAAAAATATCGTAGGGTTGGCGCGTTTTCTTATTTTAATGGTGCTAATTATCATTATAAATTACCGTACTTAATTTAATTATTATTACTTTATATTCGGGTTTATTCGGGCTTGTGTTATGGACACTAGATAACGATAAACATACTTATATAGATAAATACATACCTACTTAAATTCAATCACATTCATAATCCACGCATAAAATATTCGAGTTCATCACACAAATGTTTGCCCTTGCCGGGATTTGAACCCAGGACCGTGACAAAGAAAACATTGTGAGTCGAAACGCGAATTTGACGATCCACGGTCATATACGCAGAGCATCAAGAATAATTTTCCAATATATTGAGACGTCTTGATGTGCGTTTAATATTTGAGAAGTTCCTTCAATTCCTCATGGATGACGTCATCAGATCTTCAGCAAGATTTTACGGGGCAAATTTGTAGTTGTTTACTCTCGACAAAAAAATAACTATCCGAATCGGTCTACGAATTATAGAGTTCAATATTCGTAAAAACATAAAAAAACTACCAAATTGAGAACCTCCCCTTTTTGGGATTCGGTTAAATAGTAAACTTATATTAAGATATCGATCGCATTTGTTTTAAACTTATTTTACTTGTTAAATGATTACATTCTTCAAAGGATTCATAATAATTTAGCTACAGGTTTTAATAATCGCATGGAATGAAATTAGAAACACTCAAGTTTCAAATTTAGTACCAAGCAACTCCGCCGCTAAAGTTACAGAATATTATAATAATAACGTACGTTATTAACGTAATGTATATTAATAATCACACAATTTCTTCTCATCTCATTCTAAATATAAATTTCTCTGTGATTATATTTCACATACACATTCTTCCGAACTTACATTAAAACCCGAACCGTGTTTTACAATTCTAGGAAGTTTTCACCTCGACGGAAACAGTCCCAATGAGCGGTGTCGCCTCGGGACAACATTTAAATGTACTTTCAACAACCTACCTGTAACTAACATTCCTGAACAATTATATAATTCTGAAAGGTATAACCTTAGCGCCATCTATGAGAACATTCGTTACTTTGCATTACATTATTAAGATAAGGTTAAAAATATTTAAAATAAAAACAGGGACCAAAACTATTAGGGAAATTGAAAGTGTACATGCTGTTGGGTTCTGGTCGAAGGGTTGAGACGTTGGACCGGTAATCCAATGGTACCGAGTTCGAGACCCGGTGTGGGCAATGTGTGAGCGCAATTTAATTTTTCTTTGCGTGTTGATATTACCTTTAAAAATAATGTAGTGTACTTTTCACTGAACATAGGCCTACATAGGACATAACATTTCGATCACGTGGAAATGTTTTTTTTTCCTTTACCATAGTCGAGTAAAAAGTACCCTATAACTTTTTTTGGTGAAATTTCAATCCGTTCTCAAATTTTGATGTGATAAAAAAACGATCCAGAGTCCTCCAAATAGACTATTTATTCGTTTATTTCAAACGTTTTATCGAAATCTCTTTGATGTTTCGCATCACAGCAAACACCTATCACGAACTTTAAAATGAAAACATACAAGAAAACATAGATTTGGGATATTTTCATAACAAAACCGGCTCGTCCCGCGGGACAGACGCTATCCGGGATAAATTTCCAGTCTCCTTTATTTCTGCCTTCCGGAACAAAATGATATTTCAGCGGGGAAGCGTCTTTGCGGGGCGTTTTATTTTTATCGGAATCATAGCCAAAATATCTAATATTAGACTAGAATAAATTTAAAAATCTTACATCTAACGCGCCTGTGTTGTTTTCTGTTTATCTCCGCACATCTCCGTTTGCACACTTTTCCCAATTGATCTTAATCGGAATTCTTCCACGACAAGAAAGAAACAAAACGATTTAAACTCACGGTCAAATGGTCAGCAACGGCCCGACATATTTATCTTGCCTTAGAGTATGCTCTATGATAAAGATAATATAATAGTAGCTTATGTGACTGTACATAATGAAGGGTATTAAACACGAGTGTGGGTTTATGAAACGAGCCGAAGGCAAGTTTCATAATAACATCACACGTACACTAATTTATCTACCCTCATATCATAAGTCTCCAGTCCAAGCCTAAAATTACTCATTTCGGTTCTTGAACGCATCATGGAGGGTTTATGATATTTGGATAGATAAATAATAATAACAATATATTTTTTTTTTATTCAAAATAGCCATGCATTTAACCTCGATTGCACCTGATATTAAGTGACAATAAGGCCTAAGATGGAGCATGCTTGGCTAGAAGATGCCTATTCACTCTCGACTTGAAGAGATCCAAGTTATATTTTTCAGGAAATAGGTGCGCAGGAAGAGAGTTCCATTCCATAGCTGTCCTCATTGACCAAACTCACAAAGGTAATCCCATTAAATTAACTAAAGGTTTATGTTTTCAATTTCCTTTCTCATCATGATCCTTACAACTTCAAGGGACTGAATGCCGTGCACAGTAGGTCTCGCGCCAATATTTATCGACAAATGAGGCCTAGCCTCCAGCCGGCCGCGCCGCTGCGCTGAAGGCGCTCTAAATGAGCGTGATATTGTCATTTTCCAGCATTTTCCACTCGGCGGCGCCACTGGCGCGCGGCCAAGACCACTGGATCACTACGATTGATACAAATAGTCCTTGTTTAATTTCAGTTTATAAGGATTTGGATTGCTGCAGTTTACATTTTGCGCATTGATAGACCACTGTGTATTAATAGGACTATCACAATTTGTAAGCATTGGTTGGCTGTGTTCTTTAGCGGAGAATGCGAATCAACGAAATATCACACCTGTGGCGCGGAGATAATCTCATTAGCGGGTTATACTCCCACACAAAGTCCAAATCACAGGTAGTGAGGGCTAAAGAGCCCAAAAACAGTTCAAGTCATGTTTAAAAAAAAAGAGAATCGGCAAACAATGTTTAAGAAATCAGTTTCATTACACGCTTATTCTGGCGTCAGTTCATTTCATCATTCTGGACTGTCAGTTTACTGAAATTCAGTATCACTATGGTTTAATAAGACGCCTGAGAGGGTATTTGTTTTAATTTGATCAATTCAATATGCAATTCATCATCATAATCATATCAGCCTATATACGCCAAAATGGTTTTAACTTAAATCTATAATAATAAGCCGCTTTGATATTATCCTCCAGCTTCATGCTTTGAAAACGGCGTCGTGAATTTCTACTCAATGGCAACATGCCAGAAACCGGCTCACCGATTCCTACTTATTTCAATCTTAATTAGTCGAGATCAATTTCTACTGCAAGTAATATTTATTCGATATTGTCTCGATATTATTTAGGAGTTGACAGTTGAGAAGATCACATTGACGAAGCCAAAGAAAAATGCCTTAGAAGGTACGACCACGTCCAGAGACGCGAAGAACATCACGCAGTACTGGACCTGAACCTACACGTAACCCAACCTTGTGCCCGTGAAAGACCAACCGCCACTTGGCTGACGACGGTCGAAAAAGACCTCAGAGAAGCTAAAATGTGGAGAATGCGGACGAGGAGGGCCCAAGTAAATGGGACTACCGGTCTAGGAGAAAGAAGAAAGAATATGAGTAAACTACAAGACACCTTCACAGATGTGTTTAATTAACCGAGCGAGCGAAGTTTCTCTTATTCAGCTTGGCCTAAAATTCTTTCCTATGTATAAATGTTTTGATCTCCGGCTGTTATCAGTTTACGGGTCGCATTTCTAAACCGATTCTCATGAAATTTTGTGAGTAGGTTTAATAAGTGTATAGCTTTTTTCGTCGATTTAGTTGTTCCATTTTTTTATTGCGGAGATATGGGGGTTGGAAAGAGGAAGTCTGAAAGTGGCGCCAATTAGGGAGAAGCTGCACAAGCTCTGCACTCTCAGTGTGAAGGTGGGTCGGACGGGAGGTTTACATGTCAAAATGGGACAGTGAACGTGTTAAGTATTATACCATGTCTGGTTGTGATGTGTATATGTCTGGTTGTGTGTGTACTCCTCTGAATTAAACACAAACGCCTTACCTGTGTCAATATTTCCGTACTTTATTAGCGCTTATCAGTAGAAATGAGAAGTTGGATGTTACGATTGAGACCAGCATCCATCACCTTAGTATAAAGTATCATTTCATATGTAACATGTGGCTAGACTTAACAGAAAATTAATCATCATCATACCCCCTCAGTTTATCCATACCACCACTTCCCCAATCGAAGAAAAATGAGGATTATTCCCTAATGTTTTATTGTTCTTCACTTTGATTTTGACGGCAGTTTTCACAAGCTTAATTACTTTTGTATACCTTTTCAGTGTGATCCTCAGGATCGTGAGATTTTCGATGTGGAGTAGTTTCCGATTTAGGACCTATTTGGAACTATCCAGAAACTTAAAAAAAAAAATAGCAAAAAAAGAACCGACCAATAAAACTAATAAGCCAAAAATAACCCGTTCAAGTATACAGATTACATTTGACTCACTCTTTGAAGTAGGTCCCAACCACTAATTATTATATTTATATATTACTAGCTGTGCCCCGCGGTGTACCCGCTCATCCCACGGGAACACTAAATTTATTCGGGATGAAAAGTATCCTATGTCCTTCCCCGGGACTGAAACTATCTATATACTAAATTTCATGTAAATCGGTTTAGCGGTTTAAGCGTGAAGAGGTAACAGACAGACAGACAGACAGACAGACAGACAGACACACTTTCGCATTTATAATATTAGTATGGATAGTTTACGTGAGGTTTGGCACCGACTTCAAAGGGTGTTTGTATCCGGCGCCATACACACCAGGTGCAAACTTAATCCGGCCAGTTAAGATGGGACAAGCACGAAACCCTCGGTGCGTGAGTTAAACTGGCACTTGGCCGGTTTATCACTGTTAAACAAGGTACAATTTCTATTAGGTCCTCTCAAAATTTGCTTCTGGCTGTCCCTTCTTCTTCTTCCAAATTCTATAACAGCTCATTTACCTTTCAGGCTACTCTATTGTGGAACTCTCTCCCTGTTGAATTGAAACGTAGTCAATCCGTCGCTACTTTCAAAACACACCTCAAAGAACATTACTTGTCTCTCCTTTAATACTCTATCACTGTGACTGACATAATCTGTGGTTCGTTACACAAAATATTATTTTAAATATAAGGTTTAAGTAAGTTTATATATGAGTATATATTTAGTCTTATGTTCATTTATGTATATTTTTATGTATGTTTAAGTATCAATATATATTATTATAGGTTTTAGTAGATTTTAATAATTTTTCAGTAGTTTTCTTGATTACTTTTTGCATCGCCTACTCATCTTATTTCATTTATATTAATCCGCTACCCAAAGGTAGTCTGGAAGAGATCGGTTTTTAGCGATAAGATCGCCTATTGTTTGCCTCTATTGTAATGTTAAGTGTCATTTGTATTTGTATTTGTTTCTTCTTGAGGTGTGCAATAAAGAGTATTCTATTCTATTCTATTCTATTCTATTCTATTCTATTCTATTCTATTCAATTTGATTCATTTCAAATCATACTTTATTTAAGATTAAAAATCCATATTATTTGTCAGTTAACAATAACTTAATACATAGTGTTAGCATTATTGGACAAAATAAAATAAAACGAATAACACAGTGTGGACTTGGATCCATATCCGTAGGAGTGGAGAGTTCCACCGCACCGGTCTGAGAACATACGACTGTTGGAGCTCTCGCGTAAGCGCTTTAATGCAGATGCACACCGCTTCCTCATGATGGCCGGGAAACCGTCTGTATGGGCAGCCGTCGCGCTACACCGCCACGGCAGCCCCATCAGCACCCTGATTGCATTATTGTACTAGACATGTACGTCGCTATATGGCCGCTGCGAATATGAGACCCATAGATAGCACGTGTACATAGACTGACAATATGCTTTGAATAGCGTTAATTTAACTTGTGTAGTACAGCGTGCCAATCTAGCCAGCATATTACAACGGACAGCCAGCGACCTACGTTACTTATCGATGTCAAGGTTATCCTTCAGGTGACCCAGTGGCCCAAATATTTAAATTATTTTATTATTATATATAGTTATAGGTCCTAAACAGTACCAAAGACGTAGGTACTAAATCTGCGAACCACACAACATCGAGTGGTCTAGCCCTCCTGACGCTCACCCTTAAGTGACTGCCATCTAATCGCCATAACCGTTATGACAATATGGAAATTAGGCTGCAACGGGTTCAAAGTTACCCAATTAGTTACCTTAATATGCATATTTTCTTTCTTATATTTTATTTATAAAGGTTTTAAAAATTAAATATTATATAATATACATACAATACATGACGATGCTGATATTTGAATTTACTGAATTTACTCTCTTTCAGCAGCAAATCTCTCTCTACCTTATATCCTAGCATACCGTTTGCATTATTCTCTTAAGATCCATTCTACTTTCAGCATCAGCGTTTATTTTCCACCCAGATCCATTGTTCTGAAGTAAGAATCTAGTAAAAGATTTTGCGACGATATTTATAATCACGCCTTTTTCCCAACGGCGTAGCCATAGCTAAGTTCATACTCTTGCTACGGTCCTGGCGTGCACGTACTATTATCTATTCTGTGGTTGCACTTCAACAGTAATTTATCTCGCCTGCATGATCGTTGGTTTAGAGTACTTTTGACCTGCCCTTTTATAGAACGTGTAATCGAGAAACGTTCGTCTATGTCTTCTTCGTCAAACATATCCATTTACGTTGTAGATTTGTCTGCTCAATCTACTTCAATGCATCCTCTCCAACATACCCAAACTATCTTAGCATCCCTTTCTCAATTTGAATTACTACATCTTTTTTCACACCTTAAAGTTTACGAACTGCATTTATTTTAATTTCTTGCTTCGTCTGCTACATCCAACTTTCCGTACACAAAAATGTTGGAACCAATACACTTCTATAGTTGCCGAGAAACTTCTTGAGCCTAACCTTGACTGCGCAGTAGCCGATTTACGTACAAATATGCATGCGCAGATCCGCCATTTTGGGTCAAGAAGATTCTCGGCAACTGTATGCACATCCAAAGACGCCTTATCTTAGAGATTTCATGGCTGGGCAGCTCGGCAAACGGGTCGACCGTCTCTTGTGAACAGCCTAATTCACTTGTTCTAATATCTCATGTTCATACTATTTTCTTTATCAAATACCATGCCTTTCGCCTTTTTCGCATTCACTTTAATTCCTTTCGTTTACGAAACTTTATTATGATTATCACAATCTCCTGCAAAATTCAATCTGTCGACGAAAGCGATACTTGACTGAACTGACAGCATTGTAAAAGAAGAATTGAACACGTAATTACTCCATAATCAATCCACAATCATTCTCTTTTAATTCTGTCAGAGAGTTAGTTACTTCATAAATAAATAATAGAACAGCTATCGTTACACGTACATCCATGTCTATTACCGTTGGATATTGAACCGACACTCATTACAACCGTGCACCAGTCTCCGGTCTTTCCTCCAACACAAATTCAAAACGCAGTATAACTTACTCTCCACTACGCTCTGGCCTCGGCTTTTCGGCGGGTACCCACCGTAATGTTTAAAACGTCTTTTACGCTTTCCCAAATTCCTTCCCATTCCTTCTTAAGCAGTCGCACCAGACAGCTACGCTACGCCCGTTGGTAACTTCACTTAATCCATTATTGTATCCACTTTTAAGAAATCTATGTAGAACTTATTTTTCAGTAAATAGATCTCACATGGAGTTAGTGCAAGTGGGGAGCGAAGCTAGTATATTTGAGTAAAATACAAAGATAGCGAACATTTTCAATACTAATGACACAATTTAACTGCAGACTAAACCTTCGCACGTTATGTTGCTAAGAAAAAAAAGTTTATTTGATAAAAAATTACAAAATATAACAAAAAACTGTACAAAATAGACTATCTAATCAAATAACCCGCCCCTAATCTATACAGGCGCAAAGGCCCCTAAATCACGTTGAATCACGATGGACAGCCTTTGCCCCAATATTGACCCTGAACGGGTCTCATGAGTTCTCTCGCGTAGCCGATGCACAATTCCCAAAAAAAACCCTTCACCTCCCTTTTTGCCTCTGAGGGCCAAAAACCGGTCGTTTTCAGCGCCAGTTACATTTTGTATGCCAACTAAGAACATTTTCATTTACTCGTCTCACTCGATTGTCAGTCCACGCTGAGTTGTTATCTCTTGTTTTATTCTGAAACAGAGTTTAGCAATTATTTTTACAAGCTTTTATTTTACTTGCTATCCGTAATATACATAGGTATGTATGTTTTGGTCAAATCATGCAAGCAGGATTATAACGATAACGTTCACATGTGTTTACATATGGTGACCGTACCAAGCGTAGCGAAACCGTATAATGTCAGGATATACCGTATAAATATGTTAGGAGCTCTTGAGCTCTTTGCCGATGTGAACTAGACAAATAAAAGGGAAATTAAATGCACAGTATTGGAAAAGATTGTGAAAGGGTTGAAAAGTATGAAATCAGGTAACGCTGCGGTATATGACAGAGTATCCGTCGAAGATACAATGGCAAGACGTAGCGGTGGACACGCGTCGGTAGCTCGTATCACCACGTCCCAAGAAGCGTTCGCCTTGAATTTTACACAAACAACCAATAAAATACAGTTCATCATTATTTATTATAGACTTCCATAACAAAACGGTTCGTTTTGGTACGGTTCAGTTTGGTTTCATATATATATATGTTATAATTTTAGTGGACTATACAAAAACAGTCCAACTGTTCAGTTCTCTAAAGAAATGAGGTCAAAGGAAATGAAATATTATCACCTAGGTACCTCGTGAACGGAACCGCGGGAAAACCGCGCTCTCACTGGGAATTGAACCCAGGAGCCCAGCTTAATATAAAAGATTTTTTCTAATCATCATACCTTGCAGCGAGCTAATAACATCGTCGTGTTTACACGGCTCTGCTCTGATACTACAAATAAGGTTTAAGTGGAATAATAATGTAACTTTGATGTGTAATACAGAAACGTTACTAAACGTTAAACAGACAAACAAACATGAAAAATAGATAGACAGACAGATTTCAACTCATTTATGCAGGGGTAAAGCAGTCCAAAATTCAAACTATTTTATGAACAAGAATGTTTATTGTGATGCCACAGACAGACTCACAATACACAGACACGCATACAATACATTACAATACATACAACCGTAATTACTTATTACCTTCTGGACGTTATCGATTATACGCGACACATTACAGTGTGTGTGTAACGTTCGAAGTATAAGGACACCGCACGGCACTTACGTCATCATCATCATCATCATCAGCCAAAAGACGTCCACTGCTGGACATAGGCCTCCCCCAGAGAGCGCCACCATGACCGGTCCTGCGCCTCCCGCATCCAGCGGACTCCAGCGACCTTCACCAGGGTCATCAGTCCACCCTGTGGGGGGCCTACCCACGCTGCGTCGTCCGGTGCGTGGCCGCCACTCAAGAACTCGATGGCCCCAGCGGCCGTCGGTTTTACGAGCACTAACGTCATTTTAAAGAAAATTATGTAATTTTGCGATAACTCAAAACTGGCTCAACCGATTTTACTCAATATTAGTTTTCATTGAAAGTACTTATAATGCCTCATACTCATGAATTTTTTCGTAATTTTTTGACCAGTGGTTGACAAGTTAGACGGGTGAGGACGCTATTCTTTTTTTTCGGAGCGAATAAAACTGCTGACATAACCAAAAAAGAATGTTAGAAGACCTATATTATTTTTAAAAGACCTATTCAACGCCACCCCACACACTAATGCTGAAATGAAAAAAAAAATCACCCCCTTCACCGTTTAGGTGTGCGAGAGGTACCTGAAAAAATAAATATTGTCAGTTTTAATTTTACGTTTTGTCAGCGTAATTAATACACATACTCATACAAAATTTTAGCTTTCTAGTAGTAATGATCACAAGTTTCGAATATAAACTACCATCATGGTGAATTTTTTATAATTAGTTTGAACGACATAGTCTAAATGACATAGTAAAAAAAATGCCAATTTATGATTATTTTTGCATAATTTAGTACTAATGGCCTTGCGGCCATAATAACTCCTGGGGTCATAATGAACGAGGCATAGCCCTTTGACTCATAGAAACTTATTTCGTCGAATGTTTCATTTTCAAACATTATTTTTCAACTACTCCGCTACCTAAAGGTTGTCTGGAAGAGATCACTATCTAGCGATAAGACCGCCTGTTGTTTACCTATGCCTGTTATTTTAATGTATCTCATGTTGTGTTGTATATTCCTTGATGTTTGTATTATGGCGAAAAATCATTTAACAGAATTTTTATTCCTCTGTAGTCATACATTTTTCGTAAATCATGCAAATATAAATGTTTTTCACGAAATGTTTTTTCGGCGAAAAAAAAACATTCGCGGTTAGTTATTTTTTTTCATTGTGACAGAGTTTGTCACGAATCAATTTCGCTGCACCACTCGCACCTTTCCTGCTGATTGCATAAATGCATGCAGCTATTTACTAGCAACGAATAAAATCCGGCGCCATTTTTGAGGCAGTTTGCAATCAGCACACGTCGCTGTGAAGAGCATCCGAAAATCAGGGATTAGCATAAAGCACTGGCAAAGCGATAAAAGACTCCCTTCATAACGGTATTTATGGGACAGGGCTGTCACTCGCAACATATTTGTATGCAGTTTAGGCTCCATAAAATGGCTACTTTGCGTACTTACACATAGTTATTATTCGTTATTTTTTGGAGCCGTACAGTTCTTTTGCGACGTCTTCATTCATGAAGAGACGATGTTTTTTTTTGTAGCGCTATTTTAAAGATAATTATCTAACCTACAATTAGTACAATTAGCAAAAATCGTTGTAGAGAGCGGCGCGTACACACACACATACATACAAACTTACAAATTGTTATTGTTTGGGAATCATATATTTATAGACTGCAAAAAAAATTGCCCGTACGTATTTATGATTTTTGATGAAGTTTTTTTTTTTTCAAAAATATATACTTTTCCATTACTGTTTACGTCGTAATAGCAGATTTTAATTTGCGTGTTTATATAAGTTGAATAAACTCGCGTAGATGCGAAATTCTTTAATCATGAGTAAAACCATACAGTTACCTCGGTACCTGTCTTCATATTCTTCGATTAGCTATCAGGGCTTGCCCTAGAAGTCTGCTTTGACGAACAGCAAAAGCGATCTCATCATCATAAACAAAACCGTTGATAGAGCAAACTTACACTCTAATTAAGGTAGTACTCGTAAGCCCCGCCAGACAGAAATTAAAAAATAACTACACGTTACTGTCAACCCTACCTTGTTTATCCGCCGGAAGCTAGGGACGCAACTCAATTAGCTAATGAAAATGTACCGTTTTGTATCTCCGTTGCTTAAGAAAAGCGGCAAATTTTGCCAGCCCTATCCTGATATACCCTGCTATTGGAATTTGAAAGTGATGTTCATGGAATAGGGTCGAATGCTAGCCGTTTCGGTACAGTGAGATAGGGGTGTTTCAAAGTTAGTACCATCGGCGCTTCACGGTGCTTGCTTAAGAAAAACTGGCATGCTACTTTTGAAAACTCGTTGTATGAGCATCGTTTACTTGAAATGTAGACTTTAACAACAAACTATAAAGGTGGGTTTATATTATTTAAGGTTTGCGTCGTTTTGGATGTATTCAACTTTTCCATTATTAAGAAGCTTTTAAATTATGTAAGTAATTAATTTTAGCGTTCGTTAATAAAAATGATTATTTTTGATTAAAAAAATATCGTAGGGTTGGCGCGTTTTCTTATTTTAATGGTGCTAATTATCATTATAAATTACCGTACTTAATTTAATTATTATTACTTTATATTCGGGTTTATTCGGGCTTGTGTTATGGACACTAGATAACGATAAACATACTTATATAGATAAATACATACCTACTTAAATTCAATCACATTCATAATCCACGCATAAAATATTCGAGTTCATCACACAAATGTTTGCCCTTGCCGGGATTTGAACCCAGGACCGTGACAAAGAAAACATTGTGAGTCGAAACGCGAATTTGACGATCCACGGTCATATACGCAGAGCATCAAGAATAATTTTCCAATATATTGAGACGTCTTGATGTGCGTTTAATATTTGAGAAGTTCCTTCAATTCCTCATGGATGACGTCATCAGATCTTCAGCAAGATTTTACGGGGCAAATTTGTAGTTGTTTACTCTCGACAAAAAAATAACTATCCGAATCGGTCTACGAATTATAGAGTTCAATATTCGTAAAAACATAAAAAAACTACCAAATTGAGAACCTCCCCTTTTTGGGATTCGGTTAAATAGTAAACTTATATTAAGATATCGATCGCATTTGTTTTAAACTTATTTTACTTGTTAAATGATTACATTCTTCAAAGGATTCATAATAATTTAGCTACAGGTTTTAATAATCGCATGGAATGAAATTAGAAACACTCAAGTTTCAAATTTAGTACCAAGCAACTCCGCCGCTAAAGTTACAGAATATTATAATAATAACGTACGTTATTAACGTAATGTATATTAATAATCACACAATTTCTTCTCATCTCATTCTAAATATAAATTTCTCTGTGATTATATTTCACATACACATTCTTCCGAACTTACATTAAAACCCGAACCGTGTTTTACAATTCTAGGAAGTTTTCACCTCGACGGAAACAGTCCCAATGAGCGGTGTCGCCTCGGGACAACATTTAAATGTACTTTCAACAACCTACCTGTAACTAACATTCCTGAACAATTATATAATTCTGAAAGGTATAACCTTAGCGCCATCTATGAGAACATTCGTTACTTTGCATTACATTATTAAGATAAGGTTAAAAATATTTAAAATAAAAACAGGGACCAAAACTATTAGGGAAATTGAAAGTGTACATGCTGTTGGGTTCTGGTCGAAGGGTTGAGACGTTGGACCGGTAATCCAATGGTACCGAGTTCGAGACCCGGTGTGGGCAATGTGTGAGCGCAATTTAATTTTTCTTTGCGTGTTGATATTACCTTTAAAAATAATGTAGTGTACTTTTCACTGAACATAGGCCTACATAGGACATAACATTTCGAGAGTTCATACTCTTGCTACGGTCCTGGCGTGCACGTACTATTATCTATTCTGTGGTTGCACTTCAACAGTAATTTATCTCGCCTGCATGATCGTTGGTTTAGAGTACTTTTGACCTGCCCTTTTATAGAACGTGTAATCGAGAAACGTTCGTCTATGTCTTCTTCGTCAAACATATCCATTTACGTTGTAGATTTGTCTGCTCAATCTACTTCAATGCATCCTCTCCAACATACCCAAACTATCTTAGCATCCCTTTCTCAATTTGAATTACTACATCTTTTTTCACACCTTAAAGTTTACGAACTGCATTTATTTTAATTTCTTGCTTCGTCTGCTACATCCAACTTTCCGTACACAAAAATGTTGGAACCAATACACTTCTATAGTTGCCGAGAAACTTCTTGAGCCTAACCTTGACTGCGCAGTAGCCGATTTACGTACAAATATGCATGCGCAGATCCGCCATTTTGGGTCAAGAAGATTCTCGGCAACTGTATGCACATCCAAAGACGCCTTATCTTAGAGATTTCATGGCTGGGCAGCTCGGCAAACGGGTCGACCGTCTCTTGTGAACAGCCTAATTCACTTGTTCTAATATCTCATGTTCATACTATTTTCTTTATCAAATACCATGCCTTTCGCCTTTTTCGCATTCACTTTAATTCCTTTCGTTTACGAAACTTTATTATGATTATCACAATCTCCTGCAAAATTCAATCTGTCGACGAAAGCGATACTTGACTGAACTGACAGCATTGTAAAAGAAGAATTGAACACGTAATTACTCCATAATCAATCCACAATCATTCTCTTTTAATTCTGTCAGAGAGTTAGTTACTTCATAAATAAATAATAGAACAGCTATCGTTACACGTACATCCATGTCTATTACCGTTGGATATTGAACCGACACTCATTACAACCGTGCACCAGTCTCCGGTCTTTCCTCCAACACAAATTCAAAACGCAGTATAACTTACTCTCCACTACGCTCTGGCCTCGGCTTTTCGGCGGGTACCCACCGTAATGTTTAAAACGTCTTTTACGCTTTCCCAAATTCCTTCCCATTCCTTCTTAAGCAGTCGCACCAGACAGCTACGCTACGCCCGTTGGTAACTTCACTTAATCCATTATTGTATCCACTTTTAAGAAATCTATGTAGAACTTATTTTTCAGTAAATAGATCTCACATGGAGTTAGTGCAAGTGGGGAGCGAAGCTAGTATATTTGAGTAAAATACAAAGATAGCGAACATTTTCAATACTAATGACACAATTTAACTGCAGACTAAACCTTCGCACGTTATGTTGCTAAGAAAAAAAAGTTTATTTGATAAAAAATTACAAAATATAACAAAAAACTGTACAAAATAGACTATCTAATCAAATAACCCGCCCCTAATCTATACAGGCGCAAAGGCCCCTAAATCACGTTGAATCACGATGGACAGCCTTTGCCCCAATATTGACCCTGAACGGGTCTCATGAGTTCTCTCGCGTAGCCGATGCACAATTCCCAAAAAAAACCCTTCACCTCCCTTTTTGCCTCTGAGGGCCAAAAACCGGTCGTTTTCAGCGCCAGTTACATTTTGTATGCCAACTAAGAACATTTTCATTTACTCGTCTCACTCGATTGTCAGTCCACGCTGAGTTGTTATCTCTTGTTTTATTCTGAAACAGAGTTTAGCAATTATTTTTACAAGCTTTTATTTTACTTGCTATCCGTAATATACATAGGTATGTATGTTTTGGTCAAATCATGCAAGCAGGATTATAACGATAACGTTCACATGTGTTTACATATGGTGACCGTACCAAGCGTAGCGAAACCGTATAATGTCAGGATATACCGTATAAATATGTTAGGAGCTCTTGAGCTCTTTGCCGATGTGAACTAGACAAATAAAAGGGAAATTAAATGCACAGTATTGGAAAAGATTGTGAAAGGGTTGAAAAGTATGAAATCAGGTAACGCTGCGGTATATGACAGAGTATCCGTCGAAGATACAATGGCAAGACGTAGCGGTGGACACGCGTCGGTAGCTCGTATCACCACGTCCCAAGAAGCGTTCGCCTTGAATTTTACACAAACAACCAATAAAATACAGTTCATCATTATTTATTATAGACTTCCATAACAAAACGGTTCGTTTTGGTACGGTTCAGTTTGGTTTCATATATATATATGTTATAATTTTAGTGGACTATACAAAAACAGTCCAACTGTTCAGTTCTCTAAAGAAATGAGGTCAAAGGAAATGAAATATTATCACCTAGGTACCTCGTGAACGGAACCGCGGGAAAACCGCGCTCTCACTGGGAATTGAACCCAGGAGCCCAGCTTAATATAAAAGATTTTTTCTAATCATCATACCTTGCAGCGAGCTAATAACATCGTCGTGTTTACACGGCTCTGCTCTGATACTACAAATAAGGTTTAAGTGGAATAATAATGTAACTTTGATGTGTAATACAGAAACGTTACTAAACGTTAAACAGACAAACAAACATGAAAAATAGATAGACAGACAGATTTCAACTCATTTATGCAGGGGTAAAGCAGTCCAAAATTCAAACTATTTTATGAACAAGAATGTTTATTGTGATGCCACAGACAGACTCACAATACACAGACACGCATACAATACATTACAATACATACAACCGTAATTACTTATTACCTTCTGGACGTTATCGATTATACGCGACACATTACAGTGTGTGTGTAACGTTCGAAGTATAAGGACACCGCACGGCACTTACGTCATCATCATCATCATCATCAGCCAAAAGACGTCCACTGCTGGACATAGGCCTCCCCCAGAGAGCGCCACCATGACCGGTCCTGCGCCTCCCGCATCCAGCGGACTCCAGCGACCTTCACCAGGGTCATCAGTCCACCCTGTGGGGGGCCTACCCACGCTGCGTCGTCCGGTGCGTGGCCGCCACTCAAGAACTCGATGGCCCCAGCGGCCGTCGGTTTTACGAGCACTAACGTCATTTTAAAGAAAATTATGTAATTTTGCGATAACTCAAAACTGGCTCAACCGATTTTACTCAATATTAGTTTTCATTGAAAGTACTTATAATGCCTCATACTCATGAATTTTTTCGTAATTTTTTGACCAGTGGTTGACAAGTTAGACGGGTGAGGACGCTATTCTTTTTTTTCGGAGCGAATAAAACTGCTGACATAACCAAAAAAGAATGTTAGAAGACCTATATTATTTTTAAAAGACCTATTCAACGCCACCCCACACACTAATGCTGAAACGAAAAAAAAAATCACCCCCTTCACCGTTTAGGTGTGCGAGAGGTACCTGAAAAAATAAATATTGTCAGTTTTAATTTTACGTTTTGTCAGCGTAATTAATACACATACTCATACAAAATTTTAGCTTTCTAGTAGTAATGATCACGGACAGGACGACGGATACTCTGTCATATACCGCAGCGTTACCTGATTTCATACTTTTCAACCCTTTCACAATCTTTTCCAATACTGTGCATTTAATTTCCCTTTTATTTGTCTAGTTCACATCGGCAAAGAGCTCAAGAGCTCCTAACATATTTATACGGTATATCCTGACATTATACGGTTTCGCTACGCTTGGTACGGTCACCATATGTAAACACATGTGAACGTTATCGTTATAATCCTGCTTGCATGATTTGACCAAAACATACATACCTATGTATATTACGGATAGCAAGTAAAATAAAAGCTTGTAAAAATAATTGCTAAACTCTGTTTCAGAATAAAACAAGAGATAACAACTCAGCGTGGACTGACAATCGAGTGAGACGAGTAAATGAAAATGTTCTTAGTTGGCATACAAAATGTAACTGGCGCTGAAAACGACCGGTTTTTGGCCCTCAGAGGCAAAAAGGGAGGTGAAGGGTTTTTTTTGGGAATTGTGCATCGGCTACGCGAGAGAACTCATGAGACCCGTTCAGGGTCAATATTGGGGCAAAGGCTGTCCATCGTGATTCAACGTGATTTAGGGGCCTTTGCGCCTGTATAGATTAGGGGCGGGTTATTTGATTAGATAGTCTATTTTGTACAGTTTTTTGTTATATTTTGTAATTTTTTATCAAATAAACTTTTTTTTCTTAGCAACATAACGTGCGAAGGTTTAGTCTGCAGTTAAATTGTGTCATTAGTATTGAAAATGTTCGCTATCTTTGTATTTTACTCAAATATACTAGCTTCGCTCCCCACTTGCACTAACTCCATGTGAGATCTATTTACTGAAAAATAAGTTCTACATAGATTTCTTAAAAGTGGATACAATAATGGATTAAGTGAAGTTACCAACGGGCGTAGCGTAGCTGTCTGGTGCGACTGCTTAAGAAGGAATGGGAAGGAATTTGGGAAAGCGTAAAAGACGTTTTAAACATTACGGTGGGTACCCGCCGAAAAGCCGAGGCCAGAGCGTAGTGGAGAGTAAGTTATACTGCGTTTTGAATTTGTGTTGGAGGAAAGACCGGAGACTGGTGCACGGTTGTAATGAGTGTCGGTTCAATATCCAACGGTAATAGACATGGATGTACGTGTAACGATAGCTGTTCTATTATTTATTTATGAAGTAACTAACTCTCTGACAGAATTAAAAGAGAATGATTGTGGATTGATTATGGAGTAATTACGTGTTCAATTCTTCTTTTACAATGCTGTCAGTTCAGTCAAGTATCGCTTTCGTCGACAGATTGAATTTTGCAGGAGATTGTGATAATCATAATAAAGTTTCGTAAACGAAAGGAATTAAAGTGAATGCGAAAAAGGCGAAAGGCATGGTATTTGATAAAGAAAATAGTATGAACATGAGATATTAGAACAAGTGAATTAGGCTGTTCACAAGAGACGGTCGACCCGTTTGCCGAGCTGCCCAGCCATGAAATCTCTAAGATAAGGCGTCTTTGGATGTGCATACAGTTGCCGAGAATCTTCTTGACCCAAAATGGCGGATCTGCGCATGCATATTTGTACGTAAATCGGCTACTGCGCAGTCAAGGTTAGGCTCAAGAAGTTTCTCGGCAACTATAGAAGTGTATTGGTTCCAACATTTTTGTGTACGGAAAGTTGGATGTAGCAGACGAAGCAAGAAATTAAAATAAATGCAGTTCGTAAACTTTAAGGTGTGAAAAAAGATGTAGTAATTCAAATTGAGAAAGGGATGCTAAGATAGTTTGGGTATGTTGGAGAGGATGCATTGAAGTAGATTGAGCAGACAAATCTACAACGTAAATGGATATGTTTGACGAAGAAGACATAGACGAACGTTTCTCGATTACACGTTCTATAAAAGGGCAGGTCAAAAGTACTCTAAACCAACGATCATGCAGGCGAGATAAATTACTGTTGAAGTGCAACCACAGAATAGATAATAGTACGTGCACGCCAGGACCGTAGCAAGAGTATGAACTTAGCTATGGCTACGCCGTTGGGAAAAAGGCGTGATTATAAATATCGTCGCAAAATCTTTTACTAGATTCTTACTTCAGAACAATGGATCTGGGTGGAAAATAAACGCTGATGCTGAAAGTAGAATGGATCTTAAGAGAATAATGCAAACGGTATGCTAGGATATAAGGTAGAGAGAGATTTGCTGCTGAAAGAGAGTAAATTCAGTAAATTCAAATATCAGCATCGTCATGTATTGTATGTATATTATATAATATTTAATTTTTAAAACCTTTATAAATAAAATATAAGAAAGAAAATATGCATATTAAGGTAACTAATTGGGTAACTTTGAACCCGTTGCAGCCTAATTTCCATATTGTCATAACGGTTATGGCGATTAGATGGCAGTCACTTAAGGGTGAGCGTCAGGAGGGCTAGACCACTCGATGTTGTGTGGTTCGCAGATTTAGTACCTACGTCTTTGGTACTGTTTAGGACCTATAACTATATATAATAATAAAATAATTTAAATATTTGGGCCACTGGGTCACCTGAAGGATAACCTTGACATCGATAAGTAACGTAGGTCGCTGGCTGTCCGTTGTAATATGCTGGCTAGATTGGCACGCTGTACTACACAAGTTAAATTAACGCTATTCAAAGCATATTGTCAGTCTATGTACACGTGCTATCTATGGGTCTCATATTCGCAGCGGCCATATAGCGACGTACATGTCTAGTACAATAATGCAATCAGGGTGCTGATGGGGCTGCCGTGGCGGTGTAGCGCGACGGCTGCCCATACAGACGGTTTCCCGGCCATCATGAGGAAGCGGTGTGCATCTGCATTAAAGCGCTTACGCGAGAGCTCCAACAGTCGTATGTTCTCAGACCGGTGCGGTGGAACTCTCCACTCCTACGGATATGGATCCAAGTCCACACTGTGTTATTCGTTTTATTTTATTTTGTCCAATAATGCTAACACTATGTATTAAGTTATTGTTAACTGACAAATAATATGGATTTTTAATCTTAAATAAAGTATGATTTGAAATGAATCAAATTGAATAGAATAGAATAGAATAGAATAGAATAGAATAGAATAGAATAGAATACTCTTTATTGCACACCTCAAGAAGAAACAAATACAAATACAAATGACACTTAACATTACAATAGAGGCAAACAATAGGCGATCTTATCGCTAAAAACCGATCTCTTCCAGACTACCTTTGGGTAGCGGATTAATATAAATGAAATAAGATGAGTAGGCGATGCAAAAAGTAATCAAGAAAACTACTGAAAAATTATTAAAATCTACTAAAACCTATAATAATATATATTGATACTTAAACATACATAAAAATATACATAAATGAACATAAGACTAAATATATACTCATATATAAACTTACTTAAACCTTATATTTAAAATAATATTTTGTGTAACGAACCACAGATTATGTCAGTCACAGTGATAGAGTATTAAAGGAGAGACAAGTAATGTTCTTTGAGGTGTGTTTTGAAAGTAGCGACGGATTGACTACGTTTCAATTCAACAGGGAGAGAGTTCCACAATAGAGTAGCCTGAAAGGTAAATGAGCTGTTATAGAATTTGGAAGAAGAAGAAGGGACAGCCAGAAGCAAATTTTGAGAGGACCTAATAGAAATTGTACCTTGTTTAACAGTGATAAACCGGCCAAGTGCCAGTTTAACTCACGCACCGAGGGTTTCGTGCTTGTCCCATCTTAACTGGCCGGATTAAGTTTGCACCTGGTGTGTATGGCGCCGGATACAAACACCCTTTGAAGTCGGTGCCAAACCTCACGTAAACTATCCATACTAATATTATAAATGCGAAAGTGTGTCTGTCTGTCTGTCTGTCTGTCTGTCTGTCTGTTACCTCTTCACGCTTAAACCGCTAAACCGATTTACATGAAATTTAGTATATAGATAGTTTCAGTCCCGGGGAAGGACATAGGATACTTTTCATCCCGAATAAATTTAGTGTTCCCGTGGGATGAGCGGGTACACCGCGGGGCACAGCTAGTAATATATAAATATAATAATTAGTGGTTGGGACCTACTTCAAAGAGTGAGTCAAATGTAATCTGTATACTTGAACGGGTTATTTTTGGCTTATTAGTTTTATTGGTCGGTTCTTTTTTTGCTATTTTTTTTTTTAAGTTTCTGGATAGTTCCAAATAGGTCCTAAATCGGAAACTACTCCACATCGAAAATCTCACGATCCTGAGGATCACACTGAAAAGGTATACAAAAGTAATTAAGCTTGTGAAAACTGCCGTCAAAATCAAAGTGAAGAACAATAAAACATTAGGGAATAATCCTCATTTTTCTTCGATTGGGGAAGTGGTGGTATGGATAAACTGAGGGGGTATGATGATGATTAATTTTCTGTTAAGTCTAGCCACATGTTACATATGAAATGATACTTTATACTAAGGTGATGGATGCTGGTCTCAATCGTAACATCCAACTTCTCATTTCTACTGATAAGCGCTAATAAAGTACGGAAATATTGACACAGGTAAGGCGTTTGTGTTTAATTCAGAGGAGTACACACACAACCAGACATATACACATCACAACCAGACATGGTATAATACTTAACACGTTCACTGTCCCATTTTGACATGTAAACCTCCCGTCCGACCCACCTTCACACTGAGCCTTCACACCAATGTTAAGGTAGGGAAATTACTTACTCTACTAATTCTACGTTAAGTGGATTCTACGTTTTTGTTCGGTTTTGCAATAGAAGATGCTTATTATATTTTAGTTTATGTTTGTTATGTTAATTACCTGCTCAAATACCTAATAACCTGGTCTTCTTGATTACGAGTCTCATATCTCAAATGTTTGTTAGTAGCGAGATGCAAACTATTGGCCTTCGTAGACTTTTATACGTTTTAATACAATTTGTAGCATAACGCCTATTTTGTAAAACCTCCAAACACGTAATCCCTACATTTTACAAGTAAAAATTATAAAGTCTACTAAGAGCGACAGTAGGCATCATCTCGCTACTAAATCGATTTCCCTTTGCCTGGTTAGCCAACGGTCACACTGTACCTACTCATTTGTATGATCCACCGTCACACTGATTATTTTAAAATAGGTCAGTATGAAAGCTGGGAAAGTAATTTCCCTACCTTAACACTGGTGTGAAGGTGGGTCGGACGGGGTGAACCTTATGTATCTGTAATATAGAGGCTCTGAGACACAGACAGTGAACGTGTTATTCTTTCCATAATAATACGAAGCGGCCTGGTAGACATCTGATAGAGCAGTCCCAGAGTGCTTCATTTTTTGAAGTGTAGGAAGATAGGGATAACTTGCATATTATTTCAGTGAAAGTGCGCAAGCGAAAGTATTCTGGAAACGACAAGTATATAAGGCTAGGCGCGCACTGGTGATTTTTTACCACTGTGACAGTACATTTTTGTCTCTTTTTCACATTCAAAGTGAGAAAAAAGAGGATATACTGTCAAGGTGACAATAATCATTCTTTAACGTTTAGGGCAAAATAGTATCTCTGAAACTCTGGACACTCACTACCTGCTGTAGTAGATGTATGTTAGGTACCTTCTTGGCCAGGTATACTTTCGGTACCAGCTAATCTTGTACAGTACGTGAGCTGACGATATGATTTTAGTTTAATACCTATCTCACTCGCACATATGTGTTCGAGATAAGAACTTCTTCCATTTCATCCAAAGCCGTATCCCAATCTTAAAGCTTACGACCTGTATGTGAGACGGGCTAAATACTGACGGAATGCTCGAAATGTCTTAAAAACGAGTAGTAGTAATAAATAATCAAGATGCATATCAAATTGCAGGAATGTAGATATATATCGCATCGAGATTATTGTATCATCGTCCCGCTCTAATCCATATAGCATGAGTAAGATAGATAATGTACATTTATGCTCTGAATTTTCGTTCCGTACTATACATACTTTTATGTATTGCTTACTGTCTTTGGCGCGCGGCGTTTATAAACGATTATATGGATCTAGCATTATTGACGTATATCATTAGTTCGGCTACTCAACACGTTTAGTAATTACTGTCAAGAATAATGTCAGTGTCAGTTCTCCTATTCCACACTAGATGGCCAGTGTAGTTTCAATAAAATTGCATTTTATTGCAATATAAACATTTTATGACTGCAAGTTAAGCATATTTATTTAATAATATAATTATATCATTCATTTCCGACCATTTCTAAAGATGTCAAGCTATTTATTTATATACTGGCGCTACCATCTATGTAAAAGCTCTAAAAATATATGAGTTAATTAGTACCAACTTTCGCCACATGCAGTTAATTACCGAACTTTAAACTCTAATTACGGGAGAACCCCATTGATTTTTAAGTTAATAATTATCTAACCACCTTTTTTGGGTCATTATAAAACTATCTGCACCGGTCTCATCTCTGTTGGTGGGTGGGGACACCCCCCATACAAATTTGCCCATCGTCCTTTGTCCGTGAAATTTTTAATTCTATTTCGTAAAACGTAAATACGGATTTCGCTCGCGTTTCTCGTTCGGCGATTTGGGATTTTGAACTGTATGCATTTGGTGATAAGGGTGATGTTTGTATGGAGGTTGGTTGTTGTATGTCTTTTGAATATGGGCTGGTTTGCGTGTTTGTGGACGGATGTTTGATGAAGGATTAGCTATGGTCGCCCTCGTCGGTCAGCGGATCAGCGACTATCAACATGTCGATGACAAAAACGGTGTGTTTATTGTTATGCGGTTTAACATGATTATACGACAAAAACACATTTCTGATAAATGGAGTTACTGATTTGCAAAGTCATTTTTTTCGTTGAGGTGTTTCTTCACTTTAGTGTTCTGAACGAACTTTCTATAAACCACAACAGATTTTCTTTGTACTTTTGGTGGAGATATGGCGACTGAAAACAAAATTTCATTGATAAATATTTACTGACCAAAATAATGTGTCGTGATTTCGATAAAATGTATGTGATTTTGTGTAAAAAAAAGGCAAAAAGAAAATAAAGTTTATTATGATAATTTAATTTGTTTCTCATTCATTTTAATGTTGATGATATATTTGGGTAATATTTTCTGTATACCAGCAACATTGGGGACTTTCTAATGACGATGGGGAAAAATGTTATAAAAAGGGTAGTTCTTCTTTTGCGCGCCTCTCTTGTGATCGAGACTCGGTGGTGAACAGAAGTAAATACATGTGTACTAGTACCAGGATCAGAATTTCATTTTAATTCAGAAGTGAGCATTATCCACAAAAGCCCACAGCGAAGCATGTAAGTTATAATCTTAAATATTTTTATCCTTTTGTTGAGATATTATTTTTCAATATCTTCGTTGAATTTCTAAGAATATCCATTTAAACGAATTTGTTTTTCCAATGTTCGACCAGAGTAGTGTTAATCATTGAATACCAATCACCGTAATTACCACCGTAAATGAAATAGGAAAGCATAATTTCGAAACGAGGGTATATGTAAAAAGATGTTAAGTGGTATTTTAATTCAAGCAATTTCAATATATTGTTACTTAAATACTATACGACATTGATTTTTAAATCACCAATAGTGACAATTTTAAATTTTTGATTTGTTTTCAAGGTCTGCTAAAATTACACTTAATCCATAACCTATACACAACTATTACGATGACTAATCCACATAATGGCTTTATGGCTACGAACTATCGACATATTTTATGCATTTATGTATATGCACAAGTTCCTTTCTTTAAAATAACTTATTACGAAAGTATTAGGTGAACGACAATAAATTGTGCCGCGGAAAATGTTGGAGTGTATAAACAAAGAGTCATCGATAATATTTTATTTATTTTTTTATACAAAAGAATAACTCGTATAGGTAACTTGATATGTATGTTTACTACGTTGGTTAAATGAACATTTTAAGCAAGAAAATTATTTTCTACATGGTTCTTTTATCATTCGTATTATGTGCTACCCGCACAAAAATAATAATAATATATATATAAGAATAATGATGAAAGTTGTTCGTTCTGACTTTATTGTAAGTATGTGATGGGACATGGGACACTAATTGAAATCAAGTGTGAACCAGTACAATACTACTTTTTGGGACGTTTTTTGTGTATATAATAAAGACGTGTCCTTTGCTTCCTTCGTAGAATCTGAGAAATAAATTATATGTGAGTCCAGATTGATTTTACTCAAAGTACGATATGAAATCAGGTGTATTTCTTAGCGACAGGCTATGTATGCCGATGCTGTTATGATTTATTTTACTTAGTATGAAATCAGGTGTATTTCTTAGCGGCGGGCTATGTATGCCGATGCTGTTATGATTTATTTTACTTAGTATGAAATCAGGTGTATTTCTTAACTGCAGGCTATGTGCGCCGATGCTATTGAGATTTATTTTACCTAGTATGGAATCAGGTGTATTTCTAGCTGCAGGCTATGTACGCCGATGCTATTGAGATTTATTTTACCTAGTATGGAATCAGGTGTATTTCTTAGCTGCAGGCTATGTACGCCGATGCTATTGAGATTTATTTTACCTAGTATGGAATCAGGTGTATTTCTAGCTGCAGGCTATGTATGCCGATGCTATTGAGATTTATTTTACCTAGTATGGAATCAGGTGTATTTCTAGCTGCAGGCTATGTACGCCGATGCTATTGAGATTTATTTTACCTAGTATGGAATCAGGTGTATTTCTTAACTGCAGGCTATGTACGCCGATGCTATTGAGATTTATTTTACCTAGTATGGAATCAGGTGTATTTCTAGCTGCAGGCTATGTACGCCGATGCTATTGAGATTTATTTTACCTAGTATGGAATCAGGTGTATTTCTTAGCTGCAGGCTATGTACGCCGATGCTATTGAGATTTATTTTACCTAGTATGGAATCAGGTGTATTTCTAGCTGCAGGCTATGTATGCCGATGCTATTGAGATTTATTTTACCTAGTATGGAATCAGGTGTATTTCTAGCTGCAGGCTATGTACGCCGATGCTATTGAGATTTATTTTACCTAGTATGGAATCAGGTGTATTTCTAGCTGCAGGCTATGTATGCCGATGCTATTGAGATTTATTTTACCTAGTATGGAATCAGGTGTATTTCTAGCTGCAGGCTATGTACGCCGATGCTATTGAGATTTATTTTACCTAGTATGGAATCAGGTGTATTTCTAGCTGCAGGCTATGTATGCCGATGCTATTGAGATTTATTTTACCTAGTATGGAATCAGGTGTATTTCTTAACTGCAGGCTATGTACGCCGATGCTATTGAGATTTATTTTACCTAGTATGGAATCAGGTGTATTTCTAGCTGCAGGCTATGTACGCCGATGCTATTGAGATTTATTTTACCTAGTATGGAATCAGGTGTATTTCTAGCTGCAGGCTATGTATGCCGATGCTATTGAGATTTATTTTACCTAGTAATACGAAACTATGTTTGTTTCTTAGCTGCAGGCTATGTATGCCGATGCTATCGAGATTTAATTTATCTAGTATGAAACCAAGTGTGTTTCTACACCATAAGCTATGTATGCTGATGGTTTTCGGATTGATTTCGGATTGATTTTACATATATCACAAAACTATGTATCGACTAGAGGCTTCGTATGCCCATATTGCCCGTCTTATTCAGGATGATCCTACATATAGTATGAAACCATATGGGCTGCTAAAATTATGTATGCCAATGTTATTATTATAGAATATATAGAGCAAAACTGAGTGCGTTTCTGCCACTAAGGGCTAAGTGTACCATGGTTGTGCAAATAGGCGATACCTATACTTTAATTAAACAGATGGCCTACATAGATGACAAAGTTAGCGTAAAGATAAATTTTAGCGTTGGAATATCATTCAAGTCGAGTTGTTCATGCTAATATAAACATATAGAAAACAGAAACGAAATTATCAGCTATTTCCGAGCAAACTTAATTGTTTTTATGTCAGATCTAATGTTGAGAACTCTATGCATTTTTATTCTCCTGTACGCTATGTAGTCAACAACGTTTCAATGATTTCTCTAAACTACGCCCATTGGACTAATAACAAATAAGCAATTTGTGCTAGTGGAGTTACGATGACGAGGTTTTACACTATAAACAACTGCTACATTTATCACTCTATGTAGATTTTCATGAATTTTGCAACTTGCAACTAATTAGTTTCAGATAGTTATTTACCGTAGATTTATGGTTGTTACAGTGATTATCAAACAAAAATGGGGAAGGATAGAGATAAGGAAACTGAGGAGAACAGGGCTAAGAAAAAGACTAGAAAAAGAGTTAGACGAATATCCTCATCGTCTGAAGAAGATGCTGTACAACCACAACCAAAGCAAGCAAGATTGACGGAAGCCAGTTCAACTGATTGCATGTCCATTGCAGAAGTACTCAAGTTGATTAATTCAATGAAAGGAGATAGTAGACATGGGTCTCTTTTAGGCAGCAATCAAATGAACAATGTCGTTCCAGAATTTGACCCCAATAATAGAGCTCAAGACATAGAAGCCTGGATTAAGAAAGTGAACGAGTGCTCATCTATCTATGGTTGGGACGAAAAACAGACGATACATTTTTCTTTGCTAAAACTGGTAGGATTAGCAAAACGATGGTACGAGGGACTTCCAACAGTAGTGCATACTTGGAGCGAGTGGCAGGATATACTTAGGAAGGCTTTCCCGAGTGAAGAGAACTACGGACGTTTACTTCAGGAAATGTTAGCTCGAACCTCACGACCAAATGAGAGTCTTAGAGAGTATTTCTATGAAAAAATCGCGCTGATCAATAGGTGTGAGATTGTAGGCAAAAAGGCGGTTCATTGCGTTATCCACGGTATTAGTGACAGAACAACGCAGAATGGTGCACAAGCTTTAAATTGTCAAAATCCAGAAGACTTGCTAACCTTTCTCAATACGCAGAGGACATATGAGCGTGAGCGATTTAATAACGATAGTAGGGTCAGGGATAGAAGTACCACGATTAAGAATAGATATGATAGGCAGGGGTTTACAACTTCGGCACCGTCAACATCCAACGAGAGTGGAGTGACATGTTTTAATTGCCGCACTAAAGGACATTCTTTTAGTAGGTGTCCGAAGCCAATAATACATTGTCAAAAATGCAATAGGGTTGGACATAATAATGAGAACTGTAAATTGACTCCATTGAATGTGAAAGTAGAAAGCAAAGTTAGTTCTGTTGGCAACAGTGAATCCAAGGTGCTAAAGATCTGTACGCAAAATTTAGCGAATGATAAATACTATAAGCACATTACTGTTAACGGTACGGATAACATGGTCGCGTTCGTAGATTTCGGGAGCGAATGTAGCCTAATGCGGAGTACGGAAGCTCAGCGCTTGGCACTCGATAAAGACTTTAGCATGTTGCCCGTTATTAGGGGATTTGGCAATTCCACAATAACGCCGTTGTATAAGTCTAGTATAAATTTAAAACTTGATGATATAAATACCGACCTGGACGTGCTGATAGTTGGCGACGAATATATGCAGACCTCTTTACTTGTAGGTCAAGACTTCACCGAATTGCCATCTGTCTCAGTTGTAAAAGATAGTAACCGGTTGACATTTTATGCAAGTCCTGCGAACCCTAATGACGAGGTAGATAAATCTTTTAGCTTGTTGACGAAAGACGAAAATGTATTAGAGGGTACTACTGCGATTGCGGTCTATACAGAAAATGAATCTTATTCCGGAGATGTTTACATAGAAGGATACAACTGTAGCGAGATAGGTAGGGAATATCATTTACATCAAGGAGTTTATTGAATCAAGGACGGAAGGGGCTTTGTAGTCGCGACAAATTTATCACACACACCTATAAAATTAGAACCGAATCTCCTTATAGCAAGATGCACATCGTTCGTCGAGAAAGAAGTTAAATATGTAAACAACATTGGCAAGAGTGACGTGACTCCCAAGCCCCTTGACAAGTCAGACATTAATGTCGGACAAGCAGTGGACGACGAACACTTGGATAGACTGTGCACACTTTTACAAACATACCGTGATTGTTTTGCATCGAATTTAAGCGAAATCGGTTGCACGTCGGATGTTGAAATGCAAATAGACTTGACAGATGAAAAACCTATCGTTTATCGTCCCTATCGATTATCTTTTGCAGAAAGAGAGCAAGTATGTGAAATAGTTGACGATCTATTGCAAAACGACATAATACAGGAGTCGACTTCGAATTTTGCTAGTCCTATCTTGATGGTCCGAAAGAAAAACGGGGAACAGAGACTGTGCGTAGATTTCAGAGCGCTGAACCAAAAAACCATTAAGGATAAATTCCCACTCCCACTGATAGAAGATCAACTTACAAACCTCAGTGGGAATTCATTCTTCACAACTTTGGATTTGGCCTCTGGCTACTATCCGAACCAAAACGATCCGATCCGCTGCAATCTGAACCAAAACGAATACATCGAGTCACTGATTACCACAGCTTCCAAAAAACTGGGGATCCTGAACAGGGTGCGACGGTTCTTCACGCCGGACCAGCTTTGCCTTCTTTATAAGACTCAAGTTCGGTCGTGCGTTGAGTACTGCTCGCATCTTTGGGATGGCTCCGCCCAATATCTACTCGATGCGCTTGACAGATTGCAGCGTCGGGCGGTCCGCATCATAGGTGACGAGAAAAGTACCAGATTCCTCGAACCCCTTCAATTACGTAGGGACATTGGGTCGCTGAGCGTTTTCTATCGCCTATACCATGGCGAGTGTTCTGAAGAGTTATTTTCTCTTATCCCACCCTCCCCTTTCCGTCATAGAACCACACGTGCCAGCTTGCGATGTCATCGCCTCACCGTGGAGAATATTCCCACACGTACCAAGAAGTTTGGCAATTCCTTCATCTGCCGAACTATTAAAGTATGGAACTCCTTGCCGGCTCATGTGTTTCCTCCTTCTTATAACTTGGGACCCTTCAAACGAAGCGTGAAGAAGCATCTCTCGGGCCAGCATGGCAGTGTCAACTGACTTGGCACCGTCGGTTTCTCGTCAGTTGCCATTGCGACTTGGGCTCCCCTTTTTGCTTACCATCAGGCGAAGTGGAGCCACTATGTTGTGCCGTTATAAAAAAAAAAAAAAAAAAAAATAAAAAAAAAAAAAAAAAAAAAAAAAAAATAAAAAAAAAAAAAAAAAAAAAAAAAATATCGGGTACCTGTTGCGGAAAAGAGTCGCCACCTTACGGGGTTTGTCACGCCTGACGGGCATTATGAGTTCAAACGAATGCCGTTTGGGCTCGCTATGCCCCAGCCGTGTTTCAACGGATGATCAACCGAATGCTTGGTGCAAAAAGATTTAATTCGGCATTGGCCTATCTAGACGATGTACTTATTCCTTCGACGACGATTGAAGAAGGATTTCATCGTCTAGAAGATGTCCTAAAGCTACTTAGACAATTTGGGCTCACGCTTAAATTATCAAAGTGCAAGTTCTTTGATACCAGCATTAATTACTTGGGCCACGAAATTTCTGCGGAAGGCATAAAACCAAGTGAATCTAAAACTCTAGCGGTTCAACAATTTCCCCAGCCACATAGTATACACGAAGTCCGGCAATTTCTTGGACTTGCCGGATATTTCAGAAAGTTCATTAAGGGATTCGGGGAAATTGCTAGACCACTTACAAACTTGCTTAAAAAGAATGTCCCCTGGCAGTGGTCTGACGAAGAGGAGACAGCATTTACAGCGCTGAAAGATATGTTGTCAAAACGGCCCATTTTAGCACTGTATGACCCAAAACTAGAGACAGAACTTCACACAGATGCTAGTTCTCGAGGGGTTGGAGGAATTCTTTTTCAATGGCAGAGTAACCCCAGAGTGTTGAAGCCAGTGGCATATTTCAGTCGACAAACGACGCCAGAGGAAAGATTTCTACACTCTTATGAACTGGAAACCCTAGCAGTCGTTTGTTCGCTGAAAAAGTTCCGTGTCTATTTACTGGGTCTTAACTTCAAAGTTGTCACTGATTGTGGAGCATTGCGGACCACGTTAACAAAACGGGATCTGGTACCACGGATCGCCAGGTGGTGGCTCCACATCAGCGAGTTTTCCTTCGAAATTGAACATCGTCCTGGTAGCCGCATGGGTCATGTAGATGCGTTAAGCCGCAACACAACCCAAAGGGCGGATAGCTTTGACGGTTCTACAATGATGGTCTATAATATAAATAAAGGAGATTGGCTGCTGATTTTACAAATCGCTGATCCAGACATATCGCGGATCTATAAAATCCTGAAACCTGAAACCAATGACGAAGTAAAAGACATCAAAGATAACTATGTCATCAAAAACAACGCTGTTTACAGGAAGGTGAACAATGAATTACGTCTGGTAGTCCCACGAAATGCCAGGTGGCAAATATGCAGGTCTAACCACGACGAATTTGGACACCTAGAATAGAATAGAATCATTTATTGCATATCACATTTCAAACATAGAAGGTGTTCAAATAAGACAATAGGTATACATGTGACGCCCTGCAAGGGCATAGCAATGTCAGAGGGCATAAATTATTACTATTTTACACATTATCATTATTTAAAATAAAAATTAATTGCACGCAAACTTTAACTAATCATTTGCTATAAAACATCGTTAAAATATTCATTTAGACTGTAAAAACATTTATTTACTAAAAACAGCCTTAACTGTTTGTTAAACAATCGTGGGTTTTCCAGATTTTTTATTGAGTTCGGAAGGTGGTTATAAATTTTAATAGCCATGTGGTGGGGGCTACACGAGACGAGTTTTAGTTTTGAGAACGGCATTTTCAGCTGATTTTGACCACGTTCATTTCTTTTAATTTTAGTTATTATATTCGGTGAGTATAGATTTATATGCTTTCTGACGAATTTACATGATTCGTATATATACATTGAAATGACTGTTAGTATTTGATGTTTAATGAAGTGAGGTTTGCATGATACCATTTGGTCTATATTAACTATGATTCTGATACATTTCTTTTGTAAAATAAATATTTTATCAATATCACTACTATTTCCCCATAGAACCAAGCCGTAGGACATTATCGATTAAGCATACGAGTAATACGCTGTGAGAGCTGTCTGTAAGTCAGTTACGCGCTTTAGGTGTTGGAGTGCGTAGATAAAAGATGATAGCCGTTTTGTTAGTTTTTGAATATGGCCTTTCCAGCTCATATTTGAGTCAAGGTCTACACCTAATAGAGTGGCAATACTCACGTTGTCTAGTTTAGTGTTATTGTATTTGTAATCTATAGGTAGTGTTGCTTTTTGGTGTGGTTTAAATTGGATAATTTTTGATTTGTTTATGTTAAGCTGGAGGTTATGAGATTGGAGCCATTTCGTGACATTATTTAACGTACAATTTAGTTTATTCTCAATTTCATCGATACTAGAGCAGGGAAACAAAACAGAAATGTCATCTGCGAAAAGAGTACAATGCTCGTCCAATATATTAGGGAGATCGTTTATGTATATAAGAAATAGAACACACCCTAAGACGCTACCCTGGGGGATAGAGCCCTTGACAAGGACTCTATCGGATCTAAAGTGTTGTGTTACACCTGTGTCACAGTCCGTGTGTTCTATTTCCACATATTGAGAACGATTATTCAGATAAGATCTAAACCAATCTAGAGCGATACCTCTAATCCCCGTATTACATAGCTTATCCAGTAAAGTTTCGTAGCAGACTCTATCGTAGGCCTTGCTCATGTCCAGTAAGAGACCTATAGCATATTTTTTATTATTAATTACATCAAAGATCTCTTGAACATATTTATAAATTGCTAAAGTAGTAGAATGGTTTTTCCTGAAACCGTTTTGGTTTTCGTGGATAATTTTATATTTTTCATAGAAACTATAAAGGCGTTTTACCATCGCGGTTTCAAATACTTTAGCTGATGTTGGCAATAGAGAAATTGGACGGTAATTATTTATATCTGTTGTGTCTCCTTTTTTGTGGATAGGTTTTATTATTGATATTTTCAGTGCATCCGGAAAAACGCCATGTGTAAAAGATTGATTTATTAGTAGTGTAAAGGGGGTGCTCAGAGACTCTGCACAAGATTTTATTAAAGTAGGAGGGAGTTCATCTATGCCGAAGGTAGATTATTTTTTAGGTTTTTTAAAATAAGGGTTACTTCTTTTGTATCAGTCGGACGGAGGAAGAATGAGTTGTTTACTGGGTTTCTTAGAGGAAGCCTAGGTATAAGGGTGGGTTGTATATTTCCAATGGAAGAGAAAAAAGTATTAAAGGTGTTCGCAATTTTTGTGGGATCGTGTATTAAATCTTGTTCGGTTGTTTTTATTTTAAAGTTTGATATATTTTTTGAAGTACTTTTATTTGTTTCTCTTTTGATAATTTTCCACATAGATTGGGTTTTATTGTGGGAGTTTGCAAACTGATTTTTGTTATAGTTTTTTTTTGACGTGGACACTGCTCCTAGGTTTTAGTAAGACAGTAGAAAAGATACAAAGCCAATTTTGGTTCCCGAAACTACGGCGCTTTGTAAAGAAGTATGTTGCAGCCTGCATAGACTGTGCTTACAGCAAAGATAATGCCGCAAGAACAAAATGCGGAGAGTTGTATCCTATAGAGAAGGTTAGTCGTCCATTCCACACGCTACATATTGACCATCTCGGTCCATTCGTTCGAAGCCGAGATGGCAATTGCTATATTCTCACGATTGTGGATGGATTTACGAAGTACGTCTTCGTTAAATCCGTAAAAGATACTAAAACCAAAAGCACCATAAAAGTTTTGGATAGTATCTTCCAGGACTTCTATCTTCCTTATAGGATAATTTCTGAAAAGAGGTATAAACAACACAATAAATGCCACCACCCAAAAAACTGCTGCCGAGGCTATGTTTGGTGCGAGGCCGGGGGATGAAATGTCAAATAAGTTGAATTTGTATCAAAACCCCTCTAGTACAAATATTCAAGAATTGCATAACCAAATAAGTAACAATATTAAGCAAGCCCAGGAAAAACTCAAACAAAAACATGACTCTCAGCACGCGCCCGCTCATAAGTACCAGGTAGGAGATCTAGTGAAAATAAAGCGTAATAATTTTAATAACGACGGGCGCAGTACAAAACTAATGTCCAAATTTATTGGACCTTACAAAATAATACAAGCTTTAGGGAACGACAGATATAAAGTAGCTGATATACCTGGAAGTAAAAATCAAAACAAAAAGAAATACATTAGTGTTATTGCTGCAGATCGATTAAGACCGTGGATTCACATAAAAGCATTGGAAGTCGAAAGTTCTAGTGAATATGATAGTGATGATAACATTCCGTTGTCTACCCTGGCTATGAAAAAGCGTATGACACTAAAATAATGTTCGATTTAGTGCCGATTAAATTTACACTTACTCGTATAATTATATCTAGGGTCTTTTGATCGCGAATAAGTTGACTAAATATTAAGCGATAAGCGCTCAAACAAACATATTCAGTCTTTGTTAATTTAACATTTAAATCCAATTAATCTTGTTAAAATCTATTTTGTGTTCTATTTAATAGTATTTTTTGTTAATGTGTACTATACGAAATATACGTAATTGGGTAGTTACTCTTACGAGCATTATCTGACGTTATTGCGTTTTGATTGGGATGTAACTACGTTCTTTAATTATTTATTAATTCGATTATATTGATATTGATTCGTAGTAACTATACTCTCAGTCTATTTAACGTCTTAGAGTGGTCTAAGAATGTCGTGATTATTATTTTTATATGTATTTTGTAGTGCACCAGGAGGTTGCACAAGTCGGATGGCCGAATGTCGTGATTTCGATAAAATGTATGTGATTTTGTGTAAAAAAAAGGCAAAAAGAAAATAAAGTTTATTATGATAATTTAATTTGTTTCTCATTCATTTTAATGTTGATGATATATTTGGGTAATATTTTCTGTATACCAGCAACATTGGGGACTTTCTAATGACGATGGGGAAAAATGTTATAAAAAGGGTAGTTCTTCTTTTGCGCGCCCTCTCTTGTGATCGAGACTCGGTGGTGAACAGAAGTAAATACATGTGTACTAGTACCAGGATCAGAATTTCATTTTAAATGAATACATATTTACTGACCAAAATAATGAATACATATTTATCAATACAAATATCATAAACCCTCCATGATGCGTTCAAGAACCGCACATTATGACCACCATAAAAATAGACTGTTTTGTTAAAAAAAAATCTCATGTGTAGTGTTGTTACAAGACTAGTCTTGAAGACTTTCGAACCTTATAGACTCGTTCTGAATGAACAAATTTCTATAAACCACAACAGATATTCTTTGTACTTTTGGTGGAGATATGGCGACTGAAAACAAAATTTCATTGATAAATATTTACTGACCAAAATAATGAATAAATATTTACTGACCAAAATAATGAATAAATATTTACTGACCAAAATAATGAATACATATTGTTTGATATATAATGTGGGATCCCCGTCTTGGGCTCACCCTAAATGATTAATATAAAAAGGTCCCTTTCATGGGCGACCAAAATGTTGAATACGTATGGGCCAAACTCCCCGAATGGCCACAAACAACGACCTCCCCGTGGCCGCGTTCCACGAGTTATCATCACGATTCCGTTTTGAATAATGATGAATGCATTCCCGCTTGTTGCCGTGCACCACGACGAGCCCCTCGTGCGGCAGCGTGTCCCTGCTGTCCGCCTCCGCGTGGCTTTGGATGAAATGCGATTTCCAATCGTTGAAGTGATACAATACCAACGGCGAATTCCACTCGCGCGGCGCCGTCGCCCGGACCGCCGCCCCCGCGCTGGTGTTGCTCGGCACCTGCGTCCGCAGCCTGCCCCGTCCGTAATCCTGTAGGCCACCACCAGATCCGCTACCCTGCGGCTCTGGACAATGCGAGGTCCACTCGCTGTATGATAGTAGAAAGGTTCCACTCCCGGGTCACGCGTCAAGTAATACTTCCAGTAACTATTTACACTCGCGTTTATTAACTTCTACTATTATTACGATACAAACTGATCGATATAAATATAAAGTCGTTCCCCGAACTGATTACTTATAATGACCCAAAGTGGCCGGCGTCCCACGCGGTCTCTTAATATGAATTACAATGACAAGTTGATGCGTCCGCCCTGAACGATCACCGTGAAGCAAGATGGCGCGCGCCCTGCGGCCCTAATATGAATATTAACACGCACGTCTATCCCAGACGAAATCGTAACAGCAAGGGGCAGAAAAAGGACCTGACAGGTCACTGAATGACTACAATTGAGTGAAGTATTACATATACGCCCGCTGTGGACTCCGCAGTCGGGTTAAAACATCTTATAATAAATATACACTACTCGCGTATTTAATTTCCTATCGAACGCATTCCAAATTCCTGCGTTAGTTACACAGCGCCGCCGCGGGGGTTCGCGGCAAGCGTCAACTGAACAAACTATGAATGAATATGATAACATTGAATACACATGACGGTGACGTCACTAGATGGCGTTACTCGTTACAATATTCGATGACAATTTATGAATATGACTTCAATTTGCGTTAACATTCCTCCCGCGCCCGGGGAAAAGCAGGCTGAATACTTGCAAGTACAATCCAACTTACAATTATAATGACCCTATAAGTAAACAATAACATGACTTAGCCACTAAGAACACATTATGAAATGAAAAGATAGCATATAACTAACACAGTATACACAATAAGCAATGAAATGAAATTAACCTAAACCATAATCTATAGGTAATTTACACAATTTGACCACAGGTCTAACCAGTTCACCTTTTTGAGTTTTCAACTTGACTGATCTTACAATGTTATCAGAACCCCTATATAATTCTATAACACGCCCTCTACGCCATTCAAGAGATGGTGAATTTTCATCAATGATAAGAACTAAATCGTTAAGTGCTATCCCAGCAGTTTGACTATACCATTTATTACGTGATTGCAATGTATTTAAATATTCCCTATGCCAGCGTGACCAAATTAATTGAGAAGCTTGTTGAATAGATTGAAATCGTGACAAATGAGACCCTCAGTGGCCTTCCACTGAAGTTCCAGCTCGATGAGTAATGAAAAATTAACTGACCTCCTTGACCCAATTGTGGGATCCAACCAAGTTGGTACCACAGTCTGACCTGACGAGTGATGTGAGTCAGTCCACGAACCTCGTGGACTCTGCGATGAATGCCTCGCTGCTGAGTGACACCAGCTCGAGATGAACCGCTTTTGTACCTAGACATACAAAAGTAAATATAAGCGTTGACTGAATTAACATTTCGCAATAGGCTAATTTTAACAAATACGGCCCCGCGAAATCCGTTTTATGCGCCTGAAAATGCGCTGCGGCCTTCCCCTCCGCAGGTAGGCCCGCCATGAACGGCGTCTGCGCCCGAGCATCAAATTTGAAACATGACATACAGCTGCATACTGATAACCTTGGATACTTGACGTCTGATTGATGGTATCCAGTACTCCCTTCTAAATATGCTGATGAATGCTGTAGTTGGTGCATGACAATGCATCTTATGAAAATACCCGATGATCCTTCGGTATGAGAAATGGATCCTTCGCTCCATATGACAGTGATGATTTCCCGAGCCTGACCCCGACTCTGATGAAGTAGTCCTGGTGAATAAAGACTCTGAGCTCCTGCAGTGACTTGCAGACAGCTTTCCCTTAACATGAGTATGACCTCGTCCCGATACGAGTCGAATTGGATCTTCTTTATCCAATATTTTGTCGCTTCCCGCGTCTCTTCCAAAGAGCGTGAATATTGCAGACTCCTCTGATCCTTGGGCAATCTGATATTCCTGTGAAATCTGAGAATGAAGCTTTAATGACACCGAGTTCAATGTCTTGATCGACTCATTGAACACTGTCTGAATTTTACATGATCCTTGTAGAATATCCCGTGATGAATGACTGAATACTGAATGAGTGACTGACATAATGTTCTGAATTGAACTGAAATTGAAAGCGACGTGTGACCTAATCGCTAGTACTCTCTCATGAGTTCCTGAATGATGAATGATGAATTTTTCCCCAAATACTTGATTTTTTGCCATTTTCCTTTCCAATGAAAATAAGCGTTGCAGAGCCAATCCCTTAGACTCTCCCAGTTTCGTTCTACTTGACAACAGTGGTAATCTGACCATATATTTGCCGTCCGGCATACGTTGAGTAGTGGAAACATACAACCTTTCGCACTCCATGTGCTCCGGATGAACTGCAGGTTTCGAAGGAGGCTCCTCCACCTTCCAGAACCTCTCCAGGACGTCCTCAAGCCGAGTCGCATGAACACCGTAGTCCTCGACTGAAGTCCCTGAAGTCTGAAGTGATGTGTGCATCGGCGTCCCCATGATGACATAACCGAAGCATGATCCGTAGGCTGATAAACCTGGAACGTTAATTGAAATCTTTGTACCATCGAGTACATAATTGAGGATATCTGTCCCTAAGATAATCTCAATGTCATGAGCTTGATCAAACTCATCATCCGCTAATGGGATATTTGACAAACGTAATGTGTCCCTGATCCTAGGATCACATGTAGGCATATTCCCCGTGAGTGAATACATGACCATTCCCATGGTGCTGATGATGGGAACCTGCTTGCTGACAGGTTTGACAACAATTTTGACAATTGACCCTGGAGTATCGACTCTGTGATGACCGATTCCATAGGCTTTAACCCCGGTAAACTGTTGGTGCAGTTTTAATTTATCTACTAATGATTTCTTGATTACCGTAATACTACTACCAGTATCTACCAACGATCTGACCGTGACATACCTGCCATCCGCTGCTCTGACCCTGAGTAGTGCGGTGGGACATATGGTGACTGGTAGATGACCCTTACTTGCGCCAACAGTAGCCTTATTTCAGAACGGACGCTGTTCGTCAGTCCTGCCGAACCGCAACGTCTCGAAGGTATCCTGTGCCTGTCGAGCACGAGCACCCACTCGTGGTCGGGGTTGATGGCTCACCGCTATCAACTGTTCCGGCCGTACTCGAGGTTCCTCTGGAGACGCCGCACGCTCGGTGTCGCGCTCGGCCGCGTGTTCGGCCAGGCGACCGCCCTGGTCTCCGCCTGGTGAACCCGCCGCGGTCCGCACTGAAGCGTACTGGTCTGATGGCTGCTGATGCGCTACAGCTGAACCCTGCTGCCTAGATGAAACTTGGGAAGGCTGATGAGGTGGGGTACGTGACCTAGGCTGACCTGAAGGGCCTGGTCGTACCGTCCGCTGTGAACTCCCTGCCTTGAGCTCACTTCCCGCAGTGCAGAGTAGCGAGTTGTGCTCTGTAGTCCCACAGTGTGCACACCAGCTCTGACCACTGCAATCCCTGGCGAAGTGCTTCCTCAAGCACTTGAAGCAGTGTCCAGACTTCTTCGCCCAACGCTTGCGCTCCACTGGATTTAGCAACAAAAAGCCGTCACACTTATATAAAGTGTGCGACTGAGTGTTGCAGAATGAGCAATTAGATGAAATTGATGTCACCTGATCTGGTGATGTGCGTCCAGTCAGCACCCGTGCCACACGTGATGGTCCTGGCCTCGCCTGTGGCGGTGATGCGTGCCGCTGCGCCTGAGCCTGCCCTTGACCCGCCGAGACAGCTTGGTGCACCCTGCACTGGTCGTCCAGCAGTTCCAGCAGTTGGTCGATGGTTGGCAGCACCTTCGGGTCCCTCCCGAAGCGCTCCTCAAACATCTCCCTGATCCTTACCGGCAACTTCTGTAACACAACATATAACAGCAGATACGACCATTCCTTAACCGGCTGTCCTAGCTTCTCCAGCGCTGATAGTGACTCACGCAGTGGGTCACAAAAGCTCGACCTAAGCGTCACCAAACTGGGTGGTACTGACGGCAGATTCATGACACGCCCTATGTATGAATCCAATAGCCTCCTGCTATTCTGATACCGTTCCGTCAGCAACCCCATCGCCACGGAGTAGTTCGCATCGTCCATTGGCAGTTGACGCACAATTGACAACGCCTCCCCGGATAGTGATGTCCTTAGATAATAATGTTTCTCGGAGTCCGATATGTCCCGACTATGAACTAATGACACAAAGAGATCATAGAAGGGCAACCATTCCTCCAGATTCCCCGAGAACTTAGGTAATTCTATTGATGGTAGCCTTGTTTGACTCACCTGGCTGTGATGGGCATTACGACCTGGAGTCGCGCTTCCCGCTTCGACTTCAGTCGCCTGGTCCAGCGACAGCAGCAGCCGGTTGACCTCACTGAACCGCGCATGGATGGTTTCCAATTCCTCCTCTGGGATATCCCCTGCGCCGGCTCCAATGAGTACCTCATAAGCCGCTATGAACTGTGGGTAGAAGGTCATGAAGTGTCTCCTAGCCACGGTTGCAGCCACTGTTCCCGAACTACCGGTAACAGAGGCGACAAAATCACACAACATTTGATACTTCGAATTAAATTGAACACGCGCTGACTTTACTGACATTTTGAATGAATATATGAATCTCCTAATAAATGTGAACTATATGTTGTATGAACCCTTAATAAAATATAATGACCTAATATTTACCAAATATTTGTTTTTTGAAACGTATAATGAATGACACTTAATGGATACAACACTGAACTAGATTCCTTCCCGGAACTAAAATGTATAACTAATTGAATGTTATTAACTGAATTGTTGAAATAATAATGCATAAACAATGCCCTTAAATAGTATTGACCCAGTAAAATTGACTTTATCTTTGAAATAAAGAAAACAATTAACACCAACAGTAATAAATAACCTCCAACGGTTATTCTCCAATGACCTAGTTAATATGATGTGTCACCCTGACACTGACATTTGACATTAAATCTACTTACGGTTTTATGACGTTATGTTGGTACTGAACTATGAAGTAACTTAATTGTCTTTAAATGAGTGTTGCCACACACAGTCTATTTCCGTACAATATGGCCGCTCCACGCTTCCGTGTTGAACCGCAAAAATGGCCGATGACCTAACCTTAAATATAACACTTGACACAGAATGACTTTTCACTGATTTTACACTAATCCACAACCACTAATCGCGACGCCCCGTCCGATAATGCCGTGATGAATATCTTCTCTAATTCTTCTCCCGTCCTGGGTTTATTCGTGCTGATTCGATCCCACTCAATGGGCCAACAAAATGTTTGCTACGATACGATGTGCCGTCTTGGGCTCACCCTAAATGATTAATATAAAAAGGTCCCTTTCATGGGCGACCAAAATGTTGAATACGTATGGGCCAAACTCCCCGAATGGCCACAAACAACGACCTCCCCGTGGCCGCGTTCCACGAGTTATCATCACGATTCCGTTTTGAATAATGATGAATGCATTCCCGCTTGTTGCCGTGCACCACGACGAGCCCCTCGTGCGGCAGCGTGTCCCTGCTGTCCGCCTCCGCGTGGCTTTGGATGAAATGCGATTTCCAATCGTTGAAGTGATACAATACCAACGGCGAATTCCACTCGCGCGGGGCCGCCCCACGTTGGGCGCCACTTGTAATGTCAGCCCGTAGTGTAAGAGAAAAGGGCTACACTAAATTTAAGTAAGTTAGGTCAAATAAAAACAAATTTAAATACTCTCGGCTAAAGTAGACTCAATCAGGTTGTGGGATCTGGCCGTACTTGGAGCAAGCGGGGAATCGGGTATTTAAAAATGAAGGACGCCCCCGAAACCTCACTCGTCAAACGTTTGACAATTCAAAATGAAACAACTAATTAACCTTATTTAATATACATATATTTTCACACTAAAAATATAAAGCGGTAGAATCTACCAAAAAAAAATATAATGGTAGAATGTTACAATAGCATTCGCCTTAAATTAAGCACCTTAAATATATATCCGTTTAGGGTAATGGATTTGAACAATCAATGAAGACGATCGATAAAAATGATACTAGGCTAACTATTCAATTCACTCCGGGGTCTCCGTCCTGACGGTAGTGATAAATAAGCAAAACTAACGGGTTGATTTTCAAGAATACAGTCCACAATTATCTATCATGTATATAATGTCCATTACACTGATATTCCTTAATCATTAAGATTGAAATAGAAAGTTTGAAGGTTTTGAACATGAAGGCATGTCGCCTTACCGGCGCCCTGCAGGTAAGGAGATGTCCGTTGATAAATTTATAAAATCATACCCTTGTTGTAGGCAGTTCCCGTACTACGGGAGCACCATATTATGGAACGCCGTACGAAAGGGGCCGTTCCCTGAAACCCTGGAAACCAAATAATGTTCCAGTAAATTTTAAGTAATTAAGTTTATTTTAATAAATGTTATTTGTAGAACTTTTTACTAATAAGTGTGTGTTGTGAGTGTATAAATTGGTTGGACTTACCAGACAGAACTGGGTTTCAACAAGAGGTCGGATTACGTAACGCCCATGTGGCGTCCGTCCGAAGTAACACAGGTTTAGAGATTGTTGCTGGAAAAGAACAACAAAACAATGAAATATCAGCACTAATAACGTAATACAACGATGCTTTCGCCGACTGTTATATGCAAATACATACCAAATAGATATTGACGATTCGTCACACCGATCCTCGGTGAATGACGTCGAATTACATATTGAAATTTTGGGCCAAGCTGGAACAAAACACGAAAACGATTATAATATGAAATTACTCGGTACTAGACACGAGTTTAGAAGACAATGCTTACCCCAGCAGGAATGATTGCACTATTTCATATAAAATACTTCAACTGCTTGCGACTCGAATCAAGAATGCAATGAGAAACGTCAAATAGAAAATATCTCAAGTCATTACCAATAAAGGCGTCGACAGACGACGACGGTATGAATTCCACCGACAAAAACCGACACGACCACCCATCTCTTATTATTTTAAATTCATACTTTTTAACCTTTGAAATGAATATCTAATAGAACAGAATATAAAAGAAAATAAAATACGACTACAATTCTCCGACCAGATCGTGAATCAATAAATCGATAACGCTCCGATATTTTGTTACTGTCTGAAACGTCACAAAGACCACAGACGTCAGTCAGTTGAAATGTCAAATGCGAGTTAAACATAACCTCAACTCGATGCAGTTTATTTATGTTTTTGAAGGTGAATTAATGAAAGAAAATCAACTATATTGTTGCCAAAAACGTTATGCTCCGTATACACTTAGTATACATTTACCTACAATGGGTAGGAACGTGTTTGTGAGAGAAAACAAGTGTATTGTAAACACAGAAACTATGTTAGTTAAAGGGGTATGTATTTTAACATATTACTTCCTATTGAAGGATTAAGAAGTCCTTTTATAGATAAAGTCTAACGTCCACCGCTATTTTCCACAACAGCACAACGTAGCATTAAGTTTTTAGTTGATTTTGATGAAACAAACACCAACTTCTAAACATGACAAAATTACCTCAATGTTTTACCAAAATGTTTGATATATAATGTGGGATCCCCGTCTTGGGCTCACCCTAAATGATTAATATAAAAAGGTCCCTTTCATGGGCGACCAAAATGTTGAATACGTATGGGCCAAACTCCCCGAATGGCCACAAACAACGACCTCCCCGTGGCCGCGTTCCACGAGTTATCATCACGATTCCGTTTTGAATAATGATGAATGCATTCCCGCTTGTTGCCGTGCACCACGACGAGCCCCTCGTGCGGCAGCGTGTCCCTGCTGTCCGCCTCCGCGTGGCTTTGGATGAAATGCGATTTCCAATCGTTGAAGTGATACAATACCAACGGCGAATTCCACTCGCGCGGCGCCGTCGCCCGGACCACCGCCCCCGCGCTGGTGTTGCTCGGCACCTGCGTCCGCAGCCTGCCCCGTCCGTAATCCTGTAGGCCACCACCAGATCCGCTACCCTGCGGCTCTGGACAATGCGAGGTCCACTCGCTGTATGATAGTAGAAAGGTTCCACTCCCGGGTCACGCGTCAAGTAATACTTCCAGTAACTATTTACACTCGCGTTTATTAACTTCTACTATTATTACGATACAAACTGATCGATATAAATATAAAGTCGTTCCCCGAACTGATTACTTATAATGACCCAAAGTGGCCGGCGTCCCACGCGGTCTCTTAATATGAATTACAATGACAAGTTGATGCGTCCGCCCTGAACGATCACCGTGAAGCAAGATGGCGCGCGCCCTGCGGCCCTAATATGAATATTAACACGCACGTCTATCCCAGACGAAATCGTAACAGCAAGGGGGGCGAAAAAGGACCTGACAGGACAGGAAGTGGCGTTGCCCAACGTATGGCCTTGGAGTTTGACACATTCAAATGCAACTTATAAAGGTAATGTGTTAGTGATAAGTTCTTTATTATTGTTGTGTGCGAATAGATATTTGAAGGTTTTTTCTTTTAAACTTTATGAAATTATAACATATGGTTAAACTTATAAATTTAACCTAAAATAATTGAAACTTAACTAAACCTGATTCTGAAAGTAACCTTTTTGGTGAATTTTAATTTCTTACACGGTATTTAAACTTAAAGTAAACACTATTATAAAACTAAACTTAAACAAAACTTTAACTAAAAGTAAACTATACTTAAACTAAACATGAACTTAACTTGGAATTAAACTCTTACTTACATACAATTAATTAATTTGAAAACTGCATATTTGCAATTTAGTGGATTGGAAGCTACCTACTACTTTTAAATTGATACTCTTGTTCTAAATAAACATTCTTTACGTTGTACATTGGTTTTCAAATAAACATTTTTATTTTATAGCTGAAGTAAAATAAACTTTTAAAGATGGATTTTATAAATGCTGGTTGTAAAATCACACACTTACATAAGGACGAAATTACCCACGAGTTAGTTATCCGGAAATTACCTGTCAATCCGATTTCACGTCGGTCTAGTCTATATCAAGCTTTGAAACAAACTGACACACTTGCGAGGAAGGGTAGTCTGAAGTTTGCGGATATCGTAGTGAGCAACGTTGCGTCTGAATTAGAAATTTGTCAGCGGAAAGCAGAAGAGATTGAGCAAGAAGTTAAGGAGGAGCTGTCTGCATCTGCCATTGATAGATTAACGTCTCGTTGTAAATATCTGTTGTGTCGACTCTCTCGCTTAGAACAGGAAACTTGTAATGTCAGCCCGTAGTGTAAGAGAAAAGGGCTACACTAAATTTAAGTAAGTTAGGTCGAATAAAACAAATTTAAATGCTCTCGGCTAAAGTAGACTCAATCAGGTTTAGTTAAGTTTCAATTATTTTAGGTTAAATTTATAAGTTTAACCATATGTTATAATTTCATAAAGTTTAAAAGAAAAAACCTTCAAATATCTATTTGCACAACAATAATAAAGAACTTATCACTAACACATTACCTTTATAAGTTTCATTTGAATGTGTCAAACTCCAAGGCCATACGTTGGGCAACGCCACTTGTAATATACAAGTGGCCCACGCGGTCTCTTAATATGAATTACAATGACAAGTTGATGCGTCCGCCCTGAACGATCACCGTGAAGCAAGATGGCGCGCGCCCTGAAGCCCTAATATGAATATTAACACGCACGTCTATCCCAGACGAAATCGTAACAGCAAGGGGCAGAAAAAGGACCTGACAGGTCACTGAATGACTACAATTGAGTGAAGTATTACATATACGCCCGCTGTGGACTCCGCAGTCGGGTTAAAACATAACTTATAATAAATATACACTACTCGCGTATTTAATTTCCTATCGAACGCATTCCAAATTCCTGCGTTAGTTACACAGCGCCGCCGCGGGGGTTCGCGGCAAGCGTCAACTGAACAAACTATGAATGAATATGATAACATTGAATACACATGACGGTGACGTCACTAGATGGCGTTACTCGTTACAATATTCGATGACAATTTATGAATATGACTTCAATTTGCGTTAACACATATTTATCTATCCAAATATCATAAACCCTCCATGATGCGTTCAAGTACCGCACATTATGACCACCATAAAAATAGACTGTTTCGTTAAAAAAAAAATCTCATCTTAATCTGTAAAAATATTATTATATTATTCATTCAAATTTCGAACATCTCTGAAAACCAAAGAATTTTTGATTTGACCTCTATTCTAATATCAGTTGAGATGACGTTTAGTTCGAAATGAATTGTCAATTTGCATCAAATTTGACAAATGTCGTACGTAAGTAGATATCGAACGATACAATAGTTGGGGCCGACTCCAGTTTGTCACTGAATTAAAAAAAAAAACTATGACAGCTGCCAGAAAACTTCATTGCCGCCATTACCGGTTAAAATTTGTTTTGTTGAATAAAATTGATCGATTTGTTGAATTTAAACCATAAAATGAACGATCAAGATGATATACATCTTTTTCGGCGACGACGCCTCCTGATATCTGATATGATATATGAAATTTGTTCTAACAAAACAGTCTATTTTTATGGTGGTCATAATGTGCGGCTCCTGAACGCAGCATGAAGGCTTATGATATGTGGGTAGATAAAGTAGTGTATGTAACTGTACATAATTAGGCATTAAAACACTCGTGTTTAATGCCCTTCATTATGTACAGTCACATAAACTACTATTATTGACTTATTGGATCAGTGATAAAACATGTAAAATCCACGTCGATCAAAATAACACTAAGGAAACCTTTATGACGCCACTCGATTGTGAAGTCATTGCAAATTCTCCCAACAAGGGTGCGAAAGCCGTGTCATACAAAAGTTGTATGAATTGATTAATTCCAAACTCTTTTTCATGGGATCGAAGTGTACGTTTCGCTGGGTACCGGAACTTTTCTGATTTATGATAATCTGTCTCTTACCGGTACGTTCCACACTGCACCACTATGTTACACAAAGTTTGACTTCGATAATTGTCAACATTTAATTTTCTCGTTTAAATACTTTTAAACTAATTTCACAGAATCCAAAACTATTATTTTTATTAAATTATACGGACTATAGTTTTTAAAATATTAAAAAAAAGGTGAAAGCAGCGTCGTCTAAGAATCAGTGCCCAAATGACGCCACCTTGTGAAAAAATTGACAGTCGCAACCTACAAAAAGGGACATACCAAATCCGTCTTATAATAGTCCGACTGTATAATTTACAGCGCTGTGACCAATTTAGTATCTTGACAACGACAATTAATATCTTGCTCGAAAATGTAACGACCTACTTTACCGGATTCAATAAAATTTGCCAAATAAATAGGAGCGACGCACTGGTCAAGTGCGGAGCGGCGGCTGAGGGCGACAACTCAGAAACTATTCCATTGTTACGATCTTTTTCCTCCCTCGGGACGGGGTTGTTTGTGAATTTCAATGGAGAATAAAACGAAAGGTGTCTTTGTGTTTCAGCACGATCGGCTTATTAATTATGGGGGATGGACGGGGGTTCGCTGAAAAAGCCATGGAAAGTATTGGGAAATGCGTAAAAACATCGGCCTAAACTTGTCTTGGATTATTTTGTTTTGCTTAACAAATAACAATGTTAATTGATTGTATGGAGGCACTTTCCATGCAATCATTAACACCTGTTTTTAAGTGGAAATTACAGAACTGCCCTACATTTTTTTTATCCGAAGAATATTAATATGCAGAACAGTTATTTTATTGCATTCGGATTATTAGAATGTATTGACTTGTACAATGTTGACATTTTAAATGAGTATGAGTATAAAACATGCCTCTTTATAAAAATATTCCATACTTTCCGCAGTGTCCTCGATAATCAACGTCACAATTATATATCATAAAAACGAACATAGAAATGACCAGGTATTGGGTGAATTTTCTTCTAAACTCAAACTGCAATATAATCGAATTCTACAAGCCAGCGATGCATCGGACTGATCAAAACCTAAATACTTAAATAACTACAACCAGGTAAGTGCCAGGTACAAACTACCGAGCCGTGCCGATCGACGAACAAGAACTCTTAGAAATTAATATCACAGACATTTTGGCTCCTATGTCTAGTGAAAAAGATTCCAAATTGCATTTTGACTTGACCGTGTCATGCCATAGAGAAACGTTGAGCATGACTGCGAATATTCAATATTTCCAAGCGTACCTGAGACGAGAAGGCAATTTTAGAGGATCTATTTCGTGTAGAGAATTTAGAGAAATTGTAGACTCCTGCCAAAAGTTTTACACGAGCAGCCTGGTGAAGTGTATTAAGAGAACGATGTCTGTCATTTCTCACACATAAATAAGTCTTTAATGCTTCAGTTCTCACTACACACTACAGAGTGGTGCATTTCTACATTTGACGACCAATGACGTAAGTTGAAGTCTGTATCACAACTTCGGTTTGATTTTGTGGAGTGTTGATTTTGCATGTCTTTGGATCGGTACACCTCTATTCCTCTATGGAAACGCTTCCTAACACTTTTCCCTGCATTCATTTTTTTTAATCATAATCTTTCAAGGACTTCGCTAACAGCACGATGTTTCTAGTATGAATGCCTTCGTCTATTTTTACCTTTGTTGTTTTCTGATAAAGGTCAGAAATATAAAGCTCCTGCAACAGAAAGACAGATCAGATAGCAAAACTAACGTGATATTTAGGGCCCACATATACTCTCAGGATACGGAACCGTAAAAACCTAAGCGTTAAAGGCGTTTTCAGTCAAGTAGACAATACTTAAACTTTAGCATTTAGTATCCCCATTTTCAATCCTAACCAAACTAACAAAGACATTCTGAATAAACTGTCTTGTAAAACACCTATCAGCACTAAATTTCCAACCCTTCCGTCAGACATACGCCCGTCCTGCCCGATGTTACGGGAAAAGTATGCAAATCTGCCCTGAAGGACCACTGGGCAGATTGTAAATATCCAGCAAACGGGCCTTCCAGCCCGGCGAATGATTTCGAAGGGTCTTCTGGGCATTCAAGTTTGAGCGTTAATTTTTATTTCGCCCTTGTTGTGGCTTGAATTCAAGATGTTGAGTTGAATTTTGTATGAAGTATTTTTGGTTAAAGTAACGAGGCTACTGATGTTTAAAGGCGCTCTGGAGGAAATATTTTCCTTTTATTGATTTTCGTAAAGTTAAAATAAAGTCGTTTTCTGAAATCGTATTAGTTCCTCCCTTTCTTTTTTTGTGATCTTAATCATACAAAGGCGTTTTTAATGTTGTTTCTTCTATGTAGCACAGTAAAAACAACATTAAAAACAATTTGTTATATCCTGATGACACAACAAATCCTATCACTATGCTTTACACTTGGCTCTTTCGATATGGACCCACCATGTCTATGATGCCGGGCCTGTGGTGGTTTATCATGTGACAAATAAGTGACAAAGCATCCGTTACTCTTATACTCATACGCTTGGCAAAAAGTGTCGGACGCTTTGTCAGTTTATTAATTATCGTGTGATCATTATAGACCTGGACTCAAAAATCTGGACATCTATAGTGTCAAGTTTAATTGTAAACTTCTCGAACACGTTGGAATTGAACATCGGTTGTTCCTCAGGGAAGCGTAAACGAGATCGCGTCGTCAACTTCCAATATGATTTCTTAAAATGAATCTAATAACCAGATGCATATCTCACCTCTGTAAGTCACACGTTGCCATGTTTGAAAAACCATTCTAGACACTATTATGTGCCTAGTAGGTAGGTACCCCATTTTTTTTTTTTTTTTTTTTATATTTTAGGTACACTCAGAATCACTAGCTCTTTTGATTTGGGGTGTACAACAAAAAAAATGGCCTAGGTAAATAGTCTCACACATTTCTATAAATAACTCCTCAAAGAATCCTCTCATCTCGCATTTTATTCCGCAAGCTAATTTTTTGCCGATTCCTCGTCGGGCAAAAACCAGTCCCATCATTACGACTGAGGCTCCATTAGTTCGGTTTTTGCAAGTCAGTCGTGGCTTAGATCCTCTTTCGCTTTTTATCTAGCTTTAAACGTATTTAGGATTTAGAAGATAACTCGAAAATTTTGGCCGTTAAAAGTGGCCTGAATACTTTGAACTGCTTTTAGTGAATTTGCTTCTGAACGGCTTTATGTTCTAGTGGATGGATGGTTTTCTCGGTTTTAGTGGATGTGTGAAACCTCGATAAATTAAGGGAAATAAGGCGTAGATATCGTGGTTCAATTGCTCTTCTATAGGGAAGCCGATAAAAACGCGCCGAAAAAATGAAGACATTTTGTAAAAAAAATGCAGGTTATTTTTACATTTGTCAAGTAGATAAATATCGTTATCTCTGCCACGAAACTCATAAACACTCCCAAACAAAACGAAACATAATTGTACCGTACCGTAATGGTAATTATACCATAATCAGTACGTACGGCATACTTCTAATTACCATATATCACCGTACTTACAAACCTGTAATTATAACATTACAGGCAAGGGCCGTCGGCAACAGTGTGCCGTAAATTATAAAATAAAATGGCGGGTGACGCGTGCACAATGCGAATAGAATTACCGCTCAAGTGTCGTAATGTATTCCGTTTGTGCTGAAAATTGTAAGGGTAATTATGTGAAAGATCAGTGTTTTGTAATTAGATTGTAATTGACAGGTTTTCTTTGAAATTTTGTAACATAAGTTGACTTGAATTGAGGTCAATACAATACCTACAACCTTTATTGCACACCAAAGTGAGTTTACAAAATAATCAAAATTCTAATAACAGTGATTTTATCGCTAAATTGCGTTTTCTTCTATTAGGAACTTTGGGTAGTGAAGTTGAGCTGTTTATGTGTAAATAATCAAGAAAGATTTAGTCTTTTAAATGTTTTATTACAGTTTTAACATGAATTTACGGCGGGCTACCTTGCGCTTGTCTCGTAAATAATTACCCCGCACGATCCCAAAACAAGTCGCGTAAGATTTGAAATTATTGACATGATGTCCATTTTATTATTATAATATCTCACTGGAGTTTTACATTTAAAACACTAAGACAAGTAAATTCTTTCTAGAATTTGTCAAGCAGTTACCGAGCAGCTTTGTTTTAATATTGTTTTGAGTTAAAATTAAGGTTTGCTCCTTGAAATCGTTTTTCGGAGTTTAGTGGTTGTATGGAACGGAGGGTAATTTATGTTATGAGGTACGCTGTTCCTCTTATTGCACGTCATACTGTTCAGGAAAAAAAACACGTCACTTTTATTTTGGCTTATAAATCATATACAAAAATAGTCTGAATATTGTTTTATAGAGAATAATTTAATACTTACTTGCTTATGAATTCTCTTGGCACAATTTAGAAATTTCCAAGTGTTCTGTACTGTGACGTCCGAAGACGCCATAAATTCGGGGTTAAATGTAGCACGAGTCATAGCACTATTGTCCGTGCCTGCCGAGTGCCGGCTCTCGAGTCCAGTTGTACGTCACTGCTTCCGCTGGCGTGCAGAGCTTGCATTTTGTTAACTAGCATACCCGCCGGCTACTGCAGTCACTCAGAGAGCTATCTATCTATCAGCCACAGACGTCGACTGCTGAATATAGACCCATGACTTGCCACAAAGTGTGAGCCCGTGCAGATCACATCCATTTATCCGCTACACTCACGAATCTAGTTGGGGGCTGATCCACGCTGCGCTATAATACGTGGTCGCCACTCTACTTTGCTGCCCCAACGGCTGTTCATTCTCTGGGCTACATGGCCTGCCCATTGCCACTTCATCCGTGCAATCCTGTGAGCTCAGAGAACTAGGGAAATCCTATTAATAGACTAGAATTCACAACAAAAACGGGACTTATTTCTAACGTTTTGACTGCTTTGTCGCAGTTACGATCTCGAACCTACCGTATGGACTGCACCAAGGATAAACCGGTAGAAAATTACACCGGATGACTCAAATTATTCCTTCTATTGATAGATTTTCCTCGAGTTCCGATAAGCTACAGGCTTAGATCTAGCATCAAAGCAGTCTCTCACTATTAAAAATTTAAGAAAGACCATATCTTCCACCAATACAATCAAGTTGAATAAATCTCTACTCAGTTCTGTTTAGTCTGATTCTGCCAGTTTTAACGGAACACTATCACGTCGTTTCGTCGTTTAATTGTTGATACACCTCTGAGTATATTTTTGTTGTATTGATATTATTGTCACTTAATTATTCATACTTTAAAACCCTACAGGCACATCACGTAAATTAAAGGTAAACAAATATACACAGTTTCCATAAAGCACTACGTAACAATTAAAATGGGCATTAAAACCTTAAAACGAAACAACGCACCACGTATAAACTGTCGGAATCAATTTTCATCACAAAAGGTGTTAACTCCTCGCGCCGATGAACAACGAACACTGAATTATTGAGTGACTCGAACGGAATTCATATCGTTTTTTATCGTGAGCCTACTAGTGTTGATCGACTAATTAAAGGTGAAATTTGTTTTTAAAATACTACGTCAATGGTAAAAGTGGACGAGACTTTAGCTTGTGACGTAGTGAGTGTTGTATGTAAACTGACATATTGTGATAGAAACTATGAGGATAGTGAGGATAGTGTTTTAACTAAGTATGTTGCCTAGCGACCATGGCATCACCTGCAGCAAACAGCATTTGGAATTGTAAATACTGGGCTAGGCATTAACTCCACCGACTCTAGATAGGATCCTACGCAGCGCGTTCAGCAGTCTACCACTTTCCAGAAGATCGGTTTGATTTCCCCGCCAAAATCTGTCATTCTCGAGTTTGATTATAGCAGCCTGACTCAACAAAGTCACCTCTTTTATTTTTTTAGAGCGGCGCTAGTACACGAAATATCGATATTGTCCCGGTCACGAAAAAGGGTCTTGACTCACGCCAGATTTTTCAAACTTAGTTAGACCATTTGGACGCTTACTATGGAACCGTTTGTAAAGAGCTATGTTACACTATTATCTTGAACATTCTCGTAATGTAAACAAACGTCGAATTAAGCTCCTTATGTCATTCAGGCGGGAAAAGGAGAATTTACTGCGCCCACCGTATTATCTTGCCTTGTGACTGTTGAGTTTCTTTCGGCGTTTCTTCTCAACGGTGGTCTCCTCTTGTGAAATGATCGTAGACTCAGACATGTAAAAGTGCCCTTGTGGCCTACTAAGTAGCAGAAAAAAAAATCATTATTTCATTATTTAACCGTTGCCAAGCCTGGTCTATTTTGTATCCAGTTTTATCTAAATCCCCTCGACAGTTTCCACGCAACTTTTATATTTCCAATATTAATACAATTTGCCCAGTTCCATTAGTGACTGCAGTAGACGGAAAATTGTAGTGATACTAAAAAGCATTCCCACAAAAATGTTTCACCGTTCAATACTTTCCTAGAATCCATCCGAAGCCAATTCACCGATCCGCAAGCCCGTTAAAAATTAAACTTTGTTAAAGTGTGGGCACCTGCCTACCGTCAGCGATATTCGTTACGTCTTGCGGACTTAATGCGGGTATAGGATGAGGGTATTGTGATGAGTGGAAAGCGGTTGCATACGCTTATAAATGTTAAGAAATATCATGCGCGTATTGAGGTATCGAAATCCTTTAGAACCATGCAGAGCCCGGCCATCGAGATTCAAATGTCTGAGATGTACAGGGAATTCATATTCAGGCCATGCAATTCTACAGCGTATTGTACACCCTGTCCATAACCCTAGCGAGTAATACCAACATATTTCTCACAATAAAAACAGTAGAATAGAAGGTAAAGTATCCTTAGAGTTTAGACGTTAAACGCCAAGAATCTCGACACCGTTTATAAGATTGGAATCGTCAACAGTTCACATTGTGGGTCTTGGTCTCTTTAAGATGTTGAGAGTTGTAAATATAAACAGTTTTGTGTCCCATGGAGGCTTCCTATCTAAAGTATAGAGAGTAGGAAAAGGAAAATGTTAGACCACCGACATGATATTTTTATAAGTAACATCATACACGGAAAGGTTGAGAGAAGGCGAGGCCAAGAATAAGTTACATTAAACAAATAAAAGAGAAGGTAGACGTCATGTCGTATAGGAAAGTCAAGGAAGTGGCTATGGATAGAGTTAGATGGAGAAAACTACATCATCAGCTAAAGTTAAGTTTTTGACTCTTCGATTTATTATGGAGAATGTTTTTATTTCTGATTTTTTGTAAGTCAAAATGGGTTTCCTCTATTCGCTCTCGCTGCCGCGTCTTCTGCGACCGCTCTCTCCCCTGACAGCAAAGGATGATTGCTCGAGTCGCATTTCGGGCCTCAACGATTATGCCCCAACTTCGGACGTCAAACTGTTCCGCCATTATTTATGTTTCTTTATCTTCCCCCTGGTGTAAGTATGGCTGTAACTGGTTATAACTGGATATTTGACGCGCTGCGGTGCTGTTAATGTTTTGTTGAACAGTTACCGAGCAGCTTTGTTTTAACGTCGCTTTTGAGTTAAAATTAAGGTTTATTCCTTGAAATCGTGTTTTGGAGTTTAGTGGTTGTAAGGAGCGGAGCGTAATTTATGTTATGAGGTACGCCGTTCCTATTATTGCACGTCATACTGTTCAGGAAAAGAAACACTTGACTTTTATTTCGGCTTATTATATATGTAAATCATACACAAATGTCTGATTATTGTTTTATTTTTTTGCAGATGGCCAAAATATATGGCCAGGGTAGGTCTAAAAAACGGAAGTTTATTGAAATATAAACATTTATGACAGCAAATAATAAATACATTAACTTAATAATTAAATTCTACGTAAAAGCTGTAATAAGACATGAGTTAATTAGTATCAACTTTCGCCACTTGTACTCAATTACGGAACTTTTTTCTCAAATTACGGTTTTAGACCCTATTGATTTTTGAGTTAATAATTATTGTACCACCTGTCATGCCCATCGTCCATTTATAACTTAATCATATATATATTTTTATTTCAGTTACTAGAGGTAGATTATTTGTGCAAGCAATGGCGTACGTTCGCAACATGGGTTCTCATAATTAAAGATCGGATGAATGAGTGTAATCAAAATATTTAATAAATTGATTGCTTTTTGTAATTATATAATATATTATTAGCTAGTTTTACGGTAAGCAATAAATTTATTGAATATGTAGTCTCATGTCCAGATTTTTTGCGAGCAATGCAATGATGACAATCTCAGCTTATAAACTACAAATATTTACTTTCTCACTAACTTGCATAAAAAAAATGTCATTCCTTGTTTATTCCACCGGCTCATCTTTTGTGCCGAAAATTGATTCGGAAAATGTATTTGCTCTCAGCGCCTGCAGCAGAAAATTACGGTTTTAAATATATTGGTCAATTTACATGGGAACGCGACATTTTTTATGAACGACGAGTAACTGTTTATTTTTCATTAATAACATTGCTTGTCTGATAGTTATCAATTGTCGAATCAGCTTGTCAACAGTTGTTGTTGAAACTACTTAGCATTTTTAATCTTCTTAGTGTCATTCAAAATATGAACAGTGTTTAAAGTGTTTATGTGTAATTACCACACTTCTATATACCGGGTGATTAATCCAAGTGGATGAGTAAGGAGAAATCACAAGCTATAAGAGATAGGGAAATCTGTTCTTAGAAACCATGACGTCGATTTCAGATTTAGCGCGGAAGACACAGCATGGGGGCCTTCGGAGGTGGACCGACGATTTGGTGGAGGTTCGAGGGAAATTCGACCCTATGGTCAATCGTTATGGAGAAGTCTGGGGGAGACTGTAATTAAAACATTTCTTTATTGTGGTATAGCGCGTAGGTTGAACCATCTCAGTTAAAGTAATAAATTATCGAAGAAAAGCACATGACTAGTCGTATGCGGTTAATAAACAAATTAGTCGGGGCATGGTTGCTTGGGCATTGTGCTCATAATTACGTTGAGTAACCCCCGCCTTGGGAGCGATCGCCGTGAGTTACCGCCCGCTGCCGGAGAACTAGACGGAACATACAAATTATGGAACATTCTTATTATGGAACATACTAGTGAATATTATTTAAAACGTTTTTTCAATGTCAATACGCTTTGGAATGTTATAACACAAACTTAACCTAACCTATTGGTTGACGGGTCGATTGCAAAAAAATTGTACAAAGTTAAACGCTTAGTTAACATAAAATACGATCGCTTCCTTTGTGTGACGAAAGTTAGTCATACAAAATGTATGGGTAACTTTCGTCACACAAAGGAATCAATTAACATTGTTTTAATTAAAGCCCTTAACTATGTAAACATTTCTTGCAATCGACCCTGACATGTTCAAGATTTCTGAAAAATGTATGACCGAGAAAATAATTGTCTACGAAATGAAGCATTATGTGACGTATTTTCTATAAAAGAAGAGTATCCCATGGACGATGACTATGTTGTTGATGACGATGATAATGTGGTTTCTGTTAGTGATGACAACAATGATGTTGATAATAATTATGATGATGATAGATGACATGGTTGCAGGAGCCATTGTGCTCATAATTATATACGTTGAGTAACCTCCGCCCGGGGAGCGATCGCCGTGAGTTACCGCCCGCTGCCGGAGAACTAGACGGAACATACACATTATGGAACATTCTTATTATGGAACCTACTAGTGAATATGTTTAAATTTCTATAATTAAATAAATTCTTTTAATGTGACTGAGAACTAGACTTAATAAGAAAAGGGAAGTATTAGCTACTATAAAGAAAAGTATATTTGCATATTTTGGTCTTCTACAAAGACACGAAAGATACTCAAACTTATAATAGAAGGGGAAAATAGAGGGGAAGAGGAAGAAGATCCTCCTTCTTCCTCTTTTGAACTGGCTCCATAATATAAAAAAAACTAATATCAAGAACGCATAAATACTCGCAAGATTGGGTGGTAGAAACAGAAAAGACTTCGAAAAGGTGGTCGCCGACACCCGTTAGGGTATGGCAGTAGAAGAATATTGAAGTTTTGAAATAAATGTGAGGTACTACTTAATTATTAAGCCGGAAGAAACCCTTGGATAATGAAAAATTTTATAACATTCAGTTATCTTTTAAATATTCAAATAGGACGTAGGACTACTATTTAATTCATACCCTGGTACTTGTGCTCGGTTTAAACGCATCGCATAATGCACAACAAGACAGGCGACTGATAATGCGTCGAAATTTCCCCACTTGGTTCCGTCATTCAGGCGGCTAAATAAAATCTCGCGCATAACGCCCTTCGTCTGCGCCGGAAAAGAGACGCTCCCACAAATACTTGGTATAAATACTTGATACTTAGATATGTAAAATATGTAAAAGTATTATGTAACTATTTTACATCTAATCTTTATTAAATAACTGACCGAGAGAGCGTAGCGTCTCTATTTTAGCTTGACCAAAAATTATTTTGTATGATCGAATACTTGAGTATTTTTGCTAATATTTTTTTTCGTCAAGGAATGACAGACCTTTTCGAAGTAAACTCGCGAGGTCTACAGCTCATAGAGCCACTATAGCTATACTCTTATTTTCAGTGTCTTGCTTATCGTTGTGATTATGAATAAATTTAATATTTTGTAAAACAAGTAGCTACATTTTTTTTTTATTTATTTATTGCCTAAATTAATTTTTCTACTAGTTTGTTTATATCGTTCTATTTTTTAATTTTCACTTATGTGTACACACTGTGTACTGGCATTGGCAATGTATAGCGGAAAAAAAAATAGTTCGGGAAAATATTACACGTGTTCATCATTACTTTGACATTGCAGTTTCGTCCATAAGTTTCAACACTAGTTAAAAACCTGATATAAAATATCTGAGCTAAAATACTCGTACCCGTAAAAAGTTAAAATACTTGTTCCATGATACCAAATATCTACTCTCCGGAAGCGCTCTCAGCGCATCCACAGAGCGCCAAAGTGCATTCGGCAAGTCGAGTGCATTAACCAAGGGCTGCACCACGCTGCATATTCAAATACTGCACGATGGGATCCTTTTGCGACTTTATCCCGGTTTGAGGTATTTTTTACTCGTTGAGATTCTAAAGAACTGGATTTTATTTGACAGTAACCATTAGGTAGTTTAGGTACATTTAAAGTCATTTATGTGGCTTTTGCTCGTCGTTCTATTCAGTACTATCCGGTTTTTTAAGTGCTTTTAATAATTAGGTATTTATTTAGCAGGTTATTATCAAACATTGATAACTTGACGAATCAGACTGTACGGTAGCAGCTGATTGCAAAGGTCCTGGGTTGGAATCCCGGCGAAGACAAATGATTGTGAGATGAGCTTGAATATTTGTCTGTTGGTCATTGAAGTTCTTAGCTTTCTACGTATTTATGTTATGTAACTCATGTATGCCGTTGTCATGTAACTCATTTATGCTAGTATACCCACAACTTTTAGTCTGGGACTGGTTCGATGCACCAACAAAGGTTAGCCTTATAAACTTTATTTATCACTAGCGACCCGCCCCGGCTTCACATGCATGGGTGTAATGCTGATACACATGTATCACTCTTTGTATTAAATAAAAACTGCATCGAAATACGTTGCATAGTGTGAAAGATCTAAGCATACATAGGGACAGACAGACAGACAGACAGCAGAAAGCAACTTTGTTTTATACTATGTAGCTATATAATATTATTTATCGCACAAGAGCGGAAAAGGCAAGGGATGGAGTGAATATTATAGCAGGCAACTGCAGGTGTTCCCAAGCGTTCATCGGAATTGATACCGAAGACTATCGTTGAGTATCATATGGTAAATTCCTTTGGGCATACAATAATAATCAAACTTCACAACGATTTCAGACGCAGATCCTTAACACAACACGCACGTTTCAATTACATGGAACGAATTTCCTCAAAACTGTCTCTAGTTTCAAAAAGGTGTAAAACATTCGAATCCTATACAAAGATACACCTTTTTGTTACAACAATACTCGAAATTGTGCAGGTGTTATAGGCCGAATCTTTGCCCCAGGGGCTTATTCTCAGTCATTCGAAAATAGCCCTTTTTGTGTGAAGATAAAGTGCATGTCAAGTGTTAGATAAGCGTTGTGTTGACAAGGATAACTTTTTGGTTAAGGAAATTGTCAAAAAACTAAAAAGGATTGGGAGAGAACAAGCTACTCAACATGTATTTTGTAGGAGAGAAGTATAAAATTGTGTGGTGTGGTGTTTGCCCAGACACTTTTATTTATTAACTAGCTGCTACGCACGGTGTTACCCGCTCATCCCACGGGAACGCTTCATTTTTTCGGGATAAAAAGTAGCCTATGTGTTAATCCAAGGTGTCAGCTAGACAAGGTGACAAATATTATAAAAATTGATCCAGTCGTTTAAGCGTGAAGAAGTAAGAAACATACACATAAACACACTGACAAACCTTTGCCTTTGCTTTTTATTTTGCCTTTTTAATATTAGTGTGATTTTATTACATCAAAGAAAGTAAATTGTTCTCATTCATTCTATGTATGTAAATATATGACATTTCTCCACAGCGAATTTCAAACTCTTTCGAAGCTTTTAAATTGGAGGATAAGAGAAATATTACAATTTTAATTGCAATGTGAAGAGCTAAATTGCTTCTAGGGAATAATCTACATCCTAAAGTTTTATATTTTTAGTACTTTTTAAGGTTTTAAAAATGGAATTTAAGGCACGCGTCGTCACTAATGAACGTAAAAAAGCCGTCTGTACAGTCAAACAAAAATATTGCCTGGTCACATCCTCATCTGCTTCATATTGCGCATTTACGTATATTAATTATTTCGTAAGTGTCAAAACAACACGTACCCATTTGCCAATATCAATATTCTCGTGTAATAACAACTGATATCGTATTACCTACCACCTATCTAATACCACATTAAGCAAAAAGAATAGATAAGTATCAAACCTTAATCTCAATTAGGTTTTAACGGAAGACCAGCGCTGGTTTCCAAGCCAGCATTTATGTTGAGGTGTGACCTTTTCGTGTCATACACATCAACGATTTTATTTTATTTTGTCTCTAATATGTGATGTCCATTTTGTGTATGTTAACGAATACATTTTCATTCATTCAATAACCTAGTTGTTTTATCATAGCCAGTTGTACGGAACGTTCTTAACGCTTCATAGGAATGTTGAAATTTAAGGATTATGAATTTAAATTATAATTAAAATAAAACGGTTGAAATTTAATTTAGGATCAACATTGATTCTGGGGGGGTATTCGATCAATTTTAGAGATATAATGGAGATCTCTCATTTTCATCGCCATCCGTCACTTTTGACGTGTGCCTACTTGACAAGTGGCGATATCCCTAGAACATCGCAACAACCATTATTTTGTGACAATCATTATCGCCTTCGTATTTCCAAAATTGAGATGAGATATGTCACTTTTAAGCTCATCGCATTTAAATGACAGTTCAATGGCGATATAACTGTTATCTAATAGAGATTTGACGTTTGGCGATCACTCAAATGTCAATCTCGAATTAGGTCCCTGTTTTTAAATGACAATAATGAAATTGAAATATGATTCGTCAGTGTATGGAATACGTGAATTACTGTACAGTAGATTAATCTGATAAATCAAACAATCCTCAGTCGTCACAATAAACTCACGGCGCAGTCGTTCAACTCGTTAGCGGCACAAAGCTGAACCAATATCATTTCCCCGCAGTTGTTGCTGTGCTGATTGAATGTTTGTGCGTGCTAAATGAGTTGCACTATTTTAGGAGGAATTGTGGGATCATTTAAGTACACTTCGGTTTTAAGTAAGTAAATAATAAACTGAATTTGGCTCTGAGATAATGTTTATTTTTTTATAAAATTTTCATATTAAATGGAATTTATATTTATACATTTTTAAAGACGAAACCAGCATTTTTCTAAAATCTGAATATGGAGTAGACAAATATGACCTAAAATATTACGAATCTTTGAACCCAAATTTTACTATAAATATGAACGAAAAATTTAATGCGATCCACTGCAATGTAAGCAGGACCAAATATGATTGCTAAGATTTAACTATCGTGCGAATAAACCCACAGGTAAATTCTAGTATATAATAAACAAGAAAACATCTTGTTTAGTAGTTCGTGTCCCGAAATGGACAGACACAAGCGGCTATTTTATAGCTCTTTAGGGAGCTGTCTTCTTCGGCGGCGTGTTTGCAGCAGGACAACTTAAATCGAGTCACATTTAAATTGAGACAGTTGGAAAATAAAAGCGAAATTGCTTGAAACATAGTTTTCAAGCAGGGTTTAGTGAGTCAATATTGATGGAAGATTGTGAGACCAGCCGGCCTAAGACGGTTGTTTTTATCACGGGATAAATAAGTGACAAAGCATTTGTCAGTCACACTTGTATTTTGTCAAAACTTGACGGATGCCTTGTCACTTTTCCGTATGAAAAAGCAACCATCATAAGCCCGCAGAGCGATTATAGGTAGAGACTCTCTACCTATAAAGCTATTTAGCGATAAGACCGCTTGTTGTTTACCTCTGATTGTAATTTCTTGCATTTTATCTCTCCTGTTTATTTTGTGTAGTATGCTCAATGAAGAGTACTTGTATAGTATTGTACTGTTGATGTAGGTCTTTAAAAATGTTCAAAATATAAATAGCCTGTTTAGGAAGTAAGTAACTATTTTCAAAACTTGACATCGAGCAGAATTAAAACGCGTCACTATTACATTACAAACTGACATTGACAAAAGCCTCGAGCTGCCATTCTCGGCTTAATAATAATAATAGGAAGTAAGTACCTGTCTAAGTAGTTTCCATAGAGCTTTGCTATCGCTAGCATGCTCAAGTACTTCTTTAAAGCCACGCCACTGGTAAATAGAATCTTACGTAAATAAGAACTTGCTCTAAATGTAAGAGTGCGCAGTTATCCGTCCATCCGACATCAAAGTGCACCTGCAATCCCATTAGCCGGTCAGCTCGGTTCGTTACGCACTTTGTGGCCCTCGTAGTCCCACTTACATTGTCAAACGGAAGATAAATAAAAACGGAGACTTAGGTAATTATAAAAAAAACGGTTTAAACTCGCGTAAAATATTGTCGAGAATGGCCAGACAGGTTTCGAACTCGTATATGGAGCTCTTCATCAGGGCTTCACAGCTCTACCTACTGCCCAGGTTCACTTTTTATTTTTTACGTGAGTTTACTCGTTTTTTTTTTAATAATTATGACCGTTGTTAAAGAAGATAGCGATTATCTTGAACCCTGTTCAATCAAAGGTTTTTGTTTTACTAACAAAAAAAAAACAATATAGTAAAACAAAAACCCGATTGCTGCCCGACAGAATATTTCATTGTTTCTCTTCTCTACTTTTTATCACTGTTGTTGAATACCACACTATCACTTTGCACTAACTACAACCTGCTCTTTGGCTTCATAGTAATCAATCCAAATGAGTGGATAAGTAATATTACCTCTTGCTTATCAATTATTTATTTATTTATTTATTCAAATTAGTTACACAGCATTACAGTGATTAAACTAAGGCGCTGTGAACTACAAAATTATACATAAAATAAAATAAAAACTTAAATCTAGTTTGATTTAGCATCATTGAATATGCAATAAATATAAAATACCTAAAAATACGTACTTGCATTTGTGAAATAAAAATGACATCGTTTGTAATATATTTTTAAGTAAATGGTTTGGATTCACGGACTGTTGTCATCAATCATCATCATACCAGATATCATAACTAGAGGTTTTTCTTCTTTTTTTGAGCCTGTTTGCCCTTCAATCAAATCATTTTGGCCATTTTAGACATATTAGAAACTCAACATCTAAGGCAATTCCAGAAAACTATTACAAAAACTTTCACACAAAAGAGGTAGGTTATAATAAAACATGTATTTTGTCTTAACGTCCCATTACATCTACGTTAGCCCTAAAACTAGAAGTTTCCGCTGAGCACACATTGTCGCAACCACCTGTGACCGCCTCGGGATATTACGCCGGCTCCAAACTGTTTTCTAAATAGGTTTCTGTCTAGAATTAAACAACTTTCATTCCTGAAGTTCCCACACAGGTTTAGATTACGTTCAGGTTTTCTAATTTGGGTTTAATTCAATATTCTCCCTTCTCCGTGCATCGTTATCCTCATTGCTGAGGGTCATGAGATCCACCATGGATTAGCATCTTTCGGATGATGTTGCGCCACCTTCCACGGTCTCCGGCCACCTTGAGCGCGTCGTGGAAGTTGGAGTCAAGTGCAGTGTGGATTTGGTCGGACCAATGCATCGGGCTGCGGCTCCGAGGCCTTTTCCCCTGGATTCCAGATTGTTGTCTTCTCTTCTGGAGTGCCCAGTGTCGTGCCCAGAGTATTCCAGCACCCTTTTTAAGACGATGGTTGATAATCTGGTAGTCACTTTCAGTTATTATATAATATTCTCCCATTTTAACCTAAAAACCCAAATATTATATCGCCTTTTAATTATAGACAGAAAAGGCTAGCAAAAACACAGTTGCGGCGGTACATTAGTATATTTTGGAATAAGTTTGCATGAATCGATCGCCGTTTGTCTTCAGATACCATAAACTCCTGTCGTATATCACCAGAAGACCATCTGTGACAGTCTCACACCTATAGGAACTAGACTAAACCTTGGAAGCAATTTAATATTACACTTAAATTGTAGCAACAGACTCAAAAATGTAAACGGCGCTAAAATCCTGGACATTGTTGCTATCCACCTGCGGCCACGTTACAACATTAGCGAACGTACTTTTAAACCGTTTAAAAGTTAGGAAACAGTATGTTCCTATTTTAACTACTTGAATTTGGAAACTTTATATTGCGAGACCTTTTAATATTAACTCAAATAGGTAAGGTTTAGTTTAGGTTTAAACAAGGTTTTGTTGTTTTTTACCGTTCAGTTTTTGGGTCCTCTATGATTATAGCGCTTATCAAATTAAATAAAATGATAAAAGACACGTCCGTGAAAGAGGTAAAATGGCGAATGATTTATCATACTGTACCTTTCCCATTATACAGGCGATAATCAAAACCCCGCTTTAATCTATCGCAAAATTTGTCGATTCGAAATAATTTGATGTAAGTATGTTAAATAGACAACAAAAGTCCTCCAAATGTGAAAAGCTAGATGTAAATCATATTCACCGCCTATTAGAATAATGTAAATAAATGCAATTAATAAACAGGCGTTCGCTTCTCGGCCATTGACGTTCCTTGTACCCTTTACTGTAGAGCTGTGTTCGAACAGAATAGACTAAAACTTTAATTTTCAAAACCAAATTGTATTTGGTTTATCCGTTCCGACGTGTCTGTCTGTAATCAAATCTTTCACGTTCAATTTGACCCACTTCACTTCCCTGAAATTTTGCATACATAATATAAATCGGGTGACCAATTGCCAGTGCAGTATTATTATGGCATAAAGCTGATCTGATGAATGGAGTTCGAAGGTGAACATGGGAACCGTGGAATATAACTATAAAGTAATTTAATAATTTGTGAAAAAGCATTATTTAACAGTAGACTGTAGTAACAATTGTTCCGTTTGTTTCAGGTAAGAGAAAGCAAGATTTCGCTATTTTGGCGCCAAATATTTCACTGATTCATTAGTTGGTAAGTATTGGACAGATCTTAATTAATCTTATTATTTGTGCAGCGAGAATAAAACAATTACAAAATAATTAGGCAGAATACGTGGCTATAGGGTTTTCCTGGCACAACACTGGGGCCCCACTTCGCCTGGTAAGTAAAAAGTTGTAAAGAGCCCAAGTCGCAATGGCAAAGACTGACAAGAAACCAACAGTGCTTTGTCAGTTGAGATTGCCATGCTGGCCCGATAGATGCTTCCTCACGATTCGTTTGAAGGGTTTCGAATTATTAATCGAGCGTTTTAAATGCCGCAACTATTACAAGACAACAGGATATGGCATCAAAATCAAAATATTGCAGGCGGAGTAATAAGGTGGTTAAAACGTTCAAATTATCGCCTTTTAATGGTCATCTATATCTTTTGCTGATCTTTATGAAATTGTGATCGCAATCTAACCAAAGTAGATTATAGCTATAATTCTTCCTACGAACTTTCCTTTGTTAATGGACACCTGGAGATTGGGTCTAAAAGTGCTTCCCCTGTTCCAAAAGGTCTACAAATGTCTCTCACTTTCTCGGGTCTATCGCAAATCGCCAGTTAAGGAGTTAGGGCCCTCGCATCGCGCCCATCTGAATACCTTATAAATATTAATGGGCCCTTTCCCTTCATTTTCGTCTGCCTCGTTATCAACTGCCTTTATTTCGTTTATTTTGATAGGTATTTATTTAAATTAGTAGCTGTTTGCTGTACTTTAGTTTGTAAATGAGATTTCTTGGCTTGATTGGCCCGACTTAACAGTTGCATAAAATAATACTTTGGGGAAATAATATCATAAAATATGTATAGTTGTGTATTGTGCAGAAACATTCAATTCGGGAATATGTGCACTTCATACGATGGGTGCAATTGGGAGACAGTTCTTAAAGATAAGATCACTTCCATTATTTTGTTGATTGTTAGCAAATTTTATTTAAATAAGATTACTGCTGTTAGCAGTACCCTTACCATGTGAGTTCACGTGACCGTACTCGCTAGCGGCCGCGTATACAAGTTGTATGGAGAGTTCAGCGCCCTTAGCGGTTAGGTACTTTGCAGAACTACAATTTTCCATACAAATCATTTACGCAGTCGCTAGCGAGAACCGTGACTATGAATTTATGGTAAGTGTACTGGTGTCTCGTTCATGACATGGAAAACAAGCAACAGGGTTGTAATTTAGTTTTACATTTAACTTTTTACTGTCCATCTATGGAACTGTACATGGAATTTATTTGTGTAAAGTTCTATAAATGGACTGTTATTTTCAATAATTGTTAGGCCAGTTATTTTTATGAATACTCATTAACATACAAAGCAGATAAGCATCTTGCATCAAACGGGTAACACAGAGCACCAAACACTTTGACACTCGGCGCCCACAGGCCGACACCAGGCAATCCCGAAATAGCCTGAGAATCCCTCAGCAGTCCAACTAGTAGGGTTACTGTGAGTGACCTTATTTGTCAGGACATGTCTTTAATGTCATTGATCGTTTTACGAATGTCGTGTTACCATGACTTGGAATTTTTATTATGAAATTAATCTATATTTCTCGTTTATAACAATACAAAGATAAAAAAAATGGTATCTTATGCCATGCCGGGCGATACACTATCTGACCAATTAAGCTACACGGACTGGTAAGGGTGCCTTCAAATTTTGTCACTGCTTGATGTTGTTTTTAGATCATTGTACTTTTTGCATTTAACCGGCTTGTCCGCCAGTTCAAACCTGGTCAGAGCCTAAAAATTGTTCACTGTTTTATCTCTTTGTATTTGTACCTAATATCTTTTTAATTTCTTGTTATTTAGACATAAATCACTTTGACCATTTGCACCCACAGGCTGACACCAAACAATTTCGAATTAGCATGAGATCACAACAGGAGACTGTGTCCTTACGTCAAACAGCAACATGATGACCTCACATCAAAAAAAGCGAGTAGGTACTTTCAGGATCAAAATCCGTTGTTTTTCCAATTATTCTACGTTCTTAATTACAAACTATGCAATTGGGGATATACAAACTGTTGTAAGTAGGGCAACTAGCTGAAAACTGTGTCCTTACTTCTAGTAACGACATGGTGACCCCACGTCAAACAAAGCGAGTACTTCCAGTGATCGAAATACGTTGTTGCCGCCTATCATTCTACGGTTGCAAACGATGCAATTGAGACTGACATTAGGTTGGGGACACATACACATTTTTCACACGTGTTAGACACTTGACCCAAAGGTTATTTAAAAGTCCAGTATTTTACTGCCTGATATCATACTGGAAGATGCAACTTGGAAAGGACTTCATCATTAAAATATTTGTCCTTGCCGGGATTGGAACCCAGGAGCGTCGGCTCAGTGGGCACTACAAACTGCGCCAACCGCGTCATCAAATATACGTCAGTTTGTTCTGGAGAAGTTCTTCCCCGAGCTTCTATCAGCGCATTTGATGTTCATTTCAGTCAACATAAAATTTCTGAAACATCTTAACAGTGCGATGCTCATTTTCTTTTTTTCTATAAGTACTGCAGAGCAAATTGTGTAAGTAAATATACCATATTTTAAAGCAAATAAAGAATGATTCATTTCATTTCAAGTATAAACCGTGATGCTCCGAGTGGTATTTTTAAAGAGTTCGGTTTTACTCCACCACGATAGCGAAAAAAGGAGGATTACGAGAACGAAACTGAATCATGTTACATCAAAAAATATACCCGTGCTTAGATAGCCTAAGTTTCCGAACAGGGTGGCTGTTTGCTCCGAAGCGGACAGCGCCGGGCCATTAGGCCACACCTGATTGCCTGTCGGATCCGAGCGAAAACATGCATAAAACTCGATGCTTTTTATCAGATAATCAAGATATCACCACGATGTCTTTAGCGTTGTGCTTTATTCGATGTCACTGTTTATTTTTACCTATAATTTCAACATGTGTTACCTCTTATTTTCGTAATATTATGATAATCAAAATAGATTAAGTCACACTTAAAATCTCTGCACCTTTTCTAAATGTATTATGATGTATTAAGATGGATAATGGAAGTGTAATAATTGGCTTGCCTGGCAATCTGTCTTGAACTCTTGACATGATCAAATTGTAAAAAAAGTTTTTCTTAGCTGCTGTGTTAGTCTTGTTGTCTTAATATATGCGCAGTAGCAGTAAAACAATTAACACTGGCAGTGTGTACAATATGGTCACTGTTATACGGAAGGGTCAAAGTTACCGATATAAGTTGTCATCTTAAATAAAAATGCCGAAGATATAGTAAATAGGGATAATTGACTGTATCTTCGGCAGTTTAATTTAAGACGACATTTATCATATTGGTAACTTTGACCCTTCCGTATAACATTGACTCTAAGAAGTAGCTTGAAAATTATATGCCAGCAAATGAAGTATGAGTGAAAAATGTATTCCAATTAAATTTCTAAGTAACGGATAACTGGACGTACACTTAAACCTTGTTCATGACACATAATAATATTACCGACGCACAGAGCCCAGAGAGTGGACGGATGTCACTCAATCAAATTAGGAGTAGGCGGCGTGTGGTATTCAGGTAGCAAGTCCAAGGGTGCACACTGAGTGCACCATACACTTACACTGCACGGGACTGGTAACAAACTTTATAGATCTAATGCAATTGTAAGGTTCGGGACAGTTATGTTGAAGGAAGTGCGTGTTTTGATATCATGGTTGTAATGCAGCGCTTTGCAAGTCTCAGCATAGAGTGACAGTTTCTACGATGACATCATAATTACCTAATTGAACCTTTTTGATTTAGGATCTCGGCTTATGCAAAAAGATAAAATTGGCATTTTTACTCTATCTAGGCATTACTGTACGAGTAAGGCTAGTTCAAGTACTGTTTTTTATTTAAATATAGTTCGTCGTTGATCGGGTTGCAACCTTCCCTGGCTGAGATATGCGTCATACTCGTGAACGGGTGCCGTTTGTGGGGTCCAGTCTGTTCATGCTAGCAAGGGCCAAATTAAATATACTGTAGCAACCGAATACTAGTGTTAATTTAAGTAAACGTGAGAAACTTCATCCTGTACTCGATTGAAGTTATTCAATTTTGATTTTAACTTTTTGATCTCTAGTCTCTAAGAAGAAGTATACATCTCTAAGAAACAGCTTAGTGTGTAGTATGAGACTCAGAGACTTTATACATATCTATGAGGAAATTAAATAATTTTAAAATATTTTATTGCATGTTGTGACGCCTAGAGACCCTCTAAGAAATTTAGGTTTAATAATTATTATTTTCTGTTGTAAATTATTCACGTTGACGCCTAGAAACCTTATACATCTCTGTGGTATTAAACTAATTAAGTAATTGTATTTTGTTGTATGTTGTGACACCTAGAGACTTTATACATCTCTGGGTATATTTAATATTTTAAATTGATCGTTATAATTTTATTCTGATGTTCCTACTTAACATTGATTTGGAGTATCTATACTTCTTCTTTACGTGTTACCCATGTAATTATAACACAAATGCACTTAATTGTTTTAAATATTATTTAGGAAAAAATTACTTACTGTTGAGTTTCTTTCGGCTTTCTTCTCAACAGCGGTCTCCTCTTGCGAAATGCCGGTAGATTCATAATCTGACTTGTAAAAGTGCCCCTGTGGCCTACTTACTGAATAAATTATTTTATTTCATTTCTTCGTCCACTCAGTGTTCCATTTCAGTCAAAAATTCTTACCAACTTTATTTATTCTGCTTAGATACCAAAACTCCATTACATTTTCAATGACAAAAAAACATAGATATGGCGCCTAATAACGGGCAAACCACCGAATGCGCTGGTCTTATTTTATAGCGGCGAAAATGGTTTTGACCGTTCAGCGACGAACTTTTATATGAGTACCTATTGACCGTTGCATGTGCTCCCCTTTTTGTTCCATCGTATACTATACTATAAGCATACTTATTTATACGTATAGTATACTATATACTTATAAGTATATGCAGCTGAACCGTAAAGGGCGTAAACTGCTAACTTGTCCGTCGGTATTCGAGTTGCGATCGACGCTATTCGAAACGCGCAGTTTTTTCGCGAACGCGCGCGGAATATTTTACGGCGACTTAATGCGCGTCGGCGTTTGGCAGTTAACCTACATGTGATGCGTTTTGATTTGTAGATTACAAGGGTCTGCCTTAAGTTGGAAGTATCTTCGAACAAAAAATCATACTCGTAGTGTTTGTCTACTATCCTTGCCTCGAAGGCATTTAGGATATTTTTAACTCCTCGTTGTAGATAAAGCCAGGATAAGCCTCTCTGAGTAAGCAGTGACCTGAAGAATAGTTTCAGTCCGAACCAGTTCTTTAAGCAATATTACATAATAGGGATGACGTTATATTAAATTCTACAGCGTATTGTAGTTATATGAATAAAATTGGCTCAATATGTCATGAAACAAAGAAAAAAATAAAGGTCACATCCTCAAAACATTTTTTTCCTCGTGCTTATTTTGTTCTACGCGAGAAGATCAGCGAAATTGACTTTTAACCTTTTAAAGACAGTGACACAGTGAAATCCGATTGCAACGTAATTTGCTTGAATTGGAAAGGAACATTTTATACATAAAGATAAAATTATTTAAATGTAAAAAAAAATCTAGAAATTGGTACACAGTTGGCGATTATGTAGATACAGAGAAACTTCTACTTCGACAAAAATAAAAATAAAATATCGACACATTAACGCCTAAGAAAAATAAGATAATTATCGGGATCCTATAGACAATGTTTCATCATTTCCAACTTTCAAGGCCAAGTCCATTCCAACAAATTATAAACAACAATCTCACAAAAACCCTTAAATAAATCTGACCTTTAGGGAAACTTTAACCGCCGAACTTTCGCAACCGATCGGCTCCCCTACGTGCCGCGCCTGCCAAACCCGAAGGATATTTATGAGTATAATATCTAACAAGAGGGCCTGTTTAGAGCCTCTACGTGTTGGGGTTTGGTTCTTGTTTGAGACGTTTTTTGCAAATAAGATACGTTTAGATAGGTATGCAGTTGTCTGAGTGAGTTATTCATCTGGTTAAAGTTGAGATAAAAAGTCTCAGCAGATAGGATAATGGGATGTAGTGACAGAAGTTTAAAAGTTTATTCGATGAAAAACTGTTCAACAATGAGTATTTTTTCTGAACCTTCAATTATGTTATGCACCTAATGTCTTTTTTTTTATTGACAGAAAAAGAAAGACGTTGCAAATGAATGATTCAAATAAATGCTATGTTTTAACTGAGTGATCACTATCAAGAGCAACTTAGCACCTCTAGTCTAGTCCTCATTGTTTTAAATATGAGACTAATTGAAAACAAGAAAAAGAAAAGAAAAACCCTAGGTAACAGAGGTAATGTATCAGACTCATTGATTGAATGGTTTGTTAGATTTTACCTCAAGGGTCTATTTTGAAATTAAATAAAAGGCCTTTTAAAAATCTCCAATATGGCGTAACAACTGAACCATTCAAAACTGCAGAATCGTTTAAACATAAACAAAACGCGTAACAAAGCAAGAACTAAACACAACAGTTTGACATAACGCGTCAATCCACAACCGTTTGACTACGAGCATTAACTAAACGTTATAACATTCCAACTTGTTTGTATTTTTCACGAAACCATATTGGAGGTACTTACTTTAGAAAATAACGTTTTGATTTAGACTTCAAGCAGGGGTGGTATAGGGTTGAAATGGGTTAGCTTTTATCAGTTTGTTGAATCAGTGCTGCAGTGACGCGTTTCAGTGGCGATTTTTAGTTGTAGCGATTTTTTTTTTTAGTGTGATTGCAAGGTGCGGTGCGTGAAATAAATTAAATATTTTTTTGCCTTTTTTGCTATCGGAAACGATGAAACAGCGTAATAAAATTGATTGAGGAATGGATGAGTTGCGAGACGTTTTGCATTCATATTTGAAATGAAATGAAATGAAATAATTTATTCAGTAAGTAGGCCACAGGGGCACTTTTACAAGTCAGATTGTGAATCTACCGGCATTTCGCAAGAGGAGACCGCTGTTGAGAAGAAAGCCGAAAGAAACTCAACAGTAAGTAATTTTTTCGTAAATAATACTTGAAACAATTACAATGATTACATTTGTGTTATAACTAATTACACTGGTACACGTAAAGGAGATGTATAGATACTCCAAATCAATGTTAAGTAGGTAGAAACATTAAAATAAAATTTTAACGATAAATTCATAATATTAAATATACCCAGAGATGTATAAAGTCAGGGTGTCACAACATGCAATAAAATATGATTACTTAATTAATTTAATTCCACAGAGATGTATAAGGTCTCTAGGCGTCAACGTGAATAATTTACAATAGAAAATAATTATTAAACCTAAATTTCTTAGAGATGTATATGGTCTCTAGGCGTCATAACATGCAATAAAATACTTTAAAATTATTAAATTCCCTCAGAGATGTATTAAGTCTCCGAGTGTCATACTACACTAAGCTGTTTCTTAGAGATGTATAGTCTCTAAGAGTTCAAAAGGTAAAAATCAACATAGAATAACTTCAATCGAGTACAGGATGAAGTTTCTCACGTTTACTTAATTTAACACTAGTATGCGGTTGCTACATATTTAATTTGGCCCTTGCTAGCATGAACAGACCGGACCCCACAAACGGCACCCGTTCACGAGTATATATAGAGTCTGGCTAGCCAAATAATGTTGACAGATATTTCCTTGTGGTATTACCAATTGTCTATGATTTCAAGAGTTTGGTAGGTGGGTCGTCTATAAACAATTTTGATACTGTATGTACTAGTTCTAACATACCGATCAAGTTGAAATTTGGCATAGTACTTATGTAATTTTTTTGGTGATGTATTAATATGGTATTATCGAACTAGGTATTATTTACACTACATTTGATTTTTCGCATTGTTAGAAAGTGTAAGCATAATGTATTTGTCGTTGACTGTACTGTAGATAGTGGTTGAAATTATGTGAGCTGACTATGAGTGCACGTCAACATATATATTTCAATTATTTCTTTAGGTACCTTACGTGTGCATAGAAAGTCAAAAATATGTTCTAATATCAAAACTATAATTCCAACAACACAAAGTGTGACCAGCCGCAGGTTTTTTAAATTTCACGCCAAAACTTCGAGTAATATTTCATTAGCCAGACTATATGTATGCATTTAACTACGAATACGGAATACAGGTTGCACCTGAGTCTTACAGATTTTATCACTATAAGAGCCAGGGTTATATTTCGTTCTTGGGGATATCTAAAAACTAAGAGGCATCATATCCAATCGTTTTATCGTTAGAACCTAATATGCATGCCCAAACTGAAAATATAAGTTACTTTTACCTAAATAAAACAAATTGACAGGAAAGGCGGCTAATTACACCTATTCATTATAAAAAAACTAGGTAGAAAAGAACTCTCGATATGTAGATCTTTAAACAGCTATAGTTGAACATTAATCCCAGTATAATAAAAGTGAAAATTTGTGTGTGTGTGTGTGTGTGTGTGTGTGTGTGTGTGTGTGTGTGTGTGTGTGTGTGTGTGTGTGTGTGTGTGTGTGTGTGTGTGTGTGTGTGTGTGTGTGTGTGTGTGTGTGTGTGTGTGTGTGTGTGCGTGTGCGTGTGCGTGTGCGCGTGCGCGTGCGCGAGCGTGTGCGTGTGCGTGTGCGTGTGCGTGTGCGTGTGCGTGTGCGTGTGCGTGTGCGTGTGCGTGTGCGTGTGCGTGTGCGTGTGCGTGTGCGTGTGCGTGTGCGTGTGCGTGTGCGTGTGCGTGTGCGTGTGCGTGTGCGTGTGCGTGTGCGTGTGCGTGTGCGTGTGCGTGTGCGTGTGCGTGTGCGTGTGCGTGTGCGTGTGCGTGTGCGTGTGCGTGTGCGTGTGCGTGTGCGTGTGCGTGTGCGTGTGCGTGTGCGTGTGCGTGTGCGTGTGTGTGTGCGTGTGCGTGTGCGTGTGCGTGTGCGTGTGCGTGTGCGTGTGCGTGTGCGTGTGCGCGTGCGTGCGTGCGTGCGTGCGTGCGTGCGTGCGTGCGTGCGTGCGTGCGTGCGTGCGTGCGTGCGTGCGTGCGTGTGTGTGTGTGTGTTACTTCTTCATGCTGAACCGGATAAACAGATTTGTATGACATTTGGAATATAAACAGTTTATACCTCAACTAAACACATAGGCTAAAAAAGCATGATTCCTGTAACAGACAGCAATTTCAATGCAAGCAAATCCACCGGCAAAAGTTATAGCATTTTAATAGTATGTTTTGTATTGCTTTTTGCTATGGTTAAATTTAATGTAACAGCATAATACATGACTTTGGCGTACCTTATCTTGAAGAGATCCTTGTTCATCGTTCTCGAATTCACCGACCCCCTGCATCAAGATAGTGCATTATTACATCAAATGCGCGAAAAGATAACGCGCTTCTTGACGTGAATGACGTCTCGAGGGGAGCAGAATTAATGTAGTTCCTTGTACTTTAATGAACGACGTGTCAACGTGACAATGTGTCAGTCTTGTCACAACTCAACGTTCAAAATAGAATCAAAGTGTATGTGGTATCTTATTATCGTTTTTTCGTATCTCGGGACTCAAAACATGCGAACATCGGTCTTGTTTAATCGACAACATTTTAAATGTATAAGTAAGTAGTAATCAGCATAGCTCAACCAGGTCATAGCAAAAGAAGAATTAAGAAAAAAAACCGGCAAAGAGCATGTCGGGCCACGCTCAGTGTAGGGTTCTGTAGTTGCCCATCCTTCACAATAGACAATAAAATAAAATTTAAATTACGAGAAAGATTTCAAGCTCTATAAAAAGGTCGTAAACGCCAAAGTAACTGTAATTACTTATTACCTTTATTTATTTATTTATTGATACAAAATCCACAGCACAAATTACAATATTTTTTTAAACAGATACATATATGTTTAACATTGGCCAATTACGGATTTACATTATAAAGACTTATCACCTTCTGAAAGTTATCGATTATAGGCGCCAGATTGAGCAAAATGTTTTAATGCAGTATGGCATTTAACTAATATGTGTAACGTTCGAAGTATAAGAATACCGCGCGGCACTTACGTCATTTTAAAGAAAATTATGAAATTTTGCGATAACTCAAAACCGGCTCGACCGATTTTATTCATTTCGATTTTCAGTTTAAGTACTAATAAGGCCTCATGTTCATGAATTTTTCCATAATTTTTTGACCCGTGGTTGAGAAGTTAGAGGGGGGACACTATTTTTTGGATTTCCCGAGCGAATATTTACAAAACTGCTGACTTTATCAAAAAATGATGTTTGAAGACCCCTATTATTTTTAAAAGACCTATTCAACGACACCCCACATGCTAGTGTTGGAATGAAAAATAAAATCACCCCCACTTTATGTGTAAGGGAGGTACCCGTAAAAAATATATTTTTTATTTTACCGTTTTGTCGGCGTAATTCATACTAACTGAAATTTAGTACCTATTACTTTCTAGCACTTGCGATCACGGAGCTAAGCCGCGGACGGACAGACGGACAGACGGACATGGCGAAACTATAAGGGTTCCTAGTTGACAACCGAACCCTAAAAATGGAAATACGCGCAAATTTGTGGCCTATTTTGGGTTGCGTTTATAAATATAATTTATATTTTACGTTGTAGCCCAAAATTGGCCACGTCAACCTTTTTTGTTGTCAATGATGAATGTTACTGAAACGCCAGGGAAGCTCAAATAATGAATATCCGTGATATAATCCGTTTAATCGTTTTATTTAAGTGTGTGATAGTCGCAGAAAGCGAAGATAAGAATTATATTATGATGTTTATTACCATGCAATCTTAAAGCTTGCTCTAGCAATTTTAATCACTTTTGTTTTAGTTTTGAAGCTAATCGAGACAATATGGATACCTCGAAATTCATTTATTATGTTCATCTCGTACAGTCAGCAGCAGAAGTCACTATGTACACTAGGTAGCTAGCTTTAATAAAAATGATATACACACGGACTCTACTACAGGGTTGTACAGATCATTGGGAGATTTGGGAGCATAATGCTTAGCTACTTTTGTTGATAGCTGTACTACATTCAAAATAATATTTATATTGCTTGCGCTGCAAGACTAGTTATTTGCGCCAAATCTCGATACACAAACACATCCATATTCGTTTGTCACCTCCACATGCGGTGAAACTTCCAGAAACAATCCAGAACTCTCGAGTTTTTGTCGCACATTGTAAACACCGATGACGCGCCACGATATGCCTATCTTCCCCAATCCCCAAAAGACGTAACTCACCAATAACTCCCACTGACTTACGACAAATTGGGCCTGAGATCTAGCTATCTTCAAGCCTGGCTGCTCCTTGACAGGTGAGCTTGGGTCCAGCGTGGAGCCGTTACAAAATCACCTGTAACACATACCATTAAGGACACCTATAGAAATTGCCTTTACAATGCCGTTGAGCAATAGGATTGTATTCGAAATTGGGTCTTACGTACTGAGGATAAAGATGGGTGTGTAGTTTTGGATCTGTAATATTTGTGGGATAATTCTTGTTGATATGAACCACTTTATTTTTCAGTTGCGTAATGGATTTTCGTTCAAAAATGGAATTTATACAGATTGTATTAAGGATTTTATTGAAAGTCTATAGGCTTAAAATAGAATAAGTCTACTGTTGAAATGCGAGCTGAAGTTTGCAGTTAAATTTGCTTTGATGTTACTAAGGTGATTTTGTGTTTGGTATATTTGTTTTTACGCTTAAACGATTAAGGGGATGTTTAGGGGTAGGTTACCGGACCTCCTGTTTAACTTGTCATCAAGTTTATTACACTCTTCCTTCCTGAAGTATACATGTGTATTACAAACAAATGAAACAAACAGCAGATAATTAGACGTTTTAGCTGGTTAGCGTGTTTCGATGTGGGTTCTATCACTATTTACCAACAGGTAATAGAGGATTTAATAAAGGAAGGATTAAAGCCAAACATTTATGCACAAATGCCTGACTATCTTCCAAAATAAAATATATGCGTAGTCAAACAACAATTAAATGTAATAGGTGTAAATTAAACTCAAAAATGAATAGCCAGCCAAAAATAAACATTCATTAGTTAACATTTCGTTAAAAAATGCAGCTTTAATACATATAGTAGCAGACTCGAAAGGATAGGTTTAAAATACTTATGTTTAAAGGGTTTTAAAAGACTAGTAAAGTTTTATTACAAAAAAGGCTGGAAAACAGAAATCCTTCCTAGAACCAAAATAAATCCGTCACAATAAAAAAACTAATTACTTTTCACGTCCAGACTCGTAATAAATACCTAAAAAACACAGCAAGCAAAAATACACCTAAGCCACTAGAAACTTGGTTTTGAATTAGAATTTCAGGGAATAGACATAAAACAGGGCTATTTTCACTTAACTAAATGAAATCGTTCGGTCTGCTGAAAGCAAAGTTGAAAAATAGTAAAGTTTCGGAGCCCTTCCAAGTTTTGATGGACTGGGAGGGAATTTTGATTTCACTTCAGATGTCAATACTTATCGACGTTAAATATATAAAGTTTACTTTAGGATGTTTGAGGGACTGTTTGGCGCAGTCGTGATAGGATTGGTAGGTAACTCTAGTAAATCTATCTTCCTTAAGTTAATTTTAGCAAGATGAACTTTGTTCATCCATTGGTATTGGTGATACATTTCTCACTCTCTGATTCTTTGAAGACTAGGTGATGCTCACTATGGACATATCGGTATCGTGAACAATATCCACTTGGATACCAAACACAATTATCGGAACAGTCGAACCCGCTATAGAATGCCATTAAATGAATATGACCCAAAAAAGTGCCCATACTACGTGACATGTGTCTACACCTTTTGCGAATGAATTTCCAATTAATTCGCCTGTCCGTCTTCGGGCAATTTCAATATTCAAATTTGTAAAACGAATACTTCATGTGTCAATGAGGACGGCACAGCGGAAAATGGAAAGGAAAAATTGATGTTTGTTGTTCGTCCATCGATAGTTTTATGCATACATAGTTTGATGAATAAAATGCTTTTGATTGTATGCATGGCAGTTAGCATGGATATATGAATAATATTTTATTTTCCTATACAGCAAATTAACTAGTTTTTTAGGAATCAGAGTAAAGAACGTGTTCCTACTTTACTTTCATTGGCATCAAAGGCGTCAGAGCCCAAGATACGATCATACAAAACGATTAAAAATCTTAGGGATAATATCGTTATGCTCTGTAGGTTATTAACGGTAGATTTTGATTAATGATACCTGACAGGAGTAAATCAAAGATAATTGTAGTGACCCCAAGATGTCCCACAGGTAAGCCCTCATAGGCTCGGTATGGCACCAGCGGGTCAGACGTCCGTCTGAGCCGGTGGCTCTCACGTGACTGTCTTTCCCACCCGTACTCTCGAGACAACATCATAACTACCTACCTAATAGGTTTCTTACAGATATACAAACACTACAATAATAATGGCTAACAATGCATATTGGAATCCGGCCTGAGATCAATAAAATCAATTGTCCAAATGCAGGTTTGTGCTTTTATTAATTGCTAGCTTTTATGCCAACCCTACCGCTCCAATCACACGTCCAAATTGGTCCGATTAAAAACGGGTTGTCGTCGTAACGAGACCGCAGGCCAGACGGCACGCGTGCTTCTGGGCGGGGATTATGTCCAATTGACAAGTTAAATTGACTTCGTTTACTTACTTAGGTCAACGTTTGTCTATTGTAGCGATAGCGATATTTGGAGTTCCATTATGATATGCTCGTTTCTGTCATTTGTAAATGCCGTCATGCAATTAGAAATGATAAGGCGAGGAAACAATAATTAGCAGATTTTACAGTTAAACCAAGTACCAGAAAAACTTCCGAATAATCTAAATATAATATGTTTAATGGCGCAGGTGAATAGAAGACTGAAACATATTCAATAGATAAATACTCGATTGTATGACATTAGTAAGTACCTTTTTTACTCTGCAACATACTTTTTATCATTATTTATAATAGAGCAATACATACAATAATGTTGGTTTTATAAATTATGAAATAAGATATGCGTTTATTTCATAATTTATAATGAAGTTGTTTCTTATGTATATCTATCTCTGTTTGTTCTCCATATAAATAAATAAATAAATAAGTGTAACCTCTCTGTAATCGGAATAAACCAATAAATATACGCTTCCACTTTATTCAAAGGGTTCACCAGTTTTTGTGTACACCGTAACTCGGCCACACCACCTGGGACGCGAGCATCTCATCAAACTCCACACATCCCAACAATTTCCATGAAAAAATACTTGAAACTTTGCCCCGAAAAGTTATCAAATTTTTAACAGTCAGGGCTCGAAGTCTTCGCTCGCGGTGACTCGATGGCTCAAGTTGTGTTAGTTGCAACAAATTCGTATGTCGGGGGAGCTTGGGCTTGGAAAAGAAGGGGACAAGATAATATATGTCACTGGGTGCCTGAAAGTAGGACACTAAAATATAAGGGTATGGATCTTATTATTACCTCCCAATAATAATATACTCATGTGTCAACACAAGGCTGTTATTGGACTGTATTAATTGAAATATGTTAGTCATTCTAGCTACAATTTTAGTTAATAGTTTTAAGGCAGTTACGCATTTTTTTATTTCGTTCTTCATTTATTTATTTAAACTTTATTGCACAAAATACATAAGTAAAAGTACAAATGGCGGACTTAATGCCATGAGGCATTCTCTACCAGTCAACCACAAGGTCTAACAGAGACATTATAGGTGCGGGAAGGGTGTACAACAATACAGTAAACGGCGATAAAGAATGCACATCGGCAATCATCGCATTTCCGAATACAAACGAATGATAATTTCCATGTACATCAATTATTAGATTAATCGTTCATCAGAATTTGAATTTAGAACTAATTAAGTACTTTATTGTTGTTTTGTTTTGATTTCACGTGGAATATATAGAGCTGTAAAACTCGATGTAATAATATATAGTTATTGCTACAATGTTCTTGTTGGGGAAAAATATTATACACATATATATATATTCAGGCCCACATTCCTAAAAGGGCTGAGCATTAGCAACTGATGTTATACTACTAGGATACTTAAATGTGGGTTTAAAGATCGACAAAAAGTGTAATTACTTACATTAACATTCTCATGTTTTTTAAATTGGTCGGCTTCAGTTACAAAATATGTATTTATAAACATTGTAGATCATTTCGCGTGACTGGCAAAGTAGCGGCTTACCTTTTTTCCCTATAGATGCCATAGTACAAATTTAATTTTGTGTAGGTTTTAGCAACTCTATATATATTGACTTGGATATGCGACTGCACTCTCTCGCATTTGAACCACGACTGACAAAACAAACGTCATGGTGTGTGCGACACAGATATCGCTATACGAAGTCGAAATTAGCCGATTGCCTCTTTCCAAAGATCGATGTGCAAACTTTATGGCCGTTTACTGTACGTGTATACACACGATGCAAATGTCGAAACAAAAAAAAAAACACTAGTTACGTTGATAAATACATATTTATGGGAATACATATATATAATTATATACTATATTTATTTATTTATTTATTTATTTATTTATTTAAACTTTATTGCACAATACAAAAAAAAAGTAAGTACAAATGGCGGACTTAATGCCTTTAGGCATTCTCTACCAGTCAACCACTGGGTTAAACAGAAATATGTAGTCGGTGCAGGATCAGAGTTACAGAGAAACAAAATAATTAAAACACAAATCAATAATATCAGATATATATAGGAATGTATATATAATTGCCATAAACGTACACGAATACTTTATATGATATACTTACATACATATATTATGTACCCAAAGTAAAATATCTCGAAGAAAGTTAGGAAGAGAGATTGTCCGAAAGATGCTTGCGCAACATGCGCTTGAAGGAGAGTTTGCTCTGAGCTTGTCTAATGTTGAGTGGGAGAGCGTTCCAGAGGCGTATTGCCTGAACCGTGAAGGAATTGGACATGAAACCGGAGCGGTGGAGAGGGACAACGAGTTTAAGTTTACGAGAAGTACGGAGAGTGCAACCAGGGCGAGCAGTCACAAATTGAAACTTAGATTTGAGATAATCTGGAGTCGTAGGATCGAATAAGATTGAAAAGAGAGTGCAAAGAATTCTTTGAGACCTACGTTCACGTACAGGAAGCCAGTTTAATTGTCGGCGAAAGTCAGAAATGTGGTCGTACTTACGAAGGCCAAAAACAAACCTGATACAGTTGTTCAGCAGACGCTCCAGCTTATTCAGGGAGGCCTGGGTGAGATTAGAGCAACACACATCAGCATAGTCGATAACGGGGAGGACAAGAGCTTGGGCGAGAAGAGTCTTAGTGCTCACCGGGAGAAAATTTTTAAACCTGTAAAGCGATCTTAACGCATATGTCACCCTGCGACAAACACTAGACACCTGAGGATCCCACGTAAGGTTACTGTCAACAATCAGACCCAAATTTTTCACTTGAGATTCAATTGGTATGACTACGTCCTCGTACACTATCGGCTTCATGAGTTCCACATCAATTGACGCACGCAAACGAGTGCTCCCGAGCACGATGGCCTGACACTTCGTTGGATTGACAGCAATCCCGAAGCGATGCGACCAAACGGAAATACGAAAGAGATCATTATTGATAGTCTCGATTGCTGCGTCAATATCTTTAGGACCAGTTTGGGTGTAGAGTTGTAGATCGTCAGCGTAAAGATGGTAAGAGCATTTGATGTTCGAAGTTAAGAGATTAATAAAGACAGAAAAAAGGAGAGGAGAGAGAATACCACCCTGTGGAACCCCAGAAGTGAGATCGCACCAGTCAGAGGAGGATCCATTCGCTCGAACAGATTGACGTCGACCTTGAAGATAGGAAGAGAACCACGCAACTGCTGATGATGATATATTCATGTATATATGAATTCATTCAGGCAAGCATAAGATTATATTTGTATGTACCTACATACTAGCGACGCAGAGCAGTTCTTAAAAAAAAGTGTACTGTTTGGAATAGGTATAAATAGCCTTTGTCTCCAGGGGGCCTATCGTACCGGGTGTGGCCTGTAATAGGAGCAATAAATTAAAACATAGATTCTTCCCTTGAAACTGAACAACATTTGTTAAGCCATTTCTGCAAAATAACGTGTATTAAATTATATTTTGTAGAATAATGTTTAGACAACGAAGCAATGTATTGTGAAATATCCGATATTAGTAGAGTGACAGCTATGTTAATTCTCAGGGAATGTCAATGTAGTACGACGTACATTGACAATATTATTCAATTTGTTTGAAATAATAAAATTCTGAAAACTGTTTTTTTTTAAGTTGCTGAACAAATCTTGTTCACCTTGAAGAGTAGAATCTATGTTTTAATTTATTGCTCCTATTACAGGCCCCACCCGGTATTATCATTATCATAGACCCGCAGGGCTGTATAAACTAACATTTTCGAATACTCATTTATTAGGGAAAGATTTCGTATTCTACCTTGCGGTCGCTACCTACCCGTCACTCTGTATTTAGACATCAATGTTTATTATCGTCTTACGTGCTATCAACCGAACAGCCAAGCTCGAACCGACGACGGGGTGTTCAACGGTCGCTTTAAACTGATTCGTGTAATTTTTCAAGACGGCCGGCGCCGGCGGGGCGTTGAGACGCCATACTGCTTTATAGCCGCATGTGCAATGTGCATACGCAATAAGTACATACTCGATAGGGTTGCTAGGGTGGTTTAAAAGTAGACAATTTTTAGATAGCATTTGTTCTATAAGACCACCAGTTAATAGGTCTTGCTGATTAAAATAAAAGAAGAAAACTTTACGGCCACCTTAAAGCTGCTCATCCCTTGAAGCGGAGACAATCTTCGTGGAGCCCAAAACAACTGCATTACAATCTCAGGAATGTGATTTTTCCATTTTACTCAGATCCGCCCCGTTCCACTTCAGCCTTAAGAGACCTTAATACATTTTAAAATAATTTTTTGCCATATTATGACAAATATACTGATAATTTCAACCAACTTTTTAAAGTGAATAATGAGCCCCTGAGTTCTGGATAGTATCAATGAATCGAATGTTAAGAGTCAGACTTGTGACTTCTCTGGTATATTGCAGGGTGTCGATGGGCGACGGTAATCGCTTTCCATCAGGCGATCCGTTTGCTCGTTTGCCCAAACCCTATTGACTAAAAAAATAGTTAAAAGTGCTTTTGAAGCCTAATTGCAAAATGAGGATTTGAATTTTCTTTATTTTACCGTTTTTCCTAATTGGCACATTGTCACAGCGTTACACGTCATCAGTGTTTTTTTTCGTTACGTGACGTAGATTTCGGTTTCACGAAGACTAAATAGTAGAGGATCCCGATATAAAACGACCTTCACCGAGATGTTTATTTGATGAAATGTATTTTATATTTAATTGAATATTTCAATAAATATATTGCATATGGGTTGCCTAACAAATTATAGTCCAAGGTATGTTAAGTAAAAAAAAAAAAAAACATTTCACCGGTTTGATTATTAGATAAATTCATAATAGAATAATCTTAATTTTATTTAATTTCAATTCAATAATCAGACCGTTGCAAAATGCTAGTAGGTATAGATTTACCTGTTTATACCTGGCTACCCGATAGTTGTGACGGGAAAATAATAGTGTTACGAGCGAGGGGTTCGTATTTGATAGAAAAGCACAAATTAATCCACAAATAAAAACACACACTTTATTACCAAAATTACGCACTTACAATTCACACGAACTGTACTTAAAATTCACTAATTAACACAAACACACTATTACACAAATTACGCACTCACTATTCACACGAACTGTATTTAAAGCGCACTAATCACTTAGTCTTTCTCTCCGATTATCCTTTCGCTTCCTCGCACTGTATCGCAGTTAAAATGTAACTAACTGGCGCCGGCCATCGGCGCCTTTTATATCCCGTGGAACTGCTCTGGACGCATTGTCCACACATATCGCGAATATTCTAGTAAGGTCCAGCGTGAGGGCCGAGAACATTCGAGGCTATATATGTCTCCCTTCTCGAATGTTCCGAGTATAGCTATCTCTTTCTACTAGTGCTATCTCTGTCACTCCTACTGGAAATTTCGCCATATAATGATTTGTGCTTCAGAGGCCCATAAGGGGTCCTGAAAACGCCTGTAAACGGGTTTTCAGGTTATGGCGTCATCTGGTAGAGGGTGCCCTGAAACGGGCTGAAAACATTTTTCAGGCGCCTGAAAATGACGGCAACTTGGGTGAAATTTCGATCTTTAGATAAATATGTGATAGAAAAACTCCTGAAACGGTCTGAAATGACTTTTCAGCTTGCTGAAAACGCTTCTAAAGCAATAAAAATTACGTTCAAAGTTTTTGACCTAACCTACCGGCGTAACAATAGGCAATCTAACGTTTGCATATTCTATGGGCTTCATTCTTTCGATTGGTATAGAATTTATCTAATATTAATCAAACCGGTCAAATATTAAAAAAAAAAAAAAATATTAATTAACTGGACTAAAATTGGTTAGGCAACCCATATGCAATATATTTATTGACATGTTAAATTAAATATAAAATACATTTCATCAAATAAACATCTCGGTGAAGGTCGTTCTATTGGCCGGGTGCAGAGGTCGCGTAGGGAAAGCGAAAATGATCGCAGCGCTTGATGTGGCCAAAAGTGGTAACTTTGGCCTCTCTGTTTCTGTCAAACGTCATACTTTTGTTATAATGCTTACGTTTTCTACTATAAAATAATAAACTGAAATAAGTAAAATGGGTCACGAATACGATAGGTGTTCTGTGGTAAACTGCAATAATACAGGACGAAATAGCAATTGCAAATGTTATGCTTTCCTACACCGAGTTGGAAACAAGATCAGAAAATGAATTGGATCACTGTTGCTAGAAGAATAAAGTAAGTGTATTAAACTGAACATATTTTTATCTATTTAGTGCAATAATAATATTATGATAGAATGATTACCATGTTTCAAAAATATGAAATGTAGAATTACTTATAATTTGTAAATGTTACTTATTGTTTGTTTATTAATGTGCCAAAACTAACAGCTTCCCTTTACTCTCGGTTTGAGGCTGAAACCTTATGTTCTGACCGATGCATTAGAAACCAGTTTTGAAGAAAATAGTAGTAATTTTACCAACATAATAAAACATTATTTTTTTCCTTTAATTTGTAAGGAAACAACAAAGAAGTAAATGGACATAATAATATTAAACACATATATAATAATTACTTTCTTCAATAAAGCTAAGAACAAAATGTGTTTCACATTAAAAACAAACAGATTTTGCACTTGTTAGGTGCTCTACAATCAATATTTTCAATTTTTTACCTTAATTTTGTTGCGTCCATTATTTAGCACTTTTGACAGAGCCCCGCCAAAGTTGTGAACGCTAGGTAGCGCTAACGTCATGCACCCGGCCAATATCGGGATCTTAGACTAAAAGTGGAATTGTGTTTTAGCCTCTATATCAGATAATGTTATTAAAATATGTTATGTGTTGTTGTCGGGCCGTTCCTGACAATTTTTACGTGAGTTTATACCGTTTTTATAATTAGTCTCTATATCAGATAGTTCGTGTTCACAGCTTTTGCATTAATTAAATGTATTGTCTACGCGTATATTTGATCAATCAGATAGTTATCGAGCTAACTGGTGGATAATATATTTACACCTATTATCAGCCATCAGCCTAATTAGGCAGGACAGATATGCGATCAGACAGAATCTGCCCTTAATATAATTTGTCAGTATCCAATTGGCGAATATTGAGGCGTGATAGATATTTAAAGTATTTACTAATTACTGCCAACACGTTCGATATTAAAGAGCTAACAAACATATCAAAAGAAATATTTAACAAAATTGAGTTCTATTCTGGCAGTAAATGAAAAAAATATCTACGAGCCTGCTTAGAAAAATTGAGGAATGAAGATTATAAAAGGGTTTGTTAAATCACTTGAAACTTTATAACCGTATAGCCCATGTGCTTAGTTGTTTTTGTTTCATCAAAATCAAGCGAGTAGTTTAGAAGTGAAGGTAATATAATATTATCCACATCTTCAAAATATTTCGCATAACGCCGCAAGGCCGCATGACGGGTCGGGTCTATATAGACTTCTAGAATTATTTTTCGTCGAATATTTTATTTCATCGAAAAATAATTTCGTAGAAAGTATTTTTCATATGAAAAATGTATGACTACAGAAGAAAAAGTTGCGAAACGATTTTTCGGTGAAATGAAAGTAAACATTCTACGAAATAAATTTCTAGGAAACAAAGGACTCCCCGCATGACATCATCGGTCCGATTGAGTTTTGGGCCGCCCGCGCCATACTAATTCCTTGAGAACATGCAATCGGATACCTTGTGATGTGATGGTTTAGACCACACCATATATCCCACACCTGGAACCGCCGGGAACAAGCCGAGCGCACCCTACAGGAGAACAAGATCCTTACCCAAGGCACGTCGAGAGTAAATCACAACCGGGGAGAATACATCCGAAGTATGACTCCAAGACATGCTGCTGGTCTTGTGGGAAACCAGGGCATGACACAAGGGCGTGCCGAGGTGGCAAGAAGCTTTTTTGTAGTACATGCGGAAAACTAGGGGTACTTACGAGGAACTGCTGCAAGAAAGAAAGGTGGGGGAAACGGGAATCGCTCGGGTCGGCGAATGAACAGTGTAGGGAAGATAACCGAACGTTTATAGACGTATCCGTCATGGGAGAGAAGTACAGTTGTTTGGTCGACACGGGTTCCACGAATACCTACATCAGCGAGAGCGTGTACGCGAAATGCCTACAGAATGGGGCGGTGACCGCGGATAAACCAAGGAAAGTAACTTTAGCGGACGGTTCGACATCACAGATCGTGAAGGGCGCGCTAGTAGAGTTACAAGCAAAACAAGCCAGAATAAAACACTGGGTACGAGTGCTGCCGACCGCGTCTTGTATAATCCTAGGAATGGATGTGCTACGAAGAATAGGCATGAAGATCGTCTGGAATGGCGAAGAACAGAGTTCAATATCAGAGCCTACCGAGGCGATAAAAAGCCAGGCGGTAACCGCAACGAACCAGGGCACATCGAGGCAAGAAATCCAGGTTGGGGCAGGACTAACCGACATGCAGAAGGTGACGCTAGAGGAAACAGTGAACGAGCAGTTCCAGTTATGCGAAGACGGACCGAAAGGGAATACCTGGGTACAACACAGAATTAAATTAATACATTCGGAACCAGTGAAACAAAAATACTACCCAAGAAACCCCAAGCAGCTCGAAATCATAGACGCACATGTAAGCGAGATGTTAGAGCAGGGCGTGATCGAGAGCTCCGACAGCCCGTATAGTTCACCCATTGTCCTGGTGAAAAAGCCAAACGGAAAACACCGTTTTTGTGTAGATTTCCGGAAAATTAATGAGATATCGGAGAAGGACGCGTATCCGTTACCGCAGATCGACGACACACCAGAAAAATTAAGGAAAGCCAAGTATTTTTCATAATTCGACCTAAAGAACGGTTATTGGAATGTAGAGCTGGCGCCAGAAAGCAGGCCTGCGACAGCATTCACCGTACCAGGGCGGGGCTTATATCAGTTCCGCGTCATGCCATTTGGACTGCACTCCAGCGGAGCCACATTTCAGCGCCTGTTGGACAGGGTCATCGGACCCGAGCTGGAACCAAATGCATACGTATACCTCGATGACATAATCCTATGCAGCCCGACGTTTGAGGAACACATCAAACACCTGAAAGAAATTTTCCGAAGAATAAGAGAGGCCGAGTTGCAAATTAATAGAGAGAAATGTGAATTCGCAAAACCAGAGGTAGAATATTTAGGCCACACCGTGACAAAGGACGGTATTAAAATGAACGAAGCAAAGATAAAGGCAATAACCGAGCTACCACCACCGAAAGACATAAAAGGCATACGTACCTTCATCGGCATGACATCCTGGTATCGCAAGTTTATACCTAGGTACGCTGAAATAACCGCACCACTCGTCAAACTACTAAAAAAGGGTGAAAAGTTCACATGGAATCCGGAACAGCGGCAGGCGTTCGAGGAAATCAAGAAAATACTTACGAGTGATCCCATACTTACCAGGGCAGATTTTTCACGGCCATTCGTAGTGCAGACCGATGCTAGTGACGTAGGTTTAGGAGTAATATTAACACAAGAGATCGACAACATGCAAAAAGTAGTAATGTACGCCAGTAGAACGCTGACAGGTCCGGAGACTCGCTACTCGAAAAGGAGTGCCTAGCAGTGGTATGGGGCATTCGGAAATTACGAGCATTTTTAGAGGGGTACCATTTCACAGTCATAACGGACCATCAAGCCTTGAAAGCCTTGAATACCATGAAAAACCCGTCAGGGCGTCTAGCCAGGTGGGCGTTGGAGCTACAGCAGTATAGTTTCGACATTGTATACCGGAGCGGTAAACTCAACCAAGTGGCAGACGAGCTATCACGGAACCCCATTTGCGCATCGAAAACACAAGATTGGTATGAAGAAACCGTACAGAGGGCGCAGTCGGGCAGTTCGCAGCAAGACTTCTGCATAAAAGACGGCAAGCTTTATAAGAGGGCGAGCGCGTCAGCAGACCAGTCATACACAGATCCAGCGACAAACTGGAAGTTATGCGTACCAGCTAATGAAAGAGAGCAACTCATAAGTGAAAATCACGATGTACCGAGCGCAGGTCACCTAGGGGTGGCGAAAACGTTTAAGAAAATATCTCAAAGGTATTACTGGCCGGGAATGCACGCAGAAGTAGCAGAGTATATAAGGAAATGCGGGGCATGCCAAACCCATAAAACATCACATTTGGCGCCCAACGTAAATAGCTCACAGGAGAGTCTTAAACTCGGGATAAACAAGGGATAGAGGTTGAGTCCTAGAATCACCGCGAGCTTAATTATAGTACGCGTTTCACCGCATCCGTAAGAGTCCGACGCGACTAAAGTAAGATAAAGATATCGTCCAACAGGGATTACAGATTTTGAAAGAGTAATCTAGATTTCAATTAGGCACCCTAGAATCCATTTAGTCGTTGGTAGAGTCCTTATATCCGTATATAGTACGTTATTTCTACGTTACCGTCCTGTATAAAAAGCACCGTTTGTATCAAAACGTCTTGCTTATAAACTTAGCAACGCCGAAAGCTCACTCATGCCGACTTCGTGGATCTATCAATTGAAGAAGGAACAGCTGATAGAGGAAGCCGCACGGAGAGAAATAGCGACAGAGGGCCAAACCGTCGAACAGATTAGGAAAATCGTTGCGGCAAGCGTAAAGGAAGCCGAGGAGTTTCAAACCCCGAATAAGAAAGAGGCGGCGACCATGGCCGACACCGAACAGGATAGGAAGTCCAGCAGGATCTCTAAATTAGTCAAGGAGTGGAACATCACTTTTCGAGTCACCGACAGCGCCGTGGAGTTCGTAGAAAGGATAAACGAACTTATCGAGGCGAGCGACGCGTCATGGGACGAGATCCTACTTTTACTGCCGAGAATCCTACAGGGCAAGGCATTGCTGTGGTACCGAAATAATGTAAGTTCATGGGAATCCTGGGAAGACTTCTTAGAGCTCTTCAAGCTTTATTATTTCCCATGTAACTACGAGGAGGATTTGATCGTTCAAATAGTTGCACGGAAGCAAAAGTTTCGGGAGAAGTTTTTCGAATACGTCACGGATCTACAAACGCTGATGAGAAGATACGGCAAGCTGTCGGAAGCTGAAAAAATACATCGCATACACGAGAATATGCTGCGCGAATATAAATTGTACATACAGAAACAGGATTACAAAAATTTGGCCGGTTTGTTGAAATTGGCATCCGAATACGAGGGGATAGTAGCGCCGACGGCCACTCCGCAAAGCTGGAATGGGCAGCGTGGTGACGCCAGAGCTTACACGGATACTAGGAAAAGTTGGCAGCCGCGACCTGGCGAGTATGACCAGCCAGGGACGCGGAGGAGGATACCCGACACCACGACGCTTGGTGCGAAATCCTGGACGCCATCCCGATCCAAGGGGGAATACCAGAGGGGGACCTCGCCGACGCAGGCTCGGTGAGTCCGAACTTACCGGAACCACACGAAGACCGGGGCCAGGAAGCCGACCTGCTGATGGACCTACCGGAGCTGCCGGACGACGTGCTGGACTTGCTGGTCGGCACAACAGAATACACTGCCTTCATGAGGGAGGGGTTACCGGGGCCGGCAGAGCAGAGCACCACAGGGGTAGAAGGGGAACTACCGAGAAAGAAGAGACGAACGAGAAGAGGAGGCCGGAAAAGGATTGGTGGCCAAAAACAGGGGTTAGTGCGGTTACCAAAAACGAAGGTCGATAAACCGCGAAATAAACCGGCGTATCTGCGTAACTTGGAGGCAGGTACCTCAGCAGGAGCAGACCGTCGGGGAACATAAGAACCAGGGGGAAAAAAAAAAAAAAACCGAGGGAAAAAAAAAAATATGTATATAATAATCCAAAAAAAAAAAAAAGGAAAAAAAAAAAACAAAAAAAAAAAGTAAATAAAAGGCGAACAATAGTAGCCGCGCACATACCAGCACATTATATCGAGAGTGTACAAACACTCTCGCATTGTTAATCAAGTTTTCTCACAGTGATTTCTCCCCCAGGTCCAAATCTCCGCGCGTAGGAGGAGTATGCGACGCACGTAGAGGCGCGCAACGACCTGACCCGCAACTCGCACCGCTGGGCGTCAACGGGCGCCGCGCGCGCGGGGTGCAGCCAGCCGCCGGAGCGCGTCATCGCCGCCCGCGCACCGACGAAATAAAAGCCGCGGCTCACCAGACCGGTCGGCATTCGGAGGTTAGCGTCGGTGCCGTACGGAGCTCTAAGAGGTTTCCGAATAGCAAGACCCTGATCTCTGAATGCCCCTGAGGTAGAAGCGGTGCGCTGTTTCAGCATCTGCGCTCCTCAGGACTCCGGGCCACGTCTGAGTGCGGTACGAGCCTGTATCATAACAGCACCAGACGGGCACCTTAGGGCAAGTCTAGGCGCGGTGCGTTCAGCATCGCACTGACTTGAATCCAGGGTTCTAGTATCTCGGAAGCGGTACGACTCTGTATCGCGCCAGTTACTAAAGCTCATCCGCTACCGTTACCGCGAATCCGAAATCCTACGGGAACCGCCGGTAGTATATTTAAAAGGCCCGCGAGCCTATAGCCAGCCGCGATTTATCATTAGGTTTAGGTTTTAATTGTAAATAAATCGTATTTATTAAGGTACTCCGTTTGTATTACTTACTCACCTCTAACTAAAGCCCTCTGTTTGAAAATCCCACGCTGAAAGCTAGCTAGGAAACCCTCTGCGGTCTAGACTTGTCTAGATCGTCGTGGGATATATGGTGTGGTCTAAACCATCACATCACAACCTATGCATTATATTCGACCGCAAACTGAAGTTTTACATGTGAATTAGTATTATACAGCTACAGGTATAATATAGGACATAACACGCAGGTATAATACTGCTCCTGATTGCTTTGGAAACTTAATATAAATATCCACTCTTGTTCAGAGCCTGAGCAACCACGGTGCATCGGCATGGAGCACACGTCGAGACTGCGCGAGATTGGATATATTATAATGCTCTCAGATATACAACCGGCGCTCGGTGTATGAATATTTATGGCCAGTATGCGTGTGCGATGTTAAGTTGATGGGTTTGTCTGGCTCTTTAGGCTATGGAAAGTTCTTAGGATGTGGATCGATTAACTAATAAAAATATGTAAAAAAAAGAAACATTTAACTAGAATAGCATAACAATTCGTATTAAATTTTGTATCATTCTTTTCTGTCATTGTCTTAAAAGAAAATTATAGGGATAAGTAGGTACTTGCAACAACTATTAAACTACCTACGGCAAGGAAATAGAAAGGTGATGTGTTCATTTCCTGTTGTTTTTTTTTTAAAGTATGGCTCAACACATTTATAACATTAGCCTATAACAATCTATCCCCGCCTGAGGTGGTCACGGGTTTAAACTGAGATGCACCGGAAGCTTGGCAGAGATCTCAGGTGGTCGTGGGTATGTTTTAGGTATTGCAAGTTTCAGATTCCCAGGAAAAGATTACAGATGTTTCTTAGTAGTAGTTTGAACGCCAGCACATTTTAACCTGATACAAATGGCAAGGTAAGCAAGTAAAACAATCTGCAGTATTTTACTGAAAACTTGAAATATCAAGTTGAAAGAAACAAAAGTTTATGTACAGTACGCTTATATTGCAGTTCAAATCGGGAAATCACATAAAACAGTCATACATACACTGCTAGAACAGTGCTGCGGGAAGGCGTGCTATCTTACTTAATACTATGTACTTAACTAATATCATAAGGATTTAACACTAACACTGTAGATGGTTTCAAGATTGTGTAGAAAGGCTTTGTAGTCTAATATCAGTAGTAATTTAAAGTATGAAGAGTAGGGTGTAGAATGTGAGTATGGTGACTCAGCGCAACAAACAAGAAAACCCGAATTAAAAGAAGTGAGACAAGGAATAGTATCACCTGGTTAAGAAAGCAGCATAGTTTCTCAGCCTCGGACTCATCACTTGATAACCGTTGGCTTAGAAACGAAGTGAAGCCCTAGATGTGACAGCCGACACCAGCAGAAGAACATGCACGCAGGTACGTGCAAGAATCCCGTAGGAACGTGTCTGCATGCACACTCCTGGCTACAGCACCGCGGCTCACACACAGGTACGTGCAAGACTCCGTGAGGACCATCCCTGCATGTGGACACGCAGCCACTACAGCAGCCTGGCGACTCCGTCTATGACACCCGGTGGCACTGTAATAAACAGTTTTATAAGCAAAGGAAAGCAACATTCACTTTGACACGTGTCATTAGTTTCACACGTGTCATTCCTTTCACACGTGTCATTCTGAATTTAATTGAAGGAAAACGATAACACACGAACAAAATGCAGCAGTCGCGTGCATTTTAGCAACAGAATATCGCCGCTAGTCGAAGAAAAGAATCAAATGCGTCACACACTCACCCGGGACAGTTTCATGTTTTAATGAATTTGGAAATAATTCGAGCTGCCGTCATCCGTGTGGCATTCTACGGAACCATGCTTTTAAGCTGTAACAGAATAATAAAATGAGTAACTGAGTCTAGAGGATTACGTAACGCCACGCGTCCAAATTGGTTACGTAACTGCTTCTACTTACATGTGTGATAGTTTTAGAACCAAGCCTCCCTTGGAAATATCCTTGTTTAAGGTTTAGCACATTTTATAGAGATGAGAAAATTATAACGCTGAAACAATAAGAGATATACTGATTAGTTAAGAACAACTCCAACATCAATGGACAACGACACGAAAGTCGCATTCCATCAATTTCTTCTCAAAATATACATACCTGCCATCACAAATGGTATGGGCGATTGTAGTTGGGATTATTAAAGGCTTCCCTAAGCCGAAGTCCAGATTCCTTGACGAAAAGACACTTGTAATTTTCAAGTCATGTTGAGAGCAACGGTGTTGCACAAGGAATCACTGCCACGCCTCAAAGTGTGAGTGTTGCCCGCTTTCCTCATGTCAGACGCGGTCTATGCGTTGGACATTGTGATTTAATTAATCATGTTCGAGAAATATTTTGGAAAGGCCAAAAGGAAGATAATTGTATTTGTGAAATTTAATTTACACAAATAATAAACTACAAATTGAAATTATTTAATATTGTTGAGAAGAAAACAAATATAGCACTAGCGCCATCTAACGGAGGTCGATAGAATCACTTGACCCACGGAACTCGCTTCGATACTGTTATCTGCCGTGATAGATTTTGCTATGTATTTCCGAAAAATACCAACAGATGTCTCCGTCAACCCTATTCTAAGATAAAAAGTCCTTAATCAAGTTTTACAGCGTAACAAGCCATTATCTGGATTATGACAAAAAATATCTACAACCACTTAATTATTCAAGTAAAAAAAAAAATATGACTAAGCGACTTAAATGCTCAGTCTTGTATAAATTATAAATCCCACCACAAGATCTCAAATGTATCTCAGGTGTTTAAAAAAACCTAGATAGGTTTGTAGAGAATACCATTAACTCAAAACGTCGTAAGAACCTTTAAAGACCTTTTAGTTTGAGGACGGCAGTGCATAAGACCAATTTCGATAAGTAGTCTATAAAATAAATAATGCCGTTTCAATCCTCAATGAACAAAATATGACCAAGCAGCATAAAAACGTTATGAACTCAGCGTCTTCAGCGAATGACAAACAGCGCCAAAAAGTCTAGACTACCCAATAGAGCGCTTAAAAACCCAAACATAACCATCCACTCACGTCAACCCAACACTATTACCTTAACCCTGAAATTCGTTTAAATCGACCGCACAATAAGTTTGCAATGCTTCAAGCCACCAACTTTCTTAAGCAGTTGCTGAAATTTTCCGTGTAAGTGATACGGTTCGGTTTCGGAAGGTTTAGGGGCAAGTGCGTGGGTACAGCGGGACCGTTGCATGCATTTTACATGGGGTAAGAGCCGGTTGAATTGCTCCGGGATTTATGGGGGCAGCATCCGGTTTGTAAGAGATTAATATATGCCAAAAACTCTCTCAGTTTGACAAGGCTATTTCGGGAAGTTTTTCGGATGATAATTGGACTTTTTTCTATAATTTAGTATGGTTTTTTACAGTTTGACAAGGCTATTTTGGGAAGTTTTTCGGATGATAATTGGACTTATTTCTATAATTTAGTATGGTTTTTTACGGCTTGAGAAGAAAGGTAATAGCTTGCTTGCTTTTTTAGGGTTCCGTACCCAAAGGGTAAAAACGGGACCCTATTACTGAGACTTCGCTGTCCGTCCGTCCGTCACCAAGCTGTATCTCAAGAACGGTGATGGTTAGACAGTTTAAATTTTCACAGATGATGTATTTCTATTGCCGGTATAACAACAAATACCTACTAAAAATAAAATAAAATAAATATTTAAGGAGGGCTCCCATACAACAAACTTGTTATAGATTATGGTACGGAACCCTTTATGGGCGAATCGGACTCGCACTTGCCCAATTTTTGTCTTTTGGTATCCGATACAGGATACAAAATCAGCTGTCACTATTTAAATAAACTGACAACCAAACTCACTAAAATTTCTGTCGCTATTTTTCAAAACGTCGTATCTAATTTGTAGATTGATACTGAGATACGAGCTTTGTTTTAAGTTTTGGTTGTCCACAGACGATATGTATTATGTTGTTGCAATGTTTTTGTGTTTTATATCATCAACATCATACAATACAAAACAATATATCTTTTTATTGCATATCAATAAGATTTATTTTTTATTAAACTGTGATAAACAATAGGCGGTCTTAAAGAGCAATCTCTTTCAGACTACCTTTACGTAGATGAAAAGGCAACATAATAATGAAAAATTATACGTGGTGAGATATAAAACATCAGCCATTTTGTAAAAATAGAAAACTAAATCGTCAAAAAAAAAACTGTTATTATCAAACATCCTAACAAAATTTCACGACAATCGTTTAAAAAAATCGAGCAGCTGTAGACGTGTACAGTAAGAAATCAGGACATCCAAACTTCTGGAATTCCGACATAAGAAGATTTGGCCAAGCTGATTCAGAGACGATTCGCTCGCTCAGTCAATAGGCTATTTGACTGATGTTGAATTCTACAGCGTACTGTAGTTATATGAATAAAATTAGCTAAATATATCACGAAACAAAGAAAAAAAATCCAGAAACATATATCTTTTTTGGAAATATGTGACTTCAAAGGTACGCAAATTTTATGATTTTTTTTTTTAATCCAAAATTAATTTTGAAAATGTTTTCAGAATCCTCATAATTTTACGAAACAATAATTGTATGACAACTATGAACTTAAATGCACTTTTTCACGGTGAAAATGCCAAATTTCTTAATTTTTCCATACAATTATTGGTACCTATACCGGCCTGTGACGTCACTAGCCTGACGCGTTTTGTATGGAGCGTTTTTAGCGCTACGTAGAAATGTTGAACTTTGACGGGACGTCATTTCTGACTTTTAGAGCAGTTTGAGTGTAGTCAGTCCCATATAGACATTTGATCACAATAAAAAATAGAATCGATTGACATCCTCAAAAAAAATTAGTCAACATGTCTATTACAAGTACTTATCTAAATCTAAAGCAAGACCATGAACATTCTCGTAGGCCCGTAGATAAGATGGCCTACGTCGTAGCAAATGCAAAATCCCTGTCGTAGTAGCAGCTAACGTCATTTCGTAGCACACGTAAAACTTTCGTAGCACACGTGGTTAGTCACCAAACTGGGGCAAGAGCGTATTCAAGTTTTCCGCACTTATAAAATCCAGCGTCGCTGCGAAAAATTACGAAAGAATTTCATATAAAGCGAATTAACCTTACCTACCAGGCGCCAAATTCGTCGTGGCAAATTAAATATCGCCGAGTTCTACGAGTGATCACTACGCGTTTGGCTAAGGTAGCGATGTACCTACTCCATTGTAAGTAATTGTTGCCAGCTGTTTGCGACCGCGCGCTGCCGCACCCGCGCAGGCCAACGAAATCCTTTACATAGGCTGGTAAAGTCATATAACACACACTTTAATGAAATTGACATCTTCATGATGTCAGACTGTTTACAAAAATAACGTTTTAATGAAGTTGCAGCGAGGTCATGTTTGAGCTTGCCGCGGTACTGGAATGAATCATTCTATTTTTACGCCTAGTTTGTTCTGTCTTTAAGTTCTGATATTGCAATTAATTGTTATTCCCAGACTGTGATACAATTTCTGTGTACCTATTGTTGCTTGCGCTCTAGATATATATTGTAATTCGTGGATAACGTGATTGGTCTCACATGTTTGAAATTCTTTTATGTATTGTGTTTTTAATCAATGTGTGTTACTGTTTGTTGTCCTAAATAAAAAAAAATAAAAAGGCATATTTGATGAGTAGTTGATTTCATGTTCATATTTTAATTATTGTTGTCAAACCGCACTCGCAGACGGCCAAGACACAGGCTCAGCCTAGTTTGGTCTCTGACGGATAACTTTGTTTGTGTAAAATATTCTTTTTTTTTCTAATAAATTATTTTGTATGTTTCGTATTTTTTATGTGTGTAAAGTCGAGCCATATCTCTTTTATAAATATGAACTAGTTATTGTAAAAATAGTAAAATAAAGATAAAATGGGTAAAACTATGGACATAATGCATGTGAGAAACTGCTCAAATGGCGATATCGCAAAGATATGAATTCCGGTATTTGCGTTTTACATATTATTTCATTTCTACACTAACATCTATTTAAAAGACCTCGTTACCGCATTAAAAGAACTTCACGCAACTCTCCCGGAGTGTGTGTAACTAGGGCATCACATCCACTTTTACCCTGCGTCAAAAAGTTGGGAAAAAGTTTCCCCGAATTTGGGGAAAAATCCTCGAATTTTGGGGGATTGCGGGGAAGTGATCGACGCGTTGACACTGAGTGTGTGGCATTTTATAATTGTTTTTCTGATTGACTTGGGACGTGATATTTTATTAATGTGCTTGACATTTAAAAGGAATTTTGGAGTTTTCATGCCATTTACCACACAACCAGATTTTCCCACAGTGTCGCTGCAGTGGCAAACTTGTAAAAACCTATAAAGATACTGTTGTATTTTGAATTATATGTCGAATTGTGAGGGCGGCGCCACCAGTCGGCAACGATTTAACATTTTGATTATTCTTTTTTTAACGCGGGTATCACCGTACATTGAAATTCTCTTTCTTACTTGTTAAAGCTGCCAACAGATGGCGACACCATATGACACTTAATGAAATTGATTCGATTTTTATTCCTGGTAACATTTAACTGATTATGTTGGCCAACCTGTATGATTTCCGTTCGTTCTATTTTTGTGATTGGTTGTAATCTAATTTGTTATGTTGGTAGACTGGAAACGCAAGCGATTGGCTGACAGCTTTTCCCCCTCGCTTGGACATGGCCCTTGGCGGGAATTGTACTCCACGTGGTCGAGTTGGATTTAGTTTTGAGACACTTTACTTTGGTTCGTGATCGAGAAAACATCTCCGCCAAGAGACTTGTCTGTTTCCGTGCTGCCATAAGTTATTTTTAGCTTACGATTATTAAGTAGGCCGTTACGCTAATTAAGTTTAAACTTTATCGTGCATAATTGTGAATTATAATAATGGTATTTTTAGTACAGTGATGGTTGGAAATAAAAGACAGTGATTGTGCGAATAGTGTTTCTTTCCTCTCGTAGTCAAATAACCTATCGCTATGTCCGATGTTCCTGAAAACGCCCAGTTTCCCGCCCCGGCTGTCCATGATGCGACATCAGAAGAAGTGGGATTCAATCGGACACAAAGCGATGGACGTTTTGACGAAAATTTTCTGCGTACATTACTGGAAGTGCAAAACAAGAACACGATGGCTCTCATTGACTCCATACGACCTGTGAGTAACCGAAAAATTATTTTACCGGATTTTTACCCCGATAAGGCCGATGTTGATGCTCGTGCATGGTGTACCACAGTGGATTTGTGCCTCACTGAAAGTGAACAACAGGGAAGTGCATTGATTCTGGCGCTCAGTGGAGCATTAAAGGGTAACGCTTCACAATGGTTATCCCAGATTTCCTTCGCTGGTATGACATGGCTCCAGTTTAAAGATTTATTCCTGGCACGATATGGATTGATCGAAACCCCTGCTGCTACCCTCATCAACATGCACAATAGCAAACCCAAGGATAATGAGAACATGGCGTCGTATGCTGCCCGACTGTCAACGACATTGATGGCTCGATTTAAAGACATGACGACGGAGCAAATAACCTTAGCCATGGTACTGGCTCACGTGTCTCAATTTGATGGAAGGCTTCAACGCACGGCTTTTACCACCGAAATAAAGACCAGAGAGCAAATGCAACGTGAACTGCAAGCCAGCTGCTACATGAAGAGGAAGAATATCGACTATTCAAGCGATGCTTCCTACCACAAGCGACCGCGACCTGCTCCTGCACCTGCTGGACCTGTACGTTGCTTCTCGTGTGGGAAGTTGGGACATCGTAGCATCGACTGCCGCTCCAAGGATCCCAAAAGGTCATGTGATCGTTCCACTTTTAATAAAGTTACTTCTTCAACCAAACAGCAACCCAATGTGTCTGGCGTCACATGTTACAGATGCGGACTTGCGGGTCACTTCGCCAACAAGTGTCCTCGTGCACCACACTCCACCCCGGGCAAGACCGTTCCTGGCAATGGCGGTGCAAGCAACAGCAGCAATCCCGGCGCCGCAGCAGCCAGCACTAGCAACAACCAGCGGCGGGTGGAACTGTGCACAATCAGCAACCCTACTGGACTATTGAAAGTTGCTGGTGAGTCGTTTTATTTTCACTATGATTCCGGTGCTGAATGCTCTCTCATTAAAGAATCCATTGCTTCCAAATTTCCCGGTAAACGGTTGAACAACACTGTGACTCTAACTGGCATTGGTCAATCGAGTGTTCATAGTTTGATGCAAATAGATTGTCAAGTAGAAATTGATGGCCTGAATTTAGAAATTCTTTTTCACGTCATACCCGACTCTTTTCTTAACAGTGACATAATGATTGGTCGTGAGATTTTAACACAAGGTTTAAATGTAAACATGACTCATGACAAGCTGACATTTTTTCGCGGTATTGAAGTAAATGCATGCTCATTAAACGATTCCCATCCTGAGGCAATCTTTTTTGATGACATTGTTACTGATATACCTTCCGCGAATAGAGGGCAATTAGTTGACACTCTCGAACAGTTCAGGGCTTCGTTCTCGACAGGGATAGCTACTACTCGAGTCACCACGGGACAGTTAGATATTCGTCTTGCAGATCCTAATCGAACTGTTCAAAGGCGTCCCTATAGGTTAGGTGTGGAGGAAAGGGCTATTGTTCGTGACAAGGTGAACGAGCTGTTGAAGGCGGAGGTCATCAGGCCAAGTTGCTCTCCATTCTCTAGTCCGGTGCTGCTCGTCAAAAAGAAGGATGGTTCGGAGCGTATGTGTGTCGATTACAGAGAGCTCAACGATAACACAGTTGACGATAGGTATCCTCTTCCGCTTATCAGTGATCAAGTGGCAAGGTTAGGTAATGCGAAGTGGTTCACAGCTCTCGATATGCTAAGTGGTTATCATCAGATTCCGGTTGCACCTGATTCTATTGAAAAGACTGCATTTGTCACACCAGAAGGACAATGGGAGTACCTCACAATGCCTTTTGGTTTGAAAAACGCAAGTTCGGTCTATCAGAGGGCAATCATGAAGGCGCTAGGTGATCTTGCATATTCTTTTGTTGTAGTCTACATAGATGATGTGCTGATCCTATCCTCTACAGTTGAAGAAGGCCTCGAGCGTCTTCGTCTTGTATTAGATGTCTTGACAAAAGCGGGTTTTTCATTAAACTTGTCAAAATGTGCCTTTCTAAAGAAACGAATCGAGTATCTAGGATTTGTTATTGAGGATGGTCGTGTGCAACCCAATCCGGGTAAAGTTGAAGCGCTAACTAAGCTCCCTCCCCCTAGCACTATCACACAACTTCGCCAATTTATTGGTCTTGCCTCATACTTTCGACAATTCATTCGCGATTTCTCAAAGATTATGACTCCGTTGTATAAACTCACTAGTAGCAAGAACAAGTCTCTTAATTGGCAATCCGAGAATGAAGAGATTCGTCAAAAGATTATTGCGCAGTTGACTAGCGAGCCTGTGTTGATGATCTTCAATCCCGATCTCCCAATTGAAGTGCACACCGATGCGAGCGCAGACGGTTACGGTGCTATGCTGCTACAAAAAGTAGACAACAAACAGCATGTGATAGCTTATTACAGTCGTCGTACTTCTCCAGCTGAATCAAGGTATCACTCGTATGAGTTGGAGACCTTGGCGGTTGTCAATGCTATCAAATATTTCAAACATTACCTTCAAGGTCGTAAATTCAAGGTTGTAACCGATTGCAACTCGGTCAAGGCCTCCAAAACAAAGGTTGATTTGTCTCCACGAGTACATCGCTGGTGGGCATACCTCCAATCGTTTGACTTCAGCATTGAACATCGGGAAGGCGCCAGGATGTCCCACGTTGATTGTCTGTCTTGAAATCCCATTCCTGCTAAATCCCCACCTCCAATGAAGCGTCAAGAACAGAAGCGTGTCGATTTAGCGTCTCTGTCTAGTACTTGGCTGCAGGCTGAACAAGAGAAGGATGAGGAGATTCGCAAGATCGTGTCTGATTTGCAGAATGAGTGCTTGTCCGAGGATATTAGGCAAACGTATGAGCTTCGTTCTAACATTCTCCATCGCAAGGTACAGCGCAATGGACGTACTCGGTGTATCCCAATGGTTCCTCGTGATTTTCGTTGGGCAGTTATCAACAACGTTCACGAATCGATCATGCATCTTGGGTGGGAAAAAACGCTCGAAAAAGTGTATGACCATTATTGGTTCCCAGGCATGTCGAAATACGTGCGCAAGTTTGTTGACAGCTGCATCACGTGCAAAGTGTCAAAACCCCACACTGGTCGAGTCCAAGCTGAAATGCATCCAATTCCTAAGACCGCGATTCCTTGGCACACCATTCATATAGACGCCTCTGGCAAACTTAGTGGCAAGAATAATGTCAAAGAATACGTCTTTGTCATAATAGACGCATTTACAAAGTTTGTTCTTTTGAATCACTCCAAAAACATCGACAGCGTTAATAGCATTAGGGCTCTTAGAAGTGCAATTTCATTGTTCGGTGCTCCGCAAAGGGTTATTGCAGATCAAGGTCGTTGTTTTTCTAGTAAGGAATTCGCGAGTTTTTGTAGTAGTCACAATATCGAATTGCATCTTATCGCTACCGGTGCTAGTCGTGCTAATGGCCAGGTCGAAAGAGTCATGGGTACCCTAAAAAGTATGTTAACATCAGTAGAGACCAGTAGAGATGCATTAGGTGACATTCAGTTGGCCATGAATTCTACCATTAACCGTGTCACTAAAGCGAGTCCTCTCGAATTGTTAGTCGGTAAGGTGGCCAGACCTTTAAATTTAATGACTATTGATGACAATGACGAAATTGATTTGGATGCAATGAGAGAGCAGGCAACGCGGAATATAGTTGAAAGTTCCAAATATGACAAAAATCGGTTTGACAGTACAAAAGCCAAGATTCAAAGTTGTGTAGTAGGTGATTATGTTTTAATAGAAAATGAGGAGAGAAATCAATTAAAATTGGATCCAAAATTCAAAGGCCCGTTCAAAGTTATTGAGGTGTTAGATGGAGATAGGTATGTGCTAAAGTCACTTACATCGAATAGAACATACAAATATCCCCATGATAGAATCAGAAAAATCCCTGAACAACAGGTTCCCATTGAATTAGATATTGTATGTGACGATGACGATGATGATAATGCCACTGTTTCGAGTTAGTTGTGTGTGTAATTATGATAATAATTGTTTTGATTTTAATGGATTCACTGTTCACAAGTACTATGTTTTCAATGACCGAAAGCATACCCGATGGACTGGGCAATGTTGTGGCCGCACCAGAAGTGCCGGAGCATGTAAGAGGTGCACGTTGACTGCTTTTTCTGTGCAGTATATTCTTTGCGAGGAGTAGCACTTACGCAGCTGTGATGGTTACCTTCTGACGTTGGGTTCACTGTTAATTTAACACGTGCCGATGGACTGGCTCATGCCGATGGACTGGCACATCTTACGTTATCACCTGCCGATGGACTGGCAATTTGGCTTTACTGTTGTGAAGAATGGTTCCACACATGGGATACATTTTCTCGTTATGATTTGTTGATGGCTAACGTGTTTTAGTACCTACATGGCATGATCATGATCTAATTTGATGGCTGAAATTTTAATGTTTTTTTTTTTTTTATTGTTACTGATTATTTCATAGGGTTTATGTCAGGTTAGCCGAACGGATTACCTTTCGATTATTTCTTTGTCCACAGATAACACACCCGAGGACGGGTGAAGGTCAAGACGGCCGTGTCGAATTGTGAGGGCGGCGCCACCAGTCGGCAACGATTTAACATTTTGATTATTCTTTTTTTAACGCGGGTATCACCGTACATTGAAATTCTCTTTCTTACTTGTTAAAGCTGCCAACAGATGGCGACACCATATGACACTTAATGAAATTGATTCGATTTTTATTCCTGGTAACATTTAACTGATTATGTTGGCCAACCTGTATGATTTCCGTTCGTTCTATTTTTGTGATTGGTTGTAATCTAATTTGTTATGTTGGTAGACTGGAAACGCAAGCGATTGGCTGACAGCTTTTCCCCCTCGCTTGGACATGGCCCTTGGCGGGAATTGTACTCCACGTGGTCGAGTTGGATTTAGTTTTGAGACACTTTACTTTGGTTCGTGATCGAGAAAACATCTCCGCCAAGAGACTTGTCTGTTTCCGTGCTGCCATAAGTTATTTTTAGCTTACGATTATTAAGTAGGCCGTTACGCTAATTAAGTTTAAACTTTATCGTGCATAATTGTGAATTATAATAATGGTATTTTTAGTACAGTGATGGTTGGAAATAAAAGACAGTGATTGTGCGAATAGTGTTTCTTTCCTCTCGTAGTCAAATAACCTATCGCTATGTCCGATGTTCCTGAAAACGCCCAGTTTCCCGCCCCGGCTGTCCATGATGCGACATATAGATAAAATCATTTCACGATATATCATATTTCTTTATTATATTTTTTTTTTCGTTAAGCTGTGCTATTTTACTTAATAGGGACCAAACCCGCGGTTCACGAGTTTGGTGCGTGGGTAACTCCAAACCAATTCCAACCCTCCACGGGTTATCTATTAACCCTTCGCCTGTCCGCGTGGCCCGCGCTATCAGACGGGTTTTTAATTTTATCGCAACGAGGGGCAGAGTTATATGAGTTGCGAGATAAGGATGCAGGGTTGTGGGACTATTTTGTGGTGATTCTCTTGTTACTTATTTCAACTTTATTGCAGAAAATACCCCTTCATGGTCAACTGATCCCACATAAAATTCATCCCGCGGGCTGAATGGCCCCTTTTGATTTTTTTCGTGGGTGACTCGAGCCATTGCCTTGACAACTCATCCCACGGGCTCAGTTGACCACTCTCTGCCGTTTTATGGTCAATTCAGCCCGCGGGCTCAGTTGACCACTCTCTGCCGTTTTACGGTCAATTCAGCCCGCGGGCTCAGTCGACTACTCCTTTTACCAGTTTAGGGTTGACTCAGCCCGCGGGCTCAATCAGCCACTCTACTGATTCAGGGTTTACTACACATGTAAAAGTCCAAATTTTTATTATTATATGAAGCGGTTTACACTCACCTGAAATTGTCAGTCAGTCGTATGGAGCTCTTGATCAGAGACTTCTACCCGTACACCGGCGCGGCAGCTTTGTCACTCAACCGCCGTTTGGCGCCGGTGTACAGGTTGCAGTCACTGATGAAGAGCTCTATATGTTTGACTGATAATTTCACGTGAGTGTACCTAAATCGGTACTATACGAATTCGAAACATGTCGGGCCATTCCTGACAAATTCACGTGAGTGTAAACCGCTTAATACAATAATTAAATATGTCTCAGGAGAGATTTAATGTGAATATGTACTTTATTAATGTGGGATAAGATTAGGCATGAGACAACCCTACCTCCACACCTCGTATCTATTTTTGAGTACTGGTACGGCAACCAGACAAATTTTGTGAGATGGTCAGGTCAACTATCGGACATGTACAGGCTGGAGTGCGGGGTGAGGCAGGGGGGGTTGTCCTCCCCTTTGCTATTCAACCTGTACATGAACGGATTGATCGGTGAGCTCAGCAGTGCCGGAGTAGGGTGTTCGATTGGCGGTAAGTTTGTCAACAACATAAGTTACGCCGACGATATGGTGCTGCTGTGCCCATCAGTCAATGCCCTACAGAAGCTGATAAACATTTGTGAGAGATATGCCGTGTCACATGGACTCAGGTATAATCAAGCAAAAAGTGAGCTCTTGGTGTTTAAGGCTGGGAATAAAATTTACCCTAGAGTTCCACAAGTAACACTCAATAGCAAGCCGCTTTTAAGAGTTAAAAAGTTTAAATACCTGGGTCACTGGGTCACGGACGATCTCGCAGATGATTTGGATATGGAGAGGGAGCGGAGAGCCCTGGCTGTGCGCTGCAATATGCTGGCACGCAGGTTCGCAAGGTGTACTACGGCCGTAAAAATTACATTGTTTAAGTCTTACTGTCAGTCGTTGTACACTTGCGCCTTGTGGACCAGATATAAGCAGAAGTCATACCGGGCTCTCAGAGTCCAATATAACAATGCCTTCAGGGTGCTGATGGGGTTGAGGAAACATTGCAGTGCGTCAGGGATGTTTGCGGAGGCTCGGACGGATTGTTTTTATACCATAATTCGTAAACGAGTCGCTTCCCTGATGCACAGAGTGTGGAACAGCGCCAACGGCCTCCTGGAGGCCATTGCCGAGAGATGGGACAACCCTATCCTGATTTTCTGGGTGAAAACACATACTTGTTACTCTAGTGGTTTCACCCGGAAAATATTACTATAGGTTGGCTTTGTAGTTTATAATTCTTGCTAAAATTGTTTACTAACCAATGTAACCTGTGCACCTACTAACAAAAATATGGATTGAAATCTTTTTAATCTGAAATAAATATTATTCATTCATTCATTCATTCATTCATTCATTCATTCATTCATTCATTAATTGGTTAGGTATAATATTAAATTTAAAAGTTGTTTAGTAAATATTATTCACTTTAAAGGGTAGGTACAACCCATGTTGTTATTTATTGCGCCACCCAGTAGTTTCTGTGCATTAATGCAAACAACTTGTATGAAAAACAAAAATCATACTAATAATACTGTCTCATGCCCCTTATCATTATCAATCCTAATCCCTTATCGTTAGCTTGTTTCAATTATCGGCCTCGAAAGGCCCCGCGGGGCCGTTGATATGGGTCGCATTACGAGTGGACTCCAGGGATTCCTACATTCCTATCACGGTTATCCCGTGCCGTGTGACAGTTTTTTTATAATCTTTCATTCTGTATTTTAACCCCTTGGGAGATAAATATCACAAAGCTTTTCTGTTTTACTCCCACACAATATCCGACTCACTGGTAGTGAGAGCTAAGTTCAAGTAATGTTTAAAAAAAGCACTTCTTGGTCTCTTATAACTTGGATGAACCAAGAAAATTATAAGAAATTCTTATGCAAAATTTCACGCTGTTGAGTCACGCTACCGTACCGATTCAGAATACACAATTGTCGAACACCTTATATTGATGATTTTGTCATCTATACACCCACTTGAAGTATATCTGTTTGCCCCTTATTTAAGTTTATCATTTGTACTAACCTTGTTTTTTGCAATAAAATTAACTCGGCAAATAAAGATTTTTTGTGTTCGGTCTAGTCCCATTTCAGCTTGGCAGCTATTTAGGCTAAATCAGCAATCTGGGCGCCATTACAAATAAAATTACGTTTAAATATCAGTTACTAAAACAATTTATATTATAAACCAATATTTATTACAAACTCTCGTACATTATTAGCAAATACAGCAAATATTAAATTTTGTCTAATTCATTCATAATTTAGGTAAAGAAATCTTGTTAAAACGGTTACACCGTAAAGAGAGGCGGTATTTCACAAGGAATCTTTCTTGTAAAAGTTAAAATTTAATACGTTTTATCTCGTAGGAAAGCCTCCGGCGATACCTACTAATTACACCCGAACATTATATAAGGTATTACTGGATGAGCTCAAACGTCCCGAGATTTGGGGTGTTGACTCTGGATGAATTTTATAGCGTTTCGTTGTATGGGGATGATACATCATTTAATCTTATTTTAACATTTGGAAAAAAATATGTAAAAAATGTATGAGTAAACTAAAATAATGTTCACTAGACACATTTCTTATTTTTTGATGTTTACAAGGATTTTTGTAGCGACAATTTTTTTTTCATGAGCATAGATGGATAGAAAATGCAAGGATGGTGATAGGTTAATTTTGGGCCGTATTACATGTGTAAATTAAAATTTAATACGAACTAAAGTGAAAAATCAAAATATTCAACCAGCTTTAAAAGAGAGGAGGCTGTCAATTCGTTTTGGTTTATGATTGTTAACTCTAAAATCCGTCATTTTTTTTCTAACTCCAAGTTGGTCTTGTTAAATTTTGATAAAGGTGCCATGGAGAGTTCCATGAGGAAGGCCTTAAACCACATATTTATGGTGATTCTGATTTCTTTTATTGTAACTCATTCAATTGTCCTCAGAAATACGTTTTTTTTTTTCAAGTTAGTCTAGGATTCCGAGGCATTTTTCCAATTGCTTTCCGAGCCAGCTCGGGCACCTCATCGAGTAGGCTGTCGAGCCGAGCTATCGAAGCTAAAAGCACCACTCAAGACCGGGTAGCGCGAGTTGCCGAGACGCTTGTCGTGCGGTCCAACAGTACTTTTCCCGTTTAGTTTTTCAATATCACGAGAACAAGATATTGAAAAACTAAAACAGGCAACATTTGTCGTACTTATAAATAAATAAATATCGGACAACCTCACACAAATCAATCTAGTCCCACAGTAAGCTCTAGTAGGCTTGTGTTACGGACACTAGACGCCGATAAACATACTTAAATAGATAAATACATACTTAAATACAAATAACATCCACGAGCCAGGCACAAATATTGGAGTTCATCACACAAATATTTGCCCTTACCGGGAGTCGTGCCCAGGACAATCGGCTCAGTAGGCAGTTGCTTAACCACTGCGCCAACCGTCATCAACGCCCGTCGTCACGTCGTCGTGACGTCGTTATGATAAAGAGACTTCACTTGTGATAGTTATACTACATCGACGTACAGCTCTCAGATTGGGATTCGAGTTTAGGTGAAAACTGAAAGGTTCTTATCTGGATTGCGTAAGAGCGAGCGAGACAGGTAAAAAACTCGAATTACATTCTGTCAGGGATAATAATTCACTTAATAAGATTGCACTGAATGTTGTAACAATTGGAGTATAGGTACAAGTTTTACAACCTATAATTATTCCTTAACCTTTTCTGGGGATTAGGATTTCATAATGCAATAACGAATGTATGAATGAATAAATGAATGACCGAACGAAATGATCAATGAGATTAAATTGTGACAATATGAACCTGTAAATATTTTTTATGCTACTTGTAATTCTTATGTGTTTTATTAATAATGATTTATTATTATTATTATTCATATGCAAAACATGGCAAACTGATGAAATCAATTTATAATTTTCAATCTCTACGATTAAAATAAAAAAAAAACTAGGTTCTTTGCTTTTGGGGATATCCCAATTTAACAAATAGAACACCTGTTATATCCAGCAACTCGACGTGTAGGGCGCCGCCAGTTTATAAACAATTCGCAAGAATGTTTGCCCCGAGTTTTATTGATTGCATCTGTTTTATTCCTTACCCCTCGTGGTGGGGAATTGGGGCAATTGACTATGCCAGGACAGGACGTATTAAAAACCGGTCGATTGTATTAGGTATCTGTTAATTTTATCATCTACTTTAAGGTGCCCTAGGACAACAACAACAACAACTATAAGGTGCCTGCAACTTCCTTGGGCAAAAAGTATCCTCTAACCAACTTTGGATGCCTAGCTATTTCTGTGCTAAAGCTACCATTTCGGCTTGATGAGTGGACAAGGAAATATCTACCAACAAATGACGCTGTACGCTTCGCCGCGCGCCCACACAAAATCTGCATCGCGCTGTTCAGTTTTTTCCTTAAATAATGACTTTTTCGCGATAAAAAACTGATTTACAATACAATTTCGTAATATTATAGATTACTTGCAACACCGACGGTAGGTGAACACGCGGAATTCTAACAGGTGGGGACTTAGGACATTAGGCAGATTGTCCGTTTGAAAGATTGTAGGGACCATAAATCCTCAGAAACGATGGACCAATTGAATAAGAGACGGATTACTTATATTGGACTTACCAAAATACATAGATTATAATATCAACAGAAAAAACAAATATATTACCTACTTTGTTTAAACTAACATTACTACCAGTATAATAAATACCTAATATTCAATATTGCAAAATTAAAGTAACGATCATCTATTGTAATGACTTTGAATTAAACACCATTGATGTGATAATCGAAAAATCGCCATTTGGACGAGAAATCTGTATTAGCAGATATAACGTGTACCTATTTTAGATATTCGCGTTGAATAATATAATACAGAAAGTTATAAATAAATATCGGACAACCTCACACAAATCGAACTAGTCTTAAAATTAAGCTCTAGAAAGTAGCCTCGTTTTATGCGTAGGTACTAGACGACGATATACGAGTAAATACTGATCCGTTCACCCATAAACTCAAAATTGTATGCACTAAGAAGGCTTATTACTCTCTAAATGAGTTCTTGGATGACTAAATAATAATATTGTTATTGAAATTTTATAATAATTATTTTCTAATTTTTTATTTTAAGTCTTACCATCATTTTGACATCTTTCAATATAATTAACTACTTAATCTCAATTATTAATATAACTTTAATTATTTGTAACACTTGACTTGTTGGTACTTGACATATATGTATACCAAATGTAAAATAATAATACTGAATTTAATTCATTCTATATGTAATAATAATAATGGCTATGATTGTGTTATAGCTTAGATTGACAACGTATGATTATTACAAATAAAAAATCTATCTATCTATCTATATTTAGGTACATAAATACAAAGAAAGAAGCCATGACCCAGGAACGAAATCCAAGAAATAACAAATATGCTCTTGCCGTGCTTCGAACCCAGGACTGTCGTCAGATTATGCTCTGAATTTTCGTAAAAGTCTATTTTTATGGTAGATCCTGTCTAATTGTGTCTACGTTCAAAGCGTGCGCATTTAATTTATACGACTGACTAGGAACGCGCGATAACTCTGACCCATAAAAGTGGAATTCGGAGCCAAGCACCCGGGTGTGCGGCGCGACTTGATCCAGAAAATACAGAGCATTGGCACCTCTAGCACAACTTTGACATACGACACTTTCTCGCGCGAGATATGCTACCTATCCTTTTCTGTACAGTATCGTGAGAGAGTGACGGGTGATGATATGTCGCGCGATAGTTGTGTTAGGCGGGCTGAACATCACTTGTATACCTATCGCAATACTTAGGGTTGAATTAGTCGTGATTTTCGGGGTGATTTACTACACTAGCTTTTAGGAAATTTCATAAATAGGTACTAGATTTTTTATGTGTTGGCTCTGTTAACGAATTTCTTAAATAAGGATAAGATTTGCTAAGGAGGTTGACAATCGCGAAAACCGAAGAAAGTAAGGTACACGAGTTTAGTGTATATGGATTTGGAAAACCAAAGCACTTTAAATGAGGTATGAAAGTTCGTATGAAACTCCAATGTCGCTGAGGTGATAAATAGAAAGTTAGTCATATTTCTGACTGGCGGCCGCCATGTCACCGACAGACAATGGCGGCCCTAATGAAAACGTCCGCCGGGACGCGCCGAGGTTCTACTACGCCTAGGGTTCCGTGTATGCAATATTTTCTTCGGTTTCTGCGACTGTCACACAGTCATTTACCTAAATAAGACAATTTAAATGGGTATATCGCGTATTTTAATTATTTGAGCCTCCCTGACGTTTCGGTAGCTTTACGGAACGTTTCGGTAGGTTGACTCAACCTTTGATAACGGTATGTGTAAGGTTGAGTCAACCTTTAACAAAGGTATCTATATTGTTGTTTATAATATAATTTGTTTTGTTTCAGGTAAATTTCTTATATTCCCTTCGCTTTAAGATGCCTAACACGTGGCGTGCTTAGTCTCTACCGACGTAAGTTAATAATTTTATGGGATTTTAGATGATGATGTTACCTTAAATTTTTTCTTTCTAAGACAGATTGAAGCTGTGGCAACCTCACCGCGATCATTGGCCTGCAAAGTAACAAAAACTTATATGAAAAATTAATTTGTCATTCATTTGATACCTTTAAATTTTGCAGTTTCAGTTTTTTAAAGTGGGTAGGTTACACATAAGAAACTTTGAATAATTATGCTTTTACTCAGTCAAGCTCCTGAACACGGAAGTTCCCAAGCATCCTCATATCAGCCGACAGACGTCCACTGCTGGACAAAGGCCTCCCCCAACGTTCTCCACAACGATAAGTCTTGCACCGCCCTCATCCAATTTCTGCCTACGATCCTAACCAGGTCGCCCGTCCACCTTGTTGGGGGCCTTACCACGCTGCGTCTTCCAGTAAGCGGTCGCAAATCAAGAACCTTTCTACGCCAACGGCTGGCTCTACATACGAGCAAATGTACCCCGCTCCAAGCATCCCCAACTAGCAAAAAAGTCTTAGATTGCGCACTTTATAAGAATGATGGGCTTATAGCGCTCTTATAATTGTTTTGCTGATGCTGCTGCTCTTATATTAGCTTTAGATAAGATGGTACGGGCTCAAGAACTCTGTCTTATTACCTAGTCTCATATATGTATATAAGCGCATTTTATAATACTATTATAAGCCTCTTACTCCTACAACAACATTTACGAAGACTCATTGTACTTGAGAATATCTGTTCTTATAGCCACATTCTCTAAGTTGATTTGATTTTATAATGGTCTTGATAAATGTTCTTATAAGAATGTCAGACTAATATCAGCATAGCATAAAAGCACTATAAGTGCATACTTTTTGGTCTTCATAAATCTATTATAAGATCAATATAAGATAGTTGAATCTTAAATCGATTTTGGGAACACAATTGTAAGAATAACGTTTAGTTAGCCATACTGTTTTGTGAAAAAGAGAGTGCTGTGATTTTAAATTTTGTGTAATAGGCATGGATTACAGAGATTGGAAAAAGCATTCCAAAAATTAATGTTAAAAAATTTAGTTTTCATGTAGGTTAAGCAAGAAACCCTAAATTAATTCAATATGGCCGTACCACTTGTATTCAGAATGCTAATATTAGCGTAAATGATCTTACAGTAGTCTAATAGTGCGCTGGAAAAATGCAACTATCAAAATGGCACCGTTGTCACCACAAATAAAGAAATAAAAAAATATAAGAGGATATTTAAATTGAATATTTGAGTAGGCGCATGAAATTTGAAGTGTAAAACAGGGTCCACTTTACAGTAAATAATATTTTCCAACGTAAAAACTTACCGCCCAACGCAACATAAACACACACCAAGATTTTCACAGACACGTTATTTTATTACGTTACCATCACTATTAGGTAATTCATAAACAGTTGTGACAATAACATTTATTTTTTATTGTCACGCTGCAGTTTCACTCAAGTAATCAAAATAAGCTTGTTTAGGCTCACAAGATTCTAACGTTGGACCAATATGCGTCTATGTGGGCTTACAAAACACTTACGTGAGAGCGATATTAGCCTAAGGCAGCTTAAATTAGTTTTGGCAAGATTACTGTAAATGCAATCAGTATTCAATTAGACTGATATTAGGACGATATAAAGTAAATACACTTATAATTTGCGCCCAAATCCAGGCTTATACGATGATATAGGATCAATATAAGAGCGAAAGTTTGTAGTCTTTAGACTGTTGTTAGTGCGATTTTGCTGGTTGGGTCCGAAACGTAAACTCAGATACAGACATACGCGGTATAATCCGTCCAAATTGTTTTATTTAACATTAACGTTGCATATTGTTTAGTACTCGCGTTGTTTCTCGTGTAATCGCACATATTCGCGCTCAAGTGCGGGTTAATCACCACTCGTCTCGCTCGCTACGCACTTGGCTTTATTCGCGCGATTCCCATTCATGTTAATGGCGGAAAAGCCTCTTTTCAACACGCGGTAAAATCATATCGCATATATGGTCACCTGGCTTGCACCTTCATAGCTCAGATGAATAACAAAGTACCACCTAATTATAAAAACGGTTTAAACTCATATGGAGCTCTTCGTCAGGGACAGCTATCCGTGCTGCTACGCGACTCACGGGCCGTTCCTGACAATTTTTACGTGAATTTAAACCGTTTTTATAGTTACTAAAGATGTCTAACGATAGTTTTAATAGCATAACAAATTCTTTGACCTAGGTACATCACAAAATTTTGTTTATGAATATGCTAAAAAGCAACTAAATAAAATACGACGGACAGTATTTTAATAAAATACATAAATACAACTTATATTCTGAATTTGTCTTCTATATAACTATAAGTTTTCATATCAGACATACTAACGCCATCTCTTCGAATTTTCCAAAAGTTGGACACGGCGCACGAAATAGCGCCACCTATCGAGCTTTTCCCAAACAACATCTACCTCACCGCTAGCAACACGTCTGAAACGTTAGCTTCAATGCCAGCGCGCTAGATGGCGCATTGTTCAGTTGGCGTTTAATGCAACTATCGTCCATTGGTGTCTCACAGGTGGCATTAAAATTAAATAACCTCATTCATAAAATAATTAGGAAGTAAAAGTATACAAAAAGCGCCTAAAGGTCAATTCCGTCACTTAATTACAGTACAAAAGTTGTTCTACAAGTTTCACAGTGAATTTAATTAAAATGATCTCTCCTTTCGAAGTTAGGAAAGTCGGGGTTATTCCTTAGTGGATACCAATTGAGCAAACTTCGTCTTGGCTGGATACTCGGCCCCCTGGCCACTTGCGAACTTGGCCGTTCGGTTGTAATTATTACTTTTGACTTTAGTAGCATATTCTTGGAAACTTGGGGCCACGTCTACATGGAATTGTTCTCAGGAATTCTGAAAGTTTCGTAAGTGAATTGAAGAATACCAAAGTCTTTTGTAAAGTTTTTTTTTAGTTTTATGAGGCAATTTACATTTTATTTAAAATGTAACCTTCATTATAGGTACAATTTATTGTTAGGAAACCATGAAACTTAGTTGTAGTTGCAATTTAGTGCGTATTTGAACTTTTTTTCTATAGGAATAAGCCTAAAAACTTTTTATTTTTCCAAAACTATCTCGAGGAATAAAGTTTTAAAACCCTTAGCAACTAGTAGTAGTTAAAGTATTTGTAAATGTATTTGTCTTTGGTGTTTTGTAGTGCAGAAAACATCAATATAATGACAACACCATTGACTTTTACTAAGGAAAAAGATTGTATTTTTCGAAATCAAAAACGCACATTACATTAGCAACATAAATAATAAATCAACCTATTTTTGTGGAAAAACCGGAGCTTTGCCGAACCTTTTAGAATAGCCAATGGTGTTGAAGGCTTTTTTCCGCTTTGAAAGCGCCATCTACAAGCGAGCGACTAAACTTTTACGGCGGGACTAGTCAGATGAAAACTCTTTAGCGAGAGTTGTGCGGAAAACTGCCTGTAGGGGGCGTCGCTTGTGTGCACAAGCATAGAATAAACATTAGCGCCATCTCTACCGTTTCTTGTGAATTGCATTTTCCACAGCTATTGTAGGGTTCAAGTTGTTTAACTTGAGCTTTGCATCATCCTAGCTTTAAGAATCAAATAAACAGAGAGGGCGTTAGTTCTTTCAAGTGCTTGTTTTGTTGTAGTAAAAATTGTTTAGTCTGTAACTAACTTTTGAGATGAACTATGGATGAACTTGTCAGCAGAACATAATTCATTTTAGGCATGTGCAATTTACAAACAATTTTGTACTTTCAGGTACAAATACAATACCTAATTATATCGTACTATTCGGAACCGGTATAGTTTTAAAGGGTAATATACTCGTCCCTACTTGAAATAAATGTACCTATTCCGTAGTTTTATTTGTTGCCTAGATCATTACAAACACGCGTAACCAATTCTTACGTATTGTTCATATTATTTATAAACTATGGAAATTGAATAAAGACAAAACTAAATGAATCGCAAATTCATCCTGCTGCGGCTAACACTATCTAAAATAAGAGGCACATTTTTGAGGCCGAGTCAGTGTCATAACAATTAACTATAAAATAGTTCATTAATGAATGTCATAAGTATATTTGTATTCAAAACGGACTTGAGGCATTTTTCCATGGAATCTACAGGGAATGAGTCGCAAAACTCGAAATGGGAACGGTATTATGGAACTGTCAGAAGTTATTTGTTGCGAAACACCCTTTGCCCTTCATCGTGACAGGATGGGAGTATTCGTTACGAAGTTACTTTTAGTTGGTTTTTGTTTAATTTAGTCATTCGTAACTTTTGACGTAAATTTAATTTAAGAGGTATAGAGATGTTTTCGATATCTGATATGTTTGCGGTCTATCTCAATTGTAATTTTATTAGTTGCGACCGCGACAGATATATTAATTTTAGTACATGTGAGGTAAATAATACCTTTTTATCTTGTCATATGAAAATAAAGTTGTTTATATTAGGTAGATTGATTTACTTTAACGCCACGCAACCTGTTAACGCAATGTTAAGGAAACTTCAAACGTCAGGACGTCGTACTGTAAAGTCAATAACGAAACACGACGTACATTTTCTCTTCATGCCGTAAATATTCACTTCACAGCGTACATTTACACGTCACGACGTAAATTTACACTTCACAACTACGTTGTACTGTAAAATACAAAAGCGTTACACGACGTAAATTTTCATTACACAATGACGTCATATTTCACTTCACAACGTAAATTTTCATCTCTTAACGTTAGCTTTCGCTCCACGGCGTAAATTATCACGTCGACGTAAAGTCAACTTGTACTTTGACCTTTATAAGTAAATCCCAAGTAACGCGTCACAGGGCATCTATATTACAAGCTCAAAATTCCCGAACGCCCACCAATAAAGTGAAGGCTGTGCCCAAATAAATTAAACAACAACTCTCGCAACAACAAATGGCCGAATATTACCGAAAGAAACAGGAATTAATGGAACGCGACGCTTCGTTTGATGCCCGGCGCTGCTCGCGGATAACGCCTCTGATTTAAATAAACTTGCGATTTGTCGTCGCGATTACTATGGAAATGTACTGCTGTTGGGTACTCACGGAATACTCGCCGTCTTTGATCTAGATGAGTGCTGAGAGTACTGCCTACGTTAAGTTAGGATACCTACTAGTACTGTAATGATATTTTTATACCAAAACAGGACTTAATCGCGCACAAAAAGTGTTTTTTTAATTGCCTCGATGTTTCGAATGTGATGTTACGTTCATTGCCTCGAAGGGAGAGATGTTATTAAATAAACACTTTTCGGATGCGATTAAGTCTCGTTATGTTATAATAATGTGTAAAAATCGTGTAAATTTTAATAAATATACCTACTGTTATAATAATTATGGAACTTTAATAGGGTAGGTAAATTATAAATTTATCAATTAAAGACATTTATCAGTTTTTTAAGTTATGAGCCTACATTTCCGATTTGCGAAAAAGTCTTATTAATTGACATCATTATGAAAAACTCCTCTAGGACTGCTCAATTACATTACGTCAATCTTTATAATAAGACAGAATCTGTGCTTAGCGGAAATTTCGGAAAATTATTACTTTACCTATCCAAAAGCCCTCTTATCTGTTTCTGACTTAATGCTCGACCAAAAATGGATATTCTGCCGAAAACGAAGCTTCGGTTCTTGTCTCATATTCAAAAAAGTCAACAAAATAAAAACGGAAATTAAAAGGAAAATAGAAAGAAGTTAAAATTAAAATAATTCCTTTATTGATCGAAATCCTGTTTGTTTTATTTTGATACTCAGGCTGTAGGGAGCAACCCTAACTGAATGTTAAATGATACATGATAATATGCCGAGGCAGAGGAGCAGAGTGAAACCACAGCTTGATACTTAACGACAACATTTTAATCCATACTTAACCATCAATATATACATTATTTTACGTGAGCGACATCCCAAGCAGCACATTAATGAATTTTGCAGCTTATCTTATAGCTTTAAGTTCTAAATGAGTGGTTTAACAGTGTTTGATACAACTTATAGCTTTAAACACAACTCAAAACTGTATATGAGTTCATCCTATCACTTGTAGTTGCATAGGAGCGTTTTTTGTTTCTACTTTATTACTTATGGTGGGATAAAGTCGATTTTGCTACTTAAAGTTGCATGCAGGTTCAAATTGTCACTCAATAAGAAGCAATAGTGCTATATAAGGCCTTAAAATCACTTATAAGCAACTTTTACATATAAGTGGGAACATACCCTTATTTGGAACTAAAAGTTCCAAATGACTAGTACAATAGCGAATTATATCACCAATAGTGGCTAAAGGGATAATTTTACGGCTCTTTTGGAACCAAAAAATATTGCAACTTTAAGGCCTAAGAAGTACCTTATTGCCACTCCAACGCATAAATAGGTCTCAGTAGGAGGTTCTTGGAACCAAAAGTAGTTATTTTCACTTATTTCAAACCACTAACGAACTAAAAGTTCTATTATAGTTCCTATTTGCGCCTTGTCAAAATATATTTAATAGTCTTGCTTGTTTAATAGTCTACAAAAGAGCAAATAATTGCTATTGGTAATATCATTCACTGCTTTGCCACTCGCAAGATACAAATAAGTGATTATTAGACTTGATAGTTCCAAATAAGGAACAAATAAGTGAAAATAAACACTGTAGGATCTTTTTTGTTTCGCCATGTTTACAAATGGAAGCCAACCAGAATTTTATCACACTCACGCATAATCACAGACTATTGATAGTTGTGACGATGTTACTTTAACATTGTACGTAACCTACAATCATTAGGTCAGGTTTTTAACAGTTTTATTTCTTATTCAGTATCTATTCCTTATTTAATTTAGCACTCTCTTTTTTAATATTCCTGATCAAATGAAGGGCGCGTCGAAATTTACAAAGAAAACATACTATAGTTTCACAGTAAAAAAAAATTCGCAAGAATTTCGTGCTTATTTCAATGCTTGTATAACGTAAAGTTTTAATCACAATCAAGCAGACATATAAATCCAAAATGAATATGGCAGATCACGTATTACTTTTAATAAAACACAATTTGACAGTTGCCTCGCCACTCAAAGATAATTTTGGCGACTCATTTATCACTCATTGACCGAACTGAAATGTTTTCATTCGTTCACTGCGCATAACTTTCACCCATAGTTCTAATTACCACTTAAGGTAATTGTGAGATCTCTTATGGATTCTATTTAGCACCAAAAATAGGCTGCAATTTTTCTCCTTTTGGTTCTATACTGGTGGCATAAGGGTTCTTGCCACCTATATAGCACTTAGTCATGGTGGTAAATTTCACTTAAGCATCTAATTAGATATGCTATACGAGCTATTTAGACCCAGTTGTGCTACTTGGGATGACTTCCGCCATCACGTCGCATAATGATAATTTACAAGTTTCCCATGATTAACTGATTGGCTCTTCGTCACGTATAAGACTTCCAACCATGTACGCTTGCCCGTACATCCTGGCACTCCAGAAAGGACAAATTACCCTAAGGTCCGCACTAGGACAATTATTTCTTTTATGTACAATTTATGTCATACTAAGTTAAGTGTGGACCAAGTCCTATGATATCTACACATGTGCAATTATATTTAACTATTCAATCAATATGTGCATTAAACTATAAACATACAATTTGTGCGTACATGTACCTACAATAACACGATAAAAATAACAATATTAACAACGGCGTAAACTTGACTCTTGTATAATGGTCTGCCACGGCGACCTCTCGTCGGCGAATCCCTCGTGGCTGTGCCTGCTTTGCCCTTGAATTTGAATTTGAATTTGAATTTCTTTATTTCGTCACATATAAGCTTACAGTAACAATACCAAGACGCTTACACGGTAGATAGTAGACACAAGAGAACACAATAATATCATAATAATCACTAAGTACATAAAGTCAAACACAAGAGAAAAATAATAATAGCATTAAAATTGCACAATAAATCATAATAATTAATAATATACCTAAGTTATCTAATTTGAGGCAGAATTCAGAAAAGATACAGTGGCTTTGATAAACCTGCCCAATGAGTCAGCAAAAATGTCAACCTCCGGGACCTGGGTCGCTAAGTTATTTACGAGAGAGATAGCTCGAGCGGTGGGCGCGTTTGCGGCACGCACTGTGCGCGTCGCAGGGCTCGCCAGCAATAGCCGAAGTCGCCGCGCCACCCGCGCCCCACCCGTACTTGAACCCGCTGGACAGAGTTTAGGCGGTGGAACCGCTAGCCCCACCTTGGCCAGAACACTGGGGTTGTAAATTCCGCTGTGGACTAACGAATGGTAGTGAACCCCTGAATGGATGACTGAGTGATGTGTGTGTGTGATGGCTGAGTGAATGGTAGTGTGCCCTTGTAGAACTCGACGACGTGTCTTGCTCAACTCGCTGCTCTGCTCATTCTTTTTGATACTGAAGCATTCCTTCTGAATGAATTTAGCAAACTGTATCGTAAGCACTGCTCAATTCCGCTGACATGAGGTAACTTGCACGTTTTAAGCTTTGTTTACTACGAGTCCGTGTAGTGAAACGTGATGTCCACGCTATAGTGCGTACAACCCGCAACTCAGCGTTTCGTATGTGACCTAGACCTTGATAATCAATAATCATATATAATAAATTGCTTATACCTATTGCTCACCTGGCCCAGCTGTTGATTTCTTTGTAATCTTTATTCCACTTGCTTGAATTTCGCTAAGAAATGAAATGATATAACAAAGTTCGTCCTCAGTTGCCCCAACAACTCTTCTATCTCACTGGACCCTTCTGGTCCTGACTCGCCTGCTGCTTGAATATCTTAAGCCGGTCGCAATTTCTCTATGATATGATATGATATTGATAAATGTAATGCTGCTATGTGATACCAATAAATGTAAGATATTGGTTAGATCTTACTTTACTGCTTGATATTGCCTCTGCCTGCTCTCGGTGCTTGATGATGATGATATTGTAGTGCTGTGGTGGTGCGATGATGCCGATGATACTTGATAATGATAGCTGCTACTGCCGATATTTGATGCCTGATGCCGTTGATACTTGTTGCTTGATATGCTTGACGTCTGATGCTGATAATGCTTGACGGCTGATGCTGATAATGCTTGACGCGTGATGCTGATAATGCTTGACGCGTGATGCTGATAATGCTTGACGCCTGATGCTGATAGTGCTTGACGTCTGATGCTGATAATGCTTGACGTCTGATGCTGATAATACTCCACGCCTGATGCTTGATAATACTTTACGCGTGATGCCTGATAACACTTGATGTCTGATGCTGATAATGCTTGACGCCTGATGCTGATAATGCTTGACGCCTGATGCTTAATACCGTTGCCGCACACTGATATGATTGCTTGTGATCACTGATACTGATATGATATTGATATTGATAGCTTCACCGCTCGGCACCCGATGATATTGATATATGATATTGATAGCTTCACGTCTAGGCATCCGATGATATTGATATTGATCTTCCCTCTCGGCATCCGATGATACTGATATTGATATTGATCTTCCCTCTCGGCATCCGATGATACTGATATTGATAGCTTCACCTCAAGGCACCCGATGATATTGATATTGATCTTCCCTCTCGGCATCCGATGATACTAATATTGATATTGATATTGATAGCTTCTCCTCTCGGCACCCGATGATATTGATATATGATATTGATAGCTTCACGTCTCGGCGCCCGATGATACTGATTATTGATATTGATATGATATTGATATTAAAGTGATAGCCCGAACGCGCACTGTGTTCACTTTTAAAGGCTCGAAGGACCAATGTGGTCCACGATATGATATGATATCCACCCCAATCCGGTTCCGGAATCCTGATTGGGGATCCGGTTCGAAGGACCAAAATGTAGGGAGCAACCCTAGCTGAATGTTAAATGATACATGATAATATGCTGAGGCAGAGGAGCAGAGTGAAACCACAGCTTGATACTTAACGACAACATTTTAATCCATACTTAACCATCAATATATACATTATTTTTCGTGAGCGACATGACTTCCGCCATCACGTCGCATAATGATAATTTACAAGTTTCCCATGATTAACTGATTGGCTCTTCGTCACGTATAAGACTTCCAACCGTTCACGGGTCCAAGAATCGTAGTTTATTTCATTAATTTCATAAAATACCCTGAATCTCGATTCGAGTTTTTCTAGTACCCTTCTTTGTAATTTTCCCAGTGATTTCTCCCAGAAACTCCTCATTTTCAAGTAAGCGATACATCGCGGCCCTTGCTTGAGTAAAAGAGCACATAAAACTAGAAAAACTAAGTCGCTTAGTACCCTTTACAAGTACAGATAGCAGTATTATCCTGACGAGCTTTTAATGTTGGTTGATGTGTTTGTTTTTCTCGGTGGCGTCGTTAGCGGTGTAATATAATAGTTTTACCGCTTTTTTACCTTAAGAATAGAGATTTTGTTCAAGGTTCGCTATCATCGTTAGAGACTTGATGCGGTTGAAATATGAATGGAAATGGTTCATTTTTAGGTAGAGTAGGTAATATAAAATTATGCCAAAAAAGTGTATGTGTATAAAATGGGAATATAATGGCCTTGTTAATTGAAATTAGATTTGTTTTTTTTGCTTAAACATGAGGTGGCCTAACCAAATCAAATCGGCTACGAATAGTCCTCGATCTGCACGAGAGCTTGGCTGTGAAAAAGAAATGGCCCCGTGTGATTTTGCCACACAAGGAACGACCACTCTGTCAAGAGTGTGACGACGAATAAGAAGATTTGTTTATTTAATTATTTTAAACGGGTTTACTCACGTCGTAGAATTCGAGTATCGCTCTCGGCTTTCCTTTCCTCTGTATCGCTTTGCACCTCTAAGCACAACCGTGACCTGCGACTTTTTCTCGCGCAAAAAATATTACCTACCTATCTCTTTCTTCGCTATACTATGAGAGAGTGACGGGTGATGCTATGTCGAGCGTCAAGAGTCACGAAGCTTAGTTGTGCTAGATGAGTGATCGTAGTTCCTAGAATGTATTCATCATCGTACCGATTCGGAACATGTCGAGCAATATTCGACTTCTACGACGTGAGCAAACCATTCTCGTATGTACTTAGATGTACCTATAAAGATTTGCTTGTAAAACTCGTAAAATGCAATGACATCAATGCAGATTTCGCTGCAGTATAGCGTGCAAAACTTACACTTATCTACAAATCAGCAAATAAAAATGCTTCACAAACTAAGCATTACTGTTATCTTTTACTCGACTTACACAACATTTCTATGGTTAGGTTACTTAACGATCTTTTTTATTTGTTGGGCAAAATTCATGTAGAAATTATTATAGTTGTAGTATTTTAAGATGTTTGCCCTTTGGAAGACCCTCTCGTAATCGACGGACAACAAGTCATGAGATGCGATGAGTATAAATACCTAGGTACCATGTTGCACACCACAGGAGATTTGGAAGCAAACATTCAGCATCGTATTGCGGCCGCCTGGCTGAAGTGGCGGGAGCTGACTGGCGTAACCTGCGACCGTAAAATGCCTGTTAAATTGAAAGACCTCGTATATAAGAGCATGATCAGACCTGTTCTAACGTATGGCAGTGAAACATGGGCAGTTACCCAGCGCCAAGTTAATACCGTCCAAGTTGCCGAAATGAAGATGCTTCGGTGGATGTGCGGAGTGACGAGACTCGACAAGATACGCAACGAGTACGTTCGCGGTAGTCTCGGAGTACGCGACATCGCCGACAAGCTGCAAGAGAGTAGGCTGCGATGGTTTGGACACGTGAAGAGAAGACCTCCAGAGTACATCGGAAACACATTGGCCAATCTAAACATGCAGGGGGTCCGTAGGAGGGGAAGACCGAAGACCAGGTGGTTAGATGTGGTCCGAAAAGACCTTAGTTCCTGCGGAGTTACTGAGTCAGACACGTCAAATAGAGCGAAGTGGAAAGAGAAAACGAAGAAGGCAGACCCCACCATCAGATGGGAATAATAATTGCCAAGGAGAGAGAGAGAGAGTAGTATTTTAAGAAGTTTAAAATAGGAATCCCAAATCCATCTTTACGTCTATCAACCTATTAATCGGCAATTTCGAAGTAAATTCTGGGCAAACTTAGTAACAATACCTATTAGAGGGTATTTACGGTGTGTAGGCTATCTGGCGATGCATGCCCGACAGGCCCCGCACAATGCGGGCTAGTTGCCTAATACCTCCGCGCTTGAACAAGCTCCACTACGTACGTGCTGAATTGGAGTTTAAACTTTAGGTAAATTAAGATGGTTTCGAGACGAATTGTTATTCTGTTGCTGAATTTTTGGTAACTGTAAACACACTGGAAACTGTAAACTGGCCTGTGCACATTTTATGGCGACTTTTATGTACAGAATACTCTATAAGTAATAGACATGTGTGGGACACCCTGAGACTAGATGGAGCGATGATCTTTGCAGGGTGGCTGGCAAGAGCTGGATGAGAGTAGCCGAGGATCGTTCACAATGGCGTGCAGTTGGAGAGGCCTATGTCCAGCAGTGAACAAGAATAGGCTGATGATGATGATGATGATTAATAGACATGATCAAATTTTGTGGGTGTGGACCGATTCTATTTTTTATTGGGATTAAATATCTATATGGGACTGACTACACTTAGACTGGTCTATGAAATTACCGTCAAAATTTAACATTCCTACGGAGCCGTACGAAGCGCTAAAACCTCTTCATACAAAGGGCCATCAAATTGTGACGTGATTATATGTTATGAGTACTAATATTTATATAGTCATTTGCGATTCTTACCGTAAAAAAATGCGTTTAACTTCATGGTTTCATACAATTATTGTTTTGTTAAATTATGAAAATTCTGAAAACAGTTTCATAATTTCGTACAGATAATAAAAAAATACGTACCTTTGAAGTCACAATACTTCAAATATTTGTTTTTGTTTCATGACATATTGAGTTAATTATTTTTATATTATGTAGAATTAATCAGGCATCATCTTTATTCTAAATGGATCCGTTTAAGTGTAAATACTATTTTTTTGGTGAAAATATCATTTTGACAGATGATTTTTCTACAAACTGAAATTTCAAGTAGTCAAAACTAGTATCTCTACACTATTGTTGGTATTTAGAGTTACATTTGTTTTGTGCAATTTTCAAACTATAATTATTATTCAGATTTATACAGAGCTGACTTTTTTAATTTCGCTAGCATACGCGTTATAAAGAACAGTTGAAAAGAAAATCCAATTAAAATCCGTCAAAATGGAAGTTCATCTTCACTTTGTTCCGCAGATTGAAAATTAAAATACAGTTATTGACGCCATTTCACCAATTTAACAATTTTATAACGAATACGATTTTCAGTAAGTCTCAATGGCTCAATATGATTTTCATTGACAGAATTATATATTTTCAATCACCATTATTAGTTCGGTGGTATAACCATACACCCGGCTAGGAGCAACCCTTCCGGTCGGAAGAGGCTTCAGTGACCTTGGGGACGAAATATCTCCTAAAAGTCTGGTGCAGAAGGCAACGGGAAACCACAGCACTAACAATCCCTAGTCGTCAGCGACACATAAAAACTATGGAAAAGTCAAATAAAGCCACGGCCCCGAGTGCCCGGCGTTCCTTCAGTGGGCCAGGGGTGCGAAGAATCCCCGGGCGTAGATTTAAGAACATTTTAGCAATTGCGACCTGGAATGTACGAAGCCTTTTACGTCCAGAAAAGAAATACAATGCAATCAGGGAGATGAAACACCTGAAGATTGACATACTAGGATTAAGTGATGTGAGGTGGAAAGGAAATGGCAATCACCAGATAGATGTCGATCATGTTATGTATTACTCTGGCTCCGACGAGTCGTCTAATTTGCATGGAGTTGGGGTGATCGTTAACACCAAAATGGTAAAAGGAAATGTAAGCTTTGTGCCTAAATCCAATCGTGCTATGCTGATTAGAATTCAAGCAAAGCCAAGAAATATCAATATCATCCAAGTCTACGCTCCAACAGCAGAAAAGTCAGACCAGGAAATCGAAGAATTTTACAAAGAAGTGGAGCAGTTGCTTGAAAACACTCAAAAACATGAAATCTGTTTAATTATGGGCGACTTGAATGCTAAGATTGGAGAAGGCGAGGTTCAAGGAGTTGTTGGAAAATACGGGTTAGGAGAAAGAAATGACAGAGGGGACACACTGGTTCAGTTCTGCCAAGAATAGGAACTAGTTGTTGCTAATACATACTTTCAACTACCTGCCAGAAGACTGTATACTTGGACGTCACCGCGACACACTTCTCAACATATAGTACGTAATCAAATTGATTACCTTATGATTAATAGCCGCTTCAAGAACTGTATAAAAAGTGTTAGAACGTATCCAGGAGCAGATATAGGTTCTGACCATAATCCGGTCGTCGCCAAAATGTCTTGTACCCTTAAACAATTAAAGAAAAAGGCCCCAAAGAGTAAAGTGGACATAAGAAAAATCAATGAGCCGCAAATAAGATCAAAAATTTCAAATGACATCAATGAATGGGCGGTAAACTCGAAGCGCGTGGAGCATTATAATTCAGTGGAATAAGGATGGAGCCAACTGAGAGACAAGGTGGTTACTGTTAACAAGGATCACTTAAAACCTGACAAATGGATGCCTAAACAAGTGTGGATGACTGAAAAGATTTTTCGCCTAATGGAAGAACGGAGGAAATACGCGGAGGGAATAATTGCTACGCCCTATCAGGGCCCATGAGAAACTGTATTCATATGTGATAATATCTTTGTATTTGTACCATGGATGCAATCAATGAATAAATGAAATGAATACAAAAGCACAGATAGTACCAAATATAACACCATGGATAAGATAATAAGGAGGGAAGTACGATACGCCCGAGAAAAATGGTATCAAGATAAATGTGACTATGTGGAGAAACTCCATGCCAAACATGATGCCTTCAATCTACATAAGGAGATTAAATCAATGGTTGGACACAAGACCTTGACACATCAGCTGCTAGATGACAGTAACCACCAAATACTAGACTACTGGGCAGAGTACATTAAGTCAATGTTTGCTGATGACTCCAGAAGTGAAGGACTTATGATTCGTTCAGAGGATGGGCCCCCGATACTGAACACTGAGGTCAGAAAGGCGCTGCGTATTGCAAAGACAGGGAAAGCAGCCGGACCTGACGACATTTATATTGAGGTACTCAAGCTCATCGAGGATGACTATTTGGAGAGTCTTACGGATTTCTTCAACCTTATATACAGCTCGGGACAGTTTCCAGCCGATTGGTTGAAATCATCTTTCGTCACACTTCCTAAGAAGAAGAATGCCAAAAAATGTGAAGAATTCAGAACGATTAGCCTTATGAGCCAAGTGTTAAAACTGTTTCTTAACATTATTCATGCACGAATAAGAGTTCGATGTGATGAACAGCTAGGGGACAGTCAATTCAGATTTCGAGCTGGAGTAGGAACAAGAGAGGCTTTGTTTGCTTTACAAGTGCTGGTCCAAAGATGCAAAGATATGCAACAAGACGTTTTCCTTTGTTTCATCGATTACGAAAAAGCGTTTGATCGAGTGCTGCACGATCGTCTTATAGCAATCTTGAACGATATTGGGTTGGATGGCAAAGATGTACGTATCATTCAGAATCTTTACTGGAACCAGACAGCGACCGTCCGTGTAGATGGGGAAGAAACAGACGAAGTGGAGATCAGAAGAGGCGTTCGGCAAGGATGTGTACTCTCACCAACACTCTTCAACGTATACTCGGAGACAATCATCGCTGAAGCACTGGAAGAGCTCGACTGTGGCATCAAGATAAACGGGCGTATCGTCAACAATCTTCGATATGCAGACGACACAGTCCTGATAGCCCCCACAGAGGCTGAATTGCAACAAATCGTTAACCGTGTCAATGAATACAGTGTGAAGGCTGGTCTACGTATGAATGTTTCCAAGACGAAAATCATGGTAGTCACAAAGAAACGGGTTATAAACCCCTTGATTTCTGTAGAGGGTAAGGTACTGGAACGGGTGCGTAAATATAAATACTTGGGCACATGGGTGGATGAAAACTGGGACAGTGACCTCGAAATAAAAACCCGTATTGAAATCGCCCGTAGTGCCTTTAATAACATGAAAAAGTACCTGGTACTTTGCAGTCGCAGCCTCAAAATATCTTTGCGCACTCGTCTCCTGCAATGCTATATATGGCCCATAATTCTATACGGATGTGAAGCCTGGACCCTTAAAGAGCAACTCCGAAAACGTATAGAAGCATTTGAAATGTGGGCATATAGACGCATGTTGGCCATAAGCTGGACGGACCGAGTGACCAATGTTGAAGTTCTGCGTCAAGTTGGGAGGACAAGAGAATTGATGCAGACCATCAAAAGAAGAAAGGTTGCCTATCTTGGTCATGTGCTTAGGCACTCAAGATACGAACTTCTGCAATTGATAATCATGGGCAAAGTGGCTGGAAGACGAGCTGTCGGGCGCAGGAAGAAATCATGGCTGCGAAACATCCGGGAATGGACCGGAGTTACCAGTGCAGCGGAGCTTTTTAACCTCGCCAAAGACCGAGAGAAATATGCGGAGCTGACTGCCAACCTTCACTAGTTGGAGAGGCACTATAAGAAGAAGATTATTAGTTCGAAACATGTCGGGCCGTTTATGACAATTTCACATGAGTACATCGCTTTATACAATAACCATCCTACACATCTTTGGTGTTTTTTTTTTACAATGTCAGGTTAAGAATTCATTGAAACACACAATAAGTACCTACCTATTAATATCAAAACAGCCAATCTAGCACATCTAGCCGCGATATCTCGTCACCCGTCTTGCTCGAACGGTATTGAAAAGAAAGTGACTGGCAATATTAGTAAAGTGTCGCGTGTCACAATTGTTGGTGGTAGAGTTCTCTGTAAAAAATAAAGAATAGAGTTCTCTGTAAAAAATAAAGAACGCTGTATTTAACCGTATTGTGTTTATTTCAAGCTGTTATGTAGAAATTGCGCCTCATAAGAAGGCTTAAAGGGCAACGGAGCGAGCTATGCTCGGAGTTTCCTTGCGGGATCGAATCCGGAATGATGAAATACCAATAGAACCAAGGTTATAGATATAGCTCAGACAGTCGCCACACTTAAGTAACATTGCTCGTAGAACCGATGGCCATTGGGGCAAACTCCCATACAGGTAGACCGACGACCTTCGTTCGATCGTCATGGATAACTTTGGACGCTGCCTTTGTCCAGAAGTGGTCGTCTATCGGCTGATATGATGTAAGAAATATTCCAAAATGCTTCATGCTTGTGCTTCACTTACTCAACCTGCCCTTACTGTATTTTTGTGGCAGTTTAGAATGTCTAATGGATCCGATGCAGGATCAACGTTGACCTATTTTTTTTATAATATCCTTGTTCTTTGAATAAATACTCCAAATTAGAACAGTTCAAGTTTTAGAGTAAAAATAAATAGAGGTAACCTCTCAGCTGCCTTTTAAATCTGCTGGAAACAAACAGTGCGCTTAGGAATAGAGCAAATATATAACGTACGTCGAGGGCCCTCCGCGCGATGGCACTTGGCAGGAGTTCCGCTATTCGGGCCGACGATATACTCATCCTTTCCTTTCATTCGCCAAGCTTTATGTGGCCAGGTCGCGTGTTAATATTTATGTAGATTGAAGGCTGTTTAATAACTATTAGGAAGTTTTGGTCAAATGTGGGCAGGTTTCATTTTGCGATGGCAAACTCTTTATTTTGTTTTGTGAATAGATCTCATAATAGCAAATTTTTACATAGAAAACTACCGCGAGTCTTTGACTTTAAATACCTACAGAACGGATTTACAACCGTATAAGTCAAATATCCCTCGACAGGTTTCTAATCGGTACGCGATTCATCATCGGAGAGGAGGCTTTATTAAGAACAATTACAATAAATATTTCCGTAATGTTCAATACGTTACAATACTGCCTACCTGATTGACGACTATCTGCCTGTAATGTAACATTTATAATTCAATGTCAAGCATTACAATACTGCGGCCCTTAAAGGCTTCCTAGCTTGCTTGGTTCTCTTTTCTAACTGATGTTAGTTCGGATAGCTCGGCGAATGCTCGTGGAGAGGCTGCATTTGTACGAGTATTGCTAGGCACGGATGTTGCTCGTCGTATGGAAAATATAACGATACTAGCTGCCACGGCGCAGCTTATCTTACGAGAACACTAAATTGTTGGGGATAAAAAGTTTAGGTGCCTATGTGTTAATCCAGGGTGTCAGCTACCTTCATACCGAAATTTATCAAAATTGGTTCAACCGGTTGAGCGTAAAGAAATAACAAACATACACATTAAACACAATTACAAAGGAATAAGGATTGATTGATTGGACTGTGATTACATTATGACTATCGATTTTGGACGGTGGATAAGGACCCAGATCTGAGCATTTATCAATATCTATACAAATTAAATCTCTTTCCTCCACATAGAACATCTCTACCTCAAAGCGGCAAATATCATAAGGTGATGTCATTATTTCTAAGCGCGGTGCTCTAGAGGAGCGCAAACACTCGCCAGACGTGCGATTAGGATAGTTAGTAGTTGGGGGTAGTTCGGTTACGACCGTAGTTCATATCTTGTATTGACCTGCCTTGGATTACCTATATTTAATAGTTTTATTGCTACGTGTGTGTGTTTGATATTCACGTGTTTATTCAAGAAAAGAGCGTACTCGCACCTGAAAGGCCGGTAACGCATTTGTGACTCCTCTGGTGTTGCAAGTGTCTATGGGTGACGGTAATAGCTTTCCATAAGGCGATACGTTTGCTCGTTTGCCCCCTATGATATACAAATAAAAAAAACATACATAATACATTTCCAGCACTTTTAATACTCAGCTCATAATTATAAAGTTTTCGCTATATAAGCACTTTCCTATTACATATTTGACTTCGCGTAGAAACCTAGTTAGCGCTTGAATGTGAAGCCAGTTTCGGTTAGCCACGGGCTAAGTTTCGTCCGTGTGCGCATCTGTCACAACGTCAGCTCGCAAGCAAAACGTCTCTATGATTGGTTCGTAGACTTCTTCTTCGTCGTTCCCTCACTGATGAGGATCGCGACCACATATCTGTTTCCACTCAGTGCGGTTATATGCTGCGTGGACCGCCCGGTGCATGCTGCCGCCCACTACCTTCTTCACTGTGTCAGACCATCTAGTGGGTGCCCTTCCCTGCGCACGTCTGCCATCAATTTGTCCTATGATAATCGGCTTCTCCAGACAATGCTTTGAAGACCGCATAATATGACCGAAGAAGTTCAGGGCTCGTTTCCGACATATCGCGGAGAGTCGCGTCGAGATGTTGAGTTCATTTAATATCGACTCGTTTGTTCGCATCGCAGTCCAAGGAATACGTAGCAACCTGCGCCAACACCACATCTCGAAAGCATCGATCTTACTGCTATCGCGGCTTCTCAAACTCCAAGTTTCTGCACCGTACGTGAAAATGGAAAACACCAGAGCTCAAACTAAACGCACCTTAGTTGTACAGCGAATTCCACGGTTTTTCCATATCCTGTCGAGGTTAGCCATTGCACTTTTAGCCATACCGGCCCTACGGCGAATTTCGTCAGTGCAACCGCCGTCGCAAGTTATCAAGGACCCAAGATACACAAATTCGCTGACCTTTTCATACCCGACGAGTGCGCTTGTAGCTGGAAGTAATTGTGCTCTGTCCACCACCATTATTTTAGTTTTTGAATGGTTGATCTTAAGACCGAGCTTGGCACTCTCTACTTCAATTTTCTTCAGAAGAGTTGCCATTTCTACTTCATCCGACGCGAGTATTGTCGTATCGTCTGCGTATCTCAGGTTGCTGACCCTACGGCCACCAACCACAACACCACCGTTCCATCCATCCAGTGCCTTCATCATGATGTGTTCGCCGTACAGGTTGAATAACTTGGGAGACAGAATGCAGCCTTGACGTACGCCTCGTTCAGTGTGGAAAGATTTGGACGTTTGGCTTTCCAATTTCACGAAGCTTGAAGGTTCGTAGACACTCACACATAAAACCAAAAAGAGGCTTGAACTTTCGCAAATCTGTTGTATGAATACTCTCGTTCTAGGCGTAAGGCTTAAAACTCTCTTCTCTTACGAACATTAAATAAATCCTCCTATACATACAGGTCACCTGAAATATACCCTATTTCGAAAAAGCAAAAATGAAAATTCAAGTCAATTTAGAGACTTTATTTACGTATCAGTACCTTGCGGTTCATGTTTAGGATATTTATATTCATTATAATATATCTAAACTAAAAAGTATTTCCATGTAATATTAATTATTATATTTTTATCTGTCACGTTATTATTTAAGACGCCAAGGTTCATTAATTAGCTACCCGGAAAAAAACGGGTTTTTCGTTAAAATATACTCAACCTCCAGGTTTTTGGTGAAACCGACAATATCGACGGATGACTGATACTGAACTAGTTAATAGTTGAAGCATAACTCATAAGTTGGGGTAAATTCGGTGTTTGAAGTGCGATAAGTGGAGTTTAAAAACTGATCCGAAAAGAGTAGTGAAGCTGTGCCGGTCTTTGGGTGCGAAGTTTTAATAGCTTGAACGCAATACATAACACTTAGCCCGTTTTTTAAGTTTCCTGTGCTTTACTGTACTTACACAAAGTTTCTGTGAGGTGAATAGCATTAATCTTTCTTACACTATATTATTAGTGTTTTTGAGGCATACATGAATTAGTCTTACGTACAATAAAGAGATACATAATGATCAGTGTAACACGCAAAAGAGTTTAAAATTCTCCTACTCCAAAAACCCATGGTATTTTATGAGTTTATGAGGGTTTCGATTTTAACAGAGTACAGTATGTGTGGGAAATAACCCTAAATTATGTATAAATTCACGTATGTCGATCTCTTAGTAATAATATAGTACGTAAGTGTTTGTTTTCTACCGTTTAATTACTCATTTACCTGATTTATGTTGCTTATGTTGTTTATGTTAGATATTAAGATAAACGTTTTATTTTCTTGTTTTTTACTCACCTATTTAATTTGTACTATTTCTAATAAATAAAACGTGTAATGTTGTTCTTAATTATAAATAAATGAAACCTAAAAGGCAACTCGGAGGCGTGGCCTAATTTTTAGCGCGTTGATGCGCACTCACGCCGAGCGCTAGTGGCGCGGGCACAAATACCCCGCGCCCCCAGCTGCAGCTTTACTTACCACTCACACTCCGAAGCGACCTCATCTCACGGTCTCCCGCTTGCCTGGCGGGATATTAAAACTTCATGCGAGTTATTATTTAATCATACAGTCCACAATCCCAACAATGGTACTTCGAGATCCGGATCAATAAAGAAGAAGCAGCACCAAGCGTCTAAAGAAGCCAGAAGCCACAATAAAGAAGTCTCAAGAAAGAAGTCTCAAGATCGCCGTCTAATATGAAGAGATTCCTGTGAAAAAAGAAATCGCAAGATTGCAGTCTAATATAGAAGAGATTCCTGTCTATTTTGAAGAGATTCCTGTGAAAAACGAAGCCTCAAGATTCCTGTTTACGAAGAGCTCCTGCCCATATAGAAGATCACCTCAAGAGCCTGCGCGTCGTGCGGCGTGCATCATACTGTCTCTTGTGGCCTTAGGGCAACTGTCTCACTAGGGGAAGAGCTTGCTCGACCCCGGGAATTTTGAGAGGCTTCGGCTTCGGTTCCTTAATTCGGCGACTTTAGTCGCTTGGTCTGGCTTGGTCCAGTTCCGCCAGCTTTAGCTGGGGCTACATTTCTGCACCTAACGGTGACAAACGCAGACTTGTTTAGCAACCTTTGCGTGGAGGCAATCACGTGAAGAAAGAAGAAAAGAAGAAAGAATAAAGAAGAAAACGTAGGGACTTAGGTTCTCGAGCGTTACAGTGACGTCAATCTCCAGTAACGCTCGCGTAGGTGTTAGGTTCAGTGTTCCCCCCCCCCCCCCCCCCCCGTGTTCCGCGCATCATCACCATGTCAGCAGACGAAGAATTTGTGCGCCATTTACGCTCGCGAAGCGTCCGTACGGACGAAGCGACACCGTCTCCCGGGTTGACAACAAGTGATAGTACAAATACGTGGAGCAAAGGCACCAGCGGTGGTGGTATAGGTAGCAGTGGCAAAGTGAACGAACCGGCACATCCCGCGAACGTTATTCAGTTAGAAGGCGCCGCGCCGCCGCCAGCAGGCCCCCCAGTGAATTACGATTCAGATCAGAATCTGGACGTTCCGTTACATGAACGTCCCCCTCAGCACGATCTACCTAGGCATAGTAGGAGTGCATCGGGCACTGTGGTAGGCGCGCCCTTAGGCAGTGTTAATCCTCAGTTATCCGTTTTAATGGCCGAATTAGAATTACATAACGCGGAATTAGAGCAGGCGAAACGGGCGTCAATGGCGGCGAAGAATCGCTTGGAAATTGCACGTATTGAGGCATCCAACAATTCACATGTGCCATTGACAATCGAGCCGACTGCTAGGGACACGCGTGTGTTAGGTTGGGTACAGCAACAACAGCGTATAGACTGTCCGATGCAGGCAATAGGGCCCAGTTTCGCGCCGCGCGAAGCCCCAGTAGAGCGCGAACGTAGTGCTTTCGCGAATAGGGACTTCGAATTGTTATCTAACAAGGTAGTCGACGCCGTCAACCGCAGTAAAAGCACGCCGGTCATTCAACGACACGTGCCCGAGTTGACGCCGTTCGACGGCAATATAGCCGAGTGGATAGCATTTCGGTCAGAATTCGACGATAGTTCGCCTCTATTCTCAGACGTAAGCAACATAGGCAGGCTACGTAGGGCATTGCGCGGAGAAGCCCGGCTGGCTGTAAAATCAATTATGTACACCGTGTCAAATCCGTACGAAATAATAGAGGCATTAGAACGGCATTTTGGCGATCCCGAGGAGATCGTATTGGCGGAAATGCATAACGTAAAACGCATGCCGCGTTTAGCAGAGGATAATAGCAACATTACCGCATTCGCGGGAACCGTCGCTAACGTAGTATCCACCATTAAAGCACTCCGCCAAAACGAGTTCCTTTACGCGCCGGAATTAGTTAACAAAATTATCGACAAAATGAATCTGATAGTGCGTTATGAATGGAACAAATATAGAATCAATAACAAATCCGTACCGGGTCTTGTAGCCATGTCGCAATTTCTAAACGACATTAGTGTAGCAACCAGGAAAACGCACAGTAGGCAGCGAGTTAGACAGCCGGTAAATCTCGTGAACGAGATGTCTCACGGCCCCGCCCCGCGCATGCGCGGTGAGGGAGCGAGAGATCGTCGCCCGTCTCACTCGCACGTATCAAGCTTTAATTACGACTCATCAGATTCAGATTGCGATGATTATCTCCCACATACTGTGGCGCAAGTTAACACTAGGCCGAATAATAATAAAAATAACTTCTCTAATAACAAAAAAAAACCCCAACGGCCGCGTATGATGGAATCCCAGCGCAATACTCAGACGAATTCCCCGCCTACGAATGGCATTAAATGCATATTGTGCAACGGTGAGCACTCCATAAGTAAATGTGCAGATTTTGTGAAAATGTCAGTAGAAAAAAGATGGGAAGCCGTCAAAACACATAAGCTGTGTTTTCGTTGCTTGGATTCCAATCATAAGCGCCCCGTAAAGTGCAAGTACACACCTTGCGGCTTTAATCAATGCGAATCAGGGCATCATAGAATGTTACACGGATTGATGCTTAACTCGACTCCTTCGCGCAGTACTAACGGGATAGTTAACCATTTGCGTAGCGCGAATACCTACCTGAAAATCATCCCAGTAGAGCTGTCGGGCCCATTAGGCACCATACAAACGACCGCCCTCCTGGACGACGGTAGTTCCATATCCCTAATCGAAAGACATGTCGCTGACGCAATAGCCCCGCGAGAGGAAACTGAGATCCTCGCGATCGAAGGCGTTGGTGGAAATTCGATATCGGATAAGGAGTCCTGCAAAATAAGTTTTTCCATCCGTGGCGCATGCAGTAGGCATCTAGAGAAAATGTCCGCATACACAATTAATAGGCTCAATCTCGCGACGCAAGAGGTATCGCGTGATATAGTAAATAAATGCGAACATTTACGCGAAATTGAAGACGAAATATGTTACGACAAGGCGGCTCCTACCATGATTATAGGGCAAGATCACTGGCATTTACTGGTCTCTCGTCGCATTTTAAGCGGAGACATAGGCCTCCCAGTGGCTTCCCTAACCCAAATTGGATGGGTACTCCATGGTAGCCATGACGTCCCCCGTAACCGCGCATTCGTCGTAAACCACTTGCGTCCCGCGAAAGTGAGCGAAAATGAGATAGCTGACATGATTAAAGAACATTTCAGTATCGAGTCACTAGGTGTAGAAAACCGTCCGCCCAAGTCCGACCCTGAGCAACGCGCGTTAGAGTTATTAGATGCAACTTGCAAACCGTTGTTAAACGAAAGTAGGTATCAGGCCGGCCTTTTATGGAAGTCGAATGACGAGTCCTTACCTAGTAACAAGTCACAGGCGTTGAAACGATTACACTCTCTCGAAAATAAATTGAATAAAGACGCGAATTTAAAGTCTGAGTACGAAAAGCAAGTAAATAAATTGCTTATTAAAGGCTACGCAGAGAGAATGGAATCGCCACCGCCCGAGGACGCCAGGAGGTCCTGGTACCTGATTAGCGATAGGTCACTTACGTCGTTTCCGTCCTTACCGCTAGTAGAGCGTTTTTCACAATACTCGCGGTTAATTAGGGCCACTGCTACCGTACTGCTAGCCGCCGAGGCATTTAAAGCCAAATTGCTCAAAATGAAAACAGAAACGGATATAAAAAATGATCACTTGAAAATCGCTGAATTATTGAATATTCAACGAAGTCAACGGGCTTCATTCAGCGAGGAGATGAAGCACTTGGAGGCTGGGCGAAATTTACCGAAGAAGTCGGCGCTCAGCAAGTTAGCCGTGAAGATGGACAGCCACGGAACCCTGCTGCTAGATGGGCGAATTGATCGAGATACTGCCACGCCGATTCTCCACGCGAAAGAAGACTTCACCCGATTGCTGATACAACACTATCACGTGACCTTCAACCACGGTAACCACTTCACCGTGATGAATGAAATCACTCAAAGATATCACGTGATAGGGCTAAGAGGCGCGCTAAGATTTATATGCAACCGATGCCAATGGTGTCGGACCCGTAGGGGGTCACCCTCAAAGGCCCCCTTAGGCGACTTACCTAAAGAAAGGCTCATGGCTAATCAACCCGCATTTACAGCCACTGCATGCGACCTCTTCGGGCCAATGACCGTCACGGTCGGACGACGACACGAAAAGAGATGGGGAGCCTTGTACACATGCCTAACTACCCGGGCCGTACACCTCGAACTCGTGAGCTCCCTCTCCTCCTCGTCCATGATCATGTCACTAAGAAGAATGATGGCTCGGCGCGGAACTCCGACCGTAATATACTCGGACAACGCTACCAATTTCGTGGGCTCCGAACGTGAAATAGCAGACGCTCTCCGCAACATAGAGACGGACATGCAGCAGTTCGCCGAGCACAAGCAGATCGTGTGGAAGAAAATCCCGCCTGGCAACCCCTCCGCCGGCGGGGCTTGGGAACGACTCGTAGGCTCTATCAAAACTGCGCTACGAGTAACCCTTAAAGAAAAGCACCCTCATGACGAGGTGCTGCACACGCTACTGCTGGAAGCCGAGCACATTGTCAACTCCAGACCACTTACGCCGGTCGTGCTGAACAATGAAGAAGCACTTACCCCTAACCATTTTCTCCTGGGTCGCTCCAACGCCATGTCGCCCTTTGGCGCTTTCTCGGACGTCGTATTGACCTCGAACTCCTGGAAGACAGCGCAGCGCTTAGCCGACCATTTTTGGCAGCGATGGATTAAAGAATACCGCCCTACTCTGAGAGCTAGACCTAGCCAATCCGCACACGCAAACATAAAAGAAGGCGATATCGTGCTAATAGTCGATAGCACAATGCCACGCGGAACTTGGCCTAGAGGCGAGGTGATAAAGACATATCCAGGACCCGACGGCAACGTGAGAGTAACAGAAGTACGCACAGCCGCAGGATCCATACGTCGCCCAGCCTCCAGACTCATCGTTATTTCCTAAAAAACTCGGAGACGGTGTTCGCACACGGGGGGAAGACTGTGGGAAATAACCCTAAATTATGTATAAATTCACGTATGTCGATCTCTTAGTAATAATATAGTACGTAAGTGTTTGTTTTCTACCGTTTAATTACTCATTTACCTGATTTATGTTGCTTATGTTGTTTATGTTAGATATTAAGATAAACGTTTTATTTTCTTGTTTTTTACTCACCTATTTAATTTGTACTATTTCTAATAAATAAAACGTGTAATGTTGTTCTTAATTATAAATAAATGAAACCTAAAAGGCAACTCGGAGGCGTGGCCTAATTTTTAGCGCGTTGATGCGCACTCACGCCGAGCGCTAGTGGCGCGGGCACAAATACCCCGCGCCCCCAGCTGCAGCTTTACTTACCACTCACACTCCGAAGCGACCTCATCTCACGGTCTCCCGCTTGCCTGGCGGGATATTAAAACTTCATGCGAGTTATTATTTAATCATACAGTCCACAAACCCAACAGTATGCTTCAGAAACATACAGCCTGGAACGATAAACAACGGCAAAATTGTAACTCCAAATATGCATCTAAATACATTCGTCATACAATGCTGGTTGGGAATAAACGAATAATAGCTTGTAAAATTACGGTACGGCTGAAAACATGCCTCCAAAATCATTCCCACCGCCGTAAGCTATGGCACATGTTTATTGCGTCTAAATTCAGTTTCTACACAACTGCCAACTTAACTCTACCGATTCCCAAAAACTCGTGGTCTGTCAGATCAAGGTAATAAGGTACAAGTTGGTGGGATGGTGTTATTTGGAGGTGAACGAGCTGGTTGGTTGGAGGTGTATTGTAGGCCGGCTTGAATATTGGAGGCATCGACAGCAGGCGAGCGACTAGTGGACATAGTGTGTCCAGGGCTGCCACTGCGAACTATACGGGTCTGCTTAAATATGAAGGAGTTTATTTCGTTACCAAGTTGTCTCATTCATCATAAAGCTAGAAATGATATCTGGTCCTTTCTAATTTCTACAACAGTGAAATCACAGGCAGATCAAAAGTTTTCCTCATTGACTTACATTGTTATTCAACTATTTTGGGGGGAAATGTGGCTTCTCCGTAACATTAAAACTGTGAAAACGATACAATAACGTGCTAATTGTAACAATCAACTATATTCAGTTTGATCATTTGTCGTAATCACACAACTCTGCAACGTCTAATCTACTGCCTCTTCTTCTAATAATTTTGTTGAGAAATATTCAGTGCTGGATTTAGGCCTTCCCTAAAGAACATCGCGGACTTCAGTGACCTTCACCAGGTTATTAGTACACAGAATCGAGGCTTACCCACGCTTAGTCTTCTCGTGCATGCTCACAACACGAGAACCCCTTAGCCTCAGCGGCCATTGATTCTACGAGCCATTGCTCATGCCCATTTCTTTTAAAATTTTGCAATTCATCGACCTACATATTGGGATGTTGGTTATTTTATCCAACAACATAAAACATACCTCATCAATCAATCAATCGATTACTTATTTGTAAGTCATAGGTAAATTAAAGTAAAGGCAAATGCAGCTGCCAACCCTGCGGACTAATCCGCGCCGCGCCGAGCTATTGAGGCGTTGAATTTTTGAAATTCCACTCGGCCTCTTCGCTGCATAGCTGCTAGCTCGCAGCTCCGCGCAGCTTCACGTGCTACATGTAGGAACATGTAACAACACGTAGTGGCATAGAGCCAGTGCATAGTGAACTGAATTTGGCAGTTATCAGTATCCTTAGAATAATAACGCCTAGAAACCCAGTTCACGCGCAACGGTGAGGCCACTAAAACTTAGCCAGAAATGGCTAAAAGCGCCGATCGGCTTGTCAGTTGCAAAGACGCGTAACAAGTGTAAAGAACTCCCACATTTTCAATTATTATGGCGGTTTGTGCAAGGATAGGGTGTCACAATGCATCTGATTAAAAGGATAAACATGCTCACAACATTTCACTCGTAAATATTATTCTTTAACTCGTATTTTTACGTAAAACAGTAATCAAAACTTCATTTTTTCTATAAGCGGCATGACATCGTAGTGTTTCCAGTGTAAGGGTTTTTTTTTACCCATAATTCTGTCCTGATGACTTATTTTTTGGGAGTCTATAATTAAAAATACAAATATGAAAAATTAAGAAGATAAATCATTTTTTTTATCAAGTTTTTATTTGACTTGCCGTGTATGTTTGAGTATGTCTGGGTAAAATATTGTAAATCAAATTTGAATCTAGTTTAAATTTTGTACACCTGTTTAAATCAAGAGACAATGCATTACAGTGTTTGGGTTAGTATCATATGGTCAAAAACGCAGGTCGTCTACAGCGTCAACTCACCTAAAAATCATTTGGGCAAATTCGCAGATAGTCGAAAACGTAAGCGGCCTATAAAGCAACTCGTCACAAAATGATTTCGTCTACTGTCGTATTATCAAATCGTCTTACATGCATTTGGTCTAAATAGCTGGTCGCCGACGAAGCAATTCGTCTAAAATGTATGTGGTCTAAATAGCATGTCGCCCAAGAAGCAACTCGTCTTACATTAAACGAGTTCTCCAAAACTGATGTGAAGGCTTGGCAAAAAGCCTAGTATTAAGCCTAGTAAATTAATATGCCTAATTATTTCTCTTTATTTTAATAAAAGCTAATGAAGAATAACAAACAGAGGAGAAAAAGGTTTTTTCAAATAAATAGAAAAATAACCAAGATTAAGCATTTTAAACTACTAATTAGACAGGGAGATCCGACATGGACTGTGACGTCATCGTATAAACTCCATATTAAATTCTGTTTTGCTTGAAAGAGATAGAAACAAATCTTTGAATCTTCCCTTACAAATACAAATTAATTATTATGCAATCGAAATAAAAGTTTTAATTCCATTAAAAGCTGATTTTTTATTAGTACTTATGCCCTCTAGTATGGAATAGCAAAACTCGTTCTTGTCATTTTTCTCGACAGTTTTTTTTTTGAAGTGGTGAGTAGCGGAACTAATGATATGTCAATAATGCTGTGTCCATACCGTTGCTGATACACGCTTGGAAATACAAAAATATGTAAATATAGGTAGGTGTATAAAGGAAAGTTTAAGACAAGTGTGTATTCATAATATTATTTTACCTCTTGCTTATAAAATATAGTTAATGAGCGAAAACTGAATATAGTGTTTATGTCTTTAACAGTTTAACACTTTTGAGGAGTGTTTTAGTGATAATGTACATGCAAAGTAAGCAAGCATTTTACCTAGACTGTACCTGATGAAAAGTTACTATCAAGACAAAGAAAGAGCATGTTTCCTAAGAAAATGCATATTGTCTCAACTTAAAGCTTAGAGCGTGTACTTGAAATGGGCTAATATCCGACCGCTCCTTATGGAATGCTCGAAATACGGCAAAAGCTGGTTTATTAGTAAGTGATGGGGACGCATAGGTATCAAGTTGCAGGAATGTAGATAAATATCGTAACGAAATTATTGTATCATCGTCCCGCTCTAATTCATACCACATGAGTAAAATACAATGTACAGTTATGCTCTGAATTTTCGTTCCTCCTATACAAACTTTTATGTATTTTAACTGTCTTTTGCGCGCGGCGTGTATAAACGATAATATGGTTCTAGCATTATTGGCGTATATATTAGTTTGGCTACTCAACACGTGTAGTAATTAATTACTGTCAAGAATAATGTCAGTGTCAGTTCTCCTATTCCACACTAGATGGCCAGTCTAGTTTCAATAAAATTGCATTTTATTGCATAATAAAAAATTATGACGGCAAGTTAAGCATATTTATTAAATATTATAATTATATCATTCAATTCCGACCATTTTTAAAGTTGTCAAGCTATTTTTTAATATACTGGCGCTATAATCCATGTAAAAGCTCTAACCGAACTTTAAACTCCAATTACGGGAGAACCCCATTGATTTTTAAGTTAATAATTATCTAACCACCTTTTTTGGGTCATTATGAAACTATGTGCACCGGTCTCATCTCTGTTGGTGGGTGGGGACACCCCCCATACAAATTTGCCCATCGTCCAAATTTAAGACGAGTTGCTTTATCGACCAACTACTTTTTAACCTATTTGAGAATTGGTCTAGATGATCTTAAGGTAAGTAGCTAAAGTGACTAGTTACATATCGGACAAAACACTTATTTATCGGATTGATTTTAGACGAGTTGCTTTATAGGCCGCTTACGTTTTCGACTATCTGCGAATTTGCCCAAATGATTTTTAGGTGAGTTGACGCTGTAGACGACCTGCGTTTTTGACCATATGATACTAACCCTATATCCCAAATTTCAGGGGAATGTGATTGCGCTAGCAACATTATTGCTGTGTTTGTGTGCGTATCGCCGCGTGTAAATACGAGTTGTTCACAACTACATAAATAAATAAATAAAATAAATATTAAGGGACAATCATACACAAATCGACCTAGTCCCAAACTAAGCAAAGCTTGTACTATGGGTACTAGACGACGATATACATAATATATAAATACATATATAGATAACATCCATGACCCAAGAACAAATATTTTGCACAAATATTTGCCCCGGCCGGGATTCGAACCCGGGACCGCCGACTCAGTAGGCAGGTGTCTACCAACCGAGCCAAACGCGTCGTCAAAACACATGAATCCATTTTATGCCTCACGTGCGGCGCCTCGGCCGTAAGAAACTATCCTTCTAGGCGTTATTATTCTAAGTCAGTATCGCACTGGTACCACATCCCGCTGCGAAGTGCGGACGGCAATAGAAAACGCACAGAGATGCGGTCAGTGTGTTGTGAGTCCGTTTTGAGGGTTCCGTACCCAAAGGGTAAAAAACGCTGCCCGTCCATCTGTCTGTTTGTCTAAAAGGTAGGCGAGTAACATTAGTCATTAGTCATTTATTCTTTAACAATATACATTGTGTTAGAAATCCATATAATATACTATACTATTACAAATTCATAAATAAATAATAACAATCTATACAATTTAAATTCATAGCACCAATGTCAAGCTTAATAACATACTAATTAAGTTTCTTTGATAATATTATATACCTAACACTGTTACAAAAAACAATATACTTACTTAAATTATAAATTTATGAAACTTGTAATGTCTCATTATTTTTGAATGGGGTACACACACAGTACACCACATTTTTTTATATTAAACCATTGACTTTGTCAAAACACAAAAAAAAAAATTGAAATGCGTAACATGGTGGAAGAGACCGGCAATCGAACCCGGTACCTCTGGATCACCGGTCCAGCGTGTTAACCTCTCCACCACCCTAACGCTAGATAAGAGGGTTGTGTGCTTTGTTCTTTGTATCAATGGTTTGATATATTTTGAGGCTTGCTCGTGTTAGGGTTAATTAATTGGCAACATTTTGTGTGATTAAATTTAAATGGCAACTTAATAAAATATCTGCACTGGCAACTCAAGTGAAGGCTGTCAAATCCCTTGCCTCTGATTGGGCGACCAATCAGAGGTCAGTATTTTTCTAGTTTTGATTGGCTATCGATGACCGTCCAATCGCGAGGCGAAGTTTTACCGGGAAAAGATAGCCGTTGGAGTAAAAACGGGCTGGGTCGGTTGAGCATTCTTTCTTAGACGGTTGTACGAGAAGGTTGTGAAAGAAAAATAAATTACTGTCTGTAAAGTGTCTTTGTTTTATAATACCTTGTGTGAGCTGCTTGAAGTAGGATCCCAATATTAGTGAGTGTTTGCTACAATTCAGAAGTGACACGGAAAACCAAACTTAAAACGTAAGTACACGCCCAATGGGGTTATTTGCCATCTTGTTTCTCATTTGCACGGTAATGGTTCGATTTCTTTATACTTACTGATTTCATTAAAACTTGCTACTAGCCGATACGCCGATAGCCTCCATGTTATTTATCTATTGTTCATTTAAATTATTAGCCAACGTATAAATTATTAGCTGACTTCTTTTTCCTATTGTTCCTTTAAATTATTAGCTAACGTATGGCAAAAGCTGTTAAATTTAAGAAAAAGAAAAACTAGTGTGTTTAAGTTTCAGGTACGTTGATTTATAAAATAATAATAAAAATGGTAATTACAAATGTTTACCAAAAAGAGGGGGTTTATTTAAAAGGGGTCAGAAATTTCATTATTTTTGGCGTAGGATGCACCGTTCCTGAGATATTTAGTTTTTTTTTTTAAATAAAATCGTTTGTAGCCAGAAAAATACTTGAATACAATAGATTATTAAAAGGATTCAAGGATTTTAACATAGAATATACCGTTCTCTATAAATATTTTGGTATATTTTAAATTTTTTTTTTGGATTATCAGAAAGAGTGCATGGGACCGACGGGTTATTAAAAGGGGGCAAAATTTCATTATTTTTGGCTTAAAATGCGCCGTTTTCGAGATAAATTGCTTTCTTTGTAATATTAATTGCATAATTCTATTACTTTCGAGTATACATGATAACTATTCTATCTATGGACCCTGCTTATGCAACACATTTAGACTTATATTATAGGTACTAACATCCCGCGTCGCAAGTTTCAGATCATGAGTGAACAAGCCAGGGGGCAAAGAAGCAGAGAGCGTGAACGCTCGAACCAAGATCAGAATCATAGAAATCTACGGACTCCTGACCATGCTGGCCGCTCACGAAGCCGAAGCAGTTTGCGTATTCGCAGCCGAAGCCGTGCGGATGATCAGGATGCACTACTGGGACGACAGAGAATAGAAATGCTGGAGATGGAGCTACACCGTGAACGTGAACGACTTCTTGCAACGGAGGAACGTCGCCGTACGTCATCGAGAGATTCGAGAGAGCTCAACGAGCGGCAGAGATCTGCGGGTTCCAGACGCCGGCTAGACTCGCGTACTGAGCGCCGGGCAGACTCTTCTACGGATCGCCGTGCGGACTCGCATGCAGAGCGCCGGGCGGACTCGCGTACGGAGCGCCGGGCGGACTCGCGTGCAGAGCAGCCGGCAGAGCAGCGACACGGCGACGGCGGCGACCGAGGATCTTCCAAAAGGTCATGTAGCCCATCTTTGTCTAAAAATGATCTCTTTACGATGTTTAAACTGTTAAAAAATGATTTTTCGTCCCAGCCACATAATCAGAATGCGCAATCATTGCAAAAGATAGACCATAAAAATATCCTGCCTAATTTTGATCCTTGCGCTAAGAACCAACGTATTGACGTACGGTTAAAAAAAGGTCAATGAGTGCGCCTCTGTTTATGGATGGGACGACAGAACCACAACGCACTTCGCTATGCAGAAACTCCAAGGCCTGGCTAAAACGTGGTACGAAGGCCTGAACTCAATTCTTTTCACCCGGCCAGAATGGCAAGATAAATTAGTAAGTGCATTCCCTTGCGAACAAAATTATGGCCAGACCTTGGAGGAAATGCTGAAAAGAAGGAGCAAGTTTAACGAGCCTATTGAATTATACTATTACGAGAAACTTGCGTTAGTCACTCAGTGCGATATAGTAGGAAAGCGGGCCGTTGATTGTATAATTCACGGTTTAAGTGACAGGACGATTAGATCCGGCGCTTTGGCACTACGTTGCAATCACCCAGACCAGCTTTTACAATTCCTCTTGAGCAATAAAGACTCTAATCACTCCAATTTCGAACGAAACCAATTTCGAAGTAAAAATGTAGATAACAATCAAACAAATACGGTTGCTAACAACAATCAAACGCGTGCACAAAAGGCTGCTCCTAGGCCAGGGCAGACAACAAGTTGTTATAATTGTAAGGAGAAAGGCCACAGTTTCCTGCATTGTCCGAAACCTCTATTGAGGTGCCAACGATGCAATAAACTTGGCCATACAGTAGAGACTTGTTTTCATAACACAGATGAAAAGGGTACAAACTCTGAGACCGTACAAAAGACAATGTGCATAGATTCTGTTGGTAACTGTACGAATAGTCCTAACTCTAAGTTTATGAAAGAGGTGATTGCTAACGGGGTGCCATTGCAAGGATTTATCGATTTTGGGAGCGATGTCACGTTGATCAGTGAATCTGCAGCGTTGCAATTAGGGTTACGTCATGACAATACGCCTTCACAAATGAAAGGTTTTGGAAATACTATTGTACAGTCTCTAGGAGAATTGTCGCTTGAGTTGAGCATCGACAATGTTAGTGCTAGAGTAATGTGTAAGGTAGTCGGTGATCGTTTGTTGGAAAAATCTATGCTGATAGGCCAATCTTTTACAGAGCAGCCTCACATAATATTCCATAAAAACGTCTCGGAATTAAAGTTCTTCGATAGTGGCGAAAGTATGCCCTTTTCCAACGTTGATATTGACAATGTCAGTTCATTGAGGATAAAGTCTCTGGGCATTGCTGATGTTTGTGGCCCAGTCTCAATCAGAGCTATCGTTGAACCCGCAATTAGTGGTAGTATCCTAGTGAAAAATAGCATCGTGGGGAAACCCAACCAGCAGTACTTCGTCTGTGGGGGGCTCTATTATTCGCAGAATGGTCGTGTCAATATAGCCGTTGTTCCTCAAGCTAGTTCCTGCCACATTCCGAAAGACGTCACGTTCAGTCGTGCAGAAAGGGTTGATTTTGTCAATAGGGTTATTGTAGACTCAGCCAAGTTGGCAGTCGGTGTGGAAGGCGATTTTGATGAGAGCCAGGTTCGCGTATGTACTACTGTTCATGGAGACGTGAAACAAGAACTGTTCGGGTTACTTAGAAAGTATAAACATTGTTTCGCATCATCACTTAAGGATCTGGGTTGCACAAACGCGGCACAAATGAATATAGAGCTCAACAGTCAACGTCCAGTAGTGTATCGCCCATATCGGCTCTCTCACCACGAACGATCACAGGTACGCTCCATGGTAGGCGAGATGTTAGAGGCAGGGATAGTGCGCGAATCTTCTTCCGAATATGCTAGTCCTATCCTAGTGGTGCGCAAAAAGGACGGGACCCTCAGAATGTGCGTAGACTACCGTTTGTTGAATTCCATGACCGTCAAGGAAAGATACCCCATGCCGATAATTGAAGACGAAATTGCTCGTATCTCAGGCCAGGCGTGCTTCATTTCCCTTGATCTCACATCAGGGTACTATCAAGTACCAATCGCAGAACAGAGTAAACATGTCACCTCGTTTGTCACGCCGGACGGCCAATACGAGTTTAATCGTATGCCGTTCGGTCTGGCAACGCACCCGCCGTATTCCAGCGAATGATAAATTCGATATTGGGGTCCGCACGTTTCAGCAAAGCTACTGCCTATATGGATGACATCCTAATTTTCGGGAAAGACTGCAGAATGCCTTAAGAACCTTGAAGACATATTGAAATTGCTGGAGCAGGCGAATCTCACGTTGAATTTATCGAAATGTGAATTTTTGCATGATAAAATTGATTACCTCGGGTATGAGATTGGAGCAGCCGGTGTGAAACCAGGGGAAAAGAAGATAGTTAGTGTAATGAATTTCCCACAACCACAGAGTGTTCATAATGTTCGCCAATTCCTCGGGTTGGCGAGCTACTTTCGGAAGTTTGTCAAAGATTTTGCTCAGGTAGCGTATCCTCTCAGCAAGTTGCTAAAGAAAGGTGTAGCGTGGGAGTGGGGCGCTAGTCAAGAGGCTGCTTTCGTAGATTTGAAATCTCGGTTGGTAGACAGACCAATTCTCGCAATATACGACCCGTCAATAGAGACCGAACTTCACACTGACGCAAGTAGAATAGGAGTTGGGGGTATTCTTCTTCAGCGATCGTCTGACGGAGCATTGCGGCCGGTTGCATATTACAGCAGGCAGACGTCGCCAGAGGAGAAAAACTTCCACTCATATGAATTGGAAACTCTGGCCGCGGTTTGCTCCCTGAGAAAATTCAGGGTCTATCTACTAGGAAAAGAATTTAAGATCATTACTGACTGCAGCGCCCTTCGCTCTACCTTCACAAAACGGGATCTTATCCCAAGGATAGCGCGCTGGTGGCTGCAGCTGCAAGAGTTCGATTGTACCATCGAATATCGATGTGGGAATAAGATGAACCACGTAGACGCTCTGTCCCGTAATCCTGTAGCCGGGCCTGAAGACAATGCAACTGACACGCTTCCGATTGTTATGTCTATTAGCGGTGATGATTGGCTGCACACTCTGCAACTTGGAGATTCAGAACTCAGAAGGACTAGGGAAGTTTTGGATAGTAATTTAGATGAGAAAGGCCTCCAATACATAAAGGAGAACTACGTTGTTAAGGACAACAAGCTATTTCGCTGTCTAGGTGACGATAAAAGTGAACTTCGATGGGTAGTACCGAAGGGCGCGAGATGGCAACTGTGTCGGATAAATCACGACGAAATCGGACATTTTGGCGTTGAAAAGACTCTTGAGCGTTTAAAAAAGAATTATTGGTTTCCCAAAATGTCCCGTTTCGTCAAAAAGTACGTCAGTGCTTGTATCGAGTGCGCGTACGCGAAAAAGAATCAGGATAAACGTGAGGGCTTGCTTCATCCGATAACAAAAGTTGAAGTACCTTTTCATACTCTACACGTTGACCATCTCGGGCCTTTCGTGAAATCTAAGCGTGGCTTCACTTATCTTTTGGTAGTTGTGGATGCATTTACAAAGTTCTGTTTTGTTAGGCCGGTAAGAAACACACATGCTCAAAATTCTATCAGGGTACTAAAGGATATATTCAGGACTTTCAGGCCACCAGACCGTCTTATTAGCGATCGCGGTAGCTGCTTTACGTCACACATGTTCAAAAGATTTTGTTTGGATGAAGGCGTTAAGCATATCCTCAATGCAGTCTCTAGTCCACGGTCAAACGGTCAAGTCGAGCGGTATAACCGAACTATTCTTGACTCGATGAAGGCCTCAAGTGTAAAATACGGTGAGAAAGAATGGGATAGTTAATATAGGCAAAATTCAGTGGGGGCTGAATAACACGATTCAGAGGACGACCGGAAGGACGCCTGCTGAAGTGTTGTTCGGTGCCTGTATGAATGTTGAAGTAAATCCCATTTTGAATGAAATCACCGAGAAAACTCGCGAACAAACCGATTTGTCAACGATTCGCCGGGAAGTCAAAGATAGGATAGACAGTGAGCAGATTAAACAAAAGGAATTCTATGATAAAAATAGAAAACCAGCTCGTGTTTATGCAGAAGGTAAACTTGTTAAAATTACCAAAACTAACTTCAATAATGATGGACAGAGTAAAAAGCTGTTGTCTTCTTATACGGGTCCATATAGAGTTACAAAAGTCTTGGGTATGGACCGGTATGTAGTAGCCCCAGTTGAGGGATTAATTGATACCCAAAAAAAGCGACCCACAACTGTTGCTACAGATCGTATGATGCCCTGGATCAATGTCGCTGCTCTAGAAGTAAACGAAGAATCAGATTCTGCATCTGACGACGATTAGTCTATTCGATCCCTTTATTTGTATATTTTTAATATCTGATATGTGACTACAGAACTGGTATTTCGTTGCAGATTGGATGCGAAAATTGATTGGCCCGCGTCTGGTCCAGAGCTATTCGACTGGTTGACATCGCACAAGCCAAATCGAGAGAGTTGAGCGACAGTCGGCCGAAAATTCCTCGACTAATCGATCGTCCAGGTTTGATGCGAGAATCGATTGGTTCGCATCATTTCGTTAGTGGTAGAGCCGTAATTGTCTCACTAGCCCCATTTAAGCTTAATCGATCGGCTTAATTAGGTGATTAGTGAAGGCATCCTTGATTAATCGATCGTCAAGGTGTGCTTTCTGAATATTGGGTAATGGATTAATCGATCGTCTATTACCCTTTGGATTACTTGTTAGTAAACGTTTTATTAGCATTCGATTCGGTATAAGTTAAGTTGCTCCTTGTTTCCTAACGACTGCATATTTAATATATTTAATTAATATGATTTATATTCCGTCTAATTCTATTTAAATCTTTATGGTGATTGTAATTTGGTCATAAAACTCAAAACTTGTTTAAATAAATCAACATAACTATTGTCATGTAAATTATAATAACCTTAAAACAAAGTACTGATTCTCTATTATAATGTTAAGTTGATGATGATGATGATTAAAGAGAGATTAAAGAGAGATGGCATAAATCCTACCATCGGGACCTGGATAAGTAAAATGCAAAGAGGAAGGGCTGTAATGGCGAAACTCGGAGGAGAAGTGAGACAAATAAGACCGAAAAGGGGCTTTCCACAAGGAGGATGTTTATCACCATTGATGTGGTGCTTACTTCTAGACTCCCTAATCGAGAGGACAAATAAAGGAGGCCTATACGTGCAAGCGTACTCGGACGATGGAGTCATACTGGTGCGAGGAGTGGCACTAGATGTGGTCAGAGACATAATGAGAAGAGGAGTGATGGAAATATTAGTATGGTGTAGGGATAGAGGACTGGATCTAAACCCTGATAAAACAAAACTGATTTTATTTACCAATAAGAGAAAAATAGAGAAAATGAAGCCTATCAGCATTCAAGGCAAAGAACTGGAGGTAGTCAAGGAGCTCAAATATCTGGGAGTGACGTTAGACAGTACTCTCAGATTCAAGACACACATAAGAGAACAGTCGGCAAAGGCCATAAGAACGCTCTACCAGTGTAAGAGGGCGGTCGGAAGAAAATGGGGCCTGAAACCAGCTATGATACACTGGATTTACAAGGCGGTGGTACTACCGAGAGTACTATACGGTGCCATAGTATGGTGGCATAAGGCCAACATCAAAGAATACCATAAAGAACTATCAAAAGTACAAAGACTGGCATGTCTTATGATCACGGGGGCAATGAGAACAACGCCCACGCAGGCGATGGAGATCATGCTCGGTCTCAAGTCACTTAAAATAGAAGCGGAAAAGAAGGCCATGGAACAATGGTACAGAATGAAAGCATGCAAGGAATGGAGAGGAAGTTTGGTGGACAAGGGACACGCACTTATTCAGAGGGAAGCAGGCTCGAAGATGGGGATGCTTACCCAAAACAACGACCTCATAAAGAGACAGGAGATGTTCGATAAGAAATATAGGATACACATAGGAGAAAGGGACAACTGGAAAATAGAGGTGGAACACCCCGTGACTATCTGCTTTACGGATGGTTCTCGGCGGGAATCCACGAAACTAGCAGGAGCCGGCATAGTGATACCAAAGCTGGATAAGAAGGTACACATACCTCTGGGGAGGTACGCTAGCGTATTTCAGGCAGAGGTATGCGGCATAATGAGATGTGCACAAATGATAGATGAATGATCACAGGAAGTGGGATCTGTCGTTATATACACAGACAGCCAGGCGGCACTAAAAGCGTTAGACAAACAGATGGTAAGCTCGTCCTTGGTAAAGGAATGCAGAGTAGCCCTGAACAAACTTGGAGAACACACAAGGACTACGGTAGCATGGGTACCGGGACATCAGGGTGTGATAGGAAATGAAAGGGCAGATGAGATGGCAAGGCTAGGAGCAGAAAGGGAACTCATAGGACCCGAACCTGCCCTGCCAATATCGGCAGAAGTCACGAAAGGAGTTATAGCTAGGCTAATGGAGGTAGAGGCTAACAGACAATGGCAAGAGACGACGGACTGTCGACAATCGAAGATGATCCTAGGAGGAATCAACAGAAAAAGGACCAGGTATCTACTGGAACTAGGTAAGAAAACTCTCAGATTATTAACAGGCATAATCACGGGACACAACAGCCTTAACAGGCACCTACACATTATGGGAGTAGTAAGTGATCCATACTGCGCGCACTGTGGCCAGGAGGAGACGAGTAAGCATGTTATAGCAGAGTGTGGCATGTATGCGATAGTACGCTATAGCATCTTCAGAAAAGATAAACTAGAAGAGGAAGAGCTGAGGGACATTAACCTTAAGGATGTCCTTTCCTTCTGCAGGAGAACAAGAAGATTCGAGGAAGAAGGCTGTATGGGAGCGCCGCCGGGACAGTAACCGTTGGCTCCAATTGGGAATTGGGCTGAATGAACGCAGTCAAGCGATCGACAGCCCGCCTGTTTCCGGCCGGGCGTCCCTACACCAAATCATCAATCATCAATGTTAAGTTACAGTATACGATTAAATGTTTCAAATTGTATGCAGTATGCTCAACCGCCAACTCCCCGATTGTTAGGGTTCCACCTGGTACCGTGTGCAGGGACGCACACGATGTCAGGATGGTCGATTGTTAGGGTTAATTAATTGGCAACATTTTGTGTGATTAAATTTAAATATTTAAATGGCAACTTAATAAAATATCTGCACTGGCAACTCAAGTGAAGGCTGTCAAATCCCTTGCCTCTGATTGGGCGACCAATCAGAGGTCAGTATTTTTCTAGTTTTGATTGGCCTAGTTTTACCGGGAAAAGATAGCCGTTGGAGTAAAAACGGGCTGGGTCGGTTGAGGATTCTTTCTTAGACGGTTGTACGAGAAGGTTGTGAAAGAAAAATAAATTACTGTCTGTAAAGTGTCTTTGTTTTATAATATCTTGTGTGAGCTGCTTAAAGTAGGATCCCAATATTAGTGAGTGTTTGCTACACTCGTTAGGGCCGCAGTTCAACCTAACACTCCTCCTCGCTTCGCTCGTCGTCGTACCTAACCTAACCCAAGTCAGACATGCCTTAATGTGATATGTCAAAAGTGCTTAGAGTAAAAGTGGTATGGCATTTGACTTTAGGACATACGATATTATGGATTGCGAAGGAGACCCACTTAAATTGGTATGTGACTTTGAATGTGCTCTCTGCAGTAAAATGTACAAACGGAACTGTTATTTGGTTTTATCAAACTTAATAACACACGCATGGAGTAATGCTTCATTGACAATAAATAGGCATACTAAAGAATATGAATATATTCTATCTATCTATCAGCCATAATTGTCCACTGCTGAACATACGCCTCCATAGCTCGCCACAAAGTGCGATTCCGTGCAGACTGCATTCATCAACTCCCTGCTACCCTCGCGAGGTTATCCGCCCTTCACCTAGTCCGGGGCCGCAGCGCAGCGTGAGGCGCTTTCCTATACGTGGTCGCCACTCTAGGGCTTTTGGAGCCCCAGCTGCCATTCTTTGGGCTACATTTCCTGCCCATTGCCACTTCAACCATGCAATCCTGTGAGCATTGTCGGTTACCTTGGTTCTTCTGCGGATATCCTAATTTCTGATTCGATCACGCAGAAAAACTTTACTCCGAGCATAGCCCTTTTCATTGCACGTTGCGTGACTTTTAGCCACCTTATGAGTCCTATATTGTGAACAACATGTCCGAAGCTGGTGAAGTGAAAACTGATAATGTTGGCCCTTATTCCTAAACTTAAAATTTGCAAATAAAATATTTCTTGAAAGGTATTTTAAACCAATGAACCATAACCACTACCCACGCTACGCTAGCCAATACTAATTAATTTCCATTCATGAAAACCTGAAACCGTTCATTTTAAAACAATTTTTCGCACAATTGCCGTATCAAAAGTTCAATACGGCTTAATCAAAACGCATTTTATGCAAGAAAAATCCATGCCAATAAAATATTCTTTATTTCATGTAAAAACAGCATTAAATATTCCGTGCGATAAATATTCAATCAAAAATCCACTTGAAAAATTGCTGCAATATTTTTTTTAATCACGCAATATAATTTCTAGGAGCTCAATCATTTCAAATGATTTCATTCAATTTGATGGGCGAGCACAATTTCAATTTGAAATGGATCACATTTTATACTATTAGTTTGTCCGTTCCCAATAGGATCATCGCTGGGAACTAGAATTTGGATTTAAATTGTGATGAATATATACCTGAGTTTGATCGGGCATTTTTCTAGTCACCTTTTCTCTTTCGTATTTTTAACAAGCGTTTTAGTAAGGTTTAAACACTTTCACTGTTAAATAAAATAGTAAATCCTTGAAATTACTTCAATTTCAAGGATTTACTATTTATTCGTGCTTGTTTATCTTTAAGGTTTAATTACCATTAAATACAAAATACGTGTTATTGCACACCGAAATACATTTCATGTATGGTTTTATTTTATTTTTGTCTAGTTTTAATTTTTAAAAACAAAAAAGATTTTTTCCTTACATACAATTATTGTTTTAAAGATGGTTGAAACGATACGTTATTTTCATACCCGATTATAAAAGTATTACGCTGACGAAATTACGAGCACCTTATAGTTTATAATATTTCGGTGAATCAACTTTTTCTTGCTGTTATTCTGTCCCGTGACTCAGGGGACGATTAGTGATTAAACTTCTAAGAAAAGTGTTGATAAGTTATATTACTGGTATTGTCAGGAGATAGTCTACAGAAGCATGGCCTTGTAACTGCTTAAATTACAAAGCTTTTGCTAAATATATCCACGGAAAATCGTTGTTTTAAAAAGTGACCCAGGGGCATCACCATAGCAACGAGTGGCAGAAAATAGTTGATTGACCCATTTATAAAATTCGTAGGATAAGTGTTTTAGTTAATGTGTCTTAACCAACACACTTATCCTGTCTGTCTGTTGTCACATTAACCAATTACTTATAAGTAATAAGTAGTTATTGTCAGCTCGGCGAACCTTGATCCCTATGACACTGACAGTTATTCCCACGACACAATCTTGTAGTAGCGTCACCGTTATATTATAATCGAATTGGCGGTGTCTAAAAATGATATTTATTAATTTTAGGCAGATATATGCAATTACAATAATATCCCGTTGGAATTATAATAATTATTAACACTTACAAGAAATTATCTCAATCAGACTTTACGTTGACGTCCTGCAAAAGTTACTCCGTTTGGAAGATATCGACTAGTGCGGAAAAGTATCGATAAACAAATATCGAAAATGGAAACGAGTGTACAAAATACATCAATAGAGTACCTACGCTCTTAGTGTCAGATTTATAATCATTTAAGTTGTTTGCGATAATAAAATAAAGGAGATTTAACAAATTTATTGTATATACCTACTCAAATAAAACAAAAGCGGTTTATTAATGATTTTTTAATATACATTAATTAATCTGAATCTGACAATGATGTCACTGATTGCGTCTCAGACTCGGAATCCGAACTGCAGCTGCTTTCTCCTATGTTTATTAAAAACGGCTGGTCTACTATATTGTCGTATCGCACGTCTCGATTCCAATCATCTAAGCATAGTTTTTTCGTCTTTTCAACCACTTTCCTCCAATTGTCCGGAGTCACTTGACTACATGCCTCTTGTAGCAACGTAAGCATTTTATTAGCTGTGAATGGCGGAGTGGTGTTAAGCCTGGCTGCACAACCTGAAACAATAATGGTTTAGATTAAAAATGATGCAAAGTCAAAGAGCGAGATCGGGGTAAGTACATTATAAGTACATAATTTTGTACGTTAAAAGTGTGTAATTGATATAAGCACATGGATAAAAATAAAAATGCAATTTGCTAGTGAAATAAAATAGCTTTAAATAGTACTAGCCGACTAGACAGTCACCAGTGACCTAAATAAAAACATGTTAAAATAAATACAAATCAACCCACCTTTGATCTGCGCCCATATCATTTCGATTGCATTATATTGGCAGTGGTAGGGCGGTAGCCGAATCACGGTGTGCCCTTTTGATTTTGCCATCTCATCCAAGAAATATTTCTTCTTTGTTTGCTGTTTATGAAGGTTCAACAATCTAACTAATTCCTTTTTCAGCATTTGAGTATTAGCTGCCACACCATTGTTTTGCAGCCACTCTATTATTTCGCCTTTATTGTTGTTCGCGGTAGGCGCTTTATTAATTTGCACAGAGTGGTATGGGGCGTTGTCCATTAAAATGTAGTGGGGCTCGTTTAAATTGTCTAATAGTTTTGTGAACCATTTCTTGAAATTCTCAAAATTCATCTCTTCGTGATAATCAGTTGTTTTCACGGATTTGAAGGCCCACAAGCAGTTAGGTACAAAACCTTTGGCTGTGCCAGCGTGGCAGATAATCAAACGCTGGCCCTTGCCTTCTGGTGCTTTGGTACAGGATTTCTCTGTGTCGTCTGTCCATGTTTTGGAGACTGAGTGATTGGCGTTGAGCCACGTTTCGTCCAGATAAACCACCTTGTCCCAGTTCTCGATGTTTTTTATTTGTCGTAGAAAATCACACCTCATCAATCCAATGTCTTTCCGCTCCATTATCACTTTTCTTTTGTCACACTTCCCATAACGAAATCCACATTTTTTTATAACCTGTCTGAGAGAAGTGAATCCACCTTTAAATAAATTAGCCGATTTCAGCGACGCTAATAATTTTGTGCAAGTCGGCAGTTCACCTCGAAAATAATAGCCGTAAATATGGTTTCGTATCGCTGCCATGTCGAAATCATCGGGGTTAGTTACGGGTCGTGCCCTATTATGTTTTTTCTTCTTTGGAGTTGATAGTTTGTTCTCCTCCATCGACGATTCGCCGAACTTCTCCTTTGTAATTCGGGAAACGGTAGCTTTGCCAATTCCCAAAGCATCAGCAACACGGTCGCGTACGTTGTCAAGTGGCAACAAAGGTCCGCCATTTTGTTGTTCGCGAGCAAAATAGTCACGCAAGCGTACAACAAACTCCCGCGTTTCACTGTTGAGTACAGTTTTTCTCAGTCTTTTCGGCATTTTGAAACACCAACAAAAACAAAACAGCAACAATAACAAAAACAGAAAACAACAATAGTAACAAACAAAGGATTCCGATGACACAACAAAACACGTGGCGCATACAAGGCGTTAGCACTCGTACTGGCGTAGCGAACTGACAGTACTAGCGTAGTGACACATCAGATAGTGTTGCTATAACTAAAATTTTAATTCACATTAAAATTATACAGTCCGACCATGTTACCTCTGCATCGGAATATTGGCAACCCCATATACAAATACACGGATACTTGTAAATATAACAAGCATTATAATTATAGTAATGTAGATTATATTTTAAAAACATGTTTATCGATGTGGCTGAATGCAAGTCACGCCATTGCCTATAAAAAGTTGCGATATATCGACACGACCCGTCACTAGTATGAACTGTCATAGGGATCAAGGTTCGCCGAGCTGATTTATAGTTATTCACTCTATAATTTCACTAACTCCAAATATATTTTATGTATATTTAATACTTTAACTTGTTGATGAAATACTAAAAGCACCAAACCGCAGGTTCAGCCCGGTATTCATAATGTCCGCGACCACATAATTAACGCTAAATGCGATATTTAAAACATAACATTATGGCACTAACAGCCGTCGCTAGTGTGAGACCGCAGTTCCGTGCCCGGGCACTGTTCATTATGAAGTCTCTCTGTTTCTATACAAGTAAGTTAGTATACAAGTAACCTAAATTGAACTGCAATTATTGACAGTGACAGCGTTTGATTGTCTTTGCGTTCAGGTTAAATAGAATCTGAACGCGATCAGTATTTCGTGTGTGCCGTGCCGTGGCGCCACCTATGGTCCCACCGGAAGATCAGCGCTGGCTCTCTCGGGAGCTAGCATTACGCTGAGGTGGAACCATTTCGAGGCAAGCACAATTGTGCATAAGTACTTGGTTTATAGTTTTTTTTTTCTTTGTTTGTGATTTATCTGCGTAATTGTGTTTTGTCCCCGAATAAATGTGTTCTCTATTTCTTTCTTTCTTTCTTTCTTTCTTTCTTTCTTTCTTTCTTTCTTTCTTTCTTTATTTCTTTCTTTCTGTCTTTCTTTCTTTCTTTATTTCTTTCTTTCTTTCTTTCTTTCTTTCTTTCTTTCTTTCTTTCTTTCTTTCTTTCTTTCTTTCTTTCTTTCTTTCTTTCTTTCTTTCTTTCTTTCTTTCTTTCTTTCTTTCTTTCTTTCTTTCTTTCTTTTATAATGTTATGATCGAAACGATGAGTACACAAAGGTCATCACACAAAAAATCCAATTGCGTTCACTTCGTGACTCACATTAAGGCTCGAATCCTTTTAAATAACGAAAAAGAGGGATGTTATAAGTTTAACATGTGTATTTTGTCTGTGGCAACGTAGCTCCCAAACAGATGAACCAATTTGAGTGCGGTTTTTTTAATCGAACGACATCGTCGAGATGGTTCTTAGCTTTGTTTGGTGGAAATAGGAAAGATAATCAGCGTTAATTGGAACAAATGACAAGATCTGAGCCAATGTAGAAACTAAGAATACCGAAATTTTGAAATCATGTACGGTATTAGTAGCATTTTCTATACGACTCATCGAATGAGTATCTCATGAGTACCAGCTACTTGCATCTGAAGTGTTTTAAATTTTTAATTTAGGTTATTGGGTTACCGCGGTTGACGGTGTCGTTGTAAATACCAACATATTGTGTAAAGTTAAAATACTTACGTATAAAAATGTTAAGAATGTGGTGTTAATCAATAATCATTAAATCTAAATGACCTAAAGATACAAATGAACATAGTTACCTACCTTTATAAACAAAAATAATTTACTCAAAGATCATCAAAAATAATGATGATAACGTTTCTTAGCTGTGGAAGGACTAGCATTTGATTTCGATATGAATTTGGTAGCAACTTACCTTACTATTATTCCTACTTAAACTTACTATTATAATCTTGATATTAATACAGGTCTGTAAATTATCCAAAATATAGCAGAATAAGTTTTAATTTTAGAAAACTCATAACTCTCATAGATTCTATCGACTCATATTTTTCATCATTATCATATTCAACTGCAACAGTATATACCTACTGAATTTGCTTTATCCGCGATTAATCAACAACCAAGAAATACCAATAGGCCCCGACACATGTACCAAGATCGAACCCATTGCCCCAGGGAATGCCCGTTAACATTCAACACCGTTCCTTTGTTTTTCGTAATCACACACACTTTTTCCTCTTGAGACCATAAGCAAATGTAAACACACATACACACCGCACACATACAAAATAAAACAATCCTCAATAATCAGCACACCCGCCGCACACGAGAGCGCTCGAACATTTTTACGATATGTAATCTGAAATTACCTCCCCCATACTCTTACCCCGATTGAGCATGTTCTACAAAATGTTGCCCTATTGTGTATGGTTTGAGGTTGGGTTTGTATGAGCCTGGCAGGGCGAGATATGAGATTGCGGTGCATTATCGTAATGCAGCGTGCATCCCGCTGCACCGAGTGGTGTAGTCAACAAAACCTCGGAGATGGTACAAGGTATAAGAGGTGTCGTTTGTGTTGAAAGCATGTTTGAAGACGACGCTGTTTTTTATGACAGTAGCATGATGTGGAGTAATGTAGATATGGATTAAGTTTCTTATCATGTAGGTAAGTACAGTAGTCAGTTTAACGTGACGTCAAATTAAAAACGGGGCTACGAGTACGAGTAACTCTCTTGTTTTACGAGTACTCACGCCTAACGAAGCCACTCAATCTTACCTCAAGCACCCTAAAGTCACAAAATGTCCAAAAATACGTTGCAGTTGCAGATTTATTCATCATCATATAAATCAAGTGACGCCCGCTGCTGGACAAAGACCTACCCCAAAGTTATCCACAACGATCAATCTTGCGCTACCCTAATCCAATAGCAGCCCGCGATCTTACTCAGGTCTTCGATCCACCTTCTAATACTGCGTATACCTTACGACCTACGTGGTCGCCACTCAAGAACTTTTCTGCCACAACTGCCATCGGTTCTACGAGCAATGTGCCCCGCTCCGTCCAGGCGCCCACTGCCATTTCAGTTTGGCGACTATCTCAGCATTAATGGAGAGATTATGGAATTAAGGGTTATTATTTCCTTTTTTGGCGGAAATTGTTTAATACAATATAATATAAGTTTTTCATCGATATCCATTTCTTTGTACCTTTCTAATAAAATCGTTTCCTCAAATTAAGCGTGACACAGTGGTAATTTACACCCCCATCCATATTTTTTTATAATGAAGTTGCTGTTGATAAATAAGAAGAACAGCTCCGCTACCCCCTTCTCCCTCGCACGGCCACGCACTGTGCCGCGGCGCGTGTTTGCCCGCTCCTAATTGCCCACTAATTGGACTCGTTCCCACTCAAAGTACGACCGGCGCAACAATGCTTGTCGAACTATACTTGCTGGTTGCGATTTTGACGGATTTATACTTGTTTCTATCCACTTCAGCTGTGCGTAATTCTTACTTTTTGGTTTTATACGAGTCGTAGTGTTTGTTTTTACCATTTATATTTTAACCTCTATAAATAGGATGTTGTGTTGTTTCTTACTCCGTCATTATTATTATTATTTATTTATTTTATAACAAAGATTGCCAATATAAATCTTTGACATAATTTTTATCAAATTATCGAGCAGAGATAAATCTTCTATTAATTATAGTTACATCAATGATAAAATTTAATCCAGGATTTGGGATGGGCGTTGAGAAATCAGTCAGCTATAGTCCTTCGGCTTCGTTTGCGTAGCCTTGCCTACGAAAACCATGTTGTTTTTTTTCAGGATAAAAATTCACTTATGTATCAAGTTAGTGTAAAAACAATCTCTGTTCCAAATTTCATGCAAACAAACCGATTGTTACTTATTCACCCTGAAACGGCTAGTTTCAGGGTGAAGAAGCAACAAACATACACACTCATACACAAACTTTCGCTTTTATAGTATGAATGGGACCTTTTCAAGTACCTAACTTAGAATAAACACACCTAGAAACCTAGTCAGCGCTTGAAAGTGAAGCCAGTTTAAGGTAGCCACGGTCTGTGACGGGCTCAGTTTTGTCCGTGTGCGGGCATCTGTCAAAACGACAATATCATAAGCAAAACTTCTCTGTGATTGGTTCGCAGAGATGCACACATAAAACCAAATGCGGCTTCAACTTTGGCAAATCTTTTGTACAAAGACTATCGTTCTAGGCGTATTTATTCTAAGGTAGCTAAGTAAAAAACAAAGGTACGAAGTGGAGCTACATGTGTATTTCGCAATCATATTACCCGTTCGTGATAAAAATAGGAATGTAATAACTGTCATCTGGCGCACACGCACGCCTGTTACATTCGAGATGACAGTTATTATTTCGCTCCTCCTGATCGCTCGCCTGACGATTCATCGTACATAAGTAAAGAGTTGTTTTGATTCCTTTTCACGTGTGGTTGCTGCACAAGATGTTTTTTTCTTTATGAGTGAGATACTGTCTCTTTTTATCATTAAAACGTATTATGATGTAGGTAATTGTTCATATAGAATTGTTGTTCCTTCTCTTGACAGTTACAATTCGTAGCGTTCAAGGATGCTCCGCGAGCATACTGAATTAACGTATTTTAATATACCGATGTTTAGTGTACGTGTTGAAACGATGACGGAGGAAGATCGAAACTTAAAAACTTACTACCTTACTACAACGGTATTAATAAAAAGAATGCGGAAAATTTGATTTAGTTACATTATTTTTTGGTAAAACAATCGAATTTTTGATTTTATTTGACGTACTGCAGTAAATTGTGAGCTTGCTTCATTGATCTCTTGCATCTATAAAATGTGATTTCTATGTTTAAACTGCATATGTCGGTTGTGTGACTGTTTGTATTTCTCCACATTTGAACCTAAATTGACGCCTGTCAACATATAGTGCGACTAACTTATAATATAATATTTTCTTTGGTTTCCGCGACTGTCACACATTTAAATAAAACAATTTAATCCGTTTAAATTGTTTTATTTAACTTAAAATATGTGAACTGAAGGGTGTCGCTACACTCTTCGCACACACAGCACTCGAACGCAGAGACACCGCCGTCGCCACAATCTTCGCACACACAGTACTCGAACGCAGAGACACCGCCGTCGCCACAATCTTCGCACACACAGTACTCGAACGCAGAGACACCGCCGTCGCCACAATCTTTGCACACACAGTACTCGAACGCAGAGACACCGCCGTCGCCACAATCTTTGCACACACAGTACTCGAACGCAGAGACACCGCCGTCGCCACAATCTTCGCACACACAGTACTCGAACGCAGAGACACCGCCGTCGCCACAATCTTCGCACACACAGTACTCGAACGCAGAGACACTGCCAATCGTATGACATTTCAGCACTAATTGGACTCGCAGTTTTAAATTTTGCTGTTTTACAGATTGTTGTTTGCCGTATATGTTGACCTACGTCAATTTAAATGTACAATAGTCTGTATCTTGTGCGTGTGTCTAACACAGATACTTATACAGATTGCAGAGATGACATGGGCAAAGCATCCAATACTTATCTCATTGCATTGCGTAAAACTGTAAGTTTTATATCTGAATATAAACGGCAAATCGCCAAAACTATGCTCAAGTCGCACATATGTACATACCTATATGTATGTGTTGTATTAAACATTGGTATTGTGTGTCTGTTTGTCATCCTCAAAGCTTGAGCCTAAAGCTTCGTCCGTCAACATGCGGGCAGCACAAATGTGTTAGACACACACGCAGGAGACGCGGCTTGCTGAGGCTATATGTGCCGTGCACAAAGAAGGTGCTGCCAACTGGTGCCGTTATTCCGAATCTTCTACCATATAAATATTTGACATCTATAGTGCTGCCACCTATAGAAAGTTCCTGCAAGGAAACTTGTGTAATTTTATTATACAAATAACGAACTGTCGTATCGCCACCAATATAATAATTTTACGTATACATAATTGACTTTGCCATTATTAATGCTACCATCTGTAGTGTTGTTCTTCTCTATAGTTTCTTGCACAGAAATAAAGTTTGTTAGTGAAAAATGTGTCACAAAGTTTCAATTCACCTAAATGATATTTCTGGTTTCAGTAGGATTCAATTAATAGAACAAATGTGTGATGTCATATCGCTAAATCACAGCTTTAATAAACGAGTGCTGTTGAAATTGTCCAAAAAGATTTTTTAGGTAACTAACAATATGGACCCCGATATTAAAACGGTTCCTCTTGAATGAGAACCGATAAAGTATTAGAACAATCGGCCCATGAGTTACTCCTCCACTCGTAACTTTAAAAAGGAATTCAATGCACCGAAAATTTGAACTTATGCAGTACCTACGTATATGCATTACTTTCAATTTTATATTTCATAGCTATAATCAATTGGTGAAAACTATTCTATAATTTTCTCGACTTCTCGTCCCAAATACCGCAGTGTCTTATTTAAGACGTAGGTTTTTAACCAATGTGTGTTGCTAGTGATTCCATACAGCACTAAAACGTGGTCGTTCACAATGGGCCTCATAAGAAGGCTCAAACTTGCTTAAACTTACTCAAAGGGCAATGGACCGAGCTATGCTCGGAGTTTCCTTGCGGGATCGAATCTGATATGATGAGATACGCAAGAGAACCAAGGTTGTAAATATCTTTAGCTCAGACAGTCGCCAAACTTAAATGGCAGTGGGCGGGGCCACATTGCTCGTCGAACCGAAGGCCGTTGGGGCAGACAGGTTCTTGAGTGGCGACCGCGGTCCGGAAAACGCAGCGCGGCAAGGCCCTCGATAAGGTTTACTGACGACCTGGTTAGGATCGCGGGCAGGAATTGGATGAGGGCAGCGCAAAACTGGTCATTGTTGTGGAGAAATTTGGGAAAGGCCTTTGTCCAGCAGTGGAAAATGATTTTAAAATAGATTCGCGGGTGGACAGTATGCAGCAATCACTGTGCAATAAATTGTCTAAATCCATTCAGGAGTTTTAACGCAATATGGCCGCAAAGACACACACATACACACACAAGCAGACACACATAAAATGCGAAACGTTCTTAAGATTAGGGTAGATACTATTGGTGCTTACGTCCTGGCTCTTAAGAAGAGTATTACCAACAACAATACCCACATTTGCTCGCTCCATCAAATTCTCGATCCGCTAAAAGCCTCCAATGGCGTATGAAGATAATATTAGCGTTATGAATGAGATATCTCGGGACTTATCCGCCGACTGATCACGCAATTTACCTAATATTGATGCGAAAGGATTTTTAGCGCATAGATGCCGCAATGTTGTTCAGATGTGTTTCGCTACTGCAAATGTGATTTGTTATACGGATAACATTTTTCCCATTATAAAAAGATAACAGCACCATCTCTTCGTTGATTTGACATTACGGTGATAAAAGTGCAGCGAAATGTGATCAATTGATCATGTGCCGTGCATGTTCTCATAGATGGCGCTAAGGTTAAATACGCGCTGTTGGACCGGAAATCCAAAAGTTAAATTCTTGGTATTAAACCACAAGCGAGCGCAACATATTTTTTTTGTGCGCTTTGATCTTTATTTTTTCTAATTATCGTAATAAACATAATAATGGATTAAAATTTCATTCATACTTAAAGAGTTTTGCATGTCAATAGAGTAACCCCCACTCTTTCTTATATCTTGGTCTCGTGATACGACAGGGTATCTACTTTCTCCTTCATTCTGAAGAGCAAGAAGAGGCAAAGGAAGACCAAGATTAAATTATTTTAATCAAAACGATTTGCGCACTTTCCGGCATAATAATTTGGTTTTCGAAATATTAATTTATTACGGTGTCTATTAGAATGATGTCAGCGGACACAAGAGTCAAGTCGCGAGTCCCCCGTTAGGGCGATAAATCGGAGGCGGTTATGATGAGAACGTGATTGACATTATTGAGGTGATGAGTCGAGGTGAACCCTACTCGTATAGAAGTACTTAGTCGTTGTTTCTGGGTTATCACTGATTTATTTTATGACTATGGAATTGAATAACTTGGGATTAAATTCGATTAACACTTCGTATTTAATCACCTTAATGATTGGTCACTCATAAGCACAGTTTAATTGTTAAATTTATAAAAAAACAATCAACAATAGAGGCGAATAAAATATACTATTTTTTTTGATAAAATTTTTGCTCATAAAATAATGAGCTACACTTTTTGATGATGATTTATGTATCTTATAAAACCTTTCGTGAGACATGTTTAATTGTATTAAGCGGTTTACACTCACCTCACGTACGTGACAAAGGTACCGCACCGCTGTACGGGTAGCAGTATGTATGTATATATGTATGTAAATGTAAATATATAACCTTAAGATAAATAAATATACATATAATTACAAACGTATATATTGTATTAAACATAAACTAATAAATATAAATAATATAATAATAATAAATATTCAGTCTTATTAGCATTGAACTATAATATTAATAGACGAGATCAAGGATTATGACGAGTTAGGAGGAGTATGACGGCTGTTATCGCGCGATAAATAAATGACAAAACATTCGTCACGTTTTAACAAAATGTGAGTGTGAGTGACAAGTGCTTTGTCACTTATTTATCACGTGATAAACGCAACCATGAGATATTACCTCGTCTAATAGCTAAAACATTACTTCCATCACACCTTAATAATCAACATATTACTATCTGAATCCTTCCAAAAACCTAGTCTTTGCAAACGCAGAACACAAAGTTACGTTCATATTACTAAGTCTTCACTAAGTTCTCGTAAGCTCGCATTTTCACGCAAACTTAGATTGTCTTCATTTTGAGGCAAAAACTTTGGGTAAGTAAGTAGTTTGCGAACGACTTTACTTTATCTCTAAAATAGTACTTTTACGTCAAATAATCGCAAACGCAATAAAAAGCCGCGCGTCACGTAACTCAATTCGAAATGTCGGCAATATTTTACTGTTGTTTTGTTATCCTTTGTGGAAGAACGAATCGACGAACTCACAGAAAACTACTATATACTTCGGAAGAGAAAAAAGCTCTAAGATTTTGAAATTATCTCTATGTGTTGATGAAAAGAAAGGTCCGAAGGTTACGCATTCGTAGCCGCTTCTAGAGGCACACACGCTGCGGTCGGTCACAGTAAAGGATCGCTCTACAGTTAACACAAATAACAGAAAAATGCATTTGCGGCGGTATCTGCTTACCATCAGGCGGGCCGCATACTTGTTTGTTACGATATATAATTAACTTGAAAAAGTTGAGATGAAAGTATGAAACAGAGCTTGCCTCCCGGGTCGAATGCAAAAAAAATTGTATAATATAGTTAAGGCTTTAATTAAAACAAAATAAATTAATTCCTTTGTGTGACGAAAGTTAACACATTTTGTATGACTACCTTTCGTCACACAAAGGAAGCGATCGTATTTAATGTTAACTAAGCTTTTCTTTAAACTATGTAATTTTTTTTCGCAATCGACCCCCCCTTTTTTGGCCTCCCCCAAAGTTCTTCACAGCGGCTGGTCTTGCGCTATCCTCATCCAATTGAATCCCGCGATCCTAACCAGGTTGTTGGTGCACGATCAATAAATAAATACTTTTTACTTACTTTAGCTTTTTACGAGGACTGAGGGCCCTTCCCACGCTGCGTTCTCCGTTACGCGGTCGCCACTCAAAAACCTTTCTACCTAAATGGCTATAACGATTCAACCAACATTTAATTAAGTGTTATAAATAAGTTTATCAAAAGGAGCAAGTCAGTCGGCCCGCGGGGGAGTAAATCTACACAAGTGATTGAATTTGAGAAATATTCTGCAAATGTTTCCTTTGTTCTTCGAGTTCTTTATAAAGATATTGTTCTTGCTCCATTTTCATGTCGTGAATATTGTAAAGGACTTCGAAAGAGACGTTCTTTACTGAGGTTACGAGAATTGCAGAATATTTTAGTTTTTTTTTTTACATTTTATGTAAGAGACGGCGAAAGAATTGGCTTAATTAAAAATCATTCATGATTATTTAGCTAAGGCAAATTAGTCAGGTCACTGTTTTTGAGATGAATATAACCTAGTTTCACAGGCATATGATTTTAAACGGCTAGTGATGATATCTTAGCTAGAGATATTTTGATTTTTGGTATTTTTTTTTTTCTATTTTTTTTTAGAATTGACAAGCGCGAGTATATCTAGATATTTTGCCATGCATCTCTTAAAAAACCATTGGTACCACTAAATGCAGCTCAAAATGCATAAAAAACATTTTAGCACACTATCTCAATTCAGTTCAGTGAAAAAGTTGCGATAGAAATATAAAAAACGAGTTTTCCTTGTGTCTATTCGTACAAATGTTTATAATATGAGCAGCTAACAAAATTCAGTAATCCTTGACTTTTATTCGCTTACTTTTTACCAATTAAATACCCCTAACTAAATGAAATACTCAAAGTTATAATTCGTACGCATATCGCTCACTGCAGTATTTAAACACGTTGTTATTTTTCCATCACAGCGTCCATCCATCAAAAAAATAATGCAATGAAAATGAAATACAACGAGCGTGGGACGCCAAGCGTTAAGCCGGCGATACAGCGAGTAACGCGTTATTTATCGCGTTATTTTTGCGTTATTCCAAGCGTTTCCGATAAACCCGTTATTAAGCGTTGCCAGGTGCATTGCTAAGCTGAAATTCTATTTTTGACAATGGTTTTTTGGTTGTAAATACTCGATAACATCAACACAAACATTCCTGAAACTGATATTTAAATACGTTTAAAACCGTTTCATAATTGAAAAACGAATCGGTCATATTTTCAGATTGCAACGGTAACTCAGTTCGGCAACAAAAAAAAAATAAAAATCGAAGGCATCAATACAAACAAAAAAGCATCAAACAATGCGAAAATTCTAGTAACCAGCATGTAAAAACCGTTACACAATCAAAAATCGAATCCAATATTTTCAAATAGGAACTAACAGAAATTTTGTTAAAGTTTAAAAATCGAACGCATTCAAGAGTCAATGGAAACTCGTTACGTTCGCCCTCGTCTGGCTAATTGATCGAGAACAGTCGACGAGAGCCCTCGCGACGACATCCACCCGTCAAATACCACACCAACCCATGATGCCTTTACCAACTGTTGAACATGGAACATAAATTCAATGCATCAAAATTCAGTTTACAAAACTTTGATCGAATTTCATACGAGTTTGGTGAAGTTAATTTGGGAAATTGGTTCCATCGCAGTCAAAAACATGGCTTTATAGTTGCGAATTCATGCTCGAAAGAGTGGAGACTTTTTTTATATTTAATTAACGATTGTACTGTTCCACGTTTTTAATGTTCTCTTCAATTACCGACAGTGACATCATTATGGAGTTGTTGCAGCCACTCTAGCATGAGTCATGACTCGAAGGGGGAGTGAAATAGTTACATCAACCGGTTTTCCAATAGTTGATGTGGTAGTGCGTTGGACATGTCATGAAACATGTTGAAGGAAGAGGATGATGGACCAGTATAGCGACTCTTTGTCGCGCGACAAATACTATCTGTCACTTTCCTTTCAGTACCGTGTGAGCAGGACGGAAGATAATGCTAGCCCTGCAGCCCGTCTAGCACGACTATGCTTCGTGACCCATCACGCGGCATAAACTAAACTAGCATATTATCGAAACCACGTCGTCGTTTTGCTGACGTCGTTTCTGCTGGTGAGCCTGTTCCAGCCCGCCGGAAAGCCGAGCCCTCAAAAGCGCGTGAAGCTCGGGATCCTCCAAAAGAGGAAACCCCTCGCACCAGTGTGGACAAGGAGGGTTTCACAACGGTGTCAAGAAAGCGTAAGACACGCAAGAGTCAGTGTGGTACTGCAGAACCGGTTGGTTGTGGTCTGCGGGTCTCCACACTGAGCAAGGCGCTGTACGTGTCGCGCGTGCATCACACTGCCACCGCTGAAGAAGTGACGCAGTACGTTCGCCAGAAAACCGGCTACTCGCTGAGGGTGTTCCATTCGCGCCACTACGTGCACTTCAGCTCGTTTGTAGTGCGCGTGCCGCGGCCGCTCCAGGAGACCATCGCGTGTGCTGATTTCTGGCCGAAAGGTGTCGTGTTTCGTCGGTTCCGGGGCAACCTACCAAATCCAACACCCGAGATGTCGGAACAACGGGGCCACGCCGTTTCGCCGTCAAAATAAACATTGTTCGGTTCATGACGCATTGGTGAAAACTGTAGGTAATGTTATGTAACCTGTTTTTCAATAAATAAATAAATAAATAACGTCATCCGTCGCTCTCTCATGGTACTGCATAGAAAGAGACAGGTAATAATATGTCTCGCGCGAGAGAGTCGCGTGTCATAGTTGTGCTAGAGGTACAGGAGTACTTTTATGTTAAGGCTAAGGCTATATTCCTAAACAAAATTATTTTTTCTCTGATTTACCGTTTTTGGATAAGAAGTATCCTATAACCGTCATTAATTACCTACCCCAGCTACCTGAGTAAAATTTTACACTTGCAATGAAAACCAAATTTCTATGAAAGAAGATTGAGGAGGAAGAGGGAAAGAGGAGAGAGGGTTAAAGAATTTGTTCTCTCATGCTTAAACGGCTGGACGGATTTTACCCAATTTTAGAGGGATAAATCTGAGAGGGAAAAAGCTGGACATCAAAAAATATGGTTATAGGATATTTTCATCCGACTACGCGTAACATATGGGGACGGAAGCGCAGGCTTCTTCTAAAAAATATTCGATTTCGTCCATAAAAGCCGGTATGAAAAAAAACGACCTTCTTACGCTTTTTCGTTTTTTTTTAGCTTATTTTGTTTGCAAATGTACTATGGGCTGCAGAAATGCACAAATGAATGAATTCATTCATAAATGGGCCGTGCAATTCTGCAGCTCATTGTACCTACAATCCCGATGTACCTATTAAAATGTGACATTCTTAATTTATTGTGTAGAATCTCTATATTTAATTGTATTATATTTTGACATGTAATTTATTTGTATAGTTATCAATAAATAAATCTGAATCTGAATCTGATTTTGAACTCTACTTTAAACGATATCCGTAACAGTCTTACGCCATATGCCTCCGTAGTAGATTCCACATCCCTCAATTCTTTTAATACCGCCAAAGCGATCCCGACGGGTTTTAATAAATCCCGCGTTATTAAATCAAAGAATCCCGGACAGAGCCGGGATTTCCTTGCCGGGGAATTTTAATCCTTTCCCGAGCGGACTGCCAGTGCCCGTGTTGTAGAATTTGTAATTTGACAACCGTTTGTCACGACTTACACCGAAGAATATAAGTATTCGAGGGACTTAGGTACAGGGTGGTTCACGCTGGCCTGTTGCAAAAGCAATAGATTAGAGCTTTTTAGAGCTTTAGTTTAGAGCCTTAATTCGATGAGGCAATTGCGGTATCGTCTAGGTATGTTTATGTCTATACAGTCGTATTAAAACGTACTCGGTCAATGAAAAAAAATGTCAGCTGTATAACCACAGAATAAAGACACTACAGAAGCCGCACTCTTTTGTTATTTGTCACTTTTGAAAATGAATTAGCCTACTAGCACGTATAACGGACATTATATTTATTAATTGACCGAGCGAGCAAAACGACTAAATTTCAGCTTGGCCGAAAATTTCCTCATGTGTCCGAATGTTTGGAAGTCCAGTTACATACGGCTGTCCTCTCACACAGGTTGCATTTTCAACCGATTATTCTAGTGAAATTTTGTGATTAGATTTGATAATCGCGCTCAATTCTCGCGCTTTTCGCGGTGTGATTCGGCATCTAAAATTTTACACCATCTCACTGAGAAAGAAAATGTAGAAACAGTAGTAGTAACGGATACTTCAAATACAATAATATATCGCTGAAGTAGACAAATCAACACTTGCCTAACTTAGAGCCTTATCCACACTTGCGATTTGCGAGTGAGTTTTCGATCTACTCAAATAACCATCGCGGCGAATTCGCTGCGTGATCGTCTTGATACAAAATTCGCTCGCAAAGCGCAAGTATGATAAGGCCCTTAAGACAGTCCGAATTAGCCTGAGAAAGCAAATTTTAGGTTTTTTTTAAGACAGCAAACAACAACAGAGCCGTCATAAATAATGCTGGAGCCATTGGTCCGTAACAAAAAGCGTCACAATAAATTATTATGAATAATTTCTATGAAGACATCAAAGGCTATTACCAAATAATTGACAACCCTACTTAGTCTCGACACTCCGTAACAACCACTAAAGTTACAACGTTGAATTTTGGTCAGTAGTTTCTTAATAATATCAGAGCTGAACGTCTATCGAAATGACAATTAAGCTAATTATCTCATTATGTTTGTGACAGTTGATATCGGATAGGTAAATAATGGAAACAGTATTTACTTAGGTAACACGTTCTATATTTTAAGCATTATTGAAATTATCTTCATCTTTCATGCTAGTTTCAATCATAAATGAGAAATGACCAACAAACATTTTCTCCATTTTGCAAAACGATATTAGGTCTGAATATGTACTTTGATTTACGTAAACATAATGTTCATATATCAACAGGATGCCAAAGAATCGATGGGAATATGGACGAAATGGACCTAAACGCGTAGTTCCATGAAGAGTCATTAAAAATATTATCATGAGCAGACAGTAATATTTTCTAGTAATTATTCGACGGATCCAAGGATGTCACTTTCACACCCATATCAAACATGGTACCTAAGCATCAAAAGTTGCTGACAAATTTACTACTGGCATAAATATGTCACATTTCATAGTATTGTCAGCTACTTTTGAAGCTGACTGTACAAGATAAAGCTAATTTACTCATACACAACCAAACATTACCTACACCATAATTTTGAATATCAAACCTAATTACACCATCTGGTGGCAGCTCTTCAAATTTCCGTTCCAAGTGTGCCAACACAAACAGAAATAGCTATTTCAAATATATTAGCGGTGGCGGAAGTGGGGGGCGAGGGGGGAACTCATTTCCTGCGGGCCGTGACGTCACGAGTTTTTATGGCTATGGGGTGCATGGGATGGACGGTGATTGATACTCGGTTTTTAAGATAGCTCTTGAAGTTTTCTAAAACACACATGGAAATATTTTACCGTCCGATATAAGTGGGATTTTCTGCCCCTTTAAAACGTTAGATGAACCACGGGCGGTAATTTGTAAAGCCAGATCGCATATTACACAACACCTGTGATCTGGGACATTTACGTGTTCACCGCCCCAGGTATGTAACGTACCATTACTGCCGCTATCTGATATATCACAGTGAACGAGGCGCCCAGGTACGAAAGCATCTAAACTGGAGTCTTATCATCATTTGTTTGGAATCACAGTCATGTTTCGAAATGTTTTTAGTGTAAGTAAATTAACACCACAATTTTATTTAATTTCCTGTATAGATCAACGCGCATAACAAACACGCTCATACGTGGTCTATATTATTCTTTAACCAGATACGCAGTTAATAACCTCAAATTTCCACGTTTTTTTAGGGTTCCGTACCCAAAGGGTAAAAACGGGACCCTATTACTGAGTCGGACTCGCACTTGCCCAATTTTTTTATTCCTGTATCTGCTTCATCCTCCCGAGTCCTGTGGTGGATCTTTGCGTGTGTTGATCATTTGTATCTATGTAGCAATTTAAAAAAGTGGTCTTAATTATAAACCTACGCTATTTCGTGTTGATCTTGTATACAGCAACGAATCTTATGGTAAAGAGCGTCAAAGCGTGTGTTTAGATGCTTGTAAGTACTTCCTTGGTTCCGTTATATCAGGTAGCGATTGTATAGCCATACCCTGTTGGAGAAGCAAACGGCTTTTCATACAAATAGTATTTTTAGTAACTCTTCAACAAAATATAATAATAGTGAGACAAAAACGCTTTACCTATTTACTGCAGATATACCAATGTGTGCCCACGTGATACTGTCGGTTTGGAAAAGTTACCACGAATACAAAACGTAATTATTATTATGTTAGCCCTTTGCTATGCAAATTTCAATTACAAGGGGCCTCGAACGGCTGTAATCGAGTTGTCTTTGTCCGATTACAGCCGATGCTGATTACAGCCCTTTCACGACTGATAAGTTATAAAGGGTCCAATTTTTAGAGGTAGGATTAGTATGTATTTAATTGAATCAAGACGGACTCACTACACTGAGAGGATACCACAGACACATAAGGTACAGTCGCTGTCAGATATGTTGAAGCAAATAATTCATTCATAAATATCTTACATTGTCCTGACCACGCATATATTATCGATACCTTAGAGCACAATTGTACTAACTTTAAAAAAAATGCATTTCAGACACACACACGGTGCACGACTCTATGTGATTAAAATTTTGTAAATATTTTAATTAGCACAAGTGTTAACTAAAGTATCGTAATATTTTCAGATGTTTATGAACGTATTATTTGCTGCGATATATCTTATGGCGACTGTACCTCAGGCTGTCTGTCATTCTACTATTAGGATGCAGATTTGCATGGCCTATTTACCTTTGATTTCTGCCATAATGTCTGTCTGTCTATGGCTATCACAACAAATACTAAAGGTATAAGAAATTAAGAGGGGTACAAAAAACGTTTTCCCTGCACGAGTCCAACTCGCACTTATTCAGTTTCTGTGTTCTTATCCGGCGTTATTTGATAAATATAAGACAGGATACTTAACATTATGACCCACCAACTCTAATTCACAAGTAATTAAGCCAGTATTTTAAAGTATATTTTTCCAAATTCAAAACAAACTAATAAACAGTCCGCCGCAAATGATCCGAAGGGCGATTACCGGCTGTCGTCGCGGCAATCGCCGCTTTCCGGCGAAAGAGGAAGTGACTGGCAATTAGCTACCCAGACCATGTTTCTACCCTCTTGCTTGCTCAATGCTAATGTTATTGATGAAGCCTTGTAATAAATAATACTGAACGGTAAGGCTGTATTTTGTGTACTTATGGACCATTATAATGATATATAACAACTTGAAAAAGTCGTTGAACAGTAATTATAATTATGTTGCTTTTTTTATATGGATAATTTACAAACAGTACTTTAAATATTTTATATATAACCCGTTATATACTATGCTACGCCCACAAAAAAATAGCAACAATTCCTATAAAACCCTTTTTTTTTCATATTTAATTTCGTGATATTATTTTATAAATCAAAACTCTGTGTTATAAATATATAAACAATAAATAAAATTTAAAATAATTAAAAAACACGTATGAAATACGTTACATAGAAAAAAAAAACACTTCCGTAAACTAATATCCTTACAACTAGCCAATTTACAAAATGACCTAAAATTGTGTTGTGCCGCGGCATCACCAAATAAGATAAACGTGGCGGCGAGTCGGAAACAATTTACCAACTTTGCTAATTTTCCTATTGGATTCCCGGAATTTAATTTCTGGACAAAATATAAGTTTCATAACAAACTGCACAGTCAAGAGCAGGCCAGAGAGTATATTAATTTAATGTAAACTTTCCATTCAATTAAAGCAAGTAAAAATGACGGATTTTACATCATGAGCTAAATAAAAAGTATAGGTTGTTAAAAATATTACAGTAGCGTAAAATTCTTGCAATAAAGATTATTTTCGCAACGTCTATATAATATACCAGCTGTGCCCCGCGGTGTTACCCGTTCATCCCAAGGGAACACTCAATTTAATGGGATGAAAAGTATCCTATGACCTTCCCCGGGACTCAAACTATCTCTATACCAAATGTCATCTAAATGGGTTCACCGGTTTAAACGTGAAGAGGTAACAGACACACAGACACACTTTCGCATTTATAATACTAGCTTTTGCCCGCGACTACGTCCGCGTGGAACTTGAAAGTATGGAAGCAACCTCGTACAACACGATAGATATCCACCTAATCACCTTAATTAATAAAAGGGATTATTAAAAGCGCCTAAGCAAATGTAAGAGCAATTGTGCTTTTGGTCTAATCATTACATTTTCTACAGGGTCATCAATGTCATCATGAATTACTTACTCACTTTTCAATCTTTTCAGGGATAATTTCCAGGATGAAAACTATCCTATGTCCTTCCTCGGATTTTAAACTATCTCCATGCCAAATTTCATCAAAATCGATTCAGCGGTTTAAGCGTGAAGAGGTAACAGACAGGCAGACACACTTTCGCATTTATAATATTAGTATGGATTAGTATGGATTTAAGACGTAAATTATATATATAACATTTAATCACCAATAACTGATGAGGAGTTAAACGTTCGGATAAACGTCCAATAAACCCCATTTAGAACTTACTCAAAAATTGGTCTTAAATCGAAGTGCGAACATTCTCGTGCACTCTCTCCATCGCTGTTTCTTGTCAAACTAATTTAAATATTGTTTCTGTTTCGGCGTTTGCTTTATATAATATTAAGCCAAATGTTTCGTGAACGAGGGGGAACTTATGTTCGTCAATCGATACAAGTTTCCGTAAACCGTTCTTAACCTAAATATTAGTCATCTAAATTAAATTACATTTATCAAGCTTTCAAGTGATTTTACAATAAAATGAACGTATAAAAAGTTAACAGCCGGGCCTCGATTCGATTCCACGCCTGTATTTCTACTATAGCGATGCGCTTTTCGACCTCCTTCATCTTACATTGAAATGAGATGAAATGAAATAATTTATTCAGTAAGTAGGCCACAATGGCACTTTCACAAGTCAGATTGTGAATCTATCGGCATTGCCCAAGAGGAGACCGCTGTTGAGAATAAAGCTGAAAGAAACTCTACAATGTCATTTTTTCGCAAATAATACTGAAAACAATCAATTACATTCATATTACAACCAAATGCATTGGCACACGTAAAGAAGACGTATAGATGTATAGATTCTCCAAATCAATTTTCTTTCACATTGGTATTTGGGCATTTCTCAGGAGTGGCATTTTTAAGTGTCCGGGCTTGAAAATGGTTAAATTTACCATCGAATATTTCTGAATAAAATCAAGCTAGTACCTAACGGTTTGTTTCGTCTGGCGAGCTATGTAAACATTTCATGATAATTCATTAACATGACAATAAAAAAAAGTTATTACAAAAATTGACGTTCACTGGGAGCGTCCGCTTACCAGATTTGTTGAAACAAAAAATCATAACTGGATATTGAGTCTGGATACTATGATTTCAAATGTGTTCCCGTATTCAGCATTAGTTTATTAATCATTTTGTTCCTATAGATATAATTTATCTGCTAAACATTTTAAATAAAAACAATTTTTCGGAGCGTCCGAGGGTAACTAGTGATTTCGGTGGAAACTTTCAAACACGTCAGCACTGCCTTAAATAAGTATACTAGGAAACCCGTAGCCCGCAAGCAACTAGCTTCAGTTGCGTTCTCATCGCCGCTGAGAGTAGACGTCGGCTCAATGGCTTGTAGGTAGAGTTCGTGTGGGTTCGTTCGTCATTCGGTGGATTTGATTACGTGTTTTGTTGAATTCGTTGGAACAATTTGTGTTGTTCAGTGATTGTGTGTCTGCAATTTTATAAGTGAATAAACTATCTCCGGGAGAATGTAAGTTCATAATAATTTGTTCGTGTCTATATTACTTTTAGTATTCCTTAAATCGATAAAAAACATTATATTTTGAAATCGGTGGAATTGATTTCCATGGATTCGGTGTAATTTTTGACCACTGAAGTCAATAAAAATTGCCACCGCTATCAATTTTTACGATAAAACCAACTGGTTTTACATTATTTCTATATTGCCATGCCCCTTAATCGGTTCCTCAATGCTTATAATCGTGATTTTGTTAATGCAGCATACTCGTAGTTCTGACTATGATTCTCTTGTTTACTGATTTCGGTGGGTTGCTGTTCGTTAGGCTGCTTTCACCGGCATCTCATTGGCATTTTAGCACATGGTTTACCCATCTCGTTGAACTGGTGCATCAGGGTATTATGCCTCAACAGCCTGACACTAAAAATATTCCTAAGGGTCGTCATTTCAGCGAGCTACACATCGAAAACTATGAAGTATTGAGCCTTTGATTTCGGTGATTGTAAAATCTTAAATATCTTATGAACCACTAAGTTCAGAAGAGGGCCTTTGCTACCAATATTTTTTTTAAATTAGGCCGTTTTCATTTATTAAAGTCTCGAATCAAAAATATGAAAAATAAAATTGACCACCGAAGTCAAGCAAAATAGCTCGGCCCGGAGAATCGCCCATTTAAATATATCTACTCTATTTCAATCGGCGATGATGACTCTTATGACTAAAAGAGAAATTACAAGACTGAGCAATATTTCTAACTCCACCACATTGAGGTATTATTTATAATAGAGCCACAGACCCGAACAAAATTGTCGAAAAAAGTGGCACTGCTGTCATGTTCAAGTAGATGCCAATAACGCTTATTCATAATTTACAACAACATAATTACTTCGTACAAAATAACGCTTTACTCAAACGTTTAAGTGTCAAATTAGCTTACGTACTTATTACCACAAATATTTTTCGTGTAAATTAACTTTTTTAGCGTATTCTGACTCATGTCTCTTGTCAAACTTGGAACAAGGCACGAATGGAGCAGATTTTAATAGTTTTACATACTAAAAATATTTTCATTATTATTTTATTTAGGTATTAAAATATATTTGTTGTTTGAACTAAATAAACTCGTAAATTGTTAATAACAAATTAAGTTACGTTTTTATTTAACAACTGCATAAAAGGGTCCCGACACTGCATAGAAGGGAACAGTAATAATGACATTATGATTTCTCAACTCATCTTGTTCTAGTATGTGAAATGAGAGTAATGCAAGTGCAAAATATTAACATTTTTAACCCTTTAAAGTTTCATGGCGTGGCGTGAAAGTCAGTGGCGTAGTATGCACGGCAGCACACAGTGTCTTTAGGTGTTCTTGGCGTTCAAAGGTTTTACTGACAGTGTCTAGACTGAGACAAAATAAAACAATGACAAGAGAGCAATTTTTTTATTAATTTATTAATATAACCTGTAGAATCTGCCTGTAAAAGGCATATGTTCATAACACTGGCTCACTTGCCGCTGCACACATAGCAATGTCATGCGTCCACTCTCGCCCTCGGCTCGCGTGTAACTAAACGCAGCATCCTATGTGACGTGCGCCTGAGACAGTGTATATCTATTTATGTATAGATACCTACTACCACAAACACTACATAACCATTTTACGCTTCTTTTGTATACTGGCTCACTCGCCGCCGCACACATAGCAATGTCATGCGTCCACTCTCGCCCTCGGCTCGCGTGTAACTAAACGCAGCATCCTATGTGACGTGCACCTGAGACAGTGTATATCTATTTATGTATAGATACCTACTACCACAAACACTACATAACCATTTTACGCTTCTTTTGTATACATTGTCATTTTTTTACGTTTTTATTGAGATATTAAAGCTGTGTTGAGTGAAAGACTTTTACGCTTCTTTAATTTAAACATAAAATAAAAACATTTATGATTATGCCGAACGAACACACGAGAGACGAATTATTTGGCTGAAATTATTCTTGACGTCTGTCTCTTACTAAACGTGACCTCAACTTTTCACGTTGTTTAGGATCGCATGGGAATCTTTAATAAAAAAAATAGGATAGGTAATTATTTATTGCACTCCTTTATTAATTAATAAAATATAAAACTATAGCGACTCCTTAGATTTTTGTTCGGTGATGAGGTGCATTTTGTAGGGACAAAGGTAATAATTCTAATCTCAAATATGCTATGATTTTACATAGGATTCGTTAATTAATCAATAGAATCTGAGTAAAAAAGAATATTCCGACCTTTTTCGTTATTTTATAGCTGTTATTTCTGAAATTTTTCACTGAAAATTAAGTCATTTTTGAGACCCGTCACGTGTCATGGTCTAAACGAGACTGATCGTCCAACTAATGCGATTTGTGATTTTGCATTACTTGGGAGGGTGCCATTTTTTCCGTCGGATTGTGTATCCATGTAATTAATACGTCAATGCTCCACCATAATTTTTTTATACTAATTCCTACTTATTAATGTCACTAAACGCTTTCAGAAATATTTCCAATATAAAGCTGAGATGTTGCTACTTTATGTATCCATCTATCAGCCACTGCTGAACATAGGCCTCCCCCATAGCTCGCCACAACGTGCGATCCTGTTCGGACCGCATCCATCGACTCCCTGCGACTCTAACAAGATCATCTGTTCACCTAGTCGGGTGCCGTCCCACCAAGTTGAATATAACTACAATGCTTGTCAAATGAACGCCTTAGATTTTGTCATGTCAGTGTCACTGAAAATCTTAACCTACAAACCTTATATCCCTTACAGCTTTATTAACTACTCACAAAACACTATTGTGAGTCCTCGATCCGCCGGGACTTACCTTTCAATTCAACAAAACATTTCATATTCCACTCGACATCTCATTCCATCTGGCCCAGTCACCTTTTCAAATCACGCGATATAGACGTCGCATCGGTATCTCGCCATCGATAGTGGCAAAGTTAAAGTACTGTAGGTAGTATTGTGACGTGTGTGTAACATAAATAGAAAGCGCTTTCAATATGGTCATGTAAGTTAAAAAAAAACAGACGTATGATGGCAGCTTAAGTTTTAAATAGTTAAACTTTGACAACGGTAACTAGAATTTTACCGAAGCTTTAGGGAGGCTCAAACAATAACTTGAAATACTTGTAGTAAGTACTACTTATTTTAATGAATCACAAGTGGCATCTCTATTTTTTCTTCCTCAAATTGGTACTTATCTCCCAGATTGCATGTCCATAAATTAAATATTTTTGTTATTATTCTCTTCTGTTTCCGCCCTTCTGATTAACATAGTTGTTACTTTGATTATCTTATGGATAAATGATCAGACGACACTTATTCAATAAGCAGTGTCATAATATTAATAAACTCAACAATATCTGTTTTCGTGCTCATTCACTTGTCTATTTTTCTTTCAATTGACCGAAATATTTATCTATAGTAGTTTATGCAACTGCCACATAATGAGAGGTCTTAAAACACGAGTGTGGTTTTATGTTTCATAATAGGATCACACGAGTGTTGACCTAATTATGTACAGTTGCATTCACTACTTTATCTACACACAAATTTAGGAATCATTATCATAGATTTTCATTTATAAAAATATGAAACACTCAGTCCTGCCAGTCAGTCCGCGGAGCAGAGGAACACATAAAGTGACTCGCGCGGCGGGGAGGTCACCATTACAGTATCATTTTTGATCAAAGTAACCTCGCGGTGGCAACGGTACTGTTATGAAATTACCTCTCTGATTTTGGTCGATGCCAAGTAATGTAGGTCCTTACCTATAATATTATCTGAACTTGTTATAGGAATTTAACAAGATGGGTGTACATAATATTTTCTTCGGTTTCCGCGACTGTCACACATTTAAATAAAACAATTTAAACGGATTATATCGCGTATATTAATTATTTGAGCCTCCCTGACAGATATTTTAAATAAAATAATAAATGCCCTTCTGGCACATGTGTGACTGTCTTTACACATTAGGCCCATCTGGCATGTATGAACACCTTTATTTTAAATTAATATTTACAAAATGGGTAGTTTGCACAAATGTAACTTTGACAGAGAAAAATTGTGTTTTTCTCAGTCAACCTTTGACAACGGTATCTGTAAGGGTACTGAAACGTCAGGGAGGCTCAAATAATTAATATACGCGATATAATCCGTTTAAATTGTTTTATTTAAAGATGGGTGTAGATAAAGGTAGTTTAGTTTATTCAAGAACTTTTAATTATCTATAAGCATCTGATAGCACGGTGGGACTTCAAAGTATTATGGAGCCGACAGTAATATTGTTGTAATACGCGGGGTATAGAGCCTTGAAGAGTATATTTAAAGATTTTGGTAAATAGAAATTAGAAAAAGATGTTGACGGTTAAAATGTATATTCGAAAGTGTAACAGTAAATTTAAAATATGACATAACTATAAAAAACTTAATTATTAAAAAGTCTAGACACAACTAAGGTTACTATCTACAACAGCCGCCCTTAATCGAAGTTGTGCCAAAAAGACTAAAAACAAAATTAAGTTCCTAGTCCTAACTTAACTATACATCGCTTATGTACAATTGGCCCAAGTGGCTTTGTTAAGACATCTGCAGGCATATCACTGCTTTGCACATATTCTAAATTAACAATATTACTAGATACTTTTTCCCTAATAAAATGAAATCTCGTATCTATATGTTTCGTCCTGTTGTGGTGTACAGGATTTCGAACGAGATTCATGGCACTCTGGCTATCAGAAGCTAAGTTAATTGAAGAAAACTTACCCGTTATTTCATAAATAAAGCGACGTAAGTAACAAGCTTCCTTTGTAGCAGACGCTAGTGCCATGTATTCGGCTTCCGCGGACGACAACGCAACTGTCGGTTGCTTCTTTGACTCCCAGGATACTGGACCGCCACTTAACTTGAAAGTGTAACCAGTGTATGACCTTCTGTCAATTACACAGTTCGCCCAATCTGCATCACAGTAACCTCGTAAAGGTTCTCCTGTTCTCCTATAAACCAAAGAATAGTTTAAAGTACCTTTCAGGTACTGCAGGACTCGCTTTGCAGCATTCCAGTGTTCCTTTGTAAAACACGTATTAAACTGACTTAAATAACTTGTTGCGTATGCAATATCGGGTCGTGAGTTTACCGTCAAATACATGAGGCATCCTATTAAGTTCTGATAAGGATAAGACTCACCAACTTGACCATCCGTTCTACGTTCCATAGTCTTTTTCACTAAAGGAGTGTCCACTGTCTTGCAATCCTTCATATTAAACTTTTCGAGTAAAGATAGAATATAATTCTTCTGATTTATTTTTATATACTCGGAATTGCTTTCCACTTCTAAACCTAAATAGCATTTTAATAGTCCAAGATCTTTCAGAGAAAAATATGTAGACAAATCTTTCTTGACATTGTCAAAAGTCAAATCTGATTTATAAAAGACAATTATGTCATCGACAAAAATACCCAAAATAATAAGTTCATTTCTAAAAAGTTTCGTATAAACGCAAGGCTCGGAAGGAGTTCCTGTAAAACCAATTTCTAAAAGCGTTTCATTCAACTTTTTATACCAAGCACGGGGCGCCTGTTTAAGGCCATAAAGAGATTTCTTCAGCAAACAAACCTTGTTTTCCTTGCCCTTTTCTCTGTAACCAACAGGTTGCTCCATAAAAACCTCTTCATCCAAGTCCCCATTCAGGAACGCCGTATCCACGTCTAAGTGCCTCATTTTTAAGCCCTTTTCTGCAGCTAAGGCAAACAACGTGCGGAGGGAAGAATTACGAAGAACTGGAGCGAATGTCTCTGTATAGTCCACACCTTGGACTTGATTGAAACCTTTGACAACCAGTCTAGCCTTATATTTGATGACGTTTCCATGAGCGTCCCGTTTCTTCTTATAAACCCATTTACATGGTATAACCTTCTTGTTCGGTCTATCCACCAGGTTCCATGTATGGAGTTTCATTAACGACTTATACTCGTCAGCCATTGCATGGTGCCACTTTTCGGCATCATTGGCATGAGTAGCTTCATAATAAGTCATAGGGTCAGAATCATCAATCGACACATTATATGAAAGGAAATCAGGTGGTTTCCTACTTCTTGAGGGGTACCTCTGCTCAGGAATATATTGTTCCTCTTCCACATCTGCTGGCTCCACATCGACACTATGAGGTAACTCATGGAGAGACTCGCACTCGCTATCTTCCATATCTGCTGATTCTACAGCGCTCTCCGGATTTACCCGTGAAGATGGTCCAGCCTCAGGTTCGGTATTCCCAATACAGTCGAAGAATTGAGGATCTTCGTTCTCAGTACGGAGGTCATTTTCTTCAAAGATCAGTACGGAGTCGGACTGTGCCACAGGCTCACTCTGCCTCTGCTTCAACGTTGTAAAACTATTTTCAAAAAAGGTTGCATCTCTGGAAGTAATAACTTTTCGAGGATTAGCTGGATCCCTAAACATGTATGTATTTGGATTCTCAGAATAACCGATAAAAATCGCTTCCTTTGCCTTGACATCTAATTTCTTCCGGTGACACGAAGGCACATGGACAAGTGCTCTACATCCGAACACTCTCAGATGTTCAAGATCACTTCTACGACCACACCATCTGTCATATGGAATGTGTCCACCTAAAGCTCGATGAGGTGACCTGTTCTTTAGGTATACGGCAGTTTGGAAAGCATCTTCCCAGAAAGCTTTTGGCAGTGAGCTTTCAGCCAACAACGTCCTCGCCTTCTCAGTAATGGAACGGTGAGTACGTTCTGCGACTCCAACTTGTTGAGGGCTGTACGGCGTCGTCGTTTGATGTTCGATACCTTTTGAAGCAAGATAATCAACAAACTCTTTATTCACGAACTCTTTTCCGCCGTCAGTCCTAACCGCTTTAATTTTCTTGTCTAATTGATTTTCAACAAATGTTTGAAACAGACAGAATTTATTTTTAACTTCAGTTTTGGAAGGGACAAAATAAGCAAACACCTTTCTCGTAAAATCGTCTACAATTGTCAACATATACCTATTACCTTGAAAGGAGGTTGTAGAGACCGGTCCTAGCAAATCCATGTGGATCAACTCTAGAGGAGAAGTAGCTCTATTATGCGCTACTTTCTTGAAAGGTTTCCTTGCTTGTTTACCTTCCACGCAAGCGATGCAACTACTTTTGTCTACTTTACTAAACTTTACGCCTACCTCGTGATTCTTCAGTTGATTCATGCCTATACGACACAAATGTCCTAACCTCTTGTGCCAGAGCTTATAACTATTGTCCTGACAGCCAGAGTGCACATCTTGTGTCAAATTATTATTCGCCACATTCTCGGGAACATTAACAGTACCGTCTAAAACGTACAATCCACCACAGGGCGAGGCATGTAAAACGGAATCACCTGTAAAACGAAAAGTATTAGATTTATAAAAGTTACAACCAGTAGTATCAAAAACACAAATAAAACCCTTATCAACAGCTTTCTTTACAGAAATCAAGTTCGCTTTTAAATCTGGTACAAAAGCAACATCACTTATCTTGTTGATAACATTTTTGGGTGTGTTTAGAGAAATGTCTCCAATTCCGCAGCATTTAATTTGTTCACCGTTAGCGACAGTAACGCTACCATTATCAAGAGCCATAATATCTTGGAACCAATCACGTCGTGACGTCATATGTTTTGTACAACCTGAATCTACGTACCATTGGTCCTTGTTTGACCTTCCAGAAGTGTTAAGAGCGGTAAATGTGGCGTCGTTTACTTTTACTACATTAACCTTCTCTTTATTCTTCCTTAACGGACAGTCTGGTCTCTTATGGCCAGGCACTTTACATTCGTAACATATAACTTCCTTCTTCTTTGACTTAGGCATCTTCTTAGTAAGTAAAACCGAATCTCCAGGTACAGCTGCGTCCTTAGACATTTCGTTCAGCAGTTTTGTCTTCACCAAGTCAGTGGTCACGTCGACATTACAATTTTCTAGTGCCATAATGAGAGGATCATATTTTGGGGTGAGTCCTCCTAAAAGTATGGCTGCAAGCGATGTGTCCTCTATAACCTTGTCTATATCCGCAAGATCCTGTGCGGTTGACATAACTGCATTAATGTACAGTTCGATGTTTTCAAAGTCCGACAAGCTTAATCTGTACAATTTTCGTTCTAAAGCTAGTCTTCTACCTATTCCCTTATCCTCAAAAGCTTTCTGCAAAGAATTCCATGCTTCGGCTGCAGTTTTGGCACATCTGACGTGCGTGATAGCTGCACCGTCAACTGTTAAGCAAATTTTTGCTAGCGCTTTTGCATCGTTTCGTACCTTTGTTGTCGAAGCAGGGGTCGTGTCATCTTCCGGATAACCACATATTGTTGCCCACAGGTCTTCATGTAAAAGATAATTCCTCATCTTGAATTTCCAGGTAGGATATCCTTCCTTATTTCTTATACTAAAAGATGGAATTGAAGATGAACTCGTAGGGGAATTCGACTTATTGACACTCGAGGAGTCTCCAGTTTCATGTGACATTTCGATTACTACTATTTTCAGTCACAATGAAAACCACAACTTTTTCACAATTTTTACACAAACCTTTTACTCTTCTGCGTCTTCGTGCTGATAACGTGTTGTAATACGCGGGGTATAGAGCCTTGAAGAGTATATTTAAAGATTTTGGTAAATAGAAATTAGAAAAAGATGTTGACGGTTAAAATGTATATTCGAAAGTGTAACAGTAAATTTAAAATATGACATAACTATAAAAAACTTAATTATTAAAAAGTCTAGACACAACTAAGGTTACTATCTACAACAAATATTCCTTAAATACAATTCATACTCATAAGGTGTATTTAATTGGCAATTCTAATTTTATAGTCAAGGCGAAAGGTAAAAAAATATACAAAGACCTAATTTGTGTAATAATTGTTTTATCGTTATCATAAATAATGTTAATATTTGCGACATTTTCCTGTTTTCTGGGTTCTGGGTTCTATACTGATCAAATATCCAGTAATGACTAGACAAGACTATTAATTTATATAAATCTGAAAGTTTGTATTATTGTACAAATTTTATTTTATTCATAAATTTAAGTCATTTAATGCTTAGAAATATTAAACAATATTATACCTACAAATAACCATGAAGGCAGTTTGAAATGAAATTGATGAATGAATATGAGTATGAGTATGAATTGTATTTTAATGTTAATATCGGCTCCTTTAGCTCTTTAAAGTTTTACCGTGCTATCAGAAGTTCGATGCTTATTGATTATTAAAATACTGCCTCCAATGTTTGTATTGTGGTATCGATAGCAATTATTCAGAGCACAATGCGATGTGTACGGATCGGTAATCGAACAGCGGTCTCCCAGGATCGTGGTATTGTCGGGTTCGGGTTTTAAGACGTTTGATCGGAATTCCCATTTTTTGCTTTGTTTGATGAATTCCATTTAGTGATTTTATGCAGAGTGGAGGGTGTTCTAATTTTACCGTTAAGATTCCGATGGGTTTTGGAGTGTTGATGAGCTTGCTGATATCTATTGCCGTACACACAGTCATGCTGTTTTAACAACACTGTAGGTTAGACAATGGACATTATACTTAAAATATAATCAGCATTGCGATTAATCGACGAAATACTGCCAGCGTCTTCGGGACCATGCCGCGGAGTCATAGTTTTGTAGATTTGTCTTAAGTGTTGTAAGTGTTGTTCAGTTTTCCGTGACTATACTTTAGAATTTCACTTCTCCATAGTTTAAGTATTCGAATCATTGATTTCCATAGCAAATAGCGTTTGATAGAATCCGTGTAATATGAATCGGGCGTCGCTGAATACATTAATACCTCTCCGAACGGATTTTTTCCGTGACAATCCGACTGTGATTCAATTGGACCTGAGCTGGAACCTAGATACATACTATGATCGAACAGATGGCTCAATACCCATAGTGATACATGAAATCATGTTCTTGTCCTAAGGCACCCCGGAGGTGCAGAGGACCTTCATAAGTTCGCGCCACGCCTTTCTATCTTTAGCTACTCCTTTAGTCTCGTTCCAGCTCCATCCTGGTTCATAAATAAATATCGGACAATCTCACACAAATTGATCTAGTCTCAAACTAAGCTCAAGAAGGCTCGCGTTAAGAACACTGAATTTAATTTATTCTATATGTAATAATAATAATGGCTATGATTGTGTTATATCTTTTAAGGACAATGCATGATTATTACAAATAAAGAATCTATCTATCTATATTTTATAAAATCATACAAGAAGAAAAATAATGAACCAGGGAAATGATAAATGGGTACCTTCAAAACCTACACTTATATTATGTTTAAGATAATATCGAAAAGCTGTTACATAAAAGAGACTAGCTTAAACTACACTGAAGCAGCTGTCCCACGCGGTCTGTGGCGCGCACCGCTGCAATTGTGACCTGAGATTACCCCGTCCATGATTTAAGTGATTCCTCAGTTTCATTAGCGGAGTGTCCGCCATCTTGGCGTCGCCTGATTATTGGCTCGGCTCGGCTTGGCTCGGCTCGGCTCGGACCGGCCCAGTAATGAGGTTGTGTCAATGTGCTAATGCTTAGAGATAGTTGTTTAAATAAAAGTTGGAAGCTCTTTGATTTCCTTTTAATTATATGTAACACACACACTCTCTTCATGTAGATGATTTACAAATGCATTATATGTTAATTCGACTCACAATAAACCTTATACTCAAGCAACGAACACATCTTTTACTCTCCACATCACAAGTCACACAATACAATGAATCAATTATTTATGGTACATCGACAGGTAATAAAATAGTACCGTTGAGAAATCAAATGAAACAACGGTAGGTATATTAAATAGGTGCTACGCAGAGGAGGGATCTTTTTCAGGCAATGGGTAAATGTGTGACATAGTTTTTAAGAACACTAGAATAAAAGAAAGAATAAAATTAATTAACGATACCTATACCTACTTAAGAGCATTATAAAAATCGATAGGATTATGGGATGACGAGGAATATCGAGTAAGAGCACTATTTGTTATATTTTCTTTCGTCCATTTCCACTAATTTCAGTAACAAAAACAGGCAGTAAATTATTTTTCACCTCACTAGCTCGGAAAGGCCAGTTTGTTGGTTGATATCTATTGAGAAAATCGCTTTTTATCCACATGTGGAGAAAGAGTTTTGACGTTTCAACGCAGCTAAAGTAAAATTTGACACGAGCTTATTTTCTGAAAAATTCCGTTTAAAATACCTACATGAAAGCTAATTAGACCTTAGTTTTAATAAATGGCAAATTGGTTCATTATTGCAGATATTTTTCAAAGATATAGTACAAACCCTTATTCTTTTTTCCTCGCTGTAGTGAGGTGAAAAGTTTTGTGTTATACACGGGCGAAAAGTTATTTTACCCGCGAGTGTTTATTTGAAACACGAGCTAGCGAAAGGATCCTATGATTGACCACGAGCGAAGCGAGTGGTTCAAAATAGAATCCTGAGCGTAGCGAGTGTTTCAATACACGAGACGTAAAATAACTTTTCGCCCGTGTATAACACAAAACTTTTCACCTCACTACAGCGAGGAAAAAAGAATAAGGGTTTGTACTATATCTTTGAAAAATATCTGCAATAATGAACCAATTTGCCATTTATTAAACAAATAACTATAAAACAGCCAGTGCGGGCGGTCAATGACCGTTAATGAAACTGTAACAAAACCGCATTGTTAACATAACTGATCGTTACCGACTGCAATTCGGCTGCGCGCATTACAGTCGCGCTGCAGTTTTGATCCTATCTCGGCGGGGTTGGGTGCGAATTGAGCCAGCACGTGTCGGATGCAGGTGATGTGAGCTCGGAGTTGGCTAATGTAGGAGCGGTCAGTCTGAACGGTGCATTTACGATAAAGTGATCAGCTTTTATATATAAGGTCAGTTTTTGGTTAGGTACATTCATGGTATAACCTCCCTGCCGAGGTTTTCCGGGGGCTACAGTATGCGGTTCTTCAAGAGGGAGTAAATAGGTTCTTAAAGGGTCGGCAACGCGCGTGTGATGCTCCTGGCGTTGCAAGCGTTCATAGGCGGCGGTAACTACTTAACATCAGGCGGGCCGCATGCCTGTTTGCCACCACCGTCGTAGTATAATATATATATATATATATATATATATATAAGAAAACAAGGTACCTCCTGACACAAAGATCAAAGCTTAAAGAAAAATTGAAAATGAGCTAAGGTTTCAAATAAACAATGCAAAGATGGACACACAAAGCATAAGGAAAAATTCGATAGGTCCAAGCAACCTATCGAATTTTTTCTTATGCTTTGTGTTAATTAGGGTAGCGAAATGGTTAACGCGCTGGACCGGCAATCCAGGGGTACCAGGTTCGATTCCTGGTCTGTTCAACCAGGTAACAATTTTTTAGGGTTCCGTTACGTACCCAAAGGGTAACAACGGGACCCTATTTTTTACTGAGACTTCGCTGTCCGTCCGTCCGGTCCGTCCGGCCGTCCGTCCGTCCGTCTGTCACCAGACTGTATCTCAAGAACGGTGATAGCTAGACAGTTGAAATTTTCACAGATGATGTATTTTTATTGCCGCTATAACAACATATACTAAAAATAAAATAAAATAAATATTTAAGGGGGGCTCTGCTCCGATACAACAAACTTGTTATAGATTATGTTACGGAACCCTTCATGCGCGAGTCGGACTCGCACTTGCCCAATTTTTATTTTTCTCTTTAAGCTTTGATCTTTGTATCAATGGTTTAAGGTATAGCCTAACAAGTATGTGTCCGGCCCAGGGATAGTGGCGCTAGTGTGTATTGACATTGCATGTGTAATTCATTAACGTTTACTTCTCAAGCGTCGGAACGATTGCAATCAATTCCTCGCTCTTTTACGCACACGTGGCTTCCACTAAGATCAAAAGAGCACCATCTTCACACTATATATTATATAATAAATAAATAATAAATAAATAAATATTAAGGGACAATCTTACACAAATCGACCTAGTCCCAAACTAAGCAAAGCTTGTACTATGGGTACTAGACGACGATATACATAATATAAAAATACATATATAGATAACATCCATGACCCAAGAACAAATATTTTGCACAAATATTTGCCCCGGCCGGGATTCGAACCCGGGACCGCCGACTCAGTAGGCAGGTGTCTACCAACCGAGCCAAACGCGTCGTCAAGTGCCTACAAGTGCCGGCAAGTACCGCGGTGCCTTAAGCTACCTTCATACATATTTGATTATCATTTAATTTCCGATATCCGCCCGCCGCAGTGTTCGCCCCGCGCCGCGGAGCACGGAAAGCTGGCGCGAAATTGTCAGTCGCAGGATCCCCTTACCATGAGTTTATAGTGACCGTACTCGCTAGCGTCTGTGTAAACGATTAGAATTGTAGTTCTACAAAAGTAAACGCTAGGGACGCTGTACTATTCTCCATGCAAATAAAAAGATTTAATGCCGCGTCCACATGCTTGGCAAACAACGGACAACCTACAGGACGCAGGACGGAACTACGTCGTGCTCACTCTAACATATAACTGCGTCCTGTAGGTTTGCCGTTGTTTGCCAAGCATGTGGACGCGGCATAAGCTGTCGCTAGCGAGTACGGTCAAGTTAACTCATGGCAAAGGGTAGGCTGCCGGCGTCAGGCGTCGATGCGACGACTTTTTGCAGCCGTATCCTGTCGTGGAACTTCAAATCAACTTGCTAGACATATAAAAGTTTAAGGCTGCGTATCCACCTGGCGATGTGTTTTTGTTAACCAAGGGAATAACTTCATTTAAATACTCATCCTCGCTCAGCGCAATTGATTCTATTGGTTAATAGAAACACATCCTTCGCTACACATCTCTGGTGGAAACGCAGCCTTGTACAGGTTTCGCTTTCATCATTACACTAATATTATAAAGGCAAAAGTGTGGGAGTGTGTGTTCGTGTGTTTATGTATGTTAGTTCACGCTCAAACGGCTAGACCAATTTTGATAACTTTTGGTAGCTGACTGGATAGTGACCCCGTAAGATGAGCGGGTAACCCAGCGCGGGGCAAGTTTTTCATAATTCTTGCAAATATCTTCTTATTGATTAGGTGAGAATAGTTTACGGTTGCAAAGAATGCTTTCTACGAATTGATACGATTGACGAAAAATAATTCTAGGAGTCAATATACCCCTGTAAATCATTTTAGAGGGTTCTATTCTCGTCGCGCCGGGCTGTCGGCGGACGCAAAGCTGGCGGTAAATTGGCGGCGGATTACACCGACGGATACGTTGCAAGCTGCGAGCTGAAAGGGAAATATTGCCCAGGTTGCCTCTCATGCTTACACGGAATAAGTAGGTATTAGAGGGTTTTCGAAATTAGAATTCCTGTAATATTACTGATTGAAAATTTATAATTATCCCATCAAAAACAATTGCAAATGTGAAACAATTACAAGTTCATAAACGGTATGGAAAATAAAATAATTGAGATCTAACTGGAAACCAAGTACTTTTAGAGCTCCTTAGATTACAGCTCCTATTCAAGTGATTGTTATTTGCGACTCAATTTTGAATTTGGACTTGGTAAGTTTTTTTACAATTTCTTAACTTGATTGATCTGAACATAAGGTCACTAACCATTTCGATACACTTGTCCGAATACTTGACCAGATTTTCAACAATGACATGCTTACGTTGTATTTTGGATCAGATTTAAAACTTGGTAGGTAAAAACTTGCCAAGTTTCTCTATTGACTGGACTATCGATAGGAGAATTCTTTTACACCTGATTTAGATTTTACATCGACTACCAGTAGTCCCGTGAAATTGGAGTGAAATAGAAAGTTTGACAATTTTGAAATCTTTGAATTTTGTCGTGAGTGTGGGCATGATAATGATGAAAGTTATTTTCAAAATCTATGTACTAACACTTATATAAGACAATTTAAAACTTTCTTAAATTTATGGGGTTTTTTCTAATAAAAGGCGAATACCGTGATAATTATTTTCTACCTCTAAAATTTGAAATTTTCAGATATGTGAAAATGTTAACAAATACGCACAAAGCCAAGCTATTATAATAACCTTAACGTAGTGAGTTAATAATAAAATAAATATAATACGGAACGAAGCTGTGTAAAATTAACTACCTAATCGGGTCAATGTCAGATATTGGTTCGCGTCTTTTCGGTGGACACGTACAAAGTTAAGGACATTAGGCCTAGTTTTCCGATCCAAATTATATTAGCTTAAACGGCGTTTCCCTTTCTTTGGGCTTCATCATCATTCTAGACCTTATCCCAATTGTTTGGGGTCGGCCTTCACTGTCCGTTTTCTTCTATTCCGCACGGTTCAGTTAGGTTTTCGTCTATCTAAAGTTCTTGCAGGCTTTTTCCACCGTTGTCAACCAAGTGGCCGGTGGTCTCCCGCGCTTTTGCGTCGTCGTTGGTATCGCCAATGCTATTTTGACCATGTGATCTGGAGGTCGTCTTTGTACATGTCCGTAGCACCTTAGACGTCTCTCGACCAGCTTATCCGCGATTGGGGCAACTTTGAAACTGCCCCTGATGTACTGGTTTCTGATCATATCGATGCAATTTGTTCAGGTGAAATTTGTTTGTGGCCCAGCACTCAGAACCATATAGGATTGCGGGACTTATGGCAGTTTTGTAAACTTTGCCTTATACTCTCAAGGGCATCTTTTTATCACACATTATACCTGTGAGTTCGCGCCATTAGAGCCAGCCAGTTTTAGTCCTATGCGTGATTTCAGAGTCTATTTTTCCATCATTGCTAATAACTGATCCTAAGTATTTGAACTGTTCTACAGTGGGTAGTATGGTATTATCAATGTGTATATCTGTGTTTTGTAGTCGTCTGAAATCATCAATATGCAGCACATAGGCCATTTCGCTGGAGCGCCTTCACCCAAGCATTGAAGGTGTTTTGTAGTTCTTCCAGTGGCTCAGAGATAAAGGCAACGTCATCTGCATACAGTACGTTCCATCGAACGGGCTGTTGACATTTCTTAATGAGGTAATCCATGGTTAATTCTATGCTGTCGTTTTTCATTATAAGTCTAATGTTAGCTGTGTATGTATGTACGTTTATCTATTTATATATATAGATACTTCATAATAACTGTCTTTAATATTTTGTTTGTATAAATTACTTAGTTCTTATCTCACCACCTACTATTTTTTGTTTAATTTTGTTTTCTCCGCTACCCAAAGGTTGTCTGGAAGAGATCGCTCTTTAGCGATAAGACCGCCTATCGTCTACCATTGTTTAATTTAAGATTTCTCATGTAATATTTTTCTTGTTGATGTGCAATAAAGTATTGTTGTATTGTATTGTATTGTTATGTTAAATAAAAGAGGACTTAGGGTGGAGCCCTGGTGCACGCCGGCTTTTAGTGCAAAGTTTGTAGGCGTTTCTGCTGACCAGACTACTTGTGTTGTAACGTCACTATACATATCCTTTATTTGATCAATCTAATATTCCGGCACAGATTGCATTCAAAGTGCCTCCCATATAAGGTCTCTGAGTACGTCATGATCAAAGGCCTTCTCTAGGTTTATGAAGACGATATGTAAGTTAGTTTTATTTTATTATTTATTATTATTCCCTTTATTCGTTTTTATACTTAGGCTAGGTTTTTTTTACAATAAATTTATATAAAAAGTAAAATATAAAAAATACATTACAAATATAAACACATTCTAAAAAAAACCTAACCTAGGGTGCCGCCGGCAGCGGGGCAGGGCCCAGGCTACCGGTGGTTAGGGCTGCAGAGAGAGGAACCTCCTGACAATGCGCGCCGTGTCCAGGAGTACCGCCTTCTGTATCTGACCCTTGATCCAGCCATCTAGCGAGAGTCTCTTAAGATGTTTGTCGAGACTCTTCGCTATAAGACCGTTCGCCGAAACGACTATCGGGACAATGCTCGTCGAGTCGACATCCCACATGGCGGTTACCTCGTGAGCCAAGTCAAGGTACTTGCTGAGTTTGTCCTTCTCGGTGAATGATCCTGGCTACTTGGTTATGTCTGTGCAAGTACTCACCGTTAGCAAGATGAGAACAACCGGAGATTATATGCCTGAGTGACTCACCGGGACGGCGGCATGCCCGACAAATGTCGACCGTACCGTCCTTCAGAATATATCTCCGGTAATTGTTCGTCATCATTACTTCGTCCGCAATTGCACAGACAAAACCTTCGGTTTCCCCGAAGAGATCCCCGAAGCGTAGCCAGTTCACCGACGCGAGCAGATCTACATCAGGCCCCGTAAGGGCCTTGTAGAACCGCCCGTGTAGCTCCTTGCTCTTCCATACAGCCCTGCGGTCATCGGTGCTAAGCACCTTTGGTCTGCGCCAGTTCTCGTTTGCCAAGGAGAGAGAGGTGAGGCCTTTGTCAACTGCTACTACATCGCGATGAATCCCACACTCGTTGTTTAGGAAATACTCCCTAAGACTGCACACCTCGCGGTTATGGAGGTCCTTGGCGTTTAAAAAGCCACGGCCTCCACACTTACGCGGGATGTACATTCTCATTACTGACGAGCGTGGGTACCTCATGCGGTGTGTAGTGAGCAGCTGACGGACCCTCGTATCCAGGGCGTCCAGCTCAGTCTGAGTCCACCTTAGTATGCCAAAGGAGTACGTGAGCAGAGGCATCACCCAAGCGTTGAAGGCGCGCGCCTTATTGCCACCGGACAAAAGACTGTTAAGTACTTTTGTCAAACGACAAAAGAAACGCTCCTTCAACGCCTGTCTAATGTCTCCGTCCGCAATACCCAATGACTGTGACATACCAAGGTACTTGTAGGTTTCAACTTCGGAGATAGACCTGAGGGACATTGTCTCAGAAAGCTGTAAGTTCGCGGAATTAACGACTTTCCGCCGCTGTACATGCATGACCGCACACTTGTCTACACCAAACTCCATTTTGATGGCGCTACTGAAGGCTTCAGTTACTTCCAGTAGTTCCACCAGATCCTGGCGTTTTGGTGCATACAGCTTAAGATCATCCATGTACAGCAGATGAGAAATGACCTCACCTCCTCTTCGAAGCCGGCAACCTAGTCCTGAATCCTTCAGCAGAGTGCTGAGCGGATTCAGGGCTAGGCAGAACCACAGAGGACTCAAACTGTCACCCTGGAAAATACCTCTCTCAATCCTTATCAAGTCCTGCGGGCCAGGGGGGCCATCCCCGCCACCTGGTTGACGAAGGACTGTGGTCCACTGCCTCATGCACGCGCCTAAGAGGGATCTCAGAGCTGTATCAATATTATACAGCTCTAAGATCCTCTCCAGCCATGAATGAGGCACCGAATCATAGGCCTTCTTATAGTCAATCCAAGCGGTCGAGAGAGACCCCCTGTTCCGCCGGACTTGTTGACAAATGGTCGTGTCAATGAGGAGGAGCTCCTTAGTACCACGGGACCCAACCCTACACCCATTCTGAGAAAAGGCCAAAACATTGTTCACAACAATGTGCGTGTTAATTTTAGTTCTCAGAATGGACGTAAGGAGCTTGTATAAAGTGGGCAAGCACGCGATGGGTCTATAGTTTTTGGCTTCCGTGGTACTACCGGACTTATGGAGCAGGAAGGTAACACCAGTAGTCATGAAAGATGGCAGGGAACCAAGCTCGAGGGCGTCTTGAAATTGTGTTGCCAGACGTTCATGTGAGGATCGAAACCACTTGATCCAAAAGTTGTGCAACCCGTCCGGCTCAGGACTTTTCCCTCTCAGAGACGGTTGGAGACAGTAATATCCTCACCAAAATTAAATGCGTACACGACCGACCTTGTCGATCGACGACGCGGCACTGAGGCAGGAGGGGAGGTACAAGGACACAAACGTTTGTAGGATGCTCGCACATAGTTATGTAAACAATTTTAGGTTTGAAAGAGTCTGTGAGACGGGAGGTAGGTGGTTAAGGGTTAACTATAGGCCACCGAAGAGACAACTTTCATTTTTTGAACTGGCATGGCAATGACCCAATCACATTCGTCAAATGCATTCATTTGGACTTCGCAAAAACGAAACCTGATTGGTACATTTTTTCCGCTCCACTTCTGTGGACAAGCAGGTTTAGACTGGAAAATTTTACTTCCATCCCTCTTGACGGCAGGGGAAAGAGTAATAAAGTATTTATAAGTGTATATCTTCTAACTTTTTAAATATAGCTTTTAGTAATGCATTCAAACAAACATCTAAACTTAAAACGCTATACTATCTACTACTCGTAGACTACAAGTTGGGCTGCCATCCATCCGGGTTTCCCCGGATTTGTCCTAGTTCGAAGGCCGTTCGGGGGGATTCAAAAAGGGTCTGGGGACAATACGGACACTTTTTATACGAATGAAAAATAAAGCGATTGTTTTATTAATAAAGTCTGGGGAAAAATGAGATTTATGCCAAGTGTCCGGGTTATTTAAGTCTTTGTCCGGGTTCGTCGAATTAGAGATGGCAGCCCTAACTACAAGATCGAACCTAGCATGATACTCTCGCAAGTGTCCAAGACTAGCAATCAGCCGCAACAAATCTGCAATCGACGCACCCGTCCACGAACCCATAACCCGATACCATTACCAGGCCCCGTGACAAATCGTACGGACCCCTAGGGGTCCAGCACAATGGGGTTCCGTTAGGGTCCCGTTAATGGGACAAATGGAGCGTGAAGATAATTACGCGGGGTGACTAGAAACGGGTAATTATGATTTAGTGTTCATTACTTTTGTATTGGTGGATGGGCAAATTTGGGAACTGATTTTAGGTTTATTAAGATTTGTGTTCCTTGAAAGTTAAATACATATTCATGTGAAGATGTGATTAAGTACTTAATAAATAATAATATTATAGCAGGCTGAGCAGTTGATATTTTGCCTAAATTAATTGTATATCGAACATAATTATCTATTTATTTTCTTAGGCATAACTTCTTTGTTAATCGTATGTTGATAATAATTATTATAGTCTATACGATATAAAATAAAAGTTAATTAATTAGATTATTTTATACGTTCGTTAAATTTGTAATAAGGTTGCCTGAGCTAAATATTATGTGGGACCTACAATCGTCATGGCGAAATGCACATTTGAATTTTTTAAGTCTAGGCTACCTTGGATTTTTTGACTAGGTAACCTTATATTGATGTTTATTTATTTAATCTTTATTGCACAAATGAAAACAAATCGTACAAAAGGCGGACTTAATGCCATTGGGCATTCTCTACCAGTCAACCATCGGGCAAAGCAGATAAGTTGTGGGCGGTGCAACTAACTTAAATAAATATATAGATTGTTGTAAATATCATCCTTTAGATTAGGTTAGGTTAGGTTTGTTTCATAACAATTCGAAATAGTTTACAGTTTCAGTGAAAAATGCTTTTGGCGAAATGAAACTTTTGCGAAATGAAACGTTTGACGAAAAGTAATTCGGCGAAAAGGCAGAGAACCGTTCATTTGTTACTTTCTTAAGGAATTCTACAACGACTGGTTGTTCTCGTCTCATGTTTTGTTTTCCATTATGTCATAGCCTTGGTTCACTTGTTGAGAGCCTTCCTACTATGTACCAATGTGTATATTTAATCGGTGGTTTCCTCCATGCATTTGAGCAGCTTTGAGAATAGTCCGAATATCAGATGTCGTTATTGCAAAACAGTTAAATAGGTAAGAATAATATGTAATTACAGACCGAATTAAAACCAACCGAATATTATAAAGACGAAAGTTTGTATGCGTGTATGTTTGTTACTTCTTCACGCTCAAACGGCTAAAACTATTTAAAAAAAAAATTGGTATAAAGGTAGCAGACGCTGTGATTAATACATAGGCTACTTTTTATCCCGATAAATTTAGTGTTCCCGTGGGATGAGCGGGCAACACCGCGCGGCACAGCTTAAGTAAATATACTGTTGACGACGCAGTTGGCGCAGTGGTTAAGCAACTGCCTACTGAGCCGACGGTCCCGGGCTCGAATCCCGGCAAGGGCAAATATTTGTGTGATGAACACGAATATATATATATTTTTATGTCATAGGGGGCAAACGAGCAAACGTATCGCCTGATGGAAAGCGATATAAACACCTGCAACACCAGAGGAGTCACAAGTGCTTGCCTACCCGGAGGACGAAGATAGAATGCCTTATGCTAGTAATTTCACCGGCTATCTTACCCCCACACCGGAACACAACAATGCGAACATTGCTGTTTGGCGGTAGGTTAGCAGGCAAGACGGTAGTAACAATCCGGACGGACCCTGCACGAGGCTCTACTACTCCAAAAAGTGGTCATGGATGTTCTATGTATTTAAGTATTTATTTATCTATATAAGTATGTATATCGTCGCCTAGTACACTTGAGCTTAATTTGGGACTAGTTTGATTTGTGTGAGGTTGTCTGATATTTATTTATTTATATATACTACAGCAGCGACACCTACCCGTCTGTGTAAGCCCACCTGCGCGTCACTGTCCTGTCCGACGCTAAATCCCGCGACTTAACCTGCCGGCTGACGGCAGGACGGCTTTAGTGTGCGTCTGCACAGAAGCGGACCGGAGCGGAGCGGACCGGAGCGGACCGGAGCGGACCGGAGCGGAGCGGACCAATGACAAAAGTGAAGCGGAACTGAGATACAGATTTCAACTCAGGTGATTGGTCTATACGATGCCACTCTAAGGCATATTAGAAATGGAGCAACTGGTTGGGGTATTCGATGCTTTTGATAGAAAGCCTTAGAGACGTGGGTTCAAATCCTGCTCAAAGTATAAAATAACTATTTTTTTGTTTTAAAATATACAATGAGAAAAGCGTACCTAGATTCGGGTGGTTTCTCACCACGATTCTCCTGTAGATATATTATAATTTATGATATATATAAGTATGAATATAATTTATGTCAAAGCTCAATATTCGAAGAAACATAAAATTTCGTTCACCCGAGGTGCGATTTGATTCGATACCAATGGATTGCCGCCATTGCTGGGCCAACGTCTCATCTAATCGTCCAGAGACGCACTGGGTGTACGTTTTCAATATTCCCATCCAACTGTATGACATAGACTACATTACACATAATCTAGATACGGTAGGGTGTCTGCCAAGTCGCAAATGACATAAAAATAATTTTAATACGAGCTATGATCTAAGGATCTTTAAAAGAACCTGGTTTTCAATTAGATCTCAAATCTTTTATTAGCGATACCAATACGAACTTGGCATTTTTTCACATTTATGTTTTTGATGGGATCACATTTAATTGCATCCTATTACGGAAATATGAACCTGTAAGTTAGTGGTGCAATGCGGCTCTTGTCAGATCACCTGCGTCTTTCCTCTGCCGCTGTCCAGCGCTCAATCTCTGGGAATTAGCGCGCAGCGGTAAAGGTGAAGGAAATTACTGCGGAAGGTTCTGATGATGGCATCAAATATTAATGAAGATTTAAGCCCAAAAACTATATTTCGTTCTTAAATGTATATTCGTAAACGTACATATAGGTAATTAGACTTATCAATAACTATGTAGATAGTGGGTGCAGAGTAGAAAATTAATTGTTCGGAGAGCATCTAAGATACAAGTGAATACATGTATATTACATGTATAACTTAACTACCATAAATACAATTGTAGTGGACCCATGACCACCCATAGGAGAACTGCACTCATTGGCTCGGTATGGCACCAGCAGGTCAGACGTCCGTCACAGCCGGTGGCTCTCCCGTGACTGTCTTCCCACCCGTACTCTCGAGACAACGTCATACCTACCCACATAATAGGTATTATATGCAGATCCACAAACACTACATCCCTTCCTTATTTTAATATGTTTTTATAATCTGAATTTAATTTATTCTATATGTAATAATAATAATAGCTATGATTGTGTTATAGCTTAGATTGACAATGTATGATTATTACAAATAAAAAATCTATCTATCTAATCGAATAAATGGGTGTAGTTTAAGACTCTCTTTCCAGAGAGATTCAATTGATTTATCGTCACTTGCAAGTCTTCTTATTTTATTTTTTTTAGTTTACTTTGACTGACTATATTATGAAGAGATAATCATTTCGTAAAGGTATAAGGTCAATTTATTACGCTTCAAATTACTGCACATCTTTATCCATTTCCTCTCTTCCCTTTTCTTTCAAAATTGAGTCTCTTTTTTTTTATTTAATCGACATTTTGACAGCAATAAATGTAATTCCCAGCTAGCTCTTTGTTTTAAAAATTACCATTCAGTGACTAGTTCTACATCTGTATTATCTAATGATCGAGAGACCCAGGGACCCAATTCGAGAATGCCGTTTGAGTGATCGCCAAACGTCGAATCTCTATTAGATAACAGTGATATCGCCATTGAACTGTCATTAAAATGCGATGAGCTTCAAGTGACATATCTCATCTCAATTTTTGGAAATACGAAGCCGATAATGTAGGTATGTCAAAAAAAATATTATTCATGCATATGAATTTCTGATTTGAACGAAACGTAACTGACTAATTTCACGCACTACGCGGTCAAATAAAAGTATGCGCCTGTTATTTATGCCATCACATACAAAGGAAACGCAAATTTAGCGCGTCCAAATTGACGAAGTTGCGATGTTCTAAGGAGATCGCCACTTGTCAAGTAGGCACACGTCAAAAGTGACGGATGGCGATGAAATGGAGAGATCTCCATTATCTCTCTAAAATTGGTAGAATACCCCCCCAGGATCGCACAACTGAATATTATTAGATCACAGTTATTTTTATCAGACGTGTAATTCAAGGGTTGTTGTCAAACGGTTTAATCAAAAGTTCGTCTGTAAAGCTCAGAATTCAGTATGATATTATTTATCTGACATAGAATCCAACTACGTGATACTAATTCAATACGATTCGGTATATTTTTAACCTGTTCCCACATTGGCTTACAGGATTAATATTATATATTACACAAGAAAGAGGGCCAAGTAGAACGAATCGTTTAGAACAATAAACTATAATCAAGGTAATAACTTTTTACCAAAATAAATTACTGGACAACATTCAATAGCTCGTCGTCATAACATGACCAAGCAAACAAGCCAAAACATGATGGAGTCTTCTCATATCTCTATTTCTTTGACAGTCATGCTTGGCGCGTCCGCACGCAAGTAAAGTTTATTATATTTTATATGTAAATCAAGTTGATTTCTCATATTAAAACTAACATTAACTTGGCGCGTCCGCACGCAAGTAAAGTTTATTATATTTTATTTGTAAATCAAGTTGATTTCTCATATTAAAACTACCATTAAAACGGTTTGACTTATTTCCCGTGTTTCTACTTAATAAACATTAACTTAACACGCATGGTTTAAAATTTCATGTAGGCCCATACCGCCGTAACATATTCACGCATGGTTTACAATTTTGTGTAGGCCCATACAGCCGTTATACATTCACGCATGGTTTACAATTTCATGTAGGCCCATACAGCCGTAACACATTCACGCATGGTTTACAATTTTGTGTAGGCCCATACAGCCGTTATACATTCACGCATGGTTTACAATTTCATGTAGGCCCATACAGCCGTAACACATTCACGCATGGTTTACAATTTCATGTAGGCCCATACAGCCGTTACACATTCACGCATGGTTTACAATTTCATGTAGGCCCATACAGCCGTAACACATTCACGCATGGTTTACAATTTCATGTAGGCCCATACAATCGTAACATATTCACGCATGGTTTACAATTTCATGTAGGCCCATACAGCCGTAACATATTCACGCATGGTTTACAATTTAATGTAGGCCCATACAGCCGTTACACATTCACGCATGGTTTACAATTTCATGTAGGCCCATACAGCCGTAACTGATATCGTATCTAATGCTGGTCGAGGGGACTTTAATAAAAGGACATATGTCTGAAATGTAACTTCTTGGTATCCGCATAGGTAAGACGTTAATCTATAACAAGCTGAAGTTAGAGATGAAATAATCAAATAAAGTCGTACAATGAACTGTGAATGACTGTTTTATTTTCAATTTTAGCAGTCATTCTTGCAAGCGTTGCTGCGTGCATGAAATAAGAACTTCGTTACAGAATGCTACAGTCCGTCAGACTACGGCATTAGTCAAAGATAGTTGCATATCGTTTATTCAGTTTAATTTAGGAAATATCAATTAATGATAAAAGAAGGGGGGCAGAGATATAAAATGACTTATACTATGAGACCAAATCGCCCCATGTTTAGTGATTTATTTGTCACATCCAAATTTATACTTTATATTTAAATTCGTATAATTAGGTACTGCAACAAGTAGTAGCTGCCCATGAAATGCAGTCAGCCCTTTTACTTCTAAATATGTCATTATAAAATTCCAAAATCAAAACTTCTGTACACCGAAGATACTCTTCACAGAAACAAGTGAAATAGGCCACTCAGAGATCACTGAATTGGAACATATTCGTTTTTAGATAATTGTGTACCCATATGTCTTTGCGCGCTAATCGCGCCCCCACGACCAGTCCGATTTTAATCACCTTCAGCACACATGCAGCCGGACATCCACACACGGTTACCGGCCACCACGGAGAAGAAAAGTCACAACCCATTTCCTCCTCTGTGCGAACGAAGCCCGCGGTCATGCTCTATTTAGGATGAATGTTAGAATGAACAAATAAATAACGAAATACCCTACACAAATCGAACCAACCCCACAGCAAGCCGCGGCAGGCCCGTACCATGGGCACTAGACGAAGATAATTATAGATAAATCATATTTATAATCTTCCGCAGTAATACTACCGATGTCAAATATAGCGTTTTTTAATCGGACATATCAATACTAGCAGCGCCGCGCGGCGTCACCCGCCCGTCCCACGGGAACACCACACATTCTCGGGACAAAAAGCAGCCCATGTGTCAATCCAGGGTGCCGCCCCGAGCGCGAGGAAGCAACTAACACACACACAAACACACTCACAAACCCTCGCCACAAAACAAAATGATCCAAAAATGTTAGACTCAATGCCTCAAGGCATTCTCCACCAGTCAACCAATGGGTCGAACTGAAACATAAATGTAGGAAGTTAAAAGACCACACAGATTATACTCATTTACATCATCATATATTTAAGAGCTAGGGTCTTGTCTGTGCAGTAACTTTCAACTTAATCTACATTCCGATTTTTGTTTCTTTATAATAAAATAGTAAAGCATTAGCTTATTTTATTTCCTTCATATATTTTCCTTCTTTTTTGTCCTGGATTTCCCCTTTCCTTTTTTCTACTCGAAAGAACGCTCGTAGATCCACTATCAACCGTCGCGATCTCAATCTTTTATCTAACTGCATTTGAGATTACCTATACTTAAGATCTGATAAAATTATATATTTCTTGTTTTTAACCGACTTCAAAAAAGGAGGAGGTTCTCAATTCGAACTCGAATCGTCATTTAACAAGTTGACATCATAGAATTATGTTTTTTTTCTATAAGTACTGGATGTGCTTATTATTGAAGTAGACATAAGAAAAGTAGAAATGTAATAAATATTGCTAAGTATCGCCTGTGCACTGCGCTCAAAAAAAAGGATTAACGTACGCGCACGCACGTATGTATAATCTATGACATTGTAATGTCCCCATAGCAAAGCGAAGTAACTACTGATGTAATACTCGTACTGATGTATAATCTTACACGGAAACTGTAGATTATATTAATAAGTGTAATATTATTATAACGCTTGTCCGATTGTGTAGTGGCATTAAGAAATACGCTGAAAAGTGGCTGGATAACTTACACAAAAATATTGAGAAAACATTGCCACAGTTTTTTTCAACACATTGGCTTATATAGCCATAAGCGAACTGTATCAACCGGAACAACTAAACATTATACAGCGTTGCAACAATCATTCGCAGAGGAAACAGTGGCAATTGATGATGGTGTTCCATTATTTTGTCATTCCGAGAAATTAAATGGAAACCATCGACATCAATAATTATTTATTAATCACTCTCAGGATATAACCCTATCTCATGATCTTCCGTATACCTGATTCATGTATCACATTAAATTTGTGTTATTTGTAATATTGCAGCGTGCGAAATAAAGTAAATACCTACTACCGCTACACAGCCGCAATCTCTCAAGGATGGTATATTGTAGGAAGAAAATGAACATAGCATAAATAGAAATATGAATGAATGAAGCTGGGTTGACATATTTTATATATTAGATCTGTTGCAATTACTAATTATTTTTAGTTAATTGCACGATACAAGTCAACACGTCTTAACTTGTTAAGCACACATTTTTAGACAAAAGTCGACATTTAAGTAAATAATATAGGTACGTGTCAGAAGACACAAACCGTAAATAAATTCCGAAGAACTACTAACCTGACCGCATGTTGTTTACCTCCGCCCGCTTATCCAATATCTCATGCTGTGTCACTTCCACAATGATGATTGAGGTGTGCCATAAAAAGTATTTGTATTTGTAAACTTTGAGAAAACCTTTGCCAACAAGACCACGCTGATTCCCGTCACTATTTTTCCACACTTCATTTCGTATATTATAACACTGTTATTGCTAAGTTAACAAAAATATTTTCCTCGCATTCTTAGTAACACGTAAAAGGAAGTAACTAACAATTACTACTCGTACTTTATGATGGTCTATCGTAATCCCAAGTATGTATTATCAATCGCAACTACCCGCGCTACAAACATTAATGTTGCCTCAATTGTATGAGTTTAGTCGTCGTGTTATTACATTACGTCGCTAGATGGCGTTGCCCAACGATTCTCTAATTGTATAACGTTCTTTTTCTTTATATTGTCAAATAGCTAAAGTTAACAGATTTTTTACGAATGCCTAAAATATTGTACTCATTATTTTCATTCGATTATCCGTTTGCATGTTGATATTGTTGTTGCATATAATGCCAAACAAGTATCTCATTTTTGACTTTCACTGTCTTAAAACATCAGACTAATCTACTCAATTATTAATAGATTGACTATTTTTCTTTCAATAAGAAACACCGGTAACTATTGAACTGATTAGTTAATATGTCACTATCGTAATTTACCCGATATCCCTTTCTCTTTTCTTATTATTTTACTCACGATGTTTTGTCCTCGTCGCCATTATGTAGTGGACCCATGACCACCCATAGGAGAACTGCACTCATTGGCTCGGTATGGCACCAGCAGGTCAGACGTCCGTCACAGCCGGTGGCTCTCCCGTGACTGTCTTCCCACCCGTACTCTCGAGACAACGTCATACCTACCCACATAATAGGTATTATATGCAGATCCACAAACACTACAACAATGATACATATATTGCGCCATATTTCGGAATTTCACTGGAACTAATTTCTTACACTGGCAATGATTTAATGATGGTTTGTCAACAATATCAATGTCACTCGTGGTTATTTCTTTAAAAGACAAAATATTTAAAATTATCCAAAGAAAATGCCGAAAACCATTCATAGTCGTGAACGTAAGATAATGAATAAAGTGTACACGTGTTTACACTAAAAACCGTCAGGAAAAGAGTGCATTCCATTAAATGATATTACGAGGTTAACATAGTGGAACTGACAGGTATTTAAACTAATGTCATTATAGTGGGTTGCGATTGGTTGCAAAATTGTTGTCATATAAATCTTATAAATAGCGCCCTCTTGACAATCCTCATATATTTCTGGTCAGGCTATATAATAAATACGATGATATGTCTACTGCATAGGATGATGGACACTATTCGAGCTCTTGTTCGAGCAGGTGCTTACGTTGCATGCGTTTGAAAACTATCTTCCTTGGGGCTTCTCTAATAGAGAGAGAGGGAGTGTATTCCAAAGACCTGCCTGTATATTAAATTGATACTTTTATTAAATACTTACCTTATTTATAAGCAACGAAATGGCAAAAACAGTTATCATTGCAGTTTAGTGTAACGAATGAAAAGATAAGCTACTTCGTGTGAGGGTGGCACATATTCTGTTACATACAAAAATCCAGACTAGTCACGTACAACTGGCTTTCAGGCCTTTATCAGCGATCCTTGTAAAGACTACCCTTAGAACATTTTATGACAATTGTATTTCTTAGGATTTTCCATAAAAAGGCAGGATATAATAGGATTTCGTCCCAAAAGCCTTAAGTCGAGAAAGGTTTTCCTTTTTAGCAATGGATAAGCCTAGTCGTATTGGGCTTAAATTGCGATAATAGAAAGAATTTGGTTCGAATTGGAATTATCGTGGATAAAATGAGAAGTTATACCTCATAATTATTAACAAAGAACTTTTATACAGAATTTGGTTTTGCTACAATATGTAATTCCCCTAAAATATACCTATATTATTTCCTCTAGGTAAATAAGCGAAATGCTATTGCATAGTCAATTATGAATTCTCTTGAGATTAACAGTAAGCTGATTTAGAATTATTATAAATTAAGTTACTATAATTTAATTGCTGATTGTATTGTATTATACTTGTTGACAATGTATGACTAATACTGAATAAATGGATATGGATATATGGATATGTATATAAAACTAATAATTTTGTCGCATTTTGCAACGCGCGACAGTTTAGAAGCATCGGCAGTTTCGCCCGACATCAGGTATAGGAAGAGTGGAGAGGGAATCAAATTCTATATAGCGACTATACGAGTATCTATGCTGAATCGCGACTGTATCGCGATAGTAACGCCGCCTGTTGTCTACCGTTTTCAATTTGTTTCTATGTGATTTCTTGTGTAAATGTTTTTGGTGTGCAATAAAGCGTACTTGTAGTGTATTGTATTGTATTGTAACGATGCAGAATCGTGTTTACGTGTGGGAGTCTATACGAGCAGCGACAACATCGCTACTTTTATGCGACTGTATAGCTACCGAATCGGTGCAAAAAGTTGTAGAATGCTACTTTCCTTATATCACCACGCACTACAAACTAGTTTTCGTTCAATAAATCCGTCGTTATTTGACCCAAACGTAATATGTACATGATATTGTTTTAGTAATACAATATATGTTGAGGGCGGGCCCCAATAAAACATACGAATGCAGGCATGATTGCGCTGCCATTTCATCCCGTGACGTACGCCGAAAAAAGCTTCTAATAAAAAGACAATAACTTCCTGAAACAAATCATACCCGATCCCGGAATTTTTGCAACTGCTCCCATTATTTCTGTTTCCCGGGACTTATTTAGTTTCCCGCGCACAAATCAAATATCGCCGGGAGAAATCAAAGCGACAAACGTCTTTATTGTGTTGCTTTTGTATTTTGTCTGTTATTTTATTGTGCTCTAACAGAGCTTTATTAAAATAAGAATGTGATGTGTTTTTGTTTGAGGTTTTATTGCACACACGGAAAGGAAATCTGACGTATGGGTTTTTCCTAATATCTTCGTGAATACTTTTTTCATCAGCGAATCAGGAAAAAAATAAACTGTTTATTGAGTTGTTACATTTCATGATCTAGGGTTCCGTACCCAAAGGGTAAAAATGGGACCCTATTTCTGAGACTTCGCTGTCCGTCCGTCCGACCGTCCGTCCTTCCGTCCGTCTGTCACCAGGCTGTATCTCAAGAACGGTGATAATTAGACAGTTGAAATTTTCATAGATGATGTATTTCTATTGCCGCTATAACTACAAATACTAAAAATAAAATAAAATAAATATTTAAGGGGGACTCCCATACAACAAACTTGTTATAGATTATGGTACGGAACCCTTCATGCGCGAGTCGGACTCGCACTTGCCCAATTTTATGTTTTAGTTCTATATGCATATAATCTTTGTTTATACGTATGTATGTTTAACTATGTGTATACATAATTTTATTGTAATTACTTGTGTAGATGCACGACCTTCTTCTTTTAATATCGGTATTTATATTATTTGAATTCTTATCCCATAACCTACTCATTTCTGTTTTCTTTTCATTTTCTCCGATAGCCATTGTCTGGAAAAGATCGCTCTTGAGCGATAAGACCACTTACATAGATCGACATATTAATCTAAATAATTTTAATTAATTTCTATCTTGTTTATCTTTGCTTGCATTGTTAAATTAAGGCTTCATTCGTAAAACAACTTGTAATACAACTGTGTAATAAAGAGTTTTTGTATTGTAGTAATATAGTCATGGAGAACCCACACATGTACGTAATGTATTTAAATAAAATCTGTGTCTTGCACATTCTTATTTTTAGCTGTCATAATAATTTTCGAAGTGCTTAAAGATTCAGATTTTATAATAAACATGTCTAGGGTAGACAGGTGAAATGCTTTTAATTTTTTTTTAATATTGATCTAGTAATTATAATATTCTCTTTGGCGTGGCCTGTTTTCAGAATAAACATTGCTTTTTCCATGGCAAGACTCTCAAGGTTGACCAACTTACTTGCCTTGGGAAGAAGTAAAAAGTCCACTCTGGTACCAAACTGTCGAGTATGCGATCGTGTGATTAATGTCGCTGACGAAAGTTTTCCGACTTCGAAGCGGTTAGTGACGTCCATTGGAGTAAAAGCTGCAATAAGAACTGTCGGATGTCGCTCGAACCGGCAACGTTTCGATTACCACGGTCGATTCCAAACGCTCGGTCTGTGTCACTTTGACACCTACTTGTAGCCTGGAGATTTTAATGCCAATTCAAACTATTTCATGGAACTCCGGGATATCTACCTAATAGCTGGAAATGGCACAATAAATTAGCATGTATTAACCAGGCAACTAACAAAAAATGATAACTTCTAAAAATCTACAGGCAATTCGACAAAAAAGTGTCCATGAAAGCGAGGAGAAGTTTATTATTCTAAATATCGATTCAAATATTAAAGTTTTTCAAACATTGCGATATATAAAGCTATTGAAAAAACTGCATAATATCGAAGATGAGTTTCCAATCAAAATCATAAATCATAAATCATTTATTGTCATATTGTGCATTCATAAAAGTTGGTACAGTAAAACATCAGAGAGCATCACAATAAACCGTTTTACGGTATACAATAGTATTATAGTACACTTCTTTAAAAAGTGCACATATAGAACAGAAAATTACAATAACAATTATAATTAAAGCACATTTAAATTAACACAAAATACAATTCAACTACACTACTAAAATTTGAAAAAAAAAACACTAGGGGCAAGTGCTGTACCTGTGGACGGTTTTACCTGTGGACACTACTCATACAAAGAAAACGAATACCCATAGAGAAATACCAATCACTTATTTGAAAAACATTTTTTTCATATGGCAATACTAGCTAGTCGCCATCTTTACGGATGACAGAAACTGCGTGTTTTATGGCTGCCGAAAGTTTTTGTGACAAAAAGCAAGTTTTTTTCCTTCTTTTTAAGCATGTTTTATGCAAAATCTGGAAATGTTTCAGGTGTCTTTGCAGTGGCATATTAATTTATATGGTGTAAACGTTATTTCTACAAGATTTCGTTAGTCGTAGGTAGCATTAATAGTGACCGGTATGAATTCAAAATAAAAACCGCCAAAATTGTACCTGTGGACACTTCCGTAAATGTACCTGTGGACTGTCCATAGGTACAATTATACTGAATGTACAATAATAATCAATAATCAATAATCAATTTATTTGTAAAGCCAATTTACATGTCAGTTTACATGGTATACACATTAGCATTCAATGGTATAAATAATCCTTATATCGAAAGCATATTCAACCTGTTATAAAAAATAATAAAATAAACATCAATTGAAATTCAATAAAAAAAAAAAAATGATCAATTAGTTGTCACACACAATTTGTACTACAAAGCTTATACAAGAATAATTAGTAAAGTACAATTTAATATCAATAAAATATAGAATTCATTTTTCTTTAAACGATTCCTTGTTCATTATGAACTCGTCATAATTATAGAACGGGCGCTTAATAAGCCAACTTTTTAGGCGATGCTTGAAGATGCTTATGCTTGGGGCCTCTGTTATGTCATTTGGTAGCTGGTTATAGACCGAGGGGCCCATTACATGAGTCAGTTTCGAAGATTTGGCGAGCCTACGGCTGATAGGAACGAGTTTGTTTGCATTTCGCGTATTGCGCTCATGTACCATACCGTTCGTTTTAAACTTCGATATGTTTTCCCGCACATGGATAGCTGTTTGCATGATTACAATAGCAGGTAACGTAAGGATACCTAACTTTACAAACAGCTGTTTAGCCGGCGTGTCCAGTGGTACACGTGCGAGCGTTCTAATAGCACGTTTTTGAAGGCGAAAAACCCTTTCCCACTCGGCACAGCGACCCCAGAGTTCAGCCCCGTATTCTATCAGAGTGGACAGTGGCAAAGTAACACGTACGCGCGACCTCGGGAGTCACTGTTCTGGTGACACGGCTTAGCGCGAAGCAGGCACTAGCCATTCTGCCGCACAACTTGTCAACGTGCCGATCCCATTTCAGACTCGAGTCGATTTCAAACCCTAGGAAAGTTGTGGCGGTGGTTTGGTTGAGCGATATTCCGTCAATCTGGACAGGTAGTGGTGTCATAGTGCGGCCCGCTAGATTAAAGTGAATGTAGTGCGTCTTCTTAAGGTTTAATGCGAGGCCATTGGTTTTGAACCACTGAGCCAGCTGCGCTGCTGTTTCGTTCAATGCCTGACAAACGCCGTCCATGGTTGAGGCTGTAACAATAGCAGCAACATCATCAGCATACATAAGTACTTCGCCTGGATTTATAGAATCCGGCAGGTCGTTTAGAAGCAAAGAGAAAAGGAGGTTCGATACTGACGATCCTTGCGCAACGCCCATCTGTGCTCCCGATGGATCTGATCTTGCTTTCCCACCATCCCCAACAACGACCTGCGATCTATTCTGAAGAAGGCACTTAAATAGGGATAGGGCTGTGCCGTGAATACCATAATGCCGCAGCTTACTCTCGAGTACGGCGTGGTCGGCCACATCGAACGCCTTTGAGAGGTCACAGCACAGGACGGCTACCTGCAACTGATGCTCTGGCGGCTAAGATGCGCCGAACCAGTTCGCGGGTCAGAGAGGTTGTGGATCGGCCCGCGCAGTACGCATACTGCCTCTCAAATAGACTGTTGGTGGAGATTAAGAAGCTAGTGAGACGAGTACTTAGGCCGTTTTCGAAAACTTTCGCTATCGCTGGTATGATCGAGACCGGCCTATATGCATCCATATCACTTCTACTACCCTTCCCTTTAAAGATAGGAGCGACCTTGCTTCTCTTTAACGATTCAGGGTAAGTGCCTTCATTTATACAGCGGTTAAAAAGCTCTGTCATCGCAAAAGACAGAGGAATCGGAGCTAGTGCTGTACCTGTGGACAGTAAAATTAATATTTTTGTTTTATTTAGTGCCTCGTAGAAAAACTGGGAAAAAAAGAGACAAGATATGCCAGGACACTCTAACTTTAGTAAGGAAAGCCACTGAGAAGTTTAAAATCCCAAATTCGATAATCTTTAAATACAAAAAAAATATACTGTCGAAATATTGGTGAAGAAGGCTTCGAAGTCAAAAATGATATCAGGAGGATCTTTAGCAATACTGAGGAGCAACAGCTGTATGATTACTTAAAAAAAGCAGCATATCTACACATGTAGGTACCTGAATAAAAAACAAGTTCGAGAACTTGCCTATGAGTTTGCTAAGCTAGGATCCTAACATACACGCTTATAAAAGAAACTATTAAGGTGGAGGAATCGAAACGAGCCAATAACAATAAGACGAAGAATTCAACTGGAACAAATAGTACCAAAGACGTCAGGTAAAGATACATCTTAGTCTGATATGCTTAAAACAATACTTGATGCCTAACAAAAAATATTTTAGAGGGTGAAATATTATCTCTTATATATTTCAAAGGCTCACAAAGACAACGTAAACTCCGATGACGAATCAGGTTTTTATTTTCAAAAATGTTAAATATAAAATGATGATTCAGTTAACTCTGCTAGCAAAGTATTGTATTAAATGATGTTGTTATTGATTGTTGATTATTTTCCATAAAGAAAATTAGGTTTTTCCTTAAGAATGTAAAGTGTCAAACGATGATTATGATACTGCTGCTGACTATGGAGGCTTTTTAAAGTCCCATAATTATACTTGAGATTCTGCTAAGAATATTACATTTCAAGAAGAAAAAAAGTAATTATGATATGCAGAGCAACGTATAATTACATGTTGATTAATTGTATGTTGTTAATTGCGTTATTTTAGAAGTTTCTTCTGTTTAAAAGAATGTTGTTGATTATTGTCCATAGGTACGTTACCGTCCATAGGTACGTTGTTAGTGTCCATAGGTACAAACAGTAGATGTACCTATGGACAAAATGAGTATTTTCCTTTAAATGCTTTTATCCGCCATCTCCGGTCTCCGGATAGCTAGCGTAGAAGACATAGGTGGACTTTAAAGATTATTTAACTGTGATTAAAACAAAATAAATAATTTATTGGCAATACGCGTAGTTTTTGTATAAAAACTGATTAAAGGTCAAATTCTGGAAAGTGTCCACAGGTACAGCACTTGCCCCTATATATTACGCATGACAATTGAGATAAAATTATATTTAATTAAACGTCCATTACAATATTTGTCATTTTAATAAAATAATCATTAAGTGAATAAAAACATTCCTCGAGCAAAAAGGATTTTAATTTAGGGAAGAACTTATTATTTGACAATTCTGTCCATGAAATAGGGATAGAGTTATATATTTTTATTGCCATATGATAGCAGTTTTTTTTATTTAATTGCAACCGACTTTTAGGAGCAACCAAGGATTTGTGCGTCACTGTTCGTTTTCCCTTATTGCATTTTATTCTAAAAAGGTTCAAATTGTTCCTTACAAACTTGCAAATTTCAAAAATATATAAACTTGGAACTGTTAGGATCCTTAACCTTTTAAACAATGGCTTGCAAGTTTCCGATTGTTTTATTCCGCCCAAGGCCCTGATGCATTTTTTATGCGCTATAAATACCCGTTGTATGTCAGTGGTATTTCCCCACAGTACCACTCCGTAGCGTAACGCAGAACAAACGTAGCTATGGTAAACTAGTAAGGCGGTGTTTTCCGAAGTAACACATCTTAGTTTTCTGAGGGCGTAAACGGATTCATTTATTTTTGCGGAAACGATGTCTACGTGTTTTTTCCAATAAAGATTTTCATCTATAACTATGCCCAAAAAATTGGTATGTGTTACTTGTTCTATGTGGTCCTCGCCTGCATTTACATTCAATTTATTTTTTACTTTTCTATTTTGTGCTACAAATCTTATCAGTTTAGTTTTGGAAGTGTTCATACATAAGCCATTATTCTCTAACCAAATCGATATCACTCTCAGTGTATTATATATGTTTTCATTCAGCTCTATATCGTTTCTACCTCTTATAATAATAGTTGTATCATCGGCAAATAGAAGACAACGATGTGGAATGCAGGCAGGAAGATCGTTTACATAGAGCAGGAATAAGAGAGGCCCCAGAATACTGCCTTGAGGCACCCCACTGGGGTTTACTCGCACAGTTGAGTCGGTATTTAAACTGGTATTTTTTGTTGTACATGTATGAGTAATTCGCGTTATTTGCCTCCGGTCCACTGAGTAACTCTCTAACCATGTATATGCCGGCCCTCTTATACCATATTTCTCTAACTTTTTTAATAGAACTGTATGATTAACAAAGTCGAATGCTTTACTTAAATCCAAAAATAGTCCCGCCACCATATCATTATCCTCAAGCACCTCAATTACCCTCTTAACCAAATCAAAACTGGCATGTGTAGTTGATGAAAAGCTACAGTCTAGCCTACATTTTGGCTGTACATATTTGAACGGCCCAATTCCACTGGAAACCTACAGCCGACTGAAAAATTTAACTTGTTAATGTAGACCCATTCGGGATTCCGTTAGATTTATTTATTTATTTATTTAAACTTTACTGCGAAAACAAAGGTCAATACAAATGGCGAACTTAATGCTTAATGGCATTCTCTACCAGTCAACCATAGGGCCAAACAGAGTGGCTTCAAGTGGGTGCAGAGTAGAAAATTAATCGTTCGGAGAGCATCCAAGATACAAGTGAATACATGTATATTGTATATTACATTGTATATTTAGACTTAGATTTATTTATTTCACAATATAAAATGTCGGTATAGATAAAACTAAAACTAAAATACCAGATGGAGAATGCGGTACGAGGCATAGAATTGAAAGAGACGTTTAGCGTTCAATACCAGGTTTCTTATTTCCAATGTATCATAGGGATTTTTATGATATTGATAGATGTAGAGTTTAAAGCTGCGTGTCCACAGAACCGGGGGAGATAGGAGATGCGTAAAATGGACCAATGATGTTGCTCAGATTTTTCTTACACTTATTTCGGGCTTCACTAAGATTGCGCCTGATTGCTTAATTGTCTTCGATCTAACCTAAGACACATTTTGTATAAATTCAGTCCGGAAAATGTATGTTAGTATTACGGAAATTGACGTGCATTTTGTACTTTACCCTATCTACCTAAAGTTTGACAGTTGAGTATTATACTAAACACTACTCTTGTAGATAATTTTGAAGGATTTTGTTTTTATGATATCATAAATAATTTCGCTGCTGTGACGAAACATCGAAACTTACCACTTGAACGAAAATCTGAATAAAGTCGACTATTTCCTAGCATCCTAAAATATGAGTGCGCTAGGATACTTGCCACCTCTTCGTGTTTCTGGATGAGAACAAAATACCTACGTCCTAGATCTTACAGTATTTTTTTGGATAAAATTATTAGCGTTGGTGTAATTTAAAGATACTCAGATCTGAGTCTTCGTTCTAGGTTAGATAAAAAATGCAATTTTGAAGGCTTCCATTGTAGTACAGCACGATAGTCAACATTGTTGTAATTTGACATTATTTTGATATATTATTCTACTTCTTACCTCCTGCAGAACGAACAAATTGAGGTACTTGAAGACGGCCATTGTGTACGATTGTACGACAACTGTACGATAACGAGGCGCATTGTGCTGTACAATTTGCCGATGAAACCCGTGGTTGGAGTTTTTTTGTTTGCTCGCAATAGTTAGCGAACGGCAGGGGAATTGTTTCGCTGCAGTTGCGCTTGGATTGTTTAAGTTTAACGTTGATGTGAACGAGAAAACACGGGTTATCCTCAGAGTTGACTTGATTTTTTTAATTTAAGCTTACTTTTGTTATTTTCCGCTTAAAATGTGACGAAACCGTTCAGTCAAACGTTTGAACTGATAGTTAAACATTATTTTTACACGATAAAGTTGTAGGCGAAGTTATTGATATCATCTATTTAAAATCATCGTGGTTTTCAACGTAGACGTAACTAATCTTTACACCTTAATGCTTGCCCTACTCATTAATCCCAATGATATTTAATACTAACTTAAACTTCTTCAGTAATTATGTAGTAAACGACTGATAAAGAAATTGAGCACTATTAAGCACCTACATAATGTTAACAGAGTAGCTGTCAGACATTTGGTTTATTATTCACGGGAACGATGACAGCCTGCACACCCAATCATTGTCTATTTGTATAACTACTTATTGCAAGGTACTTTAAAATAATAACGCAACAAACATAAGTTAATCAAACAGCAAGAGGTAAGATGCCCATCGCCTTTCAGTTATCAAAAGGAAAAAAATTGAGACGGCCATTTTCTCGCCTGCCTGAGATAAATGGTCGTGGAAATGAAAATTCCTCGTCCATCGCAGAGGTCAAAACCTTTTGGCGAGTTTCGTAAAATAACGTATCTCTAAATAAGGGGATATTCTTCAGAAATTCCAGCGGGAAAAAAGAAAATCCCGGCGATTATCGCGCAGGTATTAAGGTTTCAGCGAAATCACGGATTTGGTAAATTGAGGCATTTACCGGACTTCCGGCGGGCGGGTAGTTTGTGATTTTCCATGAAAAATACGGTTTGCTATTGACTTTTTACGTGACCTTTGCCGGGCGCGTAATGAGCGAAGTTTTCGGACAATTTTTCGCGACAAATGAGTCGAATCGAAACGCTGACCGAGCTGCGGTTATACTCAACGTAAAATTACGTTTTATTGTTTTAATAAACTTTCTGCGCTATTTTGTACCGTTCCGTTATGCAAATTATACATCATATTAATACTTTCGCTTGTTTTCTATAACTATTGGTACCTGTCACCGTCCTTATTTTACATATCGACGGCAAAACAAATTGCAAATAAATACTTCTTTCTTTCTTTCTTTCAAAACGCGGAAACTCTGTAAACGCCAATGCCAATTCCCTTGGCGTTTACAGCGTTCCCGCTTATTGCCGTCGATATATGAGTAATATAATTCAACCTAAAATAGCAAGTCAGCGACTGAAAAAAGAAACAACATATATTTTGAGTAGGTACGACAGATCAAACGAAACTAAATTAACTATGTGAACCAGTAAATTTCTTAATTTTTATTGCATATTGTAATACATTTCATAGTGGAATAAACTCCAGTCGAGTAACGTAGTCAAACCTATCGCTTGATCAATTACCGAACCCAATATGTGTATGACCAAACAAAACAATTAAATGAAAAACTACGCGTCCACGTAACAGCAATGATTGCACAAATTGGCATGCTCGTTCCGCGGTCCATCGGTTCGCATCTCGTCGCGACAGGCCGCGAGCGACACCATGGGAACACTAACCTCGTATTTTATTCACTGACGACTGTCACTCGCTGTGGACAAGTTATAAGCGCCAGCGATTAGTCCCTCAAATTGGCATGCTCGTTCTGCGGTCCGTCGGCTCTTAATCTAAATGTAACAAATTTTATTTATTTATTTATTTAAACTTTATTGCACAATACAAAAAAGTACAAATGGCAGACTTAATGCCTTTAGGCATTCTCTACCAGTCAACCACAATTCAAATTTCAGTAATCGCAAGAGTCTAAGAGCGGGAAGAAAATCTTTAATATTTATTAAATCATTACACACATTTTAGTTCTGTAGATGTCCCCAAAAACTATTGCGGCCGCTTTTGACGTGAAGAAGTTGAATGGGGTAAATTACTAAATTACTTGTGGTAGATTTAATCTAGCTCCTAGACTACTCCTATTTCTGAAAAAATATCTGATTGCGAAGGTATAAGACAAAAATCGTAAGTAGCGCTAGTTTCGCTTTACCTATCACCATAATTATGTACTCGTCGTGGCAGAGCGTGAGCAAAACAATGAGAACGCTAACCTCGTAATTTATTTACTGACGCCTGCCACTCGCTATGGATGAATCATAAGTGACGTGATTTAGTTCTGATGAATATGCATGTCACCATCTCAGTTTATGCATCGCCAGATTTTACTGAAAACAGTGGTCAAGCATTACTGTGGACTTATGATAAAGTAAGTCGTTCTATTATTGATTCTATTGATCAAGCAATTTAACTAAAAACAATTCGGAAATTCTCAATCCAAGTCAGCGAAAAAAAATTGAAATTTTAGAAACTTTCAAGAAGTTGCCAACCGACTTTGAACTGCGTACCTCTCATATCTCCAAAACTAAGGCAAACGTCACAATGTCATAAATCGGGGTACTACTAGACAAAAACAAACATTTTCAATGTAAAAAATCTACGGTATCCGCTTTCAGTCCCACGCTTGCGCCCTCATAACGACACCTCAAAATGCAGCGTTGAAACATTTTTGTTGCTCGCGCGCGCAGCAGTTTAGTCCCCCGACGATTCCGAATCGTAATTTTTTTCATATTTCCATACCTCGTTTTTAGGTTTTCGGGCCGTGTAATTTCGGTGGCACACGGTTTGCCCGGAAATCTCTGGATAAAGTTTTTGACCGAAGAGCTGGTTTGAAACAATCTGAGCGCCGAAGTGATTGGTATTAAGGGGGCTTTTGCTACGTTTCTTTTATAGGTTTATTTGATCAATCGACTTGTTTTTTGTGCTACAAACCAGGAAAAACTCGGGGCTCTAAATGATCTCATTTTTAAGGGTCTTAGAGGCTTAATGCGTTCCGTTTAGTAACAATGATAATTTTTACGAATATTTGTGAGGCCATGCCATTTATAATTATACGATTGAACCTGTTATTTAAAAAATGTTTGTTTCTGTACTTAAAGAAGATATGTATATCTTAAACATTGAGTTTATTTTCGATGTTGTTAGCAGTTGTTAAACTGACTGGCTTAATGGACACCTATTTGCGTAATACATAAATCTAGTCCTTGATTTTCAATATTACGTAGCTTCGGTCACAAAGGAGTCAACCAAGCCTGCACTACAAGTGTCTTCCACAGCATTACGGGAGTAATCCTTGCTTTGCCACACTTGTGTGATAATGGAGATGATTAAGGTCTTATACGACGTAACATGATGACAAGTGTGAGACTGTGAGTGATATAAGATTCCTTTGGTATAATATTAAAATGTAATTGAGATGAGATACATTGAAAATAGTAAAAAAAGTCAATTAATTAATTATATTTCTTACATACGTATACGTCGGAAAAATAGATAAAATAAACTTTCTCTCTAACCTTATTAACTCAACATATATTTCCATTTATCATGAAAGCTGTATCAAAGAAAATGTACGAGTCCCTCCATATAAAGTAATATTAAAAATACTCGGCGAATATTTAATAATTCGGGTTGGGATAACATTTCTGGTCCTTTTTAATGTGGACCCTTTGTGGTAAGCGGACCCGAGGGCGCCGTCCTACCTAAAGGACCGGTTAAGGCGTGCACACGCCGTGCCACAACATGACGCATGCGACAATAAATGGGACGGAAATGATCATAATTTTTCAATACTTTTACAATTCTAATTATAGGTTTTCTCTCTTTATATTCATAATTTGATTGTTTTTTTACTGATCCAGTGTTTTGTAATGCCATACGATAAATAAATAAATAATACTTTTACAAAACTAGTTTTTTTTAAGGTAATTAATTTGAATTCACTTTGACTTATATGATTTAAACAAAACTTACTCTTCAAACACTTGTTACCAGCGTGTTTAAACCCTTGCATATAATGAACTTTGATATTAAGTTCTTGATTTGCTCTAGCGCAAAAACAGACATCCAGCAAAGCCCAAAAAAATACGTTTACGATTGTAATTTCATCAAAAAATAAACTATTATCGTATTTTGACCAGTGAGACATTTTTTTTGATAAACCTACACCAAAATAATAATATATATACATAATATTATGTAATGTACCTAATAAAAAAAAAACATTTTCTGAACTAACTTAAAAGTCATTTCCTTCGAATAGATTTGTTAGTTTCTGTCAAGGATTTCATTATTTTGACAAGTTTCATAGCGGACTGTGCTTTTCTTTGAACATCCATCACTTACTCACTGATATAATTCTAAAGAGCTTAAACTCGATAGGGCTACTTAAATCTATTACAGAGTTTCTAGGGCCACGTTCTGGCTTTATTATCACACCAGCCCCATGGTACCATAATATTGTATTTCCATGAAAGTTAAGTGGGTATGCGAAATTTCAGCTCAAACGGTTTATATTTGCTCCAAACTTGAGTTGCAAGATTCCACACGAACAAACATTACATACATTGCAAGTTAAATAAAAGCTTGTGAAAATTCGAACGCTATTTTAGTCCCCAGTTTTGACGACGCGGTTGGCTCAGTTGTTAACCAACTGCCTACTGAGCCGACGGTCCAGGGTTCGAATCCCGGCAAGGGCAAATATTTGTGTGATAAACTCGAATATTTTGTGCCTGGGTCATGGATGTTATTTGTAAGTATGTATTTATTTAATATAAGTATGTTCATCGTTCTCCAGTGTCCATAACACAAACCTTACTAGAGCTTAGCGTGGGACTAGATTAGTTTGTGTGAGGTTTATTTATTTTATTAGTTATCAGCCGAATGTCGCAAGCTATCGCTCCGTCGTAAGAGCCCTTTACTTATGTACTTAGTCGTTTAAGGCAGGTGCCCATTCAGTTAGCAGATTAAGCCACGGTGAGGAATTTCAGACGAAATTATAGGAGGATAGTGGTCAGCGGACGTTCATTTTTCTCCAAAGTCCTTTTAGGTGAGTAAATGTTAATTGTAATTATCGTGATGGGACCCGAAAAACTTGTAACGGTTTGGTTTCGCTTGGGGCATATTTCGGACATTTTTAATGCCATTTGCTCGTAATATGGTTGCTTTCATAATGTGTTTTATTTAGCTTTTAAATTATGTCAAATGATAATTTGTGCAGCGTAAATAGGAAAAATTTGTATAATTTATTTCGGCCATAGCATAGAGTATCGCTATAAAAAATATGACGATGTCAATTAAATTAGACCCTGGAGATAATAGTTGATATAAAAGCAAATGACAAATAATAGCCAGATCAATTTGGTGAGATTATATTTAGTAAATTATCACAGGATTTCTTCGCATGACGCTTTTATAAATGTTATAAGAAGAGAACAGGACATGCAGTTGTTTTATTTTGATAATGGACCTACGAGTTGAAATACCAGTGTCTAAAGAACGTTTTCTTAAAGGTAAAGTAAGTCAAAAACATCATACTAGCCTATTGGCTAGTACGTCCACTGCTTGACATGCTGCATATTCCAGTACGCGGTTGCCACTCAAGAACCTTTCTGCCACAACGGTTCTACAAGCAATGTGCCTCGCCCACTGCCACTTAAGTTTGGCGACTGTCTGAGCTATATCTACAACCTTGCGTGTTCGAATCCGAAATGACAGGATACACAAGAGAAAAACAACAGCCTGTAGTAGAATGCCTGCTCATTTGTTCACTGTTGCCTTTCCGTGATATTACTTGCCCATTTTTATTTGAGTTCTTTTCACCGGATCTCATATTTCTGAAGCGCGCGGGCGAGCCTTGTAAAAGAGTCCGTCTGACCTACTTGCAGAATATAGTTTACGGTTTAAATATATTTCCAGAATATATTATTTCCTGAGAAGAGAAATATACGAAGCGTGGCAGTAGCATTGTTAAGTAAGCTAAATCTTGAGAAAAATAGTGGTCAAAGTTAAACAAGTCTAAGACCTACCAATTTTTATTGAAACTTGCACGTATTTTTGCCGCTGAACATGACATAATATTTGCATGTGAATATATATTTATTTGAAAATTAGACGAAACGGTTCGAGGAAAGGTTGGTAGTGCCCCGCTTCTTTTTTTTTCGTCTTGGCGGGGGCACTACCGTACCCCCAGGTACGTTCTCTTCTCGTCTTAAACTTAAGAGGTGAAATGGATGTAGATAAATCCATGAGCAATAGCACTTTAATTAAACCAGTCTCAACCATTTCCATTCATAATTATTTTTTTTTGTTTTTATTACACAATGTACTTACAAAGCGAACAGCATTATATGCAAAAATACTGATTGTTTTTATTCTGTTTCAGGTAATGGCGTTATTATCGATATCAAAGATTCTTCGTCAAGTAAGTTCTATCAAACAAATCTTCTAAACAGACTATGCCCAATCTTCTATTTTACTTCCTTACACGGTAAAATGCCAACCAATCGGAATAACGAATGACACACCGCGGCTGTCTTCGATTTAAAACCCTTCTGACACAGAAAAATGATCCCATCGCAAACGTCGCTTACTACATTTTTCACGTTTCAGTTTGTGAGTTGTTCAATAAAGTGAAGAAAACAGCGTAACTGCCTTTAACTTTATGGTGCAGTGAAAGATGTTAGGAGCCTTTGTTAGATCGTATACGAATCGTATATACTCGTGTGTATTCGGCTTACTGTCAGTCAAAACCTCACTTCCACAAAAAAGTCGGAATAAGATCGCAGTGGAGCACGCCCTGGCCAAAGAATATTAAATAGAGATAGAGTTGTCAACTATATGAAAATAATATGTTTCGTTTGGGGATAATAATATCGTTTGACATTTCGTCCGGTACTAAAACAAGGGATCTCCACAGGCATTTCGTCGACGTACCAAGTATAACTTTTTTTATCAGATAGAACTGATAGAAGCCCTTGAGTGAAGAGACTCATCAAACAGCAGCCACATCATTATTATTATGATGCCGGTAATTACAAAACAAACTGAAAGAATCCACTGCTCAATCAGGTCCTAAAATTTCGTGAAGGTTGGTTAAGTTTAGGAGGAGGAAATGGACGTGAACGAAATCCCGATTTGTATTAACCGGTTGCGTTAAGTTTGGACCTGTGGTTTGCGATAGGTTTCAACACATCACATAACATTCATACTGTAATTTCAATTGCGTTGCAATTATGTTGGATCATTGGATAATAAACAGTAGCCCAGAATTGAGTGAATTTCAACCAAAAAAGATTAAATAATATTTTTACCAATATTTTAGCTGTCGACATGACCATATGAATTTTTGTTTTCTTCATCCATTTTCCATTGAAAACTTCTGTGAGACTCAAACGCATTATTATGAAATGGGTCTTTAAAGTCAAATATCGCTCTAAATGTTCCGAACCTATATTTGCGAGTCTTAAGCATGAGCTGCGTTCGAAGGCGATGACGGTTCCCCCTAGTTTTCCAAAGGACTCGAGCCTTTTAGCTCTTTTATTTAAGGCTGGCCTATATTTTGACGCCTAAGAGGGCTAAAAGCCTATAAAGCTCTTTAGCCCCCAAGCCGCCAGCCTAGACCCTCAGAGCTCGTAACCTTATTAAAAGGCTATAAGTTTAAAGGGCTAAAACTGCCTAAAAGACTTGTACAAATAGTGAGACTTAAAAATATTTTGGCCTCCGAACTTCAACAGGCTTGGAGGCTAAAATATTCTTGAGCTTATTAAAAAGATTTTATAAACTCGGCGCTCTTTTAGTGGGGTGTTTTAAATAAAACAAAAGACGTGAGTATGTTTTGTCAACAATTATATAATTTATGTATTTGGAACAGGCAAGAAAGTGCCATTAACATACGTTTTTCAAGTTATAAATTTAAATCAAGGGTTTATATGCTAGAGAACCGGGCGGCAAGTCGTAAATTACGCCCTGAGGCGGTAAGTAAGTAATTTTTAAATTGAAAATCTTTACGTTTAAGTATGGCCTACTTATCATATAACTAAACGTAAAGATTAGAAACGTAAACTAAAAGAAGTGTTTATTCAAGAGTTGCTAAGTTTTTACTTTAAATGCATTTTTAAAAAGGTCTAGATAAGTAATTGTTATTATAAAAGTGTATAAACACGTATTTCAATGATATTACTTAACATATTTTTATTTGTTTTATTGCGTTTTGTAAATTTCTATTTTAATAATTATTCTCTGTATGTTGTGTTTTTTCCGCTCATTGATACAATATTCAAACGCAATATTTTACATTATCTGTGAATAGTCTACAGTAGCTACCTCTGATTGGTCTGCGGTCTGACATGCCAACATGATGGCAGAAATAAATAAAAAATGTACTAAGTGATGTGATAGTGGCTCGTTTTGAATTTATTTATGTTGAATTTAATAGCATCAATTATTTCTGTAAAATTAAATTAATTGACTATGTAATTCATGCCATCAAATCAAATAAAAAAATCTCCAATGAGGATTCCCCTCGAAAGTATTATCATCAATGCGGCAAACAGCTACTGACAATTAAAAAAAAAGCGAAGTATTAACTGGATTTTATTGAAGATGAATATTTAACAAAGAAGGTAACTCGAGAATACCTACATAATAAGTATATGTAATTTTTTAATTTGCTTTTATTTTCAAATCAATCCTTTTGATTGAATTGTTTTGATATTTAATGAAACATAATATAGAAAACTTTGTATAAAAGAACTAGGTATAAGCACAAAACAGATAGGTATAGAAATCAATCTACATACAAGCGCACTCGAGCAAACGCATTCATAGACTTTGCTCACGGACACGATATCTCGGACCAGTTCGGACCAGTACGAGCGCGAGTGCCATCCGCTTGACACGCGCGTCTGTGAACTATTTTATGCTATAATGGAGCAACGAGCTTCACTTCTGGCCCGTTATTTTTGAGGTTACGGTATTTAAAATATTAGTTATATATAAGTTAACGTACACAAGTAAGTAGCCTTAGCGTAGCCTAGGTCTAAAAAATGGCTACAGCCTTTAAAAAGGCCTAAAGCCCCTTAAAAGGCAAAAATAAAAATAAAAACCCATCGGCTTTTTTTAAGACTAAGGCCTTATTATAATCACTAGCTCTTCGAAACTCATTTCATCAAGCCAGCTCTAAAAAGAGCTCGTGAGGCTTCAAATTCGGGCTAAAAGGGCTCGAGTCCTATGGAACACTAGTTCCCCCGCAAACTATGCGATTCAAAACATGTCGAGCAATATTCGAGTTTAACGACGTGAATAAACCCGTTTCATATGTGTGGAGAGAGTGTGGACACTGAGATATAGACAAACCTTTCATAGAATATTTAATTTCATCGAATTTTCATTTCATAGACAATTTTTAGCCCTGAGGTCATAAATCACACTAATATTATAAAGGCGAAAGTTTGTGAATGTGTTTGTGTATGTTTGATATTAAATTTCTTCACGCTCAAACGGCTGGACCAATTTAGATAAATTTTGGTATGAAGTTAGCTGACACCCTGGATTAACTTGACACATAGGATACTTTTTATCCCGAAAAAATGTACTCGTATGTGTCCCGTGGAATGAGCGGGTAAAGCCGCGCAGTGCAGCTCGTTTTTCATAAATCTTAAAAATGACATCCTATAGAGGTTGGGTTTTTTATAAGAATCCAAAATATTTTATGATTTCACAGAGAAATGCTTATGCTTAATGCTTATGAATGTAACATTGTTTATGAAATGTAGCATTCTGAAACGTTTGTCCAAAAAATAAGGGAAAACCGTGGACACTCTATCCAATCCGATATCCATACTCTGTGCTCTAACGAGTTCGCTCACAAAGGCAGATCTCAGGGCCGGCCCGAGTCGATTGTGACCGAGTCATTGTGCTTCGATTACGGTTTATCGGGTCATTTATCACTGCAGAGCTGTCGGGCCGATGCGGTCCGATGGATCATTTTTATGGATTTGGATTCCGGTTTGAGGTGTCTGAATTTTTCATGTAGGTGGTTAGTTTTGGTTTTCAAAATACTTTCTTTATTATGGCAGATTTTTATAGACAATTGTGACTTTGGAGATACAGACATAATTTTTTAAATGTTTGTGTCGCTATGTTATCTTCGCTATAAGATAAAACTGAATTCATCCCTTACACCTGAAGTAATATAGATATAAGTAGGTACCGAAAATAGTTGTTGAACGTACTCGATTCTAAACGCAATTTTAGTCTTGCCTTGACTTGTTTTACAAGTTGTTTACTCCCGACAAATGAAAAATAGCGTGCAATTTTTGCAAGTAGATTTGTACAATAATGATTAAAATAAAAATTAAGAAAAAACTTAGAATTAATCATAGTTCCGCGATAGCGAGCTTAAGGAAAGTTACCATTTATTGCGCATTTCTTTTATTTATATGTTGCAAATGTAACTTTTTTACTAAAAAGCGACACTTATCCAAAGATAAAATTAGCACAATAAATAAAAGACTCACTTTCGCGAAATTGCCAATAGCTAAATAAAAATAAAAACACGACGACATTCAGCAAAAATTAAGTCGTATATAATTATGTCAACCACAAATCTTGACAAAAACAATCAACAGCCAATCACTTATCAAAAAAAAAAACCTACGCATCACTTTTAATAAGTATCTCAATTTATTTTTTATTGTTATAAGGTACAAAGTTTCAAATTGATTCCCCATCCGCGCCCTCGTTCAACTTCTTTTTAATTAAATTAAGGTCGTCTAATCGCGGCGCAGAATTACCTAATGCAGCTGTTCTCAAACTGTGAGACATCGAGCTGCGGGGGTCTGTGCGACCACTTCGAGAGCTCCAACGGGATAATATCAACTAAACTTTTGCTAAGTTTGCTGTACGACTAAAGAAGTTCTTGTGTTCCTGATTTGAATCCAAGTTCAGGACTGTTTTAGCCTCAGAGCTACAAATACAAATACATTTATTGAAAAAACATAATGTACAGAGCGGTAACGGCTACAGAAGATATCGCTGAAATTATTCACGTACTCATACTTATATGTACGTTCAGATCTATTTTGGGAATATGCTGTATATACCTAAATATATATATTTACCACAGGTCTAATCACAACATTTATAACTTATAGACATATATCACGTATATCTTGACGATATCTCCATGATATAGTCTGTACAGTGTACATCCCTAAGAAGTCCCTGGTTTGACTGTTGTTAAGGATCCGTCTCTCTGTTGGCAAAAACGCTTATAGGATCACTTTCTTGTCTGTCCGTCTCTCAGCCTCTTTTTCTCAGGAACGCGTGAGGTATCAAGCTTAAATTAATATCAGACATTCAAGTCTGCTACCCTTCGAAGCCGTGAAAAACAAACTTTCTGAGTCAACGAAATCAAAAGATACGAGCATTTATGCTACATTTGTTGACGCGGGCACGGAAATCAAAATGTATAGGGTTCTTTTCGTTGACCACGAATTGTAAAATTTGGCTAGAAGTAATATTATGACGACGCGTTTGGCTCGGTTAGTAGACACCTGCCTACTGAGTCGGCGGTCCCGGGTTCGAATCCCGGCCGGGGCAAATATTTGTGCAAATATTTGTTCTTGGGTCATGGATGTTATCTATATATGTATTTGTATATTATGTATATCGTCGTCTAGTACCCATAGTACAAGCTTTGCTTAGTTTGGGACTAGGTCGATTTGTGTAAAATTGTCCCTTAATATTTATTTATTTATTTATATCATTTAACACAAGTAAATAAACACGGTCGAAAACGCGCAAAAATTACATCACAATAAATAACTATATATTATTGACAGTTGATATCCTAACCTCGCCCTTTGTCGATGTGTGGGAACAACAGTTGTGTAACGGCAAAGTTAAGTGAGTTGCTCAGTGTAGTTTATCTTTTTGTTAGAGCAATATGCTGTGCTTTCATTACCATTAGTTAGTACCTAACCCTCGGGACGCGAATCTGACTCGCGCTTGGTCAGTATTTTTTAGGGTTTCATAAAACCTATACTATTCAAAAGAGTTTCCACGCTACAAACGTTTTAGAACCCCAGACCCGTTTTATCTTATTCATCTCCTGAAAAGTTTTTCTTTTGAGGATCATTTCTGCCCGAGTGCGCTTCAGGTTTATTTTAATTTGCGTTCATTACATTAACTTTTTTGAGATAAATTACAGGGTTTTATAATGAGTTTGATTAACCTTCTTCTGTAACGCTAGACGGCTATGTAGAGGGGTAGTGTTAACAAGATTTTTAATGAGTTTGCCTCAGGATACCTACTTATAAAATATATTCATAAAGTAATTATAAAAGGTATATTTATTAAAGATGAATTTTGTAAAAAAGAGGAAATATCAACCCTAGAATTCCTTCCATCTCATTGAAGTCTATCTTTGATCCTTTTCTTTATACCTACATCACTAAATTTGTCCAAAATTCGCCCTAACTACGTAGCCACCCGTATTTTAACAATGTACAAGTGTTTTAGGACTTCTGAGAAAGGATTATGATTCACATGTGTATTATATTGGAGACCTTAGGTCCAATTCATCATATTTCTGCTCACCCGAAGGTAGACAACGCATTATGATATTATTATTTCTTTATCTTGTGAAACCTTTCAAATCAAAGAGATATTACGGTCGGTACAATGTGACTTTGATCGCATGTTCTTATTTCTTACATATTTTATGTACTCTGTCGTAGACTTATAATATTCGTTATAATATATTTCGTAATAACCTTTAGGCTCTATTTTAATTATATTTATCGGTATTCGTAATGTGTTACCAATATTCGTTGTCAACTCGACCCGTGCTGTCTGAAGTTGTTCAATGTCTTGACTTTTTGAGAAATGAAACGTGCTTTGAAAACCTATTCCTGTTAAGTCCTAGCCTTAATTATTTGTGTCCTAGGCTTGAAAGAAATTCCATTTACGCCTACTGAGCGGGCGTCCTGGGTTCCAATCCCGGTAAGGGTAAATATTTGTGTGATGTACTCGAATATTAATTCCTGGGTGATAGAAATCTCTGTGTATGTAATATGTATTTATTTATGTAAGTAGCTATCGTCGTTTAGTGCCCAAAATGTAAGTTTCCAACCCAACAAAAGTCATGAGACATTTCTTTTTAAAATCAAAAGTAGACTAAAGCCTCTGCTCTAACCCAAGATCTAAAATTAATCAATATAAAGTCTTTGTTAAAAATCCTATACTTTCCGCATAACGAGGTGTCTACAAACTAGATTCCGATTGCAGAGATATCGATTGCAGGCCTTACTCGATTATTTGATGTGAGAAAAGGAAATTCAAATTCTCGTCGAGAAGAACTAGAAAAGGTAGCAGACACAGCGTGGATCGTTGGGATTGTTAGCTCGGTAAATTCTGCTTCCGCGGTGTATTTAATATATACAAGCCCCGTTTTATCTTTAACTGCCTAAACTTTTACGCTATGGTTAACTGCCTGACTGAAGAACATTGAGTGTAATTATAAAAACGGTTAAAACTCACGTAAAAGTGGTCAAGAACGGCCCGACATGTTTCGAACTCATATGGAGCTTTTGAAATGAAATGTATTTTAAATGTACTTAGCAACGGGAAAACATGGCTCCCGTTAGATAAAATTAATATTAATTGTTCTCTGCCATTTATTTATTTTAAATTACCACAAGAGGCTTAACAAATAACATAGACAAGAAACATATTCATAATTTCTCCGCGGAGACTGCGGCGGCGGCCGGCGGCCTACACGGCGGCGCGTTGCTGCGCAAGTGCGCATCGGGCAGCTTGACTGACAGTTGTCAATCTACAACAGCTGAGAAATGTGTTTTTGTTTTCAAGTTTTTGCTAATATTTTGCGTGAATCTCTATCATGTTACGAGTGTGATTGCTATCAGTGCATGAGTACTATCTAGTTATATGTGCAATTATAAACCACCGCTTCCCCCAGGAACTTTATGGGGCAATTTGTATGCCGAAACTTGGAGCGGTTTTTTTAAATACTTTTTTTGTTATCGTAGCCGTAAGTTTTTATCTATTGCGTTTTTTAATAGTTTACTTGATGAATCCTAATAGCACGGGCTCCTCTCAGAATGTCGCTTCCAGGTCTGTGTCGCTGTCGCTGGAGAATTCCGTACAGTGCCCACATTGCTCCCAGATTCGTTTCTTTAAAGGTCAGAAAGGACTTAATATACACATCAGTAGAACCCATGGCATTCGTGCTGGCGCAATTACGTCGCCACCAGGCAAACAATTCACAACCAAGTCAGATCAGGCCTTTTTCTGAAAAAATCAGTGAGCTTAAACATTCAATTCCAGTGGTCAAACGAATTCCTCGCAGCGCTCGAATTCAGGTTGCACAAAAAGTGTGCCTACCTTTTCGTTCTTGTTTGCAGCGCCCAACAGGGTACATAATGTGATGCTTAAACTATTTACTTTCACCTGTATAATCATTATGTGCAATAAACGTATTGAGCATATATTTTATAAACGTTCTTAAGGCCACGCGCGCGCCAAGATTTTAGTCGCACGATAATTTTGTCGCATAAATGCAAGATATGGGTTTATATGAGAGTGCGCGCACCACGATTTTCATAAACCCATAAGTACGCTTATTTCTGCGACAAAAAAGTGGTGCGCGCCTGGCCTGAAGAGTAGGTAAACTCCAGTCGTGCGTCGGAGCTGACACACACACTTTTTTTTTAATCTACCTATATTATCCACGTCCATATTCATTTTGCTAAGCATTTGACCTCGATCGCACCTGAATGTTAAGTGACAATAAGGCCTAAGATGGAGTTTGCTTGCCTTTGCCGAATCATTGGCAATATTTTTTTTAAGGATTACCAACTCAACAATTACTTCCGTTTCTGTTGCAATATTTAGGTCTCCTGGAATATTTAAAATAGCCTAATATAATTATATTATAACTCCTGAAGAATTATGGCCTCGAGATTCAGCGGCTTTACGCTAGTTTCCTATATCTTGACACATAAAAAAATACTTTTTCCAATGCACAGGGCCGTCCCTTGATAACATGCCTCGGGCAGATCCTACAAACAAACATATTTAATACCTCTCTGATTCCATCAGACAAAAAATGGGAGTTACGTGCTCAGGGTACCGATGAACCCACGGTCAATGCTGATCGATTTATAATATCGCACGCAACCACAAACGAACTTCGGCGATTCTATTTTTTTTTGGGATCAAATGTATAGGATTAACTATAGGATTAACTTTATACAAGTGTGACTTAATCCCTTATGGCATTAAGTCCGCCATTTGTACACTTTTTTTGAGCAATAAAGCTCAAATAAATAAATAAATGTGACGTCGTTTGTAGGTTGGGTTCCAATATTTGTATGGAGACGAAAAGAGTTTTCACGTGAAAAAGTGCGTTTAAATTCAGTTGTTATACAATTATTGTTTTGTTAAATTATTAGGATTCTGAAAACAATTTAAAAATGTCTTTTAGATTCAAAAAGAAAGACATATAATTTGCGTTCCTTTGTAGTTACATATTTCAATATAATTATATTTGGAATTTTTATTTGTATCGTGACAAACTGAACTAATTCTATTCATATATCCACAGTACGTTGTATAATTCAACATCAGGCTAACTAGTTTATAGATGCAGAGAAAAATGCTTTCTATCATTATACTTTTAGGAGTCGATTAGCCTTTCCATCTCTCAAAAATTATATAAAAATATCTCTAATGTCAAAAGCATATTATACAGAAGAGGACTATCTGACAGAAAAAAAGGGGTAAGTAATATAAGATATAAGAACTTATACTATAATATTCATATTATATACGCTCATATGGTATACGCTTGTTTTGTATACCGTTCAAAGTGTATAACGAACGTTAGATATAACATCAAAATATCTATTTTTGTTAAGTATAACGTTATTTAAGTATAATATCATTGTATATAACGATCATAACGTATAACGTTCATAATATCTCAGATTTATAATGTATATTACTCAATACATCTAACACCAAAATGCATAATGCTCGTATATAATAACCGCCTGCACATCAATTGTGTACATAATTAGGCAATAGTTCGCTGTAAAATTTTAATATATTTACCTCTATGCAAGCAAGTATTTTGACGCTACGCTCGCTTCGCTCGCTCCGCTATCCATGGTCATAAAACAAACCTAACCTAACCTACAGTTTTCGGTTTTTGACCCACATTCCATTTTGTCGCTGTTCTTCCAGACGGTATACTCGTATTTGCCAGAATTCTATCTGCCATTATCAATTGTGTGCATCCTTATGCAATAGTTTGCTGTTAAATTTTAATATACCTCCATACAAGCAAGCATTTTGACGCTCCGCTCGCTTCGCTCGCTCCGATATCCATGGTCATAAAACAAACCTAACCTAACCTACAGTTTTCGGTTTTTGACCCATATTCCATTTTATCGCAGTTCTTCCAAACGGTATACTCTTACTTGCCAGAATTTCATCTGCCATTATCAATTGTGAACATACGTATGCAATAGTTCGCTGTTAAATTTTAATGTAGGTACCTCCATGCAAGCAAGCATTTTGACGCTCCGCTCGCTTTGCTCGCTCCGCTATCCATGGTCATAAAACAAACCTAACCTAACCTACAGTTTTCGGATTTTGACCCATGTTCCATTTTAGGGGCATAGGGGTAGCAGTTATAACCTATTTAGTATATCATACGCAATTATATTTTCTAATCATTATACGAAAAGAAAGTATATACTATGATCGATATACGTTATGTATGTTATATCAAATAAATTTAGAGTATTTGAGTGTTATATAAAAAATCATTCTACAACATGAGTCTTATGCTAATTGACCGTTATTCCAAATAAAAATATTGATTTTGATGTTATAGCAAAAGTTTATTATATCATGTGAACGTTATTAATATGAAATTATATATTATGTAGTTATATCTCATGGGACGCACCCAAAAAAAAGCATGGCCTGAACCAGAAACTGAGTAACTGACTCCTTAGATTGTACCTAACTAGTTTAAGGGACACAGTTCTAATAAGAAAGCATATCAAACGTACATACATTGTGATAAACCGTCATACTTTCTTGTAGTTTCTATATTTTATTCTTACACTTTTCCTCATTTATATCTAAGAATACACTTTTTATATGTTTTCTTCGAGAACGACGAATAGGTAATTTCAAATAACTGTAATAGTTAAGTACTTATCCTTTATGAAAAAATGACTGACGGTTGAGTTTCTTTCGGCGTTTCTTCTCATCAGTGGTCTCCTCTTGTGAAATGCCGGTAGACTCAGACATGTAAAAGTGCCCTTATGGCCTACTTGCAGAATAAAGTTCATTATTTCATTATTTCATTTCAATATAGACCCAAATTTAGAAAATAGATAGTTTATACCCCAACCCCAAACTTAACACGTATGCTACTTTTTATCACAACAAAAACATAGTTCCCGTAGGATAACAATTACAATTTGTTATTCGTTATCATTCAATAATGGAATAATACCAAGCACCGAAATATTTGCCTTGAGTGATGAAACAAGATTCAGTAAACGCATGGAATTTGTCAAAATGTAATCCGTCTCAACAAGTGACTTTAGAGAATCCCATTCAGATCTCAAGTCACTAGATCCCGGGTCCGGGCTCCCGGATTAAAGCCGTAACACCGGCCAATTGTCTCGGGAACGAACCGGCTGAGTGTCGAGACATAGCCATCTAATTTCTACTTTAGTTGGGAGCAAAAGCATAGTATCAGACACATGGAAATAGGTACGTATGTTTTTAGGATTCCGTACTCAAAGGGTAAAAAAACGAGACCCTATTACTAAGACACTGATATTCTTCGTCCGTCTGTCACCAGATTATAGCAGACTTCCACTTGACCGGTTTTTCTGATTAGGTTTCAAATTGTAAATAAGAATGTCGTCAAACGTCATAGTAAAATGCGAGATGTGATTGAATGGTAATATAATTATTCGAGAAACGATTTTCTGTGATATGATTGAATACTGTTTGTATTAACATGATAATTCGTGAGATATTTAAGAAAAGAAAGCACAAGTCACATTCGATCAACATAGACTAGAAATTAAGTAGAACCATCATCACAAAACACTCAATGCTATAATATTATGAAAGCTATCGTGAAATATTTTTAAATTATAAAATCGTATAAACTCACGTTATAAGTTGTCAGGAACGGCCCGACATGTTTCAAACTCATATGGAGCTTTTCATCGGGGACAGCTATCCGTGCTGCTGCCTGCTACGCGACTTACGGCCCAGAGGCACAAAACAGATAGGTACAGAAATCAATCTACATACAAGCGCGCTTTTTCATCAGATTTTCATGGAGCTTTTTCATCAGCCCTCTGGCACAAAACAGATAGGTACAGAAATCAATCTACATACAAGCGCGCTCGAGCAAACGCACACATAGACATTGCTCACGGACACGTCAAGCGGATGGCACTCACACTGGTCTGAACTGGTCCGAGATATCGTGTCCGTGAGCAATGTTTATGTGTGCGTTTGCTCGAGCGCGCTTGTATGTAGATTGATTTCTGTACCTATCTGTTTTGTGCCAGAGGGCTGATGAAAAAGCTCCATGAAAATCTGATGAAAAAGCGCGCTTGTATGTAGATTGATTTCTGTACCTATCTGTTTTGTGCCTCTGGGCCGTAAGTCGCGTAGCAGGCAGCAGCACGGATAGCTGTCCCCGATGAAAAGCTCCATATGAGTTTGAAACATGTCGGGCCGTTCCTGACAACTTATAACGTGAGTTTATACGATTTTATAATTTAAAAATATTTCACGATAGCTTTCATAATATTATAGCATTGAGTGTTTTGTGATGATGGTTCTACTTAATTTCTAGTCTATGTTGATCGAATGTGACTTGTGCTTTCTTTTCTTAAATATCTCACGAATTATCATGTTAATACAAACAGTATTCAATCATATCACAGAAAATCGTTTCTCGAATAATTATATTACCATTCAATCACATCTCGCATTTTACTATGACGTTTGACGACATTCTTATTTACAATTTGAAACCTAATCAGAAAAACCGGTCAAGTGGAAGTCTGCTATAATCTGGTGACAGACGGACGAAGAATATCAGTGTCTTAGTAATAGGGTCTCGTTTTTTTACCCTTTGAGTATGGAATCCTAAAAACATACGTACCTATTTCCATGTGTCTGATACTATGCTTTTGCTCCCAACTAAAGTAGAAATTAGATGGCTATGTCTCGACACTCAGCCGGTTCGTTCCCGAGACAATTGGCCGGTGTTACGGCTTTAATCCGGGAGCCCGGACCCGGGATCTAGTGACTTGAGATCTGAATGGGATTCTCTAAAGTCACTTGTTGAGACGGATTACATTTTGACAAATTCCATGCGTTTACTGAATCTTGTTTCATCACTCAAGGCAAATATTTCGGTGCTTGGTATTATTCCATTATTGAATGATAACGAATAACAAATTGTAATTGTTATCCTACGGGAACTATGTTTTTGTTGTGATAAAAAGTAGCATACGTGTTAAGTTTGGGGTTGGGGTATAAACTATCTATTTTCTAAATTTGGGTCTATATTGAAATGAAATAATGAACTTTATTCTGCAAGTAGGCCACAAGGGCACTTTTACATGTCTGAGTCTACCGGCATTTCACAAGAGGAGACCACTGATGAGAAGAAACGCCGAAAGAAACTCAACCGTCAGTCATTTTTTCATAAAGGATAAGTACTTAACTATTACAGTTATTTGAAATTACCTATTCGTCGTTCTCGAAGAAAACATATAAAAAGTGTATTCTTAGATATAAATGAGGAAAAGTGTAAGAATAAAATATAGAAACTACAAGAAAGTATGACGGTTTATCACAATGTATGTACGTTTGATATGCTTTCTTATTAGAACTGTGTCCCTTAAACTAGTTAGGTACAATCTAAGGAGTCAGTTACTCAGTTTCTGGTTCAGGCCATGCTTTTTTTTGGGTGCGTCCCATGAGATATAACTACATAATATATAATTTCATATTAATAACGTTCACATGATATAATAAACTTTTGCTATAACATCAAAATCAATATTTTTATTTGGAATAACGGTCAATTAGCATAAGACTCATGTTGTAGAATGATTTTTTATATAACACTCAAATACTCTAAATTTATTTGATATAACATACATAACGTATATCGATCATAGTATATACTTTCTTTTCGTATAATGATTAGAAAATATAATTGCGTATGATATACTAAATAGGTTATAACTGCTACCCCTATGCCCCTAAAATGGAACATGGGTCAAAATCCGCAAACTGTAGGTTAGGTTAGGTTTGTTTTATGACCATGGATAGCGGAGCGAGCAAAGCGAGCGGAGCGTCAAAATGCTTGCTTGCATGGAGGTACCTACATTAAAATTTAACAGCGAACTATTGCATACGTATGTTCACAATTGATAATGGCAGATGAAATTCTGGCAAGTAAGAGTATACCGTTTGGAAGAACTGCGATAAAATGGAATATGGGTCAAAAACCGAAAACTGTAGGTTAGGTTAGGTTTGTTTTATGACCATGGATATCGGAGCGAGCGAAGCGAGCGGAGCGTCAAAATGCTTGCTTGTATGGAGGTATATTAAAATTTAACAGCAAACTATTGCATAAGGATGCACACAATTGATAATGGCAGATAGAATTCTGGCAAATACGAGTATACCGTCTGGAAGAACAGCGACAAAATGGAATGTGGGTCAAAAACCGAAAACTGTAGGTTAGGTTAGGTTTGTTTTATGACCATGGATAGCGGAGCGAGCGAAGCGAGCGGAGCGTCAAAATGCTTGCTTGTATGGAGGTATATTAAAATTTAACAGCAAACTATTGCATAAGGATGCACACAATTGATAATGGCAGATAGAATTCTGGCAAATACGAGTATACCGTCTGGAAGAACAGCGACAAAATGGAATGTGGGTCAAAAACCGAAAACTGTAGGTTAGGTTAGGTTAGGTTAGGTTAGGTTAGGTTAGGTTAGGCTGCTACCCTACCCGGACCTGCTCGGTTGTCCGAGTGGGCGGGGAGGTGTACCCCGACGTGGCGCGTCCCCGGGTGGTGGATAGGGGAACGCCCCGGCTGCAGATGTCGAGCCGGGGTAGGACATAGTCCCGCGAACCAAACACTGGGGGGGAAATGGGGGGCTTTGGCCCAGGGGGGGATAGGGGGCTTTGGCCCGGCAGGAGCTCTCCGCGCGTCCCTCTGAATAGCAGAGGGCGCAGTGGACGAGTTCGGAGGAGGAGCTGTGGGACTTTTGTCCCCGGGAGGGTTTTTTCCGGTCTCTGATTGACATCCTTGGGAGCGGAGGAGCCGCTTACCGCATTTCGGGGCCTTTCGTGGGCTAGTGGCCATTAATTGGCGTGGGATGGCGGCCTTCAAGGCTTGCGGTGCGGCGGGTCTGGCTGGCACACACTGTGTCGGCTGGATGAGTTTCGGCTCCCCGTCGGGCAACCCGTAACCTGCACTGAGCGGACCGGGGGAGCTGCTTATTGAGAGCAGGGCTGCGTGGAAGAAAACCACTATAAAAATTACCCCAATCCCAAGGTGAGCGGATCGTGCCGATGGGATGCATGACTGGAGGGAGTCCAGTCCCGAGCGTGCGGGGGAGCTCACCCCCGGAAAAAAGAGACAACGATGTGGAGACATTGTGATTACGCCATGGACAACAGCAGTTTGAATATTCCCCGTACATCCGTTTCGGCGGATGGCGGCCCCATCGTATGCGGGGGGGGCCAAAACTGCTTCGTGGGCCGGCAGGGTGCCGGCTCTCGTGAACACGACACTGCAACACTGAACCTGGATACCGATTGCCTAGCGATAAATAACGAAGAATTAAAGGAGAGGGCGCGCACTAGCTCGCCAGTGGTGGTTATCGAGCGCATGATGCCTCGACCTGGATCTCGCCCGCTGTCAGTGACTCCGAAGGAGTCTAAGAGCGAGACTACAAAGGAGGGGGATAGTGATTCGGACGCCGGGAGCCTTGTAACTGTAGGCTCCAAGCCCGACGACGAATGTGGAGGCGGTATGGTCGAATTAGACTCGGCCATGAGCTGTGCCTCGGCTGAGGACCCCGGTCGGTTCTTTCGAAAACGTGGCTGGAGCGAATCGGAGTCGGAACTGGATTCGACTCTCGAACAGAAGGAGACCAAGACCTCCAAAAGAGGCCGCGGTCGGCCAGCGTCCACCGGACACTACGTTGGCATTTCTAAGGCCAAAGAGGAACTCAACCGTCTCAAAAGGGAGGAGCTCCGCTTGAGAGCAGAAGAGGAGGCTGCCAGTCTGCAACAGTCATTCCTGAAACGTCCTCAGACCGGCAAGATAAGGCTGACTTTAGATCAGTCAGGCGCGGAAGACGAGCTCTCCTTAGCGTCGCTCACAAAACGAGCGGAGGACGGCCTGGCGGCCATAGCCCTGGTTGCGTCCAAATCAGGGAACTTGAAGGGTACCTTCATAAGGACCCTCAATGGCGCCGTTGCGACTATCAAAGATGCCTTTCAGGTACTGATTGATCGCACATCCACTGAGGAGACGCGTCGACTTCAGGCACAAAACGACCGCCTGCGTGCTGAGCTAACAGAGCTTCGCGAGGAAATGGCTCAGCTAAGATCTGAAATCCGAAAGCCCTCCGAGAGGCAGCCACCGGCTTCCTCTCAACTCACAGAGACTGCAACACCTGCCGGTCCAGGTTCTACCAACGTAGACGATGTGGTGCGGGCCGTAACAGTGCAGGTGGGGCTCATGCTGGATGCGAGACTGGGAGCTCTTGAGCTCGAGGGTAGGCTCTTGCCTGCCCAACCAATGCGGCCCCCGTTGGCCGCCGACCGGAAAAGACAAACGGGGCAGGAGTCTGCGCCTGTTCCGAAGCCGCACACGGTACCCTCCGGTAAGCCGAGTATCGCAACGGCTGCGAAGATAGGACCCCCGAACTTCACGGAGGAGGCCCAAAAGGGTAAGAAGGGGAAGGGGAAAGGGAAGAAGACGAAGGCAAAGACAGTTGCCATTGTTCCCCCGGCTTCTCCTTATGCGACGCCAACACCTCAGCAGGGACCTACGGATGAAGGCTGGATCGTAGTTGGCCGAAGGAAGAACAAAAAAGTGGAAAATCGCAAGTCGGCTTCCCAGCCTCTGCCTCAGAAGCAGAATCCCAAGCGACAGAAGCCGCGTAAACTACGCCCCCCTCGCTCGGCGGCAGTGGTACTGACATTACAGCCTGCCGCGGTAGAAAAAGGGGTAACGTACGCGCAAATGCTTTCAAAAGCAAAGGAAAGCGTTGACCTCAGTGGCCTTGGCATCAGTGCAATAAAATTCAAAAGAGCGGCTACCGGCGGCAGAGTGCTTGAAGTGCCGGGTATCGATAGTGGGGAAAAGGCCGATTCTCTGGCCAGACAGCTGGCTGAGAAACTTGGGCAGGATGTCCGGGTCGCCAGGCCTACAAAATGCGTAGAGCTGCGCATTTCGCAAATGGATGACTCAGTGTCGTCCTCTGAGGTTGTGGCTGCTGTTGCAAAAGCTGGCGGTTGCGAGGAGGGGCAAATCAAGGCTGGGGAAATCCGGACGAATAACACCGGCCTTGGCACAATATGGGTCCGCTGCCCTGTCGCCGCAGCTAAGAAAGTAGTAGAGGCTGACCGCGGCCGGCTTCAGGTGGGCTGGGTTCGTGCCGCAGTCAAACTCCTGGACCCACGCCCCATGCGCTGTCACAAGTGCCTTGAAAAGGGGCACGTAGCGGCACAATGTACGAGTGCCACCGATCGTAGCAATCTGTGCTACCGGTGCGGCAAGCCAGGCCATCTAGCGGCTGGTTGTGTTGAAGCACCACAGTGCGTGGTTTGTGATGCTGCAGGGAAAAAGGCAGATCATAGGCTAGGCTCATGCAAAGCCCCGGGCCCGAAGACGCTGAGGTTGAAGGCTGGCACTGGCCCCCGGGCCCCATCCCAGACCACCCAGCCATCTGCATCACTATGCGTGGGTGCGGAAGAGGAGGATCATATGGCCGTCGAATAGAATATGGCACTACGCATTTTACAAGCGAACCTCAACCACTGTGCCAGGGCCCAGGACCTCTTGTTGCAATCTCTGGCACAGTGGACAATCGGTGTTGCGGTGGTCGCGGAACCCTATTCGATTCCTCCTCGGGATGACTGGATAGGAGATGTTGATGGTCTGGTGGCACTGGTCGTGCGCACTGTGACGGGCTGTCCTCAGTTGACTGGTGCTGTAAAAGGGAGTGGTTACGTGATGGCGCGATGTGGCGAGGTCTGGTGTATGGGAGTTTACTTTTCCCCGAACCGCCCTCTAGTGGCTTTTGAGCATTTCCTAAATGTTATTGGGGCTCGAGTCAGGCAGGTTCACCCGAGCCCCGTAATCGTTGCAGGTGACTTTAACGCCAAATCCACGCTTTGGGGCTCTCCGGCTACGGATGCGAGGGGCGCAGCTCTTGCAGAGTGGGTGGTTGCGACAGGCCTCGTAGTTATTAACCAAGGCTCAGTAAACACGTGTGTGCGTCAACAGGGTGGCTCGATCGTGGACATCACTTGCGCGAGTTCCCCTCTGGCTCGTGATGTCCACGGTTGGGAAGTCCTGGAGGGAATCGAAACTTTATCTGACCACCGATACATTCGGTTCGAAATTTCCTCAGTGTCACTCTCCCGGAACAATCTTGACCGAGCTGCAAGTGGTCCAAGGTGGGCCCTCACTAAACTTGACCGGGACCTCTTAGAGGAGGCAGCAATCATAGAGGCCTGGCTGTCTACACAGGAAGGTGAATTGGTGGTCAACAGTGAAGCGTCCCAGCTCCGGGAGTCCATGACACGGATCTGTGACGCAGCGATGCCCCGGGCTAAGTGTCTGCCACCAAAACAAAGCGTGTACTGGTGGAACGTCGAAATTGCGCAGCTGCGTGACGGCTGCATAGCCGCACGGCGCCAGTACATGCGACAGAGAAGGCGAAGGCAAACTGACGAAGACGAGGAGCGCCGTCTTTACAGTGTTTACAAGGACTGGAAACTGAAGCTCTCTGTGGCGATCGGGGAAGCGATTGAGGCGAGTCGTGCCGAATTCCTGGAGACCCTCAATGCTGACCCATGGGGAAGGCCATACAAACTCGTCCGGAACAAATTACGGCCCTGGGCGCCTCCGTTGACCCAGACGCTCCAGCCTGAATTCGTGACCCGCGTGGTTGAGTCACTCTTTCCGGACAGAGTATCCCAGGATCCGCCAGTAATGGCACCACGAACGGCGATGGTAAGGGTGGAGGACAACGTTCCGCCGGTTACTGCTGGAGAGCTTGGTTGGGCAGTCTCACGGCTTCGTGCCAAAAACACCGCCCCAGGGCCTGATGGCATTCCGGGTCGTGCCTGGGTCTTAGCCATGGAAGCTTTGGAGCCGAGGGTGCTGCGTCTCTTGACTGCGTGCCTGGAACAGGGATGCTTCCCGAAAGAGTGGAAGTCGGGGAAGCTGGTTCTACTTCGGAAGGAAGGTCGGCCAGCCGAGTCCCCGTCTGGCTATCGTCCTATAGTGCTGCTTGATGAAGCGGCTAAGCTCTTTGAGCGTATAATTGCAGCTCGCATCATCAAGCACCTGGAAGGAGAGGGGCCCGATTTAGCTGACTGTCAATTTGGCTTTCGTGGCGGCCGTTCAACAGTCGATGCTATCCAGCGGGTAAAGTCGATGGCACAGGAGGCTGTGTCCCGTGGCGAAACCGTCCTGGCGGTCTCACTTGATATTGCGAATGCCTTTAACACCCTGCCCTGGGATACCATAAAAGAGGCGCTTCGCTATCACCAGGTTCCCCTTCACCTGCTCCGTATCGTACAAGCCTACCTCAGTGAGAGGTTTGTCACTTGGCCTGGACAGCAGGAGTGGGGAAGAAAGGAGATGGCATGCGGAGTTCCACAGGGGTCGGTCCTAGGTCCACTCCTGTGGAATATTGGATACGATTGGGTGATCCGGGGAGCCCTTTTGCACGGTGTCAACATATACTGTTACGCTGATGACACGCTAGTGACGGCTCAGGGACCGAGCTACCGGGACGCAACGATCCTGGCAACGGCAGGCGTTGCACACTGCGTTAGCAGAATTCGGCGGCTGGGATTGGAAGTGGCTCTGACAAAGTCAGAGGCAATTTGTTTTCACGGGGCGCGAAGAGCACCACCGGCTGGTTCGGAGATTGTGGTAGGAGGAGTCCCGATTGCTGTCAAGCCAACCCTGCTTTACCTTGGCATTGTGCTTGACAGCAAATGGAACTTTAAAGCGCACTTTGAACGTTTGGCGCCCAGACTACTCGGTAGCGCAGCTGCGTTTGGACGAATATTGCCAAACTTGGGAGGGCCAAATGCGTCATGTCGACGCCTGTATACAGGGGTGGTGCGCTCCATAGCGCTTTATGGTGCCCCAGTTTGGGCGGAAGCACTCAGCGGGGACAATATTGCTCAATTGCGTCGGCCACAGAGGGCAATGGCTCAGAGAGTGATACGAGGGTACCGAACAATAAGCACGGATGCTGCGTGTGTGCTGGCGGGGTCGTTACCATGGGATCTGAATGCGAGGGTCCTTGCGTCACTATACTGGTGGCGCAAAGAGGCGCAAGAACACGGTAACTTTCCAGCACCTCGTGAAGTTAAGGAGCGCCAAAAGGAGCTCATGCAGCAGGCGGTACAGATGTGGGGGCAACGGTTGGAACAGCCGAGAGCCGGCACCCGCACTATAGAGGCGGTCCGTCCAGTCCTCAAGGAATGGGTGGATAGACAGTCCGGGGTTTTAACATTCCGGCTGACGCAGGTACTGTCGGGGCACGGTTGCTTCGGCAGCTACCTGCACAAAATAGCGCGAAGAGAGCCAACCCCGGAGTGTCATGAATGCGGAGCCGGCACAGACACAGCCCAGCATACCTTTGCTGAGTGTCCGGCGTGGGGCGATGAGCGGCAAGAACTGTTCGGCCGATTAGGGCAAGATCTTTCACTGGAGGCCGTGGTAGAAAAGATGGTCTCGAGTGAAACGGCCTGGCGGACGATGCTCAAATACTGCGAGCATGTTTTATCCGAGAAGGAGAAGGCGGAGCGCGAAAGGGAGATCTGGGTCGACGCCGACCCGATGCGCGCCCGCCGTGTTGGTCGCAGGCGTGCTGCGCACGATCGCCGCCTGCCTCCATAATTATGACCTCCGGGTGGCAGACACGGGGGCGCCTGCTACCCATAGGACAGAGGTCCCCGAGGCGGAGAGTGTGTCTTGTGTTCGGGCACACTCCCAATAAAGATGTTAAAGGGACTATAATCCCCAGAGATGGGCCCAAACGGGCAACTGTCGGCGGAGTCGCGGATGTGTGCAAGAGCGTTCCCGTGGCTCCACCCTGATGCAGAAGCGAAGAACACCCCAGGTTTTTAGTCAGTAGAAATCTGACATATCCACTGCGTCTCCCCCGAGGCGCAGTGTCGATTCTATGAAGATTTTCCTGGGTAAAAAAAAAAAAAAAAAAAAGGCTGCTACCCTGCACCCTGCTACCCCTATGCCCCTAAAATGGAATATGGGTCAAAAACCGAAAACTGTAGGTTAGGTTAGGTTTGTTTTATGACCATGGATATCGGAGCGAGCGAAGCGAGCGGAGCGTCAAAATGCTTGCTTGTATGGAGGTATATTAAAATTTAACAGCAAACTATTGCATAAGGATGCACACAATTGATAATGGCAGATAGAATTCTGGCAAATACGAGTATACCGTCTGGAAGAACAGCGACAAAATGGAATGTGGGTCAAAAACCGAAAACTGTAGGTTAGGTTAGGTTTGTTTTATGACCATGGATAGCGGAGCGAGCGAAGCGAGCGTAGCGTCAAAATACTTGCTTGCATAGAGGTAAATATATTAAAATTTTACAGCGAACTATTGCATAATTATGTACACAATTGATGTGCAGGCGGTTATTATATACGAGCATTGTGCATTTTGGTGTTAGATGTATTGAGTAATATACATTATAAATCTGAGATATTATGAACGTTATACGTTATGATCGTTATATACAATGATATTATACTTAAATAACGTTATACTTAACAAAAATAGATATTTTGATGTTATATCTAACGTTCGTTATACACTTTGAACGGTATACAAAACAAGCGTATACCATATGAGCGTATATAATATGAATATTATAGTATAAGTTCTTATATCTTATATTACTTACCCCTTTTTTTTCTGTCAGATAGTCCTCTTCTGTATAATATGCTTTTGACATTAGAGATATTTTTATATAATTTTTGAGAGATGGAAAGGCTAATCGACTCCTAAAAGTATAATGATAGAAAGCATTTTTCTCTGCATCTATAAACTAGTTAGCCTGATGTTGAATTATACAACGTACTGTGGATATATGAATAGAATTAGTTCAGTTTGTCACGATACAAATAAAAATTCCAAATATAATTATATTGAAATATGTAACTACAAAGGAACGCAAATTATATGTCTTTCTTTTTGAATCTAAAAGACATTTTTAAATTGTTTTCAGAATCCTAATAATTTAACAAAACAATAATTGTATAACAACTGAATTTAAACGCACTTTTTCACGTGAAAACTCTTTTCGTCTCCATACAAATATTGGAACCCAACCTACAAACGACGTCACATTTATTTATTTATTTGAGCTTTATTGCTCAAAAAAAGTGTACAAATGGCGGACTTAATGCCATAAGGGATTAAGTCACACTTGTATAAAGTTAATCCTATAGTTAATCCTATACATTTGATCCCAAAAAAAAATAGAATCGCCGAAGTTCGTTTGTGGTTGCGTGCGATATTATAAATCGATCAGCATTGACCGTGGGTTCATCGGTACCCTGAGCACGTAACTCCCATTTTTTGTCTGATGGAATCAGAGAGGTATTAAATATGTTTGTTTGTAGGATCTGCCCGAGGCATGTTATCAAGGGACGGCCCTGTGCATTGGAAAAAGTATTTTTTTATGTGTCAAGATATAGGAAACTAGCGTAAAGCCGCTGAATCTCGAGGCCATAATTCTTCAGGAGTTATAATATAATTATATTAGGCTATTTTAAATATTCCAGGAGACCTAAATATTGCAACAGAAACGGAAGTAATTGTTGAGTTGGTAATCCTTAAAAAAAATATTGCCAATGATTCGGCAAAGGCAAGCAAACTCCATCTTAGGCCTTATTGTCACTTAACATTCAGGTGCGATCGAGGTCAAATGCTTAGCAAAATGAATATGGACGTGGATAATATAGGTAGATTAAAAAAAAAGTGTGTGTGTCAGCTCCGACGCACGACTGGAGTTTACCTACTCTTCAGGCCAGGCGCGCACCACTTTTTTGTCGCAGAAATAAGCGTACTTATGGGTTTATGAAAATCGTGGTGCGCGCACTCTCATATAAACCCATATCTTGCATTTATGCGACAAAATTATCGTGCGACTAAAATCTTGGCGCGCGCGTGGCCTTAAGAACGTTTATAAAATATATGCTCAATACGTTTATTGCACATAATGATTATACAGGTGAAAGTAAATAGTTTAAGCATCACATTATGTACCCTGTTGGGCGCTGCAAACAAGAACGAAAAGGTAGGCACACTTTTTGTGCAACCTGAATTCGAGCGCTGCGAGGAATTCGTTTGACCACTGGAATTGAATGTTTAAGCTCACTGATTTTTTCAGAAAAAGGCCTGATCTGACTTGGTTGTGAATTGTTTGCCTGGTGGCGACGTAATTGCGCCAGCACGAATGCCATGGGTTCTACTGATGTGTATATTAAGTCCTTTCTGACCTTTAAAGAAACGAATCTGGGAGCAATGTGGGCACTGTACGGAATTCTCCAGCGACAGCGACACAGACCTGGAAGAGCCCGAGGAGACATTCTGAGAGGAGCCCGTGCTATTAGGATTCATCAAGTAAACTATTAAAAAACGCAATAGATAAAAACTTACGGCTACGATAACAAAAAAAGTATTTAAAAAAACCGCTCCAAGTTTCGGCATACAAATTGCCCCATAAAGTTCCTGGGGGAAGCGGTGGTTTATAATTGCACATATAACTAGATAGTACTCATGCACTGATAGCAATCACACTCGTAACATGATAGAGATTCACGCAAAATATTAGCAAAAACTTGAAAACAAAAACACATTTCTCAGCTGTTGTAGATTGACAACTGTCAGTCAAGCTGCCCGATGCGCACTTGCGCAGCAACGCGCCGCCGTGTAGGCCGCCGGCCGCCGCCGCAGTCTCCGCGGAGAAATTATGAATATGTTTCTTGTCTATGTTATTTGTTAAGCCACTTGTGGTAATTTAAAATAAATAAATGGCAGAGAACAATTAATATTAATTTTATCTAACGGGAGCCATGTTTTCCCGTTGCTAAGTACATTTAAAATACATTTCATGAAATAAACATCTCGGTGAAGGTCATTTTATATAGGGATCTTAGTCTATAACGCATAACGTAACGCATAACCTGCTAAATTAAGAAGTCGTATTTTTACCCCGATCGTATACTGAGATACGACTTTTTAAATTAGCACGGCAGATACGTTCGATTTTATACCCCATAATTTTCATACCCCGGGCTTATATATGAAAATCGATTCTTAAGGAGTAAACTCCAAAAAGGAATTAGCATCTGTAAACTTCAAGGTTTAATAGAATCATTATATTTACTTGAATAAAAAAAGTTTAACGGTGTATATCGCGTATATGAATTAATTTATCAATAAAACTCACATTTGTACAGACCTCTAGGTATTTACTCCAAAGCAAAGGCGTGCAATCCAGCCCCGCTTGAATTACATAGATTTTTTTCCTTTTACATACAAAATTGTGTATACACTTTTACAAAAAACCGTCAATTCTCATCACTTGCTCCAAACCCCCACTAAAGCGTAACGCCATTTAAATATCGGAAAAATTTGCATCCCAATAACTCCTAACCTTTAGCGAGACGACGCCGGAATACTGATGCTGTCGCGCGATCGCCGGAAATCGGTGATTTATTAACAACCAAGTGCGCAAAATATGCTGTAATAGTTGTCGAACTACAGTTTGTACCAATTTTGCTTAGGGGAAACTGTGACACAAAGGCAGAGGTATTTTCGAGTGCAATACGGTAAATAAGACAAAGAAGTGAACTAGCACGGGACCGCGGTGTCCATTTTAGTGTAGACGACTTTGTATATCAAGAAGGATGTATTTCTTTTTATTAGGTGATACATTTCTTAACACGATCGTCGTCACCGAAAGTAACGTACCTACCAAAAAATATATGACTAGACATTGCATGCGTATGCTCGCGGTGAGGCGCTCCCAACTCCAATCGAGATTCATTGATCGTTCTATGTTCTTGGAGGGTTTTGGATTGGCCAAAATACGGCAGTATATCACTCAAAAGTCGTATAAATTTATTCTTCCATATTAAAAGCATCGCCTGTTTTTGCTATTTCCGCAGTTTATGTGTACCAATGCAATGAGATAACATAAATAACTTACGAAAAAAAATACATACTGTTGAGCTTCTTTCAGCTTTCTTCTCAACAGCGGTATACTCTTGGGAAATTCCAAGGGAAGTGCCAATTTGTGATCTGTAATAGTGCCCTAGTGGCCTACTTATTAAATTTAAGTTTGATTTAAATTTCAGCTAAATTTATTTACATTGAGAGCCCTTTGACTTTTAGAAACTCATTTCGTCAATTGTTTCATTTCGCTGAAAAATAATTGACCCATTTGCATACCGTCTAAGAATTTTATTACACCCTGAAGCAGTGAATGTTAACAGAGTTAGTCCTACAGCCTGGCGAGCAAGGCATAAAGCAAAAACTAAACTCAGTTGGTTATTCCTATAGAAAGTTAAATATGGAGCTCGCCCCGCTAACCTGAAGTTAAAGCTAACCGATCGAGTTACTGGTCAGTGGAACTGTGTGTTTGTGAGGAACTCGGAGTGCTGGCGGAGGACTTTGTTTAGTTTGTGTGCGATTGATTGTTAATCATGGAGCTGGTTCAACAACTGTTTAACGTGAAATAGTCGTTGATCGATGAATTTGTTTGCTGAGCGATAAATATCTTCTTTATTATAAAATTCTCATCTTGTATTGAAAATAAGTTTTCTATGCGCGATCTCCGAGCGATGCAGGATAATTTGTCAAAACCCACCCTTGGCTTTTATTAAAATGTTAAAACACTTGCCACATCAATATGAGATACCCTATTCGTTTGAACTAAGACGACAAAATGGTACGATAGGAACACTTACTATTGTATGGCTATTTCTATTTCCACTGCTTTACATGAAGGTGTAAAAACCTACATTTAATCGGCAAATTCAAGCGTGAACTCAAATGCTAGTTAGTGCAATTTATTTCTACTCTGTTAAAGAATTAGTACTTTGACTTTTCAAGTGAAATAAGTAGGTAAAAATTGTAACATAATTATTTTAATTAAATTATTACTCTTAAGTCGATCACGATTATAATAATACTAGCTGTTGGCCGCGACTTCGTCCGCGTGGAACCTTTATCTTGAAAATTTTACATCTTTATTATTTTCAGGTCTAAGTAATGTTGAAATTGCTAAACGTGCTGTTTTTGCAATTGTTTACGAAATAGTAACGAACCCTTCGTACGAGAGTCCGACTCGCTCTTGGCCTTTTCTAACTTTTTTTTCGGCTAATTTGCTCTAATTACGCGGTATCCTTAGAAAATCAGGTACATCTACGAAATATAGCTTTACTAAATTCGATTACGTAAAAGACCCTGCACCATACAAATGTTTCTGTTTAGTCCTATGGTTGACTGGTAGAGAATGCCTTATGGCATTAAGTCCGCCATTTGTACTTTTACCTGTGTATTGTGTGCAATAAAGTTTAAATAAATAAATAAATGAGTTTAAGAACGACGTTTATAAATTCTTTGATTCGAATAATAATGCCTTTACACAAAGTTTCAAGTACCGCACTCAAAAAAATCTTTGATCTACATACAAATTTTCAACCCCTTTTTCACCACCTTCAAGGCTGAATTTTCAAAAACGCTGAAATGTGTTTTCTTATAAATAAATAAATAAATAAATAAAAAACATACTTATTTGAATAATTACATTATTAACGTCAACATAATAACTAACCTAATTACAATAGTCAAACCCGCTCGTTATCGTTTCCGGTGCGAAAGTGCCCATAATGCTCACGGCATTAATAAATAAATAAATAAATATTTCTCATCTTTTTATAAAATACGTTATTACAAAGTTTCTAATTCCTAACTTAAAATACAACTTATACCCGATACAACCTTTCATCCTCTTTTTAACCCCCTTAGGGGTAGAATTTTCAAAAACGCTGCAATAATTTTTCTTGTATTCTAATTAAATGCCTTTATACAAAGTTTAAAATCCCGCAATAAAAAAAATATTGATCTTCAGACAAATTTTCAACCACTTTTTCACCACCTTTTGGGCTGAATTTTCAAAAACGCTGAATTCACTTTTCTTGCATTTTTATAATATGCTTTTATATAAAGTATCAAGTCCCGCACTCAAAAAAATGTTTGATCGTCATACATACTTTCAACCCCTTTTAAACCCTTTAAGGGGATGAATTTTCAAAAACGCTGAAATGAGTTCTTTTATTTTATTTTAATACCTTTTTACGAAGTCTCAAGTTCCTAGCTTAAAATTAAGTCTGAACCCCAAGACAAACTTTCATCCCCCTTTTAACCCCCATAGAGATTGATTTTTTTAAAACTATCAATGAATGTTATTTTTTTATTCTTATATATGCCTTTATAAGAAGTTTCAAAGAATTTGTAATGGATTTAAATTTTCAACCCCCTTTTAACCCTTTAGGGGATGAAGTTTTGAAAACGCTGAAATTACTTTTCTTGTATTTTAATAATATGCCTTAATACAAAGATTCAAGTCCCGCACTCAAAAAAATATTTAATCTCCATACAAACTTTCAACCCCTGTTTTACCACCTTAGGGGATGAATTTGCAAAAACGCTGAAATAAGTTTTCTCCTATTTTATTTTAATACATTTTTACGAAGTTTCATGTTCCTAAAATAAAAAAAAAAACTTCTACCCCATACAACCTTTCGATACCTACGTATACTGATACAAGTGCAAAATCACGATTTTACAGGAGGGCTGTTCAAAGGTATGAAGTGCCATAACTAACTCATACGTTGAAATAATGTAATGAAAATTTCAAATACTTTTAATGAATATATTTTCCTTAAATCTACATATTTACTATTTCAAAATTAATTGTACTTTTAGTAATACGTATACGTGAAATTTACTAGTTCTAAGTTTTTGGTGGTGTTGGTAGTTCTAAGTTGGTGGCTAAGTTGGTGGTATACAACTACCACTTGATCCAGTATACGTCGTAAACTATGATGAGATGAATATGGATAATTATATTATTATTATGCCTATTATGGACATGTATCATTTATTCGATATATAAACAAACTCAAAGCTCGTGTTTGGATGGATCTGATCGGTTAGTTTCATCTGATTTGTCACTTGTACCAGTATACGCCTGAATCATTCCGTTACGTACCAGTACACTGTTAAGGTTATTTTGTATGTTATGTCCAATAAAGTAAGTTCAGAGGTTGGTATTTAGGATATTTAAGCAAATTACGTTTGAAAAACAATAAATAAAGCAAATTAACACTAAAATTACGTTATAAAAGGTAATTAAAATCATAGCCCGCATTTAGGTAATGGTGTTTTTGTCTTTGTTACAGCGGTATTATCAACATTATTACTGTTTTAACATTTATATATAGTGGACTCCGGTTCCTATTTTGTCCATCCCAATTGTCAGACCAAAACCTGAATTCATCTACATCATCTTGAAGTACATATTAATTTAATTAAGAGGCCTTATTCCTTTTAAAATTTATTTTTTACATATTATGACGAATATATTGATAATTTCAACAAACTTTTTGAAGTGAATAATACATTTTCCCGAGTTCTAGGTAGTAATGTAGCTATTTCATGCGTTAATCGCGTGCAGTCGAAAATAAGTTGAGAAAACGAATTTTCCACGTGAATTTTGTCAATTTCGAGTAGTTTTTCGAACAAAAATTATCAATGAAAAATTCAAACTGTAAGTTTCAAATATATACCAATAAATCCCAATAGCCCTGTTCTAGGTAGTAACATCAATAATATGTTAAGAAACATGTTTGATCATAGAGAAAAATGTCTAAACAATCAGCATTTTAAAAGGAATAAGGCCTCTTAAGTCAAATAATTTGTCATTTAGTCATGTCAACAGTACCTAACAAGTAGCATTCCCAAACCAAATGCTGTGAAATTATACAGTTTTAGTTTTTTTTTTAATAAAACACGCTTATATTTATATTACCGTGAGTAGATGACAAGGTTTTTGAAGTTCGAATACAGCAGTAGCATTTTGAGGGTTCCGTAGTCAACTAGGGACCCTTATAGTTTCGCCATGTCCGTCTGTCCGTCTGTCCGTCCGCGGCTTAGCTCCGTGATCATTAGTACTAGAAAGCTGAAATTTGGTATAAGTATGTGTATGTATAACGCCGACAGAACGGTAAAATAAAAATTCTAATTTCATGTTTTTCGGGTACCTCTCGAACACCTAAAGTGGGGGTGAATTTTTTTTTTCTTTTCAACACTGGTGTGTGGGGTGTCGTTGAATAGGTCTTGTAAAAATAATGGGGTCTTGTAACATTATTTTTTGATAAAGTCAGCAGTTTTGTAAATATTCGCTCGAAAAACAAAAAAAAATAGTGTCCCCCCCTCTAACTTTTCAACCACGGGTCAATGAAACCTTATAAGTACTTTCAATGAAAACTATATTAAACAAAATCGGTCGAGCCGTTTTTGAGTTATGGCCAAATTTCATATTTTTTCTTTAAAAGGACGTAAGTTGACTTCCAGAAGGTAATAAGTGATTACAGTTTCTAGGGCGTTTACGACCTTTTTATAGAGCTTAAAATCTTTCTTAACTTAAACCTCGGGCTTAAAACAGCAGTTTATTGTGAAGGATGAGCAACTACGGAACCCTATACTGAGCGTTGCCCGACATGCTCTTGGCCGGATTTTTTTTGTTAAGTTTCAGTTTTTTTTTTCTATTTATTTCAACTCTCTTTCCTCCATGTGCCAATGTGTTTAAGTGTTTGTTTTTCAGTAGGTGTTTTCAAATTCTCGTTAATGTGACAAGCGTCAACTTAATATTTTGACTGAAAATATCACGGTATTGTCGAACAGACTAAGCTTGCGCTACGTATTTGGTAGAATTAAACCACTCCTTGAACAAATTATACATTTCAATGAAATTCAAACTTCCGCCAGCAAAAATGTGTGTGATGAACTTGAATATTTATTCCTGGTCATGGATGTTATCTCTACATGTACTTTATAAATTATGTATATATATTATCGTTGTCTTGTACCCATAGTACAAGCTTTACTTTGCTTGGGACACTGGGTCGATTTGTGTAAGATGGGCCCTTAAAATTTATTTATTATTTAAAAAAAAAATCCGTTCAGACACTAAAATTTAACGTAATTTTTGTCTTATATGTTTATCATTTGTTTTCTTGGCTTGTTTTTCCAGTATTTATTTTTTTATTTAAACTCATGATTAGTTTTTACTTTCTTAGTTCGTTGATCCAAATATTTTTTAAATTACACGTAAGTTACCGACATCTTTTTTGCTATTTTATTTTACAATTACCTGTCGTGCCAAATAATCTGCTGCCATCTCTAAATTCGCCGAATACGGACAAAGACTTAAAAGCCCGGACATTTGGCGTAACTTGCATTAAACCCCGGACGGCCCCCGGACGGCTTCAAACTAGGACAAATCCGGGGTAACCCGGTCGGATGGCAGCCCTAGTGGTGACTCTGGTTTACTGTAGGTAATGGCGACATATGGCTATTATTGTACTCCAAACAACCATCGGTACTGATTGGAGAAAACTGTATCATAACCAAAAGTAAGCCTAATTTGATACGTAGTAGGTAGAAAAGACGTAGGCCGCATCGACTGTCCGTCGCGCATAGTGGGACATCTTACGTCCGCAACGATGACGAGCAAGCATACTGAGATAACTGCCACTTGTACTTGATAGGTGTACTGCGTACAGTGGTACAAGTGACTTAGCTCAGTATACGATGTTCTAAATTAAAAAAACGGTGTTAGTTGTATCAGTATACGTCACTTTATTTCGAAAACTAGCAGTAATTTTGTCGAGAAAATTATAATAAATAAGTATTTTGATCCTAAATATGCAAAAAAACGAAAATCGTAAAAATGACAGTTGTATCAGTATACGTAGGAGGTATCGCTTTCATCCCCTTTTTAACCCCCTTAGGGGTTGAATTTTTCAAAATCGCTTCTTATCTCTTGTACACTTTATAAATGCAACCTACTGTGCAAATTTCAACTCTCTAGCATTTGTAGTTTCGGCTCTGCGTTGATGAGTCAGTCAGTCAGGACACTTGCATTTATATATATAGATTTGTACCTCTGACAATCATGTATTTCTTATTATCAATAATTTATATGATTATTTAGACAATTGTAGTTTCATAATTATTATGTAGGTAATTCGATATTTTGGTAACCAGTTGCTGGTAGTGTGTGAAACTTAAAATACCTAATGTAATACGATCTTTGTACACCAAAGTTCTTTGTGAAAGTTTGTTTTCTTTTTTAAGGAATAAATGGGCAATGGGCATGCAGCGCCAGCCGCACAAGGCTATTTATTTTTTAAATTTTCTTGATTCTCTCATCACGACGAAATGACCGGACTTTAACCAATTTTAGTACCTACAGGGATAGCTGGATACCCAACGATGGTTCGAGAATACTTTCTACCCGACTACAGTACCTAAATAATAAAAAACGCAGCCAAAGTTGTTGCCTTCTAGTAAATAATGAAATGTTTACAAGGTATTCAGCCAACGAGTATAATGCATGGACAGATTGGGAATGTGAACAAGATGATTTTCGGTTTAAGTTGGTAATGAGGACAAAATAGAACACTGGATGAAAGGGACAATTTGACAATTTAGGAAAATTAACAATATGATATTGTGAACTAAATCAATCTATTAGACATCTCTCTTGCCGATTTAAAAAGACACAAAATAAAAACCGTCCTTGTTTCACAAATTTCTGTGTATATTACAGAACAAATATCAATTAATGTTTTCGAACAATATTTTGGCAATCTGCTCCATCACCATCGTAAACTTTGTGACAAACACTCATCTTCATCTACATTCAATTCATTTCCCCCTCACATCTAAACAAACTCAAACATAAATATTCATAACGTTCTAATTGCAATAAAACTCCCAATCACGAATTACGAAGAAAAACCTTCGCAACAAGCTCCAAGCAAAATCATAATCAACAAAGCGCTACAAGTCCCAAGTCTAATGCGTCAATATAAAATCTTACCACGTATAGTTAAAGTTAAGTATGAGTAATGGTTATTTCGAGTTGCGTCTTTATTCTTCTAAACAAAAGCGATAAAACAACGTGTCCCGATTGTACGTCAGAACAATTAGCATCTAGTTGAAGCAACCCTCTCTCCTCACACGCGATAATGACCACAAAGGTGAGTGGGGTACGGTGGTTTTCGTCCCGGAGCGTGGGTAGTTAGCCGGCAATTACATTATGTTGTCAAAGGCCGACTTTTTCATACGTTCGTAATGAACGGGCACAATTTATGTCCATTTGTACGAACCCTGGTGGTTAAGGGTAAGTTAAAAGAAGCAGCGATTACTAAAAGGTGGCGAGAGCTGGCGTTTTTTGTACATAAATTACGATACCAGCCCGTCTAGCAAAACTGTGCTTCGCGACTCCTGTCGCGCGACTTATCGTGACCCGTCACTTTCTTTCAGTACTGTAAAGAAGGAGATAGGTATAATATATCTCGCGCGAGAAAGACTCGTGTGTCACAGTTGCGCTAGAGGTGCAGACCATCCGGTCAAAGAATATAATATACTAACGTAAAAAGAAACGACAGCGACACTTGTGTGCAGTAACAAAACTCGCGGCTATGTGTGCGTGTCGAGGGGCGAGCGCGGGCGAGTGCGGGACGCGCGCGGGGGTGAAGGACATTCACGTGAATGCCTCGCCGAAGGATTCGGCATTACAAGGTCACCGGGAACACCCAAATATTCCGAAATATTTTATTCCGATTTTTAAAACTCCGAATTTCATAATTCCTAGGAAATAAAATTCCGATTACTAAAAAACACGAAATTTATTTAAACGAATTTCAAAATTCCGATTGTATATTATTCCTTTTTGTATAACTCCCAATAATAAAAAGCCCGAAGTGTCATTGGCCTGAAAAACAAAATTCCGATTATTAATTTTCCGAAACTTCATTACTTATTCGGAAATTTGATATTCGGGATAGTGACATTCGTATTTTCAATAATCGGAAATATATTTCTTAGGAATTATGAAATTCGGTGTTTTAAAAATCGGAATTAGTAAACTCGGAATTAAATATTTCGGAGTATTTGGGTAAAGATTATTTGTTTAACCAATTTTTTACGTTAAAACAAAAGAAGAAAACCGGATTTGGACAAATATCGAATTGGCTGAACCCCGAAAACTGTAGGTTAGGTTAGGTTTGTAATGTGACCACGTATAGCGGAGCGAGCGAAGCGTCAATAGACTTGCTGAACCCCGAAAACTGTAGGTTAGATTATTGGCTGAACCCCGAAAACTGTAGGTTAGGTTAGGTTTGTATCGTGACCACGTATAGCAAAACGAGCGAAGCGTCAAAAGACTTGCTGAACCCCGAAAACTGTAGGTTAGGTTAGGTTTGTATTGTGACCACGTGTAGCGGAGCGAGCGAAGCGTCAATAGACTTGCTGAACCCCGGAAACTGTAGGTTGGAATATTTGCTGAACCCCGAAAACTGTAGGTTAGGTTAGGTTTGTATTGTGACCACGTACAGCGGAGCGTCAGACTTGCTGATCCTTGAAAACTGTAGGTTAGATTATTGGCTGAACCCCGAAAACTTTAGGTTAGGTTTTGTTTGTATTGTGACCACGTATAGCGGAACGAGCGAAGCGAGCGAAGCGTCAAAAGACTTGCTGAACCCCGAAAACTGTAGGTTAGGTTAGGTTTGTATTGTGACCACGTGTAGCGGAGCGAGCGAAGCGTCAATAGACTTGCTGAACCCCGGAAACTGTAGGTTGGATTATTTGCTGAATCCCGAAAACTGTAGGTTAGGTTAGGTTTGTATCGTGACCACGTGTAGCGAGCGAGCGAAGCGAGCGGAGCGTCAACAAATTTACTGATCCCCGAAAACTGTAGGTTAGGTTAAATCCTAGTATTACCTATTTCACCTTGAGGCAGGCCCCGTTAGCCCGAAAAACTTTCACATATTTGGGCTTATATTTTATAGTTATTAATAACAGCAATTCGTAATTTTGATGTTTCGGACTTTTGATTAGTCGGGTTTATTATTGGTCGGTGTAATGATATTCGGAGTTTTGAAAATCGGTATTTTTATAATCGGAATTCGTATTTTTGATATTTCGGATTATTATTCATTCGGACTTCTTATTGTTCGGTGTATTGAAATTCGGAATTTTGTAAACCGTGATTGTAAACGTTAGACATTTTGAAATTTCGGATTTATAAAAATCGGAAAAATGAAAAATCGACATACTTATATTCGGAGTTTTAAAACATTCGGAATTATAATAATCGGTATTATAGAATTCGTGATTCCGATAATCGGAATTTAGTTTTTCGTATTTATGTAGCCCAAGGTCACCGACGCCCGAGTTACACCGATAGGCCGCTGTCGCGCCTGTGATCCGGTCTAGTATAACCGAACGCAGCTTGATTTATCACGTGACATCGCCACCCGTCTCTATCACACTGTACTTATTGAGAACTAGCTGCGCCACGCGGCGTTACCGGCTCATCCCACGGAAACAATACAATTGTCGGGATAAAAAGTAGCCTATACGTTAATTTAGGGTGTCAGCTACCTTTGTACCAAAGTTTATCGAAACTGGTCTCGCTGTTGGAACGTGAAGAAGTAACAAGCATATACATAAACACACTCAAAACTTTGGCTTTATAATGTTAGTGTGATATGACGTTTTATTCTGATATTGTATAAAACCTTTTTTATTTTTACTGGTCTTAAAGCTTAGTCACAGTAATATAGAACATGTTGTTTTGAATTTGTATTACTACTAAGTTAGTTGCTTTTTAACGGTACGTTAGTGAACATAAAGATTAATAAGTACCCTGAGTATTTTCACCTGAACCGCACTATGACGTGAATCCCTCTAAGTACTGACTAGAAAGAGATGGATATGGAAATCTTCTTACACATATTCAATTCAATTATATGGTACCAATTACATAAAGGTATCTTTGCGAAATATCTGTACATATCATACGAAATCTCCTAAATGGTTCGCCTCACACGCGAGCGAGCCCCGCCCGGTCGGAATAGTGGCCGAAATGAATACGTTGCCGTTGCACCGGGATTGTCGGACGATATTAAAATTGATTTTGCATGCGCTTTATTGCCTAACTCTCACTTGTTTTTCGTTCAAAATAATACGAAATTGGTTACAACCGAATTGTTCGCAATTCCACGGCTACTTTACACTAAAACTAAGTACGTGAATATTTTACGGATATAATAATATTATTTGAATACATCAGTTTTAAGTATTTACTTAAGTATTTTAAGTACTTTGTTTAACTGTCACGGTAAAAAAATTTAGAGTTAATATGGGTCAGGACCAAAAAGTTTGACGAAATTAAGTCGTAGTTAGCGAGGAATTAAAAACTATTGAAAAAGTTCCATTGTGCGACAAAAATTAACGATACAATAAGGAACCTTAAAATACAACCTTAAGGTACGTTATTGAAAGGTGAACTGTCGTCGCACAACGAAGATTTTGACACAAATATTAAATGAGTGAGTTAAGGTTGCAAACTTTTTGGTCTTCACCCATATTTGCATGTTTTTTTAAGTAAAATATGGTGGTTCTTGTAATTTGTAAATTATACCAGCTTATTGTAACCCATGTTTCGCAAATAAATAAGCATTTCATTTAATTAAAATAAATATTTGTTACTAACATTTAAATACAATTCATTTTATTTAATTTGTAAGGACCTACTATATTATTATGATCCTATTAATCGAAATAAATGATTATTTTGTATTTATTACAAACGTTACAACGTAAAATAAAATAATAAACATCGTTATAGACGGACCCTTATTAAAAAAAAAACTATTTAGTTCACTTCACATGGTAAAGTGACCCATTAAATTTTCTATTCCACCAATTCGGACTTGTTTCTCCACTAAAAATGTGAAAATAGAACGCAAAACAACGAAACTTCCACAAAAACCCCGTACTAGGTTGGAATCTGGCGCAGTTGTTCGCGCGATATTTTTTTATTTTGCTTTTTATTCGAAACAACTGACATGGGAATAGATTTTGCGGTTTACAATTTGTTTTATTGAAGTGTTCTTAACCGTTTACTTTTTGTCTGATAAAATATTTAGTGTTCATAAATATTAACGGATTATCAGCGACTGAAAGTGACAGGTGTTGGTTTATGAAAACAGTATATTTAGAAATAGCCTCAGGGGAAAGATGTTTGGTTTTTAAGTATAATTTTTTTATAAAGGTCAACGTTTTTGCTTACATTGTTTCTTTTAAAGTAATTTAAACGCTTTGTTAGCTGAAACATTGGCTGATTTATTTTAAGTTCATGCTTGCTTTTTATGAGAATAAAGAAGAATATTCCAAAATAAGACATTTTAAAATACAACCCTGTAAAATTAAGTTACTTTTAATAATGTTGAAAATGTATAATTGTTGTTTTCAATATTATATATTATTCTTTACTTAAACTCCATTACCATTTTATTAAATTTCTTATCTTAGTAAATCTTATTAAGTATTCTTATAGGTTACTTTGGTCACAGAGAGAGAAATAAATAAATAAATAAAGAAACTGAAAAAATACTGACTACTTAGAGCGAAGAACTCGCAATAGTTTCTAAACAATTGATTAAATAAACAAACATAAACTACTAGCTATCTTTAACTAGTTCTCTAAGAAAAAGGCTAAGCTTCTAAAGGGCCAAATAAGGCTATCGTCTCACACCAGCAAAGCAGGCTTAGAGAAATTGACTCCCGGCTTAGTCGGATAGACAATATGTGCGGAGTTATAGCAGCGCTGTAAATAGCATGGGCATTGTTGGCCCAATATTGCCAATACTGGTCCATACATCTTGGGTGATAATCTGATACAGGTCTGAGTCTAGTGAATACACGGGGAATATAGTGTTAAAGGATATTGTTGACATTGTGCTTATGGTTGCATTAATGCCACCTACACATGGTGAGAAATCGAATGCACTGAATCAACATTTGTCATTGCACTTTTCAGTGTAACTTTATTTAAATATTGGTGGACTTTGGACTGACAGTGGGATAAAAATTGTGTTATGTCGATTGCATTAGCCTAGAGCTTCCAATCCCGATTTTTTGTATAGACCGGGATTATCCATACGAAAAATCCCGAGATTGGAAGCTCTACTTTGGCCTTTTAATAAATCTCTGAATTCAATACAATCTCACCAGAAATATAGTTTGTTTTACTGCTCATACTTAGGGTGAACTCTGAACGTCTTTAAGACAAGCATGATTAAGATCGGATGCTTACTTATAACTGACTTTACTCGAGGTTTTTGTAGTAATTTTTCCTATAACCTACTAAATATAGTAATCATTCTCTATCGGAGGGAAGATGTTGAATGCAAGTAGCACAAAAACTGGGCTTTGTCTAGGATTGGGCTGAGACCATGAGAGTCTACGTAATTGTACCCTATAATCATTGAAAGTTACACGATGTTCACATAATAGTTAATATATTTTTTTTTGATATTTTTACTCGCAACATTTTTTTGATGACTTTGATCACAGCTGCTGTATGATGCATCTCAAATGTAACAGTCTGCCCTAAGTTAATTCTGTTCTTGCAAAGCGTAACGGTACCCTGTATTGTGTATAGCCAACCTGATAAGGACAATGAGAACTATACCGCCTAATATAGCTTCATGTTAGCACAGTATAACAGTATCTTAGCCCTAGCACAGTGTAGTCAGCTTCAACACAATTGCACGCGTGTTTAGCGGCGATGAAATGTACACAGACGCGTCCAAATACGGCATAGGGCCTGCTTTGTCGGTCCCCAATGCCGTCTCTAACGGGTTACCGGTGTGCTAAGTTGGTTAAATAGGTTAATGTGCTGTAGAATTGATAAAGTAATATCGCTTTAATAGTGTGTCAACTAACTGAAAGAAACGACTTTGTTGCCGCTCGAGTAGGCTGTTACAGAAAAAATCAATCTCCAGATGTTGCGTATGTTGATGTTGCATATGATGTTGTTAATTATTGATACTATTTTATACTTTATGCTATGCCAGTTGACATGACTGGTGACTTAGTTCGAAAGAGAGAGAGTTCTGATCGCCTTCATTCCACTAGCATATTATTATTATCTAACTACGCATTGGCCTGCATTTTTCACTTTAATAACCCGCTAGCTCTCCTAACACTTTTCACTTCGTAATATTCTAATCTAGACGACAGAAAGTGTTTAAACAACTACTTAGTCGTAAGAAGCGAGCTGAGAGCTCGGAATAACTAAAACTGCACTCAAGTAGGTGTTCATTAACTTGCAAATGGCCTGTCTTGGACGGAACAATGTTGTTGCTTTATGCTGTAGCTGAGATGGTAGTGGGAAGGATATGAAACTAATTTTAAAACTGCTACGGTTGGTGGAGAAGTGGTAAGAAATCCTTGGCAAAGACATTACTAAAACAATGCTTGTAGAGTAGAGTGCTACCAGTGAAACGATGGAAATTTTGCATGATATTATAATATCTTTTTCAATCCGATTGTGATCGTCGAGTACACTACTGATTAACCCCTTGTATGCTTAAGCACAGATTTGATCGGGACATTTAAACCTTCTAATTCTAATTTTAAAATATGGCTTCCATCAGGTTAATGACGATTTCGCCAATTTCAAGTTTGCTCGTAGAGCATGCCGTTGTTCGGTGAGGTTTTGCTTTTTGTAAAGTGATAGCGATTTACAAAAAACCACGCGGACTATCGGGCCTTGACCCAGGAAGGGCTATGAACGCTTCAAGTTGAATTCTTCATTAGCTATTCACTCATACGTTAGATCACTGCACAATACGCTATCAATACTACACATTGAACAACAAAAATGAATAAATAATGAACAACGCAACTTAAACGCATGCGGCCATCTTAAGTCACAAACCGGAAGTGCCATTTAAACCTTGCGTTGAAATGTCAGTTAATTTCAAGTTGACTAGCAAATTTTTGACATTGCATACGAGGGGTAACAGACCTTTAATAAAATAACTAAATATAAACATAGCTTTAAAACTATACAATTTATATTCAAGACATTGTTTTGACATAAAGTAGTTGTGACGTCCCGCGAACTCACCCCACTTGCCAAAAAAAACTTGCTTTAACCAACGTTGAAACTGTTATTAAAATTCAACTTATTTCAATAAAGCGCTGAAACAACCGGGAAACTGGAGCATTCTTGCCGACCAACTTTTCGTAACAACATTTTCTTAATAAATAGTTGTATCTGGATAGTTTCTAGAAAAATCTACGGGATTTAAAGTTCTTTTTACACGTTTTCTCTTCTTAATAGCTCGCGGAAAGAAGAGTTTTTTTGTGGAGGACTTTGAATAAGAACTGCGAGTTGAAATATTGTTTTTGCGTGTATAATGTTGATTGTCTTTTCTATTGCACTGTAGCTTCCACAATATAATCAGCCCGAGAAAAATTATTATTATTAAAAATGCAAATTTTCAGAGGTAAACGCTAGTTTTTAGTTTTTTCATAAATAGTTGTCTGCCCGTGGCATTCATCTTAAGGCTACCTGTCCACTGGAGCGGAGTGCAGTCCTGTATAACATGGACCAACCACGTTACTCAGAATTGAATGCACTTTTATTGGGCTTCACAAAGACGCAGCTAAATAGTAAATTTTCTCCGCTCCGCTTCAGTGAACAGGCACCCTAACCGTTAAGTTTCTTAATTGTATGATGAAATAATGAACTTTATTCTGCAAGTAGGCCACAAGGGCACTTTTACATGTCTGAGTCTACACTGTAGATATGATAATTAAGCTAGTTGCACAGTGGTCTATGGAATAGCGGTCCTGGATTAGAATTTCGGCAAGGGAATGTATTTGTGTATTTTGTGGGATGGGCATAGGATGTTTTAATATTGGGTCTTGCTCTTCAAGGATCAATACATTTTCCTCGCTACGTACGACAACCGCTTTGCAACCGGCCCTCGGGTTCCTGAGGTCAACTTTTTCTCCGCAATTTACCGCACTAGCGGGCCTACCAAAAACCTTTGACCTCACTAACTGCGCGGCTAAAGGATTAATTACCCCCTCCCAAGTCGGGCAACCCGTAATTTCATCCCCTTTGTAGTGGGAAGTGCACTTTGAAGATTCCGTGCCGAATTACAGCCGGCCGAAGTTATGGTACCTAACTCGGCTTAAGCGAAAATGTTTGTTTGATTAAATTAGTTGCCGGTTCTATTCTGAGCCATTTCGTGGGTTATTGTTGGGTGATTACCGGTGAGGTGAAGTCATGTGGAAACTTTATGCGGAAACTTCGGGAGGGAAATTTTAATCACTTTTAAACACATGCATAATTTATTTTCCAAAACAACGTGAGTTGTCTGCTTTATCGTCCGCAACGAACTGGCTAACACGTTGCGATTTTTGTTGTTATTTGATAAGGGTTTAAAAAAATAAAGTAAAGTAGCATTTTAAAATTTTGCCATCATTCGTTTTTGTCTTATAAACAGTTTTTTAATTGTCAAACATCTTTACATTGCCAAAAAATTCTGCAGTGACTTTTAAAATTGAATAGACAATGCGAAGATCTTCTCCAGAGCTCATCAAAACCGTTCTTAATGAACAAGTTTTGTATTCTGTCGTCTCATCTTACAAACAAGTATCTTGAGACATATCTTGGGCTCCTTTCAGAACTTACTGTTGAGTCCTAGTTCATAATAAATGGACTAAGTCGGACGCAAAAGTGTAAATTATTCATCTCTTAAGAATTGTCTGAGTTTTCGGTTCTATAAGGACAGTTGGCTTAGCGAGATTTACAAATGTTAAGAAAAGTTTCAAATGTTTAAAGCAACAACTCTTTTAAGTTTTGTTTGCTAAAAATGGAAATCATTGTTCTCTGGTATAATGAAAAAATTTAAGTCCAAAGTCCAATGCAGTTTTTTTTATTGGTATAATCCACAATTGTACCTATACTAGATCATAACTCAGAAAACCTCGCTGGTCTCCCCAAACGGAATATTCCGACCTAAATAAATTATGACTAATTCTCCTCAAGTTTTAAGTACTTAAAACTTAGGATAAACCGCTTTGGGATGTTGAAAAAAGTCGGGGTCGTCCGGCCTATTATAAGAGTCGACTAACTTTTTTATAGGTATCGGAGGCCGACGCAAAAATGGACGAACTTGGCTGCGTTTTATAAATGCCGCAGGTCGGTAAAGTCTCAAAAGAAACGAGTTTGTAGAAAACGTTAGTCAGGGAAATATTCTTCTTTTTGATTTTTTAAAATAATTTTCCTGCTACAACGTTACCAATTTCGTTATGGAATATTTATTAAAATTTTGTAACCTCATTCAACCATGCTTCCGGTCATCAAATTATTATCATAATTGAGGGCCTATAATTTCCCACTGATGCGCAAAGACCCTTCCACTCGTTTTAATTTTTTACAAAATAATTATGTTTATATTATTGTTACCAAATCCTCATTTCTGATTTTATCACGAGGAGAAACTTCAAGCATAGCCCCATAGATAGAACAAATCCCCTTTTTATTGCATGTTGCGATGGAGGTTCATTCTAAATTACGATAAAATTCTGCTAATAAAAAACTAACTTTTCCATACTAGATTGAAATATGTTACTTAAATTTCACTAAACTATCCGGAATAGTACCCTCTCCTTTGATAGCCGTAGTTTTGAAGCTTGAGCTATCCACAGAAAGCCACAGTAAATATCTATTGGAACCTAATTGACCAATCACGCAGCGCCGTCGGTTGTCTCGCTTGAGCACACACTAGTTGTGCCACATTCGGACTCTGCGTTCACGCATGGCGCACCGGTATTTAGAGAAATGATTGAATTAGCCCACAGGACCAAGGTTGCGGGTGATCAAAGTATTCCTTGTATTTGGTTCACCCCTGATCGAACGTTTGATCTTAGGATGATTTCCCATTGATAGTCTAATGGAATATAAAGCATAATCCGGAATCTTATCGACTGATGAAACTGATGAAGAATGTTTACTTTTCCGCTTTGTATTACAAGAATAGTTTTTCCTTATTACTTGTTTCATCAGTTAGTTTTCAGTATTTTTTCCAGTGGTCGTATTGAATTGAAACGCCTTCGTCGTTGTAGGATGTCTACAATTGAGTCACGGCATTATGGCACGTGATGGAGACATGTTAAGAATATTTAAGAATTCTCTAGGATTGATGGCACAAATTGGAGGAATGTGTGAGTTATAATAATTTCCATATGATGTGGTGGTTGGTCGATGATGTGGTACTTCCTGGCCAGACCTTGCATAGTCATCATAGTCATAAGTCCAAAACCGATGAGAACAATTTCCGCATTGGTGGCACAAACTCGCAATTAATTAGAACTTGTGCGTTCTCAAAATCTTTTTATCACATGGAGGTCAAACCAGGAATCATCACACATGATGCCAAGTTGATCAATTAGTAGATCGCACAGCTCCGTCAACTCAGATGGCATTATGTTTGATATCACATTTTTGTTATTTGAATAACATTGAATGACATGCACAATAAGTATATTTATTGCCAACAGCATTTTTAAAACCTGAGTAATGTAAGAGTATCCAAAGCATCCAACGCACTTGACAAGAAAACAAGTCCAATATTTCCGTCCCAAATGAAATAAAATATTCAAGAAAGTGAAAGTGTACATTTCAAGCGCCCGTTTCCCGCTGCAATGTACATTTGTACTCAAGAGGCACAAATTGAGCGCAGACTCGCTGACATGTTTCGTGAGGTTAAGTGGACGCGCTACGGACGGCAGCCACACAAATTCTGCTGAATTTGTTTTATTATTTTGCTCTTCAAATGTCGTTCTCTTCATTGTTGAAGTTCGTGTCCGTCTGAAAGCTCCTGGTAGGTTCTCCCACCAGTTTTCTCTATTGAGTATTTTTCATAGAAATCTAAATCGAGCGGCCTAGTCCGCTCATCGGCTAGGACATCTGGACAAGACCATTCGCCATTATTCTATGCTGCGGGCATCGTCGTGTTTTTTTTTGGGAAACCTGTACTTTAATGTAAAAATAAAAATGCATTTTGTGTAGCCGTAGGTTTTTGCATGGTGAAAAGGTTTGAGTTGTGAAAAAATATACTTATGGCCTTATAATATCACAGTCAACTTAAACTCAAGATGTCTCTCAGGTCCGTTTGTATGTGCCTCTCTAAACGTCCCATCTGTGCCCCACTTAAGGAAGCCTCCCTTATTGGATTACCTTGTTTGCCGGATATTTACGTTGTTGCCCTTTGAAGTGAGGGCTAATTCGACGGCCTTTAAAAGTTATGTGTTCATTTGTTTATTGTAAAAATGTTCGACTTAAAAAATATTCAAGTTATTTTAAGCTGACATAATGACACAAAGGTATAAGAGTTTGATCAAAGAAATTACTACCAACTGCGCCACGTAATATTAGAATAAAAAATGAAGAAAAAGATTTTTAAAATATTCTGTATGTCTTAGACATACCTACTTGTTTTGTAAATAACTATGACAACGGAGACACAATACTCTATACATGTGAGCAAATGTTTTTATGTTTTAATTTAATTCGACGTTTCTAATTTTATTGAAGTGAATACAGGTAAAAAACGAGTACAGTAACATATATTATCTAGCTTTGATACATCGGACTATATTTTAATTAAAATTCCTCACCTCGCATGGCCTCAACGAACGACCAGGCGTTTTCAAAGCTAACGAATTTATCAAATGTACATACGAAACAAAACACACTCATTACACATCTGGAGCACCCGGGCCCGTCTGCTACCCGGATCTGCCCGGGTTGTGCCCGGGTTACCGGGTATAGGCTAATCACATCCGAGCCTGAACGAGCCTCATGGGACCGATTGCAGACATTTTAATAGCTCTCTTAATTTAAAATGACCTTTTTATGTGGGATGAATCTTTAAGCGGCGCGCTGGATAAATTGGTTGGAGAGTTGCGGTGGAAGCTAAGTGTAGATGTGTATTACTTATGGGTAATTATAATAGATCTTTATAAATCACAGCTAAAAATCAGCGCAAATGAATGGAGTATCTGATAAACTGAATCAAATATGCCATGGCTTCGTAATCTTCGTATACATAAGTAAGTACCTTTGTTTTATCGACAAAATTTTTATCAAATGTCTTATTCCTCCAAAAATATTTTGTTAAACTCTATTTTTGGGATTGCAATAAAACAATCTTTACTCAATATAAGAAGAGTAGAACAACAACAAAATTCTAGCTGTGTTAATAACATTTCTCTTAGAATTTGTTCATTATTTTCAAAATCCGCGCCCAACAGACTTACCTAAGTGCAAAATCGTTTTTTAAATGCTCTCATCTCCATGATTACACTAACAGTACAAAGAAATACAAACTTCAAAATAAATAGACACACGAATTTAGTATTTTTTATTGAAATTTTACTTTTATTTTCTGCATCCTTCATAAATCTTTCGCAATCAAAAAACAAATCTCGAAAATTCCTGACCCTTTAATCCCAAAAAACCATGAAAGATTCCGTCAAGGAGTGACAAAGATTTACTGATACCCCGTCGTCATATCTTTTTCCTTAGTTACTGCAAAAATACGCCTTTCTTTAGAAATATAAGGTTTATATTCCTAGGAAGGACAGCGTGAGTTATGTTGTTATGGGAATGGATAGATGAAGATGATATCACAGGGCCATTAATATCGTTCAGAAACATTGTTTGGCTGCGATTTATTGTAGTAGGGTTGGGGTTTCTTTCTTTTAATGCCATGGGGTGGTAATGTGTTTAGAATAGATCGAGAAGGGTTGGTTGACATGGACAGCCCTGCATATATTGAGAATATTAATAGGTAGTCTGAAAATGTGTATCGTATAGGTACATGTTCACCTGACAGTAAGTATAACTTTCAAGATACATAACTATATAAGAAATCTACAGATCTCACACTAGGTGCAACTTACTATTATAAAGGCATTGAAAATATATATTAGAAATTAAAGCACGTGATAAAATTTGTTTTCTGACCTCGTGCGTAAGGCACTCGGTACCGCCAAAACTTTTTCTCTGCCCGCCCCCTAAGATGGCTCAAACTATAGCTTAATTCAATCACGAGATTAAATATTTTCCATTTCTTGAATAGCGAGCTCAAAAAAAGTTATTAGGAAATTTACCATCCAAGTCAGCAAAAAAATATTGAAATTATGACAAATTTTAGAAAATCTTAAAAAGTCACCAACCCATTTTGCGTATTCTAATGGCACTTTGAAGCCCTCCAGCACTCTCATATCTGCGAAATTAAAGGTAAATGTCACAATTTCATCAATCAGGGCACTATACTCGAAAGGAAAACATAAACATGTTAAAAAACCCTGTTACATGTTAAAAAATCCTGTTACATGTCCAAAACCCTGTTACATTTTGGCTTTTGTGTTAGATCTTAATAAGTGTAAGTTGTCAAAAGTCTACGGTCCCAAAAATACTTATTTAAGACTAATTTGGTTGGGTTTTGGTTTAAAAAAACAATGAAAAACTGTGATATTGTATCCACGTTAAAATAATGGGATATTATATGATAGATAAACAAAGCATATCGAAATTTCTATGTCGATAATGTATAATAGTGAGATGCCGTAAAATAAGCATTTAATTAAAATGAAAGTAAATTAGCTAGATCGTTAAATATAGGCCTTGTTAGTGTTTAAAGTGGACCATACTTTAACGGTTTCGCCGGTGCTCTGCTCCCAAGAGCCATCTATCTCAACATCTAATAAACTCGGTGAAATTAATTCGCCGTCGGTTTTTTTCCCTTCGTCTTCAAGTTTCTAAAATAACTCCTAAATTACTGCTCTGATTCTGTTTAAATTTATTTTTACGCCCCGTTGCCTGGGAAATTATTAATGTACTACCAAAGATTATTTTTTGTAAAGGGTATTATTAACTGTTGAAAGCAGTTTTTTATTTCTTGTTGGAACGGTTTTTTGAAAATGTTAACGAGAATAAATTTTGGGTTGTTGAGACGGTTGATGTAGTGAAAATATTAGAATTTTCCGAAAGTAACTGGACTGGAGTAAATCTTCGTGTTTCTTATATATGCGCAGGGCTCACCATTATAATATCTACTTTAAATAAAAAAAAAAACAATATTTTTTCTTTAAGTGATGTAATGTGACATTATTTTAATGTGGGTACACCACTCTTTTAACCATTGAGATAAATGCATAAAGAAAAAAATAAATGCGTTACCTGGCGGATGAGACCGGGAATCAAACCCTCTGTGTACCTCGAGATAACCGGTCCAACGTGTTAACCTGCCTACCACCAGAATAACTTTCGATTCTTTACTTATGTGTTCAGTGTTGATATTTGCATTGTTTATTTGAAAGCGTGAACACGTTAATATTCACATCTTACCGCACTACTTTAAAGTAGTGAACGAGCAAGCGAAAGAGGTCGTTGTTATTTTTATAAATTGTACGTTGTTTTTTTTAGGGTGCCGTACTCAAAGGGTAAAAACGGGACCCTATTACTGAGACTTCGCTGTCCGTCCGTCCGTCCGTCCGTCCGATGAAATTTTCACAGATGATGTATTTCTATCGCCGCTATAACAACAAATACTAAAAATAAAATAAAATAAACATTTAAGGGGGGCTCCCATACAACAAACTTGTTATAGATTATATATAAGTATAGGTACGGAACCCTTCATGTGCGAGTCGGGCTCGCACTTGCCCAATTTTTTTTTATATTGGACACCACAATTTTTATTGAACCATTCTAAACTTTAATTGAATATACGTATATATAAACCATGGCGCTAGTGTGGTAATGACAGACGCAAAAAATGCATTCAATCTGCCGTGCCCCCGCCAAGACGAACAAAAAAGAAGGGGGCACCTACCTACCTTTTCTCGAACCGTTTCGTCTCATTTTCAAACCCTCATAGTTTTGTCCCAGTTAACACTAGAGCGCCCAAATTCACAGGTTAAGATGCAGTTAGGGAAAATATAAAATGTACTAAATTTAATCGATCTAGCTTTTATACTTTAGGTTCTATTGGTACCTAAAATACGCCGATTTTGCCACTCACTTATATATACACTGACGTATCAAAACCTCTGGGGTACTTCCCGATGACCTAGAAAGCTGAAATTTGGTATATAAGCTAGTATTAGTACACAAACAATAAAATAATTCTAAAACTTGGAACTTTTCCCCCCAACCCCTTAAACTAGGGGATGGAAGTTTGTATGAGACTTCCGCAAATTTTGACAATAGAGGTCTGAAAATTGATACCTGTAGGGACTCATTGTTATAAATAAAATACATATTGTAGGACTTTTTAAAAATCACCCCCACCCTTTAAATAAGGGGATGGAAGTTTGTATGTGTTTCCCATAATAGAGGATAAAAGCGTATATTATATTGGGGCAAAACTGAAGTATTTCTTAAATACACAAAATAATGATTACTACTTCAGTTGACGCTCAAGCACACAGCCGGACAGTCCGCAAGACTTATTTACGGTACTCTATGAAACGGCCAAGCCATACTTTTGAAATCAAGGTGTAGGGTTAGTTAACTCCGGGCTTAGGGGCTTGAAGCCAGTTGATGCCATACTTTTTAAACGAAGGTGTTGGGGCTAGTAAAGTCAGGGCTTAGGGGCTTTGCTTTTCCTGGGATCTGATAACTTTTTTACAGCGAAAGCGTTATGAAAATGTGAGTCTTGGCCGCCAATTTTACATGAAAATGTTTTTTGGTGGGATTCTGTTGTACTGGGCTAAATCTCCTATAAAATGGCAAAGTATCAATGCAATTCAAACAGGAAAAATCTATAATATGTTCATAATATTGCCGAGACGATGTCGATAATACTGCTCAATTGGGGTTTTAGCAATGCCTCCTCAAATTACGCCCCTTTTTATCCCTATTTCAGAATATGAACTCGAAGGGACCTCCAGTTAAATCGCACTACAAGTTGCCGTCAACCATGAAACGGGCCTATTTCCAATACCATAGCCCAGTTGGACGTAACAAATGGCTCCTAAGCCGTAAACTGCAACCAGTTACGAAACGGCTTAAGTCATTTGATACAGCTGTGATGTTAAGACTTTTTGATGGAGGACGGCAGTATGGTGTCCATACAAATCCGATTCCCTTACAAGCCCTCTCAATACCGGCAGAATTCAGGTTGGGCGTATTTGATAGGTCAAGAGATAGTTAAAAATATTTGCTCAATTTTACGTTTCTATTTTCAGTTGTAATAGTTCGCTGCTACAAAATTTCGAAAGACACTGCTGTACAAAGGCCTCTCCCAAGGATGTAGGTACATAATGACCGGTCGCGTGAGGCCGCGGTTCCTACTTAGCCGCTTCTCGTAATTTTCACCAGAGTGAGTTGCACGATTGCCATTCTTGAACCTTTCTTCCTCAAAGGCCATTGGTTCTATGTGGTCTATTGACCACATCTATCACTAGCCTCAGTGGGCCACGTCACTTATTAGTGACGTGGCCCACTGAGGCTAGTCTAGTTTTTTTTTTATTTCAAGTTTGATAATATGGATTTATCAAAAAAGAAATGTAGTTGTCGTAAGTACCTAAATATCAAAGATCCGACGCATTTCCAAATGTCTCTCTTGGCATATGATAAAAATCAGAGTAATAAACGTGGCGAGATTTACGGCCGGTCCGGCGGCCGGTTAGATCCGGATTAATCCGGTTTAGGGCTGCCGAGACTTGTCCGCTGTGGCACAACTTCAAGTTAGAACAAGTTGCTTTATGAATACGTAAGTAAATAGGTCAATATAGTTAAAGTGTGCTCGGAAAGTATGTATACTAGGGCTGTATCGTATCTACTGAAATAAGAAACGGCTGTTCTTTTCAATGCTATGCCTAAATGAAAAATGGTCCTTTTAATTGGTACCATATTCAGACGTGATAATTTATTATTACAAATTAGTTATAAGGGTATTATTTAATTTAATATACAAATAGATTGTATGTATATATATAAGAAATTGATTGATTGGTTGATGCAGCCCGCCGCCGCTGAAGTATTCAATGACACATGGGAGGCAGCCCTAATCCAGTTCAATCCGGTCTGATCCGACGCGCACTAGGTGTACGACGTTTAGCGTGGCTTGTAGCTTAGAAAGGTATTTTTAGATACACAATTTTGGAGCTTTCGAAACTGCCGGATATCCAAAATAATTCCTAAGCCACACTAAACGTTGGCTACCTATGGCCGGTGTGAGCCGGATCGGACCGGATTAAGGCTGCCAGCCGTACGTCATTGCAGACTTCAGCGGCAGACTGCGCTAATTAACTGTGGACTCGAGTATAAAACTATCATTATTCTCTCAGAGATAAATATACGAGTACTTAGGTACATGTTAGAATTGAGAAATATTTTATTTTAGAATAAAATACATATGCAAGTCTGAGCCGATTGTCTGTGTATATTTGTGATACCTTAGGTACATAGTTACAATATGTTTTGTTTTATTCATGTTTGCAAAGCTACGTCTAAGCGCCATACAAAATGTATTGAACTGAGATCTCAATATAGGGGCACCTACTCGTACAACAGGTCGGTGAAATACAATTTTGTATCTATAGGCATAGGCATTACTCATCCATATTTCAATGAAATTTTTAAACATTGACTACAAATTATTTTGATAAAAACAGTAACATTTGCTAGCCTAAATGAAAACCCCGCCTGAACCTTTTTTATTTCTCGCATCATTGTAAACATTTATCGTGTAAAAAAAAATAAAAAAAAATGGTTTCAAAAATAATTAAACTAGGTAGTTTCCTCAGTCAGTGAAATGTTCCGATATAAATTAATTTTTAGTTTGTTAGCTTAGCTTGGTTCAACGAGCTAAACATTAGAACTTGCTATGAACTGTCCGTGAACTGCTCTCAGATTGCGATTCGGGATTGGGTGAAACTGAGAGGTTTTTATCTGATATTCTTAAGTCATCTTCTCTTCATTCCTGAGGATCGTGATCACAAGGTATCGTATTCTTGATCAGGTGTCTCCATCGGTCTCGATCCATTGTTGCTCTCTCAGCTTGATGGAATTTCTTTGAGGAAGTAGCTTCTTTCACCTGGTCAGTCCATCTAGTTGGCGAGCGGCCGCGGCCTCTCTTGCCTTCCACTCCACCAATCACGACCAGTTTCTCGAGGCTCTCAGCTCCTCTTCGTATCACATGGCCAAAGTATGAAAGCATCCGTTGTCGGCAGATAGAAGATAGACGAGTTTTGATGCCTAGTTGGGAAAGAATTGACACATTTGTGCGCTTGGCCGTCCAGGGTATCGTAAGCATTCGTCTCCAGCACCACATTTCAAATGCGTCAATTCGCTGTCTTTCTCTTGCCAGTATCGTCCACGTCTCCACTCCATACATAAAAATGGGGAAGACCAAAGCTCTGACCAGGCGGGATTTTGTGTGAAAACTTATGCTACGGTTTCTCCAGATAACTTGAAGGCGTGTCATAGCGCCTTTAGCCATTGCGATTCGGCGCTTGATCTCTGGGACACAGCTTCCATCACTGTTTATTTGTGATCCCAGATATGTAAAGCTGCTCACCTCATCGATACCCTGGATTTTGTGGGAACCAGTCATCTTATCTGATATATCCGATATTAAAGGAGAAAACGAGACAGGTATAAAACGGGAATGGCATTCTGATATCTCATATGATGGCTCATATCTTACAAACTTAAAGCTACGATTAGTAGTTTTATCAATAAGATATATTTAGTGGTTCTTTTGGCTCTTTCCATACAAGACATAAATAAAAAATCTAGCTACCTACGTAGCCAAGATTTTGCTAAATTGAGGTTATCGCAAACCTTTGCCGAGCAAAGGTCACGAGTCCGACCCCTCGCCTGTTTCAAATTTCGCTTGTAAAGCCGTGGTGTGTAAAAATAAACATAATTTTCACTTAATTCGTCCGCCGTTTCCGCGCAAGTTTCCTCATAAACCAGCTACACGTTGTAAGCTATTTATCCGCGTACCTGGGGGCTGTTTGCCTAAATGAGCGCTTCCGCTACGAGCGGCACAAAAGAGCTAGACAAGCGAGTGCGGTGGAAAACCCTAGCGAGAGCGATGTAAAGGATTATCTTATACCTAGTAAGGACGATATGTTTATATTCAAGCGAAATATTGTAAATATGTCCCGGGCAGGGTTCCAACCCGCGTTTCCAACGGCTTTTCGAGCCAACACGAACATCTTACCTTTTAGTCCACCAAAACCATGCACAAGCCCTTGAAGTGTTTAAGTGTAATTTTTTTAACTAAGTAACTTACGACGTATAATCACACATTGGGAATTTAAGTATTTGTTTTATTAAATTAACGATAGTCAAAGATAGCTAATTTTAATAATTGACTTAATGATTATTAATATCAATGACTGAGCCAAAATCAATACAAAAGTATTACACATTTGAAGTCACCCTAGTACTATACAGTACTTTTGGTTTTTACATAGGATTTAAATAAGGTAACTGGTACATATGTATAGATTCATGATGTGACATCAATGATCGCTTTAGACTTGCGCCGGCTACGTCAGCTCAAGATCTCAATTAAAGTTCCTTTCGTAATTGCTGCGGCGCACTACACTACCTTATCGTACCTTACCTGGCCTCAGCAGGGTTGTCATCTTTGAACCATATTAAAATTATATTTTTTTGTTATCCGCTACCCAAAGTCTGTGGTGTAGAAGGAGGATGGAAAAAATCAGTTGGACGGAAAAGTAACGAGGAAGTCTTAAATAAAGCGGATAAAATTACTTTCTTGAACATTAGGGAAAATTTCATAAAGTCACGATAACTTAAGGTGATAATAGAAGCAAAAGTAGAAGGAAAAAGGAAAAGAAAGGGTAAGCTCCTAGACTGATTGTCGGTTATGATATTTTGCACTGGGTACAAGAATTAATGTTTATGTAAGTATATTATATTGCATATTTGTGTATGTTTATTTATTGTGTTACTTATATTACTGATATATAATAAGTTTCTCTTTTGGTATAATGTTGATAGTTGACAGGCCCTGCACCATAAAATGTTTCTGTTTAGCCCAATGGTTGACTGGTAGAGAATGCCTTATGGCATTAAGTCCGCCATTTGTACACTTTTTGTTTTGTGCAATAAAGTTTAAATAAATAAATAAATAATAAAAGAGGAAGACCGAAACGGACATATTATGACAATAAATGCTTCATCATATAAAGAAGCAAAAGAAAAAGCGGAGTGTAGCTGAAAATTACTCCACCGACAAGATCCTCAGCTAGGCTAGGCTTAAATATATGAAAGTGATGACCCAAAGTTTGAAAGAGATGGCTTTTACGCAATAAGAACGCCTGTTGTTTACCTTAATTATAATTTTATGTGTTGTGTTTTGTGAAAGCGACTAAGAAGTTTGTAAACTAAATATATAATGTATGAGATACTTACTTACATGTCAACAAGCAAAACTTACCGTAGTATAACACAATTCTGACTGCCCTCTCAGGTAGCGAATGCTCTTAAGTTTGGACAACCCTGATTTAATAGTTGAGGCGATTATGCAGTGAAATGGGCAGAATGGGGCCAAAATATTACTCGGGCCCGGACCGCTTGATGTGTTGCACGGGAGCCGAATACGTGACTACGTTCATTAACGCGTGGCTATCCTTACAGCACCTCTAGAAAATGGGTTGTACCCATAGGTATGTAAAACGGCACTTGTCGCATGACATATCCATAACATTAACCGCCTAATACACTAATTAAATATGTCTTACTAAAGTTTTCATAAGATAATTGGATTGGTGAAAACTACACAAATGGAGATATTATATTAAATAAAACGTCGTACTGTTGTTTAATAAAAATGTGAATCATTTAAGACACTTAGTTACTTCCCAAATTATTTATTTTTAATCAAATTGAAGCATAGCTTTTAAATTGTATTGAAATTATGAATATCTGCATGAGAGTAACGCATTATCTCAAAATATTAAAATTTTGACAAGGTTAACATCGCGTTTTTATCATTCAAGGGACTGGATTCGAAACAGAACACATAATTTCCATTCATTAACAAGAACAATTAGGTGCGGCAAATACCTCGGGCTGTATTCCGCTAGTCGTAATGCGCAGTAATGCGGGATTAGGCGCGTCAATTACTATCGCCATTGTATGCTAACGAGCCGTCAGTGGGCGATTAACACTTCACACCACAACCGACAGTGTACATCTCATTGAGCATTATCCTGATAATAACAATATTATAGTCTTATTAAAGTTTCGAGAAACATATTTAATTAGCGCATTAAGCGGTTTAGGCACACTCATTTGAAATTGTCAGGAACGTCGGTGCGCGCTATTAGAGCAGAACGTCGATCAAAAAATCATTGACGAACTTACCGCGCGTCTGCACGAGTAGCAGTCCTTAATAAAGAGCTCCATAGGGGTTCGAAATGTGTCGGGCTGTTTCTGATAATAGGGAGTTATAATTTTATAAACAGTCACTAGCAGTGCTGAGGTAGAGACGATGCAAAAAATGCAGTGGTCAACAACGAAACTGACAAAACTCGAAAACTTGATAACTGCATCCTGTAGCATAGTTAAGTGGTTCAGAGTGCTGCTACGACATGATACAAGACACTAGTTCAAATCCAATCAGGAATATACCACATTAGTAACATATAGAACTGGGATGTTCATTATTTGGTTCAAATATATCGCTAGATGGTCTAATGCCAATTGACTTCGCCCTTTCTATTATAAGATCCTTATTATACGATTTCCCAATGCTAAACTTTCACAAACTTTCTATATTAAACTGATCTATACAATTTCAAAATGATAGACCATTAACAGAAAATTAAAAATTCCGAGAAGGCACGATGTTTTATAAATTCTTACCAAATGAACAGGTATAAACGTCTGATGTTAGCCGAAAACTTTTCTGCTTTGTCTTAAATATACCTAAGGGTTTTAGAACTCGCAAGTCTGTCAATTAGACTTTCCCAACTCTGAACACGCAGAAACTTGTTCAAAGTATCGCCATTAAATTTTCACACTTGAGTGCCCCAACCAGGTTGAAAAAGCCTCAATTAATTCGAATTTGTCAATGATGAAAGGTTTCTTTGTAAAAACAACGTTTGATCACCAAGAAAATATAAGCTTAATTAACGTGCCAATGAACGGACTAAAAATATCGACTGACAATCAAATAAAGACAAACGATTTATTTTCAACAAGCCATCTCCCATTAAATCACTTAATTGCAAAATTTACTGTATTACATTTAACTAAAGTTTGAATCAAAATCACAAAAAAAAAAGCCACCAGGAGCTAGCGGAAGATGGCGGAGATGTAAATTTGCCTTAACGAAGTGAATTTATTTTTATTTGCCAGTGTCCTATTTTGTTTGACCGCTAGTATAATTTACAAATCAATTGTTTGGATGAGACACAAGTTTGCACCTTATTTCTTGTACCTAGGCGGTGTTTGTCGGTAAAGTATAACTTTGTGTAAGTATCTGGAGTTTCTTGGAGAAGGTTTATTTGCCCGACTGTCTGGTGGCGAATTGATAGCGTTGTTCTGTATGCAAGTGATGACTTGAGTTCCGGATTGGATCGAGTGGAGCCAGGAAGCATCTAAGAGATATCTAATGCCTTTTTTCTCGCACTTGAGCAAGAATATCACTTGAGAATTGGATGCAACTGTGAATGTTTTCTATTGAAAGATAGAAAATATTTAAAAGCAGATACTGAAGTTGTTAAAAAGTATTTGAAAGGTTGTCGATCTCTGATTCCGTAGTGCAAAGTATACGGTTAAGATATCGTGCCATAAAAGAGATATATCTGATGAGAATTCATTATAAGGAAAGTCAAATTATATATACCTAATTTTAGGCATGAAAAAAGAGGGACTGGACATTTTATGCAGCTTTTCTTTTATTCAGATAACATAATTTCCAAAATCCTTCTAGTACAACAGATGTGGCTTATTTTCAAGTATTGGCGTTGAATTTAACTCCAATATCAAATCAAATCAAGTTTTAAGTTTAAGCATACAAGTACAAGAACTGAAGTACATCAACAATTATCATAGATCATAATCAGAGTGAGTTAGATTGACGCGGTGGGATTAGGACCGGGCGCCGTGTTAATGTTTGGTTAGCAATTAGACCTAATGGGTCAATTAATGGTGTGAATCTCAGTGTTCATACTGATTTGGAGCTACGCCAAGGTCACCAAGATAGATACTGATACTTTAAGAGGCTTTCTTTGAAATCACCCACTTTAATTAGTCAGTTATTAGATCATTATCAAGTTAGATCATTACTAAGTTCATGTTATATTTTTGTTTACAACATTACAAAATAATCATGTTGTTTTTTCGCGAACTGACTTTATGTAAATATCAACTTAATGATATGGGCAGTTCTTTAGTTATTATTTCTAAGCAAATCTCGCTTTAAAGTTTTTTATCATTAATAACACTTTTAAGTAATTGGAATAACTTTGCGTAGCGGTGTGGGATTTCGTCTTATTTAAACACAAAAATTCGTAGAAGAGCAATAGCGCCTGAAATGATGTTTTATTTTTTCATTATCTAATTATTTTCCGTATAACATTCCCTTTTTCCATGTTTTATAAAATGTACTTACTTTATATTGGTTCTATAAGCAAAATTGTGTAAGCAAAAAAAAATATCACAATATAAAATAAGCACAGTGTAACTCTTATAGAATTTGATATAATATATTATTCTAGTCTATACTACTGAATCATTGACAACAATATAATATCATCGATACAAACACAATTCCGAAGATGATCGATTCAGAATTACCATACCCATGGAACTATTGAATCCGTCCCTTTCCGTATAACATTCCCTTTTTCCATGTTTTATAAAATGTACTTAAGTAATTAATTGAATCAGGCGGTAATTTGCGGAAATCCATATTAATGAAAATAATAATATTGCTTTGCTATTCTGCGATAGAATATCGTGCCTGTAAAATTTGTGCTAACCCGTTATACTTATTTGCGTATTTTTTCATGCATATATACATTTAATGGTCCCACCCTCCCACCACGATAAGATAAATAAATACGCAAATAAATATAACAAACCACCACCAAAATAACAGAACTTACTCGACACGTGTTTCGCCCCTCTACGAGGCATCATCAGGAGATGTTGACGGTCTGGAGTCCGACAACCGAATGAGCTGCCAATCCTGTCGTCTCACACATCCCCTAGGGGAGTGTGGGGATGCCATACCAGGGCTTAGCCCTTTTTGGCGGCCTCATCTCCGTCCGTGATGACGGACGGGCGGTCTCTTAGAGACCTCAATCTCTTCCACATTGTGGATTTTGCGTGCTTCTCGTGATAGCGGTCAGGTCAGGTTCGGCGTGAGCGCTGCTGCTGCTTCCTCTTCTCCTCTTCTTCGTGAGTTTGGGCTCAGCTAGCAGCTGCTGATGAGCACGGTGGCCTATCTGCGGCTTTGCGGAGTCGTTGGCCTTTCAGCGGCGTTGTGGTGACCTGGATGGATTTCCAGGGGGCTCATTCGGGGGGCACGAGCTCTCTCGGCAGAACTCTGCCCCTTCCGTCTGGTGGACGAGTGTGGAGTGGTGCGATGCCTTCCAGGGATGGGATCCCGGAGTTGTCCGCACGGCGAAACATGGCTCCTGCCAGCTGCCCGATGAAGGCGTCCAGCCCTTGCCATTTGAGATCCCGGAAGATCGTTTCGTTGCGCATGTAGCGCGGTGCCGAAACGATTGTGCGCAGGGATTGGGACTCCTGCGCACGCAGCCTTCTCTTGCTGGTCTCCGACGTCAAGGCGTACCATGCGGAGGCCGCATAGGTCAGGCGGGACCGCATGTACGTCTTGTATATCCCCAACTTTGTGCGAAGGGGAAGGCTGCTGGCAAGTACTGGACGAAGTCGGGTGCGTGCCACTCTTGTTCACCGTGCTGTCTCTTCCACATGTCTCGTCATCGTGAGCCCCCTGTCGATGGTCACATCCAAGTACTTGGCTGTGTGCGACCAGGGGATGTCCTGTCCGAACATACGAAGCGGAAGCGGCTGCTTTACCCTTCCTGTGACCATGGCCTGCGTCTTCCCGACGTTGACCGACAGTCGCCAACGGGCTAGCCATTCTGGCAGGACGTCAAGCGAGCGCTGGAGTTTGATGGCGGCATGTTTTGCGTTTAGTGACGACGCGAAGAGGGCCGCGTCGTCCGCATATAAGCCCAGCTTGACGTCGCCAGCCACCGGGATGTCGTCGGTGTATCGGGCGTAGCAGGCCGGGGATAAGCAGCTGCCTTGTGGAACGCCCGCCAGTATCGGGCGCTCCGTTGAAGTGGCGTCCTCCACCGCCACTTGAAATCTTCTGTCGGACAGGAACGATGCTATGACGCGCACCACGCGCCATGGAGCTGTAGACGTCGACAGTTTGTAGGTGAGGCCCTCGTGCCACACCCTGTCGAACGCCTTCTCCATATCGAGGAATGCTGCTACAGTAACCGACTTCCTGTTCATGGCGGCTGCCATGTAGTGCAGCACCCTCGATAGCTGCAGGGTGGTAGAGTGCCCTGCACGGAATCCAAACTGCTCTGGACGGGGCTCGATGTGGGGCTGGAGATGGTTCAGCAGGAGTCTTTCGAACACCTTGGAGATGGTGCTGAGTAGGGTGATCGGGTGAACGGGCCTCCGGCTTCTTCTTGCTTTTTCCGGGCTTATGCAGCATGATGACCCGGCCAAGCTTCCACGGTGTGGGAAAGTGTCCCGAGCGCAGGATCCCATTGAACAGGCGCGCTACCGCCACGATCGCTCGCGGCGGTAGGTGGTGAAGGGCCCTGTTCGGGATCGCATCGGCGCCCGGTGCCTTTCTTGGCTTGGCCCGTAGTAGTGCGCGCTTGACCTGGCCGGGTGTGAAGAAGACGGGTTCCTCTTCTGCCTCGATCGGTGGCGCGAAGTATCTCTCAAGGTGTTGCTCGACTGCTGAGACGTGCTCCACATCGTCCGTCGGATTCGGTTGGAATTGGGTCTGCAGATAGTCCGCGAAGAGTTCGGCCCTGTCCTTCGCTTTATATCTGGGCGTCCCGTGTTCATCGTGCAGTGGGTGCGTGGCTGGTTGCGTCATGCCGAGTTGTCGGCACGTCACAAATCGTCAAAAAAACTCAAGAATACGGTCAACGATATGATGTATGCTGCACAACCATCTGATCCTATTAAAAGATATAAGGCGAGCATAACTTATGTTGGCAAGTTATCGGATACTATTCACAAAATTTTGAAATGTAACGACATTAATGTGGCCTTTAAGACGAATAATTCCCTGCACTCTAAACTTTGTAATGGGAAAGATAAAATTGAGAGTGGGAAAAAGTCCGGTATTTATAAGCTAACTTGTGACGATTGCAATAAAGTATATGTGGGACAAACGGGCTCAGCACGAGGTATAAAGAGCATGTTGCGTCATATAGACATAACCATCCTGAAAAGTCCAATTTCGCAAAACATTTAATAGATAGTGACCATACTCTGCAGGAAGATCATTCTTTTACCGTTTTACATGTTTGCGAAAAAGGATTGCGTTTAAGTGTTCTGGAACAGTTGGAAATAATTAGGTACAACAATAGGGGTGAGATTCTTAACGAACAATTGAATGTCGTTACATCACCGTTACTACGAATTTTTGCTAATCACTCTCAGTTGCATAATAGGGGTGGCCAGGTTATAAATATGGCCGACCAGTCTGGGCAGCTCATTCGGTTGTCGGACTCCAGACCGTCAACATCTCCTGATGATGCCTCGTAGAGGGGCGAAACACGTGTCGAGTAAGTTCTGTTATTTTGGTGGTGGTTTGTTATATTTATTTGCGTATTTATTTATCTTATCGTGGTGGGAGGGTGGGACCATTAAATGCATATATGCATGAAAAAATACGCAAATGAGTATAACGGGTTAGCACAAATTTTACTGGCACGATATTCTATCGCGGAATAGCAAAGCAATATTATTATTTTCATTAAAATGTACTTACTTTAAATTGATTCTATAAGCAAAATTGTGTAAGCAAAAAAAAAATCACAATATAAAATAAGCACAGAGTAACTCTTATAGAATTTGATATAATATATTATTCTAGTCTATACTACTGAATCATTGACTACAATATAATATTAGCGATACAAATACAATTCCGAAGACGATCGATTCAGAATTACCATATCCATGGAACTATTGAATCCGTCCCGGGCAGCCGTTATAACCGGATATAATAGGATTAAGCCGCGGTATATAATATCGGATCGTTTATCTTAGGCAAATAATATCACATTCTGAGCCGATTATAGGAGGGTATGTGATCTGTAAGGGTGGGTATAATACGTGGGTAGATAAGGCTAGTGGAATTTCTTTGTGGGGGTTGTTAAGTCGCGTATGGGTTTTGTTCTATTCTTTACACTGGCATCAAACAATATGCACTGTATAAGCACTGTGCTCGAGAAAACTACGGGTGGCCTATGGCCATGGTGTGGTGGCGTATATATCGTGTTATAAAATCGTAGTCACTGTGGAGTATTTTTTTTCTCGAAACTAGCAAGCTATATCGTCATTCTGATGGCCTCACGCCATTGAATGCCAAAAAAGGCGGTATTTTGAGAATTATTTTATATACAATAAAACCATTTTTGCCGCAAGTAGATGGTTGACATATTCATGGGTGCTACTTTCATTTAACCGTTGCTAAGCCTTTATAGTGATCGCCTATAGGCGTACTGCCTTGTATCATGACGTGGCTGATTGTTTCTAGTTATTCAAAGCGCGTATTTTTTTAATAAATTTAATAACTCTCTGGCCTTGAACTGTCTTGAAATAACATTGAAATGTAGTTAAATTAACTATCAAACTGAAATCAGCCTCCGGGAGATCAACTGTCAACAACCAAAGCCAAGCATAACCTTGGGCCCAATTCGATAATACCGTTTGAGATATCGCCAAACGTCAAATCTCCATTAGATAACAGTTATATCGCCATTGAACTGTCATTTACATGCGATGAGCTTAAAAGTGACATATCTCATCTCAATTTTGGAAATACGAAGGCGATAATGATTGTCAAAAATGTTATTAATGTATATAAATTTCTGTTTTGAACGAAACGTAACGGAGTAATTTCACGTACTACGCGGTCAATTTAAAGTATGCGCCTGTTATTTATGCCGTCACATACAAAGAAAGCGAAAATTTTGCGCGTCCGAATTGACGAAGTTGCGATGTTCTAGGGATATCGCCACTTGTCAAGTAGGCACACGTCAAAAGTGACGGATGGCGATGAAAAGGAGAGATCTCCATTATATCTCTAAAATTGGTCGAATACCCCCCCTTGTCCTTTCGCAATTTACTATTAACATTATCAAAGGAGACTATGATTATAAATTTATTAATATGAATCCTTAACTAAAAAAAATCCTTAAATAAGGAACCTGAAGGTAGTCTGGAGCTGGCTGGTTGTCTATTTTTATTTTATTGCGATGATACCGCCTGTTGTTTACTCTGCTTATTAATTTATTGTGTAGTTTTTTAAGTCTTGTGTATTTGAGGTGTGCAATAAAGCAGATTTGTATCACATTGTAAAAGTTATTCTTTATGTTTTTGAGAGTCACACTACTGAGTACAAGTCAATGTCAAGTGGTTTTGGATAATCCCAGTTTTTAGGTTATTGATTGTAGATATCGGCGTTTGTCCCGTCATATTAAGGTCCTCAATAATAACGTAATAAACACAATTCTACGTAATCCCAATCAGTCACCATGCATGTATGAATATGAATATGTTCAAACGTATACCTCAAATAAAATCGGAAAAGTTCTCCAAAAACGTCAACGACTGTTTCAATTCTTAAACAGGAATGTTCTGTAATCTCTTTCTTCTATTTACGCTCAAAAACCTCTTTACAGACATAGTTTATGCACGCCCCAGACGTGCCATCTATCTAAGTTTGGCGCGGGCCCAGCGCGCTCACATCATGATTGTCGATTATTTCTATTTTCTCGCCAACCGCAACTTGGCTCGTTTTCTTCACGGCTGAGTTCATGCAACGTGGATGTAGGGAAGCCAGAAGTTTGCGGTCGCGGTTCATCCTTGAATGGACCAGACGCTAAGAGCATGTTGAATCAAAGAATTACTTTACAGCGTGATTATGTGTTTTAGAATTGTATCAATTACCTACAATATTAATTGCATTTATTATGTTTGTGTGTGTGCAAGAAAGATGTGAACCGATTTCTGGGCATCAATTGAGCTGCAATTTAGTATACCTACGTTAATTTGATAACAATATAATACTATGGTGCAAAGGAGCTTGTCTGATGCCGAGCCGAGCTCCATCAGGAGCTGGTGGTGGTCACAGGACATCTGTAATAAAATAAGGAAAATCTACGAGTTTGGCCTTGTTAGACTCGTTCTTGTAAGCAGTTGATAAATGTTAAAAAACAAGTACAGTCAGCAATAAAAGTTTGCCATAAAAATTTAGTTTTTGTCAGAAACTTATTTTTCTGTACAAAGATAGTTTCTGACCTAAAAACTGCTTAAATATGAGAATGAGAATTTCGTATCACAGTATTTTCGCTCGAATACAACCATTCACGACTGTTTTTATAAAATGCATACTGCATGGTCTAGATATGCACCTTTTATTGGCTCTAGCTCCGTGACCTGTACTCGGCTGTTGTTGGGCGCACGAACAATGGCGAAGTTTCTAGTGCTGCCCAATAGCATGTATTGTTGAAATAATCCGCGTTTCGCGAACATAGAACACTTCTGTGCCCCAAGTGCCGTAATCGAGCACATGAAAATAAAAACATTAAGGCGTTCCTTTTCATTTTGAGTTACAGATTAGATCTTTGCTGATAAATTATAAGCGCTTAGGGAATAGTCGACGCAAAATCGCGGAAGGAGAAAAGAAATCTGCTGTGTTTCTAGGTTTAACTGATACGTTTTACTCGTTTTAGTATCAACATTTTGGTAAGTACTGTATATATTTCACATTTTAAATTTATTGTAATAAACATATTAAAATTGAGTTAAATAAGTGTCTTATCTATAAAAGGTAGAGAATATTACAACTTTAAAAAAGGTCTTTTCTACAAATAACTAAACTCACATTATAAAATATGACTATCAGGCTCAATATTTAATTCTAAGGGCTAAGTGTCCTGGACAAACTATATGCAAGCATCTTTGCTTACCTATTTTCCTACTTTCTTACAAATTTGTAGTGGTTTGTATCCTCAATATATTTCCTCGGTAAACACGTAAATAACGGAGGGGCGGACGGCCAGACAAGCTTTTAAATGCTCACAAAATATACCCTTGTACGAGCAAATTGGTTTTAAATAAAAAAAGGTTTAGTGTCCATTGCTTTTTACAATGTGTACCAAACTGCATCAAACAATCCAATAAAAGGTCGGAAGCGGAAAATGCGAATCAATATTTGCCAAAAACCTTGATGGTAAAATCGTATATTAGTTCTTTAGATTTCCTTATAAATTCCCAGATTAATATGGATCAGACGTGGTTGTTGAATAACCTTTATTTTCTTGATATCGTAATATCTGTATTATTTCACGATTGTTTTAATGGTTTAGTTACGGGTTGATACGATGCGCATTACACCGCAGATAGAACTAGTAAAAATTAAATGTAGTACAAATATATATCGAAAAATGTTTGATTTACAATAAGAAATTTTTGCATTACGAGGTTGCTGCTAAATATGAATAAAATTTAGATTGAATAATTTATTTTAGACTAGTTATTTTATTGATAATTATGAATTAGTAAAAACGAATTGCATCCTTGTTGACTACGGTTAATAAATTATTGTATAACAACGTTACTAAAATCTCTTCCAAAAACTGAAAACGTTAATCCACAGCAACTGTCTTTCTCTAAAAATCACCAGAAAAAAACCTCCCATGGAAAAATATCCCTAGTCGTTTTGTTGACACGTCAGCCGAACCCCGTCATCCGCCATTACGTTGTTGCATTGATTGATGGATCGGTTTTGTTCGACGGTGTGTGTGACGCGACCGTGATAGGGAGTCTTACGAGTTGAGACAAAAGCTGTGATAGGAGAAAGTATGAGTTACGAGGTAAATACACTGTCTAAGAAAGATGCGCGAATCTCAGAAATATGCATTTGGAAAAAGTATCGATAGATGACATTGCTGTTCTTGGTCTTTCTTCTAAAGAGAACGGTCGTTATATCGGTGTTGTTTGACAGTGACGATGTCGCGACTATGTGTAACGCTTCTTGCGTGGAAACAAAACATGTTAATTCCACGAGGCTTTGAAGGCTCTTGAATTTTACGCCTGTCAAAATTGGTAGGTATATTCACATCGACGAGTTTGTTATTGCAAATTGTAATCATTTGTGGTTTCGATAAGTAAAATAACAAAATGGATGCGTTTGGTCGAAAATAATCCAAACTAAAACCATTGCGGTGAGCCGGACTATTCCCGTATGCAAACAGTTTACCGATACCATGATGGAGTTTTGTGCGCTACAACATACCGCGGAATAAAGCGATATTTTTAATCGACTTCCAATATGAAGGATTTTTGATGAAGCCGTCTGTATGAACGCCAAAATAAATCAATAAATGATGCCGTTCCCGGCCCCAATTTGGGCGCCAGTTTTGTGAAATTTGAAGAAGTTGAATGTACGAGGGCTGTTCCGAAATTTTTTAGTTAAACAAAAACTATAAGGAATATAATAAAACTTTATTTACAACTTTTCAAAGTATTCCCCTGCTGCCTTTATGCACTTATGCATACGACTGAACCAACTTTCAAAACAGGAGAAAAACTGTTCTTGCGGAAGGTCAAAAAAAAGTCGCCTGAATTCGTCCACTGCTTCATCCGCCGTCGAAAATCGTCGCCCACGTAATGATTTTTTTAACGTGGGGAACAGAAAAAAATCGCACGGAGCCAGGTCAGGGCTGTATGCAGGGTGTGGTAGCAATTGCACTCCTGATTTGCTAATATATTCCGTGGTTCTGGCAGCCGTGTGGGCCGGAGCATTATCTTGATGAAAAATGATGCCCCGAGCTCCAGTACTTGGACGACTGACGTTCAGCTCCTGGAAGGCCTGTGGTAAGCAAACTTCAGTGTACCATTGGCTGGTAACTGTTTTCCGATCTTCAAGTGGAATTACGGCTACAGGTCCACTACGTCGAAAAAAAACAGCAACCATTTTTTTGTTGACGCTTCGACCGCGAACTACTTTAGTAGGTAAATCATCTTCTTCAAAGACCCATTGTGTTGATTGCTGTTTTGTAAATGGGTCGTAGCTATATATCCAAGATTCGTCGGATGTCACAATGTAGCTCACTTGTTGTGAATTACCCTTATCAAAATTTTTTAGCATAAATTTGCACCAATCGACACGTATGTCTTTTTGCTCCTGTGTGAGAAAATGTGGTATCCATCGAGACGAAACCTTCCGAAGTTGAAGGTGGTCATGCAAAATGGTAGAAACTGCCCGGGATCCAATATTCAGTTCGTCCTGAATCTCTCGGTGGGTAATGTTTCGAGATTCCTTGATTAGCCATTCCACCTTGATAACATTTTCTAGAGTGACTGCCGTTGGCGGTCGCCCCGGTCTAGGCTCATCTTTGATGTCGCTCCGCCCACGCTTAAATTCACGGAACCAGTAACTGACAGTGGCAACAGATGGGGATAAGGCCCCAAAAACACTAGTTAAATTTTCATGAGAATCCTTGTAAGTTAACCCTCGTTTATAATCATAATATATCATAGCACGAAATGCTTCCCGCGTTAGCTCCATTTTTGCGAACAAAAAGTGACAGACATGTTTTTTTTCTGATTTCATAAAAAAATAACTGAATGTCACTGGCCAGTGACTCTTACGCGAAAGAGTTCGTAATGAAATTTGCCTTTAGGCTACAGTAAAAGTAAACGAATACAATTAATAGTACGCCGTTGACTAACTATTTTCGGAACAGCCCTCGTATACGTATGATCTTATATTATGAACCAATCATTCTTAAGCGAGATATGATGCATAAAGACTGTTGCATAATTTGTAAATCCTTGTGTATATATTAAATAAAATATGTTTATTTTAGACCTAGATCCATATTGTGTAAGTTACAAAAAACTTAATTACCTATGTTAGTATATACAAAACAATAACAATTACACTATTTAGCCCTGCCTGATGTCACCGCCATCTAGTATTTAGTGAGACGACGCGAACATGCCCGATGCACTACAGTGCTTCAGGCAACCTCAACAGCATCCTCAGGACATTATTGTACTGGACTCTTAGAGAGCTATAGGCCCTCTGAGTGAATGCCGCCCACAGACTGCACGTGTAGAATGTTTGACAATATGCTTTAAAAAGTGTTCAGATTAATATTACCTAAATTATAATTTATATGCCATAATTTATCAGAAGACGTCTGCTTCTTCAGTATGCTTCAGTATGCAGTATGCTCTTATTTACTATTAGTTATCATTGTGTGACGGCACAGTGGATAATCATCATCAGCAAATAAAATACGGCCGCTACTAGATATAGACCTACCTCGGACAACGATAGTGTCAAAATGTAGATCATCCTTTATCATCACAATTAGATCATTCCAGTCATCATCATCAGTCAAAGCTCAACAAAACCTTTTCCTAAAAGCTGCAAAAGTGCACTCAAGCCATTTCCGCCGTCAGCCAGTTTAATTCCAACAATTGGCATGACAATTGAGCATCGGAATTGCATATCGGTCCAATATTTAATCGGCTTGCACGTGAAAGTTGAACCGTTGTTTGAATAGATTAGCCCGACGCGGAGGGAATCATGCGCCTGGCCGAGCGGAACATGTGGGTGAGCCTATATCGCGCTTATACCACGCTTACATCGCAACTACTGACTAAAACCCACCTTTAAAACCTTATCCTGACCAAAAAAGGGTCCAAATTTCCCCAGTTCAAACGTATGTTATACTGTACTAATAGTGTTTCGATTTATCTGTGTTTGATGTGCCGAATGTATTGAAAGAACGGTTTAATCCGATTTGTGTTGAAGCGTAATTTTGTGGTTTATTTTAATTGTTTTCGCCACGCGGATAGTGGTATCGTGACAGTTTGTAAATCAACTCTGAATTAATTATTTCACTATGGTGTCGAATCCAATAGAATTGAACTCCGTATTGAATAAAACAATTCGGTGTACTTCCTTTTCGCCGAATTATGTTTCACAAACGTTTCATTTCGCAAAAGTTTCATTTCGCCAAAAGCATTTTTCACTGAAACTGTAAACTATTTCAGATTGTTGTAAATATCATCCTTTAGATTAGGTTAGGTTAGGTTAGGTTTGTTTTATAACAATGCGAAATAGTTTACAGTTTCAGTGAAAAATTCTTTTGGCGAAATGAAACTTTTGCGAAATGAAACGTTTGACGAAACGTAATTCGGCGAAAAGGCAGAGAACCAACAATTCATTTATTAGGTACGCCAAAAAGTAAGGTTGTGTTCTTTGTAGGTATGTTAAAAATTTGTGACCACAAATCAAAGCAAAACGGTGGAATTGGATATTAACCACTATCTTAAAAACCGCAATAATAAATAAAAACCGGCCAAGAGCATATCGGGCCACGCTCAGCGTAGGGTTCCGTAGTTGCATATCCTTCACAATAGTCGGGTTTTAAACCGCAGATTTAAGTCCGAGGTTTAAATTACGAGAAAGATTTCAAGCTCTAAAAAAGGTCGTAAACGCCAAAGTACTTACGGCACTTACGTCATTTTAAAGAAAATTATGAAATTTTGCGATAACTCAAAAACGGCTTGACCAAATTTATTCAATATAGTTTTCATTTAAAGTACTTCTAAGGCCTCATTTTCATGAATTTTTCCATAATTTTTGACATGTGGTTGAAAAGTTAGATGGAGGAACACAATTTTTTTTATTTTCGGAGCGAATATAAAGACCTATTCAATGACATCCCACACACTAGTGTCGGAACGAAAAAAAAAGTTCACCCCCACTTTAGGTGTTCGGGAGGTACCCGAACAAAAGTTTTTTTTTTTAGTTTTTATTTTACCGTTCTGTTGACGTGATACATACACATACTCATACCAAATTCCAGCTTTCTGGTACTAATGATCACGGAGCTAAACCGCGAACGGATGGACAGATGGACAGGCGGACAGACGGACATGGCGAAACTATAAGGGTTCCTGGTTGACTACGGAACCCTAAAAACCTATCTAAGTTTTATTTTAACATCTCTAATATGCTCTAGTCACGTTATTTTGATAAGCTTAGTTTCAATTTTGACTTCACGATAGTTGGATTCAGTTATTTTATTTTCTCATAATCTTATTTCTATTACAAAATAAAATAACTATGAAATGAAAATGCTCAAACCAATAACTGTGACGGCAAACATTTTATTTTCTTGTTTCTTCTAAGAAAATATCTGCACGTAGTTTTCTGCGCGTTAGCTTTAAGTTGTCAATTCTATTTTTGTATTAAAAGTAATATTGGTTTTGCGAGTCCAAGTAAGGGTATTTACACACTGTATTTATCTACGATGCGTTTATTATGATGATGTGCTTTTGATCATTAGGATACCTCCTGTAATTATGGAATAATCGCTTGGTCACACTTAACGTTTACTCCTTGCATATAGAAGCCTAATGAGCAGAGGAGTATTCCCGTTTGATAATTTAAAAAAAAACTTGTAAGAAATTACAAGTGGACAAGGCATTGCGTCTTGCTTTTAGATGAAACAACTAAAGATATATTATTATGCATTTAACGTCTTGTGTAATAAAAACTTTTGACTCTGTTAGGTTCTTCCTTCTTTTTGCATACAAAGTAAGCAAGAAACGCATGCAATGAATGTATGCACATTCTGGTGTTATTTTATTTGATTTCAGTATGTCTCACTAGTAACTCAATACGTAAGTGGCGTGGCACAGAAAAAAATATGAATAAAAAGGTCATTTAATGGATAAAAAATATTCAAAGCATGTATTTTCGCAAAAAGACGAATTCAGTGTATATAGATAGAGCTTTAGTGTGGGTTTATTCAATTTACTTTAAATTTGTTCAACACAGTTTGAATGATAATTTTCGTTTACCAAACTTCAAACAAAGCTATTAAAATGTAGTACTTAAAGTAATTAGAAAGTCTTTTGCCTTAAAATTATGTTAACCTTTCAAGGGAATGTTAGATTTGATTATGTTAAGAATGTGTAATATAATTTCCATAACTTCGATATTCAATTATTTTCATAAATACATAATTATAATTTTTTTGAAGTATTTTAGTCCAGCGCAGTAATCACTAACGGTAGGTACGGTTTAGTATCATCCACCCAAGAGTCCCTGTCATTTGCACTTTAGCGATATGCTTGCAGGATATTTCGAATTTTATACTATAAAATGGAATTTTTTCATCCTGAGATATCACTAATAAGTCCATTGACATACAATACTTGTATACTTTTTAAAAAGGCTAAAGTTTAATTACATTGATACAAATAATAATTGAATACTTACCACCAAAATAAATACAATGATTCTGTCATTTTAATATTGTAATATTCAATGACATAGAAAATATCATAACAGTTCGTATGAAACACATTGAGAGGGCTAAAATGTAAGAATGTTCTCGATTACGAAAAAAAAACAATCTCCATAAAGGGAAAAGGTTGGGCCTTTAAGTAGAGCCTCTCTCCATGGTCACGCCTCTTACCCCTGCCTGTTTACATGGCTAGAGGTCTTTACTTTTTATTGCATTATTTTCTCGAGTGAGACCGCTGGGCGAAAACACAGTGATAAAACCAAAGGATCTCTAGATTCCTTCTTGTGATACAAAAATATAAACCTAACTTACGAGTATTCAACATCAAAGGCAGTCCCTATGTCTGCCATCTACACTTAATTATAGTTAGGTATATTGTTTTTCACGAAAAATAAACCAATACTACATTCATCTAAAATTAATAATACTTCCACACAAATAATCCATTCCGCGGGGAAGTTTATTATATATTTTTTAATTTATTTTAGATAATGTAAGAATTCAATTTATAAGTTAGTTTAAGTCTTTATTTTTCTGTTAAACATTAAATATTTACTTGAATTGTCACGATTAAATCGAATTCCTACTTTTATTCAAAGATTGATGAAACAATTAACATAAAACCCGACACACATTAAACTAGGTGCCCTAAAAATAAATCAATGTGATGGCTATAGCTATAACAATGTATATATACAGTAAGGCATTATTAAACCCAGGTAAGTAACTTTTACTTTTCTTATCACAAAACAAACGTAAAATGTCCGATTCGTCGATACACCTATTTTATTGACGTTTCTGACACACTTATATTCCGTAAATAGACACGTACACTCCAAGTCGTATGTTATTTAATTATATATATGCTGTTTACGGATAATATCTGGAATTTGTAATTTTATTGTATGAATTTAATGTTGTAATTTGTAATTTTACTGTTAATGGATTGTTCTTTATAATTTTATTGGATGTGGCTGTAAATTATTTGTTCTGAATATTTATAAATTGTTGCATGGTGAAACCAATTAATTGCAATAAAGAGACAAAACAATACAATACAAAAGTCGGGGAGTTGACGCTGAAATAAAAGAAGTAGTAAAGGTTTATTGGCTATCTACAGGAAAATAGCGAGTCTAGCTTTTAATATAGTTTTATTGAACTATGAAAAATGTTTAATATGAGATCTCGCTTGTGAGGTTTATACGAGATAATTTCATACATATTTTACCGCAAGACTGCAGTCTTCTCAGAATATGGGCTACATTAAAACAAGATTATTCCTTTTTCGTTTACTATAAAAAATTCATCAAAACTGTAGGTTTACTATAAGTTGTGCTAACTAATTCATAATTGACTACTCTTAATTTTTTTAACCGGGCCTTTTTCCGCTGTTAAAAAAATAAATATTACCTAATTTTCATTTTCGAAATTTTCCCAAATATGTATATGATTATAAAATTCATTTGAAAAGTTCTTCACTCTAAGAGAGCAGAGGTAGGCATTTTGAAAGTAGTAAATCTTACAGTCGGACTATTCTTAAGACGGATTACAACTTTCATGGGTACTAATCTATGAAAGTTGTTCCACTCTTCTTTTTGTAGTCTGCGACTGTCATTTTTCCACAAGGTGAGTTTTGAGTGCTGATTCTTAAGACAAAGACTCACTTTTGACGTGACAACGTCTTAAATTAGGTTGCGCTCGAAGTCACTCATGAAAAAGTGTAACGCCCGCTCACGTCTGTTAGGAGGGCCGGTTGTCCCGCTAAAACTCGAGAACGGCTGAACCGATTTGGCTAATTTTAGTATTGAAATATTCGTGGAAGTCAAGGGAAGGTTTAAACGGTGAGAAAATATTGAATAAATGAGTGGAAAATAATAAAAAAGATAATTTTATATTCCCATACAAATACAAACTGTTCGTACTTACCTGTCAAACATATGATGTTTGTTCCGTCGGTTCGGTATTTTTAGAATAATTACATGTAGATCTAGACTAAATAAGGGTTTGGAATCGACAACATACATGCATAATAGTCTGATTATCGCATATTTAGATTCTAATTCTAATTCTAATTTTAAAATATGGCTTCCATCAGGTTAATGATGATTTCGCCAATTTCAAGTTTGCTCGTAGAGCATGCCGTTGTTCGGTGAGGTTTTGCTTTTTGTAAAGTGATAGCGATTTACAAAAAACCACGCGGACTATCGGGCCTTGACCCAGGAAGGGCTATGAACGCTTCAAGTTGAATTCTTCATTAGCTATTCACTCATACGTTAGATCACTGCACAATACGCTATCAATACTACACATTGAACAACAAAAATGAATAAATAATGAACAACGCAACTTAAACGCATGCGGCCATCTTAAGTCACAAACCGGAAGTCCCGCATATTTAGATTTAAAACATGTAAAATAATGACACTATAATGACATTAATGACACATGTGATGGGTACGTTCAGAAAGTAACACTTAAAATGTTGTTAGGGAAATTGTGAATGGATATGATACAAATAAATATTCTACCGAGAAAAAGACGTTGTCACGTAAAATCTTCCTTCGCCCGTAAAACCGACTTTACAGGCAACCATTTTTTTTTATATTCTCAAAACTACTCTGTATTACCAAATAAAAATATTCGTTTTGGATTCTGTGATAATAAAGTAATTAAATTAGTTTAAACTAGTGATACTATTGGAACATTTGAAATGTTGACAATTGAATGTGCCGCGGCAAATCTGTTCACCACAGATTAATCAGCGTACTGTCAGTCCACTATCTGTCAATATTTAACCCCACTGTTTCTGACATCGATCCATCTTGCCAGCATTGCGTGTACAACATAACTAATTGTTACTCCCTTCATTTGTTAGAGTCACTGAAAGACCTTGTCGCTTTAACAAAGATTTGATACAACCAATAGAACCGTTATTTCCCTAAGAAAGTTACTACGACAGGGTGGTTTCGTTTTTGTTTGCAAAGGGTTATTGTTAATTAAAATAAGGTGCGGTTTTGATTTGTTGTTAAACTTGCGTTTGTAGATGGAGTTTAATTAATACACTGTGAATACCGTCTAATTCTAATTATATTTCTTTGGTCACGAACATTGTGCGTATTCAATAAAACACAATTGATCGCTTTTAAAAAATATACTTGTACAAAAATAAAAGTGCTATATTTGGTTCTTTTGAAAATAGAGAAATGGAGCAACATTACGACTATGACCGGCTGATGAAACTGCGATGAATGAGAAGTGAATAGCTTTCTTTTCCAATTATAGTAAGAAGGTAATTATAGTAAGAATCTAAATCTGAATTAAATTGGCCGGAATTATTTCTAAATTCATTACAATCTTCGTAGATCCCGAAATAAGAAGTAATTAGCCAAGGAGGGACAAGACTAACATTGTTTATTGTCCAGTTTCTCTGGCAGTCTTCACTCGGTGATAATCTTACTCCATTTTTCCTTAATAAAATATTGTGGTAATATTATGTCTTTATTTAGGTTACATTACTAAAAAATTACATTCTGAAAATGACATTGACATATTGAAACTAATTTTCTAAATGAGTAAGGCACTATATTATATCTTCTCTATTAAACGCACAACCAAAATGTGTTACCTTAAAGCCTAAGTGTAATAAGGGTACCTAAACCCTTCACCCCTATCTATTATGTATTACCTACAGGTACAAGCAGAGCATGTTGTTCTGTTCCTAAATTCGTGTAATGTCGGAATAATCCCGGCTGTCAGCCGTCAGCGGCAGGTGTTGCCAACCTGCTGGATAACTTCATTGTTAATGCCGCTAGTCATGTTGTTGGCGAACCCTGGATGTAGGTTTTGTATGTTTTAGTAGGCTAGTTATCTGAGGCGTTCTTCGAGTTTTTGTAGCGTAGAGCGACAGATCTGATAACCTTCATTGAAATAATTTACAGGTTCAGTAACCCTTATTTCATACACAATAATTATTATGTAAGTATTCTATTCCAAATAACTATAGCAGCAATTCATTTCATCATAAACATACCTTATAATTTAGGTAAATATTTATTGAATCTTTATTGCAAAGAAATAGTGTCGTACAAAAAGCAAACTTAATGCCATTTGACATTCTTCACAAGTCAACCTGAAGGCAAAACTGAAAATTTGTATAATGATTCATTATGAAGGACATTAAGACTATTGTAAAACAACACGTCTTCACTGACCGATCTTATTTTGTAAAGTGCGAAGTTGAGACATAAATGCACATTGATAATAATATCGGTAATTAAAACAATAGGTAAGTTGGTGCCTAATATTTCACGTTTCTCTTGCAAATAATCAATATCTAGTTTTAGATTTTCCAAGGCAGGAATTTCCAGTAAAAGCTTGATTGCAACATCTACTCGATTTCGAATAGCAGGGAAACATCAAAAAGCTTCCTCAAAGCAAAACCACCACTATTAATCAGGCTTTGTTTCGGCGACAAAAAACCAATGAAACATTCCTTCGAGTCTTTAATTTGTTGCGAGCCGCAATTACAAGCCTTCGGAGGAGTTTGGTGTCAAAGCAACGGAACCTTTACCCTGCTATCAAAGGATTACGACGCGAACCCGCGACACGACATCCACAGAGCGTTTAAAACAAGCCAACTCCGCCCCGCTCCTTTGTGAACCGTTAATGTACAACAAACTCGCTGTTTGCTCGGCGGTCGAGATTAACAAAACACGTCGTCTCGAATTTGTCACCGCCCGAATGGCTAATGTATTCGTGAACTTGGAGTCAACTCATCGGGTCGTGGTCTCAAAGGAAAAAGGTCTAATAGAAACAAGTTTTGTCTCCGGATTAGGGGGCTAGAGGTAGATCGGGATAATTATTCGGGCGGATTAGTAAATAGATTAGTGTGTGGTGAATATAGATGGCGCGGAATGGATGCCGGGGATTTGTCTCTGCGAGTTGTAATCGCTTTTTCTTACGCATTCTGGTTACGTGCACTGGGTTATTGAGGGGCTAAATCCAGTCTAGACCAAAATTAAGGCGTTATTGAGAGAAATCTTATTTGATAGCACATTTGGTCACTCCTTATACAAGAAAAGAAACAAATAAAAAAGGGGATTTATAAATATGAAAGTCAGTATTAAAACTCAAATTTTCACACACATTTTAATTGTTAGGTAGATAACAATTTAGCGAGGGGATTTATAAATATGAAAGTCAGTATTTAAACCCAAACTTTCACACAAATTTTAATTGTTAGGTAGATAACAATTTAGCGGTAGAAAGAATCCCACCAAAAACATTTCATGTAAAATTGGCGGCCAAGACACACGCTCATAACGCTTTCGCTGGTAAAAAAGTTGTCAGATCCCTCGAAAAGCCAAGCCCCTAAGCCCAGAGTTTACTAATCCTACACCTTGGCTTCAAAAGTATGGCTTGGCCGTTTCATAGTAACGGAAATAAGTCCAACGGCGGTCCGTCTGGCCCATACGGTATCAAGAAATTAAGTTTATGTCTTCATGATAAGATATATAAACTTAATTCCTTACCATATAGGCCGGACAGTCCGTTAGACTTATTTACGGTACTTTATGAAACGGCCAAGCCATACTTTTGACGCCAAGGTGTAGGATTAGTAAACTCTGGGCTTAGGGGCTTGGCTTTTCGAGGGATCTGACAACTTTTTTACAGCGAAAGCGTTATGTGCATGTGAGTCTTGGCCGCCAATTTTACATGAAATGTTTTTGGTGGGATCTCATTTCTTTTTGTAAGGTGCCCTAGTTTTTTTTCATTATTTGGGCCGTAGCGTCTCTAAGTATGAAGTAATAATAGCAAAAGCGTTATGAGCATGTGAGTCTTGGCCGCCAATTTTACATGAAATGTTTTTGGTGGGATCTCATTTCTTTTTGTTAGGTAATTTTTAATTTATAGGTTTTTTAAAGAATTTTTTTGCTGAAGCGTTTCTAAGTAAGTAGTAATAATTGTGTATTTAAGAAATACTTACGTTTAGCCCCATATAATACATTTTTATCCCCCATTATGGAAAACCCACACAAACTTTCATCCCCTTATATTAAGGGTGGGGGGTGATTTCTAAAAATCGTAGAATGTGTAATTTATTTATAACAATGAGTCCCAATAGGTATACATTTTCGGACCTCTAGTATCAAAATTTGCGAAAGTCTCATACAAACTTTCATCCCCTAGTTTAAGGGGTTAGGGGGTAAAAGTTCCAAGTTTCAGAATTATTCTATTGTTTGTGTACTAAAACTAGCTCACATACCAAATTTCAGCTTTCTAGGTCATCGGGAAGTACCCCAGAGGTTTTGATACGTCAGTGTATATTTAAGTGAGTGGCAAGATCGGCGTATTTTAGGTACCAATAAAACCTAAAGCATAAAAGCTTGATCAATTAAATTAAGTACATTTTATATGTTCCCTAACAGCATTTTAACCTGTCAATTTGGGCGCTCTGGTGTTGTATGGGCCAAAGCTATGAGGGTTTGAAAATTAGACGAAACGGTTCGAGAAAAGGTAGGTAGTGCCCCGCTTCTTGTTTGCTCGTCTTGGCGGGGGAATTCGTTACTATTCAACTTTAGCGATATTTACTATTCGACTGTTACCGTAATGACATTTTCGTTCTCATTGAGATAGTACACTTCATTTTATAGGCGTTAAATTCTAAATGGCGATCATCATTATCCTGGCTTTAAGTCCCCGCCGGCGCCAGGCGACCATACGCTGATTATAAGCAAGTTTACAGACACAGAAACATTTTGAAAGTTGCATGCTGCTGTCACCGTCCCTGTGGCACAAACTAGGTAAACTCATACAGAAATGCTTTATTTTTATTTTTATATGAATCTTATGAGAAACGTTTAGCTGTAGGGAGATGGTAGAGTTTTGCGAAGATAAATTATATGTCGTCTTCCAAAGATGTGGTGCCATTTATCACGTGCGTCCTAATTTAACAGACGGACTTACTTAATACCCGTGAAAGTGTTAAAAATACATGTTCCCGTAAAAAAAAGTACGTAAATACGAATTGTAGCAGACTAGCTGCGTCGCGCTAGCTAAAAATATAGTGTTCCCGAGAGAAGAGCGGGAAACACTATCTTTTTTCGGGATAAAAAGTATCCTTATTTGTATTAATGCAGTGTGTCTTCTACCTACATACTCGTACCAAAATTTACTAAAATTGGTCCAGCCGTTTGAGCGCGAAAAAGTAACAAACAAACAAAAAAATACACTCATAAACTTTCGCCTTTATAATATTGGTGTGTATAGTTCGGTCTCAATTATAAAATTTATAAACCAAAGTAAATTCAGAATAAATTAATTTTACAGTACTTACTCATTTACAATTGAATTCATTTGACACCTTCCTATCTGGAATCAGCGCGTGGGTAAATACCCCTAATTTATTTATTTAAATATTTGACGAGCTGTTTGCGGTGTTGTGTAAAATTTGAACAAGTCGCGTTTCGTCCGCATTTGCATAGCAAATTAAATAATAAATGCGAATCGTCCCCGCTGTTTACCGGGGCGTAATGATACGATCTTTTTACTTCATTGAGGGTAATTTGAGAAGTGCCTAATAAAGAAAATAGGGTGGAAAGTTTGATAAAGCCAATATGTTAAAAAAACGGCCAAGTGCGAGTCGGACTCGCGCACCGAGGGTTCCATACAAACACAATATCCTAACTTATTTTTTCCGCATTAGTCCGCAATCGCACTCAGTCGATTTTTAACTATATGAACTTTGAATGCAGTCTTGTTGTGTTACTTCAACATAAGCGCTAGCTTTGACGTTTTTAAGCTTCAGTTAAGTATTTACCGAACTTAATAATTATAGTGTCCAATGGTTTATTTTCGACTCATCTTAATTAAAAAGTGAAAGCCATGCATCCATTGCTTACTACAAAACCTTTTTTTTATATTCCATTTAACTATCATTCATCGCCATAACAGTCGTATAACTCTGAAAAAGAAACCGGCCCCATTTCAGTGACCGAACGAAAGTCAAAGCCCGAACGAATGGGATTGAGCGGTGGCGCTAACAATGGCGCCCGACACTCGGGTATTGGATGAAAAATGCCGGCGTCGGGCGTACTGATAACGTACAATACTAGGTTACTAGAAGGGCCAGATTCGTAGGAAATAAACCGCCATTAAAGTATCTGACATGAATATTTATATAAAAGTGTGGACGACTATGAGCCTGTCGCATCAGATCGTCCTTGTACCTCCAGTCTTCAAGAATGCAGAATACAGCATCCTGATCATCCTTGATCATCATCAATTCTAATGAGTCAGTAGGGAGAAAACGGAAACTATAAGAGATAGCGAAATGTTCTCAGAAACCCTGACCCATTTGGATTGGTCACTACGCTGAAGGTACTATGCCTATAGCCAACGATGAAGATAATTTATAACATAATTAATGAATAATACATACGCATACGGCATTTTAATGTATAGCATAAAACACAGATTTTTGCTGTTTGAGCTGCATGAAATTAACGATTGTCGATTAGACATTCCTTTATTCAACGTTTCGGGCGCAATTGCATTTGTTTTTGAGGTTGGAACAAAAAGTGTTATAAAATAGAGGATCGTTCGTTGTAGAAAACTTTAGCAATAATTCGTTTGTATATGGTTGCAATAATCATTTTCTTGTTTAATCGTATGTTTTCCTATTATGATTATATTTTTACAGCGCAACTGATTTACTTCATAAAATTATTAACCTGACCACATATAAACTTCATTTCGAAATTGAAAAATATCTAAAGAAATTTCAAAGCCACCAATGCGGCGTTAGCGTCGTGAGTCGTGACTTTGAAAAGAAATCAGGTAATACGCGAGTAAGCTAGCTAAAGGTTCTTTCAGACGCTGCAACTGCGTCCAATTGCGCGGGCAGACAGCTCGTGTGAAAGGGCTGTACGAATGTTGCTGATTACTTCAGTGAATGAGGTTGGATGTAGGTTAAATAGTAAATCTGCGCTCATCAAAGTTAGTGCTCATTTCGGCAAGGGGCGGGGTGGTTACAGGATTTCGTTCAGTGAGGGATATACCTATTTGCGATTTTACAAACAAAGAAAATGGATTGGCGGTCAACATTGAATCTCCTTATCCGTTCAAAAATGCTATTGTTGTAGACATTTTTATATGGTCAAACATGTTTCTTAACATATTATCAATGTAGTTTTAAAATATATAAGGCCAATACATTTTAAAATATTAAGTACTATTTAAGAGGGAGAGAGGGAGGGCTTAGGCAAGTAATAATATAATGATGAGGAAGGATTTAATTATTATTTTTTAATACCCATACATTTTAAATTTAAATAACTATCTTAGTTTATTAAAAAAAAAAAAATTTTGCAATCCTGTAAAGAGCGCTTTACATTGTAAACCTTTATTATTGTCGCTAAACGTCAATCTGTTTATATCCTCACCCTCGCTACAGCAACAATATGGAAAATACATTATTTTCAATCAAGTGAGTTTAAACAGCGTATTCGGCAAATTGGGCGAGCATCAATCTTGGCGTGAAGGATCGGCCCGCGGTGCGTGACGCGGCGTTTTTTTAAGCAGCCCCAACGGTTATCGATGCATACGGATGTTAATATTCCAGTCAGAAAATAAAACCATAATAATTTATAGTGATATTTATAATACACCGTAATGTGAGGTTATTTGGAACACATTACCTATTTGACAACCCGCAATAAATGTTGACATGTAATAATGTGGAATGATAATTTTATGCGACGTTTATGCACTCGTTGGCATCTATTTTTTAGGAGTACTGCCACTGCACTCTTAAAATAAGTATAAAGATGCAAATGCATAATATATTCGGATTTGTCAATTTGGGAGCTCTTTACATTTCTTATATGAACTTTGAAAATTTTCATGATAATATATGTAGTCTATTCATATGCATTAAAACGATAAGAAATAACATTAAATTATGCCATGACTGAGTTCTAATATTGTGTTTTCTGTATTACAAAAAAGAGCAGATATATAATAAACCGTTTTTGCTAAACCACGTTGTTAGTAGGTACAACAACCAAAATATTGCAATTAAATTATTTATCTAATATAATAATTATATCAAAACCGACACGTGTTTCTATCGATTTTGCATATATACACTCATTGTAGACTACTCTCCAGTTTTTGAACTAGTAAACTTTTTACCACTAAAATGAGTCCCAATTAAAAGCCAGTTCATTAACTCCACATTTTAGTTAAACGAGGAATACTCGACCAAAACGACGTAAGTGCTTTATAATATCAATATACATACGTCGTTCTTAGTACAGGCAATAATAATGTGGGCATTAGTTCGGTTCCAATCCAATCCCAAGTTGGAATAACTGAGACCAGAACTTTTTGATTTGAGCTGAGAATAGTTCCATTACCGTGCGGTCCTTAGCTTTGGCTTAGTCCAGTTAGTCAAGTTTCTAGTACTTTTGTGGTTAATCCATGCCCGAGTGGTTTTCATTTAATTCGATCCCCCGATTTGTAGATAAAGTTAACTGTAGTTCGAAGAGATATGTATCAACTTTATATTGAACTGGGGTGAATCGAAAATTTTAACACGCCCCAAAATACGCTAGTGACGGATTTTTATACCTGCATTCTGATTCTGCTTTAAATGATATAGAAAAAATGTTGCTCCTGTCATTACCGGAGTGGTTGAACGATCTCAAAGAACAATATTGATTTAATATTTCATGATATACACAGTCGGGTTTTGCCATTCCTAGCTTTCTTAGTATTGTTTTGTAATTAACAACAACAATGTGATAAATAACCCATTTCATTTCCATCGTGATATCGTGGCAAAAATACCTCGGTATTGCTATTCTTTCTCACCGCCCATGATTGCCACGTCGTTTTCCTGTCCGGCTAATCGAATCAAATGGAGCCACGGTAATTGGGTTCCCTTCATTGCACACGTCGGGATCGGCGATATTTCAGAGGTCAAGCTGTTTTCCCAACAACCCACGAAAGATCTTAACTGACCACCACTCACCAAACAGATACGACGTTTTGTGCGAAACGGGATTGGCGTTGAATAAAACAAAATGGAACAGGTTTTCCCGAATCTCGGGTGGCGCTTTTTTATTAGCAGCCTACATCACTCGTGAACGTTCTAAGTGACTTTGATATAATTTTCCTGAATTGAGTACACCTAGGTCGTACCGAGTACCTACATTTTTATTATGCTGAATGGATTTTCTCAACCGACAGACTGTAATAGAAAAATGGGGTTTAGCTTTTCAAAAGTAAAACTTAATTCGGCTTTCACAAAACGTTTTCTAGTGAGTTTCTCTTTGTTATCATTCAATTACATTCATCTTGAAAATTGATAGAGTATTTAGTGGCTGCTATAATATGCATGAATCATGATGATATAACTCGTATTTATCTACAGTTTAGATATTATGCATGCCATTATCCCTATATATATTAATAAACGACATAATAATACATAATCTCGTTGTTACAAAAAGCAGTTATTGTGCTCATTCATTGCGTTGAAGACCCAAAATGTGCTGCTGATGTATTTCTGATTAATTATTCTAAAGACCTTAATAGAGAGCTCTTTTTACAACAATCTTACATCTCCTTGTTCCAGACTGCCTCCACCTCCAGCTGTACCGCGACCCCAGAGACCGGTTCAAGAAGGGCCAGACCAAAGCCTCGCTGTCCCTCCAGCAGTTCCTCGGCTTCGAGTCGGGCTTCACGCTAGATAAGGAGTCCAACACCATCGCCATCATATGCCAGGATGTCATCGTGGTGCTGGCCTTTGAGACCAGGGAGAGGCTGATTGCTTGGCAGGTTCGCTCGTTTTCTGATTTTCTAGGAGACTTAATAAACAGCGGATGACAGACATAGATGTAAGGTCGTTCATTGACAGGAATTATATTTCTCAAACTGGTATTGCTAGGGTTTTTATCGTGCACCGTCAAATTTTCGGAACTTTTACAAAACAACCTAACCTAATCTTTAAGAGTTCTACACAACGATAAAAAAACTAGTGGCAAACGTTTTGGTTCCAGATAATTAGAAAATGCCACAATTGCGTAATAAAGCAGTCAAAAATTTTTTATACCAAAGCTCATGAATTTAATCTTGTTCAGGTGAAAGTGGGCGGTCAACTTGGATCCTCCAAAGAGTGGCTCGTCATGATCGGTGGCGGCTCTCGCAAGCTGCCGGCGGGGCCAGCGAGGCTGCACTTGCAAGGCAGACGTTTTGCCTTGACGAGTGGAGTGCCACCGCGTCTCCTTGGGCTCTGGGAGTTGGCACACTTGAGGTGAGTTGAACTAAATTGTTGTTTTGTCCTGAAAAACAGAGTTTTAGTAGACTGTCAGAAGGGAAGTGGCGATACCAGATGTATGTGCTGGTACAAGAAGTGAAGGTAGTAAATAATTCATAATAAATGTGTTTAGTTTTTTTTTATAAAATAATTACTTGACCTTGGTTGTATAACTAACGAAGCAAGTGTATCATCGTACCCAACGACGAAAAGCTCTTTGAGCAACACCTACTTCTTGCGTAAACACAGATAATTGTTTGGCTGTGAACTACTCGTATTTCACCAGCGTCCTACAGTTTGCCAAAACCAGGTCGCGCCTATTTACGAGCCGCGCCGCGCGCCGTGTCTCTGGCGCATCGCTAATGGCCGCCGTTTCCGGCAGCGCCGCCATCTTGTCGGCGGCCATTTTGATTTTACGCCAAGCGGGTAGCTTAACGCTAATGCGTTGTACCCGCACTTTTATTGGTTTGATCTCGGCAATAAATTACTTTAACTTACCGTCCTGATTAAGGAGATATTTATGGTTGGGAAATGCAGAATGTGGACAATTTATCATTTGAAGATTTTCACTGTAATAAATGTGGTAATGGTACAAGTAGACTGATTTCTGCTTGTATGCTGCCCGCGGCTTCGTCACAGATTAATATAATAGTTCTTCGAACAGATACCCATGTCTGAATAAAAAGGCAAATACCTACCGCTTTTCATGCCTACTCAATTTAACAATGGAGCGACCTTGAACGCGTGGGTCGTTGGCCGCACGTGCCGGCAAAACGAGGCTAGGGTTGACACCGCTTAGAAATGATTTTATAAAAAATCAATATAAATGAAAATACGATAGATTTATTTTTTATTAGTCAAATTTAATTATCATTAGGTACCTACTAGAAATAGGTATTCACATGCACTGCGGCACACAATCAAAATCGTTTAAATTTCCGAGTAGGTATATCGGAATCTTACCTACCTATTCTATCTGAACATACCAGAAACCTGAAACAAAAACAACTCTCTGTGTAGGTACCTAAGTAACCTAAATATATCCCGATGACAGTAGGTACTTACTAAATAAAGTTTGGTAGGTGCCTATATATAATGTGTTACATATTGTATAATACTAACATTACAGGCTTCGAAACAGTCACTAGGTACAAGTTGTTTTATAATAATCTGATCACGCGTTTCATCTTTGCGAATGCATTCCTTGCAAAAGGTCTTAAGTGTCAAGAACAACGCCGACTTTTACGCCTTTTTAAGGCCGTGCAATGCACTCTCCCGCCACACGCACTAAACTGATTTGGTAAATCTTAGTGAGTAAATTATTGTCACTTGTTGATATAGGTAGTGGATTTTTTCTATGAATTCAAGTATATTAAGTAGGTAGGTTTATTTATTCAACATTACATGTATCTATTATAACAGTGTATGCAATGCGTTTAGGTAGTTAAGTTCTAAGAATTTTTAGTAACATTTCATCGTCTGTCGGCAAAGAAAAAAAGGATAAATGTCTGTTGCTTTTATGTTTTTACACCCCGCAACACTGCAGCGCGTTGGTCTCATTCGCGACGAAGCCATTTTTTTGGTGATTTTATAGCGCGACCGGCGGCGTCCGGCCGTGAGCGCGTGTGGCAACCGACTGGCTGAGCGCGTCGACCGCGATGCGCGATGTGTAGGTATCTTTCTCGGTTCCCACGGTACACATGGGGAGCACTGGCTTCGTTTTTCCTCGACCTTGTCACAGTCGTGTGAATTTAGAAAAAACTCGAACTAATCTTGTCGCATAATGCTTTTTGGTTTAAAACTGAGAGGACTGGTGAAGTTACGTTTTGAGGTTTAATGAGTCAGAGCTTCTATTAAAATGTATTTGTAAAATATCTATCTATATTTATATTTTGACTCTTATTTTTATTACTTACGCATAATATCGTGTAAAATAAACTACACAAAAGGAGATAAATTCAGTACGTAATTCAATAACATAGTTGTGAGAAAATTCTATAAACTAACTTAGATTAGAAAACAGTTTTACTAAATCTGTTTTCTTTATTTATTTGACGAGAAGTCTGTAAGAATGCATTTACCTGCCTCCGTTACGGTTACGTTAATAAAATTATGCTCATAACCTCAAAATGAAACCTGGCATTTTAAACCCCCATAACTCTTTTTCCCATTTGAAAACCAAATTAAGCCACAAACGCTATTGTAATGCATATGCTTGTATCACATGTCATAGAAAATAAAATTTCCATTTGAAAATGTTTATCTCAGAACATTTGCATAAAACAATTTATAATCCGAACGACCAAATGCTTTCACAGTTAGAGCGGTGCATATGAGTTTTAAACCGCACGTGTGAGGCAGATGGGGGGATGCAGGATGCTGTAGGGGGGAAAGAGAGGGATGCAAAGTTGTAACCGCATAATAAAGTACGGTGCCAGAAGCTGCGAGTTTTATTGGCGTGAATGTTACTTCGTGACAAATTTGGCTCTAAGCTTACTCGTATGACTTTAGTTCAGTTTATAGTTTCTAAATTTTGTGGTCTGTCAAAGGTTTTCGTTTTGAGAGGGATTTCGAATTCAGGTGTGCATTGGGAGACGTAATTGGAATTTTAAATTAACTTGACGAGATTCAAATGGTAAAATAAGGTGACGGGTAATAACTAAGTATTAACAATTGCTGAAATTATTTTACCTTGTGAGTGAAGAGAAAGGAAGAGGAACGAGTATTAAAAGGATATCGCTGACAGTCAACAATGAAATTATTTATGCTTAACAAATTCTCAACTTAATTAAACTTTAGCACGTGTATAAATGCATTTAATTTCATTGTAAATTATTGAGGTATGACGTCCAATTCTATTTATTCTGCATCGAAATTTTTAATTCTGTGAAAGATGGCAGGATGAATTTTTCACGGCAGTAATATACGGTGAGCGCGTTTATGGTCCCAAGGATCCAGTTTTATTGTTCTCGTATATTCGGAGACGACTTGCTTTGCTTGTGCCGGTGTAACCGCAGAATCTTAAACTACAGTCAGGTTCATTTCCAGGCCACTACAGTACTTCACAACTAGTCGATTTGTTTATTTATAATGCAAAATTTATGATATTTTAGTCTCTAAGATCAATTTCAGTGAGAACAGAGTTTTAAATACGATTCTCATACTAAAGGTCAAAATTACGTATTTCTTATTTGATTGACAAAATAAATTTAATAGCCAGAAAGTTACTCAGTTGTAGTCGTATTATGTACTTTGTTAGTTGCTGATTAAGTGAAGATTATCATTTCACTGTTATTAACTACATGCGTTGTAGCTAAACTTGAATGAAAATTACATTTACGTAACTGATCTAAAAACATATCAGTTTTTAAATTAAGAATGTCATGGTTCTAAGACAAATCATATATTTACTTGTGTATTATTTCTGAACGTAATTCTTACACCCAATATTTGAACTCAGCCTTTAATCCCTCTCATATTTTCCTTACTTGCCACTCATTCTGATTTCTGAGTGAAATCATGTTAGCCGGAGGGCCTCCCGCGAGTTGTTTTCTTTGTTTCCCACACGTGCAGTAATTGACACGTCACGATTAGGGGATCGGGCCGTAAATAAGAAGCGGGACAAAGGTTTTGTAAGCGTACATTTCAATATATCGGATTATTCTATTCTGCTTTTGGAAATCATCAGAGTACAGTTTTATTCACATTGGTTCCCCTTCAATTTATGCTCTACTCGTAGTGACCAACGAGAACAAATTTACGATTTGCAGTTCTAGACACAAATAAATTCTCACTTCATAACTTTTATTTTTCTAGACGGTACGGAGTGGTGGAAGGGCGGTTCTGCTTCGAGGGCGGTTCGCATTGCGGCAAGGGCGAGGGACTGCATATCCTAATCACGGACCAAGCGCAGGACATCACCGAAGGGTTCGATAACGCCGCGCATGGGAACCCTCGGGCACCGGCTTCCAGAAAGAGTGGAGGTTAGATAAATTACTGCTGTGAAATTACTCCGCTCGCTGCTGCCACCCACCGCCAATGTTATGGCCGAACTTATCTGAGTTGATGTCGCACATCTTACGGATTTAACTTTGAGTTGAAACTACATTAATTTTGAAATGTTTGCGTTTTAGATTCAGCGAATAAATTCATGACGGCAATAAAATTTGAGTAATAAAATTCTGATACAGTAAAATATTAACGATGGAATTTTTATGTCCTCAGGAGCTGACAGACATCGTCCTGACACACGACTTTCTGACTTGAACGCGGATCAATCGATCCCAGACACGGGGCTATACGAAGAAAACTTCTTTGGAGAGGACTGTGGAGGAGTTTCTCCATTCTGGCCCTCGGATGAAAGACGAGGATTCGATGAACATGACTGCAAATGCGAAGAACCAGGCACAAGACCTCCATGGAGTGGAGCTGATCATGTCACGTTGGAACGATGCAGTAATTGCGTGACAAAATTAGGCACAATAACGCGATCTTCAACTGTTGCTCTGACTCCCGGCACCCATTTCAATCCAGCCTGGACAATGGAAGCAGTTCCAGAAAGCAGTTCTGACAATTCTTCAAATAGTACAGAATACTTGACTCCAAGAGCAATAAAGAAGAGTCTAGAAGCTAGCCAAATTAAAGAATGGGCCCCACAAAGACCACCTAAGCCTGCTAGGCTAGAAGAGATGAAAGCTCCAGCTCCTTTACCTGCAGCAACTTGTACCTGTTCAAGCGACAAAAACGCTACTAATACTGGAAATGTTAACAACCCTAAAGTTGGACCCTATGAAAACTATGACGTTCCTAAAACTACTCATGTTGAGGTAAGTATCAAGTATCTTTTAGACAAATATAATTTATACAAATAATTTTTAGGAACTTTAATGTATTAAATTTATGTGACAACAACCGTTGAAATTGTTAATTCAATAAAACAATGTGGCAAGAATTGTGTACTAAAAAACTACGAAAATATAAAAATAAAGTTTTATTATTATAACAAGTATTTTATAACAACTACTTTGTTACAGTTGGAGAGCGCCAATGAATACTATGACACGCCTAAAAGGATTAAGAAGGCTTTAGCTGAAGATCTTTTTCAAGTCACCAAGAATTCTGTTCCTGGAAATCTAGTTTTGAAGAAAAATTGTGGATGTATTTTAAAATTTGGATCTAAGAAAAAACCAGTCATAGTTGAATGTGATGACAACATACAACCAGTTGAGTGTCCATGTCAAAAAGTTACAAATTGGGCAAATAACCTTATTAGTCTTCCCTACTGTAAAAGAAGTGTGAACTATGATAAAGTAAATACAGAAGTTCTCACAGGCCACAAAGTTGAGGATATGGCCCTCTACGCTACTGTTGATGTGTCGCGTAAGACGAACAGACAAAGTTCCATAACTGAAAAAGATAGTTTGCACGATTGCAACGAAACATTACCGTTTATGAACTATGAAAACTTAGGACCAAAAACTGACATCGAATTTGAAGATCCTTACGCTAACTATGAAAACCTAGAATTTGCTTTGTCATTAGAATATTATGAAAATGCTAAAGATTTATTGAAAAAAGCTGGTGTAACACAGAAGGAACTAGATGCTTTGAGTGCCAATGTTGATTTTGCTGATGCAGCGCTTCCACCCAAACCGAAACATTGTGCAAAATGTGGACACTCGGCAAAATATCAAGCCATGAAGAAAAACAAAAGTGACGAATATTTACTTATGGAACCTCCCAAAGATATCAAAAGAGAGTTATGTCGAACAATAGGTCCAAATCCTGGTTACACTCCTATGTCACCAAATCCTAATTGGTCTCAAAGCTTAAGGCATCCATTACAAAAACTTCACCGAGTTGATATTGAAAAATCTCTAAGCATACCAACGCTCAACGGTAGTGCAAATAGGACACAGAGTTTTGAAGTATCCTCGGCAAGTAATAATAACAAAGAGGCAATTCAGAAGCGATCCAGCTCAGTAGACTCAGCAAGGCTACTCGAAGACTTAAAGGAATTCGACAGCAGTATTGGGAGTCACGCTACCTCATCGTCTCTAGAGACTTTAAGGTATTTAGCCATTGAAAACAGGAGGTCATCCTCTCCTTGCGATAACGAGAGAGATTGCTGCGATCATGATTGTTGCAAATCATCGGATTCTGAAAACAAAACTTCAGAAGGTAGCTGTTCCAAAGACATACCCCATTTGAGAAACAAACACATGGATAATGCTCAAATTAAAAGATCTTCCAGCGTTCCTTGTAAGTCTGGAGGCAATAGGGACTCTTCCAGTTCAAACGATTCCGGTGTTTCAAGTTGTTCAATGAAACATGGACCTGAATTCAATGAGTTTGAAATGCCCTTGACCTCAGGACATTCGAGATATCAATACATGGCGCAGCGGAGGATGAGAGGGAATGCGACAGGTTGTATCCATTCGTCTCTCCCAAGAAAGTCAAAGTCCTCGGATCCGCTAAGAGATATGACTATGCAGATTCATAAAGCCAATGTTCCGGCAAAATCATCGTCAGCGGAGGCAGAAGTACCTGTGCTTCCTCCGAAGCAATTTAAAGGTATATAAATATTATTTTTAGGGTTTGTTAAGTTGATATTTTAGTTTCTGTGTAATGACACGACATTACAATGTGAGCTTTTTTTTCAGGAGTGATGGACACACACAGCACGTCGAGTGGAACTTCTGACATGTCAGATTATATCGAGACGCTGTCACTAACATCTTCACATTCTTCTTCAGACAACCCTCACTTAAGGCAAGAATACAATACATAAACATTTAAATGTAACATTAACTGAATGGTAGCAACAGCCTGGCACAGAAATGATATATTTAGTTTCATGTGTTAGTTGTAATTGTAACCATAGAATTACTTAGGAGTAAAATTTTCTGTAGTTCTTCATTTACCTAGTTCTTTCCTCTTCTCGTTTGCCTCATTATGGAGATGTCAAGCTTCTGAAGTGTTTTTAATTGCTGGTGAAATAAAGTTTTGACTTTAACCTCACTTGTACGATGTCTATGTTTTCTTTGATTTTGGTTTCATAAATCTCGAGCCGAGTTCATAGATATTATTTCCCCTCAGATTGGCGCGGCAGCCGACGACGACGCTCCGGCCGCGGTCCGGCAAGGAATACCATAATCTGGACCCCATCATCACCTCCATGTACAAAAGCGGGAAGGAGCTCTCTAATTACACCAACTTACCTTAAACCAATATAAAGTAAATATTTATGATTCAGCATCAAAGTTAGATCACCGTATTGAAGGTTGGCTTTTGTTTTCCTAGTATTTCGTTTAAGTGGGATAGTTACCAAGATACAAATGCAGAGGAACTTTTGAAAATTGATTGACGTTATGAAATGATGGGTCCTTTAAAGCGTCAACAAGTTATGTAAATTGATAGTGTCAACCAGACGATGTAGAAAACATTGCACATGATAATGTTTCACCTTAAATGCTGACGATTACCATTTTATGTACTTACTAAAATGATATGGTGATAATGATAATGTTATATGTTGGTTAATTGTCTTGATTTACTTACTTGTACTTAAGTGACATTGACAGTTTTTTTTAGATTTATTATTTTTTGTAATCGTATAATGATCCAGATGTTCTAGTCAGATAATTTGATCAAGAGAGATGTATAAATAAAATAAACAGATTTATTAATAAAATAAATATATTGGAAAATTAAAGTAGTCTCTAAGATAGATGACATTCCTGTCGCTCTGACCAGTGTGGTATTCATTTATGGCATTGACGAACTATCTGATAAGGTCGAACCAGTAAAATGTATGAAAAACAAAACTAGACACCTTGTTTTATTTAGAAATAGCTCAAGTTATGATTGCAATTAGTTAAACGCAAAAGACTGATTTTTATTAAACATTTTTATTGTTACTTTAATGTTTGTTTTCCCACACGAATCTAGTCAAAGATTGTATAATATTTATATGTATAATTAAGTATTACATAGATGGTTGTATAGATGTAAAAAATGGGGTATTATTTATAAACAACGATTTACTGACAGTACGAGTAGTGTTAGATGTAAAAATACATTTTATACGACATTTTTCTTACAATATTTATCCTTGTATAATATATCCTTCGCAAATTATATACAAGTAAAATATAGTCCTACCAACATAGTTATTATTGTCCTTAATTATGATGTATTAGTTGTAAGAACCGTCGTTACACGCCGTGTTCGGGCAAGGATCCTGTAAGATTTTTGTTAATATACTTGCACAATATTATGTTAGTAAGAACACACTCATAAATGACAGAAGAATTTTCGAGAATTAATAACTACAATGAGTTATTGTTTACGGTGATTAGTTTGAATCCTTAAGTTTTCTTTATTTAGAGATTGTGTTTTAGAGACATAATATGTGTCTGTAAAACTTGAGTTATATTTTTTTGTCTTAAAATACAAACATTGTGAACTTATGATTAACTTATTTTTTTGGGTTCTACTTCATAAAACCAAATTAAATAATTTTGTAAGATTTGATTTAAGTACCATTTGAAAAATAAAATTCTTCTACCTAAACATTTTATTGCAGTTTACAAGAACTTCAATATCACGATATTATTATTTTATTTTAAAATATAGACCGAAACTTCACTCATGATGATCTATTACAATTTTAAAAACTTTTTTTTTATATGTCCAGATGAATCTCTACATAATCAATTTTTGCCAACTGGGTTTGCTCAAGAAAGGCATATTAAAGGCATGGGACATCGAAGTGCAATAACAAATACATATGTAGACATAGTAAACGAATTTTATTATTTACTTTCTGTAGTACATTCGCTAGTTCGTTCATATACCTACCGGTACTGTATCCTCTATGTATACCTATCTATACATAATAAACTAATATAGAGATTTGTATATTGGCATTTTATTTTTACCCTAATCGTACGCAGTGGTCAAAATGGGCAAAACCCACTAAACACTAAAGTGCAAAGGAAATAAGGAGCTCTGCAGCTGGTCTCCTGATACCATGTCATGGTATTAGACCTAGATAACTTGGACCATTTGCCACCCCATAGGCCTTTAAAACCTATTAATTTTGTAATTAAAACAAATTATAAGGCGTCTATCGCGATTTCTTATTTAGCTTCATAATCGTGCGTTTGAGACCACGCCGAAACGTTAGATTATGAAGGTAAATAAGAAATACACTCGTTATAATTTATGTTAATTATGTATAAAAACCGCGAGTAATGTCTATAGGAAAGACGTATAACGCTAACTCATACCAAAATTGTGTATTACCCCGCGCCATATGATCCCAGACATGTATCAAATATTCAAGATGTCACATATATCCAAATTGGGACGAAATTCAGAATTACTTACAGTGAATCTTAGAAACCAGCTCATGTATTGGGTGAGTAGTCCCTGCGAGACTGCACGTGCGGGACACGTCTAATTGGGTACGAACTGGGCTAATATACAATGAGTTGAGCTAACAGACTCCACGTATCGCTAACTAGACTAGACTAACAAGTAACTATGTTAGTGTTGGGACACTACAGGTACTGCGGGGTCAAATCGTTTATATCATTAAGAGTGGCGAATAAGTATAATCATAACTTCATAAAGATGATTTTCTAATCATTGCAGAAAATATTATTTTAGCATAATTTAATTGTGTCGATCGGTTATAATTATGACAACTAAGCACTGAAGATCATAAATGGTATCAATTCTCAACATATTGGTTAACTTGTAGGAAATATCTACGCAGTACCTACAACAGATGTAAACCGATTTATCCCTAACTACTACTGCTGAGTACTTTACGCGAAATCGTGTGACATACTTAAATAAATACAAATATACATACATAGACCGCTAAACTTATAAATCCTTTTTAGCTTTGTCGTAGTCGGGTGAAAATAAACCTTTCCTCCCATGTGTACCTACAGGTACGTAATTTTAATCAAAAAACGAATGATATGACGACGCGTTTGGCTCGGTTGGTAGACACCTGCCTACTGAGTCGGCGGTCCCGGGTTCGAATCCCGGCCGGGGCAAATATTTGTGCAAAATATTTGTTCTTGGGTCATGGATGTTATATATGTATTTATATATTATGTATATCGTCGTCTAGTACCCATAGTACAAGCTTTGCTTAGTTTGGGACTAGGTCGATTTGTGTATGATTGTCCCTTAATATTTATTTATATCTATTTATATTGCTGTTTTTAAAGATTATATCTAAACAAATATCCAACTAAGCGCATTCAATTGTGATCATTATTATTTCATTTCTGATTGAATAATTAGTTCAACACACTCAAATCACAGAGTGCAACTGAACAATCCAACTAAATCATCCTAATTCGGGTCAATTGATAAACTTCACGAGCAGATAACCGAACGGTCCTCCACATTAATCGAGCAAATTCCGCCAAATTCGATAATCAAACGTCTGCTAATAACCGTAATCGAGAACTATGAACTATCGACGTTCGAGAACATTCGGGAACGATCGAGATCGCCGGGCATTAGCCGAGAGCTTTCGAACCTAATTGATACTTAGTTACGGAGAACGTGGGGATTGGTATTGAATTGAATGAACTGGTAAGAGTTTCAGTTCTTTAAACTTTTCTACTGGCTTTATATTACAGTTTGAACACGGTTCATTGAGTATTTTATAGTAGTTTTATTTCTTAGTAGAAAGCGCCCGCAACTTTTGGCGAGAAAGGAAAAAGCATAACGTGACCGTCTTGTTTGCTTTGGCATAGTCGGTTACCGATAACTTTGTGCGTTGGTTCGTACTTGTAAAATTTTCATACTTTATGATTTGTAGCTTGTGTGTGTTTTTTTTGCTACTTTTATATATCCCTGTACGTCTGTCTCTCTCGGGAACACGCATTGTGGTGATTTCTAAACGTATTTTATTGACAGCGGCAGCCATACATAATCATTCGTGTGCAAGTCAAGTTTACGGTAAAGTTTTTTTTAATGGATGTCTTAAGATAAGTTTCAGAAATAGGTTACGAAAGAAACATCAACCTAGTTTCCGCAAACTTCTGGTGAAGTCGGAGTGTAAGTCGGTTAGTCTAACTGCCTTCATTTCATTACCCTCCCGATAAGCCCTTGCGCAGCGCACTGGGCCAGAGGGATCACTTAGACATAGTTAACTTACTTACTACAGCCGCACAAAGTTATACTTTTAATCTCTTGCTTTGTCTACCGGTGACTATTATTTCAAATACTATTCTTTTTCGAGTGTTGTTAATAAGTTTATGTGTCAAGCTGCTTCGTTTTTATCCTCGCTCCTAGTTATCGAAGATTCCCTCACAGAATGAAATGATAATAAAATATTCATAAAGTTTTTAGCCCTTATTGTATTCAAAATTTCACCAGGTCCAAAAAGACCAGAGTAGACTCTGTTTCATGCCCCAATCCAAGTAATTAGAAATGTTGTCATTATATCGCAACACCAGAACGTTTTCAGAATTAATTTTAGTGTTCACGACGCAGAACAAAGTTCTTGAGATGTATGAGCGCTAATTTTAGCGTAAGGACTCGTGAAAGTTAACAGAACTCTTATACATACACATACAAGACACTGCACTGAATACGTAAAAAGTGACTAATCTGTTCTTGATCGCTGTGGCTGCAGCCGCTCTAGTACAAATTCGCGCGCCCCGCCCTTCCCGTGCTCGCACTATCTGCTCCAATCCGATGGTGTTCCCACTTAATTGCCCGGTGATTCCTTAGTCTCAAGAACTCCTTTGGATTGGGTATAAAGAAGTCAAGTTTAAAGGACATTTTAAGCAAGCGCGGTAGCTGAATTGGTGTATGGTTTTAAGCATACATATACATTTTAATGAAATAGTACTTATTTTATGACTGTTAAGTTTCTTTCGGCTTTCTTCTCAACAGCAGTTTCCACTTGGGAAATGCCGGTAGATTCACAATCTGAGTTGTAAAATTGCCCTTGTGGCCTATTTACTGAATAAATTATTCATTTCAGTGGTACAAAACTGATGGATAGGGCTTTAATTCTATAATCATGAAATCCATCTGAGATTACGACAGCTTTAAATATCTACTTTTGTTATATGCGTCCATGATTGAAAGAATTTTCTTTTTATTATACTCGTAGTTGTGTGTGACAACGACAGACTTTTGAAATAATACAATCAACAATCCGCAAATTTGGCTGCTGCACAGCGCGAATACTTCCTCAGAGCCTCGCAGCAGAAGGATCGAATCACTGCCTTCTTATTCAATCAAAGGACTTATTATATATTTTTTATATTGCTGCCGAAAATCATAGACGTCACGTAAGCCCCATTCTAATGGAATGCATCTTCATTGCTCGCTGTAAAATCTGATGTTTCCTGGTTATATTTTCTCGTTACAATTCTCCCCTTGGGGTACCGACCCTTAAAAATGCAGCCTGTAGTCGTGTTCACACTTGGCCCGGCTGTCGCCCCTCGCGCGGTGTAACCGAGATGCAAACACGCCGATTGAATTAGTATCGATTCCGCCCTAACAAGATTCGATTCGCCGCGGTTTACTAATTAATCGCATAGGTTACACCCACGATTGTTTGTTATATGTACATAATTGAGTTAAATCTTATTAAATTTTAATTAAATCGTATCACTTCTCTTAAAAATATAAAAAAACAAAAGTGGATTTATTTCTTTAAGGGATCTTTTCCCGCGAACCCAGGCCCAGGCAGTTTCAGCAACCATTTCTTTAAGGGATCTTTTAGAGCAAATAAGAGGAAATTCTATAAATTTTACATGCAATAAAAGTAAAGTGATATCGCATTATGATTATAATAACGACACCATTATTACCTACGTCAGTGGTTAAACATAGACCTTGCACTAAGCTCGATCTTGCATTAATAATTAAAAGTATATTACAAATAATACCAAATTTGAAGGGGGTCTTCAAAGGTACAGTCTGATTATATAACAAGCCACTTCAAGTTTTGCGTCTATAAAGGCTAAAAAAATCTGTAGATTGTGTAAGTAAAATATGTGACATTGAATAGGAAAAGGTCCTATGTATGACTTACCATAAGGACACGTGCCTGGTTATTGGCACATAATTTTTGCACAATTTAAGTACCTATGTAATTTGACATATGTATTAAAATTGTAAGTTACTTTTTATGCTGACCATACAGCTAACCTACTTAAAAATAAAAACTCGTTAAACCACTATTAAAATTTAAAAACTATAAAGTTATAAATTATAATCTCTTTGTCCGCGAAGAATTGCAATGCTAATGAGCGCAGTCGGCGGCTATTGTGCCGCCCGGTTGTTTTCACCAATTTGCATCCTTTGATTTATGATCCTATGGGATGCAGTTCGCATAAATATTATTATTTATAAGGTTTTCATTAATTTCGTGCAGTGAATAGATTTCATTTTTACTGTAGTGTTGTATGTTAGAGGTCAGACATGACCTACATAAATTGACTCAGTCACAAACTACTTTACAAATACGGTACAGACACGCTAACGCTCTCCAACTATTTTCAACCCTATCAAGGGTGTTCAAAATTGTTCCATTGCACATTATTTGCAAAATTGTAACATTATTAGGCTTGGAATCAGTTTTAATATTATTACTAATGATTATTATCATCAAAAGATGCGTTAATCAAATAATAAGTTTTTTCTCCTTTCTAAATTTAATTTTGTAGTAAGTAATAATTTTATTAAAACTTTCGTGAGACATATTTAATTATTGTATTAAGCGGTTTACACTCACGTGAAATTGTCAGGAACGGCCCGACATGTTTCGAACTCGTATGGAGCCCTTCATCAGGGACGGCTGCCCGTACACCGCCGCGCTGCCGTGTCAATCCTATCTCATGTATCTTAACATACATGAGATACGCGTAATAGCTCTAAATCGGGGGGCACGGCAGTGCCCCCGCCAAGTCGAGCGCGAAGCAAACACTGCCGTACCATCCTTTACTGGAACCATTTCGCCGCATTTTCAGGCCCCTATTTGAGCACCTCTGGATAAGACCAGAACGCAGAAATTTTCGTCATCCAGTAAGCTATAATCACATACTTAAAATCCAAAATTTCAAGTCTGTAGGTCATTTAGTTCCGAAGTTAAGCGAAAGCAAAGTTTCGCATTTACGACACTCACTCACTCACTCATGATCATCAGTAAAGAACTAGTACTTCCCATAAATTCAGAGAGCTGAAATTTGGTACAGAGTTAGGGTTTAATGGCCACATAAAGCGAAAACTATAAAAATTGGCCAAGTGCGAGTCCGACTCGCGCATGAAGGGTTCCGTACCATAAAACAAGTTTGTTGTATGGGAGCCCTTAAATATTTATTTTATTTTATTTTTAGTATTTGTTGTTATAGCGGCAATAGAAATAGATCATCTGTGAAAATTTCAACTGTCTAGCTATCACCGTTCTTGATATACAGCCTGGTGACAGACGGACGGACGGACAGCGAAGTCTCAGTAATAGGGTCTCGTTTTTACCCTTTGGGTACGGAACCCTACAAACTAGGATAATCGAAGATCTGGAGTACTCTGATTAGAAAACACAAGAGCCCAACCAAACTATTAGAGATCGACATACCTACCGCCTTTACAAAAAATATTCAACTTGTTGTGTTCGGTTGGCCGCCGTCGCGACTGATCGTCTCTCCTGATGATGGATCGCGTACCGATTCGAAACATGTCGAGTGTTATTCGATTTCTACGACGTGAGTAAACCCGTTTAAGTATTTTAATAGTGAACTTGGTGGGCCGCTTCATTTGATGTCAAAAATCCAAGGTCTGAAGTATTTTGACGACGCGTTTGGCTCGGTTTGTAGACACCTGCCTACTGAGCCGGTGGTCCCGGGTTCGAGTCCCGGCCAGGGCAAATATTTGTGTGATGAACTCGAATATTTGTGCTTGGGTCATGGTTGTTCTATGTATTTAAGTATATATTTATCTATATAAGTATGTATATCGTCGTCTAGTACCCATAACACAAGCCTTCTAGAGCTTAATTTGGGACTAGATCGATTTGTGTGAGGTTGTCCGATATTTATTTATTTATTTGATGAAGAACCCTCAGCTGGTCTCAGCTGTATTAGAGATTGGTAATGCCCCCTTCTACTATTGGTACATAAAAAAATCGACTGTCATTGCAAAAATCCAGCGTAGTGGGACACATCTTTTAATTTAATCTAGCCTATAGCGTCCCACAGCTGGGCGGGTTACGTATTACAGTCCCGAAAGTTCATAATACCTACAGTTGAAATACTGATGGTCAAAATACCGAAAATCAAAATACCGAAAGTTCAAAATGCCGATATTCGATAAACCGAAGCTCAAATTACCTATTCTCAGAAAATCGAAAGTTCAAAATTTCATAATCCCGAAATTTTTAAAATCTCGAAATTTTATAATCCCGAAAGTCAATGAGCACTTTAAAAGTGTCAGGATACTAAACTAATCTGACTTTTCCGTGGAACCGATCTGCTCCGGTGCTGCGGGATGTTCAGCCCCTCCGCCCTAGCGTAAGAAAGTGCGGCACCTACGCTCGCCTCCGCAGCTTCGGCTTTCGTCACCTTCGGCGACCAGCCTCAGCCGCTGCGCCTCGCTTGATGCCCGCACTTTCTTACGGCGGCCGGGGGCTGCCCTCCCTCCGCGCCTCCGGGCTTTTATATACACTCTAGGGGTAGGGCAGACAAGACCACGTGGAATCGGGGTTGACAGCTTCGGTTTTGTGGCAAGTCGATTAAGAAAAGGAAAGAGTCCGGGAAAGTGGGAAATTAAGTATGACACTAAATATTCGATATTATGATAAAATATTCTGTCATGGACTGCCAATCGAACCGAACTTGTCTGGAACCGAAGCTGTCAACGCTCGCCTCCGCAGCTTCGGCTATTTAGTCACCTTCGGCGACCAGCCTCAGCCGCTGCGACTCGCTTGATGCCCGCACTTTCTTACGCTAGGGCCACAGTATAATAAAGAGTACTAACGTACTAGGGCGGAGGGGCTGCACATCCCGAAGCGCCGGAGCAGATCGGTTCCACAGAAGAGTTCACTTATAAATAGTAAGTATAGTAGTAGGCAAGTAGGTTACGTAATTTAGGTTAATATTCTTTGTATAAAATAAACATTAGAATCTGTAAGACTACAGAAATACGAGATAATTCTCGAGAGCTTAAATAATATTCCGGATTACAACCTTCAGGCAGGATCATAGTCTTCGGGATTACAGTCTTCGGGATTATAATCTTCGGGTTTAGTCTCCGGGATTACATTCTTCGGGATTACAGTCTTCGGGATTATAATATTCGGTATTTCATCCTTTCGATCAAACGTTCTTTTGGGATTTTAAACTTTCGGTCAAATAAACATTCGAAATTTTAATTTTCAGCCTTCCGTCCATAGGTCTTATGATATTCGGTATTTTGAACTTCGGCATTTTAATACGTACCCGCTGGGCGAATGCCTCCCCTTCTGCTTTTAATACACATATAAATAAAATTAAAGGAAAACTCTGGACAAGACTAGACTGGCTTTTATACTTATACTTACAAGTTTACAAGAAGAAATAGTCGAACGATTAACTTTATTCTACTCGAACATTACACAAATTAAATAAACAAATTACACCAAAATATTAATTTCAGGTTGTTATAAAACAATATACCCGCGTTTCTACAAAAAGAAGTGAAATCCCACCAAAAACATTCTGTAAAAAACTAGCCAAGTCTCGATGGAGCTGCTTGTTTATCTCTAAAAAGTAATGAAATCTAGACAAAGTCGTACCAAGTCTAAGGTTCCTTACTGCGATTTCTTTATTATTATAGTTAATGTTGTGTGACTTGGCCGTTGAAGGGTACACAAGGGTACAAAACCAGGTGCTCCATGACACCATTGCACCAATCTGTCGCCAGAACCGCTACAAGTCAATTTTGTTTTCACGTAATGTTATATCTGTTGTAACTACCTATGTTTGTTAAGCGAGATAATAGCCCATACTGGTGTACCCTTCAACGGCCTAGTGACACAACATTAACAATAATAATAAATAAATCGCAGTAAGGAACCTTAGACTTGGTACGACTTTGTCTAGATTTCATTACTTTTTAGAGATAAACAAGCAGCTCCATCGAGACTTGGCTAGTTTTTTACAGAATGTTTTTGGTGGGATCGTATTTTTTCGAGTACCTCTATGGACCCACATACCAGGTTTTTCAATTTATCTAACCAATTTCCTGTACGGGCCTGTCACACAACTCGTGTAACTGTGATTTTGCCATGGTAAATTATGCTTAAATACTGTATCTTAAGTTACATGACATGACAAGGTTTGTAAACGTCGCCGTCGCGCAAATTCTATATCAGATACACGATTTAGCCGCGACTGGATTGCGCGTGATCCTGCTTGTCACTCGTCGCGCGCGCAGTACTTTCTCTACCCGTCTCTTTCTTCCGCCACCGCTCCGACCTGTATCGGCGACGAATTAGTGTTTAGTTTAGTGTAGCAAGCGATCACGGTCATTACGCGGTGTCACAAAATAATTGTTAAAGCAGCTTTCGTTTAGTTAATTAGTAGTTTGTGCACTTTTTTTTGACGACGTGGTTGACGCAGTCCGTAGTGCACCCGCCCACCGAGCCGGCGGCCCCGGGCTTAAATCCCTGCCACGGCAAACAGTTGTGTGATGTGTTGAAATCGAATACTCATGCCTGGGTCATGGTTTTTGCATGTAACACCGCGGGTTTAAAATGAAAATAATGATAATCCTGCGATCGTGATTGAAAAATGTATGTGAGTTTAATATCATTAAGTTAAATTTATATTCATTATAATCAAGTTCGTTTTTTGACGCCGAAAACCTCGATGTGGGACCTTTGGGACCAGATCGATACAGCCACAAACCAAGACGAAGATACACATAATATTCAAATACATATAATAATAATTATAAAGATAGCATCTCCGACCCGGGAACAAACATTCGAACCCATCACACTAACACCCGCCCCGGCCGGGACTCGAACCCAGGACCGCCGCCGGCTCAGCTCGCAGGCGCACCACAAACTGGTCTGGAACTGCCACTTTGTAGCTGGATTGGGTAGGCAATTTTCCTTGTTTGTTCAAAAAAATAAATGTGACTTTTTTTGATAAATGTATGTTACATTTTTTATCATTTTAATTTGTTTGCACCCTTATTACAATTGTTTCGAATTTTAAGTTGGACTCTATTTATATAATAAAATAAGAGCGGTGACATATAGCCGTAGTTACCAAAAGCAATCTAGTGGACATGAAAAGACTTACAATAAGATTATGTTTATTCGTTTAATAAGTTTTTTTTTTTATTTCGCTTCATTTTAAACATTTGGTTTACGTTAGCAGACGTTTCTAATCTGCTTTATTAAAAATAAGAAATTATTTTGTTGTGTTTTTGATGAAAGTTATCTATTTTCGTTTCTATGTATATTTTCTTTCGTACCCGAATAATTTCAAAATCATAATTAATGTTATCGTTCTGAAACAAAATATACGTTTTTTTTTTATGAGTAGCACAAGTTTTTTTTTCTCTTTTAATAAGTACCTAGGTAAAAATATTTCTACTTGCCTGCTCACTTCCTTGTTATGACATTATAATAAAATTATACCATGCAGCCAGCAGCAGCTTTATAAATATAATTCGCATTTCACGCCCTGATATGCCTAAGTCATGTATCTTTAGATACAGATCGTTGCATGGCAGGCTTAGTATGGCGAGAACTCTGTTAGAGCTCATAAATAAATAAATATACACATATAAAAATATTTTCAACACAGAAAATATGCATTAGCCTTTCACTGATATATCAAAATATATTTTTTTTAATTATTGCATGATATCGTTGAATTATCAACAATTTACGAAAAAAAACTTTAAACTGCTTTTTCTCAAAACTATGTTTTTTAAGATACATGAGATAGGATTGACACGGCAGCGCGGCAACCTCGTCACTGCTGATACTTTGACCGACGTTCCGCTCTGAGCGCGCGCGCCGATGGCGCGGGGGCGGGGGGTGCTTGCAAGCCCGCGACTTGTCCGTCCAGCACTCCAACGTCACTTTTGTCATCAATAAACATTACGCACACTTGACTAATGGTGTCCACGGGATTGTCTAAACGCACAATATGTTTCGCCGCCGGAAGCACAGGCTTCCATGCTGGAGGTAAAGCCCAACCGCCGTCTCTATTGAAATTCGGGCGCCGTCCGATCTCTATAGCTTCGTGTACCTTACGTTGTATAGAACGTTTCTCACGTACCAACACTCTTGCTTTATCGAAACGGACAAAATAAGACGCACCGGCTTCGACGACATGTTCAGCGACCGCGGAATTATTCGTGTCCAGCTTTGTTGTAAGTATGTTGTAAAAGTAATTACTTGCTGTTTTTATTGTTCGTTCATCATAAATTATCCTACTTTTCTAGAATATGTAAAAGCAAGTATAATGCCTGATAAAAGCCAGTAACTATCTGTCATAAAACGAGACATAGTTAGGCACACGCATTACACATTAGTGGATCAATGCCCTCGTAGTAACTGTGATATGATAAGTAAATAATTAACTAATTATCGTCAGTGAGATTGCCAATTCCGTTATGTGCATTTTTTCGATATTCTGTTTCTTCGAGATTTGGCTTTAAAATTTAATTCTGCGTCTAATGCAAAAACCAGTACACGCAAATTCTACTTGGATCAGGATTTAAAAAAATACATTTGTGAATTTACCCCAGAAATAATAACACATGTGCTCCTTAGCACGTACGGGTTTTGGTAGCCAGAGAAATTCAAATAAATTGATAATCACCGCTGCACATGTGTGGATTAAGTATAGGAGTGACAGTGTTGTTCAATGTACCTTCAAAATTCGATCAGAAAACGTCCTGTCGCTTAGTTTTTTTTTTGGATATTGATATTCACAACAAATTGTTTTAACCTGAGAGTTAACATAAAGTGATGATATGGTGAATTGTCAATATATTATGGCTTAATATAATATCTTACTAAGGTAAGTTTTATTCCGATACTTTCTTACGTATATTATAGCAAATCATTTACACAACAAGTAGTAAGCAGGTATTTACACTTAGTTAATATCTACTGATAATGAAATAATGAAATAAATGAACTTTATTCTGCAAGTAGGCCACAAGAATAATTGATAAAAACAAACTTACCTACTAACTTAGGTGCCTTTTTCTGTTAAAAAATATAATCGTCTGTGTGGTTGGATTAGGCTTAGTATCAACCTACTTGTTTTAATAGAAAAGGAATGTCTGCTTTTGTTCTATGTAGTCTAATAATACTAGTTATGATATTAAAATTATAGCACTATTTTTTTTATCTATTAGTATATACGAGTTATAGAACAGCAGGTTGTGTCTAGTGATAATGACGATAATTCTGAGGTCTACAGTAAAAGTAAAAGTAGAGGTTTCAATAGGAATCGGAGGTTAAACGGAAAAAACTATACCGGTAGAAAACGTGTGATCGATGAAAATGGAAAATGTAGTTATACACTTGTTGAAAAAGCCAAGAAGTTCAAAAAAGATAAGCCTTGTCCCCACGGTGACTCAATAAAAACGGAGAGAACTTTCGTCTGTGGTGACAAGTCTGAGGACCAACGGGAGAACATTTTTATATACTTTTGGAGCTTAGATTCTTGGGGTGCCAAAAAGGCATACATAAGAAATTTGGTTAGTATACGTCCTATAATACGGCGAAGAAATCAAACACGAAACGTGTCATCAAAACAAATGGGATATGATTACAAATTGCCTAATGAAAATAATGAGCTGATTAGGGTGTGCAAGAAGTTCTTCATCAGTACTTTAGATATTAATTACGACACTTTATCTGATTGGACAAAAGCTTTAAACTTGGATCGTTTAGAGACTGAAAACGTTATTACCAGAAAAAGTAGACGACAAAATACACGTGATATACAATTGACGAATCCAATATCTTGTGTTGTGAAAGAATGGTTGAATTTGTTGCCAAAAGTACCAAGCCACTATTGTAGAAGCTCATCTAAACGAGTGTATGTTGAAAGTACTTTTCACAACAAATCCCATCTTTATCGATTGTACAAAAAATGGTGCCTTGAACATGGCAAACCTCCATCTCATCGTACACTTTTTTCTTCGGTTCTCAGATCTGAAAAAATATCAATTTACAAACCGAGGAAAGACCAATGTGACACTTGTACGTCTTTCAAAGAGAACAATATTACCGAGGATGAATACACCGAACACATCAATAAGGAAAAGGAAGCCTATGCAGCCAAGAGACAGGCCTTAAGTTGTATGTGTTCTCCTGCTGTTCTTGTGATTACAATGGATGTACAAGGTGTGTTATTATGCCCCAAGCTAAAAATTTCTGTCCAATATTATAAACAAAAACTCCAACTTCATAATTTTAGTATCTACTGCAATAACGATAGGGAAGTACAATTATATGTATGGCATGAAGGTGATGGCGAAGTAACTGCGAACGAATTTACCTCCTGTCTAATTCATTTTCTCAAATCGAAAATTCCCGAGGGCTTTAAAAAAATTATCCTCATATCAGATGGATGCTCATACCAGAATAGAAACAGAATCCTGTCTTCGGCTCTATTAAATTTGTCTTCAGAAGCAAACGTCGAGGTTGAACAACTGATCCTTGAGAAAGGTCACACAATGATGGAAGTTGACAGCGTACACTCCACATTAGAGGGTCTTTTTAAAGCTCCTATCTACAAAGCTAATGATTACGTAAATATAATTAGACATGCACGCTCTGCAAAACCATATATCGTGCATCACTTAGATTATAACTTTTTTCAGAACTATGTGAAAATTTGCGAATTCTCTTCAATAAGGCCAGGGAAAAAAACTGGAGATCCGGTAGTAACGGATATAAGGGGTCTTCGTTACCAAAATGGAACCATATATTACAAGTTACGACATGCAGAAGAATGGAAATCTCTCCCTCAACGTCAATGCATAAATAATAATGCACTTTCGAATTTGTACGACTCACCACGAAAAATTGACAAGTCTAAGTTTGATAGCTTGCAGTCTTTGAAAAAGTATATGCATCGAGATTACCATCATTTCTATGATAGTCTTCATCACGACTGACTTATTGGTATAATTTTAAGTTTAATTAAGGAAGACTGTTTATATTTGTCGCCCATAAAACCAAATCCCTTTTGCTGTTTTGTTTGACGTCAAGCCGCTGGTTTACGTTTTTTTTTCAAGTGTTTATTACTCATTGCAATATTAAAAAAGAATACCTGCCGTTTTCAGAAACATATGGTTATTTTTTTTAGGGGAAGATATATTTTTGTTAACATTTTCCTATGTTAAATAATCAAATCTATAATTGAATGTAAACAACAGCGTGACCGCTTAAATCTACGTAGAGATTACATTTACAACGATATAAAATCAAAGGTATCGAATAAAATTCTTGAACTAGGAAATGAAAGGCTTATGATTTCTTTAACTACTTACTTTTATATATATATATATATATATAATATGTATATATTTTATTAAAGCAGTAACGTCTGCTTACTGTCTGTCTGATTGCTGTCTGAAGCACCTGGTTGAAAAATTCAATGGCTCTGACATTTGATTCGGTGGTCCAATTGAGAAGACGCCAGTGTTGGCCCGGAAAGCCGTTGGAAACGCAGGTTCGAATTCTGTCCGAATCATTAAATTTTTCAATTTTCGCTTCATTTGTAAACATTTAGTTTACGTTAGCAGACGTTACTGCTTTAATAAAAAAAAAAAGTAATTCGGGTGTAGCACATCGTTACTATCGATTCTCAACAAATTTGAGACGATGGTGCCGACGATAAAGTCTAAATCTTTACGGTAGATGGCGCTACGATGCCACCCTAAGGCATGTCGAAGCAACTGGTTGAAAAATTCAATGGCTCTGACATCTGATTCGGTGGTCCAATTGGGAGGACGCCAGTGTTGGCCCGGAAAGCCGTTGGAAACGCAGGTTCGAATCCTGTCCGAATCATTAAATTTTTCAATTTTTGCTTCATTTGTAAACATTTAGTTTACGACTACGTTAGCAGACGTTACTGCTTTAATAAAAAAAAAAAAAAAAAAAAATTCGGGGTAGCACATCTTTACGGTAGATGGCGCTACGATGCCACCCTAAGGCATGTCGAAGCAACTGGTTGAAAAATTCAATGGCTCTGACATCTGATTCGGTGGTCCAATTGGGAGGACGCCAGTGTTGGCCCGGAAAGGCGTTGGAAACGCAGGTTCAAATCCTGTCCGAATCATTAAATTTTTCAATTTTCGCGTCATTTGTAAACATTTACTTACTTGAACCAATAAACTTTCAAAAAGAGCAGACATTTCAGTTATTTCAGCCAGGGATTGATCGAGCGAAGAATATTAAATTCTGCCTCCGTAAGTCTGTCGCACTCTCCCACTCCTACACACACTGGTTTAGTGCCTTTGAAATTTTCCATGTAACTCTCTTCAAGTGGAAGTCCGTGTCTCTTCATATCTGTTGTCAGTTCAAGCAGACACGTGCAATGAAAGGGGTTTCCAGTGAAAGAAACACGTTTCAGGTGACCGCCAGCACCAGCCAATTCCGACACGAAATGATCCGGCAGATATCTTAGTTTGTTGAGTGATAAATCTAGAGTTTCTATGTGTGTGCTGTTCAACGCACCCGGCGTGACGTACTCAATCAAGTTTCGAGAAAGATAAAGAAGTTTTAAAGGTTTTATCGCAAACGTAGTCTTAGAAACATAGGTGAGTCTGTTATGGCTCATAAAAATATTTTCTAAATTGGTCAACCCTTGGAAGATGTCTGGGTGTGCGTATTCGATGAGATTATGATCTAAAGACAATGTGTGTAATTGTTTTGTATCGACGAAGGTCGAAGGTTGGTCTAGTGTCTTTATCTTATTATTGTCATAGTCCAGAAACCTAACGTTAGGGAGCGATAAAATAGGTACTTCTTTTAAGTCATTAATTTCTACACACAACTCCGTCAATTCTGCGGCGTTCTTAAACATTGCAGCGTTTAGGTTCCTGATCATGTTTCCTTTCAAAGAAAGGGTTCTTACATTAGGTAGTCCATTGAAGTCGTCGTTGTTTATCTTGGTAATTTTACAATATTCTAGGTTCAGGTAAGTTGCTTCATCATCCTGGGACCACGGCCATGATGAGAGGGCTCGTCCGCGGCTGTCGTCATCTTCTTTACATTGGCTCCAGGTGACTTTATCGGCATGAGCTTGAAATGACAGTAGAGTGACTGCCAGAAGCAGCAGCCGTGTGGGTGTCATGCCTGCAAGAATAAACACCTAGATAACAAGCACTGGGGGTCTAAAGATGGTGGCTTTCATGACGCGATTATTATTTATTTATCGTATGGCGATGTAATATGGCACACTGGTTACAAAATTTTCTATTTACAATAAATTATCTAAAATCTAAAATTTACAATGCCATACGCGATAAATAAGTGTCAAAGCATCCGATACGCTTTAACAAAATCCGGGTGTGAGTGACAGATGCTATGGTGAAGTATAAGTAATTATAAAGTTAACTAACCTAGTTTTTAAGTTTACTAACTATCATGGACCACTGTTGTCTTGAAAAAAGAAATTTTGAATATGAATTTGAATATGTCACTTATTTATCACGTGATAAACGCAACCATCACAGGCCCGCTGGTCTAACAAACGAATGTAGATGGATAAAATTATATAGGATCATAAATATTCGGTAACTTAAAGTGTTGAGCAGTTAAAATGTTAGTTCTTGATAGCGGGTCACTTCTACAAGCGCTTCCACAACGACTGGTTGTGTTGACCCTCATCCAACGCCAATCGATACGAGTAAATTGTTATACCAAAATGTGATTTAAAAACAAAGGAATTACGAGTACTACAAAAACAATATTTTAGAGGTTGCAATATTTACTATTCTTGAAATGTTTTACCGTGCATTTACCAATAGAAGTGAGGATAATAAATACATATCAGAAAATGTCACAAAAATCGATCTACTCCCAAATTAAGCTCTAGCAAGTTTGTGTTATGGTACTAGAAGACATACTTATCAAGTTAAATAAATTCGTAGAGACATCCATGATCCAGGATTCGAATTCACCGTACAAATATTACATAAACAAGACCAACGGCTCAGTAGGTGATATTTATAAATAATCAGTCAAAATAAAATATAATTTGAAAAATGACGACTAATTTATTGAAATTTTCATTGCTATTACGTTATTTAAATAATAATAGATTCTCAACGTTTGCTGTCAGATAATGAATGCCTGTACTTACCTGTAAAGTTAGCCGGAGGTAACAGCAACCTTGTAGAAGAGATGTACAACACTAGCAATGACACCAGCAACTGGCGCTGATCAAGACAGCCTGGAGCCCCCGCAGAGACTGACTACTCGAGTAATTACATGTTATGATTATACCTTATTCTTATCTTTTTCGATTAGTTAGGCAGACACATATTAGCTAATGAGTGTCAATACTGTGATAAAGGGATGAATGTGAAGTTATGTTTATTTTGGAATACCGGTGGAGGCAGATCATCCGCGCCAGATGCAACCCTGCAGCTGACCACGATCCTCAGACATGAGGGACCGACTCAAGAGGGAGTAGATATTTTGTTCGAATATAAACTAGATAACAGTGGCTAAGGTGTAAAAACCTTTTAAATAAACAATGCAAAGATCGACACACAAAGCATACGGAAAAATTCGTCAGGTTACTTGGAGTTAGGGTAGCGAAGTGGTTAACGCGTTGGACCGGGTTCGATTCCCGGTCTCTTCTACCAAGTAGGTAACTGCTTTTTTTTCAATTTTTTTTTAAGCTTTGATCTTTGTATCAATGATTTAAACAGTCGTTTTGATTTCATCGAAGAGGCAAGTAAAAAATAACCTATTGTCTCTTAGGCACATGGAGCTGACTATATAGAAGAAAGGGTTAATAAGTGCCCTTTAGTCTACGTCTTACTTACTAACTAAAGGTATGCCACTGGGACTATGCTTGTTGTGGGATTATCATCAACCGTTTGTTATTTTATTAAGAATCTGATACATAAAATAAGTATATTTAAAAAATGTATTCTCCAAAGCAAATTGAAGCATTTCCTTACTACAATAAAATAGCACTAACTACGATTTATCGAACGATGACTATATTATTCGTTCTCACTAAGTCGCTTACACTCGCCGAGCGCCAAGCATACTTGTTTTCCACCAGAGACTGTTGAAGTGATATTCACACTTATCAATCTTCTTCACTTCCGCTAACAATTCGAGTAAACAGCTACACAGGAAGGGGTTATCAAAGAAATATATCTCTTCTAGTTGAGCACTAGAATTGTTGAGCTCAAGCGAAAACTTTTCAGGCAGAAAATTAAGTCTGTTTCTCTGTATAGACAATTCTAGAAGCTGGCTGCCTCGAAACGCACCCGGTGCCACGTATTCAATAAAATTAAACGCAAGACTGACGTTCTCTAACGATCGTATTGAAAACATCTTATCAGGAATATAAGTCAATCTGTTACTTCTTAAATCAATTTTTCGCAGCTTTGTTAATCCTTGGAATACCAGGGGATGTATATATTTGAGGAAATTAAACTCCGAATAGAATAAATTAATAATTACTATATTGTAAAATAATAGCAGTTAAGAATACAAGAGAACAGCTGATGAGACGAAATCGAAAAAGCTAACGGTTCAGTGGCGCCACAAGCGGCCAAATTAAGAAAACTATTGACAATGAGTTCTGTTCGGAAATGGTAACAATATTTTATGTTTACACTCTTCCAATATCCTCCCTTAAACATAATCCCATCTTGGACGAACAGAAAAACAGCTTTGAGTGCGACGTTGCTTTAGTCAGGGCGTCTGCAATCATCTCCTCGGTCTGTATGTAGCGAACTTCGATGGCCCCTCCAAGGACCTTATCGCGGACAAAATGGTGCCTCACGTCGATGTGCTTTGTCCTAGAATGATATCCGTCAGAACCTGAAAGTTTGATAGAGCTTTGATTATCGCTATAAATTATCAAAGCTTCATTCTTGAGGTCCGGCCAGAAACTTTCTTGAAATTGTTTTAGCCACATAGCTTCCTGTACACATGACGACAATGACATGTACTCGGCCTCCGTCGTAGACAGCGCAACGGTAGGCTGACGCCTGGAGTTCCAGCTAATTGCTCCTCCCTGGAACAAAAAGGTGTAACCGGTGCAGGACCGGCGGTCATCTTCTGAAATAGCCCAGTCTGAGTCACAGTAACCATGAGTCATTTTCTCCTCCGGGCTTTGCTTATAACTCAGTTTATAATCTAGAGTGCCTTTCAAGTAACGCATGACACGCTTCAGAGCAATCCAGTGCTGCGTTTGAGGCTTATTATTATATTTACTTAACATGTTTATTACAAAACTTATATCAGGCCTGCTAATTTGTGATAAATATAACAGACACCCAATAATCTCCTGATATGGTATGTCGTGTAAAATTTCATTATTCTCAGAAGGTTCTTGAACATTCGTATTCATATCTATGGGAGTTTTAACAGTTTTACAGTCAGACATTCCATATTTATTTAAGACATCCTGTATATATTTTCTTTGATCTAAATATATAGCTCCTTTGGCCCTGTCTCTCTCCACATGTATACCAATACAGTAATTTATGTCTCCTAAATCCTTAATCTTAAAGTTTTTATGTAGTTCTTCTCTAATATATCTTTTAGATTCTTGATTGTTTGTAAAAAGTACTAGATCATCAACATAAACAGCTAGAAAAACCAAATTCTTTGTATCTGTAATTCTATGATAAATACAAGGATCTAATTTTGTCTTTAAAAGACCCATTTCTTTCAATACAAAATCAAGCTTCTTATTCCATTGACGGCTAGCCTGTTTTAGTCCGTACAATGATTTTTTTAATCTGCATACTCGGTCATCACTGCCATACAAGGGTGGCTGTTTCATATAAATCTCCTCCTCTATGTCACCTTGTAAGAATGCTGAGACTGCATCCATTTGACATATGTGTAAATCAAATTTGACTGCCATAGCGAATAAATATCTTAAAGATGCATACCTTAGTACAGGTGAATAGACATCCGTGTAGTCAATACCAGGTTTTTGAGAGCATCCTTTGATTACAAGCCGGGCCTTGTATTTTACTATGTCCCCGTTTTCATTTGTCTTCGTTTTGAAAACCCACTTGCATGGTATAGGACGTTTGTTAGCCGGTAGAGCAGTGACGTCCCATGTATGATTTTCCAATAACGACTGGTACTCGTCATCCATGGCTCTTTTCCAGTGTTCAGCGTTAATGCTGGACAGAGCTTCTTCGACAGTCAGTGGATCTGAAATCTGAGCGCACATGAAATTATTACCAGGCACATTATGTTTTTGGTGAGATCTCAAAGTAATACGTCTCTCAAAGCTATCATCATCACTAGTGCTTGGATAATAGGTTTCATCATCATTATTTCTATTAGTGACACATTTGTCAAAAGATGTCTCGGAACTGGAAGGTGATAAAGTTTCATCTTGAATATCAGATTGTGAGCTATCATCGACTGATATTATCTCTTCACTTTGTTGTGCTGTGTCCCTATTCTGTGAGTCTGAACTGAGAGGTATTGTAACAAGCTGTGGGTTTGTCGGAGGTTCAGTGATCTTAACTATGCTATTTTCCATAAATATTACATCCCTGCTGATCACTGCCTTCCCACTAACTGGATGTACTAATCGATACCCCTTTGTATTGTCACAGTATCCGACAAAAATTAATTCTTGAGATTTGGGATCCCATTTTAAGCGCTTTTGCTTGGGTATGTGCACCATGGCCCTAGTACCAAAAACCTTTAAATGTGAAATGTTTGGTTTCTTACCAGTCCATTTTTCATATGGTGTTACCTCTGCCAACACACGTGATGGTGATCTGTTGATAATGTATGCCGCGCAGGCCACAGCCTCAGCCCATAGCGATTTCTTCAGCTTTGCTTCAAACAGCATGCATTTTGCACGCTCTACCAGACTGCGGTTCATCCGTTCTGCCAATCCGTTTTGCTCCGGTGTGTATGGAGTACTGGTCTGGTGTTTTATGCCGGAAGCTGCTAGAAAATCAGAAAAAACTTTATTACAGAATTCTTTTCCGTTATCGCTTCTTAATACCTTTATTTTCTTTCCTATTTCATTCTCCACCTCATGTTTATAATGCTGAAACACCGATTTTATATCCATTTTGTTCTTAAGAAAGTATACATTTACTTTACGGGAATAGTCATCTATGAAAGTTATGAAATATTTTGCTCCTCCTGCAGACGGTATTTCCATCGGACCACATAGATCAGTATGTACTATTTCAAGCAATGTATCAGCTCTAGAACCAGAAATTGGGAACGGTAATCGTGTTTGCTTTGCTTCACAACATGGTTTGCAAACGGCATCAACTTCCTTATTGGTAATAGTTATACCTTCAGCACACAACTCTAGTCTCTTAACATCAGCTATATTTAAATGTGCCATTCTCTTATGCCATGTAACAATATCAGCCTTACTACCAGTTGAAGCAGCAAGCGCATTACCAATAACACTGTTGAGTTTATACATGTTATTAGTCAGTGTTGCAGTTGCTACAAGTTTCTTATTGGCATTATATATATTACAGCCCATGTCAGTAAATTCTACTTTACACCCACTTTTGGTTAACTGACTGACAGATAACAGGTTTGCACTCAAATCAGGAATAAATAAAACATTTCTCACCTGGATGGGGCAGTTATCTTTGCATAAATCTGTTTGAATGTTTACATTACCCATACTTTGCACTGAGACAGAATCATTATTGGCCACCATTATCTTCTGGATCGGAGGTGGTTGTAAATCATACATCCATTCTGATGATCTTGACATGTGCATTGTTGCGCCAGAGTCAATGTACCAAAAATCCCGATGTACAGAGCTATAAGCTGAAAAAACTGCTGAAAAACCACTGTGATTTGATTTCTTCATTGTGCATTGATTTTTGAAGTGTTCATATTTATTACAATTAAAACATCTTGGACCTTTTCCTTTTGGCTTTGAATGCTGATTAGAGTTGTTTTTGTGCTTAGTGAAAAATACAGAAGACTCTGAAACTTTAACTTCTTGTAAAAGCTTTGTCTTAACGAAGTCTGATGAAATTTTCATGCCAGAACTTTCCAGACCCATGATCATGGGTTTATAATTATCCGGTAAACCCGCCAGCATGAGTGTTCCCAGCCATTCATCTCCAACTTCGAAGCCAATATTTCGTAGTTTGTATGCAGTACTCATAATTCTATTCACGTAATCTTCAATACTTGAGCAATTATCTAGAGATGTGTTGATTAAATCCCGTAGTAAACCGACTTTCCTTGATAGCCCGGAGTCCTCGAAAGCATTTTGAAGATTTGTCCATACTTCCTTCGATGACTTTGCATTTTCGATGTGAACGTAGTTGATTGGGTCCACTAACAAAATTATCTTTGACTTGGCCTTGATATCTTTTTTACTATCCACTAAATCTCCTGGATCAACACAATCCCAAAGCTCCTCGTGTTCCAGATATGATTTTACTGCAAATTTCCACGTCGAGTAATTTTCTCGCCCTGCTAACTTCTCAATTTGTAGGTTAGACGTAGCCATTTTTCTTTGTTCTCCGGCCGGCGAAATTCCTTTGTTCCTCAATTACTCGTATCGACTTTACTGCCACTAAAATACTTAATTTCAGTTCTATGTTGAGTTTATGGGACGGCCCATAACCTGAGGAAATTAAACTCCGAATAGAATAAATTAATAATTACTATATTGTAAAATAATAGCAGTTAAGAATACAAGAGAACAGCTGATGAGACGAAATCGAAAAAGCTTACGGTTCAGTGGCGCCACAAGCGGCCAAATTAAGAAAACTATTGACAATGAGTTCTGTTCGGAAATGATAACAATATTTTATGTTTACACTCTTCCAATAATATTCAATGCGATTAAGCTCTATAAATATGTAAGATAATTCTTTCATCGAGTAAAATACCGATGGATCGTGCAGTTTAGTTATTTTATTATACTCAACAAGCAGCATTTTTAAATTAGGAAGCAGTAAAGCCGGAATTTCGGTTAGATCGTTGTTATTTAAATCCAGATACGATACTTTAAGGACTGTACAGAATACTGCTGGGTTCAGATGTTGTATGTTATTGTTTTTTAACCAAATGGTTTCTAAGTTGTGGAGACCGTTAAAATCGCTGGCTTTTATTTCGGTGATGTTGCAATCTCTAGATTGATGACGTCAGCGTCGTGGTCTTGAGTGCGCCAACAGGACAGGAGGCGTCCCTGATCATCGTCTGTCTCCTTGCACCGACGCCAGGTGACTATGTCTGCGTGCGACATCTGTGTCAATACTGCCAAAAACAACAGTTGTCTCGCCGTTCCTGCAACAAAGTAAACCATAAGTCCTTTGTTTATTTGGGGCATCATTCAACCGTATCAATTGCCGCACTTTCGTGGGCACATATTTGGTTGAAATCCCGAAATTCTGAGACACATATAGTTGAAAGTATCACCGCTGCACAAAAATTTACCGTATTGTACAAAAGGCCCACTTGATGCCATAGGGCATTATTTTAGGCACCAGTCAAATTTTAACAATTATATCATCAGATGTGTCTTTGTAACATTTAAATCAATTAAACACATTTCCAAAGTAAACATAACAATACCAATAACATTTCAGATCTATCGTTATCCCTAATTTACCTTAATTATCTAACGTTTCGACGTAGTTTCATGCGCAGTAGTCTCAGATGTACTGATGATGTGAATCAGCGAGTTCTTACAGGAGATTAATATGAAATAGATAAATAAATAAATAATTCCTGTTAATTACGTGTAAAAAGTATAATTTTGAATCAATTGTCCTTATGGGAACATCGTTTTATGTCCAAACATATAGTATACCTGTAATGAGTGAGCTCTTACCTTTAACTTTCACTTTGGCAGCCATTTTTGAAAACTATATTGTATTATTATCTTTGCCAATTAGGCCAATGTCTAACTTGATACAAAGTACAAAGATAAGCAGAACTATCACATGACAACATAAGAATAAGCAGTAACTGGAATAATTGTGGAACTTACAAACACTTCAACACGGCGAGACCAGTGAAATACGTCTTTACTTGACAAACAAAATATAAATAATACTATAAACAGACATGACCTTAACGTATTCGATTAGAAGGTCACGAGACTGATAATAAGAAACGATAGCACTTACATGTATGAATATTTAATAATTTAAAACTTTAGTCCCAGTTTCGTCTTGGATACTTAATAACTCATAATATTTGTAGGGTTAAGGGAATGAAGTAACTAAGTCAGTGTTGCAAAATTTTAAAAAGTTTGTTTTTTGAAGTTGCGTAATCGCCTTACGGCTGTATGGAGTACGTAAAATATGTCACAAAATATATCGGAGGGAGTTTTACGAGTACCTACACCGATTTTAGATAGTAATTATGACGAACTGGGTTATAGCCTGGAGACAAAAGAAAAATCAATTAAAACATATGGACTTAGCCAGTTTTTTCTCTTAGCTCTTTATTTCTTAACTTCAGACTTAGCATTAAAAATCCGTCGTTACGGTGTTGCATGATAGAATAAATAATTATGCAAGCAAGCGAACGAGAGTTCATAAAACAGTCAGCATCTGATGTTACACACTCGCTGTTAAACAGTTTTCAAAAAAATCTCAAGCTATCAGCCTATTTCTTTTAATAGATTTAAAGATAAACCTCCAAAAAAACAAAGTAAAAACTAGATTCCGTATACTCGAAAGGATACTTGGCTAAAGACTCGAAACTGTTTAAAGTTGGGAGTGGTCAATCCGACCCCTATGTCGTAAACTTTTCGTTTGAGTTCCCTCTTTTAACTTTATAGCGTACACTCAGTGTCTTTTTATGTAGTGCGGGGCTAAGTTTCGTTTAAACAAACACTATCGTTCACGAGTGAGAAAACTCCAAGTGCCATAGCGCTCATTAACTAATCAATCGTAATTCTTCAATTAGATTATAGGACTCTAACAACGTACCTATGGACGGTAACGTACCTATGGAATATAATCAACAACATTCTTTTAAACAGAATAAACTTTTAAAATAACGCAATTAACAACATACAATTAATCAACTTGTTATTATACGTTGCTCTGCATATCATAATTACTTTTTTTCTTCTTGAAATGTAATATTCTTATCAGAATCTCAAGTATACTTATGGGACTTTAAAAAGCCTCCATAGTCAGCAGCAGTATCATAATCATCGTTTGACACTTTACATTCTTAAGGAAAACCTAATTTTCTTTATGGAAAATAATCAACAATCAATACTAGCAGAGTTATCTAAGTCATCATTTTGTATTTAACATTTTTGAAAAAAAAAAACTGATAGTCATCGGAATTTACGTTGTCTTTGTGAGCCTTTGAAATGCATAAGAGATAATATTTCATTCACTAAAATATATTTTTTTGGCACCAGGTATTGTTTTAAGCTTATCGGACTAAGATGTATCCTTTATCTAACGTCTTTGGTACTATTTGTTCCAGTAGAATTCTTCTTCTTATTACTGACTCGTTTCGATTCCTACACCTTAATAGCTTCTTTTAACGGCGTGTCTGTTAGGATCCTAGTTTAGCAAACTCATAGGCAAGTTCTCGAATGTTTTTTATTCAGGTACATGTGTTGATATGCTGCTTTTTTTAAGTAATCATACAGCTGTTGCTCCTCAGTATTGCTAAAGATCCTCCTGATATCATTTTTGTCTTCAAAGCCTTCTTCACCAATATTTCGACGGTATTTTTTTTTGTATGTAAAGATTATCTAATTTTGGATTTTAAACTTCTCAGTGGCTTTCCTTATTAAAGTCAGAGTGTCCAGGCATTATCTTGTCTCTTTTTTTCACAGTTTTTCTACGAGGCACTAAATAAAACAAAAATATTAATTTTACTGTCCACAGGTACATTTAGTATAATTGTACCTATGGATAGTCCACAGGTACATTTACGGAGGTGTCCACAGGTATAATTTTGGCGGTTTTTGAATTCATACCGGTCACTATTAATTCTACCTACGACTAACGAAATCTTGTAGAAATAACGTTTACACCATATTGATTAATATGCCACTGCAACGACACCCGAAACATTTGCAGATTTTGCATAAAACATGCTTAAAAAGAAGAAAAAAAAAATGGTTTTTGTCACAAAAACTTTCGGCAGCCACAAAACACGCAGTTTCTGTCATCCGTAAAGATGGCGACCAGCATAGAGTAAATTATATATGCTGAGATAGAGTCATCAGCTTCCTTTGTGTACTAGCGCCATCTATTGACTGAGTCTCGAGTTATCTGAGTCATGTTCATACATATGTATCCTCCTGACGACCAGCATTCATAATTAATTTGTCAATTTCATTTTAACCTTATGACAAATAGTTGACAGTTAACTATTAATTGAAGTTTATGTACTATGTGTAGGACACTGGAAGTCAGGAGGGTATACATAGCAATCGCTATGCACTGTACTGTAGGTACTTTCAATACATATTATATGATTCATCTGTACCTCACACTTAACATAATAAGTGGGCTTTAAAACTAGTTATGTTTGTAGGAAGGTATAAAAAGACACATTTATAATTAATTATTTTTATTTCATTAATTTTGGGGAACATAATTAGAACAAACGCTTACCACAGGTAGACACACACAACATTTTTTACTGCTACCGTGACTTTAAAATAGTTTAAAACGAGGCAATCGTGATCCATTACACAAAGCCGGGATCGAAATCCTTCCTGGAACTTCTGTCGTCGGAATCCAAGTTAGAATGTAGGTCAACAACGTAGAGCAGATTCGCTAATATCCATAAAGCACAGCCGAAGAAGATTTCTTATACCCGTTTGAATATCCACCAGAAAACAAACTTGTCTATAAAGTAAACTGTCAAACAGCACTACGCTTCGCGTTCCTCTACACCAAATTGTATTAAGTAGTCTTTTAGTTTTCTTTCTACTATTGTTTTTTTACATTTAATAAATACGCAATTATTATTTTAATTTTTTTATTGGATACAATTTTTTTGTGACAATCATCATATAACTGCTTAAAATATAAAAGGTGAAATCTAAAAAATAAATGAGTGAAATGGAACGGGGATCTAATCTTAAGCCCTAATGTTGCCTGTAATGATAAATTAAAATAATGCTTCATAATCTTTCACAATAACTTATAATTATGTTTTTATTATATGTTTATTTATGGATATAATAATAACATAAAAACAGATTTCATTTTAATAATGCTAATTCAAATATTAAATTTAGCTCCATCTATCGAGCAGATCTCGTACTAAACGCACGCAAGTTTTAATGTATTAAATCTGTAAAGTACTGAGTGAAATGCCCCTGGCGACTAGCTAGTATTGCCAATGAAAAAAATGCTTTTCGAATAAGTGATTGGTATTTGTCTATGGTTATTCGTTTTCTTTGTATGAGTAGTGTCCACAGGTAAAACTGTCCACAGGTACAGCACTTGCCCCTACGTTACGTCCTCAAAATCGTTAATTCGCCCTAGTTAGATATCTATTCAGCCTATGTATATCGCCCCCTGCCTGCTATACGGCCACATCTCAAAAAAACATATTTTCGAGAAATCGCTTGTTAAAGTTTTGGCAGCGTAGTGCGTGGTAGTAAAACGGGGATTACTCCCTGAGTTTTGGGTCAATTCATTTTTGATTTAGCTCTTTTTACTCAAGATGATATTATGCTTCTAATGAATACATTTTTTTTTGTATAAAACATGTATATTTTTTAAGATAAAAGACCTTTAAGTCAGGTACTTAGAGTTGTGGCCGTATTGCAGACACATTTTGCTGAAATTTTGAGATGCGTCCAAAACTGCACAAGAAAATTATGGGAAAATGGTTACATGAAAATATAAATACACCCACCAAAATAGTTAAAATACCTTTATTAATCAACTTTTGTTACAGTAAGAACATCACTGTAAGCGATAATCAGTGCATCCAGCTTTTCTACTTTTAGGTTCAGGAATACTGGACGAAGACTGATTCGATTCAGAGTAGCAATTTATGTGAGTCGGTATTTACTCACAGTTCTATTCTGGCATAGTCTCGAATAATAGAATTCCACTTGAGTTCAACCGCTCCAAAAAAATAGCCATACTGAAACCAGGTAAGCCAGGCGACGACCCAAAGAGTTACCGACCAATTGCTCTACTTAGTTACGTCTACAAACGTTTGGAGAGGCGAATCTACATCGAATCGAATCTATTGCCGACAAAATAGTTCCTGTGGAACAGGCTGGATTCCTTAGTGGCCGGAACTGCGTGGATCAGGTAATACAGCTCACAACACATAAAGGCTGGGTTTAAGAGGAAAGAGAAAACCGTGGCAGTCCTTATCGACCTCTCAGCTGTATTCGATACCGTATGGCGACAGTGACTTTTCTATAAGCTCACGACCGTGGTGCCCTGTAGAAAGATTGTGAGACTAATTAACTCTATGCTCAGCAATAAGGGAATTTATCATCTACCTTGAAGAACTCCAAGCAAAGTCAGGAAGCTGAACAATAGACTACTGCAAGGATCGGTCCTAGCCCTGCTCCTGTTCAACCTACAACTCGCGATCTGGAATATCTTGGGAAATACTTTAAAAAATGGCGACTGCAGTCCGTTGCTAGTAAAACCGAAGTTGCGACATTCCATCTCTGCAACTCAGAAGCAAATTATGGGCCAAAAATGGGCTTCGGAGAGACGGCGATGAAATTAAATCCTACACCAAAGTACTTGGGTACAACTCTAGACCGCAGTCTCACCTATGCGCCACATATTAGTTTGGGAAAAAGCTACAGAGGCGGAATAACATACTCCACAGACTAGCGGGAACTACAACCTGGGGAGCAACAGCTGATGTGCTACGCACTACCGGTTTTAGCCAAGTTCACTCCACGGCAGAGTATTGCGCGCCAGTTTGACTCAATAGCACGTGCATCGGATAGACGTATAGCTACCACCAAACCATGCGATGTATATCGGGAACCTTCAAAATGTAATGCTCTGGTTTGGCTGTGTTGAGTCATATAGCCCGCGCCAAACTAAGAAGGCATCAGGCACTGGTCCACGAAGCACAAAAAGTCGTGGGTCGTCCCGATTTGCCCATTCATGCAGAGTTCTTATGGGTTGAAGTCGAGGCACCCACCGTACCATACTGCTCGAAACCTGCTGCAATCAAATTCTAACCTACTTGCAACTCAAATCACCCGACTTACTCAGAGATGCAAGTATGCACGGCAAAACCTCTTGGCTTCATTCTGCCTCGAAAACAATGGTGCCAGATCAACAGGCTCAGAACTGGGAGTGGGCGATCCCGAAACTTCCTCTACCGATGTGGTTGGAGAGACACACAGTATAACGGCGACCCTGCAGACTTGTTTGTCTTCAGTAACGACGCAATTCATTGGATAAAAGATCTTTAATTTTTAACTTATAATTGTATATAAATGACTACATAATAGGAAAATAAATATTACAAAAAAAAACATAAAAAAAACAAATAAACTTATACAAAAAGGCGGCTAAAACTATTAGAAAATATTATGCTTTACGAATAAATTAAAATAAATAATAAGTATTATAGGTACTTACTGTTGTGACACAATCAAATGCCCTTTAATTCGTTTATATTTAAAGGGACTCATCGGAATAACACTCGAATAATCTTTATGCCTTTATACGCAACTCAAAAAAATTATTATAAATTAATGTTATACAGCCATAACTCCAAAGTGGCTGTCTTGCAGGGAGTCAACTGACCATTTTTGGTCAGATCCATAAGGCCACTTGTGAAAAAAAGGCTTTTAAGGACACTTTTTCTTATATCTCTCGAAATAAGGTCGTAAATTAGACAATTCTGAATACGAATCAGCAATAATCCAAAAAAAATTTTTTTTTGAGATGTGGCCGTATAGCAGGCAAGGGGCGATATAGGCATCATTTTCATTTAACGTAGTCGATTCGACACAAAACAATATAATACGATATCGTGCTTCATAATATATTTTCGATTCTTGTCTTACTGTTTTTTTTACTCCTGCGCCAGATTCCATTTTAATCTACCGTGACCCATATGAAGCATGCAAAATTATATTTGTAAATGTACTACTTTCTGTTCCGGGTTGAATTCTCTAATTGCAGCGGCTGTTTAACTACTCCGGTTTAGTTTGTAGCAATTTTAAAAACTCGTCGCGCCGGCATCGAGCGGCAGTATTAAAGTTTCGCAATTAAAATTTTCGAATTAAACTGTTTGTGTTTATTTCGCTGAGTATTAACTTTTATCTGCGCTTGAACCGTGTTTCAGTGTAATAGTAATTATTTAGTAACGGGTATTTCACAGTCTGGTTGGCTATTAGTGAACTTTAATTAGATATATTAAATTTTAGAATATTTAAGAGAGATCCCTAAAACGTAAAGGAGGGTGCAGATTTACATCGGCGGAGTTTGTATTGCACCTGCCTACTGCCACCTAACCGGCGGTCTTAAGTGTGAATCCCGGTCAGGGCAAATATTTGTGTGATGAACTCGAATTATTCCTGGGTCATAGATGTCATCTATTTTATACACAGGATAAGATAAACATAAGATAAAAATGTATTTACTGCACAATTTTCAAACAAATACAATGAAATGTTAATCACAGTTAAGTCATTATATATTATTATGAAAATTGTCATCTAGCATCCATAGTACAAGCTTTGCTTAGTTTGGTACTAGGTCGATTTGTGTAAGGTTATCTCACAATTTCACTAGGTCCATTTCCGAAATGATAAAATTGACACAAATTCAGAGAAATGTTTTCTTTGTAGCATTTATAAACGAATTGGAAGGATATAATTTTTTGCAGCTCTATCAGTGAAAGTTGAATAGCATTTTAACTGGCAGGAGATTTATTGTGATTCGAGGCCAAGATGAATGCCGAGCAAGCCGGCGGATTAAGTTAGTTTGAGAAAAAATAAAGGGGAAGAAGAGGAAATAGCTGCACGTTGGCTTATCTACACCATTATTAGGCGTTCTATGACCCTTCTTAAGGAGCAAGCTCGGCATCTCACACAATTAAGTAATTTTAAATAAAATTAATACGCAATATTTTCACGGATTTTGAAGCGAAACTGAATAATTAAGTTAACAAAATGTTTTTGTATTTCTGCATCTAATAATATTAGAAATAAGAATACGCACAGTTACATATAACATTTTTTTTTCCAAATATCGGGTCAAATTCGCCTGATGGTAGATGAAAATACTTTTTTTTTTATTCAAGACGGCAGTGGTTCATGATAGTTAGTAAACTTAAAAACTAGGTTAGTTAACTATATAATTACTTATACCTACTACACTAATACCTACTACCTAATAGATAATATATTAAACCTGCTCAGTGTGAGGATTTATTAATGCCGATATCCAGTACCTCTGCAGAGGACTTATGGTCGCTAATCCAGCGTAGTCAAGTAAGTAAACTTTATATTGGATAAAACTAAAATGCTGTCATTTACAAAAAACTTATATCGTTTGTATTTCAGTCTGTTTCCAGTCCACCCTTGCAGCGGGTATTTAGTCAGAATCTATGCGTCGATGCCGCGCGCCGTAATCTCAGGCTAATGGCTGGGGACCCCTCGCGGTCTTACGGAACCCCAGGTGTAACGAGCCAAATCTACCACCCATTTGACAGAATGTATCTAATAAAAAACCGGCCAAGTGCGAGTCGGACTCGTGCTCGAGTTTCCAAGACATCTTAATAAAAAAATAATTACTTATTACCTTCCTTCGTCCTAACACTTACTTTTTAACGTAGTCAGTTAAAACTATCTTATCAACTATCTAGATGCCCCGATATGTACAGACATATTGAATATTGGTACAGACCAAAATTGTTTGAAATCCGTTAAGCCATTTTGAAGTAATAAATAAGGTCCCGTTAGCACCCAGTGGGTACGAAACCCTAGACACACTTTTATTTATTTAAATTATAAGTAGCATCGTGTAGCTTAGGAAATTCTCGGTCTAGTTTTGACATTTCTAACGTTTCTGTCATTTTTATGAAATAGGGTTATCGCATTTTGTTTTAAGGGGACGGGTAATGCGAAACTAGCGCCACTTACGAATTTTTATTATATCTTCCAAACCAGATCAATTTTCAGTAATTGCAAGATATTAGGAGCTGGAAAAACACCTTTAGTGTTTATTAAATCATTATACACAATTTCTTGTTCTTTAGTTGTCTCTAAAAACTTTCCCAGAACTATTGTGGCCGCTTTTGACGTGAACAAGTTTTGTAGGTAAACTACAGTGAACAAATTGTATATAGTGATTTAATAAATATTAAAGGTGTTTTGCTAGCTCCTAGACTTCAGCTATTTCTAAAAAATTATCAGATTTTTTTTTTTATGCTGATTCGAAAAGCCCTTAGGCTGTTATCGTAAGTCGCTGTGTTGTGGTGGTAGGTTAGCCGCAGCATAAACCTCGGCACCACGTCTGGGAAGCTGTCGCGCGCGGGCGCTCGGAACAGCGGATGAGTACCTAGCTAGCTGAGGCAACTGGTCTCTTGTCCTGTCAGTTTGTAAAACATTATCTAGCTGGGCTTTACATTTTGTGAAAGGCAAGTGTGAGTGTTAACGCGGCGGCCGCCCCCGCCGGCGAAGGCGACGTCTCTGTAGAGTGTGCCTGTCATGTCGCTGTCGTCTTCTCTCGTCTCTATCAAGGTAATAGTCCGCGTCATGGTTGACTGTGGGGTCGCCCTCTGATTCGGTATCCGAGATGACGTCATCAGGGTACCATCTTTTTATGGTGGCCGTGATGACATCATCTGGGTTTGTCAATATGTGTCGTGGCCTACGTACTAGTAGTTTCCTAGCTAGCCGTAAGCCTGTCCAGTCTGTTACTGTCTGTGCTATGTCCTGTAGTTGTCCTGTAAGTGCTTCTACATTTGAAGGGGGGATGGGATCCCTTAAGGGGATCTGGAAATCAGATTCTAGTGGGGGAGGGAGGGGTTGATAGTCAGCCGCCTCCCTTACAAGCCTATTCGGGTGTGTAAGAGCGCTGTCAAAGAATTTCTTGGATAGCTCTCTTATGTAGCTATGGATGGTGGGTATTTGAGCGTCGTGGTGGGTCGACAGGTTTGTAACGTACCAAGGAGCGTCTGTGGCTCCACGTAAAAACTTGTTTTGGATCACCTGCAAGGGGTGGAGTTTTGTTATGCCTACATGGGCGAAGACTGGGCTAGCATATGTTAATATTGGTCTGATGCAGGCGGTGTAAAGGAGCATTTTATTTTTAAACCGCATTTTACTCCGCCTGCCCACCAGTTGAACTAACCGGAAGAGGATGTGTGCTGCCTTATTTCTGGCCCCCTGCAGGTGAGCATTGAAATTTAACCTGTGATCCAGCACGACGCCCAAATATTTAACTTTATTTTCCCATGGAATGTGCCTGTCTAAAAGGGAGATGTTTTCCAGCTGAGCTGTACGGTATGCTGGTATGTTGGTGGTATGAAATACAATCGCCGCGCTCTTCTCCGGATTAACCTCGATCCTCCATAGGTTAAACCACCGACCAAGGTCGGTAATCGCTTCCTGGAGGTCTTTTCTTATTTTCGGTAAACTAACATTTGTGGAGAAGAGCGCAGTATCGTCTGCAAACAGAGCTAAATTTACTGATGGATGAGTTGGAATATCGTTAGTGTATAATGAGTACAGGGTAGGCGAGAGTGCCGAGCCCTGCGGGACGCCCGCTTTTATGGGATGTGAGGCTGATAGAGATTCCTCTACTCTGTATTTGAATGAGCGGTTGGTAAGATAATCCTGGATGAGGCGTACTAGGCGGTCTGGCATGCCCATCCGATATAACTTATATATCAGACCGGCGTGCCAGACTTTGTCAAACGCCTTGGCAACGTCTAAAAAGACGGCCCCTGTTTTTAGGCCGCTGTGATTGGATATGCCCTGACGGTTAGAAAAACCTTTCAGAACATGCTCGGTTATTCTGTGCACTTGTTGGACACATGAGTGCTGTGAACGGAAGCCAAATTGCTCTTCTATGACTATATTGTTTTCTGAAAGGAATTTCTTGATGCGGGCTAGGATTAAACGCTCAAAAAGTTTGCCGATAGACGAGAGGAGGCTAATGGGTCGGTATGAAGAGGGTTGATTGCTGGGCTTCCCGGGTTTATGGATGCCAATTACTATGGCTTTCTTCCATATATCTGGGAAGTGGGAATTTTCCAAAGCAGCATTGAATATATTAATTAAAATGTCTTTTTGTCCGTCTGTCAGTAATTTTATTAGCCTATTCGAGATACCATCCCCTCCCGGAGCCTTTCGGTGGTGTAGGCTTTTGATGAGTCGGTTTAACTCATCCGGGGAAACTGGGTCTAGAGGTGGCGAGCAAGTGTCCTTTGTCGAAAGTCTGTCTGTCATAAAGTTTGTCCAGGCTATATGCTGTTCATCAATGAATAGCCTGCTGGGAGAGCACTGCTCTTCCAGGCTGGCTGCAAGGCATTCAGCCTTCTCATCGTCCTCAAAAGCAGGGGAGTCCTGCCCCGGGACTATAAGGGGGGGCATGGTGTGTACTGTATCTGATTTCATAGATCTCGCTATCTTCCAGTACGCCTGGTGACTGGGTGGTATCTCTGAAATCAGATCGTGAAAAGCGTTCGCCCGAAAATCTGCAATTCTCTGCCTGACCTCGCGTTGCAAGGCCCGCAGATTTCTGCGGTTTTCGGGAGAAGGGTACCAAGATGTGTGCCTAAGAAGGGCATTTTTCCTTCTCAATAGCGCCTGCAGTTCCTCAGGCAGGGGCCGGCGGTGGATGTCCTCCGACGGTACCTCCCTTGAGGCCTCACTTAGTACAGTGCTGAGGCATCCATTGAGAGTGGAAATTGCTCTGTCGGTCTCGTCTGTTGTGGTCAGTTTGTCTGGAATAGATTCTAATAAGGGGGATGCCTTGGAGAGGCCTTCCTCAACCCTTCCCCAATCCAGTATGGATTTGAGGACTGGTGGGCTACTTGTGTCTGCACCGAGTCTTAGGACCACGGGCAGGTGATCAGAGTCTAACTCGTGGATCACCTCAATAGAACGAAACTTTAAAGCCACGTTCTTAATGAGGGCCACATCCAAAATGTCTGGTCTATGTTCATGTATTGTTGGATAGTGTGTGGGTTCTAGGGGTGCGATGAGATCGAAGGAGAGGCCTTCAATCAGGAGATGAAAAAGTCGAACTCCATTTGGGTTATCTACGTTACAGCCCCACGATGTGTGTTTTGAGTTGAGGTCTCCGGCCACAATGACCGAGGGCCCCAACTTTGTTAGTAGTTCTAGATCACTTTTAGGGAGTGAAAGGTGTGGGGACATGTATGCTGAGACTATTATTACTGAGGGGTGACCGTCTAATGCGAGCTTAACTATGGAAGTCTCTATGGAGATCAAATCTGGGGGGTCGAGGCTGCAGCAATGCAGGTTACGCCTGTAAAAGATTAGTGTACCGCCCCCTCGTCTGTCGGGTCTGTCGTTTCTGACGCAGATGAAATTAGGTACTCTAAAGCATCTGTGACTAGGTTTTAAATTTATTATCAGATTATGAAGGTATAAGAAAAAAATCGAAAGTGGCGCTAGTTTCGCACTACCCGTCGCCTTAAGCGAAATTGTCTTATTGTTATAATTTGAGATTTGGGACTGATGTACACTAGCAACATCAGGTCCACTATGCTTTCTTGTAAAGTTGGATTGCCAAGAGTAGGGGCAAGTGCTGTACCTGTGGACGGTTTTACCTGTGGACACTACTCATACCAAGAAAACGAATAACCATAGACCAATAGCAATCACTTATTTGAAAAGCATTTTTTTCATATGGCAACACTAGCTAGTCGCCATCTCATGTCATGGCAGAAACTGAGTGTTTTGTGGCTGCCGCAAGTCTTTGTGACAAAAAGTAAGTTTTTTTCCTTCTTTTTAAGTATGTTTATGCAAAATCTGCAAATGTTACGGGTCTCTTTGCAGTGGCATATTAATTTATGTGGTGTAAACGTTATTTCTACAAGATTTCGTTAGTTGTAGGTAGCATTAATAGTGACCGGTATGAATTCAAAATAAAAACCGCCGAAATTGTACCTGTGGACACCTCCGTAAATGTACCTGTGGACTGTCCATAGGTACAATTATACTGAATGTTCCTGTGGACAGTAAAAATAATATTTTTGTTTTATTTAGTGCCTCGTAGTAAAACTGGGAAAAAAGAGACAAGATATGTCGGGACATTCTGACTTCAGCTAGGAAAGCTATAGAGACGTTTAACCCTTAACAACCTAGGCAAGGTCCTCAGGACCAGACAAGTACAAAATTGGTGAATATCTCAACGTGTGTTCATTGCAAGGACCTCTGTGACCTTTCCCCACTGCTGTCTCAGTGCCGGCTATGCGTTCGACGCGTTCGGACGTGAGTCTCTGTGAATTTGGTGAGTATAAAACTGTCGTCAGTGGTCTCAGCGACCTTGCCTAGGCGGTTACGTATTATATCTTGCTGGTCTTTGAGACCTTGCCTAGGTGGTTGCGTTTATTTTTATGAGGTTGTAATTTTCAATACTTGAACGCATTTCATGTTTTGTTTTCGTAAAAAATGTTTCCTAATAACGCAACGATCGAAAGATGAATTTCTTCAGTCGACCAAGTGCCATGCCAGTTCTTCTTTCTAGGTCTTGATCGCCTCTGTAATAGGCGATCATGACCTAGAAAGAAGAACTATTTCGGCAAGAACCGCTTTCGGTGATCATCTGAACCACCATCACTACGATCAAGGACGAAGTGGTGAATGAAGCACAGGGTATCAAACCAGCTTATCGCGATGTATTGGCCTCTACATCAACTCCACTGAATATCTGGCAACAGTTCTTTGTAGATGAAATGTTTCAATAAATTGTACTACACGCAAATATAAGGACTTGGCAAATTAGACCGAACTACAAAAACCAAACTTGTGTCTCAGATTTGTATCTCATAGAGCTCAAGGCTTTTATAGGTTTCTTTAGTTTTTACAGCAATCTTTAAAGAAAATCGTACACATTACGCGTCATATAATTGCAAGGATGGTTCAGGAAGAGAAATTTACCGGTACATAATGAGCAAGAACAGATTGTAAGTTTTGCTATAAACTATTCGTTTTGATGATGCAGAAACAATTTCTTTGCTGATTAGCTTGACTGATTTAAGATTTATCAGGAATAAAAAAATATAGTGTAAGAATATTTTGTGATCTCGTGTTCCAAAAGTAAAAATTTTGTTTGTTAAAACATTTAAGGGGTGTGATTAAGTCAAAGAAACGGCTATTTTCAAAGCTTGCAATTTTATAAATATTACTAGTTTTTGTATAAAATTTATAGCTGATTTGCTTGGCTGATTATTGTACTTTAAAAATTATCAAGAAAAGAATATATAGTGTCAGAATATTTTGTGATCTCGTGTTCCAAAGATTTTATTATTTTTTTGTTTGTAAATACATAATTGAATGTTATAATGTTAAGTTTAAAAAACATATTGTTGATTAATGTTGTATCGATATTTGTTAATAAATGCTTAAAACCGTTAAAACGGTAAATATTATATAAATTTACCTCTAACATAAATACTTAAAAATATTTTAGACCCATTTCAAGTAGAGGTCTTCAGGACCTCTCGTAGGTGGTTATGCTATAGAAATCGGACGTAGGTAGTTAAGGGTTAAAATCCCAAATTCGATAAAAAATTAATTACTGTCGAAATATTGGTGAAGAAGGCTTAGAACTCCTCAAAAATGTCAGGAGGATCTTTAGCAATACTGAGGAGCAACAGCTGTATGATTACTTAAAATTATGTTGTTCTTGGTCATAAAGAAAATGTGGTTTTCCTTAAGAATGTAAAGTGTCAAACGATGATTATGAGACTTCTGCTGACTATGGAGGCTTTTTAATGTCCCATAATTATACATGACATTCTGCTAAGAATATTACATTTCAAGAAAAAAAAAAAGTAATTATGATATGCAGAACAACTTATAATTACATGTTGATTAATAGTATGTTGTTAATTACGTTATTTTAGAAGTTTATTCTGTTTCAAGGAATGTTGTTGATTATTGTCCATAGGTACGTTACCGTCCACAGGTACGTTGTTAGTGTCCATAGGTACAAACAGTAGATGTACCTATGGACAAAATTAGTATTTTTTTTCTTTTATCCGCCATCCCCGGATAGCTAGCGTAGAAAACATCTGTGGACTTTAAAGATTGTTTAACTGTGATTAAAACAAAATAAATAATTAATTGGTAATACGCGTAGTTTTTGTCTAACAACTGTTTAAAGGTCAAATTCTGGAAAGTGTCCACAGGTACAGCACTTGCCCCTAGTATCACAAACTATGACGCGGCTGCAGATTTAGAGTAAAAAGTCTAGTTGAAACGTAACATTTGACTTTAACATAATTATAATAGGAAAAGTTTAAAACTAGAAATAAGCCAAGACACGCGTGCTGAAATATGCACTAGGTAGGTAATGCAATTTCGTAGTCAAACTGAATAAAATCGCAAAGTTTAATGAGACAGTGCCTTTTGTTGATCTTCCTGACTCTTGAGACTTCGTTTGTGTTAGCACTGCTTTTTGAACGTATGCATGTCCAACATACAAAGACTTACTCCACGTGTGTGATGCTGTAGAAACTAGGGCTCTGGATAGTGTGGGCGGTTAGTAGAACAAAGAAGACACGGTCGGTGACTTCATTTGGAGTTTTTATGCAAATGTGCGATGTCAGACTATGTTTGTTTTAGTTATCATTACCGTGTCATTTTACTTTTCTGTGGTAACGATCATGGGTTAGGTAACGACGTTAGGAAATAATGAGAATTCTAGAAATGAATTGAATGACGATGTATGAGTATATTTTAGTTGTGATACAAGAGTAACACGAGTATTAGACTTTTCTGTGGTAACGATCATGGGTTAGGTACAACGTTAGGAAATAAAGGGAATTCTAGAAATCAATTGAATGACGATGTATGTGTATATTTCAGTTGTGATACAAGAATAATACGAGTATTAGAAAATCTCTCAGAAGATAGGGAAGATGATTACTCCTCTGGCAATTTGGAGCTCTCGAGTTCTAAATAATTAACACATCGGACATTTGAACATATGTATCTTTAATGCTATAAGTGAGTCTTAACAAATATGCAATAGGCTAATGAACAATTGGTCACCTGACCCGACTATGGTAAAGGTACGTTATCTTCTCTGCAAATTAAGTTGTACGCGTGGTTTTCACCTGCTATAGTAGTTTAAATAGTATATTCATTTTCTCAACAGAGCTTTCGGTAGTACGTCTTATAGCTCATCTTAGTGTAAACTTTTAAATTGAAGAACGCTTCTCGCCTTCGGCCGCCTAAATTCAAGCCAAAAGTCAGTTAGGGTAGCCAGCTATTTGATTTTAGACGGGATTCTCCCATTTTAACTTGAATATACCTTAAAATTAAGTTAGAATCATATATAGATACAGAATATCCCACAATCGACATAGACACCAACATAATTCAAATGTTTACTTCATTCTTTAAGTAAGGAATGTTCACATGAAACAGTGAATCACCAATAGTCTAATAATGGCTAGTGTTTAAGAATTCTGATTGTTTACAGGGTTGTTAATAATATATCGCCACTAGAAACGATTTAGAGCAAAAGAAAAACATTGTTATTTCGCAAGTTATTACGTAGGTACTTACTGGAACAATCAGCATCAAAAAATATCCTCATTTTCAGGCACAAACTTGAAGACAGTCTTGGTTTAATTCCGAAGGCGGTGCCTACGTGCCGCGGCCCGCTTTGATATGCTAAGCAGCCCCGATGTGTTTTACTCTGTTTTTATAAGCCCGGCTCTGGAGCAAAATAACAAAAACATCAGATATATTCCCTTTGAGGAAGTCGATTTATTGAAGGTCGGATAAAAGGTGATAGTAACAGCTCTGTGTGATTACTATTTTATGCAATGTACTGAAGTGTTGAATGCCCTGGAGAATAAAACACGTATTTTCTCGATATAATATTTTATATCTTATTAATTCTTTCAATCTAGCGCTACTTGCACCTAACAATGTAGACTTATAAAAAAGCTTATTTTCTTCAAATGTCTGTACCAATTTTCCTTTCCATAGCGTAAAATTACTTCATCACATACATATTATTGAGTTTCGTTGCCATAGCGTTACGTTGCCTCAAAAAACTAACAGACATACTTAAACCCATATTAATTCTTAAAACACTCCCATCTTTGTGGGGTATGAAAATAAAATTTATTTATTTAATGTCTGATTATAAATTCTATGTTGTAGGAAACTATAATATTTTTATATTATTAAATTTGAAAGACTGAAAAACTAAGCTTACTTTATCAAAATCGTTCTACGTAACCTCGTCACACATTCCCACGCCTCCTCATTACCGCGTCACGGACAACCCGGCATGGTAATGACGGCAGTTCCTTCGGATGGGATTGACAAATGGAGCGCGGAAGTGATATTGATCACTCATCGGGCTGATTGATATTGATACGCGGTGCGAGGCTGACGTGATCTCGTGAAGACGGGATGTGTTTTAATTTGGCATAAAGATTTGAGATTATTTATATTGATTTTAACTTACACAATTTTCAAACATCATTATGTGTTTTTCGAGACCAAGAATGTAAGTAACATCACGTTAAACGCCGAGGTAATTAAATACACACTTTTTGAAGGAGATTTTTATTTGCTACTTTTTTTTTATATAGTTTATTTATTAAGGACCTTTATACTACTGTACATATCGGTCCTATATAAATAAAGAGACTACTAACATCGTCAACAAAATAAAAAGTATAACTAAACTAAAAGAAAAACTATCAACCTACTTAAAATACAGTTTACACATATTTGCTACTTAGAATATGCAAAAGTATCCTAAAACCGTCTGGATAGCTAGGTTAGACTAGTAAATATAATATAATTTAAATTGGTCCTACCACGGGTGTCTTTATTCATTACCTGATGATGAACGCATAAAGACATCCACAATCATAAATAAAAATAAAAAACCGCATACTGCAGTTATTCCAGTATGTGCCGTGATCCAGTCACTGCGTTGGCATAATTTAAAAATTCATGAATTTTAAGATATATAAACACAACACGTTTTAAACACTTATCATAAAGTATCCCAGCATCGATTATTTTTAATACAACCTATAAATAATGTCCATTTTACACGCCGCTATTAATAATGTTCATTCCAATAACACAATCCGAAACCTTCCAGATATAAATTATCCGCCATTCTTTTCCCAAATAAAGTACTCAAATCAATCACCGATTTCGACTTCGATCACATCCGGCTCTAAATAAATTTAAAACCGGGGCATCCGGCATTATCCGGGCCGACACGGTTATTCAATTAGACCGGGTATTTAGCGGGTAATGGGAAAAACGGCGTTGTTTAAAAATGCAGGAGACTGGTCTTCCAGCGATTTGGGCGATTTGGAAATGATAAAGTTTGAGCGGGGTGTTGTCAACTGTCCGTTGTGGTTCAAGTTGTGATAATTCTTGGAAATGTTCTCCTTCTTTATAGGAAAGTGGAATAATTTTGCCTGCAACTTTGTCTCGTTTCCTTTATTTCCTTTACAATGGCCACGTAATTTATGCCGATTTTCAACTCCTTAAATACAACATGACCTTAAGCTATAATTACAAGTATATTCTTTGGGTCTTCAATTATCTCTTTACCAAAATTGTACCAAATTCGTCTAGCTTCTTTAGTTGGACGAGGCCGCAAATCTTCCGCAAACATAAATTTTGGCATGAAATGGTTTCAGTATTATGATCTCTTGCTGAAATGCGCATCCTGTATAAAAATAAAAATAAATAATATCCGAAAAGCGAGTGAAGCGTTACTGTCTTGCTTTTATTTTCGGTAATCGGGAAACTCGGTGATGTTTAAAAATTTAAACCCCGAAAGCTTTTCGGATCACGGCACGTGTCAGTTTCCGTTTTTTTTTAGGTGTTACACGCAGGCCTCTGCTATACCTACTGCAATTATCCGAATAAAACTTCACACAGCAATGTCAACTTCATGTTACCTGCACACTTTTGACTTGACTTGTACTGCAAGGACAAGTCAAGTCGCTCTTCTTTATTTAAGGTAGCTTCTTTATTGCGGTATAGGAGCCCTATCCCCACTCATATACTTTCCATATACTCCAATTATATTCACGCAGTCCCCTGCTAAAGGTACCGGCAATTTTCGCCATATTGGTTAATATGGCGAAAACTAAGTGGTCAAAATATTGCAATTATTTTTTTTACGTTTAAGTTGTTAGTTGAAAAGCCATAAAAGATTATAAGATAATTTAACCTGAATTCTCATGGTTTAATTTAAGGGAGATAATTTTGGATTGTTATTTCGAGACATAGAGATACGCTTTAAAAATTTCTGTAGCTTTGTTCTAGTCTGTTTGTGTATATGTATCTATCTTCCTTATTTTATCTGGTCTTCTTCGTGAACGTGGTACACAAATATTTCCTTGAAGTATAAAAAATAAGCCGAATTGTGGTTGGCCTCATTCCCTGACACAAAACCACAAATGTACATATACCCCGTAAACAATGTATCACACTAATTATAGAACCAACGCACACAACAACAATCCAACCTTATCCACACACGAGCGAAAACACATGTCCCAAACATTTAAGAATCAATAACACCCATTCAATTTAAAAAAGCCTTAACATTCATGCAGGTCACGAGTCCATACTACCTTCTCAATATGTTATCATGATCAGTTCCATTTAACGTCCCTTAGTATGCGATTGAAGTGCGCTGGGCTGCACGTTGTCAGATAACGGAAAGTTATGTCAAGGAGGGTCCGATAAGGAGTTCTGAGGCTTTGTGATAGTTTTTAGATCTGCTTTCGACGAAGGGTGAGCCAAAGTATGTGTAACTAGCGGAAACTTACTTGAACTGTAAGTTGACTCTGTCCTATGTAATAATAGAAGGTAACCAGGCCTTGGATGTTTCTGTTAAGGCGTTTTGCATCTAGGTCTGACAAGCGACACTCCTAAAAGTATGCGATGGCCTTATGAACAAAGCTGCGCCAAACTTTTCTGTGCCATGTCATCACAATCCTATACTTAAGTATGTTGCATTCGATAAAATGCGGTTTTAGATAGAGAGTATTATGTATCTCAAAAATCTACGTATAAAATTATAATGTCTGGCAAACAAATAAATTTAATTTAAAATTGCATTAAAAATTCAAACACAAACAAAACCTCAACTTGTTACCAACTTAATAAAAGACACCTGCACAGAAGGAAAGAAAATACGAAAAGTTTCCCACAAAATAAGACAGATTGCCATCTCGAATATCAATATTCCCTCACCGACAAACTCATTTCCACAAAAACATCTCAGGGAAAATATCTATGAAGATCAACTCGTTAAATCTGATTCGGGAATCCCGGGCACGCCATCTGGCGATAGAATTAACTCCCGATATAATACCATTTGCTTAGAGGAAACAAATAAAAGTGAGAGAACTCATCGACACTGAGACGTGGGGTGAATGGTGTGGGGCATGAGAGGCAGCGGTGAATTGAGCTTCAAGGTAGGCAGCGGGAAATTCTGTTGCTTGTTTGTATTGTTGATGACTTACGTTAAATAAAAGTAAGAGAACTAGTCGCCACTGAGGCGTGGGGTATGTTAAGGGGGATATCAGAGGCAGCAGGACATTCAGTTTTGTAAAATTGTACTATCTACGAAGTCATCATTATCAGCAGCATCATATTATCTGAGAGACGTCCAGCGCTGGACAAAGAATCCTGGTACGATCGTCGGTCCAGACGGTTGGTTGTCACGTTGGATCAGTTATCCTAAGGTCCCGGGTTCGATACCCGATGTTGACTCGATGGACCTCAGACAAGGCTGGGCGATAATGTACGTATAGTAGCTGCATGAAATTGACGGATCGTGCTTATTAGACGCAACTTTTAACAATTATTATCAAAATGATGTTGATTGCTTTTTGTGAATCAGTCAATATTCCGTACGTAGGAATGAAATGGTTAAAACGCTCAAATAATCAACCAAACTGACCGATTGACTTCATCTTGTGACTTGTTCCAGTGCTAACGAGAAATATGAGGCAAGGGTGAAATAACGAGTTTAGCTACACAAAGGTCGCCGTATTCGGACTCCGCTGGTCTCGGCCGTGTCCGCTTACAAAGGGACTTCTTACACCAGAGACGTCTGGTTAAAAGAGGGAATTTAACTTCGTATTAATTGTTACACAATATAATAGAAACAAAAAACAGTCAGAAAATTTTAGTTTAAGTTCATAAAAATCAATTCAAAGTTTAGTCTAATTTTTTCGTAAAATGTTTTGTTAAATATATTTAATATATGTATTTTTGATAGACGTATAAGTACTTACATCAAAATCATTTAAATAATAAATTATTCTTATCAAAACAAATCCAAAGGAAGACATGACAAGCGTATCGAATTATACTACTAAATACTATCCGCGTCTTACAACCTATAGCAAACTATACTAGAAGTAAGATGGCAAACCAATTTGTTTTTGTATGATTTAAAATTATACCTCAATACTGTAAAATAAAACTTGCGCTCGGCGGGTCGGTCGCAGCGCCGCAATTAAATTAAGTATCGCCCGACAACCCTCGGGCGTGCTTGTCTAGCGGGGAGGCGAAAGAACGCTGAATTATTGATAGCATTCTATAAATAGTTTCAGATTACAATACAATTACATTTAATTCTGCGATAAAGCCGCATTGGCTGTTTACAAGACTCTGTCCGGAATCTTCGAAGATGATTTATTTTCCGGTTAAAGCATTTTGAAAGTATTTTAATGAAAATCAGTGATAGCCTGGAAAAACTGATGATCACTGGAAAAGTCAGACCAAGAGGCAGGAGCCCGACACGCTGGACAGATCAGATTCGCACAACCCTTGGCACTGCAGTACACGATGCTCTTCACACGGCTATGACAGGAAGAGATGGCGGCGCATCATCCGGGAGAGACTGTTCCGAGAAAATGACCACGACCCTCAGCAATGAGGCAACTGACGCAAGGAGGAGGACAATAAGAAAAAATATAAACATATACATACATTTCTAAGGCTTATTAAAGTTGAATAAGAATTAATATAATTCAACAGTTATTGCGGCGTAAACAAATACACCTAACATTCTAAAGAGTCTAATGTATGTACAGTCAATATTAAAAGAAGCTGATAAATGAATAAATATTAAAGGATAGTCCTACACAAATCGACACAAACTAAGCAAAGCTTCTACTACGGGTACTAGACGACGATATACATAATATATAAATACTATATAGATAACATCCATGACACATGAACAAATATTCGAGTTCATCACACAAATATTTGACCCGGCCGGGATTGGAACCCAGGATCGCCGGCTGAGTAGGATAATTTAGCTACTTCTGATGCTGAGTGTACCTATTAACACAGGTATTGTTACGGTTCTCTGCCTTTTCGCCGAATTACGTTTCGTCAAACGTTTCATTTCGCAAAAGTTCCATTTCGCCAAAAGCATTTTTCACTGAAACTGTAAACTATTTCGAATTGTTATAAAACAAACCTAACCTAACCTAATCTAAAGGATGATATTTACAACAATCTGAAATAGTTTACAGTTTCAGTGAAAAATGCTTTTGGCGAAATGGAACTTTTGCGAAATGAAACGTTTGACGAAACGTAATTCGGCGAAAAGGAAGTACACCATTGTTACTGAATAGAGAGAGAACAAATTTAAAAATAAACTAAACCAACAAACTTGCGCATTTTCAAATTGCGTAGGAAAACCGAATTTACGCGGATAAGTTATATTAACGCGCACGAAAACGGCGAGATGGCCCGTACATCATCCGCAACGATTTATTATTGGAAACTTTACTATAATTATATCTGAACCTGGCTATAAATCGCTGAATTGTGAACTTGTAAGAAAATTGAGTTTCAATTCTCGAAATAATTCATGTCTTTCTCGAACTTGGCTGACATTTTGTGTATTATCTAGATTTCCAAATAATAGAAATCAATGGGGAACTTGCAACAAAAATATTACATTGTAAAGTAAATGAGATTTTCATACAAATATTTTATATGATTGTCCCATACTCACCAATGTGATTGGAACAGAACACTTTCATTAATTTAAATATTCGACAAGGTAGAATTTTGCGATATCGCGTTACATGGTGTAGCCATAGTGTGGCCGTGTTAATAAAAAAAAAAACATAGATAAACACGATTACAATAATTTCTTTGACCGGATGACAAGTTTGATATCATAATTAAGATTTAACTTCGGCATTATTACAGCTTTATATTAGCAGTTGCTATAAAGAAACGAATTAATCTCATGTCTGAATTGATGGTAGATTAAAAATGATGCAATCAGCTATTTCTCAAACTCGCGGCGGACTCGAAGCTCCGTCGATTGAGTCCACCGAGAGCAGACAGGAATTAATGCTGTTTCTATGTGCAAAATACTTAGCAATACCGTAAACCGAGGTAACTTTAAGGCATAGATAACTTTAAAAAGTAGTTCAATACTTGTCAGTGATATACCCATCTGCGTACTTTTTTATATTTTAAGTACTTTTTGTATGGTGTGTGGATGTCACTACCCTCAGCAATGAGAATAACAAGGTATTGCTATTTATCAATAGTAACATCGTACTAGTAAAATTCACTGATGCTTGAACTATGGTAAATATTTTTAATGGCAGGTATTTACCTGGGCATCTATAAAGATAAAAAAATCGAACGTAACCTACAAAACTAATAACTTCTCAGCATTCTGTAGGCATCTATGTCAATAAGTTATTCTTTAAGATGCCAATTAATTAGATGATGAGTTATTAATTTAGCTGCCCGGAAACTATAACCCTTCTTTATTTTTTGACAAAAATATATAACTGCTATCTTAGCCAAATATTTTTTTTACCTTCCAAAATACTTCGATATACTTAAGTAGTACATTATATAATTGTAGTACCATCTTAGACACAGACGTTTCTAGTAAAGACATTATAAAGTGTTACCATTTAATCGATCTTAGGAAAGATATTATAGACAATTTAAATGACTAACCTTCACGAAACTAAACGCGCATAGCACTTAAAGCTTGAAATATGCATTACGCATTTTCTGAAATAAATTGTACGCACAAATGTCAATCCGCTCAAATTAATTCATGAAATATGAATTCTCTGCCCCCTAACTACTCAAGAGATGTTGTCTTATCTGAACAAAGCCTACATATTATATGCCCCGAGGCGTGTCGGGGCAAACGGAGATTTGATCTTTATTCCCCAGAGACAGTAGCTGATTTGTCTTGGCACAGTTTAATAACTATAGTACGCTTTGAAGATTCAATTTTGATTTAGCTGAGCGTTAATATCGAAGTTGGGAAAGTTGCGCGCGTGGATGTGGGGCGGAGAAGGTGAAGCTTGGATGCATGGTCTTCTTTGCCCCCTTAGAATGAAAAGATACCCCTAGAAACATAGTTCGCGTTTGAAAGTGAATCCAATTTTGGTTAGCCTAATTCTAATTCTAATTTCAAAATATGGCTTCCATCATAGTTAATGATGATTTCGCCAATTTCGAGTTTGCTCGTAGAGCATGCCGTTGTTCGGTGAGGTTTTGCTTTTTGTAAGGTGATAGTGATTTACAAAAAACCACGCGGACTATCGGGCCTTGACCCAGGAAGGGCTATGAACGCTTCAAGTTGAATTCTTCATTAGCTATTCACTCCTACGTTAGATCACTGCACAATACGCTATCAATACTACACATTGAACAACGAAAATGAGTAAATAATGAACAACGAAACTTAAACGCATGCGGCCATCTTAAGTCACGAACCGGAAGCCTTTTGGTTAGCCACGGGCTAGGTTTCGTCCGTGTCCGCATCTGTCACACGTCAATGTCACAAGCAAAACGTTTATATGAAAAACAAAAGCGGCTTCATCTTTCGCAAATCTGTTGTATGAAGACTCTCGTTCTCAATCGTCCGTATTCTAAGTTTGCTCCAAAACACTGCATACTTTTAAACGGAAGCTAAAAAACCCGCCTTGACGGTTATCTTTACCGCAACTTCCCACCTTCTGGCATAACTCTGACACGCGACGTAGTTATTTCTTTCTGTGCACTAGCGCGACAAGAGCTGCGAAGCAAGGTTGTGCTAGATGGGATCGATGAGCCAAGTGGAACAGTTTTCCGGTCCTTCATACTCTTAAAAAATTGAAAATGTATATCCTCGAACTTCTTTTTTTTTCCGGGTCCTCCACATTTTCCTACTGGACAGGCGGTAAAAAAACGGACTATTTTCCACATTTTAATGTAATCTTACATCGCTGGTTACATGCGGGGTTTTATCACATCCCTCTTACAGCTTGCTTCTTGGTAGAGATTTTGTTCCGTACCGTACTGTGTAAGTACCAAATAATAATAACAACGTCAGTTGTCACTTTACATTCGAAGCATGTCGATTGTCGAACGACATTCGACTTTTCTACGACGTGAGTAAACCCGTTTCGTATTTTAAAAGCTGGATTGACTGTTAGAGGAACTCAGAAAGGAGATACTTAGCAATACAATTTTCAAATAATTAGCATACGAATTGAATACATGCCCAAAATTGCAATTGAGACATCAGTGTGCCCATCGACTCCCATTTTTTCATCCGATTAAATGTAATAAAGCGCGGCCCTGTTCCATTGAAACAAATTGAGAACACCCGAGAATCCCGGAATACCTTTTTAAGAATCCCTTGATCAAATGTTCTGTTTAAAACATATCCAAAATTGCCCAAAAAAGGTTCAAAGGTCGGAAACAAAATGAAGATCGTCCGAGGCAGAAAACTCTTATTTCTGGAGTTCAAAGAAGTTGTTAATAAAATTAATTCTGGCGCTGTCGTTTAAGGCATTTCTCTATCAGTCTGGATATAACCGGCCATTTCCTTAACTACGTTAGCGGTGGGGCAAGTGATGAGAGCCAGCGGGAACGGAATCACAGGCAGCAGCGGGGGCACAGGCGACGAGAATGAGGTCACAAACAGTACTAATGTACAACATAACATTTTATTCTTTATTAAACACCAACAAGGAAAATAATACAATAGCAACCTTAAATTAAACCATGGTAGAAAAAAGGCGGTCTAATTGCTAAAGAGCGATCTCTTCCATTTTTTGGGTAGCGGAGAAAACAAAAAGTACACAGAGACGAGTAGGCGGTGAGATATGAATTGAAATGTCAACAACTACCAGTCCACCTTGTGTGGGCCCACCACGCTGCGTCTTCCAGTGCGTGGTTGCTACTCAAGAACCCATCGTATATCGTCCCTAGTGGCCATTGGTCTACGAGCAATGTTTCCACTTTGCCACTTCCATTTTTGAATTCAACTTTGGTCATCTTACTGATATCTCTAATCCTATAAATTTTAATAAAAGCTGACAATATGTCGCGAACGAAATATAATTAATGTTATTTTGATTCGATCTCAACCGAAGAAATGAATAATGAAATGAATGAGTTTAGTAACTTGCGCCACACCGGCCCGGAGCGAGTGATAGGGGCAAGTTATTTCATTTAGGAGTCCGCGCTCTGTCTCTACAGAACTAGTACGGAGACGTAGCTGGCGTAGCACTCCGTAGCGCTCCTAGCGGTCGTAGCTCTTTCGTAGCCCGTAGCACCCCGTAGTTTCATTACGCGGAGCAAGTATGATTTAGGTTCATTATGCAAAGGATAAGATTTACTTTTTTGAATTTATAAAACCCCGTTGCGTGGATGATTCTAAGAATAGTCTTAACGACGTCGTTTCTGCACTAGGATAATAATAATATACACTACGCCAAACATGGCCATTTTATTTTAGTTTAACTCAATTTTACCCGTGACTTCATCTGCTTGGAAGAATAATTTGACCGCCATTACTCACAGTGCCATAGACTCGTATGTAGTACATAAGTACCTACACGGTCATTGTTTTAGTAACTGGTTCGTCGGTTTATAGTGCATAACTTTCATCCCTTTAAAAGATGATTTCTGGGATGTAAAGTATTCCATGTCCTAACCCGGGACTCAAACTATCTCCATACCAAATTTCATCTTAATCGGTTTAGCGGTTTGAGCGTTAAGAAGCAACAGACAGTCAGACAGACAGACGCACTTTTGTAAAATCACTAAAGTGTCTTAACGCAGCTCGGATAGAAAAATACTATAAGTAACTACCTACCTTTTAAATAACAATTAATAACAATTTAAACGGATTATATCGCGTGTATTATTTGAGCCTCCCTGATGTTTCGGTAGCTTTACAGTTACCGTTGTCAAAGGTTGTGTGACAGTCGCGGAAACCGAAGAAAATATTATGTACCTACCTTTATTAGGGTTCCGTACCCAAAGGGTAAAAACGGGACCCTATTACTGAGACTTCGCTGTCTGTCCGTCCGTCCGTCCGTCTGTCACCAGGCTGTATCTCAAGAACGGTGATAGCTAGACAGTTGAAATTTTCACAGATGATGTATTTCTATTGCCGCTATAACAACACATACTAAAAATAAAATAAAATAAAAATTTAAGGGGGGCTCCCACACAACAAACGGGATTGGTTGCGTTAACTTTGCACCTCATTTGTATGGGGTGCTATACATACCAGGTGCAAACTTAACTTAATAAATATCAGACAAATAAATAAATATCAGACAACCTCACACAAATCAACCTAGTCCCAAATTAAGCTCAAGAAGGCTTGTGTTATGGGTACTAGGCGACGATATACGTACTTATATAGATAAATAAATACTTAAATACATAGAACATCCATGACCCAGGCACAAATATTCGTGTTCATCACACAAATATTTGCCCTTGCCGGGATTCGAACCCGGGACCGTCGGCTCAGTAGGCAGTTGCTTAACCACTGCGCCAACCGCGTCGTCATCTCGGCCCTTAACCACTTAAGGATGGAAAGTGTTTGTACGGAACCCTCGGTGCGCGAGTCCGACTCGCACTTGACCGGTTTTAGTCTAGACATCGCTTGGATTGCTATTATCAATATCAATCAAACAAGCCCCTAGACCCGTTATAGTTACCGCGCTTTATCAGCAGCAGCCCTCTGCCAGGATGCTATGGTAAGTGTAAAATTATAGGTAACACGTAGGGTTGGCAAATTGAGTTAATATTGATGGGGTAATCAAAATCGAGTTAGCACTTGGGGTGTGTAGTTACCGAGCATGCATAATGGATATTAAGGCACCAAAGAAAACATATTACACGATGCTTATTTTCGCCGCGTGGGAAGCGTTTTTAGTCTGATTATAAAATGTCAATGTGGACGTTTTGATGGTATTGGGGTTTTTTTATTAGTCAACAAACATTATATATTTTTTTTGTCTAATAACAAAATCGACTTAATCCGGCCACACATAGCCTTGTAAAAAATAATGATAGTAGACATGATAATTCTGGTAAATTATTTACTAAGGGAACCAAATCACTAAGCGTGATGTAATTATAAATTTTATATTTATTATTGTTATTCAATGATACAGAATCAGACATGTAAAAGTGCCCTTGCGGCCTCTTTGCAGAATTTGAGTTTGAATTTGACAATAAATATTTCGGGGATGGTCCGATATAGGTGTTAAAAGGTTACCTCGTCAAATAGAAAAACAGTCTACTTAGTGACCTCGTTTTATTTTACCACACGTTATTTACATTTTCTTTTAAAACAACAGTAATCTCCATAAGTAACTAATTATTAAACGACAATACTACTCAATGGTTTGGACAACAAGTGCAAACGACCAGGGCGCAAGCAAGAATGATCCCCACGAACCCTGGTAGGGCAATTTATCGACAGAGGTCGTGACGTCACAGTGGCCTGATCGGTCTGGCCAGGCGCAGCTGCTGTTTACACCTGTTTCCCGCGTAAGGTAATTTATTAAAAATACGAGCACGACGACGCCGCCGTCAAATACCTATTTAATGAACTCAAATTCAAATTGCTTTTAAATGTATTTTAATATCATATTATTTTAAAATAGATATATGAATATCGTAACTATAATCATGATTGAAATTGACTTACTGACTTTCCATTTTAGATGTAAGATATTACTGTGCCCGACAGGGCTCATGTCTCAAACCTAGCTACTAGCTGTAGTATTTTTTTATGGACAACATGAATCGCAATAAATAATTTCGATTTGGTTTGGTTTCAGAAACATTAAATCCCCCGAGAGCTTATGGGAGGTATCCCGACTCCGTCGCATATCGAGTTAACCGTCAAATGCATTAATTTAGTCGGTGCATTCAACGTTTTGAATGCGATTTTAATTTTCAATCGGATTTAATAACACACCGAATACAAAATGTAAAAAACACAACATGTGTGTGAAACATACAAAATGATTATGTTCTAGCTATAAACGAAATTGTACAATAATGTAGTGCTGTTTTATATGTCGCAGGCAATATGTGAATTGCTTCTGCTAACGAAATTCGTCGTTTTACAAACAGTGCTGTCATTTCCGAATCTAAAATCCCAAATCTAAAAGTCCAAAATTGTCGTTTAAACAAAATGAAATTTCTTCCCGTTTGCACCGGTCGTAAAACGATGATTAAATACATTGCATGGAACATATACATACTGTGCACTTCTTCAGTATCTAGTTAAAAGCTAACATTAAGCAGGAACCTCGGGATAGTTATTAATGCAACCCCACGAGCTGTAATTATGAGACTCTTTAGTTGTATTAAATGATAATTCTCCGCTTGCCAGCCAGACTCCACTCTAACCTCGTTTTAATTTCGACGGATCTCTCGTTTTACTGCAGCTGCGTTAAAAATGTCGTTAAAAATGTATACAACCTAGTTTCGGAGAGCTTGTTGAATGGAGATATGTTTGCCGTTATGTTTATTTAGGGGAATAAAATGTCGGGAATGTAAACTGGTGTGCTTTTTAGGGTTCCGTACCCAAAGAGTAAAAACGGGACCCAATTACTAAGACTCCGCTGTCCGTTTGTCACCAGGCAGAATCTTATGAAGCGTGATGTATTTTTTTTATGCCGCTATAACAACATTTACTAAAAACATAATAAAGTAAATATTTAAATGGGGCTCCCATACAGCAAACGTTTTTAGATTGCCGTTTTTTTATTTGATGGTTCGGATGGTATGGTCCCGCACTTGGCCGGTTTTTATTGGTTTATGTCGACCCTTAAACATCATGCCGGGAAAGAAGCTATGAGGTACTCTTAATATATCTCAAACCTCACCACGATTTTGTAATGAAAGAACCAGCACACATATTTGTCTACTTTATACCACAACAGAAACTCAGTGTACTTTCATTCGATGTTATGTTTAATACAGACCAATCAGCAAATTAATCCCAAATCAGACTATCCCACATTAACCGAAACTAGGCAAATATTTGGAGTGTAAGTAATTAAGTTAGTTGTAATCAATTATATCTTACTGTCTAGCCGAGCGTTGGATGGAGTCTTTTGGGAGGATAAGTCATTATACTTAGTGTTTCTAAGTATAACGTATGTTATTTAAAGTATTTCTGTGTACAGTCAATTTAATTTCGTGTGTATGCCGTTTTGACATCCATCGTCATCATCATATCATTGACTGGTTGTGCGACGCCTTCGTTTAACGGCTTCCTGCTATCCTTCAACGTAGTTGGTCCACCTTATTAGTGGTACCAATGTGGGTTGTGTCACCTTGTGTGTTCGGTACGTAGTCGACGATCAAGAACATTTCTGCCTTAACGGCCATCGGTTCTAATGTGCCTCGACCTCTGCCACTTAAGTCTGGCAACTTTCTGAATATTAACGTGTGTATCATATTCCTGCTTCGATGACACAAAGAAACTGTAAACATACTACACCTTGTCCTATCATCCTTTGGGTAGATTTGAGTTTTCTTATGTGGTCTGTTTTTATTTTAAGCTATATAATGTAATTGTTATCATATAATTTATTCCTGAAGAGATTCTGGTAATAAATACTTGAGCAGTTTATTTTGACATATTTTTGAAGATATTAACAACGGTGACTGTACGATAAAGTTTTACTAAAACATACAATACATTTCTAAGAAAAGTTAGTAAGAACGGCAGAACTGTAATTTATTACAATAGCACTTAATTTACAAACAGAAATGTATTCAGTTTTCATTAGTTACGGGAGCTGCCATTAATCATAGCGGAGTGGCACGGTGTGGGTTACCAGTATAGTGACTTCATATTCTGACTGTTTTCATTTTTCAAGCTCGTAAACCTTTGCAATAATCTAAATATTCGTTCGCCAAAGTAATAACGAAATAATATTTTATAATCTAATGAATTGACTTAGTAGTTTATAAACCTTGCTGGAACATGTCGTTTACCGTGAAGATAATCCCATAGCTCAGACAACCCAATGTATGTTGGTCAATAAAGACACAGCGTGTTAATAAGAAAATATATTTTTTGTCACCGACCAATGTCAATAGACTGAAAAATATTATTCTACTTTGTCACAGTTCGTTACTCTGTGCACTTCGTAAAGCACTTTTTCCGTACTGAAATGATATATACGTATATTAGAACTAAATGATTTTAAGACATTTCTGCTTATTCGAGCCAAAGTCTGACAATAACTAGATCGTTGTTTTATTGCTCAAATTCGATAATATTCCACTTTATTAGATTTGCTTTGTGAGTGAAAATAACGTCTATTTTCTACAAACCACTGATAAATCTGGTCTTTTCTATTTCACTAGTTTTAAAATGGATTGTATAGTATGTAACATTTTTTTTAAATGTCAATGTTTGTTCTTGGATGACTACCTAATTAATTAGAGGCAATAAATAGAGTAGGCTACTTAACTTAATTGTGTCGTCGTCTCGTGACGTGTGACGTTGCTGCGTAGAAACTTGTAAATCTACGTTATTTGAAAAACCGGCTAAGTGCGGGCCGGACTCGCGCCCCGAGGGTTCCGTACAAACACTTCCCATCTTATTTATTTATTTATTTATAAAACTACAATTGCAAACTAACAGTATATAACCAAAGCGTTTACAATGCAAAACTTAAAACCACTAATACTTAAAATACAACTCTAATCCAACTTAAAGCACCAAGCACTTATTTTAGTAAATAACGTGTGCCAGCTCTCGGCGAACACGTCGGCGTCTTGATCCAAGACGAGTTGGTTGAGCAGCACGGGCGCACGCGCGCCGGGCGCGTTGCCGGCGCGCCGCGTGTGCGTCGCCGTCGCCGCCGCCGGCGCAGCGAACAGCGGGCGACGGCGGCGCCCCGCGCGCACGTACTTGCTCGGGGACGAACAGTCTGATGCCTTCCAATGCCACCGGATTATCGATTTGCCCCCTCAGCAGAAGACAGTAATGGACGGCGAGATGTAGTTTCCGCCTACAAATCAGAGTATTAAGCCCAACCATACCGGTGACAAAAAGCGATGGATACATATCTTAAGTGGCCGAGTTAAGTTAACGCTACCGATAATGTTTGTTGTATGGGAGTCCCACTTAAATTTTATTTTATCCTGTTTTTAGTATTTGTTGTTATAGCAGCAACAGAAATACATCATTTGTGAAAATTTCAACTGTCTAGCTATTACGGTTTATGAGATACAGTCTGGTGACAGACGGACAGACAGACAGTTAGACAGACAGACGGATAGCGGAGTCTGTGATTTTCAGGGTTCCGTACCGAAAGGGTAAAAAATGGGATCCTATTACTAAGACTGCTGAAGTGTTGACGTGGCATGGAACGTCACGACAAAGTGCTGATTCACAGTAAATTAAGAATAAATTGAGAAAATATAATGTTCTTAATTTGTATATTACTTGCCAAATTCTAACCACACGATTTTTCTTCCTATTACAAATATCAGTGATTTATATTAGTGACTGAGTAGATAGTTTATTCCACTTTCCTAGAAACCACACGTTACGAAGACAAAACCACACGTCGTGAACTTATAACAAATCGCTTCTCCGCACACCTCCAAAACACATAAGTCAAACAAGCAAAATAAATGCGAAAACAAATTGTCACCTCCACAATAAAAATGCTGGCATTGTCGCAAACAACACCGAAGAAAAATGGATTGATTTATCGAGTTACTAGTCCCTTTGTCCCCTCCTAGGGGGGGCTTGTGCCCCTGGCCCCAGGGGCCTGGGGCCAGGCTCCCGCAATGCCAATCGGGCTTCTGAAGAATTTACATATCGGTAGCGATCAATATGATCAGGTAAATTGTAAAAAGGAGGAAATAGGGCTTATTGCGGTTTAGCTGAGGGTTTTCCTGCGATTGTTAACCGTGGGGTATTTTTGGAGTATTTTGATGGTCTGTGGTAAATGATTAGTTGAGAAACTAATGATATATAGGAGTATGTTGAATGTGTACAAATAAAATTAATTATTTATATCTCACTTATAATAATAATAATAATAATATGATAAGGAACGGGTCCCAGCAGGGCTACAGCCACAGCAAATTTCTCCAAGGGGCCTCTACGTGTTGGATCCATATCCCCACGCAAGCCTTTCAAAAGACCGGGACGTATGAGCCCGAGACTATGAGTCGAGAAACAAATAATAATAATAATAATAAATTTATTTCAATACAACAACGTTTTTTACAATAGCATCTTTTACAGAGGGTCCTTAAAATTAGAGACTACTTCCTAAATAGGTGAGACCTGAGCTATATATGTCTCATTTAAGGCGCTAAAGTGTAAAGTAAAGCCTTTCAAATGATCAATGTAAAGATTGACACACAAAGCATAGGGAAAAATTCGATAGGTTGCTTGGGAGTTAGGGTGGCGGAAAGGTTAACGCGCTAGACCAGGAATCCAGAGAATTCGATTCCCGGTCTCTTCCACCAGGTAACTCACTTTCATTTTTATTTATATAGTTCTATTATAGGTACTCCCCTACTTGACCTAATAACGCAAGTGCTAATATTATTACACCTATCAACGTTAGCTCTAATTTTCATTAGCCCTAATGTCATTTCACCTAATTTTTATACCCTAATTAGTTGTTAGACCTAATAATCGAATACTCTAATAATGATTTGTACTTATAATCAACACTAATATCAAATAAACTAATAATTACCACACCTAATGATTATTAGACCTAATCATTACTGACACTAAATGTCAAGAGTACTAAAGATTATTTAACCTATTTTTTACGTTAAAACAAAAAAAACTGATTTGGACAAATATCGAACTGGCTGAACCCCGAAAACTGTAGGTTAGGTTAGGTTTGTATTGTGACCACGTATAGCGGAGCGAGCGAAGCGACCGAAGCGTCAAAAGATTCTCATGAGATTCACATGAAAAGAGTCTATGGCAATCCCGACTCCCCGTGGTCTTGTCTGTCCTACCCCTAGAGTGTTATTCCAAAACCGGAGGCGCGGAGGGAGAGCATCCCTCGCCTTAGGTTAGGTTTTTATGCTATATGATCACTTATGCAGGTTGCAATTATGCAATTCGTTTTATGCAAAATGAAAATTCGCAAATTGTTGTTATGCCACTATGCAAAACATTACACACCCTTTATGGATGATTAGGTTCAATAAAATTTAGGTTTTGTCATTATTAGGTATTATAATATTAGGAGTCTAAAAAAATCGGCTAAGTGCAAATTAGGGCTAGTGAGAATTCGGTATTAAGTAATTAGGCATTATGAAAATTCGGAATCCTGAAATTAGGGCTATTCATTAATTAGGATGAATGAAAATTCGGGTTAGTGATTTTCGGGTTACCAAAATTAGGGCCAATGAAATTAGGATGAAAGTTTTTCGGGCTAACGGAGAAGAACCTCTATTATAAAACAGTCGACGACTCCTCTTGAAAGCCGATAAAGATAAAGAACAACGTGTACTTAGTTCTAATCTAATTCAGTGAAGTAATTAAATACGACGCGGTTGGCTCAGTTTGTAAGCACCTGCCTACTGAGCCGGCGGTCCTGGGTTCGAATCCCGGCCAGGGCAAATATTTGTGTGACGAACTCGAATGGTTGTTCTATGTACATATTTAAGTATATATTTATCTACATACATAAGTATATAAGTAGATCTTCGTCTAGTACCCATAACACAAGCCTTCTTGAGCTTAATTTGGGACTAGATTGATTTGTGTGAGGTTGTCTGATATTTATTTATTAAAAAAAAAAATAAGCATATAATATCTCATCTTTGTCACAGCCATAATTATTCTTATGGGCACATAAATTTTCAATTTGCATGAAGTGAGATAAAAAAATCAATAAATTGGGATATATACTTTTTAAGATAATAATTTCAACCTGATTGGAACGGGTCAAGGTTCAATTTAAATATAAAATACAGTTTATTTATTTTAATGAGAAAGAAAATTACGCAAGTGCGTACTTTTACTAAAATTACTGAAATAAACAAAAAAACAACTGAATATTTTCACAGCTTTATGGCACAAGTTTACTTCCGGAGACTCTTCTCCATACAAAGCCATTTTCTTTTTATTTCCCTTCCGTTTCGCCAATTCCTTTTCCTCAAAGGTCAACGACCGGAGTCATTAATTCTGACTACAAAAGATCGCACTTTGGGATGCTGTAAAGATCATCCGAGCGCAGATTCGACATGTACACTGACCTATATAGCTGCGTTATTTTATTGCTATATCAGAATTTTGACATCGAAATACTTTGTTTGCAGAGCATAGCGGCTCCACTATGTAAATACCGTGTCTCCAGTCGTAACTCCTCGACCAGCAACTCTAGCACAACTGTGAGACGCGACCTTTTCTTGCGCGAGATATACTACCTATCTCTTTCTGTACAGTACTTACTGTAAGAAAGTGACGGGTGATGTTATGTCGGGCGACAAGAGTAGCGAAGCATAGTTCTGCTAGACGGGCAGGGTATGTTCTCTCGTGGAAGTAAGACTTATTCGTTTACCAGACTTTATAAGATAGCTCAAGGTAACTTTGCTTAATAGAGTTTTGCTTCGAAATTGTATCTTTAATGACAAAATTTACAGAACCAAAGTAATGTAACATAGCATGAAAATTCTCTTTTGAACTGAAGTAGCAGAAAGTTGCACATTGTTTGTAGAATCAATGCGACATGACAATATCTGTATACAAGACTCAAACTAGTATAAAAATATATAATTAGTTAAAAACCTTCGTAAAAACACCTAATTTCACAGTAGACGAAAAGGTAAACAAATCTTAACTTAGGTAACTCTTACTATTATTCATTGCAAATCGAAAGTTTACAAACATTTGGTTGTTTGTTGTGTTGTAAATACACATATACATAATATATAGGTAATTGAAACATACAATAGGTAATTAATTTCTAGTAACAGAGCGCAGCCTCGCTATGTAGTATGGAAGCATTGTTTAAAGAGACAAGGTAAATAATGAATAATGACAAAAATAAATATAATACCTACAGGAAAAACGGGGAAGTGCATTTTCTCACCAATATACTTGTTCGCAGCTATCTATTACCTACGTATGTGTGAAAGTGTAAGTGATGGCACAAATCTTTCGGTTGTTAGTAGCTTTCGAGTTCTGCCGCCGAGTTTTTATCCCGGATATAGAAACATTGGAAGAGATTACTTTACGGGGTACGAGTAAAATGAATCAAAAGTAATCTTATATCATTTTAAATGAGAACGATTGAAGTAACGTTGACTATTCCTGACAGATCAAATCAACTACTTTCTATGAGGTGTCAGTATAAAATTTATAAATGAAGATATAAAGTGTATACAAGCGTAATAAGCTTTTTGATTTTGTTTTTGCAATTTCTAAATATATTAAACGATTGGTGTTGACTCATTTGTATTCACTTGAAAATACTACCCTATCATCATTATCATCGCCATCCTTCTAGCGTTGGGCCCGTCCGATGACATTTTGTTTCCATTTTTTTTTTGGAACGGCAGAGTCAGGACATTGACCCACCGAAGCTTAGGCCTCCCCCTCTTACTGCCCGCCCGCTACGCCCCGCGAGGCCAGGGCAAGTGCCCTGTTACCCACGTATTCGGGTGTCCTACTCTTGATATACCCAAACCATGGTCGCCGACTTTCCTGGAGCTTATCGGCGATATCTCTAATTCCAAGACTTCCACGAATGTGTTCATTCCTAATCTTGTTCACCCTGGAGACTCCAGACATCCACCTCACAGAGAAATATAATATTAATACAACAACAAAAATGCAAAAAAACGGGTGTTGTTTAATTATGTCAAAGATGTCAAATTCTTTACACGGACTTCTACACATGAGACGGGTTTTCTTTCAGTGAACCAATCTCTGGATGTTCTAGCGCTAGATGTCTCTGTGCGCGGACAGAGACGCAGATTAATGGCTGCCGACGATATCTCGGCACTTAGCGGCGATGTATTATTTACCGCGACAATGGGATTCCACATTCCACTTAAGTAATGGAGCAAATTTCTTTTTGGTCTCCTGAAACTACGGTAGGGTGTAGAAATCCGCAAATTTGTTGCAAAAAACCAGCCTGTTCCAAGTCGAGCGGGTTTGGTTGATTGGTATTATCAAATACGTAATTCTTAAGGTTGCATCTTAAGTTTCATTTCTGTCGTACAGTATCCCAAAAAATCCCAGAACCTACGACAAAATAATGCCGACATTGCAAGTGGCAAAGTCTTGTACGAAAATATGGAGATAATAGCAAATTGCAAGATCAACATAGGACGTCTCTTGATAACAAAACTGAATAACACAGATCAAAAGCGCTAACTCGCACTAATCTAGTTGTAAATTTTACTGTAAAAAACGGCTTAAATGGCTGATTTGAATAAAATTAATGTCGTGGGAAAAGGTTGAAACGTTTAATTTAACTGCAATTAAAAGGAAAATTAAAGCTTTAGGACGGGTAATTTGCTCAGGCTTAATGAATAATGACTGACTAAAATGTCATACCTAATAAAAGCTTTGCTTTTAGCCACAGGATCTTTTATTGAAAAATTACAAATGAGCTGGTATCTCACCAATGATTGGCAGGCTTTCCTTATCCTATGATGTCTGGTCTAACCATCATCTCGAGTAAAGCCGTTTGTTTTGTAAAGAAAATGTGATAATTTTATTATATTTATGACTTGTACCAATAACATAATAAAAGGGATCTCGGCATGTGTAATGATATATTGATATTAGTGTTTAGGTAACGTGCGAAGTTTAGAAAAAATATGCTTACAACGAATAGCTATATACAAGTTAAGATTATACCGCTTTTATAAAATTACATCATTTTTAGCTTCCGCATTTCAAAGGATACGAAATCTCTTTAAATTAAAAATGATAATTCATTTTAATCATTTTAAATCACTTGGATATGAACAAAAAACAAGCAAGAATTAGGTTAAGCCCTTCATATTAAAACCAAAATCCTCCCCATCCATCCAATTTGTTCCACATACTAATATTACACTGAATATCTTTCGCCCACAATACCCAATTTATCCTTAACCAACGAAATTTCAAACAAAAATGCGTCCCTCCGTCCCTCAGGAATTACCACGTAATGTGACATTTGGCAAAAATGAATTTTAATGCCCTCCACCACACAGGGACCTAATGCCCAGAAGGCTTTTACAAAAACATCATCAAGCCTTCGCAATCATTCGTATCAGTCTTTTCACTGCTTCTTTATAAACTCCCGAGCGAAACAGAATCCAAGGAAACCCAACAATGGAATGCGGAATCGCTTTCCTGTCGTGAAATTGATCGCTGGATTGGTGATTTTGGTAAGAGTAGTAGGGTACGCTGGCCAATGTCCGACCCAGTCGCTTTGAATTGCTGATTGCCTTCAAATATGCCCCGAGAGCTACTTGTTGCTTAGTAACATCGACTTTTTAATGGAAATTGTTGACTGTAGACGATTTGAATGAATAATGGGGATTTCATTTAGTTTACCATTTGTTGCGATAGGTTTTATAAAGCTAATTTTATTAAGTAAAGTTGCTTAATTTTTTAAAAGCAAACTATTTAAAATTCTTGAATATTAAATACCTTTTAAAACTTTTTCAATTCAACCTGAAATAACAGAGGTGTTTGACCTGCATTTGCATCTTATCTTGCAATAGTAAATGTCTTATTAGGATTTATTTTGATTACCTGTGATGTCAAAACTTTCATACATATAAATATACTGCTTGAACTTTTATATTGAACCGCTAAGAGGCTTGTTAAGGAGGTAATGTTCTATATTGTATTTCGGTGCAACCACAAGGGCCGAGAATAAAATTGTGCGGAGTGTTATATTAATCCGTGTATAATAAGAAAAAAAATAGGTAACAGCTCAATTTGCTATCAGAAATAAGTATATAACATAATTTATTCATCAAACATAGACGCATAAAGAGACATACAAACTAGCATATATGTATAATAATAAAATCATTTATGAACTGGTTAATCTTATTTTTGACAAAGCTTCTTTAACTTTGACTATACATTTTGCGATTTTTACTTTGTGGTCAGTATTTGTAGATCCAGATCTTCAAAATAAACAGATACTATTCAATAGATTACTATAGTACACACTTGTTATAATAATTTAACAAGAGTGTAGATAATATGACTCATTACTAAAAAGATGATGATTGATAAAAAGATGTTGTAACAATAAATTAAAGGCTTTCACAAACATATCCAAAAGTTCGTACCTGTCTCCGAGTCCGTCACTTCGATCTTTGTCCAAACTAAGTTTGCAACTACTTGCCAAGTATGCCACTTTGACCCCGCTATCGTAGTGCGGGTGAGCGAGGCTAGCTGACCTGGCCAAATTCGTTATTTTCTATGACATACATCAAAGATCTCGCCACTCTAATCTGCTACTGTAGCGATGTGCTCTATTGGTAGTAACTAATAACCTCTGTTATAGAATTATTCAACCTGCTTACAAAATTTGACGAGAATCCGTTGAGAAATGCAGCCTGTTAGCAAGAACAACCAAACCAAAGAATTTTTCACCTCACCAGTTCAAACAAGGCGATTTTGCTGTCAGATAACAGTGAACAAAATGCGATTTTGTTTCGAGCGTGAGTAGAAAGTAGCTTTTTAATTTTTTCAATATCTGACCACGAATTGTCATTATTCAGCCAAAGGTTAATTATAAAATTCTAACCATTTGAATCTCGATGCACTCTGTTTCATTCATATGTATATAAAAGAGAGGGATAGAAACTTATCAATTTGAAATTCGATTTTCGAATCCGACCTCGATTGAGAACAGTTCGGATACGCGTTATACCAAAAAAATCATTAAAAACACCCGAAAAAGTTGTAATTGCAACGTATTTTTTTTCTTTATTATTTTTTTATTTAACGACCGAATATTAAAACTATTGTGCCTTTTATATAAAACAATAGATCATTGCTCAAATAAAATAAGATTTTTCAACTTATTGTATGTAAATATAATAATAATTTATAATTTCACCATTTATCATAGATGCATATTCGAAACGCACCTTAAAAAATATCGAGTTCATAATATTGTAATTTGTTATTTTCTTTTGCATTTATTTGGTTTGGTGTTTTAGGAGTAAAAATATTAATCAATTTATAAACAAAATCTCGTATAATATGTATTTATAAATAAACACGTCATGTATCTGCTAAATCTTACAATTTGATAAAATAATGACATTAACCGTGTTGGTTGGTTGATTATAATTTCAATTAAATTATATTGTTATTCCTTTTTAAGCAGCACTTAAGTACCTATCTATTTTCTGATTAACAATATTATTGAAATCAGTAACAAAGATTATAAACATACGTTGGAAGAAAAAGTACAAAATGTCGAATATGTTCTCGCTGATGAGGTGAAAAGTTGTGTGAGCTACACGAGAGCAAAGTTTTTTGCATCTCGTGCTGTTGAGTCCCTCGCTACACTCAGGATTCTAACATAGAATCACTCGCTACGCTCGTGATTCAAACGTAGAATCCTTCGCTTGCTCGGGACTCAAAATCAGCACTCGTAACAAAAAACAACTTTGCTCTCTTGTTGCACAAATAACTATTAGGCCTTACTGAAAAGGAAAAGCATCGGTCGCTCAACCAAAAACCGAGTTTAAAATAGTTGTTGCGCAATATTTTCCAACCTAAACTGTCCATATAAACCTATATCCATCGGTGTTAAAAGAGAAAAGTCAAATAAAGGGCCGAGTTGACCACTCCCAACTTAAAACAGTTCCCAGTCTTTAAGAAGTTACTCCTCTGAGTCCTGGGGCGAGGTTTTTAGTTTCTACCCTGTTTTATTGGGCTAACTTTGAATTTAAGTGAAACTTAACAATGCTTCAGAGGAAGTGCTGTGTATTGAGGTGAAATAAGAATTTATTCGATTCAACTCAAGGAATGGTCCTATAGTAGCACAATACATTGCCAGTCTTTCACTGTATCATTTAATGTAGTGTCACAAAATTTATTATTTTGAACTTTATAAAAAAGTGAATAGTGAGCTTTAGGTACTGTTAACAAACTTAGCTCGGTTTTGCAAATGACTCGACCACCTTACCAATGTTTGCTATGTGTTTCACGCACAAATAAACATAAAACCCTACCGTTTTACCCAATGGAATTTTAATTTACCAATAACATTAGCTACCCTTGTTGTCAAGAAAACCGCATAAAAGTTTATAATTATCCACAATTTTCGTTTATATCGTAAATTTTTGCGGAAATTTTATCTTCCGACCGAAATATTATTACAAGTTTCCCTTAGATAAAGGCTTCCTAATTCGACAATAACGCGTTTTGCACCTCAAAGGTGCGCCCGCTGATTAAAAACTACCAACTCCCTCAAAGGCCTATTTGCCGAGTTAGCGCCGCCATATTTTGCGCAAAAACGCTGCGATAAATTTCCTGGTTAGGCATGTGGTCCACTCGTAGACAACGATTTGCTGGATTTTATGTATGAAGACTTATTATACGAAGTTCGAATTTAGAACAATAGGAATGATACGGAAAAAATGAATGCCAGCTGTTTTTTAAACATACGGTAAAAATCTACACAGTTATACATTGTTAGGGTAGTCTATGGAGACAATTCGTGAACTCGATATCTACCGACGTGCCTTGTTTTAAAGAATTCATATCCCAACTTTTTAATCTATAAACAAAGATGCTGGTGAACAGAGAACCTTTTTTCTAAGGCCGTATCGACTTTATTTTTACTAACGCTGTATATAAATAATCAACACAACATCGCAAGGAGTTGTAATCGCTTTGCTCGCTCGCCTCGCTCACTGCAAGCGGTGGCTCAATTTCCTCCCGGCGTTGTAAAAACGATCGTAAATTACCGTTGTTTACTGTTATTTACAGTTTCCGTAATATCATCGACGGAATTAACCGCCGGCGCGGCCCCCGCCGGCCTTCCAGCGGTACATTTTAGATTAATCTATGGCTTAGGCTAAAAAAGGTTCGTAAAATGGGAAATTTATTACTAGCCCTACCTATCAACATTTTAGTGGTCCGGGTAAAATAATGCGCATTATGAATATTTATATGATTTTTGGAGGGGGTCAATTTTGCATCGTATTCTCATCTCATTTCATTTATATCAATCCGGTTCTCCACAGTTAGGGACGTGAGTTTGAATCCCACTTAAATCGCTGTTGGCTCCGTAATTAATATTTATATCATAAACTCATAAACTCATTTATTGATAATTATTCAATTACATGTCTACCCTTATTTATTTTAGATAAAAAAAATTATAGAATGTTTGCTCGATTAGCCATTTTTTTAATCGCGCTTTAAACGCCGTTGTGGTGAACGCCGATGTGACCACCTCGGGCAGTCGGTTGCACACCGCCGGCCCCGTGACGTGCGTCAGCTTCCGTGTATTTGCTAATTTTCCAGGGAGCGGTGTTAGTTTTTTCGCATTACGAGTCGGATATTTATGTATTTGACTCTACCTTTTGTACGTTTCCAAGTTTTCGCGGAAGTAAACCGCTACCTGGAAAATCAACAACGACGGCAGTGTAATAATAATTCCTAGTTCTCCGTTTCAGTAGACACGCAGCCTTAAGTATAATACCTACTGTTAAAATATTAAGTAAAGTTCCTTACACGAATAGCAGGCGAAGCTTCCTAGCCGCAGCATCCGGTATCACAGACGCAACACGATCCGCACTAGAGATACCTACATCTGATTTAGACGCGCTTGTGATATTCCTGGAATGTGGCAATTCTGTGTATGTAGAGTAATCTGACTGTTGTTATGTAGGTATGTATATTCGCTGAGTTATGCTCAGTCAAACGGTCGCCCTAGATACATTTAGACAGATATTAACTGTGAATAAAATGACTTACGGTTTATAAATTATACATCTGTCGTTCACTTTAAATAGATAAAGATGAACATTCATATTTTCAAACAATGTACCTATAGTTATAAAACTTAACTACACTAAATTTAAGCTCCCAGGTCTTGGTCTACCAGTAAATAATATCTGAATTTAACCAGACTGCAGACTTCTCACTTCTTGGCGACGTTTATTTCCGTCCCGCGCCACACGAAGAAAATCGACGCGTATACGACTGTTTGTCTTGTTCCGACGGCGGTGCCGCACTGCCCGCTGACATACAGTAGCCCGAGTTCGACGAGACCTTGCGATGATCCCAATTTACTTACGTTTATAACGTATATTATTTCTATTGGATAGCCAGCATTGCTAACATCATCATCATAATCATATCAGTGGACACACTTTGTTGTTGGTCTAAGATCCCCTCAAGCATCTTTGCAACGGCTGCACATGCCGGCCGCCTTGGTCCACTTGCTCCACCGTTTTAGGAAAGTAACCAACCTTACACAAAACGACCTAGTCCCAAACTAAGCAAAGCTTGTAGTATGGGTACTAGACGACGATATAGATAATTTAGAAATACATATAAATAACATGGCCCTGGCCAAGATTCGAACCCAGGACCGCCGTCTCAGTGCAGCTCAGGCAAGTGCACCATAAACTGCGCCAACGGCGTCGTCGGTGCTTCTCTACGAGATTGGTTCTCCTGATTGGATTACTATTATGCAGGGAAACTCCAAGCGTAGCTTGCTCGATTGCCTCTTGAATATCTTTGAGGTGACGTCTCGGTGTCGTATGTCATCTAAGATATTCTCTAATTGGGGATGATATGATAAGTTTTACGTAGATTCCTGAACGATGCCCATTAAAGTTTTTATATACCCGCTACATTTTCTTTTTAATGCGAAATAAAGGGAATGGAATAAATATGCTTCAAATATAAACCAGCCTACTGTAAATGTACATACTACCGGCCATCTTGTATTCCTCGCACGTTTGATGGGCGTACACTCGGCGACAATCGGAACCGAACGCAATTTATATTTATTCCGTCCCATTTTTACACAGGCCTAAACAAACCTGCTTGTTTTTGCCATACCGTTCCTAATGATGTCTGTTACACAAAAAAACTTATTCATCTAATCAAGGATTTCACGTAACTATTTTCGCAGAAAGGTTGATGAGCTGGCTTCCATGCGATTTTAGGCCATCCTGTACGATCTGACCAACCGGTGCTGTTGTAAGCTGGATTTCCTTACCAAAACAATCGCTTTCCAACACGACAGGGTGGGGCTCACATTCACCCATGGTTGCTATCGTGTCCTTGTGTTCCTTTACTGACTAAGCAATGTTAGTCTTTTGTTCATACAGATAACCAAACATCAAGTTTGTCTTTACACGTTCTAAATTCTGTCCGAAATAAAATACCTAATAAACCTTGTTTGCATCTATAACGTCCGCAATAATACCCCATACAGGTTGAACTACCACAACTTGACGTTAACGTTGTAACAACAACATAACGTTGAAACATAAACAATATAAATATCTAGAAGTTATACCTGACCGCTTTTTGTTTATTTCTGCTTTTATTTATTATCACTTTATCAATATCAATATCAATATCATTTATTTTCAGGCAACTAAATATGGCCCATAGAATGACCTTAAAACTAACATACATATAAAATAACAAAATAATATAAAATAATCATAAACACGTTAGTTCGGCGACGTGCGACGTAACTTCTGGGTGTCGGGTAACCGTCCGCGGAATCGCCGGAACACGACACCTTTCGGCCAGAATTCCTCCTGCAGGAAGGTCGACAGCTTGCTAGTAGGCACCCTCACCACAAATGAAGCGAAGTTCACATTGTGACGAGACTCTAACTGTTCGACCCTCAGGGTGAAGTTGGTCTTTACTCGCAAATACTCGACGATGCTATCTGCTTTCGTCGTGTAGTGCAGTCTGGACACATACAACAGTGTCGTCGGGGCCGCAGGCTGGAGAAGATGTTGCGATCCAGTCACTGCAGTTCCACACTGGTTGCGACGAGCCGGTTTCTTCTTTTTCTCCACCAAGGTGAAGCCATCACTATCGGAACTCTTCGGTTTGGACGATTGCTGCGATAACGATAATTTATGTGTTGTTTCTCTGTGTATTTGAGGTGTACATTAAAGAAGATCTGTAGGTGTGTTCGTATATTTATACAACCTAACACAGAACACTTGGCTATTGGGTAGTAGCCGGCAAAGCAATATCCCTGTTATAAACCGGTAAAGCGCGAGTTGGACTCGCGCACCGGGGGTTCTGTACAAACACTTCCCATTTTAACTGGCTGGGTTAAGTTAAGTTTGCACCTGGTATGTATGGCGCCGCATACAAATGAGGTGCAAAGTTTACGCAACCGATAACCTTTGTGTATGGGAGCCCCACTTAAATATTTATTTTATTCTGTTTTTAGTATTTATTGTTATAGCGGCAACAGAAATACAGTCATCATCTGTGAAAATTTCGACAGTCTACGCGGTTCATGAGACACAGCCTGGTGACGGATGAACAGATAGACAGACAAGCAGACAAACAGACAAACAGACAAACAGACAAACAGACAAACAGACAAACAGACAAACAGACAAACAGACAAACAGACAAACAGACAAACAGACAAACAGACAAACAGACAAACAGACAAACAGACAAACAGACAAACAGACAAACAGACAAACAGACAAACAGACAAACAGACAAACAGACAAACAGACAAACAGACAAACAGACAAACAGACAAACAGACAAACAGACAAACAGACAAACAGACAAACAGACAAACAGACAAACAGACAAACAGACAAACAGACAAACAGACAAACAGACAAACAGACAAACAGACAAACAGACAAACAGACAAACAGACAAACAGACAAACAGACAAACAGACAAACAGACAAACAGACAAACAGACAAACAGACAAACAGACAAACAGACAAACAGACAAACAGACAAACAGACAAACAGACAAACAGACAAACAGACAAACAGACAAACAGACAAACAGACAAACAGACAAACAGACAAACAGACAAACAGACAAACAGACAAACAGACAAACAGACAAACAGACAAACAGACAAACAGACAAACAGACAAACAGACAAACAGACAAACGGACAAACAGAGACAGACAGACGCACATCGGAGTCTTTTAGTTACAGAGTCCCGTTCTTTACCCTTTGGGTACGGAACGCTAAAAAAATAATAATTAATTAAGTTAATTGAAAGACACTGCAATGATTTACACTTGAACCGTGAGCCGCAGCTTCACTGACTCTGGCCTTCATCCCGAATTCCCGGCACAATCAGCTCCATCATTACGCCGCAATTTATATTTTATTCCGAAAGGAAAATTACCGCCTTTGACAATCGCTCGCCAACTTCGCAAGGGCACAAACAGGACGTTTTTATTTGATTGTGATATTTGTTCGTGGGCTTCTGTGAACATTATCTGTACAGAATAACTTTACAATTGACGAAGTTGACAATTTGTTGATGAATGAACTGCAGGAAAATGTGAAGAGAAATTGTTTCGACCACATCTAATATTTTTTCTCAAACATGCAATGAAATATCGTCATAACGTGCGTTATAACAGGCTTCGAAGTATCACGTTTCGGGCGGAACAACTCGAGAGAACTGTAAAGGAATTTCATACAAAATTTAAGGCCTAGAAGATTTTTATTTTTTTTGAAACATGGACTCTCTGTGTTAGTAAACAGGCTAAACAGCTGAATTCAATTTTTTCTCGAGTGGTGTATTTTTTTATTTCATTGTATGTTTGAGAAAAGCACTAAGTATAATCAAATCCTGCAAGTTAAATCGTCTATACAAATTATTCAGATGTATAATCACGTTTCATTTATACTTTGTCATCTATACCTACTATAAGGGATTTGTAAACGTAAAATATAATGAAAAAAATAATGACGTACCTATCTCTAGTGTCACAGAGCTCAGAGCCTCAGCAGTAACGCCTCGATGGTGTTTGTGAACGCGTTCGAGAAGTTTTGCACTAAAAGCAAACTTACACTAGAGCCTCTGACTAGGGTGCCAGACGCAACATGCGTATTCAAAATTAAACCATCACCACCGTCATAAACAAACCCAATTCAATTTCATCACGATGTGTTTTCTTTGAGACACTTCAACTCCCGCACATACTTAACTCTGCACTCTAGGAGGACCTTCAATAGTTTACAGAAAGCCTATTGTTGCTTGTATAAAGTCACGTTTTCGCCGGGATTGTATAATCCTGGACAGTTGCATAAATCCGGTTCGAACCGGCCCGAACTGGATGGGTTCGGATTTATTTGACAACGGGGGTGCTCTGGGCTTTGGGTGAAGTTTTTGAATTCAATTTGTTTTTGTTTTTAAAAGGGCCCTCGATTTAGAGTTCCGTAAAATTGACGAAATGCGTACAAAGTGGGAAGTTTTTATAATTTAGTTTATCGATTATGGTATCGGTCGTTTTTATGTAATCTATGAATAAGATTTACGGAAATAAATTGATTATATTCTCATTTTATATCTAGATTGTTTAAGATTTTTAAATATAAATTCTACCTATAAAAGCTACCAAGTAATTTTCTTGAGAAAAGCTGCACTAGGCAGCACTTACACATATATTATATGCATTGCTGGCAGTGAAAGGTCTCAGTGTCATTAAATGGTACATAATCGATATTTCTATAATAAGTGTTGCATAACCGGTGGAATTAAAGGTAATTCAAAGTAATAAAAAAATACTCTAAATCTGCATCAACGCCAGAACCGACAACACGGAACCCTACTCACCTTGTCAATATTTTTAAGAGGGAACTAAGCCTACTTTGATTTACACAAAATTGAAATGAGACCCGTGTTTATCCTACCTGTCTAGATGGCGGTAGATTGTTAACGAATTCACTGTCAATGGGGCGCGACCTAGGAACTTCATACAAGTAGGTAGGTACGTAACATATTAAGGCATATATTATATGCATTGCTGGCAGTGAAAGGTCTCAGTGTCATTAAATGGTACATAATCGATATTTCTATAATAAGTGTTGCATAACCGGTGGAATTAAAGGTAATTCAAAGTAATAAAAAAATACTCTAAATCTGCATCAACGCCAGAACCGACAACACGGAACCCTACTCACCTTGTCAATATTTTTAAGAGGGAACTAAGCCTACTTTGATTTACACAAAATTGAAATGAGACCCGTGTTTATCCTAGTCACTATCTAAATCTCCAAATCCGTGTCGATGCCTACCCTCGTCTTGCGTGGGTGTGGGTTCGAATGTTAATTCAATCGATAGGTACCTATTTCGAAATAATTTCACAATGTTTGTGTTTAGTTTTATGTGGATTTATACATCTACTTGCCATTGAATAAAAAAAATAACTACTATAGCCATTAACAGGTTACATGCCCCATTGCCCCATTGTATGCCATTTAGCTATGCCATCTTGAAGTTTGTCGAAATAACGCTGTTTTGTACTGACACTGCGAATAAGTGTTCTTTTCAAGTATAAATCCTATATCTCCCTGGTCTTTACATATATTTTAATTAACCTTTTTCTCGATGAGAAATAGAAAAGATAAACCAATTGATTGTTCGCTGCCCATATTGCAGTTTCTTGCAATCTTAACATACATCGTCAGCCCACCTTACTAAAGATATTCCCAAGAATAGTCACTTTTCGAGAAATATTTTGCCCCTTAGGGTATCTCAAAATTATTGCATTCCACTGATCTATGTATTTGTAGACGGTGCCTTCTTATGGAAGTATGTATGTATGTAAATTCTTTATTGTACATTAAAATATACATATACATAGCAAGGACATTAAACTAATGATATGTACAAAGGCGAACTTATCCCTGTAAGGGATTTCTTCCAGTTAACCTTTGAGCAAATGAGAGAGAACAGAGAAGATCCAAGAAGATTGGCAAAACTATAAAAATATGCACAGAAACACTAAATGCTTACGCAAAAAAAAAAAAAAGACAAAATCTTAAATGTTCCTACATAAACTTACACATTATGAATATAAATATTATAATAGTCTCTGACCTAAACATCTCATACGGAGCTGTGACCTCAGCTTAAAATACTGGGGCTATCATATAGGTACCATTTTTGAGCTGTCGCTGAACGCCACTTTGTACCTATAAGAAAGACGTCAACTCTAGTAGACGTATAAATTTTCACCTATCTCCTATCTACTTTCGCTCAAAGTAATGGCACACCTAACCCCACAATAACAGCATTGGGCATGTTACCGCGTTAACCCTGCCAGCGTCCTCGGCCATGCATCAGGCTCGTGTAAGTGTTTATTCAAATGCGATGGCAAAGCAAATTGACCGCGTTTTATGCCGCCCACAGTGCACAGATAATGTAGTAACGGCACACTTGAGCCCACAATAACGGCCCAGCCACGACTTTGCGCGACTAGTGGTAGCGGCAGCGGTGAGCGTCGAGCGGCAAAAACAAAATAAGACCGATGTATGAGGCACGCCACCCGCGCCCCGCACCGCTCTCCAAGCAGCATTAGGCTAGTTGACTCATGTCAAATTATAATAAACTGATGTTTATTCCGTATAGTATTTAGCAAAGGAAACCTTAATATATATTTTTCAATTCATAAAAGTGAAAGATGGCTGAAAAAATTTAATTTGAAAATATGGTTTTTAATCTGTATTTTGAAATGTTTAAAACGCTGTCCGCCATCTTCGCTTATTATAGTGACGTCATCGGTCATGTAAACAAAACTGAAAGTCTACTTTGACGACTTCGAATAGTGCCGTCCCTCTCGATCTCCTGTCAACGTATATTGGAGTGAGCGGAATGGCACTATACGACGGTCGAATTTCGAATATTTACAGGTAATTCTACGTCACGCCACAGATTAGCAAAAGGCAAAAATGGTGGACGGCGTCTTTGACTGTTCATGAAACTTCTAATTTTCAATTGATAAAATTTAGCTTTCTAACTTTCACAAAAATACAATACATTTTTTTAGAGCTAGTAAGATCATTATTAACCATTTGAAATATATTTTAAAACTGTGTCTACTAGCCTATTCACTCAGCAAAAACCGCTAGAGGGGCACCGCGCGCGGCGGTTCGTGGCGTACTTCATACATCTGTATGATTTTGTTTTTGCCGCTCGATGCTCACCGCTGCCGCTGCCTCTGGTCGCACAAAGTCGTGGCATCTCTGTAACAGCATCGGCCATCTAACTACGTTAACAGCTTCTAGCAGAGCATCTTTTATTGGTCAGACTCCTGCTTAGAACTGATTTGGTTTGAATCAATTTATTACAGTATTGTCAGAGGCATGTATTTAACGCGGCGACAAATTAATCAGATTTAGGGATTTATAAAAATTAAAGGGGATAGCAAAAATAATAAGTTGGCGACTAATTGCGGAGACTATTAAAGTAAAAAGTAGCAGCTAAGTAATCAATTTTCGGCTTTGTTTCAATATAAAATAGCATCGAGTTATTGTTTTGGCGACTGAATTAACTAATTAAGCGGAAACATGACAGCGGATAAAAAGTTGAAAATGGCCTACTCTAATTGTTCAATGGAGATTACATATAAAATAAATCAAGGTCATAAAAAAATACTTTGTGCGACAATTTAAGAGCTTTAATATAAGAATAATAATTTTGGTCTATAGTTTTATTTTGTGGCTCTGATTTTGGTAAATTTTACGTCAGGTGTGATGTCATATTGACACCTATTTTTTATGATTCTATCGTATAGAATACGTTAAAATAAACGTGTTTTGTATGGACAACTTTTTTCTAAACTTAATAATTACCGAGATATGGACTCCTAAAACCGACAATATTTTTTTGGATATTGTGTCAGACTCTGCCTTAGCTCCGGCGCTGCGGGAAGTGCAGCCCTTCCGCCCTTGCGTGGCAAAGGACGGTCGCCCGCCACTCCGTTCCGCAGCTTCGGCTTGTTGGTCGCCTTCGGCGACCAGCCTCAGCCGCTCCGCTCCGCACGGCTCCCGAGCTTTGTCACGGCGGGCGAGGGCTGCTCTCCCTCCGCGCCTCCGGCTTTTTATATACACTCTAGGGGTAGGGCAGACAAGACCACGTGGAATCGGGGTTGATAGCTTCGGTTCTGAGGCAAGTCTTATGATAGTTCAATGCTTATTTTAGCGTAGCGTGTTATAGCTAGATTCGGACTAAAATAAGCGTGTTTTGTATGGACAAAACATTTTTACCTAAAAAACGCTTATCGCCGTTTTTATTAAATTATGGTTTCGAAAACTAAAAAAATAACTCCCCATTACTTTTATATAGTACCCATTTTAATATTTAAGCTGCCAGCAAATCAAAGGGAGACCTGTAGTTGCCACTAATATAAAGTTTGTTATCCTTCTGCTAATATTAGTCGCCAAGTCATTATTTATAGTACCTCACCTATGATTTCAGTAATCTTGTTTATTATTTCTGCTACCTTAAAGTAGCTGCCATTATTTGAATTTTAAAATATCCTTAGTTTAAAGCTCATTTAATATAAATGATTGCCAAAATATTTAATCGCTGCCAAGTTATTATTTTAGTTGCAAATAGTTTGCTGCTCTTTAATTTTTCTGTCGCCGCGAAAATAATAAGCCTTGTACAAACAACCATATTCTATCAATAATCAATTGAGTCGTAACCAATTTATTACTCAATTTTTCTTTTTAACCGTTTTATTGGGTGTAACGGTGACGCGACCATTTCCCTTTCGATCATTACTCATCATTACGTCATAATCGAAATCCGATATTGAATTTGTTCTTGTACGAACACCATTTAATATTTTAAAAACAATATATTTCGTAGGGATAGCTTGAGAACATGAGATTTCTTAAAGTTCATTTCACTGATATAAATTTGTAAATATTTAAATATTATGCAATAATAAATATGAGTAGTGAGACGTTTGATAGGCATCTTTGGGGCACCATATCAGTACTTTTGCCAGTTACCTCTCAAAATTTTAGCCAAGATACCTTGAGTCGAGGGCACCACAGCGCACTTATTAATCCACCTTCCGCTTTTGTTCGTGCAATTCGGCACGTACATTGAATATAGGTAGTGATGCTAATCGGGTAGCTGTGGAAGAGTGGAGTAGCTGGTCTGGTTCGGGTACTGTTTGAACTAGGGCACTGTGAGTCGCGGGTCAGCGTTGAATGCGCGCACATAATGCGGGATGTAATTTATCGGCGCCTGCGCTCGTGTTAGGCCGCTGGCAGGGCGACCAGAGAGTTATTGCTTTCATGTTTTCAATAAGGCTTTTATGAAATAATATTTGGTACACTTACATGTGTACCAAAGTCCATAGTCTCATTTCGACACCTTAAATCGTCGACAAAGTCATGTCGGCGTAAGATTCCTAAATCTTTGCCCTCCTAGCTCGTCTACATTCTTATATCGTAAATATCCCATTTTGTCTACATTCCTATATAGTCTGCAGTGCTAATTTGTCCACATTTCTTTACTATAGTGATATTTAGTTCAGTTACTTCTGCACAGAAAAGTTAAACTTATGCGAGTAACTTATTGATTTTTTATTCGTTTTTAACTAAACAACTTATGGAAACAAAATACTATTTATGAATAAAACGTCTCATACAAATATTTTTTTTTATGTCCCCTATTATTTCAAACGTTTAGTAAGTAATTAAACTTTAGTAAGCGTGACGAAGTATTTCTTACTCGTAATATTTCTTGCAAAAGTATTTCACAAAAATAATTGTAGGAAATTGTAGAAACGCCAGCGCTATAAAGATGGCGCCCGAGTTCAGGCTTCGTGAAATTCGATCTAATTAGATGACGAGCACAAAGTCAACGTTTTCTTTGTGACTCGTTGGAGGCGACACACTCGTTCTGTAGTTCAGTGGCCAATTGCGTGATTACCAATGTCATAGAATAAAAAAAGTTGATATTTAATAAAACTAGTCCTATTTACCTAGTCCCATCCTTTGGTTTCATGCATCTTGTACCTGTTGTAAACCTATTGTACTAACCTCGAGACAGAAGTATTTGTTCATGATGTCAAAGAGCCATGACACTGTCCGATCTCAAAACACGTGGCGAACTAATAAACAGGCAGACTAGAGCAAACATTATGAACCTTTTGTATCATCCGCGGTGTCATAAAAGTGTGTACAGAAGAAACGCTCTCAATATGTGTATAATAATTTATAACCGACTCCCCGAAAACCTGAAAGTGCTCGAGGGAAACATTTTTAAACGTAGCCTTACAACCTGGCTTTTAGACCGGTGTTTTTACAGCGTAAAGGCATACCTCGAGCACAACTAGCTTTAATATATCTTTTTTTTTTTTTTTTTTGATTATTATTAATTTACACGCATTGACATTTTGTAATTATTATTGTTATTATTTTTCTTTAATTAATTTTCTTTTGACATTATGCTGATTATTTGTTTGTAATTGTTTTGTTTGATTTTATTGATGATTATTTTAATTTTAAGTTAGCGCGCGCAAACATTTTGCACGCCTGCATGCAGGCTGAGTACACATGGAACTGTAAACATATATATATATGAACACCTTTGTATACTGTACTGAAGCAAATAAAACATTTTGATTTTGATTTTGATTTGATTTGATTTGATCACTGCTAGACCTATGTCTCACAAATATAACGCCATGACCAGTTTTACTCCGCCCGTGTCCATTGGACCCTACCTGCCTTCACCAGATTGGTAGTCCATCTTGTGGGGGATTAGCCATACTTCAACTGCCGTTGACTGGTCTCCACCCAAGAACTCATTGGCTTTAGCAGACATTGGTTCGACAAGCAATGTCTGCTAAAGCTTAATATTTTACCCTAATTACCTTACCCTAATTAATATTTTACCCTAGAGAACTAAGTAAAGTTGGACGAAAATTTAAAAATCGTAAGCAGGCGTTAAGTGTTTTTTAGGGTTCCGTACCCAAAGGGTAAAAACGGGACCGACCCTATTACTGAGACTTCGCTGTCCGTCCGTCCGTCCGTCCGTCCGTCTGTCACCAGGCTGTATCTCAAGAACGGTGATAGCTAGACAGCTGAAATTTTCACAGATGATGTATTTCTTTTGCCGCTATAACAACAAATACTAAAAATAAAATAGGCTCCCATACAACAAAGGGATTGGTTGCGTTAACTTTGCACCTCATTTGTATCGAGCGCTATACATACCAGGTGCAAACTTAACTTAAACAACTAAAGGATGGAGTGTTTATACGGAACCCTCGGTGCGCGAGTATGGATTGGGCAATCCACAGTGGACTGAATGCTAAGTATGGTTGCATCTGTGCCGTAACAGCTACCAACTCGTGTTATGGTTATGTCTAGCCAATGAGACGGCTATCTGTTCCGTATCATGTGAAGGACTTAAAAAATTCAATTAAATTGCGGTTAAATGTTTTTTTGGACGAATAAATTGTCTCTTAAATTTCATTATAATTTTAAGTGTCACTTCATTTATGATCTTATTTTATTTTTCTTATTCTCTACGACTCAAACAAAACACGTTTGGACCCCGGCCTATACATCTTAATGCTATTGTTCGGCGGGGCGGTAATGGTGCCGGCTTGTGCCGCTTGCTTATGTTTTAAATGTCACCTTTGAGCTCCGTCACTCCAGAACAAGTATGATATTCGACTTCACTCCTAGTGAATTTAGAATGTTTCTGATATTTGGTATTGATAGTGTCAAAGTAATGTTGAGTTTTACTTTGAGGTGAAATGTTCTTAAACTTAGATGATTATTAGATTTGTTCAACACAACACTGCTTATTGACCTTTATTATTGGAGATTTTGACGCAGTTTCATGCGCCATAGACCGCTGAATTTTGAATGATTGCCACTTTGAGACCCTATTTTTTTATTACGTAATTACACATTAACCATTCAGCTCGTTGTATTATTAGATAGCCTGAGTTAAAATTTACTGATAAAATGTAATTTGTTTGTTTAAATACAGTTTACTTTTTAATGTAAGTAGTTGTTATTAAATTAACGAGTAAGTTTTTATTTAGTTCCTTTGTTTTGCCTTTTTTGTTGTTATTTATAGTCTATCCGAAACACTATAAATAAAATTATGTCGAGTGTATACTACTAAATTGAAGGTACTTTTCACTTGTAACAGTTTGACATAATTTGATCTTAAGAGTTCCGAATTGACTTGACTATACTTACATGATTTTTAGGTTTATTTGTTTCTTTTAGTATAACATATCATTGGTTCGCAAAATATACTCATATTCTTGATGTAAATAATCTCAATCACAAAAAAGTTGCAGCTATTCGCCACAGGGCAAAAACTCCGTCAACGTGGTCACAGCGTGACAGCTACGAGGGACGCGGCGTGAAATGACGTGTCATCCCAGTGAATTCTTTATACCCCGGAGAATCCTATAGTATCTAGTGCTATTGCAGAGCTCAGAACCCAGCGTTAAGAGGAAATACTATCGCTCATTTTTGCATATTGTCATCTTACTTTAAGACTGCGCCGAGCGAAATGTGAAAAAATAGGCAGTTGCCGTTAAGTAGATAACGTCAACACTAGTTGTTTAATCCATTTCTAAACTATATATATTATTTAGCACTTTGAGAAACGTGTTAACAACTTCTCCGTGGAAAAATTATAAGATTATTAATATTTTACCCTAGAGAACTAAGTAAAGTTGGACGAAAATTTAAAAATCGTAAGCAGGCGTTAAGTGGTTTTTAGGGTTCCGTACCCAAAGGGTAAAAACGGGACCCTATTACTGAGACTTCGCTGTCCGTCCGTCCGTCCGTCCGTCCGTCTGTCACCAGGCTGTATCTCAAGAACGGTGATAGCTAGACAGCTGAAATTTTCACAGATGATGTATTTCTTTTGCCGCTATAACAACAAATACTAAAAATAAAATAGGCTCCCATACAACAAAGGGATTGGTTGCGTTAACTTTGCACCTCATTTGTATCGAGCGCTATACATACCAGGTGCAAACTTAACTTAAACAACTAAAGGATGGAGTGTTTATACCGAACCCTCGGTGCGCGAGTCCGACTCGAACTTGACCGGTTCTTTTTATACTTTAACAATGGAAATCTATTCTGATTTTCAACTAAAAAAGATGAATGTTTACATTACAATTTGTCCGCATCAAAATATTTCAATTATAAATTGGTATTGGTCCAGATATATCAAAAAGTGCTGTTAATTCTCCATACATTTTTACTATGGCGGCCGCGCGCCGCGCCGGTCTAAATACGCATTCCCCGCGCTCTATGGTTGAGTCGCTAACGCTCGGCGCCCTCTTAAGATGTACCGGGTAACTATGTACGTCATATTCACATTCAAGCTTTATGTAACCGGATTACACAAATCCTGGTTTCCTTTTTCTACAAAACATAATCAATTGTACCGAGATTATAATAAGCGCAAGAATGTAAACGGTCCAGCACTGAGTATTTAGTTCCCAATGTTCCCATTCAGTGTTCATAATATCGTTACCATTGGTTAAATTTTCGAGAAGGAAACAGAGACCGAAACCCCGTTTTGTTTGGTATCATTTCCTTTTTAACTTTTTGTGATTATTTTGCTGTCTGGATGAATCCGTGAAAAAAACTAGAAAATTAATATTTTGTCAACATTTTATTATTATTTATATTTATTTTTGTCGTCACGCTACTGTGTTTGTGTGTGTTACGTTGATCCGCAATTCGTTCGCCATGCGGCAAACATTTATTTGAGAGAGAATAAGTATTTTATTTTATTCTTCCACAAAATGCCGCAAATCTTTTTACGAATATTTGTAAAATAACTATTTATTATTCCAAATTGAAATGGCAGCAAATAAATATAATCCTATTTGCGTCAAATGGTTCATAATCAAATTGGGGTGATTTGATCGACTTAATGAAACATTAAATAAATGTGTTCCCTATATTCATCTTTAAACGCTAAAGGTCGTATGTGTTGTACAGCCCATTGTCGCTGAAGTCGTTCTGGTTAGGAGGTTTGGATTTGCCACGCGAATAATGAATAGACGAACGACAATAGCATTGCGATAAAGGTCGATATTTTATAGAGATTGACGATTTGTTTGAGGGGCCCGGGAATGGACTGTTACATGTTGATTTGTTATTGATTTAACAGATTCGCAAAGCAAGAGGTTTTGGCTTAGGATTTATGGTGTGTTATACGTAGTGTAGGTAAGTAGTTTTATGTTTATTTTTCTTTGGATTTCGTACGCAAGTAATGTCAACAGATTTCTGTCATTTGAATCGATATGTCCCATTTTTATCCGCTCTGTATGTGTAATGGTTTTTCAAGCGTAATTTATTGACTAAATAATTGCAGTTATTGACAACCCGTGCCATGTTAAGCATTAGGACCTGAAAATGAGATATTAAAGCACTTAAAAAAGTTAATTTAACAAATTTTATCTTATATTTCCATTCATCTTTTGTTTCTTACAAACCCGGTGTATGCATTTGTCGATCTACTAGGTACATAATATACAACAAATAGAAAGCAATCAACTCTTTAAGAAGTAGGTATATTTCTTTCATTTCTAGGGAATCAAACCTTGCATTTCCAAAAACATGGCTCTTTAATCGTTACACTACATCTCACTCACATTTATTGAAATTAAGTGAAAGCCCCCGTCGTCGCATAACTAAAAGCGTCTATAAATATGGCGGCGATGCGATGGGTGCCGAAGGAAGGGAATCGGTATAATCTTCGCAGGGCGTCGTAATTTTTCAATTTCGTGGCGGCTGCAGGCGGGGGGCGGTTCTCAATTTGTCTCTATTTCGATTCACTATTGAGTCGTCGGCTGGGATATCTTTCTGGCCGGTCAGACGTGTAAAAAGAGTGTATTGATAGCTATAAAATGGTCATAATTTAATGTTTGTAAAAATTTCATTAGTCTTATATGATTTCTCTTTATCTCTGACACAGTTTACTTTTAATTATTTGTTATGACTTATGAAGCAAATTATCTATATGGGTTCTATTCGACGAGCTAAAGTTAATGATTTAACAATTCTTATAATTAACAATTTTATAGTATAGTCGCCATCAGATATATGGCGTTATATATATATATATATAAGGCGTTCATAAATATCCGAACATGTACTTTAACGCCCAGTCAGTAAGAGTCGATATTTATGAACGCCTTATATGCTGCGATATATCTGATGGTGACTGTAAATTTGCCTTTTGACTTTAAATTAAATTGTTGCAAAAAAAAACCTCTTACAAAAACTATACTTTAGTAAATATAAAAATAATATCGTCTTAATTATATTATATGGGGGAAAATGTTGTTGCATAAGGAGACCAAAAATTCGAGTGGAGATTATTCAACGACAAGATTGAAGCTCTTAAATTATGAATGAATTGAAAAACATGACATCCCCAATCGCCGGCCGAACGTATGCAGTTAAGCCCTCGATCTCACAGTAACAAAAACTTTACTTTTCAATCGAATCAGAGTGCACCATTGTCGGGTGCCGGCGAGGTGCGGGGGCAGGGGAAGGGGGACACCCCTTCCCATGAATATTTCAATCCAAATCATTATAAGACAGACGAATATTTTTGTTCTGCTTGCACTTCAACGCGATTTTCGGATTTTCTTGAATTTATCATAACGCCTTGGATGGTAATAAAAGTAATGTTTAAAGCTCATTGAAAAGGGGTTTTATAAAATATTGCGTTTTTAGAAGGAGTATTTTGGCAAGTAGCCAAATAAGGATGTATTTTTTCCGTGAGTAGTGGAATTATAACATAGAAAGCAAATGAACCTTCTCTCGATCCCAACAATTTCATCTGTACATTCGCTGATCGGGTCGCAGCCTTCCCTATAATATGGTTGAGGGAAGCGATGGCTGAGATATGCGTCATACTCGTGAACGGGTGCCGTTTGTGGGGTCCGGTCTGTTCATGCTTGCAAGGGCCAAATTAAATATGTAGCAACCGCATACTAGTGTTAAATTAAGTAAATGTGAGAAACTTCATCCTGTACTCGATTGAAGTTATTCTATGTTGATTTTTACTTTTTGAACTCTTAGAGACTATACATCTCTAAGAAACAGCTTAGTGTAGTATGACACTCAGAGACTTTAATACATCTCTGGGGAAATTTAATAATTTTATAACAGACAAGACTGAGTATCTCCATATGAAACGCTATAGTAACCGTAGAGCCCCACGAAAAGACCTAGATGTAGGAGATACCATCTACAAAGGGGTCTCAGAGTTTAAATATCTGGGCTGCACCATCACCGATACCAACACCCGAGGGGAGGAAATTGACATCCGCGTGCAGAATTCATTGCGCTGCAGTGCCGCTCTGCATAAGGTGTTGAAGTCCAGGCTTCTCAGGAGGAGCACTAAGATTCGCATATACAAAACGGTGATTAGGCCAATACTAATGTATGGTTGCGAGGCCTGGACTTTAACTCTAAAGGAGGAAAATAAGTTACTGGTGGCTGAAAGGAAAATCTTGCGCAAAATATTCGGCCCAGAGCAAACACCGGATGGGGGATGGAGAGTTCTGAAGAATATCGAACTTGAACACCTTATGGCTGACCCAAATATAATGGGGGAAACTAAAGCGCACAGACTGCGCTGGCTCGGCCACGTGATCCGGATGGGGGATGATCGTGGTGTCAGGAGAGCATACCTGGGTCGACCGACTGGACGACGGCCCGTCGGCCGCCCCAGATATCGCTGGAGAGATGCAGTGGCGGCGGATCTGGCGGAGTTGAACGCCGATAATTGGCTGGAGACGTCACTAAATCGTCAGGAGTGGCGAAATCTCTTATCGGAGGCCAAGACTCACTTTGGGTCACTGAGCCATCGGAGTAAGTAAGTAAGTAAAATATTTAATTACATGTTATGACGCCTAGAGACCATAATACATCTCTAAGAAATTTAGGTTTAATAATTATTTTCTATTGTAAATTATTCACGTTGACGCCTAGAGACCTTATACATCTCTGTGGAATTAAATTAATTAAGTAATTATATTTTATTGCATGTTGTGACACCCAGAGACTATATACATCTCTGGGTACATTTAATATTATGAATTTATCGTTAAAATTTTATTTTAATGTTCCTACTTAACATTGATTTGGAGTATCTATACATCTCCTTTACGTGTACCAGTGTAATTAGTTATAACACAAATGTAATCATTGTAATTGTTATAAGTATTATTTACGAAAAAATGACTTACTGTTGAGTTTCTTTCGGCTTTCTTCTCAACAGCGGTCTCCTCTTGCGAAATGCCGGTAGATTCACAATCTGACTTATAAAAGTGCCCCTGTGGCCTACTTACTGAATAGATTATTTCATTTCATTTCATTTCATTCTCAATAGAAATAAAATTGTTACTTTATGTTTAAATTGAAACCAAGAATTTGATGGTTCGGGCGGGGTTCGAACCTGCGTTTCAAACGGATTTAAGTACTTTGATTTTTTGAATTTTTCTTTTTAATCGAAATATTTGATATTTACCTAGTCCCTACTTTAAGTTAACTTTAGGTAAGTTAAATTATTCAATTATTAGTAGGTATAGCCTGTCCGATCTCTAAGATCAAATGAAGTCACTTTGGCACAGCACAAGATACAAACAACCGTATACCTACCATGTAAATTAAAGGTCGTTTTTCACTTTTGCCAGTTTGAAAGAATTCGATCTTAAAATTCCGGATAGACTATACTTAGGTACCTTATTCAAGTACTAGGCTCATTTTCTCAATCTCGACGACGCAGTTAGCGCAGTAGTATGTGGTAAAGCAGCTACCTACTGAGCCGGCGGTCCTGGGTTCGAATCCCGGCAACGGCAACTATTTGTGTGATGAACACGAATATTTGTGCCTGGGTCATGGATGTGCTATGTATATATGTATTTATTTATCTATTTAAGTAGGTATGTATATTGTCGCCTAGTACCCATAACACAAGCCTTATTGAGCTTAATTTGGGACTAAGTTGATTTGTATGAGGTTGTCTGATATATACCTAACGATTGATATTTTCCTATTAAGTACGAATCATTCTCTATGGTTTTTTCTAGGTACATACAGGCTAGTAACAGTAGCAACTTTCCAGACAGTACACGCTTAAAGAAATACATCTCAGAAATATAAACTTGTACCATCGCCTGCTACGACAGGTGCCTAATAGACCCGTCGCTTCCAAAAATAACGCATTTGGAAATTCCACAAAACTCACAAAATGTTTCGGAATATCGTACAATATTTTCATTTTAAATTGCACATTGCTATCTCCTACGTCTTGCCGCAGTTTCACCACTTTGTTTACGCTCTCTCAATTTAATGGATGCGTCAGGTGTACCTACTTGTGCCTAAGTGACGTAAGCGCCGTTGAATTTCGTATGCATTTACGGCGTTACGTGTTTGGAAGGATAACGTCGCCTGTGCTGGCGTTTCGGAAAACATGTTGTCAAAAGACGGCGGACAGAAAATGTTTACTAAGTTGTAAGTATGACGGTGTCCAGGAATTACTTGGTTAAACTATTAGTAGTATAATAATAGCTCTTAGTATCATAGATATAGTGTCAAATGAGGGTTTTCCAAAAAAACCCGAATCCCTGTTTATTCCAGACCTTGAAGTTTTTGGGTACATCCTATTCAAAATTGATAGAATTTTCAATGTGAAGGAAAAAAAGTGTCCCAAAATTTGTATGAAAATTTTAGTTTCCACTACGTAACGGTCGTGCAAATAGAAAAATTGGGCAAGTGCGAGTCCGACTCGCGCATGAAGGGTTCCGTACAATCTTAACAAGTTTGTTTTATGGGAGCCCCCCTTAAATATTTTTATTTTTTATTTTTAGTATTTGTTGTTATAGCGGCAATAGAAATACATCATCTGTGAAAATTTCAACTGTCTAGCTATCACCTTTCTTGAGATACAGCCTAGTGACAGACGGACGGACGGACAGCAAAGTCTCATCAGTAATAGGGTCCCGTTTTTACCCTTTGGGTACGGAACCCTAAAAAGTTCATATTCAAACGTGACGAACGTGGGCTTATAAAACCAGCACCAAGCGTGGCAGAGGATAAGTGACAGGTGACAGGGGAGGTCAGTCGGGACAAGTTCGCCACATGGTATTTAAGCGTTGTTAGTTGCACAACATCAGTCTGTACTTTTCGATAGTTTTATAGTAAAAGTGTATACTTACTCTTCTAAATAATGAAAATGAGCTTGGAGATGCGTACGCGGTGTGGGCGTTAGGGGCAACTCTTTCTAGTTCTACCTTACCAATATAATACGGTAAGTAATGTCAATATTACATAGTCATGTTGGCTATTACAATACGAAATCTGAGCTCGTTATAGAAATCTTATGATGTACCTTGGGTTACGGAAATGTTATGTACGAGAAATGTAAATAATTTGACTTGTATCTGTTGTTAACAATAAAAAAAATTACATGAATTGAATATAGATGTAAGTTTTCTTTTTTTTTTTAATTTCTTACTTATTTACGGGCCTCGTGGCGAGTTGAAAGCTGGCAATACCATTAGCGAGTCGTCGCGGGCCCGCGGGAGTCGCAAGTAATTAAAGGTAAAATGTCGCAGACTCTGAATGTTATTTGTGATTATATTTTGTGATGAACTGAGTGCATGCTGGGGGCTATCCGGATAGGTATTCCCTTGATTTGTATATATTTTTTGTCTAATATCAGTTTGTCTAACAACTTTTGCCATAATGAACATTTTATCTAAAGTCAATATGACTAATATCATTTTTTATAATTATTATTTTGTCGAAATTCGTTTTGCCTAAATGATCATTTTCATAACTCTTGTTTTGTCGAATATTATTTTATCTAAAACTCACTTTGTCGATTCTTATTTTGAAAATTGTAGGGTAGGTTAAAGACCGAATAGGCGAATACTGTAGGTTAGGTTAGGTTTGTTTTATGACCATGGATAGAGGAGCGAGCGGAGCGTGAATGCTTGCTAAATAAATAAATTAGGCAAAAAAATTGTTAGGCAAAATATGTACGATATACGAATTAAAAATTAGGCCAAATAAAATTAGACGAAATAAGATTATGTGAAATGAGTATTATACAAAACGACTATTACTCAAATGAAAATTAGGCAAAGTGAATAGTTATGATAAATAATATTACTTTAAATGAAATTAGGCAAACCGAAATTAGGCAAAACAAGGTAGGTACTAACCGTTAATTATAAATATTGACACAAAGATAAATTATGAAATAAAATTGTAATGTGATCTACTACAATGCTCTCTTAACTTAGCTATTAGATCGTTACGTCAATCACACCAAATCTTTGATTTTATTCTACGTTACTAGTTCGCCCTCTGCGTTTTCAAGGACATTATGTATGACGCAGAGGGCGCTCTAGTAACGTAGAAGAGAACCAAAGATTTGGTGTGATTGACGTAACGATAGATCACGGGAAATCACTACGCCGGAAACGAAGAGTCGCAGCGATTCGAGTTCTGTTTACATTGTAGTAGATCACATTTCATTTTTCTTTCATAATTTATCTTCGTATCAATATATACAAATAAAACAAAATGTGGTATTTCCCCAGAAATAAAAGTAGAAACGATAAATAGATTATAAAAACATTTACCTATTAAATTAGTCAACCATCAATGTCAATGCATAATTGTATGCACTATTAGAAAGTGCCTGCGAACTTCATCCACGTGGACACAGAATTGTGTTTGGAAGAGGAAGTCTTAAACCCAAAAGAGATCGAAAAAAAAAACAACGTGTACTACCTATATACTAACTTTATCCTTTCGATCCATTACGTTTTTGACATTGAAGCTTACGAAGCCCCGAAAATTCATAAGCCTCAGCGCAACCTTCGTTATAGCATTATTAGAAATTTTGTTTATATTGACTATGGACTAACAATTTAAGAAGACTGCTAATGCCAACAATGTCGCGTTTAACCTACCTGCAGGCCATTTGTCTCTCATGCTATACATACCAGTCAAAAAGTAACGAATTCTTTTACTTTGTCATAGGCTCGCTGTTGTAGACTGCGCTACCACAATCTCTTTGTCATCTTATACTATTATAAAATTCTAGATTAGTATGTTATAAATATTCTATGCGTATGTATAGCGTGAAGCAGGATCGTCATTTATGTGGGCGCGCGGCGCCATGCCAGCCTGGCGCCATCTGTTTTCATAATTTCCTTTTTCCTCACATCACGCTGGACAAAATGTTAACCAATTTTGGTACATGGTAGCCGGACATCCAAAGATGGTTTAAGGATACGTTTTACCCGACTACTGTATGAGAAAGAAGTGGTTTGGAATTAGCTTAACACTAATCATCTAGATGGCGGTTGTGTATCAGAAAGGTCTAAGAATCGTACCAAATATACGCGATGGACGCCTCGTTAAGGTCACACCGTGTACAACAGGTTCGTGGAATCCCACTTTGTATAGGTATCGCATTGGCAATTAGCAGTCTTTTCGAATAATCGGTCCATGACTGACGAAATAATATCGAAAAGAAATCGCCCGCAGTAAAATTGCTGACGCTTATTCTTCATACCGTGTGGGTATATTAATAGAAAGGAAAGGGTTTATTTTGTTAATATCATTAGAGTGCGAGTCGATATTGTTTGTGTTATTATAAAACCTTGACACACAGTATAGCAACGGATGTAAGGATGATATTCGTCTTTTAGTCTTTCGCAAGCAGAATTTGAACCGAAGTCTCTCGTGTTGTCAACCAACCACAACCAACTACATTTGACTTTCTTACTTTGTAAAATAGATATTCTTGTGTCCATCTCAATGAAACCTACATAATATAGATGTGAGATAGCGGATAGATGTCATTCCAAACATCGTATTTAGTTGCGAAACTGCGCGTCGTGAGACGCTTTGGTTTATTCGCAGACTACGTTATTTTGGACTAGTAAGGGTCCCGACCATAAAACCGAAAAGTGCAGTAGTAAACAAGTATTTAAGAAAAAACTGCAAGCAGAACTCCTAAACCTGTTTGATGAAAGTATTCATTAGTTAATGTTATTGTAGTGTAGTAATTAGTAATAGATAAGGGTATTATATGGCCGCCCATCTGCGGTAGCGCTGCGGCTCAGGATGCTGCGCGGTGCGACTTTGGACCTTAGTAACTACTAATAGGGTGCGACTCGCGCAGCGTGGTGCCGCGGGGCGCGGCGTTGTTGTTGAAGGGTAGCAGTAAAATTAGTGCAGTTATAAGTAATCATTTAAGTACCTAAGTAATTTATAAGTGGTAGCACACGAAAATGTTTGTGAGCGCTTTATCCGCTAACAAACTGTCCTCAGTTTGGCGAAATATAAATGTTATACATACCACATAAGTTTTTTTTTCTTTTTTTTATGATAAATAAATTAAAAATAAAAATAAAACTGCTAAGTATGGAAGTCTAACGCCATCTCACAATCATGCAACAAACTTCGTTGCATGCTACTAAGATGTATAAGTCTATCCCGAATTCTAATATCAAATTATGTCAAACTGGCACAAGTGAAAGACGACTTTAAATTTACATGTAAAGGGTTGTTTGTACCTTTGTGCCAAAGTGACTTCATTTGAGACGGACAGACATACTTTTCGATATTTTTATGGTAGGTGCGGCGCTCATTCCGTGTGGCACACTTGTCTATGACCTCACTATGTGCTGCATCAGTAAGTGCGCTGTTACCTAACTGAAAATGTTTTGCGTAACCATTGTGTAGGTACTTCCTTTCATCACCAAAGGTCTTTAGATGAACCAAATGTTAAATAAGAAACTACCAAAACGGTACAACATTATTTATTAAATAGTCCATAATATATCATACAAAGCACGATACAAACCATAATCCATAATCCAGGCCGTTCCATTCTCGACCCATTTCAGCAAGTTGCGGCGCCATTAATATCGTGTTTATTCCCATGAATGCGACGACATTAGTGCCATAAAATCTCTTGGCAAGCTCGCGGCTCCGCGGCACATAAATTACAAGGTTCCACTTACTTGCGTGCGATTATTCGTCATTCAGGATGTTTTGGACGAGTTGGGCAGTGACCGAATTAAATTGTATGATGATTCGAACTTGTTTTTAGGGTAACGTAGTCAACTTGGACCCTCAAAAAGGCAGACAGATCTCGCATTGACGCATTTGAAATGTGGTGCTGGAGGCGGATGTTACGAGTTCCTTGGAAAGCCCACCGCACAAATGTGTCAACTCTTCAAGAAGTGGGAGTCACCGTTAGGCTGTCGACAATCTGTCTCCGCAGGATCTTCGAATTCTTCGGTCACCTAGCCAGGAAGAAAAACGGCACCCTGGAAGTGCTCATGGTGACAGGGAAAGTACATGGAAAGCGACCAAGAGGAAGAAGTCCTATGCGGTGGACAGACCAGATCCGAGACAATTGCAACTCGAAAGTCCACGAGGCATTGCACAACGTCGAAGACCGCAGCAAGTGGAAGGCGATCGTCCACAAAATAATTCGCGGAGGTCACGACCCTCAGCAATGAAGAACACGACACAAGGAGGGGGAGGAGTCAACAATGATCCATCGTAGTTTTCTCATGTGATGAGCCTACAGATAGGAGTACCCTAACTTCAACAAGGAAAATTGGTAGGTTGTAGACCTCCCGAACTCACACCGTCTTGTATATATTATCTGGCAGCAGCGAGTTTTCTTGACCCGCGCATAGTTCTGTTCAAGATTACAAGGGGTCATTTTGTTCCGGAATGTTTGTAAGAGTTGGGCCGAAAACTGCCTCTTATGTACAGAGAACAAAGCCGCCACGCACCGCTCAGGAAACAAAAGCCGGGCTGAGTTTAACCAAAAACTCGCATGCAGAATAGTTTACAACTTACTCGCTTTTTATTGGTATTTAGTGCCCAGGACGTGTTTAGATAAACCTCTAAAAATAATTGTCGACGTTGAATTTTTAGCATACGTCGTTTTGTCGACGCGGTTGGCGATGTGGTTAAGCAACTTTACTGCCTAACTGAGCCGACGGTCTTGGGTTCGAATCCCGGCAAGGACAAACATTTGTGTGATGAACTCGAATATTTGTGCCTGGGTCATGGATGTTATTTGTATTTAAGTATGTATTTATCTATATAGGCATGTTTATCGTCGTCGAGTGTTCAATAACACAAGCCTACTAGATCTTACTGTGGGACTAGATTGATTTGTGTGAGGTTGTCCGATATTTATTAATTTATACATGGCCATACGTGGCCATACTAACTTTAAATACGCAAATAAGTATAACGGGTTAGCAATACTTGACTGGCACGTCATTATATCGCGGATTAGCAAGGCACAATTGTTTTAATTAATATTTCTGCAAAGTAACACCTGATTCTTTCTGAGTCTACCGCTTGATTAAAGTTTATGCAGCAATGACATCATGAAGGGCATGTAAATCGACCTAAGTTTATAATTTTGGGACATGATAAAACCCAAATATTGCTAATTTGGATATATCACAATGCCTGGTCGAGTTATGGCCAGTTTTTCCTGTTGCCAGCCAGTGTCGGAAGCCGATAATTTATTCCTGTTGTTATGTTGCGAGGCCGGCGCGCGGCGCAAGACAGCGCGGCGGGATGTTATGAACGACCTTCTTTCTCTCACCGTAGAGCAACTGGAAAAGCCTTCAGATGATGAGATGTCTTTCAATAACCTTCCATCCATAGATTTTTTACGGAAAATGGCTAGTCCATTACAAGTTTAAATCTTCAAAACCTTCTTCTTCTGACAGTTAAAATGCCTACCGTGAAACTATCTAACTATAGTCCAGTCCACACAATTTATTCCGAAAATTACTCGTTAATATATGACAATTATAACAAATAAGCTCTTAAAGCGAAGAACATAATTAAACAATCTTAAATAATGAACGTATAAAATCACTGATAGAATATGGATTTTGATAAAAATAAACAAGTTTTGTTTTGGACAATAGTTGGATGATTGGTTAGGTAGTTTTACTTTCTATATTGTCTTTTTAGGGTTCCGTAGTCAACTAGGAACCCTTATTGTTTCGCCATGTCCGTCTGTCCGTCTGTCCGTCCGCGGCTTAGCTCCGTGATCATTAGTACTAGAAAGCTGAAATTTGGTATAAGTATGTGTATGCATAACGCCGACAGAACGGTAAAATAAAAATTCAAAAATTTTATGGTTTTCGGGTACCTCTCGAACACCTAAAGTGGGGGTGATTTTTTATTTCTTTTCAACACTGGTGTGTTGGGTGTCGTTGAATAGGTCTTGGAAAAATAATAGGGGTTACTTAACATTATTTTTTGATAAAGTCAGCAGTTTTGTAAATATTCGCTCCAAAAACAAAAAAAATAGTGTCCCCCCCCCCTCTAACTTTTCAACCACGTGTCAAAAAAGGTTGTACCTTGTTTTGCCTAACAACTTTTTGCCTAATTTCAGTTTGCCTAATTTCATTTAAACTAATATTATTTAGCATAACTATTCACTTTGCCTAATTTTCATTTGAGTGAAAGTCGTTTCGTATAATACTCATTTCAAAATAATCTTATTTCGTCTAATTTTATTTGGCCTAATTTTTAATTCATATAAACATATTTTGCCTATCAATTTTTGGCCTAATTTCGTTTTGCCGAATTTTTGTTTAGACTAATATTCGTTTCGTATTATACTTTTTTACATAATCTTATTTCGTCTAATTTAATTATTGCGTCTTCTGACGCTCCGCTCGCTTCGCTCGCTCCGCTATCCATGGTCATAAAACAAACCTAACCTAACCTACAGTTTTCGGTGTTTAGCCTAACCTACTAACTGCTAAATTTTAATATACTTCCATGCAAGCAAGCATTCGGACGCTCCGCTATCCATGGTCATAAAACAAACCTAACCTAACCTACAGTTTTCGGTGTTTAGCCTAACCTACTAACTGCTAAATTTTAATATACTTCCATGCAAGCAAGCATTCTGACGCTCCGCTCGCTTCGCTCGCTCCGCTATCCATGGTCATAAAACAAACCTAACCTAACCTACAGTTTTCGGTGTTTAGCCTAACTGATAAATTTGCCTAATTTCGTTTTGCCTAATTTTCAGCTATGTCTAATATACATAATAAAAATCGACAAGGTAAATATTATGATAATTCAGAATTAGACAAAAACTTTTTAGTTAAAACGTTATTCGGCTATGTAATGATTGGTTAAAATAAGAATCGACAAAGTGAGTTTTAGATAAAATAATATTCGACAAAACAAGAGTTATGAAAATGATCATTTAGGCAAAACGAGTTTCGACAAAATAATAATTATGAGAAATGATATTATACATAATGACTTTAGATAAAATGTTCATTATGGTAAAAGTTGTTAGACAAACTGAAATTAGACAAAAAAAAATTAGACAAATCAAGGGAATACCGTCAAAAAAATTCGGAAAAATTCGTGTAAATGAGGCCTTATAAGTACTTTCAATGAAAACTATATTGAACAAAATCGGTCGAGCCGTTTTTGAGTTATCGCCAAATTTCATATTTTTTCTTTAAAAGGACGTAAGTTGACTTCCAGAAGGTAATAAGTGATTACAGTTTCTAGGGCGTTTACGACCTTTTTATAGAGCTTAAAATCTTTCTTAACTTAGACCTCGTTTTTTACTATTTTCAATGGTATAGTTATTCACTTTAAGTTGCTCCGCCGGAATGCTCTAGGCTCTTAAGATTATGATGAGTTATTTATTTATTTAATCTTTATTGCACAAATGACACATCGTACAAAAGACGGACTTAATGCCATTGGGCATTCTCTACCAGTCAACCATCGAGTTATTCAATATTTTTTTACAGAATTTTAGACTTTTGAACTTTATTTTATATTTATTTCTCACTATTTCTCTTCGGGTTTTTTAATTGAACTGTCGAATTGTAGCGGGAATCAGCAATGAAATAAACCCGTTATGATACACTAGCCTTTTAAGTCTCAGGCCGACTTATGAATTCCATTCCTTCTTTAATTCAATAAGAATTCTAGACTCGAATTGAATTTGTGTTATATTATAGAGTCCATTTCACAACTCTTCCGTCATATTCCGTATGGCCACTAAATACAACTTAAAAGTACTATTTGTTTGCTATCAAATTATCGAGAAATAATCTCGAAATTTATTTAAATTGAATTTGGATACTAGCACATCTATCGCACTACATCCAAGACGGAGGCGTAGCTCGTTGCGTGCCAGATTTACGATGCAGGCGAGTTATGCCCGGAGTAGTGCAGTAATTGTATTTAGCAAGAACACAGCACAATGCATTTAATCCCGTCCCCTCCTCGGGACACAGCTCTATTCAATTGCTTTTGGATTAGACTTGATATTTCATTACGTTTATTGCGATAATGTGGAAATGTGCACTTGTGCAGGGTGATGTCTTAAGCGGACTTTAAAACTATAAGTACGGGCATTGTAAAAAGGTATTTTGGTGATCAGAAAAATGTAAGTATGTTTAGCGTTTCTTAAATACTAAAATACTCTTAAATTACTGCTTGCCCATATAGTTCAGCGTTTTGAAATTTTAGCCCCTTCACTCATTCACTCGTTCACTCATTTGTCCAAGATTAGCTACTCCCATTAGTCTATTTAAATAACCAAACCAAAACGATAATACTATCTTCTTCGACATTACGGAAGCGCTGAACAGTTGTACTGTGTAGGCAATAATTTAGCCCTGAAGTCGAAAATAAAAATATTTTGACTAAAATATAGGCAAGTACGCAATAAGCGCATGTACCCAAAGATGACAATATTTGTTAAGAACAATATCCTAGATACATTTGTCGTGACAAATTTCTTAAGCAAACAAAATGATTACTTACTTGAATTTATTATGTGCTTTAATAACCGAGGATCGGGGACTGTATTGAGAGCTTCGATTGCATTTGTCTCAAGGTCCCGAGTCTTCATAAATTAGCCCCTAAGCCATCGCCGAGCCCTGTCGTCATTCTCGATCAGTTTTCGCCGCTTTGATGTGTCCGCTAAGACTCGAAGGGGCCCTTAATAGCCTTGAAATGAAGCTCGAGGGGGCTTTAATGAGACTGGATAAGTCAGCATGCTTCCTAAGTAGTTTATCCATTAACAAATTTGTTGAAAGGTAGGTAAATGTAGGAATTCCCTAATAATGCGTCTGAATCGTTCATTCCAGTAGTCTGTTGGGGTGCCAACTGCCATCATAATTACTTTCGTGAGGAACAACGTTTCAAATATTCTGCTATGAATCGTAAAATTGTCGTTATTAAGCTTAGGTATAATATATATCATTAGAAGTATAACATATTTCTGTAGTTTGTGGGCTTGCCCCACTGCCGCGCTGGCGTTCTCATATTTGTAATGTTACGATTACCTATGTGCAATTATAGTATGGAGTCATTGATAACTATTATTAACTGTCTAAGCCCATGTAAACAAAATACATGAACGACCCGACATGATTCAGATAGACAGAACAGTATTGCCAGTGCAAAATACCTATATGATTTCTTATTTATTTCTTTAAACTATTATTTCACAATAAACCGAAATATATAGTCCTCCTCCTCCTTTAGTAACCGGATTATAAGTTACAATTACAAGTTGCCGTAGTCACTCCACGGAACCCAAGAAATCGCCAACTTCGAGAACGTGTCGTGTTGGAAGTGACGTCCTTTGTAGTCGTTAGTCGCGACAGCGACAGGCGCGCGTCATTAGTGCCGCGACGCGCGATAGAGAACGCGTGGATGTCGCACTGCAAGGAATCACCAAGTCCGGCAGTCGCTCCTATTGTTCAGAAAAAAAAATACTGTTCTCAAAGCTACTTTTTTATCGTCATCGGGCAACTTTTAAATAGCAGTTTTAAACGCCGTGGGCTCCGACACACTGTCTTTCATATGTTTTCCAAGCCAGTTACTTCTTTCCATCAGTAATTATCTGTGGCGTGGCACCGTGGCACTGTGTCGCATTGTGGCACCTTTGTAAGGCCTTATCAGGTGGGTAACCGATTGTCTATTGTATGGAAAAATAAATGAATAAATAAATATTAAGGGACAAGTGGCGAACCCTGGGGGAGGCTTACGTCCAGCAGTGGACTGCAATAGGCTGAAATGATGATGATGATGATGATAAGGGACAATCTTACACAAATGGTTAATAGTCCCAAACTAAGCAAAGCTTGTACTATGGGAACTGGACGACGATATACATATTATATAAATACATATAAAATAGATAACGTCCATAAGCCAGGAACAAATATTCGAGTTCATCACACAAATATTTGCCCCGGCCGGGATTCGAACCCAGGACTGCCGGCTCAGTAGGTAGGTGTTCTACAAACTGCGCCAATCGCGTCGTCAAAAAAAATGTTCTACAAGCTACTTGCCCCTATGTCCCCAAAACAGCTGACTCACGACTCATCGACAAGCGTGTCACTTCTTTCCATCGGTAATTATCTGTGGCGTGGCGTGACGTGGCGCGGCGTGGCGTCGTGGCGCCTTTGTGAAGCGTTATCGGCGGGGCAGCAGTGTCTATTGTTTAGGAAAGGAAAAAAAGGGACTCTTTTGTCGAGTGTGGAGGAGGAGATAAATTATAATAATAGAGGAGGAGAAACGAGTCTATTATAGGTTTACTGTGAGTCTATGCACCTAAGGTACGAAAATGAATTGTCAATTTCACGTATAATCTTAGTCGCAGAAAATGCCTAACTAGTATAGGTACACACCGACCAATGGATTTACAAAACCTCACAATTCTGTATATGCATTTGTAACTGAGGCATCCTCGTACTTTGTATTTAAGTTAAAGGCTTAATGAAATGAATGACCTTTGAACCAATAAACAGATTATTAAAGTATAATTATAAATGTACAGGTTTCTACATATATTCTTATAATGCAGCTTAAAACATTAAACGCCTTAAAAATAACACGCCAGTATTTATTCCTTCATTTCACGGAAACCCTTCCGGATTTCCAAAGTCAGAGAAACATTTAGATTGAAACAGATGAATACAAAGTTAAATTTCCACAAGATTTCATAGGAAAAGTTTTCGTGCCGATTGTTGCAGCCACCTAGCAATTAATCTGCGTCAAATTATTCTTTATTAACAAATCGCTGTCCGCACCCGGTAAGGGCTCGTCTAGAAGGCAGCGGGAAATAAACGTACCTAATTGGGAACAGATAAAATTATTATCTTACTTTACTGAAATTATTATGTGAGAACTGCTCGAGAAACTGTCGTTTGTGACTCCTACCACAGAATAGATAATAGTACAAGTCTCCTACTCAGTTCTCCTTATCTCACTACCGCGTACGGAAATTCGAATTATTGATTCAATTGTTTGATTCCAAATTGAATCAATATTATTGATTCAATTATTTGATTCCATCTGTGAGGCGAAATTAAACTTGACTTTAATAAATAAAAAATTGGGCAAGTGCGAGTCCGACCCGCGCATGAAGGGTTCCGTACCATAATCTATAACAAGTTTGTTGTATGGGAGCCCCCTTAAATATTTATATTATTTTATTTTTAGTATGTGTTCATATAGCGGCAATAGACACGACGATCTAATACACAAGATAATGGAGGGGAAAATTGAAGGAAGGAGAGGAAGAGGAAGGCCGAGGATTAGCTATTTGGACCAGATCAAGAAAAAGGCAGACGTCGAGTCGTATCGGGAAGTCAAAGAACTGGCGTTAAGTAGAACGGACTGGAGAGAACTGCACCGACAAGAGTAAAACTCTTAAATGATAATAATAATAGCGGCAATAGAAATACATCATCTGTGAAAACTTCAACTGTCTAGATATCACCGTTCTTGATACAGCCTGGTGACGGACGGACAGCGAAGTCTCAGTAATAGGGTCCCGTTTTTACCCTTTGGGTACGGAACCCTAAAAAATGGTGCATTGCATGCCCTCCAATATCACCAAATTACAAAAAAATACGTACGCCGCCCGCCTACGCACCGCTCCAGCCTGATGCCCCAAGACCATTGATTAAAGAGTTTCAATTAAAATTGTTCAATGTTGCCGGCGAATAATGGAAGTCATTTGTTTCTCATCGAGACCGCTGGTCCGACTGCGGAAGGGTGGACAGCGTACCGACCATCACTTGTGTTCTGCATTAAAGAGAGGTGTCGTTAACAATTTGCAATGGAGTATTTTTGATGAATTCGCTCAGTGTGTATGAGCGAATTGTCGATTGTTGTTGTTGTTAGAATTGTTCAGCTAATGAATATAAAATTAACAAATTAATTTATTAAACAATTACGTTTCGTGTTCGAGTTTTTTAATTATATGAGACCGGGATCTTGGCACTATGTCTACTTTAGGGATATAACTATGTACGTACATGCCTATTAAACCATTGATACCAAGATTAAAAGCTCAAAAAATAATTAAATGCGTAACTTGGTGGAAGAGACCTGGAATCGAACCCGGTACCTCTGGATTGCCGGCGTTAAACGTTCCACCACCCCAGGCATACTTTAGAATTTTTCCTTATGCTTTTGCGTGTCGATCGACGGATTGCTTGCGGGACGAGGAAGTGAGAGAGGGCGCTGTTATTTATAAATTTATGAAACATGTAATGTGAAAATTGTGGTGTATACCTGCATTAGACATAAACATGTTTTATAAATTTATCATGTTTCAAAATTAAGGCCTTATTTGGCACCTCTATTCTATTGCTATAAGCCAAAGTTTAAGGTCGAGCACTGGTAACATTGACTTTATCACTTATCATGAACTCAATATAGTATGATAAAGTTCGTGACTACGATGTCTCCGCTAATCCCTAAGACCCCACTTCCCTTATCCCGACGCACACCAGCCGAGCGGCTTAGCGTGTGTGCACAGCGCCTTATATTTGACTTGCCAACTTTCGAGCCTTTGGTTAAGACATACCAGCACTCGTGGACTTGTCCAAAACATGTATCTGTATCTGTGTGTTGAATTCTGTCTCATTGGCAGACTACCGCCAGTTACGAGGACATAATATCACCACCTTGAAATATAATAGTATCAGCACTATTCTTGTGATTAAGGTCTTCCGATTATTGCAAAGAATCAAAAAAATATCTTTGATAACAGGTGCATCATAGGTTAAGGGGCACAATCGACGAAGTGATACCATGACTACTTGGACTCAAAGACGAAAAGCGTATATACATGAAACACCCAACCACCAAAAAAATCTCTGAACCTTGCAAGTGAGTGTAGTATCAACTATTTGAGGATCAATATATAGGTATACCAAATAACCACTGGTGTACTTAGTGTTTCTTGGATAATGAGGTTTGAGTTTAACATTAGTCTCATTTAATACAAAATGAGGACACAATGTCCGAAAAAATCGAATATTTTTAATGAAAATGAAATGAAAAATGAAAAATGATTTATTTCTTTCCTAATTAGTACATTATTTTACATGTGCTGGTGTCCCCTTTTTAAGTAAAAATAATACCTGTGCTAAGGGACACCGCTCTTCCATATGAAGGTAACAATCAGTACAGTTGTGTAGGAAAAAAGAGGTAAGACAAGGGACCTAATTCGAGATTGACAAATCTCTATTAGATAACAGTTATATCGCCATTGAACTGTCATTTAAATGCGATGAGCTTAAAAGTGACATATCTCATCTCAATTTTGGAAATACGAAGGCTATAATGATTGTCAAAAATGTTATTCATGTATATGAATTTCTGTTTTGAACGAAACGTAACGGACTAATTTCACGTACTACGCGGTCAATTTAAAGTATGCGCCTGTTATTTATGCCGTCACATACAAAGGAAACGAAAATTTTGCGCGTCCGAATTGACGAAGTTGCGATATCGCCACTTGTCAAGTAGGCACACGTCTAAAGTGACGGATGGCGATGAAAAGGAGAGATCTCTATTATATCTCTAAAGAAAGAAAGAAAGAAAGAAAGAAAATACATTTATTGCCAAAATAACAGAACACAGTTTTATGTACATCAAAAAAATACAAAAAAAAGAAACACCAAGAAAAAAAGATCAAATAATTGAACACTGGCAAAAGGACAAGCTCAGCAATGTGCTGGAAACCCAGCCGCTGCGGTGCGGCGCAGTTCCAGCGCTGATTTTCAGCTTGCCCAGTGAGTGACTTTTCGGCGACTAATACACTACTATTTTTTAACATATTTAACGAAACACATAAAAAAAAGAGAAAGCTGTATAAAAAAGAAATTATCAGTCTACTGCAATATTAGTTAATTCAGATATGTAGTTTTTTTTTTTTTTATAAACAGTGAATAAGTTGGTCGAATACCCCCCAAGGTTATAGGTTAAATTATATAGTCTAAATTTAGTGTTGTAGTCTAGAAAAGTGATATCGCAGACAAAAAAGTCTCAAAATGATTACTACATAAAAAAATCGTCAAATAAATCTAAAGCGACTTGGAATATTATCAACAGTTCAAAATCCGTAACTCCTAAGGAGAATATATCCCATATACGTCACAAAGGCAAATTGATAACAGACCCTCAATTAATAGCACAAGAATTTAATGATCATTTTGTGGATCAAGTGAAAATAATGACCAATTCTAATGATTTTAATAATGCTCTAACAAATAATAATTTACAGCGACATAGCACATTGACATTTAATTCATCTCATTCCTTCTTTATGCAACCAACAAGTCCGCAGGAAATTTTTAATATTATATATTCCTTAAAAAATAGTAATAGTACTGGTTATGATGCGATATGCACCAAAATTATAAAAAAAGTGGCACACATAATAGCATTACCTATAAGTTATATTATTAATTTGTGCATAGAGCAAGGTGTCTTTCCTGAAAAGTTGAAAGTCGCTATTGTGCGACCACTTTTAAAAAAGGGGGATAAAGAACATATGAACAACTACAGGCCGATCGCACTTCTTCCTATTTTTTCCAAAATTATTGAAAAAGTTATTTATAGTCGAATTAGTTTATATTTTGAATCCAATGATCTTTTTGTGCAAGAGCAGAAGGGCTTCCGCAAAAATAAGTCAATAAATATGGCTATTTTCGATTTATTACAGGTAATAGTGACTAATATGGATAAAAAACAACCAGTTTGTGCTCCATATATGGACTTAACTAAGGCTTTCGACCTAGTTGACCACAATATTTTAATGCAGAAGTTATATAGATATGGAATACGCGGAAACGTACACGATTTGCTAATGTCGTACTTAGATGGTAGGAAACAAATGGTCCAAATAGATTATATAAGCCTAAAAACGAGATGTGAGGTTACTCTTTCATCAAAATACAGAGAAATTAGTTGTGGCGTCCCACAGGGAAGCGTATTAGGTCCATTACTATTCCTCATTTACATAAATGATCTGCCACAGGCTGTTGACTACCCGATGGTTCTCTTTGCCGATGACAGCACGGTTATATTGACTGGACAAGATCCTCAGACTTGCCAAACTAATATAAATAACGCATTGGAATTAATAATCAATTGGTTAAATCGTAATAACTTACATATAAATTTAGACAAGACAAAAATTATGAATTTCTACCGAAGGACCAATAACATGATAAACGATATAACTGTGACATATAATAATCATATAATAGAGAGAACTGATAATACGAAATTTTTAGGTTTATTTTTAGATAATAAGTTGACATGGTTTAACCAAATTGACAGTATTTGTAAGAAGTTAAATAGTTTCTCATATGCATTGTACAATTTAAATAAAATTGTAAGTCAGACTGAGGTACTCACGGCCTACCACGCATATGTAACAGCTACATTGCGTTATGGTATCATGTTCTGGGGTAACTCAAACGATCGGGATTTGGTGTTTAAGGCACAAAAGAAGTGTTTGCGCTCTGCTTGTGGACTAAAGATGCTTGATTCATGCAAACCATATTTCATACAACTAAAAATTTTAACTTTGCCATGTTTATATATATTTGAAATTGCTTTGTATGTCAAATTAAATATTAACCAATTTTATGTTTTTAATAGTGTACGGCAGCGACATAAAATCAATTGTCAGCAATCAAAAACAGCTCTGCGAGCGAAAAGTGTTTTTGGCATGGCACCAATATTGTATAATAAGTTACCTAAATTAATTAGAGAATCCGAAATGCCTAAATTTAAAGAATATTTATTGGACTTTTTGATACAAAATGCTTTTTACTCAGTGAAAGAATATCTTGACTATATGCCACATCTTTATTAAATTTAGTGTAATGTAGTATAAGTTGACATTTTATTATTATTATTCTTGCTTGCTGAGTCGTAATTATAGGAAAAATACCATGTTTTAGTTAATTTTAGTCCATTATTATTATTTTTTAATTTTATAATATTTGCATGCCCACTAGCAGGCAGAATACACTGTACCTCGAAAATGTATTTGACATCCACTTGACTGTATTCTAGCAAATAAATTATGATTCTGATTCTGATTCTGATTCTGATTCTGATTCTGATTCTGATGATTCTGATTCTTAGAGTCTAGATAGTAGCTAAGTCGATACAAGTATAATTTAATTTAAGGAATCTGAAAATAGTTGGAAAGCTTGTGTGTGTGAGTGTGTGTGTGTGTGTGTGTGTGCGTGTGCGTGTGCGTGTGCGTGTGCGTGTGCGTGTGCGTGTGCGTGTGCGTGTGCGTGTGCGTGAGCGTGTGCGTGTGAGTGTGCGTGTGCGTGTGCGTGTGCGTGTGCGTGTGCGTGTGCGTGTGCGTGTGCGTGTGCGTGTGCGTGTGCGTGTGCGTGTGCGTGTGCGTGTGCGTGTGCGTGTGCGTGTGCGTGTGCGTGTGCGTGTGCGTGTGCGTGTGCGTGTGCGTGTGCGCGTGCGTGTGCGCGTGCGTGCGTGCGTGCGTGCGTGCGTGCGTGCGTGCGTGCGTGCGTGCGTGCGTGCGTGCGTGCGTGCGTGCGTGTGTGTGTGTGTGTTTTTGCAGGTATATGAATAATATGTATGCAAGTTGTGTGTCGAAAGGTTTTTATCAAATATAATTATGCATTTACAAGTGCTTGTAAGTTTTTAGAATAGTACTTTCTATATCGTCGTATGTTTTTGTTTTCAGCCATGCCGTTACCCTGATTTTACATTCATGTACCGTGATAAGTATATAGATGTCAATTTCTTTATTTATCATATTATAAAGTTTACCAGATAAGTGTGCCTTGTTGCCTCCGCGCAAAGGCCGTTTTAACAATCGTAGTTGAGATGACATTTGACCTTTTCCTCCTTTTCAGCTTGTCTATTGGTTCGTATACAGTGGATTTATGTCTTCTCAGCCTTTAATGGCTTATTATTTTCGCGGCGACAGAAAAATTAAAGAGCAGCAAACTATTTGCAACTAAAATAATAACTTGTCAGCGATTAAATATTTTGGCAATCATTTATATTAAATGAGCTTTAAACTAAGGATATTTTAAAATTCAAATAATGGCAGCTACTTTAAGGTAGCAGAAATAATAAAAAAGCTTACTGAAATCATAGGCGAGGTACTATAAATAATGACTTGGCGACTAATATTAGGAGAAGATCCGACTCGGCCGGGTTAGGTTAGGTTGGTTTTTTTTTATATCCCTAAAAAGCGCTCCTTTAATTTTTTTTATGACCTTGATTTATTTTATATGCAATCTCCATTGAACAATTAGAGTAGGCCATTTTCAACTTTTTATCCGCTGCCATGTTTCCGCTTAATTAGTTAATTCAGTCGCCATAACTCGATGCTAGTTTATATTGAAACAAAGCCGAAAATTGATTACTTAGCTGTTATTTTTTACTTTATACTAGTCTCCGCAATTAGTCGCCAACTTATTATTTTTGCTACCCCCTTTAATTTTTTATAAATCCTTAAATCAGATTAATTTGTCGCCGCGTTAAATACATGCCATTTTTAATTACATCTCAAAGGCAACTTAATCACGTGTTTCCGGTGTTCTCGTATATTCCTTTATCAATTAGTATGTTATTTATAATGTAAGCACACGTGCCTGCAATGAGGGTGGATGTGCGTTTGATGGGGGTCCGTAATGGGATAGCAATGGCGCAGTCGGGTTGGATCGGCTGGCAATTTTGATAATACCGTGTATTTATGGACGCTTATTATTTGGGCTAATAAAGCTGTTAACTATATAAAAAGATAGGTATAGGTATAAAGTCTACATGGATACATAAACTTACCTTCTCACTTTATAATTTTTTTTTATACATTGAATTGTCTCGTAAATAAGTGTATCATGTAAAACATTCTTACCCAAATGAATCAAAAATCTCAAAATTTTCTTTAGCTTCATCATTTGATTGTTTTCTGCCGTAACCTATGACATTACTAAAATGAATAGCCCACAGCAGAAATTTACTATGATCAAATGAAAGGAGAAACAACATTATAATTACTTTAGCCTGCTGTCCCACTTTTCATTCACGCAGCAGTTTGTATGAAAGCGTAGCCTTTGATTTTAAACTGAAAAATGAAAATAATCGAATGTTTCAACCCGGCAATTTTCTCTTCACAAATATGTACGCAATTGTGCACCTTATTCTGTAGTAATATGTAAGGAAATTTATACTTAATTGTGACTTTGTGCTCTCGTTTCCAGCTTAATTGCGACTGCATTTTACGATGAAAGAAACGCTTTACTTCGCGGAAACAAAAGGAATCGGGTCAGACGCATTGCGAGTGCTCTAGTGACTAGGACTGAGGCATAGTTCTGATTAAAATCAATGCAACGCTGGAACATGCGTATTTTTTCAATGAATGTTTACGAAAAGTAAATAGAACTCAATTATTTTGACTAGAGGTGCTGATGAGGCCACGTAGAGAAGAGGTGAACTTCACGTTGAGGATCACACTGAATATTGAAAGTTTGTTGTGTTCACTTGCAGATGTATATTGTAGGAAGAAATACGCAAGTACGCACAATTGCTTTTTTTGTCACAATTGACCAAGACCTTTTTACGCGGAATGACATAGGAACTGTCATCCAGTAACCGTCACCAATCTCATTCAGTAACCTACATTCACGAAAATTACAAAATAAACATTTACATACTCTACACATAGTATTTTTCTTTTTCCGGCACGCACAACAATTCCAACATAGATATACATAAGAGTGCCTTACAAAGAGTATAAATATTTCAAAGTCAACGTATTTGTCTTGTCTACCTATATAATTACCGTGTGTGATTAAATATGTCATTACCATTCCCCGGCTGCTATCCGGTAAGACACGCGTCATTCCGCCGTGATTATCTCACGTCATTACCATAATTTATCATTACCGTGCCTTTTTTTGTGGGAGTTTTGTTTGGAATGGAATATCGTTGGAAATATGAGGCAAATATGAAAGATTAATTATCTCTGGAACAGAATAAGCTATGTTTTGTGTAACAATTCTGTTCATTCGTGTCTAATCATGTCTTATTATAAATATTAATAAATAAGTATTAAGGAACAATCTTACACAAATCGACCTAGTCCCAACCTAAGCAACGCTTGTACTATGGGTACAACAATGATATACATAATACATAAATACATATATAGATAACGTCATCCAGGAACAAATATTCGAGAATATCACACATATATTGGCCCCGGCCCGGATTGGAACCCAAGACCGCCGGCTCAGTGCCTACTGAGCTGGGTACACTACAAACTGCGCCAAATGGTCATTTTTGGTCCATCATGGGTTACACGCGCAAGTGCCCTTGAGCGAAGTCAAACCAAGACAAAAGGAGTATAAATAATCTAGAGGATCCTTTACAGAATCATGTTGTAAATTGCAAGCGTACCTTTCATCCTGTTGACAAAGCGCCTTTTAAGACTAGCGTTGACAGAAAATAAAATCGCACTCGGACCTCACTTTGATGGTTCTGTTAACACCTTATCCTAACATACGTGTGTGCGACCGGGCGTCTAATACGATGCTTTGTGTGATCGCTGGTCACCTTTCGACCAGCCAATCTCAGGACGGCATCGCTGGAGTTTCAGCTTTATACGGCGTTGAGTAAGGCGGTAATCCCTAGCCGGATAGTCCAATAAGGCTACATAGAGCAATCTGTGCAAGACGCGGTTCTCGTGACAAAGATTGGATCGCACTAACGTTGTTGGGAGGCTTTGTGTCTCATACCAAAGGGCTTCTATGGGTATAAGCTTAGATGCGCGTGTTTTAAAACGATTTTTAGCGCTCTTAGTTTACATGTTCGCAAAATAAGAATAACAAAATCTAGAAACCTATTTTAATCTCCAAAAGCACTGTTCTAAAATCATAATTTTATATTAATTTGTGTGTAACTAATAGAGAAATATGTATGTCTGATGTGTAGATGTAGAAACAGATAGCTTTTGTTTTAGCCATTTGCGACATAGATTTATCTTTTTGACAACTTATTTAATAGTAGTAGGAAAATAACGGGACGGGTTCAAGAAAAGTGCTCAACATAATAATACTGCACCGGGATTGTCAAATTTGAATTAAAAGCTTGAGACCAAGGGTGACATATCTTACAAAATAATCGATGACAATCTAGACGTGAGTGATTGCGATAACAATGAGCCTGTCAGTGCGAACATAACCCTGGTATTGGGTTGGTTTTGTGACTACGATAGCATGTATGAATAACACCTATTGAAACGCGTGAAATCGCTTGCAACGTTGTTAGCAATACAATCAACTTAGGCGCGGATAGAGGCCCAGATACCTCCGAAACACAATATCTTGCGCCACACAAGACGACTCAAATGGCTTGACAGGCTTCGTCGAGTCACGCGGCTCATTTGTCAAACACGGCTCGAGGGCCTGAGGGGGAGGAGACAAAGTGAACCAGTCACTGTATAAATACGGCTTTGGCCCGTATTTCTTGAAGATTTTTTAGATTTTATGAATAAAATAAGCTGAATACGAAGCGGGCTTACGTATCGGTGTCTTAGTTGTAGATTCGTTAATACACGCACTGTTGCTATGATGTATTTAAGAAAGAAGATTATTCGACACAAGCTATTATTATTAAGTCGAGAATGGCAGCTCCAGAAACACAAGTTCCACTTAGTTTCGCCATGATAGAGGAAGCAACAGTAGCAGTGTTGCCACTTCTTTACCCAAATGTGCCTCATATATAGATATATAACTGGCGTATTAAGTTATTGAATGTCACTGATGTAAATAAACAGAATACAAGGGCTAAATATTTCACAAACTGTTATTAATTATCACATATTACACACAATAATATCCACAGCGATGCAAGGAAAGTATTTTTCAATACGATTACATATTCATTTCAGTAGTGAGAGAAAGAACGAATTATTCATTAGCATTCTGATTAATAATGTTTTAAAATTGGTGGTTGACATATAGTCGCTAATATTAACATTTTATTAACATAGCGCATGTATATCGTTGCCGTATGAAAGTTTTTTGTAGCGTACTATCCCTGGGATAAACCTTAAATTTTCAGGACATGGCTATAGGTACGTCATAATAGCTAAGTACATAATATTTTGTGAACTATTTCTGTTTTATACATACCTAAGCATTTAATTATACCTTTTTTTTAAATGTACTCAAAATACAGTAGCTGGATTATCTTGTATAATCAAAATCATTATATCTCGTCTGGATTCGGAACTAAGCCACCATATCAAAGAATTACATTAATATTCAGGATTGTATAAAAAAACGTAATCCCTGGACGAATCAAAAAGGATGATGGATTAAAATTCAAATCCAACATAAACTATTAACTAGCGAATTGGAGCGCGCTCAGCAATGACGCGCCTAACTAATATTTATTGCACGGAAATGATATTATGTTTACATGCCGTTAATTTGACTAATTTGAAATAGCAAATTTAGTTTGGTTATTTAGGCAATTTCACCTGCACTTCGTTTGATATTCAATCACGATCAATACACATTGAGCAATCAAATGAAAACCCCATTTACATAGAAATAATATTATTATGTACAATTTGGCTCTCTCTACCTATCTCTCTTGTCGTTCCTTTATGACTAAGGATCTTGGTCCTCATATGTTAGGGAAGGGAATTGCTTGCCTTCATCACTTCATCAAATAATCTTTACTTGATTAGTCCACCTGGTTTGAGATCGCCCTTGCTTAATAAATGTAGTAATATCCGGGGCGGGTTGCGCAGGCTCGATTTAGAGTCATCAACTGTCATATTCCGTTCTACTCCTGTTTATTACTTTTGTTTACATTCTACTTGAACTTAAGAAAATGTCTTACTCCGTTTAGCCGCTATTCTGAAGCCCCAAGCGAAATGTAATTGTACGGCATTACGCATCTTAAATATCATTTCTTATTTACTGGGCTATCATCGCAAGTAAACAAAACAAAGGCATAATGCAAAAACAAAACGCGGCGGGGCGTACGGTCGATGCAAACAGCCTAAACAAACGGCTCAGGTACACTCCGCCCGGTTTACTTCGAGTCAATACTTGTTTCATCCCATTGTAAACCTTGTGACCGATTTTGTTTAATTTTATTCTTTTGTGTTTCACAACGAGTTGTTTGCGGGTTTGCGGAGTGGCAAATTGGAAATGAAATGACAAGCTGAAGACGCAAATATTGGTTTTATCGTGAAAATTACGCTGTTACAGGACTCGTCTTTTTTATTTAATGACTTGATCTGTCTAGATTTGGTTCCAGTGGGAAAAAACTTTACTAATTAAAGTTTTCGAGTCTGTACAAATACTCTATTAACTAAGGGATTATTTAAGTTGTGAACGAAAGCGATCCAATTAATGTGAGTCATTCATCATAATTTCAGCCATCCTAGCCAAATCTAGTTCACCAACTCCTATGTAGCGTCAAAGACGGTAATTCTCTCTGCTGTCATGACCTATGGTTCTATCAGCAATGTGGCCCACCCACTGTAGCTTTATCCACACGTATAATTTATTGGCATGTGGAGGCATTGTTGACGAACCGATTTTGATGACATCACGACTGACTGACTAACTCTCAGTAGTTTTAGGGATAGCATGCCTATCGTCATTCTCAAATTTGGTGCAGATAATCCGATAGCAAACATCGTTTATACTAAGGCAATAGAAATGTGTCACATTTAGGGATAGCATGCCTATCGTCTTTCTTAAATTTACAGATATCCGATAGCAAACATCGTTTATACTAAGGCAAAGCAATAGAAATGTGTCTCAGTCCCCGTTCAAAACAATCCTATGTATCATCCTTGATAATAGGCGTGTAGGCGCCGCCGTATGAGTTATTCGCATAAAAGTGAGCCTTTCACACCATAGCAAATGGAAACGGGGGTAAATGCGACATAGTTTCACCTGACGGCTCCCGAAATGTGCCGCGGGAATCACAAACACAGAATCACAAAAGAAGCCCCTTTATTTACACTTATTTCGAGGGCGGTAAGTGGCGGGTTATGATACTTGTGACGCGTTGCTTGACAAGAGTTACGAGTGCTGCCTGTCGCGTGTATTATATTTGTTTTGTAAGGGAAATAAACATTATTGTACTGAGATTGTGAGGGTTAAGATGCACTCATGTGAATATGAGGCTGGAAGTACCGACATTACAAATGGTAGATATTTTAGTTAGGAATATCGGTTTTATTTGGAACCGCTGGTACAGGGGTGGGTGGAAGGAAAAAGATGCAGAGGACGATCAATGTATATATGTAAATACGAAGCTACAGTGCAGCTATAAATGGACCTACACTATGACAGACATATTTAAAATGTCCACGAAAACATTCGCTAGTCTATCAACACTCTCAACCGCCAGAGCCAGAAGTGTAGACCAATTGTAAAGGAAATAATGCAATCCTTAAACGAAGAATAAAAACGAGTTTGACTCGCGCACTGAGGGTTCCCTACAAATACTTATGGCCGGGTTAAGTTAAGTTTGCACCTGATATGTAGGTATGGCGCCGGATATAAATGAGGTGCAAAGTTAACGCAACTGATCACGTTTGTTGTATGGGAGCGGTTATAGCGGGAACAGAAATACAATCATCTGTGAAAATTTCAACTGTCTAACTATCACGGTTAATAACGTACAGCCAGGTGACAGACGGACAGACAGCCAAGTATTTGTAATAGGGTCCCGGTTTTTACCCTTTGGGTACGGAACCCTAAAAACTAGAAGTGAATCATGTACATTAGAATAACATATTAGTGTTTTAGAAAACAGAAGGGTTACTCATATCGCTTGAGTAGGTACAGCTGCTCAATTCAGAGGAACTTAGCCATGAGCATGGGCGACCGAGGATTTACATGACTACTACAGTTACAGGCACCATTCGTAGCAAAATAAGATGCGTACAATTATCTGTAAAAACCTTATAGAATTTAACTACAGGAGGCGCCTTCACCGTATCTTTCCAAACAATAAAGTCTACCAAGACCTGAGGAGGCGAGGTATCCAGTAGTTAAATGCTAAAGGTAAAAAGCTTCAGGAGTGTCGCCTGCTACTGTCGCTGTTGGGTCATATAAAGCAGTTAATTCTGCTTCTGGCTATGAAGTATGTAAAACACCTTATATATATATCACTATTTGATAAATATAATGCAATAATTTCGAGACGTTATACCCGTAGTTGTTATTTGTCACCTGTATACTTCCTTCCCCTCGGCACCCTTCTGCACCTATTAGCAGAATTCAAGTTAAACATGACTCAGTTTAAATTATTCATATCCATAACTGATGAATCACTGTCGGGCGCATTAATGTCCCCCCGGAATTACCATTTTAAAACAAGCGTTTCGCTTTGGAAGCAAAGGATTCAGGAATGCGAGCATGCAGCGCATATGGGGTTGAAATATTTTGTTTTTCGCTCTAGGATGGAATTTTTTAAGCAGATCGAATATATTTACAACACGTTGCACACGTATATAGGTGGAATTGGCATTTTCAATGTTACTGGATTTAATTTTGATGATAAACATTATAGGTCCTTTTTAGGGTTCCGTACCTCAAAAGGAAAAGATTGAACCATTGTAGGATCACTTTTTCTCCGTACATCCGTCCGTCTGTCTGTCAAGACCATCTCGGGAACGAGTGGAGTATCAACTTGAAATTAAAACCATATAGTCAGATCTACATTTTCTGGAAGCTATGATAAATTTAACTTCTAAGTTAACTAAAAAAAAAGATACGGCTGTTTATGCCGCAATTAACGTATATTTCGACACTCTCAAAGGAATCAAAATTTATAGGAACTATGAAATGTATGAAGTAATAGTGCAATACCCTCTTTTACTATAAGTGTAGAAAAAAATTGGAAAGTCTTCCAGCGATAAGGTTAAGTATATCGCTTAGTGCAGTGTATCTTTTCGATGGAGCAATAAATAAAAGCAGATTTGTTTAATATAATATAATATGGATCCATGCATTAAATAACTGAGTTTGATACTTTAGATTAGATACCTCAGTCACATAAAAAGACGATTGCCAAGCCTACAGGCATAGCGTGCGATGTGTTTGTAGTTATATAAAGTCGATTATAGGCCGGGGTAAAATATGTAGGAGATGTTTAGGGCAACGGACCGCGCGGGACCACCACTAGGGTTGGCACAGACTCACTAATTATATGTATAAAGAAACTGACGTATAAAATCGATTGCATAGGCCGGGGTTTAATTCACCGATCGTACTCTGTTTCAGCGTCGCTTAAATTTATTTTACATGTCCGGTCCGGATGTTTGGATTTACGGCTGTTCTCGCCTACCGGCCTCATTTTTCAACCGATGCTCATAAAATTTTGAGAGTAGTTTCGACAAGTATTTTTTTGACGATTTAGTTAAATAAAAAAAAATATCGGACAATCTCACATACATTTTTTTTTGTGTGTTTCTTGTAAAGTTTCAAAATAGCGGAGATATGAGGGTTAAAACCGTGTGAAATTAAAAAAAAATTGGAACTTCGAAACATACTTACGTGGTCTGCAGCTCACAACACCACTAGTAAGTAGGAAATGTTTAGTGCAGTCGGGGTAAAATACGTAGATGTTTAGGGCAACGGACCGCACGGGAGCGATCGCTAGGGTTGACACTGCTTGTGACGGATACTTTGACGGATAAACGTGACCATCATAGGCCCGCTGGAGTTCCAAATCTGTTTTATAGGACACAGGGTTTTTATTAAATATTTTAAGGGACAATCTTTCAACAACCATGACCCACGAACAAATATTCGAGTTCATCACACAAATATTTGCCCTTGCCAGGATTCGAACCCAGGACCGCTGGCTCAATAGGTAGCTGATATACTAGAAACTGCGCCAACCGTGTCGTCAAATGTATTAATGATAAATTCCACAAAGTAAACATGTGAATCAATTAACTACCGACAATTATTAACTTAGTACCGAAATCAGAGCACAAACGCACCAAGATTGTATTTTAATGATATCCGTGCTTCTGCTATCCCTACCTTCACCGGATATTACTCCCGTACTTGCGTACCTACGGACTAAAAGCCTCTACACTACAACGGCACTCTAAGGCTGCAGAGTAAGGTTGGACTTCGGCTGTGGGGCGTAAAATGGCTAAATTAGTCTTTGTTTCATTGCCTAATGCGCCGGAGATGCATTAAGACTGTGTTTGCTCAGTTTCAAACGTGTGAGCCGGGTTTGAATCGCTATAGTTGGAACAATGGGGCATAACGGAATATTGGTGGGGTGTAGTGTATTGTCACAAACAGAAGGAGGCTAAAGTGAGCAATATATGAGCAACAAGTACTGTCGCATTCTACGATGATCTGGAAAATCGGTCATTGGAAATATTACTTCGTGCGTGTGAAGTTTTTCGATAATAACACGATGGCAAATACTGCGCTACGTTTTTATTATTTCTATCCAATAAACTAATAATTTACTTCAATCTCATAATCTCCATAACATGGAACATGGAGGCTTACAATGAATTAATTATACTCTACTCGCCTTAATAGGGTCTCTTCTTTACCGTCTTGACGAAGCCAAAGTCAGACATGTTTTGAACGAATTCACTAAAATAAAGCGGTAATATCTATCTATACGCTGCAATCCTTATGAGTAGACGTAAAGCGCTTGCATCGTATTTTGTTAGAAAAAACACTTTAGCGTGTTTTCTGAATTAACCTCGGTGAAAAAGTGGAACAATAGGAATAAATATATACAAGTTTTGCAGAGAAAAAGACGGCAATAGTTTATTCACTAGATCCGTACGTAATAATTGTAGTGCCATCGATAATATTTAGTATCTTAGTGAAGCAACTACTCTTTAGTTTTTTCTGTTCCGAAACATGGCACAATCCTTAGTTTATATTAACTACGTATAAGAAAACGGCAAGACTTCCTAACGTCACTGACTAATTGCCGCTTTATGCTAACAAAATAATTATAAAGAAAATAATGTTTAGCGCCAATCGTACAAAAAATAATAATTATGCATTCATGTTTTACCAGTTGTCACGTTCTTTGACAAAATTTTATATTATTGCAATAATTGTAGGTAAATAATTTAGTATTATTATTAATTTAAATGATTCAAAATACTCACGATTTAATGAGATTCATACAGGTAACAAGGGAATCGGGGAGTATTATTTTACACCACGGGCAAGACAGAAACGGATTGACAGAACCAACCAACCAATTATAGCTTGATGACGTCAAAAGTCCACCTGTCATTCCAGAGTGTCAAACCTTGTTTTCTTATACAGCCTGTTACTTATACAGCTTGTCTGTGTTGCTGTTGCGGGCATTTATTAAAACTGATGATAATATTTTGATCCATTAGTAATTATTTGCATGTATTTGCTAATCGCTTTTTAGCGATAAGATCGCCTATTGTTTGCCTCTATTGTAATTTTAAGTGTCATTTGTATTTGTATTTCTTTATTCTTGAGGTATGCAATAAAGAGTATTCTATTCTATTCTATAAGTATGTAAATTAACTGCACAATTAAATTTCTTAAATCCGCACATTCAATGTAGTGGGTGTACAGCGTAATTGTCGTTACTCATATCACGCTGTCATTTAACACTCACTTGTCAATTTACTTTACTGTACATTACTGGCAATTAAAATTTTGTTAGAAAGTTAATAAAGCCTGAATTTAAGTTAATTAATGAATAATAATCATAATTTAAGTTAGTTGGATGCGGAAAGCTGAGGACCGGGTATGGTGGCGTGAACTGGGGAAGGCCTATGTCCAGCAGTGGACGACTCCGGGCTGATGTTGATGATGATGAATTAAATTAAGGTCATGGATACGTTAAAGATCTATGTTACTTTACTCTACTGTAAGAAAAGCCTACTTGGCGGTAACACACTTAACTGTATAAATAACATCTAAAAAATAGTTACGCAAGTTTACTGCACAGCTTCACATGGTGCGCCGGTACAGTCAGCCTTCGCCCGCATTACGGCGGGCTTAGTGCTTACGCGTAATTGCTTCAGATCGAGTTATTACTCAAGCATTAACTCACTCTGATTTGCTGAATCAACCCGAAATAACCTCAAACAACACTAGACCTTCACAGTGTAGGTGAAAGGTTGATGTTTGAATGAACAAGCGATTTTAAAGTCAGATTGAAACCTTTTACATTGCTCTAAAACCGTATTAACTTTCTAAATGTAAATAGAAAGCACATTTTACAGGCTGGTTCTGGTTTTAAATGTTATTTGCTACGTTTTCTCGCTGGTTATTAGATTGTTCGCGCGGAATAAATGTTTACATTAGAAATATTATTTATGTATTCCAGTTGGTTGATTACTAATGAAAAGGTTAGTTCTTGATGCTAGTAAGAGCATCAAAATATTATCTATTTACTTTTGTTTTGTATTTTCTGTCAACGATATACTTTTCTTTCATAAAAAGCACGATGAAATACACCATTTATTCATTATTATATTTATTTAGGTATTTTTCCACCATCGTTTTCCTTTTAAGATGCATTATTGAAATATAAAGATTTAATTAGGACAACCGACTAGGTGGAGAGATGACCTCGTGAAGGTTGGCGATGGATGCGTTCTACACAGCTGACGTCTGTGACTGATAGATAAATACATAGAGAGAGTAATGAAATAATGAACGGTTTAATTTGAATACAAAGTATTCGGAAACAGTAAAACATACATATTAAATGTTACAAAGACACTAAGGTCATATTATTTACGTGTTTCTGTCTCTACAACACCTAAATTAGGCTCTCATCCTCTCACCGCACACCAGCTATCGACTCACTCACTCACTCACTCACTCACTCACTCACTCACTGAATGCGAGTGGCGATGCTTTTTCGACGCACTTGGCTATTGTGCTCGTAAAGTGACTGCAGTGACGAGAGGTAGGAATCTCTTTGGGAATAAACGTGGCATGGCATAAAAAAATTACGTTTTAATAAAATAAGTATTAAAGCTGCGTCTGTTTCAACCTGTTTCATATCACCATTATTTATTTTTTCTCATTATATCAAATAGGTCCATTTTAAACAGGATCAATAATGCAGTGTTCATTTCGGTATTACCGGTTTCGTACTTAATTGTCAAATTATATTCGGCGCGTGCAAGAGTTTTCGTGACATTCCAGCAACTAGGCTGGAAATAGACAGTGATGAAAGTACTACCTAAACCTAATATCATTTCTTTACTTTATGCGATGTATGAAATTTAATTGGCCTGCTCTAAATGACTTCTGATATCTAAATAAGGAAGAAGGATAGTGATTAAAAGAAAACCATGCGGTGTGAAAAAAATAAACCTAAAACTAGTTTGATGTCTCAATCCATTGCAAGTTGAAAACTTCGACAATTTTCCTTTATTGAGCATTTCAAAGCCGACAACTGAGGGATCGGAACAAAGAGCAATTCCCACAAATCATCCTCCGAACATCGGCAACCTCGCCACTGAACTATTACAGGCTGGTCCTTACCGGACATTTTTAAATTTTACAATATTACTTTTTTTTTCAATTGAAACATTATTAAAAACCCAAGATAAAAGACAAATAATCTCAAATCAGAATCCGTGAAGTTAAATAAGGGAGCTATTGCTTCTTTTAATCCGGCGCGCTGAATAAAACATCGCGGTCTTAATTTATTTCGGTCCTCGGGCACTTATCGAGTTTTTGTAGTCGTTCATAGTACTGGTCGCCGCAGTAGAGTAAACTTGTCAATTTTCAAGAGTTCAATTGAAAATATCTCGTTTCTACTTCTGGTATTCCGCCTGTTTCATTCATGATCCCCTACTTTTGCCCCGAGACAATAGCTAAAAATTTGATTGAATAATATCAGTCGCGGCGGCGGCGGCCAGTCGAATTTCGATGATCCTGATAATGAATTGCGTAACGATTCAGAACATGTTGAGTGATATTCGACTTAAGACGTGAGTAAACACATTTCGTATGTATAATTATGTCTGAGACTCAGGGAAGTCTTCTATGAAGAAAATGTACGTATTTATTTGTGTTCTATGTAAAAAAGACTTTTAGGTACTGATCCGAAAACTAGCAACCTTGTTATCTAAAAGTTACCATGTCAATGAATAATAAATTTTATTCACTTTTACGTACCTATTCTGTATTCACATTAGGTATACACGTATGTATGAGATTTACGTAAAAAATATAAATTCTACAAACTAATTTAAATGTTAAACGTCTTTTTAAATTAAATAGGGACAAAAATCCGAAAACACACACTGGATTTTGCCTGTAAAATGTAATTTATTTCGTATAGGTATCTCTTCTCACCCCATGAACTGTCGCCCTGTCTCGTGGTCACAAGACTTCATTCAACATTGTCTCCGTGATCTTAATACATCAGTTAAGATTATGTTCAACAGGGAACTTGCATGAAGTTGGAAATCATAGTTCTTTTAAGTAGTTATCTAGTTCTATGAGAATATTTGCCGGATTAAATACGATTTATAAAAAATGTCTATAAAACATAAGATGAGAAGAAACGGACAACGCGAGACGAACAGGATATTTAAGTAAATTATTAAATTATTATTGACCCCCATTTCTGAAGTTTTTAGTGTCTTATTGGTCAGTATAGGACATATAATTCTTATGAAAATCTCGCTTAATTCAGTACCTACAGTGTAGGTCCTACACTACACTGTTTTTTTTTGTTGCATCTGATTAATTTGCGCCACCGTTTCGCGTAGCTAAGTGCTAAGTGAGCCTTTTCTCAGACGTGTTACCTTTTTGTGAATATTCATATACTTATTTTAATTTCATGTTCGCACATGTATTTTCTCTTAAATTGGAATTGCTTTTGACTAAAACTGGACAGTATTTGTGAAGCCTCCCGTGACAGCAATATTAGACGAAACTATTTCAATTCTTTGTCGCAATCGCAACGCAACAGTTTTGTACAAGGAAAATAAACACTAACAGCAAACTGCACTGAGTGATGCTAAGTCATCCTACTGATGGAGTTTTCTTCCTTGCACGCCACTTCAATGCATCGTTTGGCTCAAGTGGAAATGCAGCTTAAGATCTGAGCCAACCTCGAATAAGGGCGCGGCGTTCCCCCACTGTTCTTTATTTAACTGGCCCTTGTTTCCTGAAGTAATTAATCGAGCCCTTCGACAAAGGGTTCGATCGGAGGAAAAAGTTTATTTGCGCACGAAATTAAAGGTTCCTTGGTTAAATTGTTTATTGTTTATTTTTTGGCTCCTTTTGGCAACAGCTGCGGTTATTTTAAGATACCTACACTATTAAAATAAATAAATTAGCTTTTAATCGGATAAATAATTTTTCATCGGATATAAAGAAAAATAAAGCCATTCAATTTTATTTTGAACTAAACATCGTTATCGCTAGAATTTGGTACAGGGCATACGCGTCTCCCACTGAATGGTTAATTTTCTAAGACTCCATTTTCAACCTGATGATAATGATTCCTTAAATTTTAACTTAATTTCTAATACGCCTTATGGATACCACTCCCGATACACTACCAATGGTAGCCAGGGTGAAGTGAAGATGAACCAATATAATGTACACCACCAGTGAAAATTGTATACCCACGCCAGTCTGCATATTATCGGAATAGTAAAGAAATAAGAGAACTAATTTTGTAGATATAGCTCAGGCGATTTCCAAACTTAAGAGGCAGTGGCATAGAATCGATGGGCGTCAGGGCAGAAACGTTCTTGAGTGGCGACCGCGAACCCGAAGGCCCCCAATATGGTGGACCGACGACCTGGTTAGGATTGCGGGTAGAAATTGAATGAGGGTCGCAAGACCGATCGTTGTGGAGAACTTTAGGGGAGGCCTTAGTCCAGCAATGGACGTCTATCGGCTGATACGATGATGATGAAAGAAATAATAAATGTACGAATTTCATTCAGATGGACTTACATATTTATTTCTAGCTTTTAATTAAATAATAAACCTCAATTTTTTCTAATTAAATTAGGCAAAGCGGACTTTTAGATCTATTTACTAGCAAGGTAAAGAAATCGGATTAAAATTCACCCGCCGTGTCTTGTCCCTCTTTAACGACCTTTTATGTTATTCACTTAAAAAGTTACAAGTCCCTACTTTGTTATGTTACTCTGTCGCTGGAATGAGAATATTCATGTGACAATGGTCGTTTGGAACTTTTTGTACAACAAACGCTCACACCATTTCAGGTTAGCGAACTTTTCACGTAACGGTCTACAAAATAAACAAAGGACGTAAATAATAAACTATGTGTATACTTCTATAAATTAATAGTAATAACGCAAGGAGGTACTGTTATTATTGGAAATAATTACGAGATTTTTATAGTTATCCATTGGTCCATTATCCAAGATGCGAAAATATACAATGATGGTATTATTAATTATCACTTCAGTTCGATTTTACGAAGATGAAGTAAGACTTATGCTAGAAAAAAGAAAGCTTATAAAATCCAATTATATTACTTTCGGCTCTGAATAAGTATCCCTTATTCCACTTCAGTCGAATCGAGGCTTTATGGAGTACATTAATAAACGTCAGTCAAAGTCATATTCATATTATAGTTGTTACAGCATACAAACTTGAATGAATCTTTAGATATACCAAAAATATACAACACCACTTTGTATCTAAATGCCACTCGTTTCAAAAGAGTTCCAATTTAGTTTAGAATTTAATTACGACATCAAAAACAATTTAAACCCTCGCATAGTCGCTACCCGAATACAATTCACCATAATCGGCTCGTTCTTTGTAACGTCATTTGTCCGCGGTCCTTCCAATAGACTTATCTAGATAAGTCGTATAAACTCGTATTTTATTTCACTGTATTGCTCGAAAACCCCACCTATTTCAACGGTAGTTCGATTGAAATTCTTTTCTAAGTTGGTAGAAGCACAGAGCTTGGGTTAGTGATGTTCGTTATCTGTCTTGGGGAGAGTTCTTTGTAGAGAATTTGACATGTCACGGCTGCAGCGGTTTGAATTCTTGCATCGGGAATATAAAGGATTGCGTTCGGTCGAGGGCGCGAGGGGCGGTTGTGGGCGAATGCGATTACTTTGTGCGACTGACGGTTTCGGTCAAAGTAGGACTTTGATAGGTATGTAAGAAACGGATAACTTTATTTATTGCAAGATTTTGTAAGTTTATTTATTGCAAGATTTTGTAGTTGTTATGTACAGTGTAATATGAAATAAAATAGACGCTCCATTAGCACAGATAACCTTTTGTCTTTTTTATATTTTGTAATATTTTATTGTCATAATAGCTACACAGATTTCTATCATTCGTAGTACAGAAAGAGCTAGTCATAAAATGTTGGTTACCAGGAGTCTAATTACAGTCAGTTTAGAATAAAATAAGGAAAAATATTACGAATTATCAGCGAACGAACACTTTTCTCAATAAGCAATATATCTTGCTAGGCCTTATCGCGGTTAAATCAGAGACATAAATACTTAATTTTACTATTACTATTGGAACTCCATTACAAGTCGTTATTTTAAAGGAGGTATGTTTACAATCTCTTCTTCTTCTTCGTTACACTCTTTACATAGTGGTCGTGGCCATTATGCATTTGTGACACGTTCGAGTGACACGTTTGACGACACGTCGCCACTCGTCCCGTAGAGCCGCTTTCCGTGAGCATTCATTGACGGTAGCCGACACTGGCTTTGATCTGGTCGGTCCATCTCATCGGCGATCTTCCTCTAGCTCTGACACCTTCCACTCTCCCTTGAACAACGAGGCGTTCTATGGACGTTCCGTCTCGCCGAGACACGTGTCCAAAGAAGTTGAGGATGCGGGATCTGACGACAGAGAGCAGACGCTCTTTAATTCCAAGCTCCTCAACAGCATGTTTACAATACATTCATAAATATCGCCTCACACAAATCAAATTTATCCCAAAGTAAGCTCTAGTAGGTTTGCGACATGGGAGAAGACGTTATAACGTACATACTCATCTTTTAAATACGTACTTAAACACTTTAAAAAAATCCATGACCCTAGAACGAATATTGGCATTCATCACACAAACATTTGCCTTGCCGGAATTCGAACCCAGGATATTAAGTATATTGACGCCTTTCACTAGCACTTTAGCGACATGAGTCGCCATTTTGAAAGAAACGCTGTAAGGGTGTCAGACTCGTCCTCGCAGAGCAATCTCCGGGCAGCGCGGAAGCCTTTGCCTTTGTCTTTGACCGCTAACGAGGCCGCTGAGTCGATGCTGCGATACAGCATACACAACTCCTACTCACGTAATAAGTCCACTTAATGTCTTTGAGAAATTACTATTATTTCAGCTTAAACAATACTACCGCCCGGCTTCACACGGGTGCAACAATGCATATAAACCTTGCTCTAGAATCACTCTATCTATTTAAAAAAACGCATCAAAATCTATTGCGTAGTTTTAAAGATCTAAGCTCACAGTCATATGGACAGACAGAAGGAAGCGACTTTGTTTTTAACCGACTTCAAAAAAAGGAGGGGGTTCTCAGTTCGGTTGTATATATATATATATATTTTTTTTTTATGTTTGTTACCTCATAACTCCGTCATTTATGAGTCGATTTGGAAAATTCTTTTTAGGTTCATGAATGACATCTCAAGGTTGGTCCCATAAAATTTTGGTGAAGATCTGATGACGAAATCCATGAGGAATTGAAGGAATTCCTGAAATTATATAGGCAGTCATAATATTTTTCATATATTTTCTAAAACTATTTAAGTATTTGCATATGGTAGTCATCATCTTCCAATGCTGAACTGATGATGGAAGGTACAACTCCTTAACGGTTAGGAGTTAGATAATTAAAACGAGATGCATGCCTTCAAGCCCTCCCTGATCACCCCGCCATAAGTATTTTATATGAATCACTAAAAAGCGAAAAAAAATTTTTTTAACAAAAAAAAGAACCGACTTCAGTAAAACTAAAAATCCGAAAATAATCCGTTCAAGTACTCACCCTTTGAAGTCGGTGCCAAACCTCACGTAAACTTTAATACATAAATATAATAACAGTGGTTTGGGATAGACTTCAAAGGGTGAGTCAAATGTAATCTGTACTTGAACGGGTTATTTTTGGATTTTTAGTTTTACTGAAGTCGGTTCTTTTTTTTGTTAATTTTTTTTTTATACTATGTAGTGATGTGGTAGTGATTACCAAACAGTTAATGTAGTTAACCCATAATTTGTAAATGTCCAATATACTGGAAAAACCCATGCCCTTCTTTTTGTATGTTTCTGAACCAAAATCGTTTGAACTATCGAACCCCGATTAGGCTCAAATTACGAACATTTAGCGTTCTTTGCCAAATTAAGGGTTTAAAGTACCACAATATGCAGTCATAATTACTATATGTGTTGGGGCATAAAATTTCCTATTTAATGACATATATTTAATACTATTTTAGAATAAAAAATACTAAGCCGGAAATGGATATTCTTCACGGTCGCTTTCAGCCACGACGACTGCTATTATCTCTGATTTTGTCGCTAGTGCCATCGAAGCCGGAAATTATTAGTAGGAAAGTAATAGTTGTATACCTAAGTACAACCTACCTATTTAACCTAGTAAACCAGCGTTTCTTAACCTTTTTGTCCACGGACCCCTTAGGAAATCAAGCACACTTTTAAGGACCCCCTTAATAAAAAAAGCAGCAATAAATAGCACGGCGTGCGTAGCGATTTAGAGACTTTTGGTGGCATTTATTTATGATTGTTAAATAAGTGAATGTCCATAGATAAGGCTGCGGACCTCCATACATATGCTCGCGGACCCCCAGGGGTCCGCGGACCACAGATTAAGAAACACTGTAGTAAACGACTACTGAGCCTGACCCGTAGGTTACGAGCCGGCGACATGCAGACCACATTTCGCATTCTTGCTCCTTGCGTGTGCTCCGTCCGACCAGCTTCTAACTTCTAACACCGCACCGCCTGCAGTCTCCACCGAAATAGAACTGCTAATTACTGAAATTTCCATCACTTATACTGCATTGTATAAAGCTCGGCAAAACTTTGAATTGAAGAGCTGATTTTCAACACGAATTATTAGAAAAATCAACAAGCGATCCCCATATGTGGTAAAACTATTTCACATAGCTTCGTGCGTGTAATGTCTGTCATCTCGGTACACTTTAATAATATAATTATATTCTAAGGGTATAAATGTACTGAGATGATAGATGTCACACAAAGCTATATAAAATAGTCAGTAGGTATAATAGTATTCAATAGATTTAAGCATTGGAACCCTACGAAGGATTCGATAGACCCCACATGCAGACATACATTAACAAGCCTCATTAAATTAAAATAAATAATAAGACTATATAAATTGTATTAAAATTGTGTTCTTTTTTAATGCTTATTAAATAAATGCAATATCACGAAGTTTTTTAGTTGTATCTAATAATTAATTGATATAAGATTGCATTTACTTTTCCTTTGATATGAGGTTATAAAATAATTACTAGGATATTTTTGGACTTCGTGGATTCACAGACAAATTCCATTATATATAGGTACCTATTTAACGTTGATTGCAAGCCCGTGGCATGAATGCCACGGGCTGAAGACCACAACATTCCCCGTGCCTACACAGGTTAGACTTCTCGCTGCGCCAACTCTCCCGCGGAAATAGAACTGCTAATTACAGAAGTGCTGTCGCGGAGCCTTGAGCCTTTTACTTGTTACTTGATTTATAAATGCGAAGCGACCTGGCGTCAGATTTTATAGCGACCCGGCTTAGGATGTGTCCACTGACGACGTGGTTGGCGCAGTTTGCTTACACCTGCCTACTGAGTCAGCAGTCCCGGGTTCGAATCCCGGCCAGGGCAAATATTTGTGTGATGAACTGGAATATTTGTGCTTGGGTCATGGTTGTTCTATGTATGTCAGTATATATTTATCTATATATCTTTTTGCTTACCATCAGGCGAAGTGGAGCCACTATGTTGTGCCGTTATAAAAAAAAAAAAAATACAACGTGTTTTATTCAATTGCTTTAACTTCGACATAGTGCTTGGAACATTAACGTAAACTCATCCCTTAAACCGTTTAATGATATTCGAAAAATTCTTTTTTTTTTTGGTATCCCATACAAAGTAATTAAATATTTAATTGGTAGCTATTGTAAAATGTCCTTTTGAGTTAGGCAATAGTTAGAGTCAACTTGTTAACGTCACTGATAAAACTTCATCGATGACAGAATTGAGAGCTCGTTAAAAACTTAGCTAGGTGGAATGCCCGTGGATGGTCTTGGGTTCAAACCCCGGTAAAGAACTTTCTTTTTGTATTTATTTTTGTTCATTGGCAGTGAAATTTTGATTTTTTGAGCATATTTTTATTTCAGAACAATGTTTGCGACGGGTTTAATCCATTTTTTTAATTCTTTTTATTTCATTTCTTTCGGGTTATGGTATAAATGAAACTAATTAAAGTTTAAGTATAAACATTTATTTACATACACAATATTGGCCTAATAAAATAAAATGATATGATCTCCTCATCAGTATTTAACACTCAATATTTTCATTTAACCAAAATAATGATTTACTACAACTTCTTTTCAAAGTGCCCGCCATTATTTTCTAAACAAATATTCAACCGAAATCGTATCTCGCGATTTAGTTTGGCAAGAGTGGCACGCATGCCATCGGCTTCTTCCTGAATTCGTTGCAGTAGGTCTTCCCTCGAAGCCACAGGTTTGGAGTAGACTTTTCTTTTAAAGTACCCCAGACATTAAAGTCGACCCTTAGACTTTAATGTCGTAACGTGGGGGGTTCGGTCCGGAGGTCTGCATGGCGGGCCACGCAAGAGTTTGACTGCCGCGTCTAATCCAACGCCCAGCAAAGTGCACATCCAAATACTGTCTAAAACGGCCAGCAAAACGTGCCGGTGCTCCGTCATGCTGGATCCAGTGTGTCCGCAGTGTTTCCAATGGAATATCATCGAAATAATCCAAATTATGCAAGTTCTTATTGGGATATCGACGTCGGTACTCCCTTGCTGCTTCCGCCGCATTTCCATTGCAGTAAACCGTAAACAAAGTGCATATTGGCTTCTTCTTCGCCTTTCGGCCGTATAATTTATCCGTGGCATCATAAAGCAAGTGAACACAATTATTTCATTAAAAATTAAGTACATAACAACAATAATAAATTAGTATTGTCAATTTGACGTGACACATGCGAGTCAAGTGAGAGCAAAATAAAAAAGAACTTATTTATTTAGACCTTGTCGTACATAGATTCAGATTCTTTATTGCGAAACCATGGTATTACAGATGTTGTTATTGTGGAAGTACAAAAATGGACCCTACTAGGGTATAGCAACAATAATAGACTTATTCTAAACTATTTCTATACAATTATATATCTGACATGAGTACTTAGAAATATACCTATTTACCTTATTTATTATCAATATGTTTACGAATATTCCATGAACTCTGCTACTGAATACGGACATTTATTTATAAGATAAGTTTTAAGCTTAGTTACATATGTGCTATAATTTTCTATTTTCGAAATGTCTTGGGGAATTTTATTAAAGATTTTAATTGACATTGCATGGGGGCCTTTGCTTGTCATTTGAAGCTTGGCAGGGACTGGTAGAAGCAGTTTATTGGGGCGCAAGTTGTGTGATTGGGAGTTCAAAGTTTGAGGTTTATTGTATAGGTTCATATGTTTTCGAACAAACTTGCAGCTTTCTAATATATATATATTGATGTAAGAGTAAGGATTTTTCACTTTGAGAAGTGTGGCCTACAGCTCTCGTCATTTTTTATGTTTACTAGTACTCTAATGCATCTCTTCTGTAATATAAACAATTCCTTAACGTTTACACTATTGCCCCACAATATTATTCCGTATTGTAGCCATGCTTGAGCAAACGCATGGTACGCACAAATTGCAGTCTTTAAATCTGTATTTATTTTTATTTGTCTAAGGGCGTATGTGAATCTAGATAATTTAGCGGCTATTTTTTCAGTGTGAGCTTTCCAATTTATATGGAACACTGAAAACTCTTTACATACGAACCAGCAGAGAATAGTCTTTGGTTATAAGAAGATTTTACACTGGATAAACTTAGATTAGTGATTAAATTTGGATATTAAATAATTTGAAAATGGTGCGAGTTAGGAACTTAGTTTCTTTGAGAAATTGACTCAATAAGACGTAAAGAATTGACCCTTAAAGCTAAATCAATTGAATAAAAACAGGTTGGATAAGTATACGAGATCCTCGTCTAGTACCCATAACACAAGCCTTATTGAGCTTAATTTGGGTTGAGGTTGTCTGATATATTTATTTATTTATTTTATTATTTACTAACAGCGAGTTGACCAGTCAGTGCTCAAAACTTCAATTTCGCGTCATTGGAAGTGTCAGCTGAGCGAAGCGTAGCTTAACTAACTTTCAAATAGGTTATTGGGCTACGTGCAGCAAAACGTAAGTGGAAAACATTTTCCCTTTTGAGAACATTAACATTATTTTTTATTATTAGAAATTTGTTTTAAGGATGTTTTCATAAGACTGATATAAATATTTTTTCATGTTACTGCGCTCGTAATATGTTCAGAAGCCTATCCTAAGAATTATCTATGCCGAACAAATAACATCGGAGTCAAACCATCTATAACATAGTTGCTCATTATTTTTACACGACAAGGGTTGCAATTAGCTGCGCGTTCCGATTCAACTCATTAATTACGTTCTTTGTCCCGACGCGCTTTGTATTTTCTTTGTTTTGTATTAAGACAACAAGCAACTATTGTACTACGTTTAGAAACTAATTGGAGTTTTGGAAACAGAATCGATTGGAAACTCAATATTACACAAATTGAAATACAAAATTAAATTTATTGAGTTACAGATTATGTGGAGTTAAAGAATATTAAACATTTTGGCAACTTAAGTTTCGAATGAAAAAATTAGTCAGAAAAAAAATATGATTTAATTTGATTATGTTCTTTTTACCGTCAGTTGAGATTCATTTCACCCAGTGGCAAAATATTTATTTTATTTCCACTCTATGTTTGATAAAATCCTATTTAGGAAATGTATTGTGGGAAATCAGTTGTCTTAAAATAACATTTCCGAAAAATTCATTAAATTTTGGCTAACCTTAAACAATAAACAATCAGAAAATATGTTCTCTGTCAGTTTCCTTACTGACTTCACTTAAACGAACTTTGAAGAATAATTCTGTTCCGGATATTCAAATGCAAAAGAAGAGAAATGTGACATCACAGTCTTGCCACTTCGCCGCTTCGTTTGGTAAATATTTAAAATGCGAAAGTGAGACTGTTTAGGTAACGTCAAGTGATTCCCCCTTCATCATTCAACCCCTGATTCTTTCACACCTTTGCCCGTAGTCGTCTCCGATTTAACCTACGCTCCATAAAAATAAAATAATATTCTGGAAAACATATGTGTAATCCCTTGAAACTTTCAAATTAAGTCTATTATCGCAATCGACTCGTGAATGAGTCAAGTTAAGTTTCGCAGGTAATAAGTAAGCGTCGACTTATGTAGGTAACTCATTTTTAAGTCGGTTGAAAATGCAATGAACTGATCGGTGTTGGTGAATTTCTCTTAAGCGCACAATTTCTCGGATATCGTTATAAAAGAAAGCTCAAAGGATATATTTAATATAACCAATGAACGGCGGGTCGTCAATATGCCGTCATTAAGTCGTAATCCAGGCGCGATATTGCTCGTCTACAAAGGCAATGCGTGCCCCGGACATGTGTGGGTGTGTGTGTAGGGACGTATCTGTGTGGTGTTTTATTAATATCACCCGTTATATTAACTTCGCAACGAATGATCCTTGCGAGTTGTCAATGGTGGCGACTATTCACTGACGATAATAATATGAAAAATTTAATTTATAAAAGAGAATCTGACATGTTTCTAAATAATGCAATGCAACATGTTTTAATACTCTACAGGTCGTTATTCTTTTTTGTATTATTAAAGGACATGTTGGTTGGCAGTACGTACATTTTACAAATTATAGCCGCTTGTATGTATGTTACTTGGCTGATAATGATCCAATCTGTATCGGTAGAATTAGCAGGGCTACTCCCATCGATAGTTGAGTTGAAACTAAACAGAGGGCCTTATTGAAGTGCAAGGATATAGGAATGTGAAAGCCTACAGATTCACCTAGCCATATTTTTTGATGCATAGAAAGTGATAAATTTGATGACAAAAGTGAAATTAATGTTAGTGTATTTTATGGTCTCGAAATACAAATCGTGTTTGAATGTTTCATAAAAGGGTGCCATCTGAGAGACAACTTGTAGTTAGTATTTCCGTCGATAGTAACGACAGTTTGTCGAAGTTTAGAGACCGGCATAATTTAATGGAAGACGAATGTGGAATCTTGCTGGCCATTTGCCGGTTAGCTGTATTGTGGAGCATAATAGACATGTTGACAATTTTTTTTTGAGGATGTCAATCGATTCTATTTTTTATTGTGATCATACGATCGTGTGTCTATATGGGACTGACTACACTTAAACTGCTCTAAAAGTCAGAAATGACCGTCAAAGTTCAACATTTCTACGTAGCGCTAAAACGCTCCATACAAAACGCGTCAGGCTAGTGACGTCACAGGCCGGTATAGGTACCAATAATTGTATGGAAAAATTAAGAAATTTGGCATTTTCACCGTGAAAAAGTGCGTTTAAGTTCATAGTTGTCATACAATTATTGTTTCGTAAAATTATGAGGATTCTGAAAACATTTTCAAAATTTATTTTGGATTAAAAAATTAAAACATAAAATTTGCGTACCTTTGAAGTCACATATTTCCAAAAAAGATATATGTTTCTGGATTTTTTTTCTTTGTTTCGTGATATATTTAGCTAATTTTATTCATATAACTACAGTACGCTGTAGAATTCAACATCAGTCAAATAGCCTATTAGGGTCATGTGTGCGTAAATTAGAATACTCATATCTTCGGTTATTGTAGTCAAAACTGTTCCCTAGAATACATTATAACGGAACTGTCTTTCTCTCACAATTAAACAAGCATCGAGTAAATTGACGTTCAAAAAGTCCATGTACTCATGTGTATGTTAGTTGCACCACCCAAAATTTTTCGCCTAAAATAGACAACATAACATAGTCATGATATCTTTAGTTTTGGCGTTGATGAAAACTAAGAACTTCACATGTTCCAGGAAAAAAACTCTGTTTTGTTACCATTAGATCTATGTACATACAATTTCTACAAATATTTAAAGTTTCTAGCTCACTCAATATTATTGTAACATTGATCGCCTTTACCTTGTAAAATATATACTCATTCTGTTCCTTTGCATCATTAATTTCAAAGCAGGATGCGTAGTCCAAAAATCTTGTGCAACTTTGTCATGTTAACTCGCTGCTACATTCACTTAGCAGCCTGCTAGACGATATCAAAGTGACAAGGTGCTCGCAAAACGTCTCAAGTCTGTTTTCGTTATAGTGAGCTTAATTGAGAGCCGCGGGCGAGTCGAGTGCCAACTTATCAGTCCTCTGATTTAAGGTAAAATAGACTCTTTTTCAAGGAATGAGGGAGTTTGAAATGGCAGAGATAACTAGGTGGTCATGTATAGTCGGTTTTATTAAGCAACGTCGTTGTGAACAGGCTGTTTATGATGACATCGTGCAGTAACTGTTGGCCGAGCCATTTTGTAGGAAACGTTTACGAGAATTCTGTCAGATCGAATAGTAAGTAAACAGCATTTGTTTTTGTATGCCGTAAGATAGGCATCGATAAATAAACGTATTCATAGTTTTAAAATGAATACATATTTAATACCTATAGTAGAATTCTTGAAAATCATCCATTGCTAAATAAAAAAAACAAATTTCGCAACAAGTTTTCAATGTATTTTATAAGTACGAGTACGTTACTTAATTTAGCCGCAACACGCTTGCTATCAAAAGCCACCAATAGATTTGTCAAATTGTTAGCAAAAAAACATTTGGTTTTATAAAATCGTCCAACTATCTTCATTCGCTAAATTCCTTGTTTCAGTTTGATTTTCAATTATTTTAAACTTCATCTTCGCATGTACTCAATTCGCTGTATCGCCATACATATTTAACCAGCAAATCGGGCAGGTGTTCCAGAGGCAGAGGCCGGCAAGACGCTGAGACGCTGCTAAATAATTCCCTGTGTGTCGCGTCTCCGCGCCGCTGCACAGCACAGTTAGCACACAAATAGAATGAAGGGTTAATTCGACGACGTATTGCGATTATCACGTGATCATTATCAGAAACATTAATTTTCTCTACATTAATGGCTTACATAGTTCATCTGTTCATCTATTGTTTTCTTTACGTGGCATTAAATGACGGAAATTTATCTATTTGACTGTATAGCTCTGAAATTAATCAGATATACAAATAGCAAGCCACACAACCACGCACCAGGAGTAATAACGGTATTGTTATACGGTAATATAAGAGTAAATCTTACGAACGTGAGGTAATAGTAAAGATCGTCATACCAAGTTACGCACTGTCAAGTCAATGATGGTGCAGCGTTTGTTAATGTCTGATGTGGTACTTCAGGGCTCTTGTAATTATCAACTTTTCATCGTTGAAGTGCATTGAGTGACTTTATCAAGTTAACATTTTCCAAAGGTATAGTGAAATGAGACATCATATTTCTTGCTGTCGCTATGTGTACTTTAGCGCTAATATTCTGCATTTTGAATTGTATACCTATCAAAATAGGGTCATCTATATGAGAGTGAATGTCATCATGGGAACGGTAGAAAGCGTATATTGCTTAAATAGAAATATAGTGGCGAGATCTCGAATAGACGCCAGTGAAGGGTCGGATAGAGCACAGTGGTTTCAGCTAGAACAAAACAGCGGTTTCTATGGGGGAGAGTATTATGCTACCACTTAACAATAGATGGCTCTTAAATCAAAAAGATGACCCAAATGTATATTTGCTATTACCATAGCAAATATACATTTGGGTCATCTTTTCAAAATACTGTAGTGATACCTCACTACAGTATTTTTTCGTATAGTAACTCTGGGATAGTTTAATTGTTTCGTTTCAAATTACGCAAAATAAGTTAAATAAATAATCAGTTCTGGTATTTCAGTTAGTTTGAATAAAAAGAAATATTCATTAAAGTATTTTACTGTAATTCGTATTTATATTGTAATAAAATAAAATAAAATTGTATTATATTCTTACGGTCATAAAATTTGTTGAAAATTTTAAAGAAACTCTTTAGTTACCGCAAACGAAACGCTAAGTTGATATCGTACCAAATGTCATTTTCAAAGTTTCGTTTATTTCCGTGAACGAAGTGCTTTCTGTGTTTATTTTCTATTTTTTACGAGGACTTGGCTGCACTCCTGATTTCTGCTTGTTGCGTTGACCACTTTTTTGTTTCTGGACTCTGATTTGCCCCTGGATTGGATAACTTTCAACTATGACGTCAACAAAAATGTGTGCCGCGTTGTGAAAAAACTTGTAAGTATTCCTTTGCCTTCTAAATAAGTTAACACAACAATCTTCAGTAAAATGAAGATCCTAACAGTTCGTCGAAGTTTTCCTTATAGGTTAAACAGAAATCTAAAATGTTCGTGTTTTATTTCTCTTTTAAGATGACTTTTATGCTATTATTATGAGCCTAAACTACGTCATTTAATATCTTTAATATCTTTACAGGTTCGAATAACGTCATAACCCATTTTTACCTGAACCAAGACACGCAAGCAGACAGATTTTATACTACCTATATACCAGATTATATGCAAGTGAAAGCACGTAACTACTTTGTAAAAATTTTTAACAAAAAAAAGAACCGACTTCAGTAAAACTAAAAAGCCGAAAATAACCCGTTCAAGTACAGATTACATTTGACTCACCCTTTGAAATCGATCCCAAACCACTCAGTTATTATATTTATATATTAAAGTATACGTGAGGTTTGGCACCGACTTCAAAGGGTGAGTCAAATGTAATCTGTACTTGAACGGGTTATTTTCGGCTTTTTAGTTTTACTGAAGTCGGTTCTTTTTTTTGTTAAAAATTTTTTTTTTTTCGCTTTTTAGTGATTCATATAAAATACTTATGGCGGGGTGATCAGGGAGGTCTTGAAGGCATGCATCTCGTTTGAAATATCTCCTAACTCCTAACTGTTAAGGAGTTGTACCTTCCATCATCAGTTCAGCATGAGAAGATGATGACTACCATATGCAAATACTTAAATAGTTTTAGAAAAAACATTAAAAATATTATGAGTGCCTATAAAATTTCAGGAATTCCTTCGATTCCTCATGGATCTCGTCATCCGATCTTCACCAAAATTTTATGGGACCAACCTTGAGATGTCTATTCATGAACCTAAAAAGAATTTTCCAAATCGACTCATAAATGACGGAGTTATGAGGTAACAAACATTAAAAAAAAAAAAAAAAAAAAAAAAAAAAAAAAAACATACAACCGAACTGAGAACCCCCTCCTTTTTTTGAAGTCGGTTAAAAAGGAATAAATCTACTGCATAAATCTAAAATTGTCTTTTAATTTAGTTTTCTCTCCTATTTTGTAAATTATAACGCCATATTATTAATCTTTTACATGAAAAGAATTCAATATGGCGTTATAAAAATAATAAGTGAACAAGGAGAACTGCTATGTAGCTACGGTCGCGCGTCGTGTATAGTTTTGGCCACTTAACGCCGGTGGCGCTGCAATCGAAATCGTTGACTGATGACTCTATTATAAAACATTCAATATACTCTATGGGATAGAGGCCTAGTTTATGTGCACCGTAATTGGGCTATTAGATGGCCCGCGAGATGAAACAACGGGGTGCAGCGTGAATTAGAAAGGGTTTACCCTCGCGTGTTGCCATTTGGCTCGGCTGGGATGAATATTTAAATATATGTGCTGAATTTATTGTGTCTTCTCTGTTTTATTTCAAGTTAAAGAGTGGTCTCTAGTAATGGTGGCCAGACACATTGTTTATATCTGTCGGCCCACTGTCGCAGTCGTCGTGTGTCTCCGCACGCCGCCGGTACCACAATAATGGTGCCAACTGTGCGACGAGAGACGGACGACTACAACACATATGTACAAGATAAACACATTGAGACTGTTGTAAATATGTATAGATAAATATACTTAGTAAAGTATCATAATCTACACTGTGACTGTGACTGGACAATCCTAGTCACAGTATAGATTATTAGTACCTTCATTTCATTGTATTGTAAGACTATATATAAGATGGCTAAAACGAAGGGCTGATAGTTGTCCTGTAAGGCTGATCCGGTAAACATGAGCAAATACTAAATACATTAGGTACTGTAGAGGCCGGAAAAAGTCATTTCGTGAATGAGTATGGTTTTGAAGTGTAAGGTGTAGCCGATTGCTGCTGTAATTGGGAAATGTAATTGGATTTTTTCTTATGTGGGTATGCATGTTGCAGAAGATACGTTGACCTCCAAAAAGAAAACTAGTTATATCCTGAAACAGTTTCAATACAGATTCAACAGGTTGAAATTCCCATGTACAATTCACACATTGACAGAGATGTAAACGGAGCCGTCGGCCTCGCGTCTTGTTTACTCTTGTCTTGTCAAGCTCATCTCGTGTGCTTCATTGTGTCCGTCTTGATCGTTCAATTATCTCATCACGCGCTGCAATAATGCATTCCTGCCACAGGGGCTGAGAACATGATGCAATTTCAGTAAATAATTAATATCTGACAACCTTACACAAATCGATTTATTTCCAAATTAAGCTCAAGAAGGCTTGTTTTATGGATACTAGACGACGATATACATAAGCTGCGTATCCATTAGAGCAGCCTCAGACCGAGCAGCCTCGACTCGAAGCAAACTGAGGCTGCTCACTCTGAGGCATAGGCTCGAGGCACGTTGCGGATCAAGCTGAGGCGACACGCCTCAGCTTGATCCGCAATGTGCCAGTTTAAGCAAGAACGCGATGACACCAGACGCGCGTAGAGTAGCTGCTGCTTTAATAATCATTAACAATATCAAAAAAAGGAGAATCCAACAAAAAGCTATACAAAAGAGAACGCATCGATGGTGGATAAAAGAGTTATATCGCAATAGAATTCAGCATGGATGTGAGCAACTGCTATTGGACATATCGTTTGAAAACGGCGAGAGCTTTAAAAATTTTACACGAATGAGCACAGGTGACTTTGAGTGGCTGCTATCGATGGTTACACCTCTGATAGAAAAAAAAGATACGAAATTTCGTTGTGCTATTCCAGCAAGGGAGAGACTAGTTGTAACACTGCGATATTTAGCAACTGGCGATTCATATACTAGTCTACAATATCTGTTTAGAATATCAAAGCAGTCAATTTCTAAAATTATAGCACAAACTACTGGAGCAATAATCGAAGTGCTAAAGGACTATATTAAGGTAAGTAAAACGCTCTGAAATTAAATTCAAATGTTTTTAATTCTTTAAAATTATGTCCGGGTACGGGCAGGGCTATTGAGTGAAATCATGGTCTGTCATATTGAGAATTGAATCCAGTGCCTCGACCTGACTGGGTGTGTGGGCTTGCGGACTGGGTGTGGGGGCTTGCGGGCTGGGTGTGGGGGCTTGCGGGCTGGGTGTGGGGGCTTGCGGGCTGGGTGTGGGGGCTTGCGGGCTGGGTGTGGGAAGATGTGTTGATGCGTAAACGGATGAAGATGACGATTCATTATATTGTATGTTTGGAGATTGTTGAGTGAAATATCCATAATTGCTTTGGCGTGGAATTCGCCCCATGTCTGCTTCAAAAATGATGTCCATTATAGATTTCTTCACACATGCTAACGTGTAGGGGTCATATTTTCTCAGTTCAGACGCCACATGTTTTCCAAAGGTATCATAGGCATCATCTTTTGCATGAAGTACTTCCATAGCTTCCTGTAATAACATGTCATCTGTGGTATTATTTATATTTATTACAGATGAGTCTTCTGCCTTTCTTTTTGTGGCTCTTTTCTTTTTATTCTTTGCAGCATCTTTGGATGACTGGTCCACGTCCGATGTCACATCTGTCTCTGCTGATGGCGTTGGTGGCTCTGCTGATGGCGTTGGTGGCTCTGCTGATGGCGTTGGTGGCATCTCATTGTCATTAGTTAAATCAGTTATTTGCGAGTCTGCCGCCGTTGATATTTCCTATAATCAGGTTATTAAATTAACTTCTTTATTTTTACAGTTACCATTATGTGAAGAGGAATGGCTGCAACTGGCGCGAGATTGGGAAAACAAATGGAATTTTCCCCATTGCATAGCATCGATGGATGGGAAACATATAGTTCTTCAAGCTCCAATTAATAGCGGTTCAGAATATATAAATTATAAAGATTTTTTTAGCATAGTTTTGCTTGGCTTAGTTGACGCAAATTATAATTTTATTTACGCTAACGTTGGTTGTCAAGGTCGAATTTCAGATGGCGGAGTATTTAAAAATACAACTCTTTACAAAAAACTAGAAAAAAAGGAATTGAGTTTACCAGAGCCTAAAATTATACAAGTGCCGTATGCAATCAAAGTTCCTTACATGATATTAGCCGACAAAGCGTTTGCATTGAATAATTATACTATGAAACCATTTGAAGGAAATCCCAGTTATGGGTCTTCTGAAAGAATTTTTAATTATCGACTATCAAGGGCAAGAAGAGTGGTAGAAAATGTATTTGGTATTATGTCTTCTGTATTTAGAGTATTGCGGAAGCCAATGTTGTTAGAACCAGAAATCGCTACCAAAGTTGTTCTAGCAATTGTACACTTGCATAATTTCCTGCGGAAATCAAATCAATCTTCACAAATTTATATGCCGCCAGGATCGATTGATAGAGAAACAGAAAATGGAAATTTTGAACCAGGATCGTGGAGAAATGAAGAAATGTCCCAGTTTTTGCCAATCCGCGCAGTTCCTAGAAGAGCAGCTGAACAACCTAAATCTATTCGCTTACATTTAGCTCACCATTTTGTTACAAATGGAATATTACCGTGGCAAAATGATTATTAAAAAATACTTACAGACGTAGTCTCCGATGTCGGACGTGGAGTCAATTTATCCGATAAAAAATCAAAATGGTCGTAGGCAAACCACTTAGAATTATATATGTCGTCTCGTCCTGTAATTAAAATAAAATATATAAATACATGTATGTATTTTTTATTATAACCTGACCTGAAAATCGGTGGGTAATTTTTACTAAAGTTGATTCCCGCGTTTTATTTTAGATTTTGGATGTAAATAAGTAAATAAAATTTCATTTTCATTTATTTCAAGGAAAAATGGGTCATATTAATGTGTTTTGTAATGTAATGTTATAATTTAATTTAATCTGATTTAATGTGTTATGTAATGTACCTACCTAACATTTTACATTTACAAAACACATTAAAAATTTAAAATATAAACATAAAAATTTAACAAATAGAAATTAAAATATTGAAACATTCATACCTATATACAAATTACAATAAAATAATCGCAAATAATCATGCATTGACTTTTCGTCAAACATGCTTTTTCGATCTAATAATCTAATCTAACGGAATGGAAAACCGAAACTTCTTTTCTCTTAATTCGATCGAAAGAGATCACGATTCTGAGTAAAAAATACTTAAAATATACAAAATCTAGAAAAAAGTACGGGGTACAACATTAGAAACAATGGCCCCGGTGAATTTCAAATTTTCGCGGCGTAGAGGGCAATAAATAACCCACGGCGTCATGCGAAGGCGTTGTGCGTGTGCGATGGAGTGAGATACGATAGGAATACCTGTGTGTGTACTGAGAGTGTATTCCTCTAGTGTATGGTTAGGTACTTCTATGCACGCATAGAATACATTTCGATTACGTTTTCAATTTGTATGGAGACTAAAACACTACACGACAAAGTATCCTAATAATATTATAAACGTGTAAGTTTGGATGGATGTATGTACTACGTTCCACTTAATCTCAAAAACTACTGGACGTATTATGATGAAACCTTGATTTGGAATATTTCAACGATTTTAAACGAAATGAAGCGAAAAAACTAAAAGTTGGAAATGCAGTTCGCAGGTCGAATCCTGTCTGAACCATTAAATTTTTCGCTTCATTGTAAACATTTGGTTTACGTTAGCAGACTTACTGCTTTAATAAAAATGATTTTTAAACGGTGTAACAAAATGAATACTCCATCACTTGTTAACATAACTTTAATTCGCAAAAGTTCGATTTACAAATAGGAAACACATGAAAACAATTAAAAATGTACCGAGAGGCGCGGAGCGCGTGCTGCCTAAACTAAATTCGTTCGAATAGTTCCTCTCTTCGCCACGCCGCTGCGTGGCGCGACCGAGCGAGCTGTTCGCCGTGCGGTGGGGCGCGAGTTGCCATAGCAACGAGCGCGCGCGCAAATATTATTCTTACAACGGTTAAAAAACAACGCTGTTTCTCAAGATAGACATTCCACATACCAAACAATTCTTGTAAAAAACAGCAAAGGATGGCTATATTATAAAAGCGAAAGTTTGTGTGTATGTTTGTTACTTCTTTACGCTCAAACGACTGGTTTTTTTTTTGTGATAAATTTTGGTCTGAAGATAGCTGACACCGCTGGCTTTTTATCCCGAAATAATGTAGTCGTGGGATGAGCGGGTAACACCGCAGGGAGCAGCTAGTACTTAATAATATAGAGTGCCTACATTTATTTACCTGATCCCGTGGTAAGACTATTTTTGTGTCGTGACTTTTCTCGTCTGTATGATCCTGTGAGGCTAGTGATCTTCTTTTTGACAGCGTCCACTGAAATCCCCAATTTTGAACTAATATTGTTCCACGCATCCTGCTTAACATTTTTGTCATAATACTTTTTATTTAAAGGATCCCAAATAACACGATGAAACTCGTATAATTTTATTAATTTAACTGCAGTATCGTTGTCCATTGCGACGTGAGGCACACGCCCGTCTCCATCAAGTGCACGGCTCAGACTGAGGCTCCTTTGAGCGCGACAAAAAACCGACAAAATATGGCTCGGCCCGCGGCAACGAATTTGCCTCATGGCGCGGCGTGCCTCAGGTTGAGGCAGCGTCTCCACTTGTGCGGCCTCGGATCGAGCGGTTGCCTCACTCCGAATCTGCCTCTAGTGGATACGCGGCTATACATATATAAATAATTGTTTTAGTTATTTAGATTCCGGCTATTCTCGCATACAGGTCGCATTTCCCAACCGATTCTCGTGAAATTTTGTGAGCAGGTCGATAATTATTATTTCAGCCATTTCGAAACAGCCTCAACAGGTATGCAGCTAACAGAGTCGCTTGTTCAATATAGTATCGCTAGTTCGTGCCAGTGTGAAAATGATCAAGTCAGCTCCTTTGGTACCGTTTGGTAGCCAAGTTTTGTAACTGGCTACGGACGGGGAATTTCGAATTCCCATTTTGTAGCCGGTTACGTAATGGGCCTGCGTAGTGCCGTTTGGTAGCCAAGTTTTGTAACTGGCTTCAAAATGGGAATTCGAAATTCCCTGTTCGTAACCGGTTACGTAATGGACCTGCGTAGTGCCGTTTGGTAACCAAGTTTTGTAACTGGCTACAAAGTGGGAATCTGAAATTCCCTGTTTGTAGTCGGTTACGTAATGGGCCTGCATAATGCCAATTGGTAACCAAGTTTTGTAAACTGGCTACAGAATAGGAATCCAAAATTCCCTGTTTGTATCCGGTTACGTAATGGGCTTGCGTAAATTGCAACCATCTTTGAAAAAACTCAGTGAGGATTTGTATAATTTTGGTATACCAGATTTATGTACATTAAAAAAAAACGATTAGAACTAGGGATGTGGTAATCTAAAATCATTAGTTGTACTTACTATGAGATAGTTTTGTGCAGGAATCGGTAAGAGAAAATTCCCGTTTTGTAACCAGTTACAATAGGGGTTTTTTTCCCGTTGCAATGCTGGTTTGTAAACGCAGTTACGAATCGGTAATATAAAATTCCCGTTTTGTAACCAGTTACAATACGGAATTTGTATTCCCGTTTTGAAGCTGGTTTGTAACCGCGGTTGCGAATCGATAATAAATAATAAATAAATAATAAATAAATATATTAAGGGACAATCATACACAAATCGACCTAGTCCCAAACTAAGCAAAGCTTGTACTATGGGTACTAGACGACGGTATACATAATATATAAATACATATATAGATAACATCCATGACCCAAGAACAAATATTTGCACAAATATTTGCCCCGACTGGGATTCGAACCCGGGACCACCGATTCAGTAGGCAGGTGTCTACAAACCGAGCCAAACGCGTCGTCAACGATGGATGATGGAAAGGTCGCGTTTTGAAGCCAGTTACAACATGGGATTTTTTTCCCGTTTCGAAGCTGTTTCGTAACCGCGGTTACGAATCGGTAATGGAAAAGTCTCGTTTTGAAGCCAGTTACAACATGGGATTTTTTTTCCCGTTTCGAATCTGTTTCGTAACCGGGGTTACGAATCGGTAATGGAAAAGTCTCGTTTTGAAGCCAGTTACCGAATGGGTTTTTTTTCCCGTTTCGAGGCTGGTTACGAACTTTTAGTTACCAAACGGTACCAAAGGAGTCAGCTCGGGCTGACTTTTCAAAAAGTATGTCTATAGATGCCCTTAAAGCAACAAAATTACGGAAGCAATTCAGGACGCTTATTCATAATGCATAAAAATAACATTCAATTTCACAAATTATAATTTAAAATATTGCAAAAATACTATACCTATAGTAGGATATTCGTGGTCGTAAATGAATAAACATGATTAGATCGAAACATAACCGACTGAGTAGCAATTGCTGTGCAGATTTGTTACCGGATATCGTGTTATAGTGGCACGAAACCCTCACTGCGCAAGTAGACTCGCACTTGCCTTTTTAGCCCATTTTATACAATGCACATTACAACACGTCCTTTAAGACACATCAAGGTAAAAGCCAGACGTTGACGCCACCTCAAAGTCCACGAAGCGAAGCCGCCGGAGTCGCAGCAGCGGTAATTAGCGCAGTCGAAGCCCGCGTTTGTTCAGTTCGGTAATTGCTGTCATCGCTGTGCTGCCGTTTGCAACGCACAGCTTAGCGTAAAACCAACGAGTCCAGAAACAATAAAGGGTCGTTCTCAAAAAATTTGCACCGCCACCTGTCAACAGGTTTGTCTTAGAAGAAGTTTTTTACACCGCATTATTTTAAATATTCAATTATCAACACATATCTATAGACACTTTTTACATAGAGGCCAAATGCTTTTAATTAAAACTAAAGTATATTAATAGGCAAAAAAACTATTTAAAACTAGGTTTTGTCGGTCACTTGCCGTGTCCCAACGCGAGGTACTCATGTTTCGTTGTAATAAAAACATTAGATATTTTTTATTTTATTTAGTCAGTTTTCGTGCGCGTGGGCTCCACAAAGAGCTCGGTAAGCGCCTGAGGGATGCAACAGGGGACCCATGCGGCAGCTTTCTCGCGCAAAGGCTTTTCATAGCCATACAGTGTGGGGATAACTGCCTGCATCATGGGCAGCCTACCCCTAGGTCTTAGTATGTTTATTTTTTTAGTCCCATAAATTCGGTTTTTTACGCTTTCCGTTTCGCCTATACCTACTTAATATTTTTTCTTGTTTTCTATAGGGAGGATGGTTCCTCTGTTTCCGTTTATATAATAACATATCACAGGAAAAATTGGAACAATCCAGCATCACTGCAGGATTTGCATGGGTGTGCAGCTTCAGCCACACAGTGCCACCTGTTGGTAAAAATTTTATATTCCTCTCATCATACCGAAACGACTGATTGAATTTTGCTGGACTACAAGGTAAAGAAAAAAATTTTGCGCGGATGAAGATGTGTCTAGTAATATAATAAACGGTCATGTGGATAATGTCGAATATCTCTCAATTTGGACTTACGAATCCTTATTCATAAGACAAACGCGCGGGTAGTAGCCCAACGAGAGTGGCAGGGTACTAGGGTAGACGTGATGAGGTTGCCGACGAAAAATATAAATCTTTGAAATTTTAACAAAGTGGTCTTTAAAGATCATGAAAAGCTGTTTGATAAGTACAAGTAACGTACGATCAGCCAACGTGAAGTTTTTAGAATAGACTAGTCTTTAGCAATAGGCTTTAATTTTTTATTGTCCTTTCCAAATATAAACAATATTCGGGTGAGATAATGGTGAATAAAAGATCATTTTATTTTTAACATGACATCTATATTTATTTTTAGTTAATTGCTGTTGTTTCATCTTAGTTAGCGTTTTATTTAATACTTCAAAGGAAAAATAAAATAGCACACAAATTAATTTTAATGAAATCAATATCATTATCGAATAATAATGAATATTTTTGTAATATTGAATGAAGCTTCTGCGTCCGGTGTGCTGTGTCCTGTTCAAGTGTCGAGTTGGCGTTGCGACACACAACACACAACGCACTGGCTACATATAAACTGTTCTCGTACCTTACTACCCTCTGTTAAGGTTGAAAATCGTGTATCGTCTACAGGCAGTAGCGTAAACTGGCTTAAACGTAGCCTCTACTATGTCGCAATAAAGTCGGGAATGCTGTAGTTTTGCTCGAGTCAACAGGGCAGCCACAGCAGCGGCTCTCAAACTTTTTAGCCACGGAACAAAAAAAAATACATTCTTGAATTTGGAATTTGGCTTGACTAACGCAGCTTGACTTACACTATGGGTTACACTACATACTATGGGTTTAAGTTGATATTATCAGACAGATCGCTATCAATAGTTATAGTGTTGCTGAAATTGTGACTAATAATTGATTTCATGAATTTTAGTCAGTTAACTCTACACCAACAACCATGCACTACGTTGAGGGTTTACCTATTCTAATATTATTTTATTATAAATAAAGACAACACTGACTTAACTCTGGTAACATTTATGCATGTTGAATTGTCAAACTAGTTGACCTAATTATGGTTTTTACGTTAGATACAAATATCAACTATATTAATTATATTCGTTACTAGCGTCCCGCCCTGGCAATACGTATATCGTATGCATGTATTATACATATAAACATTTCTCTTGAATCACTCTATCTATTAAAAAACCGGCCAAGAGCATGTCGGGCCACGCTCAGTGTAGGGTTCCGTAGTTGCTCATCCTTCACAATAGACTTAAGTTACGAGCAAGATTTCAAGCTCTATAAAAAGGTCATAAACGCCAAAGTAACTGTAGTTACTTATTACTTTCTGGAAGTCAACTTACGTCCTTTTAAGAAAATTATGAAATTTTGCGATAACTCAAAAACGGCTTAACCGATTTTGTTCAATATAGTTTTCATTGAAAGTACTTATAAGGCCTCATGTTCATGATTTTTTTCATAATTTTTTGACTCGTGGTTGAAAAGTTAGAGGGGGGGGGGACACTATTTTTTTTATTTTCGAAGCGAATATTTACGAAACTGGTGACTTTGTCAAAAAAAAATGTTTGGAGACCCCTATTATTTTTAAAAGACCTATTCAACGATACCCCACACACTAGTGTTGGAACGAAAAAAAATTCACCCCCACTTTAGGTGTTCGAGAGGTACCCCAAAAAAAATCGTTTTTTAGTTTTAATTTTACCGTTTTGTCGGCGTGATACATACACATACTCATACCAATTTCAGCTTTCTAGTACTAATGATCACGGAGCTAAGCCGCGGACGGACAGACGGACAGACGGACATGGCGAAACTATAAGGGTTCCTAGTTGACTACGGAACCCTAAAAACCGAATCAAAGTCCGTTAAGTAGTTTTAAAGATCTAAGCATACATAAGGACAGACAGACAGACAGACAGCAGGAAGCGACTTTGTTTTATATTATGTAGTGATGGAAGATTTCGCACATGATTTCTATTTTTCATAAGTTTTGTCAATGTATAAATCAATATACATTTTAAATCTAGACAAAACATCATGAACCTTCATCTTACATGATAAACTATAGCTATATGCAAGAACTGGAACCATACTTACATGAACCTTACAAACACATACGTGCAGCTCATCTATTTACGTATAATATAATGGCATGTATTTAACGCGGCGACAAATTAATCAGATTTAGGGATTTATAAAAAATTAAAGGGGATAGCAAAAATAATAAGTTGGCGACTAATTGCGGAGACTATTAAAGTAAAAAGTAGCAGCTAAGTAATCAATTTTCGGCTTTGTTTCAATATAAACTAGCATCGAGTTATTGTTTTGGCGACTGAATTAACTAATTAAGCGGAAACATGACAGCGGATAAAAAGTTGAAAATGGCCTACTCTAATTGTTCAATGGAGATTACATATAAAATAAATCAAGGTCATAAAAAAAATACTTTGTGCGACAATTTAAGAGCTTTAATCAAAGTTGAAAATTCCATGTATAAATAATAATTTTGGGTGTGATGTCATATTGACACCTATTTTTTATGATTCTATCGTATAGAATACGTTAAAATAAACGTGTTTTGTATGGACAACTTTTTTCTAAACTTAATAATTACCGAGATATGGACTCCTAAAACCGACAATATTTTTTTGGATATTGTGTCAGACTCTGCCTCAGCTCCGGCGCTGCGGGAAGTGCAGCCCTTCCGCCCTTGCGTGGCAAAGCACGGTCGCCCGTACTCCGTTCCGCAGCTTCGGCTTGTTGGTCGCCTTCGGCGACCAGCCTCAGCCGCTCCGCTCCGCACGGCTCCCGAGCTTTGTCACGGCGGGCGAGGGCTGCTCTCCCTCCGCGCCTCCGGCTTTTTATATACACTCTAGGGGTAGGGCAGACAAGACCACGTGGAATCGGGGTTGACAGCTTCGGTTCTGAGGCAAGTCTTATGATAATGCAATGCTTATTTTAGCGTAGCGTGTTTTAGCTAGATTCGGACTAAAATAAGCGTGTTTTGTATGGGTAAAACATTTTTACCTAAAAACGCTTATCGCCGTTTTCATTAAATTATGGTTACGAAAACTAAAAAAATAACTCCCCATTACTTTTATATAGTACCCATTTTAATATTTAAGCTGCCAGCAAATCAAAGCCCAAAATGCTTTTTTAGATGGAGACCTGTAGTTGCCACTAATATAAAGTTTGTTATCCTTCTGCTAATATTAGTCGCCAAGTCATTATTTATAGTACCTCACCTATGATTTCAGTAATCTTGTTTATTATTTCTGCTACCTTAAAGTAGCTGCCATTATTTGAATTTTAAAATATCCTTAGTTTAAAGCTCATTTAATATAAATGATTGCCAAAATATTTAATCGCTGACAAGTTATTATTTTAGTTGCAAATAGTTTGCTGCTCTTTAATTTTTCTGTCGCCGCGAAAATAATAAGCCTAATATTATCTCCATGTTTACTCCCTGTGCCTAAAAATATAGAAATGCGTTTAGTCGTTTTGACGTAATGTAGCCACATATCTTAGCTTCCCGCACACTTTAAGAGCCGCTGAGCTTGAGTGTTGTACGGAGGCCTACGGCAGTCGCGCCGGTGCCAAAGAGCCTGTTTGCCCGGATCGAGCCCGCCCTGCTCTCTAGTGGAAAAGCCTAGCATTTTCAATCTCCGCTAACGGGATGAGTTTTAAGTGTTTTATGGAAATCTGCTCAGTCCTTTAAAATGAATGTTGAGTTTAATTCGTCATCAGTCGAGAGACTTCCTCAGTCCACTGCTATTCGTATTGTTTTTATATTGTAAAATAAAAGTTAATTACGTATTGACTCTGCGGTCGATAAAAAATATTTTGTAGGATAACACCGAGGCTACCTACGTTTATATTTTTATTTTTTTTTACTAGCCCGTTAGCGTGTCCCACTGCTGGGCAAAGGCCTCTCGATTAGATCTCCACAACTCCCTGTTAGCCGTTGCTTCCGGCCAGTCGACCAGGAATGTATCCAGATCGTCCCTCCATCTCCGTCTCGGTCTGCCTTGACGTCGCCGCCCATCTTGCGGCACCCACTTTGTGACTATATAAGCCCACCTGTCCGGGTGCATGCGGCTAACGTGACGAGCCCAGTCCCACTTGAGTTTAGCGGCATCGGGCAACATCAGCTATACGTGTTTTGGAGCGCAGCGTGGTATTCCGAATGCGATCCATCCTTTTAACACCTAGGATGCTGCGCTCCATTGCGCGTTGGCAAACCTTCAACTTGGACTTCTGACTCTCAGTGAGTGGCCATGTTTGAGCACCGTAGGTTAGAATAGGCAGAATGCTCATGTCGACGAGTTTGCGCTTAAGTGTTAATGGAATGGTTCCCTTCATCATAGCTTTCATGGATCAGTAGCTCTTCCAGGTGTTTGAGACTCGTCTTTCGACTTCCTTATCTTGTCTGCTGCTGAAAGAGACTATCTGGCCCAAGTAAATATACTCGTCGACGTAATGCATAGTCTGCCCATCCACCTCGACCCTACGTTTTGTGCTGTTGGTCATAATTTGAGTCTTTTTTAAGCGGTTCATAATAATACGCGTGGGTTTCTAAAAACAACAATTACAGCAAATATTTGGCTATGCCGTGATGAAATCCAGGAGCAGATTTTTAAAAATTAATTCAACTCAATGCTCTTTCGATTGTCAAAATATAAATTATGGGATAAAAGACAAAGCTTTTGACTGTCACTGAAGACGACATTTTTCTTATTAATTGGACTCGTGAAAAATCCTCACCATGGGCCGTTTCGCCTGTTACAGATGCAGTGCTGTGGAAACACATTTTTTAGGGTTCCGTACCCAAAAGATAAAAACGGGACCCTATTACTGAGAATTCGCTGTCCGTCCGTCCGTCTGTCACCAGACTGTATCTCAAGAACGGTGATAGCTAGACAGTTGAAATTTTCACAGATGATGTATTTCTGTTGCCGCTATAGCAACAAATATTATATTATATTATAATTAATATAATTAAGGGGGGCTCCCATACAAAAATAGGGCTTTCGCATGATATTTCGTTCAACGAGCATTTTCTCTTGAGCCGTTACAGGTAGACAGTTGAAATTTTCACAGAATGTATATTTTTCTTACCGCTATAACAACAAATAATAAAAATAAAAAATAAGTAAAAATTAAAGGAGGACCCCATACAAAGAATGTGTTTTTTATTCAATATTGGTACGGAAGCCTTCGTGCGCGAGTCCGACTCGCACTTGGCCGGTTTTTTTTTGTGACGGGCAAGCACAATATAGATATAACGAAAGTTTCGGACGGACGGTTCCCAAGGGTTGTTGATCACCCTCCCCCTTCCCCTCATAGTACAGAAGTGAAATTTGCTCATATAAAGTATAAATAAATACTTAAAATATTAAGCTTCTTATCTCCATACATCCATATGTATTCCGGGTAATTGGGGTAAATAAATAGTACCGACTCGTATATTCAAGGTAGACATTTTCACATTACTGATTCAAGTTGCTATTACAAGATGTTTATGTACAGCAATAAATACTTAATCCGCCATTAAACCTTCGCCTGCGAACCATTGCTTTGACGTCACGTAACTAACCGCATGAGAGCTTAACCCTCTAATGAGGCAGTGACGTGTTGACAGCTCGCTGTGGCGTGACGGCCGGTCAGCGGGGGCACTCGCGAACGAACACGTACGCGCGGCCGCGATGTGAGTGGCATCGCTGTGTTACTAATAAGCTATATTTTAGATAGTAAACTATTTGAACAGCTATTTAAATTAAACTCGAATACATTAGGTACTAATAGTTTTTAACAGATATTTATGATGATAATTGTAGTTCTAGCACATTATTGCAGACGCCGGGTAAGAAGAGCTTGTCGGCTGAATGGATAGTGATACGAAGCCGGTAAGCCCTTTTCACGACTAAGGCATGTATAGTGTTTTTTTCAAATCTATGCAATAAAATAAAAAAATACACCACTCAAAAAAATATTATTCAGCTGTTTAGCCCGTTCTAAAACACAGATGCGAATGTTTAAAACAAAATTCCTATACAGTTCTCCCGATTTGTTTCGCCCGAAACGTGATATTTCGAAGCTTGTTACAGTTATGACGACTTTTCATTGCATGTTTGAGAAAAATACTACTACGAACACATGCTATAAACATTAGTGTGGTATTTGTCATGGCTTATCATGCAGACTGTGGCCTACTGTCGAATACGGCCTTGTCAGTTTGCCGCGTAACAATGAACTGAAAACTAATCGCTTGTTGCGTCATCCGTCACCACAACAAGCCGCGCTACAGGACCCGTGTCAGCTGTCACTTCGATGATGTCGCTGTCGCATGGACGGGAAATATGAAAAGTGAAGTGGGGAGATTGTGGCACATCCTTTAAGGGGATTTAGTTTTTAGTGATTTCCAAATTTTGTATAGCTCTTAGACACGTAGAACGTAGTCGAGGCATCACGGGTAAAACCAATCGCCATGAATTCATACGAGTTGTGACATAAATTGCCATACACGATACTAATAAAGTGGTCAGAATTGAGGTATAGATGGTTAGATAGTACGGGAGATGATGTCATAGTCAAAAGCAATCTCTCACTCGTCATTTGTCATGCGACAAGCCGCGACAGGACCCGCGTCAGCTGTCATGTCGATGACGCGGCTATTGCTGGCCGAATATGAAAAATGTCGCACGGTACTTCACAACCGGATTTCTGAAATGGTTCTGGATTTTTAATCTAGATTCTGTAAATAGGACATTTATTTATATTTACGACTTAAAAAGAGTTGCAACAATAGATGAAAAGGGTTGGTGGTTGGATTGGAATGATTGTCGACTTGTAGATGCGTTAAGAACATATATTTTAATCTATATATCTCAAAGGTGTACGTACATTGTTTAGGTTGTGCTGTACAAGCATTATTCATTTGTGTAGCGGTAAACTATTATGTTACCGCTTAGACATGAACTTAGCTATAGCCACATACTGCAGAGTCTATCTACACGACAACTTCAGTTTTTTAAGGATGTTGATCGATTAGGGTCCATATTGGCTCTCATAACATTTTTATTTCACTACTAATTTTTATTCATAACAATCACTCATAATTTTTTTCCTCATACTTTTTAGGGTTCCGTAGTCAACTAGGAACCCTTATAGTTTCGCCATGTCCGTCTGTCTGTCTGTCTGTTTGTCCGTCCGCGGCTTTGCTCCGTGATCATTAATACTAGAAAGCTGAAATTTGGTATGAGTATGTGTATGTATCACGCCGACAAAACGGCAAAATAAAAACTAAAAAAAACCTCCCGTACACCTAAGGGGGGGTGGTTTTTTTTTTTCATTCCAACACTAGTGTGTGGGGTAGCGTTGAATAGGTCTTTTAAAAATAATAGGGGTCTTCAAACATTTTTTTTTGATAAAGTCAGCAGTTTTGTAAATATTCGCTCCGAAAATAAAAAAAATTGTGTCCCCCCCTCTAACTTTTCAACCACGGGTAAAAAAATTATGGAAAAATTTATGAATATGAGGCCTTATAAGTACCTTCAATGAAAACTATATTGAATAAAATCGGTCGAGCAGTTTTTGAGTTATCGCAAAAATTCTTAATTTTTTTTTAAATGACGTAAGTGCCGCGCACTTGTACTTTGAACGTTACACATATTAGTTAAGTGCCATACTGTATTAAAACATTTTACTCAATCTGGCGCGTATAATCCATAACATCCAGAAGGTAATAAGTAATTACTGTTACTTTGGCGTTTACGACCTTTTTATAGAGCTTGAAATCTTTCTCGTAATTTTCGTCTATTGCGAAGGATGGGCAACTACGGAACCCTACATTGAGCGTGGCCCGACATGCTCTTGGCCGGTTTTTTTTCATACTTTTATTTTACTACCATCGGAACTCATAACAGACAATTATCATAATTTTCCTATTAATACTTTCCTGGAAGTGTTTGGGTGGATTGTTCTTGAATGTAAACAGTATGAATACAAGCAAAATTTTTTTCGGTACGCAAAAAAAAATAACCTCGAAGGTCAGGTGGACCTTCTAACCTAACCCGGCCACGTCGGATCTGCTCTGAAAGGTTTTACTCGCTCGCTCAAATTTTGTAATTTATGAATTCGGATGATTATGAATTCTGATGATTATGAGCTAGATTAGTAGTGTAAGAAAATATATGAAAACAAATATTAGTATTAAACAAGTTGTATGAGTAGTGATCTTATGAGTTCTGATGATTATGAGTTCCGATCGTTAGTATAAAAAAAAATTAAGTTTGATCATTATGATATAAAATAATATGAGAAATATTTTCGGACTTCTGATAATAGGACTTAAAAAGTTAAACTTAAAAAGTTATGTGAAAAAATACGCACCCGATCGATTAGTATAGAAAATAAAATGAAACGTTACGTGTAGTTTGCCTATTTTCTTCGAATACCCATTCCTTCAATTGCTCAAAGGTTAACTGGAAGAGATCCCTAATAGGGATAAGTTCGCCTTTGTACATATTTATTTTGTTATCAATGTATTTATAACCAGTCGTTGTGTACAAAAAAGCGTTCACATACATACATACGTTATGCTAACTCGCAAAAAAAGCTGTCATGCCATTCCAAAACCAATTGGCTCGGCAAACCGTAATAAAATGAAACAAACGTTTCACATACAAAAGAGCCATTTATAAGAATGTCTCCCCTGGAAGCTCGTGCGGCGAGGGCACAATGCCGCGAGGCGAGGGCACAGTCGAGACACAGCGATCATCCTGAGCAAACAAGGAGCATAAACACGAATCACCAAAGGGGTAGTTACGACGTCGCGGCGAAAATACCACCCGCAGTAAACCTGAACTGTAACAGTAAGCCTTGTAATGTATGGTATGGGACCGTGATACATATATTCACCAGGAATTTATGTATATAGGTACAGTGATGATGATAAATCTATGATACCATCGCTAAATTCTATTATGACTGCCTACTACCTGCTTCATGAGGTTTTTCGTCACTAGTAGTATTGTTTGTAGGTTACGTTTTACGGTTCGAATACACTATTCGATAACCCTTCTAAGTATTGCCCCGTTACGAACGTTGAGGGCATATCTACCACACGAGTACCCTCTCAGTACGACGATTTTACCTAAAGGTTGCAACGCTAGAACATCAAACTCGTTTCTTCAAATTGGTACTTCTACTGAACGGAAAAAGGAAAAAAATAGAAAAAAAAGTTTGCTATTTGTTAAAGCTTCTGAACGAATAATTGGCGACCCATTCTCAAAATACAATGAGACAATCAGTGGTGATTTCAGAATTTGTAATCTAAGTAGTATCTTAAATCATTCCTTATGTCATCCTAGGCCGTAAGTTGGACATTTTGTAATTTGGGACATACACTGATTTACCGCTCTAGGTATGTAGAGTACTACTCATATACAACTGTACACTGTGGCCAGTTATGGGTCTTTACGACCGCGGCCGCCGGCTGTCTTGGCCTGAGTGACCATTAAAATTCATTTTTAGGCCCGCGGCAGTAGGGGGCGGGAAGGCACAGACAACAATAATTATCCCCTATTGTAAAGGGTTAAAACTCATTGTTATCCAGCTACCATCAAAGTACAATATGGGAGCACTTGTGAGTAATTACAGGATGTATGTTACTGTATAATTAACAAGGATAGACCCGGTCCGACAGAGACGATGCTATTTGCGAGATAGGGATGTGAAATACACGTAAATATCTAGTCCGTTTCTACGGAAACAGTCTCATTTGATAAGGTAACGTACGTTTTGCAAAGTTTATCTCTGTGGATTAATAGATACCCGTTTGATATACCTAAGCACGTTGATGATGATGATTTGATGATTTGGTGTAGGGACGCCCGGCCGGAAACAGGCGGGCTGTCGATCGCTTGACTGCGTTCATTCAGCCCAATTCCCAATTGGAGCCAACGGTTACTGTCCCGGCGGCGCTCCCATGCAGCCTTCTTCCTCGAATCTTCTTGTTCTCCTGCAGAAGGAAAGGACATCTTTAAGGTTAATGTCCCTCAGCTCTTCCTCTTCTAGTTTATCTTTTCTGAAGATGCACGCATGCATGCATAAGCACGTTGTCTCTTTGTACAAATGTATGTACAAAGATACATGCATAATTATGACTACGATACTGCCGATAACGGCCTTGAAAAGAAATTCCAACTTTAAGACTTGTACATACCGATACCTCCTACGTATACTGATACAACTGACATTTTTACGATTTTCGTTTTTTTGCATATTTAGGATCAAAATACTTATATCTACATGTTATAAACTTTTCATGACAAAATTACTGCTAGTTTTCGAAATAAAGTGACGTATACTGATACAACTAACACCGTTTTTTAATTTAGAACATCGTATACTGAGATAAGTCGCTTGTACCACTATACGCAGTACACCTATCGGGGAAGGGCGGCGCGGGCGTGGCACAAGTGGGAGTTACATCAGTATGCTTGCTCGTCGTCGTTGCGGACGTAAGATATCCCACTATGCGCGACGGACAGTCGATGCGGCCTACGTCTTTTCTACCTACTACGTATCAAATTAGGCTTACTTTTGGTTATGATACAGTTTTCTCCAATCAGTGCCGATGGTTGTTTGGAGTACAATAATAGCTATATGTCGCCATTACCTACGGATAAACCAGAGTCACCACTAGCACTGACATCCGTCTGGGTTTCCACGGATTTGTCCTAGTTTGAGGCCGTCCGGGCGAAAATAAAACAATTTTTTTTTTAATTTTATTATTTTCGGGGAAAATGCGATTTACGCCAAATGACCGGGTTTTTAAGTGTATTTTAAATAATATGTGGATCAACGAACAAAGAAAGTAAAAATCTAATCATGAGTTTAAATAAAATAAAAATACGGGAAAAAAAAGCCAAGAAAACAAATAATAAACATGTAAGACAAAAATTACGTAAAATTTTAGTGTGAACGGTTTTTTTTTTTAAATAATAAATAAATATTAAGGGACCATCTTACACTAATCGACCCAGTGTCCCAAGCAAAAGCTAAAGCTTGTACTATGGGTACTAGACGACGATATATACATAATTTATAAAGTACATGTAGAGATAACATCCATGACCAGGAATAAATATTCAAGTTCGTAACACACATTTTTGCTGGCGGAAGTTTGAATTTCATTGATTATAATATAATTTGTACAAGGAGTGGTTTAATTCTACCAAATACGAAGCGCAAGCTTATTCTGTTCGACGATACCGTGATATTTTCAGTCAAAATATTAAGTTGACGCTTGTCACATTTACGAGAATTTGAAAACACCTACTGAAAAGCAAACAACCAAACACATTGGCACATGGAGGAAAGAGACTTGAAATAAATAGGAAAAAAAAACTTAAACTTAATAAAATGCGAGTGCTGTATTCGACCTTCAAAAACCTTGTCATCTCCTTACGGTAATATTAAGCGTGTTTTATTACAAAAAAAACTTAAACTGTATAATTTCACAGCATTTGGTTTGGGAATGCTACTTGTTAGGTAAGGTGGAAGTACTAGTACTCGACATTGCAAGGGATATTTATTTTATGGTGCGTAATAGTACGTTAATTTACACGTCTATCGCAAATGTATTCATCCCTTATGAGAGGTATGATTTTTACCTTTATTAAATGGTATTTATATCATATAATGATCATATAAAAAAATCTCGTAATGTAATGAAATCCCAATAGGATTGTCCCAGTACATGTCACGTGCTTTTGCAGGCAGTCAGGTTGTATATTTTATTATTTTGCGTGTGAAATTCGATAGCTACAAACATTTCTCATGTATTCATTCTATTTGCTATGAAAGTAACGGTAATCTTATCTTATTTATCGGAGTTGAAAGTATGGTGACGCGTATTAGTACCGCGTCGAGTACTAGTACTTCCACCTTACTGTTGACATGACTAAATGACAAATTATTTGACTTAATTAAATTAATACTTCAAGATGATGTAGATGAATTCAGGGGCCCAATTCGAGTGTCGATCGCCAAACGTCAGATCACCGTTAGATAACAGTCATCTCTCCGTGATCTCGCCTTTGAACTGTCATTAAAACGCGATGATGAAGCTCATCGCGCTTTAATGACACATGTGACATATCTCATCTCAGTTTTGGAAATACGAAGGCGATAACAATTGTCAAAAATGCTATTCATGTATATAAATTTCTGTTTTGAACGAAACGTAAAGGACTAATTTCACGTACTACGTGGTCAATTTAAAGTATGCGCCTGTTATTTATGCCGTCACATACAAAGAAAGCGAAAATTTTGCGCGTCCGAATTGACGAAGTTGCGATGTTCTAGGGATATCGCCACTTGTCAAGTAGGCACACGTCAAAAGTGACGGATGGCGATGAAAAGGAGAGATCTCCATTATATCTCTAAAATTGGTCGAATACCCCCCCAGGTTTTGGTCTGACAATTGTGATGGACAAAATAGGAACTGGAATCTACTATATAATATAAATGTTAAACAGTAATAATGTTGATAATACCGCTGTAACAAACACAAAAAACACCATTCCCTAAATGCGGGCTGTGATTTTAATTACCTTTTAAATAAACGTAATTTTAGTGTAAATTTGCTTTATTTATTGTCTTTCAATAGTAATTTATTTAAATATCCTAAATACCTACTTCTGAACTTACTATATTGGACATAACATACAAAATAACCTTAACAGTATACTGGTACATAACGGATTCATTCAGGCGTAAACTGGTACAAGTGACAAATCAGATGAAACTAACCGATCAGATCCATCCAAACACGAGCTTTTAGTTTGTTTATATATCTAATAAATGGTACATGTCGCATAATAGGCATAGTAATAATATAATTATCCATATTCATCTAATCATAGTTTACGACGCATACTGGATCAAGTGGTAGTTGTCTCAGTATACCCGAAAACAAGAACTCGTAAATTTCACGTATACTGGTATAACTACCTTTTTTTCTAAAAGTACAATTAATTTTGAAATAGTAAATATGTAGATTTAAGGAAAATATATTCATTAAAATTATTTGAAAGTTTCATTACATTATTTCAACATATGAGTTAGTTATGGCACTTTATACCTTTGAACAGCCCTCCTGTAAAATCGTGATTTTGCACTTGTATCAGTATACGTAGGAGGTGTCGATACATTATTCATTAATTTTAAGTATTTGATGTAGTGATGATGTAAGCAGTCATCTATGGTGTATTTATTTATTTTATAAGGCAATTCATTTTAGCAAAAGTCAAAGTAATTTGTAAGTTATGAATTATGAATACTTATCCAGATTATGTAGAGGCGACGTATATATTTATTTATAATCTATGAATAGAAAACCATAAACAAAATTACAGTCCATGGATTGACCACATCGAACCAGGAAGAGTCAAACTCAACACTAAATAATGTGAAATAATTGATTTATTATTCAAGCATTGAATTATTATTTAATGTTTCAATAATGACGCGGTTGGTGCATCAATAATAAAGCTGCCTACTGAGCCGGCAGCCCTGGGTTCGAATGGTACATTTTTGAGTGATGAAGTCGAATAAATTTCAAACCTCTGTACATACCCAAAAAACGTGTTTTTTGTTTAGTAACGTTTTGGTTCTCAGTGAGCGAAGTCGAATATTTTGTTCCTGGGTCCTATGTATTTAACTTCAAATACTTATATATATAAACATGTAATACCGTCGTCTAGTGCCCATAATACAAGCCTTCTAGAACTTACATAGCAACTACGTGAATTTATATGAGTTTGCCCGATATTTAATTTATTGTGTAGCACCCGCTTCTTGCGTAGTATGAGGTACAAACCATGAATGCGCGTGTGCAACAAGTCTCTGAGCAATAAAGTCAAAAACGTTTGACGAATTTCCAATTAAGTATATTTATGTATCCACGCCCCAAGCGTCGTCCACTCCAGAAAATATTCAAACGGAGTCCGACTTGCAAATTGCTGAATTACTGCAGCAAAACGAGAATTGCAATCCAGAAGTTTAATGGATCCGAAAACGAGCGTAATTGTCTTAATTCAGCTCGCCCACTGCCCACAGCCCACGGCTGGGCCCAGACAATCAGCTGGCATCGCCGAGGGAGGCCATTTGCATTTCTACCACAGACGAGTGCAGCCTTCTCACTGATAACTACAAAATGTTGCTTGATTCCTCGCTCGCCCACTGCCACAGCCTACGTCCGAGCCTTCGACCCCGCCAGACAATCAGTTATCATCACCACATTTGCATTTCTGTTACAGACAAGAAGTGCAGCGCTCTCAATGAGATGTACAAAATGTTGCTTACATAAAAAAATCTTGTTACGGAAGCCATAATTTTCGCAATTTTTTTATGAAATTACTCAGTACAGATTTGCTAATGTTAATTTCGCGCCGCGGACCCAACTGTTCTACGCACACCTAAATGCTGAGAAAAGTTATCTAGTCAGTTGGAAGTTGTAATAGAATAAAGAGTAACTGAACTAAAAAAATATGTGTCCAAGAAGCTCAACTCGCGTTAAGATATACTTTCCTGGCCTGGCCAATGGCTACGCAACTGAAAATAAAAAAAATACAGTTCTAAGGTAGTCTCCGAAGGTCAAAATAGAAGTCCTTTGGTAACTAATATCCTAGATTCTTACATTCAATGCATTTACAATAGTGCACACCGTCCTAATATTATTATTTATTGTACGCTCGCAATATTTCTCTCATTTCTAGATGACTACTAAAAATCTCTAAACTGTTAAATCTCTAATCTTGTTTTTTGTAATATTGTACACTGGCTGCCTGGTCGCCGCTAGTGTCCGTCTCGTCTCTTCGCTGTACTTGTACGCAGCCAAGTTTGATTGCGCTATTCCGGTCATAACAGCGGACCACAGTACCTATTCGGCACACCGAAATGATGTAAATAACTCATGTATGGCAACTAAAATCATTAGATTGTATCGTTGTAATGCTTTGACGCTGCCCGTGTGATTGTCTCGTTTCTTCGCTGTAGGCACTTGTATCAGTAAGGTCGCAATACAAAAACAATCCCTGTGGAGTGCCCCAAGGGAGCATTTCGGGCCCTTTACTATTCCTGCTATACATAAATGATTTGCCAAACCACCTAAACCACAAGTGTATGTGTATAATGTTTGCTGACGACACGACCCTGTTAGTTAAGTCAGATGATATAAATAGCTTTAATTAGGATATAACGGTAACTTTAATTGATGTAATTAAATGTTTAGATGACAATAATTTAAAAACTAATATTAATAAGACATGCTCAATTCAACTTAAAACATTTAGACATACAGATTATAAACTAGATATACAATATAAAAATGAAAAAGTACAGGAAGTTGAAACAGTAAAATTTCTTGGTGTTCACCTAGATAAGTTATGTAGCTGGAAAACTCACGTTGATTATGTCTGTGAACTAACTAACTAACTATTTTGGCTCAGTGACCCAAAGATGATCTTGGCCTCCGAAACGAGAGTACGCCACTTGTCCCGATCCTGCGCAGTTTCTTGCCAGTTTTCGGCTTGAAGCTTACGCAGATACACCTCCACCACGTCTCCCCAGCGGTACCTGGGACGACCAACCGGTCGTCGACCGGTTGGTTGCCCCAAGTATGCTCTTTTTGCCGCACGATCCTCTTCCATTCTTTGTAGGTGACCGAGCCAACGAAGTCTATGGGACTTTGTCTCTCCGATAATATTCGGCTCGGCCACCAGCTCCTCAATCTCGGCGTTAGTTTGGATGCGCCACGTACCATCATTCCTTTTAGTAGGTCCCAGGATCTTCCGAAGTACTTTGCGTTCTGCTACCAGGAGCTGACTTTCCTCTTTAAGGGTCAGTGTCCAAGCTTCACAGCCATACATGAGGATGGGTCTTATGACAGTCTTATAAATGCGTATTTTTGTATTCTTGCTAAGAAGCTTGGACACTAAGACCTTATGGAGGGCTGCACTACACCGTAGACAATTTTGAATGCGCATTTGGATCTCTTCCTCCCTGGTGTTGGTGTCCGTAATAGTGCAACCAAGGTACCGGAACTTTGTCAACTCCTGGATATACGGTACCCCCAACATGAAGGCTATCACGTCGGGCACGTGTGTTTTTGTAGCGTTTCATGTGGAGGTATTCGGTTTTCGACTGATTAATCCAGGGGGGGTATTCGACCAATTTTAGAGATATAATGGAGATCTCTCCTTTTCATCGCCATCTGTTACTTTTGACGTGTGCCTACTTGACAAGTGGCGATATCGCTAGAAAATCGCAACTTTGTCAATTCGGACGCGCAAAATTTTCGTTTCCTTTTTATGTGACGGCATAAATAACAGGCGCATACTGTAAATTGACCGCATAGTACGTGAAATTGGTCCGTTACGTTTCGTTCAAAACAGAAATTTATATACATGAATAAAATTTTTGACAATCATTATCGCCTTCGTATTTCCAAAATTGAGATGAGATATGTCACTTTTAAGCTCATCGCATTTAAATGACAGTTCAATGGCGATATAACTGTTATCTAATGGAGATTTGACGTTTGGAGATATCTCAAACGGCATTCTCGGATTGGGCCCCTGAGGCCCACCCTTGACGCCTCTCGTTCCAGAACACTAGCTGCCTTCACCACTTCTTCACGGCTTTCTCCTAATAAAGCTAGGTCATCCGCGTAACCTATCACGTTATGCTTTCCACCCAACTCTAATCCTATGTCTTGGTCCAGAACTTTCCTCACTACGTGTTCTAGAGCCAAGTTGAAAAGCATAGGTGACAGGGCATCTCCCTGCTTTAGGCCGGTCATCACCGTGAACTCTTCAGTCAGCTCTCCTCCCACTCGGACCATCATCCTGCTCTCTTTAGTCGCTGTTGCGATTAGAGCAACTAACTTTTTGGGGATGTTAAAATTGACAAGAATGGAATATAGGGCCCCCCGGTCTATACTGTCATAGGCTTTAGTAAAGTCCACAAATAGGGAATGGACGCTTTGTGCGTACTCCCAGCTCCTTTCCATTAACTGCTTGAGCAGGAAAATCTGATCTATTGTGCTACGGCCTCTGCGAAAACCACATTGGTAGTCCCCAAGGATCCTTTCCGCATGCGGCTCAAGTCTATTTAACAGAACATTAGAAAAGATTTTGTACGCTGTTGTGAGAAGAGCAATCCCCCTATAGTTTGTGCACTTTCTTTTGGAGCCTTTTTTGTGGACAGGATTGACACCTACATTCCATTCTTGGGGCTGCTCTTCCAGTTCCCATATTTTAAGCAGCAGTTCATAGAGTTTTGACTCTACTGTGCCACCGCAGCCCTTCCACAGCTCCGAAGGTAAGCCAAAATGTCTGTGAAAGGCTAGATAAATTTGTATTTGCTCTGTGGAGGTTAAGCAGCACTTCTTCTAGAGAGGAAGCTTTGATAGCTTATCACGGACATGTATCCTCTATTCTAAGCTACGGACTGTTACTATGGGGTAACAGTGTCCACATCGAACGAGCGTTTAGGGCACAAAAAAATGTCTACGGGCCGCTTGCAATGCCCACTATCTCGCACCATTCAGACCTTTATTCATGTCTACAGAAGTCCTTCCCTTGCCGTGTATGTACCTACATAAGACAGATTTCCATATTGGTAAAGGAGCACCCTGAATATTTTGATACACGAGATCGCTACTTTCCCAGGTCAACGCGACACAAGGATAAAATACACTTGCCAAGAGGAAACCTTAACATATTTAGGAATAATTGTTACTGTATGGCAATCCGAATATTCAATAAACTTCCACAAAAAGTCAAGGATTGCCATCCAAGGACGTTCAAAAGTACACTTAATAAATGGCTTTTGTCCAAGTGTTTTTATTCTCTCAGAGAATTCTTGACGGACAATAATACAAATACTTAATTAGAGGAATTTTAATGTAATTGAATTATTTATTATTTGACAATGAATTATTAACTATTTATTGAATTATTTTCAATGAGATTATTATTTGTCATTACCATTATTAGGTATTGTACCGTTTTTTTATGGATCATTAAATTTTTGATGAAATTATGAATATGCATGCACTTGAATAATTATTACCATTATTTAAAATGTATATAGTAAATAAGCATACAATCTTTGACATTCTCGTATTTGTCGGGGACAGGTCTGGATGGCCAGTGTGGTGTGGCACATTAGATGAGCTAATCGACATAGTTGTGGACGAGGAGGTAGTTGCGAGCAAGATGAAACAATACGGATGCAATTAACTTGATTTATTCCTTATACAATGAAGCACAAAATAACAGTTCCTGGCACAGAGGTCTGTAAGCTAGGTTATCAAAGTCTCGCAATAGTCTTTATTAAATTAACACAGTATTGTTGAGTTATAACGTTTCACTGATTCTAACTTGGTATAGCACAACGAAACGGGACAGTTCCAAGGCAGTAGTGCACTCGACGGTGGCCCAGAGTGAAGTGTCGGTGGGCGTTCGCTGAGTGAACCGCCAAGACTCTGTCTAGCGCGCCAGAACAGGTTCAAGGGGGCGCCACTGTCGCCTTCCGATGGCGCGCTGGCTTCGTTGAGCTACCGTACTCATGACCGTCTCCGACACGGCCATCCTGCGATGACACACGTCCTCGTGTGTTGCTCTGAAACAATCAACAACCAAAACAGTATCCTCTCGGTCACTCCTGACAAACACGTCAAAATGGTAAGACAAAACAAAAACTTCATCTTTCCTTTCGAATCAAATAGTTACTGACACCAAAACTAAAAAAATATCACAAAAATAATTTTGTCAACTAAGTGAAAGTTTTTGTTTTATAACCGCAATATTTCAAAAGATACAAATCGAATTATGGTATCTTACAACCAACTACCAATTGTAAAATTACTTATTCTTTCAATAGTGCAATACGTTTTAAATGAGATTGTACTACAATGTTGCTTGTTGTGAAACAAACTAGCTATTTACCACTTCTACCTTAGAAAACACATTAGGAACCATGTACCACCATATAATTTCCTTTTGGCTCGCCTTATTGACAATATCAAAACAATTAAATCAACGAAAATCCGTTCAACAAAACAGGTATCTCATTCGTGGCCTAGGGCTAACTTAGCCACCCACTACGCGCATCCCCACGGGATCGCCGAGTCAACCCTATGACTCTACGGTCTCTGCGAGAGTGACCCGACCTCCGCCAGCACCTACCGCGCACCGCGTATCCACGGACTGCTTAGAGCAGATGCCGACTTCTACCGGACTACGGCTACGATGAAGTGACTGGTATGGTCGACCAGCCGAACTGAGAACCTCCCTACCAGTCTCACAATATTTTTTTTTTCGTCTACTTCAAATGGTACGTAGCTCCCGGGCATTTCCCTCAACCTATTGTGCAAGTACGCGCATGTTTGGAAGTCAAGTTTATGGCCAATGGTCTTGCAATTTACAATACTACATGTCAACATTTCTAATAGGCTCGCTTCAGTAACTTTATTTTCTCAAAAATTGCATGTAATGTTGCCTTACCATCGCTAGATAGACTACAGTAAGTGGAACATACCGAAGACTTTTTAGAAGTGTCCAGTAAACAGCGAGATTTTAAATTTGGAATCAATATTTGTCCAGTAAGTAAGTATGTAATTCCTATTACGTATCAAGATATTTGAATATCGAAACACGATTTACATCGCCACCGACCTATAAAAAAACTAAGGATGTGAAGGCTATGAGGTCGTATATAAATGTAAAAAGGATGCATTCCACAAATTGTTTTAATTATAGGTACAGTGCGACAGCAAATTGTAGAAATTAAAAAGTGGCGTCCCTTTTTCATAGATTAAATAGAAAGAGACGACATTGCAGTATACACTTGCAATTTACACTAAGAGCAAATGTAAAATAAAAAGAGGTTAGCACTATTGGCAGTATTAAACGTAACTCAAGATGCATATTTAAAAAAAAAGTAGCGACAAGGTTTAGTGCGGAAGTTTGTATGCAGCGTTTAGTTCATAATTGTGCTGTGTAAAATGACAATGATATTTCGGAATTCCTTCCTTTTTTGTGTCGTTCAAAAAAAACCTCTGAGTTAAAATTGAAGGTAAGCTTTATGATATGAAAATTAGAAAATACAACAATGTATAACCATAATTAAATTTTATCTTTAAGATTTAGATTTGTAAGACAGTGCAAATAATTAAACGCAGTATTTATAAAAAAAGAAATTAAGGCGGGATTTAAATTAAAAGACAAAAATTTCAAATTTGTTTGTGTGATCTATTACAATAATTCAGTAAAAATGAGTTCAAAGGAGTCTGATTCCCATTCCATACTCTAAGCTGATTCCGAATAGACGGCCATTCCTCCATACTTAAAAGCGGAGGCAGAGTTAGCTAAAATAATTTACTACCGACTAAATCCAAGGAGTAAAGAAAAATACAAGAGATTCATTAAATGGAAGGAAGAAAATCAAGTTAATAATTGGTCAGCTAATGTGTGATAAGGTCAGAATATTTCAACAATCTTTCTGAGACAATCGGATGGCTACAAAGGAAGGAAATCACAAATATTCAGCAGCAAAATATAGAAAAGTTCTTAAATCAAGCTCTAGATGATAACCATTTTGGCGATGAAGGTAAATAAATGCTGCCACTATTTGATAACGATATAACTATATCTTTTATCCAAGCAAAAACTCATAATTATTTTTGTTATAGGTTGTTATCATGGGAGTTAATGGGTGCCTGCGACGACGAATATCACAATGTGTAATAATAAAAATGGGATATAACAAAAATATTCATTGGAAAATGGCCGAATATGAATGTCACCTATAAAATATAATTTTAATCTAATTTTCTTGTTTAATTTTTGAGAAAAGCACTATACTTGCTTCGACCGTAAGAGCCATCCTGGCCTCGTATTATATCCGGACCTCGCCTACGGCTCGGTCCGTCTAATTCCTACTCGGCCAGTATGGCCTACTTACTGGTCCCTGCCGTAATGTACTATTATTGCACAGTACTAACAATTTTCTGATACAAGTCATACATAGTCACTGAATTATACAAGCAATTGCCATGGAACTTATTGGAAATTAACTCTTCCATAAGCGATCACTCGGCAACCAAATCACAATAAAATGAGAACTCCTCACCAGATTGCCTCATATGGTGTGGTGTGGTGACGTCACACGTCAACCCTCTTCCCCGTGGTTGAAGGCGCCCTGTCGCTCGCCTTCGCGCAGTTCTTTACGCGATGTCTTGTACCGTGGCAGCCGAAGCATATGACTCATGGCTTAGCTGTTAGCTGCTAAGTTCGCGAATCTTTTCCTGAAACAAAAACTTCAAGCACAGTATCACAAAGCTCGGTCATTCTAACCTTAAATCCAACAAACTCAACTTCAATTCAACAACAACTGAAATTGGATTTGTAATTTCTTATAGTCAAATGAATTGTTTCTTTTGTTATCTGAAATAACATGCCAAACGAATAATAATAATCCAACAAAAAAAAAAAGGAAACTCAAATCAATCTAGCAAAGTTAGGTAGGTACACTGAAATTATGATTCGTTAATGTGAACAAATAATCTACGACGTAGATGCAAGAAAAGATTTAAATCAAATCATTATTTGCACTTTAATAACAAGCTTTACTTTGTATGATAACTCTTAGATTACCAAGGGATTATGAAACATTAATGATAAAAATCAAACTTAAATTTCAAACTCTTGTGTCCCAATATTTTCCTAATCCTATTAGTGTCTCCAGTGTAAATATTTTAGGCTATAGCGATCACCACAGTTAAAAGTAACATTAGCATCGTTTAAACAAATCTCAAGCTCACCAGTTCTTACGGAAGTTATAGGCGCTAAACTATACACCAGCTAATGTACACCGAGTAAGAAACTATTCAAGATGTCAAAAAATTAAATTCTACAGAATGATTGGAAAATCATGAACAGAGGGTAGATTATTAAAGCAAGTTCCTAAGCCCAGCCGCTCCTACTACTAAGTACTGTGTATGCTTAGAATAATAATTCTAAGTGTGTATGATTGATGCACCTTCACAGCGCAATTTTAAAATGACAAACTTTTTAAGGGTAGGTAAACTGCGTAGTGGTCATATTAATCAACACTAAATCTCTCTAGAAACATTTCGCGTTTAGTCATATTATATCACTACGAAAACAATCGTTACAAAACGTGCAATAAACTTTGTTGCAAATGATTATTAATTTCTATCACGCAATATTCAACTTTACTTGGAGTGTTGCTTTTACCAGTACCCGTTAGTACATTTTTTTGACAAATACCCACTAAACTGAATAAGTGCGACTTAAGTCTGCCCCAGAATCTAGCTACACTTTTATTTGTGAACAAAATATCGGAATCTTAGTGAAAAGTTAACGACTGACCTGATGTGTTTTTCAAAATGTGTCGGTGAAGCCATACTGCCTACGTTCACGCGTCGCTTGTAAGTTGTAGTTGACTGTCGCTTCTGGGTCACTTCTACTGGTGCAACAACTGACGATGTGTCCCGCTGTTCTTGAAGTAAACAATGAACTTCGATGTATGTAGTTTGTATTGTAACTGCTGGCTTTTGTCGCTGAGGTGGTAAGTTGTAGTTTTCTTTTATACGAAGTAAGCAATCGAATTTTTCATGTCCGTTTCTCTCGCAATGAAAACAATTTAAACAGTGCAATCTTCATTTGTTTTCATACGGTTTTGTAGGTCTCCGTGACGGTGTTAGCTTGAGTTTCAATAACGGAAACGCTTGTAGCTCCTGTTCCTTGATTTTGTGATGTCAGGTTCGTTGTATTTCAAAGAGTAACCACAAACTTTTTTTTCTTCCGTTTTATTCGCTTCGTGTTCCATCATTCTTCGTGTTCGCTCATGGGCCGTAGATACCATCCCAACTTCTGATGTCGGGGACAGGTCTGGATGGCCAGTGTGGTGTGGCACATTAGATGAGCTAATCGACATAGTTGTGGACGAGGAGGTAGTTGCGAGCAAGATGAAACAATACGGATGCAATTAACTTGATTTATTCCTTATACAATGAAGCACAAAATAACAGTTCCTGGCACATAGGTCTGTAAGCTAGGTTATCAAAGTCTCGCAATAGTCTTTATTAAATTAACACAGTATTGTTGAGTTATAACGTTTCACTGATTCTAACTTGGTATAGCACAACGAAACGGGACAGTTCCAAGGCAGTAGTGCACTCGACGGTGGCCCAGAGTGAAGTATCGGTGGGCGTTCGCTGAGTGAACCGCCAAGACTCTGTCTAGCGCGCCAGAACAGGTTCAAGGGGGCGCCACTGTCGCCTTCCGATGGCGCGCTGGCTTCGTTGAGCTACCGTACTCATGACCGTCTCCGACATATTTATATTAATGCACGCTATTTACCCATATTTTGAAAAAATTAAATATACATTCACATGCCTATAAGGGCAGAATGTATGAATTGACAGTTCTAAAGCATATAAATTTCACCTTATGTACGCACCATATATTCTGTGAATAAATGATTATGATTATGATTATGCAGCCAAGTTTAGTTACACTATTCGAATTAAAATTAAGTAGGTTTACATTTGACAACAATATCGGACAAGGGCACAACAATACCGGACCAGTAAAGTAATCGACACCCGCCGAAATGAAGTGGCTTCGATATGGAAACTTTATGGAGATAGTGATATTTCGACGATAATTTCCTCTATCTGTTAATTAATAAATAAAACAACGCTGCATATTGAAAGATTTGGGCTTGTCATAAGGATCAATACTCAAAATGCTGTTTTTTAGGCACATCTCATTTATGCGGGTTAAATTCTTGCAGATTTTTTTCCCCTTTGCTCTAAGAGCCGTAAACCTTGCTAGTCTGTTTAATCATTTAATCATCGAACCTCCTCACAAAATTTTACAAAAATCGGTTGAGAAATGCGGCTTGCAGGCGAGAATAGCTGCAAATCTGGACATGTGGAATTCGGATAAGCGAAAGAATTTTTAGCTAGTGATCTGCTTCGTAGCATGCCGTTCAGCTCTCGCGGAAAATCAGCCTAATTTGTATCCCAAATCCATTAGTATTAGAAATTAGTAATCGTAACAAATATTAATTACATATTACCGAAGCTAATGGCGCATCCCTGGGTTGGGGAACGTTGCGCCGCCGCAAACCGCGGAATATCGCGGCACGATACCAAACCGCCTACAACTACACCATTTAAAATGGCGTTTATTTAAAATACACGCACTGATGTCAAAGTAAAAGTTATTGTCTAGTTATTGTATAGGGTCTCAAAATAACAAGTTCGTTGAGCAAAATAGTCAATTCAATATAAGAGTCATTTTCAAAATACATGTACATAGTTAAGGGCTTTAATCAAAACTTAATTGATTCCATTGCGTGACGATAGTTACCCATACATTTTGTATGAGTAACTTTCGTAACACAAAGGAAGCGATCGTGATTTTGTTTTTATTAAGCTTTTAACTATGTACATGTTTTTTGAAAATGACTCATAATCACTTTATAACAACTTTTTTACCTACTGTCAGGATACCTACCGTACAGCGAAGACACTCGTTTTGCATTGCATCCAATGCGGAGCTTTGCAGTACGCAGTACAGAAAAAGTGAACTTCTAAATTACTATCTATTCGGAAACATTCTACATACACGTTCCAAACCTGTTGTTGTTTTATGTGACGAACGTCTCAAGAAAAGGCAGTTTTAGGGCAATTCAACAGTTGTTATACTTATGTATGTAATAAAACTAAGCTAACCGCTTAACACTCGCGTAATGACCCTCAAACCAATGCAATAATCGTCTTAATTATTTCAGCTATTTGAACATAATTTAGACATTCAACCTAACGCACGCAAATCTAATCTTACTATTTAATTGATACAGCGCAAATTCCAGAAAACATGAAACCGGAATTGGCTAGTTAGAATTATTCCTGGGCTTGAAACTTTATAATTACCGGAGTAGAGTGGTTTTTGGTGTGTTTTGGTTATGATTTCGTCTGTTTAGGCGGCTGTTCAGTTCTCAAACTGTGTTCCGCGCGAGTATTGGAGCCTAGAAGCCTTTTCTTAGTCACGAGATTGAAATTGATATTACCTATCTCAGGTAAATTTACCTGAGTTCCACTTACCATATTAAATTACATATTTGGAAGAGCTGTGCTGTTCTATTGTGACATAGAAAAGATGTTTATAAAATAAGGTTAAAAGTGGATACTGACGCTTAGAGAACTTCAGCGAAACTAAAGCTTGCTACTCGTATCAATAGTAAATTTGTGAAATTAACAAAAGAAATTTCCATTAAATATTACATTTTTTCACTAATAAACCTGAATTCCTTGGCTTTATTAAAAATATCGCTCAGATCTTAACTTCCTTTTTTTAAACCTCCCTATATAGTGTGTTATAATGTGTTTGTATTTCATGACAATTCCACGCCAACGTTTGAGTACCGCTGCAAGCTATTTGAATGTATTCACGGTGTACGACGACGTCGAGGCTGTAGCCGCGGCGTGGGGCGCATGCTTGTTTGTAATTGTTTACGTCTAACTGCGGGATATAATCCACACAATTGAGGCTCATATTATTGTGTAAATTGTCGGTTGCGATTTAACGCGCTGTTCAAACTTGAATCGGCGTTTTACTTAGAATTAGAACATTCAAATCTGGAAGAGATCGGTCGTTAGCGATAATATCGCCTAATGTTTACCTCTCATTGTAATGTCTAGACATTGTACATTTCTTGTTTGTATTGTGTATTGCACAATTTCTTTTTTAATAATTAAGTACAAACAAAATTAGATTTTATTATAATGGCATCGTTAAACGAATTTGGTTTGTCTCTAATAGTACAAAAATAATTGCGGTTTGCGACTAAGGATTTATTGGTTACAGACGTAATACGCTCTTAAGTTAACTAATAACTCACTCGTACATATATTAAACAGATTCCCGCAGTGACACGAGCAATCTTCATGCAAACTACATAACTCACACTTCACACAGCGCATACCGAACGGGAGCGGGAGCGGGGCCAATCCGAACCGATAGTTAAAAACCGATCGCGGCCGCCATCATCTCATTACCGCCGATAGCTGCAGTAAGTGCGCCGCTCATTTGGCGCGAGTTGTGGCCTAGGTCAGGATCCGTCTGCAAATTCCTGCACCTACCTGTTTATTGAAAGCTAGCAAAAATCAGTGAATAGTTATCCAGCCCAATACCTGGATTTCAAGTGAAACTTTAAGATAATTTAGGGGAAAATGACTCAAGAACAAGCATTCCAAAGGTCGTATCCATAGTATATTGTTATTCAAAATGATTTCTTTAATTATGCGTTAAATATGTAAAAAATAGAAATTATTAGCGTCGAGCCAGTTACAAACTGTTAGTAGTTAATTTTAGTCGCATACATATTAGTACGTTCGTGAGAAAAAAAAGGATAAGTTTTTATTAGCAAATGTGTTTTGTCGCACGAATATCAAATAAACGCATACTTTGTTAGGTTTGCATCGTTTTATTACAGAGCTCCCATGACGACCTACCGTTGCACGGGCAAAAAACCTGCTTTTTGAAAACTGGGAAGTGGGTCTTCAACGTAAAAGATTGTTTTACGTGCAAAAAACAGACTCCGGTAAAGATGAAACTAAATAAAAACAAAACTGCTAGGTGTAGTATTTTACATTGGGATCTTAACCTACCCGAGTTGGCCCAAGCCCCTGGCTCGAGCTCCGACGGCGCGTCGGCAACTCAGGCCGCGCATTTTAAATCGAGCACGAGTCGGTGAGCAGTCGATTTGACAGTTATTCCTCGGACGTGGGGATCGTCGAGTGCGACAGAGCTTTGAATATTTGCTAAGACAGCTTCTCCGAAGATTGGTCACATTGTGGCATATAGGAAATTAAAGTCCTAGGAGATGTTACCCAATTTTATAAATAGCATTTAATGTTTAAATTATCTTAACATGTATTAATAATCTCGAAAAATAGGGAGCTAGGGAATACGTGTTAGTATTTTTGCTCTCTATTGACAAAAATCTTATTGTGCCTACTTACAAATTGATTACGTAATTGACCTATAGAAGAAGGAAAGGGAGTTGACAATGATTTTTAAATGTAGACAATTTCTCTGACGTCCCTTTCAAACCGCGTCTGAATAAAGGTCCCATTTTCATTAAAACATAATCTTGAAAAGTAATCATTCGGAGACATTTGATCGCGACGTCGCAACTGGTGTTGTACATTGTAATCCCTCTCCAGATTGATTTGCTGTCGGTGGCGAGCACCTGCGACGGTAATGAGGGAGGCGCGGTGATTTGTAGATGCATCTGCCACGTTTTGATATTCTGAATATTTACAGAATATTGTCAGCAGCCGAAGTTACTACGCACGCCATGTGCTCACAATGATTTAAGTACACATGGACTCTATTATAATTAAGAAATAAGTGTTACAATCCGGGTTCGTAAAATGCGACTCACTGGTTGTCATACGTCATTTCAATTGTTTTTGCTCGCATTTAAGGATCTCTGGGTACAACCAATATTTCTGCTGCTGACGGTATGTTTTTCAAATAAATATTTACTATTTTACCAACTACCACGGCTTTATTATCTTCGTGTCTTGTCAATTATAATCTTTAACCATTTTTGTCTCCCTTACCTCGGTTTAAAAGAATCTTTATTGTCGTCTAAAGAAATTACAATAATTTCACTTACTAGACAACTTAAAATTAAGTAAGTAGTATAATAATAACTTATAAGCAAGCATGCATTACACGTTACATGGTTTTTCTTACAGGAAAATTCATTACTTACATATAAAGCCCTATGAACACCTATTACGCAGAAAAAAAACTAAACACCTTATTAATACCTATAACCTCACCATACATAGCGTTTAAGATCTACGATGGCTTTAAAAGCCTAGTTTCTTGAAGGAAACTACCCTACCCTATTATACTGTATAATGTGTTGTTCTTGTTATTCCATTACGCGGCACCTGCTATGGAAGGTAATGAGGGCGGAGGGCGGTAATGATTTGTATCGGGATGCACCAGCGCTTATTCTTTAACGGTAATTTTAGAACCGGTACCGGTAGGGGGACCGTGGCAGTAAAATATAAATGGTGTTATTATAAGTTTGTCTTTATTAAGCGGACGGAGCGATGGGGAATTTGTGGTGTATTTGCGTATTGAGCGGAGGGTTGCTTGTTTAGGAATATTGAGAGCATCTGTTTAAACATGCTGTGCGAATTCAGAATAGACAATAAATTGATTTATTGGAATAGTAGTGTTTACCGCTGAGAAAGCAGAAAATTTCACTTCCTGCCCTGAGGAAGAGATACAAATAGATGGCGCGATGGTAAAGACAATTTTGAATTGAAATAAAGATAGAAAACATTTTATTCGATGACTTACACAATATTGCCGGTGTTTGTTCGTGGTTTTCCGATATTTTTCGATGTGTTGGCCTACGGGTAAGGTGTGTTTTGTAGCAGATACTCGGACTGATATTTGCGTACTTTATTGCTTCAGCAAAACTTGTTAACCGGTACAACGACAGGCACAGGTGACGTAGTCTTTGCTGACCAGTGGTATCTGAGGGTCTCCCTATATTCATCACCAGTTGTCATTTCAGTGTTTACTACGACTCCTTGAAATCGAATGAGCTCAAATCAGTCAATCACCTTTTCTTTCTATTTTCGGTCTTGGTAGCCGCTATTAAAACTTTACCCTTAAGTCATAGCCTTAAAAACCGGTTAATAATATATCAACATACAAAATATTTTGACATCAAACATTCGCTAAAGACCAACACTGTGAATCACTTAACAGCAAACTTCCCAGCTTACCCCGAACTCTCGGAGCATTGTAGTTAACCCTCTTCGAGCGACTTATAAAATATTCGCAGCATTGCCGGCCGACACACGGTGCGTGCTTGGAAGAAATTACCGCGGAATTCCGCGGAGAGCTCGTCACGGCGTCTATGAATCTGTCATACATTTTCCACATAAATCCGTGTAATAAAAGGACAATACAATATTTTTCTTTGCTTTCTAAATGTATGCCTGTATTTAGCTTTATTGTAGAAAACGTACACTCAATGGTAGCATGAATGTGTAACTAAGATTTGGGATAGTTATGCTTATATAATTGTTTTACGACCAAGGTTAATTCGTAAACCATTTTCTGGGAATAAGATTATTAAGTCGCGATAAAAAATTTGACTTCGAAATATAACACCAGTAAAAAAATCATAATAAACACAACTTTCACTTGCCTTTGCCGTTTTGCAGTTCAAGTCAATCGTGAAGTCATCGCAAAATACTTGAGCAGACCTATAATATTCGCGAGACAAAGAGAATCACGAGGTATATAAAGGATAAAGTTTCGTTTGCGTGCAAGAGAAACGAACGACTTATTTGCCAAAAAGCAATGGATTATCTTTCGCGTTATCAACGTAAACACTTGTAGGCAAGTTGCTTATGTATTAAACACATCTCGCTACTCGCCGTTGAATGTTTAATATAGACGAGCAATTAAATTTCCCCAGCAGGTAGAATGAGCTCAGAATCACTTAAGACGGGTCCTCGGAGCCTAGGATTACAGCGAGCCGGTAGCAGCGAGCCGCCTTAATAGCCACACCGAGACCTGAGAGTATCAGGCAGACACTTACAGAGTAATCGTTTAAACGTTTATTACAGGGCACAATCTGTACGACGTCGGTTTAAGATGGATCTCGCTTTAATATCAAAAGCAATTATCTTCTGCAAATAAGCCATACCATTAATTTACGGGCTTAAATCCAACAATATTCGAAAATCTAGACAAAGAAATACTGCAAAAAATCTCCAGCGCGTCTTTTTTCGAAAAGAAACTTTTTTAATATAGTATTGTATTAAATAGGTATTTTATTTTATAATATTTAAGATGTAAAAGAGATGTAAGAATTGTTACAACATGCAATGAAGCTATAACAGTTAGTATAATTCCTCATAGATATTCACGATTTCTAGGCGTGGATTATCTACAGTAAGTAATTTTAAGTATTTATAAGTTGATTATGTATTACATAAATCGTACACCTTCAGTTTGGCCCGTACTGAACATAATCAGACCCGACCCCACAAGCGGCACTCGTATACTCGTACCAGCATAACGCGTATCTGAGCCGACGCATCTCTCGACTACATTCATTTTTGAATGTTGTTTTATTTTTATCCTTTATAAAACCTTTCGTAATGGTGTGATGCAGTGTCTAACTGCCAACGGACAAAATACCTATTGTATAACTTAAAATTGAATTGAGGTTGAAGAAAGAATTAGATAGGTATAATTCTAATTCTTTCTTCAACCGTTGTCTCAATTACCGTAACATACATTTGTGAAATGCTGAGTTTTCCTCATACAAAAATTGTCAACGCTTTAAAAACCAAATTGTCTGTCAATTAAAATCGAAGCTGTAAGAAACACAACATTTTGAAATAATTAGTTAGCTGCATTTTAATGTTATTTGCATCGTTGCTGTTTCGTTGTCTACCGTTCCCATACTATAATTTAGTTTTGTATAACCTTAAGTTATGGCACTCCAGGTCTTTTAGCATACTATTGTTAACCGTAATATGCTTTGTATTGTGACTGTTTGTTGCCTTAATAAAAAAACAAAAAAAAACTTCAAGCAAGGCAAGGAAAAACGCCTGAAGCGACATTTTGAGCAAAATTGAGTTCGATATATTATATACATAATTTAAGCTTTCAACAGTAGAATTGTCTTGTTGGTGTGCAATAAAGAATTTTTGTTGAAACCAGGATCCTCGTTTGACCCGGATTAAATGACAATCTGATGACTTTTGCACCGGTTACATTTTCAGTTAAATCATTCAAAAACTTTACCTACTTTATGCGACACACAATGTAAATTAAATTAAACCTGTATTATTTTAATCAACGACACGATGTATTCGCATAAGATATTTTTAAAACACTCGTCTTTGCAAAAAGGGGACTAGTGTTTATTCGAGGTACTTATCACCATTTGGTTCTTAGTGACAACAAGGCACAACCTCCCAGGTGACCTGACCATTTAACTGCACGCCGCGACTTTTGAAGTGAAACTTCTAATGCGACTTCCAACAAGGTTGCGTTAAACGTTTAACGGTTGCGTTAAACGATTAACGCTACCGTGGAGGGGGTAGGAAAGCACTGTTGCGTTAAACGTTTAACGCTCCTAGGGAGGGGGAATAGAAAGAGACGCTCCGTCTCTGAGAGTGAAGACGTTTGTCTTAAAGAAACAATATGAGTTCACTAAAAATCAATTTCTACCCCTTCCTATTTTCATTTCCACATTACGAAGTTTCACTTCTTCCGCGCGGAGGGACTCCACGCACTATTTTTTTCTCACGCGACCAATACTACCTATCTCTTTTTCAGTAGTTAGTACAAGAAAGCAAAATGCAAACGAGACCTCGTCATGCAAACAGTGAAATCACGGATGCATGGTCGCAAATCCGCAAAGTCATAAAGAAAATTACTTAAAAAAAAACAATTGTAATAGACAATGACTGTGTAGTGCCATATGCCCATCTCGGACAGAGCCTTTAACGTCGACTTTAGCCCGAGAAATATAAACGGCCATACCGTGCAACCAGATTGTTTAACTTAATACCTACCTACCGACCAAATAGTTCCTCACAAAACTAATATCCAGGGAGCGCCGCAGGACCCCTTAAGCAATAAAGGCGCGCTCACATCGACGCAATTTCAATTTGGAACAAAATTAACAAAATACCGTTTAATATCGCGTATCCGTAAAATATTACAGAGCTCTGTTTAATTTTCTTGCGTTAATGAAAAGCGAGTAATCTCGTCAGGGCGGGAACTATTAATTACGTGGTTATCTTCGACGCGGTAATTGGTTAATGGAATACTTTGCGCGGCTTTTCGGTTCGAGGGCGGGAAGCGCTGCTTTGCGCGCTGTTTGGTTAAAAGTCGAGTTTTGATGGGTTTAAAAGGGCTATTAATGCGGATGCGGGGAAAACTATTTACTTCGGTAAAGTAGCAATTTCGTTCAGATTAAAGAAAAAGGGATGGGATTTTCAATTACACTGAATCACGAAATGGAAGCTAATAAATATGTTATTTAGATTGACGAAACTGTTACTCGTACTCGACTTTTAAAAACAGGATTGTAGTTGTTTAAATCAGAATCATATCAACCAGTACTCGACTTTTGAAAACAAATATTGGTTTAAACAACTCATGAGCGCATTCAGCTGTTAGTGCGTTGCCGTTCAACTCGAAGTGAAACGCTCGGCAGAACCAAAACTTGTTGAGCTGAACTTGAGTTACAACGACATGATGTTAATACTAGAAATAAGCATAAGCTCGCAGTCCCTGCCACTAGGCTCCATAAAATAAGAAAATCATTTATGGGTAACTGTGTAAGATTTTATAATAAACTTCCTAGAAGCGTAACTGACTTGTCTGTTGGTAAATTCAAGAACTATGTAAAACGTAAACTTATTTCTAAAGCTTATTATAAGCACACAAGAATAAAAACGTGTCGTGGGATTAGTCAAAATCAAAGCAATCTTATGTGTAATTAAATATTGTAACAAGTACTTATCAGGGTACTGATATTTTTATTATAATTTTTGACATTTAGAATTTTATTCTAGAAATATTCTAGCCTCTAATTTTTTTTTTGTATATTTTTTTATGTGTTGACGATCCTTTTTAGGATTTTTATTTTATTTCCATAATGTTCTTTTTTTATGTTTTTTATTTCATAGTTTTTTTATGTTTTTTAGTTATAGCCTATCAATAAATTGCTCTGCTCTGTAACTGATGATTCGAAAGTACTTGTAGCTAGGCCTACTTGAATAAAGAATATTTGTACTTTGACTTTGACTTTGACGATAACTGATACACCGGCAAGATTGACAGAAGTTTTCTAAACCATTAATACAAAGATCAAAGCTTAAAGAAAAATTTAAAAAGGAGCTACCTGGTGGAAGGGACTGGGAATCGAACCAGGTACCTCTGGATTACCGGTCCAGCGCGTTAGCCACTTCGCTACCCTCGCTCCACCACTACCTTTTTTTTTATTTTTTTTTTTTCAATTTTTCTTTAAGCTTTGTTCTTTGTATGAATGGTTTAAATTAAATTGTGGTGTACCCACATTAAAAAAATGAGACGATAACTGATACACCGGTAAGATTGACAGAAGTTTTCTAAACCATTAATACAAAGATCAAAGCTTAAAGAAAAATTTAAAAAGGAGCTACCTGGTGGAAGGGACCGGGAATCGAACCAGGTACCTCTGGATTACCGGTCCAGCGCGTTAGCCACTTCGCTACCCTCGCTCCACCACTACCTTTTTTTTATTTTTTTTTTCAATTTTTCTTTAAGCTTTGTTCTTTGTATGAATGGTTTAAATTAAATTGTGGTGTACCCACATTAAAAAAATGAGACGATAACTGATACACCGGCAAGATTGACAGAAGTTTTCTAAACCATTAATACAAAGATCAAAGCTTAAAGAAAAATTTAAAAAGGAGCTACCTGGTGGAAGGGACCGGGAATCGAACCAGGTACCTCTGGATTACCGGTCCAGCGCGTTAGCCACTTCGCTACCCTCGCTCCACCACTACCTTTTTATTTTTATTTTTTTTCAATTTTTCTTTAAGCTTTGTTCTTTGTATGAATAGTTTAAATAAAATTGTGGTGTACCCATGTTTCATAAATTTATAGAAGTTTTCTAGTTAAACAATGTTAAAACGTTTTCTATAGTATCCCGTATACACTCAAGCATCGAGGCTGTTAGCGGCACTAGTGGTCCGTCTGTCGTCTGTCTGGGGAGGAGCCATTAGCGAGAAGCATTAAAATTCATCCGCGGCGCAAGGACACGCTGGGCCCAGTGTTCTGTACTGTAAACGAAGGTTTAATCGAAGGGTGATGATACTTCAAAATGAATGTGTCATATTCTTTGTTGTCTTATGTATAAAGAAATGGCATCTCTTATTTGATTTAGTGTAAAAAGTAGGTATTCTATAATCATCATTAAATGTACTCGAATTGTATTTATTATACACTTTGTTGTCTTATGTATAAAGAAATGGCATCTCTTATTTGATTTAGTGTAAAAAGTAGGTATTCTATAATCATCATTAAATGTACTCGAATTGTATTAATTATACACTACCTAAAAGTATGCGATTCCGTCGCGCCGCTTTCTGATGATTAGGGCACAAGGATGTTCCAATCCAACATAATACCCATCACACGGTCATGAATTTCAACAAATTGCACTAGATATTTTGAAATTTTGCATTATTAAATATAAAAAATTTACATAGTACAGCACTACATAATTATATCGTAGAAGAAGTATTATAAATCATAACGCTTAACTTTCGAATTCTTGACCTTGATAATCTTACGCGCCGAAAAATATTTATTGCACATCAACCCGACGATTCAGTAGCTAATACATTTATTACTTTTCTTGCCAACGCTATTCGCATTGCCGAACTTTCCCAACTCGTCCGAAGCGATACGATATTACCAACTTAGCAGTAACTTCTTGACACCTAACACCTACACTTCATATGAGTGTATAGAACTTTTACGATTTTTTTTACGACAGGAATATATTTTTACGAGGAGTCTTTACGAGCACTCTGCGATCGAGTCGTGACGTCATTTAGCGCGCCTAAGAGTGGCCGTCACCTATTTATGGTAATGACGGCAGAGATTTACTTTCATTCGTCAAATCACACATAAACTGTTATCTTGAATTATTTATGGACTTCGGCTACGCATTTTATAACACCGTAATGGGTGTAATAACATCGGGTTAATCGAGGAAATTGGATTTACTTATTTAAATATTTATTATGTTGTCGTGACTCGTGACTAAAAATCGTTTTTTTTTCGAAAGATATTCTGTGTTGGATATCATTTAGATACGCAAGTGATACTCGTTGAAATCACTAAGTTACTCTTTTAAAATGTAATATTAACTTTCAATTAACCGAACGCTCATCCACACCACCGGGCCCCGAAGCGCGCTAAACAGCGTTTGTCATACAAATGTATTTCCTGAATAAAACCAGATACGGCGGTAATTAAAACGGTTTTATCCTCCGATCCTCACTGAAGGCAGGAGGCAGGAGGCAGGAGCAGCCACTCGGCATAATGAGCGCGGTTACTGTAAACACGGGGCTCTATTCGATACCAGGCCCATAACCTGTGAACTGAACTCTTATCTCGCCTGTAGTTGGCTGCGAGGGGTCTAGACAGTGCAATATCGTAGGGTCTGAGGCGGAATGCGATATGTCTCGAATAGCCTTAGACTTGAGCGGATTTTATCACAAATTACTTACAGATTATTAAGTATAAGTATAGTAGGTATAATCTGTCTGATCTCTAAGATCAATTAAGTCACTTTGGCACAAGGCACAAACGACCGTATTATGCATGTACCTAAATTTAAGATCGTTTTTTCATTTGTGCCCGTTTGACATAATTTGATCTTAGAATTCCGGGTACCAAAAGTTGTATCTACTTATAAATGGTTCCGGAACACTTCTTGATCGAACACAGTGTAGCAAAAATGGTATTATTTCTTCAAAGCCTTGTCCCGTCAGTAAGATATTGCCAACGGGGGCAAATGCAGATCACGGCTGTTAAAACGTCCGAAAAATTGCCAGGTTGTTTAAAATCAGGTTTAAATCCCCTCGAGCATTTCCTTCAATCGACAAGACCCGAACGCAGTCAGCTCTGAAATGAAAACTCACGGAAGTCAAACACGGCACGAATAATACCGGAATGATGTATGAAGTAGCGGGATTGAAAAATGTTTGTTTGTTTGTGATTGGAAATAAGCAGGAGCTGAGAACGTACCCACGGTACCGCGAAACACAGAGCAGTTAGGATATGCCACTTGAAAATAAACGTCGTAGAGAATGCCATTATGCATTATAATGAACTAGCCACTTGATGGAATGTAGCCAATGTGTGTGTGCTCTGAAATCATATCGTATGTCCATGAGGTAGCTCATCACCAGAACTAGCTATAAATTTCAAGTGCCCTGTTTACTCGCTTTCAAAAAACTTGATTGATTCTAATGTCTTAAGGATAAAGTAAAACTTCGAAGTAAGTACGCGTGCTCAACCATATACGAAATGAAGATCTGTGGCGGAAAAGAATCCTTGTCTTTGCGCATTTTTTGAAGCTAATCGAAAATAAGTAGTCTATAGAAAAAGTTTGGTTTTTATATCGTTACGAGATCACCTCCAAGAAAAACTTATTTTACTTCTAGCCATTTGGTCACAGTACGGTGTTTCGATCGCTGTATGCTGTTCTAAGGGCTACACCCTAGGTGAGTGTACAATTGCGGCAGTGAGCTCATTCCACCGTCATAAGCCCAGCAAACGCATCTAAGCTGTCATAGCAAACAATATGCACTTTCAGAAATACCATCAACGAACGATGACAACGTATATTGATTGCTGGGTGGTTTTGACTGCAGTGCGCTCGCTGTTTTCAGCGCTGTGCCTCGAGTTAGTGTACAAACGCGGGTGCAGCGAGTTCATCTCTCCGTTGTTGGCCCACTGCGCCTACGCCTCCAGCCCGCAAACACGGCTAATCTATTACAACAAATAACATGCACTTTCATTAGGAACATCGATACACAAACATCGAATCAAAGACGAGGTTTATAAATAAACTGGTCCTGATCACAGGAGATTGTTAGATGAGGCCAGTGTGTAAACGGTATTTTCTGGGATCCTTCGAAAATATCTAGGGAGCAGTGGCGGGCTGGGTGTTCCGGTACATAGTAATCTTTCTGAACAATAAAATATTATTCGCAAATCCATAATAATGTATGAGGACACATACTGGAAATACGCAGACTAAGTGCTCTTAAACTAAAATATACAACTGTAGAATAAGTAGCTACTAGTTTTCTGAGCCATCTTACTGTCTGTGACGTGACATTCCTAGAAAGCCATCTACATACATAGTTAGACCTCTGAAGTTTTAACGAGCGGTCGCGCTCCGTCAGTCCCGCACTGAAGATGGAGGGATTTTAATTTCCCCAACAATGTCTCATAACCAATGTTCTACTAGGCACAATCGAACTTCCTAACAAGGTAAGTTTTTGACGTTTAACAATTCTATTCATCATTGTTTACGACATAAAATATAACTTATCTTTTATGGATGAAAGAGGCCAATGATGATGACGACATAAAAGTAGTGAGACAGTCAAATAACTATATTTTCCTACTTGCTAAACTTTGAATGACGAGAATTTGACTTCTGAGTTTTTCTTTTTAATTGAACTTTTGTTACAAAGTTCATTAAAACACTGTATTTTGAGAATGGCGACAATCTAGAATTCTCAATTAGCTTCTTTGCGACAAAAATACTACATCAATCGTTAAATAAGAAGCCTAAGCAACAAATAGTAAATAGTAAATCCAGAACGATAGCTGTTTACGCTGCAACAACAAACATTACTAACATATTATTATCCCGTAGTGTTTGCCCAGCCATACACGCGCCATACACGCCATACACGCCCAATACTGCACAAAATACGACGGCTTAGAACCACATTACACTAATCCAAGCGAACTAATATCGACTTTAATGTGGTGTTACTGGGTCGGGGTTGGTGTGGTGTAGCGGAGTTTTCTGTATAAAGACTTGATCAAACAGTTTGTCCAATTAGAGTTGTGTAGTGGCAGTAGTAGTGTGGACGGAGATGCTTTACTCAAAGAACACTGGAAATTACGTAGATAATTTACTGTGGAAGCGGATGTGGGAGTCGATGTATTAAGATTTAACTACACTCAATTTAAATTTGTATCCGATTGCTGTTACATACGAGTAGCTACGAGTAGAGCGTGATTTTTAACTGATATCTATAGTAGAAACAGAATTAAAAAATTGGGCAAGTGCGAGTCCAACTCGCGCATGAAGGGTTCCGTACCATAATCGATAACAAGTTTGTTGTATGGAGCCCCCTAAAATATTAATTTTATTTTATTTTTAGTATTTGTTGTTATAGCGGCAATAGAAATACATCATCTGTGAAAATTTCAACTGTCTAGCCATCACCGTTCTTGAGATACAGCCTGGTGACAGACGGACGGACGGACGGACGGACAGCGAAGTCTCAGTAATAGGGTCCCGTTTTTACCCTTTGGGTACGGAACCCTAAAAACCATAACTAAAAGCTACATAAATATCACTGTAAGACTCTTTTTAGGGTTCCGTAGTCAACTAGGAACCCTTATAGTTTCGCCATGTCCGTCTGTCCGTCTGTCCGTCCGCGGCTTAGCTCCGTGATAATTAGTACTAGAAAGCTGAAATTTGGTATGAGTATGTGTATGTATCACGCCGACAAAACGGTAAAATAAAAACTAAAAAACGTTTTTTTTTGGGGTACCTCTCGAACACCTAAAGTGGGGGTGATTTTTTTTTTCGTTTCAACACTAGTGTGTGGCGTATCGTTGAATAGGTCTTTTAAAAATAATAGGGGTATTCAAACATTTTTTTTTTGATAAAGTCAGCAGTTTCGTAAATATTCGCTTCAAAAAATTTTTAACAAAAAAAAGAACCGACTTCAGTAAAACTAAAAAGCCGAAAATAACCCGTTCAAGTACAGATTACATTTGACTCACCCTTTGAAATCGATCCCAAACCACTCAGTTATTATATTTATATATTAAAGTTTACGTGAGGTTTGGCACCGACTTCAAAGGGTGAGTCAAATGTAATCTGTACTGGAAGAAAAGAAGAAGCCTATGTAGTGTTTTAAGTATTTTATAGTATATATGTATTGAAGTTTTTATAATCATTATTATTTACACTGTTCTTAGTTTTATTTGAAATTGTAATTTTGATGTTATTTTATTAGTGTTAATGATTTTTTTTTTATTGCGATCAACTTTTGGTATGTTTTATTTAATTCTTTGTTTTGACTAATTTACTAATGTCATCAATTTGCATGTTTTTGTTTCTGTGTCCCCCAATTTATATTTGTTCGCAATTGTATTATTTTTATAATGAGCAGCCCTCTGAAAGTCTCTTGCCCGTACTGTCCCGGGTCGCCAAAGCTTTACTCGGCATCACGAGGACTTAACATTCATATTGCCCGGGTTCATAAGGACATTATTTCAAGTGGTTCGGATGGGTTGACGGTGCCGGGCCCAAGTGCGGTGACGTCGGGGCTCCGGGGTCCGGGTTCTCAGGTCACGGCTCAGGCAGCAGTCAATCCTGATCGTTGCCTGGAACAACTGTCTGTACTCAAGGCTAAAGTTAAAGTCCTAAAGCATATACCCAAAGGGGCCAGGAGTCTGGCAGCGGAAAAGCTTTGCTCTGTGGTAGATAATTGTGTACAGTCTAACAGTGTTGAGGATTGGTTTGCTTTGTTATCTTTTTCTTTTTCCGCTCTTAGAGTGCCGGACAGCAGTAAGCAGAAATCCTTAACTTCTAAGGTTAAGGAAAATTTGGAGAGCTCGACGTTGTACTTCCCAGAGGATTCCTCAAGGAAGTCTGGACCTTTATATAAGACCATAGAAGGCAAGGTACATGAAGGTGATTTGAGAGGTGCGGTCCGTCTTCTGCTCTCGAACTCATCCTTAGCTCCTAAAAACGATGAGACTATTCGTTCATTGCAGGAGAAACATCCTTCTCCGTCCAGGACGCTCGTTTTTCCGCCAGAGCCTGACAGTTCATGTCCTTACTTAACGGTTTGGCCAATCGAAGTGAGGGAGGCTATAGGATCCTTTTACAATGGGTCCGCATCTGGTCTGGACGGATTGCGCCCCCAGCACCTCAAGGAGTTAACGTCTCCTTCAGCTGGTAGTAATGGACCTAAATTGTTGGAATCCATCACAAAGCTATGCAACTTCCTGTTGCGGGGGTTACTGAATCCTGATGTATGCCCTTACTTGTACGGGGCTTCTCTTTGTGCTCTCTTGAAGAAGGATGGTGGTATCAGACCTATAGCAATAGGGAATACAGTACGTCGTCTGGTGGCCAAGTTATGTTGCCGGATGGTTAGGGAGCCAATGGCAGATTATTTGCAGCCTGTTCAAATTGGTTTTGGCACTACCCAGGGGTGTGAGGCAGCCATACATGCTACCCGGGCTTTTGCGCTCGCGAGTGAGGGAACAGACAGTATTATTCTCAAGATAGACGTGAAGAATGCTTTCAATAGTGTTGAAAGGGACACTATTCTGGGCGAGGTCTTAGACCAAGTACCGTCAGCTTACCCGTTCCTTCATCAATGCTATTCTAAGGCTAGTAATCTATTCTTCGGCGACGTTTCTGTTCCCTCACAAGTGGGCGCTCAGCAGGGTGATCCTTTAGGTCCGTTGATCTTTTGTTTGGCCATACAAAAAGTAATTTCGTCTTTGGAATCTCCCCTTAATGTGTGGTATCTGGATGATGGCACTATTGGCGGGGATCCACGATTAGTGCTGGAGGACCTCAAGAGGCTCGTGCCAGGTTTCAAGGCGGTCGGTTTGGAAATAAACCCTAGTAAATGCGAGTTATTTTATTGTAGCGATGGGGACTTGAGTTTATTGCCAGATTTTGAATTGCTGTTGCCTGGGGTACGTCGCCTTTATAAACCATCGTTAGGTTTATTGGGCGCTCCTATTTTCCCAGATGGAGTTAGTTCGGCACTTGAGGAGAAAAGGTTGGCATTGGTCAGTGCCCAAGAACACCTGGGTTATTTATCAGCACACGTCTCACTGACTTTGCTTCGAAGTTGTTTTGCGATGCCGCGGATGACATATATTTTAAGAACGTCTCCGACATGGTTATTTGAAAGTGATGTGGCGAAACTAGATGACACGCTTAAGTTGGCGCTAGAATCTATACTTAATGTGCACCTGAATGAGTCACAGTGGTGTCAGGCTGCTCTTCCGGTTCGTCACGGCGGGCTAGGAATACGTCGCTGTCGAGAGCTCAGTGTGGTAGCGTTCCTTGCCTCTGCTTATGGTACTTCGGGACTCGTCACTCGCATTTGGTCTAATAATGGTGGGAGTACCGAAGTACCATATCTTACAGAGGCGCAGGCCAAATGGGCTGCCTTGTGTCAAAGCGACGAGCGACCGGACAACCTTACCGCTCAGAGAGGTTGGGATGACCTATTGTGCAAAGATATATATGCATCTTTATTGGGCGCTGCACAAGGTTCCAATCAAGCACGCATTAGGGCAGCAGCCAAGGTGGAAGCAGGAGCGTGGCTTCAGGCATTGCCCTCACCTCAGTTGGGCACACTGCTGGATAATGATTCTTTGAGAATCGCGGTGGCTTTACGGCTAGGGTCCAAGGTCTGTGAGCCGCATCGGTGCATCTGTGGGGTCATGGTCGAAGAAAACGGACACCATGGCCTGAGTTGTCAGAGGTGCGCCGGGCGGTTCTCAAGGCATTATGCCATTAACGTTGTCATTCGGCGGGCTTTGGTTTCAGCCAACGTTCCCTGCGTGTTGGAGCCCCCAGGGTTATGCCGTACCGATGGTAAAAGGCCGGATGGCCTAACATTGGTTCCATGGCAGAAGGGACGGTGTCTCTTATGGGACGCTACGTGTGTTAGCACGTTTGCACCGTCACACTTGAGCCACACTACTAGATCGGCCGGGGCCGCCGCAGAATGTGCGGCAAAACTCAAGCACACCAAGTACTTTGCCCTGGAACCAATGTATGATTTTGTGCCTGTGGCAGTGGAGACTGCGGGACCGTGGGGTACTGAGGCCAGGGACTTTATAAGGGAGGTGGGTCGCAGGCTCAGAGACAGAGGGTGTGATCCTCGCTCAGGGTCGTATCTGGTTCAACAGATTTCACTGGCCATACAACGTGGGAACGCTGCCAGTGTAATGGGAACGTTTGGGCCAGGTGCGACTCGGGGCGAGCCTTTTTAAGTCCTTCTTCACCTTCCAAGATATTTGCTATCGATCCACAACGTTGACGAAGCCTGTTGCAGATGTCACGTTATTGGTGTGTTGTTTGACGAAGCCTGTCGCTGATTAGATTTTTGTATTCTCTCTGACGATGCCTGCGTTGCGGATTTGACTTTTACACTTTGTCTTATGCATTATTTACTGTTGAATAAATGATTTAAACTTTATCTGTACTTGAACGGGTTATTTTCGGCTTTTTAGTTTTACTGAAGTCGGTTCTTTTTTTTGTTAAAAATTTTTTTTTTTCGCTTTTTAGTGATTCATATAAAATACTTATGGCGGGGTGATCAGGGAGGTCTTGAAGGCATGCATCTCGTTTGAAATATCTCCTAACTCCTAACTGTTAAGGAGTTGTACCTTCCATCATCAGTTCAGCATGAGAAGATGATGACTACCATATGCAAATACTTAAATAGTTTTAGAAAAAACATTAAAAGCTTAAATGAGGATCTTCTTGATAAGTTGGATCGACTTCTTAATAATTGTATTCGCTTTATTTTCTGTCTCCGTAAATATGATCACGTTTCTTCTTACCGCTCTCAGCTTGGCTGGTTTCCCATCCGTCAACGACGCAATATTCGTATGCTCTGCACTCTCTTTTCAATACTCAATGATCCACAAGCTCCTGAATACCTGAAAACCTTTTTCTGCTATGTTGAATCCACTCGTAACCGTAATTTTCGCTCTTCCGGCAATCTTGCCCTTTCTATTCCTCTTCACCGTACTGGTTTCATGTCTAATTCTTTCTCCTTGCAAGTGGCTCGCCTCTGGAACGGTCTTCCTCTCACAATCAAACAGGCTCCGAGTAAGTTGGCATTTAAAAGGGCCGTGCGAAGTTTCTTTGCTGGCAGAACTGAAGTCTCATAGTATATCTGCTTGGTTTGTTTCATCGTCGTATATATTTATGTATGTATCTATTTATATATATGTATATTATATGTATGTATGTACCTAATATGAGTATTTTAATTATATGTAATTATGTTGTCTGATGCACCGCCTACAATTTCTCTGCTTTGCCCTAAGGTTGACTGGTAGAGAATGCCTCATGGCATTAAGTCCGCCTTTTGTACGTTAAGTTTTTCTTTTGTGCAATAAAGTTTAAATAAATAAATAAATAAAAATATTATGAGTGCCTATAAAATTTCAGGAATTCCTTCGATTCCTCATGGATCTCGTCATCCGATCTTCACCAAAATTTTATGGGACCAACCTTGAGATGTCTATTCATGAACCTAAAAAGAATTTTCCAAATCGACTCATAAATGACGGAGTTATGAGGTAACAAACTTAAAAGGACGTAAGTTGACTTCCAGAAGGTAATAAGTAACTACAGTTACTTTGGCGTTTACGACCTTTTTATAGAGCTTGAAATCTTGCTCGTAACTTAAGTCTATTGTGAAGGATGAGCAACTACGGAACCCTACACTGAGCGTGGCCCGACATGCTCTTGGCCGGTTTTTTTAAATGAATGATTACATGGTTTCATCCAAGTCTAAAATGTAATAATATTAACCTTTACACTAAGTCAATGCATGCATGTCATAAGCTGTTGGCTTGTCAATTAGGTGAAAAAACGAGCCCATAACTCTGACGTCGACGGGACAACAAACAAAACACTCCATTCTTTCTCCAAACACAAGAAACTTGTATTTCATAAAACCGCACTGACTTCGCCAATTACTTAACCTCAGTAAATTCAGCCCCGGAAATAATTGGTCGTCGGGTCGGCAGGTGTATTTATGTCATGGGCCCGTTACACCCAGCTTATGGACCCTTGCCGACATGCCGTCTCTCCACGACAAAACTGTCCTTTTCTCGAAGGAGTAAATACAACCTTAGTTGCACTGGCACTAAGAAGATATACTATTACGACCATCTTGCGGATAGGGTCTTGAATGTAGACTTTGAATGGAAGTTCGAAAGTGTAGTTTTGCTTGGGAGGTACAGGTTGTTAATTTGTCGTATGCTGGTCTAATTTTAGATTCGTCTTGAAGGCAGTATGGAATCGGCCACGCGTCGCCAGCTAAGGGCCCTTAATAACACGCTCTTTGTGAAAGGATTTTAATAACCGTGGTTAAGTTTAATTTGCGGAATTTAATCAGTTTGCGATAGCACAAAGCGCTTGAAACGTATGTATGTTTAATCAACACGCTAAAATCATTTGACTGTATAAAACGATTGAAATGGTCACTCGCTTTTCTTCTTCTAAGTCGTACACTCTTAGAAGAAGAAAAACGAGTGACCTGACAATTTTTACGTGAGTTTGACATGTCGTACACTCTTGTCAAACTCACGTAAAAATTGTCAGGAACGGCTCGAGATGTTTTCAACTCAAATGGAGCTCTTCATCAGGGGCAGCTATTCGTGCTCTCACACTTGTCAGAGTGGCCGTGGCTGTTTAGATGCTGTACAGGATTTATGATCTTTGCTCCCATTAATTTTTTTACCGAATGGCAAAAACTAAATGAATTAATTACTTCAGGATTACATTTTAAATTCTCTTAACTACATGTTTTCATTTTGACATAATATACTATAATATTATATTTTTATTAAGGTACTAGTAGGCTAAAGTTGTATTGAGTGTATACCTAATATATTTCCTTGTAAACCATTTCTCACTAAACACGTATCGGATCAAAAATTAAACAAAGCAACAGAAGCCTTAACGAAGAATTGCTAGCACGGTCATACTTCAATAAAACACATTTCGTCGTAAAAAATATCCGAAAGTTGCTTAACGGCGAGCCTTGAAAAAAGGCCAAGGGACCCATAACTTACCGTAACATTCACTTTCCGTCTATTCCTCCGACTCGCATAAACAAAGCTCGACCGAATGAAATACTGATATGTGGTTCTCATAAGACTTCAGCTCTGTGACTTTGTGCGACATCGCCGCGATATCGCTGGATAATCCGAATAGCAATTTAAGCGCATCGCTGAAATAGCGAAATGAAATAGGAACGTCACCGTGACGGGCGAATGGAATGCCAAAGTCAAATACAGACCCAGCTTTGAAACTCAATTTCACACTCGGTATAACATTTTCAAGGTAAATATTACTTTCATATCTCTAGATCTTAATGATCTTGGGCGACAAAGCCTTAAGACATGTTATTTTACACGTTTAGCATAGCAATATTGATATACACATTAAACCAAAAAAGACCTAAGCCCGCGTAGGAACGCAAACACGTATGATTCCCCTGGTAAACTCTACTGACACACGTGCACAAGAGAGTTTAAAACAAAAAATTGGCTTAGCTAGCCATATTAGAGCCCACAATAGAAGAAGTTCGTAGTAAGTAAGTTCGTGGGTCGCAGTCATAGAAATCGATGAGGAGATATAAATATCACTGCAGGTCGCATAGAACCCCTTATAATGGAAGACGAAAAACTTACAGATGAGCTACTTTTAGGAAAAAAACGTCGTGAATCGTCTTTTGATGTCATGCAGGGCAGTTGCAGCATTAACAGCCTGTGAATTTCCAGAATAAGAACTGCATAAAGTAAAATTTCATAAGGAAGTCCTTTTCAGATTTACTGCAAAAAGTGTTAGTATGAGAATAGATCTCACAATTATTAAGGTCTTGAGATGGTGAGAGAAAGTAAAGAAAGATATTAAAGACGTTTATTGTAAGACGAGCAAGAATATAGACATCTTGTTAATTTCTATATGTCATAGGTACATGACAACCATAGATACTATCGTAACATCTCCCTCCGAAGGAAAGAAAATACTACGCCGACTGTACCTACATACAAATCAATATTATGAACACTAATTTAAAATTATGTTACAACCTCTATAGTCTATACAGTAAACTTTACAATACCTACGTAAAACGAAACACTGTCATATTTGACAAAGGTATAAAATGACATCCGTCGGTAATAGATGTAAACAAACTTAAATTACTTTTCAAACGAACATAAAATAAGAAGGGATGACTGTAAACAATATTAAAATTATAAAAAATCGATTAAAAACAGTAGTTAGCCAGTAAGCAACAATCAAAACGTTTAGGTTTCTTAACCTCACGACCTGAACGCGTGTATATCTTGTGAGGGTCAAACACCACATTTTCTTGAGAACGATGTTCAAAATTCACAACATCATTATCAGTACTTTTATTAGAACTACAAGGATTAGACGGGCTATAAACAGACGATGGGTCTATGAAAATAATAAATAAATAAATAAAATGTATTTATTTCGGACAACAAACGATCCATAGATTGTTAGTAACAAAATAAAACTTATATAACAATGTTAGTACGAAAACTTAAATGTAGGGTAGTGCAGTGTTTCAACAGGCCACTGTCCCACCTATAAGCTACGGCGGCCAGGAGACTGTGGCGACTGGCGCGTACTCTGCGCAGCGTCGTGGCGCACCGCCTGCGCAGCGTCGCAAAAAAACCGTCTACGTGCGCGTCCGCAAACATACCGGACGCGCTACAGTGCCGCGGCAGTCGCAACAGGACCCTGAACGCGTCATTATACTGGACGCGCAGAGCATTAAGAGATCGCTGCGTATATTTGTTCCATAAGCTGCAGGTATACAGTGATGTACAGTACGCTTTAAACAACGTGATCTTTACTTGCGCTGTACATCGGCTAAACCTGCGAGCTATCATATTCGCTCTCATTGCTAATGCTCTGCGCTCCCTCTCGATGTCCGCATCATCACGCAGATCTTCGGTGACCAGATGCCCCAAATATTTGAAAGCCGCCACCCTTTTCAGTTGCACACCGTTAAGAAGAATGGGGGGGACGTATGAAGGGCACTTGGTTCCCGCCTTAAAAACCATGTACTCACTTTTAGCCACATTATACTTGAGATCGTGCTTCAAGGCGTAAGCCTCACAAATACTTAAGAGCACCCTCAGCCCCCCGACCGAAGGGCTCAGCAGCACCATGTCGTCGGCATAGCTTATATTATTAAAGCAGACTCTATCTACGTGACGTATACGTATCTATCTCATGTCGGGTATGAGTGCTGCTGAGCTCACCGATTAGGGCATCTACGTATAAATTAAATAATTTCGGAGAGGTAAGTCCGCCTTGCCTCACTCCACACTCAAGGCCATACTCGTCAGACAGGACGTTGCCCCATCGTACACTATTTTTCTGGCCCGCGTACCAGCACCTGAAAATACGCGTCAACTCTCCAGGGAATTTGACCTCATCGAGCTTTTTCCACAACAGGTCATAATTGACAAGGTCAAACGCCTTGGAGAGGTCTAAGAAACACGCATAGACAGGTGTTTTTCTTCGTGTGTAATATTCAACTGCATGCTTTAGACAAATGATTGCGCTCTCAGTTGATAGACCGGGACGGAAACCGAACTGCGCATCATGCAGCTGAAGACATTTGTCTAAATGCACGTTAAGTAGGCTGTCTAGTAGGCGAGCCACTATCGTTGCTAGAGAAATAGGTCTGTAGTTGGTCGCGTCAGATATGTCGCCCGTTTTATTTTTTATTATGGGGACAACTACGGTTTTTGTCATATTATAGGGTAAATACGAATGACCAATACATAGATTAAAAAGCATTGACAAGAGTCTAGGCAGATGGGGCCCAGCCCGTAGGCCGCCCGTAGGCCAAATAGGCCGTTCTAAAATATGCTGTCTGTTTCGTCTATAAGCCCCATCTGAATTCTTAACTATGTAAGACCTAGGTTCCGGACACACTTTATCCACTACACCCTCAATCCAGGTTGAATCGGGATGTTTCTTAAACATTACTGGAGTACCTGTGTCTAACTGCTTCAAGTCTTTAACGTTTCTATTAAAATAATTAGTCATCTTCTCAACTCTAAAATCATCATACTTCTTTAAAGCATTATAGTCACACATTTTTGGTTTAAGGTATTTTTCCATAGATGGTAGCTTAGTACGTAGTGATCTGGACATCAATAATTCAGCTGGAGAGAATTGACTGTCTTTAGCAGTGTTTCTGTATTGTAACAGTGCCAAATATGGGTCAGAATTATCTGCCTTACATTTCTTTAGCATGTTTTTTATTATGCCAACTGTACGTTCAACTAGACCATTTGACCTACTTAGATACGGACTAGACGTTATATGCTCTATATTCCACTCTGCCATGAAATCTTGGAAAGCTTTAGAATTCATAGGAGGGCCATTATCAGACATTAATGTGGCAGGAATACCGTGTCGAGCGAAAATTGATTTTAAATGTGTAATTACCACTTCACTAGTATTTCTTGAGCATTTTGCTATTTCTACATACTTTGAGAAATAATCAACCACAATCAAATATGTAGTTTTATGAAACTCAAAGAAATCAATAGCTACTTTATTCCACGGCAAGAATTTGAACTCGTGAGGCAACAGACTTTCATTTGAGTTATTCCTCCTATACGCAAGACAAATTTCGCATTTACCTACGTAATTCTGAATATCGTTATTTATATTTGGCCAGTAAATTGAACTTCTAGCTAATCTCTGACATGAATTTGTACCTTGATGACCAACATGAAGTAATGACAAGTACTTTCTGCGCAGTACCTGTGGTACAATGACCCTATTCGACATGAACAATATTCCATTGGTACAATGAATATCATCTTTGACAGGAAAATAAGGTTTGACTTCTGCACAATATGACTTTAACTTGTTCATAACCTGACATGAAGAAGTAGCATCTTCTATCTCTTTCTGGTTTTTTGTACTAAGGGACAAATTAGCAACAAGCAAATTGACATGAAGATCTATGTCCTTATCCAAGTCAGTCAATGAGGCAAAGCAGCACGGGACAACGTATCTGCGACATATAGATATCTACCAGGCTTATATGTGACAGTAAGATCGTATGGCTGTAACCTTAGCATAATTCTTTGCAAGCGCGGTGGTATATCATATAACGACTTGTTAAATATATTCACAATTGGTTTATGATCTGTCTCGACTAACACTTTATTGCCATACACATACTGGTGAAACTTAGTACACCCAAACAAAATTGAAAGTAGCTCTTTCTCAATTTGTGAATAATTTTGTTGAGCACTAGTGAGCGACGCGGACGCATACGCTATGGGATTCCTATCATGCATTATGACTGCTCCCATTGCATCTTTAGAACTATCGACTGACATTATTAATTGCTTATTTTCGTCAAAATAAGTCAAAACGGGTGCTGAGCTTATACATTTTTTTAACTCAACGAACTCTTTCTCGTGTGTGTCAGACCAATACCATGCCGTATTTTTATTCAACAACTTTCTAATATGTGTTGTTTTCATCGACATATTCTCAATAAAGGCGCCTAAGAAATTAATCATCCCTAGAAAGCGCTGCAGTTCAGTGACATTGGTAGGGCTTGACATCTTGCAGATAGCTTCGACTTTAGATGGATCGACCGATACTCCATCTTGGTTAAAAATGAACCCCAAATATTTGACTTCAGACACACACAGAACCGACTTTTCCTTATTAAATTTAAGACCTATTTGATCCGCACGTTCTAGAACCTGTTTCAGTCTTAAATCATGTTCAGACTTCGTTCTTCCATAAATCAAAAAATCATCCATCATTATCTTTAGGCCCTTGATATCTCCGAACCTCCTGACCATTTCACCATGTAAAATTTCTGGTGCAGCGTTGATTCCGAATGGTAGACGGAGAAACCGGTATCTTCCCTGAGGCGTTATGAATGTACATAGTTTAGACGACTCTTCATCCAGTTTCAACATCCAGAAACCAGATCTGGCATCTAATTTGGTAAAGAAATGTGAACCAGACAAATCTGACTTAATCTCATCGATGTTAGGGAACGCGAAATGTGACCTTAAAATAGCCTTATTTAATTTTCTTGGGTCTAAGCATATTCTTAAGCTTCCATCGGGTTTTGAGACTACAACAATAGAATTAACCCATGCAGTTGGCTCGTCAACCCTGGTAATGATGCCTTGTGACTCTAATTTTAACAGTTGTTCTTGAAATTTCTGTTGTATTTTAAAAGGTATTTTCCGGCATGCATCAATACTAGGTTCGACATCGGGTTTTAACACCAAATGGCATTCAAAATTTTTTATACAACCTATACCTTCAAAAACATGTTTGTACTGATCAAATAAATTCGTTGGCATTTGGTTTTGGCTATCATCAAAATTTACCTTATGTACTCGTTTTATCAAGTGTAATTTTTCGGACGTACCTCTACCTATTATATTTTGACATTGTATATTCGCGATATAAAATGGTATTCTATGACTTGAACCATTGTATACACATTCCATTTCGCATTGACCCACTGTAGGAATGACATGACCGGTTAAAGTTGACAATTTGAAACTACTTTTCTTTATTATATGCGACGGCAGTCTTAACTTTTGAAAATCACAATAAGACATGACATTTGTATCAGCTCCTGAGTCGATCAAGAAGGTCAATGGGATGTCGTGTATACAAAGGTTTATAGTCCACGGCTTATTTTCGATAATACTATTGCATTCAATAGATCCGAAGAACAAAAAATTGTCTTTGTCGGGACTATCTTCAGCAAATATCGCTGATATGTTTTGTCTACGACAGTACTTACTGTAATGACCTTGCCTTTGACAGATTCGACATTTGACATTACCCGCAGGGCAGCGATAGCGGTGTACTTGACCACAGTTTCCGCATGATCGCTGTGAAGACGAAGACGGTCCTGGCGAGCTGTATCTCCGTGACGGCGTACCGGAACGTGACTTGTCGGAGGAGCTTCTGTACGACGACAGGCTGTTGAGACGAGACGGTGTACCCGAACGAGATGAGACAGTGTACGGAGAAGCATTCCTGGACTTCGGTGGTGACGCGGCTCTATGAGACTTATATTGACTCCTGCTGATGTGTCTTTCCGCTGAAAAAATATTCGCAGTGTCGTTGGTTGACAGTTCCTTTGCTTGGATCCTGGACAGTTCTACCGACTTCGCTAAGTTGATTGCGTCATCTAGAGATTTAGGAGCTTCTTGAAGTATCTTTTCTTTGATATACTGGTTTGATTGATTTAAGTTCCAGCTAAAAATATCTCTGACAAGTTCATCGCGTAGCTTGTCAAAATTACACGAGAGCCCTATATTTTTCAGATCAGTCGCATAGGAATCTATATCTTCATCAGGATATTGGCGACGGTTGAACAATTTATGACGTTCCATCGTGATATTTATTTTTGGCCTATAATAATTTTCAAATAGTGCCATCAGCTCGCTCAACGTGATTTTATCCATATCTACGTCAAAGCTGTAAAATACGTTTAAAGCTTCGTTGCCGACATGATGTAAAAATATGGCGACTTTTCGTTGTTCGCTCTCTTCTACCAAATTATAGGCTCGCAAATATATCAGGAATTTCGTTTTGAAGTTTTTCCAAATTTGTGGCATGTTATTTCCGTTTGTATTTAACGGTTCTAGGCTACTTACATTACCCATTTGCTTAGATTTTATTCCCGATGGTGACATTGTAGGCTCTTTGACAGGAGCGGAATCATTAGAAGTTGCTGGATCCGACATTTTTCGTTAAAACAGTAACAATTTGAAATTCACCAACGTGATGATGAATTTTCCGACAATCGATATACACCTGACACCATATTAAGGTCTTGAGATGGTGAGAGAAAGTAAAGAAAGATATTAAAGACGTTTATTGTAAGACGAGCAAGAATATAGACATCTTGTTAATTTCTATATGTCATAGGTACATGACAACCATAGATAACTATCGTAACAACAATCTACAGGTTAACAACGCAGTAGCAATCTTGGTATAGAGCCTTGTAAAAACGTCCACAACGTTGTTATATAGGTGTCCGGGGCCCGTATTTCAACACCGACGCGAAAATGCTTTCAATGACTCGTAAGTCGCGTCCCATTCAGGGTTCGCGTTCGACACTTTGTTTTATCGCTGAACCGGCTCAGGTGTGAGCCCACATACATATGTGATATCGTACATCATATACAGCCCTAAGAGTTGGACCAGTAAAGTCCAAGCTTCAACAAACACCGAGAGTTTAACTTGGTAGTGGACTTGAGCGATATTGGTTTGAAGTTGATTCAACTTTATCCTTAAGGTAAGTTGGGTCTGTTTTGGTGGCTGTCCTCGTTTTTAGCGGTTTGCTGGATTGAGTTACAACCTGCTACAGTATTGACACAGGTACCCGCGGGAGGTCGGGATGTGTACCCCGAGATTAGGGCTCTCGTTGACGATCTGATAACGCGCGTCTATTGATCGGACGCGGCCCTTCTGAGTGATTTTATTTGGATGTACGAGTTCGGTTTATACATTGGACACGATGTTTTTCATCTTGAACGAGGTGTTAGGAGGCAACTTCAGTGGGTCACTCTGGGACTCTGTGTCAACAGGGGCACAGTATTTTACAAAACAATTGAAGAATTATTTTAAATTAGCGATATGAACTGAAGACGCGGTAAGTGTCTTCCAGGTACGCGAATGTGAGTTAGACTTTTTTATTACAATTGGTTGGGATTAAGGCTTTAGGAACCAATGAATTCCCTTGGTTGTGTTTTATCCACGCCATCCCTAAAGCGCCCAATTCTTATACAACTGAACGATACCCTTTATCGCTGGAGATAGGCGGGGCGTGTATGTATGCGAGAAGATCGACGCTGGTCTCCAAAGCTACTGGAGCGGTACCACGAATGGGAAAAAGAAGCGTGGTCAGACCCCTGCTAGATGGAGAGACGACATAAGATCTGCTTGCACATTTTGCGATTTGCTCAATATGAGATCTGCACATTTTTCAATCTGCTCATTGTGAGATTTGCACATTTTGCGATTTGCTCAATATGAGATCTGCACATTTTGCAATCTGCTCATTGTGAGATTTGCACATTTTGCGATTTGCTCATTTTACGTAGCCTGCACATTTTGCGACTTGCACATTTGCCTATGGATCCAGTTAAGGTCGCGGGAAGGAAGTGGATAGATACGGGCTGATGATGATGACGATGATGAACGATACCCGAACTACTATAGGGCGACATATTTTACATTTCCTTTTAATTTCCGAACGTTAATATGACAAGTAGATGCGAAAGCCAAAGAGAATAAGGTGTACACAAACCGTCACCTGACGACAAGAGTCCTTCGTCACACTTCAGACTAATGCCCCCATTCCGGAAGCATGTGGAAATGTGGAGTACCGCTCGACGGCACGCGTCTTTTTGTTTTTTAGGTGGCAAAAACTGTTGTCGTTTCCGGTTATTAACGTTTCCATACCATACAAGCAAAATACACAGTTTCAAAAAATTATTAGTTTAATAAGATTCACATATTTTCGGCATTCCATTAAATCACGTATCATTCGAAATCAGTACAACTCGTTACCATTTGAAACTCTCGATAGTATATTTTTTTCAATTCGTTACTCTTTAAGAAGGTTCAAACTGAACAGAAAAAGCTGGAGCTTGCTGATCTTGCCCAATAAATTATTCATTTTATTTTAAATAAAAACCCTGTCCGTAGGTATGGTAGGCCCTGGGTTTGAGTGCTATAACCATTGTACCCGATGCACCCTCCTTATCAAAAACTATTCCAAGTGTAGTTTATAGCGGATTCAATGAACACATTCGCCGCACGTGTCCGGGCCGAATCTTTCAATCGTTATCTTTTATTCGCGCGCTCCCGCAGAGCGGCGCTCGGCGCAAGCCAACGATGGCTGGCGGCAGCCGGTATTGGTGTTTTCAAGTAATCTTTTTATGTAGGTAGGTTTTCAAGTACTATTTTTATGCTGATTTTGAGTATCTGAATGTATCATTTGGTGATTTATACCCTAATTTATACGTAAAAAGGTATATATAAAATTACCCTTCACAATGCCAATAAAAAGTCAGAAGAAGTTTTTAAAGAAGGTACATGAAACCACAGGCAAGAATTTGTCTAAGAAAGATCTATCTATCTGACAAAAATAATCTATGCTTAGCAAAAATTCTAGGACAAGTGAATTTAAATTCCGACCATTTTCAGTCTAGTAGGTACAGGTGGAAATCCTAAGGAGATTAAGCGATTAAATTAAACCAAACGGTTCAAAAGAAATATTTAAATTGCTCCAGTCTTGCGAACTGAATTGGAGGTGAGCCCTGTCTGGTATTTTTTCGATACCCTCCCGCTGCCGCGTTGTCGCTTGCGCTGGCCGCCGAATTCATGCCGCCGACGCATCTGCGTGAGATTTATGAAACGACGTCGCCGACACTCAGCAAACTTACGGTTTTTGCCTCCCCCCCTCCCCCGAGCTCTGCCCCCCACCCCGCGTCCTCGTCGAGCTGACAGTGACTAAACGACAGCCGAGGGTATGACTAATTGTAATGTAACACTCGAACAACACTTGAATTCAGATTTTTCGACAATGGATTCTGGTTTTGTTTTAGGTAGGGGTGTTCACGTCGTCTGTTTTGAAAGAGTAGGTAGTATCAGTAAAAATTTAAACCAGCATCTATGGCCACAGTAGCGCGTAGTAGACCTACTTGATTTCCGATACAAATTTAGCTCCTATATTATGTGAAATCATTTCATCTTTTCTATCAACCCAGGATTCTAGAGTTGGCTGATCTTCCTCATGTAATCATTTTTAACTTTATTATTTCTTTCTTAGAAACGCTTACAAGTGTTTTTACTCGTATAAACGACTTACAAATTCCATAAGAAAACCCTATAGAGTTAATGATGCAGGATATTAACTAAGTAACTTATCGTATCTTTTGACGAGAACAACTCATATTAGAAACATGTTCATGTCGGCCTCCTCCCGCTGATAATATTAGGCGATGGCAAAGTGATACCAACCAAAAAGTCGTAACTGACAGAAATGTCTACAAACATACGTCTGTTTTAATTTTAAAAACTCGTCTGGAGACGCGACTCACGAGCATTACCCGCCTCGTTGCTCGGCGATGCTGATTTATTACAAATGGCATTTAAATAACGCTCCACTCTGTTCGTATTTACATTTCCTACTTCCACGGCCGTGACACGGGGAATAGCGTGGAAAGTTAGTACTTAAAGACGATCAATATTGTATATCCGTCCTTACTTGACTCAGGTTTACAACTATATACATACATTTTGCAAAATGCATGCAAAATGAGTTTACTCCCGTCGTAGAAGTCGAATATCGCTCGACATGTTTCGAATCGGTTCGCGATTCATCACAGGAGAGCCGAACAGTTGCGGCGGCGGCCGATCGAACACTGATTCGAAACATGTCGACCGAAATAAGACTCCTACGACGTGAGTAAATCCTTTTCGTATGTATTTGAATAAGTACATACATTTGATTCAAGACGTTGGTATAGGTGCATGCTATAACGAGCCTTCTGTACATAGTTTTAGAAGCGTTTAAAATACGCGCGTTGAGCGCTTATCACTTTAACGTGGACTTTGTAACCAATAATCTGTCCTCAAATCTATACCTGTTTTTATAAAAACAAACTGTACTTTTGTCTCGAATAAAATAATCGGAGTCATATTTTTGTTTTCAGTTTGCCAATTATAATTAATACATGAAACGTTACATGTAAGTTATTAAAGAAATTTTAACAACTCTCTTGTTTGTAAAGGATTTATATCAACGTAATACGTTTTTATACATTTCGCTCTTCTTCTACTCAAGGCCTAGGGAGTCTTAGACAGTATTAAAATCTTAGAAAGTAATTAAGTAGGTAATGACGTGCAAAGGTCACTGAAATTATAATCTAGTTCTAGGTCACCTAAATAAACAGATTAGGCAGTGTTCTTCTCGGCTCATGCCACTTCAGCAATGATTGCTTCCAAAATGAGTCTCTAGATTTAATTAAGTCCATTTGGGACTCAACATTTTGGAGAAAAGGCAATTAGTGTAAGTAAACTTAGATGTATCTGAGGAATCTCGGCCAAGTGATTCTTATCTTGTAAGTAGAGAAATGATCATTTAATTTTCTTTTAAACCGACGTCAAAAAGGTAGATACTCTATATTTTTTTGTTTTTAGGGTTCCGTACCCAAAGGGTAAAAACTAAAACTGAGACTTCGCTGTCCGTCCGTCCGTCCGTCTGTCACCAGGCTGTATCTCTCTCCGTTACTTGTGGACATATTTGGAAAATTATTGTTTGTTTGTAAGTAGGCATCTCCAGATTGGTCCCATAAAACTTTTTCTGGAATTCTGATGACGAAATCTAAGAGCAATCGAAGGAACTCCTTAAATATTGAAGGCACATCTATGACGATGTATTCCCATAACATCTATAGTTTTTCTTGTACTAACTCGTTCAGATGTTCTCGGGAATGAGATTTCTTCTCGTTGAAGTCGGTTATGTTTAGGGTTCCATACCCAAAGGGTAAAAAACGGGCCCCTATACTAAGACTCCGCCGTCCGTCTGTGTGTTTGTCCGTCTCTGTCACCAGGCTGTAGCTCAAGAACCGTGATAGTCATACAATTTAAATTTTCACAGATGATGTAATTCTATTGCCGCTTTAACAATATATACAAAAATCAGAATAAAATAAATAATATTTAAGGGAGCTCCCATACAACAAACGTGATCGGTAGCGTTAACTTTGCACCATATTTGTATTCGGCGCCGTTCATACCAGATGCAGACTTAACTTAACCCGGCCAGTTAAAATGGGATAGTTAGTGTTTATACGGAACCCTCGGTGCGCGAGTCCGACTCGCACTTGGCCGTTTTTTATGAAAAAGAGATTACATTTACTCAGCTTGAAACGAGTATGTACGTTGATTAGAATTCTATGAATAAAGGCTATATTTGACTAATATTAGCACATTACGTTGTATCAATAACATCACACCGATACTCCTGTGCTATGGCCGGTACAACCCTCGAATACCCTCAAATGAAACAGCAGCATTTAAAACATAAGTAATTAGAAGTACGCAAAACGTACTTCTACTTAACTTATTATATATTTAGTGTCCAAACTTATCTCCCACTGAAACCTTTTCGATTTCGTATTATTTTATCAAGAAAGTCACTCTTCAGTAACCCGGTAAAAATACTCGGAGTCTTTGTAATACTTTGAGGGCTTCCGTAGAGTTGAAAGTGTTGTATTTATCGGCACATTGGATATTAGCTGATTGGCCGATCGGCGCGATTGCGAACTGGGGCAAACTCGGGCCTTGCATTAGCTGATGGGGTCTCAGGTAACTTTATGAATATATTAGCGAGTGACCTGGGACTTCTGTATCTTGGCACAGAATCGGTGATTGCTTGAGGGAGATACATATAATGATTGTTTAATAGGATATGGTTAGGAGAGGAAGGCAAAATTCCTGTGATGCAGTCATGTTTCCTACCTAAAGAAGTTAGGACACGGTGGGTTTTGCATCGATGCAGTCGAGAAACGCAGCACATCATTTTTTGTTCTCACAGAACTTTCCGAGATCACTTGCTCGTCGAGGGTTGGTTGTACAATGGCCTATGAAGCTATAAAATCCATGGTTCCAATCTGGGGAAGTCTTAAATACTGAAATTAATAGACGTAACCTCATCATAAGAACCTTGGTTTGTTATTTCTTTTTATATATACTTATTCTAGTAATTTTCATCTCAATATCTTCAATCTACAAGCACTATCTTAGCAACTCAAAACTATTCTAAGTCAAGATTCCAATTACCAAAAGCTTATCATCTTGCAAGCGCATTGCATCGAGTCTCAGTACAAGAACAATCCGGCAAGTTTACAAGACGGTATTTCATATTTAAATCCACAAACCGACCATTTGCTTACCCAAGCTCCTAACTCGATTCACCCTTACAACCTGAAAGCGTCTTAATAGGGATGGAATAAGTGTGACTATGGGAAACATGAGCCGGGTGAAGTGGGCTAAAAGCGATGGACGCGCCGGATTGCAGCGCGTTTAATTAAATCGTCCCGGCACAAAGTAGCCGCGTGCGGCCGGAATTTGAGGCATTTGTGAGATTTGAGTATTAAGGCTTGAGGAAGTATGGCGAGACTCGTTCTTGTAGACACAGATAACCTCAGACCACGTGTAATACTCTAGTACACGCTACGATGGCTCTCGCATCAAATTCAGTGGCTCAATGGGTAGGATGCCCGTGGTGGCCCGGAAAGTCATTGTAGATGCGGGTTCGAACCCCGCCTAAACCATAATTTTTTTCAAGTTTTTGGTTCATACCCTTGGGGTTTATACCCGTATTAGTTTTTAAAATATGGCAGTAGGCCCGTATAAATTTACAAACGCCGTATTAAAGTCTCGTATAAAATTGTCAAGTGGTATTTTCAAGTAATTAGATGAAATGGTAACCGTCACCTATCTACCATCTCTACCTTTACCATCCCTATCCAGACGACAGTCTGCAACATTTGACTATTTTTGTCAATACCAATACTATACCTAAACTTTTATAAGCAAATTAAAAGGCATCCCTTGTATGAATATTTCTAAAGCTCACTTTTTATAATCTGCAGCAATCACATTGAAGCCTCGTCGGCTTCACCTTTTCATTAGCGGCGCACAACAACTGGGGCGTGCGGTTATAATTGCTGCGCGCGCGTCGGTAACGAGCCGCATTCACGATGGTTCCCTATCTGAAACACTGGTTTATGTTTCCCATCTGTCGCCTATTTTTTTCCAGAACTGTTAATTTTTGAGAATAAAAATAAATCAAACCTAACTTAACCCAATGGGTTCCCTAAAATGATTTTGAGAATCCTGAAAATATGACGGGTTTCAGAAAAAAGATACTTTCGGACAAATGGCGGAACGTTACAGATGGGGAACAATGTCTCGGAGTTGAAATAGGGTGCCGTTCAAGATAAATGAAACAAATCCGCGCAAAAATTACAAGAAGCTTCATATTCATTATCAAATTAAATTCAACTACTTATTGACCGAGCGAGGCGTCTCCGTTTAAGGTTGGCCTAAAATTATCTCGTATGTCTATGTTTAGATGTCCAGGTGCTTTCCGGCTGTTGTCGCCTAGAACGCATTTCACCACCGATTCTCATGAAATTTTATGAGTTTGTTTCGTATGTGTCTACGTTAATTTACATTATCAACTCCTGTATCTCGGCATTTTGAAAAAATCGAAACTAAATTGACTGTTAAGTTCTATATATTTATCACATTTACTCATAAAATTTCCTGAGAATCGGTGGTGAAATGCTTTCTTCGCATAAACATTATACTTACGTATAATACGTAAGTATAATGTTTATGTTCCCACCTAAGCTATGTAAGGTAATTTCGGTGCTTCAAGTTTGATGCTACGAAAACGGATAAGGCTGCAGCGTAGCAGCGCTACGGCGTAGCGGGCTACGTGAACGTAGCACGCGTCGTCAGCTTAATAGAGTTGGCACGGCGCTCTTGAAAATATTCCAGAGTGCTTCTAGGTACTATGGCTACGTGATATCCTACGAGTATATATTATATTCACCTATTTACAAGTTATGTGTGCCTCATGTGTCTCCAACTTATAGGTATAGCCAAGAGAGTTGAGGTGACGCACACAACAACATGTCATGTAATGATAGCGAGATTTTGAAATTACTGGTCCATTTTCGTACCGATAGCAAGTTCAGCAGTTGATTTCAAGATTGACAAAAAGTTTGTTCGAGGCATTCCGTTAATAATTGTCGTAAAACACAGTACAATGAGCTGCAGAATTGAATGCCCCCATAGTACGCCCTGGGGGCCTATGACGGTTGCTTTTAAAAAAGTGACAAAGCATCCGTCACGTTTTGACAAGATGCGAGTGTGAGTGACAGATGCTTTATCACTTATATATCACGGGTTAAACGCAACCATCATATGCCCCTGGACGATGTATCGTGGGTATAGTACAGGCCCCCTTTAAAGTGGGTAGATCTTATTCTTATGAGAGTCGCTTTAGCTGTGCTTTAGGTGTAGATCTTTCTTTCATTCAAAACTATTTTTCACAGTTTTCAAAAAGTAATTGTTTAAAAAGTGATACATTTCCTTTATACACATTAATAATACATACTACCTGAGGTCCTGAGTTCTAACGCCGCGTTCCCAAACATAACGTCAGCGAACATCGAAAATATCTAGGTCATCCGGAATAGCGCTGTCAATCATCGATATTCCATGCAAAGTCCAACCGATTAGAGTTGGGAAACGACTGTCATTCCAGTACCCAAAAAACACTGTGAATTTTCACATTGATGTGACTTACTGTAATTTTATCGCATCAAAAATCAAGAAATATAAAATGCCACGTCTTACAGTTGTGTGGTATTCTATTAAACCAACTCATTTACTTGAGCTAGTATATAGAATTACACTTAGAATCATGCAGCTCTACGAATGTAAATATATACAGAGCTCCTGTACTCGTACAGTACTCATTTCGTACCCTACGCTGTATGATTGCCAATCCACACAACTTTTGATGTTGTTGCATAGGCGTGAATTAGTCTTACCACACTGCACACTGGTCGCTTTCATTCGTTTCACACGGAGAAAAATTAAAAGTTTACCGAAAATACATTAGAAGCAGTAGATGTCGGTATATGATATTGTAGTATAGTTTCTTATGGTAAAATAACAGTCACAATTTTAGCGTCAGATCGCTGTGACTTTTCACTGTTATATTATTTTTAACTCTCTCTAGCTGTCTGTCGCGTCGTGTCGCGCGGTGGAGTGGAAATGCGCTCTTCCGAATCTGGCTTTAATGTGGAGCTGATAAGACTGAGGCGCGCGCGAGCGCATAACGGTAACGGGATGGAAATGGATATTCATTTCTTTATTTATAGTATTGACAAGGCGGTTTATTATCCAATCCCTTTCCGAATTTGATCATAATGTGGAGCTGATAAAATTGAGACGCGCATCACGCATCAGGGACGGGCGGGATGGAAATGGATATTAGATTTGTGTTAATTTACTATACATACGTTAACTTATCTTAAATTAAATTGCCTACGTCGGATTATGAACAGTATGTCCATGAGGCCGGCTGGCTACATTTCTAATCTGAATTTGAACTGAAATACGTTGAATTTTTGAATAATACGGTGTTTAGATTTAAAACGTAGGATTGGAAATTACACAAGAATGGACAGGACAGTGAAAGTGATGTGTTGTGAAGAATCTTGAAACATTTTAGGACACCTCCTTCGTCGTCTACTCCCCATGGCAGCTGATAAGCTCGCAGCGCTATCAGCTGATGCCATCAGTAGCATCACGTCTCGTCGCTCTGAAAGTTGTCTGCATACGCTATTCAAAGCAAAAGGACTTAACATTACATACTTACTATACAGCATACTGTGTCGTATTGTTATTACAACAGCGTTCATACTGCCACGGACATCCGCGACATTTCGGTCCTTTTCGAATAATAGAGAATTCTGCGAACAGAACTTGAGCGCCGTTTGATTGGCACCAATCATATTAATGGAAATTAGATAACTAATGTTTCAGCTCTGTCGCTCATAACTAAATGCAAGTGTTCAGTGTAAGATGCATTTAAGCATGATTATGATAAATTACTTAATGTAGTGCCTCGCCTAACGGAATCAAAGTTCGCTTCTTAATAGCAGCTATAAAAAAAATGTATAGTGTTAAAAAAAATCTCCACCCTCTAGTGCTGCCGAACGACAATGTCAAGTATAACATCATTACAAATATGTAATTTTTCAATGATTAACACTATTTCAGCGGAAATAGATAAATACATATAATTTTTTTTATAGTACTTATTATTATGTAGGACGTAGGTATCATTGGCGAATTTCTGTGATCGTATTACCTAGATTTCGTAGCAAAAAAAGCAATACATCTTCACGTATTAATTAGTAAAAATTAAAATTTACGCGTTTCGGGCCCAATTAAATTAGCAAATATGGTTTTGCAATTTCCTCTGAATGAATGTATACAAATAACTCCTATACAGCCGCCCGCAGCATTATCTGTTCAACTTGTCCCAAAGTTATAATCACCCCGTCGCCGAATTGTTCCGAGTAAATTATAAGCAGTTAATTAGTTGATTCACTTATTAGGCTTCGTGTGATTAATTGCAATCGTTACACGCTAGTTTAACTAAGTTCACACTGCGGGGAGTACGAGCGCTCTGCAGTTAACGGAACTACCTACTGTCATATATATCTAAAAGTATATTGTTACACACTATTATCTGTCGCAAAATAGTTTTCAAAAATGTATTTAATACCCTTCAGATTGTACCTATATAAGAATAGTTTGCTTAAATGTAAATGTAGAGATTTACAGCTTCCGGAACGTCCGATACCAAAATTGATTAATATACGCAATAATCATAGTTAATCCACACATACAAATATAATTATATAGAAGATAAGATTGCTGTTTGTTGGCCATCAATTGTTTGGAGCCAGTAAAAAACCAATAAGCTGAAGTAGAACCATAAAAGCAAACTTAACTGATATTAGATACCGCTTATTGCCCTTTTGTGGAGTTAGTCCACAACGGCCTATTTCTTTAAGGCGAGTCCTAATCCCAACGTCCTTGAGGATCTGGGCGGAGCCTAACATTATTCCCCCCGCCGACCGTGCGCCCCCGGAACAATACTTCGTTCATAATCTCGTTGAGTGGCGTCCAAGCAGCTTCATACACTCGCATAGTCCGAGCGAGAGTTGAAGATCAACAAACCTTATAACTTATTTAAAGGCATTGAAAAATCTCGAAGTAAAATAAATCATTTAAACAATGATATAATTATTGCGGATTACTAAATATCTATTTACCCACTACAGTAGAATATTAAAAATAAAATGCGTTAAAGTTATTTTCCAAAAAAATAAGTAAAATTGGCCATTTGGAAGTCTCGAATCGAAAAGTACTTTTTAGTTTCTTTTGTATGTGTAGGTACCTACCAAAAAAAGTTAAAATGACGACAAGATTCTTGCTTATACGTGTAAAATCATGCAAAAATAAAAAATACCGCTCTTTAATAAATAAATCATATTGTGACCCAGCGGATGAACCGATATTTTAACATAGTAGTGGAGGCACAGCTTTATCCCCCGGGTCATGCTGCTCTAATGAAAAGATAAACTATAAATAATAGAGCGACAAACTCAACTTTACCGTTGGAAAACGGATTTACGTCCTTTACTTATAAACAGTTATAGTTTTTTATGACTTAAGAGATTTTTCCCTATACTTGTTGATATTGACGATATTTTACTAGACGATATCTTTTGTCAAATTTCAATGTTCAAGGTCAATTTATAGGGTATCCTATAAATTTTAATTTACTTGAGTGTCAAAATATACCGACGCTGGAAAGGAGAAATTATCTTAGCGACATTTTTGGGGATATTGAGTTATACACACTGTTGGAATCGGCAGATTTTTCTGCATTGAATGGGTTGGGTCTCGTATATATCTGTCTGACGACTTTTGTGTCGGTTATCCCGTCGGTGATTTAGAGAATCTCTACATTTTTTTTCTCTACTAAACGACCTGATTTTTGAGGTTTTTTTAGCAAAATGGAGATTACATAAAAAGTTTTTTGCATAATAATGAACCTTAGAGATTTTTTACTTATTTGTCAAAACAGATCAAACAACTTGGATAATTTTTCTTTATTGCAACTAACCTTGCACTTGTTGGTTAACTGTTTTTACCTGATCGTAAAATATATTTTAATGTCGTCTGAGGCATTTTACCTATGTCTTTATGATAAAATTAACATAAAGGTAAATTATGAAAGAAAAATTGAATGTGATCCACTGCAATGTAAGCAGGACTCGAACCTGCGACCCTAAGTTTCCAGCGTAGTGCTCTACCAACTGAGCTATCATATCGTTACGTCAATCACACCAAATCTTTGATTCCATAATTCTACGCTACTGGAGCGCCCTCTGTGTCATGTGTGTTTAAAATGCTTATGCGCATTAGCCAAAAAGTAAAAATGTGGTATTTCCACATTAGTAAACAGAATCGATATAAGATTCTATAAAAAAAAATAACATAGATTAAATTACCTGATTGTCGTATCTTAACTATTGGCGTTTATCCAAATTTACCTGCTTTGATACTATGAAACCATTGTCGCTTATCCTTTTTTACCTGATATGACTTTGATCGACTACTGTCGCTTATCTTGAATTGCTTGAATGATAATTGAGTCATATTTCTCGCATAGAATGTACTAAAAAAACTTATATTTTCGTTAAATTGGTAGTTAGACAACTTTACCGGTTCTGTTTTATAAAATATCACACATTTAGTAGTAATTCAATATATTTATAAATGCCGTTAGGCCCACCTGCGGTGTAAATCTGTGGCGCTAAGGCATTACTTTGGACTCGCTTGATGGACCCAAACGCCATCTCACTCAAACAGTGTCTTACGAGACGTCAATTATACCACACAGAGTTGTAGGTAACTCTAAGTTAGATGTTAATTAATTACGTATTTTACTGAGTTTAGTTATTTATTTTAGGATAGGATATTATCTCATTGCAATTGTAAAACTTGAAATTTCACGTAGTTCGTGATTTAAAATTCCTTAATGAGTACCGAGTGACTGCAGTCTCGAGAACTCTTGTGCTTCTCATTAGAGTCATAGCTATCGTTTGCTACCATACATTGGTCTAGAACTACTGGAAATCTTTCAGCAGATCATACATATAAATTGATAAAATTGAAATTTCACGTGATGTCGGATGAATAAGTCTTTAACATTTCTAAAGCAGTTTTTTTTTGTATTTGCGTAGTTGGACCATAATTTTTGTCTTATCTCTAAGATTTTTAATTTTTGTCTTAGAGAACTTTAAATGTCACTTCATTAATTTTAATGTTTGAAAATAAATATTTTCCCCTAATTAAAACATTAATCGTGAGGTTTCATTGTACCATAAATAGCTTTTCATGTTTGAAATATTTCCTACAAAGGCGATTAGATGATTTTTCTTGATTAATTTCATTCTGATTTATGCACATTTATATATTTACCTGACTATGAAATGAGCATGCACATATATATTGTTAACTGTGTTGATTTTTGTGTAAAATTTAGATTATACTATTTTACCTGACTAATTTCTCGGGAAACGTGTCGTTTAGATAATTTTACCAAATTCTATTTTGACGGCCATTTTGCGTAAGCGACGCTAAATTCTAAATTATTCCATTAATAGACAAAATAACAAAAGCATCATGTAGAAAACATGATGTTGTTTATAATTATAAAATGCTTTATTTAAAAAGTAGGTCCACAGAATATTTAATAACGTTTTTTTTTTCGATTTTAGCTCTCCTGTAAAGTTAGCTCCGTGTCTCTTGGATAGTTGTACTTTCCAGCGTAGATACGTTTTTTTGCGGCATAAAGAGCCGTATCTTTTTTTCACGTTAACTCAGAAGTTCGATTTTTTACAGCTTCAAGGGACTGTAGACCAAAGTACGACGTGTAGACGGTTTTAATTTCAACTCGACACCTACACGCGTTACCGAGATAAAGGGTCGTGACAGAAAGACGGACGGTCAGCAAAATGATCCTATGGGTTCCGATTTTTCCGTTAAAACTACCTAAATCTATGTATAATGAGGTTTATCACTTTTAATCAGTATATATGAAATTTAGCCGATAAAAATGGTCATTCGCATAAAATAAAATTTTAAGATGGAAAATGTTATTCATAACCAGGCTAATTTTATATGTTTGCCATTTTATAGTGCAAAGGTAGGTTTTGAAGTTTAAGAAGGTAATAACATATTTTGACGGTGTAATGTGATATATGAATTCAATAAATAGTACTTCATGTGACTGTACATAATGAAGGGTATCAAACACGAGTGTGGTTTTATGAAACGAGCCGAAGGCAAGTTTCATAGTAACATCACACGAGTGTTTTAATCCCTAATTATGAACAGTTACATATACTACTTTATTTAGCCACATATCATAAGCCTCCTCTTTTATTTTAATTCAGAGACAAACTAGAGTCGGCCCTAACTATCATATCGTTCGATATCTTACTTACGTGCGACATTTGTCAAATTTGATTGAAAATTGACAATTCATTTCGAACTAAACGTCATCTCGATTGATATTAGAACAAAGGTCAAATCAAATTTCTTTGTTTTTCAGAGATATTCGAAATTTGAATAAATAATACTATCGAAATAAGAAATTTGTGCTAAAAAACAGTCTATTTTTATGGTGGTCATAATGTGCCGTTCTTTAACGCATCATGGAGGGTTTGTGATATTTGGATAGATAAAAGATTTAATAAAATAACAAGCTTTCGATAACTGAATGTACTTATACATGACTCAAAAGTTTTTTTTTTAGATTATTATGCATATAAGCCTGTGCCTTTTCCACTCGTCCTTATTTAGATCAGAAATGTCCAACCCTTTTGTAATACATCCAGGTAGTCCCACCATCTCTATCGTGATCTACCGTGACGCCGATCTTTATTGGGTGGGTGTAGATTTCTTGATCTGCAGATCGGTTGACATGCGGCAAACGTGTCAGCTCTACTTTAGTTTAGCGGTTGTCTGGGTTACGTAAGCTATTTGGGTTTTGGCGTTCCTTCCGCGATCGATTAATTTGATCCAAGATCGTTTCATTGCCCTCTGGCAAACTTAGAGAAAAATTCTGAGCATTAGTCAAAAATCAAGTCCAGGCATTACGATGAGTCTTAATAAAGTTATATTTTTTCATTAATTCAACTGTAATCCGATCATTAATATATGGCTTTTAAACAATACGTAATAAAAATCAGGTTTTTATTTTATAAACGGTTAACAATTGAAACAGAACTTATGGACAGGCTAGGTATGTCTAGCTAGGCCCGGCGGATATGGAAATAATTACTAACACTCATTTAGTTTTAAATATAAAGTGGGAAATTTATTGATGCAAATATGTATTCTGACTATATTTACATGAATAAGCCCTCATGCCAAAATTGTCACGTGCCTTCTTGGACTAGAAAATTATTGTAATTTTTGATAATGTATTTTTATATCATATGCCATGTACTAGTGACGCAACGAATGTGAATACTTACAATAAATATTCGTATTCGTAAATTAGCGTTTTACCGAATATTACAATGGTATTCAAACGAACAATACTTGTACTCCATTACGATATTCATATCTCTTAGGGATGAATTCATAAAGATCATTAGACGTTATCATACTTAAATATCTGTATTATCGGTTTTTTTTACCAACCGAAATACCTAAGGTACTCTAATATTACACAGAGATGGGCCCTAAAACCCACACCAAACGTGTTAGTTTCTGGGAATCCTGTCTGGTGTGGGCCCATGACTGAGAATATCTAAGTATCCAAATGTGAATGCTAAGCAATGACTATTTTTTTTTATAAGTACTTAAAATTAATAAATACCTAAATACGAAAAAAAAAACAGTTGAATTTAATTCTATATGAAAATGAGGTTCTGTGAACTATTCTCGTAAAATATTCGAAGTGCTTTTTGTTATGTCGCATAGCGTAGTCGTGTGAAAAAACGAACTACACTCTCTTAAAATACACTTCAAACGCACGAAGACAGATCGAACCTCCGCGGGATCCGGTACTATAACAATTTTCCGTAACTAGATGGATCGCGAGAGCAAGTGACACAGCCTTCCCCTTCGACGGTTAGATTTACACTGAGCTCGCAGCCCGGGCACGGCCGCGCTCGCGGAAATTCACTTTTTTTGATGCTTTATTAGACCGAATTTCCATTTTACTACCTTTTGAACAATACGATTAAAGATCAATGAATTGTCAATGTTCTTCCAAAAGAGCCGTGGAAATATCACTTGTAGTTTAGAAGCCTTAGGGAATTGAAAATTGAAAACGACCCTATTTCAACATAATTTTTTCCATAGTAATTATTGCTTTAAAAAAAAACCAACTATAATTTTTTGAAGGAAATACTCATGGTAAAGTCTCTCTATGCTTTGCCGATATGCGTACAAATGTCGTGGGTTTTTGACCCCATTATACAATGCAGAGTAATATAATTATTCACAATTAAAATAAATCATTTAAAAAATTCAACATTGTCAGGCTTGAAAAATAATAATAATAATAACAATGATATAAAAGAAATAGTCACATTTAAAATATTGGCGGTACATAAAATTAAAACAATGTCAAATTAAGGTAATTGGGTAATAAACAAATAATTTATTATAGATCTATGTCATTTATGAACTGTTGAATATTATAATAACATTTTTCAATTAACAGTAATGTCAGTTTCTTTTTAAATTGTTCTAATTTTAAGTCCCTTATGCTAGCTGGAATTTTATTATAAATTTGAGGTGCCATTCCTAAAACACTTTTGCGTACTAGTGCTGTCTTGCACACCTTACTGCGTAGAGAATTTTGATACTGTGACCGTGTAGGTAGCCTGCGTGTATCAGCAACTTGACTAAATAAGTTAAGATTACATTTAACAAATATCGCAACTTCTATTATATACAGGCAGGGCAGAGTCAAGATTTTTAGCGATTTGAAATACGGAGCACAACTGTCCATTACTTTTAAACCGCACATAGCTCTTATGCATCTTTTCTGGGCCTTAAATGCTATTTCCTTGTCAGCTGAATTGCCCCAGAATATTACTCCGTATCTTAGTGTTGACACAACAATACCGTGATAGGCAACAAGTAAAGCATCTCTATTCACAGTTTTTGAGAGTTTGTGAAGTGCAAACGCAGATTTACTTAACTTTTTGCACATTTCATTTATGTGATATTTCCATGTTAATTGACTATCTATCCAAAGTCCCAGAAACTTGGTAACTCCTACAGTTTCTATGTTACTTCCACGATAATTTATATTCATTTCCATGGATTTAATGCGCTGATAAAAATGCATTATGTTGATTTTCGTCAAATTTATAACTAGTTTATTGTTATTAAGCCAATTGATAATGTCAGATATTGTATCATTTATGTCATTTTCGTAGGTACTTACATCATTACATTTTATTATTGAAGTGCTATCATCAGCAAACAATATCATGGGATGGCAAACTGCTTTTGGAAGGTCATTGATATAAATTAGAAAGAGCAGAGGGCCAAGTACACTTCCTTGTGGTACTCCACACATCACACATCGTGTATCAGATTTGAATATTTTAGTCATTTTACTTCTATGGCATATCCTAGTTATCTCTGTGTATTGTAGACGGTTGGTGAGATAGGAACTAATTAGCTTTTGGACATTACCTCTAATGCCATAGTAGTCAAGTTTGTAAAGAAGTGTCTTATGATCTACACAGTCAAAAGCTTTTGTCATGTCAGTGAAAATAGCACATATAGGCACCTTTTTGTCAACACATGTTAGTACAGAATTAATTAAGTCAAAAATAGCCATGTTTATGTTAATATTTTTCCGAAAACCCTTCTGTTCCTTACAAAATAATGAATGTTTATCTAAATAGCTATAGAGACAATTGTAAATAAATTTTTCAAAAATTTTTGACAATATTGATATAAGGGCTATAGGACGATAATTTTGAGCGTTTTCTTTATCACCTTTTTTAAATAAAGGTTTAACAATGGATATTTTCAACTTGTCTGGATATATGCCTTCTGAAATACACAAATTTAAGATATAACATAAATGTTTAGCTATCGTATCGCTAACGTACTTAATAACGACAGTAGAAATGTCATCATGCCCTACACTCCTTGTATTCTTTAAGGATTTTATTATCAATATTATGTCAGGTACTGTTACTGGCGCCATAAACATCGACTTCGTAGTTTTATTTATATTGCACTTCAAGTTGCCTTTATTTGGTAAACTATTATGTACAACCTGAATAAAATGCTTATTAAAAGCATCGGCTATATCTTTGGGTTGTGTTAGAATGCCTTCATCAGATTTTAGTTTTAGGATCTGTTGTTTGGAATTATTTCCTTGATTGGTGGAATTGATGACCTGCCAAGTGGCCTTCATTTTATTTTGAGCAGCTTGGATTGTATGGGTATTTTGGGCTTTCTTGGTAAATTTGATAATTTTCCTATATTTCACTGAATAATTTTGAAATACTTTTTTATTGGCTGCTGTTGGCATGCGCCGATATTGCCAGAGAAGGCGTCTTTGATTTTTACTGCAGACCTTAATTCCTTTCGTTAACCATTTCAACTTTGTATTGGTCCTTACGGTAACTAATTTTATCGGAAAACATAAGTCATATAGTAGTAAAAAGTCCTCTATAAAGGAATTGTAGGCTATATTAGGATCTTGAGTTTTATATACCTCAGCAAATGATAAACACTCTAGATGCCGTTTGAAAATGTTCAAATTATCTTGAGAATAATCACGCTTTTTTACGCGCCAAGAATTAGTTTTATATGTAGCAACGTTCGGAAGTGTAAGGACTTGTGCTGTGTGATCAGACAAGCCAAAATCAAGTACCTTGCCACAATGACCATTGTTTATTAAGTTATGTGCAATATTGTCTAAACATGTCTTGCTGGACAGTCTCGTAGGCTCTCTTATTTCTAAATTTAAATTATAACCTAAAAGAAAATATTCAAATTGCGACGATATGTGGTTGTTTTTCATAATGTCAATGTTAAAATCACCACAAATAATAATCTTCTTATTACTATTTACACATATATTTCTTAATATCATGTCCAATTATTCATAAAATAAACTTAAATTACTAAAACTAGGCGTTCTATACATACAAACGATTACTATTTTTTGAATTGTTAAGTCTATAGCACAACACTCAAATACGCCCGATATTGAATGACTTGCAACATCCGGTAATTCCTTGAACTCTTGTCCTGACTTCACTAGTATACAGGCACCACCGCGTTTAGTTTCCCGTGAAAAGTATGCTGCAAGTCGATAATTAGGTATTGTCAGAAGTTCTTCATGGCCGGACTTTATGAAGTGTTCTGTGATACATATGACATTAACATCAACATTTTGATTTTTTAAATCATCTAAATGGACAACAAGCAGATCAGATTTATTTATAAGACCAGCTATATTCTGATGTAAAACGTGAAAATTTTTAGGTACGAAAAAGCTGGTTATTTTGTGGAGAGCCTCGGTGTTCTTCTGATCGAGTGTCTGTTCTATAATATTGTTCAATGTCTTCAATGTTTTGCTTGATGTCCTTAAAAATGTGCTTCATTCCGTTGTTATTAATTTCTGCCGTAATCCTATTGAACATATCATAATCATACGATAGTTTAAGATTAGAATCGTAAAAATATGCATAACAGTGTGTCAATATGTCTAGGTATAATAAGTTATTGAAAGTTTCAAGGCGCCAATTATAGACATTAGAATTTTGGTTATATTTATAGGTCGGAGCACATATGATGTAGTTTGTGTGATTTAGCTTTTGGAGAGTTTCCTTTATGTAAATTATCAAGTCACAGTAATTCCCGGTTGATTTGAAATCTTCCTCTCCTATAAAAATGACACAGTAATCATTTACAGTAAGGTCCTTTGTTTTTTTGTCAATGTTTTTAAGCATTTCTTGTAAATGACAGGCAGGATAAATGTAATGGCAAATTCGTGAATTTGAAAAGGTATCTGTGGCTATACGTAAAATGCGGTTCTTTTTGTTGCTACTTAATATAATGATCCTATTTTTGTTCACAAACTTTTCTTTGTCTATACTTGTTTTAAAAATTGGTTTGTTATCTTTAACAGTTTCCTTTTTTTGTTTGCCATTTTCCTTTTTTTTATTTATTTCTTGGTTATCTTTAACTGTTTCTTTTGTGGTTACGAGCCTTAGGACTTTAAAAGTCACCATTCCACATATACACTCGCCTTAAGTTATTGTCTATTTCTTCGCAAAGTTCATAAAGTGAACTATATCAAACAATATTAAGTTTTTTAGCCTCCCGTGCAAAAAAACAATTATTCAAACTTTTATATTGATTCGGATGTCAAACTACGTTTTCTCAGAAACCGAAAGTTACATACCTATATTAAAGTATTCTTCAGTAAAACACGATATTTAGCAAGCCATCCATGGAGCTCATATCTAACATATTTCACTTTTATCACATTTTACTTTTAGCTTTCCTAGAACTATCGGAGATGTAACCAATCTTTTATTATATGGCCTGAACATCGATAAGCAAAGTTTCGTCTAAAACCGTTTGACACATTCGTAACCCTCACAAAATCATAGTGAATAACAAAGACAGATAAAATATTTTTTTTTAGAATTTGGTCAGTTTATCACCAAAAATAAAGCAAATTTCTACACTATGTGCAAGTTTTACCACAGTTTGAAGTCGCAAAAAATATCAGGAAGTTGAATCCAGTAGTAAAAAGTGAAAGGTTTTCCATAGAAGCGTGTAACAGTCGGCGTGCGCTCGACTCGTGTCTGCCGGGTACCGCAGTTGATAAAGAGCAGTATTTCTTTAACAGCGCGCATTAATATCGTAATAGCGTCCGTGGAATGGGCTGTAGTTTACGATGTTTTTGTTCCGTTGTTGGGAAACTTCCACGACCGCCGCGTATAAATCTGGAAAATTGTTACTAAGTAACAGCTCGATCTGTATGTGTGAAACTGGAACATTTTAGAGCTATATTTTAGCTACCAGTGTTAAGGAGCCATGGGGGGGGGGGGGGGAGTGATGGCTGACTGAAACGTACACATAAACCACCTGATGTCTAGTGCCTTGAAAAACCTTTGAGCTTGTAATTGTCTCTTGTGTCACCCCCAAGTGCTCTGAGTAATAAAAAAACACACGATAGTTTTAAGTGTCATCGAACTATTAGGTTAAGTTACAGTCGAGTTATCGAGGCCAGTAGACAGGCTAGATAATAACGGGTAGCTGTCCTTAATGAAGAACCACGCGAGTTTGAAGCTCGTAGATTTAAAATTCCTTAATGAGTACCGAGTGACTGCAGTCTCGAGAACTCTTGTGCTTCTCATTAGAGTCATAGCTATCGTTTGCTACCATACATTGGTCTAGAACTACTGGAAATCTTTCAGCAGATCATACATATAAATTGATAAAGTTGAAATTTCACGTGATGTCGGATGAATAAATCTTTAACATTTCTAAAGCAGTTTTTTTTTGTATTTGCGTAGTTGGACCATAATTTTTGTCTTATCTCTAAGATTTTTAATTTTTGTCTTAGAGAACTTTAAATGTCACTTCATTAATTTTAATGTTTGAAAATAAATATTTTCCCCTAATTAAAACATTAATCGTGAGGTTTCATTGTACCATAAATAACTTTTCATGTTTGAAATATTTCCTACAAAGGCGATTAGATGATTTTTCTTGATTAATTTCATTCTGATTTATGCACATTTATACAGGGTGTACTTTTTCAATTGCTTTAACTTTAAGGGGTAATTCTTTACGTCTTATTGAGTCAATTTCTCAAAGAAACCAAGTTCCTAACTCGCACCGTTTTCAAATTATTTAATATTCAAATTTAATCACTAATCTCAGTTTAACCAGTGTAAAATCTTCTTATAACCAAAGACTATTATCTGCTGGTTCGTATGTAAAGAGTTTTCAGTGTTCCTTATGTACGACAAGGTCTAAATCAATAAGTTCTTTTTTATTTTGCTCTCACTTGACTCGCATGTGTCACGTCAAATTGACAATAGTAATTTATTATTGTTGTTATTTACTTAATTTTTAATGAAATAATTGTGTTCACTTGCTTTGTGATGCTCCGGATAAATTATACGGCCGAAGAAGAAGCCAATATGCACTTTGTTTACGGTTTCTGCAATGGATATGCGGCGGAAGCAGCAAGGGAGTACCGACGTCGATATCCCAATAAGAACTTGCATAATTTGGATTATTTCGATGATATTCCATTGGAAACACTGCGGACACACTGGATCCAGCATGACGAAGCACCCGCACATTTTGCTGGCCGTTTTAGACAGTATTTGGATGTGCACTTTGCTGGGCGTTGGATTAGACACGCGGCAGTCAAACTCTTGCGTGGCCCGCCATGCAGATCTCCGGACCGAACACCCTTAGACTTTAATGTCTGGGGTACTTTAAAAGAAAAGTCTACTCCAAACCTGTGGCTTCGAGGGAAGACCTACTGCAACGAATTCAGGAAGAAGGCGATGCCATGCGTGCCACTCCTGTCAAACTAAATCGCGAGATACGATTTCGGTTGAATATTTGTTTAGAAAATAATGGCGGGCACTTTGAAAACAAGATGTAGTAAATTATTATTTTGGTTTAAATAAAAAATATTGAGTGTTAAATACTGATGAGGAGATCATTTTATTTTATTAGGCCAATATTGTTTATGTAATTAAATGTTTATACTTAAACTTAATTAGTTTCATTTGTGACTATACCATAACCCGAAAGAATTTAAATAAAGTGAATTAAAATTAAAATGGATTAAACACACCGCAAAAATTGTTCTGAAATAAAAAATAAGCACAAAAAATTTAACTTTCACTGCCAATGAACAAAAATAAATACAAAAAGAAAATTCTTTACCGGGGTTTGAACCCAAGACCATCCACACGCATTCCACCTAGCTAAAGTTTTTAACGAGCTCTCAATTCTGTCATCGATGAAGTTTTATCAGTGACGTTAAAATGACAACAAGTTGACTCTAACTATTGCCTAACTCAAAAGGACCTTTTACAATAGCCACCAATTAAATAATTAATTACTTTGTATGGGATACCAAAAAAAAATATTTTTCGAATATCATTAAACGGTTTAAGGGATGAGTTTACGTTAATGTTCCAAGCACTATGTCGAAGTTAAAGCAATTGTATAAAAACACGTTGTATATTTACCTGACTATGAAATGAGCATGCACATATATATTGTTAACTGTGTTGATTTTTGTGTAAAATTTAGATTATACTATTTTACCTGACTAATTTCTCGGGAAACGTGTCGTTTAGATAATAAAATTTACCTAATTCTATTTTGACGGCCATTTTGCGTAAGCGACGCTAAATTCTAAATTATTCCATTAATAGACAAAATAACAATTTAAGCATCATGTAGAAAACATGATGTTGTTTATAATTATAAAATGCTTTATTTAAAAAGTAGGTCCACAGAATATTTAATAACGTTTTTTTTTTCGATTTTAGCTCTCCTGTAAAGTTAGCTCCGTGTCTCTTGGATAGTTGTACTTTCCAGCGTAGATACGTTTTTTTGCGGCATAAAGAGCCGTATCTTTTTTTCACGTTAACTCAGAAGTTCGATTTTTTACAGCTTCAAGGGACTGTAGACCAAAGTACGACGTGTAGACGGTTTTAATTTCAACTCGACACCTACACGCGTTGCCGAGATAAAGGGTCGTGACAGAAAGACGGACGGTCAGCAAAATGATCCTATGGGTTCCGATTTTTCCGTTAAAACTACCTAAATCTATGTATAATGAGGTTTATCACTTTTAATCAGTATATATGAAATTTAGCCGATAAAAATGGTCATTCGCATAAAATAAAATTTTAAGATGGAAAATGTTATTCATAACCAGGCTAGTTTTATATGTTTGCCATTTTATAGTGCAAAGGTAGGTTTTGAAGTTTAATAACATATTTTGACGGTGTAATGTGATATATGAATTCAATAAATAGTACTTCATGTGACTGTACATAATGAAGGGTATCAAACACGAGTGTGGTTTTATGAAACGAGCCGAAGGCAAGTTTCATAATAACATCACACGAGTGTTTTAATCCCTAATTATGAACAGTTACATATACTACTTTATCTAGCCACATATCATAAGCCTCCTCTTTTATTTTAATTCAGAGACAAACTAGAGTCGGCCCTAACTATCATATCGTTCGATATCTTACTTACGTGCGACATTTGTCAAATTTGATTGAAAATTGACAATTCATTTCGAACTAAACGTCATCTCGATTGATATTAGAACAAAGGTCAAATCAAATTTCTTTGTTTTTCAGAGATATTCGAAATTTGAATAAATAATACTATCGAAATAAGAAATTTGTGCTAAAAAACAGTCTATTTTTATGGTGGTCATAATGTGCCGTTCTTTAACGCATCATGGAGGGTTTGTGATATTTGGATAGATAAAAGATTTAATAAAATAACAAGCTTTCGATAACTGAATGTACTTATACATGACTCAAAAGTTTTTTTTTTTTAGATTATTATGCATATAAGCCTGTGCCTTTTCCACTCGTCCTTATTTAGATCAGAAATGTCCAACCCTTTTGTAATACATCCAGGTAGTCCCACCATCTCTATCGTGATCTACCGTGACGCCGATCTTTATTGGGTGGGTGTAGATTTCTTGATCTGCAGATCGGTTGACATGCGGCAAACGTGTCAGCTCTACTTTAGTTTAGCGGTTGTCTGGGTTACGTAAGCTATTTGGGTTTTGGCGTTCCTTCCGCGATCGATTAATTTGATCCAAGATCGTTTCATTGCCCTCTGGCAAACTTAGAGAAAAATTCTGAGCATTAGTCAAAAATCAAGTCCAGACATTACGATGAGTCTTAATAAAGTTATATTTTTTCATTAATTCAACTGTAATCCGATCATTAATATATGGCTTTTAAACAATATGTAATAAAAATCAGGTTTTTATTTTATAAACGGTTAACAATTGAAACAGAACTTATGGACAGGCTAGGTATGTCTAGCTAGGCCCGGCGGATATGGAAATAATTACTAACACTCATTTAGTTTTAAATATAAAGTGGGAAATTTATTGATGCAAATATGTATTCTGACTATATTTACATGAATAAGCCCTCATGCCAAAATTGTCACGTGCCTTCTTGGACTAGAAAATTATTGTAATTTTTGATAATGTATTTTTATATCATATGCCATGTACTAGTGACGCAACGAATGTGAATACTTACAATGAATATTCGTATTCGTAAATTAGCGTTTTACCGAATATTACAATGGTATTCAAACGAACAATACTTGTACTCCATTACGATATTCATATCTCTTAGGGATGAATTCATAAAGATCATTAGACGTTATCATACTTAAATATCTGTATTATCGGTTTTTTTTACCAACCGAAATACCTAAGGTACTCTAATATTACACAGAGATGGGCCCTAAAACCCACACCAAACGTGTTAGTTTCTGGGAATCCTGTCTGGTGTGGGCCCATGACTGAGAATATCTAAGTATCCAAATGTGAATGCTAAGCAATGACTATTTTTTTTTATAAGTACTTAAAATTAATAGATACCTAAATACGAAAAAAAAAAACAGTTGAATTTAATTCTATATGAAAATGAGGTTCTGTGAACTATTCTCGTAAAATATTCGAAGTGCTTTTTGTTATGTCGCATAGCGTAGTCGTGTGAAAAAACGAACTACACTCTCTTAAAATACACTTCAAACGCACGAAGACAGATCGAACCTCCGCGGGATCCGGTACTATAACAATTTTCCGTAACTAGATGGATCGCGAGAGCAAGTGACACAGCCTTCCCCTTCGACGGTTAGATTTACACTGAGCTCGCAGCCCGGGCACGGCCGCGCTCGCGGAAATTCACTTTTTTTGATGCTTTATTAGACCGAATTTCCATTTTACTACCTTTTGAACAATACGATTAAAGATCAATGAATTGTCAATGTTCTTCCAAAAGAGCCGTGGAAATATCACTTGTAGTTTAGAAGCCTTAGGGAATTGAAAATTGAAAACGACCCTATTTCAACATAATTTTTTCCATAGTAATTATTGCTTTAAAAAAAAACCAACTATAATTTTTTGAAGGAAATACTCATGGTAAAGTCTTTCTATGCTTTGCCGATAGGCGTACAAATGTCGTGGGTTTTTGACCCCATTATACAATGCAGAGTAATATAATTATTCACAATTAAAATAAATCATTTAAAAAATTCAACATTGTCAGGCTTGAAAAATAATAATAATAATAACAATGATATAAAAGAAATAGTCACATTTAAAATATTGGCGGTACATAAAATTAAAACAATGTCAAATTAAGGTAATTGGGTAATAAACAAATAATTTATTATAGATCTATGTCATTTATGAACTGTTGAATATTATAATAACATTTTTCAATTAACAGTAATGTCAGTTTCTTTTTAAATTGTTCTAATTTTAAGTCCCTTATGCTAGCTGGAATTTTATTATAAATTTGAGGTGCCATTCCTAAAACACTTTTGCGTACTAGTGCTGTCTTGCACACCTTACTGCGTAGAGAATTTTGATACTGTGACCGTGTAGGTAGCCTGCGTGTATCAGCAACTTGACTAAATAAGTTAAGATTACATTTAACAAATATCGCAACTTCTATTATATACAGGCAGGGCAGAGTCAAGATTTTTAGCGATTTGAAATACGGAGCACAACTGTCCATTACTTTTAAACCGCACATAGCTCTTATGCATCTTTTCTGGGCCTTAAATGCTATTTCCTTGTCAGCTGAATTGCCCCAGAATATTACTCCGTATCTTAGTGTTGACACAACAATACCGTGATAGGCAACAAGTAAAGCATCTCTATTCACAGTTTTTGAGAGTTTGTGAAGTGCAAACGCAGATTTACTTAACTTTTTGCACATTTCATTTATGTGATATTTCCATGTTAATTGACTATCTATCCAAAGTCCCAGAAACTTGGTAACTCCTACAGTTTCTATGTTACTTCCACGATAATTTATATTCATTTCCATGGATTTAATGCGCTGATAAAAATGCATTATGTTGGTTTTCGTCAAATTTATAACTAGTTTATTGTTATTAAGCCAATTGATAATGTCAGATATTGTATCATTTATGTCATTTTCGTAGGTACTTACATCATTACATTTTATTATTGAAGTGCTATCATCAGCAAACAATATCATGGGATGGCAAACTGCTTTTGGAAGGTCATTGATATAAATTAGAAAGAGCAGAGGGCCAAGTACACTTCCTTGTGGTACTCCACACATCACACATCGTGTATCAGATTTGAATATTTTAGTCATTTTACTTCTATGGCATATCCTAGTTATCTCTGTGTATTGTAGACGGTTGGTGAGATAGGAACTAATTAGCTTTTGGACATTACCTCTAATGCCATAGTAGTCAAGTTTGTAAAGAAGTGTCTTATGATCTACACAGTCAAAAGCTTTTGTCATGTCAGTGAAAATAGCACATATAGGCACCTTTTTGTCAACACATGTTAGTACAGAATTAATTAAGTCAAAAATAGCCATGTTTATGTTAATATTTTTCCGAAAACCCTTCTGTTCCTTACAAAATAATGAATGTTTATCTAAATAGCTATAGAGACAATTGTAAATAAATTTTTCAAAAATTTTTGACAATATTGATATAAGGGCTATAGGACGATAATTTTGAGCGTTTTCTTTATCACCTTTTTTAAATAAAGGTTTAACAATGGATATTTTCAACTTGTCTGGATATATGCCTTCTGAAATACACAAATTTAAGATATAACATAAATGTTTAGCTATCGTATCGCTAACGTACTTAATAACGACAGTAGAAATGTCATCATGCCCTACACTCCTTGTATTCTTTAAGGATTTTATTATCAATATTATGTCAGGTACTGTTACTGGCGCCATAAACATCGACTTCGTAGTTTTATTTATATTGCACTTCAAGTTGCCTTTATTTGGTAAACTATTATGTACAACCTGAATAAAATGCTTATTAAAAGCATCGGCTATATCTTTGGGTTGTGTTAGAATGCCTTCATCAGATTTTAGTTTTAGGATCTGTTGTTTGGAATTATTTCCTTGATTGGTGGAATTGATGACCTGCCAAGTGGCCTTCATTTTATTTTGAGCAGCTTGGATTGTATGGGTATTTTGGGCTTTCTTGGTAAATTTGATAATTTTCCTATATTTCACTGAATAATTTTGAAATACTTTTTTATTGGCTGCTGTTGGCATGCGCCGATATTGCCAGAGAAGGCGTCTTTGATTTTTACTGCAGACCTTAATTCCTTTCGTTAACCATTTCAACTTTGTATTGGTCCTTACAGTAACTAATTTTATCGGAAAACATAAGTCATATAGTAGTAAAAAGTCCTCTATAAAGGAATTGTAGGCTATATTAGGATCTTGAGTTTTATATACCTCAGCAAATGATAAACACTCTAGATGCCGTTTGAAAATGTTCAAATTATCTTGAGAATAATCACGCTTTTTTACGCGCCAAGAATTAGTTTTATATGTAGCAACGTTCGGAAGTGTAAGGACTTGTGCTGTGTGATCAGACAAGCCAAAATCAAGTACCTTGCCACAATGACCATTTTTTATTAAGTTATGTGCAATATTGTCTAAACATGTCTTGCTGGACAGTCTCGTAGGCTCTCTTATTTCTAAATTTAAATTATAACCTAAAAGAAAATATTCAAATTGCGACGATATGTGGTTGTTTTTCATAATGTCAATGTTAAAATCACCACAAATAATAATCTTCTTATTACTATTTACACATATATTTCTTAATATCATGTCCAATTATTCATAAAATAAACTTAAATTACTAAAACTAGGCGTTCTATACATACAAACGATTACTATTTTTTGAATTGTTAAGTCTATAGCACAACACTCAAATACGCCCGATATTGAATGACTTGCAACATCCGGTAATTCCTTGAACTCTTGTCCTGACTTCACTAGTATACAGGCACCACCGCGTTTAGTTTCCCGTGAAAAGTATGCTGCAAGTCGATAATTAGGTATTGTCAGAAGTTCTTCATGGCCGGACTTTATGAAGTGTTCTGTGATACATATGACATTAACATCAACATTTTGATTTTTTAAATCATCTAAATGGACAACAAGCAGATCAGATTTATTTATAAGACCAGCTATATTCTGATGTAAAACGTGAAAATTTTTAGGTACGAAAAAGCTGGTTATTTTGTGGAGAGCCTCGGTGTTCTTCTGATCGAGTGTCTGTTCTATAATATTGTTCAATGTCTTCAATGTTTTGCTTGATGTCCTTAAAAATGTGCTTCATTCCGTTGTTATTAATTTCTGCCGTAATCCTATTGAACATATCATAATCATACGATAGTTTAAGATTAGAATCGTAAAAATATGCATAACAGTGTGTCAATATGTCTAGGTATAATAAGTTATTGAAAGTTTCAAGACGCCAATTATAGACATTAGAATTTTGGTTATATTTATAGGTCGGAGCACATATGATGTAGTTTGTGTGATTTAGCTTTTGGAGAGTTTCCTTTATGTAAATTATCAAGTCACAGTAATTCCCGGTTGATTTGAAATCTTCCTCTCCTATAAAAATGACACAGTAATCATTTACAGTAAGGTCCTTTGTTTTTTTGTCAATGTTTTTAAGCATTTCTTGTAAATGACAGGCAGGATAAATGTAATGGCAAATTCGTGAATTTGAAAAGGTATCTGTGGCTATACGTAAAATGCGGTTCTTTTTGTTGCTACTTAATATAATGATCCTATTTTTGTTCACAAACTTTTCTTTGTCTATACTTGTTTTAAAAATTGGTTTGTTATCTTTAACAGTTTCCTTTTTTTGTTTGCCATTTTCCTTTTTTTTATTTATTTCTTGGTTATCTTTAACTGTTTCTTTTGTGGTTACGAGCCTTAGGACTTTAAAAGTCACCATTCCACATATACACTCGCCTTAAGTTATTGTCTATTTCTTCGCAAAGTTCATAAAGTGAACTATATCAAACAATATTAAGTTTTTTAGCCTCCCGTGCAAAAAAACAATTATTCAAACTTTTATATTGATTCGGATGTCAAACTACGTTTTCTCAGAAACCGAAAGTTACATACCTATATTAAAGTATTCTTCAGTAAAACACGATATTTAGCAAGCCATCCATGGAGCTCATATCTAACATATTTCACTTTTATCACATTTTACTTTTAGCTTTCCTAGAACTATCGGAGATGTAACCAATCTTTTATTATATGGCCTGAACATCGATAAGCAAAGTTTCGTCTAAAACCGTTTGACACATTCGTAACCCTCACAAAATCATAGTGAATAACAAAGACAGATAAAATATTTTTTTTTAGAATTTGGTCAGTTTATCACCAAAAATAAAGCAAATTTCTACACTATGTGCAAGTTTTACCACAGTTTGAAGTCGCAAAAAATATCAGGAAGTTGAATCCAGTAGTAAAAAGTGAAAGGTTTTCCATAGAAGCGTGTAACAGTCGGCGTGCGCTCGACTCGTGTCTGCCGGGTACCGCAGTTGATAAAGAGCAGTATTTCTTTAACAGCGCGCATTAATATCGTAATAGCGTCCGTGGAATGGGCTGTAGTTTACGATGTTTTTGTTCCGTTGTTGGGAAACTTCCACGACCGCCGCGTATAAATCTGGAAAATTGTTACTAAGTAACAGCTCGATCTGTATGTGTGAAACTGGAACATTTTAGAGCTATATTTTAGCTACCAGTGTTAAGGAGCCATGGGGGGGGGGGAGTGATGGCTGACTGAAACGTACACATAAACCACCTGATGTCTAGTGCCTTGAAAAACCTTTGAGCTTGTAATTGTCTCTTGTGTCACCCCCAAGTGCTCTGAGTAATAAAAAAACACACGATAGTTTTAAGTGTCATCGAACTATTAGGTTAAGTTACAGTCGAGTTATCGAGGCCAGTAGACAGGCTAGATAATAACGGGTAGCTGTCCTTAATGAAGAACCACGCGAGTTTGAAGCTCGTAGATTTAAAATTCCTTAATGAGTACCGAGTGACTGCAGTCTCGAGAACTCTTGTGCTTCTCATTAGAGTCATAGCTATCGTTTGCTACCATACATTGGTCTAGAACTACTGGAAATCTTTCAGCAGATCATACATATAAATTGATAAAGTTGAAATTTCACGTGATGTCGGATGAATAAATCTTTAACATTTCTAAAGCAGTTTTTTTTTGTATTTGCGTAGTTGGACCATAATTTTTGTCTTATCTCTAAGATTTTTAATTTTTGTCTTAGAGAACTTTAAATGTCACTTCATTAATTTTAATGTTTGAAAATAAATATTTTCCCCTAATTAAAACATTAATCGTGAGGTTTCATTGTACCATAAATAACTTTTCATGTTTGAAATATTTCCTACAAAGGCGATTAGATGATTTTTCTTGATTAATTTCATTCTGATTTATGCACATTTATACAGGGTGTACTTTTTCAATTGCTTTAACTTTAAGGGGTAATTCTTTACGTCTTATTGAGTCAATTTCTCAAAGAAACCAAGTTCCTAACTCGCACCGTTTTCAAATTATTTAATATTCAAATTTAATCACTAATCTCAGTTTAACCAGTGTAAAATCTTCTTATAACCAAAGACTATTATCTGCTGGTTCGTATGTAAAGAGTTTTCAGTGTTCCTTATGTACGACAAGGTCTAAATCAATAAGTTCTTTTTTATTTTGCTCTCACTTGACTCGCATGTGTCACGTCAAATTGACAATAGTAATTTATTATTGTTGTTATTTACTTAATTTTTAATGAAATAATTGTGTTCACTTGCTTTGTGATGCCACGGATAAATTATACGGCCGAAGAAGAAGCCAATATGCACTTTGTTTACGGTTTCTGCAATGGATATGCGGCGGAAGCAGCAAGGGAGTACCGACGTCGATATCCCAATAAGAACTTGCATAATTTGGATTATTTCGATGATATTCCATTGGAAACACTGCGGACACACTGGATCCAGCATGACGAAGCACCCGCACATTTTGCTGGCCGTTTTAGACAGTATTTGGATGTGCACTTTGCTGGGCGTTGGATTAGACACGCGGCAGTCAAACTCTTGCGTGGCCCGCCATGCAGATCTCCGGACCGAACACCCTTAGACTTTAATGTCTGGGGTACTTTAAAAGAAAAGTCTACTCCAAACCTGTGGCTTCGAGGGAAGACCTACTGCAACGAATTCAGGAAGAAGCCGATGCCATGCGTGCCACTCCTGTCAAACTAAATCGCGAGATACGATTTCGGTTGAATATTTGTTTAGAAAATAATGGCGGGCACTTTGAAAACAAGATGTAGTAAATTATTATTTTGGTTTAAATAAAAAATATTGAGTGTTAAATACTGATGAGGAGATCATTTTATTTTATTAGGCCAATATTGTTTATGTAATTAAATGTTTATACTTAAACTTAATTAGTTTCATTTGTGACTATACCATAACCCGAAAGAATTTAAATAAAGTGAATTAAAATTAAAATGGATTAAACACACCGCAAAAATTGTTCTGAAATAAAAAATAAGCACAAAAAATTTAACTTTCACTGCCAATGAACAAAAATAAATACAAAAAGAAAATTCTTTACCGGGGTTTGAACCCAAGACCATCCACACGCATTCCACCTAGCTAAAGTTTTTAACGAGCTCTCAATTCTGTCATCGATGAAGTTTTATCAGTGACGTTAAAATGACAACAAGTTGACTCTAACTATTGCCTAACTCAAAAGGACCTTTTACAATAGCCACCAATTAAATAATTAATTACTTTGTATGGGATACCAAAAAAAAATATTTTTCGAATATCATTAAACGGTTTAAGGGATGAGTTTACGTTAATGTTCCAAGCACTATGTCGAAGTTAAAGCAATTGTATAAAAACACGTTGTATATTTACCTGACTATGAAATGAGCATGCACATATATATTGTTAACTGTGTTGATTTTTGTGTAAAATTTAGATTATACTATTTTACCTGACTAATTTCTCGGGAAACGTGTCGTTTAGATAATTTTACCTAATTCTATTTTGACGGCCATTTTGCGTAAGCGACGCTAAATTCTAAATTATTCCATTAATAGACAAAATAACAAAAGCATCATGTAGAAAACATGATGTTGTTTATAATTATAAAATGCTTTATTTAAAAAGTAGGTCCACAGAATATTTAATAACGTTTTTTTTTTCGATTTTAGCTCTCCTGTAAAGTTAGCTCCGTGTCTCTTGGATAGTTGTACTTTCCAGCGTAGATACGTTTTTTTGCGGCATAAAGAGCCGTATCTTTTTTTCACGTTAACTCAGAAGTTCGATTTTTTACAGCTTCAAGGGACTGTAGACCAAAGTACGACGTGTAGACGGTTTTAATTTCAACTCGACACCTACACGCGTTGCCGAGATAAAGGGTCGTGACAGAAAGACGGACGGTCAGCAAAATGATCCTATGGGTTCCGATTTTTCCGTTAAAACTACCTAAATCTATGTATAATGAGGTTTATCACTTTTAATCAGTATATATGAAATTTAGCCGATAAAAATGGTCATTCGCATAAAATAAAATTTTAAGATGGAAAATGTTATTCATAACCAGGCTAGTTTTATATGTTTGCCATTTTATAGTGCAAAGGTAGGTTTTGAAGTTTAAGAAGGTAATAACATATTTTGACGGTGTAATGTGATATATGAATTCAATAAATAGTACTTCATGTGACTGTACATAATGAAGGGTATCAAACACGAGTGTGGTTTTATGAAACGAGCCGAAGGCAAGTTTCATAATAACATCACACGAGTGTTTTAATCCCTAATTATGAACAGTTACATATACTACTTTATCTAGCCACATATCATAAGCCTCCTCTTTTATTTTAATTCAGAGACAAACTAGAGTCGGCCCTAACTATCATATCGTTCGATATCTTACTTACGTGCGACATTTGTCAAATTTGATTGAAAATTGACAATTCATTTCGAACTAAACGTCATCTCGATTGATATTAGAACAAAGGTCAAATCAAATTTCTTTGTTTTTCAGAGATATTCGAAATTTGAATAAATAATACTATCGAAATAAGAAATTTGTGCTAAAAAACAGTCTATTTTTATGGTGGTCATAATGTGCCGTTCTTTAACGCATCATGGAGGGTTTGTGATATTTGGATAGATAAAAGATTTAATAAAATAACAAGCTTTCGATAACTGAATGTACTTATACATGACTCAAAAGTTTTTTTTTTTTAGATTATTATGCATATAAGCCTGTGCCTTTTCCACTCGTCCTTATTTAGATCAGAAATGTCCAACCCTTTTGTAATACATCCAGGTAGTCCCACCATCTCTATCGTGATCTACCGTGACGCCGATCTTTATTGGGTGGGTGTAGATTTCTTGATCTGCAGATCGGTTGACATGCGGCAAACGTGTCAGCTCTACTTTAGTTTAGCGGTTGTCTGGGTTACGTAAGCTATTTGGGTTTTGGCGTTCCTTCCGCGATCGATTAATTTGATCCAAGATCGTTTCATTGCCCTCTGGCAAACTTAGAGAAAAATTCTGAGCATTAGTCAAAAATCAAGTCCAGACATTACGATGAGTCTTAATAAAGTTATATTTTTTCATTAATTCAACTGTAATCCGATCATTAATATATGGCTTTTAAACAATATGTAATAAAAATCAGGTTTTTATTTTATAAACGGTTAACAATTGAAACAGAACTTATGGACAGGCTAGGTATGTCTAGCTAGGCCCGGCGGATATGGAAATAATTACTAACACTCATTTAGTTTTAAATATAAAGTGGGAAATTTATTGATGCAAATATGTATTCTGACTATATTTACATGAATAAGCCCTCATGCCAAAATTGTCACTTGCCTTCTTGGACTAGAAAATTATTGTAATTTTTGATAATGTATTTTTATATCATATGCCATGTACTAGTGACGCAACGAATGTGAATACTTACAATGAATATTCGTATTCGTAAATTAGCGTTTTACCGAATATTACAATGGTATTCAAACGAACAATACTTGTACTCCATTACGATATTCATATCTCTTAGGGATGAATTCATAAAGATCATTAGACGTTATCATACTTAAATATCTGTATTATCGGTTTTTTTTACCAACCGAAATACCTAAGGTACTCTAATATTACACAGAGATGGGCCCTAAAACCCACACCAAACGTGTTAGTTTCTGGGAATCCTGTCTGGTGTGGGCCCATGACTGAGAATATCTAAGTATCCAAATGTGAATGCTAAGCAATGACTATTTTTTTTTATAAGTACTTAAAATTAATAGATACCTAAATACGAAAAAAAAAAACAGTTGAATTTAATTCTATATGAAAATGAGGTTCTGTGAACTATTCTCGTAAAATATTCGAAGTGCTTTTTGTTATGTCGCATAGCGTAGTCGTGTGAAAAAACGAACTACACTCTCTTAAAATACACTTCAAACGCACGAAGACAGATCGAACCTCCGCGGGATCCGGTACTATAACAATTTTCCGTAACTAGATGGATCGCGAGAGCAAGTGACACAGCCTTCCCCTTCGACGGTTAGATTTACACTGAGCTCGCAGCCCGGGCACGGCCGCGCTCGCGGAAATTCACTTTTTTTGATGCTTTATTAGACCGAATTTCCATTTTACTACCTTTTGAACAATACGATTAAAGATCAATGAATTGTCAATGTTCTTCCAAAAGAGCCGTGGAAATATCACTTGTAGTTTAGAAGCCTTAGGGAATTGAAAATTGAAAACGACCCTATTTCAACATAATTTTTTCCATAGTAATTATTGCTTTAAAAAAAAACCAACTATAATTTTTTGAAGGAAATACTCATGGTAAAGTCTTTCTATGCTTTGCCGATAGGCGTACAAATGTCGTGGGTTTTTGACCCCATTATACAATGCAGAGTAATATAATTATTCACAATTAAAATAAATCATTTAAAAATTCAACATTGTCAGGCTTGAAAAATAATAATAATAATAACAATGATATAAAAGAAATAGTCACATTTAAAATATTGGCGGTACATAAAATTAAAACAATGTCAAATTAAGGTAATTGGGTAATAAACAAATAATTTATTATAGATCTATGTCATTTATGAACTGTTGAATATTATAATAACATTTTTCAATTAACAGTAATGTCAGTTTCTTTTTAAATTGTTCTAATTTTAAGTCCCTTATGCTAGCTGGAATTTTATTATAAATTTGAGGTGCCATTCCTAAAACACTTTTGCGTACTAGTGCTGTCTTGCACACCTTACTGCGTAGAGAATTTTGATACTGTGACCGTGTAGGTAGCCTGCGTGTATCAGCAACTTGACTAAATAAGTTAAGATTACATTTAACAAATATCGCAACTTCTATTATATACAGGCAGGGCAGAGTCAAGATTTTTAGCGATTTGAAATACGGAGCACAACTGTCCATTACTTTTAAACCGCACATAGCTCTTATGCATCTTTTCTGGGCCTTAAATGCTATTTCCTTGTCAGCTGAATTGCCCCAGAATATTACTCCGTATCTTAGTGTTGACACAACAATACCGTGATAGGCAACAAGTAAAGCATCTCTATTCACAGTTTTTGAGAGTTTGTGAAGTGCAAACGCAGATTTACTTAACTTTTTGCACATTTCATTTATGTGATATTTCCATGTTAATTGACTATCTATCCAAAGTCCCAGAAACTTGGTAACTCCTACAGTTTCTATGTTACTTCCACGATAATTTATATTCATTTCCATGGATTTAATGCGCTGATAAAAATGCATTATGTTGGTTTTCGTCAAATTTATAACTAGTTTATTGTTATTAAGCCAATTGATAATGTCAGATATTGTATCATTTATGTCATTTTCGTAGGTACTTACATCATTACATTTTATTATTGAAGTGCTATCATCAGCAAACAATATCATGGGATGGCAAACTGCTTTTGGAAGGTCATTGATATAAATTAGAAAGAGCAGAGGGCCAAGTACACTTCCTTGTGGTACTCCACACATCACACATCGTGTATCAGATTTGAATATTTTAGTCATTTTACTTCTATGGCATATCCTAGTTATCTCTGTGTATTGTAGACGGTTGGTGAGATAGGAACTAATTAGCTTTTGGACATTACCTCTAATGCCATAGTAGTCAAGTTTGTAAAGAAGTGTCTTATGATCTACACAGTCAAAAGCTTTTGTCATGTCAGTGAAAATAGCACATATAGGCACCTTTTTGTCAACACATGTTAGTACAGAATTAATTAAGTCAAAAATAGCCATGTTTATGTTAATATTTTTCCGAAAACCCTTCTGTTCCTTACAAAATAATGAATGTTTATCTAAATAGCTATAGAGACAATTGTAAATAAATTTTTCAAAAATTTTTGACAATATTGATATAAGGGCTATAGGACGATAATTTTGAGCGTTTTCTTTATCACCTTTTTTAAATAAAGGTTTAACAATGGATATTTTCAACTTGTCTGGATATATGCCTTCTGAAATACACAAATTTAAGATATAACATAAATGTTTAGCTATCGTATCGCTAACGTACTTAATAACGACAGTAGAAATGTCATCATGCCCTACACTCCTTGTATTCTTTAAGGATTTTATTATCAATATTATGTCAGGTACTGTTACTGGCGCCATAAACATCGACTTCGTAGTTTTATTTATATTGCACTTCAAGTTGCCTTTATTTGGTAAACTATTATGTACAACCTGAATAAAATGCTTATTAAAAGCATCGGCTATATCTTTGGGTTGTGTTAGAATGCCTTCATCAGATTTTAGTTTTAGGATCTGTTGTTTGGAATTATTTCCTTGATTGGTGGAATTGATGACCTGCCAAGTGGCCTTCATTTTATTTTGAGCAGCTTGGATTGTATGGGTATTTTGGGCTTTCTTGGTAAATTTGATAATTTTCCTATATTTCACTGAATAATTTTGAAATACTTTTTTATTGGCTGCTGTTGGCATGCGCCGATATTGCCAGAGAAGGCGTCTTTGATTTTTACTGCAGACCTTAATTCCTTTCGTTAACCATTTCAACTTTGTATTGGTCCTTACAGTAACTAATTTTATCGGAAAACATAAGTCATATAGTAGTAAAAAGTCCTCTATAAAGGAATTGTAGGCTATATTAGGATCTTGAGTTTTATATACCTCAGCAAATGATAAACACTCTAGATGCCGTTTGAAAATGTTCAAATTATCTTGAGAATAATCACGCTTTTTTACGCGCCAAGAATTAGTTTTATATGTAGCAACGTTCGGAAGTGTAAGGACTTGTGCTGTGTGATCAGACAAGCCAAAATCAAGTACCTTGCCACAATGACCATTGTTTATTAAGTTATGTGCAATATTGTCTAAACATGTCTTGCTGGACAGTCTCGTAGGCTCTCTTATTTCTAAATTTAAATTATAACCTAAAAGAAAATATTCAAATTGCGACGATATGTGGTTGTTTTTCATAATGTCAATGTTAAAATCACCACAAATAATAATCTTCTTATTACTATTTACACATATCTTTCTTAATATCATGTCCAATTATTCATAAAATAAACTTAAATTACTAAAACTAGGCGTTCTATACATACAAACGATTACTATTTTTTGAATTGTTAAGTCTATAGCACAACACTCAAATACGCCCGATATTGAATGACTTGCAACATCCGGTAATTCCTTGAACTCTTGTCCTGACTTCACTAGTATACAGGCACCACCGCGTTTAGTTTCCCGTGAAAAGTATGCTGCAAGTCGATAATTAGGTATTGTCAGAAGTTCTTCATGGCCGGACTTTATGAAGTGTTCTGTGATACATATGACATTAACATCAACATTTTGATTTTTTAAATCATCTAAATGGACAACAAGCAGATCAGATTTATTTATAAGACCAGCTATATTCTGATGTAAAACGTGAAAATTTTTAGGTACGAAAAAGCTGGTTATTTTGTGGAGAGCCTCGGTGTTCTTCTGATCGAGTGTCTGTTCTATAATATTGTTCAATGTGTTACGCTGTAAAACTTGATTAAGGACTTTTTATCTTAGAATAGGGTTGACGGAGACATCTGTTGGTATTTTTCGGAAATACATAGCAAAATCTATCACGGCAGATAACAGTATTGAAGCGAGTTCCGTGGGTCAAGTGATTCTATCGACCTCCGTTAGATGGCGCTAGTGCTATATTTGTTTTCTTCTCAACAATATTAAATAATTTCAATTTGTAGTTTATTATTTGTGTAAATTAAATTTCACAAATACAATTATCTTCCTTTTGGCCTTTCCAAAATATTTCTCGAACATGATTAATTAAATCACAATGTCCAACGCATAGACCGCGTCTGACATGAGGAAAGCGGGCAACACTCACACTTTGAGGCGTGGCAGTCATTCCTGGTGCAATACCGTTGCTCTCAACATGACTTGAAAATTACAAGTGTCTTTTCGTCAAGGAATCTGGACTTCGGCTTAGGGAAGCCTTTAATAATCCCAACTACAAACGCCCATACCATTTGTGATGGCAGGTATGTATATTTTGTGAAGAAATTGATGGAAGGTGACGTTCGCGTTGCGGTCCATTGATGATTGGAGTTGTTCATAACTAATCGGTATTTCTTATTGTTTCAGCGTTATAACTTTCTCATCTCTATAAAATGTGTTAAACCTTAAACAAGGATATTTCCAAGGGAGGCTTGGTTCTAAAACTATCACACATGTAAGTAGAAGCAGTTACGTAACCAATTTGGACGCGTGGCGTTACGTAATCCTCTAGACTCAGTTATTCATTTTATTGTTCTGTTACAGCTTAAAAGCATGGTTCCGTAGAATGCCACACGGAAGACGGCAGCTCGAATTATTTCCAAATTCATTAAAACATGAAACTGTCCCGGGTGAGTGTGTGACGCATTTGATTCTTTTCTTCGACTAGCGGCGATATTCTGTTGCTAAGATACACGCGACTGCTGCATTTTGTTCGTGTGTTATCGTTTTCCTTCAATTAAATTCAGAATGACACGTGTGAAAGGAATGACACGTGTGAAACTAATGACACGTGTGAAAGTGAATGTTGCTTTCCTTTGCTTATAAAACTGTTTATTACAGTGCCACCGGGTGTCATAGACGGAGTCGCCAGGCTGCTGTAGTGGCTGCGTGTCCACATGCAGGGACGGTCCTCACGGAGTCTTGCACGTACCTGTGTGTGAGCCGCGGTGCTGTAGCCAGGAGTGTGCATGCAGACACGTTCCTACGGGATTCTTGCACGTACCTGCGTGCATGTTCTTCTGCTGGTGTCGGCTGTCACATCTAGGGCTTCACTTCGTTTCTAAGCCAACGGTTATCAAGTGATGAGTCCGAGGCTGAGAAACTATGCTGCTTTCTTAACCAGGTGATACTATTCCTTGTCTCACTTCTTTTAATTCGGGTTTTCTTGTTTGTTGCGCTGAGTCACCATACTCACATTCTACACCCTACTCTTCATACTTTAAATTACTACTGATATTAGACTACAAAGCCTTTCTACACAATCTTGAAACCATCTACAGTGTTAGTGTTAAATCCTTATGATATTAGTTAAGTACATAGTATTAAGTAAGATAGCACGCCTTCCCGCAGCACTGTTCTAGCAGTGTATGTATGACTGTTTTATGTGATTTCCCGATTTGAACTGCAATATAAGCGTACTGTACATAAACTTTTGTTTCTTTCAACTTGATATTTCAAGTTTTCAGTAAAATACTGCAGATTGTTTTACTTGCTTACCTTGCCATTTGTATCAGGTTAAAATGTGCTGGCGTCCAAACTACTACTAAGAAACATCTGTAATCTTTTCCTGGGAATCTGAAACTTGCAATACCTAAAACATACCCACGACCACCTGAGATCTCTGCCAAGCTTCCGGTGCATCTCAGTTTACACCCGTGACCACCTCAGGCGGGGATAGATTGTTATCATTGGCGCCTCAACTAAAGGGCCGGTAACGACTCAAATTTGCAAGTTTCACTTTCTCAGACTAAATATTGCTCTCTTTTCTTTATTTGTAAGTCTATAACTGACCAGGTATACTGGTGTATATTTTTTTAGATAATACTTCTATAGGTATATTATAAAACTTTCTTTGTAAGATGGCTTTACACGTGGATGTTGACACTTTAACAAAAGATGAATTGTTATTTGAGATAAGAAGTAGAGGGGAGGAAGCTGATGAAGCTATCACTGTAGATGAGCTGAAACGACAATTTAGGACCATAAAGGGCTTACCACACGATCACACAAAGGTCAATACCTACCTCTCAAGTCTGTCTATTGATGCTGAATTTCAGGTTTGTGCGGAGAAGGTGGAACAGGTCCTGCAGTCGGATCATGCTTCTTCTGCGTGCCGACGCCGCTGTATGTCGAGGCTGTCGCACGTCATATTGAGGTTAGAAAAGTTGCATTTATCATCTTCTGAGCAGCAGCTTAGGAAGGTTGCCCTCATATCACAGGCATATCATGCCATTCAGACGGTCAAGTGTAACACCACTTCTGGTGCGTCTTATCAAGCTGTTGTGTTCAACTCTAATGATATTTCTGGGTCTGTGCCTTCTAGTCAGAAGCGCATATCTCAGGTGCTCAAATGGAACCTTGTGTATGATGGTCGGACATCAATTCATGATTTCATATTTAGATTAGAGGAACTTAAATATTCGTCTGAAATCTCGGATACTGAATTACTGCGCAATTCTGTTCATTTATTCACTGGGGAGGCTCTGCTTTGGTTTAGGAATAACAGGACACGCTTTACATCGTTTGAGACTTTGCTTGACTCGCTTAAGGATGAATTTCAACCTATCGAATATGAGCGCTGCTTATTAAATCAGATCCATGCCAGATTGCAGAACAAAGATGAGTCTATAAAATCATACATTAACATAATGGAAAGCTTATTCTTGCGCTTGTCTAGGCCTCTGCCAGAATCGGAACAATTAGACATTATAATGACTAACATGAGTCCCTTTTTTATATCTCGCTTAGCCTTAACTGAGGTTAGGAATATTAGAGACTTAAAAGCTATCTGTGCTAGACTTGAGGTTTCTAAGTTTAAATGTGAAAACAGAGGTTTTTTACATACTGGTAGGGAATCTATGATACCGGACTTTTGCATGAACAATAACTCTATGCCTTCTTCTTCAAACGCTGTGAACCGACAGGTAGTATCCGCTACTACTAGTAGAAATGCAGTGATTTGCTCGAAGTGTGGTGGCGTACACCACCATTCTAAGTGTGATGTGCATCCTACACCAATTTGTTTTAGATGCAAAAGGCCAGGAATTTTAACTAGAGATTGTGATTGTTCAAAAAACTAACAAACCGGTCAGGGACCAGGACTAATTTTGTTGTAGGTGGACGCGACGTTCCACAAGTCTCTGACCGTTCAACTCAAACTGACTTAACTTTAATTCAAACTCCTACTACTCGTGCTTATGCTCCATTGTTTAAAGAAAGGGAAAATGATCCCAGACCTTATATTTCTGTAGGTATATTAGGGCTTGAGTGTAATGCACTGGCGGATAGTGGTGCATCTGTGTCTATAATGAGCGAGGGTGCCTACTCCTCATTACAACAAGAAGGACTTAACTTTCCATTGCATACATGCAAACGAGACTTAGCAGTAGGTAATGGCGCATGCTTAACTGTACTAGGTAGAATAGAAGTGCCTGTTGCCTATAAACATAACTTACACTTTGTGACTTTTTTTGTGTGCAGGGACATCAACACCTCCCTCATACTAGGGGTTGATTTCTTAACTAAGTTTGGACTTTGCTCTGACATTTTGAATTCTAAAAGGTCGTATGTACCTCCTCCTTATTTAAACTTACTTAAAGATTCTGAAATACACTTACATGATTTAGATGATCTGACTTATGAACAGAAGGGTGCACTGGACCAGGTTATTGCTGATTTCAAGTGTATATCGGCCACAGAGGATCAACTTGGTTGCACAAGTCTAGAAGAACATGTGATAGATACAGGAAATAATGCACCTGTCAAACAAAAGTACTATCCTATTCCATTCCATCATAGAAATTATGTGCACCAGGAGATAGATAAAATGTTGAAATTGGGCATAATTGAGAAAAGCAATTCACCCTGGAACAGTCCAATCCTTCTTGTTCCTAAGGCCAATGGTGAACTTCGCATGTGTCTTGATAGTCGAAAATTGAATAGTTTGACTAAAGTTGATACTTATCCCATGCCTAGGGTGCAGGAAATACTAGATTCACTAAACAATGCTAAATATATGACTTCGCTGGACTTGAGGTCAGCTTTCTTTCAAATAATGTTGGCTAAAGAGTCGAGAGAGAAAACTTGCTTTTCAATACCTGGCGTTGGAAGTTTTCAATTCCGCCGCTTACCATTTGGCTTGGTCAATTCAACGGCTAGAATGATGCGTTTAATGGATAAAGTCTTTGGTCCAGAGTTTGCTAACAATATCTTTTATTATGTCGACGACATAATTTTAATATCTGAAACTTTTGAAGACCACTTAGAATTACTTAGGAAAGCTTGTGAAAAGCTTCGACAAGCGGGTCTAACTATAAATTTAGAAAAATCTGTTTTCTGTCGCTCCTCTCTTAAATTTCTGGGCTATGTCATTGATCGCCGAGGTCTCAGGACTGATAGTGAAAAAGTTAGAGCCATTGTAGAATATCCCGTACCTAAATCTCAAAAGGAACTGCGTAGGTTTCTGGGCCTTGTATCTTGGTATAGACGATTCCTCAAGAACTATTCCACTGTATGTGCTCCACTAAATAAGCTTACCAGAAAACTCTCCAAAGGCTCATCTTTTCAATTCACACCTGAGGCAGAAAAAGCTTTTCAGACTGTCAAAGAACTACTCGTGTCAGCTCCTATACTGAGTGTACCTAGGTTTGACAGGCCGTTTATAATCTCGGCAGATGCTTCAGATGTTGGCCTGGGCTGTGCCTTATCTCAACTTGATGACCAAGGACATGAGCATGCGGTTGCATATGCCAGCAGAACCTTGCATAAGGCAGAGCAAAATCACACTACCACAGAAAAAGAACTGAACGCTTTACTGTTTGCTTTAGAAAAGTTTAGGGGCTACATAGAGGGTTCTCCATTTAGAACACAGGTCTTCAGTGACCATAGTAGTCTTCGCTGGCTAGTCACTCTCAAGTCCCCTACTGGACGGTTGGCCAGATGGGCTTTGCGTCTTTCACAATTTAACTTTGACATGGGTGAATTTCAACAAGCTCGAAATTTACCTAATTTTGGTGGTTTTTTTTATTTTTGATGTTAGAGTCAAAATTATATATCAATAATACGAATAAAGTCATAACCAATATTGTGTAGTAATGGCCCTTTGTTATACATAATAGTTTTAGAGATATTATGATTTTAGTAATTTGCCTACCACCAAAATTGCTTGTGTCCACAAAAATTAGAAATCTTGGCCACCAAAATTGTACATCTACACCAAAATTAGTTACTTGTGCTAAAAATTAATAATTTTCAATGAAAATAAGGAAAAATGAAAAGAAAGTAAATGTTTTATTAATTATTTTTAATTATACCAAAATATCTATGAAAATACAATCACTAACTCGTTTGTAACAACAATATATTTTTTCTTTTCGAGGACTTCTTCTCTTGATTGATTTTTCTTGCGATTAGCCATCCTAAAAAAATAAATCAATTATGAATAGCAAAAGTAATGATTTAGATTAATTGTATGCATGTAATGTATCTAAACACTTTATTGTACACAATACCAAATATACATTTAAAAAAAATAAGCATGTACAAAAGCGAACTTATCCCTTTAAGGGATTTCTTCTAATTTACCTTCGAGTAAATTAGTGTTAAACACACATATGGTAGACAAACCAAGCAACATGTATAATACGATAACTTTACCATAGTAAAAAATGAAAATGCAAAAACCAAATGAGAGAGAGATAGGCCAACAGTCAATGTACTTAATACATATTACGTAATATCTATATAAATACATATAACATAAATATAATCATAATTATAACAAAAACAGCAACCTAATCAAATAATCGTTCGTTCGACAGCCACAATTTCTTTAACTTTCCCTTGAGCGATGCTACGGACTGCGTCTGCATAAGGGCGGGAGAAAATTTATTCCATAATTTCACGGCGCGCACAGCAAAAGACACGTCGTAAACGTGAGATCTATGCAGTGGGAAAGATAGAGCCAGATTCGCACTTGACCGCAGACGATCGCCACTACCATCCGCCATGTAAAAAACTTCTCTGCAAGGTACGGAGGAGAAGAAGGAATGAAAAGGACATTATACAAAATACAAAGAACATTTAAGTCTCTGCGCTGATGGATCGGAAGCTATTTAACTTGAGCGCGGTATTGAGACACAAGATCAAACTTGCGGAGACCAAAGCAAAAGAGAGTGGGGAAGCATGATCTTCGTATAAAGAGGAAGGAAATTCTGCAGACACCTCAATGAATGAAGGGACGCGAAAATTTTCCTACTGATCTCAGAAATATGAGGTGCCCATGACAAAGATTGATCCAATTTTTTTTACAGTAGAAGAGAAAGGTACAGGCGTACATCAAAGAAAATAACTGGCTTAACTTGATCTGAAAGCTTGGAAATAAAATGTGGGCTTCCAACGACAATAGCCTGCGACTTCTTGGCATTCTTCATCAAACCATCAAAGAATCAAGCCCAAGCACGGATTGATTCCAGGTTTGAATTGATTTACGAAACCAAGGAGCCAGAATCATTAATGCTGGCCGCCGCATAAAGCTGCAAATCGTCTGCATAGAGATGGAACGAGGAGGAGAGTGACTTGGTGATTCCGTTAATGAAGACAGAAAAGAGTAATGGAGAGAGCATGCCCCCTTGAGGGACACCAGCAGACAGATCACACCAGCTAGAAAATCGGTCATCAACTCGAACCCGCTGTTGCCCCCCAAAGAGGTAATCATAAGACGATTGTCGTCGGTGATCTTAACCAAAGCGGTGGTTGTGCTAAAGAATTGAACAAGTCTATCTAGATGTGATGAGAGACGTGGATTTACAAAGGATTCAATGATTTTGGATAAGATGGGAAGAATGGACATAGGACGATACTGCGACAAGTACGACGGATTAGGGGTTTAAGAGAGAGAAATCACATGGGCGCATTTCCAAATTGTAGGAAACGTGCCAGATGGGAAAGAAAAAATAGTAATATAAGAAAGGATAGGAGCTATAGAATCCGCCACCAGCATAAGCATAATCTAATCTAGTATTACCCTCACCGACAGCTTGTAATATTAGATGTATTGTGTTTATACTTGAAATCAAATAACTACACCGAGTTACAAATTACCACCAAAACCACCAAAATTGATCCACCAAAATTAGAAACAGAGATTAAAAAAATATTTAAAAAATATCTGTATTATTTACTTCCAATTTAACTTTATATTTAAAAAAGGAAACCTTTAACACGTCTTACACACAATTCACACACAGTCAATTATTGCTAAGTCACTAGAAACATATACCACAAAAATTGTGTCAAAAAGTATTTTGAACACACCAAAATTAGATACTTACGTGCTGAGTGGACAAATCCAGCCAGTTACGACATGTGTGTCATCGCTCAATGCCGGAGCAGAACTAAACGAACAGGTTAACACACGGATGTTGGTCTTGTTGCGTTTCGTTTAACCATAAACACATTTTCAATATTTACCACCAAAATTGACAATTTCACCCGGACAACTTTTAGTGCTCAATTTTGAGTATCTATTTATGTATTAATCTTTATTTATATATCCTTATACGATACTTAAACTAATACAGATTATAAATAAATGCAATTTTAGTTTAAAACATTGTTGTTATGGCTCTATCAAAGACATTAATGAGGAACAACGAATACTGGACGCCGCACCAAAATTATCATTTTACCGCAAAAAAAATAATTATTAATCATAAATGACTTTTACAAAACTTTGCGATTTGGCTTAAGATAAAAATTAGTGTCTTCTTTTCAGAAAAAAATTAAAACTTTTAAAACAATTGTTTCACACTATAGTTATCAATTCCGCCGCAATTTTTTTTCGCTGAGATAATCACCCACATACAACATAGGAAGGGTGTTGAAAATAAACTGGCAGATGCACTGTCACGTGCCCCTGTTTCAGCGGGAGAAGTAGAAATGCTTTGTCCTATTAGTGCTTCCTCTGATACATGGTACCTTAACTTGTTCAATAGAGTAGAAAAGTCTCCTCAGAAATATCCTGATTACAGAGTGCTAAATGATAACTTGTATAAGCGTATTCGCAATAAAAATCCTTTGTCCAAAGATTGTGAGTGGAAACGGGTGATTCCGCAGGAATTACGACAAGATATCTTGAAGCAGTGTCATGATAGGCCTGACGCGGCTCATTTAGGAACTTTTAAGACTTTAAAACGTGTGGCCCAAAGCTACTATTGGCCCAAGATGTTAAATGACATAAAAGGCTATATAAAAAACTGTCACATATGTTTAGCATACAAGAGCACGAATGAAGCTCCCCCGGGGTTGATGGAGAATCCTAAACGTATTCAAAGACCGTGGCAGGTGGTGTGCACAGACATCCTCGGTCCACTTCCGCGTAGCTATAAAGGGTATAAATTCATCCTAGTCGTATGTGATTGCTTTACCAAGTACACCTGTTTATTTCCAATGAGAAATTCATTAGCTAAAACTGTAGTAGAGTTAATAGAAAATAACGTTATATTAAAATATGGAGTTCCTCAGTGTCTGATCCTGGACAATGGTCCTCAATACATTTCTAGGAACATGCATGCTTTAAAAGAGAAATACAAAATACCTAGACTCTTTTATAATTGTCGCTTTTCTCCTCAGAATAACCCGGCTGAACGCGTTATACGGGTAGTAGTAACTGCAATAGCCTCTTATACAAGATCTAATCATCGTACTTGGGCAGAGGAATTGAGCTCTATAGAATTTGCAATAAACACTGCTGTGCATGAGGTCACAGGATATAGTCCATATTTCTTGAATACTGGACGGGAAGCCATACTCTCAGGAGATTGGTATCCAACTGGACCGCTGCAGAGTGACGAATTGCAGTTCACGGACAGAGATATATATTCGTCTATGTTAGGTCATCTTAAACCTATTTTTAGCAAGGTTAATGAATCCCTTCATAAATCTTATCAGCGAAGTCAAATTTACTATAACAAAAACAGGCGTAATATCGAATACGAGGAAAATCAGGTAGTTTGGAAGAAAGAGTATCCACTATCCGATGCTGATAAATTCTTCACTAAAAAACTTGCTCCTAAGTTTAAAAAATGTGTAGTCAAAAAGAAAATATCAGCTGTGACCTATGAACTTAAGGACTTTACTTCTGGCAAGTCATTGGGCATATGGCATGTCAAGGACATATTAAAGGCTCACCCTAATGACGCTTAGGTAAAGCTGTGTGAATTCACACATAAATACTTAGAGATATATGTAGTTAGCTGTCGAACAGCTGACGCATAAAGGGGTCAATGAACCCTAAGATACTTTAACCTAATTATAGGATAGATACTTAAGTACTTAGTTCGCTACTTTTAGGTAAGTTAGATTTAATATAAGTATTCGTATCGTATTTAACATAACTTTCCCTTCTGACATTAGGTGAGAATTTAATTTTACATTACCTAGTATTACGAACCTGTATGGTGTCGGGTTCAGAATAGCACCATCCCGTATCTTCCTATGGGTGTCGTAGAAGGCGACTAAAGGACATATGGTTCATCAACATACTATCTTGGGAGATCACACTGTATATAGATTTGTTAGGTTAGGTGTAGAGTAATTTTAAATGTTAGGTTTCTAGGTTTAGAGTTATTTTAAATGTTAGGTTTTTCTAGTATTTGTAGGTGGTCGACACAGTACAAATCATGTGACGATATAGGCTAGTTATGCAACTACCTAGGGTCAAATAACCTTTGACTACACATGAAACTGTTCGACTGTACTTAAGTTTAATATAATTTTTTTTATCTAATAAGCTATTAGTTTCAGACTACTCTGAATACGAAGGGTCGTCACTACGTTCATAACTACTTCTAAATGCACTCGCATAGTGTGTTTTTCTACTTACTGTCTAAATATATATATATATATACTAGGAAACAAGCTAGTATGCTTTTAACTGTCTTAGGTTGTAAGCTAAAACTAAACTTAAATACTTAAGAGTGATCTCACTCATGCTTAGATATAGTTGAACGAGGAATTAGAGACATAGGGCTAGTGGTAAGGTTTAGAATAGACATAAACTTAACAAGCCTGTAGGTTAGCTTGAATTTAGATTAGTTACTGTTAGTTACGATCGTCTTTTGTTTCTTCATTGAGGGAGGCACACCTCAATAAAGAAACAGAGTCAAGTTAAAGTAGAGGATAATTTACAATAGGTACTTAAAATGCTTTCCATTATGGGAATATACTTTTATTCAAGGGTTGAATAATTTTAATAGAATCAGTCGAGAAGGTTATAATTTCATAAGTAAATGGGAAAGGAGTTCCATTGTTTGATTTTGTCGGTGTCTTGCAGATAAACCTGGAGATGCGTTGAAATTTCGTCGCTGTTGGTTCTGCGTTGTGTAACTTCTTCATAGGGAAGGTCTTGTCAGGTTCTTTCTGAATTGGGTTTACGAGCGACCTATTTTGGATTGTTTGTAGATAGAAATAGGTAAATCTCGCTCTTGCTGTGGAATTTGAAAAGTGGCTTAAATTCTTTTTTTTAACTTTTTTTTTTTGGACAACTTAAGAGGTAATGTTACGCTGTAAAACTTGATTAAGGACTTTTTATCTTAGAATAGGGTTGACGGAGACATCTGTTGGTATTTTTCGGAAATACATAGCAAAATCTATCACGGCAGATAACAGTATTGAAGCGAGTTCCGTGGGTCAAGTGATTCTATCGACCTCCGTTAGATGGCGCTAGTGCTATATTTGTTTTCTTCTCAACAATATTAAATAATTTCAATTTGTAGTTTATTATTTGTGTAAATTAAATTTCACAAATACAATTATCTTCCTTTTGGCCTTTCCAAAATATTTCTCGAACATGATTAATTAAATCACAATGTCCAACGCATAGACCGCGTCTGACATGAGGAAAGCGGGCAACACTCACACTTTGAGGCGTGGCAGTCATTCCTGGTGCAATACCGTTGCTCTCAACATGACTTGAAAATTACAAGTGTCTTTTCGTCAAGGAATCTGGACTTCGGCTTAGGGAAGCCTTTAATAATCCCAACTACAAACGCCCATACCATTTGTGATGGCAGGTATGTATATTTTGTGAAGAAATTGATGGAAGGTGACGTTCGCGTTGCGGTCCATTGATGATTGGAGTTGTTCATAACTAATCGGTATTTCTTATTGTTTCAGCGTTATAACTTTCTCATCTCTATAAAATGTGTTAAACCTTAAACAAGGATATTTCCAAGGGAGGCTTGGTTCTAAAACTATCACACATGTAAGTAGAAGCAGTTACGTAACCAATTTGGACGCGTGGCGTTACGTAATCCTCTAGACTCAGTTATTCATTTTATTGTTCTGTTACAGCTTAAAAGCATGGTTCCGTAGAATGCCACACGGAAGACGGCAGCTCGAATTATTTCCAAATTCATTAAAACATGAAACTGTCCCGGGTGAGTGTGTGACGCATTTGATTCTTTTCTTCGACTAGCGGCGATATTCTGTTGCTAAGATACACGCGACTGCTGCATTTTGTTCGTGTGTTATCGTTTTCCTTCAATTAAATTCAGAATGACACGTGTGAAAGGAATGACACGTGTGAAACTAATGACACGTGTGAAAGTGAATGTTGCTTTCCTTTGCTTATAAAACTGTTTATTACAGTGCCACCGGGTGTCATAGACGGAGTCGCCAGGCTGCTGTAGTGGCTGCGTGTCCACATGCAGGGACGGTCCTCACGGAGTCTTGCACGTACCTGTGTGTGAGCCGCGGTGCTGTAGCCAGGAGTGTGCATGCAGACACGTTCCTACGGGATTCTTGCACGTACCTGCGTGCATGTTCTTCTGCTGGTGTCGGCTGTCACATCTAGGGCTTCACTTCGTTTCTAAGCCAACGGTTATCAAGTGATGAGTCCGAGGCTGAGAAACTATGCTGCTTTCTTAACCAGGTGATACTATTCCTTGTCTCACTTCTTTTAATTCGGGTTTTATTGTTTGTTGCGCTGAGTCACCATACTCACATTCTACACCCTACTCTTCATACTTTAAATTACTACTGATATTAGACTACAAAGCCTTTCTACACAATCTTGAAACCATCTACAGTGTTAGTGTTAAATCCTTATGATATTAGTTAAGTACATAGTATTAAGTAAGATAGCACGCCTTCCCGCAGCACTGTTCTAGCAGTGTATGTATGACTGTTTTATGTGATTTCCCGATTTGAACTGCAATATAAGCGTACTGTACATAAACTTTTGTTTCTTTCAACTTGATATTTCAAGTTTTCAGTAAAATACTGCAGATTGTTTTACTTGCTTACCTTGCCATTTGTATCAGGTTAAAATGTGCTGGCGTCCAAACTACTACTAAGAAACATCTGTAATCTTTTCCTGGGAATCTGAAACTTGCAATACCTAAAACATACCCACGACCACCTGAGATCTCTGCCAAGCTTCCGGTGCATCTCAGTTTAAACCCGTGACCACCTCAGGCGGGGATAGATTGTTATAAATGTCTTCAATGTTTTGCTTGATGTCCTTAAAAATGTGCTTCATTCCGTTGTTATTAATTTCTGCCGTAATCCTATTGAACATATCATAATCATACGATAGTTTAAGATTAGAATCGTAAAAATATGCATAACAGTGTGTCAATATGTCTAGGTATAATAAGTTATTGAAAGTTTCAAGACGCCAATTATAGACATTAGAATTTTGGTTATATTTATAGGTCGGAGCACATATGATGTAGTTTGTGTGATTTAGCTTTTGGAGAGTTTCCTTTATGTAAATTATCAAGTCACAGTAATTCCCGGTTGATTTGAAATCTTCCTCTCCTATAAAAATGACACAGTAATCATTTACAGTAAGGTCCATTGTTTTTTTGTCAATGTTTTTAAGCATTTCTTGTAAATGACAGGCAGGATAAATGTAATGGCAAATTCGTGAATTTGAAAAGGTATCTGTGGCTATACGTAAAATGCGGTTCTTTTTGTTGCTACTTAATATAATGATCCTATTTTTGTTCACAAACTTTTCTTTGTCTATACTTGTTTTAAAAATTGGTTTGTTATCTTTAACAGTTTCCTTTTTTTGTTTGCCATTTTCCTTTTTTTTATTTATTTCTTGGTTATCTTTAACTGTTTCTTTTGTGGTTACGAGCCTTAGGACTTTAAAAGTCACCATTCCACATATACACTCGCCTTAAGTTATTGTCTATTTCTTCGCAAAGTTCATAAAGTGAACTATATCAAACAATATTAAGTTTTTTAGCCTCCCGTGCAAAAAAACAATTATTCAAACTTTTATATTGATTCGGATGTCAAACTACGTTTTCTCAGAAACCGAAAGTTACATACCTATATTAAAGTATTCTTCAGTAAAACACGATATTTAGCAAGCCATCCATGGAGCTCATATCTAACATATTTCACTTTTATCACATTTTACTTTTAGCTTTCCTAGAACTATCGGAGATGTAACCAATCTTTTATTATATGGCCTGAACATCGATAAGCAAAGTTTCGTCTAAAACCGTTTGACACATTCGTAACCCTCACAAAATCATAGTGAATAACAAAGACAGATAAAATATTTTTTTTTAGAATTTGGTCAGTTTATCACCAAAAATAAAGCAAATTTCTACACTATGTGCAAGTTTTACCACAGTTTGAAGTCGCAAAAAATATCAGGAAGTTGAATCCAGTAGTAAAAAGTGAAAGGTTTTCCATAGAAGCGTGTAACAGTCGGCGTGCGCTCGACTCGTGTCTGCCGGGTACCGCAGTTGATAAAGAGCAGTATTTCTTTAACAGCGCGCATTAATATCGTAATAGCGTCCGTGGAATGGGCTGTAGTTTACGATGTTTTTGTTCCGTTGTTGGGAAACTTCCACGACCGCCGCGTATAAATCTGGAAAATTGTTACTAAGTAACAGCTCGATCTGTATGTGTGAAACTGGAACATTTTAGAGCTATATTTTAGCTACCAGTGTTAAGGAGCCATGGGGGGGGGGGAGTGATGGCTGACTGAAACGTACACATAAACCACCTGATGTCTAGTGCCTTGAAAAACCTTTGAGCTTGTAATTGTCTCTTGTGTCACCCCCAAGTGCTCTGAGTAATAAAAAAACACACGATAGTTTTAAGTGTCATCGAACTATTAGGTTAAGTTACAGTCGAGTTATCGAGGCCAGTAGACAGGCTAGATAATAACGGGTAGCTGTCCTTAATGAAGAACCACGCGAGTTTGAAGCTCGTAGATTTAAAATTCCTTAATGAGTACCGAGTGACTGCAGTCTCGAGAACTCTTGTGCTTCTCATTAGAGTCATAGCTATCGTTTGCTACCATACATTGGTCTAGAACTACTGGAAATCTTTCAGCAGATCATACATATAAATTGATAAAATTGAAATTTCACGTGATGTCGGATGAATAAATCTTTAACATTTCTAAAGCAGTTTTTTTTTGTATTTGCGTAGTTGGACCATAATTTTTGTCTTATCTCTAAGATTTTTAATTTTTGTCTTAGAGAACTTTAAATGTCACTTCATTAATTTTAATGTTTGAAAATAAATATTTTCCCCTAATTAAAACATTAATCGTGAGGTTTCATTGTACCATAAATAGCTTTTCATGTTTGAAATATTTCCTACAAAGGCGATTAGATGATTTTTCTTGATTAATTTCATTCTGATTTATGCACATTTATATATTTACCTGACTATGAAATGAGCATGCACATATATATTGTTAACTGTGTTGATTTTTGTGTAAAATTTAGATTATACTATTTTACCTGACTAATTTCTCGGGAAACGTGTCGTTTAGATAATTTTACCAAATTCTATTTTGACGGCCATTTTGCGTAAGCGACGCTAAATTCTAAATTATTCCATTAATAGACAAAATAACAAAAGCATCATGTAGAAAACATGATGTTGTTTATAATTATAAAATGCTTTATTTAAAAAGTAGGTCCACAGAATATTTAATAACGTTTTTTTTTTCGATTTTAGCTCTCCTGTAAAGTTAGCTCCGTGTCTCTTGGATAGTTGTACTTTCCAGCGTAGATACGTTTTTTTGCGGCATAAAGAGCCGTATCTTTTTTTCACGTTAACTCAGAAGTTCGATTTTTTACAGCTTCAAGGGACTGTAGACCAAAGTACGACGTGTAGACGGTTTTAATTTCAACTCGACACCTACACGCGTTGCCGAGATAAAGGGTCGTGACAGAAAGACGGACGGTCAGCAAAATGATCCTATGGGTTCCGATTTTTCCGTTAAAACTACCTAAATCTATGTATAATGAGGTTTATCACTTTTAATCAGTATATATGAAATTTAGCCGATAAAAATGGTCATTCGCATAAAATAAAATTTTAAGATGGAAAATGTTATTCATAACCAGGCTAGTTTTATATGTTTGCCATTTTATAGTGCAAAGGTAGGTTTTGAAGTTTAAGAAGGTAATAACATATTTTGACGGTGTAATGTGATATATGAATTCAATAAATAGTACTTCATGTGACTGTACATAATGAAGGGTATCAAACACGAGTGTGGTTTTATGAAACGAGCCGAAGGCAAGTTTCATAATAACATCACACGAGTGTTTTAATCCCTAATTATGAACAGTTACATATACTACTTTATCTAGCCACATATCATAAGCCTCCTCTTTTATTTTAATTCAGAGACAAACTAGAGTCGGCCCTAACTATCATATCGTTCGATATCTTACTTACGTGCGACATTTGTCAAATTTGATTGAAAATTGACAATTCATTTCGAACTAAACGTCATCTCGATTGATATTAGAACAAAGGTCAAATCAAATTTCTTTGTTTTTCAGAGATATTCGAAATTTGAATAAATAATACTATCGAAATAAGAAATTTGTGCTAAAAAACAGTCTATTTTTATGGTGGTCATAATGTGCCGTTCTTTAACGCATCATGGAGGGTTTGTGATATTTGGATAGATAAAAGATTTAATAAAATAACAAGCTTTCGATAACTGAATGTACTTATACATGACTCAAAAGTTTTTTTTTTAGATTATTATGCATATAAGCCTGTGCCTTTTCCACTCGTCCTTATTTAGATCAGAAATGTCCAACCCTTTTGTAATACATCCAGGTAGTCCCACCATCTCTATCGTGATCTACCGTGACGCCGATCTTTATTGGGTGGGTGTAGATTTCTTGATCTGCAGATCGGTTGACATGCGGCAAACGTGTCAGCTCTACTTTAGTTTAGCGGTTGTCTGGGTTACGTAAGCTATTTGGGTTTTGGCGTTCCTTCCGCGATCGATTAATTTGATCCAAGATCGTTTCATTGCCCTCTGGCAAACTTAGAGAAAAATTCTGAGCATTAGTCAAAAATCAAGTCCAGGCATTACGATGAGTCTTAATAAAGTTATATTTTTTCATTAATTCAACTGTAATCCGATCATTAATATATGGCTTTTAAACAATATGTAATAAAAATCAGGTTTTTATTTTATAAACGGTTAACAATTGAAACAGAACTTATGGACAGGCTAGGTATGTCTAGCTAGGCCCGGCGGATATGGAAATAATTACTAACACTCATTTAGTTTTAAATATAAAGTGGGAAATTTATTGATGCAAATATGTATTCTGACTATATTTACATGAATAAGCCCTCATGCCAAAATTGTCACGTGCCTTCTTGGACTAGAAAATTATTGTAATTTTTGATAATGTATTTTTATATCATATGCCATGTACTAGTGACGCAACGAATGTGAATACTTACAATAAATATTCGTATTCGTAAATTAGCGTTTTACCGAATATTACAATGGTATTCAAACGAACAATACTTGTACTCCATTACGATATTCATATCTCTTAGGGATGAATTCATAAAGATCATTATACTTAAATATCTGTATTATCGGTTTTTTTTACCAACCAAAATACCTAAGGTACTCTAATATTACACAGAGATGGGCCCTAAAACCCACACCAAACGTGTTAGTTTCTGGGAATCCTGTCTGGTGTGGGCCCATGACTGAGAATATCTAAGTATCCAAATGTGAATGCTAAGCAATGACTATTTTTTTTCATAAGTACTTAAAATTAATAGATACCTAAATACGAAAAAAAAAACAGTTGAATTTAATTCTATATGAAAATGAGGTTCTGTGAACTATTCTCGTAAAATATTCGAAGTGCTTTTTGTTATGTCGCATAGCGTAGTCGTGTGAAAAAACGAACTACACTCTCTTAAAATACACTTCAAACGCACGAAGACAGATCGAACCTCCGCGGGATCCGGTACTATAACAATTTTCCGTAACTAGATGGATCGCGAGAGCAAGTGACACAGCCTTCCCCTTCGACGGTTAGATTTACACTGAGCTCGCAGCCCGGGCATGGCCGCGCTCGCGGAAATTCACTTTTTTTGATGCTTTATTAGACCGAATTTCCATTTTACTACCTTTTGAACAATACGATTAAAGATCAATGAATTGTCAATGTTCTTCCAAAAGAGCCGTGGAAATATCACTTGTAGTTTAGAAGCCTTAGGGAATTGAAAATTGAAAACGACCCTATTTCAACATAATTTTTTCCATAGTAATTATTGCTTTTAAAAAAAAACCAACTATAATTTTTTGAAGGAAATACTCATAAATAACATATATTTTTTTCAGAATTTTCCTTTGGTTAGATTACGAGCCTTAGGACTTTAAAAGTCACCATTCCACATATACACTCGCCTTAAGCTATTGTCTATTTCTTCGCAAAGTTCATAAAGTGAACTATATCAAACAATATTAAGTTTTTTAGCCTCCCGTGCAAAAAAACAATTATTCAAACTTTTATATTGATTCGGATGTCAAACTACGTTTTCTCAGAAACCGAAAGTTACATACCTATATTAAAGTATTCTTCAGTAAAACACGATATTTAGCAAGCCATCCATGGAGCTCATATCTAACATATTTCACTTTTATCACATTTTACTTTTAGCTTTCCTAGAACTATCGGAGATGTAACCAATCTTTTATTATATGGCCTGAACATCGATAAGCAAAGTTTCGTCTAAAACCGTTTGACACATTCGTAACCCTCACAAAATCATAGTGAATAACAAAGACAGATAAAATATTTTTTTTTAGAATTTGGTCAGTTTATCACCAAAAATAAAGCAAATTTCTACACTATGTGCAAGTTTTACCACAGTTTGAAGTCGCAAAAAATATCAGGAAGTTGAATCCAGTAGTAAAAAGTGAAAGGTTTTCCATAGAAGCGTGTAACAGTCGGCGTGCGCTCGACTCGTGTCTGCCGGGTACCGCAGTTGATAAAGAGCAGTATTTCTTTAACAGCGCGCATTAATATCGTAATAGCGTCCGTGGAATGGGCTGTAGTTTACGATGTTTTTGTTCCGTTGTTGGGAAACTTCCACGACCGCCACGTATAAATCTGGAAAATTGTTACTAAGTAACAGCTCGATCTGTATGTGTGAAACTGGAACATTTTAGAGCTATATTTTAGCTACCAGTGTTAAGGAGCCATGGGGGGGGGGGGGAGTGATGGCTGACTGAAACGTACACATAAACCACCTGATGTCTAGTGCCTTGAAAAACCTTTGAGCTTGTAATTGTCTCTTGTGTCACCCCCAAGTGCTCTGAGTAATAAAAAAACACACGATAGTTTTAAGTGTCATCGAACTATTAGGTTAAGTTACAGTCGAGTTATCGAGGCCAGTAGACAGGCTAGATAATAACGGGTAGCTGTCCTTAATGAAGAACCACGCGAGTTTGAAGCTCGTAGAGCCGTTAATGACACTTTCACGTGAGTGTAAACCGCATATTAAAGCGAGTAAAATGATAAAGTTATAAATATTTGAAACAAAAATATTTAAACCCTATTTTAATTTTGAAAAGTCTTATTTTATCTAAAGTTAGTCTGTGCTTTTTTATCGTAATAGTAGACAACAAAACAAAACGGACTGACATTACTTCTCGGCCAGGTATTTCCGCGGCGTTTTCCCGGTATTTGTAAACTTGTGTCACTGAATCACTTACCCTAATTAGGAGCATTTGCGTCGCTTGTCGCCGACGCTAAGTGTTTGCTAATCAACGTTGACTACATGCATTAACTAAATAAATATGCAAACTACAAGTACAGCACACTATTAACTAGGCTTAAGTAATATATTAGTTACCGAATATGCTTCATTTATCAAACTCAAGGATCTTTGGAGAGTGCGTCTTTAGTATGTCCTAGTGACTTATCGTTCCTACGACTATCTTTATCTACTTACTTGAATGTGTTAATATAAAAGTTAATTGTGAAGGTACTTAACGTTTCATGTGATTCACTGCAATACACGTGGGAGTCAAACCCACCACGCCTCTCCATTTTTCGGAGTAACTGCGCCTAATATTGATGATAAAATCGGCTAAGTGCGAGTCGGACTCGCGCACCGAGGGTTCCGTACAAACACTTACCGCATCTTAACCGGACGGGTTAAGTTAAGTTTGGGCCTTGTATGTATGGCGCCGGACACAAATGAGGTGCAAAGTTAACATAATCGATAACGTTTGTATGGAAGCCCCACTTAAATGTTGGTTTTAACTGTTTTTAGTATTTGTTGCTATAGCGGCAACAGAAATTCGACATCATTTGTGAAAATTTGAACTGTCTTGCTATCATCTGTGCTATCACTGTGTATGAGATACAGCCTGGTTTTAGACAGACAGATGGACAGTAGAGTCTTGGTAGTAGGGTCCCGTTTTTTACCCTTTGGATATGAAGCCTTAAAAATGGGTCTAAATAGCCTCATTTATAATATACAAACATGTCCCATTTTATGCATAGTAATTTTTTTGTAAACATAGGTATATGTATGCAAACGACGATAAAGAACCCGTTAAATGCCCGATATTTAAACTTGCTTCTCGTAACTTTTATATCTGAGCGAGAAAAAAACATGCGAGGGCCGCGAATATTCGCGAAACTTACTTTAACAGACACTTGAGCAAAATTGCGGCTCGAGCAATAAGCAAGCGAGGAGATTTATGCCTCGCGGGATGCTGAGGCAGTCTGTGCCCTAACACGAGGCGAGAGGGTGCGAGGCATGCGTGGAGCGCTGACCGTTTTTGTGTGATGTGGGCCATGAAAGGCCCATAAATCAGGCGTCGGCGTTTGTTGGGCCCATGTTGGAGCCAATGAGATGTATAAGGTGATACCTGTTACGATTGAATAGAAAATTAAATACATAGTTTCCAATTTATACAACACTAGACCTCCCAATATGCAATACTAGAAAGCTAAGGTTGAATTCGATTTGCACGTTTACCCCATCCCATGTCTTTTCAATCATATTACAACGTAATGTGGATTTTAAAATTCTAAATAAGAGCGATTATTTCAAATTATAGTTATGTAGGTACTCAAACAGTTCCATAAAAATGTAATTTTTCTAGATTTGAATGTGTTTAGAGACAAATTGTCTTGCTTATTACATAAAATGGTAGAATTATTAGAATTATCAAATCTTATTATTTATTATGTGATATCCAACGATTTAAAATGCAAGTCAATCCATACTAATATTATAAATGCGAAAGTATGTCTGTCTGTCTGTCTGTCTGTCTGTCTGTTACCTCTTCACGCTTAAACCGCTGAACCGATTTAGATGAAATTTGGTATATAGATATTTTCAGTCCCGGCATAGAGTAAGGAATTAGAAGAGTCAGACACCACATACTTCGGCCGAATAGTTCTGCTACTCCACACAAGATATCGTTAGTAGTATCGTTCGTTGCAGATGATCTTTTTGTTTTACTTTAGATTACGCCAAAACCTTTCAATTTTACTTAATTTAATTTCTGAAACTATAATATATTGAAAATTAACGAGCACACACAATATAAACACCAAAGTAAAAATAAAAACATATCTCAATATTTGTTTTTGACGCCACCTATACATTTTTGCATACAACGTCTACTTTACTAGCTCGATTGGTAGGCGTAGGCACTTTTTATACGATACCAATAGATGTCGCTTAATTATACCTGTTGCGGAATTATAATATTTACTCTATGCAATAAAAAATATGAAAATCCGAATATAAGATAGTAGTAGAAATAAGCAAACGAGATATTTTATTCCATAATGAATTGTTTTAAAGATTTCTCTCACTTTATCAACCACAGAGTATGTAACGCGAACCGACGTGTCCCTCAATAAAGGCGGTAAATTCAAAATTAAATACTAATATGGTATAAGTAAAAACAATGACTTTGAGAAATAATAAAATAGAATATAAAAGTCTGAACTATGTAGGTGCAATATTTTGAAAACCACAGTTTATTCTATTTAATGGAAATCTAAAAATGAATAAAATCAGTTCAGATTGACTAATATGTTTTATTTTGAGAAGATATTTCAGTAGCGTAAAAAGTAAGTATCAATCATAGACAAGTCGTAGTTATGTTGGTACTACGGTATTAATCTAGATAAAGAAAAGAAGCTTGCAAACATTATACAATAATCTAATGTGAATCTCTATGGTGAATCAGACTCATGTCGCGCGAGATAGCATCATCCGTCACTATCTCATAGTACTGTACAGATAGAGACAGGTAGTATATCCCGCGCGAGAAAGAGTCGCGTGTCAAAGTTATGCTAGCCGTGTTGCTTGCACTCGTCTGGCAGCGCTGTGAATGTCATTATGTCACTGTCATTCCGTCATATTTGTATGTATTTGTATACAAATAGGCAAAAATGTAAACGTAAACGTGATCTTTGTTTGTGTACATTTCTTAATATTTAACTCCTCCCATGTATTTTAAAGGAGACTTTGGTAAAATTAAAAAGCTCGAATCTCTCTGATGATGGAAAAATTCCTTTGGGATTTCTATTACGACGAGTTACGTTACGATATATCATAATGCAATCGATGTAAGCATATGTAAGTATCATCCGAGTTACAATTTTTAGATACCTACAAGCTATAGGTAATCGAAAAATTTTTTGATACCTAAATAGCATAAAACATGTTCACAAGTGAATTTGTTATTTTCAGATTTAAAAGGAAATTCACACAGTTCAAGAAGGAATACCATATTTGTGCATATTTGTGTTCGTTAATAAACATAAAGTTTGTCTTGTCCAGAGCTCAAAGTGTGATCTGTGACTCATTGTGGATGAACAAGAAGTGTTGACAAGTGTTTTCAATGCCATGCTCGTCTTCTATCTGAAGGGTGCTGTTAACATTCATTAGCAGCTTTGAATCTAAAATTAAATCATCCATGAAATTAAAGTGAAAAGATAAGGAAAAGACATGCATAGATCATCCAAAAGGAGGAAGCAATTTTTAAAGGTTTCAAGTGCTATTGAATGGCCATGGAAGAACAACAATCCAGAAGACATGAAAGGGATAGTTATTGAATTTAAGAATCCATTGCCATTCCAATTCAATTCATTTGGTGATATGTTACCAACGGGGAAGAATTTCAAGAGAGTTGAACACTGGCTGAAGTAATGTGCCTGAAGCTGGAGAGTGTGTGTTTTTATTTAATATTAAATAATTTTCCTTTCCATTTTATATAGGTATTACTGTTACAGCTTAAAATTTTCTAAATCAAATAATTATTTTAAATGTTTTTTTTAAATATCTGGGTGATTCTATAGGCGTTTCAACCGCCGTCAATTCGATGTCATAAATATCAAAGCAATGGGGCATTTAGATGCTTTAAATTAGATCAATCATGGTAAGCAGTATGGTAAGAGACTCGCTCTTAGAATCGGCACCAAACTGTGATGTGTTTGCAGGTGGATGGTTGGATGTGTGCGATGAATGTTTGAGGTTCTGTGAGATGATGGATGAACGGCCTTCGTCAGTATATTTCTAATTGCTAATTGTTGTAATGTTTGTATTAAATCTGTGTGTTTAGTCTTAATTTCACAGTGATTTGGTTCTACTGTTATGCTGTGAAATATAAGGAATTAAATAAATAAAAATAAAAAAACAGTATATCATTGTATGAAAATCTCCAACTTGGTGTAGCTCATACTTTCAATATTTTTGACAGCGGACTGACAGCGGTTGAAACACGTGTAGAATCACCCATCTAGTACTAGTACCCAGTTTGAGCAATTAACTAACAATGACCAAATAGCACCAGCGAGAAATAAACTCGCTGTTTTTTTTAATTTTATACATGATAGTGATAGTCATGCGTTTGGTTTTGATTGCACCTGATATTAAGTGATAATAGGGCCTGAGATGGAGCATGCTTGCCTAGAAAATGCCTATTCATTCACAACTTGAAGCGATCCAAGTTATACATATTTTTCAGGGAAAATGTGCACAGGAATAGTTACACTCTTCTTTCTTCACTGGTATAAACACAAGACGGTTTTTTATTTGTGCTGGTTTACAACAAAATACTTACTCTGCTTATTCTTAAGAGTTTCAAAACTATTATGTGCATAGCTAAGGATTTTTATAATTCCTGCTATGAAAATAAGGAATGATCAAAGTAATTATTATAAACAACTTCATACAACTATTTCATAAACAAATATTTGTATATAGGAATGAAAACAGTACTTTTAATGTAAAATAATAATATTTAAATGATTTAAAATGTAACAGCAAGAAAAATACTTTTTACTACTTATCAAAAATAGGTAATAAATGAGCACCAAAATTGATCCCAAAATTAATTTTAAATGATAACCAGAAGTTGTAAAATATTACTGATCACCAGATAAAGCAAAATTTCTTGGCATAAAAATCACTTTTTGCTACCAAAAATGGTGAATGAGCACCAAATTAAAACACCAATTTTATGTAAAATTATAAGTAAGTAAACACTTTATTGTACACACAAACAGTTAAAAATACATCTATTACAAAGAACATAGGTATAAAAGCGAACTAATCCCTATAAGGGATCTTTTCCAGTGAACCTTTCAGCAATTGAGTGAGTGCCAGGAATTTATTACCATTTTAATATGAAACTACATTCAAGTGTATGTAACCTAAAAAATAAAATTTTAAAGCCCTATATATTAATTAAATGATCACAACCTCTTAGCCAGCAAATTAATGCGTTATTTTTACCTAAATAAACCACTATGATTGCCATAAAATGTATGCATGTTAATGTTACCCATATGTAACCAAATAAAGTTTAAGAGGCCTTATTCCTTTTATTGACGTGACAACGTCTTAAATTAGAGTCACTCATGAAAAAGTGTAACGCCCGCTCACGTCTGTTAGGATGAGTTTAGTCCCGCTAAAACTCGAGAACGGCTGAACCGAATTGGCTAATTTTAGTATTGAAATATTCGTGGAAGTCAAGGGAAGGTTTAAACGGTGAGAAAATATTGAATAAATGAGTGGAAAATAATAAAAACGATAATTTTATATTCCCATACAAATCCGACCCGCCGCGCGTTGTCACGTAAAATCTTCGCCCGTAAAACCGACTTTACAGGCAACCATTTTTTTTTTTCATAGTATGACAAAAATATTGATAATTTCAACCAACTTTTTGAAGTGAATAATACTTTTCTCCGAGTTCTAGGTAGTAACATAGCTATTTCATGTTTTCATTGCGTGCAGTTGAAAAAACCAGTTTTCTGCGTGAATTTTGTCAATTTCGAGTGGTTTTTGAAACAAACATTATCAATGAAAAATTCAAACTGCAGGTTTCAAATATATACCAATAAATTCCAATAGCCCTGTTCTAGGTACAGGTAGTAACATCAATAATGTGTTAAGAAACATGTTTGATCATATAGAGAAAAATATCTAAACCAATCAGCATTTTAAAAGGAATAAGGCCTCTTAATGATGCCAAACTTAGTAAGCCCCGCCCGCTCAACCAACCCCCCGAACTCTGCACCGCAGCCGCTGTTGCGCTCGCTCGACCCGATTCTCAGTTTGCTGTTGTGGTCGCAGTTCTAACATACATAACCTAACCCAATTCTACTTTACTGGTAGCAGTTAGGTTCTGACGCTTCGCCGTCCGCTACCAAGGTACGCTCGCTTCGCTCGCTCGGCTCACGAATGACTTTAAAGTAAATCATTTTTAAGAAGCTAATATCGCAATAATTTGTTCGTCAAGATTTGGTGCACATTCACTAAATTTGTTGTCCGAATACAATTAGAAGTGCAGTTATGAGTTATGACTAAAATAGGTAGAACGATTGGAATTTTAGGCTATCTTATTTTGGTGCAAGTACTTAATTTCTTTTTTGGTGTTCCATATGATTTTTAGGTGATACTGGTTTGGGGTACCAAAAATTATTTCGGGGTCAAGATATTTGTTGCCATGAGTAAAGAAAAATAAACAATAAAATAGAATGGTTTTGAAATACACCGGAGATCGGAGACATCTTTGTCTCCCACATCCGCAGTAGTTTAAATGTTCGAACAAAAGTTCGCCACGCGGTTTGTATGTGTGCGAGCGAGCCGTGTACGTACCTACTTACGTACGCGCTCGGCCCGCATCACATCACAATGCAAGCGGATCGACGTGAACTAATCGGGTCAGCGCCGCCCGCGCCGCCCGCGCCACATATATACCACAGTATATATATAGCCTATATATACTGTGTCTATACTGTGGTGCCGCTGTCATATTCGGTCGGATCGGAGTTTTCTAACCACGCGGCAGCGTGTCCAGCCAAGTTCACCCCAGGAACTGGCGAGCAGCAGCCGTGTGTTATATTACACGAACCATTTGAAGCCACTTTTGACCCCTCCATAATTCCAACTCTTTAAGGTAATAAAAACCGGCCAAGAGCATGTCGGGCCATGCTCAGTGTAGGGTTCCGTAGTTGCCCATCCTTCACAATAGACAATAAAATATAAATTACGAGAAAGATTTCAAGCTCTATAAAAAGGTCGTAAACGCCAAAGCAACTGTAATTACTTATTACCTTCTGGAACTTATCGATTATACGCACCAGATTGAGCGAAATGTTTTAATGCAGTATGGCATTTAACTAATATGTGTAACGTTCGAAGTATAAGAACACCGCGCGGCACTTACGTCATTTTAAAGAAAATTATGAAATTTTGCGATAACTCAAAAACAGCTCGACCGATTTTGTTTATTATAGTTTTCATTGAAAGTACTTATAAGGCCTCATTTTCATGATTTTTCCCATAATTTTATGACCCGTGGTTGAAAAGTTAGAAGGGGGGGGACACTATTTTTTGGATTTCCCGAGCGAATATTTACAAAACTGCTGACTTTATCAAAAAATGATGTTTGAAGACCCCTATTGTTTTTAAAAGACCTATTCAACGACGCCCCACACGCTAGTGTTGGAACGAAAAAAAAAATTCACCCTCACTTTAGGAGTACGGGAGGTACCCCAAAAAAATTTTTTTTCTTGGTTTTTATTTTACCGTTATGTCGGCGTGATACATACTCATACCAAATTTCAGCTTTCTAGCACTTATGATCACGGAGCTAAGCCGCGGACGGACAGACGGACAGACGGACATGGCGAAACTATAAGGGTTCCTAGTTGACTACGGAACCCTAAAAACGGTAAAAAAAAAATTTGGCTTATATATTTAGATACTTTAGAACAGCTAAAACCCCAAATCTTATAAATATGGGTACAATATTTATCGAGACATTATAAAGTCCATAAAACGGCATCTTTTCCACTGACTGACTCACTGACTAGGAATCAAAAACCTAACCTACTTCCAGGTGTCCTAGAAAGGGGAAATTTGTGTGTAAACAGAATAAAAACAGAAAACAGTGTATTTTTCAGTTTTTTTATTTTTATTATTAGTTATGCTTGTTACCTCAGAACTCCGTTATTTATTAACCGATTTGGAAAATTCTTTCTTTATTTAAAAGATGTCCTAATTACCAAATAATAATAAAGTAATTTACACATCATTATAATTTCTGTGCCAAAAGTATTGATATTCCATAAATTTTAAATAAGAGCCAAGTTCAATCTTGATATTGAACTACACCCCAAGTAAAATAAATGCGTTGAGTAAATAATTGTTTATTATAATTTATGAATTTATATTAAGTGTGTATTTGTATTTCTTTCTTCTTGAGGTGTGCAATAAAGAGTATTCTATTCTATTCTAAGTAGCAAACATTGTAGTAAGTACTTCTCCTCTCAAAAAAAAATACGACAAAGAACTTGGCGCATCTCAATTCATTTGTCGGTGAAGTCAACAACGTTTTACGCGATATTGAACTTGGCACTTATTTAACATTTATGCTTTTGATAGGATTTAAATTAGGTACATTACATTGTTCTTAACTTCTTACACATCAGCGGGCACGATGGTACTGCAGTTATTATATTTATATACCTAGATCCCACCAAAAACATTTCATGTAAAATTGGCGTCGTTTATGTCTTCATGATAATATGTATAAACTTAATTCCTTACCATATAGGCTGGACAGTCCATTAGACTTATTTACGGTATTTTATGAAACGGCCAAGCCATACCTTTGAAGCCAAGGTGTAGGATTAGTAAACTCAGGGCTTAGGGGCTTGGCTTTTCCAGGGATCTGATAACTTTTTTACAGAAAAAGCGTTATGAGCATGTGAGTCTTGGCCGCCAATTTTACATGAAATGTTTTTGGTGGGATCTCATTTATTTTTGTAAGGTACAGTAATAAAAGTGTGCAGTAATAAAACGCGCGGCTATGTGTGCGTGTCGAGGGGCGAGCGCGGCTTCTCATTCGGCATTACAAGGTCACCGAGTTACACTACACCGATAGGCCATATATTTTTTCTCCGCCAAAATTTTTTTGGCTACTTTTTGATGGAAAAATTCATGAAAATGAGGCCTTATAAGTACTTTCAATGAAAACTATATTGATCAAAATCGGTTTATCCGTATTTGAGTTATCCAAAAATTTCATAATTTTCTTTAAAAGGACGTAAGTTAACTTCAAGAAGGTAATAAGTAATTACAGTTACTTTGGCGTTTATGACCTTTTTATAGAACTTGAAATCTGTGTCGTAACTTAAACCTCGGGGTTAAAACCGCTGTTATAAGCCCGTGTCTTGTGAAGGATGAGCAACTACGGAACTATTCCTACACTGAGCGTGGCCCGACACGCTCTTGGCCGGTTTTTTCTTAGTTCGTTCACTGTAGAAAAATACACGTGAGGTCTCCTTATACCCCTCCCTCCCCCGACGTGATATATCGTGATTTTTTCGTGACCAATCGGTGTAAGTCCAGATATCTTTTTTTTTGTCTTTAAATGGATATTTGGACTAGAAGTTAACAAGGAATCAAGCTACACTAAATTGATACAGATAGTGAGATTTACATTTACAAATCATACTTATGCCGGTTGTGCACACTCGCTGAGACAGGGCAATACCTGCATGCCGTCACTTTGTAACTCTATGAGTAAATGAAGGACGGCATGCTTGTCTCGCCCTGTCCTGTGCCGGCGAGTGTGTACAACCAGCATAAAAAATCTCGTCTCTTATTGCAAGTTTCGTTTTTCGACTTATGAATTTATTCTTGCATACCGAAATCCCTTGCTTATTATAATGTTACTAATGTAAAAATAAACGCGCTACCGATCGACGATCGAGGTATTTGTTTCTATCTTGTTACAAAAGGCTCCTTATCCGTTCAAAAATGCTGATGTAAGTTTTCTCTATGAAATTGGATTTTTTCTTTAAGTATGTTATTTCGTAACATATTTTTAATTTGACTACCTACTTAGAATTGTTTTTTTATTACTATTGCGATTAATTGTTATATACGTATAATTTGAAACCTACAGTTTGAATTTTTCATTAATGATTTTTCTTTCAAAATACTATTCGTAATTAACAAAAACCAGCGCTGCGGCGCTGCAGCGCGCGGTGCGCGAGCACCAGCTGTTCGCGACCGCGCGCTGCCGCACCCGCGCAGGCCAACGAGATCCTTTACATAGGCTAGTCAAGTCATATAACACACACTTTAATGAAATTGACATCTTCATGATGTCAGACACTGTTTACAAAAATAACGTTCTAATGAAGTTGCAGCGAGGTTGTGTTTGAGCTTGCCGCGGTACTGGAATGAATCATTATATTTTTACGCCTAGTTTGCTCTGTCTTTAAGTTTTGATATTGTAAGTAGGTAATTGTTATTTCCAGACTGTTATACAATTTCTGTGTACCTATTGTTGCTTGCGCTCTAGTTATATTATTGTAATTCGTGGATAACGTGATTGGTCTCACATGTTTCAAATTCTTTTAAGTATTGTGTTTTTAATCTACATGTGTTACTGTTTGTTGTCCCAAATAAATTGAAAAAAAAAAAAAAAACCAAGCAATAAACTATTTTTTCAATTTAATTTCGACTGCATTAAAGCATGAAAGCTATATTACTACAGTCTGACCAAAAATAGTAGAAATTAAAAAGTGGCAATACTGTAGTGTCGTCCCATTCTAATCAATCTAAGAAAATGGGACGACACTACAGTATTGCCACTTTTTGATATATATTCTTTTTGGTCCCACTGTATCTAGATCTCAGGGAAAAGTATTATTTACTTCAAAAAGTTGCTTAATATTATCAATAAGTATATTTATAATAAAATAAAATAAAAATGTTAAAGAAATAATAGTGATGGAATTACACTTTGTACGTAATGCCGTGCCGTGTTACACTCTCGTTTTTTAACAAAAGGTGTAATTAAATTAAAACCAGTTTACGTAGGTGCTCATCATATTAATAAACTTATAAATGATTTAGCATTTAGGTACGGTCACGTTTAGTGTTAGTGTTTATGATTTTGATTAATCATTTCGATTATTGAATAATGCTTCGTAAAACGACATCTATGCTGCGTTGACGTAATACTCGAAAGTATACGATGCTTTCTAATTATTTACAACAAGAAGATGTAGATGCCGCTAGTATTGCACTGCACTTAAACTGATTTTTACGCCATCTAGCCGTCACCATGAATTGCTATCATTGCGCACTAACGCCGTCTGGACGTCAGCATGAATTAGCTTGGCGTATTTTAATGTATGGAGTGTCTACATCTGTATACTGTTTGATCTATGGTCCCGGGGATGGACATAGGATACTTTTCATCCCGAATAAATGTAGTGTTCCCGTGGGATGAGCGGGTAACACCGCGGGGCACAGCTATGTCTTTATAAACACGACTCGATTTTTTGACGACGCGTTTGGCTCGGTTGGTAGACACCTGCCTACTGAGTCGGCGGTCCCGGGTTCGAATCCCGGCCGGGGCAAATATTTGTGCAAAATATTTGTTCTTGGGTCATGGATGTTATCTATATATGTATTTATATATTATGTATATCGTCGTCTAGTACCCATAGTACAAGCTTTGCTTAGTTTGGGACTAGGTCGATTTGTGTATGATTGTCCCTTAATATTTATTTTATTTATTTATTAAACAAACATGTACATTAGGGTGGAGTGTCGATGTATGGAGAAAAAAAAAGTTGTCTGATCGACCTGGAACATTTGTAATATGTTGCCTTTAGATAAGATATTAATGAATATATATATATGTAATTGATTTTAAATATGTTTCAGCCCTCTACTTGAGCTAGAACATTTTTTTTTCTCATAATTGGTAAACAAAAAACTTTTTTTTAACGGTATTAGTATTACATTTATAAAGAAGGGTTTCAACTTCAAATGTTTTGAACTTATTTCATACTTACGGCGACTACTACGTGAACCTGTGACCCAAATTAAAATTCAGTAGGTATTTAAAAAATATATATGTATATTCTTAATATTGTTATATTTTTATGCAACAAAATCTTTTATTTCGAGTATTATGTGCTTACATAAAAATCACTTGACTTTCATTTAAAAAAAACAAGATTTTGATAAAAAACAAAAAATTCAGTATGTGCTTGATCATAATATTCAAAATGACAGTACAGGGCTAAAAGTAGTATTGAATATTTTTATTATTATTTTTCTCGTACACCTGGCAGCCTAATGCAACGTTTTAGAGACGTTCTGAGTTGAATTTCCAAAAAAAAAAAATTCGCTCCACCCTAATGTACATAGGTACGTACACAGCTCAACAAGACAAAAATACGAACAGATAAAACTTAGCACAAAACAATAGGCGATCTTATAATGTAAACTAGATAATAATTATTATACGAGTTAAGTATATCACATTCAAGTCTTGTAAAATCTGTGAAACAGTTTACATTCGACCTAAACATCACTGTGTGACCTGTTCCCTAGACCTCTCATTATTCAGTGTTGAGACAACAAGTCCGCCAACCTGTCTGGTGCATTGTCCGAAGCCTGAAGGGTCATTGTGTCGTGTCCGAACGCTATGTTTCTGAGATCATGACCCTAGTGCGTAAACTAAGGGTGTAACGAATGTTGATTTTTGGACATTCGCGAATGCGAATACGAATATTTGACTCTAACATTCGCGAATGCGAATGCGAATATTGCCTATTTTGTAAGTAAAAAAAATCAAACGGAACAAAAAGCGAAGAAACTAGCTTGAAAAATGTTAGTTCCCTTAGAACTAATTATTCCTGGTCTAAAAACGTAAACACATTGTCTTAAATGAACCCATTTTAAGCAATAAATTAACTACAAAAAAAACTAAATTTCTGAACAGAAATCTTTCATTTCTTATATTTTATATATACTTGTAACTGAAATAGGACTGGGCCGGATACATCTGTTGCATGACGGAGGACTTGGGCGTCCCGGCAGACCTCGACGGAGATGACACGAATGTCTTCCATAAAAACTAGCCCAAGACCCGCCACGTGGACAAAATAGAGAGAGGCCTTTGCCCAACATCAGCAGTGGGACACCGTACCCTCTTAAATAAAAAAAAAGAACGTAGACAATGAAATTAAATAATGTAGGTAGTAATATGTGGGCATATTTAACCCCATACAAATATGACTCAGGTTTAGCAGTCTTTATCTTTTGTTTATTCATTTTAGTGGCTGAAAATGTATGAATAATATTCGCAGATATTCATGCGAATACGAATGCGGATGCGAATATAAAAAACTTGCGAATATTCGCGAATGCGAATGCGAATATTCGTTACACCCCTAGCGTCTATGGCCGTGAGTTGGTGTGAAAAGTTCAAATAATAACGAATAAACGAACTCCCTTGATAACGATTTGACTGACTGAAAATGAATATGAATATTTTGAACCCAGAAAATGAATGTGAATGCGAAATGGACGCGATGAGACGATTAAATGTAATAAGATTTTATGTTTTACGTCGACTGTACTCGAGACTTATTGGGTTGTTTTCTGAGCAATGATTATGTGATTTTTATTCAATATATTGAAAACTAGGTTTTATTTGAGAATATTTATAGAATGAGGTATCATTATAATCGTTATAGTTATCGAAATTATTACTTTAAATTTTGCGCTTTCGAAATCGCACGCGCAACAATATTTATACACTTGTACACATGTACTTTACAACATTTATAAGCATTAAGAATAAATTCGAATGCAAAACCATGCAAAAAATATTTATGCGATAGAAATAAAGTGATTTTGGTGTTTTAAATTAAATACCACCGAATTCAGTCGAATCACCAAATCATGTGAGCGATTTAATTTATAAACGGTGGACCAACGATCGGGATTAAGTCAACATCGGCAGTAGTTATATAACTGTTATATGAGGCAGCGCACAATCAGTCGTAGTAAAGATCTTTGAGGCAGGTCTTTGTACAGCAGTTGATGATACATTTTAAACCCTAAAGAGTGTGTGAAGGTCGACTCTACTCAAAGAAAGATGTTACGTTTCGTCTCGGCCGTTTGGCGCGTCGCACTCTTCGACGCAGCCGCAACAAATCAACGGAGTCGCACATGAATGTAGTGTTAGGCCGAGAGCGAGTCGCTAATGCGAGTTGGCAGCGTGCCGCGGGGTCCTGCCTACACGGGCGGACAAACAAATGGGACGACGACGCTCGCTCCGTAGACAACATCAGTGCCTCTTATCAGTCAGGATAACAGTAATCCCATTTTACGTTAACTAGTTAAATCGACCTTTAGCTATTTAGACCAATGCTTCCATTCTGAAGCAACTAAAAGACTACTAGATTATCAACCATGTCCTACAAAGAGTGCTGGATTACTTTGAACAGATTTCCAGAAAAGAAGACGCTGATCTGGAAAACCTTTTGGTCACTAGGAAGATTCAGGGGAAGAGGCCTCGGGGCCGTAGCCCGATGCGTAGGTCCGACCAAATCCGCACTGCACTAACTCCCATGACGCGCTCAAGGTGGCCAAGGACTGAGGAAGGTACTGGCGCATCATTATCCGGAGGAAGCTGATCCATGGTGGATATCACGACCCTCAGCAATGAGTATTACGATGCACGGAAGAGGATCTATTTAAACGTTTGATTTTCGATGTGTCTCATTTATTTAACAGTCAGCGGCAAACCTATTCACATTATCCGTCCATTTGGCAAGTTGATTTATTGGTACTATTCAATACAATACGTCTAACAGCAAAATGTACTCAGAAATTCATCAAAACATTAACAAAAGGTATAGATCTATTGGTTCTGTGTGCGGTAGACCTCGCGAAGAATTTTTGAAATAGCTGAAATATGTCATTCTAGCTTCGCGCGCTTGGACAATTATAACCTTCGCAGTTAGCAAAATGATTCTACAACATTTCGTAGTGGAAGAAGATAAAAAGCCTCCGTCAATGATTGACAACTTTATTAAAATGCACAAGAAAGAATATTTCTGTGATATAATTAATTGACTGCAACCAACGGCTTTGCTTGTTGATCATTAGCAAAGTCATGAAATGATTTAACCAAGTACTAACATACCTCAAATAATTAATAATCAAACGAACTTACCTGTGATGTTTGATTCCAATTATATGAGAGTCTCAACCGAAGACGATAACTATATATTACAAGGCAGCACATGATATTGATGTCATCTTCGTCACACATTTAGAGTTATAATATCCTAAAAGAAAAAAGCCGGTGTCTCTGTCTCGCTCACTCCCACCACCGCGCCGACATCCCCGCGTCAATGTGCAGGCGACTTCATTATTTCAGAGTGAATATTTTTGTGTTATGACCAGAGACTATTTTGATTTTATTTTCGGGGTCGGGAGGGACGGGATGTTATCGTCTTCGGTTGAGACTCTCATATAATTGGAATCAAACATCACAGGTAAGTTCGTTTGATTATTAATTATACTTCGAGTCTCAACCGAAGACGATAACTATATATTACAAGGCAGATGTTCAGAGCATTGTAATCTTAATATTCGTTGAGAAAAATAAAATAAAATGTCGAAATGTACTAGAATACATACGTATAATCATATAGGAATTACGGATGAAACTACATTTATCGTTTTCTTAACTTTAACGTTAATAAAATAAATGTAAATATCCTACCTTAGTTATGTTTTATCGAAATAAAGAATTAACAAAAGTATCATTATTAGTACAATCAATCACTTCTCGGCGATAGTATTTTAAGAAAACATTAGAACTATCACTCCAGCCCGCAGCCTTGCGAACCACCTCCAGATTAACTCCAAGCCGATGAGCGGCAGATGTCGATGCTCCTCGAATACTGTGAGCTCCATATATATTGATATCGATACCGCTATTCCTTAGTACATTTTTCACCCAGTGTGCTAGTGTTTGTGAACCAACATTTTTGTGCGGCTTCTTTATGCTAATAAAAAGATTTTCTTTATCGTGATCTCGTCGTAAATGTCTAGTTTTTTCTATATAAGTTTTAACAGCTAAAGCTGGACAAACACTAGGCTTTTCAAGTATGTATGGTAATCTGATGAGTGGTTGGCAGGCTCCGGGTCTGGACGTTTTAATTAAATCTGGTATTTTTATTATGATCACATCATTTTTTAATAACATATTTTTTAGTTTTATTGAACCTATAGTTTGCATCCTTTGAGCGGAAGCTATAGCTAGAAGAGTACAGGTCTTATATGACAAATCAGCTAATGATACATTATCATAAGGGTAAATATTTGTTAGATAATCTAATACAACATTTGTATCCCACGTTGAATTGTACTTTGGATTAGGGGGATTAAGTCTGAAGACCCCTTTTAAGAAGCGATTTATGGAATCATTCAAAGTAACACTTGTACCTAATATAACTGATAGTGCAGATCTATGTGTATTTAAACTGCTGTAACTAGCGCCTTCTTTAAATTTTTCCGTTAGAAACGCAATAACATGGGTACAATTAGTTTCACAATAATTCAAGTTATTATTTTTACAATAGTACCACCAAGATTTTATTGAACTATTATATTGGTTCAATGTATTTTTTGCAAAGGAGGCCATCACTATGTCTAGGGATGCTTCTGGGACACCGCGCTTGATCATTGATTGCCTGATAACGTGGCTGCCACCAGGATAAGACTCGCGTGAAGTGGATGGCAGACTCTGAAAGAGGAACGTAATAAAGAAATATCAGGTCCAAAATATAGTTTTTCCGAGATAACACGCCTGGACCACAAGGGAAACCATGGTTGAGATGGCCAATAAGGTATTACTACAATGCCCTCGGCTTTGTCTGAAACGATCTTCTCTAAAACCCTTGTTATAACACTGAACGGAGGAAAGGCATAAAAATTAATATTGTGCCAGTTGAAAGTGAAGGCATCGACGACTTCAGAATATGGATCTAGTTTCCATGACGCGTATCGTTCGCATTTGTAGTTTTGCGCACTCGCGAAAAGGTCAAATGTTGGATTGCCTAATAAGTTTGTGATTTGACTAAACGCCTCTACTGATATTTCCCATTCCGTGTCTATATTAATCTGTCGAGATTCAAAATCAGCTACTACATTATCGCATGATCTGATGTAGGATGCAAATACAAAGATATTTCGGGTTTCACACCACTGCCATATTTTTCTTGTAATCTCGTTTAAGTGGGGATGTTGAACACCACCCATACGGTTAATGTAGGATATGGCTGTGGTGTTATCTATTCTTAATAATATATTACAATCCCGCAAGTCTACAGTAAAAATCCTTAGCCCGTAAAACGCGGCCATTAGTTCGAGCGTGTTTATATGTAAAGACATTTCTGTAACTGACCAATTGCCGTTCGTTCTTTGATCATTGCATGCCACACCCCAGCCAGTGCTTGAGGCATCACTATAAATTTCCAGTAAATAATCATTTTTCCGAATAGGTGATGATGATGCTATAATATTATCTCTCCACCACGATAAATCTTGTTTGAGATATTGTTCTATTTTCATTTGTTTACAATAGTTTTGCGTGTAATTAAGAGCTAAAAACTTTTCACGCTCGAATAGTTTTGTGTACATCCATCCAAAAGCAACGGCTGGGCATGCAGAGGTCAATAGTCCAATAAATTCAGAAAAATACCTAACTGTACATTTGTTTATTCCCATTAATTCTATGGCACGAGCCTTAATACGTTGTTTTTTCTCATCTGTCAATGTAATGCTCATGTTTGAGGTGTTGAAAACAAAACCTAAGAACTTGCAAATTTTACTTGGTATCATGACACTTTTAATTGAATTTATGACGAACCCTAATGATTCTAAAAGACTGCTCGTGCAGTTAACGTTAAATAAACACTCGTCATACGATCTGCCAATGCATAAGAAATCATCTAAGTAACATACTGACATATGCCCACATGGACGCAAGTACTCTAATACTGGCTTTAATAATTTAGTAAATACATATGGAGCAGTGCAAAGCCCGAACGGAAGTACATTAAATTGGTACATTTGATTGCGCCACAGAAAACGCAAATATTTGCGATCCTCTTCATTTATAGCTATCAGAAAATAAGCGTCTTTTAAATCGACTGTCGCCATAAAATAATTATAATCTAACAACCTCAGCGCAGTGCGATAGTCTTCCATCTTAAAATGTTGAATATTAACATATTTGTTCAGTTCTTTCAAATTTAAAATAAATCTGTGACTCCCGTTAGGCTTAGGAACAGTAAAAATAGGCGAAAGAAATTGTCCTTCACATGGAGTGCACAGTGATATAAAATTAGAGGTATATAATTCTAATACGCAGCTGTCAATTATTTTAGCTTGGTTGTTTCCACAGGTATTATTTTTTATTTCAGCACTTTGCACCGGTATACTTTTGAAAGGAATTTTATAGCCTTTTATCCAACTTAAAATAATCTGATCGCTAGTGATTTCACACCATTTGTCATAAAAATATTTTAAACGACCAGCGTTAGATACCTGAGGTTCCTCTGCTAGCGCTTCCTCGAAGGATTGTAACGCCGCGTACTCGCGGGCCGACGACCCCTCGATGCTTCCAGCCGACGATTCCGCGGCGGCGGCGGCGGCGGCGGCGGCGGCCGGCTGTACGCGGGGGTCGACCGCGGCTCGGTCGCTGCTGCTGTGCGCGGCGGTGCCCCCCTCGAGTTTAAAGCCCCTCGTTGAGGTAAAGGTATCCTATAAGCGGAGCGTAACGGCGCTGGTTTCATTTCTGAGCCCGTCTTGTTTATTGCCTTCGATGACTTGATGTGGTCAGCTAAAGCGGCGCCAAAGAGATGTTCGTCAATTTTTGTATTCTTGACCGTATCTCTGATATTTCTGTTTAATGTATTTAAGGCGGAGTAACGGCGTGACAATGATTCCCTATAGTGATTGTCACATATTAACCTACCAGCGTCACTTAAAATCTTGATGATATTTTGGGGCACATTACTATTTGGTGATAGGGCCCAATTCAAAACTTGTCATATAGCGGCAAGGCAGTTCGAGAGCTGACTTTGCTTACTCTGACTATACAGATCCTTTTTTACGTTCATTTCTGAAAGCGCTGCTTTAATTTCGAGGTTAAGTTTTGGAGCAGCCATATTAGGACAATTTTTGGGTGGTAAGTATTGCTTTACTAATTCCAATTGAGATTCCTTAGTTAAGCCGTTAGACAAGATATGAGACCATCTCGAAGCAATGTCTTTGTGTAAGTTTTCGCCGTAATTTTTCTCAGTAGCAGGATCATCACCGAGTAATTGAAGAATTTCAGGCTCTAATGGCGGTACAGTATCATCTGTAAGATGCACCGCTTGGGCCGCGTCCGCGTTCATCCCGGATGTGCCGGGGGCAGGCGTGTCGGGCAACGTAGCCGGCGCGGAGGTTGTGGCCGGCGCGGAGGTCGCGGGCGGCGCGGGCGTTGCGGCTGGCGCGGGGACCGCGGCCGAGGTCGGCGCCGCCGGCGGTGGAGCTGGCATGGACACTGCTTGTTCTGTGTCCTCGGTAAAATTCAACTCAGGTGAAAAAATTTGGCGTTGAAAGTCACCCTCATCTTCGACCTCGATGACGTCATCGCCTAAAAAGCAAGATACCCATATTGTAGCATTTATAATGTATACTAGTATTAGTAACTTGTTTTATCCTCAACACCATTTAGGTGGAGCCAGCTTGAACGTCTCAACACCATTTAGGTGGAGTAAACTGGACATCCTCAACACCATTACGGTGGAGCCAGCCTGAAATTTTCGACACCATTTAGGTGGAGCGAGCTGAACATCCTCAGCACCGTTTAGGTGGAGCCAGGTTGAAGTCCTCAACACCGTTTAGGTGGAGCCAGCTTGAAGTCCTCAACACCGTTTAGGTGGAGCAAGCTTGAAATCCTCAACACCGTTTAGATGGAGCAAACTGGACATCCTCGACACCATATAGGTGGAGCCAGCTTGGAGTCCTCAACACCATCTAGGTGGAGAAAGCCTGAACGCCTCAACACCGTTTAGGTGGAGCAAGCTTAAACCTGACACAATTTACGTGAAGTAAGAAAAGGAAACAAGACAAAGAAACGCTTTCAATAGCACTATTTAAATGCAGTGTTATAATTATTATTATTCAGTCATCAACTCATCACACCTAAAATAGGTTAGATGACTATATATATGCGTATATCTAGTACTTTGCTACTATTTTTATAAGTGCATTTTATCAGAGAGGAAAAAGAGGGTAGGCGTAACTATACCCGTATCTAATGGTTTTATAGTAAAGATTGGTAACAAAGTTGAAGTTGGATAACGAATGAAATCAAGATTGCTTAGAATATTTTGATTTACCTGGTATATCCGGATCATAATATCTTTTGTATCCGTACTCGTCGGATTGGGTGCGTCCCACGAGATATAACTACAAAATATATAATTTCATATTAATAACGTTCACAAGATATAATGAACTTTTGCTATAACATCAAAATCAATATTTTTATTAGGAATAACGGTCAATTAGCATAATACTCATGTTGTAGAATGATTTTTTATATAACACTCAAATACTCTAAATTCAGTTGATATAACATACATAACCTATATCGATCATAGTATATACTTTCTTTTAGTATAATGATTAGAAAATATAATAGCGTAATGATATATTAAATAGGTTATAACAGCTACCCCTAGTAGTCTTTAATGGCAAACCATCAGAGCCTTTCCTTGTGTCCAGAGGAGTGCGACAGGGCTGTGTCTTGGCGCCTACCCTGTTTGGTATATACTTTTCCCTTATATTACGTACAGCTTTCCGCGATAACCAACAGGGTATCCATCTGCACACGAGGACCGACGGAAAGATGTTTAACATCTCTCTCCTCAAATCTAAAAGAAACCGTCAGGATCTTTTCGTCGACAACCTTTTATATGCCGATGATGCAGCCTTTGTCGCTCACTCGGAACAAGAGCTCCAGTCAATGGTGAGTCAATTCTCCCAGGCATGTTCCCTGTTTGCCATGTCTATAAACGCCAAAAAGACCGTTGTGCTAGCACAAAATAGCTCTGTGGCCCCAATGATCTCGCTCAATGGCACGCTGTTAGAAGTAGTGGACAGGTTTTGCTACCTAGGGTCGACCGTAACGAACAACCTCACGCTCGATGCAGAGGTCGACATACGTATCGGAAAAGCGGCCGCCATGTTCGGGAAGCTTAGTATAAGAGTATGGCAAAACAAACATCTCACGACAAATACCAAAATGCTAATTTTTCAGGCGTCCATTCTAAGCATACTCTTGTACGGAGCTGAAACCTGGACAACGTATGCAAAAGTAGAACGGCGTTTAAACTCTTTTTACATGCGTTGCCTTCGTAAGATCTTGGGCATATCGTGGCAAGACAGGGTAACAAACGAAAGGGTTCTAGAAATTTCACAGCTGCCTAGTTTGACCGCGTTTCTCAAACAGAGACGTCTGCGTTGGCTAGGGCATGTGTACAGGATGGAACCTTCTCGTCTTCCTCGTAGTGTTCTTCTTGGCGCGGTGGCGAATGCAAGAAGAAACGTTGGCAGACCATTGCTTCGCTTTAAAGATTGCGCAAAGAGGGACATGGCCGCCTTCCATATTGACCACCAGAAATGGGAAAAGCTTGCGGAGAATCGGACGGAGTGGCGCAAATGCGTTGTTGAAGGTCGCAAGTTATGCGATGAGACCTGGTTCGCGGCACTCGCTGACAAGAGACAAAGACGTCGACAAGGCGACGCAGTACCACCCGTCGCACACTTCTCTTGTCAGGCCTGCGGTAAAATGTGTCGATCTCGTATCGGTTTAGTTAGCCACCAGAAACGGTGTATCCCAAACACTACACCATAATTCGTCTGCAATAGACGCAAGGGCCTATGTATAACAGCTACCCCTATGCCCCTAAAATGGAACATGGGTCAAAAACCGAAAACTGTAGGTTAGGTTAGGTTTGTTTTATGACCATGGATAGCGGAGCGAGCAAAGCGAGCGGAGCGTCAAAATGCTTGCTTGCATGGAGGTATATTAAAATTTAACAGCGAACTACTTATTGCATAAGTATGTACACAATTGATAATGGCAGATGAAATGCTGGGAAGTAAGAGTATACCGTTTGGAAGAACTGTAACAAAATGGAATATGGGTCAAAAACCGAAAACTGTAGGTTAGGTTAGGTTTGTTTTATGACCATGGATAGCGGAGCGAGCAAAGCGAGCGGAGCGTCAAAATGCTTGCTTGTATGGAGGTATATTAAAATTTAACAGCGAACTACTTATTGCATAAGTATGTACACATTGATAATGGCAGATGAAATGCTGGGAAGTAATAGTATACCGTTTGGAAAAACTGCGACAAAATGGAATATGGGTCAAAAACCGAAAACTGTAGGTTAGGTTAGGTTTGTTTTATGACCATGGATAGCGGAGCGAGCGAAGTGAGCGGAGCGTCATAATGCTTGCTTGCATGGAGGTATATTAAAATTTAACAGCGAACTATTGCATAAGTACCTATGTACACAATTGATGTGCCGGCGGTTATTCTATACGAGCATTATGCATTTCGGTGTTAGATGTATTAAGTAATATACATTATGAATCTGAGATATTATGAATGTTATACGTTATGATCGTTATATACAATGATATTATACTTAAACAACGTTATACTTAACAAAAATAGATATTTTGATGTTATATCTAACGTTCGTTATACACCTTGAACGGTATACAAAACGAGCTTATACAATATGAGCGTATATAATATGAATATTATAGTATAAGTTCTTATGTCTTATATTACTTACCCCGTCGGATTGATCTCCTACAGATGAGATTGACGATGACGAATGTCGCCGTTTTTTTAATTTAGCCTCCAACTTTTTCACTTTTCTAAGAATATGGTAATAATCCTTATCCTCTGATCGTTTTCTTTTCCCCATTGTTGCACTTTAATCACGAAATATATAAATTTTTAATTTTTATGAAGGTTATATGTGTGATTCAGATAACACAAAAACACGTAATGAAGTCGCCTGCACATTGACGCGGGGATGTCGGCGCGGTGGTGGGAGTGAGCGAGACAGAGACACCGGCTTTTTTCTTTTAGGATATTATAACTCTAAATGTGTGACGAAGATGACATCAATATCATGTGCTGCCTTGTAATATATAGTTATCGTCTTCGGTTGAGACTCGAAGTATAATTATAGACGGAGCCTGTTATTTTGTCCGGCAGTGTAGTGTAAGCGTTTGGCACAGCCCGGCGACATGATTGTTACTGCGCGGATTAAATAAAACGACTTGTATCGCTGCGGCCGCTGCAATGCGTGGGGGGGGGGGGGACTGTTGTTGGCTCATGGCGCTGATATTGACTAAAGGATTTAACCTGAAAATGAATAAGCTTAAGTCTCACAATTAAATGATGACTTATACCCCTTTTTCACTAGGGTCTGACAAAAAGCAAACAAGCCATTAGATGAAAAATGGTTTTGGATATGTGCTATACCTGAGTCACTTAATCCTTGCAAAAAAATATGTATCCTGTTAACTTGATTTTGGAACAATCATCACATATGATAGAACTCCGGAAGCACCTCAGCGGAAAAACTCATTCTACAACTAGTTTTGAAATCACGCTTCGCTATCACCAAACACTACAACGCGACAACGTTACCATACAAATTTATAGAATCTAAATAAATAAAATTATAGAATAATAATATAATAATATAATAAATTTATAGAATATTTATGTTTTAAACTGTCTCAAACTGTCACATTGCAATCACTAGTCGTTCTAAAACACAGCTTAGTAATCATTGCCGATGTGAGCAACAGTTTTTTGACCTAAATATCAAGCTTTTTGAAATAATTTCTCAATAACAACAGATACCACAATTTAGTTAAAAAAGCAATAACAATATTGTTAAATAACAAAAAGTGATGAAAGCGGTAAATTGAAATGAAATCTGGTATTACAGTGTCTGGCGCCAACAGGAGCAACACAACTCCGCGAGGGAGCAATAAGGCGGCGCGCAGCGGAGCGGACCATGCAACAAGTCAGCACCGAGTAGCTGACAACGGTAGGTAATTAATGTTCAAGTCAGGAGACTTTATGACGATGCAAAATATTATTCATATAAAAATAATCTGTTTGGTAGGCTTTTGCCGAGGGATACTACCATATTTTGTGCTTGTAAGTCTTACAGCGTTGGAAAGCTAGGCAATATATTTTTGTCTAAATAGCCCATTCCACGGACGCTTTACGCGCTGTTAAAGAAATACTGCACTTTATCAACTGCGGAGCGGAACCCGGCAGACACGAGTCGAGCGCACGCCGACTGTTCCACGCTTCTATGGAAAACTTTTTACTACTGGCTTCAACTTCCTGATATTTTTTGCGACTTCAAACTGTGGTAAAACTCGCACATAGCGTAGAAATTGGATTTATTTTTTGCGATAAACTGACCGAATTCTAAATATAATATTGAATCTGTCTTTGTTACTCAATAACGCTTTAACGAAAGTGTCGAACGGTTTTAGACGAAACTTTATGGATAGTTCAGGCCATATAATAAAAGATTTTACTCTCTAGGTTACTCCCCCGGTAGCACGAGGAAAGTTAAAAGCAAAATATGATAGTTTCAGGATGCATTGCAAATTATTGTGTTTTACTAAGAAATACTTTACATAACTTGCGATATCATGAGTCTGAATTAATCTTAGTTTCACAGTGCTTTGGTTTTACTGGATTTTCAACCAGGAAGTTTGTCAACCAGTGATGACTTTATGCTGCTAAGACGTGGTGTATCCTTTTGAGGGTCCAGTACACCACGTTACCAAATTTCCCAAGTATTTTTACATACCAAAATGTCATGAGCCAGGTGCTACCATCATTCAAAACTATTTAAGGTGGTGTTCCGCTACAGCGACGTAATAGAGAGTTCCGCTGGCGTAACTTTTATTGCGACAGTTATTCCCGCTGATTCGAAATATTAATTTGTTTAGGTTCCGTTTCCGAGTCTCCGTTTATGCGGCAAAAGTTTTTAATGGGCTCTTCATTTGTTTGGAGAAGTAACTGCAACCAAATCAAACTTGTTTGTGTTTTTGCATATTTTAAATGGCATTGTTTTTTATTTCCAGTTTCGCAGTGAGGTGTTCTAAGATTAATTAATTATTTGCGTATTTCAATGTAGTTGCTAGCTCAAATGAACGTAAGCAATTGTGACTTGTATTTTTTTTATTACAGGGCACTTTGGCACTTAAAAATTAATGCACATAGGTATGTTTTATAAAAGTGATATTAGAAAAATATCAAGATTTTTTTTTACGTTAGATAACTTAATTTTCTTGGAAAGTTAAACAGTTTGGGAAACATGATCTATTGTTCAGGGGGCTATAATGGTTGCGTTTATCACGTGATAAATAAGTGACAAAGCACCTGTCACTCACACTCGCAATTTGTCAAAACGTGACGGATGCTTTGTCACTTATTTATCGCGTGATAGAAGCAACCATCATAGGCCCGCAGGACAAACCACATTCACGTTTACATTCATGAATATACGATTTATAAATGTGCATGCTTACGTGCGGCTTTTGTGACAGTCATATGTCTCTGCTTGAAAGCCGGAGCGGCGCAAACCTCGCCGCACGAGGCGCTAATAGCGAGAACTCTTATCACATTTGCAGTTTTACACAAAACTAGGCTACCTGACTCGTATGCAAACATCTACCATACGAAATCCAACCTTTCACCGACTACACAAGACTCCAAACACATTACCTACGTGGTTGTATTTAACCTGTGTAATACTAAAGGGAAAGCAATCTTTCTTCGAAGGAACAAGGTGTGTTATCGGTCGGCGGGGATGTGAATGCTGTGCAACGTGTGACTACTTCGGCTTTGAGTTAGCTCGAGAAACGGTCTGACGGTGTCGTGCGGGGTGGACCGCTTACAGTTAGCTAACTGGTAACTTCACTGGTTTTAGATCTTTCTGAGAGGTAAGATTTGTTTTACATGTTTACAGATAGGTTATTTGTTAATGAGTTATGATATTTAGAACATTAAAGACGACGTTAACGTATCAAAAAAAAACTGCAGAAAGAAAATGTAAACAGTACCCGTGGCATGAGTCAGCGCACCTAGCGGTTACTTTGTAGAACTACAATTCTCCATAAAAATCCTTTACGCAGTCGCTAGCGAGTACCTATAACTGTCACTGTAATCTCATGAAATGAAATGAAATAATTTATTCAGTAAGTAGGCCACTAGGGCACTTTTACAAGTCAGATTGTGAATCTACCGGCATTTCGCAACAGGAGACCGCTGTTGAGAAGCAAGCCTAAACTCCACAGTACATGGTAAAAGTACAGGAGATTTATTGCTAATAGGAAATCCATACTAATCCATACTAATATTATAAATGCGAAAGTGTGTCTGTCTGTCTGTTACCTCTTCACGCTTAAACCGCTGAATCGATTTTGATAAAATTTGGCATGGAGATGGTTTAAGATCCGAGGAAGGACATAGGATATTTTTCATCCTGGAAATTATCCCTAAAAAGATTGAAAAGTGAGTAAGTAATTCATGATGACATTGATGACCCTGTAGGAAATGTAATGATTAGACTAAAAGCACTATTGCTCTTACATTTGCTCAGGCGCTTTTAATAATCCCTTTTATCAAGTATTAGTATGGAAGTATGGATATTGGGTTGTGCATTTTCTATCGTTGCTTATCCGGATAAACAACGATAGGAATAGTAGCGAGGGGAACTATATAATTTGAAAGTAGCCAGTAACCGCCACAAAGCCCTCAAGAGTCCCTAGCGGACAAAGAGGCCGGAGAAATATGACGGCGCGATCCAACTCGAGGGACGGCTCGTCTCGGGGTGCTACCATACCAGCATTCTAAAGTACCGACAGTTTTGGCTGATATTTTTTTTTCTAAAAATAGATATTCTCATAGAATAACCTTATAGCTAATAGATAATGATAATTTCCAAGATAGAAATGCCGTTGGAAATCAAAAACAAGATAAAAATGCCGTTTGAAAACAAAAAAAAGATTTAATTTAAGATTTTTTTCGGAAAACACGTACGTAAGTATCTCTTTTAGACGGTATTAGTATGAACTATCTACAATCTGATAGTGACGCTGTTTCATTAAATAATGCGGCATTCGAATTGTCAATTATACTCAATGTCCAATAATTGATTGTGAAATTACTAAATCATGAACTCTGTTGAGCGCAGGCCATTAGGGAAAAAGGACTCTTCCTAATTAACATTATTACGTTCATAATTATCACTGGCGAGTGACTGACCTCACACATCAACTATTATTTATCCATGAATGAGAGACAAAAAGTTCGGTGTGGTGCTACCTTTAACGATGGGGCTGCTGTGCAAGACGAAACAAAAATAAGGATAGTTACAATAAAACGAAGGTGGAACAATACAAAGAAGGGAGGTATCGAAGTGTAAAGAATTGAAGTAACAAGTAAGAGAAAAGTTACTTATGCGTACAAAAAAGCTCCTTTATAAAGTTTTTGTTTTTTAATGTTGTTAATTTGTCTATGCAAACCATTACCAATATAAAGATCAAAGCTTAAAGAAAAATTGAGAAAGGAGCTACCTGGTGGAAGAGACCGGGAATCGAAACCGGTACCTGACCGGGCCAGTGCGTTTAACCACTTCGCTACCCTAGCTCCGTGGTAGCGAAAATTGTGGTGTACCCACAGAGACATTACATGTTTCATAAATTTATGTCTATGTAAGTTTATTACCGTAAAAGTTTGTAGGTAGTAGATACAGTGCGTGAGCTATCAGAATGCTATTTGTGTTTTATACCTGTTTCACTCGCTCTTACACGATCCAAATAAGAACCTCTCAGTTTTCATGCAAGCCCGAATCGCAATCTAAGAGCTCACAAACTGTACGCTATTTAATACAGTAAATACCAAACAAAAAATAATAATATATGAGACATCATTGGTCTTTTATATCTCAGATTATCCTCATCCACATAAAACGTTTTAATAACGTAGTCAAGTAAAAAATATCCTATAACCAAGTTTGGATGTCCAGCTATCGCCGTACCAAAAAGGCAATCCGCAGCCCGCTTTTAAAATTATATTGAAATCATAACCAAAACTGCTTGTGGCGTTAAGAGCAAAAATACTCATAAGTAGTTTTCAATATTGTTGCGGAAAACGAAAGCTGTCCGCACCGGACCGAAAGAAGATGGAGGACGGCACCGGCCCGGAAACGAGCCTCCACTGCAATCGGCCCAGCGAATGAGGTAGTCGTTTAATTGAACGGTGAACCAAACCTATTGATGTCTCTCACAAAAACCGCATTTTAATAGTTCTACCCGAGGGCCTTGCGGCTAAAACTTGACCGTAACCGGAAATTAAGTATCGTTTACCCGGTTTTGTATAATTTTCGCTGACATTGTTAGTCTAGTAGTTACGTATTTCAATGAACACTGGTTAGTAAGGTGTAGCTATAGTATTAGGTAAAATAAACTTACTAAAGTGGCTGATTTCAGAGAAAAGCTTACTTTGTGAAATGAAACAGTTTGGAAATCATAATTAGCTTATTAGCAAACTAGTTAATTAATGTGTAAATTGAACTTTACGTTACGTTTTAAATTAACCTATTTATCGTGTTATAATGTTTTACAAGTTTCTGTAATCGCGCGTTATAATAATAGAATGAAAACATTGCAAAACTAATTTATCGTGATGTGGAGTACGCACTGACCAATAATTGCGACCACCGCTTTGAGGTAAATAAAATAGTTTATGGTTTCATTTGAGCTTTGGTTCGTTAATTCTACCGCATTTGTATATTATAAGAGCCTTATTATGGTTTGATATATATTTCTGTAGTCGTATTTGCTTGCGTAGCAAACTTTTATGATTGCATTGGTAATTTTTCACAGAACAAAATCCTGCTCGTTCGACATTCAACACCACAGTATTCTAAAAAAATATGTCAGTCCGATATCCTGAAGTTACGTGAAAGATAGCCTAATCGACATACCTAGAATCACGGCTCGTTTAGGCGGACTTCAAACAATTTTAATATGTACAGCTGGACCAAAGATGACTAATTATAAGATGGAAGAGATCGCTCGTTAGCGATTAGACCGCCTGCTGTTTATCTCTATTGAATGTAACGTAATGTGTACGTGTAATCTGTATTTGTTTGTATTTTTTCCTGTTGAGGCATGCAATACAGAATATTCGATTCTATAGGGTTCTTTTTACCCACTACAGTAAATACAATTAAGAAGGTAACACGAATTAAATTTCGACTTTTTTGAGTTACATAATATAACGCCGAAATAAATACACTAGTAAAACCACCCTTCTATCTATCCAAGCTTCCAAGAACTGCTAGCTGTCCCTATAATTGCCCCCAAAGCCCGCGAGAGACTCCGACTTATCTCCGAGAAGCCCGTCGCCCGAGAAGAGTCCGGCTGCACTCAGACTCAGAACCAACTGTCGCATGAAGAGAATGAAGTCCACTTTCACAGGTCCCGATATAGAAGCCAGGGTGGTAATGCATCCCGGTTTAATTAAATGTGAACTTGACCCGCACCTGGAGCGCTGGAGCGCTGGAGGGCTCTACGCGGAGGTAAATTAATTTAGTTTCGACAAATGTAGGTCGCACTAATATTTTTAATTGCTCGCTGTATATTTTCAAAGCAAACGTGGGTTGTATTTGAATAATATATTTTCATTTTCTGTTTAGTTATAATTCTAAAATGAGATCGTTTAGATCGCGTATTTTCGATTTGATGCTACCGCAACCGTCCGTAACGATCTTGGTATTCTCAATGTTCTATCTAAGGAATTGTCGTCATTGTAGTAAATGTAACATTAATTATTAGTACTCGTATGTTGCAGATCAGACATCAGACAGAGAAATATGGACTCTGCCTTTACAACAATATGGCAGAGCCACTTATCACTGCGGCTGTCTGTATAACCAATAAGTGGAAAACAAAACTTTTGTCAGCCAATACTTAAAGAATAGGTGTCCCAGCGTCGACGAGCTCTCCCGAGGCCTCGTTACGCGTAGATGATTGCTACTTACTTATGTCGGCTTCGCTAAGGAGATTCCGGGGAACTATGAGGAACATCTTTTCAATAACTTTGTTTTGTAAGTAAGAGACGAGTAGAAAGTCAAGGAAATGGGTTATTTCAACATTGTTAAAATTTCGTTAATTATACTGTGGTGCTTGTGGATATGGTGTGGCAAAAGCTTCCTAAAAAGTAGTAAAACACAAATGAGAGATAGGCACCAGGAATGCAAAAGTTCTAGATGTTTCTTCAGATCAGATGTCGTGGTATATCGAAGTAATCATAAAGTTTATCTTGTAAAATTGCTGGTGTAAACCACGGTTAAGATTTAAAAGTAAGTCTTTAACGTCTTTTTGGAGAAAGCTATACCTAAAGTTCAAAATACACCTCAGGGCAACGTTTGGTGCCATCTACAGTAAAATTCCGAGATTGTTTCATCAAATGATTTATATTGTAGGAAAATTATGTCTAGAATAACGGTTTTTCTTAAACTTGCTTATTTATTTATTTATTTAATCTTTATTGCACAAATGAAAAACAGATCTTACAAAAGGCGGACTTAATGCCATGCCAAAGCTTATTGTCTGTTATTTATGCTTATTTCTTAATGCTTATTGCACAGGACAGAACTGAAGTAATCACAGGTAAACTCTTTTCATTGTAGGTATTATAATTGTATTTGCAAAATAATAAATGTTTCCGATTCAGAAAAAAAATTTTTTTTTTTCAATATCACAGTCTATCAAAAGTTTGGCATAGGGCTGGCGTCCTTGTCGAAGTGTAATCACTAATGTAATCGGCTATTAAAGCCGTGAGTTGCGCAGGAGACGGTGAACGAGTAAATCAGTGCTTGGCCGCGCGCCAGGCGGCGGGGTGAAGCGTCGTACCGGCGGCTCACTAATTGTGGACACAGGGTCCAAAAGCAGGAGCTTTAGGAGGTCCTACAGCAGGACTGTGTCCACATATTCCCGTTCGTCAATAGTTTGTGTAGGTACAAAGTGTAGGTACACAGACGAGCTACTTTCATTTTGAACTGCAATCCGGCTTAAGCGTAATTTTCATGCCATTTTAGTGCAGTTGAAAACTAGTTTTGCAGTCCGCTTGCAGTCAGCTAACGGTTATAAAGCAGTTGTGTTGCAGTGAGTACAATGGGCAGTTAGCTTGTAACCATTGCCTTTGTCATTCAGTTCATCACGTCAACACGGGTGGACTGGTTTTCACCAATGGGGATTGTTCGACCTCGAAAGTTGGTTATCATGGGTAAGAAAAAAAGGAGAATTACGCGGAACAAGTGGCGGGCACCTTCTAGTGTTATTAAACATTGCAGTTTGTGAATGAATATGTTATACTTATAACTCCAGTCGCAATCGCAAAAATAAATTACATAATTTCTTCTATTCGTGAGCCGCGTAGCCGGCGTGTCGCGTCGTACTAAGGCATTAAATGAAAAATTGCACTTTTATGAAACATTTCCGACGCGTCGAATATTTATTATCTGTAGCCGCACGCATACTCATCCGCATTCTCCACAACGTCACAGAATACTATTTATTAAACACTTACTTATGTTTTGCGGACAAAAACAATGGAAGCTAAAAAGCACGCTACGAGTTATTGTTTAAATTGGAGCTGCATAGCGTCTTTATAAGACGTAGTTATTCGACAAGAAACGGATTTTCAGTGATGTGTCTGTGATCAATAGGGTAAAGACCGGCAGTGATCATCGAATCGTAAGAGGCACACTGAATATCAATGTTAAACTGGAAAGGTCCAGTCTGATGAAGTCTACGCTCCGACCTACTCGGGCCCATATTCAAAACCCCGAGAGCTTTCAACTCGAGCTCTCCAACCGCTTCGCTTGTCTGGAGAACTTTGTCTCAGTGGACGAGATCAACGACGGGCTAGTGGAAACTGTCCACACGGTAGGGTCTAAGTTTTTCAGACCCCGCCGTAAAGATAGACCTCAGAAATTGTCTGATCGAACCTTAAACCTCATGGCTGAACGACGCTCGCTACAGTTGCAGTCTCCCGATGACGCGAGGTCATATAGGCAGCTTAATAGACGTATATCGAAGTCCTTGCGACATGATCTGCGGCTCTTTAATACGAACCGTGTTAAAGAGACCATTGAGCAGAACAAAGGCTCCAAAGTGTTCGCAAAGGACAAGTCTATTGGACAAAGCCAGCTGACCAAGCTGAAACGGGAAGATGGCAGCATAGCGTCGACCAAAGCAGAGGTTCTAGGCGAGATCGAGAGGTTCTATGGTCAGTTATACACTTCAGTCGCAAAGCCCGTTGACAGCTTGGTAGGCGATCCAAGAGCCAAGCTGTCACGACATTATACCGAAGACATCCCGGACATCAGTCTGTAGGAGATTAGGATGACCCTGAAGCAGCTTAAGAACAACAAGGCGCTGAGCGAAGACGGAATCACCTCAGAGCTTCTCAGAGCGGGTGGAACACCGGTACTTAAGGTCCTCCAGAAGCTCTTTAATTCCGTCTTGTCCGAGGGCAAAACGCCTGAAGCATGGAATAGAGGCGAGGTGGTACTGTTCTTCAAGAAAAGTGATAACAGCCTATTGAAGAACTACAGGCCCATCACGCTTCTAAGCCATGTTTATAAGTTGTTTTCAAGGCTCATCACGAACCGTCTCGAACATAGACTTGAAGACTTCCAGCCTACCGAACAAGCCGGTTTCCGAAGAAGCTTTAGTACCATAGACCACAAACATACGCTACGGCAAGTTATACAGAAGACTGAAGAGTATAACTTGCCATTATGCTTAGCGTTTGTGGACTATGAGAAAGCCTTCGATTCGGTGGAAACATGGGCGGTGCTCGAGTCACTTAAGCGATGCCATATTGACTATCGGTACATTGAAGTGTTAAAGTGTTTGTATAGTAACGCCACCATGTCGGTCCGAGTTCAGGAGCAGAGCACAAAGGCCATTCCATTGAGAAGAGGCGTAAGACAGGGGGACGTTATATCCCTGAAACTGTTTACGGCCGTTATGGAAGACGCCTTCAAGCTCCTGGAATGGCAAGGACTTGGCATCAACATCAATGGCGAATAGGGCTTTGATCCCGGAATTCCGGAATTTCGAAACTCCGGAATCTCGGACGATTTATCCGATATTTCTATTCCGGAATTGAGGCGGTCGAATATCGAAAATTCCGGAATTGTAACTTTTATTTTATTAATTCTAAATCTAAGCGGTAGCATAAATATTTTTCGAATATTAAAAGATTATTTATAAAAATCACCACTTAACAAAATAGTTACACGATGAGTCGATGACGAAAATGTTTATCTTATCTTGGGTCATTCAGCCTTCAATTCAGGTAGTCCAGGACTCCAGGTCGTACAATACCTTAGGTATTGTACGGGGCGCGGGGTCTCTAAACCAGTGCGCATTCTTGCGATGCGAGTAGAATCATAAAATCCAGTAATCTTTTATCTTTGTCCATTTCTATTTTTGCCCTTTAATTTAATAAATGTTGTCAGTTATAATTGCAACCCCGTTGGCGAAGGTGGTTATTCTTAAGTCTTGTTTGTGAATATGTGAGTTTAATTTTTTGTTGTGTCTGTATTCAGTGTTACGTACTGTTACCGTTATCCCTGCGATACAATGTAAGTATTTCTTATTTAGTGTCTAATTTAGTAATGCCTTGGTAAATAAGTATAAATATATAATATATTAGAATGAAAATTATAAGATAAGGATAACCCGCAGTCAAGTCAAATTAGTGTCTTTATCCTTTTAATAACTTTAATATGGGAGATTTAAGCTTTCCATTTACAATCATAAGTCGATTTATTGTTATGAATTATTACATTTTTAATTTTTATGCTTATTTAGATTTTGTACATCCAATTGTTTAAAGTATAAAGTTCGAGGCGTAAGTGCCGAATTGCCGATATATTTGACTTAGCGTAAAGTCTATTTTCATCGTTATGGCATTATATATATATATATATATATACATACTAGCTGTGCCCCGCGGTGTTACCCGCTCATCCAACGGGAACACTAAATATTTTCGGGATGAAAAGTATCCTATGTCCTTTCCCGAGTCTCAAACTATCTCCATACCAAATTTCATGTAATTCGGTTCAGCGGGTTAAGCTTGAAGAGGTAACAGACAGACAGACAGACACACTTTCGCATTTACAATATTAGTATGGATATAATATGAAGTCTTTAAAGTCGTAATTGTTTTATTACATTTAAGATGCGCATTCGCGCATATAATACGCAAGTTAAAACTAAACTTAAGTTTATTTTCAGGTCTTCGGCATCAAAACCCATCGTAAATTACTCAGAATTTAGAAAAAGCACATTAAACATATGGAAACATTTTCTGCGTGCAAATGATGGACAATCTGCCAAGTGCAAAAAATGCCATAAAATATTGAAAACTGGTGGTGGAGCTACAACCGGGCTACATACTCATTTGCGTTCAAAACATCCAGAGATTACCTTACCTACAAATTCCGGGCCTGATAATGAAAGTGCTGCTGGAACATCTACAGGAACTTCGGTTTCAACTTGCAGCGCATCCACATCGACCATAAAGCAAGCCAAAAAGCGAAAGCTTGTGACCGATTATTTCAAAGCTGATGACGACGAAAGCACGGAAACCACTATTTCTAGAATTGCGGCGTTAGATGTTTTTAGTTTTAACCGGTTTTGTGAAAGTGAAGATTTGCGGCGCGTGTTTAAAAAAGGTGGATACGAGCTACCTAAATCAGGCAACACCGTAGCTAAAATAGTATTAAATCATGCTGAAAATATAAAAACAGATCTGAAGGCGAACATCGCTAACATGAAGCAGGAGGGAATCAAATTTACAGTGACGCTAGATGAATGGACGTCGCTGCGAAACAGGAGATATATGAACATAAACCTTCACTCAAGAAAATTTGGAGGATTTGATTTTAAGAACCTTGGGCTGGTTAGAATTTGTGGTTCGATGCCGGCTCAAACTGCACTAGAAATATTGGGGGACCACCTATTAACATTTAACATATCCATTGACGAAGATGTGGTTGGCATAACGACGGATGGTGCTAGTGTGATGAGAAAAATGGGAACCTTTTTTCATGGGCAACATCAGTTGTGCCTGGCTCATGGTCTTCAATTGGCTGTCATTGACACTGTATATAAAGATCCAACAACAACAGAGGATATTTTTGAACCAGCGATAGATATTGAGATCGACCCAAAAAAATTGTCTGACGCAGGCACCGACAGCGATGAAGAGGAAGAAAATGACGAAGGATTTTCAGTTGTAATTCCACGTGTTCGAGTCGACCCGCACATGCATAAAGAGCTTATTTGCAAGGTCCGCAGCGTAGTCAAAATGATACGTAAGTCACCTCTTAAGTCAGATGCTCTACAAGCTTATGTAACCCAAGAATTCAATCATAACATCCAGCTTCAGTTGGATTGTCAAACAAGATGGTCAAGCATGTCTGAAATGATTGGTTCATTTCTAAAAATCAGAACTTGCGTTATGAAAGTGCTTATTGATTTCAAATCACAAGAATCCTTCTCGGAAGACGAAATTAGTTGTTTACTTGATATGCACCGATGCTTGGAGATTGTAAAACTGACAGTTCTATCTCTCTGTCGTCGTGAAGCAACGCTATACACTGCAGATACTGCTTTAAAGTTTATGCTCAGTAAACTTGAGCAGCTGGACAATTCATTGAGCTTAAGGCTCTCTTCAAATTTAAGGATAAGAATAAAAGAAAGGCGGCTTTTGATAGCAGGTGTACTACATTATCTCCATGACGCAGAAGGTTTTTATTCAGCCCCACACGATGAAACCTTTCCGAAGCCAACAAGTGATGAAATATGTGGTATAATCGTGAATTTGTTACAAAACATAAAATACAAAGACACAACAAATTCGATCGAATTGACAGAAAATACTCCTACGAACAGTTATGCTGCTGCCAGTGCTGCCACCGAAACAAACATGGAAACTTTTGGAGAAGAACTAGAAAAAGCACTAGAAAAATGCAAAACCAGAACTACAGTACCTCGTGATTTTGACCTACGTGGTTTTGTTTTAGCTGAAAAGGCAATGTACGATAATCAAGGAGAAAGAGGTGTATATTTAACGGAAGCCTATAATTTCCTATTGACAATTTTACCAACTAGTGTCGAAAATGAAAGAGTATTTTCTGCGGCGGGCTACTTTTGTAATAAAATTCGAAGTTCGCTGTCTGACAGAATGTTAGATTCCTTGTAATTTTTAAGAACATTTTTCCAGGAAAAACGGTTTCTGAAACGTAATCACTAAATAAACCTGTTATTTATTAATTAGCTATATTCTGGTTTTTGAAAAATCATTTAATTTACTATTATTGTTCTTTAACATATCGATAATTCAAATAAAGACATATTTTTTTTTATAATTTATGATTAGACTGCTAATAAATAATGTACTTGTAAAACGCCATCGTAGGCTTTTATTTTAATTTGTGTTCTAGAGCTAACAGTAAAAATTATAATTTGTTGATGTTTTTATGTCTAACTACTCTAATTAATGCCAAATGAAAGATTTTTTACTTTCTGTATTGTAATATCAAATTTTAGTTCCTGTTTCTGTAATGTGCATGCATATTAATTTACCATTGTTGATTTTTTAAATGTTTGAATGACACTAAATGTAAGATTTTTGATAATGAATGGATGTCTATGTAAAAAGTTATTTCTTTAAGTATATTTTATTTTATACACTTTAGTTGATTAATACTAGCTATAACTCAGTAATCTCGATTGTCACCATGGTAAAAAGAAAGAATGCGGGGTTCATATTTGTAGAATATCATAATAAATCTATAAATAATTACAATGTCTCGTTTTATTTGGATTAAATTCGCATTGAAACTAAAAACCCAAAAAACTTCTCAATTCCGGAACCAGTTCCGGAATTCCGGAATTGAGGGCCAATATCGAAGTCAATTCCGGAATTGGAAAATCGTCCGAGATTGCAAGCCCTAATGGCGAATACATCACTCACCTTCGGTTTGCCGACGACATCGTAGTCATGGCAAAGTCGATGGAGGAACTCAGCATGATGCTCGATGACCTCAATCGAGTTTCTCAACGGGTGGGCTTAAAAATTAACATGGACAAGACGAAACTCATGTCAAATGCCAAGGTTGTGCCCATCCCAGTCTCTGTTGAAAACTCGGTACTCGAAGTTATTGACTCATACATCTACCTAGGACAAGTGGTCCAATTAGGTAGGTCCAACTTCGAGAAAGAGGTCAACCGCCGAATCCAACTCGGCTGGGCAGCGTTCGGGAAACTACGCAATGTCTTTTCGTCCGACATACCTCAGTGCCTCAAGACGAAAGTCTTCAACCAATGTGTGTTACCAGTGATGACTTACGGCACCAAAACGTGGTCTTTCACTATCGGCCTCATCTCAAAGCTCAAAGTCTCTCAACGAGCAATGGAGAGGGCTATGCTCGGGTTGTCTCTCCGTGATCTAATCAGAAATGAGGAAATCCGTAGACGAACTAAAGTGACCGATATAGCTCACCGGATTAGCAAGTTGAAGTGGCAATGGGCAGGCCACATAGCACGCAGAGCAGATGGCCGATAGGGCCGAAAAGTGCTCGAGTGGAGACCTCGGACCAGCAAGCGCAGCGTAGGACGTCCACCTACAAGATGGACAGATGACCTTATAAAGGTCGCCGGAAAACGCTGGATGCAGGTCGCTTTCAATCGGTATATATGGAAGTCCGAAGGGGAGGCCTATGTTCAGCAGTGGACGTCCTATGGCTGAGATGATGATGATGATGATTATTTTCATGGGAAAATAATAAAAGCTCGTTGACAATTATGTCGCCAAAAATATAAATATAAAAGGGGAACCAAGTCCAAATATTTACGCCACCACAAGGATTAACGTCTCAAAAAGCTTTCTTTTACATTGCTTGCGCCTATGACCTAGGTATAATAACAGTAGGTGCTGTAGGTGGTATTCACGTGTTCTTTAATTGCAAAGGCAGATCTTCATATTCTCTGAAATATAATCTCTCTCTTAAAATATTTCATACAAAACTTTAATATAAATTGACCCCCGCGGGCCTATGATAGTTGTGTTAATGACGCGATAAATAAGTGACAAAGCACCCATCACGTTTTGACATATATGCGAGTCTGTGAGTGACAGATCCTTTATCATTTATCTACCACGCGATAAAGGCAACCACCAACCAGCTAGAAATAAGGTACAAATATGTACTTTTGCAAATTATATTTGAAATAAAAGGCCGATAAAACTCAAACAACTTTTATGGCAACAAAACGATGATAATATGAACAAAATGACGATAACGTAACTTTAAATCGATACAAAAATCTAATGAGCAAATGGTACACCAAAACAAAAATGTCGGAACGTGTTGTCGCTACGATGGTCCGCGCAGAAAGAGGGCAGGCGAGGGCTGAGTAGTGCGTACGTCACACCGGAATGGTGGGAGTATACGTCATCGCCTACTTCTCGTCAACACGGCCTCTCCTGACAAGAGACCGTCCCCGGGCTCCTACTCTTCAAATTTCTTAGCTCGTCGGCGAACACGCTGGCTCCGACGCAGTGGTAGATCCAGCCGCTTCGGCCGTATGTCTTCAAGTGGTGATGACAGCACCTCGTCAGGTGGGAGTGCGTCAACCATGGATGACGGCCCAGAGATCGGTTGCTCTGGGTCGAGGTCAGTGGACTGTGGCTCCGCGGCAGCGGGCAGTGGCTCCGCAGTAACGGGCAGTGGCTCCGCAGTAGCGGGCAGTGGCTCAGGGGTAGCGAGCAGTGGCTCCGCAGTAGCGGGCAGTAATTCCGCAGCAGCGGGCTGTGTCTGACACCCCGCGGGCAGCTGATCAACACTATGACTGGACCCCTCATCCTCCGTGTCTGCATCTGTACACAAATCAATAACACATTAAATTTTACAGCCTCGTTCAACGAGAATGTCGTCAAACGAAAAACCAATACAGAGGCACTACGTGAAGCATGTATTGATAAAATGATACACAACTAGGCAGAGGCACAACGTGAAGCGTACTTAGCGGACATTTAAGACAGAGGCACAACGTGAAGCGTATCTTAACAGTCGAGACAGAGGCACAGCGTGAAGCTTGTCTGGACAGTTATCCTTGGGAAAGAGGCACAACGTGAAGCTTATCCCAGAGACAACATACACAACAGGAAGGAAGCACTACGTGTAGCTATTCCTGTATAACAGACTCACCATCGAAATAAGCAGAACATATTTCAGGGGTCCATTCTCCTCGCCAGGGGATCATATACTCTGCCGCGGCTTGCGTGGTCTTCCCGTACGAGCCAGCCAGAAGCCGGAGCTCATAGCGCCCGTGTGGCAGCACCTTTTCCACCCGGTACGGCCCGCGCATGCCGGAGTCCAGCTTGCCCGTTGATTGAGCTTGCTTGCGAACAAAAACCAGAGAATTTAGTTCAAAAGTACGGGGGGGCTTTCTGCCCCGATTAGTGTAGGAATCTTGATCCTGCTGACTTTTTCGGAGCCGTTCGGAAGCCCTCTGCCGACTCATGTCTCGTAGTGTTTCGCGGTTCGGGTTGGAACCTTCTAACGCCACGTCACGAACCAGACTTCGAATAAGGGGAGTTGCCGCTTCAATTCCCACAAGCAGGTTGAGCGCTGAGTATTTTGTAATGCGGTGCTTGGTGATATTTAGTACTAACTGTAGTTTCCACATGACACCCGCCCAACTTTCTTGTCGATAGTTTGTTTCGATGCGTATCATGTTGAGCACTGTGCGACAATAGCGCTCCACCTGACCATTAGACTGGTGCATTTCGGGCGTAATTAAGTGTACATCACAGCCCATACCCTCAACCCAATTTAGAAATTCGGAGCTTTGAAACATGCGGCCCCTGTCAGCCACAATCAACTTGGGAGACCCAAACAGGGAAATCATATTCGTGACATGTCGTTTTAGCTCCTCGGCATCTTGACGATGCATTGGATATAATAAACAAAACTTGGAGAAAGCATCTATGACTATAAGAACATGGCGGTAACCATCTGCTTCAGGTAAAGGGCCTAGCACATCCATGTGAAGGGTTTCAAAGGGTAGCTCGGGTTTTTCCCAAGAATGAATGGGCTGAAGTGAAGCTCGAGGGATTTTCTTGTGTGCAAGACACACGACACAATGCGTAATGTATTTCTGTACGAAGGCCCGTAGCCCAGGAAACCAAAAGTGTTTGGTGATCAAGTCAATAGTTTTGTCTATACCGGGATGATCATGGCCATCATGGAACACCCGCAAGAGACTAAGCCTATGGCCTTTGGGGATGAAGCAGAGAAATCGGGAAGTTTCACCAGCGGGTGAATATTTTACATAGAGGAGGTCATTTTTAACGATATAACGCGTCGCGTCTAGCTGTCCGTCAGTCAATTTTTGTATGAGAGTACGAGTTTCTTCATCGGAAGCCTGAGCTATCTGTGCCCAGTTTTGCGGTTTCTTTACCGTGCACAGATTGACCGGGTTCCGACTAAGATAGTCCGCGTGTGACATTAGCGTTCCTTTCCGGTATTCGAGGGCAAAATCAAAATCCTGTAGGTATACCCACCACCGAGCCACCCGAGGTAAAAGATCTTTTTTACGCTGCGTAAGTTTTAGCGCGTTACAATCAGTCACTACGGTGAAGTGTACGCCCACAAGATAATGCCTAAAATGTTGAAGTGCCCTAACTACTGCAAGGGTCTCTAGCTCGTAGGAGTGGTACCTACTCTCCGCACCCTGCGTAAGTTTGCTAAAATAGGCCACCACTCGCTTACGACCACCCTCATGAACCTGCATCAATATAGCCCCGTAGCCAATTGAGGACGCGTCTGTGTGTACCTCAATGGGTAAAGACGGATCATACACAGCGAGAACAGGCTCACTAGTCAAACATTCGACAATGTGTTGACGCGCGGCCTGCTGCTCGGGTCCCCACTTGACCTCTACCCCCTGTTTTGTCAGTCCGGTTATAGAAGCAGTTTATTGCGCAAAATTTGGTATATAGCGGCGAAAATAACTAGCCAACCCCATGAACTGGCGAACTTGCTTTGTTGTTTTCGGTTCGGGAGCCTCAGTAAGGGCTTTCACTTTTTCATGGCTCGGCTGTACCTGACCTTCACTGATACTTCGACCGAGATATTCGATATTGGTTGATAAAAATGAACACTTTTTTAAATTGATCGAGAAACCAGCTTTAGTCAACGTAGTTAGTACATCTCGTAAAAGTACAAACCCCCTATCTAAGGTTTTGCTCAAAATCAGTACGTCGTCGATATAAACTAGGACTTCACCAGATTCTATAAACTCGCGGAGTGTTTTAGTTATTATCCTTTGATAAACGACAGGGGCATTTGCCAGACCATAAGGAACTTTCAAATATTCAAAATGATTTTCTGGCGTTACAAAGCCAGTTAGAGGAACTGACTCTTTATCTAAGGGGATCTGGTGAAATCCCGTTGCCATATCGAGACTGGTAAAAAACTTGTTACTACCTAAACGGTCGATATGATCGTCAATTCGGGGTAGTGGGAACCGATCTTTAATAGTAACATCATTTAATTTTCGAAAATCAACGCACATGCGGTCGGATCCGTCTTTCTTTTTCACAAGAAGAATCGGACTCGCATAGTCAGACTCGGATTCTTGGATGACACCTTTTTCTATTAAATCTTTGGTTATCTCGCGCACACGAAGTGTTTCCGCATGAGAAAGACGATAAGGCCGATAATTAATTGGAACCGTACTACTCAACTTAATTGACATACTTCCGGTGTTAACGGTGGACGCCGCAGTCCCAGAAATAAGATGCGGCGCGAAATCATTGATTATTGACATTAATTGTTGCAACTCCGTACCTACGAGGGGCGTATTGATTGGAATTCGCGAATCAAACTCAATTGTCATTACTCTGTTTTCATCAACAGTCGCCCTGGTTAACGTTTGAGAATCTCGTGTACGAACATACCTAACACCCTCCCTGTTTAGCACGTCCGTACCTACAATCACCGGGGTATTCATGAACTCAGAAGCAACGATATACAGGTCTACTTCTAGCGTTATACCATCAAATTCAATCGGTAACGTGACATAAGATGTGCTTTCGAGTTCCTGACTACCCAAACCCTTGAGCACTCGGAATGTTGGTTTGCGCGGGCAATCGAAGTGTTTCAATAAGCAAGTCGATATTAACGAAATAGTTGACCCACTATCAATTAAAATATCAACTGGTACGCCCTGTATAACCGCAACAACAACATCATTTGTACGGGTAGTTTCACTTTCGCGGCAAAAATTGACATTATTTTTATTACGCGATTCTGACTTTTGTTTGGCAAAACAAGTTTCGATTTTGTGGCCAGGTTTTTTACAAAACGTACATGGTTCAGGCTTAGTTGGAACAAAAACAGGCTTTGAATTTGTATTCGTTGCAGTGGCACTGGCTAACTCAGATACGATTCCGGAATCGAACTTTTGCCTCTTGGTGCAGTTAGCCTGTTTGTGTCCCGACTGGCCACATGTAAAACACTTTCCCTCTTCGAACTTTCGCTTTCTGACGACCATATTGGATACATGCTTATTTTTTGAGGGTACATTATTATTCTGACCCGTAATACGCGGAGCATTATTTTTGGTTGTATTTGGTTTCGCATAAATTGAGAAGAATTCGACTAAGTCATTCGGTAACAACTTGGCATTAGTAGCAGACGCACGTATTTGCGGGTCAGAAATACCACGTATTATTATAGCGGATATCAATTCGTCTGAAAGTCCTCGCACGATACGTAGTCGAAGTAGTGAGCGGCGAGCATAATCTGAATAAGTCGGGAAATTATCTGAATTTGTGCTCATTACATCATACAAAATGTTCGCAACATCTGGAGTTTTCGGACACAAAGGAGTAAATTCCTTCTTAAAATTACTCCATGTTCGATCACTCGTTACCCACTCATTCAACCATGTACGTGAATCCCCCTTTAAACAGTTACCAATGCGCGAAAGACACTCGTGATCACTCCAATTATTTAAACTTTTTGCACGATCGACCTCCGCACACCATGTTTCAATATTATGAAAATTAGGGTCAAAGTTAGATATATAAAAATGTTGGTTGGATCTTACCGCAGTATTTATAGATCGAATCGCATCCACAATTCGATCCGTGGCGGTAACTTGTTGTAACGTCGACGGCTGGCTCGCCTCGCTGGCGACCGGCACCGAGCCCGGCTGCAGCTCCCGCGGCGGAACGGCGTCCACGCATACCGCGCTGGGTGGGAGCGGGACAGAGTACCCACATGATGCGCTAGACGGCGGCGGAACGGCGTCCACGCATACCGCGCTGGGCGGCGGCGGGACAGAGTACCCACATGATGCGCTAGACGGCGGCGGACGCCGGCTGGCGCCAGCGAGACCAATACTGGCAGACGGCGGCAGAGGCGGCGTGCCTGAACGATCATGTCGGCGGCTGAGTGACACGCGCCTGACACGTGACCGTGAGCGCCGGGGCAGGGACGCTGCAGAGCGCGCCTCCAATTCCCGGAGCCGACGGAGCATCTCCCTCATTTCTTGACGCAGCCCACCTTCAGGAGACGGGGTCCGAGTACGTCGAGGACTACGTCGGCGATACCGACTTCTCCCACGATGTCGTTCACGATCCGACATTTTTCGGTTATTATTTTAATGCTTTTATTCCTTACTAATTTACAATAACAGTGAGCACTCAAAATAAAATCACGTAGATTCTATCCCAGTTCTGATTTTGCAAATTATATTTGAAATAAAAGGCCGATAAAACTCAAACAACTTTTATGGCAACAAAACGATGATAATATGAACAAAATGACGATAACGTAACTTTAAATCGATACAAAAATCTAATGAGCAAATGGTACACCAAAACAAAAATGTCGGAACGTGTTGTCGCTACGATGGTCCGCGCAGAAAGAGGGCAGGCGAGGGCTGAGTAGTGCGTACGTCACACCGGAATGGTGGGAGTATACGTCATCGCCTACTTCTCGTCAACAGTACCTATTAACTTCCTGGCCTTTACCGGCCTTAAGGCGTTCGCCAAACATTGAGTCATCTTCCTCCATTCCCTTCCGCCATCCGCGCTGACGGCGCTTGTACTCGTATTTGCGACATTAACATTTTATTAAGCTCGATAATACCCGGCTCGTCATATTCGGCCACTCGATGTCGCTCAAAATTGAATTGTGGAATTTAACAAAAACATTTTGCGAATGCATGTCGTTTGTTGGGCTTGCTGATGTCGTTCGTTTCAATTAAAGTTATTTTCGTGTCGTTGCTCTTTGTATTCACTCACAATAATATGAAGAAAGGTTTTTAATTCCAATTACAGTATCAGTCGTTACTATTACATTTCATATTTTAGGGAAGGTATTTTAGTCAGATCGCAAAGAAAAACTGAATTGTGATAGCTAATTTATTTATCGTATGGCGATGTAATATGGCACACTGGTTATAATTTTTTTTTTTTTTTATATTTACATTAAATTATCTAATATCTAAAATTTACAATGCCGCAGGTATAAACGCGCTTCCTCGGTCAAGTTTTTAAAGTCCTCAGCTGGTCCGGGGTATCTGGTGGTGGGGCACTCGAACACAATGTGGCGTATGGTTTGTTAGCTATTCATAAAAAAATGTATATCCCAGTGGACGAGTTTTCGTTCGTAAAAAGAAGTGTCCGACTTTCGTAGAAAAATGATGACCAAACAGGAAATAGGCGTACAAGTGTTATTCATCATGTCTTTAGAGAGAATTTACCCAAAATATCCACGCTGCGTGGTGGTTTAAACTTTAATAAGCGCAAGTATAACAACTAACTTAATGAAAAAGATGTAATTTTACTCAAAAGAAAAACGAAGACCTTTGTAATAATGAAACAACTACGGTCAAACTTTATATTGTAATTCGGCTGCCCTACGCAGAAAACAAGCAACTCAATTTTTTTATAAAATATTTACCTATTTTTTATTTTTCGGTCCAGAATCTCAAAATACATCCATCAATCTGACATTTATAAAAAAAATATGTATACTTTTCAAAATACAGATGTTTTTAAAATCCAAGTATCTTTTTTTGAAGGGGTATTCTAAGCTAAAGTCAAGTAAGTATCTTAATTTTAGCGTGAAAACGAGTATCTCGCAATGAGAAACTTGTAATTCATATAGATTTCTGAGATACTTGATTTTAGCGTCGAGATTGACATAGGAAATAAAATGTGCAACCATGTCAAAACAAGTATCTCCGTAACAAATTTTCTGTCGGGTAGATAATTATGTGGTTAGAATTTGTTAACTACCTTTTTAAATCAAATAATGGACAACTTTAAACCATTTATACAAAGATCAAAGCTCAAAATAAAAATTAAATGCGTAACCTGGTGGAAGAACTTTTTTGTGGTATGAAGGAGACATTACATGTTTCATTTTAATGAAAAACTTTGCATGTTTTACTTAATATTTTCCAGTCAAGGATTGCATACAAGAGTTGAGTGTATCTCATAAGTGAAGTGTAGTATTTATGATGAAGAGACGCAAAGAACAAAAATAAAGAACTCAAATTCTAGTCATAGGGTAAAACAATTTATAACGGGTCTGTCGCGAGATTCTTTATTTTACCTTCATAATCTAACAAAAAAGGCAGTTTATGCGCAGTTTTTTTTTTCAATTATTTAGCCTAGAGTTTTTAGCGACCTCGCTATGCCACCCCCGTAATTAAAATTTACAAAACAAATACAGACTTACGGACTACCTACCGTACCTACCTATAGCGGAGAAGTTGTGAGTGTTGTGTATCCGACTGGTGACAATAATTAATAAACAAATGAATGGTAGTCGAACATTTATCTCCCTACACATCAATTTTATTAGACAATTTCGTCGTGTAGTGCTACATTTGGTCGACAGCTCCAGTAACAACTCGCTGATCCACCAGTACATCTAAGACCACGGCGTGTGCAACCCCGCCGAAACGTTAGATTATGAAGATAAATAAAGAATATCGCGATAGAGCCGTTATAATTTGTGTTAATTATGTGTACAAACCGCGAGAGCATAAAGTTTCAATAAGTCGCATTCTAAATTCAAATTTGTAAAAGATTTCGTTCGACATTCTTAATTAATTTATTGTCTGCTTAGTTTTACTGTGTGAAGAGAATGTACAAATTCGATTTTTTCCCGGTGTTGATCCAAGTATTCTTTTTTTTACTATATGTTAAACAATATTAAATTATACATAAAATAACTCAACTTGGTAACAGTCTCACATAAATTGTTATGTTTTTTGTCAAAAGATAAATCAATTTTTTTTTTTTTCATAAAATGACCTTAATTATATGTACAACCATATCCAAATTTTCCTTCTTATGCGATTTTCTCAAAACCACAATCCAAATGGGGTTAAAACATTTTTCTACTGCCACATGTATGTATTTATGTGGATTAATTTCAATAAACAAAACTAACCTGTTAAATTACTTTACTTCCTTTTAAGATTATGTAAGTATTATATTGTATTATATCTTGAAAAATGCTATTTATAATGCTATTTAATTTATATAGCTTGTATTTAACAAGATACCAAAACTAAATTCAAGTATCTCGAGATACTTGTTTTTATATGGAAGTCCTTTTAAATTATCTTTCCTCGTTCTAAGCAGAAAACCATTTTTGCATTTTAAAATAAGTGTACCCGCAATAGTGAAGAAATAATTAAAATACGGTGTTAATCTTATGTCATATAATGAAAATGCCTGTAATGAGGAATAGTTTAGTAAAATCGTTTTTTCGCTCTGCTGTAAAATTTGTCCCAACTGAGTTACTTGAATTCTGTTTAGGGCAGCCGAATTCCGCCGAGCCCGCGTCTAAATAACTCGTTAGCCACAATAAAAACCTAATTTGCAGCAAAAATCCCAGCAGTTTATTACGACAGCGAACAAAGGTCGGGCGGCGCGCGCCGGGGAATAATGAAACTCTTTCTAATATTACACAAGTACTACAGTTATACAAATGAAATGAGGAATTGTATGTATGTAGACGTTTTGCTTCGTTACCTAAGAATATCGTAGCAAATTAGCTTATTATGCTAAAATAGAAATTTCATTACGATATAACTTTTAATTTTTACTTGCTAATATTAATATTATATTCGTAGGTACTTATACAAAGATAAACAACTTCAAATATTTATTTATATATTATTATTTATTATATATATATATATATATATATTTCGCGGCAACGCGACGAGCGTGATGGGCACCTTTGCTTCAGGAGGAACGCGGGACGGTTCTTAGCCTAGCTCTCTTTTTTGTTATTAGGTTATATTTATTTTTAGTTTTTAGGAATGTTAAGATATGTTGAAGACCAAGGTCATGACCAACAGCACACAATGTAGGGTAGAGATAAACGGAGAACTTATTGCATATGTCCATGAATACCTCTACTTGGGCCAATTAGTCTCCTTCCAGACGCGTCAGGAAAAGGAGGTCGCAAGACGGACTGAAAACGCCTGGAGGAGCTATTGGTCCATGAAACATCTAATGAAAGGTGACCTACCACTGTCACTTAAACGTAGGCTCATGGACATGTGCATACTTCCAGTTCTCACCTACGGTGCTCAGACGTGGTCTTTGACTGAGGGTCAGAAGTCCAAACTCGGGGTTTGCCAGCGAGCTATGGAGCGCAGCATATTAGGTGTAAAACTAGTGGATCGAATCCGGAACACCACGCTGCGCTCACAAACCAGGATAGTGGATGTAGCTTGGAAGGCGGCCAAGTTGAAGTGGGACTGGGCTGGTCACGTCTGTCGAATGCCCGACGAATTGTGGGCCAAAAAAACCACAGAGTGGAAGCCCCACAACTCGAAACGGAGACGTGGCAGACCCCGTAGGCGATGGCGAGATGACTTGGACTCATTTTCGAAGGACTGGCCAGATACAGCTCAAGAGCGCGACAGATGGAAGAAGAAGGGGGAGGCCTTTGCCCAGCAGTGGGACATAATAGGCTCATAATAATAATATAAGATTTAGTTTTAGTATTTAGAATATAATCAGTTTTAGAAAGTCAGCTCCTGGTAGCGGAGAGAAAGGTTTTGCGGAAGATCTTGGGGCCTATCAAAAGTGATGACGGCACTTGGAGGATTCGGAAGAACGCCGAGATCGAGGCGTTAGTGGCCGAACCAAATATCATCGGCGAGACTAAATCCCACAGACTTCGCTGGTTTGGTCACGTTCTGAGGATGGATGAGGATCGGGCGGTGAAGAGGGCATATTTGGGATGACCAACTGGTCGTCGTCCAGTGGGCCGACCCAGATATCGCTGGGGCACGCTGGGGTGACAGTGTGGAGGCGGATCTGTGTCAGCTTCAAGCCGATGACTGGCAAGAAATAGCACAGGATCGGGACCGGTGGCGTTCTCTTGTTTCGGAGGCCAAGATCCTCTTTGGTTCACTGCGCCACAATAGTTAATTAGTTAGTTAGTTAGTCAATATTTTTTTATGAAATAAAAGATTTTTCAAATTATCATATTCGTATTCATATTTCACATTTATGTTGCCGCTAATTTTGTCGTTTGTTTCTCAAGAACTCTAGCAAATGAGTACTGTGAGCTGCTGGACAATTGCATGGCCTATTTATAAATTAATTTATTCACAAATAGTGCAGCCTGCCTTAAACTTCAACAGTAAACCTTAAGCATCAGCATTAGTTAGCTTGCAATTGTATTTCAACCCGAATATTGGGGATCCTATCGAGTGGCATAACGTTCCTTTGGCATAGAGTTGTTGTTGTTGTCCTAAGGCACCCCGAAGGTGCAGAGGGCCTTCGTTAGCTCGCGCCACGCCTTTGTTTCCTCAGCAACTATTCTGGCCTCGCTCCAGCTCATTCCAACGGCTCGCAGCTCGCTCTCCACGGTGCGCCGCCATGAGTGTACAGGACGTCCTTCCGTCTGGTGGCTTCCACTCGAAAGCAATGCTTGCGTTGTTCGCTCCTCCCCGTCGAAAGGCATGGCCTATCCATGTCCATTTTCGTGTCGCGATGTCCATATTTATGGGTGACTGGTGGCATATCCTCCACAGGTCATCGTTACGTATCGTCTTTGGCCAGAATACGCGGAGAATAGACCTTAGGGACTTATTTACGAAGACTTGCAGCTTGTTCGTCAGGATTTTAGTCACCCTCCACGTCTCACAGCCAAACAACAATACCGATTTGACGATCGACCCGAAAAGGGAGACTTTAACACGACGAGTGAGGACGTTGGACTCCCACACAGGCTTTAGTTGCGCAAACGCAGCCCTGTCTTTCTTTATTCTGCTGTCGACGTCATCGTCTGATCCTCCTTGGCATTTGAATACGCTGCCTAGGTAAACAAACTTGGGAACAGAGCTTTTTTTTTTCATAAAGTCGTTAGCAATAATTGTGAAATTATAAACTTTATAATAGTTTTAGTATTAAAACCTAAGCTAATGGTTAGGTAAGGTTCGTTTTATAAGAATCCTGAAAAGTTATCTGTTGTAGAGGAAACTAGAGATTATCGAGAATTATGACCATCAATTTTATGAAACCCAATATGGAACCCTAAATTGTACTGTCCGAGCCCATACCTAAACAATCATCGACTCGACGTCGCAAAAAGAGTAACATCCGTATAATTGATTGATACGTACATGGCTGTGATACACGCACCTCGACGTGATAACACTCCGTACAACTCTTATGTCGTTGATAGAGGGGCAGTTATTGGTTGTCCCGTGCCGTTAAGTCGGGCAGCTGTAACGCGCGGTTGTCAATCATTTGACTTTGTGAAACGCCGATGTTTGCGCAGGCGGCGCGCGGCCGCGACGCACTGCGACCAGCAGAGACACTGTTTAAAACCGGTACAGAAGTTGCTGCAAAAAAATAATGGTATTTGCTTGATCATATTAGAAACAGGTAAACTACGAGCTTTTACAATGAATAATACGGAGACGGTGAAGGCCAGGGCAATAATTCGATTAAGCGAATATGTTTTAACTAATAGTAACTAATATGAAGGAATGGCTAGTCGGTCAAGCTTTTTATAATATGGACGAATTTTATAACATGCATGACAGTTAAAACTATCATAAATTTAATAAATACCTATTGTAATAAATAATAATAATGTACTTGTTAAATGTATTAAAATAATCATTTAATAGCTATAAGATGTTGACTTGTAAAATATTGAAATTTTTATCAATAAATGAGTATGAGTATGAGTAAAATAAACAACAGCGTCATCAAGGACATCAATGCGATCCAGCATGGACCTGTTCGCATCGATATCCCTCAAAAACCGGCCAAGAGCATGTCAGGCCACGCTCAGTGTAGGGTTCCGTAGTTGCCCATCCTTCACAATAGACGAAAATTACGAGAAAGATTTCAAGCTCTATAAAAAGGTCGTAAACGCCAAATTAACAGTAATTACTTATCACCTTCTGGAAGTTATCGATTATACGCACAAGATTAAGCGAAATGTTTTAATACAGTATGGCACTTAACTAATATGTGTAACGTTCGAAGTATAAGGACACCGCGCGGCACTTACGTCATTTTAAAGAAAATTATGAATTTTTGCGATAACTCAAAAACGGCTCAACCGATTTTATTCAATTTATAGTTTTCATTGAAAGTACTTATAAGGCCTCATTTTCATGAATTTTTCCATAATTTCTTGACCCGTGGTTGAAAAGTTAGAGGGGGGACCAATTTTTTTTTTACTTTCGGAGCAAATATTTACGAAACTGCTGACTTTAAAAAAATAATGTTCGAAGACCCCTATTATTTTTAAAAGACCTATTCAACTACACTCCACACACTAGTGTTGGAACGAAATAAATAAATCATCCCCACTTTAGGTGTACGAGAGGTACCCGAAAAAAAGTTTTTTTTTACCGTTTTGTTGGCGTGATACATACACATACTCATACCAAATTTCAGCTTTCTAGTACTATAATGATCACGGAGCTAAGCCGCGGACAGACGGACGGACGGACGGACGGACGGACGGACGGACGGACGGACGGGCCGACGGACCGACGGACCGACGGACCGACGGACAGACGGACAGACGGGCAGACGGGCAGACGGACAGACAGACAGACAGACAGACTATAAGGGTTCCTAGTTGACTACGGAACCCTAGAAAGGGGCATGGGGATCGTTCGAAACATCTTCGGCCGTTCGTTACAAGACTGTGGGAAAACCATAATTTCCAGGGTTATAAAAGAGATCTCATTAAACTAAACGCAGGTGTAGCCGCGCAGTGCGTGCGGTCGATCGCTGTTGTTGCGGTAACAAGCGAGCAATCAGCGGGCGTTTTGCGAAAACACAGCGTTTTATGAAAACATCACGTTTTGTGAAAACACCGCGTTTTTGTCGCGCCACCGCGCCGTCGCCCGCGCGCGGCTGCCCTAAGGCCGCCCGCACAACAACTGCCCATCAATCTATTCCTTTTTATACACTTTTTATTGTGCCGCAAACGTTTGCAAAAAACAATTGACTGCGTGTAAAACGTTTTATTTACCTCATTGTTTTGGTACTTTTTTGAGACCAGCTCGAGAGTCTAAAAACAGAGCGAGTTTTGGGACTTGGGTACTTGTTTGCGAAGTCCATCTCGAGCAAAGTGCCTAAATAACGCCGTATACTCCACTCTGCAAAACTCAAATGACCGTTTTTTTTTTCGGAATTTTGATTAGCGCCTTCAACTTTATTTTAAGGTTGTTCAGTGGTGACATAATAAAGATCTAGTAGTATCGCAAAGATTTAGTAGTTTAAAAGGATAAGTATCTACATATAATCGACTTATCCATTATTGTACCCAACTGCATCCCTATGTTATAAAGGGTAGTAAATATGTTTTTGTATTTAAAGTGTAATAAATATTTAATCAGCCGTACACCTTAAACTGTCGCTGTATTATAGAAAAGAAAAAGTTGCTCCTATTCCTACCAAATAAATGCAAAGACGCATATATTTGTTTTAGATTGTAAATTTAAAATGACAGTGTTCGAACAGCCTATTATTTTTGCATGCAAATTTTGCAATATTTCTGGAATGTTGCATTTCCGAGGCACTGCGTCAATAAATATATGAAAAAACATGCCATTTGTATCCCGCAGCACGAAATATTTTTGTTAGGCATAGTTTGCGCCAAAATAAATAAACGTTTCGATACTTGACTATCCTAGTATATAAGTATGACTACAGTTTGAATGCGATGCGTTGACTGGTATTTATTTCTAGACAATGAAGTGTTTAAATAAAACAATTTATTAAACGGATTATAAATCGCGTATACACGATGATTCTTAATCGGTGATCAGGAGTAGAAAAATATTAATATTCAGCTATAATTAAACTTAATAGGCGAGGTCTCACGCAATTACCTCACTGTTTAATTAATTAAAAGTTAAAACATAATAAAACCAATAACCACTAGATACATGGTCATCCTACATAAATTATTAAAGTACGATACGTACGTCAAGTGCCATCGCTTTGGCGGGAAATTTGACGAAATTTTCTACGAATTTGTTTATTGTAATGACAAAAGTACTTATAAATTGTCATTGCCATTAAATTATTACAGAGGTTGTAAGCTCACAGATACAGATTAGTAGAGTGACAAGCGATTTCAGACAAAATTGGTCTCAAAATAAAAATTATCATAGCAAATTACAAGCTTGTTTTCATGTAATTATGACTTCAACGTGACCGCCATCAATTACTGAGTTAGAAAAGTTGGTACCTGATCACCGATTAAAAATCATCGTGTATTAATTATTTGAGCCTCCCTAATGAAAGAAAAATTAAGTGTTTACATGCTCACAAGTCGCACCGAACTTTTGCCTGTGAGAGGACCTAGCAAAATATATTGACATCATATTGTTTTCGTGGCAAGGAATCCAATGATTCAAGTCCTAAACGTTTCAAAAATCCTTTGCCAACGCATGGACACGATACCTTAAAATTGATTAAATAATACGTGTATTCTGAGTGGCATTGTCTGATAAAATACAGACTACTAAAACAAAGTGGCGAAACCGAAATCTTCCATTAAGTGAGCCACTAACCCTGCCTCGCCGCCCGCCGCTGCCGCGCTCCCCTGCCGCTGCCGACGGCGGGTTAAATAGTTCCCATTGTTCCCACTCTGGGGTTTATTAATTTGTAAGTCATTACTAAGCCAATGTCGGGAGATTATTTTAGGATGTTGTTTAGTTCAAGCTTTTTGGGTTTTCCAGCAATTAAGACTCTTAATTTAAGAGTGCTTATAGGCGTCGGACAGGCTAGTATTTTTTCTTTAGTTATTAACACGTCATAATTACATTATGTGAAGCATTGTTGACGAGAAAATTAACATCCAACAGCCAACAAAAAATAGTCTGGAGTCAACCTTTTTCATCAGACTCAATTCCCTTCGCCATTTGATTGAAGCTCAGAAGGGTGGATCGCCTTTACGCCGCACACTTGCGTTGCATTCGTCCGATCCCACAGTACCAGTTACTGACTCCACTGGATATACTCCTAAGTCAAGACTTTTCTAAGTTGCGCATTCTGGTAGAAGATCGCCACCCAAGAACTTGTCGGCTTCATCATCCAACATCCTACGACAATTAGCATTAGGAAGGCCCAATTGATTGGTATACACTTAATTTTTGTTTGTGTTATGTGTGTCGTGTGTTATAATAGTAAAAAAAAAAATACAGAAGAAAAATCACTGCAGCACTTCTGATCTGATCAAGTTGATCTTTAACTAGGACTTGATCGAGTGAGAGTGGCATTACCATTGTCACTGGTTTTATAGTTAAATCTGTAATGAGAGAAACAAATGGGAAGCAACTTTTTTCGTAATACCTAGAAAAAGTTCAGCTCTACAATCTTACAGCGCTGAAAAAATCGATTGTGAAGAAGAAGATAAGTCTGGACAATGTAGAAACCAAAACGACGATATCCTAGAACAAACGTCGATACCGAAGGGTCTTCCAGATATTCTGATTAGTACCCCCCGCCTTCTCAATCTGATCTACGCACTGATCTAATATTTTATTCATATTCCAAATGGTATTTTAATGCGAAATGATTTCTATTCTGATTACAATTTCATATTGAAATCTATTCACAATTGTTATTTACATTGGTGGGATAAAAAGCTTCACTTATGTAAAAAGGTTGTTTTCAATTTTATATCCTGTATACTTACTGAGAAATTACAGATTAGTTCTAGGACACACTACACATACTTTTGACCAAAATTGTGGAGTCAGTCAGTCGGTTAGGTTACTCAAACTGTTATGACGGAGCCCAACGAGATGTTGGGTCAAAATAATTTGAGATCTAGTTACACAGCTTCGATTTAGCAGTCATTAACACTAATTTATTGTCACTGGCTAACTCCGTTCTCCATTTACCGCCATTCTCAATAAACCAAACGATAACTTAAGGGTGTTTTCACCAACTACAATCACATAAGTCGCTCCCCCGCAGTAAATCACTATCCAAAACATTTAAAAGTCCATCAGGAGTTTGCGTAAGCCGTTAAACTACTCCCATCGCCCTCTGCCCTCCCTCGAAGCCTGCTTAAGCCGATCCCTCCTTTGTACTATGTCTGTTACTTTGCAGGGCGTCTCAGTCTTAAAAGCGAAAATACTTTCATTTTGATAGTAAAGTTTAGCTCTGTTTTTTTTAATCGTTTGTAGTTAATGGTTATCTGTACTCTTTATTCATAATTGTATCCGGTTCCCCCTGTTTTGGCATAATATTTTTAGTCATAATTTTGCATGGCATAATCTATGTAGGCATAATTGACTTTCCGCATAAACTGTTTTGGCATAATCAAGGTTCGCATAGTTTGATAAGGCAGATATTCATTTGTCATAATTTATTTGCGCATATTTTTGTTTGTCCGAATCATGTCTACACATAAAATAAATAGGCATATTTTCATTTGTCATAATTTATTTGAGCATATTTCTATTTGTCCGAATCATGTCTATGCATATAAAATAAATAGGCATATTTTCCCTTCGCGGGGCTTCTATTTTCGCTCTAAGGAACAAAAGTTAACGAACGAATCTACCTAAGTATTTGTAGGGATGAGTGTGGGTGTGCTAGCTGATCGTTTTTGCGAGGGACGCAGTTCTAACCTAACCTACTTTTCTGCTAGCAGTTTGTTTTTTTGAGGGACGAAGTTCTAACCTAACCTACTTTTCTGCTAGCAGTTCGTTTTTGCGAGGGACGAAGTTCTAACCTAACCTAACCTACTTTTATGCTAGCAGTTCGTTTTTTTGAGGGACGCAATTCTAACCTAACCTAGTTTTCTGCTAGCTGATCGTTTTTACGAGGGATGCAGTTCTAACCTAACCTAACCGGCTTTTCTTGTAGCAATTTAAGTATGGCAAGATAGATTCGGTCAATAGATAATATGCCAAATACCATTATGCAAAACCAAATTATTCGTAAATATAATCGGCCTAAACAATAGTATGCGAATACAATTTCGGGCAAACACATTTTCGGTAAGTTAGAACTTATGCCAAATAAGGTTTCTGCCACATTACCATTCGTCGAAAACTTAATATGCCAAGTCTGTTATGCTAAAACAGTTTCGGACAAACAAAAGTATGCGACATAGAGGGAACCCATTGTATCCATGTTGTATGTACAAAATGAAGTCAAGAAGGAGGCTATAAATAAAGTTAAATATTAAACCATTGATACAAAGATCAAAGCTTAAAGAAAAAATAAATAATCAAGAAGCTCTGCACGCACGATCATGAATGAATGTCATTATAAATATGTCCACAATCAGTAGGTATACATTCTTCAATGTGTAACGTTGCTGCGTCCTTCTTTTACCCAACAATCAAACAATAAATAATGCGGACCAAAAAGTGCAAGCTTTCTTTATCCCAGTGAAGTGCTGCACAGTTGCCGAAGAAATAACAAAATATATGTTTCCGTAGATAATCTGGTATATATTTGGATTGCGAAAATATGACCACATCTCTTCCTTTCGAGCGCAGCTGGGTTGGCTACCGATTCGTCGGCGTAGAGACGTGCATGTCCTTTCATTGCTCTTTAATGTCCTGTTTAATCCTACTTCTCCTCCTTACCTTAGTGAGAGATTTTCGTATATGGCTGATGGCAGTGGTCACCGCTTGCGGTCTAGCGCCAGTCTCACTCTGGCTGTACCGTCTAATAAGACGCGTACCTATAGCAAGTCTTTCACGGTAAGCGCAGTGAAGTTGTGGAATGGGTTGCCTTTGTCCCTTAGGAAGTCTCCATCTGTTGCATCACTTAAGATTAACTTGAAGAAATTGTGGCTGTCCGATGACGTGTGAATTCATTGAATACTATATTTATTTACGCATTTATATGTATTATATGTAGATTGTATATGTATATATAATATATATCTTATAAATAGTACAAATATATGTGTATTATTACTTACTTAGTTTATGTACTTATTATAGTTTTATTAAGTATAATATAGATATCTTGGTTGTACGCAGTGTAGTTTGCCTATTTTCTTCGTATACCCATTCCTTCAATTGCTCAAAGGTTAACTGGAAGAGATCCCTAATAGGGATAAGTTCGCCTTTGTACATATTTCATTTGTTATCAATGTATTTATAACCAGTTGTTGTGTACAATAAAGCGTTTACATACATACATACATACATAATCTAGATAGTTATAAGGCTAAATGAAGTTCTTATTAGCATTATTTAAAGCACGTACTGTGTGTGAAGGTGTATAAGAAATGAGTAATTTCATCAGGTATTTCCAAAATATTTCTTTATTTTTATATTTTTGTTAGGCAAGACGGGGATATCATTAAATGAGAATTCAAGCGAGAGATCTCAGTCACGAGGTTATCACCGGCATATTTCTAGGGACAACATAATTATAAAGTGTATCAAAGTTATGTTTGTTTTATCAGATTGCTGTAGTAAATTATAATCTAAAGTATTATGTCAATGCTTTTATAATCGTTTCTTACATAAATTCCAAGCAATGCTAAAATCAGGCATATGAAGATTGCCAAAGTAGGTATACATCATTAAAAAAACAATTTCCAAGCAAAGCAATTGCCATGCATTGCTTGTCAAACGACAGCGTATTGCTTTGACGTCCTTTTCACACGCACGTGCGAGACAGGGACATGTGTACATGCGTACGTCGAGACAGCATACTAGGCTCATGAAGCGAAGCCCACGGCTCCGATAGGAGTTTCACTTCGTATTGAAACGGTGGAAGGGGCCCAGCGCAGGTGCTCCTGGATTTCTTATTGTACACCGCGTTGGGATTGTCTCCCCCAGTCTAAATGTTAACTGACACCTGATAACGATATTTTTGAGAATAAAATGCTTATTTAATAATCTTGTTTCTGTTTGATCATAAAAGAACCTAATTTACTTAACTTATCATTTCCTGCTTAAACTTTATAAGAATCGTGTTATTAAAATATAACAAGTGCTCTGTTATAATGAAATACACTTTACCAGTATGCAATTAAATTTAATTGATCAGCCTTTTCTTGCTCTATTATCAAACTCTGGTCGCTTATTATCTAGACAGTCTCATTAATGAAGGGCTGCAATATGGAATTCCCCCCCTTCCGTAATATTTACGTCTAATTGAATCAATTGGTACCTACAGTTACTTATTAGAATAGAAACAAAATACCTGAGATTTTTTTCAACAGCACGTCCCATTAGAGCTTCAAAAGTAAAGCTTCTAACGCTTAACAAACAATGGGATCGAGCTAACGTATTTTTTCACTTCGAATTTTGTATAACTAATTCATATAACACCCGACCATAAACAAAATAAACAAAATCTTATTATATCCACAAAAATGCAAACGAGTTGCCCAGTGTGGCCCCAACGCGCGCGCAATATTAATCAAAGCTGCGAATAATTTTTGTGAATTCATAACAATGACCCCCCTCCACCCCTCCGCAGGCTATTTCATTCTTCAAATAGGTTTAGATGTTATTGTGAGTCATTGGTGCAGGATGTTTGAGGGTGCCGAGTAATTTTGCTTGTAAATGTACAGAGGCTGAAAATTTAAAGGTCAATATATATTTTTTAATGACATAGGAGGCAAACGACACGGATGCTTGATAGGAAACGATTACCAGCTCATGCACACCTGCAACACCAAAGGGGTTACAAGTGCTTTGCCGGACGTTCAGATGGGGGTACGCTCTTTTATTGAAGATTGGAAGTTCGTATCGGTCTGGAAATACTGCGAGCGACTGTACAGCGTTCATTCACAGTTTAGTTATGCGAGACAAATAGTTTATAGAAAAAAACACGTTATTGCATGGATAGACGTCGGTTGCAAAGTTTAAAAAGTCTAGCAAAATCGATATGAAAGAAGAATAAATGTTATTGTGAGAAGTGTAGATAGCGGGGTTGGCTGCGTCCATAATTACACGCAGTCTAGGTGAATGTTATGAACAACTTTATATTTATATTTCGCACGGGGCCTGTTCCCCGGGGTTTCAATTCTTGTTCATTCCAAGTTGAACAAGTTGCGCAAGTTTTGAGAGCTTTGAGTAATTGTCAAACGCCTGTCGCCTGACTTCGCGGGCTTTTGAGTCATTTCGCTGATACCATTGTTCCGTTTGTTCTGATAACGGATGGAACTTCGCCTGTGCCCCGGTCCGAAAGACTGAATTTTACTGTTTGAAAATTAAGTAAATTTACGAAATAATCGGGTCAGTGCGTCAGAATCGTACTAAATGCATCAAACAAATCCACCTAGTATTTATCCCATAGTAGGGCCATATCAAACTTCTAAACTGCTCAATTAACGTTGTCCAAAAACAAATATTTGTTAAGATGTACAGTCGAGTTCATTTACATCTACTTACCTACACTTACGAGAACATAAATATCTGAACACGACCCAATTGTCAGGAGCATAAAGTCGTGTTCAGATATTTTTGTTCTCGTAAGTGTGTCGAGGTAAATGAACTCGACTGTACATAAGTAGCCTGGTGGGTTTAGTCTGAAATCCTACAATCCTGTAGACGTAAAGGCCCTCAAAATCTCAATGCGGTGAGTGTGTGAGTATTTACCTACTAACTTTTCTCTTCAATGTTTCTTAAAAGACGAGGAAACGGTCCATCTGACACATCAGTCTACTCGACCTCTAAGTATTTCTATTTGATTTCAAATCATGTTATTACAATAGCCAACCAACTGTTTTACACAAATCAAGCTTCTCGCTGTTTGTCGCTTCAAATTTAACGCCATTATCTGTCAGAAATCGGAATCCGTGCAGTGATTAATTAATTATTATAACTGTTTGCCATAATTACTCACTCCATTCCCTATTTGTCGGCAAAGTCTGTTAATTTTCTCAATATCGTATTTAATATCATCGTTGTTAATGAAAAAAGGATTTTGGCCAAACCCTTAAAGTCTAAATTTGAACTGAGCATAAATGTATTGCGTGAGGTTAAGTGAGCCGTGTGTCGAAATGCAACGTTTCTATTTGGAGCTCACAAAGCACACCTTCCTTCACATATCCAGCTTAACCAGACCTGAGACTAGGAGCCGGTAATATAGTGCCGCGGGCCAGGCTACAGTGGGCAGTTGTGCAAACATATTAATTACTGTATTATTTGAGAGTTTGCATGCACCGACTATCAGGCCAATAAATTGCTGTACGAATTATGATATTAAATCAATGGAGTACCGTTTGATGGTAAACATAAAGTAGGTACTCTATGTGCGATACTCTATAGTTTTCCTTATTATAATATTATGTTATGCAATTAAACACGCTTTCAAAATGTACGTAAATGACCTGGTGTCCAAACGAAAATTATTATTTTATTCAGCATAAATCTCATCATCATCATATCTGCCAATAGACGTCCACTGCTGGACAAAGGCCTCCCCCAAAGTTCTCCATAATGATGTCTTGCTCTGACCTCATCAATTTCTGCCCGCTATCATAACCAGGTCGTCGGTCTACCATGTATGCCCCGGACCTGGGTATGTCCTAAAACTACGTCTGAGACCACTGTAGGATTGGTGGCAGCATCCTTATTTTTAGTACGGCGAACATATGAATATGGCAAAACTCCACAAAATGATAAGCTCAAATCTAACTTAACCAAATTCATGTTGACTTCCTAAACATTCATTTATACAAATTCCGTTTGTTTAATTATGCTGCTATAGGTTTTATTAAAAGTGACTGTTACATTTGATGTGGAAAAACGTTGGCGGGTCGGTTTTTATTGCTCATGAGAATGTGGTTCGAATCGTGAGAGGCAGCGGAAACTTTTATACCAAGAATGTGCAACTGTGTGACAGGTATGAATGAGTATGAGGAGTCTTAATCGAGTTCTTATTGTTTCACGAGGATAATGGTTTGGATTATTTAAAAATAATACTACGACAGGGTAGCAGAAGCTCCCAGACCTCTATAAAACGGTTGAATTACCAGTCCGGTAAATTTTCGACAACGACTTTTATGAAAACCAGGTTAGGTGCACCAAAATATACTTAATCAAACAGACGGCAAGATACTATGACTTAGACTCTATTTGGGTACAGATTTATTTGAAATGCCATCTTTATTGTATACGTGATTGAGTATAGAGTTAATGCAAGCAGATAATGTTAACGCCTGCCCCGTGGTAGCTCCTCTCTTGAGCCGGAAGGCGGTTCACAAATATAAGAGCGGGGCATCCATCACTGTCAGCGCGATGTATCGCATCGCAACTGCGTCCAAAGTCCCGGGCATCTTCACCGGGCTTATGGCTGAGCATTTAGGTATGTGCGTTGAGCTGATGCATTTACAAATGTCTTCTGGGACTAGGCTACACGACCCTGAGTCCCAAACTAAGCAATGCTTGTCCATCAACCATGACCCAGGAACCAAAATAAAAGTACCTACTTACTAGCAAGCGCGTGTTGACGTTGTAAAGCTGTGATATACTGTGATAAAATTGTAGTGAAAATCAGTTTTCTATAGAGAGGAGTCATTATTTCATATTCATAACAGCGTGGACGGGTTTTATTTTTTCCTGTCACGGCTCAACGGACTTTAACCAATTTTAGTACAGGGTTAGCTGGACATTTAAAAATGGGTAGAAAACTTTTTTAACAAATAAAAACACACAGTTGCAGTTGCGGCCAATTTCCAGCTTCTTAATATAATTTGGCCCGCCTCAGATTATTGCAAGGTTAACCGTACAAACATTTTGCTCTGAAAGGTTAAAGTTCGAAGCAAGTGAGTAAGCCAAATACCCGACAATAAGCGAGCACGTCTACAATTAAAACTATTTCTTGTTCTAAATTTAACATATTTGAATTTTTTGCATCGCCTACTCATCTCATTTCATTTATATTTTTCCGCTACCCAAAGGTTGTCTGGAAGAGATCGCTTTTTAGCGATAAGGTCGCCTATTGTTTGCCTCTATTGTATTGTTAAGTGTTATCTGTATTTGTATTTCTTTCTTCTTGAGGTGTGCAATGAAGAGTATTCTATTCTATTCTTTATTTACGTTGTATTAATAAAAAAAAATATATTTTCCTTGGTTACAATGCTCTTTTCCCGTTGCTACACAGCAAATCAGGATGTTAAACTAACAAATAATACCAATTTAAACAAACCATTAATCTATAGGTATCGGTGGCACTCGATCACTCGACAGGTAACAAACCGAACGGGCATACAAACACTTGACACCGCGCCCATAATTACGCTAGCACTCGTCACGAAAAACTTAATAACTCTTTGGTCCCGCCAGCGTCATATCAGCTGCCGACCCACGTCCTACGGTCCTAATTGGATTGGCAGGTCGGTGTTAGAGTTATAGTTATCTCGGTAAAGGGGTTTCTGGGCCGGTTATTAGTTTTAACGAGCTAGTGTTCGACTGCTCATTACGGCGATGGGTCGCGGGGCTGCAGCTGCAATTTTGGAATCACTAATTAATTGGAGATTTTGAGTGATATGTGGTTACAGCTCCGACCGATAACTGCACAGTTATACGGGACTCCTCAAAATAGAATTTGCTTTTATTTTCTTAAAAACCTTTCTTTTTTGTAGAATTTTCTGCCGATCGTTATCACTTGTTTCTGTTTATTTTCTTCTGTCACTATAATTACAAATTACAACCATTGCGTTCTATTTGAGGTGGTTTAATGTACGTTTTTACAGAATCCAAATAACAATTCATAGCCTCGAGTTAATTAAATTACGAACTTATGACTTAAGTGTAACTATGTAGAAAATGGGACTGTAATGTGTATGTTTTAATATTTGATAATAAAATAGATTATGTAATTCTAATTATATATTATCTGGATTAATGCGTATCTGTAGAAAATTATAATCACAATATTATCTATGTCGGAGTAAAATGGTAAAGACAGGAATTTGGTCCAATATTTACCTAAGGATTTTTTCCGCTTGGGCTACGGTACTTACCGACCTTTAAAGTGGTCATATTACGAGTAGTGAACATCGATTTAATGAAATTAACTAAATTTCTTGTGGTAGTATTCAACGATATCAGGGAATATCCTGTTATGACCTACGGAGCCGAGACGTGGCCACTCACCATACGACTAGTCCACCAATTTAAAGTCGCTCAGCGAGCCATGGAAAGAGCTATGCTTGGTGTGTCTCTTAGGGATCAGATCCGAAACGAAGTTATTCGACAGAGAACCAAAGTTACCGACATAGCACAGCGGATAAGCAAGCTGAAGTGGCTGTGGGCTGGTCATATCTGCCGTAGAGCCGATGACCACTGGGGCAAACGAGTTCTGGAGTGGAGGCCACGAATCGGTAAACGTAGTGTAGGGCGCCCTGTAACAAGGGGGAGCGACGACATTCGTAGGACAGCGGGTAGTAACTGGAGGACGAGAGCTGAAAATCGAGCTCAGTGGCGTGCCATGGGAGAGGCCTATGTCCAGCAGTGGACTGAAACAGGCTGATGATGATGAGGGAATATCGTCAATTTGTGATTTATTTCATTGATAAATGGATTCTTCTTGTCAATTTAGGGCATTAAGGTGGTTTTCCACTGGCGAGGAGAGGCGGGGCGTGGCGGGGCGAGAATTGAAATCGCGCTGGCCCTTTTACACTAAAAATTGTCATTAATAGCTATCGCGAGCCCGCGCGAGCCCTCGCGAGCCCGCGCGGGCCCACGTGAGCCCTCGCGTGCCTACCCGAGCTCGCGGTTGACATCATCGCGCGACCGCCGCGCCGTAGATTGTACTCGTAGGCTTTGACGTAGATGTAGTGATGTTAAGTTCGCAGTGAAATACACACGTGGTGTCCCGTGAATTAGTATTATTAAATATGGAAGAAGAATCGGATGAAGATAATGCAACAAGAAATAATCTGAGTGCTTTCAAGAAAACGAACTCACCGTTTGTTTGTTTAATAGTACATTACGTAACAAGGGTGGTAAACGAGGAATTACAAACGAGTAATTCCTCGACGACGACGACGGATTAGAAGCCCAAAGCCGAAGGAGAGGGCTTTAATGACACGAGTTTGGAATTCCTCTACCGCCAGAGTCACGTACGACGTTTTTCATCACATTTTGGAGGGAATAAAACAAAAGTAATAAATAGTAGTCGATACCAAAATTACTTACCGCCCTAGGGCGTAATATATGACTTACCGCCCTAGGGCGTAATATACGATTTACCGCCCGGGTTTCTAGCATGTAATCCCTTAAAGTGTGATAGAAATTTGTGAGGGTGAGAGGAACACTTCAAGTAAACACAAAGATCGAGCAATGACTGACTTTTATTCAACTTCCAAAAGGCGGGTGCCGCATAAACCAATCTACCCACATTCATAATGTGACACCTTCCTTCTTCAAAAAAAAAAAAAAATGAGGAATTTTTAAATACAATGACACTTATACAATATTTCATCATTACAAGATCTAGGTTATTTAATATATTCATATCTCATTAACATGCTTATTTAAATTACGTAATCTAATACTGCACATATATATATATATATATATTTTTTATTTATTCATTATATTAAAGCTGACAAAATAAATGTTTTGACATCAAAACAAAATTTGTAGGTAATTTTAATTATTGTATACAATATTAAACATCTTATTCTATAGACATTCTCATATAAGAACGAGTTATTATCTCAAAGGCATACTTTATTTAGGTTGAGAGTATCAAAGTAGAACCAAGCCAAACTATGTATGCATGCTTACCTAACTAACTCATTATTATAGGAGAAACGCTTCAATGTTATTATTAAACTGATAAACACATGTGTTATAATCTGATAAGTACCAAACAGTTTAAGAAATTTAGGTCATAAATAAAGTAGTCTGTGATTTAGGTATTAATAGTTTAAACTGTTTGTGTTCTCTAATTCTACAATAACATTGGTGATGTTGTTATCATTATTTAAAAGATAAAGGTAACATGCAACATGATCAAAAAGAAAATATTAAAGTTATTGCTTTTAAACGAAAATTAAAATTGCATAATCTTATATTAAGATACATCACTAAGCAGGCTAGCATTTTGCCTTCAGGTCCAGTTGCCCCATCTATCCGGAGCCTTCACTGTCCTGCCGGAAGGAGTTACAATATTATTATTACTACGGTCGGATAGCACCGGGTTGTTTACATAGCACGGGGAACTCGCGGTGCTAGTTTGCGTGGTCGGTCGTGGCGTCATCAATGTCAAAGAATAAATCAACATCAGACGAGTCATGTCTATTAGGCGAATCTCGTATAATATGCCTACGATTTCTAATCACCTGACCTCCATTTATCAACTTAATTTTGTAACTACGTGCACCTAAAACCTCTGATAATAGTCCCAGATGACCAGTGTTTTTTATTTGGGTCCAATAAAACTTTGATTTCCCTGGCCAATTTTTTGCATTACGATCATAATATGTTTTCTGTACATTTTGTCTATGTAGTAATTTATTTCGCACATTAGTTTGAACTTTTGGTCTTAATAGTTTTGGGGATATAGGAATAATGCTTCTCATTTTTCTACTTTGTAATAATTGTTAGAGGTTTTACTCTTCTGTAATCCTGGCCGACTCCAACTGACTCATGTCAGATATATATTTGTACTTGTTTTTATATACAATTGTAAAAGCCCTTGTCACTTGTGTTATTTCTTCTGCTAATATATTTTATATTATTTATATAAAATGGATGACGGGATGACCTAGACATATTCCGAAAGGATTGGTCCGTTGCTGCCTTGTCCAGAGACGACTGGAAGAAAGAGAGGGAGGCCTTTGCCCTGCAGTGGGACAGTACAGGCTAAAAATAAATAAAATATATAAAATGTGGTTTGTTTTAACATTATAAGAGGTTATGTGCTCAGCGTATATAGTAGAAACGTTGTTGTAAATATGTCGGAATCTACGCATAATAATTTTTCACATGAAAAGTTACGCGGACGTGAAAATTACGTCGAGTGGAAATTTGTGATGAAGAATGCGTTAATTCATGACAATTTATTATTAATTACTTCATATATATGATATTTATTTATATTATGATATATATGTAATTATATCTATATGTATTATATTTTGGAATTACACATATTTTATTATATTAAGACATTAGTCCTTAGTTTATCTGTGCATACTAACTTGTTCGTTTGTCTATCTTCTTGGATATCCCATTATTTTCTCATTTGCTCAAAGGTTAACTGGAAGAGATCCCTTATAGGGATAAGTTCGCCTTTGTACATGTTTTTTTTTTTTTTTTTGAAGTTTTGTGAATTGTTTTTGTGTACAATAAAGTGATTACATACATACATACATACATATTTATGGAACTGCATTGTTGGCTACGGTAAGGACGACAAAACGACGGCTGAGGTGAGCGTTCGAAAAAGCGAAATCGAAAATTAGCTTGAGCGTTGAAAAGTCATGTTTTTCACATCTAATGTCGGCGGAAACCGCGAAAGCTGCGTGGAATGCACTGGAAGGTGCTTATGATGATAAAGGAATGTGGTTTGTTTTGACATTATAAGAATAATTCAACTGGTGTTGCTAAATTATTTGATATTGGGGTATTTAAATACTCTAGAAGTCCTAGCCTATAGTCAGATCGATTTTCATTGCCCATGTGACCTATGTGTATTATGGAAAGAAACTCCTTTCTTAAGCACCTGGGAACAATTATTTTGTCTCCTTTCCAAACCAGTCCCTGAGCCGTAGTTAACTCATCTCTATATGTCCAATATGGTTTTAAGATGTCTACTAAATCTTTTCTATCCTTCGGCCACCCCTTAAGTATACATTTCTTTAATTGAATAAGTTCATCATCGGCCTCCGTTTGTTTCTACAATGAAATGAACTGGTTATCAGTGAGATGCCGGTCGGCGAGGGCGAGGGGGCCAGCGCGCGGTCCCCCACGCGCACCTCGTCGTGCAGCGCGTCGCGGCCCGCGTGCTCCACGCACTCGCTCGCACTTGCCGGCTCGTAAGCGCGCGAAAGCGTGTCCGCTATATACCTACAAATGTTTACCAGGCTTATATACCAATTTGAATGTATAACGCTGTAACCGTAGTAACATCCTTTGTAAACGGGAAGGCGAGTCTACTATAGGTTTTTTAATTATACTAATCAGTGGTTTATGATCACTCTCGATCGTGATATCTGACCTGCCATATATGTATGGATAAAAGCGTTCACAGGCATAAACACAGGCGTACAGCTCTTTTTCTATTTGAGCATATCTCTGTTCTGTTTGACTTAAAGATTTCGACGCGTAGCATACAGGTAAATTATTTTGCATCAAGCAACAACCGAGTCCGCTCTTACTAGCATCAACTGAAATAGTTATTGGCTTATTCATGCTGTAATATTGAAGAACTGGACGCTTTATTAGACATTATTTTAACTCATTAAAACATTTACTATGACTTTGATCCCAATGCCACTCTGTTTATTTTTTTAACAACTGACGTAATGGTTGCGTTTTATCCGATTTTGGTATAAATGTACTAACATAAGTAATAAGCACTAAAAATCTTTCCACATCCTTCCTATTCACGGATGTTGGCATATTTTTTATAGCAGTAATATATTGTGAGTCATCGGGACTTATTCCATCTTTACTTATCCGGTGTCCTAAATATTTAATTTCTTCCAATCCGAAGCGACACTTGTTTTTATTTAATTTTAAATTAACCTTCTGACATCTCTCCAACACTCTTTTTAACCTTTCGTCATGTTCTTCCTTACTCCGCCCATATACTAATAAGTCATCTATATACATACATACTCCTTCAATATCATCAAAACTCTCGTAGATCTTTTTGTGAAAAACCTCAGACGCCGAGGAAATCCCATATGGCATTCTTAAAAAGCAATACCTACCGAAAGGTGTATTGAAGGTACATAATTTACTGGTGTCATCAAGACGGACCTGCCAGAAGCTCGAGCTAGTGTCCAGAGTGCTGGAGTACCGCGCGCCTGACAGATTGGACACGATCTCATCGATGGTCGGCAATCTGAAATGTTCCCGCTTTATAGCATTATTTAATTCTTTTGGGTCCAAGCAAATCCGGAGATCTCCGTTTGGTTTTTTCACTACCGTTATATTGCTAACCCAGTCCGTGGGGCCCTCAACTTTAGCAATAATTTGTTGGGATTCCATCTCTAATAACTTATTTTTTACCTCATCTTTGATCGCAAATGGTAATTTCCTAGGTGCATGAACAACCGGTGTCGCATCTGATTTTAATTGTATCCTATATTGGCCGGGAAGACAGCCTATTCCAGTAAAAACATCGCTGAACGCTTTCACAAAATCAGGGGTCCCTGATTTTGTAATACCGAAATCACTAGCCTGTTTTAAAGACATGACTCGCCTAACTAGATTCAGTACAATTCTGTACAGGCAAAATGACCTAAAATCGGTGTCGATTTCACATCAGCGATCTTGAATTCTAATACATATATACTGTTTTTATATCGCACACGCAAGAAAATCTTCCCTATAACATCTATACTAGCACCCGAATACCCACTCAGTTTCGTATTAGTTTTTAACAAATCTTTACTCGAAATTCCAAGTTTTAATAAAAAACTTTTAGGCAACACATTTACGTCTGCTCCTGTATCTAATTTGAAACTAATGGGTACATTATTAATTTTTAACTCCGTAATCCACTCATCACAACATTTATTTACAATATTATTTACCTGCTCCTCCGATTCCTCAACTGTATATACTCTGCACATCCTCGCAAAGTGATTAAGCTTCGAACACGTCATGCATCTCTTACCATAAGCCGGACAATCAAATCTTCTGTGCGTGCCGCCGCACTGGCCGCAGGTCGAGCGGTGCGCGTGCGGCGCTCGAAGCGGGGCGCCGGGGCCGGGAGCGCGCCCGCGCGTCGCGCCGCCGTGCGCTCCGCCAGGCACCCAGCCGCGTCCACGTCCCACCTGTCTGGAACCTGAGTCCCTTGCTCCACCGCGCCGATTGCTCGATCTCGCATTTGAGTACACGCCTTTTTGTCTAATAACATTTATTAGCTCTTCTCTTCCAGAACACGCTTCTTTATTGTGATTTATTTCATTGACACACTCTCGTTTTATGTTTTCCGAATACATCCTTGAAACTACTCGACAAATCTGTAACGCTTTACTTAATGTCAAATTATCTTCGCGTAGCAACCGTTCCCTTATAGCTGCACTCGTGACACCGCATATCAATCTATCTTTTATTAATCCATCGCATAAATCCCCAAACTCACAAGACTGAGCCAATTTTCTCAACTCGAATACGTACTGGTCTATAGATTCGTAATTGCTTTGTTCACGAGTAAAAAATCGATGACGCTCGACCGTTACATTTTTCTATGTTAGAAAATGGGCGTCTATATAACTCAACAAACTCGCTAGTGTCTTCCATTTTTCAGTACTTTGATCCACTATCTCACGGCACTGTTCACCTACGACGTGCAAAAATATATTAATTTGTATTTCTTCCGTCTTTTTGTTTAATTCACAGGCCTTGGAATATATTTCAAAGCCTTTTTTCCATTTCTCCCAAGAATCACGTAAACTGCCGGACGCCATATTTGTCATATCTTCTTCATATTTAAACGCCACAGGAGGCGTAAGCACGGATTCCATTATTTATGGTGCACTTTTTACTACAAATAGACTTAATATTCACTTTATCTTTTTAATACCGGCTGCGCCATGTGAGGGTGAGAGGAACACTTCAAGTAAACACAAAGATCGAGCAATGACTGACTTTTATTCAACTTCCAAAAGGCGGGTGCCGCATAAACCAATCTACCCACATTCATAATATGACAACTTACCGCCCTAGGGCGTAATTTACGGCTTACCGCCCGCTTTTCTAGCATGTAAACCTTTGTTTACAAGAAAGTGTGATGAAAATTATATTCTACCACATTTTTTCCGTGAATAACATATACACCTGCCAAATTACAGCTTAGTATTAGTACTAAGCGTGTGTGTGAAATAGTACGCATGGACGAAAGGACCCTAAAAAAGAAAATCAAGACATAAACGGCACCGGTAACGAACAACAAAACGCGTGAAGCGGTTTTTTGTTAATTAATTTATAATCTGACGAAAGCAAGACGGTTCATTTTTACACCAACAAATATTTCAATTCATGGCCCGCACATCCCCGCCAATTCCTACTATTTCCACCGACCGAAGCTCGAAGATGCGCTGGGAGGGGATTGAAAAAATGCAATACAAATTAAAATTCCCGCCCCGTCTCATCTCTCCTCGCCTCGTCTCTCCTCTTCCCGCTTTGCTGGTGGAAAAATCAGATTTAATCTCTACCCTATATTAAAAGCAATAAGGTTCATTTTTACACAAACAAATATTTCAATTCAAGCCCCGCACATCCGCGTCTCTCCTTACTATCTCCACCGAAGATGCGCTAGGCGGGGATTGAAAATTTGCCGTACTAATTTTAATTCTCGCCCCTCCACGCCCCGCCTCGCCTCGCCGGTGGAAAACCACCTTTACAGCAATCCTCCGCCGGCCGGCATCCGGCGCCGTTGTTAGCTCCGGCAAATCCCGCTCCATATTCAATCCGTACAAAACTCGGCGGTCATCACGAACACGTGTCGGACCCTCGATCCCTTTTGAATAATGATTCCCTCGATAACATCAAAGTGTAAGGTAGGTAATATTTTACTCAGTCTTACGTTTCGGTTAACGTTGTCTCTGTGGGGCGGCGGGTTGTTTTCATTTATTCAATCCATTTGAATCCTAGGGCTATAATATAAATGTCTCGTATATTAAGACAACTGACCGAAAATAAGTTTTCTTGATCTCAAATTTAATTAATTTTAATGCGAAATGGCTTAACACGCATGCAATTGTACCTACTCTGTTCAATAACACAATAAATTTCGGTAGTTGTTACGCAAATTGTACACATTAGCGTTATTCTATACATATGTAGAAATAAGAACTGGGATCAACATATATTAGCATTTAGTACCCATATTATACTCCTCGTATTTTCTTTGGTCTCTCAGTCTATATATCTCTCTCTTTTACCTAGTTTTCTCCTCCGATCATCTATGTGAGATGTTCTATTCACTCTTCATGTTCTGGTAAATGTAATTTTAAATTTCAACTCAAAGCTTAAATATTCATTTCAAACTCAAATTTACTTACAAGATAAATATTCTTATTCCAAACGAAGTTAAGTAATTCCAAGAAATCCTTACATGTAAAAGTCGACCCGTACTTCTATTTGCTTACCCGGCGTAACGTGCAACGGCTCTCCGTCGTTATGCGCGGCGACTTCTTCCATTAGGCGAAGGAAGGCCGGCACTATCCTTATCGGGATAACAGCCTTTGGTCCTTACTAAGCTAGTTTTCGGCTCATGAAGCGATAAACTCCGATCAATACTAGAAATGAATACCCGAAAAGATAACATCGACTGGAACCAACAAAATTTACCAATTTTTCTTACATTATTAACTTCGTTCTCAAGCAAAATAGAACCATATTAGCAAGGAGCAGAATCGAAGTGTGGTATGCGTGAACAGATGGCACGCCAACTGGAGGCATTTCCGTTTTGAGAGTTTCCCAAAACGAATGAATAAAGGGACCTCGTCGCCTCAGTTGTGTTTAGGATGCGTGTATATTTCTCTATTATGTAAATGAGACATGTCTAAGTAATTAGTTTTTGCCATGACATTGCTTTTTCCACCTTCGTTTGTTTCTCGAGAACGGTTCATTTTTCCGGACAGAGAGAGTAGCTTTTATTCATTCCCTGCTATCATAATTTTTAAGCAATTATAATGCGTCGATGCGTTTTTGCGTTGTAAAACGATAAATGCGCCGATGCTACTGAAGTTTGACTGTACTATAACGACCATGGTTCCAGACGACTGGGACAATCTCTATTCTGTGCAATTTCAATAGAAACAACGCCAGCTTCGCCTGGCTGACTATCCACGATTGACTATCCACAACATACTATATTTTGGCACCTGAATCACTGGTCTTTTTTGATCGGAAAATTTGAACCCCAAGCGCTAATTACATTAAAAACCGGCCAAGAGCATGTCGGGCCACGCTCAGTGTAGGGTTCCGTAGTTGCTCATCCTTCACAATAAACTGCTGTTTTAAGCCCGAGGTTTACGTTAAGAAAGATTTTAAGCTCTATAAAAAGGTCGTAAACGCCCTAGAAACTGTAATCACTTATTACCTTCTGGAAGTCAACTTACGACCTTTTAAAGAAAAAATATGAAATTTGGCGATAACTCAAAAACGGCTCGACCGATTTTGTTCAATATAGTTTTCATTGAAAGTACTTATAAGGCCTCATTAACATGAGTTTTCCGAATTGTTTTGACCCGTGGTCGAAAAGTTAGAGGGGGGGGGGACACTATTTTTTTGTTTCAAAATTCATCATAATAGTATGTAGTTTGGGATAACGCTTGGTTCCCTAAAACTGGCAGTTGTCTTACTCAAATCGGTGAAACCCAATTTTGGTTACTTACTTGCGATTTCTCTGGCATGATAAGCGTTCGTAAACTTTACTGTATGTAGATCTAAGTTAACTTAAAATCCCTTCGATCAGTTGCTTTCTGTGTAGTTTTATAGCAAGATAAACAAAGCAACGGAATGTTAAAAACACGATGGTTAACTTTATTCATTTATTATCTGTGCTTGATGTTTTTTCAATAAATGTATTTGTATTTGTATTTGTGTCAAGTCTTGAGAAAATCTATTGTCGTTGCCGTTGTGTACGCTATTACATTATCTCGTATTGCATTGATTCACCGTAGGCACCTACGTAATTAATATGTATTTTGTGAATGCGCGACAGGTCGCGTGCGCAGTGTCTGCGCGCAGGAGACACGGGTCGAGCGTGCGTCGATGTCGCTACTAAACAAGCTTTTTAAGTGAAATTATTATTTGTCTGAATTATGTATTTCAATGGTAAGTGAAAATTATTCGTACTATTTTGTAGTAGTAGAAATTGTTGTAGAAAATAATGTTTTAATGCTTAATATTTTCTTTATTTTGAAGGCATATGAAAACTAACTGTAACAAATCTAAACTAAACTACACTAAAACAAATCGACCCGGTCCCAAACTAAGCAATGCTATAAAGATGATATAAAGTTACTAACATTTTAATCAGAAATTAAATATATATTTTTTAATGGACCATTCTACTCAATTAACGAATTGCTCGGGACTATTGTGTTTGTAAATTGTATTATTCTAAAACTATATTTGCTTGTACACGTATTTAAAGCAAATAAAAGATTTAACTTTGATGAGGAGTGTATATTAGTATAATAATAAGTCGATATTAGAAAGTAAACCTTACAATAAAGTTATGAAGACATACATAAACATAAGTTTGGCTGGCCAGGATGCTGTGCGACCGGTCATTGCCCCTCTAATTTTGAAGGTCGCGTCAAAGAACCGCTATCCTCAAATATAATGCGCAGTTATTCGCGACACGGTGGGCCATGCGCGATCATTTTGGATACAGTTAAGGAAAATTTACCATCCATACCAAGGTACATTAAAACTTTAGCTACTTGTACGTCTGAGACTGAAGCACTGATTCCATTTTTGCAGAGTCATCAGCAGGGAAGCTGTTTCTGTTCGCGGCTCTGCTGTCGGTCGGCGTGCGCGCCGACATCGTCACCTGGGAGCAGTACAAAGAAAAGTTCTACAAAACCAGAACACTGGGCGCGCTGCCGGACCTCAATGCCACTGTTTTAGATTTAGAATACTGTGAAATAACCGAAATCAAACCCGGCGACTTTGATGGCCTTCCAAATTTACAACTAATCCGGCTTAGCAACAACAAAATTCAACATCTAGACCCGGCTGTGTTTACTGTTGTTAATGGTTTGTACAACCTGTCCCTTGATCACAACAGCCTGAGTGAAGTGCCGGAGTTCGGGAAACTCTCGCTGTTCCCCAACATGACGAAGCTAGAACTAAATTCCAATCAAATATCTAAAATAGACAATTCAAACACTTTTTCTTCTATGGTACGACTAGAGCAGTTGAATTTGGGGCATAATCTCATAGAATCTTTACACCCGGAAATTTTCAAAGCGCTGACCAATTTGAAATATATAGTTTTACTGTACAACAAAATAACGCATATACCGGACAAAATGTTTCACATAAAATCGTTAAAATCGATCTTTCTCATGGACAATCGAATCAGCTACGTCGCACCCGAAGCGATTAGCAGCAGCGAGTTGAACTCCCTGTTTCTAGGAAATAACAGACTCACGCATCTACCTCTGAACTTTGTGTTACACCTAAAGAATGCTAGTACTAACTTCAGAATAATCGCCGTGCGCCGGAACCCCTGGCAATGCGCCTGCTTGCTGGAGATGATGGCGGAGGCGATAAGCAGCAGAGTGGTGTCCTTCTTTGAATCGTATCGGTGCAAGTTCCCCGACGCCGACCGGCCCTCATGTCGGCGGCCTAGCCTAGAGGAGGCGCTTGAAGCGCCTTTGGAGCGAAACTTAAACAAAGATGTGCCTAAAAAAGTATTGTTGAAAACTAGGTTAATTTCATATTTATGAGAAATTTACCTACTGTCATTTATCACTGTGTTTGTTTAAATATTTTAACCTACAGTCAATTATTTTCATGGTGTCACTTTGCACGCCTGTGTGTGCTTATAAATTGTTTACAATAGTATTTAATGGAAAGTAATTAGGTATTCTTATAAATAAAAGTCTACAAGTTACCCTGGTCTTTCACTGACGCCTCAAATTCATGGACTTAAATATTAAATTATAAATTTGAATATTATTGAATTTTCATTAATAAGCAATCTGATTTAAAACAGTTAATCTTAAGTAAGTAAGTAAGTAAGTAAACGCTTTATTGTACACAAAAAACAGTTAAAAAATACATCTATTACAATTAACATACAGGTACAAAGGCGAACTTATCCCTATAAGGGATCTCTTCCAGTTAACCTTTGAGCAATTGAGTGAGTACGAGAAGAAGATAGACAAACTAACACCGTGTACAAAAAGGTATTAAGGCTTAATCATTATTTATCTGGACATCAGGGTGTGATAGGGAATGAAAGGGCAGACGAGATGGCAAGACTGGGGGCAGAAAGGGAACTCATAGGACCTGAACCTGCACTGCCAATATCGGCAGAAGTCACGAAAGGAGTTATAGCCAGACTAATGGAGGAAGAGGCCAACAAACAATGGCGTGAGACAACTGACTGTCGACAATCTAAGATGATCCTAGGAGGCATAAACAGGAAAAGGACCAGGTATCTCCTGGAACTAGGTAAGAAAAATCTCAGATTATTAACAGGTATAATCTCGGGCCACAACAGCCTTAACAGGCACCTAAACGTCATGGGTGTAGTTAGTGACCCAAGCTGCTCATATTGTGGCCATGAGGAGACTAGTAAGCATGTTATAGCAGAGTGTGGCATGTATGCGATAGTACGCTATAGCATCTTCGGGAAAGATAAACTGGAAGAGGAGGAGCTGAGGGACATTAACCTTAAAGATGTCCTTTCCTTCTGCAGGAGAACAAGAAGATTCGAGGAAGAAGGCTGTATGGGAGCGCTGCCGGGACAGTAACCGTTGGCTCCAACTGGGAACTGGGCTGAATGAACGCACCCAAGCGATCGACAGCCCGCCTGTCTCCGGCCGGGCGTCCCTACACCAAATCATCATCATCAAATCATCATCATCATCATTTATCTCTTATTTCAATAATTTTGCCTTCCAAAATGCAACGTGAATTAATTAATGCTGCATGAATTAATTCCACCGTCTCCGTTCAGACAATAACAGTACTCGGCGCGGACTTGGATTCCACCTTTATGTTGTCGAAATACCACTGATTCGTACAAAACGCTTTACGTCTACTTTCCTTATGAGGACAGCTAAGGAATGGAACTCTCTTTCTGCGCACCTGTTTCCTGAAAAATATAACTTGGATCTCTTCAAGTCGAGAGTGAATAGGCATCTTCTAGCCAAGCATGCTCCATCTTAGGCCTTATTGTCACTTAACATCAGGTGCAATCGAGGTTAAATGCATGGCTATTTTGAATAAAAAAAAAAAAAAAAAGATTATAACAGGCACTGTGTTATATTAGGAGTCGAAAGAATTAACAGGGGATACAGAAGAGTGATCATCGCTTCACCGATAAGAGTTGCTCTTGAATTCAATCATCCCATTATATTATGTGAACATGATTACTCTGCAAGGAGTAAAACGAAAATAATAATTAAGTAGGTATTAAAACAGGTAGGTTCAACAGTTAGTTTTATGTTGACGTTTTAACTCAGCATCGTATTTCTCGTGATGTAAATAATCGGTTGGAAGCGACCTGCATCCAGCGCCTTCCGGCGACCTTTATAAGGTCATCTGTCCATCTTGTAGGTGGACGTCCTACGCTGCGCTTGCTGGTCCGAGGTCTCCACTCGAGCACTTTTCGGCCCCATCGGCCATCTGCTCTGCGTGCTATGTGGCCTGCCCATTGCCACTTCAACTTGCTAATCCGGTGAGCTATATCGGTCACTTTAGTTCGTCTACGGATTTCCTCATTTCTGATTCGATCACGTAGAGACACCCCGAGCATAGCCCTCTCCATTGCTCGTTGAGCGACTTTGAGCTTTGAGATGAGGCCGATAGTGAAAGACCACGTTTCGGTGCCGTAAGTCATCACTGGTAACACACATTGGTTGAAGACTTTCGTCTTGAGGCACTGAAGTATATATGGAAGTCCAAAGGGGAGGCCTATGTTCAGCAGTGGACGTCCTATGGCTGAGATGATGATGATGATGATGATGAAATAATCGGTGTCCTGCCGTTTGACCAAAAGTCATTTTGCAAAATTACACTTGACAAACAACGTTTTACAAAAAAATGTTTCGCCAATTGATTATTTTACAACAAGTCATTTTACAAATGACTCACGTCTCTAAATTATCAGAAGTTAAATTTACATTTTATAAATAATCATTTGACAAAATGATCATTTAGCAACTGAGTTGTCAGACAAAACTACTCTTGGTCTAAAAACGTTTGGTACAATGTATTATTTGACAAGTGTTTCGTTTGTTTTTGTTTGTTTTTTTTTAGAGCAAATCTAACTTTTTTTTCTCCAATTTGCTCTACTATTTTTACTATTTTAGATCGTAGAGCATAGTGGATAGATTCATTAATGGGTTAGGTTATGTTAGAACTGCGACCACAACAGCGCGCGAGCCGAGCGAGCGAAGCGAGCGTACCGCGGCAGCGGTCGGCGAAGCGCCAAAACAAAAAAAAACTAAAAAAAAAACCGGCCAAGTGTGAGTCGGACTCGCGCACCGAGGATTCCGTACAAACACTTTCCATCCCTAAGTGGTTAAGTTAAGTTTGCACCTGGTATGTATAGCGCCCCATATAAATTAGGTGCAAAGTTAGGTATTAAAAAAAACTACTTACTAGATCTCGTTCAAAACAATTTTCGTTGGTAGTTTTTATAGTACCTAATGTACATCATATTTTTTTTTTAGATTTTTCATTTTCTTATTTTAGAAGTTAGAGGGGGGGGACCAAGCTTTTTCCACTTTGGAAGCGTCTGTCACGCAAACTATTCGGTTTAGAAAAAAAATATTTTAGAAACCTCGATATCATTTGTTTGATGAAAAAAAAAATTTTGAGTTTCAGTTCTAAATATGGGGAGCCCCCAATATTTATAATTTATTTTTATTTTTGCATCAAAATCTTAATGCGGTTCACAGAATACATCTACCTACCAAGTTTCAACAGTATAGCTCTTATAGTTTCGGAAAAAAATGGCTGTGACATACGGACGGACAGACGGACAGACAGACGGACAGACAGACATGACGAATCTATAAGGGTTCCGTTTTTTGCCATTTGGCTACGGAACCCTAAAAATAGAGTTCAATTTGCTCTATCCGTAAAACTCGTAGAGAAAACTTGAGGAAATTGTACAATTTGCTCTATTAGTGGATACAGATTGTAGAGCATAGTGGATAGATTCTAAGATAGTAACGGAATAAATTACCCAACTACAGATTACAGACTAAATCACAATGTTTGAAAAAGAAGTACTTTTTATGAAATAACATTTTGTTAAATGATATTTTGAGTAATTGTCAATTTGCGAAACGTATTATTTGGTGAAATGGAAAAAGGTCAATTGACTTTTTATTATTTAACACATTTACTAAGTGTAGTGTTTGCAAATAAAATCATTTGCTAAGTGAGTTTTTGTAAGATGATACTTTTGTCAAATGTCTCGTTTGCCTATGAATATTTGTTGAAACGTTGTTTGTCAAATGATCTTTTGTCAATAGTTTTTTGGTCAAACATTAGTGAACCTAAATAATCATAATGTCATTATCAGAAAAGGTCAAAAATTATGACAAAATTATTCAAATTGACCGATTAAAGTGATTATTATTTTGTAATTTGACATTTTGTATGGTTTTTGAATAAATAATTACATTACATAACAAAAAAAATTAAAAAAATTAAAATTTAGTGAATCTATACTCAGTTTTCTCAGTATACCTATGACTCGGTCAAGCGAACGTGAGTCGTTGCATTGCAATTCATTTATTCATTATACATTGCTGAATCCTTTTTTTGCCCTATTTAAGAAAATGATTCTTGATATAAAAGTTACGGGTAAGTAGGTACATAGGGTACTTTTTTGTAGCCACTTTGGTAGACCGTCTATAAAAGCAATTGTTAGTATTCTTACATACCAGTGAAGTTACTACATGGAGACGAGTTGATTATTAATTCTAAAAGTTTACTTAGTTTCTCTACATACTACGAGTAAATACGGATGGAGAACGGAGCAGCCTGAATTACTTGAGGCTTAGCTCAGGTCCGAATAGTGTCCTGGACGTAAGCTTCGATAAGTGGCTGCAGTTTGTGGAACTTGGTAGATAGCGTCATCATCAGAAATTTAAGAGCTTAGCTCTTGTCGGTGGAGCAACTTCCATGTTTCTCTATCTTCAACTTTCTTTTTGATGTCCTGATACGACACGCCGTCCACTTTCTCCTTGATTTGGTCTATATAAGATCTCCTAGGTCTTCCTCTCTTCCTCCTTCCCTCAATCTTCCCTTCAATAATGGTTTTTATGTAATCGTCATGTCGTAGCAGGTGTCCAAAGATCTTTCCCCTTCTGTTTTCAATGGTTTCTAACAACGACCTTTTCTCTTTCACTCTTACAAGCACTTCCTCATTCGTAACTTTTTCCGTCCAGCTTATCCTTTCCATTCGTCTCCAGCACCACATCTCGAATGCTTCCAACCGTTCTCTATCACGCTGTGTCATTGTCCACGTTTCGCTTCCATAAAGGGCTATACTCCAGATGTACACTTTTATAAGCGTTTTACGGATTTGGCCCGATATTCTGGCTTTGAATAAACTTTTTTTAGCATTAAAAGCTTTCTTGGCTATGGCTATTCTAGCGATGATGTCCGGTGTACATCTGGAGTCATGAGTGATTATGCTTCCCAGGTATTTAAATTGTTTGACTTGTTCTATTGGTATGTTATTTAGAGTGATTGGTCTATGTCTTGAATTTTTTTTTGAAGTGAAAAGTGTTTTTGTTTTATTTATATTTATCTTCAACCCAAAGCCTTGAAAAATATTATCCATTTCTGAAACTAACTCTTCTAACTGTTTATGTGTCTGTGCCAAGGCTGCAATGTCGTCAGCAAAACGAATAAACTGTATTTTATTGCCATTGATATTTACTCCTCCCTTTCCAGACTCTATTAACTTTCTAATGGCACACTCTATGAAAATATTAAAAATAAGAGGCGAAAGTGGACATCCCTGCCGAACTCCCCGACGAATCCTTGCTGTGCTAATTTCCTCTCCAATTTCAATAGCAGTGTCTTGATTTCTGTAGAGTTCAAAAATGATTCTCCTGTCCCTGTAATCTAGGCCAGCTTCCTTTAAAATTGACATCATATTTTTCAAATTAACTTTGTCAAACGCCTTTTTTTTTTAATCTATAAAGGCTATTTATATATTCTGATCTAAATCCATTCTTCTATCGATAATCATTCTTAACGCTAATATGGCTTCTCTTGTCCCTCCACTTTGTCTGAATCCGTACTGGTCAGGTCCTAGGTAATTTTCGGTTATGGGTCTTATTCTATTTTGTATAATTTTGAGTAATATTTTACTTGCTTGCGATATTAAGCTTAGAGTCCTGTGTTCTTCACATTTCATTGTATTTGCTTTTTTGGGTAAAGCGTGTAACAAATGCTACCATTAGGTACCCTATGTACTCATGTATATAAGTACTATAGTTAACGTTGGCTGAGTTCCACTACAAACAGATTTTGGTTTTAGGCAGGAAGCGATAAATTAAACAATAGGCCCTAATATTTTTTGGAAAGTTCGACGGACAAAAGAAATAAGAATCGATTGCAAACGTTTACTTAAATGTTTAGGTTCGAGTTATGAGTCTCGAATGTATTGTGCTTTACGTAAAAATATCTTGCACATGTTGCACACAGCGCGGCGTGGATATTGAGACAATAGGCAAACAAGATAATTTTTCAACTGAATAGCGATAGTCTTACACGTGCAGCCCTGTGTCGGCATAATTTCGGTACCATAAAGCAATTTTAAGTAAACGAGCAATAGAACAAAAGGACTTAGTCGTGGGAATTTTTAGAGGCAATGAAATCTGGGATTTTGAGGAACTGCGTGAGAGTAGGGATAAGGGGATGACGGACAGTGAAGGTTTGGTTTCCGAAGGAGGAGGTAACTCTTAACTGACCTCGAGATAATAGTGTCCCGCGTACGTACAGTGTGATTGTTCTAAGTTCAGTCTACAGAAGTGTAAATTGGAATTAAATTAAGTGAAGCGCTAAGCTTATATATGGGCAATTTGTGAATTAAGTGTACAACAATAACTTTAACTTCAGTGCGGCACTTATAATTTAAGAGAAGAACACTTTATAGACTGTGTAGTTTTATTTAAGTTACGAGTAATTAAGCTAAGTACTAACATTATTTTCGCTAGTCTAGGGGAGTGAGGGCGTGAGAGTTGATCATCTATGTCGTTACGTGTTCTGCGATTGAAGCTGCGGCGAATAGCATGAAGCTGAGGGCGATAAACTATCTTCCTGATTAATTTCCTTTATTATTTTGAGTTGGAGCAATAGCGGAGCGGAACAGCATCGGAGCGGACATCGCACACTATTTCCGTCGAATTTTAGGACAAATAGTTAATTGTGACAGGAAGTTACACACCCGTATGGCCACTACTCATATTCAAATACTACTATAGGATACGGCAGGATTGTGCTCGCGTGTCGAAGGCACTGACACGAAGCGTGCAATTTGGCGTCGTTTTCCTCCTTTAGGACTCGGGATTCGTGGCTTGATGCTGACTGTGCTCTGGTTGTCGATTGCGACAGTGCGTGCGGTTGGTATCGCTATCTGTGATTCCTTTCCTAAGTTAAGGTTATAATTTCACTTCAATGGCATACTGGTGTATAACTAAAGAGAAGAGAGATATTCATGAGAGACATCGACGTGTGTTGAGTGACGGTTTGGAACTTAGCTAAATTAGCTTTGTACAGGATTTGGCAGACGCGTTGCCTAGGCAGGAGGCACTTTTCCCACAGGTACACGGGGTCCAGTTTTGAGAGTCCGGCGTTTTCTAAGAAATTCGTTACCTAATATCTAGACGTAACATAGTTGTACGTAGCTATAAAATTATTGTAATAGTTTTAAGTACAATAACGAAAAAATTACTTACTGTTGAGTTTCTTTCGGCTTTCTTCTCAACAGCGGTCTCCTCTTGGGAAACGCCTGTAGACTCATTTTCAAACAAAAGCAGAATAAACGCTTTGAATTTAATCTTGATCTTTTGATTTTAAGCTCCTCATTTTTTAGTCGAGTCTCTTGTATTAGTTTAGCAAGTGAGCGTCAAGTAATTGTGCCACGCCACAACCATAAATTACCGTAGTAAAAATAAGCGTTAAGAAGTGAGCTTAGTGCGCTACGACCCGGACTATTGGGAGAGGAAGTCCGAGAGACTGAGCAACGTCGTGATCCTGACGCTGCGGTCGCGCTTGCTGAGGCGCCACGCCGAGCGCATCGCAGACGAGTGAAGCGCTGTACTTCGTACGAGTTGACGCCGAGACCGTCGCTTACGAGTTAAGTGAACATGATACAAGATGAATCGGTAAGTGATAATATGAGATTTTGAAATTAGACGATCACACAAACGTTATTCTGGCCACTATTATTTCGTGGAAATATACACAACGTACGGGGTCCTTTTACATCAGCGAATTTAGGTCGTATACAAGATAGTGGATAGGATAGGTAGGTTACATATTATATACATAGATAGGATAGGCTGTAGATAGAAGACGGTAGATAGCGTACTGGGCTGAAATACTCACCCACATATATTCGTCTCTCACAATCGCGTCTGTGATTTTATACGTGAAGTCATTATCTTCGCGTGTAATTTAAATAAAACTTCAGAATTAGCACTTACCTACTACAAAGTGTTCGTAAACTTATTTGTCTCGGACAGCTTTGAAGTATTTATTTAACTAGTTGTTTTTGACATTCATTGAAACAAATTAAATACCTTATCATCTATTTTTAATTTTAAGGCATGGGAAAAGAGATCCTTAATGTGAAAGAAAATAAAACTACATACATACCTATTTGAACATGCATATTAACACTCATGACGAAAACCAGATTAAATCGCTTAAGTATTATTATTGGTTGCAGTATTGACGATAGCGTGGTGTCTGCTGTTGTTGGTACTCTGCTACAGACGGCAGACATTGCAGACACAGTCACCTGGGAGAAGTACGAGGATAACTTAGGAGGCCCGAGCACCGTGGGGCCGCTGCCGGACAACAATGCCTCCATATTGGATTTGAAACCAAATACCTGAGATTTTTTTCAACAGCACGTCCCATTAGAGCTTCAAAAGTAAGCTTCTAACGCAACAAACAATGGAATCGAGTTAACGTATTTTTTCACTTCGAATTTTGTATAACTAGTCCTATAACACCCGACCATAAACAAAATAAACAAAATCTTATTATATCCACAAAAATGCAAACGAGTTGCCCAGTGTGGCCCCAACGCGCGCGCAATATTAATCAAAGCTGCGAATAATTTTTGTGGATTCAAAATAATGACCCCCCTCCACACCTCCGCAGGCTATTTCATTCTTCAAATAGGTTTAGAGGCTATTGTGAGTCATTGGTGCAGGATGTGTGAGGGTGCCGAGTAATTTTGCTTGTAAATGTACAGCGGCTGTACATTGAAAGGTAAATATTATATTTTTTAATGAAATAGGAGGCAAACGAGATAAGGCACCTTTGCCGGCCTTTCAGATGGGGGTACGCTCTTTTCTTGAAGGTTGGAAGGTCGTATCGGTCTGGAAATACTGCGAATGACAGTACAGAGTTCATCCACAGTTTAGCTATGTGAGGCAGGAAGTTTCCCGAGAAACGCACGCTATTTAATGTTTAGACTCCGGTTAAAAAGTTTACAAATTCCAGCAGAACTGATAAATAAGCGTGCAGCAGGTCCTAGATCCAGATATGAAAAATGAATAAATGTTATTGTGAGTGCTTATTAAGTAAAGAATCTGAATATGTTGGAGGCACAAGTGGCTTCTAGACAATGTATTTAATATTTAAACGAAGTTATTGTCACTGTTTTCGCTGGACAATTTTTTTTACATCTATTTGCCGAAATAAGACGGTGATAGCGGGGTTGGCTGCGTCCGTAATTACACGCAGTCTAGATGAATGTTATGAACAACTATATATATTTCGCGCGGGGCCTATTCCCCGGCTTTTCAATTCTTGTTCATTCCAAGTTGAACAAGTTGCGCAAGTTTTGAGAGCTTTGAGTAATTGTCAAACGCCTGTCGCCTGACTTCGCGGGCTTTTGAGTCATTTCGCTGATACCATTGTTCCGTTTATTTGTTCTGATGGAACTTCGCCTGTGCCCGGTCCGAAAGGCCGAATTTTACTGTTAGAAAATTAAGTCAATTTACGAAATAATCGGGTCAGTGCGTCAGAATCATACTAAATGCATCAAACAAATCCACCGAGTATTTGTCCCATAGTAGGGCCATATCGAACTTCTAAACTCTGCTCAATTAACATTGTCCAAGAACAAATATTTGTTCAGATGTACGTCGAGTTCATTTACATCTAAACACTTACGAGAACATAAATATCTGAACACGACCATATTGTCAGGAGCATAAAGTCGTGTTCAGATATTTTTGTTCTCGTAAGTGTGTAGATGTAAATGAACTCGACTATACATAAGTAGCCTGGTGGGTTTAGTCTGAAATCCTACAATCCTGTAGATGTATAGGCCCTCAAAATCTAAATGCTGTGAGTGTGTGAGTATTTACCTACTAACTTTTCTCTTCAATGTTTCTTAAAAGATGAGGAAACGGCCCATCTGACACATCAGTCTACTCGACCTATAAGTATTTTTATTTGATTTGAAATCATTTTATTACAATAGCGAACCAACTGCTTTACACAAATCAAGCTTCTCGCTGTTTATCGCTTCAAATTTAACGCCATGTTCTGTCAGAAATCGGAATCCGTACAGTGATTAATTAATTATTATAACTGTTTGCCATAATTACACACACCAATCCCTATTTTTCGGCAAAGTCTTTCAAGCGTACAACACAACTCTTTCAGGCGTACCGAAATCTTGAAATATATTTCCCAAAACTTTGATGGCTGTACTGCATTTAGTATTTTTCACCGGTCTAACAAAAACATATTTTGAAAAGCCATCAACTACGGTTAGAATGTAAGTATTTTGTCGTTTACTTTTGACAAAAGGGCCAAGATGGTCGATATGGACAGTTTGAAATGGAACACTCATTTTTTCAATAGGGTAGATATGGCCTTTTTTTACCAGAACTGTACTGTCTTTGTTATACGCGCATTCTAGGCAAGCACCAACGTAGTTTTTTACGAAACTGGACATTTTGGGGAACCAATAAAGACTTTGTATGCGTTCAAGCGTTTTTTTTTTTTACCAAAATGTCCCATTTCATCGTGATTGAGACGACATATCTGCCACCTTGCCCGTTTTGGTATGACTAATCTCAAAATATTGTTGTCATTGACATCAATCTTTCTGTAAAGTACATTATTTTTAAGAATGTAATGTTTTTTGATTTCCCTGTATTCTTCATTAATATTTTGTTTTAATGTATTTATGATTTGACTAACTTCTGGGTCTCCTAACTGTAAGGTAACTAACCAATCATTTTGTTCAATGCGTAGCACTGAAATAACATTCTCAGGAGCACAATCATCATTGGGACTTTCCACGGGGTTCCTGCTTAGAGCATCGACGTGAGCCGTGCGTTCACCAGGGCGGTACTCAATTTTATAATCATATTCTTCCATTTGTAAAAGCCATCTGGCAATCCTAGGCATAAGGTCTTTTTTTTTGCTTAGCGTTAATCGTAAGGCTTTACAATTCGTGAAAATTGTAAATGGCATACCTAATAAATATGTCCTGAATTTTCTGAGTGAGCAAACAACCACTAATGTGTCCAATTCATATGAATGGTAAACTCTTCCTTCAGGCGACGTTTTTCTGCTAAAATACGCCACCGGCTTGAGTTCGTTGGAATTTTCTTGCCACTGCATGAGGATTCCTCCAATCCCTAAGGAACTAGCATCAGTATGCAACTCAGTTTTTAGTTTAGGATTATAGTACTCACACTGGCCTACTAGACAGTATATTTTTTTAAGATGGAAAAAGCTTTTGATTCGGTGTCAGTCCATTTCCAGTCAGCGCCCTTTTATAAAAGGCCTGCTAGTGGCCGTGCAATCTCGCCAAAGCCCTTCACAAATTTCCTGAAATAACTAGCTAATCCAAGAAACTGCCTTGTTTCATGGACATTAGTAGGAGCTGGAAATTGTTCGATTGCAACGGTTTTATGCTGACTAGGTTTGATGCCTGCTTCTGAAACTTCGTATCCAAGATAATCAATTCTCGTGCAAAAGAAGCAACACTTTGAAAGTTTCAGAGTAGGGCCATATTCCTTCACTAACTTTAACACATTTTCAAGCTTTATAAGACCCTCATCCAAGGACAGTCGGAATAAGCAGATCGTCCATATACGCAAGTACCGAGTCGAATCGACTGGTACCTAACATCTTATTTACTAATTTCTGAAACACGGCGGCTAGTCCGAACGGCATGCAATTAAATTCGTAGTGGCCGTCCGGAGTAACAAAGGCCGTTAAGTGTTTGCTCTCTTCAGCTAGTGGAACTTGATAATAGCCTGATGCCATATCCAATGTGGTGAAAAACTTGTTTCCACTGAGGTTCGCTACTTGATCTTCAATTATCGGAAGTGGGTATCTATCCTTAACAGTATTTTTATTTAAAGCTCTAAAATCGACGCATAGTCGTTGGTCACCTGTTTTCTTTTTAACCATCAAGATTGGGCTGGCATAATGAGAACTTGATTCTCTGATGATTTCATTATTTAAGAGGTCAGAAATCATCTCTCTAACCTTAGTTCTTTCCGAAAGAGAAAGTCTATATGGTCGATAGACAATCGGTTTGTTGTCTTTTAATTCAATTTTCATTTCGAATTCTTTAGGGGCACATCCTATTTCATCTAACGAACAAGCAAAACATTCACGGTATTTTTGTAATAATTCGTGTAATTTTATCAATACCTCGTTAGATATATTGGCACCTATCTGTATTTCGTTTATATTTATAGGTGATAGAGTTGTATCTACTCCTGTACTTATTCGTCTCACGTCGACCACATTGACTTCCTTAAACGGAAAAGCTCGACTTAATAGAATGTCCTTCTTTAAAGTAACAGGCGTATCTGACAGACTGGATACCAATATGTTTCCTTTGCCATCCTTAAAATTATACGCTCCTTGTAGCATACGATACTCTTTACCAGGAACTGGTCGCATTTGTGCTTCAACATATACATCTCCATTGTAGAGTTCATTATTAATATAGACTGGTACAAAGTGCACTCCAGTCAAAACAATATCATTACTACCAGTTTGACAATTCCAGATTCCATTTCGAGCTCAGAATCCATCGTAGCTAGGGGATTATTTAAAAAAAAATATCAAGCTATTACTGTCCTTGAAGACTGTGACATTACGCATCTCTGTAAAATTTTGCCCTATTAATACCGGTACGTGTAAATATTTATCAGGAACAACATGTACTAAAACATCAGCTTGTATTTCATCAATGCGAACAGTTACTTTAGATTTACAAATAGGTGTTATATGAAAATTGCCAAATCCTCTAATCAAAGGTAAATCAGATAGAATTTTGTCTAAATTCTGTTTTTCTGCTTCACTAAGCTTGATAAGGGAGCAGTCACTAACAAAGTCAATATAAGCTTTGTAATGATTTATTGTTAACATCAATTTTTTTAATAAATTTCTGATTCGTACTAGAACTATCAATATTCAGAACTTTTTTCATATTCTCTTTGTTATTTGAAGAGGAAAATCGACAGTTTTTGTCTTTGTGATCAACTTTCTTGCAAATGGTGCATTTTATTACAAACTTTGGACAGTTACCAAATCGATGTCTCTCCTCATTACAATTAAAATATACCACAGATGAATTATTTTGTTTTTCTTTCTTCTGGAAGCACTTATTTGTGAAACACCTTATGTTCCATTCCTTCAGTATATCCTCGTTTCTTCTGCGTGACAGAAAACACTTTGGTTTCTGGTTGCTGAATTACGAAGTACTGCAGTAAATCCTCAGGTTCTAAACATTTAAGTGCTTGTGCACTATTTCTCATCGATACATCAGACATGCCATGAATAAGGCAATCTACCACCTTTTTCCCGGTGATTTCGCAACGGTTTAAAAGCATTAATTTATCATAAAAATATGTACGCAGGTTCTCGTTTGCTTTATTCTTCATAGCGAACATCTCTTCTAACATAATAGCAAAATTTTCATCAATCGGAAAAGCTCGGCGTAATTTCACTTGTCAGTCAAGCCATGTGAAGTCTAAGCTTGGCAAGGAGTAAAACCACTTCTTGGCTGTGCCAGTCAGTTTCTGCGTCGCAAAATGAGATGTTTGAATGCCATCCCATTATATATGCGTGCGTACTCATTTGCCTTGTGCATGGTTGCACATCATCACATAAAATCAATATTCTGATTTTTACTATCTGGATCAAACTCAGGTAAAGCGTTTAACATCTGGTGTGAACTAATAGAAGGTTTAGTTTTTTTTTATTTAATGCTTCTATTAAATCAGCAACATTTATGTTGTTACTTGAACCACCTGATCAACGACGTTTAGAGTTATCTTGCCTTTCATCACTGTTTGAAGTTTCATGTCTCCGTTTCTTGCCACTCAACTGTCTGTCACTATCAGTAATTTCTTCATCAGTAGATTTTTATAGGTGTCTCTTTCTTGTAATAGCAGGAAATATATCGTCATCGGAACTCTCACTAGACATACTGACTATCCGGTTTTTTCTCAGGACTAACCACAGGCGCTCGCCACTGGAGGTAGTTGAGTCTAACATCATCTAAAACAAATGTGTATTCCGATCTATGACGATAGCTGTTAATAACTTTTACTTCTATTCTATGCTATACTATTCTTTTCATTATTTTCCTTAACTTCGAGCGCACATTTAAGTTTTATTGTGAATTAATTCGTAAACTTTAAGACTCTCTTTTCTTAATTCAACAAATACTCGTATTTTTACAATATCCAAATATATGTTCATACTTTTAATATTATTCAAACTTATGTTCGTGTTAAAATTATAAACTTAGTCTTTCGTCGTTAAAAAAAATCTAGAGCATTCAGCTCACATGACCATACTAAACTAGGACGCAAGCTGACGCGTACAATGCAAATAATCACTAAATGCACGTTTACGCGATTTCATACAAAAACGTAAGTTCCAAGCGTACGTTCTAATCATCAAACAACGCACGCTCACATCGAAAACAAAATTAAATCTTGACGCACTCTCACGTCAAACAAAGTAAATTCCAGACGTACACTCACGTCAGACAAACCGAAATTCAGACGCACTCTTACGTCAAACAAACCAAAATCCAGACGCACGCTCACGCCAAACAAACCAAAATCCAGACGCACTCTCACGTCAAACAAACCAGAATCCAGACACACGCTCACGTCAAACAAACTAAAATCCAGACGCACGCTCACGTCAAACAAACCAGAATCCAGACGCACGCTCACGTCAAACAAACCAAAATCCAGACGCACTCTCACGTCAAACAAACCAGAATCCAGACGCACGCTCACGTCAAACAAACTAAAATCCAGACGCACTCTCACGTCAAACAAGCCAGAATCCAGACGCACGCTCACGTCAAACAAACTAAAATCCAGACGCACGGTCACGCCATACAAACCAAAATCCAGACGCACGCTCACGCCAAACAAACCAAAATCCAGACGCACTCTCACGTCAAACAAACCAGAATCCAGACGCACTCTCACGTCAAGCAAACCAAAATCCAGACGTACGCTCACGCCAGACAAACCAAAATCCAGATGCACCTCACATCAATCAAACCAAAATCCAGACGCACGTTTACGTCAAACAAACATAACTCCAGAGCCTAGACGCACTCTCACGTCAGGCAACATAAATCTAGACGCACGCTCACTTCAAAATCAGCTCAACTCCCGAGTCCAAACGCGCTCTTACGTCAGAACATAACTAATCTAATATAACTGACATTTTCTCACTCCATAATATTAACTTTATAAATCGATGCTCATGTCACGTCCTTTAAAAACTATCACCATGTAATAAGTAAATAGAACAATACATGCCAAGTTACTTTCATGACGCTTACTAGGGTTATTTAGAAACATGTTGCATCTCAATTCCAATATAATTTGTATTTATTTATAAGATATATATCTCAAATATAATATATCCGAAGAAATTATGCAAATTTACTAATGACTAGAATGATAATCTGAACCAACAACATAATTTATCTTATCATTCGAACCCAAAAAAATTAACACTACTTGAATCCTTATAATTTGATGATATGGAGAATTTTGTCTTAACACAAGGTAGATTTAAGATCATATTTAAATTACTTTCATCATAATATTTGACTACTTTAATGTACTAACTAATAAATATACTAACTCTTCAATATCTATAATATAACGAATACATTTCCAGCGGAAAAAATACTACAAATGTATTTTTTTTTATGCGGGTAAGAGTACCGACTTACGCATTCAAGTAAAAAAAATCTCGTTATGGATTTAACCAAAGAACACAACGTTTCTTTAAAATTGTTTTCTCCTTTAAACTTTCTTAGTTTTTTTTTTTCATTACACAGGAACAGAAGCAAAATTATTAAACGCTATCGGCATTTAACTCAACATATAACGTATAAGGTTTACTTTATAAAAAACATAGAAATTCGTTAATTAAAATAGTGTATAATTATATTACAACACTTCAATAGTACTTACGTGCACTGTTCAGTATCAGTTCGTCCACCATGTGGGAGTTTGTTCATTTAGTACTTCTGAATTGTAGAGGTCTCGGCTTCCTCTCTCTGTCAGTTCTTCCACCAGAATGCCCGTCCTGACGATAACTTCGGCACCACCCGTCATGTCAAAACGCGGGAAAATGTTGATCAGTGATTGGTCCGAAGCGAACCAATCAGGAAGTTCACTTACCATCCACAGGACATTTTTATTGGTTGATAGATTATTAATCATAGACAAGTGATCAGTGTTGCTATTCTAAAATAATATTTAGGCAGCTTGTCGCTGCGTTCAGATATCATATTAATTAGAACACCTGTGTTACCAGGTTTGACGGTTAATATTTTCAAAATATAGCTGCGTTCATAAAATATTCACTACATTTCCAGTTTAAATCCTACAAATCATGACAATAGGATCAATTTTGGTGGTTTTGGTGGTAATTTCAAAGTCACCAAAATTGCTTGATGCCACCAAAATTGTTCATCCTGTAATCTGTATATAATTACACATTTATAATCGCATTTCGAACACCTTTGACTCTGTGAATTTATTTGAAGTCAAGTATAAACAATGCATCTAATATTACAAGCTGTCGGTGAGGGTAATCTTAGCTTAGATATGCTTATGCTGGTGGCGGATTCTATAGCTCCTATCCTTTCCTATATTACTATTTTTTTTTCCTCTGGCACGTTTCCTACAATTTGAAAATGCGCCCATGTGATTCCTCTCCCTAAAACCCCTAATCCGTCGTAGTTTTCGCAGTATCGTCCTATGTCCATTCTTCCCATCTTATCCAAAATCATTCAATCCATACTAATCCATACTAATATTATAAATGCGAAAGTGTGTCTGTCTGTCTGTCTGTCTGTCTGTCTGTTACCTCTTCACGTTTCAACCGCTGAACCGATTTTGATGAAATTTGGCATGGGGATAGTTTAAGATCCGAGGAAGGACATAGGATAGTTTTCACCCTGGAAATTATCCCTAAAAAGATTGAAAAGTGAGTAAGTAATTCATGATGACATAGATGACCCTGTTAAAAAAGTAAAAATTAGACCAAAAGCACAATTGCTCTTACATTCGCTTAGGCGCTTTTAACAATCCCTTTTGTTACGTGTGTGTGTTGTACGAGGTTGCTTCCATACTTCCAAGTTCCACGCGGACGTAGTCGCGGGCAAAAGCTAGTCCTCTATAAATCCACGTCCCTCATCACAACTAAATAGATTTAACTTGTTCAATTCTTTAGCACAACCACAGCTTTGGTTAAGATCACCGACGACATTCGTCTTAATATAGAATATAGAAGTGACTATATTGGTGCTCCTAGATTTTAGTAGTGTTTTTAACACTGTTGATTTTGATATCCTTCTCAGTTTACTTAGTACTTTAAATATATCTCCAACTTCACTGTCCTCTCCTCCTCATTCCATGTCTATGCAGACAATTTGCAGCTTTATGCGGCGGCCAGCATTGATGATTTTGGCTCCTTTGTTTCGCAAATCAATTTAGACCTGGAATAAATCCGTGCTTGGGCTTGATTCTTTGGTTTGATGAAGAATGCCAAGAAGTCGCAGGCTATTGTCGTTGGAAGCCCCTTATTTCCAAGCTTTCAGATCAAGTTAAGCCAGTTATTTTCTTTGATGGTACGCCTGTACTTTTCTCTTCTACTGTAAATTTTTTTAGCATTACCATAGATCAATCTTTGTCATAGGCACCTCATATTTCTGAGATCAGTAGGAAACCTTTCGCGTCCCTTCATTCATTGAGGTGTCTGCAGAATTTCATTCCTCTTCAAGATCATGCTTGTCCGCTCTCCTTTGCTTTGGTCTCCGCAAGTTTGAACACGTGTCTCAATACCGCGCTCAACTTAAATGGCTTCCGATCCGTCAGCGCAGAGACTTACATGTTCTTTGTCTTTTGTATAATGTCCCTTTCTTTCCTTCTTCAGGACCTTACCTTGCAGAGAAGTTCTTTTACATGGTGGATGGTAGTGGCCATCGCCTGCGGTCAAGTGTGAATCTGGCTCTATCTATCCCACTGGATAGATCTCATGTTTACGATGTATCTTTTGCTGTGCGCGCCTTGAAATTATGAAATAAATTGTCTCCCGCCCTAAGGCAAACGTAGTCCGTAGCATCGTTCAAGGGGAAGTTCAAGAAATTGTGGCTGTCGAATGAATGATTATTTGCTTAGGTTGCTGTTTATGTTATAATTATGATTATATTTGTGTTATATGTATTTATATAGATATTACGTAATATGTATTACATTGACTGTTTGCCTACCTCTCTCTCATTTGGTTTTTACATTTTCATTTGTACTTTTGTAAAGCTATCGTATTGTACATGTTGCTTGGTTTGTCTGCCATTAACTTGTGTTTAAAACTCATTTACTTGAAGGTTAATTGGAAGAAATCCCTTAAAGTATGTAGTTTTTACGATGGCTAATCGCAAGAAAAATCAATCAAGAGAAGAATTTCTCGAAAATAAAAAAATATACTGTTGTTACAAACGAGTTAGTGATTGTATTTTTATAGATATTTGGTATAATTAAAATGATTAATTAAACATATACTTTCTTTTCATTTCTAGCATGCAATTTCATTGACAAATATTAATTTTTAGCACAAGTAACTAATTTTGGTGTAGATGTACAATTTTGGTGGCAGGCAAATTACTAAAATCATAATATCTTTAAAACTATTATGTATAACAAAGGGCCATTACTACACAATATTGGTTACTACTTTATTCGTAATATTGATATATAATTTTGACTCTAACATCAACAATAAAAAAAGCCACCAAAATATGGTAAATTTCGAGCTTGTTTGTCGAAATGCAACGTTTCTATTTGGAGCTCACAAAGCACACCTTCCTTCACATATCCAGCGTAACCAGACCTGAGACTAGGAGCCGGTAATATAGTGCCGCGGGCCAGGCTACAGTGGGCATTTGTGCAAACATATTAATTACCGTATTATTTGAGAGTTTGCATTCGCTGGCTATCAGGCCAATAAATTGCTGTACGAATTATGATATTAAATCAATGGTGTACCGTTTGATGGTATAGCATAAAGTACTTAACTTAGCTTAAATTTAAAAAAATGTTGGTTGTTACGCATGTACAGTCATCAAAAAAAATACCCGGGTAACCTATGCATTCAATTGCAGACATTACTAAGCTGTCGCCCGATCGTATAATTCGCCAAATCGAGATATTCCTAGGCATAGTCTTGCAATACATCAAGCTAAACACGCTTTCAAAATGTACGTAAATCACCTGGTGCCCAAACCAAAATGACCATTTAGTCAGCATACATCCCATTATCATCATCATGTGTATGGCATGCTCCCGGTTCTGATTTTGTATGACGAGAACCGGAAAATCCCGGTTCCGTTGCTGAATTTGTATAGAAAAAGAGTACCGGGAGCACGCCCCTGATCATGTGAGCAGTTAGACGTCCACTGCTGGACAAAGGCGTCCCCCAAAGTTCTCCACAACGATCGGTCTTGTACCGCCCTCATACAATTTCTGCACGCTATCCTAACGAGGTCGTCGATCAGCAGCAGCAGCCTTATTTTTTAGTCCCGTGGAAATGACTGCGTTCGCCAACCCGCATGCCTAGCGTGGCGATTATGGCAAAACCCCCCAAAGTGATGAGCACAAATCTAACTTAACCAAATTTATTTTGACTTACTAAACATTCATTCATACAAATTCCGTTTGTTTAATAATGCTGCTATAGTCATTTATTAAGAGTCACGGTTACCTTTATGCAAAAAAGTTGGCAAAGAGCAACTGAAAATTGTGCGAAGGGTTGAGTCTGAGGCGGATCGGTTTTTATTGCTCATGAGAATGTGGTTCGAATTGTGAGACGCGGAGGAAACTTTACATACCAAGAATGTGCAACTGAGGAGTCTTAAACGGATAAGTTTAGGTTTTTAAGGATATGGTTTGGATTATATAAAAAGAACACTACAGCAGGGCGGCAGAAGCTCTTCAGTTCAGATCTCTATAAAACAGTTGAATTACCAGTACGGTAAATATTTGGTTATCGAGTTTACGGTTACTTATTGTTATTGCACCACAATAATATGAACAATCAAACAGGCTGCAAGACTTAGACTCTATTTGGGGAAAGATTTCTTTGAAATTCTGTATGAACGGTATCCATCTTTATTGTATACGTGATTGAGTATAGAGTTAATGCAAGCAGATAATGTTAACGCCTGCCCCGTGGTAGCTCCTCTCTTGAGCCGGAAGGCGGTTCACAAATATAAGAGCGGGGCATCCATCACTGTCAGCGCGATGTATCGCATCGCAACTGCGTCCAAAGTCCCGGGCATCTTCACCGGGCTTATGGCTGAGCATTTAGGTATGTGCGTTGAGCTGATGCATTTACAAATGTCTTCTGGGACTAGGCTACACGACCCTGAGTCCCAAGCTAAGCAATGCTTGTCCATCAACCATGACCCAGGAACCAAAATAAAAGTACCTACTTACTAGCAAGCGCGTGTTGACGTTGTAAAGCTGTGATATACTGTGATAAAATTGTAGTGAAAATCAGTTTTCTATAGAGAGGAGTCATTATTTCATATTCATAACAGCGTGGACGGGTTTTATTTTTTCCTGTCACGGCTCAACGGACTTTAACCAATTTTAGTACAGGGTTAGCTGGACATTTAAAAATGGGTAGAAAACATTTTTAACAAAAAAAACACACAGTTGCAGTTGCGGCCAATTTCCAGCTTCTTAATATAATTTGGCCCGCCTCAGATTATTGCAAGGTTAACCGTACAAACATTTCTCTCTGAAAGGTTAAAGTTCGAAGCAAGTGACTAAGCCAAATACCCGACAATAAGCGAGCACGTCTACAATTAAAACTATTTCTTGTTCTAAATGTAACATATTTGAATTTTTTGCATCGCCTACTCATCTCATTTCATTTATATTTTTCCGCTACCCAAAGGTTGTCTGGAAGAGATCGACTTTTAGCGATAAGGTCGCCTATTGTTTTCTTCTATTGTAAAGTTAAGTGTTATCTGTATTTTTATTTCTTTCTTCTTGAGGTGTGCAATGAAGAGTATTCTATTCTATATTTACATTGTATAATAAAAAGATGATATTTTCCTTGGTTACAATGCTCTTTTCCCGTTGCTACACAGCAAATCAGATGGTAAACTAACAAATAATACCAAGTTAAACAAACCATTAATACCTATACCTATAGGTATCGGTGGCACTCGATCAAACTCGACAGGTAACAAACCGAACGGGCATACAAACACTTGACACCACGCCCATAATTACGCTTTAATAACTCTTTGTTCCGCCAGCGCCATATCAGCTCCCGACCCACGTTCTACGGTCCTAATTGGATTGGCAGGTCAGTGTTAGAGTTATAGTTATGTCGGTAAAGGGGTTTCTGGGCCGGTTATTAGTTTTAACGAGCTAGTGTTCGACTGCTCATTACGGCGATGGGTCGCGGGGCTGCAGCTGCAATTTCGGAATCACTAATTAATTGGAGATTTGGAGTGATATGTGGTTACAGCTCCGACCGATGGCTGCACAGTTATGCGGGACTCCTTAAAATTGGATTTGCTTTTTTTTCTTAAAAGTGTTTTTTTTGTAGAATTTTCTGCCGATCGTTATCACTTGTTTCTGTTTATTTTCTTCTGTCACTATAATAATATGTTTTTGTAAATGGGATTATATGCCTGAAATAAACAATATTCTATTCTATTCTATTCTATTCTAGTCTATAATTACAAATTACAATGATTGCGTTATATTTGTACGTATTTACAGAATCCAAATAGCAATTCATAGCCTCGAGTTAATTAAATTACGAACTTTTATGACTTAAGAGTATGTAGAAATTTTTCATCACAATATCTATGTCGGATTAAAATGGTAAAGACGGGAATTTGGTCCAATACCTAAGGAGTTTTTCCGCTTGAGCTACGGTACTTACCTACCTTTAAAACGGTCATATTAGTGAACATCGATTTAATTAAATTAACTCAATTTCTTGTGGTAGTATTCAAAGATATCAGGGAATATCGTCAATTTGTGATTTATCTCATTGATAGATGGATTCTTCTTGTCAATTTAGGGCATTACAGCAATCCTCCGCCGGCCGGCATCCGGCGCCGTTGTTAGCTCCGGCAAATCCCGTTCCATATTCAATCCGTACAAAACTCGGCGGTCATCACGAACACGTGTCGGGCCCTCGATCCCATTTGAATAATGATTCCCTCGATAACATCAAAGTGTAAGGTAATATTTTACTCAGTCTTACGTTTCGGTTAACGTTGTCTCTGTGGGGCGGCGGGTTGTTTTCATTTATTCAACCCATTTGAATCCTAGGGCGATATAAATGTCTCGTATATTAAGACAACTGACCTAAAATAAGTTTTCTTGATCTCAAATTTAATTAATTTTAACGCGAAATGGTTTAACACTGTGCATGAAATTGTACTCTGTTCAATAAGCTTTCGGTAGTTGTTACATTGTACACATTAGCGTTATTCTATACTTATGTAGAAATAAGAACGTGTTGATGGTCTGTTTTACTTAAATATGTCATCTGGGATCAACATATTTTCATTTCGCAAAAGTTTCATTTCGCCAAAAGCATTTTTCACTGAAACTGTAAACTATTTTGAATTGTTATAAAACAAACCTAACCTAACCTAACCTAACCAAACCTAATCTAAAGGATGATATTTACAACAATCTGAAATAGTTTACAGTTTCAGTGAAAAATGCTTTTGGCGAAATGAAACTTTTGCGAAATGAAACGTTTGCGAAACATAATTCGGCGAAAAGGAGGTACACCCTTAGAGCATTAAACCAAACGGAGTGGCCATAGGCAGGCGTTCCCCTCTGCCAAAGGTATAAGACCGCTGGTCATACCCGTTATATAAAACTGGACGGCGCGCGCTCCGCGCCATTCAGCAAGTGACAGTGAGCGCGGAATGACGGGAAGGAAAAATGCCGAATTGCAACGTGTTTTCGTGTAAAAAGAGGTCAGAAACATCCAGTGTTCAAAAGGATAACGTTACTTTTCATCTGTAAGTATTATTACATCTAAATATTATGAAATAGTGCATTAAATTTGCAAAATACGAAAAAATATTGTCCATCTGAAAGTGTTGCCACTTAATTGTACTAGATCTACTTTAGTGTAATTTTAAAATAGACTGTTTAAATATTTAAGTATAACTTGTTCACATTTGTTATCATTAACGAAATATATTCAAGCAAAAATCATAAATGACGTGACATATAATTGTACCTAGACCTTTTATAAATTTACGATATTTACTGTTTGCAAATTAATTTATTCTTTTTTTTCAACATATATTTTTACTTAACATTTTAAAATATGATATGTTTATTATTGTATTAAGCGGTTTACACTCACGTGAAATTGTCAGGAACGGCCCGACATGTTCAACATGTGTATGTTCCATACGAGTTCGAAACATGTCGGGCCGTTCCTGACAATTTCACGTGAGTGTAAACCGCTTAATACAATAATTAAATATGTCTCACGAAAGTTTTAATAAAATTATGATATGTTTATGTTTGTACTTTATTAATTACAATGTATTTACGTTCGTCACTTGTTCGTAAATAGGCATTTTTTAATTTGTTACTCTGACAACACTGCATAAAAGTTAGGGATGGGGCAGCACAAAAAAATGTCGATACATGGTCGATACAAATATTATTCAGCAGTGGGCGTCTTATTGCTCAAATAATGATTATGATTGACCGAGCGAGCGAAGTGTTTCAGTTTCCACATTGGCCGAAAATGCTTTTGTCCGTCTGTCAGGATGTTTGTCTGTCTGTTTGTTCTCACCTACAGGTCGCATTTTTCAACCGATTTTGATGAAAAATGGTAGTTAATTATGTTGTTAAGAAATGTATGTCGAGCGCGTTTTTAATTGGGGGAAAATGGGGAGAAAAGGATGAAAGTTTCTTGTAGCGTCGATTATCAACCGATTTTGATGAAATTTAAGAGACGCACTAAGGACTTCATTATACATAAGTTGTTCTAAAAAAACTGTAAAGGAGGAAAATTGAGGGGGGGGAAAGGGGGGGAAGTTTGCTGTAGAGTTATTTATCGACGGATTTTAGTTAAATTTGAGAGGCACACTTACCACTGTATTCTACATATGTTTTAGCGAAAAATCCAAAAAGGGGAGTAGAGGGGACAAAAGGCGAGGGGAGTCGAGGTCTTCTGTTCTCACAGAATCACCAGTAAATATTATCAGTAGGTATGTTATTCTTATAATTAATTTTTCAGATTTCCAAAAGATGGAACGAGTCGGGATGTCTGGATTCGAGCTTGTGGAAATCATGCTTCGTGGACCCCTAAACGGACTAGCACAATTTGCTCCGAGCATTTTGAAACTAGCTGTTTCATAACACAATCAAATAACAAGCGGAGACTGAATCAAGGATCCTTACCAACTTTGAAATTGCCGAAGGTGAATATTGTTTACTATTTTTTGCTCAGAGCAATTAACCAACCGGAGACGACACGCGCAATCCTTTCTTAGCAAAACAAGTCTGCCGATTTCGGTGCGGTGGACGAGGCAACGCACACAAATAGTGTTAACACTAACAGTTATTAAAGGGATGGGGAAATAGATTTAGAGATGGTCCACATAAAATAATTACAACATTTCCGCGGGCCAAAGAGCATTTATTCTGACCAATCAAGTACATACGTAACGTCGATGTGAGAGATGAAATTTTATGGTCTATACCCTTTATGCATGTACAGCATTACGTCACAGATGGTGGAGAATAGTAAGTGGAGGATTTGTGTAAGATCGACCGTTAAAATCGTTTTAAATTTATTTTTTATTTATTTTCCAGGTTGAACATTATGAAGAATCAGAACCAGGAATGTCTACACCTAAGAGAAGAAAGGTTGAAACATTGAAAAATTCTCCACCATCTAAAATTCAAGCCTCCAGAAGTACCGAAGATCAGCCTCATGCGTCTCAGTCAGAAAATTACGATCCACAGTTAAACGATACACCGAGAAAAAAAAAGTTGAAAAATCGTTTACAGATGAAAAATAAACAAATAAAAAGACTTCAATCACAAAAAAGGTACTTAAAAAAAAAAGTTGCTGGGCTCCAAGAAATACTAAATGAATTGTCAGCTAAATCGTTAATTAATAAAGAAAATCGTTTAGTTTTAGACAGAATTGGGGTAGAAGAAAAAGAGCTTCTAAATAGACAGCTTATTAAAAGCAAAACAGGTAATATCCCCAGAACCAAATATTCCCCAGAACTGAGATGTTTTGCATTAACTTTACATTTTTATTCGCCGAAAGCGTATAGATATGTGCGAAAGATTTTTGGAACGTGTTTACCTGCACCAAGGACTATAACAAAATGGTTTAGTACTATAAACGGACAACCAGGATTTACGAAGGAAGCCTTACATGCTTTAAAACTAAGAGCTGAGAGTAACCAGGGAAAAAAAATATTTTGCACATTAGTGATCGATGAAATGAAAATAAAACAATTACCGGAACACGTAGCAAGTACTCAAAGATATTACGGTTACGTGGATCACGGATTTGATTTTGTAGCTGATAATTCTGAAGAAGCAACTGACGCTTTAGTATTTTTATTAGTCGGCATAAATACTACTTGGAAATTACCTATTGCATACTTTCTAGTAAAGGCCGTAAAATCTGAACTGTTAGCACGACTTGTGACGCAAGCTTTTCACTTAGTCCATGAAACTGGCGTGGAAATCAAAGCGTTAACTTGTGACGGCACTAAAGCTAATCTTGGCATGGCCGAAGAGTTGGGCTGCTGTTTAGATGTAAACAATTTACAAACAACAATTCTGGACCCACGGACAGGCCAACAATGTTTTTTCTTTTTAGACCCCTGCCATATGCTGAAACTGGTTCGTAATGCATTCGACCATTTTGGCTTCTTTGTTCAACCTGGCTCAGGAAATAAAATTCAATGGTCATATATACAGAAATTACATGAATTACAGGAAAAAGAACTATTTTACATGGCAAATAAATTGAAAGCAAATCATATTTTCTTTAAGACAAAAATAATGAACGTTCGTCTTGCAGCCCAGCTCTTCAGTGCAAGTGTAGCTGATGCCTTGGACTTTTGTGGCAATGTGATGAATTTGCCCATGTTTGAAAACGTTGGAGCGACAGCAGATTTTCTAAGATTAATGAATGATTTATTCGACATCCTTGATTCTAAAACTTGGGGCAAAGGATTTAAACAAGCCATGAATGTAAAAAACTATGAAGCTGCCTTTGCAAAATTAGATGAAGCGAAAGCAGTTCTGATGAATTTGGAGACTGACGTTAAAAATCGTAAAAATGTAATCAACAGGGTCAATCTATTGAAGTCGCTACGTTACACAGGATTTCTGGGATTTCTTGTGTGTATCGAAAGTGCAAAACGCCTATTTGAAAACTTGGTTTTAGATTCAAATACGCAACTAACATATTTGCCTTTACACAAAACTAGCCAAGATCATATTGAGATTTTTTTTTCTGTCGTCAGAAGCCACGGCGGTTACTCTGACAATCCATCTGCTCGTCAGTTTGAATCAATATATAAAAAACTCTTAGTCCACACAGAGTTGATTCGAAATGAAAGGGGTACAAACTGTATCCCACTGGAAAAAATCTCAATACTCAACTGTACATCAGCAATTGAAAATATTAATTCCACATCCCGACAAAAAGAAACAGAAACATCTTTTACGGATAAGCCCTTGGAAGAAAGTGATATAATTTCAGATATATAGATTGAAATGTACTTATCCCCTTTTGGAGAAAAGGTTGTGGAATACATAGCGGGTTACGTAGTTTTTTCAATAATAAAAAAAATTAAATGCTGTACATGCATAAAAGGTTTATGTGGGGAACCTAACAAACAAAGTATTCCATATAAAAAAAACAGAGGTGGCCTAAAGTACGCATCGAAAGAAGTAATAGATTTATGTCGTCTCTGCGAAGTCGAAATCCGGAAGCAATTGTCAGATGCTAAAAAAGTCAGCCGCTCTTGTACGCCGCAATGGGTTACAAATAAAGTGTTAAAACATTATGTTGGTAGACAACTGTTTACAAACATTGAGAGTCATTACTTTGATAGTGATTATATTGTTCACAATATTGAACTTGCGAAAACGGTTACACAAAAGTATACCAACATAAGATTAACTTATTTGTCTAAAAAGGCTGACCCTAAGAAATGCATTAGGCATATATACACAAAACTGATTCATTTTAAAAATCAATAGTATTTCTGTTTTGTAGATAATAAATGTAAATATTTGTAAATAAACGATTTTATTAGTAGTATCTTTGGTCACCGTTTTTCATTTTATCAGAAAAAAAAGAACACTGTAAGTATGTCTTTTCTTAACAGGAAACCGGACCAGGTGTTCAAAAATAATCCTGTTATCCTTCTATAGTATTTCCAAGGTCGTATGTGACGTACACAAAAAAGAATCGTAATAAGTACGTATCATGCATGGCATTTTATATTGTATAGACTTATAATAAGAATACTCGATACCACTTGCATGATACCTATCTTATGGCCGCCTTCCATTCCCATCATTAGAGAAGCTCGTCGGTAAAATACATTGCTATCAGAACCAAATCAAAATGTTAAAATTCAACAGTTCAACTGAAAATAGAAAGTGATTCTTAATCAGCTTGCATGATTTGTCCTAAACAAATAGATAAACTAACATACACGTACCAGTACAAGGATTGCATGCTGGTAAAACACTTCATCTTTATATAAAATGGTCTCTTGTACTGTCCACACGGAAATTAAACTTTATCATCTTCAGGGGTACCCCTGGAGATGATTTAATAAACATTGAAACCGGTCGGATTGAATAAAAAAAAAGCGAAGTTTTATTTTTGTGTGGAACTAATCCAAGAAACCATTATATCCAAAGATGCAGTTCGGGTTCCATCAAGTGCCGACAGTCGCAAGTATTATTATTAATAATAATGTCATTTATTTCGGAAATTGTAAATCCATATTGTGTTAGTTAACAGTTCTCTTATTAAACTATAATAATAATAATACTCTTTATTGAACACCAAAGTAAAGTAAAGTAATACAAATTTATGTTATTTATTTATTTATGTTAGTAAACCCAAATTTATTCAATAATAATGAAATAATAATGATAATGTCAATCTCCAAAAATTCATATTAATAAAAGTAATTCGCTTAAAATGTCCACAATAAATAAATAACAATTATATTACAATTCAATTCTAAAATGTCCACAGTATTAATCATGCTAAAATACTGTTTCCAAAATTTGATATTTAATTATCATTAAAATTGGCACACAAAATTTATCGACCATGAAATATCGATAAATTTATAATTATCGACGTGTTCTACGCGCTATTGACGTTTACTTCGAGCTGACGTCATCTCGTTCATAGACACGTTGGCTATGTGTGTGTTTGTACTTGTGTAAGTATATTTTATGCTGGTGTTTGATAATTTTGTCGTGTGCGTGTGTAGCGACGCATCGGAAAAATGCGCGAGTGTTAACACTATTTATGTGTGCTGCCTCGTCCCCCGCACCAAAAACGGCAGACTTTTTTGCTAGGAAAGGATTGCGCGTGTCGTCTCCGGTTGGTTAATTGCTCTGAGGGTACACCGCATTTAGTACCCATATTATACTCCTCGTCTTTACTTTGGTCTCTCACTCTATATATCTCTGTCTTTTACCTAGTTTTCTCCTCCGATCATCTATGTCAGATGTTCTATTCACTCTTCATGTTCTGGTAAACGTAATTTTGAATTTCAACTCAAAGCTTAAATATTCATTTCAAACTCAAATTTACTTCCCAGATAAATATTCTTATTCCATCGAAGTTAATTCCAAGAAATCCTTACATGTAAAAGTCGACCCGTAGTTCTATTTGCTTACCCGGCGTAACGTGCAACGGCTCTCCGTCGTTAGGCGCGGCGACTTCTTCCATTAGGCGAAGGAAGGCCGGCACTATCCTTATCGGGATAACAGCCTCTGGTCCTTACTTAGCTAGTTTTCAGCTCATGAAGCGAAAAACTCCGATCAATACTAGAAATGAATACCCGAAAAGATTACGTCGACTGGAACCAACAAACTTTACCAATTTTTCTTATATTATTAACTTCGTTCTCAAGCAAAATAGAACCATATTAGCAAGGAGCAGAATCGAAGTGTGGTGTGCGTGAACAGATGGCACGCCAACTCAAGGCATTTCCGTTTTGAGAGTTTCGCAAAACGAATGAATAAAGGGACCTCGTCGCCTCAGTTGTGTTTAGGATGCGTGTATATTTCTCTATTATGTAAATGAGACACTTATATATATGACATAAATATGTGTTTTGTCAATGCTCGACATTTATTATATGCAGATGACAAAAAAGTTTTTATGCGTGTTAGAACCTTAGCTGATTGCCAGCTTTTGCAAAATGACCTTAATAATTTAGCATACTATTATTCGCAGAACAAAATCACAATCAGTGTAAGTAAATGTCAGTGCATTAGTTTTACTCGCAGTTTAACGCCAATCAATTTTTCATATAACTTTAATGGTGTAGCCGTGAAGAGAGTTGATGTTGTGCGCGACCTGGGAGTCATGTTAGACACCAAAATGACGATGAGAAATCACGTTGACTCAATTATAAATAAGGCGTATCGTAATTTAGGTTTTGTGATGAGGACTTGTAAACCCTTCCAAAGTTTATTAAGTATAAAAATTGTATATTACGCATACGTCAGAAGCATTCTAGAATATGCTTCACCTATATGGTCAGTTTTTTATGCGATTCATAAGGATCGCATAGAAAGAATTCAAAGAAAATTTGAATCTCACTTAAACTACAAATTCAGGAAATCTTCTAAATACAGCGATAACTGTCATGAGTACAATCTTCTTTCTCTTGAAGATAGAAGAAAATTGGCCGATATGAGCCTTCTTTATGACATAATTAGAGATCGTATAGACTGTCCTGAACTATTGTCCGGCCTGTCGTTCCGAGCCCCACGGCGTCGCACTAGACACACCTCGTTGTTCCATGTTCCCTTTCACTCCACTAACTACGGTGCCAATGCCGTGCTATCGCGTCTCCCTCGTCTGTATAACACCGAATTTGCCAAAATAGACCCATTTGTAGGGTCTAAATGTAAATTTAAAAAAGACATTTCTAAGGTTCTAGTAGAACATAAAAGTAATCTGTAAAAAAAATAAAAAAAAGTATCCCAACGTTATCTTTTGTTACTACACTTGATGACCTTGTTTCGACTCATCTCGTATAAAATATGTGAAGCAGCAAGATGGTTAATAAATTTTAAATAAATAATTAATATAAACATATAAATTAAAATTAGGATCTAGGTACTTGTTTATGGGTGGGCGACAGTGGCTTGGCGTCCATAGAAGCTGATTCCCACCGGCTTGCCCTGTATGTAGAATCTACCCCGGCTTCGCCTGACTTTCTTTCTTTTTGTGACGCCACGCCACTGGTAGGGTACTAGGTATGAGAATTGGATGCGATCGAATTTGCGAGTACATTGTGAGCGTTTTGTTTTGTTGAGTACTCTTATTACAATTATGATGTTTAATGCTATACTCATACCGCTTCGTGATAAATTAGTACGCATTTTTTTTGTTTATAGTGTATGCACGGCTGCATGCATAATATGTGTAACTCGAGTTTTAGGAGTAGACAGTCTCTTTAGTGTCTGGTCCTGCAAAATATATGATGCAGCGGTCTGTTAATGTATTAATATGAAAATACTTGTGACTGACTCCTGTTTCAAATGTATTACCAATGTTGAACATCTGTTTGGAATGGACATGTTGACTGTGTCTGATTCTACTTAGTTTTAAATCTTATTTTTTATGTAACCAATGGATAACTGTTATTGGCCCTCTGTTATGTAACTAACTTTATATCATATGTATATTTACGGCTGTTGTTATCCTGAATACCAATAAATAAATAAATAAATAAATGTCTAAGTAACTAGTTTTTGCGGTGACATTGCTTTTTCCACCTTGTTTCTCGAGAACGGTGCATTTTTCCGGACAGAGAGACTAGCCTTTATCATTCCCAGCTATAATAATTTTTAAGCGATTATAATCCGTCGATGTGTTTTTGCGTTGTAAAACGATAAACCATGCATTAAGTAGATATGTTTTGGAATTTATTATTTTATAATATACCCAATGTTCATAGTAAATGCGCCGATGTAACTGAAGTTTGACGGTGCTATAACGACCATGGTTCCAGACTGTGACAATCTCTATTCTGTGCAAATTCAATAGAAACTACGCCAGCTCGAAGGTGACTGATGACTATCCACAATTGACTATCCATTCCATACAATATTTTGGCACCTGAATCATCCACTGGTCTTTTTTTGATCGAACAATTTGAACCCCAAGCGTAAATTACATTAAAAAAGGACGAGGGTGGTTAAAATAATAAATACTATATAACGAGCATGTCACAATATTTCTTATTTGCCTTTTTTATCTAATATTTCTGACACAGTAGCATGCATGTATACGTGGTCCCCTAGGCATGTAATATACATTGAAATGATAGCCCCCTGATAATTTGTAGTAATTAGTAAATGATTGCAAACGCGAGAGTGTAAAGTAATATATTGCAGTTAAAATCCCGATATGTCGAAGCTACAGTTACATAAATGCGTCTTTGGTATTAGAAAGAGCAAACCCAATCGGAAGGCTCACAGATCCTATTTGATCCCAACATTCGTGGCAAAAGCGCCACTCGCGTGAGCGGGCAGCGCGGCCGAATGACAAACACCCTCGACGCGAACAAACACAGGCCCGCAGCGGCCTCCCCGATATCGCCGCGCAGCGCATTATGGTAATTGCGCGGTGCTGAGGAGTATCAACACGGTGCTCATAATTAGGATGATCGATATTAATAAACGAATTGGGAGGTTATTGTGTCCGTGGGCGATTGGATCGCTCGTAGCTATGGCGTTTGCAATATGTTTCAGATGATTCATTGTTCATCATAATAGTATGTAGTTTGGGATAACGCTTGGTTCCCTAAAACTGACATTTGCCTTACTCAAATCGGTGAAACCCAATTTTGGTTTAGAAAGGTACCTATACGAATATCATTAAATATTTGTACTTGCGATTCCTCTGGCATGATAAGCTTTTGTAAACTTTACTGTCCGTAAATCTAAGTTAACTTAAAAAAATCCCTTCGATCAGTTGCTTTCTGTGTAGTTTTATAGCAAGACAAACAAAACAACGGAATGTTAAAAACACGAGGATTAACTTTATTCATTTATTATAGAATCTAACCGTACGTTTCTGTGAATTATGTTTTTTTTTTTCAATAAATGTATTTGTATCTGTGTACGCTATTACATTATCTCGTATTGTATTGATTCACCGTAGGCACCTACGTAATTAATATGTATTTTGTGAATGCGCGACAGGTCGCGTGCGCAGTGTCTGCGCGCAGGAGACACGGGTCGAGCGTGCGTCGATGTCGCTACCAAACAAGCTTTTTAAGTGAAATTATTTTTTGTCTGAATTATGTATTTCAATGGTAAGTGAAAATTATTCGTACTATTTTGTAGTAGTAGAAATTGTTGTAGAAAATAATGTTTTAATGCTTAATATTTTCTTTATTTTGAAGGCATATGAAAACTAACTGTAACAAATCTAAACTAAACTACACTAAAACAAATCGACCCGGTCCCAAACTAAGCAATGCTATAAAGATGATACTAACATTTTAATCAGAAATTAAATGTATATTTTTTAATGGACCATTCTACTCAATTAACGAATTGCTCGGGACTATTGTGTTTGTAAATTGTATTATTCTAAAACTATATTTGCTTGTACACGTATTTAAAGAAAATAAAAGATTTAACTTTGATGAGGAGTGTATATAGTATAATATAAGTCGATATTAGAAAGTAAACCTTACAATAAAGTTATGAAGACATACATAAACATAAGTTTGGCTGGCCAGGATGCTGTTCGACCGGTCATTGCCCCTCTAATTTTGAAGGTCGCGCAAAGAACCGATATCCTCAAATATAATGCGCAGTTATTCGTGACACGGTGGGCCATGCGCGATCATTTGGATATAGTTAAGAAAAAAATACCATTTTAGCTACTTGTACGTCTGAGACTGAAGCACTGATTCCATTTTTGCAGAGTCATCAGCAGGGAAGCTGTTTCTGTTCGCGGCTCTGCTGTTGGTCGGCGTGCGCACCGACTTCGTCACCTGGGAGCAGTACAAAGAAAACTTCTACGAAACCAGAACACTGGACGCGCTGCCGGACCTCAATGCCACTGTTTTAGATTTAGAATACTGTGAAATAACCGAAATCAAACCCGGCGACTTTGATGGCCTTCCAAATTTACAAGTAATCCGGCTTAGTAACAACAAAATTCAATATTTAGATCCGGCTGTGTTTACTGTTGTTAATGGTTTGTACAACCTGTCCCTTGATCACAACAGCCTGAGTGAAGTGCCGGAGTTCGGGAAACTCTCGCTGTTCCCCAACATGACGAAGCTGGAACTAAGTTTCAATCAAATATCTAAAATAGACAATTCAAACACTTTTTCTTCTATGGTACGACTAGAGAAGTTGAATTTGGGGCATAATCTCATAGAATCTTTACACCCGGACGTTTTCAAAGCGCTGACCAATTTGAAATCTATATTTTTACTGTACAACAAAATAACGCATATTCCGGACAAAATGTTTCACATAAAATCGTTAAAATCGATCTGGCTCATGCATAATCGAATCAGCTACGTCGCACCCGAAGCGATTAGCAGCAGCGAGTTGAAATCCCTGTTTCTAGGAAACAACAGACTCACTCATCTACCTCTGAACTTTGTGTTACACCTCAAGAACGCTAGTACTAACTTCAGAATAATCTCCGTGCCCCGGAACCCCTGGCAATGCGCCTGCTTGCTGGAGATGATGGCGGAGGCAATAAGCAGCAGAGTGGTGTCCTTCTTTGAACCGTATTGGTGCAAGTTCCCCGACGCCGACCGGCCCTCATGTCGGCGGCCTAGCCTAGAGGAGGCGCTTGAAGCGCCTGTTAAATTAGAATTTTGATCTTGGCTAAAAAGCCACTATTCCATTGCCCACTAATTTCCATGCGTTAGGTTAGGTGGCAGCACTTGCCGTTCATTACGAGTATTCTTACTGTGCAATCATTGTTTATTTAAATAAAACAAAATAAATAGAAATCTCAGTTTTTATTCATAAATAAGCCCTAATCTTAATTGCGCCTTTGGAGCGAAACTTAAACAAAGATGGGCCTAAAAAAGTATTGTTGAAAACTAGGTTAATCTCAAATTTATGAGGTGATTACTGTCAGTTATCACTGTGTGTGTTTGAAATATTTTTACGTAGTCAATTATTTTCATGGTGTCGCTTTGCACGCCTGTGTGTGCTTATATTACAATAGTATTTAATAAAATAAGAAGTAATTAGGTATTCTTAATAAATAAAAATCTACAAGTTACTCCGGTCTTTCACAGACGCCTCAAATTCATTGATTTAATTTTAATATTATTGAATTTTCATTAATAAGCAATCTGATTTAAAACAGTTAATCTTAATCATAATGTATCTCTTAATTCAATAATTTGGCCTTCCAAAATGCTCTGGCACTATATTATATTACGAGTCGAAAAAATTTACAGGGGATACAGAAGAGTGATCATCGCTTTACCGATAACAGTTGCTCTTGAATTCAATCATCTCATAATATGTGAACATGTTTACTCTGCAAGGAGCAAAACAAAAATAATAATTAAGTAGGTAGTTATGTTCAACAGTTAGTTTTATGTTGACGTTTTAACTCTGCATCGTATTTCTCGTGATGTAAATAATCATTATTTCATTATCAAAAGAGGTCAAAACATGTGACAGAATTTGTCAAATTTACCGAATCTATACTCAGTTTTCTCAGTATACCTACGACTCGGTCAAGCGAACGTGAGTCGCTGCATTGCAACTCATTTATTCATCATACATTGCTGAATCCTTTTTTTGCCTTATTTTAGAAAATGATCCTTGATATAAAAGTTGCGGGTAAGTAGGTACATAGTACTTTTTTGTAGCCACTTTGGTCCTTAAAAGCAATTGCTAGTATTCTTACATACGTGTAAAGTAACAACATGGAGTCGCGTTGATTATTAATTCTAAAAGTTTACTTAGTTTCTCTACATAATTACTACGAGTAAATACGGATGGAGAACGGAGCAGCCTGAATTACTTGAGGCTTAGCTCAGGTCCGAATAGTGTCCGGACGTAAGCATCGATAATGGGCTGAAGTTTGTGGTACTTGGTAGGTAGCGTACTGGGCTGAAATAGTTAGTGTCACAATCGCGTCTGTGTATTTATAGGTGAAATCATTATCTTCTCGTGCAATTGAAACAAAACGCCTAACTTCAGAGTTAGCACTTACTACAAGGTGTTCGTAAACTTATTTGTCTCGGACAGCTTTGAAGTGTTTGTTTAACTAGTTGTATTTGACATTTATTGAAACAAATCAAATATCTTATCATCTATGTTTAAATCTTAAGCCATGGGAAAAGATAATCTTAATGTGAAAGAAAATATAACTAGATACATACCTATTTGAACGAAATAATTATGCATATTAACGATCATAACAAAAAACCAGATAAAATCGCTTAATATGGAAGTATGTTTCTAGCATTATTTTTGGTTGCAGTTTTGTCTCTCCAATATAATGATCTGACTGAAGAGCCAAATTTCGGACAACCGGTGAATGTTGTCCGAAATTTGGCTCTTGACGAAATTATAACTCAACTCGAATATATGATATCTTAACTAGACAACCTAAAAATCTTTTCTTCGTAAACTTCGTGTAAACTTGCAGATATCTGTACCTGGAGATGAACCAAGTAGAATATCTCCACCTGGAAATTTTCAAAGCTCTGAACAATTTAATATCAGCTTTCAATTTGCGTTACAACCAAATAATAGTACATTACATCAGAGGCCGGGAAAATGAGGATTTCCGGCCAAGTAGGTATATACCCGGATAGTGATACGAGGCCGGGAATCCGTTTTCACGATGAGGCATGTAGGTATGGTGCTTTTCTCAAACATACAATGAAATAAAAAAATATACTTCAAAGAACAACATTTTATTAATTGACAAATAGGACATTTTAGTCTAACAACCAACCTTTAAAAACAAAACCTGCTTTTTGTCAAACCAGCCAGCTGTGTGAATGACCTTGTTGTTGAAACCAAAAAAAAGTTACTTTGCAGGCCTAGGCCTGAAAAGCAGTATGAAATCCCTTTACAGTCCTCTCGAGTTGTTGCGCCCAAAAAGCGATACTTCCGAGCCTATTATAAGGAACGTAAAGACAATATTTCATTGCATGTTTGAGAAAAAGTTATTTGTTATGCAAGGCTGCAAAGTTGTTATTTGGCACGAGTGTTGAAATTGAAAGCTGAGTGAGCGAAAGTATCTAAGAATATATAGATTAAACAGATTCCTGAGCGTAGCGAGGCTTTCGCGACACGAGACGCCAAATAATTTTGCAGCCGTGCGAAACACGCAAGTTTTCACCTCACTACAGCGAGGAAAATGCGAGATGTAAAAATAATCGTAACTAATTTTATCCTCTATTTAAATAAATAAATAAATAAATAAATAAATATCAGACAACCTCACACAAATCAACCTTAGTCCCAAATTAAGCTCAAGAAGGCTTGTGTTATGGGTACTAGGCGACGATATACATACTTATATAGATAAATAAATACTTAAATACATAGAACATCCATGACCCAGGCACAAATATTCGTGTTCATCACACAAATATTTGCCCTTGCCGGTATTCGAACCCGGGACCGTCGGCTCAGTAGGCAGTTGCTTAACCACTGCGCCAACCGCGTCGTCAACATATCTTTATGACATAACACATTCAAATCCAAACCAAATAAACAAGATAAATGCACACATAAGTTTTAAATATTCAAAAGTAATATTGCCGTCATTTGTAACATTTATCGTTGAGTTTTTTCTTAGGCACAGTTATATTTGTATTTTGTCACTTGTGAGCACTTGACACGTTAGTTGTGAATGTGGGAGAATAACATTCTGGGGAAGTGAGTTCATTAGTCCGGCACGCTCCACTTATGCCAATAATTAGGACAACCTGTAACGAAAATGAAAAAGTTAGTTCTAAATATACGTGTAAACAATGACTACTAATATTCGAGGGCATATGGAATAGTAAACACTTTCAACTTATAATTTTTTTAATTTTTTCAGCTGCGTTCCGAAATTACACTCTTTATGTTTCAACTTTTCTAGTACATAAACATAAAAAAATGTGGTATTTAAAGATTAACTAGTCAAACTATGATAATGCAACTGAAATACTATTAGTATTTATAATAAAACGTATGCAACATAAAATAAAATGTAGAAAAAATAAAAACATAAAAATCTGTAACCACAAACCATGTTTCTGAACGAACCAAATGTACAGATTTTTTTGCCGATCTGGCCAGATAGTCCTCTATTAGCGTGCGTTGATTGGTTATTCGAAGATTTATCGAGTGATGAAATCATCAGTCATACGTTGAAGGAGTTTTAAATAAAAAAAAGGACGGGTTGCACTCCGGGAGTGCCGGCAGAAGTGAAAACTCCGATTTTATTATATCTCACTGACACTTGATTTCTATTTTAATCTCTATTTCTTACTGATGTATGTTTATGATTACGCTTCAGCATCTGTCACTTACAACATTTTGTTGTTCGAAGGCCCCCTTTCTTTGAAACAGACACGGTTGCTAGGTTACCGACTGACTGTTATCTGACGCGCGGATCTGTCGCAAGTTTAACATTTTTTACCCATCTAAAAATTGCCAAGCGCCGCTAAAGAAGTTTCACTTCAAAAAGTTACATGCACCACAGAGAATCACAGTCATCGTGTCCGAAATTCAAATGACTTATGCACGCTAGCGGATAAAATAGACTTTTATAAAATGATTTTATTCGTCGTAGCATACGAGTCGGATTAAGAGGCTTTATTCCTTTTAAAATGCTGATTGTTTTAGACATTTTTCTCAATGATCAAACATGTTTCTGAACATATTATTGATGTTACTACCTACTCGTAGAACAGGGCTATTAGGATTTATTGGTATATATTTGAAACCTACAGTTTGAATGCTTCATTGATAATTTTTGTTTCAAAAAGTACTCGAAATTTACAAAATTCACGCGGAATATTAGTATTTTCACGTATTTTCGACTGCACGCAATGAAAGCATGAAATAGCTATGTTACTACCTAGAACTCGAGAAAAAGTATTATTCACTTCAAAAAGTTAGTTGAAATTATCAATATATTTGTCATAATACGGTTTTTTTTTACACGAATAAGGTCTCTTAAGCTGTCATTGCGAGTTTCTTGTTTGGACTTTCTGTCAATCATTTAGCTATGTACTTATATTGTAAAACCAGGTTAATTTCAAATACATGCTCTAATTTATTACTTTCCGTTTGTTTCAAATATAGGACCCCTACAGTCAATACTTTGCAAGATTTGTTTGTTTGGCAAGTAGAATATATTTAAAATACAGTAGTAAAGTATTTTCAATAAATAAGGCTATTTAATTAATTTGGACTTTCACTGATGCCTCAAATTAATTATTTCTGATTTAAGGCCACTTTGTCTTCTTTTATCTTTTTTCCCGTAAACTTTGCCGTCCAAAATACTTACAACAGGGACTGTATGTTAGGAGTCTAAAGAATGAACAAGATCATCGCTTCACCGATAACAGTTTCTCTTGAAATCTAAATGAATGATAACTTTTCTTTAGATAGTTCGCTCTGCAAGGATTAAAATGAAAAAGATTATGTCAATAGTTCGTTTTCTTAATTATGTGATGTCTTACCTTATCACCGTCTTCTCTCGTGATATAAATAATTGACCGAGTGAGCGAAGCGTCTCCATTTCAACTTGGGCTTAAATTATTTCGTATTTCCGGCCGTTTTCGTCTAGAGGTCGCATTTCTTATCCGATTCTCATGAAATTTTGTGAGTAGGTTCGTTTTTTGGTTGAGTCAGGTTTTCAAAGTGGCAGAGATATGGAAGTTGAAAACGTAAAAATTGATTAATCCTCACCATTTCTAAACCAACTGGCGTGGTCTACTCACAGAGGCACTAGTCATATTTCTTTATCAAGAAAGGTCAAAACTTATCACAAAATGAGTTGACTTGACCAAATCTACACTTAATTTTCTCAGTACCTATGTGAGTTGGTCAAGCGAAGGTGTGTCGTCGCAAGCCACCTGTCGCAATAAATTGTTGATAGTTTCGTCAGGCTGATTTTAGAACATGTTTCCTGATATAAAAGTTACAGGTAAATACACAGTATTTTTTTTACTATTCCACTATAATCGTCTCTTGAACGAACATATTTTAAATATTTTTATAAAATCTTTTTATCGGTTCTTTTTTATGAGATCTACTACAATCTAAGCAGGACTTGAACCTGCAACCCCAACGTTTCCGGCGTAGTGCTCTCCCAACTGAGCTATTAGATCGTTACGTCAATCACACCAAATCTTTCATTCCATAATAAAACACTTATGACGCTCTCGTAGCGTAGAATATTCTTTCATAATTTACCTTTGTGATAATATTTATGAATATAATTATTTTTCCATGTTTACCTCCATACATATTATATTATTGGTATAATTATAACGTAGAGACGCGTTAATTTTAAAACCGGATATTGTTTTCTTTTCTTTTTTCCTCACACAAATCATCTTTTATCTTTATATACTGCATATCTTATATAATTATTTGTTGATGACTTCTGCTTCGAGACTGGGCAGACTGGATAACTTGAGGCTTAACTCAGGTAGTAATTAGTGTGCTGGATTTAAGCTTAGATAAGTGGCTGCAGTTTGGGTTCTTGGCGGACCACTGTGAGGGGGTTAAAATATTAACGTGGACATATTCAGTCGCCCAATCTTGTCTGTGATTTTATACGTGAAGGTTTAAAATTATTACCTTCTTATTCCGTATCGCGAATAAATTGGCTGACTTCGTAATTCGTACTTATAGGCATTGGTTAATACCTTTCTTGTCCTTGACAGCTCTGGAGAGTTTTGTTTAATTGTATTTTACATTTGTTAAAACAAATAAAAACATTATCATCACACCCTAAGAAAAACTTACTGTGAACGAAAACAACCTAACTATTTAAAGGTAATTATGCATGTACTTATCACCGTATTCCTGTTAAAAAACAGATAAAATCGATTAATATGCACGTGTTAAATTAATATTACTTGTGGTTGCAGGGTTGACGACAACATGGTGGCGGCTGTTATTGGCTGGTGCCCTGCTAACGACTGTATCAACTGGAGACACAGTCACCTGGGAGAAGTACAAGCATAACTTCGGAGGCCTGCGCACCGTGGGGCCGCTGCCGGACAACAATGCCTCTGTATTAGCGCTCGAGTCCTGCGAAATAACTGAAATCAAACCTGGCGCCTTTGATGGTCTCCCCAACTTAATCCAAATCCGCTTGGACCACAATAAAATTCAAAATTTGGACCCCACTCTCTTTAAATCTATTAATGGATTAAGAGTTTTGGCTCTCCAGTATAATAATTTGACTGAAGTGCCGAATTTTGGAGAACATTCACTGTTCCCTAACATGACGAAATTAAAACTCAACTCGAATCAGATATCTAAACTGGACAATCCAAAAATATTTTCCTCTCTAGCAAGCTTGCAGCATTTGCATCTGCAAAAAAACCAAATCGAATATCTCCATCCGGAAATTTTCAAAGCACTGATCAATTTAATATCTGTCACTCTGAATAATAACAAAATAAAATATATTCCAGACAAACTGCTTCACATCCAATCGTTACAAAGGATTTATCTTGAGTACAACTTCATCAGCTACGTGGCACCCGAAGCGATAGGTAGCAGCAGTCTTCAGAATTTGTATCTGAAATGTAATAGGCTCAGTTATCTGCCAGAGCACTTTGTATTAAAACTCAAAAATGCTAACGCTGGCTTGAAGTTCATCGCCTTGAACGACAATCCCTGGCAATGTGGCTGCCTGCAGGAGGTGATGGCGGAGGCGAATAGTACTGGCGTCGATTTCTTCATTCCAAGTGGCGTTTGCGAGTCTCTTGACGCCGAGCATCCAACGTGCAACAGACCTAGTCAAGAAGAAGCTCTTGCATCGCTTTCGGAAGATTTGCCATAAGATTTTTAAAGAAAGTCACTGTGTAATTATAATTGTTCTAAGACAACGAATTGAATTTTTAGTTAAAAGTCCGTACTACAACAAAAAATATATACGCTCCCTGCGTGTATCCAATTGTTTTATTTTCTTCTTTCCTCTACAGTTTATTCGCAGTCAGCATTTCTTCATTTCTTTCTCTTCGCCCTTTTTTACACGTTGGAAAAATATCAAAGTAACTGTTGAAAATGAGGCAATCTCTTTTTCTACAGTTACTTTGATAATTTTTCGACGCAGTGTCCCTGTCAGCTATTAAACCAAAAATTCCAACTTTCACAATATATAATATTAATAAAAGGAATATAGTTACAGCGGGCGGTCTCGTGACTAATTAATGTCTCTCATTCAAATTTGGCTATTTTGTTATTCGTGGCCCCGCCGCGCCGCCCGTCCCCGCTTAACAAAGCAGCTGGAATTACTTGAGACTCAAGCCAGGTCGTAATTAGTGTCCGGGAGCTAAGCCTAGATAAGTGGCTACAATTTGTGGCACTTACTGGCCGCTGTGAGGTTTGAAACTCTGAGCTAAACACCAAACGTGTGGCAGTGATTTTGTACTAAAGTTCAAAAATTATTGGCTTTTCATCGAATACGGATATTCATCGACTTTTAGTAGGATTTTAAACTTTAGCCTACTACTTAATTTCATGTCCGATCAGACCTGGTTATCAACATCATCATCAACATTGCAAATAATCATTGTAACATAATGTAACGCACTTAAAAGAAATTTCGTTAGTCGCAATCGTGCGTGGATTCTTCCCAGTTCACTATTTAAAAATATTATCTTTATTTTACACCTACCTACGAAATAGGTTATCATTATCGCATAAGGTTAACAAATAAAATGTTAAAGTTAAAAATAGTCACATGAACTGTAAACAAAGCGAATAAATTCGGTGTGCGCCTCAGGCGGAGACAAACTTAACGTTGCTCTGCTGTTCTTATTTGATAAGTTGGGATAATGGTTGCTGTGAAAATAAGTGGTGAGTAATTTTACTGATTTACGAGTATACTCAATGTATTGGGGATTCTTGTATTTTTCTTAAATTTTTATCCATTATATCTAGACACGCGGCAGCGTGTCCAGCCAAGTTCACCCCAAGAACTGGCGAGCAGCAGCCGTGTGTTATATTACACGAACCGTTTGGAGCCACTTTTGACCCCTCAATAACTCCAAATCTATTTAACATAAAAACATGAAATTTGGCTTATGTATTTAGATCCTTTAGAACAACTAGAACCCCAAATTTCATAAATATAGGTGAAATAGGTATTGAGATATTAAAGTCCAAAAAACGGTATTTTTATCACTGACTGACTGACTGACTGACTAGTAATCAAAAACCTAACCCACTTCCAGGTAACCTAGAAAGGTGAAATTTGGCATTCAGCTTGGTAATTGTGTGTGTACCCATAAAAAAAATCGAAAAAAGTGATTATTTTACTTTTTTAATTATTATTATTATTTATGCTTCTTGCCTCAGAACTCCGTCATTTATTAACCGATTTGGAAAATTCTTTGTTTGTTTAAAAGATGTACTAGAATAGCACACACACAAGTAATGATTAAATAATTAACACATCATAATAATTTATGTACAAAAAGTAATGATATCCCATCAAAAACATAAATGTTAAATTAGAGCCAAGTTCTCGCATGCCACGTTGTCGACTTCGCCGACAAAAGAATTGAGATCTATATGGGCGCCAAGTTCTTTGCCCTAAATTTTTTAGATACAAGGACATGCGACATACTCAATGCATTTATTTTACTTGGGGTGTAATTCAATACCTATCAAGATTTGACTTGGCTAGTTTTTACAAACTGACTTCATTTTATCAAAGTAACATAGTATTATTAATCAAGCTAACAGTATAAGTAACAGGACGTACACTAACTTGCGTACATACCTTTACGAAAATAGGTTAATGATTAGACAAATATAATATAAATTTATATGTAAAAACTAGCCAAGTCCAGTCTTGATATTGAATTACACCCCAAGTAAAATAAATGCATTGAGTATGTCGCATGTCCTTGTATCTAAAAAATTTAGGGCAAAGAACTTGGCGCCCATATAGATCTCAATTCTTTTGTCGGCGTTTTCCCCTTTCTTTGGAAATTGTGGAAGCTTTTAAGGGAAGTTAACTCACTAGACTCAATCAGTATATTTAAATATTATTTATTGCTCTATATATTTTTAATTTAAAAATCAAAAGCACATCAAAATAACATTAAATTAAATTAAACAATAAAACTAATTAGTAAACCTAAATTATTATCTAATCAAAAAGCCCGCCCCGAATCGTTCCTGGTGCAAAAGTGCCCAACACGCCCGCCGCGTTACCGCGATGGATCGCGTTGGACATTTATTGCTCTAGTTGTATTTATATTATTTATTGCTCTCAGAAAGGTGCCAAGGTAGATAGTAAGGAAAAAGAGTGGATATTGTATATATATTGTATAGATCTCTCTTTAAATATAGACATTCGGTTAGCGAGAACCTTGTACATTTCATTGATTAATGGACTAATCAAGCTGGAAATTTAAATAAAATAACTTATGAAAATAATTATGAAACCAAGATTAATTTACAAAAACTAAATTGATAACGTTATTATGATAATTGAACAACATTTTATAACCACTTACTAGCTTTTGCCCGCGACTTCGTACGCGTAGAACTCGTTAATTGATATTGACAATAAAAAAAGAAACAATTAGACTTTCAACCCTTTCAGGTATTCAATACTCGAATGGAATCTAGTTAGTAGTTTAGTTCTGGGCTATTGGGTGAAAGCCATGGACAAAATGCAAAACATCCTTTTTTTAATATTTTTGGAGTTGCAAGGCTAAGTCCCATTCGATTCAATAAGTTATCCGAGGCTAAGTCCTATTCGATTCCATAAGCTATGCTCAGAAATGGCTCGAGATGGTGACGGTCCATAATCAACTGACGAAGAAGGTATGGTTCTATTCACCAAAGATTTTTTTCACATTATGAAATTGGGACAAAATAATTATTAGGTAGCTACTATTATTTTTCTAACTTGGTTTTTACAACTTAGTTTATTGAAGTATAGTTCAATAAATTATCCTAAATTATTTATTTAGGTCAGTAAAAACATGTAATTTTTTTGATTTGGAGACATGAGCAAGCTACATACTGTTCATGAGAAAAACATTTCGTGCCCAAATGTATTCCTGCTACTTTTCATGTTCGCCCCTTTGATTTATTAATAGTCATAGAAAATGTTAAAAACTTTTAATGGAAACTGTAGACGTTTAAAATTAAATGGTAAATTATTCGGTATAATTGGAACACGTGGTATAAGTACACTTTGTCCCTTGGCTTCTACCGTTAAAATCGTGCCCTTCACAATGTATTTCCCTAATTAGGTGATTCTCAATCTAGCGCCGTTGCCAAATTTGGGTGCGTCTAAGTTGCGCATTAACAAAACTGGTACTTTTTTTGTTGATTTTGAAAACAATATCATTTTTGATGCCAATATGGTTCTTTCACATAGCCAGTTTTCGTCATGAATATAAGTGTGCCTATAAACCGACCATGAAAAAATGCTCGGTCGGTGATAGAGCCAAAAAATTGCACTTTTTCTATTTCCTCTTATAAGTATCATAATAAGGTTATCCTTCTCCATCAAAGCGTGTCAGGCCCTTGACTTAAGCACGTCGATTATGTAGCATAATAATTGATTGACAATTCGGGTCTTGTCGAGTATCCGAGTCTAAGATCCGAAAAATACAAAAACTTTATGCACTAATACTGTACTCAGCGATAAATATTGCACATCGGTCTTTAGCCCTTAATTTGACAAAAGATGACGAAGGTCGCTGGTTCAAGCCTCGTTATGGTAAAATTGAGCAAAATATTCTGGTTCGAAAATAATATATGGAAAAAGATGGTCAAAGAATTTGTTCACCCTACCATACACGCCAAATTATGGGTTAGAAAGAGGCAATTCAGCAATTGGCTGTTTATTTACGACGATTTCCGAACACTGGCGACCTTCCATCAATCATTGTTTAAAATTAAGATGAATGAAATGGGAATGAACGTAAATACTTTCTCGTTTATAATATTATTAGGATTATTTATATATGTTAAGTATCGTATCTTTGCATACTGAGTTATTTACTACTTTATTTATACTCAGTTACCAAGCGGAGGTACATAATCAAAGCTCGTAGGCACTATTTTCAGATGATGTGCGTATCGGAACGTGATACCTACCTGAAGGGCTACTCCGATGTTCGAAATTTTACTTTCGTATAGTGCTATTCCATTCACTCAAATATACCTTGACAGGAGATCGAGAGGGATGGCACTATTCGACAGTCAAATTTTGAACATTGGAGTAGCCCTTCTGCAATCACTGGTTTGACATGTCTTGCCAGATGGGTGTGTGACGTTTGTCAAATCAAATGTGATTGATTCAAATTTGTAAAATTTTATGTATATGATTCTTGAAATTACGCGATTAATCGAATTTTGCGGATACATGTTCCCATATCAGAATTTATTGTTTTTTTACAAAGAATAGTTTGGTATGCGTTTGGTGGTCTATCGTAGGTAGATTAGTTTACGTCAAAACGATGACATGTAGGGAGTTGTTGCAACTACAATGATTTGCTCTCCATACAAAGTTTAATCCCGTTTTTCACGGGAACACTACATTTATTCGGGATGAAAAGTATCCTATGTCCTTCCCCGGGACTGAAACTATCTCCATACCAAATTTCATCTAAATCGATTCAGCGGTTTAAGCGTGAAGAGGTAACAGACAGACAGACAGACAGACAGACAGAAACACTTTCGCATTTATAATATTAGTATGGATTGGGTTAGAGTTCATGATAACATTGCTGTGTGGGCGTACCATGGACGGGAAAATAACTTTGTTGCAGATTTAGCGTTGCTACTGCTGCTGATGGTCAGCACTCGCGCCGCCATCGTCACGTGGCGCAAATGCCACAAGCTTTCCTCCCTTCCTTCCTTTAGAATCTTTGATGCACGCCCAGACCAGAATGCAACTGTTCTCTATCTGGACGACTGTCAAATCACCCACCTCCAACCTGGGGACTTCGAAGGCCTCCCGAACTTAACTACAGTTAATCTAAACCACAATCAATTAATAGAAACCCTGGATCTGACTGCATTCTCAGCTGTCAATGGAATAACAGAATTGTATCTTGAATACAATAAACTTACTGAAGTGCCGAACTTCGGAGAACACTCGATGTTCCCTAAAATGAAGATTTTGAATCTCAATTCGAACGAAATATCCAACTTGGATAATCCGGAAGTATTTTTCTCTTTATTAAACTTGGAGCGTATCAACTACGCCATAATCGCATAGCACATCTACACCCAGATATGTTTAAAGGCCTAAACAAATTGAAATCTATCGTTTTGAGCACCAACAAGATCACCTATATCCCGGACGGATTTTTTCACGCTCCATTGTTGGAGTATATATATTTGACTAAAAATTATATCAATTACATCGCGCCTGGGGCGATTAATAGCATCAAGCTTAAGAATCTAGATTTAATGGCCAACAGATTGACCCATCTGCCGGATCACTTCTTTTTGGGGCTCAAGAATGCTAGCGCCGACTTCACAACCATACATTTGCACATGAACTCCTGGCAGTGCGCCTGCCTGCGGGAGGTGACAGCTGAAGCCAGCAGCTGCGGAGTGCGGATCATGCTGCCGTCTCACTGCGAGTCCGGCAGAGACCCAAACCAGTGTAAACGACCTAGCCGGGAAGAGGCACTTGCGGTGTTTTAAAAATGGACAACTCTACGTCTAAATAATCTTTTTATATTTTATTTAATAACTTTTTACATTTGATTTGTAATTGATTTTAAATTATAGTCAATAGTTATTAAGGACATCCACCCTTACACAAGTGTATTTATCAGACAACGACGCATGGTAGTAACTTTGTTTATATAATAAATAATTATAATAATCCAGATAATGTTGCGTGGCGATGACGTGTCACGACCCTACCCTTTCCTTTTTATAAAATGTATCCCTTCAATTTCCTCTTAAGAAAACTAATTTTATTTTTACAGGAGCATATGTAAACACACTCATACTGTACAATAAACGGTTATTATTCTCTTTCTATTGTACACAAACTGACCGGCAAATGACCTTAGTATCATGTGATGCTAATAGTGACTACGGAGCCAAAAATGTAGTTCGCTAATAAAATTCAGCAATAATATTCTTATAAACTAAATTCCAGAATATTCAGCAACAAAATAAAGCAAATCTTCCTCTTCTGTATTCAATATTAAATCCTGACATTAACTCTCTTTCATCCGCAGCAAAATCAAATGTAATTCGATTAGTTTTTAGGTATATATATATTCAATTTTTCCATGAAGACCAAAATAATAATTTAATTTTACTCGTAGTAATATTTAATAGGTATATTATACGCAAACAAAACGTACAGTATAGAACATTGCATTCGCGATTCGCTTGATCTCAGTATGCTTTTAGTGCTGCTCTTAACTGGTACATGTACAACACTTACCACTAGTTCAAATCTGTTTGACGAAGTTCGAAGTATCGCGGGGAGCACTACGTTCTTCGAGTAGCAGTGAACATCGACAGGCCCCGGATTTGCGACCCTCCTTAATGCATTCCACAATCATTTCAGATTCCTTTTAACGATCGCCGCGTAATTACGACTGCGACAAAAGGTGGGAAGGGGAAACAATGTTAATGACTTTCCACTGTCAGGGGGGGAGTAAATTACGAAATCATTTTTTAATTATCTCTTTATGAAGTCATTAGAAACATCCGGGTGCAGAATTACCATTCATGGCGCCGCGTTATCTGCGAGAGGACACTTTTAATCGCGTTTTGAACAGATTAAAACTGAGTTCATTTAATAATCATCAACTAGCTTGTTCTACATCTTTAAACTCAGACATGGATTTAGCTTGTTCTACATCTTCAAACTCAGACATGTAAGTTCCCTTGTGGCTACAACAGTAGATGTGCAATTGTGTACAGAATGAAGTTCATTAAAAATATTGCATAATTATTATTGATCAGTTTATAATAACAATGCACAGTCAGTGTATTTTGGTTTATCAAAAGTATAATTATTATAACACTAGTGAAAATATGACTGTGACCCCTAAAACGTCCACAAATTAATTACATTTTCGGCAGATAATTATTCTTTATCTTTTCCGTTAGTGATTCACCATAGGTGAGGGATCAAGCACGATATGATATTATTAATACACGGTGCGAGCGAGAGGGCAGCACTTCTCCGGTAGGAGTGAGCGAGAGGGCTGCGAGGGAGCGTGGATTAGGGGGCGATTAATAAGTAATACGCAGCGACTTGCCCCAGGTGCCTTATGAGGCTTATTGTTCTAAGGAAGCAAAACAAGAGATTTGCCAAATGAAGTGCCGCTTCATTGTGAGCCCTCCTTCACTTAGTACTTTGCAGTGCTTTTAAATATTTTTTTGGAAAACAATAACAGATTATGTATTTGTTTATTCAGGGTCTTTTTTTAACATGGAATACGTTTCCGACAATAACATATGTGGAATTATAGCTATGCCATCATTTGCATGAAACAATTTCAAACTTTAAAGCAACCAACATAATATTAGTCAATGTAATGAAGAAAAGAGGTAGGATGGGAGTCGATAAATCTATATTGAAAGGCCTACTTTTGACTCATATTATTTCCAAGAACTAGGAGACGCTTACTTTAGGCAATTAGTGATCCTTACCTAATGACATCCTTACTACTATTTGCCAACTTTACTCGGAGAGCCGTTTTGCTCCCCCCCCGCCCCGCGCCCCGCGGACCGTGGCCCGCGGCATTCTGCAGTAAGCTCCGTAGAGCGCCAACTGTTACTATTTTATTAAGTTTGCCCGAACATCGCCGTGGGTTACCGTTAACTTAATCAACTTCATTTCCTGAATGTTAGCCAAGACTCTCGAGATGAGATGGCACGGCGAGTGAAAAATACGCAACGAGCTACAAAATTTTGTTGTATAATATTTCATTTAAATTTATAATTTTATAATAAATAGCTGTACATACTGTAAGGAAAAGAGTTTCTTGGTCGGTGATAGCCGGAGCAGGGATATAGCGTTTGGTACAAAAACAGAACATTTAAGTATTGCAATATAGCAAGGAAAATGCTCCCAAAGTCTTTGGTACAATGCCACGGGGCCCATTTTTAGACATAGTGACATAGTTTAGCTTTAGACTTAGTTTAATAATAGTTACAATTTATATATAGATAGGCGTATTTTTAATGAGTAATTGATAAATTGTTGTGATGTGTTATTAATAAAAATATTGTAATTATGGCTGTCTCTGTCACTCACCAAAGGGCCCGAGTGCCCATGTGCTGAGCCACAGATGCTAGGCTTGCATGTTAAACAGATATTCCAAAATAAATCTCACTACAAATAATGTATGAAAATCCAATGTATTTTTATTAATTAACTAGCACCACCGCTTTATATTTAATAAATATAATATATATTACCAAAAACATGTTTATTTAAAAAGACAGGAATGATACACTATTAAAACTAAACCGTTCCTGAATTTTTTTACGAGAGTTTTGAACCGTTTTTAGGGTTCCGTAGCCAAATGGCAAAAAACGGAACCCTTATAGATTCGTCATGTCTGTCTGTCTGTCTGTCCGTCTTTCCGTCCGTATGTCACAGCCATTTTTTTCCGAAACTATTAGAGCTATACCACAGATTATATACAAGTTACTGCTATACTGTTGAAACTTGGTAGGTAGATGTATTCTGTGAACCGCATGAAGATTTTGATGCAAAAATAAAAAAATAATAATAAATATTGGGGGCTCCCCATACTTCGAACTAAAACTCAAAAAAAAAATTCATCAAACACATACGTGTGGGGTATCTATGGATAGGTCTTCAAAAATGATATCGAGGTTTTCAACATATTTTTTTTCTAAACCGAATAGTTTGCGTGACAGACGCTTTCAAAGTGGAAAAAAGTTGGTCCCCCCCCCCTCTAACTTCTAAAATAAGATAATGAAAAATCTAAAAAAAACATATGATGTACATTACTATAAAAACTACCAACGAAAATTGTTTTGAACGAGATCTAGTAAGTAGTTTTTTTAATACCTAACTTTGCACCTAATTTATATGGGGCGCTATACATACCAGGTGCAAACTTAACTTAACCACCTAGGGATGGAGTGTTTGTACGGAACCCTCGGTGCGCGAGTCCGACTCGCACTTGGCCGGTTTTTTATAATTATTAAAGACTGGAATGCTTATGGTAAAGTGTATCTCTGTATATAGCGTATGACTGTCAAAGGATAATGATACACGCACTTTAATCGGTCCAAATTGTTTTATTTCAATGACAGATAATATTATAATCGAGAAAACCGAAGAGAAAATATTTTAATTTTATTAAAACTTTCGTGAGACATATTTAATTATTGTATTAAGCGGTTTACACTCACGTGAACGACGTGACGTGACGAGTTTGCCGCGGCGGTGTACGGGCAGCCGTCCCTGATGAAGGGCTCCATACGAGTTGAAACATGTCGGGCCGTTCCTGACAATTTCACGTGAGTGTAAACCGCTTAATACAATAAGAAAATATTTTCTTATCAATACCAAGTAAGTTCCTTTTAAGGAAACAATTTCACCTGCCTAATTTGAATAACCATGCCTATTTAGCGTAGTTAGAAGTAGACTCCAGCTCCGGAAATAGCTTATCGGGGAACGTGGTACATAGTAAAATGCCCTGTTTGTTCCGATTTGCCCCGCACGAGCCGCGAAGTCACCGCGCAGCCACAGCACTGGTGTGTCACAGTACAATAACTGATATCCAACGCGCTCAAACTTAAATATTTTACAAATTGATTTACACTGGTAGTCATCCTTTTCCCTCTGATAACTGACTGATTGAACTGCATTAAGTAAGGGAGCATTATCGGAGATAATTTTATCTGACGTATCTAAGTATTTATACTATAAGAATAATCTCTTTTGTGATTTTTTGAATCAAAGTTGAAGTGAAATCGACCTTTTTCGTTGAAAACGTCACGTTTAACCCTTTAAATGCCAAGAACACCGGTGTCGTTGTGCTTTGTGCTGTTGTGCCTACTAAATAAAACCAAACTTTCTTTTCAAATAAGGTTTAATTTCACTCTCTTGTGACAAAGCGTTTCCCGTGTGAGTGACACTTCACTTACAGTGACTGAATAAATATGAACAGACACCGCTCTCTTTAGCTGAAGGTATTTATTAACTTACAAAAAAATACCTTTAAAGACATAAAAGCGCATTAAGAAGGTGGTAAATAATACTTACCAGATTCTTGTAACGAGTGCTTCGAAGCCAAGAGAATCAATGTACTGGCCACATAAAGTTATACCGTGCCTAGGGGTAAAAGTTGTCGGTAAAAATCAATCACTCCGCCCCGAGTGCAAAGTTTGGAGCGGTGCAGTTAATGGGCCCGGCGCGGCGGGCGGCTCGCTCGCGGGCGCGGGACCGCGGCCGGGAAACTACACTTTAGGGCCGACTTTGAAGAAGAGGTTATTTATGAGTAAGGTGCACATGGTCAATAATCGGGGGCACAGGTACTAGGTGTAGGTGTATACCGCCTCTTCAGTTCCTTCCGGAAAATGAAAAGCATCAATGCAATTAACCGGAAAACTCCTTAGAATAAATACAAACCAAATACTTTGACCTTGGGGATCCAGTAACATTATAATGTGTGGTTATTCTGGGAACAGGCGCCTACGCTTCTGGTGCAATTCTTCAAGATGACGACATAAAAGTGATAGTGAACATTTAGCATGGCTGAGGAGTACAAAATCGAATGTGACACAGACGGGTGCGTTACTTCTTACAATTTTAATGACCAGCAGACCCATTGGTCTTGAATCACGCAACTTCATTATTCTTCAATGGTTTTCCTTCCTCTGTGGGTCACATGTTATCTGGACAATGTGTCATTTATACTACTATTATTAATCGAATTAAATGACTACCCTAAGAAGCTGCACATTTATATTTTAGTCATCCCGTATAGGTAATTAAATACAAAATTATTTTCTCAAAAATTACCAGATAACAAATACCCGTAACAAGCAATCCCAAGCACTTCAACTCATTGTAAAGTCAACTGTCAGGGTTCCGGGCTTACGGCAACGGGCAATTTGTTCAGGCCCCGGCGCGCGGCGCGGAAGACAACGCACAAAGGTAATGGGGGCGCAGCACAATACAATAAACTGCACTTCACCTTGCAGCACTGCGCGGGCTTAATGACTTCAAACGACGACTGCCACTGCTCGCATTGTGAGCGGGACAATATTTCAACACAGCTGTTTTATTTGTAAAAATTGTACATAATATATCTGTCATGAGTAATATTTTGATATGTTCATTTGGCAGTATATTGAGGAGGCCTGTGTCCAGCAGTCTTATGGCTGAAATGATGATGACCATAGCGTATCTAGTAGAATACATATACCATTTACAGGTGCATGTAACATAGATATGAAAATGTGAGAGGCTGTAGGTACGTTCCACTTAAAAGCAAGAACTGCGTAACAGATTTCCATAAAACTTTTCAGTAACATAGCTTTAATATTAGTATAGGACGTAAGCTACAATTTATAAGGTTATTTATTTATTTAAAGTTTATTGCACAAAACAAAAGTCAGTACAAATGGCGAACTTAATGCCTAATGGCGTTCTCTACCAGTCAACCATAGGGCCAAACAGAGATGCTTGAAGTGGGTGCAGAGTAGAAAACTAATTATTCGGAGAGCATCCAAGATACAAGTGAATACATGTATATGATATAACTTAACTATCATAAATACAATGATACATATATTTACATACTATAAGATGTATTTATTCATTGATAATAAGATTAATAATTAGTCTCGGGCCTAATGTACATCCATGCAAAAATCATGCAAGTTTGTTTAAAAAGACAAACTAATAAACGAACAAAACATTTGAATTCATAATTACCTTACTCGTATACATACGGACTTTTTGTCGGTTTATGTGTTTAGTATCAAAGCGTGTTTATTTATCTATTCTCTTTTGTATCGCGTCGCAATAAAGTGACTACAGCAGCAGTTCTATTTTAACACAGAATTAATTAAAAAGGTTAACAACCGCATATACTTTTATGCCGAGCTAAATATTAGAAACGTTTGTTGTTTTTGGTATCATGCAGCTCCCCTGCGCGATTAAATTGTTTGTCTAAATCTTTCACCAGCACAAGGGTTTGAACTACTTGAACTTGAAATCAATATGTTTTTGTGAAATCCTCCTTGACTGCAGAAGATTTTTCTGGACCGCGTGCCAAAACACTCGAGCCACTCGTCCCTCTGTCCTTTCGCAGCCACACAAAAAAGTCGATAGCTGCACAAATATGTAGCTTTACTAATCAAACGCCATACTGATCGCCGCATGTTAGTGTTTACTCGATACACGTATTTATTTACAAAATTCAAATTCAAATTCATTTATTTCAAAGACAACAATGGCCCATAATTTGTTAGTAACATATGATACAGTGTTAGTAAACAGATTGACAGAAATATAACATTACATATAGGATAAAATTACTAGATAATAATAATTATCTAGTAGCGGTCATCACACATTCGTAGTGCCGCATAATGGGTGAGTCATACCGGCTCGCTACAGTAGTCAGGATGGGGTTGAAGCTGGCGCGCACTCTGAACATCAACGATGCAATTTTTTTCCGCATTATTGCGTAATAATCGTCGGTGCGGGCTTCCGCAAACATGCCGGATGCGCTGCAGAATCGCGGCAACCCCAACAACATCCTGAAGCCGTTGTTGTATTGGACGCGCAGGGAACTGATGGTCTTCTGCGTAAAGTTAGTCCACAGGCTGCACGTGTAGAAAACCTGACAATAGGCTTTAAAAAGTGTTATTTTTACCTGTTGACTACAACGTGCAAACCTCCTTACCAACATGTTACATCGGACCGCCAGTGCCCTGCGCTCCCTTTCTATATCTAATTGGTCTTTAAGGTCGTCGGTGAGATAGTGTCCAAGGTACTTAAATTTATACACGCGTTTGAGCTCAATGTTATTAAGCTTTATGGAAGGAACACATGGATGGAAGGATGGAAGGTACACTTTACGCGGTATCTACGAGCATTTAGCGATGCTCGACTCACGATTTGTCACGACAAAGACTCGAAATGGCTGGAGTTTTCCGGTAAACTTTGACTATTTGTGGGAATTACTGAAGTCTAAATTGCTAAATGTTTAGTGGTTGTGATGTTTTATGCGGCGAACGTTCAAGTGCTATATCTTAACTCGTATAATAAACACTCTGTTCAGAAGAAAAACAGTTTTATTTCAATAAAAAATAAATATGAATTATTTTTGGTAAATTCAAATCGACGTGATATTTTTAAATGCACACTACAGTCATAATAAAAGTGGCCTGCCGGCTGTCGTGAATGGTGAAGGTCTCTTAGCGTCCGTCGCGAGCGACCAGCCCTCGGCCCTCTCGTCTAATCTATTCATGGCAGATTTACATTCGGCTTTTATGGGGCTCTTCTCTGTTACCATCGAGTCGGGATTGGCTGGTTTGAACCGCGCGATGGATGTATTTTTATGCGACATACCTTTACTTAGAGGAGAGAGTTAACAGCAACGCCATTTATCGATACTTTTTCCTACGGCAAGTATTTTTCTTTGACATGATGACTGCCTAAGTCTTCATTATCTTCGTAATTTCTGGAAAAGCGAGTAACAACAACGTTTCTGGTATGAACGAATTTCGATACGCGAGTCGGACGTAAGTAAAATATGCAGAAACGGATTTGATTAATAGTTTTTGGTAATACATAGGGCTGGTAACGTTTTTGAAGACAATCATAGTATTATTTTTTCCGATAGTTCTTGCTTTACGGATCTAAAAACTAAGTAAGTATAGGGCATGAATTTTCCTCACCATCGTAAAAAAAAACCGCAGTAGTTAGACTCTGTCATGGCTGCGATAAATTTGGTGGACTGTACCGCGAGTGATTTAAATCCGCGATTCGTCGGCGTCAGACTGTACCGCGAGTGATTTCCATAGAGATGGCGGCGCTCATCTGCATTAATGCGGCCCCGAACTACGCCGTTAAACCGCTGCCACTCCGGCCGCATTCGGTTATCTCGTCCGCACCAAGTATTTGGGACACGACGTTGGAAAGAAATCAATTCTCTTGCTACTAAAAATATAAATCTGTGTGTCACCACAGAATACTTTTCGCATTTCGGCCGATAAAACAATCGATGACAATCTAGAGAAGTTAATCTTAGTTGTAAACACATGTGGCAAGCGAGCTTGAGACCGATTTCCAAACAGATAAACTGATCTCGTATTAAAAGGACTCATATTCTTTCATTTTGCTGTTGTGAGTAAAGCAATGAATAGAACGGCAAATCATCGACATGAAGTATTTGAAACTAACTATAGGTACAATTTCGATCTTGGATATCCACATTATTATCGCAATGCCCCGTCGAATTTTAACAATACTATATTAAACCATAAATATTGACAAAAAGATAAAATAGGAAGAGAAAAATGTGATGTGATCTCCTGAAATGTAACGAGGACTCAAATCTGCGACCCTACGTTCCTGGCGTAGTGCTCTCCCAGCTGTCAATATTTTGATTCCAGATAAAAACATCGAAAATTTTTAACTACCTACTTTGCATGATTTTCAGTTTGCACAGATCACTGGTCTGTGATCCGCAGAGGTTGGCAACTGCGATAAAGAGAATGTCCTGTTTATGCAATCCGGCGACGGCGTGTCGTGCCCCACGCAACCCTTTGTGACGGAGGAGGCTCGCGGAGGCCTCGGCCTCCACTCGTACCGAACTTTCCTCATTTGGCCGCCGTTATTAGGATGATTAAATTCGCTACTTTGCTCCTTAACTCAATTTGCATTATATACGGAAAGAAAAGCGATCCGACAAAGTACCTGTCGCTCTTCATTTTGTGTTGGAAATTTTGTTTGGGATGTTATTTCTTTGTGATGGAACTTAGATGCGGTTAGAGGACGCAACAGATGATCTGTTACTTATTGTCTCCATCAAGAAATCCGAAACGCTTTTTATCTTAAAATACTGATGGAAGATCAATTTCGTGGCGAAAGTACCAACCTAATTTCGCCAGGTGCAAACTTTTTCTCATACCCCACGAAATATAATTAGTAGTAGTCTATATACAAAATATCACCACGATGCTCTCTTATCCAGATACATGTGCTGAGATTTTGCTAAATAATATTCCTCATATTATTTTAATGATTTTACTAAAAACCGAGATTTCCGCACATCAATGTACTGATCACAATCTGTAACCAGAGCTCCCACCACCCCCCCTTCCCCCTCCGTCAATTATTGCTAAGTTAGTAATTACTCGCGATTACACAGAGGACGTTTTAATAATGCGCGCGCGAAGTTTCACTTCAAATATTTAGCCGCCATAACCGGCGGCTTCGGTCGGGATAAAATCATTATTACTATTAAACATTACATTCAATTTATTAAAATTATTCACTACATTTTCCTGTTCTTAAAATTTAATTTGAATCCAGTTCAAGAACGAAACTTTATCACGGCATCATTTACAAGCAAGTGAACGACACACAAGAAGCTTACACTTATATTATTTATATTAGATATGATGAAACAATATTTAACCTGAACTATTGGGATCATTGCTTCTAGAATAAAGAATAAATCTATAGAAACAAAATATTAAATACTATCCATAAGTACACTTCCTTATAGTTTTGTCCTGCTCCTGATGTAAATAGTAAGTACAGAATTTTGTGTATAGGTACTGTACAGGCATACACTGGCTTAGGGACCCCTGTTGGGGTGACTATACAAATGATATATTTGTGTAGGTTAGGTAAGTAAGTAAGGTAAGTTTGGTAATGTAATGTAATTGGTAAGTAAGTTAACTATCCAGCGTGAGTCTGCACAGACTGCGTACAGCTAAGGGTTGACTATATGACAAGGAAGCCTACTGCCCTAAGTCCCTAACCTAACACCTTAACCTACGATTTGTAGCGGGAAATCTGTTACCAGGAGACCTAAGGTAACAGATGGATTCCTACAGGGAGGAACGGGGTGTCTGGGAGTGGTGGTTTTCTTACTGCCAGTCAACCAGGCTCAGTTGACTGATTAAGGGCTTGAGGGTGTCTTCGCCACAGTAAGAGGAGCTTAGTCTAAGGGGTTGGACGGGACCATACGCTCAGAGAGTAGCCCTGAACACGCATGGGGTCGGGTATGAGAGGTAGTGAAACACCAATGCAACGGACAATTGGTATCTATTTTTTTTTACTTTCTAACGCTATATATACAAATATCACGTACATCACACTACTACACATTTTCTTTGTACTGTACGTATAAACTGCTAGTTAAGCTTGATCTCAATTCTTGATTTGCGTAAATTTCATCTAGTTCGCTGATGCATGGATTCTGTTCTCTGAACAGGTACTTGGTTTGCACTAAGCGAGTATATATCGTGCGGTCACCGGTTTTTAAAAACCTTTATCTATGTACACTGTAAGCAAAATAAATGCTTCAAAGGGATCTTAAGAAGATTGAGATTTTTTTGCCTCTTAAAGCTCGCACTCCAAGTCGATTCACTCCCGCCATGCTTTATTATTTAACGCAGACGCTGCATCGCAAGTGTAACACGAGAAGCCAATTTACATAAAATTCAAGGGTGAGGGTTTGTTTAATGAAATCAGCTGCACGTCGTATCGGTCCGGGAACCTACCCCGAGTCGCGGGGGCCGGTTACCTCTTCCCCGGATCGTTCCGACGCTGCGAGGGCCCTCGGGAACCATTCCGTATGCAGGTATTGTTGGTTTCTGGGTTGTGCTCAATTTTGTCAAAGTGCTTCCGAATTCAGGCCCGCACTTGGGCACTCCGGATTGTGAGGTTTATGGCCGGGCTATTCGTTTCCCCAATTATGCAGGTTACAGTTTGTTTTAATCAATGGTAATTTCATGCCGCTATCTACAATTATGTGGTGACGGAAAGTTTTGGAAACAACGCGTGACCACTTATGGATATTGTTACGTGTGTAACAAGCTCATAACACTATTAACACGTTATGTAACTGTGGGGAATGCCGAGAGACTAAAATGTTTTCCAATAATTTGTACCTAATAACGTACTCCAAACTATGGAGTCTAGTATTCCGAAATAAAGAAATTATTATTATTATAACGGCTATGGCTCAATGTTTCCGACATAGAAACGATGTTACTCTAATTTGTAAGATATTCGAGCGCCGCATTTCCTCGAGAAGGTTCCAATCACTAAGTAGGAAGCCCGGTTCGTGGTTCCGAAGGCCTACGACCGGCCCTTATATCCTTATCCCGGCTCACGTAGACAAAGCCTTCGATTGGGCTCTCTGTAGCGGTAAGCCATGGGGAAGGTGGGAACGGGGAGGTGTGCTCGAACATATATATGTCGGAGACGGTCATGAGTACGGTAGCTCAACGAAGCCGGCGCGCCATCGGAAGGCGACAGTGGCGCCCCCTTGAACCTGTTTTGGCGCGCTAGACAGAGTCTTGGCGGTTCACTCAGCGAACGCCCACCGAGACTTTGCTTTGGGTCACCATCGAGTGCACTACTGCCTTGGAACTGTCCCGTTTCGTTGTGCTATACCAAGTTAGAATCAGTGAAACGTTATAACTCAACAATACTGTGTTAATTTAATAAAGACTATTGTGAGACTTTGATAACCTAGCTTACAGACCTCTGTGCCAGCACAGAATAGATAATAGTACAAGTACAGAAGGCACACTACTTTGATCTTTACAAAAGCCGCTTTTTTAGCCGAAAAAATATGATTTATGGCCCTTCTAAAGTCGTCGTCCCCAGCGCAAGCCAAACGGAACGTTAAAGCTGCGTGCCAAAGGTAAAAATGAATTGGCTCGCTTGCCGCGTCGCCGAGAGCGAGGGCTGTCAACGCATAAAAATAAAAATGTATTTCCCATTTATTTCTTGCATTCAATATAGAGAGTAATATGTTTATATTCTTCATACATTATACATATTTATTATTTCATTATTTAACTATAAAATAATCAATCACAGAATTTCGACGAATTGAATCCACCACCAGGCCGCAAAACATTTTAGCTTTATTTTTAAACATTTTAATACGTATAATATAATAAAATAATGCAACGAATGCGTTACCTTAACATGCAATTAAATTCTTGAGCTTCATTTTGTTTTTGCTTAGTTGTCCGATATTTATTTATTTGTTCATATATATTCATCACTATACACCTAGTATAAAACAAAGTCGTTTCCTGCTGTCTGTCTGTCTGCCCCTATGTAGGTATGCTTAGATCTTTAAAAATACACACGGACGCACCGTGCGAAGCCGGGACGGGTCGCTAGTTACAAATAAAACATGTATAAAGGCGAACTTATCCCTATTAGGGATCTCTTCCAATACATTTCTTTTAACTCTTTATTTATATATTTTATATACTCACCTATCAAACTATCACTCAATCGTTTATTCATTACTTACAAGTAATTTTACAAACTTGATATCAAATATTATTATAAAAACCTCTATGATTGTTGATTTAGTAGTAGACATACTTATATATTTTACTAGAATTTAAATTGACAAATATCAGCAAATAATCAATTCAAAGTTACATAAGTACTTAACAATTAAAATTGATCTGAGTAACCAGTGTTAAAAATGGAAGTAGATACACCTGCAATATGTTTTTTATTATTATTCAGTAACTACTTATTATATATTATGTTAATTTTCTTACCTATCGGCATCCTTCGGACGTGTTGGGAGAACGAAAAACGCGTGATTCCAATTTCGATCATTGTTCCTACAACCCGCTGCGATACAATATCTTTTCGCTGTCTTTTTACTCATTTAAACACTTTATATTATAATATAACACTGGTATCAACAGATCCTCGCGCTGTCCCGTCTGGCGTAGAGGAGCGTCCCCCGGCTGGCGGATGGGGGAACGGTCGGTAGCACAGCTTAGCTACGCTAGCCGGCTAGGTCCGATGGACCCGCTGACCAACGACGGGTGTGGCCCTCCAGCATTTGGGGGTTGTGCGGCGGGTTAACACCTCACCCATGTAAAAAATCCACTGTTACGAAACCGACACAAAAAGAATATGAACGATCCCCTCTCAACGACGACTCTCGGCATGGAACAATGGACTTTCGATTAGCCTCGTGGAATGTGTTGAGCCTGAATAGGCCGGGTGCTGTGTACGTCCTCAACAGAGAACTACGACGCTACAATATACTCATCGCAGCACTCCAAGAAATCCGATGGCCTGGTAGCGGTGAAAGTAATATAGATAATAATGCTACACTGTTTTACAGTGGAAATGATAACAGCAAATGTGCTAACGGAACTGGGTTCCTAATCAACAACAAGATTTTGGGAAACATCTTGAAATTTGAACCAATATCAGAGAGAATATGCCTTCTACGCTTGAAATCGACCTTTTTCAACATATCAATAGTCAATGCATATGCGCCAACTGAAGTTACGGATCCTGATATTAAAGACCAATTCTACGAAGAACTTGAATTGGTCTTCGACCAACTCCCTGAATTTGACATGAAGATTGTGGTGGGAGACTTCAATGCAAAAGTTGGACGCGAGGAAGTCTTCGTCCCTACCATTGGTAGGCACAGCAAACATGCAGAGAGCAATGACAACGGTGTGAGGCTTATTTCATTCGCTGCATCGAAGTCAATGGTAGTCAAGAGCACTATGTTTCCACACAAGACTATATACAAAGGGACGTGGAAATCAAATGATGGAGTGACGATAAACCAGATCGATCATGTTTTGGTGGACATGACACATAAAGGCTCAATCCAAGATGTGAGATCATTTAGGGGAGCGGATTGTGACTCTGATCATTATTTACTTGGGATTAAGGTGAAGGCAAGGATCAAAGTGACGCACAAAGATAACATACGAAAAGAGCCCTCTGTGAACATAGAGAAGTTGAAAGACCGTAGCATCCGGAAAGTATTTCAACTTGAACTTAATAACAAGTTCGGAGAATTAAGTCTTCAAGAAGACATAAACGAAATTTGGGATGAAACGAAAAATATAGTGAAGGAGGTATCAATGAAGATATTAGGTAGAAGGAAGAAACACAAAAAGAGGAAATGGTGGAATGAGGAATGTGAGACAGCATTAGAAGAGAGACGGAAGTATAAGGTTTTGGCCGAACAGGATACTACATGGATAAATCACCACAGGGAGGCACGGGCAAAGCTCCGAAATGTTATACGTCAGGCAAAACGGCGCCGCCTAGAAAAGAGGCTCCAAGACATAGAAACTCTAATAAGAGCAAGTGAGTCAAGAAAATTCTATCTAGAGCTTAAGTCAGAAAGGAAAGGATACCAACCAAGAACGCAGTTATTGGAAAACACAGATGGTGAACTTCTATCTTCCGCTGAAGACTTAAAGAGCGAATGGCGCCAATACTTTGAAGACCTACTGAACTGCCCCCCTGTCAAAGGGCCTCTACCTGAGGGAGGTGAAGTTAATGATGAGGAAGTGGTGGTACCCAGTTTCGAAGAAGTTAATAGGGCAGTCAACAGGCTCAAAAATAACAAGTGCCCTGGAATTGACGGAATCGCAGGAGAGCTGTGGAAGTATGGGGGTGGTGCGGTGCAATCGCGCCTATATGAGATGATTGTTAAGATCTGGCAAGAAGAAAGACAACCTACAGAATGGAATATGGGCGTAATCTGCCCGATACACAAAAAGGGGTCCAGGAAAAAGTGCTCTAATTATAGAGGCATCGCTCTGTTACCCACCGCATACAAAGTATTCTCTTACGTTTTACTGAACCGCCTTGAGCCTTATGCAGAAAAGATTCTGGGAGACTACCAATGTGGCTTCAGACGAAACCGCAGCACAATTGACCAAATCTTCCTCCTTAAGGACCTTATGGAGAAGAGGTGGGAATACGCACAGAGCATCCACGCCCTCTTCGTTGACTTTACAAAAGCATATGATAGTGTGGATAGGGAGGTGCTGTTTGCCATATTAAAAATGTTTGGAATACCAGCAAAACTAGTGCGAATGGTTCAGACCGCCACAGCATACAGTCAGATGAAAGTGAATGTAGGAGGCAATCTGACCGGAGAATTCGACGTGGTAACGGGCCTCAAACAAGGGGACGCATTGTCGCCGATGTTATTCAACCTAGTGCTCGAACACGTCATGAGAAATGTCCAGGCACTTGACGTCGGAGTAGAGTTGAATGGCAGGCACAAGGTCGTAGGATATGCCGACGATCTGGCATTACTTGGACCGAGAAAGGAAGATGTTGTTGGTATGGCAGAAGTACTGGAAGAGGAAGGGAGGAAAGTAGGGCTCAGGATAAGTCGGGAGAAAACGGAGTATTTCCACATGAAGAGATTTGGGAACACGAGAGCAGGAGAGGAAGACCTGAGAGTGGGAAGCAAGACCTACAAAGGTGTAAATAAATTTAAATATTTAGGGTGCACACTCACGACCACCAATAGGAGAGAGGAGGAAATCAATCTCCGAATCCAAAACGCCCTGCGATGCACAGCCGCACTCCACCAGGTGTTGGTGTCCAAGCTTCTCAGCCGAAATACGAAGATCCGTGTATAAAACCATAATCAGACCGATCCTAATGTATGGATGCGAGGCTTGGACGCTAACGCTGAGCGAGGAGAACAAGCTGTTAGTGGCTGAGAGGAAGATCTTCCGTAAGATTCTGGGCCCGACTAAAATGGAGGACGGTAACTGGCGCATCCGAAAGAACCAGGAGATTGAAGATCTCGTGTCCGAGCCAAATATCATCGGTGAAACTAAATCTGCCCGACTCCGATGGCTTGGGCACCTAGAGAGAATGGGAGAGGATCGCGCAGTTAGAAGAGTGTATGTTGGTCGACCGGCGGGCAAGAGGCCGGTGGGTCGTCCAAGATACCGCTGGAGGGACGTGGTGCAGAGGGACCTGTCTGAGCTGGGTGTGGCTGACTGGCAACAAACAGCCCGAGACCGGAAGGAGTGGCGTCTTTTAGTGTCGGAGGCCAAGATCCACTTTGGGTCGCTGCGCCGTGGAAAGTAAAGTAAGTAAGTAAGGTATCAACAGATGAATGAGGAACGTTCACTTGCGACGTACATAAATCGGAAGAGCGTGCGCGCGAATTTCGTGTACGTGCGTTCCGAGACAGTGCGTGGCAGCCACTGAATAGGCACCATGCATGAGGCCACCGGCATGTACTTGTAGCGGGAAACGTTAATCGCGGAGTGCGCCCCGCCTGGTGCCAGGAACTGTTATTTTGTGCTTCATTGTATAAGGAATAAATCAAGTTAATTGCATCCGTATTGTTTCATCTTGCTCGCAACTACCTCCTCGTCCACAACTATGTCGATTCGCTCATCTAATGTGCCACACCACACCGGCCATCCAGACCTGTCCCCGACATCAGAAGTTGGGATGGTATCTATGGCCCATGAGCGAACACGAAGAATGATGGAACACGAAGCGAATAAAACGGAAGAACAAAAGTTTGTGGTTACTCTTTGAAATACAACGAACCTGACATCATAAAATCAAGGAACAGGAGCTACAAGCGTTTCCGTTATTGAAACTCAAGCTAACACCGTCACGGAGACCTACAAAACCGTATGAAAACAAATGAAGATTGCACTGTTAAAATTGTTTTCATTGCGAGAGAAACGGACATGAAAAATTCGATTGCTTACTTCGTATAAAAGAAAACTACAACTTACCACCTCAGCGACAAAAGCCAGCAGTTACAATACAAACTACATACATCGAAGTTCATTGTTTACTTCAAGAACAGCGGGACACATCGTCAGTTGTTGCACCAGTAGAAGTGACCCAGAAGCGACAGTCAACTACAACTTACAAGCGACGGGTGAACGTAGGCACTATGGCTTCACCGACACATTTTGAAAAACACATCAGGTCAGTCGTTTACTTTTCACTAAGATTCCGATATTTTGTTCACAAATAAAAGTGTAGCTAGATTCTGGGGTAGACTTAAGTCGCACTTATTCAGTTTAGTGGGTATTTGTCAAAAAAAGTACTAACGGGTACTGGTAAAAGCAACCCTCCAAGTAAAGTTGAATATTGCGTGATAGAAATTAATAATCATTTGCAACAAAGTTTATTGCACGTTTTGTAACGATTGTTTTCGTAGTGATATAATATGACTAAACGCGAAATGTTTCCACAGAGATTTAGTGTTGATTAATATGACCACTACGCAGTTTACCTACCCTTATTAAAGTTTATCATTTTAAAATTGTGCTGTGAGGGTGCATCAATCATACACGCTTAGAATTATTATTCTAAGCATACACAGTACTTAGTAGTAGGAGCGGCTGCTTTAATAATCTACCCTCTGTTCATGATTTTCCAATCGTTCTATACAATTTAATTTGTTGACATCTTGAATAGTTTCTTACTCGGTGTACATTAGCTGGTGTATAGCGCCTATAGTGATCGCTTTAGCCTGAAATATTTAAACTGGAGACACTAATAGGATTAGGAAAATATTAGAACAAGAATTTGAAATTGAGGTTTGATTTTTATCATTAATGTTTCATAATCGGTAAGGCCTTGGTAATCCAAAGGTTATCATACAAAGTAAAGTTTGTTATTAAAATGCAAATAATGATTTGATTTAAATCTTTTCTTGCATCTACGTCGTAGATTATTATTTATTTGTTCACATTAACGAATCATAATTTCAGTGTACCTACCTAACTTTGCTAGATTGATTTGAGTTTCCTTTTTTTTTTGTTGAATTATTATTATTCGTTTAGCATGTTATTTCAGATAACAAAAGAAACAATTCATTTGACTATAAGTAATTACAAATCCAACTTCAGTTGTTGTTGAATTGAAGTTGAGTTTGTTGGATTTAAGATTAGAATGACCGAGCTTTGTGATACTGTGCTTGAAGTTTTTGTTTCAGGAAAAGATTTGCGAACTTAGCAGCTAACAGCTAAGCCATGAGTCATCTGCTTCGGCTGCCACGGTACAAGACATCGCGTAAAGAACTGCGCGAAGGCGAGCGACAGGGCGCCTTCAACCACGAGGAAGAGGGTTGACGTGTGACGTCACCACACCACACCATATGAGGCAATCTGGTGAGGAGTTCTCATTTTATTGTGATTTGGTTGCCGAGTGATCGCTTGTGGAAGAGTTAATTTCCAATAAGTTCCATGGCAATTGCTTGTATAATTCAGTGACTATGTATGACTTGTATCAGTAAATTGTTAGTACTGTGCAATAAATAAAGTTACTGAAGCGAGCCTATTAGAAATGTTGACATGTAGTATTGTAAATTGCAAGACCATTGGCCATAAACTTGACTTCCAAACATGCGCGTACTTGCACGATAGGTTGAGGGAAATGCCCGGGAGCTACGTACCATTTGAAGTAGACGAAAAAAAATATATTGTGAGACTGGTAGGGAGGTTCTCAGTTCGGCTGGTCGACCATACCAGTCACTTCATCGTAGCCGTAGTCCGGTAGAAGTCGGCATCTGCTCTAAGCAGTCCGTGGATACGCGGTGCGCGGTAGGTGCTGGCGGAGGTCGGGTCACTCTCGCAGAGACCGTAGAGTCATAGGGTTGACTCGGCGATCCCGTGGGGATGCGCGTAGTGGGTGGCTAAGTTAGCCCTAGGCCACGAATGAGATACCTGTTTTGTTGAACGAATTTTCGTTGATTTAATTGTTTTGATATTGTCAATAAGGTGAGCCAAAAGGAAATGATATGGTGGTACATGGTTCCTAATGTGTTTTCTAAGGTAGAAGTGGTAAATAGCTAGTTTGTTTCACAACAAGCAACATTGTAGTACAATCTCATTTAAAACGTATTGCACTATTGAAAGAATAAGTAATGTTACAATTGGTAGTTGGTTGTAAGATACCATAATTCGATTTGTATCTTTTGAAATATTGCGGTTATAAAACAAAAACTTTCACTTAGTTGTCAAAATGATTTTTGTGATATGTTTTTAGTTTTGGTGTCAGTAACTATTTGATTCGAAAGGAAAGATGAAGTTTTTGTTTTGTCTTACCATTTTGACGTGTTTGTCAGGAGTGACCGAGAGGATACTGTTTTGGTTGTTGATTGTTTCAGAGCAACACACGAGGACGTGTGTCATCGCAGGATGGCCGTGTCGGAGACGGTCATGAGTACGGTAGCTCAACGAAGCCGGCGCGCCATCGGAAGGCGACAGTGGCGCCCCCTTGAACCTGTTTTGGCGCGCTAGACAGAGTCTTGGCGGTTCACTCAGCGAACGCCCACCGAGACTTCGCTTTGGGTCACCATCGAGTGCACTACTGCCTTGGAACTGTCCCGTTTCGTTGTGCTATACCAAGTTAGAATCAGTGAAACGTTATAACTCAACAATACTGTGTTAATTTAATAAAGACTATTGTGAGACTTTGATAACCTAGCTTACAGACCTCTGTGCCAGGAACTGTTATTTTGTGCTTCATTGTATAAGGAATAAATCAAGTTAATTGCATCCGTATTGTTTCATCTTGCTCGCAACTACCTCCTCGTCCACAACTATGTCGATTCGCTCATCTAATGTGCCACACCACACCGGCCATCCAGACCTGTCCCCGACATATAGTACCGACTATATCAATTATTTATTACCTACAGATGTTGCTTGTAGCCATACCAAGCATAAAAGGTACTTCACTAAAAAAAGCTGTATAGCAAAATTCCTCTCAAAACCATGATCGCTTAGACTGTATAGTGTATCTAGAAGAAATAAACACTTCGTCGAATTTTGTATAAATGTGTTACTTGACATTGATTTAGTAAATGATTGTATTAAGTAAGATTCAAGAAAACATTACTTACTGTTGAGTTTCTTTCGGCTTTCTTCTCAACAGCGGTCTCTTCTAGGGAAATGCCGGTAGATTCACAATATGACTTTTAAAAGTGCCCCTGTGGCCTATTTACTGAATATATTATTTCATTTCATATCATTTCAATGATGTACTGGCAGCGTGGTAAGAAGCACTTCGGTCCGGTGACGAGATCTCCATAATCCAGTATCGGGCGTTGGTCGCGCGACAAATTGCGCCGCGCCTCACTCCATCGCGCCCATTGTACGCCCGCAATATCGGCCAATGCTCGCGCGATTAATATAGCCGACAAGTCTTATGAAGCAAAAGCAAATTAAAAAGCAAGTCTTATTGTCAAATGAAATAGGTCAGATATTATTTTCCATAGACATTATCTTGATACTTTTATCAGACGCTCTTCTTAGGCTCGAAGAATATGTCTTTAAATAGAATGCAAGCATTTTTTTATTAATTATTTAGCACGTTTGCTTATTATTTTATTTTTACCCTTATTCATCGGTATCTGTTAGTACAATACTAACTATTTCTTTCGGCGTTTCTTCTCAACAGTGGTCTCCTCTTGTGAAATGCCGGTAGACTCAGACATGTAAAAGTGTACTTGCAGAATAAAGTTCATTATTTCATTATTTCAATTATCTGCACTTAATATTTTCTTCGGTTTCCGCGACTGTCACACATTTAAATAAAACAATTTAACCTTTGTTATTCAACCTTTGAGTCAACCTTTGACAACGGCATCTGTAAAGGTACTGAAACGTCAGGGAGGCTCAAATAATTAATATACGCGATATAATCCGTTTAAATTGTTTTATTTAAATATCTGCACTTAACTAACTTAACAGGAGTAAAAATCCTCCCTATTCGAATTCGCGTCATGTCTTTTTAGAGTTGTGTAAAAAACACCTACAACCGAATATTTTTATTGAATAATTCCAACAGAATCGACACATTGAAGCGCCTCGCTGCGCCGAATACAAATGTCAGGATCCATGCAGACAGACGGATGGCTCTCGAACGCTCATAAAAATGACTTTTCGCGAATAAAAACATTGACACTCGTAAATCTGCCGGCAAATAAATGCATTCAGCGCGCAGCCGCGGCGCGCGCCGGAAGAGGAAGTCGTTAGTCGGCGAGGGACGCTCGCGCAGCCCCCGACCTGGAGGACACTAACAAGTCAGCTTTTGACTGTTCTACATATATTTATTTCTACAATGTAAACTGCTATTTTCCAGTAAATTTTCTCTACCAAAGCAACCGGACTGTTAATTATAATTATATGGTATTAGCATATTGCCAAGTTCTAAAGTTCTTACGAAATAACTCGCATCGTCTGAAATTGTGACGTGAGCCAGCCGCAATGTCCTTTGCAAAATCTGTAACAAATCGTTTTTCCTGCGGAATCCTAAGTTAATTTTAGTTTAAATGTTTTTAACATCAGTGCGGTTATCAGTGCTCCTTGTCATATTATGGCAAGGAGCACTGCTTAACCTAAAGCTCAGGTCTCACCTATTTAGGAAGTAGTCTCTAATTTTAAGGACCCTCTGTAAAAGATGCTATTGTAAAAAATGTTGTTGTATTGAAATACATTTATTATTATTATAAAAAATATATAATAATAATAATAATATCTCAGTATTCACCACCGCCACCTACACCAGCAACGAATTTAAACAGTCGATGATGCTCTTAAGTCAGCTAGCGACACTTGTGTTTTAATCTGCGGTGTCATTGTTTATGCATGCTGTTAAGAGATTATGTTTATGGAAAGTGAACTAAAATGTACACTACCTAACTATAGTAAAAAAAGGCATATCGGAGGCACTGCGAGCCAACTAGATCCAAATGCGAAATGTTATCGCGGACAGAGTGGGGTCACACTGCACTGTCCCTTAGTGAATGGTGGCGACCGGACGCGGCCGCGTGTCGTGACGTGAGGCGGGGGGAGGGGGCAAGTTCCTGTGATGGACCACTTCTGACAAATTTCTGAAATGGTGACTGGAGGGGATAGATACAATAGATGTTTGAGGGATCAAATATGTATGTTAGTGAGATGTCATTAGTTGGAAGAGTTGTTATCACATAATAAGGTGACATAAGTTACAATTCGTAAATCGAGATCTACCATTACCAATATCGTATCTTTTACATCGTGATTCAGGAATGATACTCATTGATCATTAAATATCCGGAATGTATGGAACAGTAGTTTTTCTTTTTTCCCACTTCGTGACTGGTCCCGTAGTGAAATTTACTTACATGTGATCCTCCTCCAAGGGGTAACCCTTTCACTTGCTCTCACTCAACTTTTCAGTTTCAGAGCAGTTTCTGCTTTCTTTACTAAAATATTGCAATTGCCGCACAACCAGTATTTGAACTTAATCAAATCGCACACATTGCTACCATATTTACTTTCCTTGAAATTGTTCGTTGTGTAGAACCATATTCAGGTACTAGCAGCGACATGCTTTTTCTCAAGTATTAATCTTAATCAGATAAATTAATTGCTCGCAAGAAGCGCAGATAAATGATCCGTAATAACATTAAACTGTATTTGTTTCGCTAACAATAACGAGCAAACAGCGCTAATAGCAAACCGTTAGGAGCCGAAGACGACAATAGCTTTGTCTCCGCATAATCGAGTAACACGGCTGAATAATTTAAATACGCGGCGGATTGTGTCTAGACGTAATCCGCGGGACAAACAACTTCAGTAATTGCGAAGCAGGCCTGAATCGACGGAGAAATCTGTACGCGATAGTAAAAACCACCCAGGCAACGCTTTTTCTTCTTAACTGTTGAGTAGGATAAAAAATTGGTGGATGTCTAGTTATTAGTGTAGCGATAGGTACATCATCAAATTTCATTGAGACATATTTGATGTGACGTGGCTATAAGAACATACCCAATACCAACGAAGAATAGAAAATAAAAATTCGATTCACATGCACAATCTTAGTTTTAGTAAATTATTCAAATATAGGAGAACTAGATTTAATTCCTTTCATACTAGACTAAGTAATCAAGAGTAAGTTAGGTACCTTTTATTGAGGTCGTGCAAACGGTACAATAGGCTAGTAGACCCAGTTTTGAAATATATTTCATATGGTTAATAATGATCTTACTAGCTCTAAAAAAAATGTCTTGTATTTTTGTGAAAGCTAGAAAGCTAAACTTTATCAATTGAAAATTAGAAATTTCATGAACAGTCAAAAACGCCGTCCGCCATTTTTGCCTTTTGCTAATCTGTGGCGTGACGTAGAGTTACCTGTAAATATTCGAAATTCGACCGTTGTATTGGCCGGGTGCAGAGGTCGCGTAGGGAAAGCGAAAATGACCGCAGCGCTTGATGTGGCCAAAAGCGGTAACTTTGGCCGCTCTGTTTCTGTCAAACGTCATACTTTTCAGTTATAATGCTTACGTTTTCTGCTATAAAATAGTAAAATGGGTCACGATAGGTGTTGTTTGGTAAACTGCAATAATACAGGACGAAACAGCAATTGCAAATTTTATCGCTTTCCTACACCGAGTTGGAAACAAAATCAGAAATGAAATGGATCGCTGCTGTTAGAAGAATAAAGTAAGTGTATTCAACTGAACATATTTTTATCTATTTAGTGTAATAATATGATACAATGATATAATGTTTCAAAAATATAAAATGTAGAATTACTTATAATTTGTAAATGTTTATTGTTTGTTTATTGATGTGCCAAAAGTAACAGGTTCCCATTACTCTCGGTTTGAGGTTGAAACCTTATGCTGAGACCGATGCTTTGGAAACCAGTATTGATAATAGTAGTCTTTTTTCAATTATCTTCAATCAAACATAATAAAACATTAATATTTTTCCTTGAATTTGTAAGGAAACAACAAAGAAGTAAATTGACATAATAATACTAAGCAGTGCTTATATGTATGTGTGCTTAGTAAGCACACATATAATAATAACTGTCTTCAATGGAGCTAAGAACCAAATGTGTTTTAGTTTAAAAACAAACAGATTTTGCACTTGTTAGGTGCTCTACAATCAATATTTTCAATTATTTACCTTAATTTTGTTGCGTCCATTATTTAACACTTTTGACAGAGCCGCCAAAGTTGCGAACGCTAGGTGGCGCTGACGTCGTGCACCCGGCCAATAGTGCCATTCCGCTCACTCCAATATACTTTGACAGGAGATCGAGAGGGACGGCACTATTCGAAGTTGTCAAAGTAGACTTTCAGTTTTGTTTACATGACCAATGACGTCACTATCATAAGCGAAAATGGCGGACAGCGTTTTAAGCATTTCAAAATACAGATTAAAAACCATATTTTCAAATTCAATTTTTTCAGCCAAATTTCACTTTTATGAATTGAAAAATATATATTTAGGTTTCCTTTGCTAAATACTATACGGAATAAATATTAGTTTATTACAATTTGACATGAGTCAACTAGCCTATTGGTCATTCAGGTAACATAGGAAACTAATCAAATTGAATGAGTGAAGAGCAACCTATCATACAAATCCTAGTGAGATGAATCTAATACTCCTGTATTAAATTGTATTATTTAGGCTATGTTGGCGTCCACTTGAAATTAAATCTTTAATTTGACTAATATCGTTTATATTCTCGTGTGGTTCACTTACCGACTCGAACCTGGTCCTATAGAAATAAAGGAATCGAATGACTCAAAATAGATTCACTATCTTTAAAGATCGAGTACAACCCTAGCCGGCGAAGCCTCTCTGTTTGATAACGAATCCTCTTGTTTAACTCCCACATAATTACAGGAATAATCCAAGTATTTATTACGCCAATGAATTCTTAACAAAGCAAAACCACGCAACGATGATGAAAAAATAGGTTTCTAGGAATACAAAGATCACAGAATATTATTCAGTTGCCATGAAATTGATGCTTGTAAATTTATCGCTTACAAGTTTCTTAGCAAACCACGAATTAATAACATGATTGTCACTCATAAAAAAGGTAAACGTGAAAGTATGGGAGAATCTACGTCCCACTTAATAGAAAAAACTATGTGATGTAACATAATTTGAAAAATATTGGCATATAGGCTACAATTAATAACTAACTAAGAGAGCGCAACGACCCAAAGTGAGTCTTGGCCTCCGACACCAGATCACGCCACGCTCCACGATCCTGAGCCTACAATTTATAAAGCGTGGAAAATCTAGTAACTTATTCATAAATAATATACGACAAATAAATATTTTAAAAGGGTTTTATACAAATAAGTCATCGCACAAATATTATTAGTCCTTGCCGGTTCCAACCCAGGCAGCGGAGGCTACTGCGTGATGACGTGCTCCGCGAAGAAATGTGATGTGAACCGCAAAAAAAATAAAAAAAATATTATAGCAGCGTCTGTGCTAAATTCATAGGACATTATTATATAGGAATCGGTAATATAATGTTGAAATTAAATCTATCACGTAATTTTAATATGACGACAGTAGTTAGGATAGATCTGCGACTCTAAAATCTCAGCTACAGATTGGGCATGTCTTGCCCCAATACGGCGAGGGATCGCAGGAGTCTACTCGGAACGGTTTGCTATCAATTGCTTTAAATGGCCGAGTGTGCAGTTTGGTAAGTAAGATATTGGCAGTGAAGAGTGTGCTATTAGTGGTCGACCTCTCGAGCACGATTGTCGTCGCGAAGCTACCTACCATGCATACAAAGTACAGGTAAAGACTTATCTTTGTGGTTGCTCCAATTTCCATTATATCATTAAAGAAGAATTTTATTAGATGTTTTACTGACGTCGATATTTGTGGAAGGGATTTTATTTTATTTTCGCGAACATTTGACTCTGCATCAATATACACGATGATTTTTAATCGGTGATCAGGAGTAGAAAAATATTAATATCCAGCTAAAATTAAACCTAATAGGCGAGGTCTCATGCAATTATCTCACTGTTTATTTAATTAAAAGTTGAAACATAATTAAAACTAACAACCACTAGATACACGGTCATCCTACATACATTTATCCTACATATATTTATTAAAGTACGATACCTACGTCAAGTGTCATCGCTTTGGCGGGAAATTTTACGAAATTTCCTACGACTTTGTATAGGTAATGACAATGACAATGACAAGTTATTACTCATAAATTGTCATTGCCATTAAATTATTAAAAAGGTTGTAAGCTTACAGATACAGATTAGTAGGGTGACAAGGAATTTAAGACAATATTGGTGTTTTAAATAAAAAATATCATAGAAAAATAAAAGTTTGTTTTCATGTAATTTCGACTTTAACGTGACCGCCATCATTTACTGAGTTAGAAAAGTTGGTACCTGATCACCGATTAAAAATCATCGTGTATAAGTTATAAAACCCATCCATACTAATATTATAAATGCGAAAGTGTGTCTGTCTGTCTGTCTGTCTGTCTGTCTGTTACCTCTTCACGCTTAAACCGCTGAACCGATTTAGATGAAATTCGGTATGGAGATAGTTTGAGACCCGGGAAAGGACATAGGATACTTTTCATCCCGAAAAAATTTAGTGTTCCCGTGGGATGAGCGGGTAACACCGCGGGGCACAGCTAGTTACCTATATATGTGTCTAAAATAATGTTGGTCTAACTATTGTAAAATAAGGTTGATTTATGTCTATTCTATTCAGATTTATGAGGAAAGGGCAGAGCATCAAAGTCATTTGCCTGTAAAATTTGAGTAAGGATTAAAGTTCCACGTTCTCTCCGCGTACTTTTCTGGCACTCGAAGTTACCGAAGGAATCTGCCAACAACTACACGTCCTTCGTGGAGCTTACGGATAAGTTTAAAATCTAGGGAAATTGTTCTAAATAATTATCGACTGTCAATATTATCAGAATATTATCAATTCACGCTTTGAGATATAAACATAGAAAGTAAAGCGTTTATATTAGCTACGTGTAACGTATTGTATTCCAAAGAAAAGTGGCGGTATTATATAGCGAAGTGAATCTTCTTCCACATAATGGCTTATTTACGACCTATAGCGATACGATCACTTCCAACCCCTCAGGCCTAATCCATTGGCAAGAAACCGCCACTCATCCCCTCCTGCTCGCACCCGCAGGCCTAGCGCGAAACGGCGAGGGTGCAACTCTGCTCAATGGCCCGTGTTCGAGAGCTAGATCTCAATCGAGAGCGGAGACGCGGGTCGAGCGTCGAGCCCTCCTTGCGGATGACGTGCGTGAGCCCACTTCAAACACTACGGGATTTAAGCCCGATTTTTCAAAGCGTATTCCCTTTGTATGCGGTTGAAGGTATATTTTTAAGGAGTATCTACGTACGTTTCTATTACGGTTTCCTTAAATTGAAAGCTTTTGTTTCTCCATTAGAATAGTCCTTTTTTGTGTCATTGTTGTGTTTACCATTATCCGACTTGAAGGATCATTATTTACTCATTTCACTTATCGCTCACTACAATTTAATGAGATTCAATGTATGGCACACTAACACCTAGCGACAAATTAAGACCCCAAATATAAGGAATACGCTACAATATATATTCAGTACATAATACCCGAGCAAGCCGATAGGCATATTTAATTCAAACGCAGAAAGCGTCCCGCCGCAAGGGTCGCTAGTTGCGGCCCGGCGCGGCTCAAGCGTGCGGACAGACCGCATTATATTAATTAGATGAGAGCCGGCCGTCTGTCGGCGCCATATCATTCTTTCCTGGCTTTCAATCTGGTTAACTAGTTAATTCAATGACCGAGCCTTTGATGTGTTTCAAATGTTTAGCCGTTTAATTAAATGGACCGCCAGGGTCGCTGAAAGGTGTCGAACTCTTTAATGTTAGATAGAAGTTAGTATTGTGTTAATGCTCGTGAATAAAGAAAACATTATTTATTTAGATAAGCCGTAACTAAACCAACGCTGAACTTAAATACGTAGTGAAAATGCGCTGAACTTCCATACGTGTTCTATAATATTTCAGTAACACTGCCTCAATGGCACTACTGACCGCATCAGTATGCAGCTCGCGGCAGTCACGTCCCTCTTTTATATACAAATTGAATAAAACTCTGAAAACACCACGCGGTCACTGTTAATAGAGTTTGCAATTATTATTTAAGAAAGCGTTAATACCTACAGGCAGTTTAGTTTTAGTCCTGTGAGTATTTGATGACCGGGGATATAAACTATTACAGCAGTTGGATTCGTGCTGTCCACATCAAGTAGCTCGCTGGTAGACGGAGACGCCGACACCGCCGCGGGGTGACCCCGCGACGTGACCACACTCACAACACCACCGGCGGATTTAAACGAACCCCGAATCAGATAAAGACACTCTCCTCTCTCTCTCTCTGCCTACCCGACGCAGCTTACAGGGTGAAACGTAAGTCGTGCACCGAATATTTATTTATAGTCCTGACCTGCCAACAGGCGCAACATCGTCAATTATGTAAAATAGGCTTGATTCCCTGTTTTTAATATATTTTTCTTGTTGTCTCAACGCTCGGACCCCTAACCTTATTTTTCTTCCTTTGTGTTATGTTTTGTTTTATTATTAATCCCTATTTTTAGGCACAAGTGTTACAAAAAAATATATTAACCTAATATCCTACTATAGATTCCAAAAGTGCTAATAGAGTTAATTTGTCATAATTGAACTCAGCTCAATCTATATGATTATTGTACAATATTTAGGCTTAATCTCGACCATTAATTATTTTTGCCATTTTAAGGGAGATTTATTTCAATGTATCAAAATTAGTCTACTATGTAGTTATTAAATATTTTAAACACAAACCTATTATGTATACTTATCCTTCCTTCCTTGTTGTAAGGAGATGTAGGTTTAACATCACTTAGGCAGATGTGGATACTTATCCCGAATCAATAGGAGCTTCCCGCGGGAAATGCGAACATATCCCGGCTTCCGCAGCGGCCTCTTTATGCAGCCGGCGGCGGCGGCGGCGGCAGCGCGGGATTTCCATACGAGAGCCGGGAAACAAGTAAACAATGTACTTACTCTTCTTACTACACTAGTACTGGTACTGGAGTCAAAAACGACGTTCCCATCTATGCAGCGTTTCTTATAGACAGATCTCACCATTACGTTGCGACGTTTTTATTCTCATTGGAATGAATAAAAAATATTTTGATAGACGTAAATATTTTTTTGAAAAGGCAAGCAAAATATATCGTTAATGTGCAAATTACCATATTATGTATCTGTGCTAAGATACCAACTTTACATTGTTACTCAATGCAACTCGAATTGCAGAGAGCGATATGTTCGTTATATAGCTTTGATAAAGCAAAGATATTTCTAAATTAGGTATATTGCGAGGCCTTTTCGAAATAAGTGTCCTGTACCTAGTTCAAAGTGTCATCCTAGACCTAGTCTCGATCTACTCTCGCAAACAGCCAGTGACGCCTCGGCAACAAATCCGAGCCGCGCCGCCGTCGCGGGCGACGGTTTGTCTGCTATCGCGCTAATTGTTCACGGCGCCGCGCATACCTGATGACTCCGAGCACGTGACGTCACGCGCTTGGGAGACGCAGGAGAGGGACTTGACTACTTGTGCTCGAGTTTCTATCGTGCTAAACTACTGCCATAAACTTGACGGGACTTTCCATGCTAATAAGATTCCAATGCTAGTTTGGAATTCAATGTATCTATAGCGTGATAATGGCAAGGTTAGTCTACAAAGGCTTTCAGTTGTTTAATTTTGTAGTTAATATATAATATAAAGGTTAACTGGAAGAAATCCCTTACAGGGATAAGTTCGTCTTTGTACATATCATTAGTTTAATGTCCTTGCTATGTATATGTATATTTTAATGTACAATAAATGTAATGTAAACTACATACATAAATGTCGGAGACGGTCATGAGTATGGAAGCTCAACGAAACCGGCGCGCCATTGGAAGGCGACAGTAGCGCCCCCTTGAACCAGTTTTGGCGCGCTAGACAGAGTCTTGGCGGTTCACTCGCCGGACGCCCACGACACTTCACTTTGGGTCACCATCGAGTCCGCTACTGCCTTGGAACTGTCCCGTTTCGTTGTGCTATACCTAGTTGATTAGAGTCGGTGTTATAACTCAGCAATTTAGTGTTAATTTAATAAAGACTATTCTGTTCGAGACTTCGATAACCTAGCTTACAGAGCTCTGTGCCAGGAACTGTTATTTTGTGCTTCATTGTATAAGGAATAAATCAAGTTGATTGTGTCTTACGTGTTTCATCTTGCTCGAACTACCTCCTCGTTCAAAACTATGTCGAATAGCTCAACTAATGTGCCAGTTGTGCCACACACGGCATCGGCCATCCGACCCGTCCCCGACATATACATATGCATATAATAACTGCTACCTGTATATATCGTTGTTTTTGCTTTATGTCCTTGTTTCTATCGAGCTGCTCGTGGCTGTCTGATGACAAAGTAGAAAGCTGTGAGCCTACACGGATTATGATGGTCACGAGAAAAAGAGCAACAATTAAACGCAGAGAACAAAAGAGATAATGACGAATGCCATAACAATTATTCGTCGCATGGCTGTCACGTGATTCACGTAGACAGGAGCCAAAGCATATACTAGGCTGGCGTACGTTTGCTTAACCGTTAAATGTCTAAAGTCTAAAGCAGCAAATCACTTCTGTTTATAGTGATTATACAAAGCGACGTCATCGGTAAAACCTGTGGATGGAATCTGTGCCGTAGTCTTCAGCGACAGTTCGCTATCGCATTAATTGTCTGCCGCGGCGCGCATACCTGATGACTCCGCACGTGACGTCACGCGCGGCGGGGCGTAATCGTAATACGAAGCCATCAGCAGATAAAAACACGTCACATCATGATTAAAATCTCTGTAAAGCGTGTTACGTTGATGCCACGATATTAGGTTTAAATATTTATTTAACCATTATTTAAAATGTAGGTAAGATAGTAATGGCAAAACTAAGAAAAATATTTTGATAAATTGGCTTAAAAAATAATTTTCAGCATATATTCTGAATTTTGTCTTTGAAGTGGCTTGGCTATGAAAGTCCTGTGAAAGAAACGAACTATCATTTTGAAAATGACGTTATTGATCTATAATAAGTTTAGGTGGCTGCTCAATAAAGTATTTTATCCTTACAGCGGTGGGAGATGTGGTTCGAGCTCGGAACTTTGCGGTTTCCAATCCACCTCCTAATTACTGAGTCACAAACAAACGAACATATTAGTATGTAGGACACAGCAATGGAATAGACACAGAGATCCTTCATCCAGTTATCAGTTAAACTTGACATCACGCATAATGAGATTGAAATGTATGCAGCTCCCGTCGGTTTTGTCAAGTGGACGCCAGCGGGTGACGTGCCCGTTGCCATGGCAACCGACCGTTACACAGCAAACATGCGCATACCGTTATGCTCTTTACTGTGATGGCAATAGTGTTGGAGCCAGCAGCAGTGTTACCAAGCTGAATTTCACTTAGGGCTGATTATGCACGCAATAAAATAGCGTTAAATTGAACATTATCATTATTCATTATTAAATAATGTGAAGCTACCATTTAAACTCAAAAGTGTCAAGATCTGAACTATCCATAACCGGTCTTCGCTGAGTTCTTGAGTACTTTGGTCACACTTCCAAAAAAGGGACAAGGACAGTGATTACTTAGATAAACTAATGGTCACTGGAAAAGTTGAAGGCAAGCGATAAAGAGGCAGGAGCCCTGCGCGCTGGACAGGCCAGATTTGCACAACTCTTGACACTACAGTCAGGTTGGTGATAGGAACAGACGGCGGCGCATCATACGAGAGAGATTGTTCCAAGAGAATGACCACGACCTCAGCCACGAGGCAATCGACGCAAGGACGACAACGAGGAGGAGACGAACGTGTTAGGCAACTTAAGGTCTGAGGCTCTTCGACCGACTTTATTAAGGTGTCATGTAAAGTTAAATAATTCAAATTAATAATAAATAATAAATAAATAAATATCTGACAACCTCACACAAATCAATCTAGTCCCGCAGCAAGCTCTAGTAGGCTTGTATTATGGACACTAGAAGACGATAAATATACTTATAATGATTAATACATACTTCAATACAAATAACATCCATGACGCAGGCACAAATATTCGAGTTCATCACATAAATATTTGCCCTTGCCGGGATTCGAACCCAGTACCGTCGGCTCAGTAGGCAGTTGCTTAACCACTGCGTCAACCGCGCCGTCAAATTGAACGTACAGTGGTGATAATTCGGGCAGAAGTCTTTAGAAACGTCGAGTTTACCCTTGAAAGTGTATGCAGTGGCAGCACTGCGCTAATCATAACGAAATGGCGCTAATTCATTACTCGGCTGTCGCGCGGCGGATGTTGAACCGCCGCTTCATAATTCAGCGAGATTAGAGCTCAACCCATAGTTACCAGGCACTGCTGAAATAGGTACGTAGGGTTTGAATGTGAAAGGCCAGATATCATAGTGCTAAACTAAATATTCAGTTCCTATTTAGTTATGTTTAGTGTACGTATTGTTACTAATAACTATATAGAAAATTAAATAGATATTCAGAGACAAACAATTTCACAAAAATTAATCGGAGTATCGGGTAATATGAGAGCGGGCTCCTTTTTCGCTCAAAGACTGAGCCTCGCCATTCAAAGGGGAAACGCGGCGAGCGTGCTGGGGACGATGCCTCAGACGGCTTCAGTACTGGGGGATTCTTTTTAATTTTAAGTTTTAATATGTATATTTTTAATTTATTTTCCATTGTAATAAATATAATTTCAGAGACAAAACTCCTTGTTTTTATGTTTCTATTTAGTTTTTGTTTCAAAAACCTTCCACATATTTTTGGGCTGTAATTTCTTAGGAAGTTATTTATTGCTGGATAATTATTACAGACACCGACCTAACATTATCATGGGTACCTAAATTAAGTTTCAAGCAAGATTCCTTGTCATTGTTGGATTTGTTCTAGTGGTAGCCGGGCTACGGTGATAAGTCGCAGAGGAACATACGGCCACAAATCCTTTGAATAAGGTTTAAAAATCAATTCTGAATTCGAAACGTTTCACTCTACAAAAGGGTATATTATGACGTAAATGGTTTTTGAACAGACGGCTGTCCGTCGAATCGGCCATGAATATTAAATACCAATCACACGACACGCAATCATTGCTTTTCTATTAGCTGTAGGTAATTTTAATGTTTCCGATAATGTTATGGATATCAATACCGCTTATAATAAATCTGCATTCGTGCTACGTAATCTCCCGGCCCGTATTTTCTGATCAAAAAGTAAAATAATTGCAATTGGCTCTTCGAAACAGAACAAGCGATTCATGAACTAAGCATGATTAGCAATCATATAAACATTTATATGTCGCTAATCTTTCTTAGTCCATGAATTGCTTGTAGTTACATAACTTTACTGAAAGATTTTTGCGTAATAGTACCTCTTAGAGATATTGCCCTATTGCCGAATGAAAACAATAAGGTAACAACTAAGCACTGTCTCTATCAAATTTCCCTTGCCGATAAAACAACATTTACCAATACAATCTCGAATGAGGCCCTGGGCTGTAAATGCCCGTAATACTGGCCTGTTTGCGATGACAAGAGCTACATGTACGAGTACAACGCCGACATAAAAACCTCGAACTGAAAATAAATATAAATCCATTCTGTGCCCGCTTACCGAGTCAGCGCACGCAGCAGGTATGTATTCAGGCCGCCGAGCGCCGCCGATAGAAATAAAACAATCGACACGAACAACTCTCAATCGCGGGAAAGTGCGTCGCGTACACTCCTGCACGCAGCCCCTCTCGCCTGTCAACTGATAAGCGGGTGCGAGGATACAGGCGAGGTGCCTGCGTGGGCGCGGGTACGCCGCATTGTGATTCCGCCCGCGCTCCGCGCCGCTCTGACAGATCTGCACCGCGCGCGCTTTCACGAGAATTTAACATGATTTCTGTGAGATAAAGAGACGTAAAGCCTTTTATTTTGCTGAACTAATATACGTTTACCGTGACTGTAAATAAATCAGAAATGTTTTCTAAAATCTTCCCATTTACTGGCAGCATTCAGCGTACAGTTCGCGTTTTGAATTTGCATTGCGCGGTCGGTTTACCTACAACATAATTCGAAACAGAAATGTTACTATGAAACAGAAACAACCGATTGTATTTTCGTATCCTGTCACTTTAAATTCGTGTATTAATATTATAATCAATTATTGTATTAAGCGGTTTACACTCACGTGAAATTGTCAGGAACGGCCCGACATGTTTCGAACTCGTATGGAGCCCTTCATCAGGGACGGTTGCCCGTACACCGCCGCGGCAAACTCGTCACTCAGTGGCGTCAGCGGCGGTGTACGGGCAGCCGTCCCTGATGAAGGGCTCCATACGAGTTCGAAACATGTCGGGCCGTTCCTGACAATTTCACGTGAGTGTAAACCGCTTAATACAATAATTAAATATGTCTCACGAAAGTTTTAATAAAAATATTATAATCATAAGATTTACATATACATGATATTTAAGAGACCCTCCTTACAGCGATCGGCCACGCCGGTGGTACTCAAGTTTTAAACTTTAACGTCTAAAGCGTCTCGTTTTTGGAAATAAAACATTTTCAAAACCATTTTCGTTATTTTTTTTTCAAATTTCAAACAATATAGAAAGAAACAAAAAGAATACCATGATTAAGTAAGATAACCTTCACGCAGAAGTAAACAATAAAAACAAATAAATATTGACGGACAATCTTACACAAATCGACCTAGTTCCAAACTAAGCAATGCTTGTACTATGCTGGTACTAGACGACGATATGCATAATATTTAAATAAATGTATAGATAACATCATTGACCTAGGAACATAATATTCAGTTCACCACACAAATATTTAGCCATGCCGGGATTCGAACCCAGAACCGCAGATTCAGTACGCAGCGGCGCTAAAAACTGCTCTTACCACGTCGTCAAAGCAACAAAATGGGTAAGGCTCAGGATCGTGATAAAGAGCGATATCCTTACAATAAACATTGAACAAATCAAGTCAAGCAGTCAATTCACATGCTTTGAAAAACAAAAGAAAGAATCTTATGTTCTTAAATAAAAATCTTGTAAACGTTGAGGATGCATCCATACGGGCCTCCCGTGGTCCCTCGGAACCCCTGGCCGCCTCTCAAACTATTGGCAGATATTTAGACCGGACAGATATTAATCTTCATTCCGTGAGTCGTAATGGTGCTCGCCCTTCACGTGAGTGGCAGGTGCGGCGGATTGATGGCCCTCGTGATCCTCGTGACAGAGCTTTGTGTGATGCACAACGTCCTGCCTCTCCATTATTACATAATAGCGTTCTCCTGAATCTAGGCGAGGGTCAGGAGGACAGCCAGCTGAAGATGGCGTCTATTCGAAATCATACAGAAATGTCATCACACCATAAAATCCCAAGACAGCAATCAACTGATAATAGTGCAAACTTGGCTAGTTGTAAATTATCTAAACCTGAAAAGAAAATCAACACATTAGTAAATATTTTATTCTTAGTTGCCTTATAATGTCTTTTCATTTAAATAATTCCCTAAACTTAGGGAATATTGAATATTGGAACTTATGGTTCGTTTTCTGATGCCATTTGAGCAGTTTTTGTTTATAATGTTGAGAAAAAAACGGAACTGAACATGCCACGAAACTCGCTGGTAGTATTATATTTTCTTCAGACAATACCTATACCTACTTAAATACGCCGTCACGTCGGGGTCACCAATGTGCGGGTATTGCTAGATGTGATTCCCAATGATACAAGGTGATCGTTGAATTAATTATTTATTGAGAAAGTAAGCGTTAGGTACAACGTGTAAGGAGCGACTGGCTCAACCAGTCGGTAGGCTTCGCCCGCGCCCCGCGCGGCGTTACAGGAATTTGCCTACCTAGTGGGAATTGCGACGCTACTGTGTTCCCACATACGCTTTTATCATTCACCATGAAAAATATGCTTTCGAAGAAATTAAATTTCTATGAAATGAAAATTCGATGAAACGTTTGTAAAACAAGGCTAAACCGACTCAACTATTATCTTTTAGCATTTGGTTAAAATCATTGTCTGCATAAGGAAATACCCGGCAACAATAACATATTGACAATGTGTACGTGATTACTGGTTAGATGTTTACGTGTTTTGGATATTTTATTTTATTTTATTTATTTATTTATTGGGATATGTTATTGAAGAATCTAATGGATTGCAATTAATTAATTTTTATTGTTATTACTTATCAGTTAAAACAATTAAAAGGCGCACCTACCTTCTAGTGGCTTTGGAGAGATAAACCTCGTAAACAGTTTTCGAAATTAATGATATATGACACCGTATATACGCGTATGTCCGGACATACGAAAGCATTTTTGCCCAAGCTGAATGGAGAGACTTTTCGCGCACTCAGTTAATAAAATCGCTCGGTATAAACTGAAGACTACATAAATAGCCCAAACTGTACCTGTCTTCACCACGGACGGTAATAAATAAAACATCATTTTATTTTATCTACTCTCGCTCGTTTAGCACATAATAAAATCTGTATCGGACGGAGCTAATTAACAGTATTTTCTATCAACAGTGTTTTGAATATTGTGAATCTTAAACACCGACGAGTAAACAGATCTTAATCTATTACAGTTCGAAAGAAGCGTCCGGGCTCGGGCAAAAACACAAAGTACGACAAAGTAGGGGCAAATTGTTTCAACCCTAATGAATGTAAATCTGGGAACAAGCGCCGCGGCGGCGATAGGGCGGACGGCGCTCGTGGCGTCCCGCCCGGGAGCGGGAGCGGGCTGCCATTCCGCGGTGGCTTCGAGATCTTACCCCGTGACAGCCGTGCTAGTGCCACTTGCCACAAGTGTGCAGGTTGCACAACGCAGCACCAGCAACCTTGCTCGAATGGCATAGAAAGGAAACAGACATTTTGGTTTCCGTGGTGAAGAACATCACTTTTTCAATAAATCTTCCTGGATGTCGTTTCCTAGGTATTTAGGGGTTTCGTTTTAGTGTCTTTATTCTGTGGTTTTGCGTACAATTAAGTTTTAAATATCTTCCTTACCTACTTTTCATCCTTAATCTGGTTACATCTGAATAACAAATAAACATGTCCTGGCACGTTTTGATAGTATTAAGGAAAAGCCTTCATCGTTGTATTTATCGAAATGTTGTACCTGGTTACATGCTTAAGTCTGATACAGATGGACAGTGTTTATCGTTGTATTTATCGAAATGTTGTACCTGGTACATGCTTAAGTCTGATACAAACGGCCAGCGTTTGAACTGCAAACTGCTGCGAAACGGCATTTCTGATGCAGTTAACGTAAATTTATCAGAACATAGCGGTAGACTTAAGTTCACAAAGTCAATGTGGAAAGTGACGGTGCAGTGGTCGCGCTTAACCCGAGCCGGAGGAGCGCGAGAAGTGAGCGAGGGGGACGAGATTGGGGGGGGGGGGGGGAGTGCAGCAGAAGCAGCAAAAGTTTCCTTCAGATCCTTGGGTGCGCTTACTGAAAAGATGCACAGTTGATGTCGAAAAGCATCCTCAGTCACGGATCTGCAGGTCGAGCACAACTGCGCAACGCGACTCTTTCGCGCATGACAAATACTATCTCTTCTATCCAGTACTGCGCGAGTGATGTTATGTCAGGCAACAAGCAATAAATTAGCGACAAATTGTGCTAGAAGGGCTGTTCCACGTAAGTTTGTTCAGCGCTTTCTACGAAGCTCTATGATCAAATCACGAATTCACCTACTATGAATTTTCATGATTTGCGTCATACATCACAAAATCACAACATAAAACGTTAGGTTGTGTTGTGGCACAATTTATTTAAATGTCCTAAGTAGGTAATCTCTCTCTGTTTCGGGATCTGTGGGCGCAATATGAGAGTGCATATCAATATTATACAATAAATAGTTAGTAACAAAAAATGCTGTTTTTGGCGCTCAGAAATGCAAATCACGCAAGCCTCTCCACAACACTGTAATCTGTAATGCTTACACTCATTTCAGATGATAATTAGCTAAATAAATCCTGCCGTGTATTTGGAACTGCAGCAACCGCGCGCGATCGGCTACGACGAGAATCGAGATGCATCGCAAATTGGTGTCGCGGCGCGCGCGGCGCGACGATTATCGCCGATCAGCCGCGCCTCGATCCGGTTAGCGAACCCATTACCATTCGCTTTTGCGGGAGAACGCATCAAAACTATAAAGGTAGCATCGGACTGTTTCATCTAAAAATGGGCGTAAAATAATCTGCAATCGGCTTGAATAATAATTAAACAAAGTTTTAACGGAACACTATTTCAATCTATCAGCATTCGTGGTCCTATCGTATCTTTGTTCACGTGGTTACCCGGTATATTCTTAATTAATTTTCGACAAAGTAGTATTCTTAAATTCCTTGGTCTGTTTCTCACTTATGTATGATTCACATTGAACGGGCCAGGCCGGGTCGGCTGCCGCCGCGTCGCAACGGGCGCTCTGGCAGTCGGCAGCGGCCGACCGCGTCCACTGACCAGGTCGGGCGGGTTCAGCGCCGCTTCGTTCCAGCGGACGCTAGAGCGCCCGGCGGCAGCCGACTGCGTCCGTCCGAGCGATTAAATTCTAGGGCGACGGACGAGCGACCGGAGCCGATGGCGCGCGGCAGTAACCGAGCGGAGCCGATGGCACGCGGCAGTGACCGAACGGAGCCGCTTACGCGCGACAACAGCCGAGCACCTCCGTCCGCGTCCGCAAGCGCCCGATCAGCTGGCAGCGGCGCCAATAACATTCGCATATGGGATCTGACTGTTGTACAGAAGCTCTACATTCCTTTGGCAACTATTTAGATGCGCTTGAACGCGCGCCGTCTCCGCCCGGTCAGTGGGAATCGTACATTATGATCAGAGTTTAGACGAACGGACGTCATTGTACGCAATAATGTGCATATCAGGTTAAATAGTTCAGTGTTAATATACATATTACTTTCTTATTTTCAGGTATTAAGCCATCAATTTATTTAATACTTGGGACTCATATCCACATGTTGCGTGGGATATGACGCCCGATCTCTGGTATATGGTAGATGTACAACAAACATCTTTAAATCTAGGTATAATTCTGGTCCAGAATTTAACTAAAATGTGCACATGTTATGTTACAGAGATTTAGGTTCAAGTCTTTCCTGTGGACATAAGCGAATTGAAGGATTCCAGAACCATATTTTCTGTTTAAACTCATATGAGAATAAATAACGTTCCCTCGTCTATAATCCGATGTAATAGTACCTAATATAACCTGGATTCATACAAGCTCTTAACTTTTGACCACAGGAGGGACGACTTTTGTTTTTTGAACTCTGTATGACCCATATTTAATCTTAGCAAAATACTTTACTAGCTAAGCTGTCACAAAGTAATATGTTAACAATACGCTTAAATCTTATTAAGAAAAAGTGATATCACGCTATGTTTGGCCACACAAAAAGAAAAAATATAAGTTACCAATAAAGCCAGATTGTGGCTTCACAAGTAAATCAATTCACTATCGTAATTACTACTATTTTGCTAAGTATGTTCGTAGCCACGAGCCGCACCCACTTCGCATGCCCGATGCCCGCGCAGCACGTGCGGCCTCTCAGGCCTGCGGGACCCTGGGGGCCGACGCCGCAGACACGGCGACCCCGGGCCTCCTCACTCGTCCCTGCCTGACACGCGCGTTGCCGAGGGCATTCAAGACTGGCATATTATCAACCTAGATAATACAGTAGTAGGTACTCCCATGCATTCTTTGTAATTTATTATAATTTTGTCCTGAACATGGTTTAGTGATAAACGACATAGCAGCCAGGCGGGCCTAATTTTGGATACCTATAACCGACGCCGTTTAAGCGCATTTCTTCTTCAAAGCCTGTGAACAGCTGTAGCTGTGTGTAGTGCTTGCGCTAATAACGTCGTCCGCGGCTCGGCGGATTTGTCTCGCATATTGCATCCGCCGCGGGCCGCCCGCGCCCGCGCCCCGCTCAGCCCAAAACAACGACGAACGAAGGCTGTCGTCTCACTGTCTACTACTATTAGGCGAATCTTAATAGTAGATAATGGAAGTACTCGAATAGTCAATTCAAGTAGCTTCGTTAGACTCTATTACACGCTAATAGATTTAACTATTAAGTACGTTACGAAACTATGTAACAGTTTCCATTAATGCTAATAAGCTATGTAGCCGTTGGAGGAAGACGGGCTATGAAGATGCGCAGCCGCTAGGCACATCTCTGGTGGAAAGGCATCCTTAACGTGTATCTTTTTGTAGGTGACTGTCTGTCCATGCAGGAATGTGGTTATGGAGGCTGCATGTTAACAATATTAGAGCACATCGCACATTAGTCTGGCGGTTTCAGTAAAGGGCGCAATTCCGCGGCCACGCGCCGACCCTAAAAATACGGCCCGCGGCGCATTCCCTGTTTTAATGAGTTGCTGCAAGACAAACGGAATTAACTACATATACTCACATACAGACTGTGTGTGTTTGTGTGTGTGCGTGCGTGTGTATGTGCGTGTGTACGTGCTAAATTAGCCACGTCGTCATAAAGCACGGAGACACGGCGCTCGCATAAAAACTTCACTCATTTAAACGTTATGAGCCCGCTTTGTAAAACATCGTGTAGCAGTTAGTGGTTAATTGCTTTTATATGATTTGCATTGCGGTTGTTATTGCATGGTACGATGTTTATTTTACATACTGTCATCCATTACCATAACGTATTTAAATCCTTTTTTGAGTTTCATAGTTTATTGGGGTACTCCTCATTGATATCCTCCACATAATTTGTTTTATAAAAAAAGTTCATTAGTTTAGACATTAGGGTATGATAATATTTCCTCTCTTAGTTGAGTTCCTAACCTCAGTGGTAAGCACAGGACAGTGTCTCGCAAACGATGCACACCTTACGTCAGTCACCTTGGTAAGCAACAATCACGAGACAACTGATTGATGATCCAAACCACTTGTCCTGCAATCGAGTCTGCACTTAGCGCCGAGTGCTCTGCGGGCGCGTGTGAAGTGATTAGATGTAGTGTGGCTGCAACAGAGGAGAGGCCGCGAGGGGTCGAAAGACGGCGCGGGGCCGGTGCGTCGGCCCCCGGGGGCAGAAGCTTGCGGCGGACCACTAAGCTTGCCATTTTGTGGAAATTTACTTTTGATGCTTCTTAATCTCATGTGAACGCATACGAGTTTTATTTTGATCATCTTACGACAATAGCAAGGTCGCAAATTATTGTAATATTTTTCAGAATAACCGCTACAAGTTGATGAATGATGGTGAGTGATTTAAAGGATGATGCTTCCACTGAAAAGTATTCAAGAATTAACCAACAAAGCGCCAAAGATGGCAAATCTTGCGACGAAAACTTTGGCCCAATTAGCAGGTGACGTAATTTGTCGCTTCATTCAGGCTGGATGGGTACTCAAAAAGTTTGTTAAAGCTGCTTCTGTTGCTGTTAGCTCTAGACAAAATATCTTCGTATCCACCAGAATCTGCCGAAGCTTTAATTGTAAACGTACTAATCTGGACAGATATTGCTGTCTCAAAAATTTCTACATTGCTTACGTTTTCTTGATTTGGAACGGAAACCCCTTTACGGAAATTCATTGGGCGTACCAAATACAAGGAGTAATTAATAAAGATTGATTGTGCGAAACTTTTGTCGATTAATACGGGTAATGGTAAACACAGGTAAATGCCTCCACATCACTTTTACTCGTAACAAAAACATCGTGATTACTGAATATAGTATAAATGGCAAAATATTACAAAAAGTACCAGTTGTGAAAGAAAGATACACATCTTGATTATATTATCAAAAAATCATCGGCAATGGTAGGCTTTGTGGCAAGGAACACCACGTTTTTCAAACAAACGCGCACCAGAATATTGCTTTTTAATACTCTTGTTCGAAGTACACTTGAATACTGCTCGCAAGCTTGGTCCCCCTTTTACAATGTCCACAAAAACCGCATTGAGCGAGTACAGAGACGATTCTTGGCAATCTTGAGTTTCTATGGCTGCCAAAAATCTCGGTCCTTAAGGTCATACCAAGAGCGCCTAAAATTCTTTAATCAACTGTCACTCAATCACAGGAGAAAGGCTCTTGACCTGATATTCCTGTATAAAGTGGTCAACAGTAAGGGAATATCATGCCCGGACTTGCTAAGGAGCATTAATATTACCTTGCCAAGACGGCTACCTCGCAGGGGCACATATAAACTGTTCAAGGAACGTTTCAGAAGGACAAAGCTGGGTGGGAAGTCGCCACTATCCAGGATGACGAAGTTTTATAATCACGTTCCGGTCTCTAGGGAGATTGATATATTCCATGACAAGTACTCAAACTTCAGAAAAAGTATCATTGCATATCTGGCCTCCCTGGATTCCGGAGCGTGATGAACCTCTGAATTCGGATTTGTACTATGTCTTTTATCCGTGTTATTTGTATGATTGTTTTTTATTTGTTTTTAGATGTAAGTCTTTTTCTTTTTTGTAAGTCTTTTTCTTCTTTTTATGTACCCGCACTGCCTGCTATTACGCTCAACATAGATTGACTGTAATGGCAGTCCCAAATGTTAGCCGTGGTTACCTATAATTGGATAAGCATCCTGTTTGTCATTTGTGTACTTTTACTATGTTATAGTCTGATGTGTTATGTGTTGGTAATCCTTAAATAAATAAAATAAAAAATAAATAAAATACGCATTTCACGAATATCAGAATGAATTCAATTCGCAGGGTAATAACGGATTTGCTTTATTTATCCCTGCAGCGGCTGGAAATGGACGCTTAAAATTAAACGGTAAATGTAATTGGTGCGTAGTTTATTGGAGCGTTTTTCAGCGCAGTCGGGTAATGGCCAGTAATGAGAGGGCGCGGGCTCGTTACCGATGGACGCGGTTAAACTGCGAGTGATTGCGGCTGATGGCGGCGATTATCGGCGCCGGCGCCCGCGCAGGCAAGAAATGTCGCCATCCGACACTGCTAGTGTCATCACTTTGATTACATTTTACACAGCGTATTGAGTAAGAGTAACGGTGCGTTGCTGACTCGCAGCTCGACGGGGTAGAGCAGATACTGATTTCAGCAATCATTATATTTATTTAGAAATTTCCACTCTGCGACAATGCAAAACTTTACTTCGCTTTATTATTACAATGGATACACTTTTTTCTTTCCTGCTCTTTTCGAAGTGGAACAACTGCGCAACAGTGGAAATGCACCGTAATACTCATATTAGATTATTACGAATAAACCATTATTGTTTGGAAAATTGAGGGAAAAGTTAAAGCGGACGACCAAGGAGGTCTTATAGAGAAAGTAAACTGTGTGTCGTTGAGGTAATAACAAAACGGCCTCTAAATTTTGCTTGCCGTAAAACTCAAGTAAAATTAAAATCGCCATGTTATTAATGTCGCCGCGCGTGGTTCAAAACAATCACTAGGGCTCATGTCGGTTTCCTCTGGAATCTACGACCAGTATGCTGCTCATAACAGCCCCGCCACAATACGGCCAGGCCTGGTGGCTATTTAGTTACAGTAATTATGGCGTTAGTCTGCGAAGCGGCGCTGAGTGTGCACCGGCCGCCCGCTGCGATCGGCTTCCACTCATTATCGACGGAATTATACCGTCTGTGGGAATACTCCAGAGCCACAGCGAATTTCCCTTGAACCTGTCCTTAGGCAACTATAGATCCTAAACTTGAAATAAGTATAATCTCGTTGTATTTACCTATAAATGTAAGTTGCCATGAACTGAATCCTTCTTTTGAAATCGGTAAGATTTTATTACATATGGACGTCTATTATAAGTCTTCATAATCAGAGTCGAAATGACTTGATACCTAGAAACTTTATGTTAATACGATACAGTTAGGTACAGTTCTCTATAATATATCCCTTCAAACGAAGCGTGAAGAAGCATCTCTCGGGCCAGCATGGCAGTGTCAACTGACTTGGCACCGTTGGTTTCTCGTCAGTTGCCATTGCGACTTGGGCTCCCCTTTTTGCTTACCATCAGGCGAAGTGGAGCCACTATGTTGTGCCGTCATAAAAAAAAACCCTAAGAAGCGTGTAATTAACTCCACTGACTATTATAAGTTATGTATAATGTAACCTTCCAATATTGTAGCGTAGTATAGTAGTTGCCTGTAACTTCATCTAATGTGCGTAAACCGTTAGAATGCTAAGCTAGGCTTATTTAAACTTTTCACATTATTTCCTACTGCATAAGCAATAATTCTTGGACCGTATATGATGACGCCATGCCGTCAATGCTCACCTCGGAATTCAATAAGTGGATGCCTCCGCCCGCGGCCGGACCCTCGCCGCGCGGAATGCAGATGAGCACAAACACTTTACCCGTCGAACACCAACATTCTAAGTTTGTAAGGAGGCCCTAGGTTCTTAATATCTTTCGGTTCTGATGAGAACCCTCGCATCGCGACGGCCTCGTTAGATGAACGGGCTGTGCCGACATGTTGCCTTTGATTTTTGGCTTCACTGCTCCTGCCCCTGCCCACGCTTTAAAGCCAATGGTCAGATAATCAAATATCTAAACTAAATAGTTGATTCGCGGCTCAGTTGGTACTAGATTATTGATGCAATTTCACACAAGTCGATCTAGCTCCAAACTAACCAACGATTTTACTATGATCACTGTGACGATAATACGTTTCATACATACCTACATAAACACATTAGAAAATATCGTGTTCTCTGCTTTTTCAACTAAGAGTTATCTTTTGATAACACATTAATGACACAACAAAAATCACGTTTCAAATACAAATTTTCCTCATCCTCTCCCCTCACTTCCTTATTGCTACTTGGTGCTTCCCAGCCTTTTAATTACTTCGCTGCACAGCCTAGTCGACTTCAATTATTATTAAGGTGTATGTATCGTGCCAAAAACCCCGCTTGTTTACAAAGTGAGCGCTTATGAGAGTTGGAACAAAGCGCCGCCGCCGTGTATTACCATGGCACAGGCGCGGGGGGCGCGAGGGCGGGGGGCGCGATATTGCCCACTTTTTGTATCGCACAGCGTACAGCTTAGCCGGTGACCACCCGATTGGGCTGTCACGGGACATTTGAAAGTCAATACGGGATTCAGGGGCAGAAAAAATCATCAAACAACAAATAAGCGTCGAATTGAAATGGTAATCCTTCACAAACCTAGAATACCAAATAAAAATAACACGCTGGGCAGATAGTTTTTAATTATGCCTACCTACCTACTTAGAAATACTGTTGTAGTATGTAGCTAATGTCTACATTTAGTATAGCATGCAGTATAACTGTAGCCTAATGCATATTGCTTGGATAAGCGTTAACCTTATTGTAAAAATGTATATAAGCTAATGTTTTAAGTAATTAAACGTTCACTACTATCTAGAGCTCGGCATATACTTTGTCTCCCATCAACGTCCCTTATCGACCACATTATTAAATATATTACATGGCGATCCTGCACTAACGTTCCGAAGACGAACTTCTGAACCAGCCAGAACCTCAGAACCTCGCACCGGACGGTGCGGCGGGACACCGCACCGTCCGGGACACCACAAGAAACAAGAGGAACCACCAGACTGACGATGCAGTCTCAAGAATGAAGATTTGAATTAACTTGAAAAAAGAAGAAGACAAGTATGAAAGAAGCCATAAGAAGAAACAAGTCTCAAGAAAAGAAGAGCGGTTACCCCGCCAGGTACCACGTACGGTTACCAGGGTTATCCCGGCTCGCAAATCAAGAGGTGTCCAGGGTTATCCCGGCCCATCTCAAGAGGTGTCCAGGGAAATCCCGGCCCATGCTCGAGGGTGTCCAGGGTTAGCCCGGCCCGTCATCGCATCGCGCATCAGCAACGGCATCGTGCCTCCACGTGCCTGCCAGCCGCCAGCGCATCAACGTCCCGCCATGCATCGCGCAACGTGACGACTCGTGATGACCTCAATATCGTTAGGCATTACTCCTACGTAAGCGTTGAATTAAATAATTCAACGGGTCGATTGCAAAAAAATTGTACATAGTTAAAGGCTTAGTTAACATTAAATACGATCGCTTCCTTTGTGTGACGAAAGTTAGTCATACAAAATGTATGGGTAATTTTCGTCACACAAAGGATTCAATTAACATTGTTTTAATTAAAGCCCTTAACTATGTACAATTTTTTTGCAATAATTATTTTACATTTACGCACGAGTTAATTTTATACGGGGAAGCTGTAGTATGTAGCTAATGTCTACATTTAGTATAGCATGCAGTATAACTGTAGCCTAATGCATATTGCTTGGATAAGCGTTAACCTTATTGTAAAAATGTATATAAGCTAATGTTTTAAGTAATTAAACGTTCACTACTATCTAAAGCTCGGCATATACTTTGTCTCCCATCAACGTCCCTCATCACACCTCATTAGATATATTACACTGTTGATAAAAATAACTAAATTATTTTTTTTATTTTTTATATGGTAATAAGTTATTTATTCAAAAATCACAAACAAATGTCAAATTACAAAATAATAATCACTTAACTAAACATAATATACACAAATACAATACTGTTTAGTCAAATAACCCGCCCCGAGTCATTCCGTGTGCAAAGGTGCCCATCACGCTCGCTGCATTACCGCGTTGAATCGCGATCGACAACCTTTGCTGCTGCAAAGGTTGTCGCTGCTGCGTGCCGGGTCATTCCTGCTGGAACGACCCGGCACGGGGGTCATGACCTCTCTCTCGCAAACGGCGCCCGACTTCCGCCAAGAATGTTCTAGCTTCTGAACACCAGCAGCCAGTCGTCTCCACCGGGAGCGGGACAAATAAATAATTTGTCAAAGCGGAATATTTGTCCCGCTTTCTGAGAGCAGCCGTCTCCGCTGCAGCTTCGGCCGCTCTGATGGTGCGACCCAGGTGCGAGGCAGCGAAAGTGCTGACACATGTTGCGTCCCACAACAGACACTTGCCCTTCTGCCACGGCACCAACGTCAAACCATCGGGCCTTTTCCCAACCGTCCTGCTCAACCCTGAAGGCTCCGGCACACATGGTATGTTGGCTGATACCAGCGCCCTCCGGACGATGTCGTTCAGAGCGTGATGACGCGAAAATCTCCCCGCACAACGACAGCAACTCAACGCATGGTGCCCGTTGCTCTCCACCATGGTACCGCAGATGCATAAATGTGGTTCACAAACATCGCAGCCCAGGCGGAGAGCCACAGCCACCCGCAACGTGTCGTCGTCGAGCAGAGTGCCTAGGTGGGGGGAGGGAAGCGCATGTAACCAAGCCCCAGACTCCGACTCCGACACGGCCTTCAATCTCGCCCTATCCACTCCCTCTGCGCCATCGACAAGAGAGCACAGTACCCGCGGCACCCCTGCATCATCCCACAAGCGCTGGCGGTCTGGTCTTTCAGGCGCACTGCTATTTGGGTTAAGAGCCATCCAAGCATCCTGGGCATCAGACGCATACGGTATGGTTGCCTTATCACCTTCAATGGACAATATATCAGTCACAAGGTCCACAACCCCACACGCCGATGCCAAGAAAGCCGGAAGGCTGACGTCCCGTGCGCGCCGGATCCCTAAATTAAAATTGGTTTATCCGATGATACCAGAGGGAGCCCTCACTTTTCTCGTCGCCAGTTACTAACCGTAACTCTCTTGTTTTGCATCTTAGGTAGTAGTTGGGTAAAAATAAGGTAATATTCGTAACTACAACAACGAATTTTAAGACTGATTTCGAATCGACAAACAACTTATCTTTTAATATTAATTGCACTCATAAATCATAATAATAATCTAATGTGATAACTTTTTATTGCATTGCACTTACACAGTGTAAGAATAGGCATGACGAAATTTTTTTTGAGGATGTTATTCGGTTATATTTTTTATTGTGATCAAATGTTTATATGGGGGTTAACTTCACTTAGACTGCTCTAAAAGTCAGAAATTACCGTCAAAGTTCAACATTCCTACGGAGCGCTGAAAACTCTATATACAAATGACCATCTAATCTAGACGTAAATATATTATTATGTTATGGGTACTGTGAAGGTTGTACTTCACTTTCAGTGGTGTTGGCCACCGATATAAAAATAAAGTCATATTATGAATTTTGAATTAGCGAGTGACATCCGTCATAAATATAAAATGTATAGATAGTCTATTTTTGGCCTCCAGGCAATAAAGCTATTAACGTACCTCTGCTCTTTTAATTACTCCATCTGAGCTACGTCCCAACATGTGTCGGAGGTGCTAAATTTATAACTAGATTCGCGTATTTGAAAATCCCTCGCTCCCGAATAATACTTATTTTCAGATTGACACATATTTCGATTGAGCTGGAATACGGTATAGTATATGCAAAGAAGTAAAGGAGCAGGTCGACAAACAGGTGAAGTTGAAATTTCATAAATAAATACATCACCCATTATCATTACGTAATCGTGCGATCATTATATTGTCGGCGGCTTAAACTGTTTGTGCATTTCATCAGTTTGGACTCCATATACGAATGGAGACGAACACAATTAATGGCTTTTCCGACGTTGAAGATTCTTAAATATTGGCCCAAGTGAAAAATACGAATTAAAATAACTGCTCGCATTCTCCCCCAGGAAGAAGCAGGATCTTGGGGATCTTGGCCTGCTGAGCCAAGGACTTCAGTGAACCCTGCATCAGGCTGAAGATTTTAGCTAGGGTTGTAATAAATAAAATTATTAGTTTTCTTTCACTTTAGCTAGGTGATAGGTAGGATTTTAATAAAAAGAACTCGAGTTTTATTAATAATTAATTTTGCGACTTGACAATGACATAGCATTTGACATGTCAATATGACGTGTACTGCCATGGTCTATGGTCGTAAAATCAATTATGAGGTTTATGGTTTATCTTTATTATTGGTAAAGTAATTATGGTACAGAATTTTGAAGCATAGTTCATATGCGTCAGGATTCTAATATAAAGGTAATTGTAGATGGGTGTCACTATTTGATAGTCCTGTATGGATGTTTGAAGCGAGTGTCATAGACAATGTTTGCAAGCATCTAATATAAGGGCAGTGACACATCGTGGTACAATTGTTTGGGGCTTGCGACGTGTGTCATGTGTCATACTCCAGGCAGTTAAGGTTAGAACATTCGTGACAATTAAGTCGGGTGTTATGTTTAAGCCGGTTAGAGACCAGGTGATTAAATTAATGAAGCTTGTTATTTTTGACATTGTATCGAATGGTCTATGCTTTAGTCTATTAAGTCAAATGACTTTTGGGGGTTAGTCAAGTTGGTGCCTTGCCTTTTTTAGCGGGGTTTTTGTCAAGGCGAAGCCAGTGTCAGACAACATGTCGGAATACGTAATATGCCATAGGCTAGTGACCGCTCATGTCCTGACCCTGGTTATCTCTTAGCAAGAGACCATCTGGGTATAAATGTATGGGTATCCCTGAATAGGTAGGGACTTCTTATGTGTTAGGCAGGAGTAGTTTTGTCTAGTGTCTCTATAGTAAGATGAATGTCCCTCGTCCACCCCGAGACGGCGGGAAATGTGAAGGTTGTACTTCACTCTCAGTGGTGTTGGCCACCGATATAAAAATAAAGTCATATTATGAATTTTGAATTAGCGAGTGACATCCGTCATAAATATAAAATGTATAGATAGTCTATTTTTGGCCTCCGGGCAATAAAGTTATTAACGTACTGTAAAAACTTCAACTTGAAGAAGCGAATGGAGCAAGGATCAGTCACCTTACCGGATTCCATACCAGAATTCAGTAATTGATATAGTAATTTGATTATATTTTGGCCTTAATTAATAATAGATTGGGATCATGTCTAGTGGATTAAAGGATCCAGTTGTGTGTTATAATAACCAGGTTCTCTGCGGTAAGGATACAAATCAGATGACATTAGCAGTTTATTTAGGACAAGTCAATATTATTTAATAATTATTCGCAGAAGCAATAAAGAAGATTAATGAATCTAAATATACATCTTGGACGAGAAGTAGTGTTAGTTATTTAATTAAGAAACAAATAATAAATAAAGGTTGAAATATTTATTTATATGATGCAATGTCTCTGTTCTAACATTTTTCCAAATGACCCAGTAGGAATGTGGATAGTGTATGGCTGTTTAGTGTTCGATATAATACATAAATATATAACTAAAGGGGTTTTTTGTTTAGGAAAGGACAGCCCCGCCCCGCTGTCCAAAAATCGGATTCGTCCAACAAATAAATCCGTCCTTGACAGGATAAAGGGAAGACACATATTTGGAACGCTATAATAAACAGCTAATTCCATTATAAGTTATTGATAGAGATTTCTCACCACCAAGCCATGTCAATATAACTGGTTAATAAACCAAAATAAATATATTCTGCTAAATGGTCATATGTTGATGCAATATAAAATATTGCTAGTGTCTCTTCAGTTATTAAACATATAGATAGATAATCTGCCCCAGGAGACATGTAACTGATACATGACACTAAAAGGAGCACAAGACCAAGCAGTAAGGTACACAACCTGACAGCTGAGTTGGACAAGTAAAACAGGGGATGGACTCAGCCATATCCTCATGTTAATATCTAGCCACCAAGTTATGTCAATATAAATGGCTATCAACCAAATAAATATATTCTGCCATAATGGTCGCTTGTAAATGCAGTATGAAAATACTGGTAGTGTCTGTTTCAGCTAATATTAGGTATATAGACAGATCATCCACCTCATAAGAGAACCACAACTGAGAAATGACACTTAAGTAATACCAGACCATAGCAATGTATTAACACAACATGGTTGGGTGATGATGATAGTTGATATAACAATGAAACCAGCCGTTTCTCTTATGATAAAAATATCAGACTGTGTCAGGAGAGTCAGAAGGAAGGGTAGGATATTTTACCTTTGTAAAACCTTTACCTATACCAGACTCTTCCCATCAGCATTTCTAAATATTAGAAGTCATATTCAACTTGGATCAAATATGGGTTTAGTCGTCGCCCGAATTAAGACTTATAGTCGATTGACAAAGGGTCTCTGCAAAGTCGATAGTCGCCAACCTTCTCCCTCGTCAGAGAAAACTCCAAGTCTTTAGTAGATGGTTTTAGACACAACAGTGCACAGCCCGAGCCTTCCTAGTATTAAAGCTTATAGCCGATCTCCGGAATTGCTCTATAGAGGACTCCTTTGACCAGCAATACGCTTCGATGCTGGTACTTTGTATGACGTAAGGGTCTTTGCAAACCAGTCGCCATATCAGCTGAGCCTCTCATGTCAATCTGGAACAGACAACCAAACGACTACCAAAGTAGTATATTTCTCCAAGCTGAACATTCTGTTCATTGACATTGTTTTGAAGGAGAGAGTCTACCACGTACCTTATACCTTCAAGACAGACCTGCCTCAGTATTTATTTTAAACAGAGACAAATCTGTGTACCAATACCAATATTAAAATAGGTGTGTTAAACGTGTAGTCAGTATAGTGTGAAGGAAATGTAATTAATAACACAACTATTTCTGGGATAATTTATCTATCCACAATTACATAAGATATACATGTTTGGTACTTGTCTAAACTACCAGCTGAAACACAGTGCATATAACTCTCATCCACTTAGTATCAGAAGTGCATAGGGCCTGTATCTTAACACTCTCGTCTTGAGGGCTTTATTGAACCGTAAAATGAATCATGGAAATGCATCTAGTGTAAAGGGGCCTGGCCGGAAAAGACATCTCTCTAAAATCCCTAAATGTGGAAATAAACAACAGCGCTTACCTCTCTCGCAATAAGGCTTATTGCAAGCAAACAATCCGACATAATAACACTCCACACCACATCCCACATGACCATCAACTACTTCCGAAACCCAGAACAGCTGATTTTCGATACTTATCCGTCAGGGTTTTCTCTTACACCTCTCGATCCAGACCGAAGACCCCCAGGCCTTCCGCACGTCCTCCACATCCCGAACATTCTCCCAGAGCCCCCATCTCGAACCTTCTCGATCCAAAATCCATCCAAATCTCCCAATAAGCGCCACTGCGTCGGATAGCGGAACTAGATTTGTGTACATGTGTTTTATGTTTCAATGAATTCCCAGTTCCTCATTGGTTGGTATTATATACAACTCACACAAATAAAAGATATCTATAGGCTTATAGGTATTAGATATACTTTAGTTCCGCTACTCGCCGTTGGTCGCTACTGTAGCCACTGATATTGACGGCAAATTAAACCAAATTAAAATTTATCTTTATTATTATAGATTAATTATTAATCCCAACATAGCTGTCTTTAAAATTCGGTACGTTTTAAAAGTTCCTAATCCTTGTAAGATAATAAGAACGTGACTTAAACGCAATTTCTCCCAAAACGTCACTGACATTTCTATTACACTCGACAAGACCACATCAACAAACCTCCTAGAAACACCAACGCATATCATATAATTAACAACAACTGAGCTTTCCAGCACAATTACAAGCATTGAGATCAATACAGCATGCGGCCTTTAAATTATATTAAAATATTTAATAAACACATCCTTGTTTTATGCTTGTCTATCACAACGCCCTCTAGTGTGAAAGATTTAAACTTAATCCACGCTCCAGCAACCCTATCAATATTTAATTCATCAATGAATTACGAGATGACGTTGTAAGGTAAGGCAGCGTAGACGCTGACCCTTTACAATAGATTCCCAATAAAACACTAGATGGCGCTTCACGTCATAAAACCATTGGCTAAAACTCACTGGAGCATAGTTCCGTTACATCCGCCCCGCAGAACTTAATGGCGTTTATCAGAATTAAGTTCTAGAAAAAGAAAGGGAACCCAGAGCAAACAAAGAAGAAGAAAATAAATATAACCAAAATACTACAACTAAGAGCAGAAGAATAATATATAAACAAATAAAAAAAAAAAAACAAGCCTTCCTACCACAAAGTGCCCTAAATATATATATATATATATATATATATACATGCATCATAGATTGATCAATGCACTTTAAGAGAAAATTATACTCTATTAACCCTATCTCACTGCATTTATAACTAATAACCTGCTTCCGCGCATGATAAAGTGACTATATACATACACATCTAGTATCAATAAAATAAAAAATATATATAATACTAGGAGGCCTTCACGACCCCACCCACGCAGTTTCCCTACCAAATAAAGCATCAGCTACAACTGTTATATTAACTACAAATATAATGAAACACATGAAATAAAATTAAAATGGGATTTATTATTTATGTGAAATGTAATGTTTCTTAACCCTAACATGCTTCATCAATGGAGACTAGTTCTGTTCCTCGGATGTGCTGCCCCATGGACTTGCCTATATAAACTTTCCTGCATTACTTGATACGCTTCATCTTTTCTTGAATCACTTAACAAAAGAATTCCTTTAAACTAAACACTAATATCATAATTGTTCTTATTTATTTATTGTGTTTTCACTGAATATTGTATTATTTATGTAAAACACAACCATAACTGACACTTCAATTCACTAAAACATCTGAATCACTTCACCACACATCCACTTTAACCAACTCTCATTGAAATCACTTGTTATTATTATCAACACACAGCACCGAGACATGGAGTTGACATCCCAGTCTACAAAAGAAGCACTGCTATGCTCCTACTTGTGGATACAAGCTATAGTAAATTATACATAATTAAATAAATAACAAAATTAAATTATAAAAATGATCAAACAACTAGTCTTCAGAAGCAAAAGGTTGGCTTACTAAGAATAAAGGAAAACAAAAGTACTGACAGACCATATAAACCCGATTACCCCGTACAACAGTTTAGCAGAAGATGCGGAGGAATATACATATCTTGGACAAATAATATGACCAACAAAGAAATTAATATCAGGATGATTATCATTTGGAATGGAATTCAATTGGACGCTAAAAGAAAGAATTTGATACTAACATTCCACCGAATATGATTTACAAATAACAAAGCTCTACAACATATAAACACAGTATGAAGAGAAGTATTCTAGCTATTAAGTTACAAGACAAGTTTTTACTTGCACAAAATAATGTGATAAGAATATAAGTTACCAACATAATAAAATGTATCAAAGCTAAAATAGGACTGGACAAGACATCTTAAAGAACTAATAGGGAAAATGAGCTAAAGATGTGATGGAATTGTGTCCTAGGTACAGCAAACCAAACAAGGTGACTTGGAAAACCTTGGGGAGGCCTATGCTGAAAAGCAGCACAGTTAATGACTATTCAGAAGGCTTTAGAATAACAAATATGTCCTAAAGGTAAAATAAAAATAAGATGCCAATCTATCTTATATAAATTAAAATAGAATACATAAATAAACACAACCGGACAACCCCCACAGCCTACTATTAAAATAATTATTGTTTTCATGGTTATTTCTAATTATTTTCAATGTATTTATTCACCATCATTTACAACCACTAACTGACAGATGATATATCCAATATTAGACATAATTTCAACCAGAAGCTACCCAAAACCTCTATTTACCAAGACCAGTAAGACTTAACAATAGTTAATAAGTCCTACCTTCTGATATATGATAATCATGATTATAAAAAAAATAACTAAAATATATATTTTTTTTTTCATTGAAATATATGCACATAGAATTAATACCTAATCTACACGTATAACAATTTCTTGATAATACCTAAAGTTAAAAGGGGACAAGGTTCTTTACAACTGAAATAAATATTCCAAATATTATAATGCCTAAAACAAAACTTCATTTTTCATAAGAACTCTAAGGGTGTAATCAGAATTTAGGCAGTGCAAGCTTAGCAATAATAAATATCAGATATAATATATGTACGACATTTCGCATAGCTGGGCTAAATCACCTTTCTCGACGTCTAATATTCACAACTTTAAAAGTAGTTCCTCTCAGAACACAACTTACCCGAACTTGGTACAAAGTCACCTAAAATACACAGTTCACGTGATATATAACATTCATAGTACATAATGCACCACAGAACACTACACTTATTTATTTCACGTAATGTAAACACAATTTAATAGCCGAATTTATATGAATACCGACTTGTATTCAAACAAAATTACCTGCATTCCATATTTTCATTTGACACTCACATGACATCTTCGTCTAGAAATTCATAATCTTTTCACTAAGTAATCCAATACGCCCCGTACACACTCTCATCCTTCAGCATTATCCCTGTGTGACATTTATTTTATTGCCTGATTGACACTCTGCTTACCACGCAACCGCACCTTATTTATTTATCGTAATGGAAAACAACCAGTATACAATCACAAGTATAGTTTACAAAAATAGATTATACAGAAACTAAAACATTTCCAACTATTACGGAGAACTGGCATGGTATTCGAACGCGACTTTGTCCTAATGTTGCCAGGCTGGCATAAAATCCAGCAAATTATGAAGTAAAATATCAAGTGAATTAATTAAAATTTAAAATTAATAGCATAATAATTTACATAGATAGAGGCATAAAATTCCGCAAGTAGCGCGATAAATAAAATACGTATCATGGAATTAAGTGTGGACTAATTAGTGATCCATATTTAATGTCGATAATTTTTAATGCACGTTATATAATATACAAAATATATATATTCCCTATGTACAGTAACCTAACTACCATGTGATTACGATAAATAACTATATTTGCAAGAATTTTATAGATCAGAAGAATTACCCAAGTAAACATTAAAATCAACGTAGGATATTGCAGGGCTTAAACTACATGCACAATGATTATCATTCACTGTATCTATGTTCCAACCGTACTTATTTATTTCATCCTGATAAGATAGCTCTTTAGTAACTATACAGTAAATAGTTTGTAACGGACCTAAAAATAAATCTAACCTGGTTGGGACTCTATAACTATTCCTGTGGCAACCCCAAAAATCACCCACCATTTGACAGATGCCAATATAATAACCTTAAATATTTACCTAAACGTGAAATCCATTTGAACAAAATTATGGAAAATAATAAGAAAATGTCAATTCCGGCCCAGAAAACCATAATTACTGAATTGAAGAACAATAAACTCAGTGAGACGCGTCTATTATTCAAAACAGCAGCAACTGGAGCGCTTCATTCCTTTGTTCGCTTGATGACTATTTGGACTGGAGGCCTCTCAATTCTCACCGCCGCGGCCGCGGACAACATGCCAACATGATAACACGCCCCGCAGACTCAAGCCACTCCACCGCCACCTCAAGGCCACAAGACTGCCGCAGAACGCAGCAATACGCAATGCATCTTCATGCTCGGCGAACTTGGTTGAGGTAGCATGATTGCTTTTTCCAATTGTGTTTCTTCTTTCTTCTTTAACTGGTTTATGGCTATATTAACCTTTCATTTCTTCTTTTTAGGTACCTGCAAAGCCCTATTTTGCCAATGGATGGGAGTGAAAGACAATCGTCATGGAATAATTTATTTCTGACTAATATACAAGCATGGATTTTGAAAGTCAATTATGGTGTTGTATTTGTTTTTGTTATGAGTGTGTGCAAGTGTAATATGTGGAATAAATGTGTTCATGGCTTATTTTAAATAACTAATGTCCCATAATATAATAAAATCTCAATCGTCTGAAATGTAACCTTTTTGAAACCGCAGTACCATTTCACAGAACCAATTGTGCCATTAAATTTGGCATTTAATATATAGATCCTGGTCACGGCACCAATTGTAAAAACTTCAACTTGAAGAAGCGAATGGAGCAAGGATCAGTCACCTTACCGGATTCCATACCAGAATTCAGTAATTGATATAGTAATTTGATTATATTTTGGCCTTAATTAATAATAGATTGGGATCATGTCTAGTGGATTAAAGGATCCAGTTGTGTGTTATAATAACCAGGTTCTCTGCGGTAAGGATACAAATCAGATGACATTAGCAGTTTATTTAGGACAAGTCAATATTATTTAATAATTATTCGCAGAAGCAATAAAGAAGATTAATGAATCTAAATATACATCTTGGACGAGAAGTAGTGTTAGTTATTTAATTAAGAAACAAATAATAAATAAAGGTTGAAATATTTATTTATATGATGCAATGTCTCTGTTCTAACATTTTTCCAAATGACCCAGTAGGAATGTGGATAGTGTATGGCTGTTTAGTGTTCGATATAATACATAAATATATAACTAAAGGGGTTTTTTGTTTAGGAAAGGACAGCCCCGCCCCGCTGTCCAAAAATCGGATTCGTCCAACAAATAAATCCGTCCTTGACAGGATAAAGGGAAGACACATATTTGGAACGCTATAATAAACAGCTAATTCCATTATAAGTTATTGATAGAGATTTCTCACCACCAAGCCATGTCAATATAACTGGTTAATAAACCAAAATAAATATATTCTGCTAAATGGTCATATGTTGATGCAATATAAAATATTGCTAGTGTCTCTTCAGTTATTAAACATATAGATAGATAATCTGCCCCAGGAGACATGTAACTGATACATGACACTAAAAGGAGCACAAGACCAAGCAGTAAGGTACACAACCTGACAGCTGAGTTGGACAAGTAAAACAGGGGATGGACTCAGCCATATCCTCATGTTAATATCTAGCCACCAAGTTATGTCAATATAAATGGCTATCAACCAAATAAATATATTCTGCCATAATGGTCGCTTGTAAATGCAGTATGAAAATACTGGTAGTGTCTGTTTCAGCTAATATTAGGTATATAGACAGATCATCCACCTCATAAGAGAACCACAACTGAGAAATGACACTTAAGTAATACCAGACCATAGCAATGTATTAACACAACATGGTTGGGTGATGATGATAGTTGATATAACAATGAAACCAGCCGTTTCTCTTATGATAAAAATATCAGACTGTGTCAGGAGAGTCAGAAGGAAGGGTAGGATATTTTACCTTTGTAAAACCTTTACCTATACCAGACTCTTCCCATCAGCATTTCTAAATATTAGAAGTCATATTCAACTTGGATCAAATATGGGTTTAGTCGTCGCCCGAATTAAGACTTATAGTCGATTGACAAAGGGTCTCTGCAAAGTCGATAGTCGCCAACCTTCTCCCTCGTCAGAGAAAACTCCAAGTCTTTAGTAGATGGTTTTAGACACAACAGTGCACAGCCCGAGCCTTCCTAGTATTAAAGCTTATAGCCGATCTCCGGAATTGCTCTATAGAGGACTCCTTTGACCAGCAATACGCTTCGATGCTGGTACTTTGTATGACGTAAGGGTCTTTGCAAACCAGTCGCCATATCAGCTGAGCCTCTCATGTCAATCTGGAACAGACAACCAAACGACTACCAAAGTAGTATATTTCTCCAAGCTGAACATTCTGTTCATTGACATTGTTTTGAAGGAGAGAGTCTACCACGTACCTTATACCTTCAAGACAGACCTGCCTCAGTATTTATTTTAAACAGAGACAAATCTGTGTACCAATACCAATATTAAAATAGGTGTGTTAAACGTGTAGTCAGTATAGTGTGAAGGAAATGTAATTAATAACACAACTATTTCTGGGATAATTTATCTATCCACAATTACATAAGATATACATGTTTGGTACTTGTCTAAACTACCAGCTGAAACACAGTGCATATAACTCTCATCCACTTAGTATCAGAAGTGCATAGGGCCTGTATCTTAACACTCTCGTCTTGAGGGCTTTATTGAACCGTAAAATGAATCATGGAAATGCATCTAGTGTAAAGGGGCCTGGCCGGAAAAGACATCTCTCTAAAATCCCTAAATGTGGAAATAAACAACAGCGCTTACCTCTCTCGCAATAAGGCTTATTGCAAGCAAACAATCCGACATAATAACACTCCACACCACATCCCACATGACCATCAACTACTTCCGAAACCCAGAACAGCTGATTTTCGATACTTATCCGTCAGGGTTTTCTCTTACACCTCTCGATCCAGACCGAAGACCCCCAGGCCTTCCGCACGTCCTCCACATCCCGAACATTCTCCCAGAGCCCCCATCTCGAACCTTCTCGATCCAAAATCCATCCAAATCTCCCAATAAGCGCCACTGCGTCGGATAGCGGAACTAGATTTGTGTACATGTGTTTTATGTTTCAATGAATTCCCAGTTCCTCATTGGTTGGTATTATATACAACTCACACAAATAAAAGATATCTATAGGCTTATAGGTATTAGATATACTTTAGTTCCGCTACTCGCCGTTGGTCGCTACTGTAGCCACTGATATTGACGGCAAATTAAACCAAATTAAAATTTATCTTTATTATTATAGATTAATTATTAATCCCAACATAGCTGTCTTTAAAATTCGGTACGTTTTAAAAGTTCCTAATCCTTGTAAGATAATAAGAACGTGACTTAAACGCAATTTCTCCCAAAACGTCACTGACATTTCTATTACACTCGACAAGACCACATCAACAAACCTCCTAGAAACACCAACGCATATCATATAATTAACAACAACTGAGCTTTCCAGCACAATTACAAGCATTGAGATCAATACAGCATGCGGCCTTTAAATTATATTAAAATATTTAATAAACACATCCTTGTTTTATGCTTGTCTATCACAACGCCCTCTAGTGTGAAAGATTTAAACTTAATCCACGCTCCAGCAACCCTATCAATATTTAATTCATCAATGAATTACGAGATGACGTTGTAAGGTAAGGCAGCGTAGACGCTGACCCTTTACAATAGATTCCCAATAAAACACTAGATGGCGCTTCACGTCATAAAACCATTGGCTAAAACTCACTGGAGCATAGTTCCGTTACAGTACCTCTGCTCTTTTAATTACTCCATCTGAGCTACGTCCCAACAGTACCAATATTTGTATCGAGCCAATAAGTGAGTAATTTGCCATTTACACCATGAAAAAGTGCGGTTGTCATACAATTATTATTTTGTTACATTATGAGGATTCTCGAAACTATTTCTAAATTTCTATTGGAGAAAAGAAAAACATAAAATTTGAGTACCTTTGAAGTCATGATATTAAAAATATTCAGTTTTTTCCTTTTTTCATGACCATACTTACTCTGGCATGACTTTGTTTGATGCTGATTGAGCTCATTTAACTCATATATAGTTTGAATCACATTTGATAAGCGAATCCCATTAGCTTTGTCCCGATGAACAATACCATTATCTGTATTGTTAGCTGCGGCCACAAATACCACTTCAAAATGTAAGGCGTTATAAGTGCAAATTACTTTTACACTAAATTAGTCTTTAAGTCAAACGAAATAAGGTTTACTCTTAAACAAAGAGAACACAGATGTTGGTCACTTCGTAAGTGAAAGAGCAGTGAAGCTCGTTTCGAGGCTTATAAGACAATGAAGTGACCAACATCTCTGTTCTCTTTGTTTAAGTGTAAACCTTATTTCGTTTGACTTAAAGACTAATTTAGTGTAAAAGTAATTTGCACTTATAACGCCTTACATTTTGAAGTGGCAGTTGCGACCACAGCTAACAATACAGATAATGGGTATTGTTCATCGGGTACAAAGCTAAGTGGATTCGCTCAGCCAAAAGAATTACTTCTATAACTACAGTATGCTTTAAAATTTAACATCAGTCGTCATCATCATAAAACATCTCTGGGAATATTTAATGTCTTAAATTGATCGTTTCAATTTTATTTTAATCGACCTACCTAACATTGATTTGGAGAATCTTTACATCTCCTTTACGTGTACCAATATAATTAGTTATAAAATAAATGTAATTGATTGTTTTAAGTATTATTTACGAAAATAACCGGCCAAGTACGAGTCGGACTCGCGCACGAAGGGTTCCGTACCGATATTGAACAAAAAACACGTTCTGTGCAGTCCTCCTTTAATTTTGACTTATTTTTATTTTTATTATTTGTTTTGTAACGGTAACAAAAATATACATTCTGTGAAAATTTCAACTGTCTACCTATAACGGTTCATGAGAAAATGCCCTTTGAACGAAATATCATGCAAAAAGCCCTATTTTTGTATGGGGGCCCCCCTTAATTATTATTGTTTTATCATGAATAGTATTTGTTGCTATAGCGGTAACAGAAATACGTCATCTGTAAAAATTTCAACTGTCTAGCTATCACCGTTCTTGAGATACAGCCTGGTGACAGACGGACGGACGGACGGACGGACGGACGGACAGCGAATTCTCAGTAATAGGGTCCCGTTTTTACCCTTTGGGTACGGAACCCTAAAATTTACTTACTGTTGAGTTTCTTTCGGCTTTCTTTTCGTCAGCGGTCTCCTCTTGGGAATTTCTGGTACTTACTGAATAAATTATTTCATTTCATTTCATCCCTATTGTTTTTATGAAATATAAGCACTTAAAGAGTTTTCCTAACAATAGTAGACTACGGCCGAATTCGTGTTAAAACTGGTTTCATAATAAATACAACTAGGATAGGTATATACTACACATATAAAGCCTCACCTTTGTTTGTATGATTGGAATTGATAGCGATCATAATTGTCGCTCATGATGCACGATATCGGCGTGTAATAATCATCAGATTAATGAGATTGCATTCCGTGTTGACTGTTCATCATGCGCCCTGCTGTTTCGTTTATATTGCATATTGTCAGGATTTTTACGTATAAGTGTTATTAATTATTATAAATTATATGACAATACCGTACAAAACAATCTAATTTACTAGGTATTCCGTATGGGAACAAGGAAAATTGGAAAGAAACCAAATCTTCAAAAATAACTGTTTTATTACAGTTTTAAACAATATTTTTGTATAAAGTGTGTATCGATGGGCGAAAGAAATGCAAGTGAGCGAGCGGAAGGCTCCAGAATGTGTCGCGACTGTATGAACGGCTGTGATTAGTTGTTTACAATATGACGCGATATGCAAGAGTTTTAATTGGACGCGGCTCGATACAGTTCAATATGTATCATATGTAAGCTGGTGAAAAAGGGGTTTGTATCGAGATCAACCCTTTTTATGAGCGCGGGACTTGAATTTTTTTATAAAAGTATATTATTAGAATACAAGAAAACTCATTTCAGCGTTTTTGAAAATTCAGCCCTGAAGGTGGTGGGGTTGAATGTTTGTATGAAGATCAAAATTTTATTTGAGTGCGGGACTTGAAACTTTATATAAAGGCATATTATTAGAATACAAAAAAGTGATTCAGCTTTTTTGAAAATATAGCCCTGAAAGTGGTGAATAAGGGGTTGAAAGTTTGTATGGAGATCAAACCTTTTTTTGAGCGCCGGACTTGAAACTTTGTACAGCAATAAATAGAGGCATATAATTAGATTTCAAAAAAAGTGATTAAGCGTTTTTGAAAATTCAACCCCTGAGGCGGTAAAAAGGGGTTTGATAGTTTGTATCGAGAACAAAAAAAAAATTGAGCGCGGGACTAAACTTTGTATAAGGGCATATTATTAGAATACAATTATTTCAGCGTTTTTGAAAATTCAGCCCAGAAGGTGGTGAAAAGGGGGTTGAAAATTGGTTTTAAGATCAAACATCTTTTTGAGTGCGGGGCTTGAAACCCGATTTCATGATGATTCCGCGTAATTAGAGCAATTTAGCCGATAAAAAACTAAAAAGAGGCCAAGAGCGAGTCGAACTCGCGTACGAAGTTCGGTACTATTACGTATAAAATGGCAAAAAAAACCACGTTTGTTGTATGGGAGCAGCACTACATTATTTATAATTATTTATTATTTGTTGAATTACAGTAAGCAACATCAAAATCCACTTGACTTAAATTCCATACAACTTGCAAAAAAAGAAAAGTAATTTCAACTTGCTTAGATCTGAAAATAATATAATAAAGATGTAAAATGTTCAAGATAAGATTCCACGCGGATGAAGTCGCGGGCAACACAGCTAGTAAAACATAAAATAAGATAATAATGTTCATAATTTATACCTATGTTTAACTTAGGGGTAATTTGTTGCATGACAGAGATTGAAATCGAAAATGGATGCTGAAATGTGTCACGCATAGCACCCTTGGCACTGTATTTGAATAAGCGCTATATGAAAGACGTTTCACAAATCACCAATAAATCAATTTATCAAGGACAACATCGAAGCTCAAAACATTGCGTTTAAGTCATCGAGCATAGTGGAATAGCGCCTTAACCTACATTGTTCATCACTGCCTCATATTATCTTAACCTCGTATACTTGCAGTACGTTAGGTCGTATATTTACAAGCGCGCCTACCGCGGCGCTTGCAGGCAGCGCCGGAGACGTAGCGCGCGTGCTGCGCTTATCTCAATAATAAATACGCCTTATCGCGCGCGCCGCTCAGTCTTGTGCGCCGGTATCAGGCTGCCTAGGCGAGCTAGTCGCGATTAAACACGAGATATATACTGTACAACAAGGGTTTATCCTCTGCACTACAAGCGGAGCTTGCTCTCTATGAAGAGAATTGATAACTGTTTTAGGTAATTAAGTATAAAAACATTGTTTCCCACACCTCGCAACATCTCGTTTATTACTGGCGATCCACCCCGGCTTCGCACGGGTGCAACGCTCATAAATTATGCATGTATTATACATATAAACCTTCCTCTTGAATCACTCTATCTAGGTACATACAAAATGGGGTTACTTTAGGAAAATTTGGGGCTACTTTGATAGATTTAAAGTGCTTATAAAAACGCAAATATTCAATAGTTCGATTGAGCAAATTAAGTAACAGGTTAGGTCATTTTTAAAGGTACGTATTTCATTGCTACAGATGGTCAAAAAAATAAGGACATGGCGTAAAAACACTTTTCCAAATTAGCCCCTGCATTTTAAAGTAACCCCATTTGACGGTATTAAAAAAAACCGCGTCAAAATCCGTTGCGTAGTTTTAAAGATCTAAGCATACATAGGGCCAGACAGACAGGAAGCGACTTTGTTTTATACTATGTAGGTAGTGATTATTATTTAGTTATAAAACTTCGCCTAAACATTGGCGATATCAAATAAGACGGTCAGAGATAAGAATCTGGTAAACGTGAGGTGTTAATTCCAAGATGCAAATTTGCTTATCAGAGCGATAACGGAGGCCCTGGCTTATGCCCGAGCGTTAATCTTTTATTGAGGCGCAATAAAAATCGGATTATATCGCCCGCGCAGGATTTGTATTCAATATTTTCGTCCAGGTGCGCGATCAACTGGCATCCAATCTTTACAATGATAGGTATATCGCAGCGAGGAAATTTTACTTCCTACTACTTTAATATAGGTATTTTTATAAAATAAGAATCCTATTAGTGCAAGATTTTCACTCGTACTTAGTAACAAATAATTCTGCCTAAAATTGTTGCTAAATATAGTAATAAAACGGTGAAGACTGACACCTGATATTTTCATTTGAAACAAACCGCAGAAAGGTCGGTCAGATTTTTTTGCTTTTATTTTCCAGAGTGTTTCTTGCAGCAAACATGATCCTATAGTGCACGATAATTTATAGCTGCTGTTGAAACCCCAGACAGATAAATGCAGTCACTATCTTTAATCATCTAATGCTCAGGATTCCATCTATTGGCCAGAAGCTGTATACTACAATGTCAAATTTCTGCAATTATAAAGTCAAGTGTGAGCAAGAACTCTTATCTGATAGTGAAATATTGCTCGGTCCACATATGTACTTTCGAGAATAATTGATTGTTAGTATTTCACCGCAAAACATACTTATTCAGAGATATAATAACTATGTATGATCAATCCTTAATAATAAAAATACTGAGTTTTCTTATCTCAGCTCTAAACTTTTTAGACTGTCCGCAAAGCCCTCCAGAATTTACTTCCAAAGTTCACAGTGCTTACTCTGCTCTAAAAAAGAAGTAAATTTCATACATCGCACGTTCATACTCTTACCCAACTAGGGACTCCCTAACCTAACTTAAGATTAGGTAGCACGAGACAAGGTGTTGGACATTGGTCCAACAATCAACTTTGTACCTACATACATTTGGACAACCCGTCGATCTGTGTGTTCAGGATGAGTGTCGCGACGTCGTGGGTGTCTTCACAGCGATTAACCGGCGTTAACTGTCACGCGCCGCTCGTAAACCGCGCGGTGCACGAGTGGCCGCCGCGGCGCCGACCCGAATATAAGTGCTTCCGGAATGACTCTCGTTAAACCAGAATCACCGATTTATGACCAAAGCTTGTGCAAGTCGATGCCTCGTCAACGTTAGTATTGAGATGACATTTGTCATCTTTATCTGCGACGGGACATCATCAATTTGAAAACGCCCACCCAAATGGTGGCATGTTTTGAATAGAGTTTTAGGGGGTGCGCTCACCGCGAGCAAACGCCTGTAATTTAATAATAAATCGACACGTTGCCGCGGATGGATCTGCATCCGCGAAGCTGCAGCCGATGTGCCGTCACTTCGTACAAAACACGTCTCCATATACGGTTAATTTTGGCACTGAACTGACGGAATGATTATAAAGCAAGGTAGATTAGCTGTAAGTGTCGAGCACGGCGCGCGCTCACGGCGGGCGCCGGGCGACGCGTGACGTCGCATTTGCCCACCAATTAGGAGCATCTACATTTTTAGCATCTCATTTTAAACACCTCGGAGGTGGCTAGGTAATTACTTAACATGGAGTTTTTGCTCTTTGTGATGACGTCATTAACAAAAAGTGATGACTGAAACAATTAATATCCCCCAAAAGCTGGTCATGTCATCATCGCAAGGGCCACAACTATGATTGCCAAGGTGGACTCACTACATGTCAGTATAACGTTTCTAACCTCTTCATATAGCTAAATTAGCGATATACAGTGCAGCGACGATTTATCGCAAAGGTCATTATTATCTAATATCGCTTGTGCAAATATGTGAAATGGCTGGTATAATTTTTTTTCTATGCGGTGTACGCTTGAATGACGCCGGTTACCATGTTTTTCTTTTATTAATCTACCAAGGACAGGAAACAGCAACTGATATCGTAGATGACAATCATATCAAACAAACCTCTGCTCTCGGATAAATTTCATCTGTTCACTCGCGGATAATGAGGTCTCCGACGTTTGCGGCGTCAAATGATCATCGGCACGCGGCTCGCTCCGGCAACTCTTCAGATTTTGCATTTCAAAGCACAGATTGAGTTACTAAAGCAAAGAGCGAAGTCGGTGAAAAATGTCGCCATCATTAATTATATTTAATTACTCGCCCCGCTCCCCGCCGGCACCCGCGACGCGATTTTTAAAAGGCGCTCCGTAAAGAAGTGTGATTATTGACTTAATTATTCACTGAAATGAAGTCTGAAAGCTGGAGGATCCGAGGGACGGAACAGGAGACCTTGTTCTTTGTTTCTGAGTGACAATGTAACGCGATCTCGCTTCCTTACTTGAGGCTTTGTCACTTGATTATAGCAACAGTACAGTTGGTGGTATAAATAAGTAAAAGTAAAAAATATAACTGAAACGATTAATAAGGCTGTTTGGGACGCAGCATTTTGTTAAATGGGTATTTTTGTTATCAAACAGGATTTTACTTCCAAGTATACATGAAATAGTTTTGCAACGTTACTTTCGACTTACTATAGGCTATATACTACAATAATACTATATAATAGTCGTATATAATCTAATCATAGTAGGTAAGTCGAAAGCACCGTTTTCTTTGCTATTAATGTTATAGTAACTTAGTAAGTAGGTACATGCGATTTTTACACTATGTAGCTAAATATTCGACATGAGCATGTTTTTTTTTATACGCGATAAGATTTATGCGTATTTTATTTCGAAAATCAATGACGAATTCATGAGTCGTGTCTGGATTTTTTTCCTTTGCAAATTCGAGACCATGATAATTTACTTACCTATTCCGCAAAACCGCCCTTCGACGTTTTTTTACTAATTGCCTATTCTTAGCATTAGAATATTATTTATATACCTACGTATTTACCGTCACGTAGTCTGTGTCTCGCCGAGTCCCCGCTCGTCTTTCTATTATCGCAATCTTCAAAAACATGACATTACATAGCACCGGGCCGCTCGAGTGCTCGTGACGTCACAGCCTGAACGCCGCTTTGACATCGCGAGCCGTAATGAGCGTTTTCTTAATAACAACCCTTCCCCTCCCCCACTCACCCCCACACTGCGGCCCGCGGGAAAGATCAACAGACATACTCAACTTTGTTAATATAGCTCTCCTTAAACGTCTTAAGTGGATGTACGTATCTTTTCATTTAACATTTGTATTAAAAGTTTGAAGTCTGTTTAAACGGGAACGCGATGTAAACTCGCCGGGAACCATGTCGAGCTAACTGGTAGGTGGAAGATGGGGAAGTTAGTGCGTCTAACGGAAGTTTGTCTGAAGTCAGCTACGAACTGTCATACCAGTATCATGAGTTTCGTAGAATTTATGGATAACGACTTCATTTATTTGTAAAATTATACCTAGCCTAGCTTTACATTTCACTAACTTTAAAAATCTTCACCTTAAATTGCAAACGTTTGTAAATCTGTACATTACCACACATTACTACTTTATTATTGATTGTAATTTAGTAATGATCTAGAATCTTGTTCACAAATAATTGTACTTTCTCATGGATGTTACAGATGGCTACTTAAAGCTGAATTTAACCAAACTAGAATACCTAAATAAATCTTACTTGGCGATCAAGTGACAAAATTACATAGAAACTTGACATTAATTCTAGGAACAATTCTTAATCCATGTGGTCAAATCAAACCTTATCTTTCAAACAACTCGATTCATATAGTCTAAGATCCCGATATAGAACGAACTTCACCGAGATGTTTATTTGATGAAATGTATTTTATATTTAATTTAATATGTCAATAAATATATTGCATATGGGTTGCCTAACAAATTTTAGTCCAGGGTATGTTTAATTAAAATTAAAAAAAAAATTTAAACATTTTACCGGTTTTATTAATATTAGATAAATTCTATACCAATCGAAAGTATGAAGCCCATAGAATAAGCAAACGTTAGGTTACCTATTATTTTCCCGTCACAACTATCGGGTAGCCAGGTATAAACAGGTAAATCTATACCTACTAGCATTTTGCAACGGTCTGATTATTGAATTGAAATTAAATAAAATTAAGATTATTTTATTATGAATTTATCTAATGAAACCGGTGAAATGTTTAAAAAAAAATTTATTTAATTTTTAACAAAACATACCCTGGACTAAAATTTGTTAGGAGGATATATTGCATATGGATGCAATATATTTATTGACATATTAAATTAAATATAAAATACATTTCATCAAATAAACATCTCGGTGAAGGTCGGTCTATATCGGGATCCTCTACTAATAATACACGTCGATATCCTGACAAATCACAAAATCATTATCTGAATGAATGTCACTGTGACATGGTGATTTGCTTTAAAATACACGGTTGTGAGGGACAAGACACAATTTCACATAACGCCAGCGCATCGGAACGTTTTTTCGTCATGCAGTGAATTTTGATCCCGTGCGATGTCAACGTCACGACGCGACGACGCCACGTGGCCACACGCCGCAGTGACATAAATGATTTGGCCCTAAGTCGTGTTATACACTTGTGTAATGGCTGCACGCGAATCTATGCTACAAACGAGAGCACTTACTTCGTCTGACAGCGTCGCATTATGCACGCACTTCACTCACCCACACCCAAGGCAGGCGCGCGGCACCCGCGCGTCTTCCAGATCGCGTTTTGAAGCATAAAGACCTTTTATTATATTATACTTACTACACTATACACTTAGAGTGTGTTGAAAACAGGTGTATGCCGTCACTAAAAATTATTGAGGTTAGGTACCTTACATTAGGAACGTTAAGTTGCCCAGAAGTTGTAGATTGTTAAGAATCGCTAATAGAGCTCGATAAGTCAAAACATTTTAATTACTTCATAAATAACTATCACAGCTATCCCATGAGATCCCTTGTACATAAACAATACGATTACCATTTAAAAACGTCATAACTCCATCCCAACACTAACCATTTTCAAATGTTATCCACTCTCCGTTTAACAATCCTAATTTTGGTCATGAATGAAGCTTCGTAAACAAACTTTATTCGTTTGTCCGCATTAAATACTTGTTATTACTTTATTTGATTACCTGAGTGTTATTTTGTTTAATACCATTAATACATGTGAATGAAACAAACACATTTTAATGGCCTCAACATGAGCTATCAATAAACTGACTTGTGTCAATAAAGCCAGTCGTAAACCACGCGCTTGCTGCAGGTGGCGCAGTGGTCTGGTGGCCGGGGCACCGTCTCAGTCTCCTACAAACGGGTGGTATAAAAGAGGACGGTGTCTAACGGTGATACACGGTAGTGCATGCCCTTATGCGTATTGAAGCAGCGTAATATTACAATCAGTCTTGAATAGTATTCAATATGAGTTTTTCTTTTGCTCGTTACACGACAGACAGTTAAAACAGACCACCAGTAAATCAACTAGAATCGAATTTGCAACGCATACATATGAGCTCGTACACCTCGTACACAAAATCGGTTTGCGGTTTCGTTTAAGCATAAACATCATCAAGTCATTACTTTCTAAGTATGTTTTCAAATAATTCGGGCACTCCTCGCATTGTACAGGGTATATAATCTTAAAATAATTCGTACTCACAACTACCGGCGGTGACTTTTTCTTCCCCTTACATTTCCCTCGTCACTAATCAACCGCGGGCCTGTCCCCGAGCCCCGCGGAACACGAGACATTATTTGTCAATATTTCTGACTTGTAAAAAGCGAATCCGTTATCTATCATGAAGAGGGAAGCTCGTTTGAAAAAGTAAATCTTGTCAGGATCTTTTTCTGGAGAAAATTGGCAACCCTCCTCATCGATCATGGATGCTCCGTCCCGCTCGCTCGCGTCATCCCGCCTCCTCATTAGCCGTCTTTTGTCTCCGTCCACTCGCTAATTAGGGCTGTTAAGTCAAAGAATAATGTTCTCCGATGATTAAGCCTCCTTTTCTAATGACCCGTAATTTTTTCAGGAAATCTTAAATGAGTCTTGAGCGACTTTTACGACATCCATCGGAGATATTGTATTTGTATCGCAACCAAGTTCACAGACTTTTACAAGTAATCGTTGCAATGAAATTCTTAAAACTCGGAACACCAAAACTAGTAAGAAACTTATAGTATAATACTTAAAAATAGTTCAAATCTATTCATCAATTTTGCTGCTACAACGCCACAGACAGACATACAAATACACACGTTAACTTTTCACTCCTATATTATTCGTTTATATTTAAAATACGCTAGCTAACAGTATATTGACTAATGTAGGCAACTATGAGTAAAGTAGCTTGTTTGGCAAATACCCAAAGTGATAAAAGGTTAGACAGTTTCTTATTTATTACTACTAGCCAATTTTCAATTGTACCAAATACATCGGAATATTATATTGCTAATCTGCATCGCGCTCCTCCTCCCACCTCACACGTCGTTGGCGATTTAGATAAAATAATAGGTAAGATGTGTGGATTAGATACATTATTACTACCTTTTACGTTATTTGACGACCCGTTTGGCTCGGTTTGTAGACACCTGCCTACTGAGCCGGAGGTCCCGGGTTCGAATCCCGGCCAGGGCAAATATTTGTGTGACGAACTCGAATATTTGTGCTTGGGTCATGGTTGTTCTATGTATTTAAGTATATATTTATCTATATAAGTATGTATATCGTCGTCTAGTACCCATAACACAAGCCTTCTTGAGCTTATTTTGGGACTAGATCGATTTGTGTGAGGTTGTCCGATATTTATTTATTAATTTATTTATTCGAGTAGATGCATAAACTTTGACTTGCCACGAAAAAAGGGTGTAGAAAAATAAAACAAATCATTCATAGTCGTTTTATTCAGAAATGTCGAGTTTGTTAACATTAGTTTTATATAAATTCAGTTGCTAGCGCACTCTACACAACCTGCACTATCCAGTCTTCCCGCGACCCCCCCTCTCCCCTTTCCCCATCCAGTAGTCTCAACGATTTACACTCATTCAATGTTACTAATTAACACTACAATTCACCCATCATCACCGGTCTGTTGCCGCCCCGACACATTGCTTCTTTTGTATGGTGAACTTGGGCACAAAACTTGGGTCTATAACTTGTAGTGTCCCATATATTGTTTCAAAATATTTCCTAAATTTTCGGACTAGTCACTTTTATACTTTCGGTTTCCTAGCTTGTGAATGAACGGGACAGACAGGAGTTAACTAGTCAGTGATTCGTGTCAGTCTATCATCGTCGTCAGTGGTCAGTGAAAGTCTGTATTTTAGTTTCCAAAGTAGATTCCAACTGATTTACAAACGTATGAAGGTAAGTAAGTATTTATATCGCAGCGTAATGTAATGATGAACCATGCTCTTGGTTTTTGGTCATTTTCGAAGAATGAGTACTGATAGTCCATTTTTAGGACAGGTCATTAAAATTTGAAAAACGCTCATGATGCTTTATGTATTGTTAATAGAAGTACAGGCTGCGGTAACTGATACCCTCAGGTAAATTATACCCGAGGCAGCGTGGATGTAGGTCTTATTTTGTATAAAAATCCGATCTAAGATTTTATGTCGCCCGGTCAGATAGTCTGCGTCGAGTCTAGTTCGTCCAGTCGCGTCGATTCATTGGCCGCGGGCCTTTCCCTCTTCACTAACCAGCTCTACACTATATATAATTAACTATAATAAATATATTACACGTACGATCACCTGTGGTTGCACTCTTATTGCTATTGAGTTCATGTACAGTCGTAAACCTCTGTATCAAAATATTACAATACCCGCTTCCCTATGTACAACCCCCCCCCCCCCGCACCCGCGCGCGCATTCCTATTTACAAGTAATATAAATGACTAGAAATAAGTTATATTTTGGCTGAATCTTAGGCTAATACATTAGTATATTCGATTAAAAAATTAACAACTATTTATAAGACCTGTCTTGTAATTCGTTTAGTTGCGCGTCGCGCCGGTTTGTGTACGTTAAGTTAACTTCGAGAGCTCTTCGATATTCACATTTATTATAATTTATAAGTTGTCGTAACGATTATTCTAATAAATTGTACAATAATAAGACATATAGGTATAGAGAAGAGAACAGTGGAACGGAAACGAACGTCGTATAAAAGGTGCCGGAGCGCCGTCGCGGCCTGGACGGATCTCTCCCGACAGACAGAAACACGAGCTTCACTAATCTACGTAAGTACACAAATACACAGTATTCAATTCGCTCAGTAACACGGTTCAACTATAATTTAACAAATCGTCTATCTCACTCATACGGTACGTCTCCTTTTCGAACACGCTCTCAGCTTAAATACTCTTAAGTTATCATCCTTGGGAGAATAGTCATTCTTAGGATTAGGACTATAGTCGGAAAAAATATATTTTTAAGAGAGCTTATTCTTAAATAGGAGTATTCTTATTGCTATGCTACAGTACTTTTATTTTCCAAATTTAAACTATAATAATGACTTTGTAGGTAAATCAGTTCCAGATAGCAAGATTATTTACTGATTCCGCCAGACACAAATTGAATTTCCCACGGGCCCATATGATGGAAAATTATCATAGCAATCTTGCCTAGCGCGAAACAATGTAACGCGATACGCGCCCTATGTACTTAACCTAACTTAATCTATGTTGCTAACCTGGATTTCAGCCGAATCTCTTCCTGGCCGCAAGTATGTGTTTCTGTTTTGTGTAAAGTGTAGTATGTGTGTTACTTGCGGCAATAAACGACTTCCCGGTCTGCGCCGCCGCCGCTCTGATCTCGTCAGCAAAACACCAAACACAGTTCACACTGTAGTAGTCCTTATATCACTCTAAATAACAATCCTTGGGGCGCCCGAAGCAGCCCACCGTACAAGAAATTGTGCCGTATCTCAACACTTTCCGTTAAAGCGTAAAACTTCCAAAATCGCCCGAAAACCACGGAGGTTATAATGTTCAAGACCCGTTACGTTAATAGTACATGCAGCAAATATGGCGCCGGCACTCGTCCGCCCGCGACCGCGCGCGCGCTCGAAGCGCCACGGAATAAAAATGAACTAACTGGTTGTGTGGCCAGTGGATAAAAACTATCGGTTCTCAACAATCACCCGCCCCGGACCGACCCGTCGTCGGTCCGCTCAAACTCCCGGTAGTCGGGATAACGTTGAAACCGCCCGTCTAAGGATCGAGTCCCTCACTTGTACATCTGCGATCCGTGGAGACCCATCCTTGCCCGCTATCAAGTTAACGATGCGCCCCCGTCGCCAGCACAACGGTGATAGGTTAGCATCCTTAACCAGTACGAGGTCTCCAACGCACGGTGGGGTCGTCCTGTCCGTCCACTTAACGCGTTGCTGAAGAATGTGCAAATACTCAAGCGACCATCGCTTCCAAAAATTTTGAGTCATTTGCTGCAGCATCTGATACCGTGACAACCTATACAACTTAACATCCGTATACGGATACTCCGGCAAGGCGTTGAGTGGTTGGCCAATCAAAAAATGACCTGGGGTAATGGCCTCCAGGTCATTCGGGTCAGCGCTCAACGGACACAAGGGGCGCGAATTTAAAACTGCCTCAATTTTGCAAAACACCGTTGACAACTCCTCGAAAGAGAGGATCGTTGAGCCGATGACCCGATACAAATGAGTCTTGGCAGACTTAACTACTGCCTCAAATATTCCACCCCAGTGGGGGCATCCAGGTGGACTGAAATACCACGAAATGCCCCGACTGGCAATGCCCGAGCCGATCTCTCGCTCATTTTGACTTAAAAATAATACAATTTCCTTTAAACAACGATCGGCGCCCTTGAAGTTGGTACCACAATCCGAACGTATCAAGGCCGGTATCCCCCGTCGAGAAACGAATCGGTCCAGCGCTGCCAAAAAGGCCTCCGTAGAGAGATCAGCTACCATTTCCAAATGAACGGCCTTGGTCGCCAGACACACGAAGACGCACAAATATGCCTTAACCGACTTCGCATTGCGAAGGCGTGATGTTTTGACCATGAAAGGCCCCGCGAAGTCTGTCCCCACACCAGCAAACGGCCGAGCTTCCGTAACTCGGTCGGGCGGGAGATCTCCCATTTGTGGCTGCATTGTGGCTGCCTTGAGCCGGTAACAAGGCAAGCAACGAAACACAACGCTCCGTATCACCCTCCGTGCCGACAAAATCCAGAACTCCCGCTGCAAAATGCCCAGGAGAGTGTTGCAGCCTGCATGTGAATTCCTGATGTGACGGTCCCAAACCAACAGCTCCACCAGAGCTCCCTTCTTGGGAAGAATTAAAGGATGCCGCGCTGAATAGGGCAATTCGGCATTCCGTAGTCGGCCTCCCACCCGGAGCATTCCGTGCTCATCAATAAACGGGTTGAGGCGGACAAGGCTCTTCTTCATTCTGCCCACGCCAGTTCGCAAGATCCTAAGTTCATCCTGGAACTCATTCCCCTGAATGATCCCCACCCAACGTGAGAGAGCCCTTTGCTGCTCCTCAGGTCCCATTACAGGTGACATGTTGCGCTGTGCAGCAGAGCTTCGACAATTATGGAAAAACCGCATTATCCATCCCGTGACTCGAAGTAGCTTCCCTAGTGAGCTATACCGTTCCAAAAGAGTGTGGTCCACTGCCACAGACTCCACTGTAGTCACATTGACTCTCAGACCCTGGTCAGGGGGTAGTGGCTGGCGTCCGCAGTCATTGAAAGGCCACTCCGTATGTGGCCCCTCCAGCCATTGAGGCCCCCACCAGAGAGAATGCTCAACCAGAACAGGCGCCGGGCAGCCGCGACTCGAGCAGTCTGCCGGGTTAACTTCACCTGGAACATGTCTCCAGACCAGAGGAGTCTCCGAGTTATTTATCTGTGACACTCGGTTGGCCACAAATACCTCAAGCGTATGGACCGAAGTCTGCAGCCAGCACAACACGATCTGGCTGTCCGTCCATGCGTAAACCGTGTCATTCACATCCACCGTGCCACGCAGGTTCTGCGCCACATGGTTTAGGAGGCGGGTCAGGAGCGCGGCACCCGCCAATTCCATCTTCGGAATCGTCCACCGGGTCCGAACAGGCGCAACCTTGCTCTTGGCCATGACTAAGCGTACAACGCCCTCGCCAGAAGTCTCACCTGTTCTCAGGTAGACCGCGGCCGCGTACCCTTTCTCAGACGCATCGCAGAACCCATGCAGGGTCACCCTGGCTCCCGGCTGAGGGAGCAGTTTGCGCGGGATCTCAATTTCTTTAATATGCGGCAGTGTGGTCACGAATGCCGTCCACTCGTGCAGCAGCTCGTCCGTGAGCTGCTCATCCCAGCCTAGTTGGGCCAACCAAAGCTTCTGCATGAAGAACTTTGCCATGAACGTGACCGGAGAGATCCAACCGTTTGGATCAAACGTTCGTGCGATAGTCGAAAGGACTGATCGCTTGGTCCAGGTCTTCGACAGCAATTCGGCCTCACAATTGTATGTGAAGACATCCTGAGTCGGTCGGTACTGGACCCCCAAAATTGCCAACGCATGAGGATTATCCGAGTCTTCAAACAAATGCGGGTCTTGTTGGTGCTCAGCTGGTAGTCCTGCCAGCACCTCTGGGCAGTTTGACAGCCACTTCCTGAGTTCATAGCCACCGGAGGCCATGAGCGCCACCAATTCATCCCTTAGGATGAGCGCCTGCTCAATGCTGTCCGTGCCCGTACAAATGTCATCCACGTAGACATCCCGGTCGATGACTGCAGCTGCGCGAGGGAAGCGCAGCCGTTCCTGGTCAGCCAGCTCTCGTAGCGTCCGCATCGCTACATACGGGCTGGGCTTTAATCCGTACGTGTTCGTGTTCAGCTCATACGTGATCATCGGTTCTTCTGAGCTCTCTCGCCACAATATCAGCTGGAACCGACGGTCATCCGCATGGATCTCCGTTTGGCGAAACATCATCCTCACATCCGTAACGAAGACAACTTGGTGTCTCCTGAAGTCCGTTAGAATGTCTGCAATGTCTCTGGTCAACTTAGGACCAGCGTGCAGGCATTGATTCAGAGACACCCCGTTAGATGTCGCCGCGCTCCCGTCGAACACGACCCTGATCTTGGAGTCAGGTGTCTTCAGGACTGCATGATGAGGCAATACGTAGTGCTCCTCACAACGCCAGTCTACCCTGGATACTGACATGTGACCCAAAGCCAAATATTCACGCATGAACTCAACATACTTTCGCCGAAAGTTGGAGTCCCGTTTCATGCGCCTTTCCATGGCCATCATCCGTTTCTCAGCCAGGCCCCTGGAGCTCCCCAGCGGAGGTCGCGTCGATAGAAACGGTAGCCGTGTCATAAATCTGCCCGACGGGAGGCGCACCGTGTTGCACTGATAAAATGTCTCGCATTCCTCGTCCAGTGGGTTTGTCCTGGGAGCTGTGCGTGGCTCTTCTGTTGCCCAGAACCTTTGCAGGACCTCCGATAACACGCTGCCGTAGTATATGTTGCTATAATCCGTTGCGTCCTGTGGTCCCCGTACTGGGCCCAATAATGCGTACCCACCTGCGGTACACACGGCCACCAACCCGTTTGGTTGCAGCTCCCGCTTACCGCTCCGCAGCAGCTTCCCGAGGACGTCAGTTCCAAGTAAGACGTCCACCCGTCCGGGAATCGCGAAGTGAGGGTCGGCCAACTCCAATCCATTGGTCAGCTCCTTTACCGCCGGCGGTAACCGTACCGGAGGAAGAACCCCGACCACTTCATCTAAAACAATAGCCGTGGCCTTCACCCGCGTGATCGATGCCGAGTCACCCATCTCAAACAGGAGGTCCGTCTGACCCCTGATGTGAGGCACCTGATTGCCACCTATACCTATTGCGCCATCCCGTGATGGCTCCAACCTTAGGCCCAGCCTGGCCACTAGGCGGCTGGACACGATACAACCTTGTGCCCCCGAATCCAGGAGTGACCTCACTGGCACTGGCTGTCCATCCGTGCCCCTGACGGTAATCACGGCCGTCGGTAATAATACCGTCACTGGCGGGGTGGGCACGACGGATGAACAGACTGCTAATTGCTAGCAGGGGGCACCTCCCTCCCCTTCTGCTGGAGGGGGAGAGGGCCCCTGGCCCAGGTATGGGTCCCACCCCGGGTAGTACACCCCTCGACCCATCGGTGCCATGCGCGCCGGCTGGTAATAGCCCATCGGCATCCGTCCCATCTGCGGCGGACGCGCCATCAAGCGTGGGCGCTCTGCGAGGGGTGGAGAGAAGCGACTACTCGGGGGCGGCACCCTGCCCCCCAGCGCGGCCGAGTAAGTCGCGTAACCCGATTCCCCATGGGTCATCTCCGGGCACCCGCCCGAATCTCGGCGCCGATCCCCCCCCCGCGGAGGAGACTGCGGCATCCGGCGGTACTCCGGAGCCCCCGGTGACCCCCCACCCCGGGAGGGGGGCGACCGCTGGTCTCTGGGTGACCCCCCTCCCCGGTGGGGGGGCGACCGTCCACCCAAGGCTGGCTTAGGAGAGGGGGGATGACCTCCCGATGAGGCCCCGTACCGCTCCCCACTCTCAGCCAGGCAGAGAAGTTCATGATGGGCTCCTCCGCATACTCGGCAGTTGGTGGTCTTACTGCATTCACGCACATAGTGTGCGCCTAGGCAGCGGAAGCACAAGTTTCGCTGCTTGACCACCCCCCTGCGCCTCTGCACCCGCTGTGCTCCAAAATCCGCGCACGCGGTGATCGCGTGTCCCCCCTTCCGGCAGAAGGGGCACACCTCCGATTGGAGGGCGTTGTACCGCTGTCCTCCCCGACGGGGCTCCACCGGTTTGGGCCCAACCGTACGCCGGGGTGACGTGGGGGGTTGCGGCGTGGTTGCCCCTTGGCAATCCGCCCGCCTGCACTCACCCTCCAGGAACGCCCTCAATTCGTCAAATGTTGGGAGGTGACTCGATGAATCACCCCCATGTGACTGCTCAAACCGCGCCACCACCTCACTAGGTAACTTGCGCAAAACCCGGTTCACTATAATGTACTTGTTATCCCCTAGTGACAACTTGAGTCGCTCCAGCGTATTCACCGCCACCGTGACGGGATTAAGGATTTTCGACCTTATTTCATGTGCATTAGTGACCTTCGATATACTAAATATTTTTTCGATGAGCCCATCAATAATTAATCGCCGATTATCATATCGGTCAATTAATAGGCCCCATGCCGTCTCATAACTGGCATCCGTAATCTCCAAATGAGTCAAAATATCGTGAGGCTCACCGCGTAATCTCCCCATCAACTGCGCCATTTTATACGCGGGGGTCAAATCCGTGCGCGAGTGCACCACGCTGTTAAAAATGTCGCGAAACCTCGGCCAGTCGGCATATTCACCACCAAATTCCGGGACATTCACTGGTGGCAACGGCGCCATTAGTGCCACACCACTGGGTGCACGCCTTACCCCAACATCCCCTTTTCGGGCGCGCTCGATATCCGCTGCCGCTTGGATGATACTCATCACCATATCACCGCACTGGTCTACATTGCGTTGCACCACTTCAACAGCCTGGGTCCGACTTTCCCCAGTCTCCTCTTCGTCAATACGGGCCAAGTATTCGGCATGCAATTTCAATACCGCGTCATATCTTTCATCTACCTGTCGCGCGCGTGACAATAATGCGTCCTCGCGATCCGTACGACCAATTAACGTAACGACTAATGAAAACCATCTTAATTCCGATTCGACCCTTGACGCGATCGTTTTAACTACTGAGGGAGCCATGGTACCAACCTCAATAACACGGATCAATATTAATATAACCCGAAAACAAATTAATTAATTTGGGTGAATAATTTTGTCCGTGGAACCCCGATTTTCGACAATAACAATCCGTTTTTCTTTTTCGTAACAAACGCGACAACTTCAAAGTTATTCACCCAACACCAATATTACGCAAAGGAAAACAACACTAAATGTATTTAAATTAAATGTATTTTGAGTGAATAACAGTTCAGCGGAACCCCAATTATTAATTACTTATTAATACGTTTCTCCGTATCGAAACGCAACTATATTTACTTTATTCACTCAACTAACATTTCAATTGAAAGTAATAACTAATATTCTTATAATTTAGTTACTCTTAATTACGCAAATACAACTTAACGTTAATAGATTGGAATGCGAAACAAGCGCAGTCCACCGTCAAATTTCAATTATGATTTCGATGCAACTAAATTACTTTATTTCTACGTAAATGAATCGAATATCTTTTCTGTGGATATGAACCACGCTTTTGCTACCAAAATTTGATTCCGCCAGACACAAATTGAATTTCCCACGGGCCCATATGATGGAAAATTATCATAGCAATCTTGCCTAGCGCGAAACAATGTAACGCGATACGCGCCCTATGTACTTAACCTAACTTAATCTATGTTGCTAACCTGGATTTCAGCCGAATCTCTTCCTGGCCGCAAGTATGTGTTTCTGTTTTGTGTAAAGTGTAGTATGTGTGTTACTTGCGGCAATAAACGACTTCCCGGTCTGCGCCGCCGCCGCTCTGATCTCGTCAGCAAAACACCAAACACAGTTCACACTGTAGTAGTCCTTATATCACTCTAAATAACAATCCTTGGGGCGCCCGAAGCAGCCCACCGTACAAGAAATTGTGCCGTATCTCAACACTTTCCGTTAAAGCGTAAAACTTCCAAAATCGCCCGAAAACCACGGAGGTTATAATGTTCAAGACCCGTTACGTTAATAGTACATGCAGCAAATATGGCGCCGGCACTCGTCCGCCCGCGACCGCGCGCGCGCTCGAAGCGCCACGGAATAAAAATGAACTAACTGGTTGTGTGGCCAGTGGATAAAAACTATCGGTTCTCAACATTTACCATGGAATTATATTTCAATACCAATTAAAATATTATCTATTACTTAATTAGCTACGTTCATGTTTCCCCCATGGATGATCAAGAAAAGAAGAAAACTAACTTTGACTGACAGTCTATTAAAAAAATTAAGCCTTATTAAGTAGTACTGTAGCTTTAGCAATCACAGATCATTATTTAGAGATTTCTTCATCTTTTGACTAAATTCTGACTATTTACAAGAGGGCACTCCTCGCATTGTACTTGGTAATCTGTGGAGATATGTCATTATCATCAACCACAATCCGTTCGGTACAATGCAGTAATTAGTTAGAAACTGTTCTTCCTTCCTTCTTTTATCGTTAGGAAGACAGTGTTGTAGTCAACATATTATGTCCTGATTGTTGAACCAGCAAACTTTAAAAATATTTCAAATTGAAACAGTTCTCAATACGAGCAGATCGCTCACGGCAGGTTCGAGTAGAGATGCGGCGCGCGCGCGGCGGGCGGCGCCGGCGCCGGCGCCAGCGTGGCGGCGAGGCGCGCGCCCAGCGGTTGGTACTCCTTGCCGGAGCGGGGGCGCAGCACGCTCGCGCACTGTCGCCCCGACCTGCGCAGAACATACACTCTTATAACTGCTGAATCACGCGTGGGGAGCTAGTGGGGCCAAGTTATCAACCAAACACTGTGGTGCAACGCGGTCACCGGACGCATGACATCCACCAATGTACAGTACATAAAATACGACATCCTTTCATATAAATCGCAAAAAAATAATTCTCATAAACATTTCAGCAATCTTTATTCATAAACATTATTACCCCCAACGAAAAGGAGTGTTTTATAAGGTTTACGCGGCACTCGAATAATCCGAATTCACCTACTCCGTTTGAGCGCGGTTTGTTTTTAATCGAGTGTTGTCTATTGAGGTGTTGTATATTGATTAAATTTAGGTTATTAGAACATCTTGCCGTTAAAACCTGTCAGGGTTACCTTTCTACTACTGATCCCGTGTAACTCACCGCATCGTGACCGGCGTGTCACTGGAGGAGTGCGAGGAGCAGATGGACAGCGTCTCGATGTAGTCCGACATGTCAGACGCGCCGCTCGATGAGCTGTGCGTGTCCAGCACACCTGCCGAGAAAGGTGCAGTTGTAATACCATTGGTAGATAATACTTTACCTAGATGTATGCTGCGACGAAGATTTTCTCATTTATTTTGCTCTTAAAATAGTTATCTGAATAAGAATAGAACCACAAAAGTGAATTGGCATACTAACCTCTAAGTGCCTTGATGGAAAGTAAAGGAACCTCGGCCTCAGCCGACGAGCATTTGTGCGTCGTTTCGGCGGAGCCGAGCCGCGGTGCGTCGCTGGAGCGCGCGCGACGAGGCGGCGCGGCTCCCGCGGGCAACGCCGCGCGGCGCGCCGAGCGGTAGTGGCGCCGCGCCGCCGCCGTCGTCAGCGGCAGCTCGAACTCGCCCGCGTCCGCGCGTTCGGTGCCCTGTCGCAGAGAGCAGCTCGACACGCCCGAGTCATTGCTACTCGAAGAGTCCCGGTTCCCGGCTGTCTTCCCCGGCGTCGCCGCGCGAGCCTTCGACGCCTCCGAACTGTCCGCATCCGATAGCTTGTGACAGCCGCACGGCGACGCGGCCCGCGACCGCGCCGCATCGCGCAACGTTTCAACCGACGATGACGAGCCACGGCTGCCCGCGCTACCCTCAAACTCTTTAACGTCCTCCAGGAAGCGCGACGAGTCCGCGGAGCTTGACCGTTTGCGGTACTCTATTCGCGCGGGGCGCTCGGGCCGCGCTGCAGAATCGCTGGGGTCACCGGCTCCGTTCGCCTCTCCGACGCGCAGCGCCGCACGCGCCGCAGGGCACAGTGCGGGGTTGCTTGCGGACTTCTCCTCACCGAGGTTGCGCGCGGCACGCGCCGGCAATCGCAGCGTATGGAACGCGAAGCCGCCGATAGGGGACATGGGCGTATAACCCGACGGCGGCCTCTTGAGCTTGTCGGGCTCGATGCCGTTCGGCTCCATCAGGAGGTACTCGGAGGCGGGCTGTCGGCAGGCGCTGCACGCGCAGTGGCGCGTCTGAGGGCGTGCGGCGTGCGTCACCGGCCGCAAATTGGCACTGATGGCATCGAGTTCGGCCTGCGTCACACCAGCGCGCCGCAAAAGCGCACGGGCATTCTCATAGTGTTCCAATGAGAGCGCGAAACTCAGGTTCTCATAATTGGCGAGCGGGCCATCGTCCACCTCAGCGTCGTGCCCCTCGCTCTCGGTGCCCCCGCCGAGCGACGCTTTCCGTTTCGTCTTCCGTGACACGTCAATCGTGGCGTAGAGCGCGGTTCTCTCACTGTTCGGTGTTACGTTCTCCTTATTAGGCACGAAGGGCTCGGTGGGCGTGGTGGCCTTTCTGCAGTAGGGTAGCTTAATCCAGTTGTGAGCCCAGTCGGTGACGCGACGGCAAGGGCAGTTCGCCGGCTCCAGGCTCTCCTCAGCCTCCACCACTGTCGCTTCTCTCCGCCGCTTACCGAACTTGAGGAGGCAACCGCAAGGCTTCTTTAATATAATAGCGTTTGACGTAGAGCTCTTCGTTATTTTAAACAATTCGTTGTTTAGACATTCCTTGAGCCTCTTGGGAGTGTCGTAGTATTCCCCTTCAATCTGGTAAACAAATGGAAACTGTTTCATTGAGTGTAAATTAAGACAATATATATTTTTTTAAGATATGAATTACCTCAGTATGGGGAACTTTAGGTACGTCGTAATTTTCATAAGGACCAATTTTGGAGGCCACATCGTCCGAATGGGAGCAGGCACACGTATGCGGCGTCGGCGCAGGCGCGCGGCCTGCGCTCGCGGGCTCGAGCCGCGCGGGCTTCGGCGGCCGCGGCGGCGCCACGCAGCCGCAAGACGCCGGGGCCGCTTCGGGCAGCGCGTCCATCGTCCAGGCGGGGCTGAACGGCGTGCCGGGGGTGGCCGCCGCCGTGGACGAGCGCGACATTGCGCCCAGTTTTGACATGCAACTCATGCAGCGCTCGAGAGCGACGCCGCCGCTGGCCCAGTCGCCGTGCACAGACGCGGTGTCGCCCTCGCCGGCCTGCGCGCGCTCGGCGGAGGGCCACACCGGCGAGCTGCCGCGAGCGCCGTCGCTTTCCAGCCGTAAGTCGGTGGGGAGAGAACGCTCGCCCGCGTTAAGCTCCGATAAACGAGTGTCAGGACGAAACGCTTTGTTCGATTTTGGACTCTCGGCTCCTGTATAAAAATATTTTGGTCAATAAAAATTACGATGTGATAATAGCGAAATAAGTCAACAGCATGTTAAATTGCAATGGGTATGTCACCAGCTTATCGGTCAGCCACCTCAAACCAGACAAGTGATTTAAGCATCAAAACTCGACATTGGATGGATGGTTATTGAACAAATAAATAACTATTCACTTCCTATATCATGAAATCTACCTTCAGGTCTAGCAGCGAGTGGCCGGCGCCGCGGTGACAGTCGTCCCTGCGCTGCCAGCTCGAAGTCTCGCGCCAGCGCCTGCGCCTGGTCCGACACCAGCACGAACAGGCCCTCGCCCGCGCCGCAGTGCGACCCTCCCTCGAAGCAGAACTTCCCCTCCACCACTCCATACCGCCTGCAAAAATGTCGCGACGACCTTAACAACCGTAGTTCTGAGAACTGAACTTGTTGACTTTTATTCGATTCAGATTCGAGGAACAGGTTGATACAATATGAGTTTCCAGGATGATTGACAACTTCCGATAGGTAGGTGATGGCACTAAAGATTTAATTTGAAATTGCCCGTAGCTTTCTGATTCTAGCCTAAGCTGCAGCTCCTAGAAAGACTTTGTAGAGAGTAACCTCGGAGAGTGCCTTTCGGTTGTAGCCTTCGGTCCTCACCTGAGGTGCGGCAGCTCCCAGACGCCGAGCAGCCGCGGAGGCACGCCGGCGGTGAGCGCCACGCGCCGCTCCAGCAGCAGCAGCCGCGCCGGGCCCGCCGGCAGCCGCTTGCCGGTGCCGGTGCCGGGGCCGGCGCCGGACCCGGCGCCCAGCAGCACCAGGTACGAGCGGGCTTCACCCAGGTGCAGGTTCACTTTTACCTGAACAAACAACATTTTTGTAAATTAAATAAATATTCATTCAAGTTTGATTTAATAAAACAATGAAAGAGAGACTTTTCATAAATTATTTATTATACAGCTATCGTGCGATTTGGAGTTAACTCTAAAACATTTTCCCTAAATTGGCGCCCTATGAAAAGTTATTGCACGCTGCAATGGGATAGATAGGGTTGTACAAATATATTCTCGCAGTTTGTACCGAGTTATAGTTAGTCAGTTACCTGCCACTGTATGAGTCGCTCGCGGGTCTCGAAGGCGAGGATGGCGACGAGGTCGCGGCACACGAGTGCCAGCGTGTTGGAGTGCTTGTCGAGCGTGAAGCCCGCCTCGGCGCCGAGGTACTGCTGCAGGGACAGCGCCGCCTTCACGCCGGCGCCGGCGCAGCGCGCGCGCGCGTCGCGGTACAGCTGCAGGTGCACGCAGTCTACCAAACACCACATTATTTAGTACAGTTGGCTTAGATAGGGCCATACTTGTTTGTACAGCGTGCACAGTGGCGGAGAGCGTGCTGGTTGACCTAAATCATCTTTTCTTTATATATTATATACAAGAAAAACTTGTGAAACACGAGAAAATATGTTAAAATGTTATTATTTTTTATACTTTTGTAATATATTTTATTTTTGTATTTTTTAGTAAGTGATATATTTCTTTAAGTATTCCTTTTCCTTTAAGTATAAATTAAAATAACACCAACGTATATATCGTTTATGTTAGATGTGCAATAACATATAAGCTTAATATGCTAATATTTACGAGACAAATATAATTTCCATCGATAAATCAAAATAATTATCAGTGTGCAGTCATTAAAAACGTCACTACTCGTGTACTGAATTCTTGATTATTATGTTAATTAACCCTTAAATGCATAATGGTATCAAAAATGATACTCTGAAATGACCGCAACGTGTGTTATTTCAGTGGTATCATTTTTGATACTATATGCACCTAAGGGCCATTTAGTAACATTTACAAACAAAACCTTACGTATACGTCATCAAATGTTTATACAACAATTCAACGTAAGTTAATTGAGAACATAATATTGTAAAATGTTAATTGCACATTCTCCCATATCCATTTATTACACGGTGTATAAATATAAACACCAATTTGTCAATGTGTCCAATTAAATCAGCGAATATTACAAAACACAAAATACAGCGTTTCGTTAGTTTTTTAACTGTACCACCTATTTACTAGAAACACCCTTTCACAATTTGTGATAAATATGCCGTCGACAAGTTATTACGTACAATGTTTTGTAACAGTTTGCTGCACCCCTCGGGCCCATAAAAGCTGAGAGTGAATGTACTGTAAGAATTTTTATTACACTTTAGGGTGCAGCGAACAATAGGGGCCACGGCCCGGGAAGTTCACATTCCTAAAAAAATCGTTTTAAATCCGATGGGCGAGGAATCCGCCGGGTGCTTTATCGAGGAGAAAATATCGCGTCTCGACGACAGCGACGCCGGCGCGGGGCTCGCCACTTGTGCACAATGCTGGGCTGAGACCAGGGCGTTTTAAATGAAAATTAAATGCAAGCGTCTTCAGACAGTCCGGAATTTTCCTATGAGCTAAAACATATAATATCACCCTTTCTTGCCCATTTCGAAATGTGTTAAATTTTTTACCTACAACGCAAAATGTTGGTAGTAGTAGTTTATCCTATGATCACAATGATCCCTCAAACACCCCAAGGAATGCGCTTCTTTTTAATCAGGATAAAATCGAGCAGGCAGTTGTGGTGGAGTCAGATAGGATCCCAGCCAGTTTCTTCAGTGCAGTGGCACATTCCTCAATCTTATTTTTATTATTAATTATATTGTATATCTGAAGTTGCAAATAAAGATTTATTATTATTATCATTATTATATTCCATCAGAAGCAGTGTCATGTGAGAGTTGTTTCGAGGTTGAAATCAAATGTCGTGCCTAAGCACCCGAACTCCGTGAAACAAACCGAGCGTAGCGGGCTGCTGTTTGACGTTGTCCAATTTAAAAAATAACTAGCAGTTTTTACCCTTAAATGTTCAAAATCGATCAACTCGGCATGTCGCAATTAATTCTGTATGCGGCATGTTTAATTTAGTCATCGGCGCGCGACACGGAATATTTTAGTTGGAAAAATAATTTGCAGATCCGGATAATTCATTCAGCATTCATCACGTGGGCGACGATGTGAGGTCTGTTTTTGTTTATTTACATATATTATTTCTACTGGCGTTGGCAAATATTAATTGGAGATTAGCTTCTTTAAGACTATTCATATAAACACAAAATTGAAACATAAATGAATACCTAAATGAAAATAAAATATACTAAATTAAAATATGTTATTTATTTGTACGTGAAACAACTGATTTTGAAAAATATATTTACATTTCGTTTAAGACTGCGCCGAGCGAAATGTGAAAAAATAGGCAGTTGCCGTTAAGTAGAAACTATATATTTAGCACTTAGAAGAATGTGTTAACAAACTTCTCAGTGGATAAATTATAAGATTATTAACATTTTACCTTAGAGAACTAAGTAAAGTTGGACTAAAATTGTAAAATCGTAAGCAGGCGTTAACTGTTTTTTTATACTTTAACTATTGAAATCTATTCTGATATTAAGTTCAAAAAAAAGATGAATGTTTACATTACAATTTGTCCGCATCAAATATTTCAATTATTGTTTGGTATTAAAGGTCCAGATTTATCAAAACGTGATTTTAATTCTCCATACATTTTTACTACGAGTATGGCGGCCGCGCGCTGATCTAAATACGCATTCCCCGCGCTCTATGATTCAGTCGCTAACGCTCGGCGCCCTCTTAATTTCCAACCACAATCACATCAAAAACGCTGCATATATTTAGATTTAAATGAGGAACAGGGCGACTATCGACATATATATACTCTGTGTAATTGGGTATGTGTGTCAGCAGAGCTGTCATCGACGTAGTAGTTTTTCATCAAGTGATACGACTGCACTTGGTGAAGAACTACTAGTTTGATTCGGGTAACCTAACTTACTAACTTGCAAAGCAACGCTGTCACAGCCCAATTTGATCTGCTAAGAGGCCGGTAGTCGGGCGAATGATTAACTCCCGTAAATGGCAGGTGACTTCTTTGTGGAAATACGAAGCCCTAAACTCTATCCGGATAGGTAGGGGAGACCGGGTATGGAAGTCACATTTTATTTCTTTTGCATTTTAAGTACTATTGTTTTTAGTTGGGCATGATAAAAGATAATTTAATGGATAGTGTATTTATTTGAATTTAAAAATATATCAATACTTTTTCACTAACATTATGTACGGAGGAAATATTTTTATTTTTATGAAAAAAGAGAAATGTGACTTTTAACCCCGTGTCAGGGATGGTTGTCACAGGTGCTGGGGTATGTAATCACATAGTAAAATAAGAGGGATATACAATAATGCACACATTTATATCTAACGAACTTTTTTCTTGTTGAAGATAAAAATGTTTTATGTAAGTTACTGTAACGGAAAATAACGAAATATTCGTAATTAATAAAAAAAAATCTCAAAAACATTTTTTTTTCAGCTAGTAACTTATATAAACTTAAATGATGTATGTAAGTCACTGTGACCAGGAAAGTAACGAAATACGTATTCATAATTAATAAAAACACCCAAAAACTAAATTCGCTTTCAGCTAATAAGGTAGTCACACGTGACTACCAGCCCCCGTCGACCTGAGACAACCTGCCCCAAAACACGTTTTAGAAAATAATCTTACAATATAAATTCAAATGAATGTTTCCACTAAAAACCTTATAACAATATGATTATACACAAGTTCAACTTGAACAATACACGAAGAAGCATATTAATATGCAAAATAAAAGTGTACCTACGAGATTTAACACAGATGCACAAAAAAATACTTTTACTGGCCGGAAAAAAGTAAACGAATGTGGCTCCGTCACAACATACCGGAGCCGACTGAGGTAAAGTACGGAGGGGGGTTTAGCTCTCGCGATCCTTGGACACCGGTCGGTAAACTGATTCGTGCCTTTAGTTGTCAGTTATGGCCGCTGTGACAACCAACCCGTGTGACTTCCATACCCGGTCTCCCCTATTTAACTAAATGTAAACAAACCATAAAATTAAGTGCTTTATCAGGCCGATATTGCATTGGTTGGTAAAGTTTGTTTTGTTATTGATCATATTGTTATTCATTTCTTTTGTTCATTATTAGTGTTATCAATTAGTTGTAATTGTTGTGTTAGTTATTGTTATTCTGCTGAAACTTACGAACCTGTACTAGGTACAAGCTGCGCTAGCTCGGCTGGATGACACAGAAGAACGGTTAATTATTAATCTTGGTGATGCTTCCTCATCATCTTCGGTATCATCCAAATCATCAATAGTGACAGCTCAAATTAAAGTATGATTACAGTTACTGAACTCTTTTATTTAATAATTGTTTGCCCCAATAGGAAAAAATATAACTCTTCAACTTACAATTTTTTTTTGAATAATGTAACGTGTAGTTTACATACCTACCTACGAGTACGTTAGTGTTTGTGAGCAGTACAGAAAAAAACCGGCCAAGTGCGAGTCGGACTCGCGCACCGAGGGTTCCGTACAAACACTTTCCATCCCTAAGTGGTTAAGTTAAGTTTGCACCTGGTATGTATAGCGCCCCATATAAATTAGGTGCAAAGTTAGGTATTAAAAAAAAAATATATGGTTTTCGTAATTATTCCTTTATCTATGCTATAAGACGTTGCTTCGTACCAAATTTCAAGATTCTGAGTTCACGGGAAGCACCCTGTAGGTTTTGATTCCCTTGCAAGTGTCGAAAATTTGCGGCATAAACGGCTGTATCTTTTGATTGCGTTGGCTTAGAAGTTTGATTTTTTCACAGCTTCAAGGGACAGTAGACCTGAGTAATTGATATAAATTTCAGCTTCATACCTCCACGCCTTCCTGAGAAAAAGGGTCTTGACAGACGGACGGACGGACAGACGGACAACAAAGTGATCCTATAAGGGTTCCGTTTTTTCCTTTTGAGGTACGGAACCCTAAAAATACATTTAAAATATTGAATGTCTATTCATACACAATATTTGTGTATTAATTTCTTTTATACGTATATCACTTGGCAAAGGCCATTTAATTATTTTTCTACTTTGTTTGTTGTTAAAAATTTTGGGTATACCTGAATATGTCAACATTGACAGCCAAGGTTTGTTTACATTTAGTTAAATACCTATCCAGATAGAGTATAGGTCTGTTGCTATCGTCTTAATCTGTCGCCCCAGTCACAACCTCAAGTACTAACACAGTTGATAAAAACTGGCCCTTCTACATCTTGAATTTCCAACTATTTCTTTTTAAACCGTTTAATTTAATTGGTAACCAAGTGGGTGGCTGATCGTCACAGTAACACTGTTCGAAGCTCTCAACATTGTTTGTTTTAGTTTTACTGCGCCCCTAAAACACTTCCGCTACAAAGTCGGGCCACTTTTGTTGAAGCAACATCGGTTAATCGCTGTGGAATATGCCCGTAATAAAATTACTGATATTGGAAATAAAATATGTATGTTACGAGATCGTTATTTTTTTAGGACTGGAACTGGATTCCGATGCGCATCGCAACAAAATAAGCTTTACAAATAACTGGAGCGCCGGCGCGGCGCGGTGCGACTGTCGCGCTTTATTGCCACATTCTTTAAATACTTTTATACTTCCATTGTTTACGAGCTAAAGTTTACATATATAAATTTTTGTGGTATGGATACTCTCGTTGAAGTTCACGGGCAAGGACGGGCGCAAACGTTGCGGACGGTCGACTACCGCTCGTTCGGCCGCGGCCCGCGGATTTCACTAGCCTTTCGTTACTTACATGTTTACTGAAGACACTTCTTACATGTATAAGACTTACTTGCATTTTTACCCTTTCTGATTTTCATACACAATTTTGAAATCACTTTTCAACAAAATAACATTGTTTTTATTATTTTGTAGCACAAGACGCCTCGCCTTTGAGTAAATTTCTAGTTTTCATATGACTTATTATAATATTATATCCCTAACATTTCCGTTTTATTTTGTACTTAATGGTAATTAGTTAGAGCTATTTCTACGTTCCATATCGACGGTGAAGGACCATGAACTCCTAACTTACATTTTGACGATTGTGAGATTTTAATGTGGTTACGCTCGGAATTTAATTTGGCATCATTACTGAAGAGACTGATTTCATTTAGCCTTTTAGAGTTATGCCAAATTCGGGCGTAACCACATTAAAATCTCACAATCGTCAAAATGTAAGTTAGGATTTCATGGTACTTCACCGTCGATATATAGACACCTACTCTTTATTACGTGTAATACACAAATACCAAGTCAAGAATGCGGTGAAAATTGCAATTTATCTCCCCCTATTTTACCTTTACAACTGAATATCTGGCCGCTGAATTGAAAGTATCGCATGGATTACGGTATTTTTATCAGATCTGTCTGCAAGAAGTGCAGCGATAGCGGGAGACGCTCATTAAAGGCGCCCCGGGGCCCCCCGGCGCCCCGCCCTGGTGCCCGCGCCCTCGCGTCGCACCCTGTCTACTGTCAAAGGAACCCTCTCATTGTATCCGTCGCTTACTAACCTAGTTCCCTGTTTCTTTGAATGTGTAACTGTAACTAATATCATACTTATTTAGTTCAAATACAAAACTATTGATGATTTGAAGCGGTGGGAACACGAGACGTAGCCAGGGCTCGATTTTTCGATGCCAGCGTTTTGATTTTTGGTTGATTTACGGAGTTCGGAAGGTTATTCATGTGCATTAATTTTAACGATTTATCTCTATTATTTCCGGTTATATGATTATTCATAATATTTAATTTGATACCCATGAATTGCCAGTAAGCGACGGTAGGCAGCGTATTTTGAATTCTTGGACTGTCCGAATCAAAAACCTAACAAACCATCTCATCTAATCTTCTTTGGCACTCTCTTTACAGAGTGCCGTGAGTGGTCGTGGCCATTATGTAACTATATGTGGAGATCTGAGTAACCCGTTTGAGAGACCTCCACTCGTTAAAAATACCGAACTGCAAAATGTGGGTGATAAGGCTGAGAGAAGGTGGGATAACTTTACTAACACGCATTTCAGAAATCGATTTAAAAACATAAATACACCTTAGCGGGATAAGAAGCACAAACCAGGGCTCGGAAAACAAATATTTAAAATTTATTAGGTATTTAGTGAATTTAGATCACTGATTAAACATTCAATTGAAGGAATGTAAAACAATAGAATTCATAAGACCGATTGATACATTGAACGATGATCGAATTCCATCCAGCTATTTTATTTTTGTACTCGCCCAATCTTTCGAATGCGTATATATTTTTATAAATTACCCTACACGATAAAATATCGGGCATAAACAGACGAAAATTCGCTTATCGCTACATTTCACTGACGTCTCTATCATCTCGCGGCGCCCCTCGCGACTTATCTGCCGTATCATACCGCCCCCCTCCCCCGCACGTCACCCCGCCACACCCCTCAGGGTAGCTAATTTATTTGTCACATCATCGGGGACAAATGCCGCCCACGCTGCACTGCACTCGCGCGCGCGAATCAATTGGCCACATGTTCAATTGTTCGCTGCTGCGACGCGACGCGGCGGAGCGCCGACGCAATTATATTTAATGACTTTAGTATTCCTACACCGATTTGACGCACTCTCAAATTTCAATCTCCCGATTGGTTCCGTGCCGTTAAGCGCACAAAATAGTGTGTGAGAGTGACGTCATACAATTTTTTTACAGTGCGATATTTACAGTAATCATGCTACTCGTATTTATTGCAACATATTATTTTGTAGCAATCTACTGTGATTATCTGTGTAATCATAACACCTGGTTTATGATCCTCTTTAACTTTGACAAATAAATTACTAAAAATCATAACGGTGGCTTTAAAATAAGATAAATAATGTACAGATACTAATTTGCTATTCGAAGTAACGAACGTAGATATTTTAGAATTCGTTCAGTATTTCCCGGAATCTGTGCGATACATATACGATAGTCGGCTTTTGTGAATGCCTCAATGTCGCCCTCCGGCAGCGTGGTTCGACAGCGTTGTCCGACACTCGGACTACAAGGAATTTTATATTCCACTTATTTCGACACTCGGACTACAAATTCTTATTTTCCACTTAGTCCGACACTCGGACTGTAAGGAATTCTTATTTTCCACTTAGTCCGACACTCGGACTGCAAGGAATTCTTATTTTCCAGTTAGTTCGACCTTCAAACCTCAATTTCATCATTAACAACTACCTGGTCATCATGAGACCTTAATTTAGTAAGTGATATAGAAAATGCTAATAATCCTTTTTTTTATGTCTTAGGGGGCAAACGAGCAAACGTATCGCCTGATGGAAAGCGATTACCGTCGCTCGTAAACACCTGCAACACCAGAGGAGTCACAAGTGTTTGCCTACCCGGAGGACGAAGATGGAATGCCTCTATGCTAGTAATTTCACCGGCTATCTTACCCCCACACCGGAACACAACAATGCGAACATTGCTGTTTGGCGGTGGGTTAGTAGGCAAGACGGTAGTAACAGTCCGGACGGACCCTGCACGAGGCCCTACTACTCCAAAAACTTACTTAACATTTAACCAAAATTTGGAATCCTTGGCTTCAATATGCCTGTGTTTGTGTCTATTTTGTAAATATTCCATGCTGTCGCATTAGGTAAGCCTGTAAGGACAGTTGTGTGTGTAAATAAATAAATAAATAAAAAAAATATTGGCTGAGATCTTGTCACTTGTTCCAAGTAAGCTGAATATCTTGGAAACTACTGGTCCTACTTCCACCAAACATAGCTAAGAACCATCTCGGCGGAAAAGTCGATTTTAAATCTTTCGATTAAAAAAAACCGCACTTAAATTGGTCCATCCGCTTGGGCGCTACGATGCCACAGACAGACACACAGATACACATGTTAAACTTATACCACCCCTCTTTTTTTCGTCGGGGGTTAATAACACCCCTCTTTTTTTCGTCGGGGGTTAAAAATAGGACATATTATAGTTTGGTTTCAAGAAGCATGTTATATTTGGTTTACTATTTCATTCAATAAATTGTGCTATTATTCCGTAACCCATGGGTGTTTTAATTAATGAAAAAAGATGAAATTGAGGTTTGAAGGTCGAACTAACTGGAAAATGAGAATTCCTTGCAGTCCGAGTGTCGGACTAACTGGAAAATAAAAATTCCTTACAGTCCGAGTGTCGGACTAAGTGGAAAATAAGAATTCCTTGTAGTCCGAGTGTCGAACTAAGTGGAATATAAAATTCCTTGTAGTCCGAGTGTCGGACAACGCTGTCGAACCACGCGGCCGGAGGGCAATGTCGTATTTAGAATATGATTCCTCTTGGAAATCTGTTTCCTATTCTTTTATATCGATTGTCGAGCTGTCGAAAGCTACGTAAAGTGCGTAAGATCAAAACTATTCTAAGTATCGCTTTCTGTCTGTCTGTCCCTATGTATGCTTGGATCTTTAAAATTACGCAACAGATTTTGATGCGGTTTTTTTTATAGATAGAGTAATTCAAATGGAAGGTTTATTATGTACCTATAATATATATATGCATAATTTGTCAGCATTGCACCCGTGCGAATCCGGCGCGGGTCGCTAGCATTAAATATAACAAAATTACAACGTTCAGTGACTATTATTAAAAACGTATGTTCATTGTTTAATGTAAATTTATGATGGCATGTCTAAATTTTGCATTTATTGCAGCTCAGTATTCATTTTATTCAAATACCACTAATAAGAACGGGATGTTTTGTTTATCAGATGTTTCTGGCATAATAACCTCAGTCGGCTTAGTGTCAAATCAACAAATAAACATGAAATCATGCTAAATAATCAAAAATGTTATGGTATTAGTTTCTCATGGGGTTTTGATGAATAAAATTGCGAAAATAAAGAGATGAGGAAAATTATTATTCCAAAAGGAAATAGATACACCCTGCTCAAACTTGCAATACACATACTATCGCGATCCCATGTGCATTGTGCAATTGTGCACCGATTATCGATTGTCAGAGCGCGACGTGTGACGTGGTCGGCCGTCGCCGGCTCTGTCGGCAGGGCGCGCCCGGGTCAAGTTCACCCTGTCGTGTCGGCGCCTCATGAAGGGTGATTGGCAGATCCACCAATAACCAGATTAACGAGCAATTGAAATCGCTTGATTTTAATGCTAACTCGTCCGTCAAATTAGGTACGCGATAAAATTCTTGCCTACATTTTTGTGATAATGATAAATATAGAGCAAAAGTACAAGTACTTACTATTCATCAAATGGGCTTAATATATGTTATCAATGTTATCATCGACGCCGTTGACCGGCAGCTATCAATAGCATTGTTGCCATATGATATTTTTAAGCCTTCCGTCGTCCAAAGTATCCACATTATCTACAGTCGTGTACGTATTATTGTTATCACTGAAAGTTTATTTATTTATTTATTTATTATTTATTAGGAGAACCAACAGCTACATACAATACATTGCTCTTAGAAATAGTTAATGGAAAGCCAATTACAGGTTCCCACCGGTAGAAGTTGAGTAGTACAATGTTAATAAAGAAATAGTATTTATAGTAGTGCAGTCAAATGGAATTTATTACAGTAAAACGTACAACAATAACTACAACAACAACCAAAACTAGCCTTTGTAACCTATGTTACGTAAATCCACGAACACCGTTCTTCCCTGTTCGTGCCACACGGTACAGTACCTACCATGGAGATTCGACAGTGCCACGCGACAAACTCGACAGGTATAATTTATTGACGCGATGACCAACAGTGCAGCCGGTGCTCGGTAGAAAAAAACACGGTAAAGATGATTTATTTGATCTTTATAGCACAAAATTAAAACTTAGCTTACAAAAGGCGATCGTATTGTCATGAGGCATTATTTACTAATCAACCTTCGGGCAAATGAAAATGAACATTATAGGCAGCGCGGCCTCGCCGGCGTGCGCCTGCGTCGAGGGCGCTCTCGCTAGCGACACCACTTGTTGCTGAAAGAAGCACTAATTGAAGCGCTGGCTAACGCGCTCTTAATTAAGCGACGCTGAGCGCCCCACAGCGCAGCGCCAGCAATGCCGCCATTAAGCGATGATTCCTTTCTCAGTGCTTGAATGCATTTATAGCCGATGTAACAGAATGCAAGTAACTGCGCCTGAAGTTCCTTAATAGGTAGTTCTTTTACAGTAACTGTACCAATGATTTTTGTAAGAAGGTTAACTGGAAGAAATCCCTTACAGGGATAAGTTCGCCCTTGTACACATGTATTGTTTTTGAGTTTTTGTCAATATTGTTTTATGTGAAATAAAGTGTTTACATACATACATACATAAATTCCATTCATTGCAAGTTTACATTCAAATGTCTGAATGCTCATTAGTGTCACGATTTTTCACTGACTTGACAAACAGGGCTGTAATGCCATATATATCTATGACCGACCGCGTTATGTTTGCGCTTCATTTATATACTACGCCAGGTTCAAACTAAATTTGACCGACTAGTAAAGTGAAATGTCATTTTATGCTGCTCGAATTACAAATATCGCGTTTTAATGACAGTAAAACGCGATATATACGAGCCATCGCTTATTATGCGATACATCAAGTACTCTCAAAATAGCGCACCAGTCAGTTCACACAAATAATCATCGAAATTCGTAGGTATTTCAAATAGCGAAAGATTTAAAGATTAGTAAAGAAATGATAAACATGAAGTGCAAGTTTAAATAAATACGACAGGTTCAAGGGTATGATCAGTTGATACATCGATAAGCGATATTAGATATTGTATAGTGAACATTAGCTGGTTGGATTAGCGTGTAATGACGTCACACCGCGGAGCGCGTGCGCCGGCCGGCCGGGGCAGTAGCGTGTGCACTAGGTAACTGAAGTTAGGTTAGTAAATTAGGGGTTGGTATGTTCTCGAAGGGTTTGCATTTAAAACAGTTGTAACAAAACTTTACACACTGAGCAAATTTGTCAGACAAACACGAGACCCATAGCTTACTAAATTACACTAATCTCTTGAACTTCCTTCAGTTATTGTCTTTTTAGCTGCACTAGATTTAACAAACCGCGAACTAAAATCCCTATTATCTCGATGATCACATTGGGTCAACTCACGACGAAACCGTTTTCTAACTCTATGCTGCACTTACATTACAGCATTCAGCGTCTTGAAGCGATCGTTACCGCCCTCCGGCTTGCATCGCCGCACTCACGAGACAAAAAGCGTTTATAATGTGGTAGCAATGTGTATTTGTTTCTGTTTTTACATTTTGTTTAAGAAATAACTGGATGTATCGTATAACTGTATATATATTAGTTTCTTTAATGCAGTACAAAGGAGTACTCACGCGCCATGGACACGTTGACAAATCGATCACCAATCCTTTTTGTCCCATGAATTGACTCGAATGGACTTTGTGACAATGCGCAGATCTCAGCGAGTTCTCAACCGATTTTAGTAATTCTTGTTTTAAAATGCACAAATAAAATTTCGCTAGGTCGTGACGAAGAGAAAATTTCGAAAAAAAAAAAAAGAAAAAAACTCCGCTCCAATCTATGGTGCAAGCTTAACCGGCTAAGCTTGCACCATAGATTGGTGCGGAGCGGCTGACTCTGCATCGACCTAGTAATTTGAAATTCGATTAAACCTAGTGCTCACAAGTTTATCGCTCATATTTTGTAATGGAAACAATCTTTCAAGAAGTCGCAGGCTATTGTTGTTGGAAGCCCCCATTTTATTTCCAAGCTCTCAGATCAAACTAAGCCAGTTATTTTCTTTGATGGTACTCCTATACCTTTCTCTTCTACTGTTAAAAATTTAGGCATTACCATGGATCAAACTTTGTCATGGGCACCTCATATTTCTGAGATCAGCAGGAAACTCTTTGCGTCCCTTCATTCATTGAGGCGTCTGCAGAATTTCCTTCCTCTTCATACGAAGATCATGCTTGCCCGCTCTCTTTTGCTCCCACTACTCGACTACGGTGACGTTGCTTTCCTGGATCTCCGGGGGGAGCTGCTTGACAAGCTGGAGCGCCTACAAAATGTCTGTATCAGGTACATATTTGGTCTCCGCAAGTTTGATCATGTGTCTCAATACCGCGCCCAACTTAAATGGCTTCCGATCCGTCAGCGCAGAGACTTACATGTTCTTTGTCTTCTGTATAATGCCCTTTTTATTCCTTCTTCTCCTCCTTACCTTGCAGAGAAGTTCTCTTACATGGCGGATGGTAGTGGCCATCGCCTGCGGTCTAGTGCGAATCTAGCTCTATCGATCCCACCGCATAGATCGCATGTCTACGATATGTCTTTTGCTGTGCGCGCCGTGAAATTATGGAACAAGTTGTCTCCCGCCCTAAGGCAGACGCAGTCCGTTGCATCGCTCAAGGGGAAGTTGAAGGGATTGTGGCTGTCAAACGAATAATAGGTTGCTGTTTTTGTTGTAATTATGACTATTTCTGTTGAATTTATATATATATATATATATATATGTATTTATTACGTATTATGTATTATATTGACTGTTTGCCTATCTCTCTCTATTTTGGTTTTTTTGCATTTTCATGTGTAAGTATTATTGTTAAACTATCCTCCTTCGTATTGTACATGTTGCTTTGGCTGTCTACCGTTTACATTTGTCTTTAGCACTCATTTACTCAAAGGTTAACTGGAAGAGATCCCTTAAAGGGATAAGTTCGCCTTTGTACATGTATTTCTTTTGTTTTAATGTATTTCTGTTTTTGTGTACAATAACTAGGGTCGACCGTAACGAACAACCTCACGCTCGATGCAGAGGTCGACATACGTATCGGAAAAGCGGCCGCCATGTTCGGGAAGCTTAGTATAAGAGTATGGCAAAACAAACATCTCACGACAAATACCAAAATGCTAATTTTTTTCAGGCGTCCATTCTAAGCATACTCTTGTACGGAGCTGAAACCTGGACAACGTATGAAAAAGTAGAACGGCGTTTAAACTCTTTTTACATGCGTTGCCTTCGTAAGATCTTGGGCATATCGTGGCAAGACAGGGTAACAAACGAAAGGGTTCTAGAAATTTCACAGCTGCCTAGTTTGACCGCGTTTCTCAAACAGAGACGTCTGCGTTGGCTAGGGCATGTGTACAGGATGGAACCTTCTCGTCTTCCTCGTAGTGTTCTTCTTGGCGCGGTGGCGAATGCAAGAAGAAACGTTGGCAGACCATTGCTTCGCTTTAAAGATTGCGCAAAGAGGGACATGGCCGCCTTCCATATTGACCACCAGAAATGGGAAAAGCTTGCGGAGAATCGGACGGAGTGGCGCAAATGCGTTGTTGAAGGTCGCAAGTTATGCGATGAGACCTGGTTCGCGGCACTCGCTGACAAGAGACAAAGACGTCGACAAGGCGACGCAGTACCACCCGTCGCACACTTCTCTTGTCAGGCCTGCGGTAAAATGTGTCGATCTCGTATCGGTTTAGTTAGCCACCAGAAACGGTGTATCCCAAACACTACACCATAATTCGTCTGCAATAGACGCAAGGGCCTATATGTGTGTACAATAAAGTGTTTACATACATACATCTTTTCCGTCACCTAAGGTTAGATGTGTCAATAATATAATTACTATTATGCTCGTAACGGATCTGATTTTAGCATGCCAGTAGTTATAGAACGTCAATTTGGCATGTACTGTACGAGCGTCTTTATTTGTTATTTAGATTAATTTTATAATGGGGGCATTAATGACGGCACAAAAGTATTTACTTATGGCCTAGAAAACGAAATCGAGTTTAATCAATGAAAATAATGTAAATTGTTTCAAATTATGATGAGTTAGAGAAGACGTGAGGGTGTGCACGTACCTGCCACGGGCGACAGCTTGCGCATCACGCACCATCGCGACTTCCACTGCAACAACACACACGGGTTATATTAATCCACCTATCAATCATTCAATACTGGAGATCAGGTAAAGAAGAAGACGGTATTTCGCTAATCGCTGTAATGCCGTGTAAACTTCATGGTAAACTAGCTTTTGCTTGCGACTACGTACGCGTGGAACTTGATAAAAGGGATTATTAAAAGCGCCTAAGCGAATGTAAGAGCAATCGTGCTTTTGGTCTAATAGTTACATTTCCTACAGGGTCACCGCACCCCAACAGAAATGTTCACTCACTTTCCAATCTTTTTAGGTATAATTTCCAGGATAAAAACTATCCTATGTCCTTCCTCGTATCTTAAACTATCTCTATGCCAAATTTCATCAAAATCGATTCAGCGGTCTAAGCGTGAAGAGGTAACAGACAGACAGACAGACAGACACACTTTCGCATTTATAATATTACTAGCTTTTGCCCGCGACTACGTCCGCGTGGAACTTGGAAGTATGGAAGAAACCTCGTACAACACGATAGATATCCACCTAATCACCTTAATTAATAATAGAGCGCCTAAGCAAATGTAAGAGCAATTGTGCTTTTGGTTTAATCATTACATTTTCTACAGGGTCATCAATGTCATCATGAATTACTTACTCACTTTTCAATCTTTTGAGAGATAATTTCCAGGATGAAAACTATCCTATGTCCTTCCTCGGATCTTAAACTATCTCCATGCCAAATTTCATCAAAATCGATTCAGCGGTTTAAGCGTGAAGAGGTAACAGACAGACAGACAGACACACTTTCGCATTTATAATATTAGTATAGTATGGAAGTATGGATAAATAAACAAAACGGGACTTAATCGCATTTGAAAAGATGTTTATTTAATGACCTCGACATTTCGGACGTGATGTTACGTCCACGGTATCAAAGGTACTAAAGAAGTGGACCTTAACATCTTCTTGTCGCGCGAGTATGTCGAACTGCCCGCACTTGGTGATGATTATCAACTCGCTCGCTGGGGCTGCCACTAGACCGACACACTTACGATATATGATAGTTACAATACAATGTACTCGTATTAACTTGAGAGCGACCCTTTTTATGTAACTTGCATTTGCTGATCACTGGATTCTTCGAAAACGATAGCGTGAAAACGTCCTTCCGGTTTAAATTCTTGTTGGTATTATTATTTCAACTGCTTCACGTATGTACAATCCTGCTATAGAAGTGACGTTCCCGAGAAAGGATCTTGGTCCTAATCGGTATATGACACCTTTTTAACGCGATTAAGTCCCGTAAAATCAATATAAGTTCGCGATACTTTAGTGACTTAAACATATTGACGATAGTTTCGCTATATCCGTGATATTCCCGACACGTCGCTCAAATAACTGTGAATCGATGTCAATCAGATTTAGATCTTAGGCGTCCTACTGACTGCTAATTAGTTACCGGCCCGTATTTATTCTTCAGTCGTTCGGTCAACCGACACTGCTATATCCAAGTGGCGTGGTGTTGTCATAATTATTAAAGGAATGATTATATTATTTTAATACCAGCCTTCGTCAAAATAAGCCTGTAGACCTAAGTTCTACCAAGAATATCCTTCCGCCTCACCTAGGATTGAAACCCAAAGTTTGCAGTAGAAATCCCTTCACTGTCTGCTTAACAGACGTATTCACGTGTACTTAGTTTAATCGAAGTATTTATGGTTCAATAATCACATGTTTGTTAGGAGCATGAAACTGAAAATAATAACAAATAGTCTTGTTAGATACCACTTATTTAAGTAAAGTTAGGGCAGCAGTAAATACTAGATGTTCACGGTCATCGATATCGCACTCGACTCTGTACGAACAGGGCGCAACACAACACTCACGCCAGTAACTTTTGGAGTCATTTAAATACGCAGCTATGAGTAGTTAATCTATGAAGCCCCTTTTATCACTTCAGCCCGCTAATTCTAGAAGTAGCATAATTTTTGAATTTTTATGATCGTTGAAATGTTGGCAATGTTTTAGGTATTGCCAAATAGCCAAATAAGTTGCTGTAGTCAGTGATCAAAGCGACGCGCAGAAATACTATAAGTGCTGACATAATGGCAATGACGGGCAAGCAGACTTATTACACAAACGTGACTAATGTTCGGTAACTTCAATCATTTCACATCGCGGGGTCATTATAATGTTTGAGATGTACAAAGCATAATATAGATCATAAACATGAAATGTACGTTATCGACTGGCGCTGGCTAGATCATCTCACCTTCTTTCCGTCGCGGAACTTGACGGTGCCCTCGATGATGGTGCTGTCGTCCGCCATGCTGCCGCTACTGCATCCCCGACTTACTCGCGACTCACTCGCGACACACTCCTCACTCGCACTACACTGCCACCGTCACCGCATCACTCACAAGCACACACTATCAGCTCGCGCTGGCTCGATCTGGAACAAGTAATATCTTTCATAAGATTCAGTCTTGGATGATTTACCTAGAAGTTACACAAAATCCTACGTTATACTGTTAAATGAAACTAGCTCTGGTCGCTCCAGGCAAGGAGGTGATGGCACGCGCTGGATTTAAATCTACCCGTTTATGGACGCAAGCCCGCTGTAAACCGATGTCTAAATCCTGCTTGAATTAATGCTTAGCAAACAAGTTGATTTATCTGTACTAAAGTTTATGTGTAGAATTAGGTACTCCCCTACTTGACCTAATAACGCGAGTGCTAATATTATTACATCTATCAACGTTAGCTCTAATTTTCATTAGCCCTAATGTAGTTTAACCTAATTTTTATACCCTAATTAGTTGTTAGACCTAATAATCCAATACTTATAACCTAATAATTACCACACCTAATGATTATTAGACCTAATCATTACTGACACTAAATTTCAAGAGTACTAAAGATCATTTAACCTATTTTTTACGTTAAAACAAAAAAAAAACGGATTTGGACAAATATCGAACTGACTGAACCCCGAAAAGTGTAGGTAAGGTTAGGTTTGTATTGTGACCACGTATAGCGGAGCGAGCGAAGCGTCAAAAGATTCTCATGTACATCCAGAGTCTATGGCAATCCCGACTCCCCGTGGTCTTGTCTGTCCTACCCCTAGAGTGTTATTCCAAAACCGGAGGCGCGGAGGTAGAGCAGCCCTCGCCTTAGGTTTATGGATAATTAGATTTAATAAAATGTAGGTTGTAGCATTATTAGGTATTATAATAGTCTTCTTTATCCATCCCTGTTCCCGTTATTCGGGGTCGGGTCTCCTCACTCTCTTGCGCCAAGGTATTATAATAGTAGTAGTTTAAAAAAATCGGCTAAGTGCAAATTAGGGCTAGTGAGAATTCGGTATTAAGTAATTAGGCATCATGAAAATTCAGAAATCCTAAAATTAGGGCTATTCATTAATGGCATGTATTTAACGCGGCGACAAATTAATCTGATTTAGGGATTTATAAAAAATTAAAGGGGGTAGCAAAAATAATAAGTTGGCGACTAATTGCGGAGACTAGTATAAAGTAAAAAGTAGCAGCTAAGTAATCAATTTTCGGCTTTGTTTCAATATAAACTAGCATCGAGTTATTGTTTTGGCGACTGAATTAACTAAATAAGCGAAAACATGGCAGCGGATAAAAAGTTGATAATACTACCAGACTACACAATATAACGCGTGGAAATAGCGAACGTGTAAACAAACACGAATGAATCGGGTGCGGTTCAATTTGCATAAAAACTTTTAGCATATTTTCATTTAACTACTTTCAAAATGCATAATAAACACATTGCATATAAACAAAATTCATAATTTTGTCAAGCATAATATTTAAACATCATTACCATTAATAATCATAATAACATTCGTTATAATGTTCATAAGTCATAATATCACTTGGTATAACATTCATTCAGAATAATTATGAAAACTCATAAAAACACTTAAAATAATTATCAAGTTGCATAAATATCATACCTATCAAACTGCTCCAAGAGATAGGTAGGTTAGGGTTTTTTTTATGACCCCTAAAAACGATACTGCTCCCAGAGATAGGTAGGTTAGGGTTGTTTTTTTTATGACCCTAAAAACGATACTGCTCCCAGAGATAGGTAGGTTAGGGTTTTTTTTTATGAGTTTTTTATAATAATATGTGACATTCTATCAGAGAAAAGAAAAGAATAATATAATTTTGTAAGAATAAAGAAAAGAGAACCTATGAAGAAGAAAACAACGTTTGTTTTTTTAAATATATTTATTTTAATATCTACATGACAATAATTAAAGAAACTCATATCATACAGTATACAAGTAATCGAAGACACTTTTAATATGTTTTTTATTTATTTCAATTGCAAATTTGAAGCAATAGCTCGTAGAAATTCTTGGTTTATATTTTTGGATATATTTATTTGGACAGCATTTATGCTTTGAGTTATTATGAAAAAAGTATGATATGACAATGATATAGTATACAAAGTGACTATTATGCTATTTGTCTATTATGCAAATACATTATATATTATGCAATTAAACTATTATAATTTTCGAAATTATGCAATTCGTTTGTATGCATTTTGTTTTTATGCTATATGATCACTTATGCAGGTTGAAATTATGCAATTCGTTTTATGCAAAATAAAAATTCGCAAATTGTTTATGCAAAACATTACACACCTGAATGAATCGCGTGTTTACACTGACACCACCTGCTCTGACGAAAGGTCCAAGTTTATTAGGGGCACCATGGCTCTTAGGCCCTTGCGTTCTGAGCACTATAGCACGGGTTTTGAATAAAAACTAAGAATGCGACGCGACGCGTTTCGAGTCACGTAGGTAGGTGATTGTGTTCCAACTTTGTAATCAAATATAATTTTTAACAAAAAAAAGAACCGACTTCAGTAAAACTAAAAAAACAAAAATAACCCGTTCAAGTACAGATTACATTTGACTCACCCTTCGAAGTCGATCCCAAACCACTCAGTTCTTATATTTATAGTTATATTATAGTTTACGCGAGGTTTGGCACCGACTTCGAAGGGTGAGTCAAATGTAATCTGTACTTGAACGGGTTATTTTTGTTTTTTTAGTTTTACTGAAGTCGGTTCTTTTTTTTGTTAAAAATTATATTTTTTTGCTTTTTAGTAATTCATATAAAAGTTCTAGTGGCCATACAGCTCTGTGGTGTTCATCATCAGTTTCCTTACACCAAATCCTATTTACTGAATGTAAATTCTTGACTTTATCAATAAATTACCGAAAGCACCGTACATGTCCCTATAACATTTGAAGAGTTCCCTCGATTTCTCCAAGATTCATCATCAGATCCCGACTTAGTGCCAACGGAACCAACTCGGAGTTATACCCTTTCGATAAAAAAAAAATTGAAAATCGGTTCACGGTTCTCGGAGATATCGAGTAACATACATACAAAAAAAATTGTTCGAATTGAGAACCTCCTCGTTTTTTTGAAGTCGGTTAAAAATGGCCTACTCTAATTGTTCAATGGAGATTGCATATAAAATAAATCAAGGTCATAAATAAAATAATTTGTGCGACACTTTAAGAGCTTTAATCAAAGTTGAAAATTGCATGTATAAATAATAATTTTGGTCTATAGTTTTATTTAGTGGCTCTGATTTTGGTCAATGTGTACGAATTAAAATAAACGTGTTTTGTATGGACAACTTTTTTCTAAACTTAATAATTACCGAGATATGGACTCCTAAACCGACAATATTTTTTGGATATTGTGTCAGACTCTGCCTTAGCTCCGGCGCTGCGGGAAGTGCAGCCCGTGCTTTGCCTCGCAAGGGCGGAAGGGCTGCTCTCCCTCCGCGCCTCCGGCTTTTTATATACACTCTAGGGGTAGGGCAGACAAGACCACGTGGAATCGGGGTTGACAGCTTCGGTTCTGAGGCAAGTCTTATGATAATTCACTCCACTTTAAACGAACGCGCTTGTCGCCGTTTTCATTAAATTATGGTTTCGAAAACTAAAAAAATAACTCCCCATTACTTTTATATATGTAGTACCCATTTTAATATTTAAGCTGCCAGCAAATCAAAGCCCAAAATGCTTTTTTAGATGGAGACCTTTAGTTGCCACTAATATAAAGTTTGTTATCCTTCTGCTAATATTAGTCGCCAAGTCATTTTATAGTACCTCGCCTATGATTTCAGTAATCTTGTTTATTATTTCTGCTACCTTAAAGTAGCTGCCATTATTTGAATTTTAAAATATCCTTAGTTTAAAGCTCATTTAATATAAATGATTGCCAAAATATTTAATCGCTGACAAGTTATTATTTTAGTTGCAAATAGTCGACAGAAAAATTAAAGAGCAGCACTTTAATTTTTCTTTCGCCGCGAAAATAATAAGCTTTCATTAATTAGGATGAATGAAAATTCGGGTTAGTGATTTTCGGGTTACCAAAATTAGGGCCAATGAAATTAGGATGAAAGTTTTTCGTGCTAACGGAGGGGAACCCGATTACTACCGCAATCTTTATCTTCTGATAATGGTCGGAAGGCTCGTCCATGCGCCCGCCGAGTGTGCCACTCCGCTACGGCGGAGTCCTAATTTGGTAGATCTAATTAGCCAGTCAAAATGAGGTTTAAAGCGATTTTAGGATAGAAATGAGTATAAAAGGCTCTAGCTATCTAATTCTACGGTTCCCCTCCGTTAGCCCGAAAAACTTTCATCCTAATTTCATTGGCCCTAATTTTGGTAACCCGAAAATCACTAACCCGAATTTTCATTCATCCTAATTAATGAATAGCCCTAATTTTAGGATTCCGAATTTTCATCCTCACAACCATAAACCTCATTTTGACTGGCTAATTAGATCTACCAAACTAGGACTCCGCCGTAGCGGAGTGGCACACTCGGCGGGCGCATGGACGAGCCTTCCGACCATTATCAGGAGATAAAGATTGCGATAGTAATCGCTATCTATAGCAATGCCACTAATCCCCCGTGTCCCGAGCATTCTTGCGCCTACGCAGCAAACGGCACAAAATTTGCCTTTTTACTCTTGAGCGATAAACATCTTCTCGATCTCACCCACGCGACTGCGCAACGTTCTTCCCCTTTCCCCATAGCTCATCCTTATCTATACGTCACGCGGGAATTAACCGGATCATAAACTGGAGCCAAAAGATATAATTATAATATGCGTCGATAACCGGATTATGATCATCAAGATAAAAAAAGAGCGTGATTATATGGTGCAATGACTCTCAAGGCCACCGGCACAAAGTCAAATATTAGAATGTTTATTCCACTAGAGGTGATCCCTAAATCTTACATAAGTAGCTATAGCTCAGGTGAACAGTATGCATTACTACCTATCCAAAGTATAATATTTTGTGTATGTATATTTATTATTTCTTCACGCTGATATGGCTGTACAGATGTGCATGAAATTTGGAACAGAGATAGCTAATACTCTAGTTTTTTCATGCGAGCACACTATCAGCGTGCAATTAAAGATTCAGTCGTTGGTCTTAGTTTGGTTTAGGTCTTAAAGTATTTAGATTTACTGAACTGTTGGTATTTCGCAATTGATTGATTCGGGCTTACAGAATTCCAATGTAGTGTAGGTACCAAACATTCCAGCTTCTAGGTAGTCAAGTCTCAACCTACAGTTTGCACTGATTAATGGGGGTAGATTTAAATATGTAACTTGTTTAACTCAATAAGGGTCAGATCGCAATAGACGTTTAAGCAATATAATGTTTCACTGGATATAAAAAGTTGTTTTCGGATCCTGCAATCTTTATTTATTATGGTTCAGAGGTTGTTTGGTTTGAAGTCGGAGGAGGTTAAAACGTAGACAAAAAATCCGATTGGAAAAAGACATATCCAATAGTTGAAACCAATAGGATATAATATAACGATCTATGTAGAAGGAAAATCACAGATAACTATACGATACGATGCAACCAGGAGGCATACGCGTGTCAAATTCTTGGTAATAGATACTTAAAATGACTTCCAAGTCTGTTCTACAAATGTCTTCGTTTTCATAGCTCCCAGGCACGTGAATCGGTTTGAGTGCGGTTTATTTAATCGTCAGACTTGTCTGTAGAGGTGGTTTTCGAGTAGTCTCTAATGAAAGGTTCATAAGAAGTAATGACAGGATTTCAGCCAATTTCATGTACATGTTGTACATGCATACATTTATGATCACGCCTTTTCCCCAACGGGGTAGGCAGAGACTACGCAAATTTTCAAGTTGAGAATTCTGAATTTTGTAGTTATAACTGAAATCCTTTCAATGCATAATATATCATAATTAATTATACGCTTAAATAACTATTATAGAAATGAATTTCTGTCAATTGGGACTTTTTATCTTCAGCCAACTTCTGGACATAGGCTTCGAAAGAACGGCTCCATAGCCGAACCTGCTCCGCCCACATCCAGCAGATTCCAATGTTCCACGCCACGTCAGCAGTCCACCCTGTAGTCAGCCTGTCCAGGCCACGTCTTCCGATGCGGCGGCCGCTGAGGCTGGGGGGCCCTTTTTTGCAATATTTTATTGGCATAATACATAGTTTTTAATCGAGCCAAACTAATGAAAGATTTTAGCTTTAACTGAAGAATCACAAACAATATAGGATTTTCCACTGGACTTAATCACACTAATATTATAAAAGCGAAAATTTTTGAGTGTGTTTATGTGTTTGTATGTTTGTTACTTCTTCACGTTCAAACGGCTTTACCAATTTTGTTAATTTTGGTATGAAGGTAGCTGCCATACAGACTACTTTTTATCCCGAAAAATGTGGTGTTTTAATAATAAGGCTTCAAGCCTCGCACCGATTGAGTGATTTTTTGGTAAACGTTTACTGCGCCTTGCTACACACTATTATTCAACTTTATTCATGACTTTGAAGCGCAGTATGTACATTTTGTTCAACGTAGTCTAGTTTAGATAACGGTCTCATTTTGGATTAATCGAGAAACGAATTGATTTGTCCTTAACAATTTATAATATTTTATTAAGTGCCAAATTATGATGGACTAACGTAAATACACCCTACATAAACATCAAAATAATTCACCAATAAAATTTTATTGCATTATGTATATAAGAGTCTTAGTAAATCGCAATTACATTTAGAAACTTCAAAGTTTATGTTTCTCGTTATGACAATCAAGCTTTGTTAAATATCAAACAGGAAGAGTTCTTTCATTTAACATGAGGGCCTCACTATTCGTAGGCCTCAGTGAACTGGCTTCGTAGCCCGCAGCGCTACCCAGCGCGCGCGCAGCTACGAAGCGCGCTACGAGCATCATCACGTCATGCTGTATTCCATGTAAGCGCAACGGCTACGCCGTAGCGAACTTTTCGTGCCTCCGGCCCAAGAGCATCTTTTAATAATTTTCACCGCTAAAAGTTTGAGAACTTCCCAACTTTACTTTAACGTGTTGTTGAGAAGCTATGTACCTACATAGTTCCTCGTTCGTAATCCTCGCACTCGGAAACTTTCACCACGTCACTCGGATCACTGCACGCGCGAGATCGCGGCACAAAGTTGGTCGCTCCCGGCGACGTCGGGACGTGTGACGGCGGCGACGGCCGGCCCGGACTGCGCCCGGGAGGACCGGCGCAGGGCGGGGGCGGGGGCGGGGCGGGTTTCGGGAGCGGGAGACGGGAGGACGCGGGATCTTGCCGACTGTCCCCGTTCTGCCTGGCGCGATGCTGATTCAATTGCAAGTTTCTATCAATCAATGTCGTCTCTCACGCTACACCACTAACCGACTGCACTCTTGCAGTTGCTAATGAACATTGAACAGGGACAGGGATGCTACTTACAAAAGCAGAACTATAACGATTGTGGTTAACGGTGAATATTTTATTTAACTCTTAATTTGGTAGAGTGAAGAATACTATACAGGTTCTATTAATGTCATTGTTGCACTACTTACTTACGTTCAGCTTTTTTTTGAAAGTAAGTGTGGTTTGTTGTGATTTTTTGGACCCATGAATTGTAAATCAACTGTACCTACTCTTTTTTATATTTTTATAGAGCAGTCAACATTTTATTGAGTTCATTAAGTGACAAGGTTACTCCTCGCTCACGAATTTTCAGAAATTAAAACATTAACAAAATTTAGCAAACTAAATAGGGGACTTGCGCGACAAATACCCACTTGAAAAAACTACAAATAGCGCTAAATATTTATTGAAGGTATTTATTGTTCAGACATGACTAACACCAACCGAGAAGCTAAATAATGATTTGAAAACTATGCAATTATGCATGTAAAACAAACATTGTGTCTAAAACTTGCGTCTTACTTTAAAAATTTAATAAAATAAATTACATATTATACTTATAATATTATGCATATCGTCGTCTAGTACCCATAGTACAACCTTTGCTTAAGTTGGGACCAGGTCGATTTGTGTAAGATTATTGTCCCATAATATTTATTTATTTAACTACACTTCGACTGCTCTAAAAGTCAGGAATCACCGTGAAAGTTCAACATACTTACGGAGCGCTCAAAACACTCCGTACAAAATGGCCACCTAATCGTGATGTCATTATACAGGATGTTTATAATAAAGATGTAGGAACTTTAGGAGGTGACACAGGGGACTATTTGAAAGAGTTTGAAACTTATATGTCTTAGTCCAATCTGTGATAGTTATTTTATATAATCAAGATTTTCTAAATTTTTATTTTTACCAAAAATTTACACGAAAAGTCAAATTTAAAACAAAGTATGCATTAAGTGATCTGCCATTTTCACCATGTAAAAGTGCGTTTAAGTTCATGGTTGCCTTACAATTACAAAATTTCTTTTGGATTAAAAAACAAATTAAATCGGCGTACCTTTGGACACACATATTTCAAATAGGTAATATTATTTTATTTGGTGTTTATTTCTTTGTTGCATGACATTTTGAGCTAATTTTATTTTTATTTACAGACACACATCTGTTTAGTTCATGAATTATCTAAGTTAGGTTATGTATATATTATTTTTCTAGCAACTTCAATAAAATTACATGTGCTGGTCCATACGCGCATGCGTCGCGCGAGCGCAGCGCAGGTCTGAGGCCAGCCTTCAGTGATAATTGACTGCTGAGTCAATAAAACAGATTTCTGTAATAATATACTTTATTACAAAGTAATACATCATTACATCGTACATTTACAGTGTCGGGTATAATAACGCAAACGTTTCATTTCGCCAAAAGCATTTTTCACTGAAACTGTAAACTATTTCGAATTGTTATAAAACAAACCTAACCTAACCTAACCGAATCTAAAGGATGATATTTACAACAATCTGAAATAGTTTACAGTTACAGTAAAAATGCTTTTGGCGAAATGAAACTTTTGCGAAATGAAACGTTTGCGGCAAGGAAGGTAACTTTAGTACAACACCAGAAGTGGGGCACGATCTATAACTTTTTTAAATTACTAGCGGAAAACCGCAGCGAAGAGGACAAGCAGCAGTGCTACACCGGGTGCGGTGTGGAGTGCGGCGTGCGAGGGTTGGGCGCAGACGGCGCGGCGCGCGGCGGCGGGGCCCAGGCACGCGGCGTGCGCCATGAGGTGCGGCAGCTGGCTCTGCTCGTACAGCCCCGTGAACAGCGCCTGCTGCGGCCCGCGCGCGAACACCGCCACGTCGTCGCCGCCGTGCGTCTCCGACTCTAGGGGCACTTCCGCGTGCGTCATCCAATCAATTGATTCTGTCAATAGAAAAACAAGATAAGGTGTAGGTATAAGCGTACTAAAACCCGTTTATTATCCATGGTCTTTGTGTTAGATCATACAAGAAACTTACGGAAATTGCTATCGAGCGTTACGTCCGCTCGCTTTTCATCGATATGGTATCGGTGGCCGGGTCCGTTGGTGTAAGAAAGAGTCATGTAAGGCACGCCGTCGTCGCCGATGTCGTTAGAGGCTCCGAGAATATCATGACCGCGGCTCGAGTAGCCGTTGAAGGCCATGGCGTGTGCGTGATCGGCGGTGAGAACCAACAGCGAGCTGGCGGCCGGCAGCAGCGCCTCGGCGCGCACCACCGCGTCGCTCAGCGCTCCGGTCTCATCCAGCGCCAGGTGCGGTCGCGTCTCGTGGTGCGCGTGGTCGATGCGCCCTCCCTCCACGAATAAGAAAAAGCCGCGAGGGTTCTGTGACAGCACTCGAATAGCGGCCTCCGTTAGCTCAGCCAGTGTGGGCTTATCTAGGTTCGCTTCTCGAACCTGCCTCTCGTACTGCAAGTGAGAAGACTCGAATAGCCCGAACAAGTACTGGGGCGGGTCGACGATGGCCTGCAGAAGCGACGAACGGTTCCAGGCGTACACGTACGATTCGCCTGCCGCCTCGCGCTGCCCGCGCCATTCCTCGATTAGATTGCGTCCGTCCCAGCGCAATCCTGAAGTGCCTTCCTCGTCTACTGTTGTGTTCGGGAGGAATTCACGACGGCCACCGCCTAGAATCACCTGCACAGACACTAATGTTAAATATATGACAATTTCCTTAATATTTTAAAAGTTACGTGGAAGCGATACTTACCTGGAACTGGTTGCCAGGGTAGGAGTTGACGAGCTGATCGGCGATGTCGGGGCACAGCTTAGGGTCAACCCCGGAGCGGATTACCTCGGCGTCATTCTCCCAGTCGCGGTTGGATGAATGTGAGTACGCGCCAGCCGGGGACGCGTGCGTAACACGTGTAGACGTCACGATACCTGCAACCAATTTCATAGTTGTCTAAGCACTTACATACGTATGTATCAGGCAGGGAAAGTACTGAGTTTTTTTTTCTATGGATATGTAGCTAACCAGCGCTGCGGCCGTCGGCGAGAGCCCAGGCCGCAATGGACTGGAGGTGGGTGGCGGTGTCTGTGGAGGCGAGACAGTCCCAGCGCGGCACGGCGCCGTTCACGCCGAGCGTGCCGCGATTCGCCTTCACTCCGCATAAATACGCAGTCGCTGTACACGCTGAATCCGGAATTTGTGAGTCCAAGCAGTATGTCTGGAATAAAACAATGTTAAGAGGCCTTATACATTTTGATGACAATGATAATTTTAAACAACTTTTTGAAGTGAATACATATTACTTTTCCCTGAGTTCCAGATTCATGCTTTCATTGGATGCAGTCGAAAATAAGTTGAAAAAAAGACAATTTTCTGCGTGAATTTGATAATTTCGAGTAGTTTTTGAAACAAAAGTTATCAGTGAATAATTCAAACTGTAGGTTTCGAAAAATATACCAATAAATTGCAATAGCTCTGTGCTAAGTAGTAACATATGATAATATTTTAATAAACATGTTTGATCATAGAGAAAAATGACTTTATCAATCAGCATTATTGAACGGATAAGGAGCCTTAACGCTTTAACTTTACGGAAGTTCATTGACCGAGCGAGCGAAGCGTTTCTGTTCCAGCATCGCTAAAATTTATTTCGTACGTCCGTCTTATTTCCGGCTGTACTTGCCTACAGGCCACATTTCTCAACCGATTCTCATGAAATTGTGTGATATAGGTATACAAGTATTTTTTTCGATTCATTTTTTCGAAATTTTTCAAAATGGTGGGGATATGGGGGCTAAAACTGTAAAAAATTACAAAGCCCGTGTCTACCAAAAATGGAGGTACCTTAGCGAGTCCGGTAATAGGGAAGCGTTCGTAGCTGAGGCGTTCCTCCTCCCCGGAGCGGCCGGCGCGCTGACCGCGCAGCGTGCGCGCCGGCGCCAGCGTCGGCACCGACAGCCCGTCGCCCAGGAACATGACCACGTTGCGCGCCACCTCGTCGTACGGCGGCTCCTCGAGGCGCTCGTCGATGGCGGTGAACGCTTCGTCGTACCAGTAGGGGGCGTCGCGCTCGGCGGGGTCCGGCGCGAGGGCGCGGGAAGGGCGCTCAGCGGCGGACGCCGAACGCTCGCGGTGGTAGTGGTCGGCGCTCGCCACCACCACCAGCGCCAGCAGTAGCAGCGACAGTAGCGAGGAACGCATTATCGGGAAAATCGCAGTAGCAAGAACAGAAAACGAGGCAATAAACTACGTTTGCTCACGATACACTTTGTCGTGTTTTAACTAAAATTAAGTTATCTTCACTTGATTGTAAAACATGATATAACTATTCCATCGTTATCAGCCTTGGCTGCGAGATCTAGAGTAAATAACTGAATTTGAGCTCGACTGATGATACACTATTTCATTTTGAGATCAGTGTCTCAATTTAATCATATCTTCCTAAGAAGGTTTATCTCAAATTTGAAATACATGTCAGATCAGAGACATGTCGATAGCACGATACTGCACCAATTTTATCTTATTATGAGAGGCATCACATATTATCAGTTTGGATAAAACTCTATAGTTTGGCAGGTTTATAAATCAGTAAAATAAAATCATTATGACTAGAGTAGGTATTGTACTTATTACTCGTAATACTCTTAATCACATTGTCTATCTAGGTTACAAAATTCACACTGCCGTATTTGTCTACATGGTATATTATGTAATTCATGTTCTGTGTTGATTGGCATTTAGTCTATTAAGAAAAGAAAATAATCTTTGTACCTTACTAATAGAGACCGCTTATTTTTAAGGGTTGAGAGTTAGTTAAGGGTTGACTTTCGCTATTTTGAATTTTACAACAAAATAGATCGTTTTGAGGAAGAGTAGTGGTTTCCTAAAAAAAAATATCAAATTAAAAACAAAACAAAAATTCAAACACACCAAACATTTTTTTCTCTTATTAAATTTATATCGTGTTGCACTGGTCGGGAAGGTAAATTTTGAAAAGAGAGACATCCCTACAAGCTTATCATATGACTCGCAAAAGCAACATATACATATAAACGGAAAAGTTTTGAGTGACTGACTGACTCATTAACGCATCACATAATTATTATGTATCAATGCATTCCCTTAACTTTCCAAAATCCTTATCAAAAGAGTGATATGAAAATGTGTCTTGTTTACCCTTTTTAACGCTCAATACATTTCCTTGTAAAATTCCTTTGTTCCAAAATAATATTCCTGATTTATTTATTTTTTATAAAATACTAGCTGTGCCCCGCGGTGTTACCCGCTCATCCCACGGGAACACTAATTTTTTTCGGGATGAAAAGTATCCTATGTCCTTTCCCGGGTCTCAAACTATCTCCATACCGAATTTCATCTAAATCGGTTCAGCGGTTTAAGCGTGAAGAGGTAACAGACAGACAGACAGACAGACAGACAGACACTTTCGCATTTATAATATTAGTATGGATTGACAGGAAACGCTCCATAGCCAGAACATTCTAGTTTAAATTATCTTTGTCCTTACCGACTTAATGAGATAAACCGTTCTACTTAAATTGGCGTCAGGCGTGCTTGTACAGTCATCGCACGAGAGATGGAGCTGGCAAACTTTTTGAACAAAAATGGCGGATCTGCGCATGTACATTTGTACGTAAATCGGCTACTGCGCAGTGAAGGTTATGCTCAAAAAGTTTGCCTGCAGATGTAATCGTACGCGACATGACGAAAGCACCGCGCCCCCGCCGCGCGGGCGACCTTGAGCGCCGGCGGGTGACGCGCGCTGCGTGTGCGCCGCCTGCCGCTCGCGTGCTTATTAAGCCGCGCTTCGACGGCTAAACCCGCTAAGTGTGGCCTGTTTTAGGGTTCCACGGTTAAATCGTCACACAAGTGGCATCCTGAAAATTAAACTTGATGACCAAAGATCTTGGCGATAAACATTAGCCTAAAAACCCTTGAAGTATTATGATCTAAACGAAAGGAAGTACATATAGTAGAACCCCACGGCACGGCATGGCTCTGGTCAAAGTTCAAATTAGTTTCTTTTTTACGTATGCTATTACAAGGGTTTAATTGGCACAGATATAGTGGAACGCATCAAGTTTGCATATATCGTAGTGACGGAATCAGTTATATTCGATATCTCAACGCCTGCAAATATCTTAATATCCCGCCTGCAAAAACCTGTGAGTACGAAGCTATGAAGCCTCTATCAATCAACAAAATGGGACATTTGTAGCAAACCTGATGATACATGGTTTTTTTTTGTTAATAAAATCATGCTCTATAACCATATACCGTCAGGATAAGCTTGCCCCTGGCCTTGGATTAAGAATTCATATTATGTATTAACACAATCAATCAATTTAAATTACATAAAACGCTAGCTAATAAACCCCGTTTAGATAAATATACGAATGATTAGATATCCTGCAAACAATTTAAGAAGCATTGTTTAGTTGAGACAGAGCAGTCACTTGGCTGCCGCTAACGTACCTAATAAGGGCCCTGCCGCTACCACCCAGTATTTTCAAAATATCTCGAACCTCAATGCTAGTACTGGTGTTGTTAACGCTGCTGGTGGCAGCGGGCGCCGACCGCTACCACCGCGATCGCGACGCCCCCGTCGCCGCGGGCGCCTCTCGCGCCATCGCACCGGACCCCGTTGAGCGCGACGCCTCCTACTGGTACGACGAAGCGTTCGCCGCCATAGATGACCGCCTTGAGAAACCGCAGTACGACGAGGTGGCGCGCAACGTGGTCATGTTCCTGGGCGACGGGCTGTCGGTGCCGACGCTGGCGCCGGCGCGCACTCTTCGCGGCCAGCGCGCCGGCCGTTCCGGGGAAGAGGAACGCCTCGCTTTCGAGCGCTTTCCCGTTACCGGTCTTGCTAAGGTACACGCTAGAAACATATTTAAACATCGATATGAATAATAAAATAATATAAAAATAAAAACATAATAATAAAACACAGTTTTGTTCCAGACCTACTGTCTAGATGCGCAAATTCCGGACTCTGCGTGTACAGCGACCGCGTACTTGTGCGGAGTGAAGACAAATCAAGGCGTCCTCGGTTTAAACGGCAACGTGTTGCGTTGGGACTGCCCCGCTTCCACTGACACGGCCACTCACCTCGAATCCATCGCCGCTTGGGCTCTCTCCGCTGGTCGAAGTGCCGGTTAGATTTGAGTTAAATTTTGGACGTAGCAGATAAACCTTATAAAAAAGTAAATTATGCAAAACTAAATCTTCTAAATTGTTTCATGCACCACTTTCCGATTCGTCCACAGGCATCGTAACCTCGACGCGAGTAACGCACGCATCTCCGTCTGGTGCGTTTGCGCGCTCGGCCAACCGCCACTGGGAGAACGACGGCGAGGTGATCCGCGACGGGTACGACCCCGCGCTTTGCCCCGATATCGCCGACCAGCTCATCAACTCCTTCCCCGGCAATCAGTTCCAGGTGGGAAACTTAGCAAAGCTAATTAAATATTTGGCGTTATAAATATATCAATATATCATATATTTCTTATTTCTCATGTAACATTTTCACACACAGGTAATCCTCGGTGGTGGGCGTCGCGAATTCCGCCCTAACACGACAGTCGACGAGGACGGTGCATCAGGCTTGCGCTGGGACGGACGCGACCTGGTGGAGGAGTGGCGCGCGCAGCGCGAGGCAGCCGGCGACTCTCACGTGTACGCCTGGAACCGCACAAAGCTTCTGGAGGCCATCGCCAATCCGCCAGAGTATTTACTAGGGTTATTCGAGGCTGACCATCTACAATATGAGGCGGAAGTGCGCGCAGCAGGGCTCGATAGGCCTACTTTAGCCGAGCTTACGGAGGCTGCCATCCGAGTGCTGTCACAGAACCCGCGTGGGTTTTTCTTATTTGTGGAAGGTGGACGCATTGACCACGCGCACCATGATACCTACCCTCTCCTGGCTCTGGATGAGACTCTCGCACTGGACGACGCGGTGGCGCGCGCCGACGCCATGCTGCCGGCCGCTAGTTCACTACTGGTGCTCACCGCCGACCACTCACACGCTATGGCTTTCAACGGATACTCGCGCCGCGGCACCGACATTCTCGGTCGCTCCGACTCTGTCGGCGACGACGGTGTGCCCTACATGACGCTCTCCTACACCAACGGGCCTGGCTACCGAGACCATGTTGACGGCAGGCGCGTCGACGTCACCCTAGATGAAGACTACCGTAAGTCCTGATCTACTTACATTTAAACCGAAAACGTACGTATTCATTGATAGAGTAAGGCAATTCTTTGCAGAGTTTATAGTGCCCTTGTGGCTTACTTACAGATTAAAGTGCACAGTGTACTTATTTTAGCGCAACTTATTCACATAGCTAACCAAGACTCTTTTTCGAGGATTAGTAAACGAATTATCATCTAGTCCACAACTGAAATAGGTTAGTTTGTTGAAGGTTTTCACACCCTTAAGCACAATTTAGAACTCACCCTTTTTCTGCAATAAACATTATTTTATCTTATCATGTTTTTATTTTAGGAAGTTTATGGTGGCGCACGCACGTGGACGTGCCGCTGTACTCCGAGACGCACGGCGGCGACGACGTGGCGGTGTTCGCGCGCGGGCCGCAGCAGGCGCTGTTCACGGGGCTGTACGAGCAGAGCCAGCTGCCGCACCTCATGGCGCACGCCGCGTGCCTGGGCCCCGCCGCCGCGCGCCGCGCCGTCTGCGCCCAACCCTCGCACGCAGCGATCAACGCCGCTCCCGCCGTCACGCTACTACTTATTGTCTCTGCTGCACTCTTCCGACTTCTCTAAAAGACGGTACTACAATAATTTCTTAAACTACCTCTGTAACACTTTGGGTTGTAGGGCACGAGTGTTATTTTTAGTTTTAAGTGTGTACTCGTATAATTATGTAATCAAATCAAAAGTAAATAATTATTGTTCTCGTTGGGTAACTAGAATGTCATTGTATTTATTTTTACAAGCTGTGATAGCTAAGTTAAGTACTGTGATTGTTAATTATTTAATTGTCATTTCGACGGACTATATAATTATGTATTGATATATTTTTATCGAGTGACTTACATATGTATTATTTTTATTTATTGACCTGTTAACATAAATAAATACGACCAATAGGCACTGGTAAATGCAAATAAAATAATGTACACAAATGAAACGACTTTCTTGCTTGTACCACAATGCTTCAATGCGTTATACGAGGAAGCTGCTAGCTTGTCGGTCACCAGTGGTTTCTATCAACCATTTTTGAAGGTTACTGGAAAAATGTGTGTGCCTTGGGATCAATCGAACCTATTAAGGTTTTGATTTGACCCCGAAAGGAGCAAAATTATTATCCAAGGCTGGAACCCCTACAGATGTCCGGTTTTATATAGGTTTCCCTTATCTGTTCGATGTAGGTTTCAATTTATACGATATAATTTGAAATTATCAAAATTTGTTTGTTGTTTTGTGGCACTCGTACTTTGGCACAGTAGGTACTTACATAAGCTTATGTAATTATTTCAGTCTCACTATCGAAGATAACGAAATATATCTCAGATTAGGAGGTGTAACGGTGTGGGCGGCGGATGATTGGGCCGTGGGAGAGGTGTGTATGCGGCGACTATAGGCTGCGTCACCGCCGGGGCCCTGTGGTGGGGGCTACGACGGCTGATGACACGCAAGGCAAGCAGACAATCGACAAAAACAGAAAACAGAACCTTCATCTCTCTATTTGCCACCTTATTCGATTTATCAGCTCTAGCCTCTAGTAGCAACACTGGCGCAGCAGGTGTGCCGTTTCATAATGACTACTTGATATTTTTCGTTTCGATTTTCTATCGAGGTTTTTCGTCCGTTAGGATGAAAGAAAGCGTTACCGATTGAGATGTTTACCTTCATTACTGATAGGTATAGTTCCTAATTAGCGCTACTAAAAGTTTCATGTTTGTATTCCCAATCAAATATAAAATAAATTCCTGAACATTTTTCGAATGCTGCACTAACTTTTATTTTGAACTTTGCATTTTGAACAAAAAAAGTTTATTTAAATAAAACAATTTAAACAAATTATATAGCATATATTAATTATTTGAGCCTCCCTGATGTTTCGGTAGTTTTTCAGTGACCGTTGTCATTGTCAAAGGTTGACTGAGAAGAACTCAATTTCTCTCTGTCAAAGCACGTCACAGTTACATTTAACCAGACCTCTAGACTAAGATCAAAGCTCAAACAAAAATTGAAATGTGTAACCTGGAGGAAGAGACCGGCAATCGAACCCGGTACCTCTGGATTGTCGGTCCTTTTAACCTTTTCGCTTAACTTTTCCGCCACCTTAACTCCCAAGCAAACTTTCGAATTTTTCATTATGCTTTGTGTGTCGAATTTTGCACTGTTTATTTGAAAGGCTTTACGCCTTAGCGACCTCTATGTGAAAACGCTAATATTTACATTTTAGCACACTACTTAACAGCAGTGAACGAGAGCCAACGAGAAAGGGCGCTGCTATTTATTTATAAATGTATGAAATATGTGATGTCTAATTTTTTTTAATGTGGATACAAACCACAATATCCATTTTATAAATTTGAATTACCTACTGGAAAGTACTGGTTCGTAGAAAGATACCGAAACGTCTGGGAGGGTCAAATAATCAATATACGCGATATAACCAGTCACGGAAACCGAAGAAAATATTAAAATGCGTTATTCTGCTAGAATCTCGTACTAATATCATATTACAATGTAAGTATTAATAGTGAGCGTACCTACGCCTATTACCTTTGATTTCGAGAGGCGCAATAACGCCCACGTTGAGACACAAAATTACCGAGGATTGTCACATAATTTATGGACCTATGATGATTAGATTTATCACAGGATAAAGCCTCCGTCAAACTCACATACTAAACTTGAGGGTTTTTTTAGTACCTACTTTAACAATTTTAACTAGCATGAGAATGAGCTTCTAGGTTATCAGGTCGCACACCTTACAATTATCGTATTTTTTTTAATGTTTGCTTCCCTTCGCTCTATTATGAATATCGTCTGTTCAATTGTTCAGGCCCTTCTTAATAATATTGAACCCTTGAAGCCTAGGCCTTATCTAGCAAGGTCAGGTCAAGTGCCCTGTTACCCACATATTCAGATGTTCTGCTCTTGATATCGCCAAACATTGTAATGCATTCACAATACCACATACATAGTTTTACTTAATCATTAATCATTTTAAAACTGCACATTTATTTCAACCATATAGCATATATAGCTCACCGGATTAGCAAGTTGAAGTGGCAATGGGCAGGCCACATAGCACGCAGAGCAAATAGCCGATGGGGCCGAAAAGTTGGAAAAGTGCTCGAATGGAGACCTCGGACCAGCAAGCGCACCGTAGGACGTCCACCTACAAGATGGACAGATGACCTTATAAAGGTCGCCCGAAGGCGCTGGATGCAGGTCGCTTCCAACCGGTATATATGGAAGTCCAAAGGGGAGGCCTATGTTCAGCAGTGGACGTCCTATGGCTGAGATGATGATGAACAGCCAAAACAGTTTTCCAGTCGCCTCCTAGAGTGCCGTCATCAAGGTACCACGAGTTAAACTGTGATTTTAGAGATGAAATTACAGGTTGAATAGCGAGACTAAAGTTGGCGCCACCAAAATTTGTTGACATTAATTTAGTACATAGGTTACTTAAGTCCAGTTATTTTATTTTATTTTATTTGTGTCTGCCTAAGATAGGCTAATTATAGATTAGTGTAAGTTTTTGTACCAAACTGTGGCGGAACATGCATTTTTATGTATGCTCAAGTAAATTAATACATTGAATTTAATTGACATGAATTTTATGGCACGTCATAGATTTATATAGAGTACATTTATAAATCATCAATTACATACAGAACCAATTAGGAACAATACCAAACAAGAGCACACGCTAAGATCATGCTACCTACTAATGAAATCAATAAATTAAAATAAGACATCAAGACAAGAGTTATCGCGGCAATCGCGCCTAAGTAAAGATATGAGTGATTAGATACTAGGGACAATTTAAGCAGCATTGTCTTGTCTAGCCGGTGTAGACGCTAAACCACCACTGGCGCGCCTATAAGGACAGATTTTACCACGACCCCAGCATTTTTAGATTATGCTCCGCTCATTACTAGTTCTGGCGCTGCTGGTGGTGGCGCGCGCCGACCGCTACCACCACGATCACGACGTACCCGCCGCTGCACGAGCCTCCCGCGCCATCCCGCCGGACCCCGTCGAACGCGACGCCCCCTACTGGTACGACGAAGCGTTTACTGCCATTGACGAGCGCATCGAAGAGCCGCAGTTCGACGAGGTGGCGCGCAACGTGGTCATGTTCCTGGGGGACGGGCTGTCGGTGCCGACGCTGGCGCCGGCGCGCACGCTGCGCGGTCAGCGCGCCGGCCGCTCCGGGGAGGAGGAGCGCCTCTCCTACGAGCGCTTTCCTGTTACCGGACTCGCTAAGGTATATGCTAAAATACCCTTCTGAATAACTTGACAAACTTTTATGGATATACTGAATGGTTATACGGAATGGGTATACTCGTATAGTTGAGAGCAAGCATACCTACTCATAGTAATATTACTTTTTCAGACTTACTGCTTAGACGCTCAGATTCCGGACTCGGCATGCACGGCTACGGCGTACTTGTGCGGAGTGAAGGCGAACCGCGGCACGCTCGGCGTGAACGGGCACGTCCCGCGCTACGACTGCGCCGCCTCCGCCGACACAACCACGCACCTCGAGTCCATCGCCGCTTGGGCCCTCGCCGATGGCCGCAGTGCCGGTATACATACACATTTTTAACTTGAAGTACCTTGATCTTGATCATTCTTATAGGTATTTATTTCTCGGTATAAGTACTCTTACTTCCCAGAATTCCATCTGCCATAATGTTGCTTCCTATAATTTCATGCTCATTATGCCATACTCATTGTTTAACACATTAATAAATAAGTTTCTGTCAAAAATGTCATTTTAGTGGCAAGCTTTTATAGCCGACTGTACTTTTCTTTGGATATCCATCAAATGCTCACTGAGACAATTCTAAAGAGCCCAAGCTCGGTAGGATTACTTTTTCTATTATAGAGTTTCTATGGCTACCTTCCGGCTCCATCATCAGATCAGCCCCATGGTAACATATTATTGTATTGTCATCAAAGTTAAGTAAGTATGCAAAATTTCAGCTCAATCGGTTGACAATATCTGCTTCAACATTGAGTTGCAAGATTTCACCCGAACAAACATACTTAGATACACATACATACATACATTGCAAGTTAAATAAAAGCTTTTAAAAAATATATTTATAAATTTAATATGCTAGAATCTGTGTTTCCCATAATATCAATTAGGTACTAATCAAATTTTCCATAATCATTATAATAATTATCCATAATTATCACATGCCATAATGTCATTTTTTATCCATCTTAACTATTCTGTTCTGAACACCAATTTCGGATTCGGCAGAAACAGTATTTAGTATAGCGTTAAGATATTTTATTAAGTAATATTTTTGCACTTAAAAATATAAAAAGCGATACGTATGGCATTTCTATCATTATGATATCTAATTTTCGGGAATAGAAGAGTATGTATGTCAAATGAGCTTTTCTAGTAAATTAAACAGTCAGCCAAATGAATTTAAGAATCATCATCATAAACAATCATCATCATCATCATAAATTTAAGAGCTAAGCTCTTGTCGGACAAGCAATAATAGATGACCTTATTTCTCACAACCTAATACTTCCGTACTTAATCTCTGGCTTAGGTATAGTGACATCGACGCGCGTGACGCATGCGTCTCCGGCCGGCGCGTACGCACGCTCCGCCAACCGCGGCTGGGAGAACGACGGCGAGGTTATCGCGGACGGCCGCGACCCCGCGCTGTGCCCCGATATCGCTGACCAGCTCATCAACTCCTACCCCGGCAATCAGTTCAAAGTAAGTTGATGATGGACATTTTTAACACGATTTTTTTAGATTAAATATTTGTATAGAAAACTCCAGTGAATCCCACACATAAAAATACATACGAAACGGGTCTACTCACGTCGTAGAAGTCGAATATTGGTCGACATGTTTCGAATCGGAAGGCGATTCATCTTCAGGAGCTATAATCAGTCGCGGCGGCTGCCAATCGAAAACTGCTGAGCGATATTTGACTTCTACGACGTGTGAGTAAACCCGTTTCCTATGTATTTTAAGATTAAACATTTGCTTTGTTTACTTAGGTAATCCTCGGTGGTGGCCGCCGCGAGTTCCGCCCGAACTCGACTAGAGACGAAGAGAACGCGTTGGGCCGGCGCTGGGACAACCGCGACCTGGTGGAGGAATGGCGCGCACAGCGCGAGGCGGCCGGCGACTCACACGTGTACGCCTGGAACCGCACAACGCTACTGGAAGCCATCGCCAATCCGCCTGAATATTTACTAGGACTGTTCGAGTCTACTCACTTACAATATGAAGCAGAAGTACGAGAAGCGAACGCCGATAAACCTACGCTGGCCGAACTTACGGAAGCTGCCATTCGAGTGTTGTCGCAAAATCCACGTGGTTTCTTTTTGTTCGTCGAGGGTGGACGTATCGATCATGCACATCATGACGTCCGTCCGGCGTTGGCGCTGGAAGAGACCCTGGCCCTGGACGACGCGGTAGCGCGCGCCGACGCCTTGCTGCCGCCCACCAGCTCGCTGCTAGTACTCACCGCCGACCACTCGCACGTGATGGCCTTCAACGGCTACTCGCGCCGCGGCACCGACATTCTCGGTCGCTCCGATGACGTCGGCGACGACGACGTGCCCTACATGACGCTCTCCTACATCAACGGGCCTGGCTACCGAAACCATGTCGACGGCAAGCGCGTCGATGTAACGCTAGATAGCAATTTCCGTAAGTTATAAAAACCATAACGTGTCAAATTTAATTTAACAACAGGTGGTCTTATCGCTGATGAGTGATCTCTTCCAGACAACCTATTATTTATATATATATATATATATTATTTATTTGTATATTCTAAAGTCTTTAAACGGTATTCGTTTCTACTTTACAGAAGCGTTACGTTGGCGGACGCACGTAGAAGTGCCCCTAGAGTCGGAGACGCACGGCGGCGACGACGTGGCGGTGTTCGCGCGCGGGCCGCAGCAGGCGCTGTTCACGGGGCTGTACGAGCAGAGCCAGCTGCCGCACCTCATGGCGCACGCCGCGTGCCTGGGCCCCGCCGCCGCGCGCCGCGCCGTCTGCGCCCAACCCTCGCACGCCGCACATCTCATCTCGCCCGCCTCCACGCTGCTACTAGCTCTCTCAGCAGCGCTCTTCCGTCTTTTCTAGTAATACTCTTTTTAATTATAAGTCAATACTTTAAAAATTAGACAGTAAAACATATATATTTATAATAAAATATATATTACACGTAACATACGTTCCGTTTCTTCATAATGAATCTTCATAGTCTCTGTGTTTATCTTTAACTCCAGTAATAGCCATATACCTCTTCCTAACTTATGGTATCTGAATTTAATAGCATGATACATAACATAGTGGATCTATTACGTGGTGTTTTTATTTACAAATTGCCGTTTTACCGAGTTAGTTACCAGTCCCTTTTGAATTTTTGTTCTTAATTGCCTAAATTGAGTAATGTGAAATGAGCGTTAGTTGTCTGGATGGTTTACGTTTTGAGAGCGGTAGTTAAGCAAGTCTAACAAAAGGATTTGCATTATTCAAGGCTAATATATTTTATTAAATCCTAAGAAAAAACGACCTGTTCCAAAATCGATCAATATTAATGATTTATAAGAAGTAGCCGTAGATTTTCTCTTAAAAAGTACTGGTATCATCAATTGGATGCTAAATTACCATGGCCTAAGTCTCATTGCTTGATTCTTGGAGGAATCACACAGGTTTCATTACAGGAATCACACCACAACAGTCAATAGAATATACAAACGGAAAACAAATATATTAACATGCCTGTATCTGAAGCATTACCACCACATACATTTACCTACGGTTTCTCACCGTTACCTTTAATAAGCATCTAATGTTTTAATTTATTATTTGATCTATCTGCGTAAGTCCAAGTTTTTTTCTGAATCCAACATCAACGGTTATTTTCGTTATGAAGCAAAACTATAATACAACGTATATGAAATGGAATATATTACTCACTGCAAAAAACATATCTACTAATGAACCACGGACAACAAGAGTGATAGATAAAAGAAAACAAAGCAACAGCACATACTTAGCTAGTAACAGTTACCCGATTGCAAATGTATGCCTAATCACGCTGTAAAATATTTCAATATTTATCAGTAGAACCCGATTAGATAAAACAATATTTTAAATGATTAAAGCTTATGTCTAAGCGTTGAGCCCTGCACTCGGTCAGCCTTCGCTGGCGCGTCGACAGCAATTTCTCTTTCTTTATTTTGCTACTCCGGATTTCGATAATGCTTTCCTCGCTACTAAAGCTGCTGGCGTTGCTGGTAGTGGCGCGGGCTGACCGCTACCATCGAGATCGCGACATGCCCGCCGCCGCGCGCGCCTCCCGCGCCATCGCGCCGGACCCCGCCGAGCGCGACGCCCCCTACTGGTACGACGAAGCGTTCGCCGCCATCGACGAGCGCCTCGAGGAGCCGCCGTACGACGAGGTGGCGCGCAACGTGGTCATGTTCCTGGGCGACGGGCTGTCGGTGCCGACGCTGGCGCCGGCGCGCACGCTGCGCGGTCAGCGCGCCGGCCGCTCCGGGGAGGAGGAACGCCTTGCCTACGAGCGCTTCCCTGTTACTGGACTCGCCAAGGTACACATGAGGCACAATCTTTTTATTTAATATGTGTCTGTAAATTGGGCACTTCGTTACTAAAGAGTTACATAAATGCTTTAATATCATAAGTCAACAGATTTTTATTTGCCTTTCGTTGAAAATATATAATAATAGAGATGGTCCACGAAGTGCATCTAATTGTTTACCCATTTATTTTTCTACTAATGAACCACGGACAACAAGTGATAGAAAAAAGAAAACAAAGCAACAGCACATACTTAGCTAGTAACAGTTAACCGATTGCAAATGTATGCCTAATCACGCTCTAAAATAGTTCAATATTTATCAGTAGAACTCGATTAGATAAAACAATAGTACCTATTCTTAACTGTTTTTGTGTACAATAAAGTACACTTACTTACTTGATTGTATTCTTTGGTAGTGGCTGTGTAAGCTGTAGACCTCGCAAGTTTGCTTTGAAATGGCTGAAATTTATCATTCATTACGTTTTCAACCCTATTTCAAACCCGTTTCAAAATTTCATGAGCGTCGGATGAGCACTGTGGCTTATAGGCGAGGACAGCTGTAAATACCAACGTCCGGACATATTAAAGAAATTTTGTCGAAGCTGAAACAGAGACGCTCGCTCCCTCGGTCGATACATTGTACCTTTTAAGATTCACTTTATAATTTTCCGGACAGAATGTGACAAAGGCCACAGGCATGTATATTTATTAGATTTTATTGCACAATACAATGCAACATATTAAATAGTACAAATGGTGGACTTAATGCGCTATCACACCACCATTAAACGCAAAAGTAAATGTATTTACATCACATGAGGAATAATTTAGACTATGTACATCGTTGACACTATTTTGTTGTCTAAGTAAATATGTACAAATTTTGTGTGTGAACAAAGTCTGTCAGACGACTTTAGCATATTTCTAATTGTCGTATCAAAATGAAAAACCATCAAGCCGTAATTTTGCAAGCATATTCTTATGTACTCACAATAAAGGTACAATTTCAGACGTACTGCGTGGATAAGCAGATCCCCGACTCGGCGTGTACGGCCACGGCGTATCTGTGCGGCGTGAAGAACAACTACGGCACGCTGGGCGTGACGGCGCAAGTGCCGCGCTACGACTGCGCCGCCTCCACCGACATCACCACGCATCTCGAGTCAATTGCCGCCTGGGCACTCGCAGATGGTCGCAGCGCTGGTAAGAAAAAATACAAAGACTAAAATCACTGTACTACAAATACTTGAATTTAACTTTAACTATTTTCTTTTCTTGCTTTGAAGGTATCGTAACGACGACGCGGATAACACACGCATCTCCGGCCGGTTCTTACGCAAACATCGCCGACCGCGGCTGGGAGAACGACGGCGAGGTCGTCAGCGCCGGCCACGACCCCGCGCTGTGCCCCGACATCGCCGACCAGCTCATCAACTCCTACCCCGGAAACCAATTCCAGGTCAGTCCTCTTTGCTACATGATCATAAAATGTACTTAATGAATATGCTCTTACCAATTTTTGCGATATTGAATCATATATGACGCAACTACATTTTTCATCATCTGCCACAGGTGATTCTGGGCGGTGGGCGTCGCGCGTTCCGCCCGAACATAACGTTCGATGAGGAGGGTCAGTTGGGACGGCGCTGGGATGGACGCGATCTGGTGGAGGAGTGGCGCGCGCAACGCCAGGAGGCTGGTAACTCGCACGCTTACGTGTGGAACCGCACCGAGCTGCTGCAGGCCACCGCCTCCCCGCCCGACTACCTCCTGGGGCTCTTCGAAGATGGCCACATGCAGTACGCGGCGGAGGCGCGCGAATTAGGCAATGACGAGCCCACCCTCGCCGAAATGACAGAAGCGGCTATCCGTGTTCTGTCGAAGAATCCGCGCGGCTTTTTCTTATTTGTCGAGGGTGGACGCATCGATCACGCGCATCACGACAACCAGCCGTACCTGGCGCTTGACGAAACCCTGGCCTTGGACGACGCGGTAGCTCGCGCTGACGCCTTGCTGCCGCCCTCTAGCTCGCTACTGGTGCTCACCGCCGACCACTCGCACGTCATGGCCTTCAACGGCTACTCGCGCCGCGGCACCGACATCCTCGGTCGCTCCGATGATATCGGCGATGATGGAGTGCCCTACATGACGCTCTCTTACACCAACGGCCCCGGCTACCGCAATCACGTAGACGGCAGTCGCGTTGATGTTACGCTAGACAATGACTTCGGTAAGATCCTCATCTACTCGTACACTTTATCACATTCTTACATATGGGCGTCACTTATTAAAAATACTCATTTATTAATAGGTCGAGAAAACCCATAGGCGGCATAAATTACATTCATAAATATAAATTAAATCAACACTAAAAAATTACATTTTAATACGAATATCAAAAAAGAATTGAAATAAAAATGTAGAAATGTTTTCTAAAAATGTTTCTATTTTACAGAATCGATCGCTTGGATGACGCACGCGGAAGTGCCCCTAGAGTCGGAGACGCACGGCGGCGACGACGTGGCGGTGTTCGCGCGCGGGCCACAGCAGGCGCTGTTCACGGGGCTGTACGAGCAGAGCCAGCTGCCGCACCTCATGGCGCACGCCGCGTGCCTGGGCCCCGCCGCCGCGCGCCGCGCCGTCTGCGCCCAACCCTCGCACGCCGCGATCAACGCCGCTCCCGCCGTCACACTTCTACTTATTGTATCTGCTGCGCTTTTCCATTTACTCTAGTACCAACACGGTCGCTGTCATTAACACGATGCAGCAGGAATAGGCATCATGGAAAAAATCCTTTTAATTTAAATTTAATTGCTAATCTTATGTATCACTTTTGTACAAGTGGAACAGATCGAGGGACTTTTAAGCGAACAGGAAATATTCCAGGCTTTAATTTACACCATAAACTATATAAATATTTCTATTCGTTTTTTAAAGAGACAGTTTGTTAAATTTTAGTGTAAAATCTGCCCGTATCAACCCTAACAACTTTTGAACATCGGTTACGTTATAGACAGGTGTCAATTTCAAATGTAAATAAAACTTCAAATAAGTAGGGTTGTCACTAATATTCGAATATTTTATTTGATTATTTTTATTAAAGCAGTAACGTCTGCTAACGTAAACCAAATGTTTACAATGAAGCGAAAAATTTAAAAATTTAATGGTTCAGACAGGATTCGAACCTGCTGCGTTTCCAACGGCTTTCCGGGCCAACACAGGCGTCCTACCAACTGGACCACCGAACCAGATCTCAGAGCCATTGAATCTTTCAACCAGTTGCTTCAACATGCCTTAGGGTGGCATCGCAGCGCCATCTACCGTAAAGATTTAGACTTTATAGACGGCACCATCGTCTCAAATTTGTTGAGAATAGCTAGTAACGATGTGCTAGCACCCGATGTGCTACAGCGTAGATGGCGCTACGATGCCACCCTAAGGCATATGTTGAAGCAACTGGTTGAAAGATTCAATGGCTCTGACATCTGGTTCGGTGGTCCAGTTGGTAGGACGCCCGTGTTGGCCCAGAAAGCCGTTGGAAACGCAGGTTCGAATCCTGTCTGAACCAATAATTTTTTCAATATTTCGCTTCATTGTAAACATATCATTTGTTTTTTTTTTCACTTTTAAATGCAGCTTTACAATTATAATAGGTCGATTGTAGATCACTTAGATGTCACTATCCTGTCACCCCAGTCTTTAGAAATGTTCCACCCGTTCGCTTTTGACTATGTGACTCGCATTTTTTCAATACTACCATGCCATTCCATGTAGGTATCTCATCGTTAATCAGAATCTAGTCTAAGTAGGTAGATTTATATAATTTGTAGACTATTTAAATATGTTAAGTAATATACTTGTTTTTAACATTTATATTATAAAAAGAAGAGTTATTGTTTTAATCAGCTTTTTATTGATTTCCATATTTGACTGACGAGAGATCGATGTACCAATGGTCCTCGGAGTGGAGGAGCGCTATGGGTCCAGGTTCGCAGACAACCCCCACTAGACCATAGCCCATATTTATGAGATTATTAGTAAGGCTTACAAACTATTAGGTTTCGTTTGGCGCAACTGCAAGAATTTTAAAAATAAAACAGCTCTGATTACTGCATACTTTGCGCTGGTTAGGAGTGTATTGGAGTATTGTTCTAGTCTAGTGTATGGAACCCTCAGTATAAGTGCCACCAAGATCGGATCGAAAGGATACAAAAGCGTTTTCTGTTTTACTTGTCTGTTCATCAGAAGAAACTTCGCACCCTAACAAGTTATACAGACCGACTACATTACTTCAATTTACCATCATTGGAGAATCGTCAGGAATCAGGGAATCAGGTCTTTATAACTGGGTTGATAGATTCTCCGCAATTATTGAACAAAGTTGGATTTACGGTACCTAGACCTAACTCTCGCATAGCCAATTTCCGTCCCTTTGCTTTGGACAACTATCGAACTAATCTTGGATCTCACAGTGTCATTCCTAGAATATGCAGGGAGCATAATAAAATATACAAGGTGACCAGGATTGACTTATTGGCTATGTCACTAAATAAATTTAAGATGTTCCTTCGGAACTGTCATGTTACGTAGTTGATAGTTTTGTGAACTAGTACTTAATGTTAGTAGTACTTATTTAAAATTGTTATTTTCTTTGTAATGTTATATCCTCACATTGTTTAAGTAGCTTTTAGATATGCATGTTGTGTTTGCCTATCATTGGATAGACACTCTGGCATTCCATGTACACATTGTTTCTTATTGTAATTTCGTAAAGTGTTGTATCTGTTAGCAAACCTTTTAATAAATAAATAAATAGACGGAGCATATAAGGCGACTCGCGCGCAGCAAGATCATAGTGCTAGCTGTGGTCATATAAAGTACTAGCTTTTGCCCGCGACTACGTACGCGTGGAACTTGATAAATGGGATTATTAAAGGCACCTAAGCAAATGTAAGAGCAATTGTGCTTTTGGTCTAATAATTACATTTCCTACAGGGTCACCGCACCCCAACAGAAATGTTCACTCACTTTTCAATCTTTTTAGGTACGATCTTAAACTATCTCTATGCCAAATTTCATCCAAATCGATTCAGAGGTTTAAGCGTGAAGAGGTATGGATAACACAGGCGGCCGCACGCTTAGTAGCGACCACGTTTATGATCCGTGCGCATCTACGAAAAAGTTGTTAAATTGCTTGCGAGCACAATATGTTATACCGTGTTTAGTGCCGTGGGAAGACGTCTATGATTTCATACCTGAGGTGTTTTCGGTAAGTCATCCTAAATGTAACGCTTTAACGTTTAACGAAGTTAACTATTTGATGAACAGTGCCCATCCATGGGCGTATAAGTTAACATATTCTAACGGACTCAGGGGTTGAATCGCAAACCTAAACCTAATACGGCAGCTCTAACAGACCTATGCTGCGAATAAAGTTTCATGATTCATTAACTTTCGTCTCCGATAGTGCGGCGAGCACACACCATGAAATTACTGCACGCCCCTAGCTACAATAATGTCCTTAAGACGGTACTTCAAAATACTGTTTGACAATTTTTATGTGAAATTGTTGGCATTATAGTACTTACTCTTTAAAATGGAGTTTCATTGGTATTCTGCGCTGTTTCTAGCCATCGTTGCTTACAATTGCGCTGGTATCGATATTACTAAATACGATGAGCAGGTAAATGACATCTCAAAATCTACCTATCTATGTATACATATAAACGGAAACGTGACTGACTGACTTGCTCACTCATTAACGCAGAGCCGAAACTAATAAACCTAAGGTACTTAATTTTTTACGGGATATATTTAAATGCACATCTGTATAATTTTTCAGTACACTAGGTAACTCCACTAATTAACTGAATGCATACCATAAAAACTAATGCTGTGCAAAAAAAACAATTGATTAACTGAACATGTCCTACAAAAAAACTTAAACATCACACAAAACGAGATGACCTTTTTAACCGAATTCACACCAAAAATATGGTTCGTACATCAGATAAAATTTGAAAGTTTCACCAAAAATACTGACTTGCACACTAATTATCCTCGCACTGCACACTAAGATCCGACTCGGCCGGGTTAGGTTAGGTTAGTTTTTTTTTTTATATATACAATAAAACAGTTTTGCAAATACCTTTAAATAGTATATTGAATTCGCATTATTTAGTGTGCATAATTAGTGTGCAAGTCAGTATTTTTGGTGAAACTTTCAAATATTTTGATCGAAAAAAGGGAATTTACAGATATCGATTTAAATACATGCCATTTTTTACTATAGGTCAAGTAATGACGTAAGCAAGCACTACGAATGGATATTCGGTTTCGGTTTCGGTTTAAAGAATTTATTCTCATAAGAACAAAAAATACATGTTCACTTAAATGAGAAATTACAAGCTAATTAATCTAAATAGGTATTCGTAGAATAACAAGTAGCATGCATTATTTTTAGGTTTTTCAAATTTTACAATTACATAAAATTTACCAAAAATTACAACAAATCAATTGTTTCAAGAACATAGTTTTTAAGCCGTTTTTTAAACATAGTAAATGAATTTAAGGTTTTTATTTCTAGTGGCAAGTTATTGTAAAGTTTTACTCCTCCATGCGTTATCGTTCTCTGGCCGTAATATTCAGTTCGAGATTTTGAAATTTGTAAATTATGTAAATATTTTTTTCTTTTACTATGTTTATTTGTTTTCGTTTTGAATGTGATCTGTGTATGTATTTGCTGTTTTAGAATTTTATGAATGAGAAGACATGTTTTAAATGTAAATAATTGTTTAATGTGCATAATTTTTGTGTCTTTATATATAGTAGTTGTCGAGGTACGAAATGGATAGTTAAATAAAGTTTTGATTAGTTTATTTTGTGCTGTTTGTAGTCTTTTTAAATATTTAGTGGCTGCGTCACCCCACATTTCAATAAGATATTCAATGCGAGACTTAATCAATGAGTTATAAATAATGTATTTAACGCGGTGAGGGAAACAGCCAACAGAGCGTCTTATTGTCCCAGTCAATTGAATGATTTTATTGCGTATGCCCTCAATATGATCTTTCCATGTTAGTTTAGGGTCTAATAATAAACCTAGATACTTTTCTTTACAACTTTCGTTCAAAATCTGACCATCGATTTTAAGAGGATTATTATTTGGTATGTATTTATTTTTAGCTGAGAATATAATATATGATGTTTTTGAAGTATTGATGGTGAGTAAGTTATATTTTAACCATTCATTTAACGTATTTAGATCATCTTGGGCCTGGCCTATGAGGTGGTCCAAACTTTGGCCAAAGTAGAATAGGCAAGTGTCGTCCGCGTATAGTGTAATTTGTCCGTGTACTGCCAAGTCCTGAATATTGTTCATATATATTAAGAATAACAGTGGACCCAGAATAGACCCTTGGGGTACGCCATATTTAATAAGATGACCGTTACTTTGGTGTTCTCCAATTTTTACGAGTTGATATCTACAGGTAAGGTAAGATTCATTTTTAATACAGCTCCGTCAATACCTATATCTCTAAGTTTGCCTAGTAGAAGGGAGTGGCTCACGGTATCAAATGCCTTTTTCAGATCAATGAAAACTCCAATAGCTATCATTTTGTTGTCTATGTTAGATTTAATTTCAGTTACAAGATCGCCATTTGCTGAGAGAGTGTTTGACGAAGGTCTAAATCCGTATTGTCGTTCATATAGAAAATTGATCGATTTTAAGTATGATTCAAGACGGTTATAAATTAACTTTTTTCCACACTCCTGTTTATTTCCCGATTTAAAGATAGGTGTAACTCGTGCTATTTTCATGGTATCCGGAAAGTAACCCTCCTCAAGACATTTGTTAAGGCATAATGTTAAATCTTTGAGTATTAATTTATGAATACATTTAAGACACTTTGTGCTTATTCCATCGATCCCAGTACTAGTGTTTGAGTCTAATGATTTAATAATTTCACCAATTTCTTGTTCTGTGCATGGAATGAAGTTAGAAAAATTATTATCGGCTATTTCTTTTGGCTGAGTGCGTGTTGTGCTATCGTGATATTTCGCAGGGATATTATCAGCTAAGGTGTTACCTATATTATATTTCAAAACTCATCCCCTAAGGGGGTCAAATTGGGGTTCAAAGTTTGTATTGAAATAGCTTATTTTTTAAATAAGAGTTATAAAACTTTGTGTTCAAATCCTCCATCTAAAAACAAGAAAACTAATTTCAGGATTAGTAAGCAGCTCTTATTGAGTTGTTCAAAGCTTGTATTTCATGTTTCCAATTCAGAAGCGCATCAATATGGATCCCTCGTAATTTCACTAGGTACTTCAGTTTAAAAAAATTGACCCCATTTACGGCCTATGTCTAATGTATCTGATTTTTGTGGTAGCCTTGAATAACATGACACTAGTTTTGCTAGGGTTCAGTTTCAAATTATTAACCTCAAACCATCTGTTAAATAGGAATAGAACAAAATTAACTCTGTCATTTAGTTCTGACATATTCTCTGCTGATATAACAGCATTAGTATCGTCAGCAAACACAATTAAGTTGGTATTGGGTACTGAGTAGAAGATGTGGAGTATGAGGTCATTCAGAAAGACTATAAATAGTAACGGGCCTAAAATCGATCCCTGAGGACACCTCGATTTATATTATTATCTAATTTCAAGAAGTGTTCCAATATGTATTCGTTCCTTTCCGTTACTATTTCCATTTAACGTACTATTGCGGTAACAGAAAGGAAAAATCCGGCCAAGAGCATGCCGGGCCACGCTCAGTGTAGGGTTCCGTAGTTGGCCATCCTTTACAATAGACGGGCTTAAAACTGCTGTTTTAAGCCCGTCTATTGTGGAGTATAGGCAGATTTCAAGCTCTATTAGAAGGTCGTAAACGCCAAAGTAACTGTAATTACTTATTGCCTTCTGGAAGTTATCGATTATACGCGCTAGATTGAGCGAAATGTTTTAATACAGTATGGCACTTAACTTATATGTTCGATGTATAAGGACACCGTCACCGGCACTTACGTCATTTTAAAGAAAATTATGAATTTACGACCGATTTTATTCAATATAGTTTTCATTTTACATAGAAAACTATCGTGAGTCTCGGACATATTAAAATACTTAAACGGGTTTACCCACGTCGTAGAAGTCGAATAACACTCGTTCGTGTTCGGTTGGCCGCCGCCGCGACTGATCGTCTCTCCTGATGATGAATCGCGTACCGATTCGAAACATGTCGAGCGTTATTCGACTTCTACGACGTGAGTAAACCCGTTTAAGTATTTTAATATAGTTTTCATTGTTTTTGGAGCGAATATCTACAAAACTGCTGACTTTATCAAAAAATGGTGTTTGAAGCCCCTATTATTTTTAAAAGACCTATTCAACGACACCACACACAATAGTGTTCAACGAAAAAAAAAGACCCACACTTTAGGTAGTAGTTAGGTAGTAGTACAGGACGTACCCGAAATAAAGTTTTTTTTTTAGTTTTTATTTTACAGTTTTGTCTGCGTGATACATACACATACTCATACCAAATTTCAGCTTTCTAGTACTAAAGATCACGGAGCTAAGCCGCGGACGGACAGACAGACGGACAGACGTACATGGTGAACTATAAGGGTTCCTAGTTGACTACGGAACCCTAAAAACAAGAAATATTAACACATTTTGTGATACTTTTTTTCTCCAAATTAGATTAAAATAGCTCGTGATTGAACTAAATTGGCCCTTTTACACATGTTGGGTGCACGACTTTTAAATAATTTTAACAAAATAGGCGCATTGTAAGACGTCCAGTTGCGGAAGACCAGCCCGCCACAACCCTTAACCTTCACGCTTAACCTGTTTTGGTCTGACATACTTACCTACCATTGCTTTGTATAATGTAATGAATGGTAATATATTTTTAGATCATTTCCAAATGATCTAATGGAACAAGATACATTACTGAATTATTTAGGCGTCAAAGAGTCAGCTGTAAACCCGTCACACTACAAGTATGCCTGGTTAGGTTTGTGAGTTGCCTTGCATCTCTCAGAGCGGAAAAAGAAGCCCGCGAGGCCGGGTTTTGTCGTTGTTGTAAGGTTTTGTTATATTGGATGTAAATTTGAAATTAAAAGACGACAACAGTTATAGTGAATGGGGTGAGTTGGCGCGCAGAGGTATTCTCGGTCGGCCGGTGAAACCGGACAGATCTGTATAGCTGAGGTCACCTGTTGTGCTAATATAAGTCAATAGTAACTGTGAAATATACATTTTAATAGTGTTCGTTATTTTCGATGCTGATTAGATTACATACCAGTATATGAGTTGATAATTGGAGTAAAGTTACATATAATAAACAACTGTTACATCAGACGTCACGTTATATAAATATTTTACTAGAAGAACATAGAATCTAAGGCGGATTGTAATTACAGAGCAACCTATATACATCTGAAGCAAAATGACACTGGCATGGGGGTGTAATCCCTCGCAGTGCGACATTTATAAAACAATACGGAACTAAACATATTTTAAGTATTGTAAAGCTTCAGTATTCGTCAGATCATTTCATTTAAAAAGAAAATACAAATTCGTAGTATTTAATAGACCCGTTTCCTTCAAGTTAAAAACTAGTTTAGCTCCTGGAGATGAATTTACTTACCTAGTTACACTTTAACTCAGTTAACGTTAGATTAAACTAAAATAGTGTGTCTGATTAAATATACAGATAAATAACTTAATGTCAGCATGTTCATTTCAGTTGCCATTTAAGCGTCTCTATGGAACGAAAACGGTAATCGCCAACCTGAAGGCGTGTGCCGATTGGTTCAACGTGACAGGATTCACCGCCAAATCCATGAGGCAGTATGCACAGAATCCCAAACCACTTCCTCCTGACGACGAAATCTTGTACGAATGCGCCTTTGCCTGCTTTTTCACAAAGATGGGTTGGGTAACTTATGGCAACTTACTTTTTACATACTAATTAAATATTATATTAATATTTCTTATACACGCATCTTATACGCTTTAAGGTCCTTGCCAAAATGATGTGATGAATTTATGTAAGGTGTTCTGTTAGGGCCCCTCTAACCCGTAAATTGATATTCTCATTTATAAAGGACATCTCAAAATACGCTTCCACTGTTTCTGTCACTGCCTGTCATTCATACCCCGTAAACTCTTAAACTAAAAATGTTAAGTAAAAACCCCTTATGGGCTTCAAAAAATGACATTTGAAACCCTAAATGGCTACAATCACTACTATCATTAATTGGATACAATCAAATTGATTAAAAATTATTATTGACAAAACCCAAATTATGCAATTCCATCAATCAAAATCAAATTCTACTAATCTTGACATAAAATATAATGATGAACATTTAAAACAGACCAATGTAGCCAAATTTTTAGGAATTGATATAGATCATAACATGAAGTGGAAAACACATACCGAAACACTATGTAAAAGAATTAATAGTTTTGTATTTGCACTTAGGTGAATTTCGAAATTATCTGATATCAAAACAGCATTATTAGCATACAGTGGATATATTGGATCTGTTCTTCGTTGTGGTGTTGTTTTTTAGGGTTTGATTTTGACACTGACCAAAGAAAAAAGACTTTTCTAAAGAAAAAATAATATTAAACGAAATATACTTGTGATAACATTATTATTATTATTAATGCATTAAGAATACTAACATATTGACTGTAATACGTGTACATACTAATCTAATATAATTCTTCCATTAAATTAAATTTATATAAATAATCAATAAGAATGCTACCTAAAGAATAAGTTTTGTAAATTTTCACATGCCATAACGGCCGAATATATAAGGAATATAAGAATCAAATGTTTTATATTATACCATCTAATGTACCATATATTCTGTGAATAAATATGATTATGATTGTCAAAACGCGGATACATAGTAATTACTAATTATTATTGTGGTCACTACAACATATTGATAAAAATCAAATAAAGTCGATAAATTAATCATTAAATAAGTGATTTATCCAAGTTTTTTGCGTACAGTATAGCATAGAGATACAACGCCATAATGTTTCCTGTCCTTAACGTCGGTCTTTGATCGAACAACGCTTCATCCGTGACTGTAACTGCTTTCTGTGCACCCAGTTCGGCTACCGACATACCCGCATAGGTACCGACGTCATTAAGACAGAAAGTTACGATTGAATGATGCCCAAGTGAACTCCATGTTTCAGTTGGATGATATTGAAGGCGCATACAGTGCGCCTGCGTTGTTGCGTGAATTGAAAGAATACATGCCCGTGTATATGTTGCCCAGAGCGAGTTTAGCTGCTGCCCGTTGTAACTATGGTATGTGGCATGATGGTTTGTAACTGAGGTATGCTCTTCAAACGTAAAATAGTTTTGAATCATTAGGGATATTCCCTGTCGAGTCACTTAGCAAACGGAAAGAAATAAATCAAAACCCGCCCTCAAATAAATTGACAAGTAAATAATTTTAATAATATTTATAAGCGGAACATATATATTGTCACTTCAAAGCATCTCATAAAAGTGCGACTCAGTGCCTTCGTATAACGTTGACGATATGTTGCAGTAAATTTCCCCACTCCGCCTCTCGCCGACCCCCTCAGCCGGCCGATGTGCGAGCAGGGGTGGCGGCTCAAGCAGTGCCTCATCGTGGAAGCACCAGTGCCACAGATGACGGTAACGTTACACGTTCCTACGAGTGTTCTCTGTACAGTAGGCTCCACTTTCGTGTTTAGATAAAGTTGCATTAGGAGGGTACAGCTGGGAAGAAACACAATACGTGGATGAGAAAGTTCGAAGACCAAATGAATAATGAAATAAACGGGTCCATATTGGCTCATATAAAATCGATCCTCCGATTTTTGGAGTTTACTCCTTAAGAATCGATTTTCATATATAAGCCCGGGGTATGAAAAATATGGGGTATAAAATCGAACGTATCTGTCGTGCTAATTTAAAAAGTCGTATCTCAGTATACGACCGGGGTAAAAATACGACTTCTTAATTTAGCAGGTTATGCGTTAAGCGTTATAGACTAAGATCCCGATATAAAATGACCTTCACCGAAATGTTTATTTGATGAAATGTATTTTATATTTAATTTAATATGCCAATAAATATATTGCATATGGGTTGCCTAACAAATTTTAGTCCAGGGTATGTTTAATTAATAATTTAAAAAAATGTTTTAAACATAACCGGTTTGATTAATATTAGATAAATACATTTCATCAAATAAACATCTCGGTGAAGGTCGTTTTATATCGGGATCCTATACTATTATGTGCGAGAGAGAGCCCAAGAGGGGTTTCGGGATAGTGGAAGGGAGACAAACTAAACGCCCCCAGCTCTCCTACCATTATGTTCACATAAACAAACTATGAAATTTGACATTTCGGATGCCTGCATGAAGTAAGGATAATGCAGGCCATACACGATCAAGCCCACCGTCAAGCCTGCATGATGCTTGAAGCGGCGTCTGGTAAACTTGTGTATGTGTATCTAAGGGCCTACTCCGAACTTCGTATCGTGACGACCCTTTCACTCATATTGTGTATAACACGAGTGAAAGGGACGGATTTTAATAAAAAATTTGAATAACGTCATGCAAACTTGAACGTCAAGTATATCAACAACAAGGAATATAATACTCACAAGGAGAAGAACGGTAACTACGTTCAAAAAAGTTGCCTATCTTTTTTTTTAATACTACTAGCGCCACCGTATATGAACTAAGTGACAGCGGGCTTTTTTGGCGGGGTTTTCAAATATGCCATATTGAAAATGTGTTTTTCTAACTTTTCTATTTTACATGCATGCATATTCAGGTTTAATCCTGCAAATCATTTGTCAACCACTTCCCGGTATACGATTGAGCTGAAATTTAAAAGTTTTATAAAAAATACAACACCATGAATTACTTTTAAATGGCCTTTATTCATTGTATATCCAAACAGAGACTATAATTTACAAAATGTCTTTAAAAAGTTTACTACATAGGTGCACTAGTATTGCATTGTTTTAATAATATATTCTGTTGTTCCTAGAACAGAACTTGCTCAGGCTTTTTCTACAACTGTCAGTATAAAAAAGACTAGATGGCGCTGCTAGCCATGTAAACAGTGAGCCCGTATTTATAACAAATTAAAAAGTAATACTTTGCTTTTAATACATAGTAAAGTGAAGAAATGTGTAGCAAATTGGCTGATTACCGTGGTGCATTATTATGGATGTGATAGACAGTGACTATAACAGTGAAACTATTGTTTTGAAAAATCGGAGAACTAACGGCAAGTCATTTTGAATTTGTGATAAAATAAACCCATTTAGTGACTAAGTCAAGTTCGTAAAATTAATCACCATTCTCAGTACTCCTGTTATTGCTGTAAGGACACCGAAAAAAGGATTTTTCAAATCAAGTAAATCCTCAAAAATATATCGTTATTAGCCTGATGATTAGCAACAGAAAATAAACTACAAAGAACCTTATAACACACGGTGGCTACTATTCTATAATGAAGTTAAACATATATTATTTTGATGATGGTTCAAATTAAGTAATTTTGTATGAATATTCTACAAATATTAACAAAACAACGTATTTATTCTCATACTAACGCCATCTAGTGAACTACGTGGGAAGTTAACTATTGGAGTGCGTTGTGTGACAACCTATAAGGCTGGCAGCGAAGAGGAAAAGAGACAACTATTAATGTGCGCCTGTGCCTAGATTAAACAACTATCAATACAAGGACGGCTCCGCCCACTACATTAAGCAACTTGCCGTAAAAAAGGGCCTACTATTGCGTAAACACTTGGAATAATTATAAATTTATATACTATACTACTGACGATTATAACAAAACGCTAAAAATATGTCTTCTTTCGATAATGTCACTGTCAGGAAACGTACAGCTGGACTGAATTATTCAGATAGTATGATAATAACTGATTCGCATGACTCGCTCGGCAGCAGTCAGCTGAGTTTACCTAACATAGTAAACAGAGAATCATCCGTTCTGGGAGACCTCAAAACACAAATCAGCAACCTACATTCAGAATTAGAAATTGCGAATGAGGAAATTTCAAGACTTTCACTCCAAATTTCTGAGTTGAGAACGGCAAATGAGACATACAAAAACAAGATTGCTTTGTATAAAACTGTTACGGCTTCGGATGTCATTAAACGGAAGCTGCTTAGTCCCAGGATACCTTCTAGAATGTCTTCGACTCCAACTTACAGGAGAATCAACCAGCTATGTACCATAAAAACGACGAGTAACTAGCGGTCAAACTCTGTATGTAAGATAATGGAAGCCCTTCATACGTCTAGTTATTCTGCGGAGCAGGTATCGGAGACCGCAGCGGCATCACATAATAGTTCAAATGACACAATTATTTTTAGTGATTGTAGGAGACAGAACGTGAGCACATCTACCCCGAAAAAATCTAGAACTGAAATCATCAGGCCCAGAATACTGGAATCCCCATTGATTAAACCATATCAAGCATCGGACCTAACTTATAACCTTGATCCTCGACAGTCGCGGAAACTATGTATCATTAGTAGTAATAATAACAACACGGTGCTCAGGACGGCCGAGAATACTTTTGATGCAGCAAGCATATGTCATTACCTAATCCCTCACGGAGGGATATTACGACTGTTAGAGGGTATAGAAAACAAGATTGAAAATTTTACTTTACCGGATTTTTGTATTATTCTTATTGGACATGAGGATTTTTATGCTACTCATGATTATCAAAACATTGTAGCCTCGGTTAGGGAAAAACTTATGCACATAAAAAACAAATGTAATTATTTGCACCCCTTCATTTAAACTAAGGCATCATTGTTATTTATTTAATAAAAGAATCGAGCTATTCAATAACCTATTATATACAGATATCGCAAAACATGAATATGCATATATGTTGGATTCCAGTAAAAACCTAAAATATACACATAGTTTGTTTTGGAGAGGGACTGGGCATATAAATAACAAAGCACTGTCAATTATTTTTAAAGACCTAAAATATTATGTATCTGCACTTGGACACAATTATACCAGTACTTTGCAGTCGGGTAAGGTATTGAATGCTGTTACTGATTTTAACTTGTTATCTAAAAGTCAAGAAAAACCAAGCTGCAGTGTCTCTTTTTTAGATCCGGTTCATCCCCTCCTGAACACGTCTTAAATGAATTTCATCCAAAGTTATATATTTACTATCAAAACCTATGCGGTGTTGCAAACAAAAGGGATGAACTTGAATTGTACCTACATAATCTCCCTGGTAGAAAACACTATGTCTGTATTAGCGAACATTTTCTAAATACTATCTCTGCCCCTCTTTTCACTCTTACGGAATACAATCTCGCCACTTTCAATTCTAGGACAAGAAAAAAAAGAGGAGGTACTTTAATTTTAGGTCATGTAGATAGAAAATGTGAAGAACTTTCAATTTGTAAAAAAATATATATTGAGGAATGTTTCGAGGTCTGTGGCGCGAAGGACTCTGTTACAGATGTAAATGTATTATGTTGCTATCGAAATCCAATTGATGCGAATTTTTATGTATTCATGTACCAGCTTGAACAGCTCCTAGAACACTTCATTAGCAAAAAATGCATTATCAGTGGTGACTTCAATGTAGATTTGTTGAGAGAGGATAATAAAACATTGGAGTTTTTATCGCTGCTTGCAGCTTATAGTTTTAGGCATCTCATCTCGAAGGCTACTTTTATACGAAATGATTCACTATCCTGCTTGGACAACATTTTGACAAATTTACCCGAATCCTGCGTGGCTCCTATTACGATCGACCATAATGGCCTGGCTGATGGTCATGCTGGCATTTTGAGCGGCTTTGCAGTTCAAGAAAACCGTAATCATAATAACAATAAAATTGTATGGAAAATGGTTAGGAAGCTTGATTCTACCGGTAAATTTAAATTTAGACAAAAAATTATGGCTGAAAACTGGGTCGATATAGGAGTAAACACCTTCATACAAAAATTTAACAGATTGTTCGGACAGAGCTTCAAGAAAAAGAAAGTTAAGTTAGCTTCAAAGAACGGTAACAGAGTAAAATGGGTAACTAAAGGTATACGAGTTTCGAGTACCATGAAGCGCGTTCTCACAACCCATAAAACTTCTATATCCGAATCAATAGTTGGCTACCGTAAAAAGTATGTAACGATTTTTAAGCGAGTGATTAGGCACGCTAAAAGACTTGCAGTACAAACCCAAATTGAAAAAGCAAAGGATTCTTCAAAGGAGATATGGAAGATCGTCCACAAACATTACAATGTTAAGGGAATCCAACAAAAAAGGGAAAATCTGCATCTAGAAATCGTGGATGAAAATGACTCAAAAGTTGTAGTTAACTGCCCAGAAGATGTGAGTTCTATCTTCTCTAAACAATTTTCTCAAAGTATTGGCACTCAGGATACTTCAAAGGAAGCACTCCTTTTGTTACAAACTAATGTTGCTAGGATACAAAATGATATGGTTCTTGATCCGGTAAATTCGGTAGAGGTCAAATGTATAGTAAATTTTTTTAAACCTAAAAAGTCGAGTGGATATGACGAGATTCCTATATCTATCATAAAAGAAAACATCGACATACTTGCCGAACCATTAGCATACTTATTTAATGAATGCCTAGAGTCCAGCACATTCCCTGATCAGTTTAAAGTTGCAAAAGTCCTACCTGTGCATAAAAAGGGGTCTAAAAAAGACTCAAAAAATTACAGGCCTATTTCTCTCCTGCCAACACTGTCGAAACTGTTGGAAAGACTCATTAAGGACAGACTGATAAAGCACCTTTATCTTTACAATATTATTAGTGAAAGGCAGTTTGGCTATCAAAAAAGCAAGGGCACGAATGAAGCCATTACCACACTGCTCGAGGATATAGTCTCTCTACTTAATAATAAAAAGAAAGTGGCAGGGCTATTCCTTGATCTGAGTTCTGCTTTTGACACAGTCGATCACAATATCTTGCTTAAAAAAATGGAACATTATGGTATAAGAGGGAGAGTATTATCCCTTTTCCAGTCCTATCTTCGAAACAGACAGCAATTCGTCGAAATAAAATGGGTTCAAGACGATAAAGAAACTGTTCACAGATCCAAGATTACCAAATTAGAAAGAGGTGTTCCACAAGGTTCCATACTAGGTCCAATATTTTTTATAATTTTTATCAATGACTTAATACCGTACATGCGTAATCTTACTCAGAATACTAAACTGGTGGTTTTCGCTGATGATACAAATGCCATCGTATCTGCAGAGAACATTAAACAATTGAATGACAGTGTAAATTTCGCCTTAGATGCTTTAAATACGTGGTTCAGGTCAAACAACCTAAGACTGAACTGCACTAAAACAAATGCATTGCTATTCAAAACCACAGCAAGGAACAATGACTGTCTACAAATTCCATCAAATGATACAGCAATCGAACAAGTAGATTCAGTCAAATTTCTGGGTGTTTGGATTGACTCAAGTTTGAATTGGAAAAAAGAGTTGTTCTCAATAGTACATTCCATTAGTTCCGCTTGTTATGCACTCAGAAACCTCCGGGATGAAGTGAAGTTGCCCCAATTAAAGATGGTTTACTATGCTTTAGTCGAGTCCAAGTTACGATATAGCATCAAGTTCTGGGGAAACAGCTATCTGTACAACATCAATTCCGCCTTTGTTGCTCAGAAAAGGGCAATTAGAACCATTGTACGGATACCTCAGACAACGTCGTGTAAGGCCTATTTTTCTGAGTTAGAGATCCTTACGGTACCCAGCTTATATATTCACGTGGTTCTTTGCGATTTAGTAAAATATCTTAGCTGCATAGAAACGCCAGAAGAAAGACAAGTGCGCCTAGCCACGAGGAGAAAAGACTTGCCTCGAACGATAGATGCCAGACTTAAGGTGGTTAAGCATTCTTCGGGTTATCAGTCCATTGCGCTCTTTAATAGGTTACCGATAGAATTAAAGACAGTGACAAGTGTCAACATATTTAAAAATAAACTGAGGTCTTTCTTGCTGATGAAGTGTTTTTATTCGGTTGATGAGTTTTATCAGCATAAAAATGACAATAACTGAAACATATGTATAGTAGTTCTGTTAATAATTATTTGATAAGGTGGACATCATCAATACCTGTTAGTTAATTATAATTAATTATTAAAATTTGATTAATTATTTAAATATTGACATTTTAATTATTGCATATTTCATTTTATTATCTAATTTTAGTGAGTTATTATTAATTATGGTTGTTTAATCTATTGTTATTGTGTTTTTTATTTTATTTTTATTAATGTGATTTCAAACGCAATGTAAATTGTTAATTGAATAAATACTTATGACTTATGACTTATGTAACGGGAATCTTGGAAATGTCGTCCACATAAAACCTTATTCCTTTCGTACAGAGAAGTCAAGGATTCTTGTGAAGACCAGTCGTGCCCAAAATGTAGCTCTGAAATAGGAAATTACATTTTAACAAGTCTATATATCCACATTAATTGAGACCTGCTTGAACAAAATGGACAATAGACATGTTTGGATGCTATCTGCGATTAAAATCCGTGCAGCCGTTTTTGTGTGATGAGAGGTTAAAGATATTTAAAACAAACAAACAGAACCTGTGATTTAATAACATACAATAACCGTATTTCTAGGCAAGGTAAACTAACTAAATGTACCTGAATGAAACACGTCTAAAACAAATAGCTGGTAGTTCTTATTTCATGTGTATTAAAATATACAACAAAATTCCGAGACATATATAAGAGACCTGAAATAAAATATTCTTACCGTAAAATTATTATTCCCGCTCTAGGAAAATGAACTGAATCGTCTTCAGCAGAGGTTGTGCCGCGTTAAGCACATTTTCTTTATGCATTTGAAGACATTAACAATATTATGTTTGAAATAAATCGCGAAAAAATTTGAAATTGGCCGTTTGTTGACGTAAATTAAAATAACAGGTTGACAGCCACCAGTTTTTTTGTCGAGACTTTATGGCTTACAGCCAGCACGCGGTGGTGACCTGCTGTCACTATGACAATCTAGGCCGCGTGTGTCTGAGGGGATGTTAGGATAGTCATACATTACAACTGACCGCCACCGCGTGCCGTCCCTTTCAGTCATACGGTGTATAACAGGAGAGTGAAAGGGACGGCACGATACGAAGTAAAAAGAAAAAAAGATGCAGTTTTCGTTCACAAACTTAAACAATCATTAGTTTCGAAAACGTACTACTCCTTGAACGAATATTCAGACTTTGGCCTATGGGTAAAAAAAAATGTAACATTATTATAAGTTTTGCTGTATATTATATACTCGTATATTAATATTATGTAAGTGCCTACCTTCTCGTTCTTGTTTGCAGCGCCCAACATGGTACATAATGTGACACTTAAACTATTTACTTCCACCTGTATAACCATTATGTGCAATAAACGTATTGAGTATATATTTTATAATCGTTCTTAAGGCCAGGCGCGCACCACTATTTTAGTCGCGCGATAATTTTGTCGCAGAAAGGCCAAGCGCGCACCACGATTTTTTTTCGTGTGATTATTTTGTCGCAGAAATGCAACGTATGGGTTTATATGTCAGTGCGCGCATATACGAGGAAAATATCGCAGCGATTTTAAAATTGTGATTTTTCACATTTTGCTGCGACGGCTCGCGACGCGATTGTCGCAGAAGTAAAATGCAGCATACGGAGTTGTATGACCCCGCGCGCACACTGCGATAATAAAATCGCCGTGGCGGCGTCAGACGGCGTCATAGAGTATATTGAATGTTGACGGCGTTCCGCTCTTCAAGCGTCAACATGTCAGAACCTGCTTCTCCGATGGAGTCTCAAGACAAGACGCTAGACGTTGACAATTTAATTACGGAATTAGAAGGAAAATCTCCTTTGTGGGATAAATACAATATAAATCATATAACGATTGCATTTTGAAGACACGTTTGTGGCAGGAGATTTGTCAAAAGGTTATACCTAAGGTACGAACTCTCCAACGACAAAATGATTTTTATTTTTATTTTATTCTTCCTTCTATTCCTACGAAGAAGTAATAAGGCAAGAAGAGCAACTTGTACGAATTCCATGCTGAGACTGAACAATCCAACGACTTTTTCATGGCAGTGCGCGCAGTGAATTTTCGGCGACATTTTTAACGCGATTCGAAATCGAATCGTGTCGCATAAATAAAATCGTGCGCGCTCGGCAAATGCAAGATATGGGTTTATATGAGAATGCGCGCACCACGATCTTCATAAACCCATAAGTACGCTTATTTCTGCGACAAAATTATCGCGCGACTAAAAAAAATCGTGGTGCGCGCCTTCCTGAAGAGTAAACTCCAGTCGTGCGTCGGAGCTGACACACACACTTTTTTTCTTCTACTACCGATTTGTAGCCAGAATCATCACTCTTCCGAATTTATTACTTTATACTTTTTTCCGTCATAAATTTGTACTACTACCAACTGAGTTCAAAATAGACAGTTTTCAGAACATCGTTATTCATAATGTCGTCACTAAGATTATTGTGTGTACTCATAATGCTGATTTTCATATTTCTTACATTCAGAACCATAAATTATAATAAACTTGTCAATCATAATCATTAAACATCGATATAGAAATAGAAATAGAAATGTTTATTTGCTGAAATACTTAACAATTAGGTCTTAAGATTATTATTGTTACAGAACCAGTATTCAGTCGACATAAAAGTCAACATGCAAATCAATATTATTCTTAAAATACTCTAATGATACAAAATGTCAATTTGAATAAAATTGTGAAACAAAATAATTTACAACTATATACAGAATTAAAAATAACATCTCAATATTATCAAATTACCTCATACCAAGAATTTTTATAATTTAGCCATGTGTAGTTTAAAGAAATAACATTAACATAACAAGCATATAAAATTGTAATATCCGAAAAACAATAATAGTAATAAAATAAATAATGTAAACTGTTTACTTATCCGCTAAAATTTAAAAAGTCATTAACACTATAAAAACAATGATTCTGTAACCATTCAGTCAGCCTTACCTTAAATAGTTTACCGTCCAACATTCTTATTTCATTAGGGAGATTATTAAGTAAAATAATACACATGTTGGTATAACAAGTTTTTGTAGGTACTGTTCTCGCACTTACCTTGAGAACATTTCGTTATATTCTTTAAAATACCCTGGCTGAATTTTGGTAATACGATACAGTTTTTCTTTATATGTCTTTATTCATAATGCTTGTTTTGAGTTAAGTGTACATGCAAGCAAGCATACAAGGATTTAGACGCTCCGCTAAACGTGGTCACAATACAAACCCAACCTATGTTCGATTTTGTCGCAGTTCTTCTAAGCACACTTACTTGTCAGAATTTGCACCAATGCATAATGTATGTATGTATGTAAGTAAACACTTTATTGTACACAAAAACAAGACACATATATAAAACAATAAACATACAAAGTACAAAGGCGAACTTATCACTTTAATTGTCTATTGTCAACACGGTTTTATGGGTACAAATATGTAAGTCTATATATAAAATATGTTATTTATACATGTATTTATATATTATGTATATCGTCGTCTAGTACCCATAGAGCTTTGCTTAGTTTGGGGCTAGGTCGATTTGGGTATGATTGTCCCATAATATTTATTATTATTATTTGTATGTCGAACCCTTTCACGGGAAAATCGTGTCCCGGACCTTTGGGAGGCGTGCACGGAGCCGAAGCCAACGAGCAGAGGCCCTTTCGACAATGTAATGAAATGTAAGAGTGGTACACCATGCGGATGCTGTCCCTGCCTGTGTCATGGGACGCACACAGAGACAGCACCCGCTAGATGTAAGGTGCTTGCATGGAATCTAAACATGGTACTAGGCTATTACATACAATGCGATGGACTAACTACTGGGCTATTGTTTGAGACAGCCGGACATCTACCAGCAAAAGTGTCTCATAGCAAAAATGGCACTGGTTGACGATGACTAGATGGGCCCCATAAATAGAGACACATACAGTGGCCTGCCACAGCCAGTGCGGAAGGCTAAGGGCGGAGTGGTGTAATACTGGGCTTTAAAACGCAGCCAACTAACCCCTTACGTTTCCACATCCACCCGGCATGCGGTGACTGACTGCGCTAGTAAAACCAGCGGGCGATGGGGTCGTCACATCCCTACGCCTATTTATTATTATTTCTTATATGTTATTACATTTCATAATGTATCACTATGTTTTGTTGATTGGCGTACAAAAACCAGGAGCAAATTATGCCCTTTAAGGCGATTACATAGCATTACAAACACAAACTAAATTCTCATCATAAGTACTCAATGTCCAATTAAGATAATTAAATTAACAATATAATAATAAAATATAATATTATATCCAATCGGCTAGTAGAGCACGGGATAGTCCCTTCACTTCACCTTTCAGTGATATAAATATATGAGTGCAATTACCCGATTCTCTTCTTGATTTCAATAAATTAATAACTTGTTCAACCCACAAGTGGGTTAAGGTTTTGGCATGAATCATTACAAAGTCCTACTTGATTGCCTCTAATTAGCACAGTCTGCTTTTTATCCAAAGACTAAAACTTTGTACAGATCTTGACAAACACTAAGGAGCAAATTTTAGAGCCTAAAGTAGCCCAAAGTCAAGACATAGTATAGTGAGCGGAATATAAGGTTTTTTGCTGTTTCAACAAACAAAATGATATTGCTTCAAAAGCCATATCTGACTGCACTAAGTGAGGGAACGCATTGTAATTCATTCAAACGGGAGTTGTCAATTTATATGAGCACTGTCATCCTTCTGCGCGAGCAAAGCCGCGGAAAAATCTATTATATAATAAATTGACCAGCGAATGAATTTAAATGAAAGGTGGCATAGAATCGATGACAATGAAAGTAATATTTTAGGTGGAAAACAAGAAACAGTTGGAGGAGATGCTGTTGGACTGGCTGTGGATGTGCTCACTGGAGGAGTTCACGGACCTGGCCCGCCTGCTGGCGTACATGCGGCGCCCCACCGGCAGCCCCGAGCCCGAGTTCGGCTGCGCCTTGAAGTGCCTGTTCCAAGACATGGGATGGGTTATTATCATTTGCATTTATTAATTAATTTAAATACGGCTTCCTGTATATTTCGGTTATAGTAGAGGATCCCGATATACAACGACCTTCACCGAGATCTTTATTTGATGAAATGTATTTTATATTTAATTTAATATGTCAATAAATATATTGCATATGGGTTGCCTAACAAATTTTAAAACATACATACATTAAAATGGGTCACGCGGTCGAAACTGGTTTCTTTATGTGATATGACATACGTACTCATATAATATGTCTCCCTTTGTTTTTAGATTGATTTTGATCCGAACGGAGCAAGACTGCTTCTGGAAGATGTCGTTATAGAAATGATTAACCTATATTACTACAGTAATGATAATTTGCCTCAAAAAATAGAAGAAGGTACAAGCTGCATCGAAGGTTATTACAAATATCCAATATATGGACTTTGATGTATTAATTAATTCTCTACGCACTAAAATTATAATTTAACAAAACACTTAACTTGACAGGGTGGAAAAATCTTACGCCACTTGAAGCGCCTTTTATGTTAGAAATAACCAAATGATAAAATAAAAATACTGTTTTCATGGATTTCTTAAAAACCGGAACTCGTTGAATTACTTGAAGTCGTTAAAATATCCACCGTCTTGTTGAACGAGCTAAGTTACACAATCATTTTTTTAAGATGTATAATATGTATTGTAATTTCATCTTAATGATAAATAACAACGCTTTCAATGTGTTATTTTACCTAATTAGTCTATTTTTTGTCATTGATTGATTCGATTTCCAAATTAAAACTCTACTTAGCGTATACAGAAAATATTTCCGTGTAACTTAAAGCAAGGAAAATTAATTAATTATTTATTATTTATTATGACAACGTCTAGCTGGAGCTGTGCATGTCTGACGGACCTCGGTGTTTGAACTAACTAATAATGCTACAAACACCAATGTAACTAAACACACACACAATCATATCCGGAATTATTTTCGTACCTATGCCACTTTATTTGCCGCTTATTTATTATGTCCCCATTGTGCATTGACTGGTCTGACTAACGAAACCGCAGTGAGGGCATTAGGGCAAGCGTAATTTTTACAATACAATACAATACAATACAACAATTCTTCACAAATATTCGAACAAGCACAAATATTCGAGTACATCACACAAATATTTGCCCTGGCCGGGATTCGAACCCGGGACCGCCGGCTCAATAAGCAGGTGTCTACAAACCGAGCCAAACGCGTCGTCAAATAAATATGAACCTAATGCAGACGTTTTGAATACGCTCAAGTTTGTAAAGTTGCTCCTCCGAGAGGTCAACATAGGAAACATCGGCGTAATCCAAAAGAAAGAGGAGTAAATTCGGAGCAAGCGTAATTTTAGTAGCGATGGGAAGAAAATTACGAAGTCTCCGCAGTGAAGCCACTGAGGCAAACTCCTTCCTACTAACCTCGCTGAGCTGAGGCACCCAAGAAAAAGTACGATCCATGATAATACCTAAGTTTTTAACTTGCAGAGAGAAAGGAATCAGAACGCCATCGAACTGAACAGGTGGCAAGTTTGCAAAGTCGACTTTGGCGATCATCTTAGAGCTGCCAATGATAATAACTTGCGACTTAGCAGGATTTACTTTTAAACCATAGCCTCTACTCCATTCCAAAATGCGCTCTATATCACAATTCGTTGAGCATATGACCAAGACCAAGATGGCAAATCACCAAGCACACCCTGAGAATATATTTGAAGATCGTCGGCATAAAGGTGATAAAAAAAGATAAGTTACGAGTAATGGAATTAATGAAAATAGAAAATAACAATGGAGACAACACGCCACCCTGCGGAACGCCGGCCAACGTGCTGCACCAAGAAGAACGGGAAGTATCCACCTTTATACGTTGCCGACGGCCGGTGAGATAACTATGAAACCAATCAATAACCGCAGGAGATATGTTAAGAGAACGTAGTATCGCCAGTAGAATATCAAAATCTACAGTGTTAAACGCGTTACTAAAATCAAGCAGCGTCAGTACCGTCAGTTTCCGGTCACTCATACCTGATCGAATATCGTCTGTAACTTTTACGAGAGCAGTAGCCGTGCTATGACCTGATCTGAAACCAGACTGGTAAGGATTAAAGAGATCATTGCGATTAAGAAAAGAAGTGAGTTGCTGGAATATCAAACGTTCAAGGACTTTGGACAGGAAAGGAAGAATTGAAATGGGGCGATAATCTGAAAAAGAGGAAGGATTAGATTTTTTAGGTAAAGGAATAATATCCGCATCTTTCCAGATAGTCGGGAATACACTACATGAAATTGAAGAATTTAGAATGCCGGTAATGATAAGAACAAGGAGCTCAAGGATGGGAAGGATCATATTTCGGCTCACGTCATCGGTACCGACGGCGTTGGAATTAATAGATAGTACGTTGTTCTTAAAATCACTGTCGGAAAATTGAGAAAGAGAAAAAGGACTACAGTCTGGAGTTGGGAGAGATGAATGATAACTGAGGGTTCTGACCTTAGCAGGGCCGCTAAAAATGGAAGAAGAAGAGAAATGCTGATTCAACTGATCAGTATCGACGTCTTTAGAACAGGAGTTTTGCTGAGTTTTCCCAACTCCAAGTGACTTGAGAAACTTCCACACTTTAGCGGGGTCACCGTTTTCTACAGACTGATAAATATGACGCCTTTGGGCATCTCGATATATAGTGCTACACCGATTGCGCAATGTGTGATATCGTATTTTGTTTTTATCGCAAGGGTCAAGTTTGTATTTAGACTTAGACACATTCTTTTTTTCAACTAACGATCTAATTTCATAAGTCAGCCAGGGAGCAGGAAGATGTTTCACCCTGAATGACCGGACTGGAGCGTGCACATCGTAGAGCTGAGTAAGAAGCGAGTTAAATAAAGATTTTTTTTCATCCACCGCATCAGCAATCGAGATGACACTCCAATCAATCTTCAACGCGAAGTTTCTCCACATCCATGCGACCAAAATTACGTTGAAATAAGGTTTAAGTTCAGGTGGACGAATTTTTGTACATAAAATTTTACACAGCAGAAACGAAACGCAAAACATATCAATAGCATTATCTATTGCTCCTCACACAAAATGACAAGTGACAGTAACACATAACTCCAACACCTACTCGACCGGCGACAATGCAACAGGAGCCCTCGCCGCTCCTGTTGCATCGTCGCCGGTTGAGGAGCAGGTCCTACAAATTAATGATGATTAATTTTTAAAATTTTACCTTTATATTTTGTAGCCGCAAATAACCTAACTGAGAATGGGTCATTCTATCCTGACAAGGGCTGCCATCGGTCTATGTTTCTGGTTGAATGCGTCGTGAGAAGAAATATTATACAGCCACAGTAAGAACCCCAATACTACCGTTAAATGTGATTGTAATATAGCTAACAGGGTTGCACGGCTCGCTAAAAGTAAAGGTGGTTTTCTTTTGTATTCTGTTAGTTTATTAAAAAAGGTGCCTTGGAAATATAACGCGTATGTGATACTGCCATAGTATCATATATGCGTTATATTATTGCTTTTGCAAAGTAAACAACAGTTATTCTTAATTATGTGTTTTATTTCATACACATAATCGCCATCATTTATTATTGTTATTTATTTAATAAAATTACAAAATGGCAAAATTTTGTTTGATTATTTTTTAAACAGGGTGATCAATCCAAATGGGTGAGTAGGGAGAAATCGAAAACTATAAGAGATAGGGAAATCTGTTCTCGAAAATGGCTTCGATTTTAGATTTATTAAAAACTGCATTCAATATTTTTTTCGTATATCTCATGCATAACCCAGAGTCGAACCCGGTCGAAATTGAGCAGAGAAAAAATAAATATTTTAAGATGTTAATCAATCCCATTTTTTATTGGCAACTAAATGTCGCTGTCAATGTCGTACATACCTTTACCGGATTTTTAAAGGAGTCTAAGTTTACTTAGTCCCATACAAACATTGACGCACCACCACAGGATACCAATAACAAATAGGATTGATTGACACCCTAAAAAAATAGTCATCATGCCTATTATAGGTCAAGTCCACGGTCCCAAATAACAAAGGCTTATGTTTAACGGAGGACCAGAGTAAAATGTAACGGCAAATAGTAAATGAGCACCAAAATTGATCCCCAAATTAACATTTAAAATGATAACGAAAAGTTGTGTTACTGATCTGACTCTAACTGCAGGGAGTGTGGGCGGTCGTCCGCACGGACCCGTCAGCTTCTTTCTAAAGCGCTCTCTGAAGTAAATACATATTGGTCGGTGCGGATTGCCAACGCACCGACTGTCAGTGCGACACTAAAACCAGCTTTAGTAAGCCCCTCTCGCTCAACGTGCACTTGAACAACCCCCCGGACTCCGCAGTACTCGCTCGCTCCGCTCAGGCGCTGATGTGGTCGCAATTCTAACGTAACCTAACCCATTAATGTACTATACTGGTAGCAGTTCGGTTCTGACGCTTCGCTAGTTTTATATCCGCAGCTCATAAATCATTTGGGGATCACGCCGGGTGCACCTTGAATGCGCGGTGTGTAGTCTGGGGAAGCGGAGGGAACCCGAGACTTACTTGCAGAAGAAGCATTGTAATAACAGGCTCTTATTTTGGTGCTTAAGTGCCATAACTAACTCATACGTTGAAATAATGTAATGAAAATTTCAAATACTTTTAATGAATATATTTCCCTTAAATCTCCATATTTACTATTACAAAATTAATTGTACTCTTAGTAAAAAAGGTAGTTATACCAGTATACGTGAAATTTACTAGTTCTAAGTTTTTGGTATACTGATACAACTACCACTTGTTCCAGTATAAGTCGTAAACTATGATTATATTAATATGGATAATTATAATATTATTATGCCTATTATGGACATGTATCATTTATTAGATATATAAACAAACTCAAAGCTCGTGTGTTAATGGATCTGATCGGTTAGTTTCATCTGATCCCACCAAAAAATTTCATGTAAAATTGGCGGCCAAGACTCACATGCTCATAACGCTTTAGCTGTAAAAAGTTATCAGATCCCAGGAAAAGCCAAGCCCCTAAGCCCTGACTTTACTAACCCTACACCTTGGTTTCAAAAGTATGGCTTGGCTGTTTCATAGGTTGCCGTAAATATATAAACCGTAATGGGCCAAACGGTCCGTTGGACTTATTTACGGTACTATGAAACGGCCAAGCCATACTTTTGAAACCAAGGTGTAGGGTTAGTAAAGTTAGGGCTTAGGGGCTTGGCTTTTCCTGGGATCTGATAACTTTTTACAGCGAAAGCGTTATGAGTATGTGAGTCTTGGCCGCCAATTTTACATGAAATGTTTTGGTGGGATCTCATTTCTTTTTGTAAGGTGCCCTAGCTTTTTTTTTTTTTTTGGGCTGTAGCGTTTCTTGAGCATCAGTCTTCAGAGCTCTATTTTTGCCTATTTTTCTTGTTGATATTATTTCCTCTTACGCATTCGTCTTACGCTTAAATCTGCTTCAACAATCAAAAATATAAAATTCCGCGTGTTAATTGCGCTGCATTTATTATTGCATTTTGGTAGGTCTATAAAGAAATATTTAAAATACGAAGTCAGTGTAGATACAGAAGTAGTAATAATTGTGTATTTAAGAAATACTTACTTTTAGCCCCATATATAATATACACTTTTATCCCCTATTATGGGAACCCCATACAAACTTACATCCACTTATTTAAAGGGTGGGGGGTGATTTTCTAAAAAATCCTAGAATATTATGTGTTTTATTTATAACAAGGAGTCCCTATATCAATTTTCAGACCTCTAGTATCAAAATTTGCAGAATTCTCATACAAACTTCCATCCCCTAGTTTAAGGGGTTGGGGGGTAAAAGTTCCAAGTTTTAGAATTATTTTGTTGTTTGTGTACTAATACTAGCTTACATACCAAATTTCAGCTTTGTAGGTCATCGGGAAGTACCCCAGAGGTTTTTATACGTCAGTGTATAAGTGAGTGGCAAAATCGGCGTATTTTAGGTACCAAGAAAACCTAAAGTATAAAAGCTAGATCAATGAAATTTTGTACATTTCATATGTTCTCTAACTGAATCTTAACCTGTGAATTTGGGCGCTCTGGTGTTAACTGGGACGAAACTATAAGGATTTGAAAATGAGACGAAACGGTTCGAGAAAAGGTAGGTAGTGCCCCGCCTCTTTTTTGTTCGTCTTGGCGGGGGCACTACCGTGCCCCCAGATTTGTCACTTTTACCAGTATACGCCTGAATCATTCCATTATGTATACTGTTAACTGTTATGTATACTGTTAAGGTTATTTTGTATGTTATATCCAATATAGTAAGTTCAGAGGTTGGTATTTAGGATATTTAAGCAAATTACGTTTGAAAGACAATAAATAAAGCAAATATACACTAAAATTACGTTTATTTAAAAGGTAATTAAAATCACAGCCCGCATTTAGGGAATGGTGTTTTTGTCTTTGTTACAGCGGTATTATCAACATTATTACTGTTTTAACATTTATATATAGTAGATTCCGGTTCCTAATTTGTCCATCACAATTGTCAGACCAAAACCTGAATTCGTCTACATCATCTTGAAGTGTTAATTTAATTAAGTCAAATAATTTGTCATTTAGTCATGTCAACAGTACCTAACAAGTAGCATTCCCAAACCAAATGCTGTGAATTATACAGTTTTAAGTTTTTATTGTAATAAAACATGCTTATATTACCGTGAAGGGATGACAAGGTTTTTAAAGGTCGAATACAGCAGTCGCATTTTTTTGTCAAGTTTGTGTTTTTTTTTCCTATTTATTTCAAGTCTCTTTCCTCCATGTGCCAATGTGTTTGGATGTTTGTTTTTCAGTAGGTGTTTTCAAATTCTCGTAAATGTGACAAGCGTCAACTTAATATTTTGACTGAAAATATCACGGTATTGTCATACAGAAAATGTCACGGTATTGTCGAACAGACTAAGCTTGCCCTTCGTATTTGGTAGACTTAAACGACTCCTTGTACAAATTATACATTTCAATCAAGTTCAAACAGCCGCCAGCAAATATGTGTGTGATGAACTTGAATATTTATTCCTGGTCATGGATGTTATCTCTACATGTACTTTAAAAGTATGTATATATATTATCGTCATCTTGTACCCATAGTACAAGCTTTACTTTGCTTGGGACACTGGGTCGATTTGTGTAAGATGGTCCCTTAAAATGTGTGCCTGACGCACCTATGACTGGTTTGATTGACGGGTACAAGCGTTGGATTGACGGGCAACGCTGTACTGACGGGCAGGGGTTTCTTCTAGTAATGAAACACTTCTTGAGTCTTCAAGGCCGGGGAGAGAGACGGGCAGGGATTTCTTCTTGTTTCTTGTAGCTTGCTGGATCGAATAATTGCCAGTATTGCACAATGTATCGCCTTATATTTCGATCCGTGCCCGCCCGACTCCTACCACATCACTTTATTATTATTAACTTTGTTTACAATTTCGGTACAAACATTACTTATTTTAACTTATTTTTATACAATAACATTTATTATTAAATTATACCTTATACCTAATACTATTCTAATGAGATTCCAATTGGTAAACACTAAATAAACATTAGATTAGACCCTAATTTCGACTAGGAAACTACCTGCGCGGGCGTCAGCGGGGCGCGGGTGGGAGCGGGGCGTGGCTTCCTCGCCTCCCAACCTTTTTGATATACCTTCCGCGCTACCTCCCCTCTGACGCCCGTCAGTCTGCGGAATGTCGTCGTGCTGTTAGGATTTAATCTTATAACTTAGTACTTATCCAAGTACTAAGCTATTCTATGGGGAATGAAATGCAACCAGGGTAATTATTTATTTCCTTAGTGTTTAAGTGATTTTAGTTTTAAGATTGGCCGCTAGATGGCGCTGATCCCTCCACGGCGAATCGTACATCACGCTATCGTTGTGTTTTCGTAATTTGCCTTAAGGGATTGATGTTATGTTTGTTAGTGTGTATTTTTGTTCGGAATAAAGTAATTTGTAGTGAATTTGAATCCGACTTAACTTTAGAGACCCGAGTACACCCTTGTACATGGTCCCTCGAACCGGACGTTTTTGAGGCAGTGCAAGTAGCTTAGCGTAGAGCTTAGAGCTATCCTCCGCATCGCGCTCGTAGTGACAGTGGATCGCTGTCCATAGGGCGGCGAAGGTATTTTTTGGAAGCAGCAGCTGCTCGTGGCGCCATCTATCGTCGAGAAACGGCAACAGCGAAAGCAGCGCCATCTGTTGGCAAGTAGCGGCACTAACACAAATAGTGTGAGTGGAGAGGAGATTGCAGCAGCTAAGACGAGATCAGCGGAGATACGAGCTTCTTCTTCGTCACAAGTGTTTAGTTGTGTGAGTGAGGTGGTGTGCAAACTGTGAGTACTTTAAAATATTTTTTTGCGCGAATTTCAACTTTAATACGAAGATCAAATTTTGGAACAATTTGTGAAATTTAACATCAAGTTTGAACCTTATGATGAAGCAGTGCTGAACTTAGAATATTTTCTTTAAATTTTGAATTAATTTAATATTAACTTTGAATTGCACTAACATAGCATTAGGACTTAGAATTGTAAGCAAAAAAACGAAGGTACGGGGAATCCATGTCCGATTTTGCCCAGAAGTTTATAAGTTACAAACACTTGTAATATTTTTCAATAATTGGCTTCTAAATTTTCTAAGTCCAAATGGACTTGTAATATTTTTCAATAATTGGCTTCTAAATTTTCTAAGTCCAAAAGACTTGTAATATTTTTCAATAATTGGCTTCTAAATTTTCTAAGTCTAAGACTTGTAATTTTTTCGGCATTCGACTTCTGATTTTTCTGTCCAAAAGACTTGCAATTTTTTCGGCTTTTGTGTTGGATACAAATTGCATAAATTTAAAATATTAGTTTTTTGCTTTAATATTTGTCTAGTTCCAGTAGTTCTAAAGTTTTTAATTGTTAAAACAATTCTGATTAGTTCAAAAAGTGTTTATTATTGTGTCGAGTCGAAAATGGAGTCGTTAAATAATTTTCAAGATGACTTATCGAAACGACTTTTTAAGGCAAGGCAAAACTTTAAGAAGTCACCTAAGGAACGTATAACAAGGGCTTATATCGAAACTAGGTTAGAATTATTGGAACAATTGTGGGCCGAATTTAGACAAGGACACAAGGAGCTCATGCAAGGTATTGATCCAAATCTATTGAAACAGCATAAATATGTTACTGAGGAAGTCTTTGACGCTGCTGAGGAAGAGTTTACTACTTATAAATGTGAATTAAAGGTTTAATTAGAGATTTTTCTTAAAAAAGAGTCTTCAACACAGGTTAGTGAAAATGATGGACGTGTAAATGTAAAATCAAGTTTAGTTAAGCTACCAAAGATAAGCGTCCCCGTATTTTCTGGTAAATATACAGAGTGGACTAAGTTTAAGGATTTATTTGTATCCATGATCGATAAAAACGAGTCCTTAGATAGTGTGCAAAAATTACAGTACCTTAAGGGTTACCTGTCTGGGGAAGCTGAGCAATTAATTCGGCACATACCAGTTACAGAGGCGAACTATGCAAAGTGTTGGCAAACGTTACGCGAACGTTATAGCAATAAAAAGTACCTCTCGCATTGTATTTTGAAGCGTTTGCTTAGTCAACGGAATGCATCTACTGAGTCGGCAAGTTTCCTGAAGGAGTTAATGGACACTTCTTCAGACTGTTTAAGTGCGTTAAGTAACTTGGGTATCAATGTTTCGACTTGGGATATAATTGTTATCCATTTGCTTTCATTGAAACTAGATCCCGAATCCCGAAAACAGTGGGAGCTCAATGTAACAATGAAGGCACTTCAGATGACTTGCCGACCTTTGATCAGTTTAAAAAAATCCTTACAGGCAGATATCGCGCGTTAGAGTTTATAGAACCAAAGGGTGTAAGCAGACCAAATACAGCTCATGTGAGACCACCCAAGTAGCACAAATGGGTCTAAATAGCTCGTATATCATATCTAATTAGATGCTTAAGTGAAATTTACCACCATGACTAAGTGCTATATAGGTGGCAAGAACCCTTATGCCACCAGTATAGAACCAAAAGGAGAAAAATTGCAGCCTATTTTTGGTGCTAAATAGAATCCATAAGAGATCTCACAATTACCTTAAGTGGTAATTAGAACTATGGGTGAAAGTTATGCGCAGTGAACGAATGAAAACATTTCAGTTCGGTCAATGAGTGATAAATGAGTCGCCAAAATTATCTTTGAGTGGCGAGGCAACTGTCAAATTGTGTTTTATTAAAAGTAATACGTGATCCGCCATATTCATTTTGGATTTATATGTCTGTTTGATTGTGATTAAAACTTTACGTTATACAAGCATTGAAATAAGCACGAAATTCTTGCGAATTTTTTTTTACTGTGAAACTATAGTATGTTTTCTTTGTAAATTTCGACGCGCCCTTCATTTGATCAGGAATATTAAAAAAGAGAGTGCTAAATTAAATAAGGAATAGATACTGATAATAAATAAAACTGTTAAAAACCTGACCTAATGATTGTAGGTTACGTACAATGTTAAAGTAACATCGTCACAACTATCAAAAGTCTGTGATTATGCGTGAGTGTGATAAAATTCTGGTTAAAATAATCAATTTTCATAGGCTTCCATTTGTAAACATGGCGAAACAAAAAAGATCCTACAGTGTTTACTTTCACTTATTTGTTCCTTATTTGGAACTATCAAGTCTAATAATCACTTATTTGTATCTTGCGAGTGGCAAAGCAGTGAATGATATTACCAATAGTAATTATTTGCTCTTTTGTAGACTATTAAACAAGCAAGACTATCAAATATATTTTGACAAGGCGCAAATAGGAACTATAATAGAACTTTTAGTTCGTTAGTGGTTTGAAATAAGTGAAAATAACTGCTTTTGGTTCCAAGAACCTCCTACTGAGACCTATTTATGCGTTGGAGTGGCAATAAGGTACTTCTTAGGCCTTAAAGTTGCAATATTTTTTGGTTCCAAAAGAGCCGTAAAATTATCCCTTTAGCCACTATTGGTGATATAATTCGCTATTGTACTAGTCATTTGGAACTTTTAGTTCCAAATAAGGGTATGTTCCCACTTATATGTAAAAGTTGCTTATAAGTGATTTTAAGGCCTTATATAGCACTATTGCTTCTTATTGAGTGACAATTTGAACCTTCATGCAACTTTAAGTAGCAAAATCGACTTTATCCCACCATAAGTAATAAAGTAGAAACAAAAAACGCTCCTATGCAACTACAAGTGATAGGATGAACTCATATACAGTTTTGAGTTGTGTTTAAAGCTAGAAGTTGTATCAAACACTGTTAAACCACTCATTTAGAACTTAAAGCTATAAGATAAGCTGCAAAATTCACTAATGTGCTGCTTGGGCAGCACCAGTGAGTCATACCAAAGTTTTGCACACTGCAAATGTAGCAAAAATTAATTGTGAATATTGTAATGAAGACCACAAGCTGTGTTTCTGTAGAAAGTTCGCAAATTTAAATTTTGAAAAAAGGCATGAGTTTGTTTCTAATAACCGGATTTGTTATAATTGTCTAGGGGGTAATCACGGGGTACGATTTTGCCAGAAGACTACAACTTGTAGGATTTGTAAAAAGAAGCAACATTCACTGCTTCACCCGGGTAGTGCTTCCAGTTCCACTGCTAGTTCAGGGAAATCAGTTCAAACAGTGGAAGTGGTCGCGGGTGATGTTGGCGAGGCGAGTAATGTGTCAGGTAGTCCTAACATAGCATCTCATATGGCATGCAGTAATGTAAGTACGCAGGTGTTATTGGCCACGGCTTTAATCAATGCCAAGGGTAAAACAGGGTATCAGGTGATTCGGGCGTTGTTGTATCAGGGTTCTCAGGCTTCATTTGTGACTGAAGATACGGTGCAAAGACTAGGTTTGAAGAGAATTCCTATAAAAAATGTTATTTCAGGACTAGGCGGTGACAAGTCAACAGTTTCAAAGTACATGGTGTCACTGAAAATAAGATCAAGAACTGAACCAAATGTTGAAATGGATTTGAGGGCGTATGTGCTAACCAGTATCACTACGTATTTGCCCGGAAAGAGACTGGAAGACTGGGTTGAGCTGCAGGAGTTGTGCTTGGCGGATCCAGCGTACGATGTACCAAATAAAATAGACGTTCTACTAGGTGCAGAGGTCTACTGCCAGATATTAAAGGAAGGTATGCGCAGGGGCCCCACGGGGTCTCCAGTCGCTCAGTGCACCACTCTTGGGTGGATCCTGTCTGGAGCAGTATGCTCGGAGAGAGTTCAAAATAGTATCACTGTGTAACATGCACACGTAATCGAGGATGAGATACTGAAACGTTTTTGGGAATTAGAATCCGAGCCAGTGATAAGGTCAAAAATGTTAACACAGGAAGAACAAAGATGCGAGGAGATTTTCGCGGCCACAACATGTCGTACTGAAGAAGGGAGATACGTGGTGAAGTTGCCGTTCCGAGAGGAAGAGCCTCCTTGCTAAACTGGGGAGTCGCGGGAAATTGCAGTGAAGAGGTTAGAAAACCTGGAACGAAAGTTTATAAAAAATGCTGTACTAAAGGATAGATATAAGGATGTAATAAATGAGTACATACAGCTAGGTCACATGGCATTGATACCAAAACCAGATATGAAAAGAGATCAGGCGGTGTATTTACCACACCATGCAGTAATTCGAGAGGACAAGTCTACCACGAAGGTCAGGGTGGTATTTGATGCGTCGTGCAAGAATAAAGAAGGCGTATCGCTAAATGAAACCCTAATGGTTGGACCAACGTTGCAGCCAGAGCTACGCCACTTGATTATGAACTGGAGAAAGTACCCGGTCTGTCTAATAAGCGATATAGTCAAGATGTACAGAATGGTAAAGGTTGCAGATGAAGACACCGACTTCCAGCGAATTGTGTGGAGAGAAGACCCGCAAAGAGAGATAAGCGATTACAGACTACTGACAGTAACATTCGGTACGGCGTCTGCTCCATACTTGGCTGTTAAGGTACTTAATCAAGTAGCTATAGATCACAAAGACGAATATCCGTTAGCAGCCAGTAAAGTGGCAAAAGAATTCTATATGGACGACTTAATGACTGGGGGACAAACAAGTGAAGAAGCGTGGCAATTATATATTGTAGAAATGAAGCAATTTTTAAGCAAGGGAGGTTTTATTTGTCAAGTAATGATGAGTTATTAATCAAACAAATAAACGAAGTTGATAACAATGAAAGTAGGAAGGAGATAAAGGAATTAGAAATGAAGGACAATACAACAGTTAAAATTCTAGGGCTAACATGGAACCGACAAGAGGATGAGTTTAGATATTCAGTTAAGCTGCCTGATTTATCTCCTCCGTGACCAAAAGGAAAATAATTTCAGACATCTCGCGGCTGTTTGATCCATTAGGATCGATCGCACCTTGCGTCATCAAGGCTAAGGTATTAATTCAGTCCTTATGGACTTCTGGAGTAGGATGGGATGAAGAACCCCCCACTAAACTCCTAGAGGAATGGTACAACTACCGCGAAGAGTTGGCTCAGCTAAATAGCTTTCGCATTCCCAGATGGCTGAATACAAAGAACGACAGGTCGGTCGCGCTCGCGCTGTCATTGAGCCAACATCTTTGTTTGTTTACTCCGCAAATATAAAATCAAAAGTGGTGCAAAAAGCACTTATCTTGTATATAAACTTATATCAACATGAAGTGTGTGAACAGTGCTCAATTTTGGTGAAAATTATTTGGAATTCGGACTACTAAATCGTGAGTTACAGACAAAATAAGTTTAAAAATTACTATTAACGACACGATAAACGGCCCGCGTCAGCGGTCAACATTTAAACTTGGCCGTGCACCTACTTTGTGATGAACTGAGTGCATGCTGGGGGCTATCCGGATAGGTATTCCCTTGATTTGTATTTGTATATATTTTTTTTGTCTAATATCAGTTTGTCTAACAACTTTTACCATGATGAACATTTTATCTAAAGTCAATATGTACAATATCATTTCTCATAATTATTATTTTGTCGAAATTCGTTTTGTCTTAATGATCATTTTCATAACTCTTGTTTTGTCGAATTTTATTTTATGTAAAACTCACTTTGTCGATTCTTATTTTGAAAATTGTAGGTTAGGTTAAAGACCGAATACTGTAGGTTAGGTTAGGTTAGGTTAGGTTAGGTTGTAGAGGCCATGGTAGGCAGCGACAGGTCGTGGGAGGCGATAGCCTCCTTCTGCGAGGATGTGATGTCGCAGAAGGAGGCAGCGGAACGTGGCAGGGAGGACGATCCGGCCTCCCAGCCAATGCGCCGCAAACGCGTGGGGCGACGGCGGTTGGCCTACGACCGCCGATTACCCCCATAAGGGTGCCTGTGGGCGGCAGACACGGGGACGTCTGTCGCCTACATGAAGGTCCCCGAGTGGTAGGCGGCCGTATATCGGCACGCCCTTAACGAAGGCAGGGTTGAGCAGTGCTCCCCGGAGACGGGTCCGAAGCTCGGACGGCTAACAAGGTCGCGGTAGTATGCGAAGAGCGTTTCCCGCGACCTTGCCTATAGCACAGAGGCGGCAAATGGAGGGGTTTTTAGTGGGTACACCATAGGCCTCATTAGCCAACATGGGAGTCCCACATAACCACCGGGGTCCGTCCCCGCACCCTGGTGGTATGCGTAATGCATTTTCCCCTCCTAAAAAAAAAAAAAAAAAAAAAAAGGTTAGGTTAGGTTTTTTTTTTTTTTTGTGTACTTAACCAAACAACAATTTTAGTAAGGGAGTGCTATATTTCAGAACAGTTGCGACAAGTTCTTATTCTAATATTGTCCTACTAACCTACCTTTGTTTTATTTCATTATACTTCTTCTTATTTCATACATATGATACGGTGATATATACTACATTATATATTTGTATCATACTTTAGCTATCTATTTATTTCTGTTGATTACTTTGCTAACAATTTTTTTACAGTACTTCATAAAAGCTTTCTGGTGTTCGCTAAGCATTATTTTGGCAACGTTTTCTACCGTAATAGCTTCACCCACTTCCTGTTCGATGTTAAATCGTTCTCTGGCGAAAACCGGGCAGTCGAATATAACGTGCTGAACGGACTCGTGTGTTTCAGGATCGCAGGTGCACGAGGGGCTCTCCTTACACTTGAAACGATGCAGGTATGCAGAGAACCCGCCGTGCCCTGTCATAATCTGTGTGTTGATGCTGTCGTGAGTTATGTTTCTAATTGTTCTGTACGTGCTCTGTACGTCGGGGAAGAACATTTTAGTAACGGAGGCTGTTTGACCTGTTTGATATCTGCGGTTCCATTCGCCAAGCGTTTCCAGGCGGATGTTACGCTTCGCGAATGAAACCGGACATTTATCGTAAACCGGTTTCTTTTTTGATCGTAAAGCAGCATCTTTGGCCAGCTCATCCGCTCGCTCGTTCCCCGCCAGTCCCACGTGAGCCTTTATCCAAAACAAGTTTATACACTTGTTTTGGGTTCTGCAGTATTTGATTGTTTTTCTAGCTTCCACTGCCAGAGGATGGCGGGAACCGGGGTTTGTTAGTGTCTGGAGGGCAGCCATGGAATCACTGAAGATGCCGAAGGTTGCGCCAGTGTGGTTGGCCACTTCTCGCGTAGCCCTGTTTAGAGCCAGTAGTTCGGCCTGATAGACGGTACAGTAAGATGGCATCGCAAGTTTGAGTGCCTTGGTTTCGGTGGTGCTATTCCACAAGGATAGCGCCGCTCCGACCTTGCCCTCAATCTTGCTGCCATCCGTGAATATGCGCACGTCTAAGTTTGCGTGGCTTTGGTATTGGTTCTCGTCTATCAGGAACTCGAACTCTAGGTTCTCCTGCTCTGCGGGGTGCGGCACCTCAACAGCCGGACTCATTCGCTCAATTTCTCTATCACCCAGCAGTGGAAGGAATTCTCCCTTCTTGGATTCGTATAGTGAAGCCGCCTCACGAACTCGGAGGTCAAGAGGGATAATCCCAGCCAGTAGGATCGCCGAGTTTAGCGAGACCGTGCGGTAGGCTTTGCACAGCTTTTGTGCGAAGCCCCTTTGGACGGCTCCAAGCTGTTTAATAATCCCTAGCTTGTTTACGGCAGGCGCCCACACACTTGCGGCGTAAAGTATCGTTGGTTCGACTACTGCGACGTATATTAATCGTATAACTTCGGGATGTAATCCCCAGTTGACACGTGCTGTTCTCGCCAATTTTTTAAACATGTTTATCGCTTTTTTACAGGCGTTTGCGACATGTTTATTGAATGTCAGCTTGTCGTCTATGGTGAGACCAAGCAATTTTATTTCTTTTGACATTTTTATGTCCACTCCGCCCATCTTCAGGCGTGGTGTATCGAATTTTAGTTTTGTGGTTACCACCATGGCGCAAGTTTTGTGTGGAGCGAATTTTAACTTATTTTCGATACCCCACGCCCGAACATGTTCGAGCGCGACATTTGCTTGCATTTCTAGTTGTAATGCGGTCTCACCGTCGAATACCAAGACTACATCGTCAGCAAACGCCTGACAGTAAACCTGTTTCTGTTCCAGCTGTCTAAGTAAAGGGTCCAGAAGAAGATTCCAGAGGATAGGCCCTCCTATGGATCCCTGGACACAACCTTTACTGGTGTTCCTACCGCATTGCTCACCAGCGTATCTCACCTGCACGGATCTATTTGTGAGATAGCTGTCAATTACCCGCCTCAGATTTACAGGACATTCCTCCTCCGCCAGCCTCACTCGTATCGCTGGCCACCAAGCGCTGTCGAAGGCTCCCTCTATATCCAAAGATATTATCAAAGTTGCTTTCTTCGCCTCCAGCTTTCCACGGATGTGTTTAGTTAGTGTGTAGAGGGAGTCTTCAGTACTTCTCTGTGGCATAAAGCCATACTGTTGGGTGCTAGTCCTTGGTAGCAGATGGTGTCTGAGGCGGGCAACCAGCATCTTTTCGTATACCTTACCCAATACTGGCAGGAGCCCAATCGGCCTGTACGATTTTGGTACCGTATAAGAATCTTTTCCAGGCTTTTTGAGCACTATCACTGTTGCTTCTTTCCATGTTTTTGGAAAATGGTAGTGCTCCAAACATTTATTTAGCAGTGCCAAAAAGAAGGCTGGGTCGCATTTTACGGCTTGAGCACAAATATCTGCCGTGAAGCCATCGGCTCCTGGGGCCTTTTTCGGATTAAACGATTTCATCGCCATGTCCAACTCGTATTGTGTAAACGGTGGGTCATGGTGCTCAGCATGACTCTCTTCGTTTACCTTTTCTGCTAGACTTCTGGTGTGGCGATGTTGTGCATTGTCCTCGTCTTCTTTGTCCTCCGGATAAAAGATTTTTGCCAGGAGCTCTACGGATTTTTTGGCGTCCAAGGCTCTGTCTCCGTCTTTCGGATTTTTAATTGCTCCAGATCGCGTGGAACCGTGGGAGGGGGAAGAAGGAGGTCCCCTTGACACAGGAGCGAAATCCGCTGGTCGCTAATTCCACGGGTTCCAAAGTTATGGCGATCTGAATAATTCCAAGATGGCCGCCGAGCTGTCAGATGTTGACTTTGGGAGCTAATATCTCCGTAACCAATGGTCGTAGAGACTCGGGGTTTTCGGTATGCAGCTCAGCGTCACCTCCTCTACTTCCTACAATCGGTCCCGGCTCTTTAAATTTTTTTGGCTCGAAAACGCCCAAAACCAAAAAGAGCGGATAGTACAAGGGGTATTACAACTTTCAGTGAAAACGAGAATCTTCTATATCTTCTGGTTACTGAGATATATCAATTTGAAATTCAGGTACCAAAAAAGAAAATGGCGGCTTTTTACTAAATTTCTTAATTTTAAAGATTTCTGACCCGCGTTTGGGGTTAGTATGATCGAAATATATGTCCTAGACCTAATGCCGCCTTCAGAAAAGTATTTTTATTATTATTATTAGATTAATTTAGAAAAAACACAAAAAATTCGGTATCTCCGTAACCAGAGGAGATAAAAATACACAAAAAATACCTAAAAATAGAGAAAATAGAACACAATAGCACTAAAGACAAAAATGTAATAAAAGATTTATTTAACTTAATTTTAAACTGAAATTAAAAAATTTCAGCGTTTCAGGCTGTATCTTTTGTAAATACTTAACTAAAAATCTAAAAATTAGTTTGTTGCGTTCCGCAGGCAAGCGCGCAGCAGATTTTTGGAGAAAAATGGGGGGGTCTGCCTGAAGTTTTCGAGTTATTAAGCACCAAACTTTGAACTTTAAAATGTCAATAATTTAAAAACGGAGTGTCTTAAAATTTTGAAAAAGGTACCGAATGAGTCCTGGCGATGGGGCGCTTAATGCTGCGTCCTTAAATCCAGCCGCACGCTGCTGGATCTTCAATCTTGCTAGCACGTGGAACTTGTTTTTTTTTTTTTTTTGCCGTTTTCTCCGAGACCGCTGATCCGCGGGTCCTTTGGGTGGGCTCGTTTTGTAGAGCTCAGCGGGGCGCTTCCGGCGGTATATTGCACGAAAGAAACGGGTTCACCGTTTTTGCAGTGCTGCATGCGGATGGAACGCAACTGGGTAGGTTAGGTTAGGTTAGGTTAGGTTAGGTTAGGTTAGGTTCCCCCCCGAGGGTGTCCACCTTGTCGTGGTGGGGGGGCTCAGTACCTGCGTTGTGCGCGCGCGGGGAAGCCAAGAGACACCAGGGAGGGGGCCTACGGGCCAAGTAGGGCGGGGGAGACAGGTGCTGGTTTGTGGCTTCGGCCTGCGTGGGTCCTGGGGGCTCTGACCTTGTGGTTGTTGGAGGAGGTCGGAAGGACTCTCGATGTGTCGTAGCTGTGGGTGGCTGCCTGGCTAGTGAGCCTCCTGCTCCTCTGATACTGCCTACCTGCCAGGAAGGATTGTGCATTTCGATTTCTGAGAAATCGAAAACGCAGATCCATTCCCCAGGCGGGTCGGCTGTATTAGCGAGGCGGGAGGATCACATGTCAGGTGTCATGCATGTCTGTGACACATCTGGGGGGTTTTCGGCTTCTGACGGCATCTGTGGGGGCCGAGTTTCTGGGATTCGCGTGGGACGGGACATCAGTCGGCACCTGGGGAGGGAACCCACGGGGTAGGGGCTTTTGTCCTCCCGTGGTTGGGTGAGGGGTAGGGGCGTTTGTCCTCCCGTGGCGGGCCGAGGGGTAGGGGCGTGTGTCCTCCCTTGGCGTGGAGAGGGTGTCATGGGGTAGGGGCGTTTGTCCTCCCGTGGCAGGCCGAGGGGTAGGGGCGTTTGTCCTCCCTTGGCGTGGAGAGGGGGTCGTGGGGTAGGGGCGTTTGTCCTCCCGTGGCCGGCTGGGGGGTAGGGGCGTTTGTCCTCCCTCAGCCAGGAGGCTGGGACCGAAGCACCGTGTGTCGGTGGCGGTCCTAGCTTCCAGAGGGTCTCTCAGCGTGGCTCTGCAGCAGCAGAGTCCACGACTGATATGGGACGTGGAGAGGGGGTCGTGGGGTAGGGGCTTTTGTCCTCCCATGGCTGGCTGAGGGGTAGGGGCTTTTGTCCTCCCTCAGCAAGGAGGGTGGGACCGCATCACCGTGTGTCGGTGGCGGTCCCCGCTTCCTGGGGGCTTGGGGAAGCAGGTGAGGGTTAGGCACACTGCTATGCTACAGTGTGTCTTTCGGTGAGGGTTCGCCTTAGGGCGAAAGTGCCGGTGGTGTCGTGGTGACATGTTCGCGATCCCATGGCACCACCACTACGGCACAGGTTGGCAGCATCCCAGAGTTTTAGTGGGTAGGCTAGTTCTTCGCGGACTAGAGAGCCCCACATAACCAATGCGTAATATTTGACTCTACCCCCGAGGGTCTCATGTTACGTAGTGGTATGCAATTCAATGCATTTCTCTGGGTCAAAAAAAAAAAAAAAAAAAAAAAAAAAAAAAAAAAAAAAAAAAAAAAAAAAAAAAAAAAAAAAAAAAGGTTAGGTTAGGTTAGGTTTTCCCCCCCGCCACGGACCTGCTCGGCTGTCCGAGTGGGCGGGGAGGTGAACCCCGACGTGGCGCGTCCCCGGGTGGTGGATAGGGGAACGCCCCGGCTGCTGACGTCGAGCCGGGGTAGGACTACGTAGTCCCGCGAACCAAACACTGGGGGGGAAACGGGGGGGCTTCGGCCCAGGGGGGGAAAGGGGGGCTTCGGCCCGGGAGGGACTCTCCGCGCGTCCCTCTGAGTAGCAGAGGGCGCAGTGGATGAGCGGTGAGGAGGAGCGGTGGGACTGTTGTCCCCGGGAGGGTTCTCCGCGCGTCCCTCTGAGTAGCAGAGGGCGCAGTGGACGGGCTGTGAGGAGGAGTGGTGGGACGGTTGTCCCCGGGAGGGTTCTCCGCGCGTCCCTCTGAATAGCAGAGGGCGCAGTGGACGAACCAAGTGTGGGCGGGCCTGGCGAGCACTAACCATGCCGTCGGGCAGGCACTGGTGGGTTCATCCTGCCTGGGCCACCGCCGGACCCGTAACCCCGTTTCGAGTGTCGTGGTCACGTCTCGCGGCTTGGAACGGGAACGGGGGTCTTGCCTTCATTGGCCGGACCGCGAGGAGACAACCTCTGAAAAAACCCTTAACCCCGGCGCTGGGGCTCGTGGCGTCGAGGTTCTCCTGGGGTGCCGATTGGGGCACTGTATTTCGCGCGAACTTCCGGGGTCTCTCGCCATGCGGGCGCTGGAGGAGATCGGAAGGGCCCTTGACGTGCTGTGGGTATGTGGTGTTGCCTGGTCAGGGAGCCTTCAGCTTCTCTGACACTGCCTATCTGCCTGGAAGGATTGTGCATTGGGTTTCTGAGAAACCCAAACGCAGATCCATCCTCTGGGCGGGTCGGCGGTGTTAGCGTGGTAGGAGGCTCACGCATCGGGTGCCACACATATCCGTGGCGCGCCCGGGGGGCTTTCGGCATCCAATGGTGGCTGTGGGAGGGAGACTCCGGTTCTTCGCGCGCAATGCAGGTCCCCAATTGACACCCCTAGGAGTGGCTGCGTAGGTAACGCAGTCGTTAGCGGCCAACCCTGGGAGATCGCCCGCCCTCCCAGTGGTATTAGGGTTCTCCGGGTGCAGGGGGCACCGCCTGGAGCGACCATGTATATCCCCCATTCTCGTGGGAACCAAAAACGGCTCAATCAGGGATAAAAACCGGGGGGGATGATACTCTAAACGACGACTTGGCATGCATAACGGAATACAGAGAAATGACGGTTACCGATCCAACCGCTCTACGACACGCTGCGGTGTTGCTTGAGCGGGGATCCGTAGAGAAATATCTCCAGGAGCAGAGGGAAGCGAGGGCACAGTCCGATGCAGGTGCCGAAACGGTGAGGAACAAGTCCGATTCGCCTCCTGGGTCGGACGGTCGGCCCGGGTTCGAGACTGCAGTCTCCTCTGACTCAGAGGCGTCCGACATAGAGGGCCGGAAGATAGCTGCAGACGGAGCTAAGGGGACGTCGTCAGGTGTAAAAAGGTCTCGGAACGCGCTAAGCTCTGACGGCGACGATGAGGAGTCAGGCCCGAGTAAAGGTGCTAAAATGAGCTCTTCCCGTAGAGGCCGCCTCCACATAGCAAGATGTGGCGCTGGAAAGGGGCACCAAACCGGCATAGCCGAGGCCAAAGCCCAGCTTGAGGCCCTAGAGGCGGAGGAAGCGGCGGCGGAGGGTGGCTCCCGCTGCGGTGCTAACATCAAGACGCACAAGAAGAAGGGGTCTCCTCTCGGATCAAGAGACGGTAGTCCAAGCGACAGGTCCGTGGCAGGCTACGTAGACTACTTTGAGGTAGTCCGAAAGGCGGCCACAACGGTGCTGGACGAAGCGAAGAAGTCCGGTCACCTCAGCGGAAAGGTGTGGGGTCGCATGAACCAGGCGTGTCGCGACATTATTGTAGCTGCGGACATCCTGGAGGACAGACGCGAGGAGGACGAAGTGCGCGCCCTGAAGGCGGATAACAAGCGCATGAGAGAACAGCTGGAGCAGCTCCGAAAGGAAACAAAGGCGCTTAGGACGGCCTTTTCGGAGAGGAGCATGCGCCCAGCACCGGACGCCCCTGTAGACTTGGCTACAGGGCTGGCTGCACTTAGGGAGGACCTAAAGCGGGATCTCACTCAGTCCTTGGGTGAGATGATTAACGTTCGGGTCGGGGAAGTAAGGAAGCTGCTCCCTTCGGAGCCGATTCTCCGCCCCCCATTAGCGGCGGACATTACTCGTTCGGCCAGCCAGTTGGCGCCAGCTACGCAACAGGACACGACCAGAGCATCAGTTGACAAGGCTCCCAAGCCCACCCCCGCTCCTAGAGCGCGGAAGTCAGCTCCTACGCCGAAGACACGCACAACTGCGCCCAGGCAAGCCTCTACTTCTGTGGGTTCGACGCGTCGGACTGGGAAGAGGACAACCGCAGAAGTTGCTGCACAGGCGGCTCCCGCTCAAACGTCGCAGACCACCGGAGAGTCGGCCAACGCTCAGCCAAGGGAGAACCAGCCTGCGTCCCCTGCTCCGAACGCCTGGACTCAGGTGGTTAAAAAGGGCAAAAAGAAGGCTGCACCATCTTCTGCGCTGCCTCCAAAACCAAAACCAAAACCCAAACCGAAGCAACTCACCGCCCCAAAATCTACGGCGGTTGTCATCACGCTCAAACCGGGGGTTGACGCTGACTACAAGTCGGTCATGGGGACGGTCACGACAATTAAGCTTGCGGAATTGGGCCTTGGGCCTGTAAAAGTGAGAAGCACAGCTGCTGGCGCCCGCTTAATTGAAGTCCCTGGGGCAAACAGTGGACCTATGGCGGACAACCTAGCCGACAAGATTCGTAGCCTTGTCGGCGAAGTGGCCGACGTCCACCGACCCTTCAAGACGGCCGATATCCGGATTTCCGGATTTGATGAGACGGTGACAACAGAAGCCGTCCAGGCGGCAATAGCAGAAAAAGGGGGCTGCCCACCGGGACAGATCCGTGTGGGGAGGATCCGCATGGCGCCGACAAACCACACTGGGTCTGTCATCGCGATCTGCCCCGTAACAGCGGCCAACACCGTCATCGCTGCCGGACGGTTATTGTTGGGGTGGACGTCGGCTAGAGTGGAGGCCATGGACCCGCGGCCCATGAGGTGCTACAGGTGCATGGGGACGGGACATACCAGAGCGCTCTGTCCCTCACCTGTAGACAGGAGTGGCCTCTGCTACCGGTGCGGTAAATCTGGCCACACAAGCAGGGTGTGTGAGGCAGACAACCCGTGGTGCGCGGTATGCCACCACGCCAAGTTACCAGCCGAGCATGTGATGGGGGGACCATCGTGCACCCCCCCACGCACAAGAGGAAGAATGGTTCCCGCCAAGACCCGGGTAGCTGCCAGAACTCAGGAAGTTCCCCGAGACGAAGCGCCCCAGGCGAACAATGAGGAGCAAAACACGGACCATTGATGCCAGCACAGCATACACATCCCGCCCACGAAGTGTTGCAGTGCAATTTGAACCACTCCGCCAGAGCACAAGACTTGCTGATGCAGCACATGGCGGAGTGGGGCATTAATGCAGCAGCGGTGTCGGAACCGTATTTTGTTCCTCCCCAGCCCAACTGGGTCGGGGACGCGGACGAGTCGGTTGCGGTGGTAACACCACCTGTGGGCAACCACCCCCCGCTCTCGAAAATTGAGTGTGGGCCGGGGTATGCTGCCGCCAAATGGGGAGACTTAGTACTGGTAGCGGTGTACTTCTCCCCCAATCGGCCGCTCAGAGAATTCGAACAGTACCTCATCAGGCTCGGGGAGGTGGTCAGCAGAGCGGCACCTTCGCCAGTAATGGTTCTCGGGGACCTTAACGCCAAGGGCAGGGCGTGGGGTTCCCCATCAACGGATCCCAAGGGCGCGGCCCTCTGGGAATGGACGGTGCGGACTGGCCTTGTGGTCTTAAACCGGGGCACTGACCACACCTGCGTGCGCCAGCAAGGGGGGTCCATCGTAGACATCGCTTTCGCGACCCCCGCCCTTGCAAGGCGAACGTCCGACTGGAGGGTCCTGGTGGACACGGAGACCCTCTCCGACCACAAGTATATCAGGATGAGGGTCTCCAAGTCGCTGACAGCCCCGGTGCCAGGTCCGAGGGAGCCAAGAAGCCGGGACCGATTTCCAAGATGGAGCCTCGCCACTCTAGACTCGGACATGGCGGAGGAGGCGGCGATGGTGGAGGTGTGGCGGGCCCCCCCACCAGACCGGGCCGCGGACGTGGAAGAGAGGGCAGTACAGTTTCGGGCGTCACTCACCTCGGTGTGTGACGCCGCCATGCGCAGGGCGGGGCGGCCGCCTGCGAAGGCCCGGGTGTACTGGTGGACGGAGGAGGTTGCGGCCCTCCGCCTCACCTGTAACACTGCCAGGCGAGCATACACCCGATGCAGGCGGCGACAGAGCCATACTGCGGAGGAGGAAGAGCTCCTCTATGGGGCCCTCAAACAGGCCAAGGCGGCCCTCTCCACAGCAATCGCGAAGGCGAAGGACTCTGCGCACGAGGAGTTCTTGGCCACACTGGACAGGGACCCGTGGGGGCGGCCGTACAAAGCTGTACGCAACAAACTACGCCACGCCCCCGGCATGGATTCCCTGGAGCCGGAACTCCTCAGCAGAGTAGTGGAGAGTCTGTTTCCACCAGCTGCAGACTTCGCCCCGCCCTGCATGACGGGCCCTCTGGAGGAGCCGACAGAGCCGGTCGAGATCCCACCAATCACGGATGGAGAGATGGGGTGTGCGATCCACCGGTTGCGGGGCAGCAAAAAGGCCCCTGGCCCAGACGGAGTGCCAAACCGCATTCTACCAGCGGCGCTGACACATCTCGGAGATCGTCTTAAAGACCTATACGATGACTGTCTTGAGGCGGGGCGGTTTCCGAGGTGTTGGAAGGAGGGGAGGCTCTGCCTTCTCCGTAAGGAGAGTCGACCAGCGGACTCTCCTTCGGGGTGGAGGCCAATTGTCCTGCTGGATGAGTCCGGGAAAATATTCGAGCGCATCATCGCCTCCCGGATCATCCAGCACCTTGAAGGACCGGGGCCGAATTTGACCGACCGCCAGTTCGGTTTTAGAATTGGGCGGTCAACTATAGATGCCCTAGACGCCTTACGGGCATTCTGTGAGTACGCGACGGAGAGGGGGGAGGGAGCGGTGGCGGTGTCCCTTGACATCGCCAATGCGTTTGGCTCGCTCCCGTACTCGGTAATTGTGGAGGCGCTCCGCTACCATGGGGTGCCTCTCTACCTGAGGAGACTAGTAGAGCACTACCTCACGCAAAGGGTAGTGCTCTACAATGACCGCGATGGACGCCGACGAGAGCGGGAAATGGCCTGCGGGGTCCCGCAGGGGTCCGTGCTTGGACCCCTCCTATGGAATATAGGGTTTGACTGGGCCATAAGAGGGGTCCTACTTCCCCGGATGACTGTCATCTGCTATGCAGATGACACGATGGTAGCTGTCCGGGGAACGGAGCTGGAAGAGGCCCTACGGAGGGCGGCAGTCGCAGCGGACCTGATGGTCACCCGCATAGGTCTGCTGGGGCTAAGGGTGGCCCTCCCGAAAACGGAAGCCATCATCTTCGGGGGAAGGGGCTGGCGGCCGCCTGCCCAGACGGCCATCTCCGTTGCGGGGGAGGCGGTCCAGGTGAAGGCCCACATCAAGTATCTGGGCATTCACCTGGACCGTCGGTGGAACTTCGAGGAGCATTTCCGCCAACTGGCTCCTAGACTCGTAGCGGCGGCTTCAGCGCTGGGCAGGCTGCTGCCCAACGTGGGGGGGCCCAGTGCGACATGCCGCCGCCTGTACGCGGGGGTAGCCCGCAGCATGGCCCTATATGGTGCGCCGATCTGGGCTGATCGGCTCAATGCCGCCAATAGGGCCCAACTCAGAAGGCCGCAAAGGGTGGTGGCCATCCGTGTAGTAAGGGCCTACTGCACGGTGGCGTGGGCGGCGGCTTGCGCCTTGGCGGGCACCACGCCCTGGGAACTGGATGCCCAGGTGCTCGCGGAGGTGCACAGGGAGCGGATAAGGCGCAGGGCCCTAAACGAGTTCCCCGCCCCCGAAGAACTGCGGGAAGAGCGGCGACAGGCACAGCAGAGGATGAGGGACCGGTGGAAGAACGACCTGGAGGACTCCGTCTATGGTACCCGCACCATAGAGGCAGTCCTCCCGTCGTTTGACCACTGGTTGGAGAGGGGCCATGGCAGCATCGGGTTTCGGCTGGCGCAGGTAATGACCGGACACGGGTGTTTCGGTCATTACCTGCACAAAATTGGGAGGGAGGCCAGCCCGATGTGCCACGAGTGTGGCAACCAGGACGATACCGCCCAGCACACCCTAGAGGTGTGCAATCGCTGGGCCGACGAACGCCGCACATTGATTGGCGTCCTCGAAGTGGGTGACCTCTCGCTCCACAGCGTCGTGGCGGCCATGCTGAGGAGCGAGAGATCCTGGGAAGCAATGGCCTCCTTCTGCGAGACCGTCATCGCACAGAAGGAGGCCTCGGAACGGGAGCGCGAAGAGAGGGCAGATGCGCTCCCGATCCGGCGCAGACGTGTGGGGAGGAGGCGAGCCCAATTTGCTGCTCGCCAAAACCCCTAGTGGAGTTCGTGGGTGAGGGGCCCACGTCGATAGACTCCACACGTCTGGGGGAGGGATTGTAGTGTCTTCCAATTCCTCCCTCCTTTGGCGCGGGAGCCTTTGGTCAAGTCAGGGCAGCCGGGGGGCGTCGTGGTAGAATGTTCGCGATCCCATGGCGCCCCTACAAACGGCAGTGCGGAGAAGCGCCGGTGTGCTTTTAGTGGGTATGCCCCTCCTTCTGAGGGGAGAGTCCCACATAGCCCCCCCGCTATGGGTTCCCTAGCCCCGGGGGGTATGCGTAAAGCATTTTACACACCGTTAAAAAAAAAAAAAAAAAAAAAAGGTTTTCCCCCCCGAGGGTGTCCACCTTGTCGTGGTGGGGGGGCTCAGTACCTGCGTTGTGCGCGCGCGGGGAAGCCAAGAGACACCAGGGAGGGGGCCTACGGGCCAAGACGGGCAGGGGAGACTGGTGCTGGCTGGTGACTTTGGCCTGCGTGGGTCCTGGGGGCTCTGACCTTGTGGTTGCTGGAGGATTTCGGAAGGACTCTCGACGTGTCGTAGCTGTGGGTGGCTGCCTGGCTAGTGAGCCTCCTGCTCCTCTGATACTGCCTACCTGCCAGGAAGGATTGTGCATTTCGATTTCTGAGAAATCGAAAACGCAAATCCATTCCCCAGGCGGGTCGGCTGTATTAGCGAGGCGGGAGGATCACATGTCAGGTGTCATGCATGTCTGTGACACGTCAGGGGGGTTTCCGGCTTCTGACGGCGTCTGCGGGGGCCGAGTTTCTGGGATTAGCGTGGGACGGGACATCAGTCGGCACCTGGGGAGGGAACCCACGGGGTAGGGGCTTTTGTCCTCCCGTGGTTGGGTGAGGGGTAGGGGCGTTTGTCCTCCCGTGGCGGGCCGAGGGGTAGGGGCGTTTGTCCTCCCTTGGCGTAGAGAGGGGGTCGTGGGGTAGGGGCGTTTGCCCTCCCACGGCCGGCTGGGGGGTAGGGGCGTTTGTCCTCCCTCAGCCAGGAGGCTGGGACCGAAGCACCGTGTGTCGGTGGCGGTCCTAGCTTCCAGAGGGTCCCTCAGCGTGTCTCTGCAGCAGCAGAGTTCACGGCTGTATATGGGACGTGGAGAGGGGGTCGTGGGGTAGGGGCTTTTGTCCTCCCATGGCCGGCTGGGGGGTAGGGGCTTTTGTCCTCCCTCAGCAAGGAGGGTGGGACCGCAGCACCGTGTGTCGGTGGCGGTCCCCGCTTCCTGGGGGCTTGGGGAAGCAGGTGAGGGTTAGGCACACTGCTATGCTACAGTGTGTCTTTCGGTGAGGGTTCGCCTTCGGGCGAAAGTGCCGGTGGTGTCGTGGTGACATGTTCGCGATCCCATGGCACCACCACTACGGCACAGGTTGGCAGCATCCCAGAGTTTTAGTGGGTAGGCTAGTCCTTCTGACTAGAGAGCCCCACATAACCAATGCGTAATATCTGACTCTCCCCCCGAGGGTCTCATATTACGTAGTGGTATGCAATTTAATGCATTTCTCTGGGTCAAAAAAAAAAAAAAAAAAAAAAAAAAAAAAAAAAAAAAAAAAAAAAAAAAAAAAAAAAAAAAAAGGTTAGGTTAGGTTAAAAAAAAAAAAAAAAAAAAAAAAAGGTTAGGTTAGGTTAGGTTAGGTTAGGTTAGGTTAGGTTCCCCCCCGAGGGTGTCCACCTTGTCGTGGTGGGGGGGCTCAGTACCTGCGTTGTGCGCGCGGGGAAGCCAAGAGACACCAGGGAGGGGGCCTACGGGCCAAGACGGGCGGGGGAGACAGGTGCTGGTTGGTGTCTTCGGCCTGCGTGGATTCTGGGGGCTCTGACCTTGTGGTTGTTGGAGGATGTCGGAAGGACTCTCGACGTGTCGTAGCTGTGGGTGGCTGCCTGGCTAGTGAGCCTCCTGCTCCTCTGATACTGCCTACCTGCCAGGAAGGATTGTGCATTTCGATTTCTGAGAAATCGAAAACGCAAATCCATTCCCCAGGCGGGTCGGCTGTATTAGCGAGGCGGGAGGATCACATATCAGGTGTCATGCATGTCTGTGACACGTCAGGGGGGTTTCCGGCTTCTGACGGCGTCTGCGGGGGCCGAGTTTCTGGGATTCGCGTGGGACGGGACATCCGTCGGCACCTGGGGAGGGAACCCACGGGGTAGGGGCTTTTGTCCTCCCGTGGTTGGGTGAGGGGTAGGGGCGTTTGTCCTCCCGTGGCGGGCCGAGGGGTAGGGGCGTTTGTCCTCCCTTGGCGTGGAGAGGGGGTCGTGGGGTAGGGGCGTTTGTCCTCCCACGGCTGGCTGTGGGGTAGGGGCGTTTGTCCTCCCTCAGCCAGGAGGCTGGGACCGAAGCACCGTGTGTCGGTGGCGGTCCTAGCTTCCAGAGGGTCCCTCAGCGTGTCTCTGCAGCAGCAGAGTTCACGACTGTATATGGGACGTGGAGAGGGGGTCGTGGGGTAGGGGCGTTTGCCCTCCCATGGCCGGCTGAGGGGTAGGGGCTTTTGTCCTCCCTCAGCAAGGAGGGTGGGACCGAAGCACCGTGTGTCGGTGGCGGTCCCCGCTTCCTGGGGGCTTGGGGAAGTAGGTGAGGGTGAGGCACACTGCTATGCTACAGTGTGTCTTTCGGTGAGGGTTCGCCTTAGGGCGAAAGTGCCGGTGGTGTCGTGGTGACATGTTCGCGATCCCATGGCATCACCGCTACGGCACGGGTTGGCAGCATCCCAGAGTTTTAGTGGGTAGGCTAGTCCTTCGCGGACTAGAGAGCCCCACATAACCAATGCGTAATGTCTGACTCTACCCCCGAGGGTCTCATATTACGTAGTGGTATGCAATTCAATGCATTTCTCTGGGTCAAAAAAAAAAAAAAAAAAAAAAAAGGTTAGGTTAGGTTCCCCCCCGAGGGTGTCCACCTTGTCGTGGTGGGGGGGCTCAGTACCTGCGTTGTACGCGCGGGGAAGCCAAGAGACACCAGGGAGGGGGCCTATGGGCCAAGACGGGTGGGGGAGACAGGTGCTGGTTGGTGTCTTCGGCCTGCGTGGGTCCTGGGGGCTCTGACCTTGTGGTTGTTGGAGGATGTCGGAAGGACTCTCGACGTGTCGTAGCTGTGGGTGGCTGCCTGGCTAGTGAGCCTCCTGCTCCTCTGATACTGCCTACCTGCCAGGAAGGATTGTGCATTTCGATTTCTGAGAAATCGAAAACGCAAATCCATTCCCCAGGCGGGTTGGCTGTATTAGCGAGGCGGGAGGATCACATGTCAGGTGTCATGCATGTCTGTGACACGTCAGGGGGGTTTCCGGCTTCTGACGGCGACTGCGGGGGCCTAGTTTCTGGTATTCGCGTGGGTCGGGACATTAGTTGGCACCTGGGGAGGGAACCCACGGGGTAGGGGCTTTTGTCCTCCCGTGGTTGGGTGAGGGGTAGGGGCGTTTGTCCTCCCGTGGCGGGCCGAGGGGTAGGGGCGTTTGTCCTCCCTTGGCGTGGAGAGGGGGTCGTGGGGTAGGGGCGTTTGTCCTCCCACGGCCGGCTGGGGGGTAGGGGCGTTTGTCCTCCCTCAGCCAGGAGGCTGGGACCGAAGCACCGTGTGTCGGTGGCGGTCCTAGCTTTCAGAGGGTCCCTCAGCGTGTCTCTGCAGCAGCAGAGTTCACGGCTGTATATGGGACGTGGAGAGGGGGTCGTGGGGTAGGGGCGTTTGTCCTCCCGTGACATGGCCGGCTGAGGGGTAGGGGCTTTTGTCCTCCCTCAGCAAGGAGGGTGGGACCGAAGCACCGTGTGTCGGTGGCGGTCCCCGCTTCCTGGGGGCTTGGGGAAGTAGGTGAGGGTTAGGCACACTGCTATGCTACAGTGTGTCTTTCGGTGAGGGTTCGCCTTAGGGCGAAAGTGCCGGTGGTGTCGTGGTGACATGTTCGCGATCCCATGGCATCACCGCTACGGCACGGGTTGGCAGCATCCCAGAGTTTTAGTGGGTAGGCTAGTCCTTCGCGGACTAGAGAGCCCCACATAACCAATGCGTAATGTCTGACTCTACCCCCGAGGGTCTCATATTACGTAGTGGTATGCAATTCAATGCATTTCTCTGGGTCAAAAAAAAAAAAAAAAAAAAAAAGGTTAGGTTAGGTTAGGTTAGGTTCCCCCCCGAGGGTGTCCACCTTGTCGTGGTGGGGGGGCTCAGTACCTGCGTTGTGCGCGCGGGGAAGCCAAGAGACACCAGGGAGGGGGCCTACGGGCCAAGACGGGCGGGGGAGAAAGGTGCTGGTTGGTGGCTTCGGCCTGCGTGGGTCCTGGGGGCTCTGACCTTGTGGTTGTTGGAGGATGTCGGAAGGACTCTCGACGTGTCGTAGCTGTGGGTGGCTGCCTGGCTAGTGAGCCTCCTGCTCCTCTGATACTGCCTACTTGCCAGGAAGGATTGTGCATTTCGATTTCTGAGAAATCGAAAACGCAAATCCATTCCCCAGGCGGGTCGGCTGTATTAGCGAGGCGGGAGGATCACATATCAGGTGTCATGCATGTCTGTGACACGTCAGGGGGGTTTCCGGCTTCTGACGGCGTCTGCGGGGGCCGAGTTTCTGGGATTCGCGGGGGACGGGACATCAGTCGGCACCTGGGGAGGGAACCCACGGGGTAGGGGCTTTTGTCCTCCCGTGGTTGGGTGAGGGGTAGGGGCGTTTGTCCTCCCGTGGCGGGCCGAGGGGTAGGGGCGTTTGTCCTCCCTTGGCGTGGAGAGGGTGTCATGGGGTAGGGGCGTTTGTCCTCCCTTGGCGTGGAGAGGGAGTCGTGGGGTAGGGGCGTTTGTCCTCCCACGGCCGGCTGGGGGGTAGGGGCGTTTGTCCTCCCTCAGCCAGGAGGCTGGGACCGAAGCGCCGTGTGTCGGTGGCGGTCCTAGCTTCCAGAGGGTCCCTCAGCGTGTCTCTGCAGCAGCAGAGTTCACGGCTGTATATGGGACGTGGAGAGGTGGTCGTGGGGTAGGGGCGTTTGTCCTCCCATGGCCGGCTGAGGGGTAGGGGCTTTTGTCCTCCCTCAGCAAGGAGGGTGGGACCGAAGCACCGTGTGTCGGTGGCGGTCCCCGCTTCCTGGGGGCTTGGGGAAGTAGGTGAGGGTGAGGCACACTGCTATGCTACAGTGTGTCTTTCGGTGAGGGTTCGCCTTAGGGCGAAAGTGCCGGTGGTGTCGTGGTGACATGTTCGCGATCCCATGGCATCACCGCTACGGCACGGGTTGGCAGCATCCCAGAGTTTTAGTGGGTAGGCTAGTCCCTCGCGGACTAGAGAGCCCCACATAACCAATGCGTAATGTCTGACTCTACCCCCGAGGGTCTCATATTACGTAGTGGTATGCAATTCAATGCATTTCTCTGGGTTAAAAAAAAAAAAAAAAAAAAAAAAAAAAAAAAAAAAAAAAAAAAAAGGTTAGGTTAGGTTAGGTTAGGTTAGGTTAGGTTAGGTTAGGTTCCACGGACCTGCTCGGTTGTCCGAGTGGGAGGGGAGGTGAACCCCGACGTGGCGCGTCCCCGGGCGGTGGATAGGGGAACGCCCCGGCTTCTGACGTCGAGCCGGGGTAGGACGTAGTCCCGCGAACCAAACACTGGGGGGGAAACGGGGGGCTTCGGCCCAGGGGGGGAAAGGGGGGCTCCGGCCCGGGAGGGACTCTCCGCGCGTCCCTCTGAGTAGCAGAGGGCGCAGTGGACGAGGTCGGAGGAGGAGTCGTGGGACTTTTGTCCCCGGGAGGGTTCTCCGCGCGTCCCTCTGAGTAGCAGAGGGCGCAGTGGACGAGCTGTGAGGAGGAGCGGTGGGACTGTTGTCCCCGGGAGGGTTCTCCGCGCGTCCCTCTGAGTAGCAGAGGGCGCAGTGGAGGAACCAAGGGAGGGCGGGCCTGGCGAGCACTAACCATGCCGTCGGGCAGGCGCTGGGGGGCTTATCCTGCCCGCGCCACCGCCGGATCCGTAACCCCGTTTCGAGTGTCGTGGTCACGTCTCGCGGCTTGGAACGGGAGCGGGGGTCTTGCCTTCACTGGCCGGACCGCGAGGAGACAACCTCTATAAAAAATCCCCAATTCCCGACGTTGCGGTACATGGCGTCGGGAAACTCGACGGAGGGGGCCAACAGGACCGGGCTTGCTGCGCGCGTAGCCTGGACAGGGTTCGTTCGCCCTGACACTATAGTCTGCCCGAGTGGCCCCTCGTGTGCTGCGGATGTGAGCAGCCTCTGGACCCGCGAACCTTCCACCCGCCAGGCACTGCTCTTTGAGTTGGGGTAGAATGCGTCCTCCCATTTCATGAGGAAATGGAGGACGCGTATAATCTCCCTAGTTCGGGGTCAGTGTCGGGGGAGTGGGGGAATCGTTGTCCTGGAGGTTGCGCAGATCCTGGGCACAGCGAGGGGTTCTGCCTGGGTGGGCTTGTGTTGGGGTGGGGGGTCTTGTCCGGACTGGGCGTGCTGGGGCCCGTGCCTGTTCTCACCCTCTGAGAGTGGCTGGAGGGTATTCCAGCCGCTAGTGGCCTACCCTGGGGTACTGCCCGACCCCCCAGTGGTAATAGGGTTACCGAGGTGCAGGGGGCTCCACCTGGGTGGACTGCTCTTCCCCCATTCTCGTGGGATCAAAATTAGAAAATCTAAAATTGATAACGGACAAGGACCTGATGATGCACAACGTTTGGATATTGTTAATACAGCGGTGGAAGCGGGCGCCCTGATGGCGCGCGCCGAAGCCAACAACTCTGGCGTGGACAGAAGGCTGGACGCAAGGGACGAGGAGGAGATTTTCCGCCCTCAGAGGTCCCTAGCACGGTCACCGAGGAGAGGGGATGGAGTCGACAGAGCAGCAGTGCGTCAGCTGAACGCGCAATCAACACTACCGCAACTGCGCGTTGAGCTGACGCGGGTCGAAAACATTAACGTGGGTGCCCTGGGAATTACCTGGAACGACCCCAAGCTGGCCCTGGGATCCGGGGACCGTTGTCGGGCCGAAGGGATGACCTCTGCTGACCCGGTGATGTCTGAGGAGGCTGCGGTGGTGGAGGTAGCGCAGGGAGGTGAGGAGAACGAGGGTGCGTCTGGTGCCAAGAGGCCTAGAAACCTCCGTAGCTCGGACGAGGACGAAGAGGAGGCAGCCCATAGTGTTGGGGCAAAAATTAACACTGCTTGCAGAGGTCGCCCTCCCATGGCAAGGGGGGCTTACACTGGGCTGAGCTCCGCGAAAGCCAAGCTCAAAAACGCGGAGGAAGACCATGAATGGGAGCCGGAGGGGGCCGAGAATTACCTGGCCAATCCCCCCTCTATGACCCCGCGATCAGAGCGAACGGGCAAAGGCGGCACAAAGGAGCAAAGTCCGGTACTGGATCTCAACCAGGTGGACGAGGATTGCGCGGATGCGCTAAGAAGGTGTGCCAACGCGGTCCTCACAGAGGCAAGGAGGTCCGGCAACTTGAAGGGGGACGTGCACGGCCGCATGAAGCTGGCCTGCAACGAAATTCTCGAGGTTGCAGACCTAATGCGGGCCTCGAAGGAAGCGGAAGAAATTAGAAAGCTCAAGGCGGAGAATAAGCGGATGCGCCAACACATTGCGGACCTGCAAAAAGAGGCGAAGGCACTCCGGACCTCTTTCTCCGAACGGGAGCTCCCGCCTCGTCCGAGAGCGCCGCGAGGCACTTATGCCCAGGACACGAACCTGCCAGACCTTCTGGAAGAGCTGAAGAGGGACCTTTTCGTGTCGCTGGGCAACATGGTAAATGCCCGGATCGGCGAGCTGGAGCGTAGGCTCCCTGCGGAGCCCATCCTCCGCCCTCCACTGGTGGCGGACATGAGGACCGAAGCCGTTGCGAAGGCAAGCCGTCCCCCGACGAAAACCACGAAGGAGGCACGCCCCTCAATCTCCCAAACGACCTCGGTCCAGCGTCGGACCGAGAAGAGGTCGAGAGAAGCTACTGCACAGGCGACCCCTGTGCAAAAGTCAGGAGAGCCCACGTCCTCCGCTCCAGACACCTGGACGCAGGTCGTCAAAAGGAAGGGAAAAAAGAAGGCTGCCCAGGTGACGGTTGCCCCGACTCCGGCAGCATCCTCGGTGCCACCTCCAAAGCCGAAGCAATCCGCACGAGGGAAACATCTTGCCGCACCCAAGTCCGCTGCGGTAGTGGTCACCCTGAAACCGGGAGCTAATACCGACTACAAATCGGTAATGGGGATGGCCACCACTATTAAACTGGCGGAACTGGGCCTGGAAACGGTAAAAGTGCGAAGTACAGCGGCGGGCGCCCGACTTATTGAGGTCCCCGGGGCTGACAGTGGCCCCATGGCGGATAGCTTAGCCGACAAGCTTCGGACCCTCGTAGGTGAAGTTGCGGACGTGCACAGGCCGGTCAAGACGGCCGAAATCCGACTGTCCGGTTTCGACGAATCCGTCACGGCGGAGGCCGTCCAAGCAGCCGTCGCAGCAAAGGGGGGTTGCCCAACGGGACAGATTCGGATGGGGAGAATCCGCTTGGCACCGAATCACACTGGGTCAGTCATAGCTGTCTGCCCAGTAACAGTGGCCAACACCATCATCACTGCTGGACGGCTCTTATTAGGGTGGACGTCGGCCAGAGTCGAGGCCCTCGACCCGCTGCCCATGAGATGCTACAGGTGCATGGGGACGGGACATACCCGTGCACTCTGCCCCTCACCTGTAGACAGGAGCGGCCTATGTTACCGGTGCGGTAAGGCCGGCCACACGGCCAGGGAGTGCGAGGTAGAGAAACCGTGGTGTGCTGTATGCCACCACGCCAAGCTACCAGCCGGACATCTGATGGGGGGACCGTCGTGCACCCCCCCATGGACAAGGGGAAGGCCTGCTCCCTCTGGAGCACCGGCAACTGCCAGGCCCCAAGACACCTCGGAGGGAAAAGAGCCCCCGGCCCACAGTGAGGAGCAAGATATGGACCAGTAATGCCAGCACAACATAGGCAACTAATCCACGAAGTGTTGCAGTGCAACCTAAACCACTCCGCCAGAGCACAGGATCTTCTGATGCAACACATGGCGGAATGGAGCATTAGCGTTGCAGCCGTGGCGGAGCCGTATCTTGCCCCTCCCCAACCTAATTGGGTCGGAGACGCAGACGGACTGGTAGCGGTCGTGGTCCCACCAATGGGCCATCCTCCACTCTCAAAAGTTGAGAGCGGACCTGGGTACGCAGCGGCCAAATGGGGAGACATAACACTAATAGCAGTGTACTTCTCCCCCAACCGGCCGCTGTTAGAATTCGAGCAATACCTCGCGAGGCTCGGGAGGGTGGTCGGGAGGGCTGCAGCGACACCAGTGATGGTGCTGGGGGATCTCAACGCCAAGTGCAGGGCGTGGGGATCCCCGGCAACGGACGCTAGAGGGGACATCCTCTGGGAATGGACGGTGAGAACTGGGCTGGAGGTCCTAAACCAGGGCACCAACCATACCTGTGTGCGCCAGCAGGGGGGATCTATAGTAGATATAACATTTGCGTCCCCTGCCGTCGTGGGAAGGAAGTTCACGGCTGTATATGGGACGTGGAGAGGGGGTCGTGGGGTAGGGGCGTTTGTCCTCCCATGGCCATCTGAGGGGTAGGGGCTTTTGTCCTCCCTCAGCAAGGAGGGTGGGACCGAAGCACCGTGTGTCGGTGGCGGTCCCCGCTTCCTGGGGGCTTGGGGAAGTAGGTGAGGGTAAGGCACACTGCTATGCTACAGTGAGTCTTTCGGTGAGGGTTCGCCTTAGGGCGAAAGTGCCGGTGGTGTCGTGGTGACATGTTCGCGATCCCATGGCATCACGGCTACGGCACGGGTTGGCAGCATCCCAGAGTTTTAGTGGGTAGGCTAGTCCTTCGCGGACTAGAGAGCCCCACATAACCAATGCGTAATGTCTGACTCTACCCCCGAGGGTCTCATATTACGTAGTGGTATGCAATTCAATGCATTTCTCTGGGTAAAAAAAAAAAAAAAAAAAAAAAAAAAAAAAAAAAAAAAAAAAAAAAAAAAAAAAAAAAAAAAAGTTAGGTTAGGTTAGGTTAGGTTAGGTTAGGTTAGGTTAGGTGCTGCCACCTTGCCGTGGTGGGGGGGCTTGCGTGCTCCTGTGATCCCTAAGGCTATACCGGACAGGGTTACCCATACCGGAAAGGCGAGGGGGGAGGAGTCAGACAAAGAGCGGCACAGGAGAAGTGCGCCCAGTTGCGCAATGATGGGCGAGGAGCTCTCTTCACGTCCTTCTGACTAGCAGAAGGCGTTGGAGATGAGCCGCGAGGAAGAAAACCTCCTTAAAAAATTACCCGTGGTGGAGGAGAGGGCGGCGGCTGGCTCAGGTCAGTTGCCGGCCAACTCGTAACCCGGCCCGTGGGGTCGGTGCGAGGGTTGCCGTCTTTGGACGGGGACTACGAGGACGAAAACCTCTTTAAAAAAAAACCATTTAGGTCGACGGGGGCTGCTGGCCCCGGTGTCGGAGCTAGTGGCGCAGATTGCAGAGTGCAATTGCCGTCGGCCGAGCCGGAAACCGCAATGTTGTCCCAACGATCCCCAGCCATGGGGTACGGGTATGTCATTGCGGACTGGTGGCCTTGCCTTCACTGGCCGGGTCCGCGGGGAGACAACCCCTATAAAAATCCACAACTCCTGGCGTGAGGGTTCTCCGCGTCAGGATGCTCTTCGGAGCGGCTGGAGTGCTTACCAGTCATTAGAGACCAAACCTGCGATACCACCCGCCCTCGCAGCGTATATAGGGCCACTTGGGTATTGGGGATCTCTGCCCAAGTGGAGCTTTAGTTCTCCCCTACTCGTGGGATTAGTATATGGCGTCTAAAAACTCAAAAGGCCCTTTTCAGGGCCAAAACGCAAACGGCTCTTCTCAGAGCCAAAACGACAACCCAGGCGATGGCATCATGGACACTGATTTTCAAAATGGGCAGGTGGTCGAGGTAGGCTCCCCAGTGGAGTGCACCGAGACCTTGGAGAAGGGAGGGAGGCGGACCGGACTAAGGAGTCAGGGATCGCTCCCGGACATGCGGGTGCTTCTCACCCGCTGCGACGAGGCGCAAAGATCCCATGCGCCAACACCGACGAGCAGCGCGATGTCGGAAGATAACGATAACGACAGTCTACTGACTGTGCGGTCGCGCTCGACATCTCCGCTGGGGCGCCTCTGGCACTCTGGCAGCAAGCGAAGGAAGTTATCGGTGGCGGGATCGGGCAGCGATGATGAGGGACCCGAGATACTAAGCCCGGCGTCCCCTTTAGTTCGAGGAGCAAAGCCCCGAAACAAAGCGGACTTTATACGAAGGACAGCCGCGCAGGCGCAGTATAACGCCGAGTTGCGTGAAACTCTAAAATTGAGGGCGGAGGAAGCGGTTAATAAAATGGTGATTCAAACCCGCCACTCCCTTACCGACGGAGTAACCTCTCGGCTATCGGACATGTCGGAAGACGACGTTCCAGCAGCCGTACTACGAAAACAGGCGATGGACAGCGTGGCCGTCATTGAGATGGTCCAGAAAACATCCGGGAACCTCAAAGGCGGTCACCAGAGGAAGCTAAAGGATGCCTGTAAGGCCATCAAGGATGCCTTTAGCGTCCTGGAGAAGCGTACGTCCTCCGAAGAGGTCAAACAGCTGGAAGCGTGCAACGCACGGCTACAGGCGGAGCTCGCTGATATCAGGGAGAAGCTGGCCCGCCTCGAGGTGGAAGTAAGAGCCGCGCCGAGGGCGCTCTCCCAGCCGCAGCAGAGTTCGCTCCCTCCGCCTGCGCCTGCGCCTGCGGATCCGCCTTCGGACCGGGCAACACTCGTTGCCATGATGAATGCTCGGTTCGAGGCGCTGGAGGTGGAAGGGCGGCTACTGCCCGCCAAGAACTTGCGGCCGCAATTAGCGGCTGACAAGAAGCGACGACCGACCGGGAAGCAACCCGCACCGTTGCCCTCAAAACCGCCGGTAGCAGTACCAGCTGCCAAAGAGGCGCCTCTTACGAACACTGTCACCCAGACAGGAGGCAAGGGAAGCGATGGCAAGGGGAAAAATAATAAAAAGAGGAAAGCGAGCTCCAAGTCCGCGACAAATACCGCGGTAACCAGGGAGCCCCGACCACTGCCGCCAGCGCCTCCAAATATGAGTCAGCAATGGACCAAAGTGGTTGGCTCAAGGGCGAAAGGCAGGGCTGTCGTACAGCCTGCTGCACAGTCGCAGACGCAGACTAACCCAAGCAGCACATTAGTGAATTTTGCAGCTTATCTTATAGCTTTAAGTTCTAAATGAGTGGTTTAACAGTGTTTGATACAACTTATAGCTTTAAACACAACTCAAAACTGTATATGAGTTCATCCTATCACTTGTAGTTGCATAGGAGCGTTTTTTGTTTCTACTTTATTACTTATGGTGGGATAAAGTCGATTTTGCTACTTAAAGTTGCATGAAGGTTCAAATTGTCACTCAATAAGAAGCAATAGTGCTATATAAGGCCTTAAAATCACTTATAAGCAACTTTTACATATAAGTGGGAACATACCCTTATTTGGAACTAAAAGTTCCAAATGACTAGTACAATAGCGAATTATATCACCAATAGTGGCTAAAGGGATAATTTTACGGCTCTTTTGGAACCAAAAAATATTGCAACTTTAAGGCCTAAGAAGTACCTTATTGCCACTCCAACGCATAAATAGGTCTCAGTAGGAGGTTCTTGGAACCAAAAGCAGTTATTTTCACTTATTTCAAACCACTAACGAACTAAAAGTTCTATTATAGTTCCTATTTGCGCCTTGTCAAAATATATTTAATAGTCTTGCTTGTTTAATAGTCTACAAAAGAGCAAATAATTACTATTGGTAATATCATTCACTGCTTTGCCACTCGCAAGATACAAATAAGTGATTATTAGACTTGATAGTTCCAAATAAGGAACAAATAAGTGAAAATAAACACTGTAGGATCTTTTTTGTTTCGCCATGTTTACAAATGGAAGCCTATGAAAATTGATTATTTTAACCAGAATTTTATCACACTCACGCATAATCACAGACTTTTGATAGTTGTGACGATGTTACTTTAACATTGTACGTAACCTACAATCATTAGGTCAGGTTTTTAACAGTTTTATTTATTATCAGTATCTATTCCTTATTTAATTTAGCACTCTCTTTTTTAATATTCCTGATCAAATGAAGGGCGCGTCGAAATTTACAAAGAAAACATACTATAGTTTCACAGTAAAAAAAAATTCGCAAGAATTTCGTGCTTATTTCAATGCTTGTATAACGTAAAGTTTTAATCACAATCAAACAGACATATAAATCCAAAATGAATATGGCGGATCACGTATTACTTTTAATAAAACACAATTTGACAGTTGCCTCGCCACTCAAAGATAATTTTGGCGACTCATTTATCACTCATTGACCGAACTGAAATGTTTTCATTCGTTCACTGCGCATAACTTTCACCCATAGTTCTAATTACCACTTAAGGTAATTGTGAGATCTCTTATGGATTCTATTTAGCACCAAAAATAGGCTGCAATTTTTCTCCTTTTGGTTCTATACTGGTGGCATAAGGGTTCTTGCCACCTATATAGCACTTAGTCATGGTGGTAAATTTCACTTAAGCATCTAATTAGATATGATATACGAGCTATTTAGACCCAGTTGTGCTACTTGGGAAGGCGCGCCCTAAATCAAGAGGTCGTAAGCTTCGTCCTCCACGGTCAGCAGCAGTGGTGCTGACGTTGTCACCGGAGGCGGAAGCCGGAGGGGCAACCTACGCGAAAGTGCTCGCGGAGGCGAAGGAAAAAGTAAGTCTTGCTGACCTCGGCATCGCGAACCTGCGTTTCCGGCGTGCAGTCACTGGTGCGCGGGTCCTGGAGCTGCCGGGAGCCACCAGTGGCGATAAGGCGGACAAGCTGGCCAAGGAGCTGGCCGAAAAGCTAGGGGAAGGAGTTCGGGTCTCCAGGCCGACAACATGCGCGGAACTGCGTTTGTCCAACCTGGATGACTCTGTAACCCCCGCGGAGGTTGTTGCTGCTGTGGTTCGCGCTGGCAGCTGCACCGAGGACCAGGTCAAAACCGGTGATATCCGTCTGGACCGTACCGGCCTCGGCACAATATGGGTGCGTTGCCCAGTTACGGCAGCGAAGAAGGTGGCCGATGGCGGCCGTTTCTTGGTAGGGTGGTCCTCGGCTCAGGTGAAACTACTCGAGCCTAGGAAAATGCGGTGTTTCCGGTGCCTGGAGACCGGCCACGTCATGGCACAATGCCAGTCGCAGACGGACCGCGGTGACCTATGCTACCGTTGCGGCCAGCCCGGGCACAAGTCAGCCCAGTGCACGGCTGCACCCCATTGCGTGCTGTGCAGATCTGCCGGCAAATCGGCAGATCACGTGCTGGGCTCAAAAAAGTGCTCCGCACCACGCCCGAGAAGAACCAGGAATGCTGGCGATGGCCCCCGGGCCTCCTCGCAGCGTTCGCAACCCGCCTCAACAGTACCTGAGGCTCACAGCGAGGTGGTGGAGGAGATGGCCGAAGGATAATGGCCACTCGCTTTCTCCAGGCGAACATCAACCACTGCGCCGGAGCCCAAGACCTGCTAACTCAAAGCCTGGCGGAGTGGTTGATTGGAGTGGCCATTGTCGCCGAGCCCTATTCCGTCCCCCCCAGGGACAATTGGGTCGGAGACCTGGATGGACTAGTGGCCGTTGTCACCAGCACCTCGACTGGGACACCACTTCCGCAAATTGTGCAGAGAGGCCGCGGATACGTCGCAGCATGGGTTGGTGAGATTATGGTGGTCGGTACGTATTTCTCACCAAATCGCTCCCTTGCCGAATTTGAGCAGTTTCTGGCGGAGATCGCCACCATGATCGGCAGGAGTCGCCCAGGAATGGTACTCGTGGCCGGAGATCTCAACGCCAAGAGCACCGCGTGGGGATGTCCGGCCACGGACGCCTGCGGGGCTGAGTTGGAGGAGTGGGCGGTCGATTCCGGACTGGTTGTCCTCAACCAAGGGTCGACCAACACATGCGTGCGGCAACAGGGTGGCTCCATTGTGGACGTCACGTTCGCCAACGCCGCCCTGGCGCGCTGTGTTCAAGGCTGGGAGGTGCTGGATAGAGTGGAAACATTATCGGACCACCGATATATTCGGTTCGAAAACTCCACTCTTCCAGCCGACCCGAGTGGCCTAAATCGGCCCTTGCGAGGAGATGGCCCTCGATGGGCAGTGAAACGTTTAGATCGGGACCTGTTGGTAGAGGCAGCCTTGGTGCAGGCCTGGCTGCCAGAGTCCGACGGCCCGATCGACGTAAACGTAGAGACGGAGAGGATAGGGAGTGCCATGGTGCAGGTGTGCGACGCCGCCATGCCGCGTGTCAGCTCGGTCCCCCCTAGGCGCAGAGTGTACTGGTGGTCCGAGGAGCTCGCTGAGCTACGCGAGTCTTGCGTGGCTGCGAGGCGTGAGTACACTCGCAGCCGGAGGCGGCGAGTGCGGGACGTGCCAGCAGAGGAGCGCCTATATGCCGCATACTCGGAGGCGCGTCGGATGCTGCGCGGGGCGATCGGCAGAGCGAAGGACCTAGCGCACAAGGAGATGCTGGAGACTCTTAACCGCGACCCGTGGGGAAGGCCGTACAGGATGGTGAGGCGCAAGCTTCGCCCCTGGGCACCCCCACTCACGCAAAGTCTCCAGCCACAGCTTCTTGAACAGGTGGTCGATGGCCTGTTCCCGGCGAGAGAAGAGCATGTACCTCCACGCATGGAACCCCCTAGGGGGAGAGAGATGGATACGAGCGATGCACCGGAGGTAACGGAGGGTGAACTGGGTGCGGCGGTGCTTCGGCTTCGAGCCAAGAATACTGCCCCCGGTCCCGACGGAGTTCCCGGACGGGCATGGGTTCTTGCCCTGGGCCCGCTGAAGCCGCGCTTGTGCTCGCTGTTCAGCGCATGCCTGACGCAGGGACAGTTTCCTCATATGTGGAAGTCCGGCAAACTGGTCCTCCTGCACAAAGAGGGGCGACCGGCAGATACGCCTTCGGCCTACAGGCCAATAGTGCTGCTGGACGAGGCCAGTAAGCTGTTCGAGCGAGTGGTGGCCGCCCGTCTAAACCGGCATCTGGAGGGGGAGGGTCCGGACCTAAGTGACCACCAGTTTGGATTCCGCCGGGGCAGGTCCACGATCGACGCTATTGCGCGCGTGAGGGCCCTGGCGGATGGAGCTGTGGCCCAGGGAGAGGTGGTACTGGCGGTGTCTCTTGACATCGCCAACGCGTTCAACTCCCTGCCCTGGGCTTGCATCACGGCGGCACTGAGGCGCCACGCTGTGCCTGAGTACCTGCGGAAGACGGTTGAGGATTACCTCACCGATAGAGCCGTCAGGTACCCTACGGCTCACGGGTGGCAGGAGAAGGGATTATCGTGCGGTGTTCCACAGGGGTCAGTTCTCGGGCCGCTTCTGTGGAACATCGGGTACGACTGGGTGCTTAGGGGGCGCAATGTGCCGGGGGTCAAGGTGACGTGCTACGCCGACGACACCCTGGTTACAGCCCGAGGAGGCACGTATCGGGAGGCAGCAATTCGGGCCACGGCAGGTGTGGCGACGGTGGTTGCCCGAATCAGGAGGTTGGGGCTGGAGGTAGCCTTGAATAAATCCGAAGCCTTGTGTTTTCACGGGCCTCGGAAGGCACCTCCGGCGGGTTCCAACCTGGTGGTGGGAGGAGCGTCCATCGGTGTCAAGTCGACAATGCGGTACCTGGGCATAGTCCTTGACAGCCGTTGGACGTTCAGGGAGCATTTTAGGTGCCTTGCTCCCAAACTACTCGGGGCGGCCTCGGCACTCAGTCGGCTGCTGCCCAACATGGGTGGGCCTAACGCAGGCTGCCGTAGTTTATACGCAGGGGTGGTGCGGTCGATGGCTCTGTACGGAGCGCCCATCTGGGCCGGTTCCCTGACTGCCCAGAACCAGGCCCAATTGCGGAGACCGCAGCGGGTCATGGCGGTCAGGATGGCGAGGGCATACCGCACCGTCTCACACGAGGCGGCCTGTGTACTGGCGGGGACCCCGCCTTGGGACCTCGACGCTTCAGCTCTGGCCGACATATACTGGCGTGTCGCTGAAGCGCGAGAAGAGGGGGTCCAGCCCCTCCTGGAGGACGTCAGGCAGTGGAGGCTCAACTCCCGCCGTGACGTCATACAGGAGTGGAGGGAAAGGCTGGAGGCACCAAGTGCTGGCCACTGGACCATCGGAGCGATCCGGCCCGTCCTGGAGAGATGGGTCGGAAGAAAGGAGGGGTTTCTCTCCTTCCACCTTGTACAGGTCCTCTCGGGGCATGGCTGCTTCGGCAAATACCTGTGCAGGGTGGCAGGACGGGAACCGACAGCGGTATGCCACGAGTGCGGCGCCGCTGAAGACACGGCGCAGCACACGCTGGAGGTGTGCCCAAGTTGGGCGGAGCAGCGGGCCGCACTCGTGGCCGTGGTGGGGAACGACCTCTCCCTGCCTGCCGTGGTAGAGGCCATGTTAGGCAGCGACAGGTCGTGGGAGGCGATGTCCTCCTTCTGCGAGGACGTGATGGCGCAGAAGGAGGCAGCGGAGCGTGGCAGGGAGGATGACCCGGCCTCTCAGCCAATGCGCCGCAAACGCGTGGGGCGACGGCGGTTGGCCTACGACCGCCGATTACCCCCATAAGGGTACCTGTGGGTGGCAGACACGGGGACGTCTGTCGCCTACATGAAGGTCCCCGAGCGGGAGGCTGCCGGGTAATCGGCACGCCTGTCAGTAGGTACGAGGAGGCTGGCTCTCCTCAGAGATGAGTCCGGAGTCCCGGACGGCCGCTGGCAAGGTTGCGATAGTGTGCCTAGAGCGTTCCCGTGACCTTGCCCCATAGCACAGAGGCGGTAAATAGAGGGGTTTTTAGTGGGTACACCATAGGCCTCATTAGCCGACATGGGAGTCCCACATAACCACCGGGGTCCGTCCCCGCACCCTGGTGGTATGCGTAACGCATTTTCCCCTCTTAAAAAAAAAAAAAAAAAAAAAAAGGTTAGGTTAGGTTAGGTTAGGTTAGGTTAGGTTAGGTTAGGTTAGGTTCCCCCACCTCCACGCATGGAACCCCCTAGGGGGAGTGATACGGATACGAGTGATGCACCGGAGGTAACGGAGGGTGAACTGGGTGCGGCGGTGCTTCGGCTTCGAGCCAAGAACACTGCCCCCGGTCCCGACGGAGTTCCCGGACGTGCCTGGGTTCTGGCCCTGGGCCCGCTGAAGCCGCGCTTGTGCTCGCTGTTTAGCGCATGCCTGACGCAGGGACAGTTTCCACAACAGTGGAAATCAGGTAAACTCGTCCTTTTGCGTAAAGACGGGCGACCGGCAGACTCGCCTTCGGCCTACAGGCCGATAGTTCTGCTGGACGAGGCCAGCAAATTGTTTGAGCGGGTGGTGGCCGCTCGTCTCAACCGGCATCTGGAGGGGGTGGGTCCGGACCTCAGTGACCACCAGTTTGGATTCCGCCGGGGCAGGTCCACGATCGACGCTATTGCGCGCGTGAGGGCCCTGGTGGATGGAGCAGTGTCCCAGGGAGAGGTGGTACTGGCGGTGTCTCTAGACATCGCCAACGCGTTCAACTCCCTGCCCTGGGCCTGCATCACGGCGGCACTGAGGCGCCACGCTGTGCCTGAGTACCTGCGGAAGACGGTTGAGGACTACCTCACCGATAGAGCCGTCAGGTACCCTACGCGTGACGAGTGGCAGGAGAAGGCGCTGTCGTGCGGTGTTCCACAGGGGTCAGTTCTCGGGCCGCTTCTGTGGAACATCGGGTACGACTGGGTGCTGAGGGGCCGTAATGTGCCGGGGGTCAAGGTGATGTGCTACGCCGACGACACCCTGGTTACAGCCCGCGGAAGCACATTCCGGGAGGCAGCGATTCGGGCCACGGCAGGCGTTGCGACAGTTGTGGCACGAATTCGGAGGTTGGGGCTAGAGGTGGCCCTGAACAAATCCGAGGCCCTGTGTTTTCACGGGCCTCGAAAGGCACCTCCAGCGGGTTCCAACCTGGTGGTGGGAGGAACGTCCATCGGTGTCAAGTCGACAATGCGGTACCTTGGCATAGTCCTTGACAGCCGTTGGACATTCCGGGAGCACTTTAGGCGCCTTGCTCCCAAACTGATCGGGGCGGCGTTGGCGCTCAGTCGGCTTTTACCCAATATGGGCGGGCCAGACGCGACCTGCCGAAGACTGTACGCTGGCGTGGTGCGGTCAATGGCACTGTACGGGGCGCCCATTTGGGCCGGATCCCTGACCGCCCAAAATCAAGCCCAATTGCGAGCCCCGCAGCGGGTTATGGCGGTCAGAATGGCGAGGGCATACCGCTCCGTTTCGCACGAGGCGGCCTGCGTGCTGGCGGGGACCCCACCCTGGGACCTCGACGCTTCAGCTCTGGCTGATATATATTGGCGTGTCGCTGAAGCGCGAGAAGAGGGGGTCGAACCACTCCTGGAGGACGTCAGGCAGTGGAGGCTAGACTCCCGCCATGACGTAATCCAGAAGTGGAAGGACAGACTCGAGGTACCAAGTGCCGGCCACTGGACCATCGGAGCGATCCAGCCCGTCTTGGAGAGATGGGTCGGAAGAAAGGAGGGGTTTCTCTCCTTCCACCTTGTACAGGTCCTCTCGGGGCATGGCTGCTTCGGCAAATACCTGTGCAGGGTGGCAGGACGGGAACCGACAGCGGTATGCCACGAGTGCGGCGCCGCTGAAGACACGGCGCAGCATACACTGGAGGTGTGCCCAAGTTGGGCGGAGCAGCGGGCCGCACTTGTGGCCGTGGTGGGGAATGACCTCTCCCTGCCTGCCGTGGTAGAGGCCATGGTAGGCAGCGACAGGTCATGGGAGGCGATGTCCTCCTTCTGCGAGGACGTGATGGCGCAGAAGGAGGCAGCGGAGCGTGGCAGGGAGGAGGATCCGGCCTCTCAGCCGATGCGCCGCAAACGCGTGGGGCGACGGCGGCTGGCCTACGACCGCCGACTACCCCCATAAGGGTGCCTGTGGGCGGCAGACACGGGGACGTCTGTCGCCTACATGAAGGTCCCCGAGCGGTAGGCGGCCGTATATCGGCACGCCTCGAACGAGGGCAGGGTTGAGCAGTGCTCCCCGGAGACGGGTCCGAAGGTCGGACGGCCGCTAGCAAGGTCGCGGTAGTATGCGAAGAGCGTTTCCCGCGATCTTGCCTATAGCACAGAGGCGGCAAATGGAGGGGTTTTTAGTGGGTACACCATAGGCCTCATTAGCCAACATGGGAGTCCCACATAACCACCGGGGTCCGTCCCCGCACCCTGGTGGTATGCGTAATGCATTTTCCCCTCCTAAAAAAAAAAAAAAAAAAGGTTAGGTTCCCCCCCGACACATCCACTTGCAGTACGGGTCTAGAGATCCTTGCCAGTCCATCCAGGGTCGTCCCCAGGTGCTCCGCAAGTTTGTCGGCTGCTGTGTCGTGCCCTTCTCCACGGACCTCAATGACGCGAGCTCCGGTCGCAGACGTACGGATTTTGAGGGAGCCTGGAGTGACCCCTATCTCTTCAAGGCTTATCCTTGCCTCCGCTGTTGCAATAACCGAGGCATATGTAGCGCCTTTCTTCTCAGCCTCAGGATCGAGGGAAATGGTTACCGCTGCTGTCCTAGGAGGGTACAGTTTCGGCTTAGGCAGAGCACCAGTTTTTGGTGCTTGCTTAGCCATCGTCTTCTGAGCTTCTGCTGCTGGGGGTTTAGGGGGCTTTTTCTTCCTGCCCCTTTTCGCCACCTCGATCCATTCCTCTCTGCGGGACGGAGTAATTACTGGAGCCGTCACGGGAGCCGACGATGGTCCCGGCAGAGTAGTATCAGCAGCCGGCCCGGTTGGTGGTCTGCTTTTTTTTTTTGTTTTCATCTTCGTTTTTGGCACTTTAGCCAGTGTCGCCGTATTTGTTGGTTTTGCCGCTTGCGTGGCCTTAGTGACCGCTTCCATCGAAGGTGCCGTTGTCTTCTTATTATCTGCCGCCAAAGGGGGGCGGCAGATAGGAGCTGGTGGTAGACGCTCTTCTATGACCGCAAGGCGAGCATTTAGCATGGTCCCCATCGTATTAACTAACGAACTCTTGAGCTCCTCTATGTCAAACGCTAGGGTCGGAGGCTGCTGTGTGAGCGGCCGTGTAGCCGCAAGTTCTGTTCTCATCTCCGAGAACTCGCGGCGGTGAACTTTTAGTTCATTCCTCAGCAGCTCCACTTCCCTGCGGAGTCGCTCGTTGTCGAGGCGAAGGCGCCTCGTCTCCTCCTCCTCGGAGCATGAGGTAAGTATGTCTACGACCTGCATCAGCATCTTGGCAGACTCCTTCAACCTCCGCACTAGTGGTCCCTGAAGGTGACCAGACTTTTTAGCCACCTCGAATATGGCGGCGGCTCCACCCTCTGCTAGAGAACGCAGCTCCTCTGGAGAAAGAGTTTCCGGGTTCGGTTTTGCCCGATCTTCCCCTTCCTCTTCCAAATCCCGGACCACAGGTTCCGCCGCTTGGTTGAAGGGCCGGGAACGGAGAAACTCCTGGAAACCTGTCTTCTTTGCCTCCGCTGGTTTAGCTATTTTGGGACTCTTATCGGGGCCAGAGTCGCTGGACTCGATTCCGTGCCTTCGCCTTCGCTTCTCTCCTTTACGGACTTTGCCAACGTCGGAAGGGGTGTCCCCCTTACGGAGCACCGAGCTGACGGACTCCCTAGAAGCAACCGTCCCCGCACTGGCAGCCGAGGAGTCCGACTCGGAGAGCCGGCTCTTTCTAATATTGACACTTTTGGTGTCGTACGTGTCGTTGTTGGACCCTTCGTTATTTGCAGGCGCATTAGAGTCGGCGTCTGCGTACCTAACCCCAAGGGCACTCACGTCCAAGTGTTCCAGCCGCGTCAACCCCACGCGCAGTTGCGGCTGAGCTGTCGCAGCGCCCGCTTCACCCACCATTCTATCATTATCCGTTTTACTAGCCAGGTCGTCACTTAAAACTAGATCACTGCTTATACCTAAACTTGTACGCATTACAGGACTGGATGACGTGGCAACCCCAGAGAAGGTCTCTGCGGCAGTTGCAAAGGCTGGTGGCTGTCGAGAGGATCAAGTGAAAGTCCTGAACATTCAGCGGGGGCCATGGGGCACAGGGTCTGTGGTAGCACAGTGTCCCATCTCCACAGCAGCGGTCCTTTCAAAGGCGGGCCAAATTACGGTTGGTTGGAGCTCTGCCAGGGTCCAGGTCCTCGAAAAGCGACCCCTGCGCTGCTATAAATGCATGGGGGTGGGACACACCCGAGCCACGTGCCCGTCCCACGTCAGTCGAGACGTTCTTTGCTTCCGTTGCGGAATGGAGGGACATAGAGCGGCCGGATGTGACGGGGCCCTGCGCTGCGCAGTATGCGCTGATGCGAGTAGGCCCTCTAATCACTACATGGGAGGCAGAAAGTGTCTGCCCCTAAGTATGAAGGGGAAATCGGTCACCAGGACCGGTAGCGACGAGGATGCCCGCGCCGAGCGACAAGAGGAAGCTGAAATGACCGTTGATGAACCAGACACGTCATAGCAGCTTCCTACAGGCGAACCTCAACCACTGCGCTGGTGCTCAAGATCTTGCTTTCCAGTCCATCGCGTAGTGGCGGGTTAATGTGGCAGTCATATGCGAGCCTTACTTTGTCCCTGCTCACCCTAACTGGGTGGGAGACATCGATGGTCTGGTGGCGGTTGTGACAGGCAACAATGCGGGCGCACCTTTGTCACCTCTTGTGCGGAGATCGGGGGTCGTGGCGGCTGAATGGGGCGAGTACGCTATAGTTGGGGCATACTTTTCCCCTAACAAGACACTGGCGGAGTTTGAGGCGTACCTCGATTCCCTTAAAACTATAGTGGAGCGACTGGCGCCGAAACCAATAATTTTCCTCGGCGATTTGAATGCCAAGTCGCGCGCTTGGGGCAGCCCTGCCTGTGACGGCCGCGGAAAAGCAGTCCAAGTCTGGGCCTTACAGACTGGCCTTATCCTCCTCAACAGGGGATCCACGCACACCTGCGTGCGACATCAGGGTGGGTCTGTTGTTGACGTTTCCTTTGCCACGCCGTCTGTTGCGTGCAAAGTACAAAACTGGAGGATGGATGAGGAGACGGAGACCCTATCCGATCACTTGTACATCCGCTTTGACGTCTCCGCAACGGGACCTCCATCCTTACCCGGGACTTCTAAATGTTTCCCCCGCTGGTCTCTAGCGCGAATGGACAAAGATCTTGCTAGGGAGGCTGCTATAGTGCAGCGGTGGCAGATCTCGGAAGCAGCCGCAGGAGCAGACGATCCCGTTGAAGATGTGGACGAGCTGGCTAACCGCGTCCGCAGAACGCTGACTGAGGTGTGTGATGCGGCCATGCCAAGGGCGACAAAACGCTCTCCGCGCCGAGGCGTCTACTGGTGGTCAGAAGATATCGCTGACCTCAGAAAGGAGGCAAATGGGGCCAGGCGAGCATACGTCCGCTGTCGTCGCCATCGTCGCCACACGGACGGTCAAGAAACGCTGCTCGAGAGACAGCTGTGGAGCGCCTATAAGAACAGCAAGAAGACGCTGCAAATAGCCATTAGTAAGGCGAAAACGTTGGCCAGGGAGGAGCTGTTAAATGATCTGAACAGGGATCCTTGGGGACGCCCGTACCGGGCAGCGCGAAAGAAGCTCCGTGCCGTAACCACACCGCCAACGGAGTCTCTGGAACCTGCTGTTGTGGAAGGAATAGTGACGGCATTGTTCCCGGATGCCGCGGGCCACTGCCCACCAGTCATGGCTCCTCCCTCCCGATCGGAGGAAGACACTGTCGCGGAGGCTCCACCAATCCGCGAAGGAGAAATTGCAGTGGCCCTTGACCGACTGAAAGGGAGGAAAACTGCACCGGGGCCTGATGGAGTGCCGGGAAAAGTACTCCTAATAGTGGTTGGGGAATTAGAGAGCTGGATCAGAAAAGTATTCGACGCCTGCCTCCGCGTCGGACGCTTTCCAAACATTTGGAAGGAAGGTCGCCTTGCTCTCATTCCCAAGGAGGGCCGCCTGCCCGGACTACCTGGGGCCTACAGACCCATTGTGCTGTTGGACGAGGTCGGTAAGATGCTGGAAAAAATTCTCGCAAACCGCCTCGTCCGGCACCTGGAGGAAGTTGGACCGAACCTTGCGGAAGCCCAATATGGATTCAGATCAGGTCGGTCCACAATAGATGCCTTGACCGCCCTGAAAGTTCAGTCCATGGAAGCTACACGGGAGGGCGATGTAGTCCTAGCGATCTCCTTAGATGTCAGGAACGCCTTCAACAGCTTGCCGTTTGAGACCATACTCGAAGCACTCCGGTTCCATAAAGTACCGACCTATCTCCGGCGACTGTTAGAGGACTACCTCAAGGAAAGAGTGATTCTATGGGAGGGAGCGGATGGTAGGCTCCATCAACGACGCGTGGGATGCGGCGTTCCACAGGGTTCCGTGCTGGGGCCTTTACTGTGGAATGTCGGATTCGATTGGCTGCTTCGCACCCCGTTGATCAGCGGTACGAGCGTGATCTGCTACGCCGATGATACGCTAGTAACAGCTCGGGGCCGAACATACGAGGAAGCTGCGCGACTCGGAGAAGAAGTAGCTACAATGGTGGTGGAGCGGATCCATCTACTGGGTCTTCAAGTTGCAGTGGAAAAGACAGAGGTGATACTTTTCCACGGCCCCCGCAAAGGTCCTCCACGAGGGGCCAGTATTGCACTGCAGGGAGAAACCGTTCAGATTGGGACCAGCATGAAGTATCTTGGTCTCACCCTGGACGGCAGGTGGACATTTAAGGCCCACTTCACAAAACTCACCCCAAGATTGGTTGGCGCCGCATCGGCATTAAGCAAACTCCTCCCCAACAAAGGAGGCCCCCAAGCTCTCTGCAGACGACTGTACTCGGGCATAGTCCGCAGCATGGCCCTATATGGGGCACCCGTATGGATCGACTCTCTGTCAGCCGCAAATAAAACTCTTCTGCGCAAACCTCAGCGGGTCATCGCGCAGAGAGCGTGCAGGGCCTACCGCACCGTCTCTTGGGTGGCATCTACCCTTTTGGCAGGAGATCCCCCCTGGGAACTTCAAGCCGAGGTCCTTGCGGAAATGTACAGATACCGTGCAGACCTAAAGGCCCGGGGGGAGTTCCTGACGCACAGAGAGGTTGAGGAGATGCGTAACGCGGGGCAAGCCGCACTACTTGCGAGGTGGAGGGAGGACCTGGGGGTGACCAGTTCAGGTCAAGTAACGATAGAGGCCATCACGCCCAACCTCGAGCGATGGGTAAATAGGAAATGGGGGGCGCCCGATTTTCATCTGGTGCAGTTCCTCACCGGACACGGCTGTTTCGGCGAGTACCTGCACCGAGTGGCGGGCAGAGAACCAACGTCCAAATGCCACGTGTGTGACGCACCAGTCGATTCACAGCACCATACCCTGGTGGAGTGCCCTGCGTGGGATCGCCAACGGCTGGAACTCATAACCGCAGTTGGAGCAGACCTCTCACTGTCAACGATCGTGACCAAGATGCTTGACAACGAGAGGTGCTGGAAAGCGATGGCCTCCTTCTGCACAGCCGTACTAAAGCAAAAGGAGGACGCGGAACGGGACAGGGAGGAAGATCCACTCGCTGCCCCAATACGCAGACGAAGGGTGGGTCGGGCACGCCGGCATTTTGCGCATATGCTCGCCCCGCCCTAGTGGGCTGGCTGGCAAGGGCGGGGGCCCTCTGCCTGCCAAGTAGTCCCACGTGACTGGAGCGCCCCTCTCTCATCCGGGGTGCTCTCCCTCGGCCGAGCCTCAGCCAGGCCAATCGCGAGGCCCACAGTAGCATGCGCAAGCGATCCTGTGGGCCTCACCTAAGGCGATATGGAGGGAAAACGCGCTGGGTTTTTAGTGGGTACACTGGATCTGCCCGGGAGCCCCACATACCCGTTCCGAACCCCCGATCGGACGGGATGCGTAAAGCATTTTCCCAGCGAAAAAAAAAAAAAAAAAAAAAAAAAAAAAAAAAAAAAAAAAAAAAAAAAAAAAAGGTTCCCCCCCGACGGTGTCCACCTTGTCGTGGTGGGGGGGCTCAGTAACTGCGGGGCCGCCGCAGCGAAGCCAAGAGACACCAGGGTGAGGGGCCTACGGGCCAAGACGGGAGAGGAGGAGACCGAGAGGGAGGGCTGGCGGGACATTACTCGGGTGGGCACCTCGGTGCTTGTGCAACTGCACTCCCGTCGGCGTTTGGTGAGGGAACCCACGGGGTAGGGGCTTTTGTCCTCCCGTGGTGGGGCGAGGGTGCCATGGGGTAGGGGCGTTTGTCCTCCCGTGGCAGGGTTAGGGGGTAGGGGCATTTGTCCTCCCGTAGCGGGTCGAGGGGGTAGGGGCTTTTGTCCTCCCTTCGTATCGAGAGGGTGCCATGGGGTAGGGGCGTTTGTCCTCCCGTGGCAGGGTTAGGGGGTAGGGGCGTTTGTCCTCCCGTAGCGGGTGGAGGGGGTAGGGGCTTTTGTCCTCCCCTCGTATGGAGAGGGTGCCATGGGGTAGGGGCGTTTGTCCTCCCGTGGCATAGTGAGGGGGTAGGGGCGTTTGTCCTCCCACGGTAGGTCAAGGGGGTAGGGGCTTTTGTCCTCCCTTTGGATGGAGAGGGTGTCATGGGGTAGGGGCTTTTGTCCTCCCGTGGCCAGGAGGCTGGGACCGAAGCACCGTGTGTCGGTGGCGGTCCCGGCTTCCAGAGGGCCCCTCAGCGTGTGGCTCTGCAGCAGCAGAGTCCACGTCTGAATGTGGGGCGGGTGTAGTGGTGGCGTAGCTGGAGGGGACGTTTTCCCTGAAGGCATCCCCACTACACGCAGGACCTGAGAGGGCGATCACGGGGTCGTTCGCCGCTCTCCCGGCGTGGAGGTCCTCGGTGAGGGTGCGTCGGATGCGTGAGGTGTCGCCCCGCATGCGTCTGACGCGGTGGGGCTTTTTGGCCTTCCACCAGGGAGGGGACGGCTTCGGCTGTCAGCGGCAGGGGGTGTTCGCGGTGACATGTTCGCGATCCCGTGTGACCCCTACCATTGCCGCGAGTGGGCATACCATGGAGTTTTAGTCGGTAGGCTACTGCTTCTCAGTAGAGTCCGACATACCCACGCTCTTCCCCGTAGAGCGGGGATCCAATGAGGATTTCTCCATGTAAAAAAAAAAAAAAAAAGGTTAGGTTAGGTTAGGTTAGGTTAGGTTAGGTTAGGTTAGGTTAGGTTAGGTTTTTTTTTTTTTTTTTGGGGAGTTTTGCCTGAGGGGCCAAAGACGAGAGTCCTTGCTTTTATTTACGTTTCAAAAATTTTCAAAAGACACAAAGAGTGCGGTTTAAGGAAAACCCATCATGGGCGACTGGGAAGGGAGGCCCAGACAGTGCCGGACTCTTACCGGCTAAAAACCTTAACCCGCATTCTTTGCATCGCTCTCTGTTTTTTACTGTTGTTTACAAACTTTCGTTCAAAAGAGGTGGTGGAGGGGGGAAGAAGACAGGATACTTAACTACCCGCTGGGTCCTTGCCTCAGCCAATGCTGCAAGGCCGAGAGAGAGACTCCCGTTTGGTTCCCGCGGGGTGCTCGGGACAAGCATGGTGATACCGTTGCCGGTCTCTCCATGCCTGTCCTTTGCCCGTACTTATTCTAACATTTATTTACTTAACTTAATTTTTTGGATAGGGACTACTGATGCATGCATTCTTAGTAACTACGGGCTGCCTTTCTTTTGCCCGCCGATGGAAGAAGTGGGTCGGAGATCTTTTGTGGACCGCTGTGTGGCTGTGGGCGCCCTCTTTTGGGTGGGGCCACCCTTTGAGGCCTGTTCTTTTGCCTTGGAGTCTTTTTTCGCGTGTCTCCTCGCGATGCCCTCTTTTCGCTACTTTTCCATCGGGTGCTACAACTGCTATTACTAAGGGGGGGGGGGGGAATTCGAGGAGTGCCAACCGGACGATCGGACACACCAGCGAGTGTGCAGCTCAAGCTCCACCCGGATTGCCGCCACTGTGGCTCCCCGACAGATCCTTGCCCCAGCCAGTGCTGAAAGGCCGGAGAAGTTTCTCCGTTTAGGCTTCTGCCAGAGTGGCCTGTGACTGCTACCGGGAGCAACTTGCGGACTGCTCATCCCGCCGGCCATGTCCCCCGCCCGGCCGACACCCCTCGATGGTGGTCGGGAGATGCATGCATCAGGAGTTTCTTATTTTCTAGTACTGGCACTAATACAGGTGTTAAAACATGCAGACAAGAAGGAAAAACTACTTTTTAAAAGACTATTGAAGGAAAATGCATTTTGGAAAAATAAAAGACTACTTTAAGACATGTGCCTGTCGGACAACTGGGCATACCAGCGTGTGTGGAGGTGGTCCTCCAACCGGTGTGCCGCCACTGCGCGACCCCGGCAGATTAGGCAGGTTAGGTTAGGTTAGGTTAGGTTAGGTTAGGTTAGGTTTTTTTTTTTTTTTTTTTTTTTTTTTTTTTTTTTTTTTTTTTTTTTTTTTTTCAAAACTACCTCCAACATAATCGGAGCCTATGTGAGCGGTTTCTCATTCATACCAGTTCTCGCTAATTTGCTGCTCGTACTTTCGTGCTTCATACAGTTCTTTCTTTCATTCATCATCTTTCTCGCTTTGTGGTTAGGATTACCACCTAGGTTTTCTATGCTAACTATGATCTTTTTTATTTTTATTTTACAGATTCGTGCATGCAACGGGGTATGGGTAGGTGAACACAGGTAAGTTTTTATTGTAATAAAGTTTGACACACATTTTCAGACATTTTTCTTTTACATTTTCCGTTTTCTTAATTTCTAATTAGATATCTTAAAGGAACACTTATTTATATATATTTATGTACATTACAACATATTTTCAATGCTACTGTTTCCTTTTTTATTTCTTAATTTTATTTCTTATTTCTACTTCAGTATTATTTATGCTTATACCTAATATATTTACTATATTATTTAAACATAATTCAACAACTTGCATTTCTTTTTACGACTATATTTGTAATTTGCTCACAGTATCTTAAGAAACTTTCTCGATTTTCGGAGCTTATTAGTTCCTTTATGCTGATCAGCGTCAAATCAGTGTTCAATTTATTTTCCAGGTCGTACCTCATTTTGGCGAAGACGGGGCACTCCAACAGGATGTGTGACACCGTCTCCTTAGTCGCGGGATCACAGACGCATGACGGGCTCTCCTTGCACTTGAAGCGGTTCAAGTATTCCGAGAATCCGCCATGTCCCGTCAAGAGCTGGGTTCTTATTCCGGTAGGTTTAATTTTTTTGATTACTTTATAGGCGGTTATGACGTCCGGGAAGAACAGTTTTGTTCCAGCTGCGGTGTCGCCCGCTACGTACCTCCGATTCCATTCGTCAATCGTCGCCGTTCGAATGGCTCGCTTGGCGAATGAAATCGGACATTTGTCGTAGTTGGGTTTCCGTTTGGATCCCAGAGCGGCCTCCTTCGCTAACTCGTCCGCCCTCTCATTACCCTCCAGTCCGGCGTGCGCCTTGATCCAGTGCAAGGTTACCATCTTGCCCTGGAGGGATACGGATCGCAGGTTATCCCTGGCTTCCATTGCTAACGGGTGGAGGCACTTTTGATTTTGGACAGTCTGGAGGGCCGCCATCGAGTCGCTATAGATTCCGAACGTCCTTGCTCTGCTTTTTCGGATCTCCCCGGTAGCTTTGCACAGCGCCAGGAGCTCCGCCTGGTAGACCGTGCATTGTTCGGATAGAGCAAGTTTGTGAACTTTAGTTTCGGCCTCACTATTCCATATGGATAGTGCAGCTCCAACTTTGCCCCCAATCTTGCTCCCGTCCGTGAAGATGCGAACTTCATAATTACTATGGGCGTCTACCTGCTCTCGGTCCATCAGGCTTACTATCGCCAGGTCGCTGTGCTCAGCCGGGTGAGGTGCCTCAACCGCGGGCACCATCCGTTCTATTTCCCGGTCCAGCAATGCAGGTTGGGGTACCCCTTTCCTGGCCTCGTATAAGGAGGCTGCCTCGCGTACTCTGAGGTCCAGTGGGAGCAATCCGGCCAGTAGTAGTGCGGCATTTAGTGAGACTGTTCTGTACGCCTTGCATATTTTCTGGGCAAAACCTCGCTGTACGGTGCTGAACTGTTTGATTACTCCCAGTTTTTCAGCTGCGGTTGCCCAGGCGCTTGCTGCGTACAGAATTACCGGTTCTACTGCCGCTGTGTAGATCGTATGGATGACCTCCGGATGCAGCCCCCAGCTGACTCGGGCTGTTCTAGCCAGTTTTTTGTACATGTTTAATGCCTTCCGGCAGACGCTCGCCACATGCTGGTTAAAAGTTAGCTTATGATCGATGGTAAGGCCCAGTATCTTGATTTCATTTGACATGACTATATTCACCCCGCCCATGCTCAGACGTGGTACATCGAACTTTAATTTTCTGGTTATTACCATAGCACACGTCTTATGTGGCGCAAATTTTAGTTTGTGGTCGATGCCCCACGTCCGAACACGTTCGAGGGTCGCGTTTGCTTGCAGCTCTATGTCCAGGGCCGTCTTACCATCGAACACTAGTACCACGTCGTCCGCGAACGCCTGGCAGAAGACTCCTTTTTCCTCCAGTAACTTCAACAGGGGATCAAGGAGGAGGTTCCACAGGACAGGTCCTCCTATGGATCCCTGGACACAGCCCTTGTTTGTCCCTTTACTGTACTCTTCTCCGGCGTATCTCACCCTTACACTCCGGTCTTCTAAGTAGCTGTCGATAGTCCGTCTCAGGTTTACCGGGCAATTTTCATCAGACAGTCTCACTTTAATTGCCGGCCACCAGGCACTGTCGAAGGCTCCCTCTATATCCAGCGATACCATTGTCAGCAGTCTTTTTGCGTTCAGCTTGCTATATATGTGCTGCATGAGGTCATAGAGGGAGTCTTCCGTGCTTCTCTGGGGCATAAAGCCGTACTGTTTGGGGCTGATCCTAGGCAGTAGATGGTGTTTGAGGCGGGCTATCAACATCTTCTCATATATCTTTCCCAGAACAGGCAAAAGTCCAATCGGCCTATATGATTTGAGCAGGGTATAAGTCTCTTTCCCTGGTTTTTTGAGTACCACCACTGTGGCTCCTTTCCATATTCTGGGGAAGTGGGAGTGTTCCAGGCATTTGTTTAGTATCGCCAGAAAATATTCGGGGTTGCATCTAATGGCTTGGATGCATATATCAGCGGTGAAGCCGTCGGCTCCCGGTGCCTTTTTTGGATTAAATGACATCATCGTCACATTTAGCTCGCTCTGGGTAAACGGTGGGTCATGTTCTTCATCATGATGCCATGCATTTACCTTTTGGGCTAGTTCTCTGATGCGGCGATGCTTTACGTTATCCTCTTCTTCTGTGTCATCGGGGTAAAAAGTTCTGGCCAACAGCTCCACCGATCCCTTTCCGTCCAGTATTTCCCCGTCTTCTTCCAAGAGCTGGTCCTCCTCTCGTTTGGATATTTTCCCCATTACTCTGTATATCCCCTCCCACACTCCCTCCCGATCCTGTTTACAGCAGAACTCCTTCCAGCTCTCCGTTTGTGCTTTTTGTACAGCTGTCTCATACTCTTCTTTTTCTTTCAGGTATAGGTCGATCACCCCTGCTCTGCGGATTGGCGCGGCGTTTCGGATTCTGCGCTTTTTGGTGGCTACGGCTTTCTTCTTCTCTGCGAGTTCTTCGGACCACCACGGCAAGGTAAGTGTGCTTGTGTTCTTCTTTTTGGGTATGGTGCTTTTACATGTGTTTGTGATGGCTTGTGTGTAACTCTCTATTGTTTTATCTATTTGATCAGTGTTGTTAATATTTTCTAATTGTTCTTTGGTGTGTTGCATGTCTTGCAAGGTCTGGGTCAGTTTCTCACGAAACTGTTCCCAGTTTGCCTTTTTGGTGTTATATATTCGTGTTGTCCTCTGTATGCTAGTCCCTTTGGATGCTTCTAAATTTATTTTGAAGGTAATGCCGTTGTGGTCCGAGCTCGTGAGATCTTCGTTTACCCGCCAGTCTTCCACTAGTCCGAGCATGTCCGTCGAGCAGAGTGTTATATCGACGTGACTGCTGTACCTCTTGCCGCCTCTTACTGTATCGAAGGTTGGAGTGGTGCCTGTATTCAGGATTTGGAGTTCCGGTTAGGTTAGGTTAGGTTAGGTTAGGTTAGGTTAGGTTAGGTTCCCCCCCGAGGGTGTCCACCTTGTCGTGGTGGGGGGGCTCAGTACCTGCGTTGTGCGCGCGCGGGGAAGCCAAGAGACACCAGGGAGGGGGCCTACGGGCCAAGACGGGCGGGGGAGACAGGTGCTGGCTGGTGACTTTGGCCCGCGTGGGTCCTGGGGGCTCTGACCTTGTGGTTGCTGGAGGAATTCGGAAGGACTCTCGACGTGTCGTAGCTGTGGGTGGCTGCCTGGCTAGTGAGCCTCCTGCTCCTCTGATACTGCCTACCTGCCAGGGAGGATTGTGCATTTCGATTTCTGAGAAATCGAAAACGCAAATCCATTCCCCAGGCGGGTCGGCTGTATTAGCGAGGCGGGAGGATCACATGTCAGGTGTCATGCATGTCTGTGACACGTCAGAGGGGTTTCCGGCTTCTGACGGCGTCTGCGGGGGCCGAGTTTCTGGGATTAGCGTGGGACGGGACATCAGTCGGCACCTGGGGAGGGAACCCACGGGGTAGGGGCTTTTGTCCTCCCGTGGTTGGGTGAGGGGTAGGGGCGTTTGTCCTCCCGTGGCGGGCCGAGGGGTAGGGGCGTTTGTCCTCCCTTGGCGTAGAGAGGGGGTCGTGGGGTAGGGGCGTTTGCCCTCCCACGGCCGGCTGGGGGGTAGGGGCGTTTGTCCTCCCTCAGCCAGGAGGCTGGGACCGAAGCACCGTGTGTCGGTGGCGGTCCTAGCTTCCAGAGGGTCCCTCAGCGTGTCTCTGCAGCAGCAGAGTTCACGGCTGTATATGGGACGTGGAGAGGGGGTCGTGGGGTAGGGGCGTTTGTCCTCCCATGGCCAGCTGAGGGGTAGGGGCTTTTGTCCTCCCTCAGCAAGGAGGGTGGGACCGAAGCACCGTGTGTCGGTGGCGGTCCCCGCTTCCTGGGGGCTTGGGGAAGTAGGTGAGAGTAAGGCACACTGCTATGCTACAGTGTGTCTTTCGGTGAGGGTTCGCCTTAGGGCGAAAGTGCCGGTGGTGTCGTGGTGAATGTTCGCGATCCCATGGCATCACCACTACGGCACGGGTTGGCAGCATCCCAGAGTTTTAGTGGGTAGGCTAGTCCTTCGCGGATTAGAGAGCCCCACATCACCAATGCGTAATATTTGACTCTACCCCCGAGGGTCTCATGTTACGTAGTGGTATGCAATTCAATGCATTTCTCCGGGTTAAAAAAAAAAAAAAAAAAAAGGTTAGGTTAGGTTAGGTTAGGTTCCCCCCCCCTTCGAAGTGCTGTCACCTTGCCGTGGTGAAGGGGCTTGCGTGCCCCAATGACCCTCAGGGCTATGCCGGACAGGGCCTCCCAAACCGGACAGGCCTGAGGAGAGGGGCCAGACAAAGAACAGCACCCCGACGTGTGGCTCCGCGTGTCCCTCTGAAACCAGCAGAGGGCACAGTGTGAGACGCCAGGTCCCTCGGGACGGAGCTGGAGCTCGGCCTCACGGGCGATAGTGGCTTCGGCCACCGGCGCGACGGTGTGGCTACGGCCACCGGCGGGCAACCCGTAACCTGCACTGAGCAGACCGGGGACCTTCCTCACTGAGAGGCGGGTCACGTGGAGTAAACCACTATAAAAATCCCCAATCCTAAGGTGTGACTGGCGTGCCGATGGGATGCATGGCTGGGGGGAGCCCAGTCCCCAACGTCAGAGGGGGGGCATACCTCCTTTAAACAATAGCAAATATGAGTGGCCTAAAACGTAAGAAACTACCCCAGGAGGTTCCAATCCTCCGTGTCACCACAGAACGGGCAAGTGCCCGCGCTGTGGAGACACGCCGCCCTTCGTATTCTGGGGGGGCACACCACTCTGGACTGGAAAGCAAAGACGACTCTGGCAAACGTTTAATGGACACCGATGCGCATGGATTGGCTCTAAGGCTACGCGGAGGAGGGGACAGGGAGGACGAGAAGGCAGCTGCTGCGCCACCCTCTCCAACCTTCCCAACGGTGGAGAACGAGGAGGAAATTTTCCGCCCTCACATGTCCCTCGCGCGGTCACCGCTGCGAGGGGTCGGCCAGGATAGTCCATGCATAGACCTGGACTCCGCCGCGATCCAGATCCCGGCGAGGAAGGAGGGCGGTGGCCCAGCGCGCGGCCGCCATGGCCGTTTCGTGCGGCGTAACAAGGCGATAGAGGAGCCTATGAAGGTCGCGCAGGTCCTTCTCACACGGCTGGATGAGGGGATCCTCGCACGTGGGGATTCCGCACCGGATACTGACGACAGTATGCACACGGTGCGGTCCACCTTCTCGTCGCCAGCGACCTCCCCAAGTCGCCAGAAGAAGGACCTGCCGACGCAGAGGGCTGGCCCGGGGGGGAAGGGAAAGGCGCGCTCACGGACGCAGACTCCCCTCAAGCCTGGAGATGTAGCGGGGGGACGCAAATCACCGAGCTCCCCGACGCAACATAGCGACAAGGAGGAGGCACTGGGGCATAGGGACGAAGGCGCAGAGGCGTACCCGACCAACACCGAAAAGGAGCTAGTTCCTTCCGGCACGGCTAGCCCTGCAAAAAGCGGTCGCATGTGGCGGAACCCCCGTAAGAGGCCACGGTTCCACACCAGTTCCCAGTCGGGATCCAGCGGGGATGATGGAGACGAGTCCTGTCCGTCCGCCACAAGCGAAGGCTCGTCACAGACATCAAAAGGACGAGGACGAGGTCGGCCCCCTTCTACCGGGAAGTATGTTGGCCTGGCCAAAGCGAAAGAGGCCTACAAACGGGCCATGCATGAAGAGATTCGCCTCGAGGCGGAGAGAGACGTGCAGGAGATGCAAATCAGAACCCGGCAAGGGTACTCGAAGTGCACTCCTTCGCCGCCTGCGCTGAATCCCGAGGAGGCCGCTGCCAACACAGAACTTGGGCAGCAGGTAGCAGACAGTGTGGCTGTCATCCAAAAAGTAGCGGCCACCTCTAAAAACTTGAAGGGCGGGTACATCCGGTGCCTAAAAGATGCCGCTTCCGCTATATCGGATGCGTTTGCCGTACTCAGCAAACGCACCGTTTCCGAGGAAACGGCGCGGCTTAAAGCTGACAACAGCCGGCTAAGATCCGAAATGGCCGGCTTACGAGAGGAGATGGCCGAGATCAAGGCCCAACTGGAGGGGCTGCGGAAGAAGGGGAATCCTGAGCCCCCCCCAACCCGACGTAACGAGGAGGAGCGGCCCCCTGCGCTGCCCTCTCCCAGCGAACGGATAGGCGGTTGCCCGAATGCCACCCCTTCTATCCCTTTAACAGAGGAGATCTGTCGAGTGGTCATGGCCCAGGTCGGGACGTATCTGGACGCCCGCATGGCCGCAATCAGCGACAGACTCCTCCCGGAGAAGAGGGCGCGGCCTCCGCTGTTGGCAAACCGAGACAAAACTGGGGGAGCAGAGCCGGAGTCTGGCGTGGCCCCCGCTTCCGCTTCCGCTTCCGTAGGTGGAGCGTCCTACGCGGGCGCTGTGAAGCGGTCAAAAAGACGAAAAGGCAAGGGAGTTTCTTCCGGGAGGGTCCCAGCCCCGGGAGAGTCGGGCCCGGAAGCAACAGCGCCTGCGCCTGCGCCTGCTGCGTTGGGAGAGCCCTGGAGGACGGTGCAGGGCAAAACTACAAGGAAGAAACAGAGGGACGGCCCTACAAACCAGGCAGCCCCCAAAAAGAAGGCCCGGAGGCTGCGCCTCCCCCGGTCAACGGCAGTAGTGTTTACGCTAGTGGAGCCCAAGGCAGACACTAGCGAAAGAAGAGAGAGCTACGCGTCCATCATCGGGGAGGCCAAAAAGCGGGTAGACCTCGATGCGCTGGGGATCTCGGGTGTTCGGGTCCGACGTACCGCGACGAATGCCCGCATATTCGAGATTCCCGGTGGCGAGAGTGGCGAAAAGGCCGACGCCCTTGCCCAAAAACTCAGGGAGGTGATGGATCCCGCCGTGGTCCGGATCTCCAGGCCCACTAGATGTGCGGAGATGCGCATCTCGGGCCTGGATGACTCGGTGACATCTCCGGAGGTGGTCGCGGCAGTTGCACGAGAGGGTGGTTGCGCGGCGGAGGACATTAAGGCTGGCGAAGTGACGCTCGGCTCCTCGGGACTGGGCACTGTGTGGCTGCGATGTCCTATTGCGGCTGCAAAAAAGGTGGCTCAGGCTGGACGTCTCCGCGTGGGGTGGGTGTCAGCGCAGGCGCAGTTGCTCGACGCCCGGCCCATACGATGCTTCCGATGCATGGAAGTGGGGCACGTGCGCGCCGCGTGCAAGTCCGAGGTAGACCGCAGCCTCCTTTGTTATCGTTGCAGCGAGCCGGGCCATATCGCCCGCGACTGCAACGCTGCCGCACACTGCGCGCTGTGCGCGGAGGCGGGCGCCCCCGCGGGCCACAGGGTGGGAAGCGTTTCATGCAACCCACCCAAAAGAAAGAGGACTGCTGCCGACAGGTCCGAAGCCACATCGCAGCCTAGTCACCCACCTGAACCCAGGGTCGAGGAGGATCGGATGGCCACTGACTAGTAATGGCCACCCAATACCTACAGGCGAACATAAACCACTCCGCCAGAGCTCAGGACCTTCTGCTCCAGAGCATGGCGGAGTGGTTGATACAAATCGCAGTCGTGGCCGAGCCGTACTCGGTCCCCTCCAGGGAAAACTGGGTGGGGGATAGAGACGGACTGGTGGCAGTGGTCACGCAGCCGCAAGCAGGATCCGCGCCCCACCGAGACGTCACCAAGGGGCGTGGTTTTGTGTCGACACACCTGGGGGACACAATGGTCGTTGGGACCTATTTTTCGCCAAACAGGAGCCTCACCGAGTTCGAGTCCTTTCTTGACGAGGTGGGTTCCCTGTTTGGCGAAAATCGCCCTGTGCAGCTGCTGGTCGCTGGAGACTTCAACGCTAAGTCCACGGCGTGGGGATCTCCGGCGACTGACGCACGAGGGCAGGCGCTGGAGGAATGGGCGGTCGAGGTGGGGCTGCTGATCCTCAACAGGGGGTCAACGAACACGTGCGTGCGACAGCGGGGAGGCTCAATTGTGGACTTAACATTGGCCAGCCCCGCCCTCGCACGACGTGTTTCAGGCTGGAAAGTGAGGACGGACGTGGAGACGCTCTCGGACCATCGCTACATCCGTTTCGAGGTCTCCACGTTCCCCCTCACCCCAAGGAGCGTGAACCGACCCCCTGCAGGGGAAGGGCCGCGGTGGCGGCTGGGGCAACTAGACAGGGAGATGGCCCAAGAGGCAGTCCTAGTGGAGTCGTGGCAGGTCGGAGCTGGGCCCATAGGCGACATTGATGTCGAGACGGAGCAGCAGGTTGCCGCCACGCACCGGATTTGCGATGCCACTATGCCCCGCGCGAGGCCAACCCCACCTCGTCGTCGCGTGTACTGGTGGCGCGAGGAGATCCGCATCTCACGGAGCGAGTGCACGGCGGCGCGCCGCCAGTACACCAGGAGCAGGCGGAGAAGGGTGCGCGACCCAGCCAGGGAGGAGGCGCTATACGCTGCCTACCGGGAAAAATGCCACCAGCTCCAGGCGGACATCGCACGGGCGAAGGAGGCCGCGTGGAAGGAGTGGCTGGAGACGCTGGACTTGCACCCATGGGGGCGCCCTTACAAAACTGTAAGGGCAAAACTCCGGCCATGGGCCCCCCCGCTGACCAGTAGTCTCGAGCCTCTCCTCCTAGAGCGGGTCCTCTCCGGCCTGTTCCCCGAAAGAGAGGCATGGCGTCCACCGGCGATGGGTGGAAACCCGGCGAGAGGTGAGGACGTAGTGCCTCCTGTGACAGAGGCAGAGCTTGGGGCCGCAATAGCCAGGCTCAAACTAAAAAACGGCGCCCCCGGACCCGATGGCGTGCCTGGGCGCATCGTGGTGCTCGCGCTTGCGGCAGAAGAGCTGGAGGAGAGGGTGAGGACCCTCTTTAGCGCATGCCTCGACCGAGGTCAGTTCCCGCGAAGCTGGAAGACGGGTAAGCTCGTCCTCCTTCAGAAGGACGGGCGCCCGGCAGAGTCGCCGTCGGCCTACCGCCCCATCGTCCTGCTTGACGAGATGGGCAAGCTTTTCGAACGGGTTATCGCTGCCCGTCTCGTCAAGCACCTCGAGGAGGTAGGACCCGACCTACACGACTGCCAGTACGGCTTCCGGCGGGAAAGGTCGACGATAGACGCGATTGCGCAACTGAGGGTCCTCGCTGAGGAGGCCGTCTCGCAGGGCGGAGTGATGTTGGCCGTGTCGCTTGACATAGCGAATGCCTTCAACACCCTGCCCTTTGAGACAGTCAAGGCAGCGCTGCAGTACCACGGAGTGCCCCAGTACCTGCAGAATATAGTGGGGGATTACTTCCGGGACCGGGCCATTATTTATCCGACCCAAAACGGATGGGGAAATCGGAGGGTCACATGCGGTGTTCCACAGGGGTCGGTCCTAGGACCACTCCTGTGGAACATCGGATACGACTGGGTGCTCCGCGGTACCAACCTGCGGGGCGTCGGCGTACTCTGCTACGCCGACGACACTCTCGTCACCGCAACCGGGAGCACCCATAGACAAGCCGTGCTCCTTGGCACAGCGGGGGTTGCCCACGTGCTGAGCCGTATTAGGGCCTTGGGGCTCGAGGTGGCCCTAAACAAGTCGGAGGCCCTTTTCTTCCATGGGCCTCGAAACGCGCCGCCTCCCGGCCTGGCGATCGTCATAGGGGGCACCTCCATCGCCATCGAGTCGACGCTGCGATACCTAGGTATTGTCCTCGATGGGAGATGGAGCTTCACAGAGCACTTCTCCCGCAAGGCGCCAAAGCTGGTGGCTGCAGCCGGAGCACTCGGGGGGCTGCTCCCGAATATCGGAGGGCCGGGCAGCACATGCCGCCGCCTGTACCAGGGGGTTGTACGCTCTATGGCGATGTACGGGGCTCCCATATGGGCGGAGGCCCTGAACGCTCGGAACGTGGCCCAGTTGCGCAGACCCCAACGGGTGATAGCGACCAGGGCCATCCGAGCGTACAGGACGGTCTCGTTTGAAGCGGCAACCCTGCTGGCAGGTAGCCCGCCGTGGGACCTCGAAGCCGAGGTCCTTGCGGCGGTATACTGGCAAGTAGCAGCAGTGCGAGCGGAGGGCAATCGTCCACTTCCGGAGGAGATCAAGCTCTGGAGGGACGAGGCCAGGGGTGATCTCCTCAGGAAGTGGGACGAAAGGCTGCAGGCCCCAAGCGCAAGCCGGGAGGTGGTGGGCGCCATACGTCCGGTCCTCAGGGACTGGCTGGGCCGCGATTTCGGCGAGACGACTTTCCACCTGACACAGATACTCACCGGGCACGGATGCTTCGGCAAATACCTGTGTCAGGTGGCCCGCCGCGAGGACACCACAGTGTGCAAACACTGCACGGGTGGAGATGAGGACACGGCGCAGCACACCCGCGCCGCGTGCCCTGCATGGCAAGGACCGCGATCACAACTGATCGCGGCCATCGGGGCGGACCTCTCGCTGCCAGTCATGGTTGGGGTCATGACACGCAGCAGGGACGCGTGGGAAGCGGTGGTTGCATTCTGCAACGCCGTCATGTCCCAAAAGGAGGCGGCGGAGAGGGAGCGAGAGGATGACCCCCTCGCACCACCCACTCGCCGAAGGAGAGTAGGGCGAAGGCGGGCCGCTTATGACCGCCAAATACCGCCCTAACCGGGACCTCGGGCAGCTGATCGCGAGATTGGTTGCCCGACGAGAATGCGTCCCGAGGTGGAAAGGTGGCCTTGGGTGAGGTCCCCTGTAGGCGAGAGGGAGTGGGCTCAGAAGCCCGCAGAGCCGGGCCCAAAAAAGGGCAAGACGCCGCAAGTGGGTGCCGCGGTAAGCGCCAAGCGTCCCCGTAGCCCCCCACCAGGCGGAGAGAGGTCAGACCGAGGGGTTTTAGTGGGTAGACTGGAGACCAGGAGTCCCACATACCCGTCCTTATTACAACACCTCAAGGACGGGATGCGTAACGCATTTCCCCTCGAAAAAAAAAAAAAAAAAAAAAGGTTAGGTTCCCCCCCGACGTGCTGCCACCTTGTCGTGGTGGGGGGGCTTGCGTGCTCCTGTGATCCCCGAGGCTATACCGGACAGGGTTACCCATACCGGAAAGGCGAGGGGGGAGGAGCCAGACAAAGAGCGGCACAAGAGGAGTGCGCCCAGTTGCGCAAAGGGAGAGATTCTTACCCGTAGTGGGGGCGAGGCGGTGGCTGACTTAGGTCAGTTGCCGGCCAACTCGTAACCCGGCCCGTGGGGTCGGCACGAGGGTTGCCGTCTTTGGACGGGGACTATGAGGACGAAAACCTCTTTAAAAAACCACTTAGGCGGACGGGTGCTGCTGGCCCCGGTGTCGGAGCTAGCGGCGCAGATTGCAGAGTGCAATCGCCGTCGACCGAGCCGTAAACCGCAATGCTGCCCCAACGATCTCCAGCCATGGGGTACGGGTGTCATGCAGGGCGGACCGGCGGCCTTGCCTTCACTGGCCGGGTCCACGGGGAGACAACCCCTATAAAAATCCACAACTCTTGGCGTGAGGGTTCTCCGCGTCAGGATGCTCCTCGGAGCGGCTGGAGTGCTTACCAGTCACTAGAGAACAAACCTGCGACACCACCCGCCGTCGCAGTGTATTAGGGCCACTTGGGTATTGGGGATCTCTGCCCAAGTGGAGCTTTAGTTCTCCCCTACTCGTGGGATTCATATGGCTTCTTCTAACCCCCCAAAAGGCCCTTTTCAGGGCCAAACCGAAAACGGTCCTTTTCAGGACCAAAACGACAAACTTGGCGATGTTATCATGGACACCGATTTGCAGAATGAGCAAGTGGCTGAGGTGTACTCCCCGTTAGAGTGCACCGAAACTGTGGAGAACGAAGGAAGACGGACCGGACTGAGGAGCCAGAGACCGCTCCCGCGGGTGCTTCTTACCCGTTGCGACGAGGCGCAAAACTCCCGAGCGCCAACACCGACGAGCAGTGTGATGTCGGAAGGCGTCAGTGTCAGACATACCCGGCTTTCTGAATCGGACTCCTCGGTCGCCAGTATGGAGACAGTGGCCTCGAAGGAGTCTATCGGCTCGGTGCTCCGAAACAAATATTGGAGGAAAGGTGAAAAGAGGTCCGCCCCATTGTTTTCATCGGAGTCAGAGAGTGATGTGGGCGAGGGATCTATGCAAGCAGGTGTTAGTCGAACAGCTTCACCGGCCCTTGAGTCAAGAAACAAGTGGCTCAAATCAACGCCTAAAAGGGGCAGAGGCCGGCCTCCTAGCACAGGACAATATGTAGGCCTCCACAAACATCAGGTGGAGTTAAACAAGGAGAAGACGAAAGAGCAGAGGCTCGTTGCGGAAGATGAGCTGGCGGCATACAACCTCCAGGCACAGGCGGACAACGAAGAAAGAGCAGCTCGCCTGAGAAGTCGACAGCCACTCGGGCAGAATGAGGACACCATACATACTTCTGCTAGTTTGGGTGCTCAGATACAGGAGGCGCTCGATGTAGTTATTCGCGTTGCAGACAAGTCTGGTAACATGAAAGGTACCTTTGTCAAGGCTTTAAAAACTGCGGCAGACTCCATAAAAGGGGCTGTTGCGGAGTTGAGAACATTGACAGTAACCGAAGAAGTAGCTCGTCTGGAAGCGGCCAATGCACAACTCTCGCGCCAGCTAACGGAACTGCGCCAAGAGGTCGCCCAGATCCGTAGTAAGCCAGCGACGGCCGAGCCTGACATCCGACGGCTCATTGATGAAGTCTCGCGTTCTAACAGAGAACAGTTTAGCATGATGCTGAACGCCCGGCTGGAGGGCATCGAGTGTCGTCTTCTGCCAGAACCAAGGTTGCGGCCCCCGCTGGCTGCCGACCGGAGAACAGCACAACCCGTAGCCATCGAGCCTGACGCTCGGCAACCAGAGGCAGGAATTTCGACCGCAGATGTAACTATACCTGCTGCTGCGAAAGCTGGAAAACAAGGCAAGGAGCCAAAGAAGACGAAAAATAAAAAGGCGAAAAAACCCAGCCTCGCTGCTCAAGAAGCCGCCGCTGCTTCACAAGCAGCCCTGCCACCCACCGTAGTTAGTACTATGCGCGAGCCCTGGAGCAAGGTGGTAGGAAAAAACGTGCAAAAGTCGGTGCACAAGGCGAGCGCATCAAAAGTGACGAATTTGCCTAAAAAGGCTCCACGGAAGCGGAAGCTCCATCCGCCTCGTACAGCGGCCATAACTATTACCCTCAAACCGGATGCCGTCGAAAAAGGGGTCAAGTACGACGCGATCCTGGCTGAGGCAAAGAGCCGTATAAAACTGGCGGACGTAGGACTTACCCAGCTGCGCTTCCGAACGGCGGCAACGGGGGCCAGGATGTTGGAAATACCTCCCGACGTTGAGGACCCTCAAAAAGCGGCGGATGCTCTAGCTAACAAACTACGTGAAGTGCTCGACTCGGACGTAGTCCATGTCCACCGGCCAACGAAGTGCGTAGAAATAAGAGTAATTGGGTTGGATGACTCGGTGACTGCGGACGAAGTTGTAGTGGCGGTCGCTGGAGAAGGCGGATGTTCTACTGAGGCCATTAAATCAGGCGTAATCGCCCGCAGCGCTAGTGGCATGGGGTCGCTTTGGCTAAGCTGCCCCGTAATGGTCGCCAAGAAGATAGTGGAAGCAGGAAGGATCCGAGTGGGCTGGGTCTCGGCACGAGTGGTTCTGCTCGAGGCCAAGCCCCTGCGCTGTTATAGATGCCTGGAAGCAGGTCATGTGGGGGCAAAGTGTGACAGGGGAGTAGATCGTAGCAATATTTGCTTCCGCTGTGGCAAACCCAATCACAAGGCACGAGAATGCAACACGGTTGAAGCGAATTGCGCCATTTGCGCGGCGGCTGGCAGGCCGGCAACACACTCGCTTGGTGGGAAAAGTTGCGGTGGAAGGAAACCTCAAAAAGGTCAGAAGAATGGGGCGAGGAAAGTAAGGAGCGGCCTTGGATCCGCTCATCAGTCCCAAGCGCCGGAAATAATGGACACTGCTCAATAAGATGGCCCTTAGATTTATACAGGCGAATATCAACCATTCTGCTAGGGCACAGGATCTCCTGATCCAAACCCTGACAGAATGGCATATTATGGTGGCCGTGGTCTCTGAGCCCTATTTTGTCCCCGTCCGGGATGACTGGGTCTCCGATCGCGATGAAACGGTGGTACTCGTGGCTCCCGCTGCTACTGGCTCAGAATCCTTCGAAGGAGTTGTGAAGGGTCGAGGTTACGTGCTGGCCACCCTAGACAGACTGGCAATTATCGGGGTCTACTGTTCACCGAATCGGAGTCTCGCAGACTTCGAACAGACCCTAGCAGAGCTGGGAGCGCTCGTTGGGCAGGCATCTCCCACCCCAGTGCTAGTCGCTGGGGATTTCAACGCGAAGTCAAGGGCTTGGGGATCGGCTGTTACCGATGCACGGGGCGAAGCCCTAGAAGAGTGGGCAGTGTCGCTGGGACTGATGGTTCTCAACACTGGAACAGAGAGCACGTGCGTGCGGCAACAGGGTGAGTCGATCGTGGACATCACGTTCGCGTCCCACGCCCTGGCCCGCCGTGTTCTAGATTGGAGAGTGGAGGTGAATGAAGAGACGCTATCGGATCACCGGTATATCCGGTATGATGTTTCTACCCTTCCTATCACTTCGGAGAGAGAACCTCAGTCTGAAGTGGAACGTGGTCCACGGTGGGTTTTAGGGCGGCTGGACCGCGAGATTGCCAAAGAAGCGGCAATAGTCGAATCCTGGGGGACGAACTCGGAGCCAGTAAACCAGGTCGATCATGAAGCTGAGCTACTTGCCGCCGCCCTGACGCGTGTGTGCGATGCATCGATGCCGAGGGCCAAACCGCACTTACCAAAGCGTCAAGTGTACTGGTGGAAACCAGAACTCCGGGAACTTCGGAACAGTTGCGTTGCAACTCGCCGCCAGTACACTAGATACAGGAGGAGACGAGTCCGGGACCCACTTGAAGAGAATGCCCTTTACGACGTTTACAAGGTTGCCTGTAAAACACTGCAGACAGCCATAGCGCAGGCCAAAGAAACTTCATGGCAGGAATGGCTGAAGACTCTCGACCAAGATCCGTGGGGGAGACCGTATCGTGTCGTGAGACAAAAACTCCGGCCCTGGGCTCCTCCACTGACCAGCAGTCTCCAACCAGAGCTCTTAGATCGAGTAGTGGGCGTGCTTTTCCCAGAACGGGGCGAATTTATACCACCACCAATGGCGCCCACCGTTGCACCACGAACAGTTGTGTTGGAAGCGCCCCCTGTAACCGAGGCGGAACTTGGTGCAGCCGTCTTGAAGCTGCGGTCGAAGAAGACAGCACCCGGCCTTGACGGCATACCAGGACGTGCGTTGGCAATCGCGCTAAGTGAGATGGATGTAAGAGTCAGGGCCATCTTCACCGCGTGCCTTGAGCAAGGACGATTTCCACAGAGGTGGAAAACGGGGAAACTCGTACTCCTTCGAAAGGAGGGACGCCCACCCGATCAGCCGTCGGCCTATCGCCCGATCGTGCTCCTAGACGAGACCAGCAAGCTGTTTGAGCGGGTGCTCGCTGCGCGTCTCATCAGCTGCTTGGAGCCGGGTTTGAGTGAATGGCAGTACGGGTTTCGCCATGGACGTTCGACACTTGACGCGATTGCTCGTGTAAAGGATCTCTCAGATGAGGAAATCTCTCGAGGCGGAGTGGTAATGGCAGTGTCATTGGACATCTCGAACGCCTTCAATACTCTGCCCTGGGAGACCATTATGGCGGCGCTGCTGTACCATAACGTGCCAGAATATCTGCAAAATACCATCGCCGACTATTTTGCTGGAAGGGAGGTCGCCTACCCGATTAAAGACGGATGGGGTAGACGGCCCATGTCGTGCGGTGTTCCACAGGGCTCGGTCCTCGGCCCGCTCCTGTGGAACATCGGTTACGACTGGGTGCTGCGTGGGGCCACTTTGCGGGGGGTCAGCGTTACTTGCTACGCTGACGATACCCTCGTGTCGGCCCGTGGTAGTACACATCGGGAGGCAGCCTACCTAGCCACAGCTGGTGTAGCACACGTGGTGCATAGGATACGCGCGTTGGGCCTGGAGGTGGCCCTTCATAAATCAGAGGCCCTAGTCTTTCACGGGCCTCGAAATGCGCCGCCACCGGGTGCAACGATTACTGTTGGTGGAGCTACCATCGCCGTCGGGTCGACAATGAAGTACCTGGGACTTGTCCTCGACGGAAGATGGAAGTTCGAGGAGCATTTCCGGCGCTTGGCCCCAAAATTGGTAGCTGCAGCCGGAGCGCTAGGGCGGATTCTGCCTAACGTAGGAGGACCAGGCGGAGTGTGTCGCCGCTTGTACATCGGTGTGGTGCGATCAATGGCACTTTATGGAGCGCCGATATGGGCAGATGCCTTAAGTCCTCGCAATATCGCCCTCCTTCGGCGTCCGCAGAGGGCTATGGCACTGAGGTCAGCTCGGGCGTACCGTACGGTGTCATATACTGCTGCATGCCTACTGGCCGGTAGCGCGCCGTGGGACCTCGAAGCCGAGGTCCATTCCACGGTGTATTGGCGGCTGGCGGCAGCAAGAGAAGACAACAACTGGCCTCATCCACGAGAGGTTCTGCAGTGGCGCGAGGAGGCCCGTGAGGTACTCCTTCAAAGGTGGTCGGAAAGGCTAGATCTCCCGGGACCTAGTCAAGAACTTGTAGGTGCTGTTCGCCCTGTTCTTAAGGAGTGGGTCGAACGAAAGCACGGCGCACCCACCTTCCGACTCACGCAGCTCCTAACCGGACATGGCTGCTTCGGCAGGTACTTGTGTGACGTGTTGGGCAGGGAGGCAACAACGAGGTGTCACCACTGTGACGGAGGGGCCGTGGACACGGCGCAGCATACGCGCGTTGATTGCACTGCCTGGGCGGAGCCGCGCGCAGCCCTGTCCGCGGTCATTGGTGCGGACCTCTCCCTGCCAGTGATGGTGGAGATGATGGCTGGCAGTGAGGAGGCCCGGGCGGCAGTGGCGGCATTCAGTGAGGTCATCATGACCCAAAAAGAGGCAGCAGAGAGAGAGCGAGAGGTTGACGCCAATGCACTGCTGCAGCGAAGGAGGAGACCAGGCCGGCGTCGCGTGGCCTTTGCGGGCCGTATGATGCCGCCTCAATGAGCGTCTGCGGGTGTTGGGCATTTTAAAACCATTGCCCGGATGAGAACCTGAGCTGCGAGGTGCTGGGTTGGATTAACCTTCCCGGTGCCCGTGGCCTCCATGTGGCGGACCCGGGGGGGGGTTCGTCACTCTACTGGATGGAGGCCGAGGAGAAATTAGTAGGATGAGAAGGGGCCGCTTCTTGCGGCCACCGCTGGCGGGGTCGCGGTTGTGTGCGAAAGCGTTCCCGTAACCCCGCCACCACTTGCGGTGTGACGGAATATCGTGGAAGGTTTTAGTCGGTGCGAGTCCGACATAACCCGTCCTCGCCCCCTGAGAGGATGGGTATGCATAAGGCATTTCCCCCACGTTAAAAAAAAAAAAAAAAAAAAAAAAAAGGTTAGGTTAGGTTCCCCCCCGGAGACAGGTGCTGGTTGGTGTCTTCGGTCTGCGTGGGTCCTGGGGGCTCTGACCTTGTGGTTGCTGGAGGATTTCGGAAGGACTCTCGACGTGTCGTAGCTGTGGGTGGCTGCCTGGCTAGTGAGCCTCTTGCTCCTCTGATACTGCCTACCTGCCAGGAAGGATTGTGCATTTCGATTTCTGAGAAATCGAAAACGCAAATCCATTCCCCAGGCGGGTCGGCTGTATTAGCGAGGCGGGAGGATCACATGTCAGGTGTCATGCATGTCTGTGACACGTCAGGGGGGTTTCCGGCTTCTGACGGCGTCTGCGGGGGCCGAGTTTCTGGTATTCGCGTGGGTCGGGACATTAGTTGGCACCTGGGGAGGGAACCCACGGGGTAGGGGCTTTTGTCCTCCCGTGGTTGGGTGAGGGGTAGGGGCGTTTGTCCTCCCGTGGCGGGCCGAGGGGTAGGGGCGTTTGTCCTCCCTTGGCGTGGAGAGGGGGTCGTGGGGTAGGGGCGTTTGTCCTCCCACGGCCGGCTGTGGGGTAGGGGCGTTTGTCCTCCCTCAGCCAGGAGGCTGGGACCGAAGCACCGTGTGTCGGTGGCGGTCCTAGCTTCCAGAGGGTCCCTCAGCGTGGCTCTGCAGCAGCAGAGTCCACGACTGATATGGGACGTGGAGAGGGGGTCGTGGGGTAGGGGCTTTTGTCCTCCCATGGCCAGCTGAGGGGTAGGGGCTTTTGTCCTCCCTCAGCAAGGAGGGTGGGACCGCAGCACCGTGTGTCGGTGGCGGTCCCCGCTTCCTGGGGGCTTGGGGAAGCAGGTGAGGGTTAGGCACACTGCTATGCTACAGTGTGTCTGTCGGTGAGGGTTCGCCCTAGGGCGAAAGTGCCGGTGGTGTCGTGGTGACATGTTCGCGATCCCATGGCGCCACCACTACGGCACAGGTTGGCAGCATCCCAGAGTTTTAGTGGGTAGGCTAGTCCTTCTGACTAGAGAGCCCCACATAACCAATGCGTAATGTCTGACTCTCCCCCCGAGGGTCTCATATTACGTAGTGGTATGCAATTCAATGCATTTCTCTGGGTCAAAAAAAAAAAAAAAAAAAAAAAAAAAAAAAAAAAAAAAAAAAAAAAAAAAAAAAAAAAAGTTAGGTTAGGTTAGGTTAGGTTGCGCGCGGGGAAGCCAAGAGACACCAGGGAGGGGGCCTACGGGCCAAGACGGGCGGGGGAGACAGGTGCTGGTTGGTGTTTTCGGCCTGCGTGGGTCCTGGGGGCTCTGACCTTGTGGTTGTTGGAGGATGTCGGAAGGACTCTCGACGTGTCGTAGCTGTGGGTGGCTGCCTGGCTAGTGAGCCTCCTGCTCCTCTGATACTGCCTACCTGCCAGGAAGGATTGTGCATTTCGATTTCTGGGAAATCGAAAACGCAAATCCATTCCCCAGGCGGGTCGGCTGTATTAGCGAGGCGGGAGGATCACATGTCAGGTGTCATGCATGTCTGTGACACGTCAGGGGGGTTTCCGGCTTCTGACGGCGTCTGCGGGGGCCGAGTTTCTGGGATTCGTGTGGGACGGGACATCCGTCGGCACCTGGGGAGGGAACCCACGGGGTAGGGGCTTTTGTCCTCCCGTGGTTGGGTGAGGGGTAGGGGCGTTTGTCCTCCCGTGGCGGGCCGAGGGGTAGGGGCGTTTGTCCTCCCTTGGCGTGGAGAGGGGGTCGTGGGGTAGGGGCGTTTGTCCTCCCACGGCCGGCTGTGGGGTAGGGGCTTTTGTCCTCCCGTGGCCAGGAGGCTGGGACCGAAGCACCGTGTGTCGGTGGCGGTCCTAGCTTCCAGAGGGTCCCTCAGCGTGGCTCTGCAGCAGCAGAGTCCACGACTGATATGGGACGTGGAGAGGGGGTCGTGGGGTAGGGGCTTTTGTCCTCCCATGGCCAGCTGAGGGGTAGGGGCTTTTGTCCTCCCTCAGCAAGGAGGGTGGGACCGCAGCACCGTGTGTCGGTGGCGGTCCCCGCTTCCTGGGGGCTTGGGGAAGCAGGTGAGGGTTAGGCACACTGCTATGCTACAGTGTGTCTGTCGGTGAGGGTTCGCCCTAGGGCGAAAGTGCCGGTGGTGTCGTGGTGACATGTTCGCGATCCCATGGCGCCACCACTACGGCACAGGTTGGCAGCATCCCAGAGTTTTAGTGGGTAGGCCAGTCCTTCTGACTAGAGAGCCCCACATAACCAATGCGTAATGTCTGACTCTCCCCCCGAGGGTCTCATATTACGTAGTGGTATGCAATTCAATGCATTTCTCTGGGTCAAAAAAAAAAAAAAAAAAAAAAAAAAAAAAAAAAAAAAAAAAAAAAAAAAAAAAAAAGGTTAGGTTAGGTTCCACGGACCTGCTCGGTTGTCCGAGTGGGCGGGGAGGTGAACCCCGACGTGGCGCGTCCCCGGGTGGTGGATAGGGGAACGCCCCGGCTGCTGACGTCGAGCCGGGGTAGGACTACGTAGTCCCGCGAACCAAACACTGGGGGGGAAACGGGGGGCTTCAGCCCAGGGGGGGGGAAAGGGGGGCTTCGGCCCGGGAGGGACTCTCCGCGCGTCCCTCTGAGTAGCAGAGGGCGCAGTGGACGAGATCGGAGGAGGAGCCGTGGGACTTTTGTCCCCGGGAGGGTTCTCCGCGCGTCCCTCTGAATAGCAGAGGGCGCAGTGGAGGAACCAAGGGAGGGCGGGCCTGGCGAGCACTTACCATGCCGTCGGGCAGGCGCTGGGGGGCTTATCCTGCCCGCGCCACCGCTGGACCCGTAATCCCGTTCCGAGTGTCGTGGTCACGTCTCGCGGCTTGGAACGGGAACGGGGGTCTTGCCTTCATTGGCCGGACCGCGAGGAGACAACCTCTATAATAAATCCCTTAACCCCGGCGCAGGGGCTCGTGGCGTCGAGATTCTCTTGGGGTGCCGATTGGGGCACTGTATTTCGCGCGAACTTCCGGGTTCTCTCGCCATGCGGGCACTGGAGGAGGTCGGAAGGGCCCTTGACGTGCTGTGGGTATATGTTGTTGCCTGGTCAGGGAGCCCTCTGCTTCTCTGACACTGCCTATTTGCCTGGAAGGATTGTGCATTGGGTTTCTGAGAAACCCAAACGCAGATCCATCCTCTGGGCGGGTCGGCGGTGTTAGCGTGGTAGGAGGCTCACGCATCGGGTGCCACATATATCCTTGGCGCGCCCGGGGGGCTTTCGACATCCAATGGTGGCTGCGGGGGGGAGACTCCGGTTCTTCGCGCGCAATGCAGGTCCCCAATTGATACCCCTAGGAGTGGCTGCGTAGGCAACGCAGTCGTTAGCGGCCAACCCTGGGAGATCGCCCGCCCTCCCAGTGGTATTAGGGTTACCGAGGTGCAGGGGGCTCCACCTGGGTGGACTGCTCTTCCCCCATACTCGTGGGATCAAAATTAGAAAGTCTCAAATGGATAACGGACAAGGACCTGAGAACGCACAACGCTTGGATTTTGTTAATGCAGCGGTGGAAGCGGGCGCCCTGATGGCGCGCGCCGAAGCCAACAACCATGGCGCAGACAGAAGGCTGGACGCAAGGGACGAGGAGGAGATTTTCCGCCCTCAGAGGTCCCTGGCACGGTCACCAAAGAGAGGGGATGGAGTCGATGGAGTGAGCTCCACCGCGATTCAGATCCCGGCGAGGGAAGCCGTGGACAGAGCAGCAGAGCGTCAGCTGAACCGCGAACCTGCGGTGCTGCTCGAGCGGGGATCTGTAGAGAAGTATCTGCAAAAGCAGAGCGAAGCGAGGTCGAGAACGGATTCTGACACAGGCGTGGAAACCGGCTCCGAGAAACGTCGTTTTTGGGCCGATATCGGATCCAAACGACTCTGTTTGGAGGGGACCGATTATTCGTCGGCGGAGAGTGAGGCTGGGGAGGCAACGGTGCCACCGCAGCCCTCAACCAAAAACTCGCCCCCGAAACAAGACAGAGGCCGTTCTCCTAATACGGGAGAGCATGTGGGCCTAGCGGCGACCCAGAGGGCTCTCAACGAAGCTAAAAGGGAGGTCATACAATTAAAGGCGGAGTTGGCGATTGCCAACAGCACGGCCCTGGCGAGACACTTCCGTCAGACCCATCTCTCCGGGTCATCATCCGCCAGCGAGGACGCTGCTAAGTCTGTCGCTGACCTAAATAAGTCGGTTGCAGACCAAGTGGCTATAATAAAAGATGTGGCCCTAAAATCTAGTCACTTAAAGGGTACTTTTGTGCGTGCACTCAAGGAAGCGGCATCAGCCATAATGGTTGCAGTCGAGAGTCTGAGTGTGCGTACAACATCGGAGGAGACCCGTCAGCTGCAGGCAACCAACACCCGCCTGCAAACTGAAATGGCCAGTCTTCGCACAGAACTAGCCCAAATTAAGGGGGAAATGGAGCAGCTAAGGAGTCGAAAGAGTGAGTCTCTAGCGCCCGAAGACCTTTCTCAGCAACTTAATAGGACAGAGGCGGAAAGGCCCGAAAAGTCGGGAGGGAGGAAGCCCGCAAAAAGAATGCTGGGGTACCGGGATCCCCTTAAATCTGATACCGTCTCTAGGGACGAAGAGTTTATGCGCGCGGTTTCAGAAAAGGTGGGAGCAATTATAACAGCTCGACTGGAGGGACTAGAAGCAGATGGTCGACTCCTACCAGCAAAACCGATGCGGCCACCGCTGGCTGCTCAGAAGAAGTTAAAGGCAAAGCAACCCAATTCGCCACAACCGAATCCAGTACCAGCTAATTTAGCGAAGAGTAGTAGCAAAAAGAGAAGGGCTGCTCAAAGTGACAAGACAACCGATTCACCGCAAACGAATGAGCAGCGTGAGTCTATACCTGCGCTCACGTCCGTCACTGAACCGTGGAACAAAGTTGTTAGTCGGAACAGCAAAAGAAGAGCTGCCAAGGCTGCAGCAGCTAAAAGCGCTCCACAACCCCAGCAACAGCCGAAGCGGGTCAAGGATGCCCGTAAACTCCGGTCCCCACGGTCAGCGGCCGTAGTGCTGACCCTACAGCCGGGTGCCGAAGAAAGGGGCGTCACCTTTAAAAAGGTGATTGCCGAGGCAAAGACCAAGGTCCAACTGAAGGATATTGATATTCCTGGCCTGCGGTTCAAGCGAGCAGCCACCGGGGCCTGCATCATGGAAATACAAGGAGACACCAGCGGTGATAAAGCCGACAAGCTGGCTGCTGCCATTAAAGAGCAGCTCAACGAGGAGGATGTGCGAGTGACCAGGCCCGTAAAAACCGCGGAGATCCGCATCACTGGTCTGGACGACTCCGTATCAGCCGCAGAGGTAGTAGCCGCGGTGGCAGCATCGGGAAGTTGTTCACCGGACTTGGTGAAAGCGGGGGAGGTACGCCAGGGGTTTGCAGGTCTTGGCACAGCATGGGTGCGTTGCCCTATCCCTGCGGCGAAGAAAATAGCCGAGTGCGGGCGACTTTTGGTCGGTTGGGTCTCCGCACACGTTAAATTGTTGGAGAAAAGGCCTCTGCAATGCTTCCGCTGCCGAGAAATCGGGCACGTCCGTGCTCAGTGCCAATCAGAGGAAGATTGGAGCGAGCTTTGCTTCCGATGCAGTAAGCCCGGACACAAGGCGTCCCAGTGCTCAGATGCACCGCAGTGTGCAAGGTGTGTGGCCGTAGGCAAGCCGGCAGGCCACAGGATGGGGAGCAAAGCGTGTGCTGCACCCAAGGTCTCCAAGAATAAAAACGCGAGGAAGAGTACGACAGCTGCTGATGGCTCTCAGGCCCCCTCACAGCCCGTCCAGCCGCCTGCCAATGAGGTAGACGCGACCGAGGAGGTTGGTCAAATGGCCGTAGATTAATGGCGGCCATAAGATTCCTACAGGGGAACCTCAACCACTGTGCCAGAGCTCAGGACCTCCTGGTCCAGAGCATGGCAGAGTGGTTGATCCACATAACGGTGGTGGCAGAGCCATATGCTATCCCTCCTCGGGCTGAGTGGGCTGGTGACCTCGACGGCACAGTGGCCCTTGTGACGCGGAGCGCTGCCGGCTCCAGTCCCTTTGAAGGCGTCGTGAGGGGCCACGGCTGCGTCGCGGCTACCTGTGGAGAGCTGGCGCTGGTAGGCGCCTATTTCTCTCCAAACAAAACCTTAGCTGATTTTGAGCAGTTTCTTGTGAGAGTAAGCGCGTTGATAAGTCAGCTGCACCCTAGGCCTATCATTGTTGCCGGTGATTTCAATGCCAAGTCCGTAGCGTGGGGATGCCCGGCGACCGACCCACGGGGCCAAGCTTTGCTCGAATGGACGGTAACCTCCCACCTGGTGGTCGTTAATAGAGGGACCGCAGACACGTGCGTGCGACAGCAGGGTGGCTCAATAGTGGATGTCACGTTTGCCTGCTCAAATCTGGCCAGCCGTGTCCAGGGCTGGGAAGTAATGGTGGGCGTAGAAACACTGTCGGACCACCGATACATTCGGTTTGATGTTTCTGCGCTTCCAACGGCCTCATATAACCCCGATGGGAGTAACACAACCCAAAACGGCCCACGTTGGTCGCTCAAAAATCTCGACCGGGAAACGCTGGAGCTGGCGGCAATGTTGAAGGCATGGGCACCCATACGGGAGGGACCAGTAGACGTAGAGGCAGAAGCTTACTCGCTTAGGGACTGCATGACCGAGGTATGCGATGCAGCAATGCCCCGGGTCAAGGCTGGTCCCCCCAAGCGCTGTGTGTATTGGTGGTCTCCGGAACTAGCGCAGTTACGCGACGAGTGCGTCGCCACTAGACGCCAATACACACGTCAAAGACGACGCCGCCAACGAGATGAAGCAGCTGAAGCGGATCTGTACACACGGTACAAGAACACGAAGGTGGCGCTTTCAACTGCCATCGGCAAGGCCAAAGATCAGGCTAGTCAGGAGTTCCTGGAGACTCTCAACAGCGATCCCTGGGGGCGGCCGTACAAGCTGGTGAGGCAAAAGCTTCGGCCCTGGGCCCCCCCAATAACGCAAAGTCTCCCGCCCCAACTCCTAGACACAGTGGTCGTGGCTTTGTTTCCGAATAGAGGGCAAAATGACCCGCCAACGATCGCGCCGGCAAGAGCAGCTGAGCGGCAACAGGAGGAGGAGGTGGAAGTCCCTCCAGTCACAGATGGCGAGATGGGTGCTGCGGTCCAGCGCCTCCGGGCCAAGAATACAGCCCCCGGGCTGGATGGTATCCCTGGTCGGGCATGGGTTCTGGCTATGGAGGCGCTGGAGCCGAGAGTCAGGGATCTATTCACCTCCTGTCTGGAACAAGCTCGCTTTCCCAATAACTGGAAAAAAGGCAAACTGGTGCTACTAAAAAAGGAGGGGCGCCCGGCAGACTCTCCTTCGGCATACCGGCCCATCGTGTTGCTTGATGAGATAGGCAAGCTCTTTGAGCGGATCATCGCAAGCCGTCTCATCAAGCACCTGGCTAGAGAGGGACCCGATTTGGCCAATTGCCAGTATGGATTTCGCAGCGGTCGTTCCACAGTCCACGCAATCCTGCGAGTGAAACAGCTGGCAGAGGAGGCTACGTCTCGGGGGGAAGTCGTCCTGGCGGTGTCATTAGATATCGCCAATGCCTTTAACACCCTCCCTTGGAGCAGCATAAGGGAAGGGCTCCTGCTTCACCAAGTGCCCCACCATCTCAGACGTATAGTGGAGTCCTACCTCTCCGAGAGGTCCGTGGCTTTCCCCGGGCAACACGAGTGGATTCACCGGGAAATGATGTGCGGTGTTCCACAGGGGTCGGTACTAGGACCACTCCTGTGGAACATCGGATACGACTGGGTACTGAGAGGAACTAACCTACGAGGAGTAACTTTAACTTGTTACGCTGATGACACCCTCGTCACAGCACGGGCGGCCACGTTTAGGGACGCTGCAATACTCGCAACTGCAGGAGTCGCTGACGTGGTGGCTCGTATAAGGCGTTTAGGCTTGGAGGTGGCTTTGAACAAGTCCGAGGCCATTTGTTTCCACGGCCCTCGCAAAGCGCCCCCAGCCGGTGCCCATGTCATGGTGGGAGGAGTCCGGATAGCTGTCGAGTCGACGATGCGTTACCTAGGCATCGTCCTCGACAGCCGCTGGAACTTTCGGGCGCACTTCCAGCAACTAGCGCCCAAACTGCTAGGAACAGCTGCTGCCCTGGGACGAATACTCCCGAACTTAAGAGGGCCGAAAGCATCCTGCCGACGGCTGTACACGGAGGTCGTACGTTCGATGGCCTTGTACGGAGCCCCAGTGTGGGCCGACGCCCTTAATAGGCAGAACATCACCAAACTGCTACAATCGCAGCGGGTGATGGCCATTAGGGCGATACGAGGCTATCGGACGATCTCGGCGGAGGCAGCATGTGTGCTGGCCGGGTTCCTACCCTGGGACCTAGACGCGAGAGCCCTTGCGTCAGTTTTCTGCTGGCGCGAGGAGGCGCGAGGCCGCGATTTCTGGCCAGCACCCAGGGAGGTCGAAGCTAAGCGCGACGAGTTTCGCCGTGAGGCGATCACGGAATGGGAGGCGAGGCTGGCGCAACCAAGCGCAGGCGTCCGCACGGTGGAGGCAATCCGGCCAATCCTACCACGGTGGCTTGACCGAGAGCACGGGATGCTCACATTCCGGCTCGTGCAGGTACTCTCGGGGCACGGCTGCTTCGGGCGGTACCTGCACCGAATTGCCGGTAGAGAGCTAACTCCGGAGTGCCATGAGTGTGGCTGCGCAGAGGATACGGCGCAGCACACACTAGAGGTGTGTCCAGCTTGGGCCCATCAGCGTGCCATTCTGACGGCCGTAGTGGGGCACGACCTGTCACTGCCCACTGTGGTAATCCATATGATTAGCAGCAGTGGGCCGTGGCAGGCAATGCTCTCTTTTTGCGAGGAGGTGTTGCGGCAAAAGGAGGCTGCGGAACGGGCCCGGGAGGCCGATGAAGCGGCCGTCCAACAGCGCCGCAGACGGATTGGGCGCAGACGACTCGCGCATGATCGCCGTCTGCCTCCGTAGTGAGGACTTCCGGGTGACAGTCACGGGGACGTCTGTCACCCATTAAAGGTGGTCCTCGAGTTGGAGGGCGTGTCGGGTGTCTGGACACGCCCTTGACAGTGGAAAGGGGCTCCATTAACCCCCAAGTCGGGTCCGGAAGCACCGGACAGCTGCCGGCGGAGTCGCGGTAGTGTGCGAAAGCGTTCCCGTGGCTCCACCCGTAGGCAGCGGGAAGGACACCCCAGGTTTTTTAGTCGGTAGGAATCCGACATACCCACTGCGCCTCCCCGTGGCGTAGTGGGATCTTCCGAAGATTTTTCCTGGGAAAAAAAAAAAAAAAAAAAAGGTTAGGTTAGGTTAGGTTCCTAAGCCGAAACTGTACCCTCCTAGGACAGCAGCGGTAACCATTTCCCTCGATCCTGAGGCTGAGAAGAAAGGCGCTACATATGCCTCGGTTATTGCAACAGCGGAGGCAAGGATAAGCCTTGAAGAGATAGGGGTCACTCCAGGCTCCCTCAAAATCCGTACGTCTGCGACCGGAGCTCGCGTCATTGAGGTCCGTGGAGAAGGGCACGACACAGCAGCCGACAAACTTGCGGAGCACCTGGGGACGACCCTGGATGGACTGGCAAGGATCTCTAGACCCGTACTGCAAGTGGATGTGCGCATTACAGGACTGGATGACGCGGCAACCCCAGAGAAGGTCTCTGCGGCAGTTGCAAAGGCTGGTGGCTGTCGAGAGGATCAAGTGAAAGTCCTGAACATTCAGCGGGGGCCATGGGGCACAGGGTCTGTGGTAGCACAGTGTCCCATCTCCACAGCAGCGGTCCTTTCAAAGGCGGGCCAAATTACGGTTGGTTGGAGCTCTGCCAGGGTCCAGGTCCTCGAAAAGCGACCCCTGCGCTGCTATAAATGCATGGGGGTGGGACACACCCGAGCCACGTGCCCGTCCCACGTCAGTCGAGACGTTCTTTGCTTCCGTTGCGGAAAGGAGGGACATAGAGCGGCCGGATGTGACGGGGCCCTGCGCTGCGCAGTATGCGCTGATGCGAGTAGGCCCTCTAATCACTACATGGGAGGCAGAAAGTGTCTGCCCCTAAGTATGAAGGGGAAATCGGTCACCAGGACCGGTAGCGACGAGGATGCCCGCGCCGAGCGACAAGAGGAAGCTGAAATGACCGTTGATGAACCAGACACGTCATAGCAGCTTCCTACAGGCGAACCTCAACCACTGCGCTGGTGCTCAAGATCTTGCTTTCCAGTCCATCGCGCAGTGGCGGGTTAATGTGGCAGTCATATGCGAGCCTTACTTTGTCCCTGCTCACCCTAACTGGGTGGGAGACATCGATGGTCTGGTGGCGGTTGTGACAGGCAACAATGCGGGCGCACCTTTGTCACCTCTTGTGCGGAGATCGGGGGTCGTGGCGGCTGAATGGGGCGAGTACGCTATAGTTGGGGCATACTTTTCCCCTAACAAGACACTGGCGGAGTTTGAGGCGTACCTCGATTCCCTTAAAACTATAGTGGAGCGACTGGCGCCGAAACCAATAATTTTCCTCGGCGATTTGAATGCCAAGTCGCGCGCTTGGGGCAGCCCTGCCTGTGACGGCCGCGGAAAAGCAGTCCAAGTCTGGGCCTTACAGACTGGCCTTATCCTCCTCAACAGGGGATCCACGCACACCTGCGTGCGACATCAGGGTGGGTCTGTTGTTGACGTTTCCTTTGCCACGCCGTCTGTTGCGTGCAAAGTACAAAACTGGAGGATGGATGAGGAGACGGAGACCCTATCCGATCACTTGTACATCCGCTTTGACGTCTCCGCAACGGGACCTCCATCCTTACCCGGGACTTCTAAATGTTTCCCCCGCTGGTCTCTAGCGCGAATGGACAAAGATCTTGCTAGGGAGGCTGCTATAGTGCAGCGGTGGCAGATCTCGGAAGCAGCCGCAGGAGCAGACGATCCCGTTGAAGATGTGGACGAGCTGGCTAACCGCGTCCGCAGAACGCTGACTGAGGTGTGTGATGCGGCCATGCCAAGGGCGACAAAACGCTCTCCGCGCCGAGGCGTCTACTGGTGGTCAGAAGATATCGCTGACCTCAGAAAGGAGGCAAATGGGGCCAGGCGAGCATACGTCCGCTGTCGTCGCCATCGTCGCCACACGGACGGTCAAGAAACGCTGCTCGAGAGACAGCTGTGGAGCGCCTATAAGAACAGCAAGAAGACGCTGCAAATAGCCATTAGTAAGGCGAAAACGTTGGCCAGGGAGGAGCTGTTAAATGATCTGAACAGGGATCCTTGGGGACGCCCGTACCGGGCAGCGCGAAAGAAGCTCCGTGCCGTAACCACACCGCCAACGGAGTCTCTGGAACCTGCTGTTGTGGAAGGAATAGTGACGGCATTGTTCCCGGATGCCGCGGGCCACTGCCCACCAGTCATGGCTCCTCCCTCCCGATCGGAGGAAGACACTGTCGCGGAGGCTCCACCAATCCGCGAAGGAGAAATTGCAGTGGCCCTTGACCGACTGAAAGGGAGGAAAACTGCACCGGGGCCTGATGGAGTGCCGGGAAAAGTACTCCTAATAGTGGTTGGGGAATTAGAGAGCTGGATCAGAAAAGTATTCGACGCCTGCCTCCGCGTCGGACGCTTTCCAAACATTTGGAAGGAAGGTCGCCTTGCTCTCATTCCCAAGGAGGGCCGCCTGCCCGGACTACCTGGGGCCTACAGACCCATTGTGCTGTTGGACGAGGTCGGTAAGATGCTGGAAAAAATTCTCGCAAACCGCCTCGTCCGGCACCTGGAGGAAGTTGGACCGAACCTTGCGGAAGCCCAATATGGATTCAGATCAGGTCGGTCCACAATAGATGCCTTGACCGCCCTGAAAGTTCAGTCCATGGAAGCTACACGGGAGGGCGATGTAGTCCTAGCGATCTCCTTAGATGTCAGGAACGCCTTCAACAGCTTGCCGTTTGAGACCATACTCGAAGCACTCCGGTTCCATAAAGTACCGACCTATCTCCGGCGACTGTTAGAGGACTACCTCAAGGAAAGAGTGATTCTATGGGAGGGAGCGGATGGTAGGCTCCATCAACGACGCGTGGGATGCGGCGTTCCACAGGGTTCCGTGCTGGGGCCTTTACTGTGGAATGTCGGATTCGATTGGCTGCTTCGCACCCCGTTGATCAGCGGTACGAGCGTGATCTGCTACGCCGATGATACGCTAGTAACAGCTCGGGGCCGAACATACGAGGAAGCTGCGCGACTCGGAGAAGAAGTAGCTACAATGGTGGTGGAGCGGATCCATCTACTGGGTCTTCAAGTTGCAGTGGAAAAGACAGAGGTGATACTTTTCCACGGCCCCCGCAAAGGTCCTCCACGAGGGGCCAGTATTGCACTGCAGGGAGAAACCGTTCAGATTGGGACCAGCATGAAGTATCTTGGTCTCACCCTGGACGGCAGGTGGACATTTAAGGCCCACTTCACAAAACTCACCCCAAGATTGGTTGGCGCCGCATCGGCATTAAGCAAACTCCTCCCCAACAAAGGAGGCCCCCAAGCTCTCTGCAGACGACTGTACTCGGGCATAGTCCGCAGCATGGCCCTATATGGGGCACCCGTATGGATCGACTCTCTGTCAGCCGCAAATAAAACTCTTCTGCGCAAACCTCAGCGGGTCATCGCGCAGAGAGCGTGCAGGGCCTACCGCACCGTCTCTTGGGTGGCATCTACCCTTTTGGCAGGAGATCCCCCCTGGGAACTTCAAGCCGAGGTCCTTGCGGAAATGTACAGATACCGTGCAGACCTAAAGGCCCGGGGGGAGTTCCTGACGCACAGAGAGGTTGAGGAGATGCGTAACGCGGGGCAAGCCGCACTACTTGCGAGGTGGAGGGAGGACCTGGGGGTGACCAGTTCAGGTCAAGTAACGATAGAGGCCATCACGCCCAACCTCGAGCGATGGGTAAATAGGAAATGGGGGGCGCCCGATTTTCATCTGGTGCAGTTCCTCACCGGACACGGCTGTTTCGGCGAGTACCTGCACCGAGTGGCGGGCAGAGAACCAACGTCCAAATGCCACGTGTGTGACGCACCAGTCGATTCACAGCACCATACCCTGGTGGAGTGCCCTGCGTGGGATCGCCAACGGCTGGAACTCATAACCGCAGTTGGAGCAGACCTCTCACTGTCAACGATCGTGACCAAGATGCTTGACAACGAGAGGTGCTGGAAAGCGATGGCCTCCTTCTGCACAGCCGTACTAAAGCAAAAGGAGGACGCGGAACGGGACAGGGAGGAAGATCCACTCGCTGCCCCAATACGCAGACGAAGGGTGGGTCGGGCACGCCGGCATTTTGCGCATATGCTCGCCCCGCCCTAGTGGGCTGGCTGGCAAGGGCGGGGGCCCTCTGCCTGCCAAGTAGTCCCACGTGACTGGAGCGCCCCTCTCTCATCCGGGGTGCTCTCCCTCGGCCGAGCCTCAGCCAGGCCAATCGCGAGGCCCACAGTAGCATGCGCAAGCGATCCTGTGGGCCTCACCTAAGGCGATATGGAGGGAAAACGCGCTGGGTTTTTAGTGGGTACACTGGATCTGCCCGGGAGCCCCACATACCCGTTCCGAACCCCCGATCGGACGGGATGCGTAAAGCATTTTCCCAGCGAAAAAAAAAAAAAAAAAAAAAAAAAAAAAAGGTTAGGTTAGGTTAGGTTAGGTTCCACGGACCTGCTCGGTTGTCCGAGTGGGCGGGGAGGTGAACCCCGACGTGGCGCGTCCCCGGGCGGTGGATAGGGGAACGCCCCGGCTGCTGACGTCGAGCCGGGGTAGGACGTAGTCCCGCGAACCAAACACTGGGGGGGAAACGGGGGGCTTCGGCCCAGGGGGGGAAAGGGGGGCTCCGGCCCGGGAGGGACTCTCCGCGCGTCCCTCTGAGTAGCAGAGGGCGCAGTGGACGAGGTCGGAGGAGGAGTCGTGGGACTTTTGTCCCCGGGAGGGTTCTCCGCGCGTCCCTCTGAGTAGCAGAGGGCGCAGTGGACGAGCTGTGAGGAGGAGCGGTGGGACTGTTGTCCCCGGGAGGGTTCTCCGCGCGTCCCTCTGAGTAGCAGAGGGCGCAGTGGAGGAACCAAGGGAGGGCGGGCCTGGCGAGCACTAACCATGCCGTCGGGCAGGCGCTGGGGGGCTTATCCTGCCCGCGCCACCGCCGGATCCGTAACCCCGTTTCGAGTGTCGTGGTCACGTCTCGCGGCTTGGAACGGGAGCGGGGGTCTTGCCTTCACTGGCCGGACCGCGAGGAGACAACCTCTATAAAAAATCCCCAATTCCCGACGTTGCGGTACATGGCGTCGGGAAACTCGACGGAGGGGGCCAACAGGACCGGGCTTGCTGCGCGCGTAGCCTGGACAGGGTTCGTTCGCCCTGACACTATAGTCTGCCCGAGTGGCCCCTCGTGTGCTGCGGATGTGAGCAGCCTCTGGACCCGCGAACCTTCCACCCGCCAGGCACTGCTCTTTGAGTTGGGGTAGATTGCGTCCTCCCATTTCATGAGGAAATGGAGGACGCGTATAATCTCCCTAGTTCGGGGTCAGTGTCGGGGGAGTGGGGGAATCGTTGTCCTGGAGGTTGCGCAGATCCTGGGCACAGCGAGGGGTTCTGCCTGGGTGGGCTTGTGTTGGGGTGGGGGGTCTTGTCCGGACTGGGCGTGCTGGGGCCCGTGCCTGTTCTCACCCTCTGAGAGTGGCTGGAGGGTATTCCAGCCGCTAGTGGCCTACCCTGGGGTACTGCCCGACCCCCCAGTGGTAATAGGGTTACCGAGGTGCAGGGGGCTCCGCCTGGGTGGACTGCTCTTCCCCCATTCTCGTGGGATCAAAATTAGAAAATCTAAAATTGATAACGGACAAGGACCTGATGATGCACAACGTTTGGATATTGTTAATACAGCGGTGGAAGCGGGCGCCCTGATGGCGCGCGCCGAAGCCAACAACTCTGGCGTGGACAGAAGGCTGGACGCAAGGGACGAGGAGGAGATTTTCCGCCCTCAGAGGTCCCTAGCACGGTCACCGAGGAGAGGGGATGGAGTCGACAGAGCAGCAGTGCGTCAGCTGAACGCGCAATCAACACTACCGCAACTGCGCGTTGAGCTGACGCGGGTCGAAAACATTAACGTGGGTGCCCTGGGAATTACCTGGAACGACCCCAAGCTGGCCCTGGGATCCGGGGACCGTTGTCGGGCCGAAGGGATGACCTCTGCTGACCCGGTGATGTCTGAGGAGGCTGCGGTGGTGGAGGTAGCGCAGGGAGGTGAGGAGAACGAGGGTGCGTCTGGTGCCAAGAGGCCTAGAAACCTCCGTAGCTCGGACGAGGACGAAGAGGAGGCAGCCCATAGTGTTGGGGCAAAAATTAACACTGCTTGCAGAGGTCGCCCTCCCATGGCAAGGGGGGCTTACACTGGGCTGAGCTCCGCGAAAGCCAAGCTCAAAAACGCGGAGGAAGACCATGAATGGGAGCCGGAGGGGGCCGAGAATTACCTGGCCAATCCCCCCTCTATGACCCCGCGATCAGAGCGAACGGGCAAAGGCGGCACAAAGGAGCAAAGTCCGGTACTGGATCTCAACCAGGTGGACGAGGATTGCGCGGATGCGCTAAGAAGGTGTGCCAACGCGGTCCTCACAGAGGCAAGGAGGTCCGGCAACTTGAAGGGGGACGTGCACGGCCGCATGAAGCTGGCCTGCAACGAAATTCTCGAGGTTGCAGACCTAATGCGGGCCTCGAAGGAAGCGGAAGAAATTAGAAAGCTCAAGGCGGAGAATAAGCGGATGCGCCAACACATTGCGGACCTGCAAAAAGAGGCGAAGGCACTCCGGACCTCTTTCTCCGAACGGGAGCTCCCGCCTCGTCCGAGAGCGCCGCGAGGCACTTATGCCCAGGACACGAACCTGCCAGACCTTCTGGAAGAGCTGAAGAGGGACCTTTTCGTGTCGCTGGGCAACATGGTAAATGCCCGGATCGGCGAGCTGGAGCGTAGGCTCCCTGCGGAGCCCATCCTCCGCCCTCCACTGGTGGCGGACATGAGGACCGAAGCCGTTGCGAAGGCAAGCCGTCCCCCGACGAAAACCACGAAGGAGGCACGCCCCTCAATCTCCCAAACGACCTCGGTCCAGCGTCGGACCGAGAAGAGGTCGAGAGAAGCTACTGCACAGGCGACCCCTGTGCAAAAGTCAGGAGAGCCCACGTCCTCCGCTCCAGACACCTGGACGCAGGTCGTCAAAAGGAAGGGAAAAAAGAAGGCTGCCCAGGTGACGGTTGCCCCGACTCCGGCAGCATCCTCGGTGCCACCTCCAAAGCCGAAGCAATCCGCACGAGGGAAACATCTTGCCGCACCCAAGTCCGCTGCGGTAGTGGTCACCCTGAAACCGGGAGCTAATACCGACTACAAATCGGTAATGGGGATGGCCACCACTATTAAACTGGCGGAACTGGGCCTGGAAACGGTAAAAGTGCGAAGTACAGCGGCGGGCGCCCGACTTATTGAGGTCCCCGGGGCTGACAGTGGCCCCATGGCGGATAGCTTAGCCGACAAGCTTCGGACCCTCGTAGGTGAAGTTGCGGACGTGCACAGGCCGGTCAAGACGGCCGAAATCCGACTGTCCGGTTTCGACGAATCCGTCACGGCGGAGGCCGTCCAAGCAGCCGTCGCAGCAAAGGGGGGTTGCCCAACGGGACAGATTCGGATGGGGAGAATCCGCTTGGCACCGAATCACACTGGGTCAGTCATAGCTGTCTGCCCAGTAACAGTGGCCAACACCATCATCACTGCTGGACGGCTCTTATTAGGGTGGACGTCGGCCAGAGTCGAGGCCCTCGACCCGCTGCCCATGAGATGCTACAGGTGCATGGGGACGGGACATACCCGTGCACTCTGCCCCTCACCTGTAGACAGGAGCGGCCTATGTTACCGGTGCGGTAAGGCCGGCCACACGGCCAGGGAGTGCGAGGTAGAGAAACCGTGGTGTGCTGTATGCCACCACGCCAAGCTACCAGCCGGACATCTGATGGGGGGACCGTCGTGCACCCCCCCATGGACAAGGGGAAGGCCTGCTCCCTCTGGAGCACCGGCAACTGCCAGGCCCCAAGACACCTCGGAGGGAAAAGAGCCCCCGGCCCACAGTGAGGAGCAAGATATGGACCAGTAATGCCAGCACAACATAGGCAACTAATCCACGAAGTGTTGCAGTGCAACCTAAACCACTCCGCCAGAGCACAGGATCTTCTGATGCAACACATGGCGGAATGGAGCATTAGCGTTGCAGCCGTGGCGGAGCCGTATCTTGCCCCTCCCCAACCTAATTGGGTCGGAGACGCAGACGGACTGGTAGCGGTCGTGGTCCCACCAATGGGCCATCCTCCACTCTCAAAAGTTGAGAGCGGACCTGGGTACGCAGCGGCCAAATGGGGAGACATAACACTAATAGCAGTGTACTTCTCCCCCAACCGGCCGCTGTTAGAATTCGAGCAATACCTCGCGAGGCTCGGGAGGGTGGTCGGGAGGGCTGCAGCGACACCAGTGATGGTGCTGGGGGATCTCAACGCCAAGTGCAGGGCGTGGGGATCCCCGGCAACGGACGCTAGAGGGGACATCCTCTGGGAATGGACGGTGAGAACTGGGCTGGAGGTCCTAAACCAGGGCACCAACCATACCTGTGTGCGCCAGCAGGGGGGATCTATAGTAGATATAACAATTGCGTCCCCTGCCGTCGTGGGAAGGACATCGGACTGGCGGGTCCTGGTGGACACGGAGACCCTCTCCGACCACAAGTATATCAGGATGAGGGTCTCCGAGCCGTTGACAGCCCCGGCGCAAGCTCCAAGGGACCCAAGATGCCAGGTCCGATTCCCCAGGTGGAGCCTCCAAACTATGGACAGGGACAGGGCGGAGGAAGCGGCGATGGTGGAGGTTTGGCGGACCCCTCCACCAGACCGGGCTGCTGATGTGGAAGAGAGGGCAGCGCAGTTCCGGGCGTCACTCACTTCAGTGTGTGACGCCGCCATGCGGAGGGTGGGGCGGCCGCCTGCGAAGCCCCGGGTGTACTGGTGGACAGAGGAGGTTGCGGCCCTCCGCCTCACTAGTAACAGTGCCAGACGGGCATACACCCGATGCAGGCGGCGACGGAGCCACACTGCGGAGGAGGAGGAGCTCCTGTACGAGGCCCTCAAACAGGCCAAGGCGGCCCTCTCCGCAGCAATCGCGAAGGCGAAGGACTCTGCGTACGAGGAGTTCCTAGCAACACTGGACAGGGACCCATGGGGACGGCCGTACAAAGCCGTCCGTAATAAGTTACGCCGCGGCCCCGGCATGGATTCCCTGGACCCGGAACTCCTCGGCAGAGTGGTGGAGGGCCTATTTCCACCGGCACCGGACTTCACCCCCCCCTGCATGGCCGCCCCCCCGGAGGAGCTAATGGAACCGGTCGTTGTGACACCGGTGACGGACGGTGAGATGGGGTGCGCGATCCACCGCCTGCAGGGCTGTAAAAAGGCCCCTGGCCCGGACGGCGTGCCCGGCCGCATCTTGCCGGTGGTGCTGACGCACCTCGGGGACCGCCTCAAAGACCTCTTTGACGACTGTCTGGAGGTGGGGCGGTTCCCGAGATGTTGGAAAGAAGGCAAGCTCTGCCTCCTCCGCAAAGAGAACCGGCCGGCAGACTCCCCTTCGGGGTGGAGGCCGATAGTCCTGCTGGATGAGACCGGGAAGATGTTCGAGCGCATTATCGCTTCCCGGATCATCCAGCATCTAGAAGGACCGGGGCCGAATCTGTCGGACCGCCAGTTTGGCTTCCGAAGGGGGCTCTCAACGATCGACGCCCTGGGTGCCCTACGGGCATTCCATGAATACGCTGCGGGGCGGGGGGAGGGAGTAGTGGCGGTGTCCCTCGACATAGCCAACGCCTTTGGCTCCCTCCCGTACACGGTGATCATGGAAGCGCTCCGTTACCACGGGGTGCCCTTCTACCTGATCCGGGTCATAGAGCACTACCTCACGCAGAGAGTAGTGCTATACGAAGAGCGGGGCGAGCGGCGGTGTGAGCGGCCGATGGCGTGCGGAGTCCCCCAAGGCTCCGTGCTTGGGCCCCTCTTATGGAACATTGGGTTCGACTGGGCGATAAGAGGGGTCCTGCTCCCCAGGATGACCGTCATTTGTTATGCGGATGACACAATGGTGGCCGTCCGGGGAGCGGAAATGGAGGAGGCTCTGCGGAGGGCGGCAGTCGCGGCAGACCTGATGGTCACCCGCATAGAGCTACTGGGGCTGCGGGTGGCCCTGTCAAAGACCGACGCCATTATTTTCGGGGGCAGAGGCTGGCGGCCACCCGCCGCGACCGTCATCCCCGTGGGTGGAGAAGCGGTCCAGGTGAAGGCCCACATCAAATATCTGGGCATCCACCTGGACCGCAGATGGAACTTCGAGGAGCACTTCTGCCAACTTGCTCCTCGAATCATCGCAGCGGCATCAGCACTTGGCAGGCTGCTGCCGAACGTGGGAGGACCCAGCGCGCCGTGTCGCCGCCTATACGCGAGTGTAGCCCGCAGCATGGCCCTATACGGCGCGCCGATCTGGGCCGATCGGCTCAATGCAGCCAATAGGGGCTACCTGCGAAAGCCGCAAAGGGTGGTGGCCATCCGTGTGGCGAGGGCCTACTGTACGGTGGCGTGGGCAGCAGCATGTGCACTAGCGGGCACCCCACCCTGGGAGCTAGATGCTCAGGTGCTCGCAGAGACTTATAGGGAGCGCGTGAGGCGAAGGGCCGTGAACGAGTTCTCCGCTCCCGAAGAGCTGAGAGAAGAGCGCCGCCAAGCGCAACGGAGGACGAGGGACCGGTGGAAAAACGACCTGGGGGACTCCCCCTATGGAGTCCGCACCATAGGGGCACTCCTCCCGTCGTTCGACCACTGGTTGGAGCGGGCACACGGGAGCGTTGGCTTCAGGATGGCGCAGGTAATGACCGGACACGGGTGCTTCGGTCATTACCTGCACAGAATCGGGCGGGAGGCCAGCCCGGCCTGCCACGAGTGCGGTGACCCAGACGATACCGCCCAGCACACCCTAGAGGTGTGCGATCGCTGGGTCGAGGAACGCCGTAATTTGGTCGGCGCCCTCGGAGTGGGTGATCTCTCGCTCCACAACGTCGTGGCGGCCATGCTGAGGAGCGAGAGATCCTGGGAAGCAATGGCCTCTTTCTGCGAGTCCGTCATCGCACAGAAGGAGGCCTCGGAACGGGAGCGCGAAGAGAGGGCAGATGCGCTCCCGATCCGGCGCAGACGTGTGGGGAGGAGGCGAGCCCAATTTGCTGCTCGCCAAATCCCCTAGTGGAGTTCGTGGGTGAGGGGCCCACAACGACAGATTCCACACGGCTGGGGGAGGGATTCCAGCGTCTTCCCTCCCTCCTTTGGCGCGGGAGCCCCTGGGCAGGGCAGCCGGGGGGTGTCGTGGTAGAATGCTCGCGACCCCATGGCACCCCCCCAACGGCAGTGGCGAACGATCGTGGTAGGTTTTAGTCGGTGCGAGTCCGACATAACCCGTCCTCACCCCCTCAGAGGACGGGTATGCATAAGGCATTTCCCCCACGTAAAAAAAAAAAAAAAAAAAAAAAAAAAAAAAAAAAAAAAAAAAAAAAAAAAAAAAAAAAAAAAAAAAAAAAAAAAAAAGGTTAGGTTAGGTTAGGTTAGGTTCCCCCCCGACGTGCTGCCACCTTGTCGTGGTGGGGGGGCTTGCGTGCTCCTGTGATCCCCGAGGCTATACCGGATAGGGTTACCCATACCGGGAAGGCGAGGGGGGAGGAGCCAGACGAAGAGCAGCACATCCCGGCGGGGGGCTTGTTAGAGCCTGCCGTTCGGGATAGACGGGCCGTTAGGAGGCCTCGTGGTGGTTACTCTGTGCTCCTCTGTTGAGCAGAGGGCTGCACAGACGTGGCTCTGAGTAGCAGATAACCCGATATGTCGGGGGGAGCGTGGTGGCTTCCTGTTTGGAAGCTACCAAACAGGGGAGTTTGCGCCAGCTCGCCTTGAATCCCGGAACCCGCAGTGTCGTTCCAACGATCCCCAGTTGAGGCGTTAATGGGGTACGGGCGGCGCTGCGGACCGGAGGGCTTGCCTTAATTGGCCGGCCCGCGCTAGGTTAAGTTTCCTGTGAAACCGCCCGACATCACAGATGTATATAGGGTTACCCAGGTACAGGGGGCACTGCCTGGGTGGACATATTTTCCCCCATGCTCGTGGGATCCAAAACAAAAATGTCCAACTCAAAAAACCTAGGTATAAGTGATTTAGTTTTAAGGGAAACAGTCGAGGAGGCGCCTGCTGCGTGTGACGTTGATCAGGAGGTGGTGGAGGTCGACGATGTAGAGGGGGAAAGCTCGGAAGCGGTGCGTTGCGCTGCTGCTACGGCCAAAGAGGGTAGCAGTAATAGGAGAGCTGCAGGTCGCAAGAAGGCCGCCAAGAGGCGGAGAGTGTATGAGAGTGGCTCGCAGATGTCCGGTGAGTCAGGAGAGGAGGCTGGAGCAGGGCAAGTAGTGGCTGTGCGCGGAAGAGGGCGTCCCCCTACCACAGGGCAGTATGTGGGCCTAGCTAAAGCCAAGGAGGCTTTGAATGCTGCTGCACAGGAGGAGCTAAGGATTGCCGCGGAGAAAGATCTGATGGAAAGGTGTACCAGAGCGCGTCATGCACGAGAGGCGGTTCTTTCACAGCCATCAAAGTGTGGTGAGGCTGTGGCTTCGGAGCTGAGTGATAGAGTGTTGGATAGTGTGGAGTTAATCACCTCTATTGCTGCGAAGTCCAAGAACCTTAAAGGCACTTTTGTGCGTGATTTGAAGGACGCTGCTGAGTCAATCAAGGAGGCAGTTCTGGAGTTGGCTGGAAGGTCACAATCAGACGAGTCAAGGAGGCTGCAGGCTGAGAACGATCGCTTGCGAGCGGAACTAGTGGGGATCCGGAAGGATTTTGAGCTGCTCAGGACTGAGGTGCGCAATCAGCGTGCTAGCCCAGTGCCTTTGGCCACATCAGGGGACGGTGGACACGGTATGCTTGAGGGTGTTCAGGCATACATGGAGAAGTTTAAGCAGGAGCTGATTGCGCAAGTGGGCGCGATTGTAAATGCGCGGTTTGATGCTAGGCTAGCGGGGCTTGTAACGCCAGCATCGCGTCCGTCGTTGGCCGCTGACAGGCCGCGAGTCCCTCAGGCTTCTACTGCTGCTTCGGGGTCTTTGCCTGCAAAACCAGTAGCTGGTAAGGCTGTCGCTGGTGCCCCAAGGATGGTAGCAGGGAAAAGGGGCAATAAGCGTAGGAGGAAGAAGCGGACGATGGCGGCAATTTCAGCCCGTAAGCCTCAGCCACAGTCACAACCTCAAGGGCCTGAAGTGGTAGTGGAGGGTGCACCAGGAGACAACTCTTGGGCTACGGTAGCTGGAAGGAAGCCCAGAAGAAAAGTGGTGGTAGGTAAGAGCGGGCCGCCTCCTAGTGTTCAAGGGAACGCGTCCAAGCTTCGCCCTCCTCGGACACCGGCAGTTACGCTCACCTTGAAGCCAGGGGCACTTGAAGGTGGCCACAAATACGAAACGCTCTTGGCGGAGGCCAAAAGCCGTATAAAGCTTCAGGAGCTTGGCCTTACCCAGGTGCGTTTCCGGACGACGGTCACTGGAGCACGGATGCTGGAGATTCCTCCTGGCACTGAAAATGCCGAGAAAGCTGCAGATGCTTTGGCAGGAAAACTTCGTGAAGTTTTAGACAGTGATGTAGTGCAGGTCCATCGCCCCGTGAAGTGCGCCGAAGTTCGAGTCTTGGGGCTCGACGACTCCGTCACTGTTGAGGAGGTCGTAGCAGCAGTAGCTAGGGAAGGAGGATGCGGCACTGACGCAATCAGGCCAGGCGTAATGTCCCGTGGGCCTAGTGGCATGGGGTCGCTTTGGCTTAACTGCCCCGTTGTAGTGGCTAAGAAGCTTGTGGAGGTAGGTCGAGTCACAGTGGGTTGGGTTTCGGCGCGTGTGGTGCTACTTGAGCCTAGGCCCTTTCGCTGCTACAGGTGCCTGGAACCGGGTCATGTGGGGGCCAAGTGCAGTGGAGGGGTTGACCGCAGTAACATCTGTTTCCGCTGTGGGGAACCCGGTCATAAGGCGCGCGAGTGTTCTGCTGCTGAGGCGAGCTGTGCGATATGTGTGGCAGCTGGTAAGCCAGCAGGGCATTCCATCGGTAGCAAGGAATGCCCAAGCTACTCTCAAGGAGCCGACGTGGCGAGAACGAAGGTGACAGCAGGGTCGCTACCCAGTCAGTTCTCGCAGTCGAGTAGGCAGGAGGAGCCTATGGAAACCATCCAATAATGGCCCTACAGTTTCTGCAAGCCAACATTAACCACTCGGCTAGGGCTCAGGACCTTCTGGTCCAATCCATGGCTGAGTGGCAAGTAGATGTGGCGGTGGTTTCCGAGCCTTATTGTGTTCCAACTGTGGATGGTTGGGTCTCTGATCGTGACTCCAGTGTAGCCGTTGCTGTGTCTACTGCGAGTATCCTACCTTATGACAGAGTCTCAAGGGGTGACGGTTACGTGCTAGTAGCTATGGCTGGTCTGGCTGTTATTGGGATTTATTATCCCCCTAGCCGCAGCTTGGCGGAGTTTGAGCAGATGCTGGCGGAGGTTGGAGGTCTTATAGGACAGATACGCCCAACACCCATTTTGGTTGCCGGTGACTTTAATGCCAAGTCTACGGCGTGGGGGTGCCTCGGGACTGATCCTCGTGGTGAGGTGCTTGAAGAGTGGGCGGTGGCACAGGAATTGGTGATCCTGAACCAGGGTTCGGAGAGCACGTGCGTGCGGCAGCAGGGCGAATCGATCGTGGACATAACGTTCGCGTCCCACGCCCTGGCCCGCCGTGTTCTAGACTGGAGGGTGGAAATTGGTGAGGAGACCCTTTCGGATCACCGATATATCCGGTTTAGCATATCTGCGGCCCCCGCTCCTCTCTTGGAGGGAAGCCGGCCTGAGGATGGCCCACGTTGGGTGTTGGGTAAACTTGACCGACAACTTGCCAAGGAAGCGGCTATCGTTGAATCCTGGGGGACTGCTTCGGAGGTGGTGGATCAGGTTGACCAGCAGGCCGAGCAGCTTGCCACTACACTGACGCGCATATGTGATGCGGCTATGCCTAGGGCAAAACCAGCCTCCCCAAGGCGGCAAGTGTACTGGTGGCGCCCTGAAATCCGCCAATTGCGGAACGCTTGCGTGGCTGCGCGCCGCCAGTATGCAAGGTACAGGAGGAGGAGAGTGCGCGAACAGGAGCAGGAGGATGCTCTGTACGATGCATACAGGGTCGCCTGTAAAGCGCTGCAGGCAGTCATAGCACAGGCCAAGGAGGCGTCGTGGAAGGAGTGGTTGGAGACTCTGGACAGAGATCCGTGGGGAAGGCCGTATCGTGTCATAAGGCAAAAGTTGCGGCCTTGGGCTCCTCCATTAACCAGTAGTCTCCAGCCAGATCTTCTGGATCGAGTCGTGGGTGCACTTTTCCCGGAGCGAGGGGAGTTTGTGCCGCCGTTAATGGCTACCACTGTCGCACTGCAGGACTTTGAGGAGGAGGTGCCGCCGGTATCTGAGGCGGAACTCGAGGTCGCTGTATTAAAAATGCGTTCCAGGAAGACGGCGCCTGGTCTTGACGGAGTGCCGGGCCGTGCCTTGGCAATCGCGTTGGGTGAGATTGGCGACAGGGTCAGGGCCATTTTCACCGCGTGCCTGGAGCAGGGGCGATTTCCGCAAAGGTGGAAAACGGGTAGGTTGGTGCTCCTTCAAAAGGAGGGGCGCCCGCCCGATCAGCCCTCGGCCTATCGCCCCATAGTGCTCCTTGGTGAGGTCAGCAAGCTCTTTGAGCGTGTGATTGCTGCGCGTCTTGCAAGGTGTATGAACCCGGACTTGAGCGAGTGGCAGTATGGGTTTCGGCATGGTCGTTCAACGCTTGACGCGATTGCCCGCGTCAGACGTCTTGCTGAGGAGGAGATTTCACAGGGCGGGGTGTTAATGGCAGTGTCTCTAGATATCTCCAATGCCTTTAATACCCTGCCCTGGGAAACTATTAAGGCGGCACTAGGGTACCATAATGTGCCACGGTACTTACAGCAGACGATTGCTAGCTACTTTGCGGGCCGGGAGGTCGCCTATCCAACTAAGGACGGCTGGGGAAGGAGGGCCATGTCGTGCGGTGTTCCACAGGGTTCGGTACTAGGGCCGCTCCTGTGGAACATCGGTTACGACTGGGTGCTGCGCGGGGCCACTTTGCGGGGGGTCAGCGTAACGTGTTACGCTGACGATACTCTTGTGTCGGCCCGTGGCAGTACATACCGGGAGGCGGCCTATCTCGCTACGGCTGGCGTGGCACATATGGTCCATAGGATCCGTGCGTTGGGCCTGGAGGTGGCCCTTCACAAATCTGAGGCCCTAGTCTTTCACGGGCCTCGAAATGCGCCACCGCCGGGGGCAACATTGGCGGTAGGAGGAGCTACCATTGCCGTCGGGTCGACAATGAAGTACCTGGGACTTGTCCTCGACGGCAGATGGAAGTTCCAGGAGCACTTTCGGCGCTTGGCCCCTAAGTTGGTGGCTGCTGCCGGAGCGTTCGGGCGGATCTTGCCAAATATAGGAGGACCAGGCGGAGTTTGTCGCCGCCTTTACGCAGGGGTGGTGCGCTCAATGGCGCTCTATGGTGCGCCGATATGGGCAGATGCCCTGAGCCCACACAACGTTGCTCTTTTGCGGCGTCCACAACGCGCGATGGTGCTCAGGGCAGCAAGGGCATACCGTACGGTGTCCTTCGTGGGGGCCTGCCTGATTGCTGGCAGTCCGCCGTGGGATCTTGAAGCCGAGGTCCATGCTTCAGTGTATCGGCGGATGCTGGCAGCCAGGGAGGGCCAGAACTGGCCTCATCCGCAGGAGGTCCAGCAGTGGCGTGAGGAAGCCCGTGGTGTCCTCTTTGGAAGGTGGGAAGAAAGGCTAGGTCTCCCGGGGCCTAGTCAAGATCTTGTAGCCGCTGTTCGGCCTATTCTTAAAGAGTGGGCCGAACGCAAGCACGGCGCACCCACCTTCCGCCTCACGCAGCTCTTGACCGGGCATGGTTGCTTCGGCAAGTACCTGTGTGAGGTGTTGGGCAGGGAGGCAACCACGAGGTGTCACCATTGCGATGGAGGGACCGTGGACACGGCGCAGCATACGCGCGTTGAGTGCCCTGCCTGGGCGGAGCCACGCGCAGCTCTGTCCGCGGTCATTGGTGCGGATCTCTCCCTGCCAGTGGTGGTGGAGATGATGGCTGGCAGTGAGGAGGCCTGGGCGGCAGTGGCGGCCTTCAGTGAGGTCGTAATGGCTCAAAAAGAGGCGGCGGAGAGAGAGCGTGAGGATAACGCCAATGCTCTGCCGCAGCGAAGGAGGAGACCAGGCCGGCGTCGGATGGCCTTTGCAGGCCGTATGATGCCGCCTCAGTGAGGATCTGTGGGAATAGGGTCGAGAGCCCGTTGCCCGCATGAAAAGCTGAGCTGCGGGGTGCTGGGTTGGATTTCCCTTCCCGGTGCCCAAGGCCTCCAAGTATCGGACCCGGGGGGGGTTTCGTTACTCTACTGGATGGGGGCCGAGGAGAGGAGGACGTGCCCTAACATCTGGTGCGTCCAACGAGGAGGAGATATCTGAGAAGGGGCCGCCGTTGTGTGGCTGCCGCTGGCGGGGTCGCGGTTGTGTGCGGAAGCGTTCCCGTAACCCCGTCTCTTGCGTTTTGGCGGTATTTCGTGGTAGGTTTTAGTCGGTGCGAGTCCGACATAACCCGTCTTCGCCCCCTGAGAAGACGGGTATGCATAAGGCATTTCCCCCACGTTAAAAAAAAAAAAAAAAAAAAAAGGTTAGGTTAGGTTAGGTTAGAGAGAGCGAGAGATTGACGCCAATGCTCTGCCGCAGCGAAGGAGGAGACCAGGCCGGCGTCGGATGGCCTTTGCGGGCCGTGTGATGCCGCCTCAGTGAGGGTCTGTGGGAATAGGGTAGAGAGCCCATTGCCCGCATGAAAAGTTGAGCTGCAGGGTACTGGGTTGGATTTCCTTCCTGGTGCCCAATGCCTCCATGTGTCGGACCCGGGGGGGGTTCGTCACTCTACTGGATGGGGGCCGAGGAGAAGAGGACGTGCCCTAACATCTGGTGCGTCCAACAAGGAGGAGAATCCAGAGAAGGGGCCGCTGGTAAGTGGTCGCCGCTGGTGGGGTCGCGGTTGTGTGCGGAAGCGTTCCCGTAACCCCGTCTCTTGCGTTTTGGCGGTATTTCGTGGTAGGTTTTAGTCGGTGCGAGTCCGACATAACCCGTCCTCGCCCCCTGAGAGGACGGGTATGCATAAGGCATTTCCCCCACGTTAAAAAAAAAAAAAAAAAAAAAGGTTAGGTTAGGTTCCCCCCCGACGTGCTGCCACCTTGTCGTGGTGGGGGGGCTTGCGTGCTCCTGTGATCCCCGAGGCTATACCGGACAGGGTTACCCATACCGGGAAGGCTAGGGGGGAGGAGCCAGACGAAGAGCAGCACATCCCGGCGGGGGGCTTGTTAGAGCCTGCCGTTCGGGATGGACGGGCCTTTAGGAGGCCTCGTGGTGGTTACTCTGCGCTCCTCTGCAGAGCAGAGGACTGTGCAGACGTGACTTTGAGGTGAGGTTGACCCGGTACATCGGGAGGATGGTGGTGGCTTCCTGTTTGGAAGCTACCAATGAGGGGAGTTTACGCCAGCTCGCCTTGAATCCCGGAACCCGCAGTGTCATTCCAACGATCCCCAGTTCAGGCGTTAATGGGGTACGGGTGGCGCTGCGGACCGGAGGGCTTGCCTTAACTGGCCGGCCCGCGCTAGGTTAAGTTTTTTTTTTTTTTTTTCCTGTGAAACCGCCCGACATCACAGATGTATATAGGGTTACCCAGGTACAGGGGGCACTGCCTGGGTGGACTGATTTTTTCCCCCACACTCGTGGGATCAAAAGCAAAATGTCCAAATCCAAAAACCTAGGCTTAAGTAATTTAGTTTTAAGGGAAAATAGTGAAGAGGTTCCTGCTGCGTGTGACGTAGATCAGGAGGTGGTGGAGGTGGAGGATCCAGAGGCGGAGAGCTCGGAAGCAGTGCGTTGCACTGCTACGGTCAGGGGGGCTGCAGGCCGCTATAAAAAGAGTCAAGGCGTAAAGAGGCAAAGGGTCGGTGGAAGTTGCTCACAGTTGTCCGGTGAGTCAGGCGAGGAGACTGAAGCGGGGCAAGTACCAGCTGTGCGTAGAAGGGGTCGTCCCCCTACGACAGGGCAGTATGTGGGCCTAGCAAAAGCCAAGGAAGCTTTGAATGCTGCTGCACAGGAGGAGCTAAGGATTGCAGCGGAGAAAGACTTAATGGAAAGGTGTACCAGAGCGCGTCATGCACGAGAGGCGGTTCTTTCACAGCCATCAAAGTGTGGTGAGGCTGTGGCTTCGGAGCTGAGTGATAGAGTGTTGGATAGTGTGGAGTTAATCACCTCTATTGCTTCGAAGTCCAAGAACCTTAAAGGCACTTTTGTGCGTGATCTGAAGGACGCTGCCGAGACAATCAAGGAGGCAGTTCTGGAGTTGGCTGAAAGGTCACAATCCGACGAGTCAAGGAGGCTGCAGGCTGAAAATGATCGCTTGCGAGCAGAACTGGTAGGGATCCGGAGGGATTTTGAGCTGCTCAGGACTGAGGTGCGCAATCAGCGTGCTAGCCCAGTGCCCTTGTCCACGTCAGGAGACGGCGGACATGGTATGCTTGAGGGTGTGCAGGCATATATGGAGAACTTCAAGCAGGAGCTGATTGCGCAAGTGGGCGCGATTGTAAATGCGCGGTTTGATGCTAGGCTGGCGGGGCTCGTAACGCCGGCATCGCGTCCTTCGTTGGCCGCTGACAGGCTGAGAGTCCCTCAGGCTTCTACTGCTGCTTCGGGGTCTTTGCCTGCAAAACCAGTTGCTGGTAAGGCTGTCGCTGGTGCCCCTAGGATGGTAGCAGGGAAAAGGGGCAATAAGCGCAGGAGGAAGAAGCGGACGATGGCGGCAATTTCAGCCCGTAAGCCTCAGCCACAGTCACAACCTCAAGGGTCTGAGGTGGTAGTGGAGGGTGCACCTGGAGACAACTCTTGGGCTACGGTAGTTCGGAAGGCAAGAAGAAAAGTGGTGGTAAATAAGAGCGGGCCGCCTCCTAGAGTTCAAGGGAAGGCGCCCAAGCTTCGCCCTCCTCGGACACCGGCAGTTACGCTCACCTTGAAGCCGGGGGCCCTTGAAGGTGGCCACAAATATGAAACGCTCTTGGCGGAGGCCAAAAGCCGCATAAAGCTTCAGGAGGTTGGCCTTACCCAGGTGCGTTTCCGGACGACGGTCACTGGAGCACGGATGCTGGAGATACCTCCGGGCACTGAAAATGCCGAGAAGGCTGCTGATGCTCTGGCGGGAAAACTTCGCGAAGTTTTAGACAGTGACGTAGTGCAGGTCCATCGCCCCGTGAAGTGCGCTGAAGTACGAGTCTTGGGGCTCGACGACTCCGTCACTGTTGAGGAGGTGGTAGCAGCAGTAGCTAGGGAAGGAGGATGCGGCACTGACGCAATTAGGCCAGGCGTAATATCCCGTGGCCCTAGTGGCATGGGGTCGCTTTGGCTTAACTGCCCCGTCGTAGTGGCTAAGAAGCTTGTGGAGGTAGGTCGAGTCACAGTGGGTTGGGTTTCGGCGCGTGTGGTGCTACTTGAGCCTAGGCCCTTTCGCTGCTTCAGGTGCCTGGAACCGGGTCATGTGGGGGCCAAGTGCAGTGGGGGGGTTGACCGCAGTAACATCTGTTTCCGCTGTGGGGAACCCGGTCATAAGGCGCGCGAGTGTTCTGCTGCTGAGGCGAGCTGTGCGATATGTGTGGCAGCTGGTAAGCCAGCAGGGCATTCCATCGGTAGCAAGGAATGCCCAAGCTACTCTCAAGGAGCCGACGTGGCGAGAACGAAGGTGACGGCAGGGTCGCTACCCAGTCAGTTGTCGCAGTCGAGTAGGCAGGAGGAGCCTATGGAAACCATCCAATAATGGCCCTACAGTTTCTGCAAGCCAACATTAACCACTCGGCTAGGGCTCAGGACCTTCTGGTCCAATCCATGGCTGAGTGGCAAGTAGATGTGGCGGTGGTTTCCGAGCCTTATTGTGTTCCAACTGTGGATGGTTGGGTCTCTGATCGTGACTCCAGTGTAGCCGTTGCTGTGTCTACTGCGAGTATCCTACCTTATGACAGAGTCTCAAGGGGTGACGGTTACGTGCTAGTAGCTATGGCTGGTCTGGCTGTTATTGGGATTTATTATCCCCCTAGCCGCAGCTTGGCGGAGTTTGAGCAGATGCTGGCGGAGGTTGGAGGTCTTATAGGACAGATACGCCCAACATCCATTTTGGTTGCCGGTGACTTTAATGCCAAGTCTACGGCGTGGGGGTGCCTCGGGACTGATCCTCGTGGTGAGGTGCTTGAGGAGTGGGCGGTGGCACAGGAATTGGTGATCCTGAACCAGGGTTCGGAGAGCACGTGCGTGCGGCAGCAGGGCGAATCGATCGTCGACATAACGTTCGCGTCCCACGCCCTGGCCCGCCGTGTTCTAGACTGGAGGGTGGAAACTGGTGAGGAGACCCTTTCGGATCACCGATATATCCGGTTTAGCATATCTGCGGCCCCCACTCCTCTCTTGGAGGGAAGCCAGCCTGAGGATGGCCCACGTTGGGTGTTGGGCAAACTTGACCGACAGCTTGCCAAGGAAGCGGCTATCGTCGAATCCTGGGGGACTAATGCGGATATGGAGGACCAGGTTGACCAGCAGGCCGAACAGCTTGCCATTGCTCTGACGCGCATCTGTGATGCGGCTATGCCTAGGGCAAAGCCAGTCTCCCCAAGGCGGCAAGTGTACTGGTGGCGCCCGGAAATCCGCCAATTGCGGAACGCTTGCGTGGCTGCGCGCCGCCAGTATGCGAGGTACAGGAGGAGAAGAGCGCGCGAACAGGAGCAGGAGGACGCTTTGTACGATGCTTACAGGGTCGCCTGTAGAGCGCTGCAGGCAGCCATAGCACAGGCCAAGGAGGCATCGTGGAAGGAGTGGTTGGAGGCTCTGGACAGAGATCCGTGGGGGAGGCCGTACCGTGTCGTGAGGCAAAAACTCCGACCTTGGGCTCCCCCATTGACTAGCACTCTTCAGCCAGAGCTTCTGGATCAGGTAGTGGGTGCGCTTTTCCCGGAGCGAGGGGAGTTTCAGCCGCCACTAATGGCTGCCACTGTCGCACTGCAGAGCACTGAGGCGGAGGTGCCTCCAGTGTCTGAGGCGGAACTTGAAGTCGCCGTTTTGAAAATGCGATTGAAGAAAACGGCGCCCGGTCTTGACGGGGTACCGGGGCACGCTCTAGCAGTAGCGATGGGTGAGATCGGCGGCTGGGTCGGGGCCATTTTTACCTCGTGCCTGGAGCAGGGGCGATTTCCGCAAAGGTGGAAAACGGGTAAGTTGGTGCTTCTTCGAAAGGAGGGGCGCCCACCCGATCAGCCGTCGGCCTATCGCCCCATAGTGCTCCTTGGTGAGGTCAGCAAGCTCTTTGAGCGTGTGATTGCTGCACGTCTTGCAAGGTGTATGAACCCGGACTTGAGCGAGTGGCAGTATGGGTTTCGGCATGGTCGTTCAACGCTTGACGCGATTGCCCGCGTCAGACGTCTTGCTGAGGAGGAGATTTCACAGGGCGGGGTGTTAATGGCAGTGTCTCTAGATATCTCCAATGCCTTTAATACCCTGCCCTGGGAAACTATTAAGGCGGCACTAGGGTACCATAATGTGCCACGGTACTTACAGCAGACGATTGCTAGCTACTTTGCGGGCCGGGAGGTCGCCTATCCAACTAAGGATGGCTGGGGAAGGAGGGCCATGTCGTGCGGTGTTCCACAGGGTTCGGTACTAGGGCCGCTCCTGTGGAACATCGGTTACGACTGGGTGCTGCGCGGGGCCACTTTGCGGGGGGTCAGCGTAACGTGTTACGCTGACGATACTCTTGTGTCGGCCCGTGGCAGTACATACCGGGAGGCGGCCTATCTCGCTACGGCTGGCGTGGCACATATGGTCCATAGGATCCGTGCGTTGGGCCTGGAGGTGGCCCTTCACAAATCTGAGGCCCTAGTCTTTCACGGGCCTCGAAATGCGCCACCGCCGGGGGCAACATTGACGGTAGGAGGAGCTACCATTGCCGTCGGGTCGACAATGAAGTACCTGGGACGTCCTCGACGGCAGATGGAAGTTCCAGGAGCACTTCCGGCGCTTGGCTCCTAAGTTGGTGGCTGCTGCCGGAGCGCTCGGGCGGATCCTGCCTAATATAGGAGGTCCAGGCGGAGTCTGTCGCCGCCTTTACGCAGGGGTGGTGCGCTCAATGGCGCTCTATGGAGCGCCGATATGGGCAGATGCCCTGAGCCCACACAACGTTGCTCTTTTGCGGCGTCCACAACGCGCGATGGTGCTCAGGGCAGCAAGGGCATACCGTACGGTGTCCTTCGTGGGGGCCTGCCTGATTGCTGGCAGTTCGCCGTGGGACCTTGAAGCCGAGGTCCATGCTTCAGTGTATCGGCGGATGCTGGCAGCCAGGGAGGGCCAGAACTGGCCTCATCCGCAGGAGGTCCAGCAGTGGCGTGAGGAAGCCCATGGTGTCCTCTTTGGAAGGTGGGAAGAAAGGCTAGGTCTCCCGGGGCCTAGTCAAGATCTTGTAGTCGCTGTTCGGCCTATTCTTAAAGAGTGGGTCGAACGCAAGCACGGCGCACCCACCTTCCGCCTCACGCAGCTCTTGACCGGGCATGGCTGCTTCGGCAGGTACCTGTGTGAGGTGTTGGGCAGGGAGGCAACCACGAGGTGTCACCATTGCGATGGAGGGACCGTGGACACGGTGCAGCATACGCGCGTTGAGTGCCCAGCTTGGGCGGAGCCACGCGCAGCTCTGTCCGCGGTCATTGGTGCGGACCTCTCCCTGCCAGTAGTGGTACAGATGATGGCTGGCAGTGAGGAGGCCTGGGCGGCAGTGGCGGCCTTCAGTGAGGTCGTTATGGCTCAAAAAGAGGCGGCGGAGAGAGAGCGTGAGGATGACGCCAATGCTCTGCCGCAGCGAAGGAGGAGACCAGGCCGGCGTCGGATGGCCTTTGCAGGGCGTATGATGCCGCCTCAGTGAGGATCTGTGGGAATAGGGTCGAGAGCCTGTTGCCCGCATGGAAAGCTGAGCTGCGGGGTGCTGGGTTGGATTTCCCTTCCCGGTGCCCAAGGCCTCCAAGTGTCGGACCCGGGGGGGGTTTCGTCACTCTACTGGATGGGGGCCGAGGAGAGGAGGACGTGCCCTAACATCTGGTGCGTCCAACAAGGAGGAGAAATCTGAGAAGGGGCCGCTGTTAAGTGGCCGCCGCTGGCGGGGTCGCGGTTGTGTGCGGAAGCGTTCCCGTAACCCCGTCTCTTGCGTTTTGGCGGTAGTTCGTGGTAGGTTTTAGTCGGTGCGAGTCCGACATAACCCGTCTTCGCCCCCTGAGAAGACGGGTATGCATAAGGCATTTCCCCCACGTAAAAAAAAAAAAAAAAAAAAAAAAAAAAAAAAAAAAAAAAAAAAAAAAAAAAAAAAAAGGTTAGGTTAGGTTAGGTTAGGTTAGGTTAGGTTAGGTTAGGTTTAGAGACGGTGAGGAACAGCAGATCCAGATCGCCACCAGAATCGGGCGGTCGGCTCGGGGCCGGGGGGGCAGTCTGCCCTGATTCGGATTCACGAGAGAAAGCTGGAAACGGAAACGAGGGGACGTCGGGCGTCAAAAGGCCGCGCAACGTCTTAAGCTCTGACGGCGACGACGAGGAGTCAGCCCCGAGTAAAGGGGCCAAAATAAGCTCTTCCCGCAGAGGTCGCCCACTCATAACAAGGGGTGGCGCTAGAAAGGGGCACCAAACCGGTATAGCCGCGGCAAAAGCTCAGCTTAAAGCCCTAGAAGCGGAAGAAGCGGCGGCAGAAGATACCTCCCGCCGCGGTGCGGCCGCCGAGACACACAAAAAGAAGAAGAAGAGGTCTCACCTTGGATCAGGAGAAAGTAGTCCAAGGTCCATGACAGGATACGTGGACTACTTTGAGGTGGTCCGGAAGGCAGCCACAACGGTGCTGGACGAGGCAAAAAAGTCCGGTCACCTCAGCGGAAAAGTGTGGGGCCGCATGAATCAGGCGTGTCGTGACATTATAGTCGCGGCGGACATCCTGGAGGACAGACCTGAGGAGGACGAAGTGCGCGCCCTAAAGGCCGACAACAAGCGCATGAGGGAACAACTGGAACAGCTCCGAAAGGAAACCAAGGCGCTTAGGACGGCCTTCTCTGAGAGAAACGCGCACCCAGCACTGGACACTCCAGCAGACCTGGCCACATCGCTAGCTGACCTAAAAGAAAGGAAAGAAAGGAAAGAGTCCAGAGCGCTACGTACGGCATTCTCAGAACGTCGAACTGAGACTACGACGGCCCCCCACGCTGATAATCCAATCCTGGAATCAGTAACAGACGCCCTCAAGGAGTTTAAAACACAACTGACCAGAGAACTCTTTGTCTCTATAGGAGATATGGTCAATGCCCGAATGGACGAGGTCAAAAGCCTTCTCCCACCCGCACCAACCCTCCGTCCGCCTCTAGCCGTGGATCGAGTGAGTGTTGACCCCCTTAACGGCCGGCCAAAAGCCAGGAGGACTCAAGCTGCGTCCGCAGCTACAACTGAGCCAGCAAAGTCTGGTGCTACGGGATCCAACCTGATGCCCCCTGCCAGACCTGCCCCTGCCCCGAGGACCAAAAAGACTAAGGCGAAGCCTAAACCACGGCGGGATCCCCAAACGCCCCATCAAGCTGAGCCCGTCTCCGGTGCTCAGCCGGAAGCACCACCTGCCCAACCGCAATGGACGACAGTGGTTAAAAGGGGAAAGAAGAAGGCCAATACTCCTAAGCCTCTGCCCCCGAAAGCCCAGGCCAAGAAGACCCCGCAGGATCCACGGAAGCTTACTGCGCCTAGGACCGCTGCTATCGTGGTAGCGCTGAAGCCCGGTACAGAGGCCACCTACGCCTCCGTTATGACCAAGGCAACCACGTCGCTCAAACTTGGAGACCTGGGTATTGAGCACGTGCGGATCCGTAAAACGGCAGCTGGAGCTCGTGTCATCGAGGTACCCGGAGAAGAAAATAGTAGGGTTGCTGATGACCTGTGCAGCAAGATAGGCGAACTGGTGGGTGGCGACGCGAGGGTATACCGAGCAGTTAAAATGGCCAAGCTGCTGATATCCGGGCTTGATGAATCGGCTACTCCGGACGCAGTTGCGGGCGCCGTATCCACCAAGGGAGAATGCTTGTTAGCGCAAGTCAAGGTGGGAGCCATCCAGGCACGCCCGAATGGCACAGGCACAACTTGGGTGGAGTGCCCGATCACACCGGCCAAGCGATTGGCAGTAACCGGACGGCTGCTGGTGGGGTGGTCATCTGCGTACGTGAGGGTACTGGAGCGGACACCAATGCGGTGCTACCGGTGCATGGGCACTGGACACACGCGCGCACTCTGCCCATCTTCAGTGGACCGGAGTGCCTTGTGCTACAGGTGTAGCCGGCCTGACCACCGGAAAGCAGACTGCGATGCGCCTGCATTCTGCGCGGTGTGTCATCAGTCCAAACGCCCCGCGGGCCATGTAATGGGGGGGAAAACATGTTGTCCTCCTCCAATAAGAGGAAAAGAGGCTCCAGCTAGAACCCCGGAGGTCCCAGAAAGGAACGCCGGTCACCCGGGTGATGAGGGGCAGAGTATGGAAGTTTAATGCCAGGACAACACCAGAACCTGGACATTCTGCAATGCAACGCCAACCACTGTGCCCGCGCCCAGGACCTGCTCATGCAGGTAATAGCGGAGTGGGGCATCAGCGTGGCGGTGATTGCGGAACCATACTTTGTCCCTCCCCAGGATAACTGGGTGGGTGCCACCGACGAGCGAGTGGCCATGATGGCACCGGTGGCGGGTGACTGTCCCCCTCTCACAGAGACAGAGCGAGGTGAGGGATTTGTGGCTGCCAAATGGGGTGGAATCGTGCTAGTGGCGGCGTACTTTTCTCCGAACCAACCGCTTGATGCCTTTGAGCGCTTCCTCGCGAGGTTAGGAAGAGTGGTTCGGACGGCTGACTCGGCGCAAATAATGGTGTTGGGGGACCTCAACGCCAAGAATATGGCGTGGGGGTGCCCCAACACAGATCCCAAAGGGACAGCCTTGAGCGACTGGACGGTAACGATGGAACTGGAGGTAGTCAACCAGGGCAACGTCAACACATGCGTGCGCAGGCAGGGAGGATCCATTGTGGATGTCACGTTCGCGACCCCTGCACTTGCTGCGCGCATCTCCGACTGGCGTGTCCTGGTGGACGTTGAGACACTGTCCGACCATCGGTACATTACGATGAGGGTGTCTCCAGTAGCAGATGTGACGCCACCCAGTCATGAAGACCGGGACACAAGATCCAGAAACGGCAGGGGCTTTCTGAAGTGGTCAGTAGCCAACCTGGATCGGGAAATGGCCGCCGAAGCGGCCATGGTGGAAGCATGGTGTCCTCCTCCCTCAGCAGACCTGGACGTTGAGGAACGAGCGGTGGGTTTTCGTGCGTCGCTGATCCGGGTATGTGATGCTGCTATGCCTAGGGTCAGGAAGCGTGCAACAGCTAAAAAGCAGGTTTACTGGTGGTCGCAGGAAATTGCAGCCCTTCGCGCCGCTAGTAACTGTGCTCGCCGCGCTTATACCCGCTGTAGACGAAGGCGACATACAGAAGAGGAGGAGGAACACCTCTACATGGCCCTCAGAGTGGCGAAGGACGCCCTCAAGGTAGCCATTTCTCGGAGGAAGGACGAGGCGAGAGAGGAATTCTTGGCGACGCTAGACCGGGATCCGTGGGGGAGACCATATAAAATTGTCCGCAACAAAATGAAACGAGCTCCCCCCATGGACTCCTTGGAGCCGGACCTTCTCGCGAGAATCGTCGATGGCCTTTTTCCACCAGCGCCTGACTTTGTCCCTCCGCGCATGGTTGCCCCTGCTGTGGAGCCAGAGGACCCCACCGACGTCCCACCAGTCACAGGAGACGAGTTGGAGAGGGTGATTTATCCCCTACGTTCCTGCAGGAAGGCGCCAGGACCGGACGGAGTGCCAGGGAAAATCTTTCCGCTGGCACTAAAATACCTCGGGGACCGCCTCAAAGACCTCTTCGACGACTGTATGAGGGAGGGGCGGTTCCCGAAATGCTGGAAGGAGGGTAAACTGTGCCTCCTGCGGAAGGAAGGTCGTCCACCGGACTCTCCATCGGGGTATCGCCCCCTGGTGCTGCTGGATGAGACTGGCAAGATGTTTGAGAGGATCCTCGTCTCTCGCATCCACCAACACCTGGAGAATACTGGCCCGAATATAAGTGCAGGACAGTACGGGTTCCGGGCGGGGCGGTCCACCATGGACGCACTGAGCTCCCTCAAGGAATTCTGCGACCACGCAGGTAGCCGAGGGGAAGGGGTGGTGGCGGTGTCTTTGGACATCGCCAACGCTTTTGGCACTCTCCCCTTCTCAGTTATCAAGGAGGCGCTCTGCTACCACGGCGTGCCCCCCTACTTAAAGAAAGTGCTGGAGAGCTACCTGACCGACAGGAAAGTGCTGTACGAGCAGAAAGGAGGTCAGTGCGCTCGTGAAGTGGCCTGTGGGGTTCCACAGGGCTCAGTTCTTGGGCCCTTATTGTGGAACCTAGGGTATGACTGGGTCCTACGAGGAGCACAGCTCCCCCGCATGATCACCATCTGTTACGCGGATGACACGATGGTGGCCGTGCGGGGCAGTGACCTCGAGGAGACTCTGAGGAGGGCGGCTGTCGCTACTGATCTGACGGTGGGCCGCATCGGCCTCCTGGGACTAAAGGTCTCCCTGGAGAAGACTGAGGCCATTGTCTTCGGGGGGCAGAACTGGCGTATGCGGGCTGGGACCACGATCCCCGTTGCAGGTGAGACTGTCCAGGTTAAGGCCCACATTAAATATCTGGGCCTCACCCTGGACAGAAAGTGGGGATTCGGGGAGCATTTTGCGAGACTTGCTCCCCGTATTGCGGGCGCTGCGTCGGCACTAGGTCGGCTTCTACCCAATGTGGGGGGGCCTAAAACTACCTGTCGTCGCCTATTTGCGGGTGTCATCCGTAGTATGGCGCTATACGGAGCGCCAATATGGGCCGACCAGCTCAACGGGGCAAACAAGTCCCTCCTCCGGAGGCCGCAACGAGTGGTGGCCCAGCGAATCATCCGGGGTTACACGACGGTGTCCTTTGCCGCAGCCTGCCTACTCGCCTGCACCCCCCCGTGGGAGTTAGACGCTCAGGTTCTGGCGGAGAGATACAGAACGAGGGTGGAGGCTAGGGCGAGAGGAGAGCGACCTGACCCAGTAGAGGTCGATCGTGTGCGCCGCCTGGCCGCAGAGAGGCTGAGGGAGCGCTGGAGAAGCGACTTGGAGGACTCCCCCTATGGAACTCGCACCATAGGGGCACTCCTCCCGTCGCTTGATCAGTGGCTAGAGAGGGAACACGGGGCTCTAACATACAGGCTCACGCAGGTAATGACCGGACATGGCTGCTTCGGTCATTACCTGCACAACATCAGGAGAGAGCTCAGGCCCCTGTGTCATGAGTGTGGTAGCCCAGACGACACGGCTCAGCACACCTTCGAGTCGTGTAGTCGCTGGGACGCAGAGCGCGGAAGGCTGACCGCGGAGATCGGCAGCCAAGATCTCTCACTGCACAGTGTAGTCACGGCTATGCTGTGCAGTAAAACCAAATGGCGGGCAGTTTCCTCTTTCTGCGAAAGCGTAATGCTGCAGAAAGAGGCGGCGGAGCGGGTGCGCGAGGAAAACATCGACGCGAACCCGCTCCGGCGCAGACGGGTGGGAAGAAGGCGAGCGCAGTTCGCTGCTCGCCTGAACCCCTAGCAGAGCCAGTGGGTTAGGGGCCCACATTGCACGGCTCTGCACGTCTGGGGGGAGTTCGTTGTGCTTGCGATGCTCCCCTCCCTAGGCGCGGGTGCCCCGGCGTAAGCTGAACGGGGCTGCCGGGGGCGTCGTGGTAGAATGCTCTGCGACCCCATGACGCCCCCAAATCGGTTACAGCGGAAAGTGCCGGAGAAGGTTTTAGTGGGTATGCTCCTCCCTCCCTCTCTCACTCTGAGAGAGTGGTAGACGAGGAGCGAGTCCCACATAACCCCCACAATGGCCTCCCTAGGCCCGGGGGTACTCATAAAGAGTTTCCCCTCCGAAAAAAAAAAAAAAAAAAAAAAAAAAAAAAAAAAAAAAAAAAAAAAAAAAAAAAGGTTAGGTTAGGTTAGGTTAGGTTAGGTTAGGTTCCACGGACCTGCTCGGTTGTCCGAGTGGGCGGGGAGGTGAACCCCGACGTGGCGCGTCCCCGGGTGGTGGATAGGGGAACGCCCCGGCTGCTGACGTCGAGCCGGGGTAGGACGTAGTCCCGCGAACCAAACACTGGGGGGGAAACGGGGGGCTTCGGCCCAGGGGGGGAAAGGGGGGCTTCGGCCCGGGAGGGACTCTCCGCGCGTCCCTCTGAGTAGCAGAGGGCGCAGTGGACGAGATCGGAGGAGGAGTCGTGGGACTTTTGTCCCCGGGAGGGTTCTCCGCGCGTCCCTCTGAGTAGCAGAGGGCGCAGTGGACGAGCTGCGAGGAGGAGCGGTGGGACTGTTGTCCCCGGGAGGGTTCTCCGCGCGTCCCTCTGAGTAGCAGAGGGCGCAGTGGAGGAACCAAGGGAGGGCGGGCCTGGCGAGCACTAACCATGCCGTCGGGTAGGCGCTGGGGGGCTTATCCTGCCCGCGCCACCGCCGGACCCGTAATCCCGTTTCGAGTGTCGTGGTCACGTCTCGCGGCTTGGAACGGGAACGGGGGTCTTGCCTTCATTGGCCGGACCGCGAGGAGAAAACCTCTTTAAAAAATCCCCAATTCCCGACGCTGCGGTACATGGCGTCGGGAAACTCGACGGAGGGGGTCAACAGGACCGGGCTTTTTGCGCGCGTAGCCTGGGCAGGGTTCGTCCGCCCTGACACTAGAGTCTGCCCGAGTGGCCCCTCGTGTGCTGCGGATGTGAGCAGCCTCTGGACCGGCGAACCTTCCACCCGCCAGGCACTGCTCTTTGAACTGGGGTAGATTGCGTCCTCCCATTTCATGAGCAAATGGAGGGCGCGTATAATCTCCCTAGTTCGGGATCAGTGTCGGGGGAGTGGGGGAATCGTTGTCCTGGAGGTTGCACAGATCCTGGGCACAGCGAGGGTTCTACTTGGGTGGGCTTGTGTTTGGGCGGGGGGGTCTTGCCCGGTCTGGGTGTGCCGGGGCCCGTGCCTGTTTTCACCCTCTGAGAGTGGCTGGAGGGTAGTCCAGCCGCTAGTGGCCAACCATGGGAGACTGCCCGCCCTCCCAGTGGTATTAGGGTTACCCAGGTACAGGGGGCACTGCCTGGGTGGACTGCTCTTCCCCCATACTCGTGGGACTGAAATGAGCAACTTGAAAAAAAGGCTAACGGACATGGACATGAACATGCACAACGATCGGATTTCGTTAATACAGCGGTGGAAGCGGGCGCCCTGATGGCGCGCGCCGAAGCCAACAACCCTGGCGCGGACCGAAGGCTGGAAGCAAGGGACGAGGAGGAGATTTTCCGCCCTCACAGGTCCCTAGCACGATCACCGAAGAGAGGGGATGGAGCCGATGGAGTGAACCCCACCGCGATCCAGATTCCGGCGAGGGTACCCGTCGACAGAGCAGCAGATCTTCAGCTGAACGCGCAATCAACACCGCAACTGCGCGTTGAGCTGACGCGGGTCGAAGACATGAACGTGGGTGCTCTAGGAGTTACCTGGAACGACCCCAAGCTGGTCCTGGGATCCGGTGACCAGCGTCGGGCCGAAGGGATGAGCTCTGCTGACCCGGTGATGCCCGGGGAGGTCGTGGCGGTGGAGGTAGCGCAGGGAGGTGCGGATAACGAGAGGACGACCGGTGCCAAGAGGCGCAGGCACCTACTAAGCCCTGATAGTGACGGCGAGGAGGTCACCCACGGCAAAGGGGCCAAACTAGGCAGAGGCCACCCTCCCATACCAACGGGGGCTTACACTGGGCTGAGCGCCGCAAAAGCGAAGCTCAGAAACGCGGAGGCAGATGATGAATGGGAGCCGGAGGGGGCCGAGGATTATCTGGCCAATTCCCCCACCATGACCCCGCGATCAGAGCGCTCGGGCAAAGGTGGCGCAAAAGAGCGAAGCCCAGTACGGGACCTCAACCAGATGGACGAGGATTGCGCGGAGGCGCTAAGAAGGTGTGCCAATGCGGTCCTCACAGAGGCAAGAAAGTCCGGAAACTTGAAGGGGGACGTGCATGGCCGCATGAAGCTGGCCTGCAAGGAAATTCTTGAGGTTGCGGACCTAATGCGGGCCTCGGAGGAAGCGGAGGAAATTCGAAAACTCAAGGCGGAAAATAAAAGGATGCGCCAGCATATTGCGGACCTTCAAAAAGAGGCGAAGGCGTTCCGGACCGCTTTCTCCGAGCGGGAGCTCCCGCCTCGCACGAGAACGCCGCGAGGCAACATTGCCCAGGATGCGAACCTGCCAGACCTTCTGGAAGAGTTGAAGAGGGATCTGTTCGTGTCACTGGGCGATATGGTGAACGCCCGAATCGGAGAGCTAGAGCGCAGGCTCCCAGCAGAGCCCATCCTCCGTCCCCCATTGGACGCGGATAAGAAGGCCGCAGCTGCTAACAGAATAACAAACCAACCCGCGCCGAGGGCCCCCAAGGAGACATGCCCCCCGACTATAGCTTCCCTGCCTCAACGACAATCTGGGAAGAAGTCGGCACCCAAAGGGAAAGTCGCGGCTCATGCGGCTTCCGTGCAGCAGCCGCAATCCGCTGGAACGTCATCCGTCGCTCAGCAGATGGAGGACCATCCCGCGCCCGTCGCCCCAGCTCCGAACACCTGGTCGCAGGTAGTTGGTAGGAAGAGGAAGACCAAAAAACCCGCTCCGGCCCAGGTGCCTGCCGCCCCGGCGCCAAAAGCCTCCCCCGCGACTCCCAAGAAATTGGCCGTGCCGACTTCTGCCGCCGTCGTGGTCACAATCAAACCCGGCGTCGAAGTGGACTATAAAACAGTGATGCAGAGGGTCACGACCTTAAAGCTGGCGGAAATCGGCATCGAGCACGTAAAGGTGCGTAGTACGGCTGCCGGAGCCCGTATCATCGAGGTGCCTGGAGCGGGAAACGAAGCCGCGGCCGACAACTTGGCCGATAAACTCAAAGGCCTGGTAGGAGATGTGGCTGACATCCGCCGACCCGAAAAGACGGCTTACATCCGGGTATCCGGCTTTGACGAGTCGGTGACTCCGGAGGCCATCAAGACGGAGGTGGCGACGCTGGGCAAATGCTCGCCAGACAGGATCAGAGTCGGAGCCTTCCGCATGGCAGCAAACAAAACCGCGTCGACGATTATCGTCTGCCCGGTTATGGCAGCCAACGCGGCCATAACGTCTGGCCGCCTCCTTGTAGGCTGGTCATCCGCCCGGGTAGTGGGTCTAGACCCCTTGCCCATGCGGTGTTATCGCTGCATGGGTATAGGGCATACGAGGGCGATGTGTCCTTCGCCCGTAGACAGAAGTGGCCTGTGCTTCCGTTGCGGGAAGGCGAGCCACACGGCGAGGGACTGCGAGGCACCTAAAGCGTGGTGTTCGGTATGCCACCACGCAAAAAGGCCAGCGGATCACACAATGGGGGGACCTTCATGCAACCCCCCGCACACCAGAGGCAAGGAGGCCCCCGCCAAGACCGCGGTTGCCCCAGAAACACCGAGGGAATCCAACCAAACGGAGGGAAGGAATATGGACGACGATGCCAGCACAACCGACGCTACATAACGAGGTCTTGCAATTCAATGCCAACCACTCCGCCCGTGCCCAAGACCTGGTAATGCAGCATACGGCGGAGTGGGGCATCAGTGCCACGGTTGTGTCAGAGCCATATTTCGTCCCTTCCCTACCAAACTGGGTCGGGGACGCGAGCGGGCTGGCGGCCATAATGGTCCCATCAACGGGAGACCACCCCCCACTCTCCAAAATAGAGTGCGGCCCTGGCTTTGCAGCTGCCAAATGGGGAGAGGTCATACTAGTTGCGGCCTACTTCTCCCCAAACAGGCCGCTGATTGCCTTTGAGCAATTCTTGGAGAGGCTCGGGAGGGTGGTGCGGCGAGCGGAACCAGCCCCTGTAATGGTGCTGGGGGACCTCAACGCCAAATGCACGCAGTGGGGGTCCCCGAGCACAGATGTGAGAGGAGAAGCCCTCTGGGACTGGTCGGTGCAGCTGGGGCTGGAAATCCTAAACCGGGGCAACGCCAACACGTGTGTGCGTCGGCAAGGGGGATCCATCGTGGACGTGTCGTTCGCATCCCCTGCCGTAGCGGAGCGCATATCGGGTTGGCGGGTCCTGGGGGACGTGGAGACCCTCTCAGATCATCTGTATATCACGATGAGGGTCTCCAAACAGCTGCCGGCCCAACCAGCTGCGTGCGGTGGCCAAGGCGGAAATTTTCCCCGGTGGTGCCTAGGGAGCCTGGACAGGGACCTAGCTGAGGAGGCTGCAATGGTGGAGGTTTGGCGTGCCCCCCCACCGGACCGATCCGCTTGCGTGGAAGACAGGGCCGCCCGGTTCCGCGAGTCGCTGACCACGGTTTGTGACGCCGCAATGAAGCGAGCGGGACGGCCGCCTGCTCGGAAACGGGTGCACTGGTGGACGGAGGAGATTGCGGCCCTCCGTCTCACGTGTAACAGAGCCCGTCGGAACTACACCCGCTGCAGGCGGCGTCGGCACACACCGGAAGAAGAGGAGCTCCTGCACAGGACCCTCAAGGCAGCCAAAGAGGCCCTATCCTTGGCTATTGCCAAGGCAAAGGATGCTGCCCACGAGGTGTTCCTGGCCACGCTTGACAGAGATCCATGGGGGCGGCCGTATAAGCAAGTACGGAACAAGATGCGCCACGCCCCCGCGATGGATACCTTAGAGCCGGAGCTCCTCCAAAGAGTGGTCGAAGGGCTCTTTCCGCCAGCTCAGGATTTCGTCCCCCCGAGAATGGTAGGGCCTGAGGAGGAGCAAGTGGAGCCGGTCCCCGTACCACCAGTCACGGACGGGGAAATATTGGCGGCGGTCCACCGACTAAAGGGCTGCAAAAAGGCCCCGGGCCCGGACGGAGTCCACGGGAAGGTTATACCCGTGGCGATGAAGCACCTCGGAAATCGCCTAAGGGACCTCTTTGAGGACTGTTTGGAGACTGGACGATTCCCGAGGTGCTGGAAGGAGGGGAGGCTTTGCCTCCTCCGGAAGGAGACTCGACCGGCAGACTCTCCGTCCGGATGGAGGCCAATCGTCCTGCTGGATGAGACCGGGAAGATGCTAGAGCGGATCATCGCTTCCCGGATCATCCGGCATCTTGAGGACACAGGCCCCAACATATCGAGGGCTTCATGCTATAGGGGCGTATGCGCAAAACCCCTACTTTTCAGGAGAGGCAAAAAACTTAATAACTTTTTGTCCCTTCGACGGATCTTTTTGCAAATTTGCATGGAGTATTTATATCGTCACTGTTTTTATCTAGTATGATCAATTTTACGTAAAGTATTCTAAAAACTAGTAATTATGCGCTTACGCCTCTTTACTGCGGCGCAAATATTCGAAATAACTGTCGATTTTCCTTAAAAAATATTTGAAATTGAGGGGCGTATAAATTAAATCTTTTCCTATTCAATTATTCAATGACAATTGGTCGGAGTTCTGTTTTTATATCGAAATACTTTCTTTTTACAGTAATTTTCACATTGTTACGAATCTCCTTCAATTTTTTCTGATTTTTTTTACGCCTGTTTCGCCCGACAAAAAAACAGTGCTAGTGGCTTTTGAGTGTGGTCGTATAGTGGTGATCTAAGGAAAATTCAAGCATTTAGTAAAGAAAGAATATACATTTCACTGATAAAATTATTCGTTTCCTTGATTATAACTTTTTAGAAGAACTTGTGACCCAGCGCCGCTCTTGAATCGGCGACATTCTGGGATGTTAAGTAATGACGGCAGATGTCGATCTCCAGTCGGCTGACCATCTCGAACGATTATTAACTTCAGTGCTAAATAAAGTCTCTCTGTCTACCCGTCGGTTTTTGCCTAGAACAGCAGTCATAAAGTCGTTAAAGGTGACTTCTTGCGAACTCCAAGCAGTTGAGGTGCCCACTCTCTGCAAAAATCGGATTTTACGAAATCTTAATAGGTTCTAGTAACTAGTTTGAAATGTGATAACATGACAGTCTTCTACAAAAACGAAGCATTAACCGTACGCCGTGGCGAGTTGATGACACTACTTTTGCCAACCCAACTCCATCAGAAAGCCCAATTCTAGGAGACCCTTGATGTTGCTGACGAGTTATAAGATAGACTAAGGTTTTTTTCGTCCGTCCGTAAGGTTTCGTTCGTCGGACTTTCCCGTGGCTGTCAAGCAAATCAACCTCTGAAGTGATTGTATTTTAGCTTAAATGGTGAATAGTTTTGTTCTTAATTAAAACTTATTATGCCGGGCATGCTACGTTTTATTTATTTACCTTGCTCGACAAATTAGAGCTCTGTATTGATCATTTTGGGTTAGTTACCACAAAGCATCTGTTAGCGAACATAACCAGTTAAGTGTTTTCGAATAAACTGTCAGTTTGTTGTTAGACAGCCAGTGTAGAGCGGGTGAAGTCACATTCACATACCCTTGTGATTACCGCTCGTTAGTATTACTATGTCGCAGGATATGATGACTCTGTGTAATAGTGATGTTCATTTAGTGTGGCGATGATTCCACAAAAGTGGTGAGCGGACGTAGCTTCGAGGGTTCTTACTTTGCTACCACTGCCTTTTTGAGTGCACCAGTTTTGGCTTCACCAGTTTCGATGCCGATGAATCTCTTTCATTCCGGCTCCTACCAGGAACGCTTTTATGTTGGTGAATTTATCCTGATGAATGTGCCTAAGCATAAGGCACAGACTTGTTTTTAGTATTTTGCAGAATACTTTTTGTTGCAAGTGCTTAAGCAAAAAACTGATTAATTTTCACTGAAGAATCTAACGCCTGAGTAGAAGGTTTCTACCTGGTTTTGTATGACAAGGCAGCCAAAACAATAGTAAATATCTTGATAATTATCTCTCTTCCCTTCTATTCCGTTCGGTTCTGGTGATTTGTATGAGTCAAGCAGTTAATAGCCCTCTGTATTTTTGTCGCCATTCTCTCTCCGTTGGAGTATTCTCCTCAACCACCCAGCTCGCTAACCATTATAACTCACAGCCCGAGAAGTGAGTCTGTACGAGGGTTGTTTCTTCCGCCGCTGAGCTGGTAAAGGTATTATCTGGCTTGTGTAGGGATCCTAAAACTGCAGTTACCTGTTTGTAGAGGAGACTTAGTTTGGACTTGACTAATTTGTGCCCGTGCTCAAATGTTCATTGTTGTATTGAGTTTCCTCGTCTTTTTTCTGCTTATCCTAAACTTCTCCAGCTTGACTAATTATCATTGTCCCCGCAGCTATCTGAGATGGATAATTATGCATGATTGTAGCAATCTATAATGGTATATGTAAGGACGCCTGTTTATCTATTTCTTCAGCGCCCCCCTGCCCCTTATTTCTTGGGAACCTCTGTTTCCAACAAAGTCGGACCTAGTCGGCTCGCATATTATGTGCGATAGTGCGATTCATGCTAAGTGGGTTCGTCCTTTGGATGACATCGAGCATTTATGATTTGGATGTTGAATCGAATCCACCTGGGATACGAGCAGGATGGTTCCTTAGAAACCTACCAGTTAGAGATGTTTTTCGGAGAAAGGTTGTGACGTTCAAGGACTTTGCGCCCATATGGTGCGACGGTATATGAGGCCGAAGACTGAAACTATCACTAAAAAGTATGGTAAATATGGTCGTATGTACATACGCCGCTTTTGTGCGACAATTTTTGGTAAATCACACAATCGAGTAATAGACGTATGAACATATACGCCTTTATACTCCGATCATATTATGAGATTCCATTACATTATTGCGCTTACGCCTACTGTACGCCTCTTTGGATCGATAAAAAATTATGACCTACAATGATACGCCAAAACATATTTTATTTATTTTAAATAACTTATAATTACGATAAAATTATGAAAAAAATTGACCCGATGTATCGTTATTAGATGAATACGATGCCTTTAAAAACGAAAAATCGCATTTTTGCGCATACGCCCCTATAGCATGAAGCCCTCGATATCAGACCGCCAATTTGGGTTTAGGGTAGGGCGGTCCACAATCGACGCGCTAGGGGCACTGAGGGCTTTCACCGAGTACGCGGCGGAACACGGAGAGGGTGCAGTGGCGGTGTCTTTGGACATCGCCAATGCCTTTGGCACCCTCCCGTACTCGGTGATAGCGGAGGCTCTTAAATACCACAGAGTGCCCCTATACCTCAGGAGGATTGTAGAGCACTACCTATCTGGCAGGGAGGTGCTCTACGAAGAGCGAGGAGGCCGGACAAGGAGGAGACGGATGGCCTGCGGAGTTCCCCAAGGGTCCGTGCTAGGACCCTTGCTCTGGAACCTCGGTTTTGACTGGGCCATCCGAGGCGTGTTGCTCCCCCGGATGACGGTCATCTGTTATGCAGACGACACCCTGGTGGTCGTCCGGGGGACCGAGCTGAGGGAGGTTTTGCGGAGGGCGGCGGTTGCAGCGGACCTCATGGTGACCCGTATCCAGCTGCTAGGCCTCAAAGTGTCCCTCCCGAAGACCGAGGCCATCATTTTCGGGGGGAGGGGCTGGAGGCCGCCACCAGGTACCACCATCCCGGTGAGCGGGGAAGCGGTCCAAATGAAGCCCCATATAAAATACCTGGGCCTCATTTTGGACCGTCGATGGAATTTCGGGGAGCACTTCCGGCAGCTGGCTCCCCGAGTAGTGGCTGCTGCATCCGCCCTGGGCCGTCTGCTGCCCAACGTGGGGGGACCTACCGACGCGTGCCGCCGCTTATATGCGGGCGTAGCCCGCAGTATGGCCCTTTACGGGGCCCCAATATGGGCGGACCGACTGGGGGCGGCAAATAAGGCCCTGCTACGCAGGCCACAAAGAATTGTGGCCATAAGAATAGTAAGGGCCTACGTGACGGTGGCGTGGGCAGCAGCGTGCGCCTTAGCCGGTACTCCGCCATGGGAGTTGGATGCCCAGAGCTTGGCTGAGGCGCACAGGGAGCGAGTAAGGAACAGGGCCCTCAACGAGTTCCCCGCCCCCGAAGAGGTGACAGCGGCCCGCCGCATGGCGGAGAGAAGGATGAGGGACCGCTGGAGAAGGGACCTGGAGGACTCCCCCTATGGAATCCGCACTATAGGGGCACTCCTCCCGTCTTTCTTCAGCTGGCTGGAGAGGTCCCACGGCCGGGTGGGCTACAGGTTGGCGCAGGTAATGACCGGGCATGGCTGCTTTGGTCATTACCTGCATAGAATAGGGAGGGAGCCCAGCCGGGCGTGTCAGGAGTGTGGCGAGCCTGATGATACGGCCCAACACACCTTCGCGGTGTGTGGTCGTTGGGCCGAGGAGCGGCGGACTATGGTGGCCGCCATAGGTGTGCGGGACCTCTCGCTGCACAGCGTCGTGGCGGCTATGCTGGGCAGCGAGAGGCAATGGGAGGCAGTGGCCTCTTTCTGCGAGGAAGTGATGTTGCAGAAGGAGGCCGCGGAGCGGGAGCGCGAGGAAAGAGCTGACGCGCCACCGCTCCGGCGCAGACGGATGGGGAGAAGGCGCAGGCAGTTCGCCGCTCGCATGATCCCCTAGTAGGACCTGTGGGTTAGGGGCCCACAACATAGGGTCCTACACGTCTGGGGGGGGAGTGTAGCGCACAGACTCTCCCCTCCTTTGGCGAGGGCTTCCCGGCAGCAGCCGGGACGGCCGGGGGGTGTCGTGGTAGAATGCTCGCGACCCCATGGCACCCCCCCCTAACGGCAGCGAGGATGCGCCGGAGATGGTTTTAGTGGGTATGCCCCTCCTTTTGAGGGGAGAGTCCCACATAACCCCCGCCATGGCTTCCCTAGGCCTGGGGGTACTCGTAACGAGTTTCCTCTCCGTAAAAAAAAAAAAAAAAAAAAAAAAAAAAAAAAAAAAAAAAAAAAAAAAAAAAAAAAAAAAAAAAAAAAAAAAAAAAAAAAAAAGGTTAGGTTAGGTTCCCCTTCGAAGTGCTGTCACCTTGCCGTGGTGAAGGGGCTTGCGTGCCCCAATGACCCTCAGGGCTATGCCGGACAGGGCTTCCCAAACCGGACAGGCCTGAGGAGAGGGGCCAGACAAAGAACAGCACCCCGACGTGTGGCTCCGCGTGTCCCTCTGAAACCAGCAGAGGGCACAGTGTGAGACGCCAGGTCCCTCGGGACGGAGCTGGAGCTCGGCCTCACGGGCGATAGTGGCTTCGGCCACCGGCGCGACGTTGTGGCTACGGCCACCGGCGGGCAACCCGTAACCTGCACTGAGCAGACCGGGGACCTTCCTCAATGAGAGGCGGGTCACGTGGAGTAAACCACTATAAAAAATCCCCAATCCCAAGGTGTGACTGGCGTGCCGATGGGATGCATGGCTGGGGGGAGCCCAGTCCCCAACGTCAGAGAGGGGGGGCATACCTCCTTTAAACAATAGCAAATATGAGTGGCCTAAAACGTAAGAAACTACCCCAGGAGGTTCCAATCCTCCGTGTCACCACAAAACGGGCAAGTGCCCGCGCTGTGGAGACACGCCGCCCTTCGTATTCTGGGGGGGCACACCACTCTGGACTGGAAAGCAACGACGACTATGGCAAACGTTTAATGGACACCGATGCGCATGGATTGGCTCTAAGGCTACGCGGAGGAGGGGACAGGGAGGACGAGAAGGCAGCCGCTGCGCCGCCCTCTCCAACCTTCCCAACGGTGGAGAACGAGGAGGAAATTTTCCGCCCTCACATGTCCCTCGCGAGGTCACCGCTGCGAGGGGTCGGCCAGGATAGTCCATGCATAGACCTGGACTCCGCCGCGATCCAGATCCCGGCGACGAAAGAGGGCGACGGCCCAGCGCGCGGCCACCATGGCCGTTTCGTGCGGCGCAATAAGGCGACAGAGGAGCCTATGAAGGTCGCGAAGGTCCTTCTCACACGGCTAGACGAGGGGATCCTGGCACGTGGGGACTCCGCACAGGATACTGACGACAGTATGCACACTGTGCGGTCCTCCTTCTCGTCGCCGGCGACCTCCCCAAGTCGCCAGAAGAAGGACCAGCCGGCGGAGAGGGCTGGCCCGGGGGGGAAGGGAAAGGCGCGCTCACGGACGCAGACTCCCTTCAAGCCGGGAGATGAAGCGGGGGGGCGCGAATCACCGAGCTCCCTAATGCAGCACAGCGACAAGGAGGAGGCACTGGGGCAAAGAGATGAAGGCGCAGAGGCGAACCCGACCAACAAAGGAAAGGAGCTAGTTCCTTCCGGCACGGACAGCCCTGCAATAAGCGGTCGCATGTGGCGGAACCCCCGTAAGAGGCCACGGCTCCACGCCAGTCCCCAGTCGGGATCCAGCGGGGATGATGGCGACGAGTCCTGCCCGTCCGCCACAAGCGAAGGCTCGTCGCAGGCATCCAAAGGACGAGGACGAGGCCGGCCCCCTTCTACGGGGAAGTATGTCGGCCTGGCCAAAGCGAAAGAGGCCTACAAACGGGCCATGCATGAGGAGATTCGCCTCGAGGCGGAGAGAGACGTGCAAGAGATGCACATCAGAACCCGGCAAGGGTACTCGAAGTGCACTCCTTCTCCGCCTGCGCTGAATCCCGAAGAGGCTGCTGCCAATATAGAACTTGGGCAGCAGGTCGCAGACAGTGTGGCGGTCATACAAAAAGTAGCGGCCACCTCTAAAAACCTGAAGGGTGGGTACATCCGGTGCCTCAAAGATGCCGCGTCCGCTATATCGGATGCGTTTGCCGTACTCAGCAAACGCACCGTTTCCGAGGAAACGGCGCGGCTTCAAGCAGACAACAGCCGGCTAAGGTCAGAAATGGCCGGCTTACGAAAAGACATGGCCGAAATCAAGGCCCAACTGGAGGGGCTGCGGAAGCAGGGAAATCCTACACCCTCCCCAACCCAACGTAACGAGAAGGAGCGGCCCCCCGCGCTGCCCTTTACCAGCGAACGGACAGACGGTCGTGCCAATGCCACCCCTTCTATCCCTTTAACGGAGGAGATTTGTCGAGTGGTCATGGCCCAGGTCGGGACGTATCTGGACGCCCGCATGGCCGTAATCAGCGACAGACTCCTCCCGGAGAAGAGGGCGCGGCCTCCGCTGGCAAACCGGGACAAAACCGGGGGAGCAGAGCCGGAGTCTGGCGTGGCCCCCGCTTCCGCTTCCGCTTCCGTAGGTGGAGCGTCCTACGCGGGCGCTGTGAAGCGGTCAAAAAGACGAAAAGGCAAGGGAGTTTCTTCCGGGAGGGTCCCAGCCCCGGGAGAGTCGGGTCGGGAAGCAACAGCCCCTGCGCCTGCGCCTGCAGCGTTGGAAGAGCCCTGGAGGACGGTAAAGGGAAAAAAAACAACAGGGAAGAAGCAGAGGGACGGCCCTACAAGCCAGGCAGCCCCAAAAAATAAGGCCCGGAGGCTGCGCCTCCCCCGGTCAACGGCGGTAGTGTTTACGCTAGTGGAGCCCAAGGCGGACACTAGCGTAAGAGATAGCTACGCGTCCATCATCGGGGAGGCCAAAAAGCGGGTAGACCTCGATGCGCTGGGGATCTCGGGTGTTCGGGTCCGACGTACCGCGACGAATGGCCGCATATTCGAGATTCCCGGCGGCGAGAGTGGCGAAAAGGCCGACGCCCTTGCCCAAAAACTCAGGGAGGTGATGGATCCCGCCGTGGTCCGGATCTCCAGGCCCACTAAATGTGCGGAGATGCGCATCTCGGGCCTGGATGACTCGGTGACATCTCCGGAGGTGGTCGCGGCGGTTGCACGAGAGGGCGGTTGCGCGGCGGAGGACGTCAAGGCTGGCGAAGTGACGCTCGGCTCCTCGGGACTGGGCACTGTGTGGCTGCGATGTCCTATCGCGGCTGCAAAAAAGGTGGCTCAGGCCGGACGCCTCCGCGTGGGGTGGGTGTCGGCGCAGGTGCAGTTGCTCGACGCCCGGCCCATACGATGCTTCCGATGCATGGAAGTGGGGCACGTGCGCGCCGCGTGCAAGTCCGAGGTAGACCGCAGCCTCCTTTGTTATCGTTGCAGCGAGCCGGGCCATATCGCCCGCGACTGCAACGCTGCCGCACACTGCGCGCTGTGCGCGGAGGCGGGCGCCCCCGCGGGCCACAGGGTGGGAAGCGTTTCATGCAACCCACCCAAAAGAAAGAGGACTGCTGCCGACAGGTCCGAAGCCACATCGCAGCCTAGTCACCCACCTGAACCCAGGGTCGAGGAGGATCGGATGGCCACTGACTAGTAATGGCCACCCAATACCTACAGGCGAACATAAACCACTCCGCCAGAGCTCAGGACCTTCTGCTCCAGAGCATGGCGGAGTGGTTGATACAAATCGCAGTCGTGGCCGAGCCGTACTCGGTCCCCTCCAGGGAAAACTGGGTGGGGGATAGAGACGGACTGGTGGCAGTGGTCACGCAGCTGCAAGCAGGATCCGCGCCCCACCGAGACGTCACCAAGGGGCGTGGTTTTGTGTCGACACACCTGGGGGACACAATGGTCGTTGGGACCTATTTTTCGCCGAACAGGAGCCTCACCGAGTTCGAGTCCTTTCTTGACGAGGTGGGTTCCCTGTTTGGCGAAAATCGCCCTGTGCAGCTGCTGGTCGCTGGAGACTTCAACGCTAAGTCCACGGCGTGGGGATCTCCAGCGACTGACGCGCGAGGGCAGGCGCTGGAGGAATGGGCGGTCGAAGTGGGGCTGCTGATCCTCAACAGGGGGTCAACGAACACGTGCGTGCGACAGCGGGGAGGCTCAATTGTGGACTTAACATTGGCCAGCCCCGCCCTCGCACGACGTGTTTCAGGCTGGAAAGTGAGGACGGACGTGGAGACGCTCTCGGACCATCGCTACATCCGTTTCGAGGTCTCCACGTTCCCCCTCACCCCAAGGAGCGTGAACCAACCCCCTGCAGGGGAAGGGCCGCGGTGGCGGCTGGGGCAACTGGACAGGGAGATGGCCCAAGAGGCAGTCCTAGTGGAGTCGTGGCAGGTCGGAGCTGGGCCCATAGGCGACATCGATGTCGAGACGGAGCAGCAGGTCGCCGCCACGCACCGGATATGCGATGCCGCTATGCCCCGCGCGAGGCCAACCCCGCCTCGTCGTCGCGTGTACTGGTGGCGCGAGGAGATCCGCGTCTCACGGAGCAAGTGCACGGCGGCGCGCCGCCAGTACACCAGGAGCAGGCGGAGAAGGGTGCGCGACCCAGCCAGGGAGGAGGCGTTATACGCTGCCTACCGTGAAAAATGCCACCAGCTCCAGGCGGACATCGCACGGGCGAAGGAGGCCGCGTGGAAGGAGTGGCTGGAGACGCTGGACTTGCACCCATGGGGGCGCCCTTACAAAACTGTAAGGGCAAAACTCCGGCCATGGGCCCCCCCGCTGACCAGTAGTCTCGAGCCTCTCCTCCTAGAGCGAGTCCTCTCCGGCCTGTTCCCCGAAAGAGAGGCATGGCGTCCACCGGCGATGGGTGGAAACCCGGCGAGAGGCGAGGACGTAGTGCCTCCTGTGACAGAGGCAGAGCTTGGGGCCGCAATAGCTAGGCTTAAGACGAAAAACGGCGCCCCCGGACCCGATGGCGTGCCTGGGCGCATCGTGGTGCTCGCGCTTGCGGCAGAAGAGCTGGAGGAGAGGGTGAGGACCCTCTTTAGCGCATGTCTCGACCGAGGTCAGTTCCCGCGAAGCTGGAAGACGGGTAAGCTCGTCCTCCTTCAGAAGGACGGGCGCCCGGCAGAGTCGCCGTCGGCCTACCGCCCCATCGTCCTGCTTGACGAGATGGGAAAGCTTTTCGAACGGGTTATCGCTGCCCGTCTCGTCAAGCACCTCGAGGAGGTAGGACCCGACCTACACGACTGCCAATACGGCTTCCGGCGGGAAAGGTCGACGATAGACGCGATTGCGCAACTGAGGGTCCTCGCCAAGGAGGCTGTCTCGCAGGGTGGAGTGATGTTGGCCGTGTCGCTTGACATAGCGAATGCCTTCAACACCCTGCCCTTCGAGACTGTCAAGGCAGCGCTGCAGTACCACGGAGTGCCCCGGTACCTGCAGAATATAGTGGAAGACTACTTCCGGGACCGGGCCATCATCTATCCGGTCCAAAACGGATGGGGGAATCGGAGGGTCACATACGGTGTTCCACAGGGGTCGGTCCTTGGACCACTCCTGTGGAACATCGGATACGACTGGGTGCTCCGCGGTACCAACCTGCGGGGCGTCGGCGTACTCTGCTACGCCGACGACACTCTCGTCACCGCAAACGGGAGCACCCACAGACAAGCCGTGCTCCTTGCCACAGCGGGGGTTGCCCACGTGGTGAGCCGTATTAGGGCCCTAGGGCTCGAGGTGGCCCTTAACAAGTCGGAGGCCCTCTTCTTCCATGGGCCTCGAAACGCGCCGCCTCCCGGTCTGGCGATTGTCATAGGGGGCACCTCCATCGCCATCGAGTCGACGCTGCGATACCTAGGTATTGTCCTCGATGGGCGATGGAGCTTCACAGAGCACTTCTCCCGCAAGGCGCCAAAGCTGGTGGCTGCAGCCGGATCACTCGGGGGGCTGCTCCCGAATATCGGAGGGCCGGGCAGCACATGCCGCCGCCTGTACCAGGGGGTTGTACGCTCTATGGCGATGTACGGGGCTCCCATATGGGCGGAGGCCCTGAACGCTCGGAACGTGGCCCAGTTGCGCAGACCCCAACGGGTGATAGCGACCAGGGCCATCCGAGCGTACAGGACGGTCTCGTTTGAAGCGGCAACCCTGCTGGCAGGTAGCCCGCCGTGGGACCTCGAAGCCGAGGTCCTTGCGGCGGTATACTGGCAAGTAGCAGCAGTGCGAGCGGAGGGCAATCGTCCGCTTCCGGAGGAGATCAAGCTCTGGAGGGACGAGGCCAGGGGTGATCTCCTCAGGAAGTGGGACGAAAGGCTGCAGGCCCCAAGCGCAAGCCGGGAGGTGGTGGGCGCCATACGTCCGGTCCTCAGGGACTGGCTGGGCCGCGATTTCGGCGAGACGACTTTCCACCTGACACAGATACTCACCGGGCACGGATGCTTCGGCAAATACCTGTGTCAGGTGGCCCGCCGCGAGGACACCACAGTGTGCAAACACTGCACGGATGGAGAAGAGGACACGGCGCAGCACACCCGCGCCGTGTGCCCCGCATGGCAAGCACCGCGATCACAACTGATCGCGGCCATCGGGGCGGACCTCTCACTGCCAGTCATTGTCAGGGAAATGACACGCAGCAGGGACGCGTGGGAGGCGGTGGTTGCATTCTGCAACGCCGTCATGTCCCAAAAGGAGGCGGCGGAGAGGGAGCGAGAGGATGACCCCCTCGCACTACCTACCCGCCGAAGGAGAGTAGGGCGAAGGCGGGCCGCTTATGACCGCCAAATACCGCCCTAACCGGGACCTCGGGCAGCTGATCGGGAGATTGGTTGCCCGACGAGAATGCGTCCCGAGGTGGAAAGGTGGCCTTGGGTGAGGTCCCCTGTAGGCGAGAGGGAGTGGGCTCAGAAGCCCGCAGAGCCGGGCCCAAAAAAGGCAAGACGCCGCAAGTGGGTGCCGCGGTAAGCGCCAAGCGTCCCCGTAGCCCCACACCAGGCGGAGAGAGGTCAGACCGAGGGGTTTTAGTGGGTAGACTGGAGACCAGGAGTCCCAAATACCCGTCCTTATTCCAACACCTCAAGGACGGGATGCGTAACGCATTTCCCCTCGTAAAAAAAAAAAAAAAAAAATAAAATAAAAAAAAAAAAAAAAAAAAAAAAAAAGGTTAGGTTAGGTTCCCCCCCGACGTGCTGCCACCTTGTCGTGGTGGGGGGGCTTGCGTGCTCCTGTGATCCCCGAGGCTATACCGGATAGGGTTACCCATACCGGGAAGGCGAGGGGGGAGGAGCCAGACGAAGAGCAGCACATCCCGGCGGGGGGCTTGTTAGAGCCTGCCGTTCGGGATAGACGGGCCGTTAGGAGGCCTCGTGGTGGTTACTCTGTGCTCCTCTGTTCAGCAGAGGGCTGCACAGACGTGGCTCTGAGTAGCAGATAACCCGATATGTCGGGGGGAGCGTGGTGGCTTCCTGTTTGGAAGCTACCAAACAGGGGAGTTTGCGCCAGCTCGCCTTGAATCCCGGAACCCGCAGTGTCGTTCCAACGATCCCCAGTTGAGGCGTTAATGGGGTACGGGCGGCGCTGCGGACCGGAGGGCTTGCCTTAATTGGCCGGCCCGCGCTAGGTTAAGTTTCCTGTGAAACCGCCCGACATCACAGATGTATATAGGGTTACCCAGGTACAGGGGGCACTGCCTGGGTGGACATATTTTCCCCCATGCTCGTGGGATCCAAAACAAAAATGTCCAACTCAAAAAACCTAGGTATAAGTGATTTAGTTTTAAGGGAAACAGTCGAGGAGGCGCCTGCTGCGTGTGACGTTGATCAGGAGGTGGTGGAGGTCGACGATGTAGAGGGGGAAAGCTCGGAAGCGGTGCGTTGCGCTGCTGCTACGGCCAAAGAGGGTAGCAGTAATAGGAGAACTGCAGGTCGCAAGAAGGCCGCCAAGAGGCGGAGAGTGTATGAGAGTGGCTCGCAGATGTCCGGTGAGTCAGGAGAGGAGGCTGGAGCAGGGCAAGTAGTGGCTGTGCGCGGAAGAGGGCGTCCCCCTACCACAGGGCAGTATGTGGGCCTAGCTAAAGCCAAGGAGGCTTTGAATGCTGCTGCACAGGAAGAGCTAAGGATTGCCGCGGAGAAAGATCTGATGGAAAGGTGTACCAGAGCGCGTCATGCACGAGAGGCGGTTCTTTCACAGCCATCAAAGTGTGGTGAGGCTGTGGCTTCGGAGCTGAGTGATAGAGTGTTGGATAGTGTGGAGTTAATCACCTCTATTGCTTCGAAGTTCAAGAACCTTAAGGGCACTTTTGTGCGTGATTTGAAGGACGCTGCTGAGTCAATCAAGGAGGCAGTTCTGGAGTTGGCTGGAAGGTCACAATCAGACGAGTCAAGGAGGCTGCAGGCTGAGAACGATCGCTTGCGAGCGGAACTAGTGGGGATCCGGAAGGATTTTGAGCTGCTCAGGACTGAGGTGCGCAATCAGCGTGCTAGCCCAGTGCCTTTGGCCACATCAGGGGACGGTGGACACGGTATGCTTGAGGGTGTGCAGGCATACATGGAGAAGTTTAAGCAGGAGCTGATTGCGCAAGTGGGCGCGATTGTAAATGCGCGGTTTGATGCTAGGCTAGCGGGGCTTGTAACGCCAGCATCGCGTCCGTCGTTGGCCGCTGACAGGCCGCGAGTCCCTCAGGCTTCTACTGCTGCTTCGGGGTCTTTGCCTGCAAAACCAGTAGCTGGTAAGGCTGTCGCTGGTGCCCCAAGGATGGTAGCAGGGAAAAGGGGCAATAAGCGTAGGAGGAAGAAGCGGACGATGGCGGCAATTTCAGCCCGTAAGCCTCAGCCACAGTCACAACCTCAAGGGCCTGAAGTGGTAGTGGAGGGTGCACCAGGAGACAACTCTTGGGCTACGGTAGCTGGAAGGAAGCCCAGAAGAAAAGTGGTGGTAGGTAAGAGCGGGCCGCCTCCTAGTGTTCAAGGGAAGGCGTCCAAGCTTCGCCCTCCTCGGACACCGGCAGTTACGCTCACCTTGAAGCCAGGGGCACTTGAAGGTGGCCACAAATACGAAACGCTCTTGGCGGAGGCCAAAAGCCGTATAAAGCTTCAGGAGGTTGGCCTTACCCAGGTGCGTTTCCGGACGACGGTCACTGGGGCACGGATGCTGGAGATTCCTCCTGGCACTGAAAATGCCGAGAAAGCTGCAGATGCTTTGGCAGGAAAACTTCGTGAAGTTTTAGACAGTGATGTAGTGCAGGTCCATCGCCCCGTGAAGTGCGCCGAAGTTCGAGTCTTGGGGCTCGACGACTCCGTCACTGTTGAGGAGGTCGTAGTAGCAGTAGCTAGGGAAGGAGGATGCGGCACTGACGCAATCAGGCCAGGCGTAATGTCCCGTGGGCCTAGTGGCATGGGGTCGCTTTGGCTTAACTGCCCCGTTGTAGTGGCTAAGAAGCTTGTGGAGGTAGGTCGAGTCACAGTGGGTTGGGTTTCGGCGCGTGTGGTGCTACTTGAGCCTAGGCCCTTTCGCTGCTACAGGTGCTTGGAACCGGGGCATGTGGGGGCCAAGTGCAGTGGAGGGGTTGACCGCAGTAACATCTGTTTCCGCTGTGGGGAACCCGGTCATAAGGCGCGCGAGTGTTCTGCTGCTGAGGCGAGCTGTGCGATATGTGTGGCAGCTGGTAAGCCAGCAGGGCATTCCATCGGTAGCAAGGAATGCCCAAGCTACTCTCAAGGAGCCGACGTGGCGAGAACGAAGGTGACAGCAGGGTCGCTACCCAGTCAGTTCTCGCAGTCGAGTAGGCAGGAGGAGCCTATGGAAACCATCCAATAATGGCCCTACAGTTTCTGCAAGCCAACATTAACCACTCGGCTAGGGCTCAGGACCTTCTGGTCCAATCCATGGCTGAGTGGCAAGTAGATGTGGCGGTGGTTTCCGAGCCTTATTGTGTTCCAACTGTGGATGGTTGGGTCTCTGATCGTGACTCCAGTGTAGCCGTTGCTGTGTCTACTGCGAGTATCCTACCTTATGACAGAGTCTCAAGGGGTGACGGTTACGTGCTAGTAGCTATGGCTGGTCTGGCTGTTATTGGGATTTATTATCCCCCTAGCCGCAGCTTGGCGGAGTTTGAGCAGATGCTGGCGGAGGTTGGAGGTCTTATAGGACAGATACGCCCAACACCCATTTTGGTTGCCGGTGACTTTAATGCCAAGTCTACGGCGTGGGGGTGCCTCGGGACTGATCCTCGTGGTGAGGTGCTTGAGGAGTGGGCGGTGGCACAGGAATTGGTGATCCTGAACCAGGGTTCGGAGAGCACGTGCGTGCGGCAGCAGGGCGAATCGATCGTGGACATAACGTTCGCGTCCCACGCCCTGGCCCGCCGTGTTCTAGACTGGAGGGTGGAAACTGGTGAGGAGACCCTTTCGGATCACCGATATATCCGGTTTAGCATATCTGCGGCCCCCGCTCCTCTCTTGGAGGGAAGCCGGCCTGAGGATGGCCCACGTTGGGTGTTGGGTAAACTTGACCGACAACTTGCCAAGGAAGCGGCTATCGTTGAATCCTGGGGGACTGCTTCGGAGGTGGTGGATCAGGTTGACCAGCAGGCCGAGCAGCTTGCCACTACACTGACGCGCATATGTGATGCGGCTATGCCTAGGGCAAAACCAGCCTCCCCAAGGCGGCAAGTGTACTGGTGGCGCCCTGAAATCCGCCAATTGCGGAACGCTTGCGTGGCTGCGCGCCGCCAGTATGCAAGGTACAGGAGGAGGAGAGTGCGCGAACAGGAGCAGGAGGATGCTCTGTACGATGCATACAGGGTCGCCTGTAAAGCGCTGCAGGCAGTCATAGCACAGGCCAAGGAGGCGTCGTGGAAGGAGTGGTTGGAGACTCTGAACAGAGATCCGTGGGGAAGGCCGTATCGTGTCATAAGGCAAAAGTTGCGGCCTTGGGCTCCTCCATTAACCAGTAGTCTCCAGCCAGATCTTCTGGATCGAGTCGTGGGTGCACTTTTCCCGGAGCGAGGGGAGTTTGTGCCGCCGTTAATGGCTACCACTGTCGCACTGCAGGACTTTGAGGAGGAGGTGCCGCCGGTATCTGAGGCGGAACTCGAGGTCGCTGTATTAAAAATGCGTTCCAGGAAGACGGCGCCTGGTCTTGACGGAGTGCCGGGCCGTGCCTTGGCAATCGCGTTGGGTGAGATTGGCGACAGGGTCAGGGCCATTTTCACCGCGTGCCTGGAGCAGGGGCGATTTCCGCAAAGGTGGAAAACGGGTAGGTTGGTGCTCCTTCAAAAGGAGGGGCGCCCGCCCGATCAGCCCTCGGCCTATCGCCCCATAGTGCTCCTTGGTGAGGTCAGCAAGCTCTTTGAGCGTGTGATTGCTGCGCGTCTTGCAAGGTGTATGAACCCGGACTTGAGCGAGTGGCAGTTTGGGTTTCGGCATGGTCGTTCAACGCTTGACGCGATTGCCCGCGTCAGACGTCTTGCTGAGGAAGAGATTTCACAGGGCGGGGTGTTAATGGCAGTGTCTCTAGATATCTCCAATGCCTTTAATACCCTGCCCTGGGAAACTATTAAGGCGGCACTAGGGTACCATAATGTGCCACGGTACTTACAGCAGACGATTGCTAGCTACTTTGCGGGCCGGGAGGTTGCCTATCCAACTAAGGATGGCTGGGGAAGGAGGGCCATGTCGTGCGGTGTCCCACAGGGTTCGGTACTAGGGCCGCTCCTGTGGAACATCGGTTACGACTGGGTGCTGCGCGGGGCCACTTTGCGAGGGGTCAGCGTAACGTGTTACGCTGACGATACTCTTGTGTCGGCCCGTGGCAGTACATACCGGGAGGCGGCCTATCTCGCTACGGCTGGCGTGGCACATATGGTTCAAAGGATCCGTGCGTTGGGCCTGGAGGTGGCCCTTCACAAATCTGAGGCCTTAGTCTTTCACGGGCCTCGAAATGCGCCACCGCCGGGGGCAACATTGACGGTAGGAGGAGCTACCATTGCCGTCGGGTCGACAATGAAGTACCTGGGACTTGTCCTCGACGGCAGATGGAAGTTCCAGGAGCACTTCCGGCGCTTGGCCCCTAAGTTGGTGGCTGCTGCCGGAGCGCTTGGGCGGATCCTGCCTAATATAGGAGGTCCAGGCGGAGTTTGTCGCCGCCTTTACGCGGGGGTGGTGCGCTCAATGGCGCTCTATGGAGCGCCGATATGGGCAGATGCCCTGAGCCCACACAACGTTACTCTTTTGCGGCGTCCACAGCGCGCGATGGTGCTCAGGGCAGCAAGGGCATACCGTACGGTGTCCTTCGTGGGGGCCTGCCTGATTGCTGGCAGTCCGCCGTGGGACCTTGAAGCCGAGGTCCATGCTTCAGTGTATCGGCGGATGCTGGCAGCCAGGGAGGGCCAGAACTGGCCTCATCCGCAGGAGGTCCGGCAGTGGCGTGAGGAAGCCCGTGGTGTCCTCTTTGGAAGGTGGGAAGAAAGGCTAGGTCTCCCGGGGCCTAGTCAAGATCTTGTAGCCGCTGTTCGGCCTATTCTTAAAGAGTGGGTCGAACGCAAACACGGCGCACCCACCTTCCGCCTCACGCAGCTCTTGACCGGGCATGGTTGCTTCGGCAAGTACCTGTGTGAGGTGTTGGGCAGGGAGGCAACCACGAGGTGTCACCATTGCGATGGAGGGACCGTGGACACGGCGCAGCATACGCGCGTTGAGTGCCCAGCTTGGGCGGAGCCACGCGCAGCTCTGTCCGCGGTCATTGGTGTGGACCTCTCCCTGCCAGTAGTGATAGAGATGATGGCTGGCAGTGAGGAGGCCTGGTCGGCAGTGGCGGCCTTCAGTGAGGTCGTCATGACCCAAAAAGAGGCGGCAGAGAGAGAGCGAGAGATTGACGCCAATGCTCTGCCGCAGCGAAGGAGGAGACCAGGCCGGCGTCGGATGGCCTTTGCGGCCCGGATGGTGCCGCCTTAATGAGCTGTGAGGTGCTGGGTTAGGTTTCCTTTCCCAGCCCATGGCCTCCATGTGGCGAATCTGGGGGGGTTCGTCACTTTTACTGGACGGAGGCCGAGGAGAGATTAGTATCTCAAGAAGGGGCCGCCGTTGTGTGGCTGCCGCTGGCGGGGTCGCGGTTGTGTGCGGAAGCGTTCCCGTAACCCCGCCTCTTGCGTTTTGGCGGTATTTCGTGGTAGGTTTTAGTCGGTGCGAGTCCGACATAACCCGTCCTCACCCCCTGAGAGGACGGGTATGCATAAGGCATTTCCCCCACGTTAAAAAAAAAAAAAAAAAAAAAGGTTAGGTTAGGTTAGGTTAGGTTAGGTTAGGTTAGGTTAGGTTAGGTTAGGTTAGGTTCCGGGGGGGGGGGCGGGGCGGTCCACCATGGACGCACTGAGCTCCCTCAAGGAATTCTGCGACCACGCAGGTAGCCGAGGGGAAGGGGTGGTGGCGGTGTCTTTGGACATCGCCAACGCTTTTGGCACTCTCCCCTACTCAGTTATCAAGGAGGCGCTCTGCTACCACGGCGTGCCCCCCTACTTAAAGAAAGTGCTGGAGAGCTACCTGACCGACAGGAAAGTGCTGTACGAGCAGAAAGGAGGTCAGTGCGCTCGTGAAGTGGCCTGTGGGGTTCCACAGGGCTCAGCTCTTGGGCCCTTATTGTGGAACCTAGGGTATGACTGGGTCCTACGAGGAGCACAGCTCCCCCGCATGATCACCATCTGTTACGCGGATGACACGATGGTGGCCGTGCGGGGCAGTGACCTCGAGGAGACTCTGAGGAGGGCGGCTGTCGCTACTGATCTGACGGTGGGCCGCATCGGCCTCCTGGGACTAAAGGTCTCCCTGGAGAAGACTGAGGCCATTGTCTTCGGGGGGCAGAACTGGCGTATGCGGGCTGGGACCACGATCCCCGTTGCAGGTGAGACTGTCCAGGTTAAGGCCCACATTAAATATCTGGGCCTCACCCTGGACAGAAAGTGGGGATTCGGGGAGCATTTTGCGAGACTTGCTCCCCGTATTGCGGGCGCTGCGTCGGCACTAGGTCGGCTTCTACCCAATGTGGGGGGGCCTAAAACTACCTGTCGTCGCCTATTTGCGGGTGTCATCCGTAGTATGGCGCTATACGGAGCGCCAATATGGGCCGACCAGCTCAACGGGGCAAACAAGTCCCTCCTCCGGAGGCCGCAACGAGTGGTGGCCCAGCGAATCATCCGGGGTTACACGACGGTGTCCTTTGCCGCAGCCTGCCTACTCGCCTGCACCCCCCCGTGGGAGTTAGACGCTCAGGTTCTGGCGGAGAGATACAGAACGAGGGTGGAGGCTAGGGCGAGAGGAGAGCGACCTGACCCAGTAGAGGTCGATCGTGTGCGCCGCCTGGCCGCAGAGAGGCTGAGGGAGCGCTGGAGAAGCGACTTGGAGGACTCCCCCTATGGAACTCGCACCATAGGGGCACTCCTCCCGTCGCTTGATCAGTGGCTAGAGAGGGAACACGGGGCTCTAACATACAGGCTCACGCAGGTAATGACCGGACATGGCTGCTTCGGTCATTACCTGCACAACATCAGGAGAGAGCTCAGGCCCCTGTGTCATGAGTGTGGTAGCCCAGACGACACGGCTCAGCACACCTTCGAGTCGTGTAGTCGCTGGGACGCAGAGCGCGGAAGGCTGACCGCGGAGATCGGCAGCCAAGATCTCTCACTGCACAGTGTAGTCACGGCTATGCTGTGCAGTAAAACCAAATGGCGGGCAGTTTCCTCTTTCTGCGAAAGCGTAATGCTGCAGAAAGAGGCGGCGGAGCGGGTGCGCGAGGAAAACATCGACGCGAACCCGCTCCGGCGCAGACGGGTGGGAAGAAGGCGAGCGCAGTTCGCTGCTCGCCTGAACCCCTAGCAGAGCCAGTGGGTTAGGGGCCCACATTGCACGGCTCTGCACGTCTGGGGGGAGTTCGTTGTGCTTGCGATGCTCCCCTCCCTAGGCGCGGGTGCCCCGGCGTAAGCTGAACGGGGCTGCCGGGGGCGTCGTGGTAGAATGCTCTGCGACCCCATGACGCCCCCAAATCGGTTACAGCGGAAAGTGCCGGAGAAGGTTTTAGTGGGTATGCTCCTCCCTCCCTCTCTCACTCTGAGAGAGTGGTAGACGAGGAGCGAGTCCCACATAACCCCCACAATGGCCTCCCTAGGCCCGGGGGTACTCATAAAGAGTTTCCCCTCCGAAAAAAAAAAAAAAAAAAAAAAAAAAAAAAAAAAAAAAAAAAAAAAAAAAAAAAAAAAAAAAAAAAAGGTTCCGGGGGCGATGCAGTCTTGGCGGTATCCCTTGACATCGCAAATGCCTTCAATACCCTCCCCTGGCGCTGCATAATTGAGGCGCTCTCTTTCCACCAAGTGCCCAAACACCTCTGTGGAATAATACAGGCCTATCTATCTGAGAGGTACGTTGCCTTCCCGGGGCGAGAGGAGTGGGGCCAGCGGCAGATGGTATGCGGTGTTCCACAGGGGTCAGTCCTTGGACCACTCTTGTGGAACATCGGATATGACTGGGTGCTGCGCGGAGTAAACCTGCGAGGAGTGGGAGTCACCTGCTACGCAGATGACACGCTGGTGACAGCTCGCGGCGCGTCCTTCGGGGACGCCTGCGTGTTAGCGACGGCAGGTGTCGCGCAAGTGGTGTGTCGAATTAGACGGCTTGGACTGGAGGTCGCTCTAAACAAATCCGAGGCCATCTGCTTCCATGGCCCTCGGAAAGCACCTCCAGCCGGTGCGCACATTGTGGTAGGAGGGGTCCGGATCGCTGTCGAGTCGACGATGCGGTACCTGGGCATTGTACTCGACAGCCGGTGGACATTCCGGGCACATTTTCAGCGTCTGGCACCCAAGCTGCTAGGCACAGCCGCTGCTCTTGGGCAGTTACTCCCGAATCTGGGAGGGCCAAGAAGCTCCTGTCGGCGCCTATACATGGGCGTTGTTCGATCGATGGCCCTGTACGGTGCCCCAGTGTGGGCCGACGCTCTCGACCGTCAAATTACCCTCATACTGCGTCAAACGCAGCAGGTGATGGCGACAAGGGCGATACGGGGCTATCGATCGATCTCTGCAGAGGCAGCATGTCTGCTGGCTGGGTCGCTCCCATGGGACCTGGACGCGAGAGCCCTTGCGTCAGCCTTTTTCTGGCGTGAGGAGGCGCGAGCAAGCGACCTCTGGCCGGCACCGCAAGAGGTCCTAGCCAAGCGGGAGGAGCTCCGCTGTGAGGCGATTGAGGAGTGGGGGCAGAGGCTGGCACATCCCAGTGCAGGCATCCGGACGGTGGAGGCGGTCCGGCCAGTTTTACCTCAGTGGCTGGACCGAGAGCATGGCGCGCTCACCTTTCGGCTCGTGCAGGTACTCTCAGGGCACGGCTGCTTTGGGAGGTTCCTGCACATAATTGCCGGAAGAGAGCCGACAGAAGAGTGCCATGAGTGCGGGTGCGTGCAAGACACTGCGCAGCATACCTTAGAGGCGTGCCCAGCCTGGGCGCAGCAGCGGGCCAGCTTAGTGGCTACCATCGGAAACGACCTCTCACTGCCTGCCGTGGTCAGATCCATGGTTGACAGTGACAGGGCATGGCAGGCAGTACTCTCCTTTTGCGAGGAAGTGATGCGGCAAAAGGAGACGGCTGAGCGGGCCAGGGAGGACAATGTGGCATCCGACCTACGGCGCCGCAGGCGTGTTGGGCGCAGACGACTGGCACATGATCGCCGCCTGCCACCCTAAAAAGAGGACCTTCGGGTGACAGCCACGGGGACGGCTGTCGCCCAACAAAGTTGGTCCCCGAGTTGGAGGGCGTGTCAGGTGTCTGGACACGCCCACAAACGGCGGGAAAGGGACCCCATCCCTACGACATAGACGGGCCATGAAGAGGCAGCTGTTGGCGGAGTCGCGGTAGTGTGCGAAAGCGTTCCCGTGACTCCGTCGTAGGCAGCGTGAAGGACACCCCAGGTTTTTTAGTCGGTAAGAATCCGACATACCCTCCACGTCTCCCCGTGGCGTGGCGGGATCTTTCGAAGATTTTTCCTGGGTTAAAAAAAAAAAAAAAAAAAAAAAAAAAAAAAAAAGGTTAGGTTAGGTTAGGTTAGGTTAGGTTAGGTTGATGTGCTACGCCGACGACACC